>OX336350.1:118718-3069968 GCA_946902875.1 Nematopogon swammerdamellus
CCTCGCACCTTTTTCAAAAACTTAAAGTGTGTGTGTGTTTGTGTGTCCGTTCGTGTTGAGTTTAAGTATCCGCTGCGAGGGCAGGGTGTACACATTTTGTGTAAATATTGTGTAAAGATAATATATGATAGTGTACGTTGTACTGTACACAGATAAGTATAAACGCACCCAGGAGGACTACCTCAGGTGCTGCATTATTTATTTAGATAACAAACGAGCGAGCGTGTCGGCCGGCGCGCTCCGCCCGCAGGCGCGCACTCCCGCACTCGGGTGCGTGCGTGGCATCATGTGAGCGGACCGTGCACACCACAGAGCAACGATCGGCGCTTGTATTTCAAATCAGTAGAAGATTGCTGAGCGGGCAGTGAGTGTGCGTCGGCGTCGACCTACACTACAACTACACAGCTCTGCACAGCGCAGTGCTCGATCCTTCTCTAGGTCGCTATCTGTAGGTTCATACCTCAAAGGGATGCAAACGGAACCTAATGGTGTGACTCGTACGCCCTACGTCCGCCTGTCTGTGTCTGTCCGTACTCCATACGTCCGTCTGTCTGTGTCTGTCCCAATATTATATTCTACATTTTCTTTTTCTTTTCCCTCTTTCAAATAATGTACAGTTCCCGGCAGCAAGTAATGCGTGTCGAACTTTAGAAAAGACAATCCGGGCTTAGAGCGTCGCGTCGTCGCGGTCGCACAGAGACGTGCGAGTCCGTCCGACAGGGACGACGATATACAACCGTGTGCTCTCTTCTAAAGCTCGACACGTATTATTTGCTGCCATAAACTGTAAGTGTTGCGTTTGTATGTTATGTACTTTACAGATATTATAATATAAGCTACATTTTGCTCGTCGTATTGCTCCCGGGAATTCCCGGTACAGGTCGGTTAACTAAAGCTGGCACGTACACAGTACTCACACCAATGCAATTGCCCGCGTGCGAGTGAGACGTCGCACTGCATACGCATCACGAAAACCCGATCTGTCTCGGCGGTTGCGCTGAGGCAAGGCGAACTTAATACCTCCTCCAGGTCTTGCAAGCGAACGTTCAACGTGCCCAAGTTCAAGCATGAACATAAGATTGGTGAGAGGCTAGTTCTCTGTGCGACCGGCAGTCGTACATCCTGGTCTTTCAGCTCTTTTGGTCGAAATTTCTGTCACTCTGTTAGACCTCTCTGAAACGTCCTAACGGATCACTCGCTGTCCTCGCTAAGGATAATTTTTGTTCGCCTTTTTGCGTTGTGCGGAGGTGGAGAGGGGACGGCCGGAACTCAGCTCTGAATGACCACTAACCGGGGTCATATAAACCTGCGTTCACCCCTCTCCCTCTATACCGCACTTTGGGACGTTGCACACCGTTGGTCTTCAAGTGCTTGAGGACATTGGACACTTCGAAGAGTAGTTAGTGGTCCTGATGGCATTCGGCCCAATGTGCTCAAGAATTGTGCCCCTGAGCTGACACCAATCATCTCCCGTCTTTTCCAACTCTCCTTTGCCCGTGGGACTGTACATTATTGCCGTAAAAGAGCCTCCTTGACACCGGCTCCACAGAAGGGAGACTCCACGAACCTTCCACCTATCGGCCCATTGCTATAACTGCAACTCCGTACGATCTTAAAAGTAAATAAACTCCTGGATGACAAGCACTACAGAGTTTTTTTCGAACGTAACCTAACCTTACCTAACCTTGGAGTCTTCAAACGTCGTATCAAAAGGCTAGGCTGCCCGGCAACAATCCACAAATCAGCTGGCATGGCGCCTAACTGAGCGGTTCCTCTGTCGACTGCACCTTTAGTCCCTCGGCACAGCCACCCATGCTGGTTTTCATAAAAATAATAATTGGGCTCGACTCACCGCCGCCCGCCCTCTACGTTCAACGCTCTGCTCATTCGACGCTGGAAGGGAAAATTGACTAATGCACTGAAATATTGAACACCCGCAACGTATGATTGGAAAGCAAGCAAAAAAAGCCTAAGTATGTATTTAACTGATGTTAAATGCAGCCACAGATAGCCGATAGTTATTGAAAACTTACACACATTAATAAATTTAAACACGACTACGCGAAGCTTACCAAGTTCAAAATATGCAAACAAAAATTTACGACTACCGGTTCCTAAGATTTTTACTCAAAAGACACAAGTTAGACAACCGCCTCGGAAGCAGCCACTCAGTGATCATCTGAAAAATAAGTATATTTAATACTGAGACGTAACGGACAGGGCCGCAATAATACTGAGACGTAACGGGCAGGGTCGCAACAATACTGAGACGTAACGGGCAGGGTCGCAACAATACTGAGACGTAACGGGCAGGGTCGCAACAATACTGAGACGTAACGGGCAGGGTCGCAACAATACTGAGACGTAACGGGCAGGGTCACAACAATACTGAGACGTAACGGGCAGGGTCACAACAATACTGAGACGTAAAGGGCAGGGTCACAACAATACTGAGACGTAACGGGCAGGGTCGCAACAATACTGAGACGTAACGGGGAGGGTCGCAACAATACTGAGACGTAACGGGCAGGGTCGCAACAATACTGAGACGTAACGGGCAGGGTCGCAACAATACTGAGACGTAAAGGGCAGGGTCACAACAATACTGAGACGTAACGGGCAGGGTCGCAACAATACTGAGACGTAACGGGGAGGGTCACAACAATACTGAGACGTAACGGGCAGGGTCGCAACAATACTGAGACGTAACGGGCAGGGTCGCAACAATACTGAGACGTAACGGGCAGGGTCGCAACAATACTGAGACGTAACGGGCAGGGTCGCAACAATACTGAGACGTAACGGGCAGGGTCGCAACAATACTGAGACGTAAAGGGCAGGGTCACAACAATACTGAGACGTAAAGGGCAGGGTCACAACAATACTGAGACGTAACGGGCAGGGTCACAACAATACTGAGACGTAAAGGGCAGGGTCACAACAATACTGAGACGTAACGGGCAGGGTCACAACAATACTGAGACGTAACGGGCAGGGTCGCAACAATACTGAGACAGAGCTACAGAGTTTTTCATCAATAAAAATTGCAACGAAAGCAAGAACGACCCCAAACAACCTACTAAATGTAATAACATGTTAACATCGCTCAGTATCCGTGGTCAGACTGGATAGTTATATATAACACTAAGCCCTTAGAGATCTAGGAAGTGAGCTGATAGAACAAAAAAAACATTTTTTACGAATGTCAAAACCTTGATATATCAAAACAATATCTTCTAACGCCGCCGCCGCCGCCGCGTCCCCGCGCCGCCGCCGCGCCGCTCCGCCCCGGAAGCAAATATACAATAAAAAATAATAAGTTGAAACATGAGTAATTGTACGAATTTATTTTGCACAGAAAACCAAATGTTACTGGACTGTATCTAGTCACAGGTCGCCATCAGCGAGTGAGTGTAAGCGATCAAGTCAAGCAGGTATCCCATCAAAAACATATAATGTAAAAAATATGCCAGGTCCTCATATCATTAAGCCCCAATTCAACTACTCACACAGAAAACCTCACAAAAACGCTTCATTCCGCAAAATACAATGGAAAACAAACTCCACAACAGACAAATAACAGAGAAGGTTCTATTTCTCCACCAAAATGTTCGTAGTATCAGAAACAAAGGTCCCGAAATAGAAGGGTTCCTGAGCGGACTTCCACAACCCGCTGATGTGTTCTGCGTCACGGAGTCTTGCATTGTACGAGTACAACACGAACCAGCATGCAACGCAACTTTTCCACAGAAAACATAAATAATTTTAAATATCATCTGGCTATATGTGATTGGACACCAGTCTTCGAACACACTAACACAGATATAATGAATTTTTCTACACAGCATGCACATTTTTAACATCTCATTTGCACTCAAATTAAATAGGTACAGACTTTGTAATTCAAGGGTATAGCTAGGTTTGGTAACTACTCTTGGTAACTGAAATTTCAGGCTTTTGTCTCTATCGACAACAAAGATACAGGGAGGCCAAAAGTACCCTGAATTGCTTGGAGAAAAGGATAGTACGGCCGTGTTTACTCGACATGGCGGAGGCGCTGTCGTGTGTCGTGTCCCCAGATATAGTTTTAGAGAATGTTTTAGAGCGGACTAAATGTACGCGCTGCGTGCCAGGCAGAGCTGAGCATGCTCGTACACACGTGGCGAGACACACATCCACGCCACCAGACGTCGGCCCATCCACCCACACCGCAGTGCCCGCCCGCCCACACGGTGCAACACTCGCTAGCTGCCCTTTGCCAAAAACTCGCTCCGATCGATACGTGGGCGCGGAGGGGGGTGCGCGGTGCGGCGCGGCGGCGGCGGCGGGGTCGTAACGTCACACGCGCGCCGCGCGCCGCCTTCCGTCTCCGAGACGCGCCCGTCGCCGCCGCGCCGCCCGCCCACCTTGATCACTGTGATTACACGAGTCAAACGTTATGCTTTATAATTCGAACCGACCCACTCTGGTCTCCACATTTTCCGACTTGAAAAATACTAATTACGTTAATCTTAAAAAAATTTTCATTGGCCCTCTTGTATTTAAGCGAAGAAATATTAGCGAATTCAGGTGTTCCGTAGGTCGCAAAGGATAATAAATATACAAATACCACCACCTAGCGCTCGAAGCTAGTCTCGCGTCGTCCCGGAGAGCTTCGTAGCCACGGCCTGCACCCGCCCGCGCCGGCGCGCTTGGAGCTTGTCTCTCGCCGCCGCCGCCGTGTCGGCGGAACTTTACCGTTTTCTTTTATAATTGTTTTGTCTGTTTGTATTAATTTTGTAGTATTTTTAAAATTGTGTAGAATTAATATGTACACGATTAAGAAAAAGTGAAAATAAAAGCACAATACAAATATAAAAAACTCGTATAAATACAAAAACAATGTTTAAAAAAACTACGCGACGCATCTTCTAACCTAATCTATATAATATTTTTATATTTGATATTTGTGAATTTGTTACTTTAGTTAGACATAATGTCAAGCTATTTTTCTGTCTAAATTTTTGTTTACATTTGTTAAGCTGCTTGTGTTTTTGAAAAATAATAAAAAATACCTATTATAATGTAATACTTTTTTTGTATTTTGTTGAGTCCATTTTCAATGTACCTCGAAGGTCGTGTAATGCACAAGATCGGTGAGTTTTTTTATAGAAATGAAGATGTTAAATATAAGAGGAGTAACTAAATATTGATTATTATTAAAAGAAGTATTTAGTTCTTTCAATTAAATTGAGAAAAAGAGGGAGCGGGAAGGAGGGGGGAGGGAATGAGGGGAGAAAGGGGAAAGAGAGGCAAAGAGGGCACAGGAAACGAGAGGGAGGGGGTGGGTGGGGATTGAGGAAGGGGAGGGGAAAGGGAGAGGGATAGGGAGGAGAGGAAAACGGATGGAGGGGGGAGAGGGGATAGGGAATGGTGGGGGAGGGGGATTGGGAGGAAATAGGTTAGAGGGATGGAGAGAGGAGAGAAACACGGGAGCTGGGGATGGGAGTGGGGGGGGGGGGCAGGGGGGGGGGGGGGGAGGGAGAGACAGAATGAGATAATATAAGAGAAGCGATCAATTATTATCATATTTGCGTTTAAATCGGATTTGCTATTAAACCGAGTTTACCGTGAGCATAGCCACGGGCAAAAGCTAGTATCTCATAAAACAAAGTAACTTGTACAATGTACCGTGTGGGGTCGGTACTTTAAAAGAATAGCCCCACTGCATCTCTCCCCGCGCATGTCGTAAAAGGCGACTAAGGGATATGACTCCCTTCTTATATTACTAGGTGGTAGGGTTTGACCCGCCCGGGTTGGTACCACCGCACTGAATGAAAGGTCGGTCGAAACAGCTATGTAAATAGTTTGTGTTTTCCGTCCAGTTCAGTGTAGCCGGCTCGACCGAAGGGAGGCACTGACGTGGCACCAAGTTCACCCGGTGTTATGGGTTGACATCACGGATGTTGTAGGTGATGCAGCCAACCGTGTCAGTTCCCATAAAAAAAAAAAACTTACTCCATGACCATCCCTTACAGATTAATTATTAGTATTGATTGATGATACTTAAATAAGGAATTAGCATAAATAAATATGTTTATGACGTAAAACGCATTAGGTTAATCTGTAATGTTTCATAAATTTAAAATAAAGTAAATAAATAAATAAATTATATTGATCGCGTCGGTGAGCGGCGGCGAGGGTCGCGCCTCGCCCGGCGCGGGCGGTGTGGCCCGATCGTTGTTCTGTGGCTGCGCGAGACAACAACTAGGTACTTACATATGAATCTATCCTCAAACACAAAGAAACAATAGGGCGCGGCGGCGCGGGAGAACAAAAGGCTAACACTTGAACGACTTGAAGTGTTAGCCCCGTGGAGGGAGAAGCCTCGGGCGGCGGCGGCGGAGGCGGCGAGGGTCGCGCCTCGCCCGGCGCGGGCGGTGTGGCCCGATCGTTGTTCTGTGGCTGCGCGAGACAACAACTAGGTACTTACATATGAATCTATCCTCAAACACAAAGAAACAATAGGGCGCGGCGGCGCGGGAGAACAAAAGGCTAACACTTGAACGACTTGAAGTGTTAGCCCCGTGGAGGGAGAAGCCTCGGGCGGCGGCGGCGGCGGCGGCGAGGGTCGCGCCTCGCCCGGCGCGGGCGGTGTGGCCCGATCGTTGTTCTGTGGCTGCGCGAGACAACAACTAGGTACTTACATATGAATCTATCCTCAAACACAAAGAAACAATAGGGCGCGGCGGCGCGGGAGAACAAAAGGCTAACACTTGAACGACTTGAAGTGTTAGCCCCGTGGAGGGAGAAGCCTCGGGCGGCGGCGGGGGCGGCGGCGAGGGTCGCGCCTCGCCCGGCGCGGGCGGTGTGGCCCGATCGTTGTTCTGTGGCTGCGCGAGACAACAACTAGGTACTTACATATGAATCTATCCTCAAACACAAAGAAACAATAGGGCGCGGCGGCGCGGGAGAACAAAAGGCTAACACTTGAACGACTTGAAGTGTTAGCCCCGTGGAGGGAGAAGCCTCGGGCGGCGGCGGGGGCGGCGGCGAGGGTCGCGCCTCGCCCGGCGCGGGCGGTGTGGCCCGATCGTTGTTCTGTGGCTGCGCGAGACAACAACTAGGTACTTACATATGAATCTATCCTCAAACACAAAGAAACAATAGGGCGCGGCGGCGCGGGAGAACAAAAGGCTAACACTTGAACGACTTGAAGTGTTAGCCCCGTGGAGGGAGAAGCCTCGGGCGGCGGCGGCGGCGGCGGCGAGGGTCGCGCCTCGCCCGGCGCGGGCGGTGTGGCCCGATCGTTGTTCTGTGGCTGCGCGAGACAACAACTAGGTACTTACATATGAATCTATCCTCAAACACAAAGAAACAATAGGGCGCGGCGGCGCGGGAGAACAAAAGGCTAACACTTGAACGACTTGAAGTGTTAGCCCCGTGGAGGGAGAAGCCTCGGGCGGCGGCGGGGGCGGCGGCGAGGGTCGCGCCTCGCCCGGCGCGGGCGGTGTGGCCCGATCGTTGTTCTGTGGCTGCGCGAGACAACAACTAGGTACTTACATATGAATCTATCCTCAAACACAAAGAAACAATAGGGCGCGGCGGCGCGGGAGAACAAAAGGCTAACACTTGAACGACTTGAAGTGTTAGCCCCGTGGAGGGAGAAGCCTCGGGCGGCGGCGGGGGCGGCGGCGAGGGTCGCGCCTCGCCCGGCGCGGGCGGTGTGGCCCGATCGTTGTTCTGTGGCTGCGCGAGACAACAACTAGGTACTTACATATGAATCTATCCTCAAACACAAAGAAACAATAGGGCGCGGCGGCGCGGGAGAACAAAAGGCTAACACTTGAACGACTTGAAGTGTTAGCCCCGTGGAGGGAGAAGCCTCGGGCGGCGGAGGCGGCGGGGGCGGCGGTGTGCGCGTCATAGCTCGTCGGTTAGCCTATATTGTTATCACTTCTGTTTGAAACTCGGCGGCGGCGCGGCGGCAGCGGAGGCGGCGCGGCGGTCGGCACTCGCGTCACGTCGCGTCCCCCATTTCTCATCTTCAGTTTTTTTATAAGTAGGCGTAGACCTTCAAGAGAGGCATGGACAGGCATATGTCAGACATAGGAGTGGCATGACATTCGCAACCCCGGCTTGCGATCGAACGTACATGGGCACCGTTTAAGACGCCTGGGTGGCTCGGCGCCCCATGTCGCGCCTTCTAAAAAAATCTGTTAAGTGCGAGCTTTACTCGCGCACGGAGGTTTCCGTATCTATCCGTATCTAGATTGTTGGTACAAAAATCGTAACCAAGTAAATAACAACGGCAATCAAGGAAGTAACCGTAACCCTGGAAACAATCAGAACCGTGGTAACAATTATGTCCACAAATGCAACATCCATAGAAAAAAAAAAAACAAAGATGCCATATTTGAAAATCAAATACGTCAATGTGAAAACTGTCACGAAAAAAGAAAAACGAAAATGAAATTGTCTTTTCAAATTTCGAAAAAGTAAATATTCAAGAATATATATCCGCTATTATCCGTCTATCTTTTGTCTTTCAACATTGCAATGCATAAAAGCCTGTGGCGCCATCTATTATTCAATAGTGTGACTAATCGATTTTATTGTACGTTTATTGAATGGGGGCCCCCCTTAATTATTAACATTTTCTTTTTTTTATTATTTATTGTTATATCCGCCATATTATCGCATATTCTGTGAATTTCAATCGGCTACCTATTACGCAAAGAGTTTGTATTACGTCGCAGCGACGTAATACAAACTCTTTACTATTACGGTTCAAGAGATACAGCCCTCGGACAGACGGACAGACGGCGGAGGCTTAGTAATAGGCTTCCGTGCGGGATACGGAAACCTAATAAGGTAGATTTCTCACACTCCAACATTTCGCAACATCTGCGACCTGCGACCCGCGACCTGCGACCCAAGACACGACCACGACCGGTGCGTCGTCGCTCGCAGTCTGGCTGGCGGAGAACCCGACCGACGACGCTACGCCGCGGCGCCGCCGCGACGCGGGCGGCGCGGGCGGCGGCGGCACTTGCAAGTGACAGCTGTTTCTGAAGATAATGAGTGACTCCTCCGCTCCGACACCAGCGGGCTAAGCTTTCGCGGGAAGATCTTACCCAATTTTTGTCATCATTCTCTCTATTCCTGATTAGTTGTGAAATGGCTTTTGACACTCTCCGAAAATTTATTTTAAAATCAACCAAAAAGTTCAAACAGCGATTGTGGGTTGATGCGCAGGCGTGAGGCGTAGTGTGCTGTGCTATTAGTTAGTATGAAAACTTACATTTTCTATTCAGGCGGAATTCAGAAAAACTGTATCCACTATTTCCTTTCTTAATCTAGACACGCGGCGGCAGTGTGTCAGCCAAGTTCGCAAAGCAAAAGGGCGACACACCGGCGGCCCTGGGTTATATTACATGAACCATCTCGCGCCACTCTCGACCCCCCATAACTTAAAATATATTTGACCTTACACACTTTTTTTTTTTTATGTAATCCGGTATGGGTGGCTGAGTCGGAGGGGCCAAAGCACATGCTCTAACCAGCCAATATCACCTCCGAGAAGGTAGGTGCCATACCGGAGACTTCCCTGGATTGCTGGCTATACTGGACTAGAGGAGAACACAACCGAGGTTGCTTGCGGCCATCTTACATCCAGTACGGTGGTACCAACCCAGTCGGCTACAATTTGAGCCTACCACCTTGTAAGGGGCAAGGGAAGGGACCTACAGTTTTACACCGGTTCCGAACGGTGAAGCAGCGGGTGTAGGTATGCACGTAAATTTTTTCGTCAGAAAAAACTCATTGGTACACGCCGACCGGATTCGAACCTCGGACCTCCCGCATGAGAAGCCGATGCCCAAACCACTCGGCCACCCGCCGCTTGAGTGTCTAGTAAGACCCTCTTCTAATTACCAAATCTGAAATTTAAATAAAAACACTCTTGCCATTCACGTGATATGTACTTTTAGTGACTTAGATCTCGAAAACTATAAGAGTTACAGGAAGGTGAGGCATACAGTCCTAAAGGTAATTCTTCCGACTTGCTAAGACGACATACCCGAGAGTCCTAAATCGATCCCTTCTATAAATATGGTCCAGAATCAGGAGAGAAAAAGTGCTTCGAAAATCAATAAATACTTATAACTCCTGAACTTATAAGTCAGAACGACTTGCAGTTTGTTTCTTTTTAAGCGACTTCCAAAAAAGGAGGAGGTTCTCAATTCGTCTGTATGTTTTTTTTTTTTGTTTTTTTTTGTATGTTTGTTACGCGATTTCTCCGTCAATTGAAGGCCGATTTAGAAAATTCTTTTTTTGTTTGTTAGGTCATACTTCCGAGGTGGTCCCATTTCAATTTTATCGAAATTGGTTCAGTGGTTTTCGAAAAATCAACATAATACTATGGTGTGTGGTTAGCTTCAGCAAAACTTGTGATGTGGTCGTATTCGGCAATTTTCAGTTTGATAAATTAGTATGGTGTGTGGTTACCTTCAGCAAAACTTTTGTGATGTGGACTTATTCAGCAATTTGCAGTCTGACACATATGGCGAATAATTCTGTACCACTTCAATCGATTTCGATTATTCTTTTTTATGTAATATTACTAATAATATTACTAAAAAGAATGAAATAAAAACTGTTTTAAAAAATATTAAACCGATTTCCAAAAAACAAAAAAAAAAGAACTAAAAAGTATTAAATACCTAATATTTTGAAACTGTACCGTGTGGGCCCGGTACTTAAAAAGAATAGCCCCGCTGCATCTCTCCCCGTGCATGTCGTAAAAGGCGACTAAGGGATAAGGACAAGATGCCGTGCTAAAGGGCGACGGGCTCGCCACCTCTCACCTTGGCATGGTACTTCCACCGAGTCATGCAGCAGGTGGGTCTTCGTGCCTTACTTGCTGCTTGATCGATTGAATCTTGTCCGAATACTTTGCGAAACGTGGTGGTCGGTGTTGTGCTGTAATTTACCAGAGTACTTGCAGCACAACACCGATTACTCTGCTTACCCCGATTGTCGGGATTCAGCGTGTGTGATATGTATGTATGTATATTTTGAAATTTTCTCTGTCCTGTTGAAATACATGAATCGATATACTAGTGATACATATTCGGATCCTTGTTTCATGAATTTCTAAATTTGAAATTTTTTATCTTTTCCGACCGGCCAGCAGTGGGAGCACAAACAAATAGATAAACTATCGTTCTCGATATGAAAGTAGATAAATATATCTATTATTGCGAGCACAAACACGTAGGTCGATATGTAGGTATATCGATAGTGCAGAACAACGATAAAATAATGGCAACGCCACGCCGCCATTTTGTTAGTTTTAAGTAAGAAGTAGCTCCTCTACGGTGCCAAGCACCTCAATGAGGTGCCATAATTTTCCCATAGTCTAGTACACCTATACATGTAATACACCGATGGTTTTTCCGGGTGCGAGGTCATCCTCAAACTCCATACAAATATTCCGAGCCATTTCCCGTGAGATGCGGTATAAATGGCGGAATTCCGATTTATGCAACCCGCATGGATTGCTTAAAGTCCCTTATCAACTTCCTCTGCACCTTTCTATGCTGCATTTGTACTTGTCGCAGCCTTCTCACCATCTACATATTCACGAAAACTTGAGCCATAATCACTGAAATCGTTTATCGTCCACTGATGTTGGGAGCGATAAGACAACCGATGTCAAACGTCAAACGAGAACGATAAAAATAGTTTGTGCTCGCAAATGTCGATAAAACAGCCTTCATCTCGATCTTTGTCTATGGCATCGCTAAATTATATCGATGACGTGCGATAAGAACTGTTTGTGCTCGGTCGTCACGATAAATGAAGCAAATAGATATTTATCGATCGATATAGGCTTATCGACGCTTTATCGATCATTTGTGCTCCCCCTGCAGGTGCGCTTAATTTATTATGGTACGAGTACCATCGAGCTGGTCTGATGATGGAGACAGAAGGTGGCCATAGGAACTCCTAAACCACACATGATAAACCCATCGTGTTTGGGCTCGTTGCATTTGTCTTCACGAGCAATTTACTTTAGACAGAGATTCTCAATTCGACGGTATGTTTTCTTTTTTTTTATGTTTGTTACGCGATTACTCCGTCAATTGTGGGCCGATTTTTAATTATTTTTTTTTTATTTGAAAGGGGATAACCCTGAGGTTTTTGAAGTGAAAACTTCTTTAGCGGCGCTTGGCACTTTTTTAGGTGGGTAAAAAATGTATAACTCGCGACATCGCTTCAGCGTCATTTTTAAAATGAAACCTTAAGTCATTGCATTAAGGGTTAAGTTAGAGTGGCACGGGATCTGCCGGCACTCCCGGAGTGCAACTGTTAAGTAGGATTCGGTAACACGTTTATGTCTGTCCATTCTACTAAGTTCTGCAAAATGAATGTAGGGTTCCGTAACAAATGCATGTCTGTCCGTTCTACTAAATTTAACATTTATTTCAAAATAAATGTAGGGTTCCGTAACAAATGCATGTCTGTCCGTTCTACTAAATTTTATAATTTTCAACCAAGGTCCTCCGACGGTTATTTTATAATAAAAGTAGGGTTCCGTAACACGTTTATGTCTGTCCATTCTACTAAGTTCTGCAAGATGAATGTAGGGTTCCGTAACAAATGCATGTCTGTCCGTTCTACAAAATTTAAAATTTTTTTCAAAATGTATGTAGGGTTCCGTAACAAATGTATGTCTGTCCGTTCTACTAAATTTTACAATTTTCAACCAAGGTCCTCCGACGGTTATTTTATAATAAAAGTAGGGTTCCGTAACAAATGTATGTCTGTCCGTTCTACCACATTTTACAATTTTCAACCGAGGTCCTCCGACGGTTATTTTATAATAAAAGTAGGGTTCCGTAACAAATGTATGTCTGTCCGTTCTACCACATTTTACAATTTTCAACCAAGCTCCTCCGACGGTTATTTTATAATAAAAGTAGGGTTCCGTAACACGTTTATGTCTGTCCATTCTACTAAGTTCTGCAAATTGAATGTAGGGTTCCGTAACAAATGCATGTCTGTCCGTTCTACTAAATTTAACATTATTATATTTTTTTAAGCAATGTTACGGTGTTGTTTTTTTATGGAAACTGACACGGTTGGCTACATCACCTACAACGTCCGTGATGTCAGCCCATAACACCGGGTGAACTAAGTGCCATGTCAGTGCTTCTCCCTTTGATCGTGCTGACTACACTGAACTGGTCGGAAAACACAAACTATTTACATAGCCGTTTCGACCGACGTTTAATTCAGTGCGGTGGTACCAACCCGGGCGGGTTAAACCCTACCACCAAGTAAGATTAGGAGGGAAGGAACCTACAGTTTTACGAGGAATCCGAACCTCCAATTCAATAGCGACAGTTGACTGTCTGCACCACTGACACATGACTATCGAGGCTGACGTGGTCCTATTTTAATTGGGTCAAGATCGGATTGGAAAGCGAGGCGGAATCGCGAGGGCGAAGGCCTAGCGATTCCGCCGAGTACATTAATAGCAAAAAATTACTAAAAAGACTGTGAAATAAAAAAAAAGTTTAAAAAACATAAAACCGACTTCCTAAAAAAAGTAAAACTAAAAAACTATTTAAAATAAAAATATAAAAACCGCCTTCAAAAATATATGAAATAAAAACCTAGAAAAAAAAACGAACCCTAGAGTTGAAGGCGGTGCTAAAGCAAGCAAAAATGATGCATGAAAGAAAACATGAGTGGATGATAATATCCTTTGTGATTTGTGTAGCCTTTTTAGCACCGCCTTCAACTCTAGGGTTGGTTTTTTTTTAGGTTTTTATTTCATATATTTTTGAAGGCGGTTTTTATATTTTTATTTTTCGTAGAAACAATTTTTATCGGTTCAGCCGTTTTAGAATAAAAAAGGAAACAGTTTTTGAGAGGGCATATCTCGGAAACTACTGATCCCCGACTACTCGTCCGCTGGAGAAAATGATAGGCCTCGACGAGATTTTTTTAATTTTAATTTTTTTTAATAACATTGCATTGTCTTCAGCACTGAACCAGCCCTAAAAATTTAAAACTTCGTAGGATAAGAGGAAGTAGTTCTAATTTGGCTTCCAAGAATTTACCCACACATACCTACTAACAAACCAACACACGGGGCAAAAGCTTGTAAAATATTTTTAACCTACATTTAATTGCTATAATTATACTACTGATGATCCACGACTACTCATCAGCTGGAGGAAATAATAGGCCTAGATAAGAATATTGTCTTCCAAAACTACTGCTCCCAAACTACTCGTGTGGTGGAACCTTGGGTGGGACAAGCAAGGATAGGCATGGATGAGATCTTCATCAAATTCACGAATCTGCGGCCGTGTCTCCGACACAGCCCACTCGTTTTTTTTTATCACTGACTGACTCACTCATCAAAAGTTTAGACTACATCGAGGTGACCTAGGAAGTTAAAAATTGGTGTGGAGGTAGGTTATTGGACGAATATAAAGGAAAAAGTCTGAAATCGTCATATGAATATCCCTAAAAAAAATAATGGTTGGTACAGAAGACAAAGTTATGAATGCGGCCACTTTCGAACAATGTATTGAACGATTTTACTCTAAATAACGGAGAACGTGTTTGTCAACACTATACCGTGTGTCTAGTGTGATATATAGTGTAATATATAGCTATAATATACTTTTAGTTGAATAGGAGGTACATCGTCCGCAGTTTAGAGAAACCGCCAGAGTTGCATTGTATAGTTGTAGGTAGGTGTGTGTAACTATGTGTTATTATAATATGTTTTAGTATCACCAGAGCTCTCATACATAATAATGTATAGCTGTGGCAGTAAGCATCGATGTAGGTTGGTAAGCGTAAGTAAGCGTGTGGCGTCTCGTCTCGTCACGCCCTTACTGAGTTGTTGTTTGTCGATTATTTATTTGGAGTATCGATTCAAATAGCCCATAAATAAGAGTATTAGTTTTTTGTCTTTTAAATTTCAGATAGGTACTTAAAGGATTCAAATTACATAATATAAGTAAAAAAACACACAGATCTGATGCATTACACGACCGAGGTGGATTGAAAATGAACTCAACAAAATAAAAAGAAATATTACATTTTCTTTATTATTTTCAAAACCACAAGCTGTTAAAAATGTAAAATAAAAGTCAGACATAAAAAGAGATAAGCTTGACATTATGTTTAACTAAAGTAAAAAAATAATAAATATCAAATATAAAAATATAATATAGGTTAGGTTAGAACCTAGAACCAAACTTAACCTAACCTAACCTAACCTATATACTTGCGAAGACAAATCCAAAGAGCCCAAACACGATGTGCTTATCATGTTTAGTTTAGGAGTTCCTATGGCTTCCTTCTGGCTCTATCATCAGGACCCTGGAAATCATATATGACTAGAGTACTTGCGAAGACAAATCCAAAGTGCCCAAACATGGTGGATTTATCATGTGTAGTTTAGGAGTTCCTATGGCTTCCTTACGGCTCCATCATCAGGACCCTGGAAATAACATTTGTTTTATGTAATCCGTTATGGATGGCTGAGTCGGAGGGGCCAAAGCGCATGCTCCGACCAGCCAATATCACCTCCGAGAAGGTAGGTGCCATATTGGAGACTTCCCTAGATTGCTGGCTATACAGTACGGTGGTACCAACCCAGTCGACTACAATTTGAGCCTACCACCTAGTAAGGGGCAAGGGAAGGGACCTACAGTTTTACACCGGTTCCGAACGGTGAAGCAGCAGGTGTAGGTATTCACGTACATTTTTTCGTCAGAAAAAACTCATTGGTACACGCCGACCGGATACGAACCGCGGACCTCTCGCGGCATGAGAAGCCAATGCCCAAACCACTCGGCCACCCGCCGCTAAAAAATGTACAAAGACTTAGTATTTAACATTCTAGAGAGTACTTACGAAGACAAATCCAACGAACCCAAACACAGTGGACTTATCATGTGTGGTATAGGAGTTCCTATGGCTTCATTCCGGCTCCATCATCAGGAACCTGGACATCATATATGACAAGGCGTAGTTGCGAAGATAAAATCCAACGAGCCCAAACACGATGGGCTTATCATGTGTAGTTTAGGAGTTCCTATGGCTTCCTTCCGGCTCCATCATCAGAACCCAACTAAAAAACTAACAAAGGCACCCGAGGATCTGCAGAGCAGTGATTTGATTTTTCTCCTCCTCGCTATCTACGATGTTGCACTTCCAAAGGTCGATTTCACACTCTCAGCGAAAATGGGAAAAAATTGAGGGAATACCTACAGCGCGAACCATCATCGATAGACGGATGTTTTTTTTTAATGTAGCCCACAGAGTATCAAATGCGCGCGCGCGGTAGGTATTTGATGCTCTGTGATGTAGCCCAAAGTCCAAATCTAATTTTACAGGTATTTTTTTTTTCGATATCACAATTAGTTTTTGAGATATAAGAGATTTATTTTATTAATTTATTTATTTATTTGATGAACGAACAGCCTAAGCTGATGTGTTCATGTCTAAGTTCACTGGTGCTTTGTTATTTTGATGTTAGTTTAGTTTGGTGTTTTTTTAGGTGTTTGTCGAGCCTGTTTTTAAAGGAATTGGTGGTGGGTGCTTGTACGACATCTTCGGGCAGTTTGTTCCACATTTCCACTGCTCTATTTGACAGGAAGTTTCGTCTTCGATTTGTTGAGCTGACACTGACATTCAGCTTCAAGCTATGGCCTCGGCCTCGGATTTAGTTTAAAAAAAATATATAATTTTACACATTTTTGCATAAAAATTTTTTTTTTTTTTTTATTTCGAAATCACCATCTTGTAGCCTTAGCCGATACGCGTCTTTTGAGCCCTCAAACACTCGCGTAGCCCCAAAACTCGCAACACCAGGACGATTTCACACTCTCAGCGAAAATGGGGGGCTATACTGAAGCGAACGAAAAAACATTTTCAATGTTAAAATGACGGTCGATTTTTGCAAATGGCACGGGTAAGACATTGAATATGGATTCTATGTCAAAATTATTATAGAATAGGTACCTACTAAAGGTCAGTTTTCCTTACTCCTTACTTATTTTTCATTTTTACGTACCTACTCAATAGTCAGTTATTTTTAGATACTGTTAGATATGAGTCGTACGGTAGACTTGCTCGTGGGTGACACAGTCTCTTTACATCGAGTAATTCCCATGCTTCCCGATGGAAGTTGTTTATTTCATTCAATTTCATTTTCACTGTTTAATTCTGTTGATTTACAACGAACAAGTAACTTACGTACGGAAATCGTTCACTATGTCTGTCGTAACTGGCAAGATTTGAGCGCATGGACTTGCAATCAACACGGTGAACCCTACGATTCTGTAGAAGCATATCGTGTGAGTAAGCTTAATTCCACAATTTATGTATGGAGCTGTTTCGGAATTTAAAAACGGCCGGGGACTTGTATCCTATAAGAATCGAAGTGTATCAGGTTGGCGGTCTGCGTTGTTTGTTGGTGTAGAGGGCCGTCCTATAAAACGTTCGCTCTTCTCAGGTGATCTATCGGCAGGACATTACTACGATGTCCCGAGTCAAGCAAGACCATGGAGGATATTAAGAAAAATCAGGCCCCAGGAAAGTTCCATCGTAGAATATAACCTCCTGCGATCATTATACCGCCCTGATTTGATAACTTATCAAAACTGTTTATTGATAGCCTTATCAATGATAAGGCTATCAATAAACAGGAAACTGTAAAAAAATCTGTTAAGTGCGAGTTTTACTCGCGCACGGAGGTTTCCGTATCTATCCGCTATTACCCGCCTATCTTTTGTCTTTCAACATTGCAATGTATAAAAGCCTGTGGCGCCATCTATTATTCATTAGTGTGACTAATCGAATTTTGGACGTCTGTTGTATGGGAGCCCCCCTTAACTTTTAACTTTTTCTTATTTTTCTTATTTGTTGTTATATGCACCATAGTAACACATATACTGTGAAAATTTCAACCGGCTACCTATTACGGTTCAAGAGATACAGCCCTCGGACAGACGGACAGACGGACTGACGGACGGACAGACGGCGTAGGCTTAGTAATAGGCTTCCGTACGGGATACGGAAACCTAAAAACAGACAATGAGTGGGCAATGCGCTTTAACGTTTCCACCGTTCAAGAAAATATAGAAGAGAGAGAAAAAAAAAACAGTCCGTAAACCAATGATATTATAAGTTAAAAGCAGGTAGATAGGTTATCTGAGCTCCCAAGCGGCACATAAAATACAAGACCACAGTCCTGTCTGAAGTTAGTCGCCCACCAACTACGCACGCGTTCGGACCGCTAGCCACGAGCCCCTAACACATCGAAAATTCCGACGTGTGTTATGTTATGTATGAGATTCTGCACTAATTCTAATATAATTGGAATAAGACTATTCGAGTCGGCGCATCACTTATAGTTCTTCCTCTCAACTTTTCGAGGACGTGCCATGTGTGAGCACTGAATGTCATATAGATAACCTATCTTTCCTAAAATATCATTGGCGTAAAAGCAGAAAATAACTGGAATATTTAAGTATTTAAGTAACTTTATGTATGACCTATCATTTAAAAAACAGAAGATATATACGTGACAAAAAATTATGATATCCCACCAAAAACATAAATGTTCAAAGAAGCCAAGTTCGCATAAAAAAAAATAAGGTTTTTCTGTCATTGAGTACACATAAGGGCATTTTTAAACGGTTTTATTTAGCTTGACTTCGTATATTTGTTTCTATCTTTGTTTCAAATCTTGCGACAACTTTTTCAACTACTTCTACTGAACCGATTTTTATAAAACTTTGCACACACATTGAGTTCTCATGACAATACAATATTATGATAATTTCAACTTGGTAACGAGGGTCTGATGATGGAGTCAGGAGGTGGACAGTGGAACTCTTCAACCGTTACTAGTAACCCCATCGAGTTTGGGCTCATTTGGTTGGTTTGGACGAGTGTCCCATACTTCTACCAATACACTTGGTGAAGAGGGTCTGATGATGGAGTCAGGAGGTGTACAGTGGAACTCTTCAACCGTTACTAGTAAACCCCTCGAGTTTGGGCTCATATGTTTGGTTTGGACGAGTATCCCATACTTCTACCAATACACTTGGTGACGAGGGTCTGATGATGGAGTCAGGAGGTGTACAGTAGAACTCTTCAACCGTTACTAGTAACCCCCTCGAGTTTGGGCTCTTTTGGTTGGTTTGGACGAGTGTCCCATACTTCTACCAATACACTTGGTGACGAGGGTCTGATGATGGAGCCAGAAGGTGTACAGTGGAACTCTTCAACCGTTACTAGTAACCCCCTCGAGTTTGGGCTCATTTGGTTTGTTTGGACGAGTGTCCCATACTTCTACCAATACACTTGGTGACGAGGGTCTGATGATGGAGTCAGGAGGTGTACAGTGGAACTCTTCAACCGTTACTAGTAACCCCTTCGAGTTTGGGCTCGTATGGTTGGTTTGGACGAGTGTCGCATACTTCTACCAATACACTTGGTGACGAGGGTCTGATGATGGAGTCAGGAGGTGTACAGTGGAACTTTTCAACCGTTACTAGTAACCCCCTCGAGTTTGGGCTCATTTGGTTTGTTTGGATGAGTGTCCCATACTTCTACCAATACACTTGGTGACGAGGGTCTGATGATGGAGTCAGGAGGTGCACAGTGGAACTCTTCAACTGTTACTAGTAACCCCCTCGAGTTTGGGCTCATTTGGTTGGTTTGGACGAGTGTCCCATACTTCTCCCAATACACTTGGTGACGAGGGTCTGATGATGGAGTCAGGAGGTGTACAGTGGAACTCTTCAACCGTTACTAGTAACCCCCTCGAGTTTGGGCTCTTTTGGTTGGTTTGGACGAGTGTCCCATACTTCTATCAATACACTTGGTGACAAGGGTCTGATGATGGAGTCAGGAGGTGTACAGTGGAACTCTTCAACCATTACTAGTAACCCCCTCGAGTTTGGGCTCATTTGGTTTGTTTGGACAAGTGTCCCATACTTCTACCAATACACTTGGTGACGAGGGTCTGATGATGGAGTCAGGAGGTGTACAGTGGAACTTTTCAACCGTTACTAGTAACCCCTCGAGTTTGGGCTTATTTGGTTTGTTTGGATGAGTGTCCCATACTTCTACCAATATACTTGGTGACGAGGGTCTGATGATGGAGTCAGGTGGTGCACAGTGGAACTCTTCAACTTGTGGGAGTAGCTGTAAAAGGTGGAGAGATGTTGATGTCTTGTATTCACCGGGGCGGCTGCGCAGCTGGATGTTGTGTGGGCTACTGCCCAACGCTCTCAGTGAGCTAACTGTATATATACAGAGCGTATTTGCACATTTAATAAATGCGTTGAGCGAATGTATGAATTTTGACATTTTACGGTTCTGCGCCATCTGTTAGCGCGTTCGTGAGTCAACTTGTTGTTTCTGAAGAGTACCGTCGTAAGTGGTTCTCGAGTTTCGTTCGGCTGTGGCCAGGTGACGCCACAGTACTCACCCCCAGTCATGACGTTGGCATGACGATATGAGCCGAACGCCAGCAGTATCAGGATGACACGATGAGTGGATGACACGGTGAGTCGGTCAGACGTCCTGATGTCAGCGAGTGATGACGCGGTGAGTCGGCCAGAGGTGCTCGTGACTTGCTGGAGTTGCTGTCCTATGTTGTAATCTTGTCCTAGGCGGCTCTGTTTCTGGAGAGATGCGGTAGGACGAGGAGTGGCGCGGATGCGGCGTGCAGGGCGGTCGAGAGTGCTTGCTTGCTTCGTGTTACCTACCGGTGTAACCCGCTGGTAGGAGGCCGGTAGGCAACTGATGTGACGAGCTTCAGAAGTTGCGATGTTCAATCACGTCGGATCACGTCGGGTCACCAATGTGGGAGTAGCTGTAAAAGGTGGAGAGATGTTGATGTCTTGTATCCACCGGGGCGGCTGCGCAGCTGGATGTTGTGTGGGCTACTGCCCAACGCTCTCAGTGAGCTAACTGTATATGTGCAGAGCGTATTTGCACATTTAAGAATGCGTTGAGCGAATGTATGAATTTTGACATTTTACGGTTCTGCGCCATCACGCATCTGCGGTCATGCGTCAACTTGTTGTTTCTGAAGAGTACCGTCGTAAGTGGTTCTCGAGTTTCGTTCGGCTGTGGCCAGGTGACGCCACAAACTGTTACTAGTAAGCCCTTCGAGTTTGGGCTCATTTGGTTGGTTTGGACGAGTGTCCCATACTTCTCTCAATACACTTGGTGACGAGGGTCTGATGATGGAGTCAGGAGGTGTACAGTGGAACTCTTCAACCGTTACTAGTAACACCCTCAAGTTTGGGCTCGTTTGGTTGGTTTGGACGAGTGTCCCATACTTCTACCAATACACTTGGTGGCGAGGGTCTAATGATGGATTCAGGAGGTGGACAGTGGAACTCTTCAACTGTTACTAGTAACCCCTCGAATTTGGGCTCATTTGGTTGGTTTGGACGAGTGTCCCATACTTCTCCCAATACACTTGGTGACGAGGGTCTGATGATGGAGTCAGGAGGTGTACAGTGGAACTCTTCAACCGTTACTAGTAACCCCCTCGAGTTTGGGCTCATTTGGTTGGTTTGGACGAGTGTCCCATACTTCTCCCATTACACTTGGTGACGAGGGTCTGATGATGGCGCCAGGAGGTGCACAGTGGAACTCTTCAACTGTTACTAGTAACCCCCTCGAGTTTGGGCTCATTTGGTTTGTTTGGACGAGTGTCCCATACTTCTACCAATACACTTGGTGACGAGGGTCTGATGATGGAGTCAGGAGGTGTACAGTGGAGCTCTTCAACCGTTACTAGTAACCCTCTCGAGTTTGGGCTCGTTTGGTTGGATTGGACGAGTGTCCCATATTTCTACCAATACACTTGGTGGCGAGGGTCTAATGATGGATTCAGGAGGTGGACAGTGGAACTCTTCAACTGTTACTGTAACCCCCTCGAATTTGGGCTCATTTGGTTGGTTTGGACGAGTGTCCCATACTTCTACCAATACACTTGGTGACGAGGATCTGATTATGGAGGCAGGAGGTGGACTGTTGAATAAAACAAAAATAAGGATCAGGATATTTGTTTGAATCCACCCAAGTTAAGGTTTCTGTATTGTCCCGAGAACTGTGTGGCGTTAGGGTGGCTAAAAATGATACGTTGTTAGCGATACACCACCCAAGTCAACGTTTGAAACGTGCCGAGGACTGTGTGGCATTAGGGTGGATAAAAATTATACGTCGTTAGCGTTTCAACTTCAAGGCTGGCCACATCTTGTTTTATGAGAGCCTTGCGCCACTACATGGACCTCAGGGAGGGGGTTGTCTGTTATTGGTCTAATACTCGTGGGAACAACATGAAAGAAAAAAATTATAAAAAAAAAATCAAACTAAAAACGAGTAAATAAAAAAATAGGTAAAAAAACTTTTAAGTTAAACGGTTTTATTAAAAAAAAAACAGCTGTACAAAAAATTAGAAAAAAATCAGCTATACAAAAACTAGAAAATAATAAGGACACAAACCTGGGCCTTCTTAAGATTTTACGTCTGGGTAAGAAATTGTCAATACTAGCGTGCTGTCTTCTCATGTCGGATGCCAAAGGGCACTTTGTGTCGCTGCGTCAGCGGAATAAGTAATAAATTGAGACTTTTAACAGACTAATATAAAAACGTGGGGCGTATAATATACGTAATAACATGCGCCCCACGTTTTATATTAGTCTGTTAAAAGTCTCAATTTATTACTTATTCCGCTGACGCAGCGACACAAAGTGCCCTTTGGCATCCGACATGAGAAGACAGCACGCTAGTATTGACAATTTCTTACCCAGACGTAAAATCTTAAGAAGGCCCAGGTTTGTGTCCTTATTATTTTCTAGTTTTTGTATAGCTGATTTTTTTCAAATTTTTTGTACAGCTGTTTTTTTTTAATAAAACCGTTTAACTTAAAAGTTTTTTTACCAATTTTTTTTTAATATTACATAAGTTAATGTGTTTGTAATAATTAGTGTTACTTGTAGAAAAACCAAATAAATAAATTAATACGCTACATAATACATGCTTGGCAATCGGGTAGAGAGGGCACTTTTGTCCCCATTTGGTAAGTATAATGAACAAATTAGCTTGTGCAAGTGAAACGGTTTTAAAATTGGCAACGAGGCGTTGCTAATAGTACCTACGTGTATACCTAGGTATTTGACGGTTCGCGGCCGGGAATGGGTTGAGTTGATTATTAGGTCTATGGATCTAATAATTTTCGTCAGTTTTGGGCCGAGCGCTCCGAACCAGCCCCCACGTGACACGTCCTAACGGCTCCGCAGACGGGTGCAGACTGACGAGTCGAGCGTTTGGGGCAAGCTTGCGGTCAAAAATATCAAAAATATATACTTTTTTACTACCGATAAATGTGATACTACCAATTATTTTCAGTACCAAAGATATCAATTTTTAGAAAAAATAATGAACATAATTACTCAAATTGTTTTCGAGATAATTGATTTAATGTCTCTAAAAAGGAGCCTAGAAAAAAAAATCTTTTTAGTACTTATTATTAAAAATTATTTATTTGATTTTTATTTATTTACTAGCTGAGCCCGCGGCTCCGCTCGCGTGAAATTCGTATTCCAAAGAAGAATGTAAGTAACTAAGGGCGAGGCGTAAGGCCGAGCTGCTTTCAGGTAATGGATAAACCTTCTTAAAGAAAGTAACTAACTAAGGGCGAGGCCGAAGGCCGAGCTGCTTTCAGGTAAACGATAAATCTTTCTCAAATAAAGGAAGTAAGTAAGGGCGAGGCCGAAGGCCGAGCTGCGTTCACTAAGACGATAAACCTTCTGGAAGAAAGGAATGAACTAAGTGCGAGGCCGAAGGCCGAGCTGCGTTCAGATAAAACAAAAACCCTCTTCCGCCTTCGGGCCTCGCCCTTAAAGACTTCCTTTCTTCGATAGAATATAATATCGTTTACGCAATCTATTTATTTCATAAAAATAAAAAAGTAATATTAATAACTAAAGAATTAAACCTACCTAACAAACATTAAAATAACTATCAAAACGGGCATTTTCAAATGTTCTTAGAGCACTTGCGGCATTACCCCGCTGGATGGCAAGGCTTACCCTTTGAATGAAGTACATAAGCTCTTGATGGCGGGGCACCAGTTGCGTCAACCAGCTCAAGCCTCTTTTGGCTTCACTGCTCCACGGACCGAGGGTTTCAACCGCAAACGCAACAAATTCGAAATCTTGAATTATATTTCTATATTTGCTCCGTTTGAGGCTCTCCGCCCCAGCGTTGGCCGCGCCAGCCGCTCTTGAAGATGTCCTAACGTGACTTGGAGCCAATGTGAGAACAAAAGTGGCGTCCCACATCAAAGAACTACCCTTAGTCCATGGCACTAAGGTGATAGCATCGGGCCTCTTGCCATCCAGCCGGGAATAACCGCGAGGTTCTAGGATGCACGGTATATTTGCCGTTAGAAGCGTGGACTTAATAATAAAATTTAAATTAAATTAATTCAATCTTAATATTAATTAACTTTATTCGAGATGGTTTAGCTTCTTCCTGAACGCAGCTCGGCCTTCGGCCTCGCCCTTAGTTACTTGCTTTCTTCGAGATGGTTTATCATTTGTCAGAACGTAGCTCGGCCTTTGGCCTCGCCTTAGTTGCTTACTTTCTTCAAGATGGTTTAGCTTCTTCCTGAACGCAGCTTGGCCTTCGGCCTCGCCCTTAGTTACTTGCTTTCTTCGAGATGGTTTTTTAATTATCCGAACGTAGCTCGGCCTTCGGCCTCGCCTTAGTTACTTACTTTCTTCAAGATGGTTTTGCTTCTTCCTGAACGCAGCTCGGCCTGCGGCCTCGCCCATAGTTACTTACTTTCTTCGAGAAGGTTTATGGTCTTTCAGAATAGAGCTCGGCCTTCGGCCTCGCCCTTAGTTACTTACTTTCTTCAAGATGGTTTTGCTTCTTCCTGAACGCAGCTCGGCCTGCGGCCTCGCCCATAGTTACTTACTTTCTTCGAGAAGGTTTATGGTCTTCCAGAATAGAGCTCGGCCTTCGGCCTCGCCCTTAGTTACTTACTTTCTTCAAGAATCCTCGCCCTTAGTTACTTTCATCGAGAAAGAATATTGTTTACGTGAGCGTAGATCCGCCTTCGGGCCCGCCTTTAGTTACTTACTTTCTTTTTTTTAAATACGAATTTCACGCGAGCGAAGTCGCGGGCAACAGATATATAAATTTTATTGCACCAATGACAGCGACATAACTTCGACTTTCAATTATTATTTTTATTTATCAAACAATTTGTCACCGGCCAGCTCACGTCGAGATGACAGTTCTCCGTTGTCAACATGACATTTAAAATTGTTTTTTACCTTTACTTTGGATTACGTGATTTTTATTATATTTTTTAATTATTATGTTCATCCGGGATATACACTGTCACTATAAAAAGTTTCGTCAAATTCCGTTCAGTGGTTTTTGCGAGATGCGCGTACAAATAGACATTTTTGCATTTACGATTTTATGATATGTATAGAAAGAATAAATATGTATAGACTATTGTGTTCAAGATAATAAAAAAAAAGAACTGTCATTTTCGTTGTATCTACTTATTTTTAAATTTCGAATGAATATTTTATTCAAATTGTATTTGCTGCCAGTTCTCAAGATATAATTATGTACTTTGGACTACGTGATTTTAAACGCGCAATAATGTTTATAATTGTAAATTTTTTTTTATTTTTGTTATTTTTTTTTACGTATTATGTTAACCCGGCATATAAACTGCCACTATACAAAGTTTCGTCTAATTCCGTTCAGTGGTTTTTGCGTGATGCGCGTACAGACAAACAAACAAACAAACAAAAATTTTAAAAACTGTTCTAACATGTTCAGTATCTCATTTTAAGCCACCCTGGTTAGTTTTTTTCCGAATACATTCAATGTACAGACTTTCTTACCTCTACGATTTTATTATATGTATAGATTTATTCAAGTAAGAGTAACCAACAGTTCTCTCTCGCGTCGCGCTTCACATCACATCGCACATAAGAAGGCAGAGCAGCTAGCTGGGGGCCGCCGCCCTCGCACCCCTCCACCCTCCACCCTCCCCCGGCGCCCGTCATCAATCATGCGGCGGCCGCTGATTCATACACATGCACACTATACTAAGATCCGCCGCGGAGAGCGTGCAGATAGATGTGAGTAGAGGCGGCCGGCACGCACGCAGCACGTTACATGTTCGCGTTCTGCCTGACCTCCTACATACTACACGGTAACACTGAACGAGCAGCCGCGCGTGCAGCGCTGTACTCGAGTGTCGAGATACTCGAGTGTGGCCGCCTGTAATACAAAGTGGGCGCGTCCACATTCAACGGCGATATTAAAAGGCCCATCTCGGCGGTACTGCGGGACGGGGGCGGGGGGGGGGGGGGGGGGGCGGGGGGGCGGGCTGCACCCTCATCAAGCGCGGCGCGTCAGGAGCACGGCGCGGCGGCGGCGGTGCGGCGGAGCGCCTTAGTAGAAAGTTTATTTTGATGGATTTATCGCGCTCGCCCGCCGCGCCTGCTCGCGTGTCGGTATCGGCGCTACGGACGCCCGCGCCGCCGGCCCGCTGCGACGCGACGCGCGTAGGCTGCTAAAGGATATACAGCACAATCGGCAACAATGTAAACAGAAAGACGACGACGACAACACGATATCAATATCAATACTAATGATAAATCTGTAAGGGATAGTCATCATGGAGTAAGTTACTTTGTTTTATGCGATACTGCTATTGTAGACTATATCTATGTATGATACTAAAACTAAATTGACGATTTTTAGAAATATTAAACTAAAAAACTGTGCAATTGGATCTCCAGCTTTTTGAGTGGTAGGTCGATCTTTGTCACCCTAGATGGTGCCTGCTCGGCTGACTAATCATCAATGCTGGTGTTCCACAAGGATCCGTGCTGTCGCCTACGCTGTTTCTATTGTTCATCAACGACATGCTCTCGCTCGGCGAAATACATTGTTACGCGGACGACAGCACGGTGCACGAAAGACTGGAAGGGTAGAGAAGCCTCAGCAACAAGCAAGGCCAAGCTGGCCTCAAAAAAGCTAGGCGTACTCAATAAGGTTCGACGCTACTTCACGCCGGGCCAAAGGCTGCTTCTGTATAAATCGCAGATTAGGTCCTGCTTGGAGTACTGCTCGCACCTCCGGGATGGCTCAGCCAAATACCAGCTTGCGACTCGATCCAGGGTCGAGCCGTGCGACTAGTGGATGACCCCGACGTGTCCCGCGATCTAGAACCGCTGCAACTTCGTAGGGATGTCGGCGCCCTAAGCGTGTTCTATCGCTTATTCCACGGAGAGTGCTCGGAAGAGCTGTTTAACGCGATTACGGTGACGTTTTCGCAAGTACTCTAGCCATATGTTATTTCCAGGGTCCTGATGATGGAGCCGGAAGGAAGCCATAGGAACTCATAAACTACACATGATAAATCCACCATATTTGGACTCGTTGGATATAGGAATATAGGATAGGTTAGAAGATTCTAACCTAACCTATATTCTTATCTTCTATAGAAGATATATATATATATTTGTATATTTGATATTTATTAATTTGTTACTTTAGTTAGACATAATATCAAGCTTATCTCTTTTTCTGTCTAAATGTTAGTTTACATTTTTTAAGCTGCTTGTGTTTTTGAAAAATAATAAAAAATATATAAATAAATATATAAATAAATGTACTTAATATTTTTTTTTATTTTGTTGAATTCATTTTCAGTGCGACGCATCTTCTAACCTAACCTATATTCCTATATTCCTATATCCAACGAGCCCAAATATGGTAGATTTATATCATGTGTAGTTTAGGAGTTCCTATGGCTTCCTTCTGGCTCCATCATCAGGACCCTGGAAATAAAAAATGACTAGAGTGCTTGCGAAGACAAATCCAACGAGCCCAAACACGGTCGATTTAATATGTGTGATTAAGGAGTTCCTATGGCTTCATTCCGGCTCCATCATCAGGACACTGGACATCATATATGACAAGAGTACTTGCGAAGACAAATCCAACGAGCCCAAACACGATGGGCTTATCATGTGTAGTTTAGGAGTTCCTATGGCTTCCTTCCGGCTCCATCATCAGACCCCAACAAACCTTTTCCTTATCCCTACTTTCTCGTGTCGCTCAGCGACAGTATTTTTTCGAATTCCGTAGATTCATTTGCAATGTGCTCGATAGTCGTGTGAGGCACGAAATCTGTGAATTTCTTTTTTCAGAAAGGTTGATCTACAGGGCAAACCCTTAACCCGATCGTCTTTGTTTTAGGCTCAAATTTTAGGTGACTAAACTGTCCAGAAGATTTTTTCTCAAATTTTTGATATTATTTTTCGTTTCCAAAATATCGAGCGCCAAAATCAAAAATTCGGAAAAAATTAAATTTTTTTTTTTCACTTTTACGATCATAACTTTTTTGGTTTTTTACTTTCTGGAATAATTATTTTTGCATCTTACAGCTCTCATGAATACGCGTCTTTGAGTCTTTTTTGAATATCATATCTTCAGAACTCTCCGAGATATAAGGGGATCGCACTTTTTCGTGAAATCGGGGCCTGTACTGAAACGAACCAAAAGACATTTTCAATGTCAAAAATATGTCCAGTGAGTAGCCAGCTAGCGCTACCTGTGAGCGCTACGCACCCACACCGTGCCTGTATGCACCCACAGAACCGACCCGACACGTGTGTGCGGTGCGGAGGAGGGTGTGTGTAATTATACCCACATACGTAACATGTTATAATATGTATTATGTAACCGCGGAGCATGTGACTGCTTCCTCTTCCGAGTCGTTCCGCGCGTGGCGGCGCCGCGGCGGCGAAGGCGCGCCAGCAGCTTTCCATTTGAAATGGACTCGTAACGTAGACTCATAACCGCTTATCTCGCTACAACAAAACAATAACCAGCTCAACACTCGCGCCTCCTCCTCTGTACACTGCACGCACACCGCAAGCACATCGCACGCACACCGCACGCACATCGCACGCGCACCGCACGCACACCGCATATTTTTGAATAAAGTGAGATTGTACATAATATTATTATGTTAAATTAAGATATTGTAAGTAGATTAATTTTTTTGGCGAAAAAATATTACAACTTCAGTAGCCCATACGCCCCACCTTTAACTCTTCGAAGTTTTTGTTGATACATTTATTAAAGTGCAACATTTGATCTGCACATTAAAGTCATCGCGGCTCCCTCAACTATAAGGTGTTTCGTTAGTCATGTCATTAACTTCGGGAGGGTTACATACACACGCAAATAAACACGTTACGCAAAAAAAAATTATATGTTTATAGTATTACTTTTCGAGAAATTTAACAAAACATGTTTGCTACCTAAACATTAACCTGTGTGTAACAGTAGGTAACTTGCATTGTACGGGGTCAATGACCGTACTATGTTCAAACGTAGAACAGCTGTTTGTTGTAAGTAAGTCACAAGGTCACTATGATTGGTTTTTACAGCTAATTATTTGATTTCATTTTTTTGTTAGGAGAAAAAATGCTCCCATAAACATGTTTTTTTCTTACGTAAAGTGTTTATTTGAGTGTGTATGTCTTCGATCAACTATTTTTTCCGTCTACGGTGTATGTAACCCTCGCGAAGTTAATCACACGACTAACGAAACACCTTATATAGGTATTAGATATGAAACAGAACGCTATCGAAGTTAGCATGTTTTCGAATTTTTTGAGACACGTAAATTTTAAGGGCACATTACACACAGAAGGGCTTGAAATATAAAGTAAAAGTGTAATACATATTTGAAGTCGCCGAACGATTAATGCGCATAGCTCAAATAGTTTAGATATTTTGGAAACGAAGAATGATATCAAAAATTTGAGAAAAACTCCCCTGGACAGTTTAGTCAGCTACAATTTGAGCCTAAAACAAAGACGATCGGGTTTAGGGTTTGTCCTGTAGCTCAACCTTTCTGAAAAAAGAAATTCAGATTTCGTGCCTCACACGACTATCGAGCACATTGCAAATGAATCTACGGAAATCGAAAAAATATTGTCGCTGAGCGACACGAGAAAGTCGGGATAAGGAAAAGGTTAGTTTGGGTCTGATGATGGAGCCGGAAGGAAGCCATAGGAACTCCTAAACTACAGATGATAAGCCCATCGTGTTTGGGCTCGTTGCATTTGTCTTCGCAAGTACTCTTGTCATATATGATGTCCAGGGTCCTGATGATGGAACCAGAATGAAGCCATAGGAATTCCTAAACCAAACATGATAAATCGACCGTGTTTGGTCTCGTTGGATTTGTCTTCGCAAGTACTCTAGTCATATGTTATTTCCAGGGTCCTGATGATGGAGCCGGAAGGAAGCCATAGGAACTCCTAAACTACACATGATAAATCCACCATATTTGGGCTCGTTGGATATAGGAATATAGGAATATAGGTTAGGTTAGAAGATGCGTCGCATTGAAAATGAATTCAACAAAATAAAAAAAATATTACATTTATATATTTTTTATTATTTTTCAAAAACACAAGCAGCTTAAAAAATGTAAACTAAAATTTAGACAAAAAAGAGATAAGCTTGACATTATGTCTAACTAAAGTAACAAATTAATAAATATCAAAAATAAAAATATAATATAAGGATATATAGAAGATAAGAATATAGGCTAGATTAGAAGATGCGTCGCGTAGCGACGCATCTTCTAACCTATCCTATATTCCTTTATTCCTATATCCAACGAGCCCAAATATGGTGGATTTATCATGTGTAGTTTAGGAGTTCCTATGGCTGCCTTGCGGCTCCATCATCAGAACCCAACTAACCTTTTCCTTATCCCAACTTTCTCGCGTCGCTTAGCGACAATATTTTTTCGAATTCCGTAGATTCATTTTCAATGTGCTCGATAGTCGTATGAGGCACGAAATCTGTGAGTTTTTTTTAGTTAGCTTTTTTAGCAGTCAGGATTTTCAATTTTTTTTTATTACACAATTTTTTGATGAGGTATTGCAAATCCTATCAAAACTTTTAAAGCTCTTAGACTTCATCCCTGAACTTAACCTCGTTAAAACCCCGGCTAAGTGCGAGTCGAACTCGCGCACCGAGGGTTCCGTATCGCCATGTCATGGTTAGCGCCACTGACGCCATCTATGGCGTGTTTACGAAATTCTTCATTTATTAGTTAAAATTCATGATTAGATAGAATGCTTCCTTCCTTTTTTCGGTAGATGGCGCGCGCGCATACACTTTTTAGTTTCTTCTATGGGAACCCCCGTTAATTTTTTACTTTTTCTTATTTTTATTATTTGTTGTTTGTTATATCGGTCATAATAACACATATATTCTGTGAAAATTTCAACGGGCTACCTATTACGGTTCAAGAGAGACAGCCGTCGGACAGACGAACGGACGGACGGTCAGACAGACAGACAGACAGACGGTAAAATATTAGAGTTCGAACCGAAAATGTACCTAGTTTTCAAGTAATAATGCAGGAAGGAAAGTATTTGAAAACAGCGATAACTCGTTTCGAAAGGAGAGATCCGTCCCTTACGCGCGTTGAACAAATACTAAACTGAAATTCGCGACCAAAGGACACCACCTGATGTACTAAACCGGTTTTTACAAATATAGTGGGGTTTCACAAACAGGGATGTGGGAATGTTTACGTCTTACCGAATGGTAATTAGTATCTAATGCGTCGTCATAATGAATGAGCTGCAAAGCCTTGTATTTATGTTCTATTCTAAAACTGTAAATTATATTTAAAGGAAAGAAAACAAAAATCTACAAATTCGGACTTACATATTTTCTATACCGGCTCAAATTTTATATAAAACAATTTTTTTATCAAATTAATTTTGGTGAATAATTTTGAATAGAAATTTTTTTAACATCTTGAGAAAGTGCGTTCACAATTTTTTTTTGTACAGCCTCTTTTCCGTCACGTTCAACATCACGTTACTGTTAAGACTTTGTTAGTTCTTAACAGTTTCGAATAATGTACTATAATGTTTTCAGTTTTATTAAATAAAAATATTGCTATTTTTTACACTGTTAATCGGAATGGTGTGTACATATCTGATATAGATTTATATGCCTCACATATTTGCATAGCTGCTTAATAATTGTACAATCATTACGTAACCAAAAATTACTGTTAAAGAAAAAAGGTAAAAAATGCTATACTTTGCTCTGTCGATACTCGGAAGGCTGCACCTTTCTAAATTTTTTTTTACTGATTGTGTTTATTTTTATGTTGTGCTACACAACCTTGCTAATAAGAGTTTGACACATCTTTGTAGTCCGGCAAAATAAATATAATTTTCTCCGTCACATACATTGCAAATTTTAAAATATAAAAAAAATATATATATACTTTATATATTTGAACCTAACATACATACGTACTGTCCAGCTACGCGTCTTCACATATTTGTTTATTTAATATGCCCTCAAATCAATTATGAATAACGAATAAACATTTAAAACGCTACAAATATTGGAGGGTATTTTCGACCACAGTGGTAAGTATAGTTGTTACATAATGTACCAATTAGTATAACTTACACACTTGGCAATCGCAAAACATAAGAAAATGTAATTAATTGTAAAGTTAAACCATAAATAATGTATAAGGAAAATAGACGAAAATTTATAGATTCGGACTTAGATATTTTCTATACCGGGTCGAATTGGGTTACAGTTTTTATGTGGTCTTGTTACACTCGTAGTCTACTTCATGATGTATTAAAAGATCTGCGACACCTCGAAAGACTTTTGAAAAAATCGACTAAACATTCTCCGTCCCATACAACTGAAAACTTCAAGTATTTTTAATAAAATATCTACTTGACTGATATCACTACAACTATATATTTCGTATTATCCTATGTAACTCTAAATATAACAAAAACAGTTTTAAAAAAAAAATGAAGTTTGCGAAAAAAATCTCCTAATACTATGGAGGCCGTTTCTCGATCCATAGTGCGGCGTAGGCTTAGTAATAGGGTCCGGCACCGGATACGGAAACCTAACACTAGCAATAATGTTGATTTCGAACAGCAGCGCGTGCGTGCAGTGGTGCGGGGCGGGGCGGGGGCGGGGCGGGCAGCCGCGCGCCGCGAGATGGCGCCGCACTCGCGCGCTGCACACACACACACCACGCTAGCTCGGTCGCTCGGTCCGCTCCTCCGTCGCGTCGGTAGATGTCGCTCCTTAGTGTTGTCTTCTATCGTAGGTTGAATAATATTGCTAATATGTCTATGTCGAATACCGCGCCTACCTATAATCAATACTTCTACCTACCTACAATTCTGTTCAGGAGGCTCCGGCCAGCTGTTACACGTATCGCGATGCAAATCGTTCGTGCTGACGTAATCGTGCACCTTCAATACTTTCTAATCTCTTTAACTAGGAGCATAACCTCTTTGTAGAGTTTCCTAGCCCACGACTCCTTACAGCGGGACCCTGTAAGAAATCGGTCAAATCTCTATGCGTCCGTCTGTCCGTCTATCACAGGCTGTAGCTCCTGACTCCTGACTGAACGGCTTGAAGGCTGTTAATGAAACTTGGAATGTTAACAAACGTCGTGCTCGGCTTCTCTAGAGCGAATGTGAGAACCGCTCGGAGGTCGTCGGTGAGTGTGTCGGCAGAAGTATTCCGGCCGGAGAGGCGGCGCGGCCGGTTTCAGGCAGCAATTCCAGTGAACGTGTCTACCCACTTAAATAAGGAACGTTTAGGGCAAAAATATTATGAATAGAACATTTAAATTAAATAAATCTATTGGAGACATTCTCGTAAATATTTAACCTCAAAATGTATGAAAAACTATTATTTTTTTTATTTGATGTGGCGGTGACTCATTGGGCACATTGCACATTTCATGACAGTGCAGCAAGGTGGGGGCACTTTCCCCCACGCGCCAGCGGACTTACGTGCCCTACTAGTACCACCACGTCGCCCCAGCTCCTCAGTCTTCGGCTAAGCAACATAACGTGTATACGTGCACTGCGCCTGAGCATCCGGCTCGCGCTTACGTTGTACTCGTGGGCAATATAAAGTATTAACCTAAACTGTTGCGTTTACTTTAGCTCCCACACACCGAGACTCAAGTTAAGTGGACACGGACATATATTACTTACTAGCTTTTGCCCGCGGCTTCGCTCGCGTGAATTTCGTATTTCAAAAAAAGCAAGTAAGTAACTAAGGCTGATCTTTGCGTTAAGTAAGGTAAACGATAAACCTTTTCAACTAAAGTAAGTAACTAACGGCGAGGCTTCAGGCTGAGCTGCATTCTGGAAGACAATAAACCTTCTCGAAGAAACTAAGTAACTAAGGGCGAGGCCGAAGGCCGAGCTGCGTTCAGGAAGACGATAAACCCACTCAAAGAAAGTAAGTAATTGAGGGTGAGGCCAAAGGCCGAGCTGCGTACAGCAAGACTATAAACCTTCTTGAAGAAAGTAAGTCACTGAGGGCGAGGCCGAAGGCCGAGCTGCGTTCAGGAAGACGATAACCTTTTCGAAGAAGTAAGTAACAGAGGGCGAGGCCGAAGGCCGAGCTGCGTTCAGGAATACCATAAACCTTCTCGAAGAAAGTAAGTAACTAAGGGCGATGCCGAAGGCCGAGGTGCGTTCAGGAAGACTATAAACCTTCTCGAGGAAATTAAGTAATTGAGGGCGAGGCCGAAGGCCGAGCTTCGTTCAGGAAGACGATAAAACTACTCAAAGAAAGTAAGTAATTGAGGGCGAGGCCGCAGGCCGAGCTGCGTACAGCAAGACTATAAACCTTCTTGAAGAAAGTAAGTCACTGAGGGCGAGGCCGAAGGCCGAGCTGCGTTCAGGAAGACGATAACCTTTTCGAAGAAGTAAGTAACAGAGGGCGAGGCCGAAGTCCGAGCTGCGTTCAGGAAGACTATAAACCTTCTTGATGAAAGTAAGTACCTAACTGAGGGCGAGGCCGAAGGCCGAGCTGCGTTCAGGAAGACGATAACCTTTTCGAAGAAAGTAAGTCACTGAGGGCGAGGCCGAAGGCCGAGCTACGTTGAGGAAGACCATAAACCTTCTCGAAGAAAGTAAGTAAGTAAGGGCGAGGCCGAAGGCCGAGCTGCGTTCAGGAAGAATATAAACCTTCTCGAATAAATTAAGTAATCGTGGCCAAGGCCGAAGGCCGAAGGCCGAGCTGCGTTCAGAAAGACTATAAACCTTCTTGATGGAAGTAAGTGCTTAACTGAGGGCGAGGCCGAAGGCCGAGCTGCGTTCAGGAAGACGATAACCTTTTCGAAGAAAGTAAGTAACAGAGGGCGAGGCCGAAGGCCGAGCTGCGTTCAGGAGGACCATAAACCTTCTCGAAGAAAGTAAGTAACTAAGGGCGAGACCGAAGGCCGAGCTGCGTTCAGGAAGATCATAAACCTTCTCGAAGAAATTAAGTAATTGAGGGCGAGGCCGAAGGCCGAGCTTGGTTCAGGAAGACTATAAACCGTCTTGAAGAAAGTAAGTAACTATCGCCCATAGTTACTTACTGTCATCGAGAAGGTTTAGTGTCTTCCAGAATACAGCTTGGCCTTCGGCCACGCCCTTAGTTACTTACTTTCTTCGAGAAGGATTATAGTGTTCCTGAACGCAACTCGACCTTAGGCCTCGCCCTCAGTTACTTACTTTCTTCGAGAACTTGTTCGAGGAGGTTGAAGGTCTTCCTGAACGCAGCTCGGCATTCAGCCTCGCCCTTTGTTGCTTATTTTCTTCGAAAAGGTTTAACCTCTTCCTGAACGCAGCTCGGCCTTCGGCCTCGCCTTTAGTATGTTACTTACTTTCTTTGAGAATGTTTATTGTTTTTATCTGTGAATCCAGTTCGCCCTCCGGTCCCGGCCTAAGTTACTTAGCTTCTTCTTTTGAAATACGAATCTCACGCGAGTGAATCCGCGGGAAAAAGCTATCGATATTAAAATAAGAAAATTCTATTAAAATAAATCAAGTACTTTAGATACCTACCTAACTATGTAAGTGTAATACTCCACATATTAGCGTAACCAGAACTGAATTTTATTTAGCCTATCCTGTGTCTCGTATATCTACATGTGCGTGTAGTAATTTTAATCGAATTTAGATGATCGGCTTAAATTTTATGGAGGAAATTCATACAAACATATTCGCCTCGCCCCGCTGCCCCCCGCTGAGAGAAGCGCAGCGCTTCTCTCAAGACATTCTTATCGTCGTAACTTATAAAGTATTTGTCCTAATTACTTAGTGTAACAGCCAAAGTTTATCTACTTTAAATACCAGAAGCGATAAAAGTATGTATTTTAATAAGAATTAATTCAAAACTATAAAATGTGCATTGTAAATACAGTATCCAATTTAAATGTATTTTTGGTTCACTATTTTGGCTATAGTGGCTTCCACATAAAAGGAGCAACAACCTCAACATACACTATCTTCGTGTAACTCTAACGGTTTATGCAGCGCACGCCGAGATAGCTCTCAGAAGGCAGGATTTTTTTTCCGATTTACTTGACATTTATCGATATTTGGGCAAATTTACACATGTCTTTATAAATTATAGCCTTTTTGATGTATAAGCTATAGTACTGTAAAAGAGGAATATAGTGCGGCTGCTCGGTTCGCTGTTGAGTTTATAGGCCGCGCCTCCCCCGCGCCGCCTCCCCCGCGCCGCCAACTGCCGCTCGCTCGGTAAATACCTATGTATAGTACTAAGGCGCGCGGATTGAACATATCGGTTTGTATGGGAGCTACATCTTAGCGTAACCGGAACTGAATTTGATGTAGCCTATCCTGTGTCCCATATAGTTAAATGTGATTGTACAAAGTTTCATCGAATTCGGATGATCGGTTTAAGAGTTATGGCGGAACATACATACATACATACATACATACATACAGAAAAGATTTCTAAAAATCGTCAATTTAGCTTTAGTATCATACATAGAGGCTACAAACTCAATATTTCCTAAAACAAAGTAACTTACTCCATGACCACCCCTTACAGATTTATTATTAGTATTGATATCACTCCAACACTTACATTGGTGACCCCGAAAAACAGTGAACACCTAGGGCGGGCGGATAATTTTGAACACTCGGACAGTTAAAATCATAAAGTGAACTATGGACGAGTATGGACGCCCACTGCCTCTGCAGTCGCGACCGGCGGCGGCGAACCCCATATCGCAACCTACAGTGCCCGTGGGGGTGCCCGCGTCTCCCGCCCAGCCAATGGCTCACGTCGACATGGGCGAGCTGGCAGCAATCTCAGTATCAAACCGGATACCAGAATTTTGGCACCAAGAGCCAAAATTATGGTTTGTACAACTGGAGGCGGCAACTGCCGCAATGAAACTTTCGGATGAACAAAAATGGCAAACGGTAATCGCCAAGCTTCAACTAAAGGACCTTCAACAGGTGAGCGACCTCCTCACGAACCCACCAGAGACGAAGAAATACGACACGTTGAAAGCCCGACTGATATCGACAAACGCTGACACAGAGCTACGGAGATTCCAGCGCTTGCTCAGTGAGGTCGAGTTGGGGGATCAGAAGCCGTCCCAACTCCTGAGGAAAATGAGGGGATTAGCAGGGAATAAGCTGAGCGCGGAAGCGCTTAAATTCCTGTGGGCGGGCCACTTGCCTGCCACCGTGCGGACCGTGCTCGCGGTAAGCGACGAGACGGAACTTGAACAGTTGGCAAACCTGGCCGACAAGATTATGGAGAATGCCACCAAGACGGACATCGCGGCGATCGACAGACGCCCAGCAGCTTCATCAGCGTCGTCAAAACTGGAGGACACCATAGCAGAGATGTCCAGACAACTCGCGCAGCTGACAACCAACATCTGCGAGATAAAGGCCGACTGAAGCCACGTAGCACGCGAGCGTTCGAGATCGCAGACGGGCCCGAGGACATCACGAAGTGCCAGCCGATCACGCTGGCAAGAGAAGCGCGCAGCAGCTGACCCCAAATGGCTGTGCACGGCTCACTTCAAGTACAGGGAGAAGGCGCGGTCATGCAAGCAACCGTGCGCGTGGACGAAGCTGTCGGGAAACTAAACAACGAGCAGCGGCCCACGTCGGCAGACCTCTGCTCTCTGCACTGCCCCAACAGCCGACTCAAGGTGCGAGACCGGGAGACAGGGTTGTCTTTCCTCGTGGACACGGGCGCAGGAGTATCCGTATTACCTGCGACGGGGAAGACACGAGTAGCAGCAGAAGAACGCGTACTTTATGCGGCGAACGGTACGCCCATAAAGACATATGGTGATAGGACACTAGTGCTAAATTTAGGGCTCCGGCGACCGTATAGGTGGACATTCATCGTCGCCGATGTAGCAGTCCCGATTTTAGGCGCGGACTTTCTTAGCTACCATAATCTCTTAGTGGACTTGAGGAGAAAAAGACTCGTGGACAACACCACTACGCTCGAAGTGTGTTGTGTGATAGACAGGAGTGAACTTAACACGTGCGTACAGACACTGAATAGTGCGGAACCACTACACGAACTATTGCGTGAGTACCCTAGGTTAAGTTCTACATCGAATATTGTCAACGAGGTCCCATTACATGACACTGTGCACCACATCGAGACGACTGGTCCCCCAGTGTACGCGAGAGCTAGACCTCTCCCGCCGGACAGGTATAATAAGGTCAAAAAAGATTTTGAAGACATGCTGGAACAGGGCATATGCCGTCCGTCGAAATCTCCTTGGGCCAGTCCTCTCCAGGTGGTGGTGAAAAGTAATGGAGATTTACGTTTGTGTGGGGACTACAGACGCTTGAATTTAGTGACTAAGCCAGATCGATACCCCATACCTAGATTACAAGATTTTATGTATTTAGCCTATAATAAAACTGTTTTTACGAAACTCGACATGAAACGCGCATACTATCAGATTCCGGTCCTAGAGAAAGACATCGAAAAAACTGCTATAATAACGCCATTTGGATTGTTTGAGTTTCCTAGGATGACTTTTGGCCTACGAAATAGCGGTCAGACGTTCCAGAGATTCATGCAGATGGTGTTACACGGGCTAGATTTCGCTTTCATTTACCTAGATGATGTTTTGATAGCCTCCGAGACACAATCGGAGCACACAGCGCAGGTTAAAATGGTACTAGAGCGACTTAACAGGTACGGAGTGCAGCTGAACGTCCAGAAATGCTCATTCAACTGTACTTCATTGGCCTACCTTGGGTATGAGGTGTCGAAGGACGGCATCCTACCTTTGCCCGAGAAAATAGAAACGATAACAAGTTACCCCCGCCCGTCCACGGTTAAGCAGTTGAGGCAGTACTTAGGTCTAATAAACTTTTACCGCGACAGTGTAAAGGACGCGGCGGACCATCAGCGACTTCTAAACGCGTATCTGGTGGGGTCCAAGAAAAAAAACGACAAAACGGTCATAGAATGGACACCCACGACGATAGAAGCGTTCGAAAGGAGCCGGGAGAGCATAAAGGAAGCTACTGCCATAGCTTTCCCGTCTCCGGACGGGGAACTATATCTAATGACAGACGCGTCCTCTACATGTGTCGGAGGAGCGCTATGCCAGGATAACAAAGGTGTAAAACAACCCTTGGGATTTTTCTCAAAGGCGCTCAGTCCAGCGCAAGAGAAATATTCCACATTCGACAGAGAGTTGTTAGGTATTTATTTATCCGTTAAACACTTCAGACGACTCATAGAAGGTCGAGATCTCACGATCCAGACAGATCACAAGCCACTAATCTATACATACCAAAACGGTGCAAGCGACAACGATACTCCGAGACGAATCCGACAGTTGGGATTCATTTCTCAGTATTGCGCGCGTTTAGTGCACATATCGGGTGTAGACAACGCGGCGGCTGACGCAATGAGTAGAATAAATTCTATTAGCTGTCCGTCACCGCTGGACTGGACAGAACTGGCTGTCAAGCAAATCACTGATAATCAGTTACAGGAGATAGCGGTTAAAGACCCTTCCCCAGTCACGAGGTTAAACATACCTACTGGCGATTCTCAAGTAACATTATACTGTAACATCCAAGATGGTAATGTGAGACCATACATACCTGAGCAATTTCGTACGCAAGTATTTAATATTGTGCACGGAATTTCTCACCCAGGGACTCGCGGTACGCGACGTCTGGTAGCACAACGGTATTATTGGCCCAGCATGAATAGCGACGTTGGTAAGTGGACAAAATCGTGCATACAATGTCAAAAGTCTAAAGTGACCAGACACACACCTTTAGGGACATTTGAGGAGTCTGGGCGCTTCGAGCATATACATGTAGATTTAGTCGGACCACTACCCATATCAAACGGATGCAGATATATAGTCACAATCATAGATAGGGGTACGTCATGGCCAGAAGCAGTACCAGTTTCGGACCAGTCCGCCGAAACATCAGCGAGAGTCGTATATGAGAATTGGATCACGCGTTTTGGTTGTCCAATCCGTATCACGACTGACCAAGGTCGTAATTTCGAATCAGATCTTTTCTTTTCACTTAGTAAAATAATGGGGATGAAGAAGATACGCACGACGGCGTATAATCCAAAAGCCAATGGCAAAGTTGAGCGATTCCATAGGGGACTAAAAGCCTCACTGATGGCCCGCTGCAACACCGAAAATTGGGCTGAAGAATTGCCCACAGTACTGATGGGCTTACGAGCCGCATTGCGTGAAAATGCGGACGTAAGCGCCGCACAGTTGGTATACGGCACGCAGTTGCGACTCCCAGGAGACTTCTTTAAACACTCAAATCTAACAGATGAGGTAGGCGAAAGCTTCGTTGATAGGCTCCGTATGCATACCGAAGGTATAGCACCGGTGCCAGCTCGAGAAGCACGATAAAACTCCACTTTCATACATGCGGACCTAAATAAGACTGCACATGTCTTCGTAAGAAACGACCATGTAACGAAACCGTTGATCCCTCCGTACGCGGGTCCATTCAAGGTCATAAAGCGATGCGAGAAGTATTTTATTGTTGAGTTACCCCAAGGAGAGAAAGCGGTCAGTATCGATCGACTCAAACCAGCTTTCATACTAAACAATAAGGGTGATCAAGACGCCACACAGCGACAGGCTGGCGTGATTCGCACTGCGCAGCAAGCGCATTCCCCGCCAGTCCCGGCAGACGGTGTAATCGACACCGACGCTGCAGCTGATGACATTACTAGATCAGTTCCGATAAGCACTCGCAGCGGCCGAGTCATTAAAGCACCGGTCCGATTCTGTTAACTTTTTTAAATTAATGTATTTACTTCTACTGATAAGAAATTTCAAATAAGGAGTATCGGAACCTGATATTATGCAGAGTAATTTTAACAAGCGTTGGTACAATTTTAATGTTAATATTAGCTGTATTGTAAATGTGTAAATTTAAAATGTAAACATAGGTAGTTAAGGCAACTTGTAAAATATACTTTGCTAAACATTTTTACTTAATTCTCAAGACGATCAGGCTTAATATTCTGTCCTGATTTAGGAAAGGCAGTGCTGTATTATGTACAAAACCGAAACACATATGAGATTAATGTAATAATTGTAACGATAAATTCTGAAATGTATCTTGTATTTATCTTATAAGAAATAGGGCGAGAGGCAGGCCACATAACGTTGACCAAGTGACATACCAAAAAGTGTATACTCGGTGGCCCCGTTAAAGAATAATGTATTTCAGTAGGGTATTAACGTATGCAAAACGACATCCTCGAGATGATGTGCAAAATTTGTAGGTCACCTCAGCTTTGGCCGAGAAACATACAAAAAAGTGCATACTCTGTGACCCGGTTAAATAAATGTACTCGTAGTTTAGTAAGTTATCAATGCATGCAAAAACAATTCTCGATATTGTTCGAAATGTTTCGCACCTGGTCAGCGAAAGTGAAATATAGGTCACCTCGGAATTGACCGACTGACACGCAAAGAAATTGTATACTAAGTAACACTGTTAAGAAAATGAAATTAGTAGGTTACTGACGTATGTAAAAATAATTGTAAACATTCTGTGCAATTTGTCATATAAATGCATAAGCGAGTAGGTACATAGCTGCAGGCGAGCGATGCACTCGTTACGACGAAATCTGACTCAGCAAGCGTTTCGCGCGCGCATATCGATAAACGCCACAGTAAACCACAGTACAGTGTGTTCGATTGTTAATATCGACTTGACCATAGTACATATTTAGTACAGTAAAACACTTAATTGTAATTGAAATTTTTGTTGAAGGAAATTGTATAGTTTTTCTTTAAGTTTTTTTTGGGGATGGAGTGATGTGGCGGTGACTCATTGGGCACATTGCACATTTCATGACAGTGCAGCAAGGTGGGGGCACTTTCCCCCACGCGCCAGCGGACTTACGTGCCCTACTAGTACCACCACGTCGCCCCAGCTCCTCAGTCTTCGGCTAAGCAACATAACGTGTATACGTGCACTGCGCCTGAGCATCCGGCTCGCGCTTACGTTGTGCTTGTGGGCAATATAAAGTATTAACCTAAACTGTTGCGTTTACTTTAGCTCCCACACACCGAGACTCAAGTTAAGTGGACACGGACATATATTACTTATATCACTCTAACACTTACATTGCCACCTTTAAAATATATTTGTGTATGTATGTAGACACACAGCAACCCCTCACCCTACTCACACTTCCCGCAACACTAATTACACACACACACACACCCTCACTTCATACTTGCGTACGCGTGTGCGTGTGTACTCACTGCTGCTGCACTCTAATAACTCAGGTTCTGCTATTAAATTACTGCCTGTGTTACGTTTGTGTTTCGTCAAAACCGCACGTTTCGCCAAAATGCTATTCTACTCGCTAAGTTAGAGCAAACGCGCGTGTTAGGTTATGTTATGTTTGTGAAACACTAACACGCCGTCTGCATCGAAGTAACGATGTGTTTTGGTGAAAATATATTATTCTTGAGGTGATTTCGAGTGTTTGGTTTTGAGTTTTGGGTTTAAGTTTAAATTGTTGGTTGTGAAAGTTTCGAAAAATGGCAGAAGGCTATCTAGAAATGAGAATGAGGAGACAGGGATCGCCAAGAGAAAACTGAGAGCCGCGTCAAACCCTCTCGACGTACCAATTATTTTTTTATTTATTATTTATTAGTTATTGTTTATTATTTATTATTCATTATTCATTAGTCACTATTCACTATTTATTAGTCACTATTCACTATTCACTATTCACTATTCAATATTCACTATTCACTAATTCACTATTAACTACTATTCACTATTCATTATTCATTATTCATTATTCATTATTCATTATTCATTATTCGTTATTCGTTATTCATTATTCATCATTCATCATTCATCATGCATCATACATTATTCATTATTCATTATTCATTATTCATTATTCATTATTCATTATTCATTATTCATTATTCATTATTCATTATTCATTATTCATTATTCATTATTCATTATTCATTATTCATTATTCATTATTCATTATTCATTATTCATTATTCATTATTCATTATTCATTATTCATTATTCATTATTCATTATTCATTATTCATTATTCATTATTCATTATTCATTATTCATTATTCACTATTCACTATTCACTATTCACTATTCATTATTTATTATTTATTATTCATTATTTATTTATTTAATATCCTTTATTTCCCCTTTTTTAAATGCTATATAATTAATTATGTTATGTTATTAATTTTACATATTATATTAAACTGAAAGTAATGAAACACAAAATTAATACAAATCTAATAATAAAAACGGTAATTATTAATTATTAATGTTTGCCGTTTTGGCTTCTAAATAAATTATGTTAACGTACTTACTATTCAGATTATTTCAGTGAAATTATGTTAATTGTAATATCACTTACTTACATACATACATTAATAAAAACGGTAATTATTAATTATTAATGTTTTCCGTTCTGGCTTCTAAATAAATTATGTTAACGTACTTACTATTCAGATTATTTCAGTGAAATTATGTTAATTGTAATATCACTTACTTACATACATACATATTATATTTTATATCTTGTAATAATAATTATATAACATTTTGTAAAATATATTCGTTCTAGTAAATAAATCCCCAATTATGAGGGATTTGTAAAATGGTATCACCTATAAGAGCGAGTCGCCAAGCGACGAAAATCAGTAAACATTTGCATTCAATTTGAACAAAATAAATGTATAACTAGCTTAATTATGAATGTTTGTTACAATAATTAATTCTTGCATATTTTTATGCAAGAATTACGCATAATTTATTATTTTTATTGGTAAGGATTTAAAAGAAAAAACTTTAGTCAACATTATTGTCAGAATTTTTCGCGTTAGGCGACGGGATGACAAACCTTCACCTAAGCTCCGCCTCCTATTACCATAGACACTAACTAAACGTGTTTTGTAAATAGCAGAATAATATCATGTGGAAACCACGTCCAAACTTACTCGTGTTATGTTTGAGTCAAACACAACACACGAAGTATGTTTGAAAATTGTGCAATTAGCAGAATCGAGCTTCTGTTAATATTTAGTTTAAAATAATTGTGGAAAGCTGTCGTTGGGTGTTGTTGTATAAGTCATATAACATTATATACAAGTTGTTGTTTTCCAAACAATAAAATAAATCATTGGCTTCATTATTTAACAATGGTATTTAGAATGCAAAGGTGTTAGAATATTTTACTATGAAAGGTGGGTAGGGACGGCGGCCATTTTGAAAAAAAAAATCAAAATAAAGGCCAGCGATAAAACCTTCATAAATCGATAGCGAATAAATAGACAAGCATAAAATGTTACATGTCATTACTTCCTAAATTGTCACGTTACTGAGATAATTGGAGGTAAAGATCGGAATATGGCCAGTACCTACATATCTACAATTAAATGTAATAAAGACGAGTTTTTGTAATATGGTTATGATCAAATCCCGTGATTCTTACTATTTTGATTCACTTTACCGTAAAATAATTTATTGTTTTTTAAATAAGTACTTATAGAATATTTAAGCTGGTTTTATTTAAAAGATGTCATAATCTTGAATTTTACCAAAAAATATGTTATTCTCCCGAATATTATCTATTATTTTTACTAAATTGCTGCTGATTTCCCAATATCTTTTTCCATTTCATATTAGATAGGTATTTTATATTTTTATTATATAAAAGTTCATAAACAGCGCATAATCTAGCGCTTTTTGTAAAATACTTGATGTGGTCTTAGGTCCTGTATATTACTTGTGGTAGGCGGAGAGGAAGGTGAATTAAAGTTTTGTACAATACAATATTCCATAAATGTTTTATTTCAATACCTACTAATATTACTAATTATAGACCAGTAACTTATACTAGGGTTAGTAAGTAATACGAATACAATGAAGTAGATTGTGATCCACGCACTATGATTACCATGACATGACTTGCGCCCTAAACCGTGATGAGGCGATATGATGGTGATATGATGGTGGTGGTATGATGGTGCTGGCCGATGAGTGGGGTATCTACATAACTAATGTGCTACATGGCACGGGACTATACGCGGAGATGGTGAGATGGCGATGAGATGACTGGTCATGCGGAAGAGGCGTGCATATTAGTTCTTTCAGCCGGCACGGTTGCACTTCACCTCGGCCCCAACTTGAGCTCTCGATCTACATAACTAATGTGCTACATGGCATGGGACTATACGCGGAGATGGTGAGATGGCGATGAGATGACTGGTCATGCGGAAGAGGCGTGCATATTAGTTCTCTCAGCCGGCACGGTTGCACTTCACCTTGGCCCCAACTTGAGCTCTGGATCTACATAACTAATGTGCTACATGGCATGGGACTATACGCGGAGATGGTGAGATGGCGATGAGATGACTGGTCATGCGGAAGAGGCGTGCATATTAGTTCTCTCAGCCGGCACGGTTGCACTTCACCTCGGCCCCAACTTGAGCTCTCGATCTACATAACTAATGTGCTACATGGCATGGGACTATACGCGGAGATGGTGAGATGGCGATGAGATGACTGGTCATGCGGAAGAGGCGTGCATATTAGTTCTCTCAGCCGGCACGGTTGCACTTCACCTCGGCCCCAACTTGAGCTCTGGATCTACATAACTAATGTGCTACATGGCATGGGACTATACGCGGAGATGGTGAGATGGCGATGAGATGACTGGTGATGCGGAAGAGGCGTGCATATTAGTTCTCTCAGCCGGCACGGTTGCACTTCACCTCGGCCCCAACTTGAGCTCTGGATCTACATAACTAATGTGCTACATGGCATGGGACTATACGCGGAGATGGTGAGATGGCGATGAGATGACTGGTCATGCGGAAGAGGCGTGCATATTAGTTCTCTCAGCCGGCACGGTTGCACTTCACCTCGGCCCCAACTTGAGCTCTGGATCGCCGCAGTCAGCTGCTCGTGAGGGTACCTTCAGTGATAGATAATCCTGGTATCTGACGTCAATTCCCAGCAACGCGCGGGTTGGCCTGCCGTCACACGAAGGCGTTGCTGGAGGCTGTAGACGAATATTACGTTCATTATTTTGTAATCACAGCCTTTGCCTAATTTCCCTATTTGGTTTTACTCAACCTTCGTGTGTATAATTCCGCTGGTAAATAGATCTAGCGTGCGTATAGCATCAACGTTTTATCGAGGGCACCTTTTCAATTGACGTTCTGTTGACAGCCTTCTTTGCAGCGTCAGCTGTTACAGTGTTCCCCGTCTAAAAATCACAAAATGCGCTTTTGTTGCCTCGTTTATCTGCGCACTACATACTAATATTAATATTACTTACTTTAATAGTTTTAGTTAAATTAATATAAGTAATAAAAAAATATATTTCATTGCAAACAATGAACGCGAAGCGGACACCGTTCACTGCAGCCCCCACCTTCCAAGGAACTAGTCTCAAGGTCGAGGAGCACATTGGGATTCTCGGGGTCGAACTAACTCGCGACCTTAATTTTGGACGCCACATCGAGGAAAAAGCTAAGGTAGCCTCAAGGAAGCTGGGTGTCCTCAACAAGGTGCGTCAGTACTTTACGCCGAGCCAAAAACTGCTGCTTTATAAAGCGCAGATTCGCTCATGCGTGGAGTACTGTTCGCATCTGTGGGACGGATCCGCAAAATACTTGCTCGGCTCCTTAGACTCGATTCTGCGTCGCGCTGTCCGCCTCGTTAACGACCCCGAGGTATCCCGAAACTTAGAGACCTTACAACTCCGCAGGGACGTTGGATCTTTGTGTGTGTTCTATCGCCTGTACCACGGAGAGTGTTCCAAGGAGCTGCACGATGCAATCCCTCCATCCCCATTCTACCATCGTTCCACCCGCAACAGGTTGGGAATGCATCCACACACTGTCGATATTCCCCCACTTGGGACAAATCGATCCTGTAAATCCTTTATTTACAGGGTTGCCAACATGTGGAATTCACTCCCACCTGCATCCTTTCCTATAATGTACAGTCTGGGGTCCTTCAAACATAATGTGAAGGTGCACCTAGCCGGCCGACAAGGTATTCGCAGCCCCCGTAAATATCCGAATGCCCGTGGGCGCCGTCGGACTACACCTCTGCGTTAGTCTGGCGCGCGCCATTTGTCGTGCTCCCCATAAAAAAATAATAATAAATAAATGAACTGACCGTATTACTATTTTCCCTCCAATTATTTCGGTAACGTGACACTTTAGGAAGTAATGATATGTAACATTTCATGTTTGTCTATGTATAGACATAGGGGGCTATCGGTTTATCGAGGTTTCGTCGCTGGCCTTTGTTTTGATTTTTTTTTTCAAAATGGCCAAGCCACAAACTTTCGAAGCCCTTTATTGTTGTTGTTTTTTATAATGAAGGTGCGACATGTGGTGCCGAGCCACCTACAAGTTGTCTGACGACGCCCGATGTACGTTAGACTATGTTAAAAGGTAGTGCAGTGTGTAGTAAATGTGACTGGCGCAAGCATATCGCATACAGTACTTAGGTACTGTTGGCAGTGCGTGCGCGGCGCGGCGCGGCGCGCGGCGCAGTCTGCTGACGTACAAAAGAGTTGAACGACGCGGCGCGTCGGGTTTCCTCGGCCGCGGCCGGCGCGCCGCGCCGCGCCGCCGCCTGTCTCACCGGTAGGCACCGGCTTACATTATAAGGCATAACACTCAATTTTCAATTGTTTCGAAAATATCAGCCAAATCATATTTATGTACTAATAACATTGTACCATACTCGTATTATGTAAATTTGTAAACATAAATTATAAGAAGTCTGAAAAAAAGATAACTATATATACATACTTACTGTATGACTAAAGCAGTGATGTCAGCCCAGACACCACACCTTGGCCAGGCCTCAGACACTCCTTCATACCTACCGCGATAATCACCTACAGCGCGCGATATTCGGAGAATACAAAACAGTCCGGCACCCTTATTACGATAATGCAACCGGTCCGCCGGACCGGTCCGTAGCTGTCCGTAGCTCCAAATCTGACAGTTCGGCGACTGTTTTATGCGATTTTGGAATGCAACCAGTCCGTGCAACTGGTATTGCGGTATCAGTCCGCAGATGTGTCATACATTTTACTGCATATTGGAATTACGATCGCATTTGCAGTCGCACAACTGTCAAACTTGCGACCGACCGCAGCCCGCGAGCTGTCATCCGTGATGCTCCTCCTGAGCAGCATCATAGCACCATTCACGGCTAACGAGCGACGATCTTTTCTGTGTTTTTGGTGGTGACATCGTATAGGTTTATTTATAGTGGGTAAAATAAGTAACGTATGTTTATTTATATTGTTTGAATTATGTTGTTGTAGTAAATTTTGTATTTTAATAGTATTTATTAAATGTATATAAATTTTAACTTGGTCTTGAATTTATATCATATATATTATAGAATATATAATAGGAATAATAAAGAAAATATCTCTCTCTCTCTCTCTCCCTCCCTCCCTCCCTCCCTCCCTCCCTCCTCCCTCCCTCCCTCCCTCCCTCCCTCCCTCCCTCCCTCCCTCCCTCCCTCCCTCCCTCCCTCCCTCCCTCCCTCCCTCCCTCCCTCCCTCCCTCCCTCCCTCCCTCCCTCCCTCCCTCCCTCCCTCCCTCCCTCCCTCCCTCCCTCCCTCCCTCCCTCCCTCCCTCCCTCCCTCCCTCCCTCCCTCCCTCCCTCCCTTCCTCCCTCCCCCTACCTCCCTCCCTCCGTCCGTCCGTCCCTCCCCCCTCCCCCCCTACCTCCCTCCCTCCGTCCGTCCGTCCCTCCCTCCCTCCGTCCGTCCCTCCCTCCCTCCGTCCGTCCCTCCGTCCGTCCGTCCCTCCCTCCGTCCGTCCCTCCCTCCCTCCGTCCGTCCCTCCCTCCCTCCGTCCGTCCCTCCCTCCCTCCGTCCGTCCCTCCCTCCCTCCGTCCGTCCCTCCCTCCCTCCGTCCGTCCCTCCCTCCCTCCCTCCCTCCTTTTTAATTATTGGTACGCGAGACACTTGGCGCCGTCAGCATGGATTGTTGAGCCGACGACGCCCATATTTATCATCTATATAGAATTATCTATATTGTAATAGGAATAACAAAAAATTTTGAAGTTTTAGTTGATATGATAACACATTTTGGTCTTCTGCGTAATAGAAATTATAATACAAGTGACAATATACGGTGTTGCAAATGCCCACTCAAAGAATATAATACGCCTTCGGGAGGTTATTCTGTATGTGAAGCTAAATAACTTTTGTAACAGAAATGTTTTTTTCGAGGCAAAATATTTTTATATCAGAAATAACTTTGTAGCATACCACACTCACGATTACAACCCACAACCTCCTGCATTGAATTCAAGCACACGATATGAGTGAGATAGCATGAAAGCGGCCGCCATCATATCTTTATGTGTATATATCAGTATGTATACATACACCGCCCGACAGACCGCCGCGCCGTGCAGGCAGAAACGCCTTTCCTAAGCAATCCGTAACACAATAAATAATTTGTTCAATCGCTTGTATTAATTATCATTGCTTTATGTTCCTATATTTGGCATGTTAAAAGTAACATACGTTATTTATTATTGATTTTAATATATACTTTTACCATTCGTAGTAACATTTTACAAGTTTCTTTCAAAATTTGGCACCTTACCTGAACCAACAACCAACCTTTGATGTCGGTCCGCGGGACCAGTCGCAATAACGTAATACCAATTTTGTCCGTCGCAGTCGCAACATCAACACCAGTCGCAACATCAGCACCATTATCGTAATAAGGGTGCGGGCAGCCCCGCGCTTGCGAGCGCACGCATACAGTCGATCGCCTCGATGGAACGAACTATTCTATTCAGTAGCTATGAAGTATTTTGTGCCTATTCTTCGATATAATAATAATGGAGCAATTGGAGCATCGTACTACTAATAATGACTAATTTAATTTAATGATAAATTTTAGGTATATATTTGTATTTTTATACTTTTTATATGTGAAATTAATGTAAATATTGTAAATGTGATAATAAAGAATTAATAATGACTACTAATACTAATAATACTATCTCGGTAATGAACGAATGATGATAATAATATGATAATGAGGTTAACAAAACAACAACAACATCGCGCTCCCGCCACAAGACCTACGACGGGACGACGATGTCCGCCACATCAACCGGCCTGCTTGGGGTTATCGGGGCTCCGTGCTCTGACTACAGCCCCCGCTACCGGCGTGGCGGTACGGTGCGCAACGGCGGCGCACGCACGAGGATCAAGATCCATGAAAGGACTGCGTGTCGTCGCCCCGCAGCCGGTGGATACGGAGCTCTCCGAGATGGGGGTGGTGGTGGCCTACGTGTCTAGTACCACCACCTATCGCTCGTAGCTTGCCTCGCGTCGTCTCGGAGAGCTCTGTAGCCACGGCCTGCACCCGCCGGCGTGCTTGGAGGTCCGCCTCCCGCCGTCGGCGAGAATACCGTTTTTTGTTTTTGTCTGTTTGTATTAATTTTGTATAGGTATTTTATTTTATAATTGTATAAAATTAATGTAAATATGTAACAAAAAGCGTGAAAATAAAGTGATAATGAGTATTTTTATAAGTTTTTGTATAATATAAAATATGTAAAATTAATACAAATGCTTAGTAAAAAGGTGAAAATAAAGAAATGATAATAATAATATGTCAAATCAAATAATTTATTTATTTCATTATTTCATGTACGCATTTACAAAGAGAGGCTCTGCAATAGAAGAATCTGTCTCGCAGAGGCAGTTCCTGATTCATAGGCATTTTGCGCTTATCTAATATACAACAATTAAAATAAGAAACTAATTAAATAAATGAATCAATAAAATTAGCATGTCATCATCATTATACTTCCGAGAAGCCACAGAGTTTTGTCAAAAAAAACTGCTAAGTAATTATTAACAGTAATTTATTCGTCACACAAGACGACAACCCCAACACGATACGAATCGCGCCAAATGAGATAGAGTTATGCGACAGAAAGAGAAGCGTGATGTAGGTTATTATTCGAGTTAGGCATGCAGCGCTTTGCGAGCTGAATTGCACTTTATTGCGTCTCAGCAAGAGTAGCTATTCCTTTATGTGGCCTTGTGGAGTGTCGCTTCTGGTACTCTTTTCTATTCTGTGCCTTGGCGACTAGATGCGACACAAACTAGCTCATAGTAGTTTCAACTTACCTTGATTCGGTGCTGGGTGGTACCAATCCGGACGGGTTGACGAACCACCTAGTTCCTTCAAACGATGACGATGGAATAAAGATAACCACTTGAACAAGCTCGTATAAATCGAGCTAAAACCGAAACGACTATAAACCAGTGTTGCCAACTCAAATTTTAAAATTCTCCTAGATTGACTTCGAAAATCTCCTAAAAATCTCCTAGAAAATTTTCGTCCTCCTAAAAAATTCTCCTGTTTTTAAAATTATAAAAATTTCACAACATTTTTAGTGTTCCTTATACGTACGGGACCATATTAGTAAGCCTAGGCCGTCTGTCCGTCCGTCTGTCTGTCTTACCTGTAAAGAGCTTTATCTTTTGCACCCTGAAAACCGGTCAAGTACGAGTCGAACTCGCGCACCGAGGGTTATCTGTCAGTCAGTCAGTCAGCGTGTAAGCGTCTACTGCTGGACATACGCCTTCAATTTTCTTCCAGTCTCTCGGCCTTCAGCGGTACGGACCACTGCTTTCCACCGATATACTTCATGTCAGCGTCCCACCTGGCGGGTGGTCTTCCACACTCCGTTTTCCTGTCCACGGCCGCCAATGTAAAACATGGTTACTCCAACGGTCGCCATCCCTTCGGCTAACGTGCCCAGCCCACTGCCATTTTAGCTTATCCACCTGGTTTCCAATATCAATTACTTTGGTGCGTCGGCGGATTGCCTCATTCATTACGCACCATTTCGCTTAGCTATACTCCCAGGTCAGCCCAGCATGGCTAGTCCCATCGCTCGCTGGGCAACTTTGGAAAACAACTATAGTCAGAGCTCACGTTTCACACCCGTACTTCATAAACGGCAGGGCGCACTGGTTATAATATATACAGGTTAAACCTCGGGGCGAATTTTAAATTTCCGAGGCAGCCCTACTCAGTTGAATTCCTACCTCGACCTCCTTAAGGAGACCTTGTCTACCAAGGAAGGTGTGGATCTAAGCTTACGATGGCTTCACCGAACATATCCGGGCCCATCGGCAGTAGAGGAGGGTATCAATCGAGGCCGGGACTAGCGAGTGGCCACTCTAAATTTCCCGCGCATGCTTCACGTTTCGGCTCGCATCAAGCCCTCGTCAGCTAGTCTGCGTTGACTAGGACGCGGGGAAACCACCAGTCCCGCTCTCGACCTCCCTCTCTCTACCTATCCATATTCTGTAGGATGCTTCCAGTGACGTTTTCGAAGCTCTCTCCATATATGAGCTTAGCGTCGATCTTGGGAGCCCTAGATTCTTGAAGAGACTGTAGAGCGACTTCGCTGGTAGTCCTCTTGCTCCGACTTCCACAGCGAAGAGATCAGTCTTGAATCCGTTTCTCACAATCCGGTCTACTAAGTTGCAGTACTTGTTAAGCTTGATGTTGTGGTCCTTCGGTATGTTACTTTCCCATGGAACTGTAAGTTCAACAAGTACTACATGCTTTGTCGCTTTTGAGAATATGAGTATATCCGGCCTTAATGCTGTGGTACAGATTTCCGAAGGCATTTGGTAATGCTTCTCATGTGTGTCCATCAACAATTCCCAATCCTTTGCTGCTCCCAAAATTGAAGAAGGTTTAGTCCTATCTTTGGGCAGCTTATTGGCTCCAGGTTTCACAAAGTTGACCTTCTGGAAGCCGCTACTGGTTTGCCCTTTCCTGGTCCGTGCAATTGACAGGTTGATGGCCTCTCTGATGATTTGGAGGACTTTATCATGACGGTAGGAATACTGGCCTCGCTCAAGTAGTATTTTGCATCCGCATAACAAATGTTTGGCCGTGCCTACGAACTCCTTACATGACGGGCATAGTCTATTTGTAGATTTCCCCCATCTAACTAGGTTACTCGGGTCGGGGAGAGTAAGCTGGAATGCATTTAAGTAGAACTTAAGCAGCTCAGGGGACCAGTTGTATATTATGGATTTCCACTTCAATGCAGGAGGGATGCAGAAGTCACCCACTGTTAGCCAATCATTCTGCATTTCTAGGTTTAAGGCGTGAAGTTTGAAGCCTTGTTCCATGTCCTCCTGAGCAAAACCTTTCAGTATTTCTTTATCAGACTTTGTTGTTTCTATGCCCAATCCAGATCTATTGGTGCGTGTACCAACTTGGAATGATTTGTAGAAGTCGAGTCTCGATTCCAGTTCATCTGATAGTGATGTGTTGGGTAAGGCTTGAATAGCGCTATCATTGGAGTCTTTGAGTATACATCGTTTGGCTATTCTCGCCTTTTGATAAAATATCGACGGTTTCTTAATGTTCAGTCCAAAGTTATTGTGAGATCTGTATAGCGTTGACGAGTCAGCCGGGTGAGCCAGTCCAAACCATGATTTCAGGAATCTGGTCACATACGAGTCTAATTTAGTCAGGTTTTGCTTTGTGAAGTCGTAGACGAGAAATGGCCATGAAAGTTTTGATGTCAGGTAGTTATCGTAAATCCATGCCTTTTGTGTACCCAGGAGGGGTATTTAACCGAGAAACACGTACTTCTTCCTTCAATCTGTTCCATCACTTCTCCGCCAATAATGATTTGTCCTCCCGTCATGACCACGATTGCCATTCTAACCACCACGTAATTCGTCTGTTTTAATTATTTTTTATTTTTTTTAGTTTTTAATTACACCAAGTTTGACACTTGTACATATTACCGTTTTTACGTTAGAGCAAAACCAAACAATTTTCTTTTAGAAAATAACACGTTTCTTGTATGGGGAAGCCCTTAATTTTTATTTTGTTTTTCTTATTATTTGATAGGATGATCGCCAATAATAAAAAATAACACATGATCTGTGAAAATCACAACCAGCTACCTATTACCGTAATTACGGTACAAAAGATACAGCCTTTAAAGTAGTGCGGACTGACGGACAGACTATCAACGTAGGCTTAATTACTGATTATTACAAAGAATACATGTAAATAACATTGATTGATAACAAAGTGTTCGTTCGGTTAGGCCCGCCCGGTAGTCGGCTTGTTGGTCGATCAATGCACGCACACACTCACAGAGTGTCACATTATCCTATCTAAAGAGCAAGAAGGGGAACCTTGCGTTTATCAAAAGACAAATCCTATGGTACATTGTGTGACTTGAGAAGATGGTTGGTTGATTCACATACAGTTCATTCATTGTGTTGTCACCGTACATACCGACATATTTGTTTGTTACTAGTAAATATATGTTTCTCACTCCTAAATCTTCTCCTGTAATGATTTTCGTTCTCCTAGATTTTCTCCTACTCTCCTGACAGGCAAAAAGTTCTCCTAACACCGCTAAAATTCTCCTGAATCTAGGAGAAAATCTCCTAATATGGCAACACTGCTATAAACCAGCAGCAAGCAGACCAATTACCAAATTGTATACCTGTCGAAGTCTTTTCTTTTAAACATGATCGCGGCTAGCAAACCAGCCAGCACCGGTAATATTGTTACAACCTCACGCACTAATAACAGAAAACAACACCAAACGCGCCCTCACTCAGCTGTAGAGTGTGCGTCGCGCGCGCCCGCAGTATAGCGGCAGCTATGCAGCTCGGAGCGGCCGCGTGCGTGTGAACAGTGTCGGAGGATTGTAGATTCTATCGCGTGTGCTAAGCTACGCATCACGCGTAGTTTGTCAAGTTTCACTCATCTGTAGAGTGTGCAGCGCGTAGCGGCAGCTGTGCAGCTCGGAGCGGCCGCGTGCGTGTGAACAGTGTCGGAGGATTGTAGATTCTATCGCGTGTGCTAAGCTACGCATCACTCGTAGTTTGTCAAGTTTCACTCATCTGTAGAGTGTGCAGCGCGTAGCGGCAGCTGTGCAGCTCGGAGCGGCCGCGTGCGTGTGAACAGTGTCGGAGGATTGTAGATTCTATCGCGTGTGCTAAGCTACGCATCACGCGTAGTTTGTCAAGTTTCACTCATCTGTAGTGTGTGCAGCGCGTAGCGGCAGCTGTGCAGCTCGGAGCGGCCGCGTGCGTGTGAATAGTGTCGGAGGATTGTAGATTCTATCGCGTGTGCTAAGCTACGCATCACTCGTAGTTTGTCAAGTTTCACTCATCTGTAGAGTGTGCAGCGCGTAGCGGCAGCTGTGCAGCTCGGAGCGGCCGCGTGCGTGTGAACAGTGTCGGAGGATTGTAGATTCTATCGCGTGTGCTAAGCTACGCATCACGCGTAGTTTGTCAAGTTTCACTCATCTGTAGAGTGTGCAGCGCGTAGCGGCAGCTGTGCAGCTCGGAGCGGCCGCGTGCGTGTGAACAGTGTCGGAGGATTGTAGATTCTATCGCGTGTGCTAAGCTACGCATCACGCGTAGTTTGTCAAGTTTCACTCATCTGTAGAGTGTGCAGCGCGTAGCGGCAGCTGTGCAGCTCGGAGCGGCCGCGTGCATGTGAACAGTGTCGGAGGATTGTAGATTCTATCGCGTGTGCTAAGCTACGCATCACTCGTAGTTTGTCAAGTTTCACAGCGTAACGTAGAGTTACATTCACCTGCAGAACAATTATTAAATATATTCACTGCAGCGTAATACGAACACAAACTAAGAATCTCAAATAATGTCGATGGTATTCTAAAATTGAAATCGAAAATAAAATCTATACATATAATAAAATCGTAGAGGTAAGAAAGTCTGTACATTGAATGTATTCGGAAAAAAACTAACCAGGGTGGCTTAAAATGAGATACTGAACATGTTAGAACAGTTTTTAAAATTTTTGTTTGTTTGTTTGTTTGTCTGTACGCGCATCACGCAAAAACCACTGAACGGAATTAGACGAAACTTTGTATAGTGGCAGTTTATATGCCGGGTTAACATAATACGTAAAAAAAATTAACAAAAATAAAAAAAAATTTACAATTATAAACATTATTGCGCGTTTAAAATCACGTAGTCCAAAGTAAAGGTAAAAACAATTTTAAATGTCATGTTGACAACGGAGAACTGTCATCTCGACGTGAGCTGGCCGGTGACAAATTGTTTGATAAATAAAAATAATAATTGAAAGTCGAAGTTATGTCGCTGTCATTGGTGCAATAAAATTTATATATCTGTTGCCCGCGGCTTCGCTCGCGTGAAATTCTTATTTAAAAAAAAGAAAGTAAGTAACTAAAGACGGGCCCGAAGGCGGATCTGCGCTCACGTAAACGATATTCTTTCTCGATGAAAGTAACTAAGGGCGAGGCGAAAGGCCGAGCTGCGTTCAGGAAGAAGCTAAACCATCTCGAATAAAGTTAATTAATATTAAGATTGAGTTAATTTAATTTAAATTTTATTATAAAGTCCACGCTTCTAACGGTAAATATACCGTGCATCCTAGAACCTCGCGGTTATTCCCGGCTGGATGGCAAGAGGCCCGATGCTAGAGACCTTAGTGCCATGGACTAAGGGTAGTTCTTTGATGTGGGACGCCATTTTTGTTCTCACATTGGCTCCAAGTCACGTTAGGACATCTTCAAGAGCGGCTGGCGCGGCCGAGGCTGGGGCGGAGAGCCTCCAACGCAGCAAATATAGAAATATAATTCAAGATTTCGAATTTGTTGCGTTTGCGGTTGAAACCCTCGGTCCGTGGAGCAGTGAAGCCAAAAGAGGCTTCAGCTGGTTGACGCAACTGGTGTCCCGTCATCAAGGGCTTATGTACTTCATTCAAAGGGTAAGCCTTGCCATCCAGCGGGGTAATGCCGCAAGTGCTCTAAGAACATTTGAAAATGCCCGTTTTGATAGTTATTTTAATGTTTGTTCGGTAGGTTTAATTCTTTAGTTATTAATATTACTTTTTTATTTATATGAAATAAATAGATTGAGTAAACAATATTATATTCTATCGAAGAAAGGAAGTCTTTAAGGGCGAGACCCGAAGGCGGAAGAGGGTTTTTGGTTTACCTGAACGCAGCTCGACCTTCGGCCTCGCACTTAGTTCCTTCCTTTCTTCCAGAAGGTTTGTCGTCTTCCTGAACGCAGCTTGGCCTTCGGCCTCGCCCTTACTTACTTCCTTTATTTGAGAAGGGTTTATCGTTTACCTGAAAGCAGCTCGGCCTTCGGCCTCGCCCTTAGTTAGTTACTTTCTTTAAGAAGGTTTATCGATTACCTGAACGCAGCTCGGCCTTCGGCCTCGCCCTTAGTTACTTACATTCTTCTTTGGAATACGAATTTCACGCGAGCGGAGCCGCGGGCTCAGCTAGTGGAAAATAAAATTGTGAAAAAAAATTAATTTTATAACCTTACAGTTACCTAGCTTTTTTGACCGACTCAAGGATGTTCTCAATTCGACTGTATTTTTTTTTGTGTTTGTTACCTCAGAACTTTCGACTGGGTGAACCGATTTTGATGATTCTTTTTTTTTCCATTTAAATTTGGTCAAGATCGGATTGGGAAGCGAGACATTACATTAATAGCAAAAAATTACTAAAAAACATTGTCAAATAAAAAACTATTTAAAAAAATATAAAAACCGCCTTCAAAAATGTATGAAATTAAAAAAAACTAACCTTAGAGTTGAAGGCGGCGCTAAAGCCAGCAAAAATGATGGATGAAAGAAAACATGAGTGGATGATATCCTTTTGTGATTTTGTGTAACCTTCATTTGCACCGCCTTCAACTCTAGGGTTAGATTTTTTTTATTTCGTACATTTTTCAATTCGGTTTTTATATTTTTTATAAATAGTTTTTTCATGAGTTTCAAGTTCCAGCTTTACTTAGTTTTCTGGAAAAAACTCTGATAGACGGACGGAGACGGGAGTGATCTAGTAAGAGTTTAGTTGTTAGCTTGTATGGTACGGAACTCTAATAACAAGACTCGACAGACGTTGTGCTCGGCTCGGTGTGTGTAGAGTTGGCGCGCCGCCCGCGCCGCGCCTGCGCACTAGCTCGCCGCTGCTGAAGCCTTGACATTTTGCACGTTGTTATTTTGTATTAATGTCTAAATATAAAATACAATCGGCGTGATATCATCCATCAGGGGGCGGGGGCGGGGGCGGGGGCGGGGGCGGGGGCGGGGGCGGGGGCGGGGGCGGGGGCGGGGGCGGCAGCTAACACTTCTGCGGCGCGCCGGCCGCGACTGAGCTTGTCTTAAAGTTCTCACAGAACGGAATGGTACGAAACCCCTTTCCACGTGAGTTGGACTCGCTTGACCCCGCGCCGCGTTAGAGTCGCCTCGCAAAATGCGAAAAAAGGGAGCCTTATGGGATCACTCTGGTGTCTGTCTGTCTGTCACACGTAGATATCTCCGGACCTACTGAACCGATTTCGATGAAACTCACTCCAAATTACGTAATGTTTGCCGATAGACGCATTATAGATAACATTGTCTAATAGTCCTGAGGAATGTACAGGGTACCGCAAAAAAATAGGGGTCCTGTATTAAAATTATTGTAAACCTAAAAAAAAGGTTTTTTTGATAAATCAAGTGTCATGTCATAATGTAGGTATTGTTAAAGCAATTTCAAAAATATATAACCTTGCTATAATCAATAGGTTCACTTTGTAGTTGTTCAAAAAATTTTTCATTTTGCTTAACAAAGTCATATCAATTTAGAAAAAGCTAAATTTTTGAGGGACGTAAAGTTAAATTTTGTTAAGTAAGCAAAAAAAGTCGCTGGCCCAAAGTGGTGGCAAATAGCACAGGATAGAGAGAAGTGAGGATCATTGGAGGAGGCCTTTACCCAACCTGGCGACCTTGCTTAATAAATCAAGTATTATAACATGAATAGTAACTAAGATGGAAGTGTAGCATGCTGCAAGGTCAAATAAAGGCTTTTTTATTTTTATTTTATTTATTAAATAAGTAAGCATTATGGATGTCGGATGAAAGCTGCTAAAGTACTAATTTCAAAAATGCTGAAAGTCTATGTCCTGGGGAGACATTGATACACATAACTAGAGCATCGATCGTGCAGCCCCGCGCCGCGCCCCGCCCCGCCCCGCCCCGCGCCGACTCGACTCATATTATATTTCTATTATTATAGATTTTTTCACAAATAGTGGCTCAGGTGTGTGTGCCCAATATAGTCGTTCGCAAACCAAAAGTTTTGATACGTGATGGATGACTGATGGATGAGTGAACAAACATACTTACATACATCGACTGGATGACACTTACTTATCATATAGATAAGTAAGTGTGTGCCAGGGTCATTGTTAGTCAGTCAGTCAGTGTCAGCCAAGTGGCATGTCATTGCTTCCCTTTGATCGTGCCGGCTAAATTGAACTCAATGGAAAACACGAACTATGTTTAAAGCCGTTACGTCCGACCGACCTTCGTTTAGTGCGGTTGTACCAATCCGCACGGGTTAAGCAGGGACAAGCCTACATAAGTATAATACATAGTAATGTAAGGGAAGAGACCTACAGTTTCACGTAGAATCCGAACCACGGCCAACTTCAACGGTTGGACGGCCATTCCATTTATAGCGTGACTCTTGGATAATACGAGTATAATATTTGTTATGAAAAGCAGTATGTACCGAGGGAGCAAACACGTCCGTAACAACCAAATCCACCTCCCACGCTCAGTGAGACAGTGAGAGAGTGAGACAGTGCCACAGTGAGAGAGTGAGATAGCGAGAGTGTGAGACAGTGAGACAGTGAGATACCGCACCAGCAGAGCATAGAGCGGACCATAGAGACTCCCAGCTTCAAGTATAGCGAAACACACACTCGCCAGCAGACAATTCTACACCCTAGCGGTGCGACAGAGGAAACATTTTGAGAAACGATGGGTCCTCAAAAGCCAATGTCAACAAGAAAAGAGTGTTCAGTTTATCTGCGACAATTGCTGCGGAGATAGGTTGTATGGCAAGGAATAAGGGATGCAAGTTCTTGCGAGCAACGTTCATGATAGTACCTGTAGATCAAACTGAGTGACGCTAAAAATAGTCCGTGTGTGTGGCGCAGAGACTCCAGACCAGACCACGAGAGCAAAGAAGCGGTGACGCGACCCACGGCACGTGAACATGATTTTTTTTTACATCAACTTGAAAGTGGAAATGTTGTAAACTCTAACTTGAATGATCTTTCTTGGACACAGCCGCGGATACAAGGGGGGGGGGGGGGGGGGGGCAATAGGGGCAATATCCCCCCCCCCCCCCCCCCTCTCAGCCATGACCGAACGTTTTTATTTGGAATTGACGTTCAATTTTTTCAACAAAAACCTGACTTTGCATTGCACAGATTTATAAATATAGACAATCGGAGCTTAAAATGTGATAACAAATTATGGGTATAAGAGACTTCTGTATTAGAAACGTTTTTGGGACATAGGTGAAGCGCCCAAAGTTGTGAAAGCCCCCCCCCCCCCCCCCCCCCCCCCCCAACCAAAACCTGGATCCGCGCCTGATCTTGGAACACAACAGTCGCCGCGCCCCCTCCGCCGCGCCGCACCGAACACGTGCCCACTCGTCGTGAATAGATGATTGGTGAAGACGCATTTTCCTGCATGTTATTTCTCTAAAAAATGCTGTGTACGACGCTCAGTACGCGTATATTCCATCACGGTAATATCGCTCGGAATGACACGCACGTAGCCTGTCGAGCGTCGCACGTCCCCCCCACCCGCACCATCGCCCCGCGCCGCCCACGGTTACGTGAGCGCCGCCGCCCGCCGCGCCGCCCCCGCCGTGTCCGCCCGCTTCCGGCCAGTGTTGCTAATGTTACGGCAATTGCCGTATTTTCCGGTAATTGAGCTTCAAAATAATAATTTACGCGGTATATACAGCAGAGGGGTCGTTTCCATATAAAATACCGCATGATCATCCACGCCGCCGCCGTTGAATGTAGATCGAAACAAATCTGAGCCAAGTGGTAACCCTGGCGTAAAATCGAGTCCAAAAGAGAAGCAAACAATTTATAACGCAGTCAAATGTACCTTTACTACATGGAGATAGTTGAGGATACACGAAATATGCCAGTTTTTTTTTAGTTTTTTAATTAGGATTAAATTGTGGGTAAAATTTTTATTATTAGACTTTTATTGTTGCGGCAATTTAGCCGCCTCTATACGGCAGTACCGCGCCAAAGTTCTGGCAACACTGCCGCGGAAGGCGCTCAGTGCTCGCCCGGCAGCCGCCCCGCTCACACAGTCCTTCCCGCTCCGCTCCCTCGCCCCGTCCGGTCCGCTCGGAGCGCCCCGTAGTGTGTAACACCGTGTCGCCGTCGCGACCGAACCGCCGCCGCTTCTTCTGTGATATTCTAGCATTAGGCACGGCCTGCACGGCTATCCTCGTAGTCTGTAAGTTACGTAAGCGCCGCGCGCTTCGCTTGTCGCTTGTGATACTCGGTTGTGATATTTTAAGTAAGCGCTTAGTGTAGGTGGGCGCGCTCCCCGCTCCCCGCTCCCGCTCCCGTCCCGCTGCCGGTGGGTGCGCGTGTGAGATGCGGTGCTGAGTGCGCGGTGCGGTGGCTCGGCACGGGTTCGCGCGGCTGGTGGCGGCGCGGCACGCCATCTGGCGACTGCGGCGCGCCGGCTCCCAGCCCAACGACAATCATGACCCCAACAACCTGTACGTCTTCCTTGCCTTCTTCTCTATCTGTATCTCGCTCGCTCGCTCGCTCACAAGCACTCTCTCTTTCTCGCACTCTCTCACTCTCACCTCCCTCGCTCCCTCGCTCCCTCGCTCGCAAGCATCTGTCTCGCTTCTCGCTTTCCCCGTCAGCCCTTCTGAAAAGTTTCCTTTTCGGCGAAATCCTAAATAATGAAACTCGTGCTCTATCGCGTAGAGTTGGGCGGGTCGCCTGCATTCACGCGTCCACTAGAGTGATACATATCTGCGAGTGTCTCGCAATGCGCGCCAGCTGGCACAAAAGCCTGAGCTGAGCTAAGCTGTCTCTGTGTGCACGCACCACTCTGCACGCTTACTAGTCCAGTCGCTACTTATAACGTCGGCCTCGGTAGACCGGTGTCGTCAGCATTGAGCCGTTCGATCTTCGAAGTTTTTTAAGCACACCGGAAGTGGTCGTGTTTTGGATGGGTCCGAACATTGAGGCTGGCCGTTGTTCAGATTTCACCTAAAACTGTGGGTTTTTCGTTACCTTACTAGATTATAAGATTTAACCAGCCCATATCTGTAGACACACGCACCTAGTACGTGCCTACACACCGTCGCGCGTCGCGTCGTGCCAGTAGTCCAGTAGACACACGCACCTAGTACGTGCCTACACACCGTCGCGCGTCGCGTCGTGCCAGTACTCCAGTAGACACACGCACCTAGTACGTGCCTACACACCGTCGCGCGTCGCGTCGTGCCAGTAGTCCAGTAGACACACGCAGCTAGTACGTGCCTACACACCGTCGCGCGTCGCGTCGTGCCAGTAGTCCAGTAGACACACGCACCTAGTACGTGCCTACACACCGTCGCGCGTCGCGTCGTGCCAGTACTCCAGTAGACACACGCACCTAGTACGTGCCTACACACCGTCGCGCGTCGCGTCGTGCCAGTAGTCCAGTAGACACACGCACCTAGTACGTGCCTACACACCGTCGCGCGTCGCGTCGTGCCAGTAGTCCAGTAGACACACGCAGCTAGTACGTGCCTACACACCGTCGCGCGTCGCGTTCGTGCCAGTACTCCAGTAGACACACGCACCTAGTACGTGCCTACACACCGTCGCGCGTCGCGTCGTGCCAGTACTCCAGTAGACACACGCACCTAGTACGTGCCTACACACCGTCGCGCGTCGCGTCGTGCCAGTAGTCCAGTAGACACACGCAGCTAGTACGTGCCTACACACCGTCGCGCGTCGCGTCGTGCCAGTAGTCCAGTAGACACACGCACCTAGTACGTGCCTACACACCGTCGCGCGTCGCGTCGTGCCAGTAGTCCAGTAGACACACGCAGCTAGTACGTGCCTACACACCGTCGCGCGTCGCGTTCGTGCCAGTACTCCAGTAGACACACGCACCTAGTACGTGCCTACACACCGTCGCGCGTCGCGTCGTGCCAGTACTCCAGTAGACACACGCACCTAGTACGTGCCTACACACCGTCGCGCGTCGCGTCGTGCCAGTAGTCCAGTAGACACACGCAGCTAGTACGTGCCTACACACCGTCGCGCGTCGCGTCGTGCCAGTAGTCCAGTAGACACACGCACCTAGTACGTGCCTTCACACCGTCGCGCGTCGCGTTCGTGCCAGTACTCCAGTAGACACACGCACCTAGTACGTGCCTACACACCGTCGCGCGTCGCGTCGTGCCAGTACTCCAGTAGACACACGCACCTAGTACGTGCCTACACACCGTCGCGCGTCGCGTCGTGCCAGTAGTCCAGTAGACACACGCAGCTAGTACGTGCCTACACACCGTCGCGCGTCGCGTCGTGCCAGTACTCCAGTAGACACACGCACCTAGTACGTGCCTACACACCGTCGCGCGTCGCGTCGTGCCAGTACTCCAGTAGACGCACGCACCTAGTACGTGCCTACACACCGTCGCGCGTCGCGTCGTGCCAGTACTCCAGTAGACGCACGCACCTAGTACGTGCCTACACACCGTCGCGCGTCGCGTCGTGCCAGTACTCCAGTAGACGCACGCACCTAGTACGTGCCTACACACCGTCGCGCGTCGCGTCGTGCCAGTAGTCCAGTAGACACACGCAGCTAGTACGTGCCTACACACCGTCGCGCGTCGCGTCGTGCCAGTACTCCAGTAGACACACGCACCTAGTACGTGCCTACACACCGTCGCGCGTCGCGTCGTGCCAGTACTCCAGTAGACACACGCACCTAGTACGTGCCTACACACCGTCGCGCGTCGCGTCGTGCCAGTACTCCAGTAGACGCACGCACCTAGTACGTGCCTACACACCGTCGCGCGTCGCGTCGTGCCAGTACTCCAGTAGACGCACGCACCTAGTACGTGCCTACACACCGTCGCGCGTCGCGTCGTGCCAGTACTCCAGTAGACACACGCAGCTAGTACGTGCCTACACACCGTCGCGCGTCGCGTCGTGCCAGTAATCCAGTAGACGCACGCACCTAGTACGTGCCTACACACCGTCGCGCGTCGCGTCGTGCCAGTACTCCAGTAGACGCACGTACCTAGTAAGTGCCCACACACCGTCGCGCGTCGCGTCGTGCCAGTAGTCCAGTAGACACACGCAGCTAGTACGTGCCTACACACCGTCGCGCGTCGCGTCGTGCCAGTAGTCCTGTAGACGCACGCACCTAGTACGTGCCTACACACCGTCGCGCGTCGCGTCGTGCCAGTAGTCCAGTAGACGCACGCACCTAGTACGTGCCTACACACCGTCGCGCGTCGCGTCGTGCCAGTAGTCCAGTAGACGCACGCAGCTAGTACGTGCCTACACACCGTCGCGCGTCGCGTCGTGCCAGTAGTCCAGTAGACGCACGCACCTAGTACGTGCCTACACACCGTCGCGCGTCGCGTCGTGCCAGTAGTCCAGTAGACGAACGCACCTAGTACGTGCCTACACACCGTCGCGCGTCGCGTCGTGCCAGTAGTCCAGCAGACAGACGCAGCTAGTACGTGCCTACACACCGTCGCGCGTCGCGTCGTGCTAGTACTCCAGTAGACGCACGCATCTAGTACGTGCCTACACACCGTCGCGCGTCGCGTCGTGCCAGTAGTCCAGTAGGCACACGCAGCTAGTACGTGCCTACACACCGTCGCGCGTCGCGTCGTGCCAGTACTCCAGTAGACGCACGCACCTAGTACGTGCCTACACACCGTCGCGCGTCGCGTCGTGCCAGTAATCCAGTAGACGCACGCACCTAGTACGTGCCTACACACCGTCGCGCGTCGCGTCGTGCCAGTACTCCAGTAGACGCACGTACCTAGTACGTGCCTACACACCGTCGCGCGTCGCGTCGTGCCAGTAGTCCAGTAGACACACGCAGCTAGTACGTGCCTACACACCGTCGCGCGTCGCGTCGTGCCAGTACTCCAGTAGACGCACGCACCTAGTACGTGCCTACACACCGTCGCGCGTCGCGTCGTGCCAGTAATCCAGTAGACGCACGCACCTAGTACGTGCCTACACACCGTCGCGCGTCGCGTCGTGCCAGTACTCCAGTAGACGCACGTACCTAGTACGTGCCTACACACCGTCGCGCGTCGCGTCGTGCCAGTAGTCCAGTAGACACACGCAGCTAGTACGTGCCTACACACCGTCGCGCGTCGCGTCGTGCCAGTAGTCCTGTAGACGCACGCACCTAGTACGTGCCTACACACCGTCGCGCGTCGCGTCGTGCCAGTAGTCCAGTAGACACACGCAGCTAGTACGTGCCTACACACCGTCGCGCGTCGCGTCGTGCCAGTACTCCAGTAGACGCACGCACCTAGTACGTGCCTACATACCGTCGCGCGTCGCGTCGTGCCAGTAGTCCAGTAGACGCACGCACCTAGAACGTGCCTACACACCGTCGCGCGTCGCGTCGTGCCAGTAGTCCAGTAGACGCACGCAGCTAGTACGTGCCTACACACCGTCGCGCGTCGCGTCGTGCCAGTAGTCCAGTAGACGCACGCAGCTAGTACGTGCCTACACACCGTCGCGCGTCGCGTCGTGCCAGTAGTCCAGTAGACGCACGCAGCTAGTACGTGCCTACACACCGTCGCGCGTCGCGTCGTGCCAGTAGTCCAGTAGACGCACGCAGCTAGTACGTGCCTACACACCGTCGCGCGTCGCGTCGTGCCAGTAGTCCAGTAGACGCACGCAGCTAGTACGTGCCTACACACCGTCGCGCGTCGCGTCGTGCCAGTAGTCCAGTAGACGCACGCAGCTAGTACGTGCCTACACACCGTCGCGCGTCGCGTCGTGCCAGTAGTCCAGTAGACGCACGCAGCTAGTACGTGCCTACACACCGTCGCGCGTCGCGTCGTGCCAGTAGTCCAGTAGACGCACGCAGCTAGTACGTGCCTACACACCGTCGCGCGTCGCGTCGTGCCAGTAGTCCAGTAGACACACGCAGCTAGTACGTGCCTACACACCGTCGCGCGTCGCGTCGTGCCAGTAGTCCAGTAGACACACGCAGCTAGTACGTGCCTACACACCGTCGCGCGTCGCGTCGTGCCAGTAGTCCAGTAGACACACGCAGCTAGTACGTGCCTACACACCGTCGCGCGTCGCGTCGTGCCAGTAGTCCAGTAGACACACGCAGCTAGTACGTGCCTACACACCGTCGCGCGTCGCGTCGTGCCAGTAGTCCAGTAGACACACGCAGCTAGTACGTGCCTACACACCGTCGCGCGTCGCGTCGTGCCAGTAGTCCAGTAGACACACGCAGCTAGTACGTGCCTACACACCGTCGCGCGTCGCGTCGTGCCAGTAGTCCAGTAGACACACGCAGCTAGTACGTGCCTACACACCGTCGCGCGTCGCGTCGTGCCAGTAGTCCAGTAGACACACGCAGCTAGTACGTGCCTACACACCGTCGCGCGTCGCGTCGTGCCAGTAGTCCAGTAGACACACGCAGCTAGTACGTGCCTACACACCGTCGCGCGTCGCGTCGTGCCAGTAGTCCAGTAGACACACGCAGCTAGTACGTGCCTACACACCGTCGCGCGTCGCGTCGTGCCAGTAGTCCAGTAGACACACGCAGCTAGTACGTGCCTACACACCGTCGCGCGTCGCGTCGTGCCAGTAGTCCAGTAGACACACGCAGCTAGTACGTGCCTACACACCGTCGCGCGTCGCGTCGTGCCAGTAGTCCAGTAGACACACGCAGCTAGTACGTGCCTACACACCGTCGCGCGTCGCGTCGTGCCAGTAGTCCAGTAGACACACGCAGCTAGTACGTGCCTACACACCGTCGCGCGTCGCGTCGTGCCAGTACCTACTCCAGTAGACACGCGCACGACCCCAGCTGTTCTGTTGATGTCTGTTCCGCTTTCTGCTAGCTGCGTCCCCGCCCCGCCCCGTGAGCTAGGGTTGCAACTGCACTGGCACTGTGTTGTGAGAACGCTCTGTGACTAGGCACTAGGCATCCGATACTCTAGGTATAACTTTTAGTGCGATCATCATCACCATCAATACACATACATCTTTCTTCTTTTGATGTATTTAATTCTTCCGTACGTGTGTTTGTCACCTAATCCTTCTACTAAACGGCTGGACCGATTTGGATGAAATGTTGTGTGTATAAAATTTGAGTAGGTTCCCGGATGGTTTGAAAATACAATTAAACCCGGTAGATGGCGTCGTGATAAGTCCACGCGGCGAAGTCGCGCGCACAGCTATAGTATTATTAAAACCTCGTGTCCGGTTGGGCAATAAAGTTTTATGGCTTTGCGCCATGGTGCCGTGTGCAGATTCGCTTCCCTAAGCCATATAACTTTATTGCCCAACCTGACACGAGGTTTTGATAATACTATAGTATAATATAATTGTTTAATTGTCGTGTCTGTACATTTAAGATCCTGGCAAAAACAATGAATAACGTGGATGAAGGACAAGTAATAAAAAGCATTGAAATCATTTTTTTTTTGTGTTTTCGTGTTTGTTTATGCGCATCACGTCAAAACTACAGAACCAAAGAGTTTGTATGCGCAGCGACGTAATACAAACTCTTTGTACTGAACCAAATTCGAATGAAGCTTTCCGAAAAATATAGGACTTAACTTTGTGTAACATCATTTATTCACGCCTACTGATATGAGGAGCTGAGCGGCGGCGCCGCGGCGCGGGCGGGGCGGCGCGGCGGTGTCGGCAAGCGGCAGTGACTGTAGTCGGAGATAAGTCATACATAACTTGGATTGCGTTTATGGGGTTACGACGTGAGGATAAATAAATTATTGACGGATAAGTGATCAGGTTGAAGAGTACGTATATCTCGGTCAAATTCTGCAGCTTGGTAGAAAAGATCTGCTTAAGGAGGTTGAGAGACGAATTCAACTGGGTTGGGCTGCCTTCGGAATGTTAAAATTCGCCCTGAGGTCTGACCTTCCGCAAAATTGTAAGATAATATGTATGACCAGTGTGCCCTCCCGGTTATGACGTGCGGGTGTGAAACGTGGAGGGTCGCTGTTGTCTGTTGGTTGAAAGTTTGCCAGCTAGCTGCAGGTGCGAGCCATGCTGGGAATACCGCTACGTGATTTAGTATGATAAATATATCCTATGTTTATGTAATAGGTATATTCTAGTATTTTACCTATATATAATATTATATGCCCGGTGTCTTGCTCACTTAATTTTATTGTTTTGTTAGTATTAAGTTTGTGTCATTCTTCTTCTCTGTTTTGCTACCCAATAAGTTTTCATAAAAGTCAGGTTGACTGGCAGAGATTGCCTTAGGTAATAAGTCCGCCTTTTGTAAAATCGTTGTATTGGAAAGCAACAAAGCATATTCTAGTCTATATGGTGCGTAACGAGGAAATCCGCCGACGCACCAAAGTAGTCGTTATTGGACACCGGGTGGCTAAGCTAAAGTATATATACAGGTGTCCCTTAATTCAACGTCAAGCGGGAACCAGGGAAGTGGTCCAGTTTATGACTACCCAGGAAAAAAAATAGTTTTTTGTTATACATAAAATATATACTTAAGCTTTTTATTGAAAACATTAAAAATGGACATCTCGTACAACATGTTTGGGTACTATGACTACTAATATGCAAATATTTGTTTACATTTTTATATTGGCAGACTAAATAACAATGATATTGATCACTATCCCAAAAAAAAAAAATTTAATGCTACAGGCAGATTTTACTGCAAAAAATATCGGTTGAAGTGGTTTCGCCATGTTCTCAAACTGCAAATTGCTGAAAAAGTCTACATCACAAAACTTTTGCTGAAGTTAACCACACACCATAGTAATTATCAAACTGCAAATTGCTGAAAACGACCACATCACAAGTTTTGCTGAAGGTAACCACACACCGTAGTATTTTGTTGATTTTTCAAAAACCGCTGAATCAATTTCGACAAAATTTAAATGGTACCACCTCTGAAGTATGACCTACCAAACAAAAAAAGAATTTTCAAAATATGTGTTACTATGGCGGATATAACAACAAATAATAAAAAAAAATAAAATGATAAAAATTAAGGGGGCTCCCATGCAACAAACGTGCAATAAAATCGATTAGTCACGCTACCGATATATTGATACTGATGGATGATACACGCTACTGGCTTTTATACATTGCATTGTTGAAAGACAACAGATAGGCGGATATTATCCGCTCAATTGCCATCGACCTCATTGAGGCTTCTCTCCGATTTCTCTTCTCTCTAGGCAACTTGAGCGGTTATTGATAGGGGATAGATACGGAAACCTCCGTGCGCGAGTAAAACTCGCACTTGGCAGATATTTTTTTCTTCACAAGAGCAAACTTAAAATAATACCTTTACTCCGTGAAAATTGCATTCGGTGCCTATTAGACAAGATGCAGGTTAGATTTACATTCAGTTTAATAATTATCCGGAATTGTTAAATAAAACAAAAAAAAATATTTATTCAACTAAATATATTTTGTAGCCTTCATAGTAGGCCCCTCCGCTCCGCAATACAATTTTATTACGCCGGCGCTTGCCCCAGTCCTCTATTCATTGTTCGTAGGCTGACTGAGGTATTGCCTTCAGCTCCTTCAGCGAATTTTCTTATATGGCTTCAATCGACTCAAAACGCCTTTCTCGAAGCGGCTTTTTTAATTTCGAAAACAGGAAAAAGTCAAATTTGACTAAACTAAACAAACTTAAGTTAACTTTTTTGACTAAACAATCTTGCACGATGAGGGCTTTGTGTGATGGTGCATTGTAGTGGTGCAAAATCCATGAGTTGTACTTTTTGTTTGTCCTGGAAGGAATTCGGAGTGTACCATACTCAACGAATTAAAAAGTGGAATGTCGTTGACCATACTGCGGTAATCGAAGAAAACTGCCATCATGACGCCGTTGAAGGTCGACCCAAACGAGGCAGATCAACTACCACTTCTCGGCCTTCCTTGAATGCTTTATGCTATGCATATGATTGTGTTTTGATATACACAATTCGCCGAAGGCCTTCTGCAACACTTTCAGCGATTGGGCACATGACATTTTATTTGTAACACAAAACTTAATGCAATCTCTTTGTTCAACTAACTTTTCCATTGTAAAAATCTCAGAGCACTCAAAAGTACAATTAACAAAAACCGCAGCAGTAAACACACTGAGTGACAGACGCGCTCTCATTCCGCGCGGTACAAGTTAGTTCAATCCACGAAGACGCGCGCCACCCTTCCTCCTACTTGTGTGCAACCTGCTGCTAGTGTGTTAGTTCTATCGTTACACACTAACACCATTATGAGTCCACACGCACACTTAGATGAATTGGCCAATCGAAAAAGATTTCGCTTAGGTTTTTCTGTAAACTATAAGGGAGACCCTGTATTCCTTATTTTTTTCGTAATTTTAAACTCAGTAGTTTTGGATATAATTTTTTTTAATAGCTTTTAAACTATGCATTTTAAAATCATAAATAAAAATATATTTGTATTCCTTGTAACTTGTAGCTCTTTTCAACAACGTCTATGGCTGATCTGTAGAGATGTATGAACATCAAGTATGAACTAAATGTATCATTCATTGCTTCTATATATGCGTAGAAGGTTTTTTTATTTTTATAGAAAGCGCGACATGTGGCGCCGCGGCACTCATGAGGTGTCTAACGACGACAATCGTAAGCGGAGGTTGCGAATGCCATGCCAGCCTGACAGGCACCTATTCACACCCCTCTTGGAGAATCCGAGCCTGTAGAGTGTTTTCATTTTACGAAGGCACGAGGGGTACGAGGTAGGAAGTGGTGCGAGAGGTGACCGCGCGGAGCTCAGTAGAGAACAAACTCGGTGCCCGGTCGGTACACACGTTCTACACGTCTCCGCGGCGCTCCGTCGAACCGAGTCGTTCCCTACTGAGCTCCGCGCGGTCTCACACCACTTCCTACCTCATACCCCTCGTGCCTTCGTAAAATGAAAACACTCTACTTGGGGGTACTGTACTGTAAATATATGGGGAGAGCGTTCCAGAATTTACCGGTTCTGTAGAGCAAAGATCTGCAGAACCGGTGCATATTTATTTAGTATAGTATGTATACCTAATTCCTGAGCGGCGCCCACAGTGTGGCTCGAGCTAGTTTACCTATTTTTTTTATTTGTATTGTATACTTGTACTTATTTGTAACCGCAAAAATGTACCTGTCTCTATAAACGAATGTTTGTGACGTTCTTAGAGATTAATACAGATTATATAAACCGAATAACAAACCTTTCAAAAAATATGCAAGGCCGAGCGCGGCCGTCGCGCGCGCGCGCGCGTCGCACCTACCCCTCCCCGTCCCCGCCCCCACCGCGCCATTTCAGTCGGCAGAACGTAGGCAATCAATCAGTTTTGTAGTCGGCGGCGGCGCGGCGCGGGCGGGCCGGCGACGGCGAGCGAGTCTTATCTCGGCGTGCGGGCAGCGCGGGCGGGCGGGGCGCCGACACCGAACCTCGCTGAATCTAAATTTAGCGGCCCTGACCCTGACACGCAACCCCATCGGAGGCGGCCGCGCCGCGCCTCCCACACTCGCTCGATGGTGGTGCGCGGCGGGGCGGCGCGGCGGGGTGGAACCATCTCATGCAATAAATGCGCTAACGCTCCTCACTCGCGTATTGACATCGGAGGCGGCCGCGCCGCGCCTCCCACACTCGACTATAGAGTGCGCCACTCGCTCGATGGTGGTGCGCGGCCGCGCGGTGGGGTGGAACCATCTCATGCAATAAATGCGCTAACGCTCCTCACTCGCGTATTGACATCGGAGGCGGCCGCGCCGCGCCTCCCACACTCGCTCGATGGTGGTGTGCGGCGGGGCGGCGGGGCGGGGTGGAACCATCTCATGCAATAAATGCGCTAACGCTCCTCACTCGCGTATTGACATCGGAGGCGGCCGCGCCGCGCCTCCCACACTCGACTATAGAGTGCGCCACTCGCTCGATGGTGGTGCGCGGCCGCGCGGCGGGGTGGAACCATCTCATGCAATAAATGCGCTAACGCTCCTCACTCGCGTATTTGCGGACAGGGAAACGATAGGCGAGCGAGTTATACAACAAGCACACAGTACCTACATCATATCATAAAACAAGCACTCTCGTGTCCGCACATGGCGCCACGACTCCTGCGGCCTGCCGCGAGCCACATCCTTTGCATTTATCAATATAATAGGTATTAAATTTCAGCGATTCTCTCGATCGCGGGCTAAGTCGACGGTGAAAGGCGAAATAAACAACACTGTTTGTCATTGTCTTACCATAATTTACTGAACGTAATTTTATCTAGAGTTTGACTAAGGCCCACTTGCGCCAACACGAATTTAACGATATAAACCAGTTTAACTCGTTAAGCTAGTACCCGTTGACTGTGGGAAGCGCGTTTAAATCCATAACTCGCTACTTAACTTTAAATTCGTGTTGGCGCAATTGGGCCTAAGTACTGTTTCTCCCATTAATGAACTTTGACAATTGGATACACTTTTTATCCTAGATTTTTAATGACTTATTTATTACATTTCTTTGTCCAAATTCACATTTCTTTGTGGGTAATAAACTTTTACTAAATTGTTGTTGATTTGAATTTATATATTTAATTAACAACATTTACGATGCCACTATACACCAGATATAGGTATAGGGAATGTAAAATAGGCATAGTGGTCAGATTCTTCAGGGTTAATTATTTGTAAGTTTATGTTTGATTTTAGAATAAAAAAATCGGCATGGTTACAATTTGTCAATATGGCTGTCAGGAGGGCCGAACTTAGTTTTCATCTATCGAATAAATTTTAAATAAAACAAGCCCTTTCATTGTGCATTGGTCCTGTCGAGCCTGGATAAAGGACTAGATAATTCGTGAGTAAAAAGTAGTAGTAAAAGTGGTAGAAGTGAGTCGGATTGTAAAAACAAGATAGTGAAAAATTTTGCAAAATGAAAATGATTGTCGCACAGCAGGGGATGTTCAAAACAATCCAAAAGTTTTACTCGAACTTCAAAAAAGCCTCAAAGGAACGATTGACGAAGTCGTATCTGGAGACACGATTGGAAATGTTAGAATAGTATTGGTCCACATTCTTTAAACAACATTGCAATATCACGACTGCTTTCGAAGAAGCTACACTCGAGGCAGATCCATACATATTGAATGATGTGTACGAGAAGTGCGAGGAGGTATATTTAGAAATGAAAACACCAATAAAGGAAAAGTTACAAGAGTTTCCTACGCACACAACTCCTCAGCTTCAGACAACCCAATCCTCAGCTCAACCAGTTTTGACAAAACTTCCGCCAAGATTCCCAAGTTCTCCGGCGATTACAAAGAGTGGAAAACCTTCGAAGATCTGTTCAAATCCGTCATTCACAACAACACAAGTCTGTCGGCTTGGTAGACATGGTCTGCTAAAGGAGGTCGAAAGACGGATTCAACTGGGTTGGGCTGCCTTCGGAAAGTTAAAATTCGCCCTGAGGTCTGACCTTCCGCAAAATTTAAACACCCGTATATATGACCAGTGTGTCCTCCCGGTTATGTCGTACGGGTGTGAAACGTGGACTCCGACGGTCGGTGTAGTCCAAAGGTTGAAAGTTGCCCAGAGAGCAATGGAGCGAGCCATGCTGGGAATATCGCTACGTGATATGGTGCGTAACGAGGAAATCCGCCGACGCACCAAAGTAGTCGATATTGGATACCGGGTGGCTAAGCTCAAGTGGCAATGGGCTGGACACGTCAGCCGAAGAGACGACGACCGTTGGAGTAACCGTGTTCTACACTGGCAGCCGTGGACAGGAAAACGGAGTGTGGGAAGTCCACCCGCCAGGTGGGACCACGACATCAAGTGCGTCGGCGGAAAGCAGTGGTTCCGTACCGCTGAAGGCCGGGAGAACTGGAGGAAAATTGGAGAGGCGTATGTCCAGCAGTGGACGCTTACACGCTGACTGACTGACTGACTGACTGACAAGTCTGTCTGACATACAAAAATATCACTAGGTATCTGAAAACAAGTATGTGCGGTGAAGCTGAACAATTACTGAAGAAAGTGCTTCAGTAATTGTTCAGCTTCACCCCTGACCGGGTCCAACTACCTCAAAGCGAGAGATGTACTAGCACAACGTTACAATAACAAACGAAGCATCGTTCACACTCATCTCAAAAGATTTCTAGAACAGAAGAAGTTGAACAATGAGTCACCACGTGCACTGATAGAGCTTCTAGATACAACAAGGGAAACACTTCTTGCTTTAGATAACATTGAGGTATGCACAAGCGGATGGGATCCTGTAATCATTCACATCATAGTCTCAAAACAAGATCAAGAATCACACAAGCAGTGTGAGCTTTCACTCGGGTCATCAATAGAACTACCCACTTTCCAGCAGTTTTGCGAATTTATGGAGATGAGGTTCCGCGCATTGGAATCAATTTCAACGTCTGCAAACAAAACTGTCATGAAGACGTTCACAGTCTCGGAACATACTTGTTCATATTGTTCTCAGTCACATTACATCTGTCACTGCAAAGAGTTTGCTGCACTCGAAGTACCTGCGCGTTCACAGTTTGTCAAATCAAACGGCCTGTGTTTCAACTATTTAGTCAAAGGCCACGGAGTAAAGTCATGCAAGCAGAATACTTCATGCAGAATCTGCAAACGAAAACACCACTCTCTTCCTCACTTGAAAACGGAAAGAAATATCACAGAAAAAACTACTACTCCAGAACAGCAAACTACTACTACAACAAGCACATCACACACATATAGAGAGATGAACCAAGTTATTCTACCAACAACACTAGTGAAGGTAAAGACACAGGATGGTGCGACACACGTGTTGAGAGCGCTTGTTCATCAAGGATCTCAAACATCGTTCATCACTGAGGCAGCCGCACAGCTGCTCAGACTAAAGAGAACACCTATCCAAGGAAGAGTGACAGGAATTGATCCAAAGTCAGTTGTAATCATCAAGTCTCAGGTCGCCTTTCAAATTAGTTCCCTCACTAACCCTTTATACCACACTAAGATTCAGCCATATGTAGTGAAGAAACTCATGTCAGTACTACCTGCACAAAATATCCCAATCGACCACTGGCTACACAAACTGAAGAACTTAGCTGACCCTACGTATCACAAGCCAGGAAAGATCGATCTAATTTTGGGTGCAGAAGTATACGCACAAATATTATTGCATGGATTAAAGAAGGGCGTTCAAACGTCATTTATAGCATAAAATTCACACCTAGGTTGGCTTCTCTCGGCAGGAGTGACATCACAATGCAATAATATAAACAATAATCATGTAGTCATGCCCACTCAAGTTGAGCAACTTCTAAAGAAGTTTTGGGAAATCGAAGATCAGACTACAGAAAAGAGAGAACTTACACATCCTGAGAAGGAATGCGAGAAATACTACAAAGAAACTCACACTCGTACCGACGAAGGACGCTATGTCGTTCGCTTGCCATTTCACACTCCTGATTTGTCATTTAGAGATTCACGGACTGTGGCAGTGAAACGATTACAACAAATGGAAAAACGTTTTGATAAACAACCTGAACACAAAGAGGAATATGTGGACTTTATGAGAAAATACGAGCAGCAAGGTCATATGGAGCTTGTTTCAGACCAAACTAAAGAGAAAATCAATAGTTATTTTCTACCACACCACGCAGTAATCAGAGAGAGCAGTACCACTACAAGACTGCGTGTCGTGTTCGATGCTTCATCAAAAGATTCGAACGGCTCGGTATTGAATGATATGCTGCATCCTGGACCATCACTATTGAATGATATTCAAGACACTGTCCTTAGTGCGCACACACCTCATTTGTTTGGTGGGAGATGTAAAGCAGATGTACAGACAAATCTTGGTTGCGAAAGAAGACATACACCACCAAAGAATAGTTTTGCGTGAATCACCGGAAGAAGAGATCAAAGATTACAACTTACTTACCGTCACATATGGCACGTCTTCCGCACCTTATTTAGCCATTCGCACCCTAAAACAACTCGCCGATGATGAAGTGAATAACTACCCCCTTTCGGTTTTGAATATTCTCCGTGATGATTTCTACATGGACGACCTGATGTCAGGCAGCTCGTCTGAAGATGGAGCTATAGAATTATATCACAAAATCACAAGTTTAATGAAGAAAGGAGGATTTGAATTGCGAAAATGGGCTTCGAATAGTCCTATCGGTCTTGAGAAAATTCCCCCAGAAGATAGACAACTTTCCCTCTCAAGAAACATTCCCATCGAAGACTCTATAAAAGCACTCGGATTATCATGGAAACCAACAACAGATAATTTTGTACTGAGAATTGATTTACTCCCTGAACCACCCACAACCACAAAACGCACAGTGCTCTCAGACATCGCGAAACTTTTCGACCCACTCGAATGGTTGGCACCAACTATTGTGATAGCCAAGATTATGGTTCAGAAACTTTGGTTAGCATGTATAGACTGGGACGACGAATTACCAGATGCTTACAGACAAGAATGGCAAACTTACCGATACGAACTGGCTAACATGCAGGAGATCAGCCTAGACCGATGAATAGGTCTCACAGAAAAGTCCGCTCGTTTAGAGTTACATGGATTTTCTGACGCATCTACTGCAGCATACGCAGCCGTAGTCTACGCTCGTGTGATCAACGGAGATAAAGTAAAAGTTTCCATACTAGCAGCCAAAACCAAAGTAGCCCCTATCAAGCAGATATCATTGTCCCGTCTGGAGTTATGTGGAGCACTTCTACTTGCACATCTACTGGAACGCATCAAAGCTTGTCTGCACGTAGCGGACGAGAACATGTTCGCTTGGACTGACGCGACGATCGTCATGGCTTGGTTGCACTGGAAGGTATTTGTTGCGAATAGAGTAGGTAAGTGAAATATTAGGTGTGTTAAATAGCAATCAGTGGCATCATGTGTCCTCTAGTGACAACCCTGCAGATTGTGCAACTAGAGGCGTGAATCCCCTTTGTTAGGTTTACATGAATTGTGGTGGAATAGACCAAAGTGGCTACACACAAAAGAACTAGTACTTGAGAAATGTAATGTCCCAAGCACTAACCTGGAGTGCAAATTTACTGCACATACTGTAAAGATTGGAGACACTACGTGTTATTTTCAGAGATTTTCTACATTATGTAAACTTATTCGAGTCACGGCATATTGTTTAAGATTTGCTAACAACTGCAAGGCACAGAAAAATGGTAATAATGTCCAGAAATGTAATTTTTTGACTGTCGATGAGTTAAAAGATTATATGCAACATTGTGTTAAACTTTCACAAAATCTAGATTATTCAGATGAAATTGCACAACTAATTTGTAACAAATCTGTAATCAGACAGAGCAAATTAATTTCTTTGAATCCTTTATTGCAAGATGGCATTTTAAAGGTAGGTGGGAGATTGTGTAACTCTTTGCTTGAACCAACAATGAAACATCCTATCATACTGTCGCGAAATACTCACTTGTCATACTTGATAGTAGGTATGTATGTATGTATATATTCTTTATTGAACACCAATTTATAAAATTAGGTACAACAGGAGAGCTTAATGCCGCGAGGCATTCTATTCTAACTAACCTCTGGGATGTGGGAGAAGTAGTACAAAATGCACATAAGAAAACTCTGCACGGAGGTCCACAAATAATGTTAAATTACATCCGACAAAACTATTGGATTATTGGTGTTAAACATATCATAAAGAAATATTATCACAGTTGTACAACGTGCTATAAGAGTAGTTCCCAATAGAACCTTCAGCCAATATGGTGTAGACTACGCAGGTCCGATATTATTAAAAATAGCTCAAGGTAGAGGTTTGAGAACTACTCTAAGGGTTACATATAGCTTTTCATTTGTTTGTCCACAAAAGCCATTCATCTCGAACTCATTAGTGATTTGAGTTCTCAAGCTTTTATTGCGACTTTTAAGAGGTTCACAGCCTGACGCGGTCATTGTGAAAATATGTATAGCGATTGTGGTACTAATTTTATTGGTGCAAACAATGAATTAGATGTTATGTTACAAAATAGTCAAATCAATTTGCCTCAAGAAATTATTGCATTACTTGCTAATGATGGTACGTCGTGGAATTTCATTCCACCTGGTTCGCCAAACTTTGGTGGCCTTTGGGAGGCTGGCGTTAAGTCAGTTAAGTATCATTTGAAACGTGTAATTGGTGAAACTAAACTTACTTATGAAGAGTATTACACATTGTTAACCCAAATAGAAGCTTGCCTGAATTCTCGTCCAATCACACCGATCAGTGACTCTACTGACGATATGTCTCCTTTGACACCGGGACACTTTTTGGTTGGTCAAGCTCCTATTACGGTTCCCGAAGAAGATTTACTAAATGTTTCTACTAATAGACTAAACAGATGTCAGCTCACTCAACGCTTGATGCAAAGTTTTTGGCGTCGATGGAGCTCTGAATATTTATGACAATGTTTTTCGGTTACGCGGTATAGGTACTGAACACGACTCACTTTGTTTGTCGACGTTTCGTCCCACACTCCGGGAACATCTTCAAGACTCGCGGTCTGCGACGACCTGACACGTCGTCCAGTCAGATGTCAACTGCCGGTCGCCGCTGACGAAGATTGTAGCGATGCGAGGGTACTTCGGCCGATGCGGGTAGGTTCGACATCTCTTGCTGAAAAAGGTCGGTGCACACGTAACTCACTGTGTCTATGGCTGCCAGAGCTTGATGCTGGTTGCCATCCGAGCCATGCTTCGCCAGCAGAGGAGGAGAAGACCTTCTACAAACCTCTCCCAAAAATTCAAGGCATGTTGAGATCAGTCAAGGATCAGATTCCACTGCAGGCTCCAGGTGTATACAAAATACCATGTAGCTGTGGGAGGTGCTACATCGGACAAACGAAGCGGAGTGTTCATACAAGGTTGTCGGAACACATCAGGGCGATGAAGAACAACGAGTTCCACAAGTCAGCCATCTGTGAGCATGCCCTGGACAGCGGCACAAATCATTGGATTCGATTGGACCAAACCAGGACGATATCAGTGGAAAAACACTATGTATCACGTTTGGTTCGGGAATCCATTGAAATTTCCAGACATGCCAATTTTAACAGAGAAGACAGCATGGTACTCTCTTCGGCGTGGACTCCTCTGCTGGCGAAGCATGGCTCGGGTGGCAACCAGCATCAAGCTCTGGCAGCCATAGACACAGTGAGCTACGTGTGCACCGACCTTTTCCAGCAAGAGATGTCGAACCTACCCGCACCGGCCGAAGTACCCTCGCATCGCTACAATCTTCGTCAGCGGCGACCGGCAGTTGACATCTGACTGGACGACGTGTCGGGTGTCCTCCAGGTCGTCGCAGACCGCGAGTCCTGAAGATGTCCCCGGAGTGTGGGACGAAACGTCGACAAACAAAGTGAGTCGTGTTCAGTACCTATACCGCGTAACCGAAATTCAAAATGTGTAATAGCGGTATAAGCCTAAACGAACATACACGAATATTTGTCAACTTTGCAAACACGTTACAAGTGGAAGGTGAAAACTGCAAATATTGAGATAGGCACACTTGTTCTTATAAAAGATGAGAGACTCCCACCTGGGAAATAATTACTAGGACGTGTTATAGAGAAACATCCTGGCGCTGATGGATTAACTCGTCGTGTTGTCACAATACAATCTAAGAGTAACAAGCTAAAGCGAGCCATAACTAAACTTTTTCCTCTTCCACTTGAAAGTGTTGATTAGAATTTTGTTTAAATGTTTTGTCTACTTATACATTTCGATTATGTTTATTGTTAAGAGTTCACAATACCGATGCATGTTGAAGGACATTGAAGGTCCTTGGCGGGCGGTATGTTTGATTTTAGAATAAAAAAATCGTCATGGTTACAATTTTTCTATATGGCTGTCAGGAGGGCCGAACTTAATTTTCATCTATCGAATAAATTTTAAATAAAACAAGTCCTTTCATTGTACAGCTACTATAATAATACTTATAAGGTACTAACAAAACATTGCGACTTGCGAAGTATGTTTGTCAGTTGTTCTTCGCATTGAATTTTCAACTGGTGGAATTTTCGACATGTCCAAGCGTAGGTTACCTACCTGTGAATTAAATTATACAATAAACAATCACCAACAATACCCGCACGATATGTTTGCACATATCGATATCTTCCACCTCAGAGGACGAACTTTCGAAAACGAAATAGTCAACACATTCAACATTATTTCAAGCTTTTAAAAAAACACCGCATGCAAATCGGTCCACTTTCTAAGATATTTTTTTTTTATTACTTAATAACTTCATTACTTGATTACAAAAATAGCTAAGAACCATCTCGATTAAACTAGCTTCCTAATAAAAAAAAACGCATCTAAATCGGTCCATCCGTTTGGGAGCTACGATACCACAGACCACGAGTCAGTCGAGTCAGCTTACTGACTCGTGGCTGCCGCCGAGTCGGTCTCGATTCTCGCTCTCGCGGCGATCGACGATACGTCATAGTGGCGTTCGGAATACCAATTTTCATACAAAAGAGAGCTAAGTGACTTAGGCGTTAGGATTCAGAATAAGGCCCCTGAGTAGTAGCTTTAAAGTTTATGATTTTTATATACATATAGATATAATAATAATGTTTTGGAATATTATGATTGATAATGAAAGTAAATATTATAAAAGTATAACCGCTCAAATGCCGGAGCCATATTCTTTAATCTTTATTAAGATCATATTTATTTGATATCGACTCATGATATTTATGCGTTCTTTCTAAAATATATTTTCATCAATATAGGCGATTAAACAGGCTACCAACATTGTAAGGGTTGACTCCGGAACTCAAATTTTACAACATATACTTTTATAATTATGTTTTATTCTTTACCCATCTGTTTATTTTTCTACGTGTGCCCCGGATTCTCGTTGAAACTGCCCTTATGATGGAGATCTTCGTCTTTGCTGCACTCCAACGATGTGTGAGTAAGGCTTCTGCCACTGTTCGTTTTACCAATGTCACGAACGCAAGCTATTACCAAGGGCGTAAATGATGCTCGGAGGTCTTCGGGGCCCTGTCGTATTTACGGTGTTTTTCACGAGAATGGTTATTTGAAATTTTGTACCATGTTGTTTTGTATGAGGTGGCGTTAGCATTTACTATCCGTACGTCAAAAGACGTCTTCCCCGCTGGTTCTCAAACTTCGTGATGCACGAGGTCACCTATAGTGCTGGGCTGTTCGGTTGAGCTTCGCGCATGATTGGTTCGACGGTGGCTGCGCCTCGTGCTAGTTCTGCCCAGTCTTTGCAATCATCTCTGTGCTGGTCATGGCCATGCTTTACAAGACCTCCTTTTTGGCAGTTAAAAGCGTGGTTTAGGTCGAACTGCTTCTCACCACAGCCATCGCAGCAGTTTGGTAGTCCTGTGGTTTGTATCCATAACGTGTTACCAAACCGTCTCTAAATTGTCGCTGTGAGGTCGGTATGGTCGTTGGAGGTGGGTACAATAGTAAGCCATTATACCAATATGCCATAATACCATTGTGAGCATTTGACTCTACTGCTCTTTTGATACTCCCTTGAATTTTGGTTGGTAGTTTTGTTATGACGTTCTCATACGTTATGTTTTCTTTTCTTATTCGACTTCCCCTTGCTTCACACATCGTGGCTGTCGCATGACGTTGGTGATCGTAACATTTAGCTCCGAATCTGACAATACAGATTTTATTAGTTTGTTGTTGGCTGCAGTTGAGGTTTCTTATTTGGTGTTTGGTGGAGACCTCCTAGTCTTGCGGGCAGTGTAAGTAAATTAGTGTTCTATTAATGTAATTTCTCTCTGGGTGATGGACGGTGTAAACAAGAGGTGATGGCGTATTTCAGTATTGTGAAGTCTTCTGCAGAGCCAGTGGTGACTCCTTGCAGATACTTATGACGCCTACACTTCAAAGGTAACATTTATTTATTATTTTAATGTTGTGCTCTTTAGTACAGGGGACGGTTAGATCATCTTCAGTAATTGGATGCTGGAGAAGTTTTCCTAACGACGACGACGCGACGACGCACGTACCGAGAGATATTATCAATCCAAATTAACGAGCGACACAACACGAGATCTGGCGCTCCGCCCCCCCTCCCCCCTCCCCCTCCACCCCGCCTGCCCTCACCCCGCCCTCCTCCACACTCGAGAGTCGAGAAGGGACGGAGGAAGAAACTAAGTAATGCGTTAATTAGGAAAAGTTTGGTGAGTGGATCGTACCGTGTCCTCGTCTTACTCTCCGCCCCCCCCCCCCCCTCTCCCCCCTCCCCCACTCGTGCCATTGCTAAAACATTAAAGTACCACAAAACGTGGAAAATATTCAGTTAAAGTTCTGATTATTTGGTATTTATTTGGAGTATACACTCCGAAATCACAGTCGAAACACAGCAAGAAAAATGTTTTAAAGATTTTAAAGATTTACATAGCGGAACAAGATATTCGAAGGAATTTAGTCAAATCAAAGAAGATAGGCGATAGCCTAGGTACATAATATACAAATATTTGTTCAAGATCAAAAAGCGTCAGAAGTACCCGACCTGACCTAGATGACGGTTGTTATTTGAAAAAACTTACTGCGTTCGAAAGTACAAATAAAAAAAACGCGCTATGATCTTTTTTTATACGGCTGTTTTTAATAAATTTTTAATACGGATATGGTTTATTAGTGTCAGCGTTCTCCTTTGTGATTGAATTTGTGCATTTGAACTGTCAATTTTAGGTTAGAAAAAAATCTATACATATAATAAAATCGTAGAGGTAAGAAAGTCTGTACATTGAATGTATTCGGAAAAAAACTAACCAGGGTGGCTTAAAATGAGATACTGAACATGTTAGAACAGTTTTTAAAATTTTTGTTTGTTTGTTTGTTTGTCTGTACGCGCATCACGCAAAAACCACTGAACGGAATTAGACGAAACTTTGTATAGTGGCAGTTTATATGCCGGGTTAACATAATACGTAAAAAAAAATAACAAAAAAAAAAAAAATTTACAATTATAAACATTATTGCGCGTTTAAAATCACGTAGTCCAAAGTACATAATTATATCTTGAGAACTGGCAGCAAATACAATTTGAATAAAATATTCATTCGAAATTTAAAAATAAGTAGATACAACGAAAATGACAGTTCTTTTTTTTATTATCTTGAACACAATAGTCTATACATATCTATTCTTTCTATACATATCATAAAATCGTAAATGCAAAAATGTCTATTTGTACGCGCATCTCGCAAAAACCACTGAACGGAATTTGACGAAACTTTTTATAGTGACAGTGTATATCCCGGATGAACATAATAATTAAAAAATATAATAAAAATCACGTAATCCAAAGTAAAGGTAAAAAACAATTTTAAATGTCATGTTGACAACGGAGAACTGTCATCTCGACGTGAGCTGGCCGGTGACAAATTGTTTGATAAATAAAAATAATAATTGAAAGTCGAAGTTATGTCGCTGTCATTGGTGCAATAAAATTTATATATCTGTTGCCCGCGGCTTCGCTCGCGTGAAATTCGTATTTAAAAAAAAGAAAGTAAGTAACTAAAGGCGGGCCCGAAGGCGGATCTACGCTCACGTAAACAATATTCTTTCTCGATGAAAGTAACTAAGGGCGAGGTTTCTTGAAGAAAGTAAGTAACTAAGGGCGAGGCCGAAGGCCGAGCTCTATTCTGGAAGACCATAAACCTTCTCGAAAAAAGTAAGTAACTATGGGCGAGGCCGCAGGCCGAGCTGCGTTCAGGAAGAAGCAAAACCATCTTGAAGAAAGTAAGTAACTAAGGGCGAGGCCGAAGGCCGAGCTCTATTCTGGAAGACCATAAACCTTCTCGAAGAAAGTAAGTAACTATGGGCGAGGCCGCAGGCCGAGCTGCGTTCAGGAAGAAGCAAAACCATCTTGAAGAAAGTAAGTAACTAAGGCGAGGCCGAAGGCCGAGCTACGTTCGGATAATTAAAAAACCATCTCGAAGAAAGCAAGTAACTAAGGGCGAGGCCGAAGGCCAAGCTGCGTTCAGGAAGAAGCTAAACCATCTTGAAGAAAGTAAGCAACTAAGGCGAGGCCAAAGGCCGAGCTACGTTCTGACAAATGATAAACCATCTCGAAGAAAGCAAGTAACTAAGGGCGAGGCCGAAGGCCGAGCTGCGTTCAGGAAGAAGCTAAACCATCTCGAATAAAGTTAATTAATATTAAGATTGAATTAATTTAATTTAAATTTTATTATAAAGTCCACGCTTCTAACGGCAAATATACCGTGCATCCTAGAACCTCGCGGTTATTCCCGGCTGGATGGCAAGAGGCCCGATGCTATCACCTTAGTGCCATGGACTAAGGGTAGTTCTTTGATGTGGGACGCCACTTTTGTTCTCACATTGGCTCCAAGTCACGTTAGGACATCTTCAAGAGCGGCTGGCGCGGCCAACGCTGGGGCGGAGAGCCTCAAACGGAGCAAATATAGAAATATAATTCAAGATTTCGAATTTGTTGCGTTTGCTGTTGAAACCCTCGGTCCGTGGAGCAGTGAAGCCAAAAGAGGCTTGAGCTGGTTGACGCAACTGGTGCCCCGCCATCAAGAGCTTATGTACTTCATTCAAAGGGTAAGCCTTGCCATCCAGCGGGGTAATGCCGCAAGTGCTCTAAGAACATTTGAAAATGCCCGTTTTGATAGTTATTTTAATGTTTGTTAGGTAGGTTTAATTCTTTAGTTATTAATATTACTTTTTTATTTTTATGAAATAAATAGATTGCGTAAACGATATTATATTCTATCGAAGAAAGGAAGTCTTTAAGGGCGAGGCCCGAAGGCGGAAGAGGGTTTTTGTTTTATCTGAACGCAGCTCGGCCTTCGGCCTCGCACTTAGTTCATTCCTTTCTTCCAGAAGGTTTATCGTCTTCCTGAACGCAGCTCGGCCTTCGGCCTCGCCCTTACTTACTTCCTTTATTTGAGAGAGATTTATCGTTTACCTGAAAGCAGCTCGGCCTTCGGCCTCGCCCTTAGTTAGTTACTTTCTTTAAGAAGGTTTATCCATTACCTGAAAGCAGCTCGGCCTTACGCCTCGCCCTTAGTTACTTACATTCTTCTTTGGAATACGAATTTCACGCGAGCGGAGCCGCGGGCTCAGCTAGTTCGGAATAAAATGTCGGGACTTAGGAAAAGCGTATACGTTACAACTATAATAATTAAACTGGCGACAGACATAATAATGGAAAATTATAGGCTCTTGAGTTACCCATATTAAGTAAAATGATGAAAACATATTTTTTTTACCAAATATATCCCACACATACCATTTAATCGACATAATTTCTTCAAACAGCTCAGTTGAATCGATTCTACGTCAATACTGCTGTCGTCGCCAAAATGGTGAGAAATGAGATTCAAATCGCCTTAAAAGTAGGTGGGCAGTTCAAGGTAGGCACACACACACACACATAGGTGCACTGGAAGGGAGGGTGTGTGAGTGAGAGGGTGCAAGGAGCAGGCGATCGATCGGTCGGTATATGTACCAATATGTATAAAGCAGCCTCGCCTCGCCTCGCTCCACTGATCCACTAGCCGCTCTATGTAGTTGTGTGACGTGTGTGTGTGTGTGTGTGTGTGTGTGTGTGTGTGCAGCATGAACATTTCTCTTCCTTGAAAATGAGTCCAAGAGCGCAGAGATAAGAATGTCCGCGGCGAACGATGTGAGCCTCGGTAGCTCGGTGCGTGGCAGGAGTTGGGATGTGAGGCCGGCGCGGCTGCGGCTCACATTCCACGTAGGTACCTTCAACTGTCGGTTAGGTCCCTTCCTTTATCTTGCTTTACTTGATGGTAGGGTTTAACTCTGACCGTTAGTGAAGGAAGTTCGATTGAAACTGCTAGAGCCGTAGTTCTCTTCGGTCTAGCCGTCAGGAACACAGGGAACCACGCTGACATGGCAGCTAGCTTCATAGTTCACCAAGGTATGGTGGCTTTGAGGTAAGGAACTTAAAGAGAAATAAAATATCAAAACACAAATGTCGAATGCGTTGAGTGGTCACAAAGCGCTGTGCAGTGTGAAGTGCGATACAACCATTATTTCTCTATGGATACAACAGTGCGGGGGGCGGTGATGAGGCGCGGTGCGGCCGTGACCCCGCTCACGCCATCTAGCGTGCAGTAGCGCAACCGACCGCCTGTGCTCAGTCAGAGGCAGAGCTTTTACTATGTTTGATGGGGAGAAGTTGCAAACAATCTATATAGATATACCTACTAGTTCTACTTTAAGAGACGAATTTGATCGGGTCTATAGATATGATAATAATAAATACATAAATATTATAATTGCGTTTATTTAAATTTATTAGAAATCTGCACCATATGGCGGCTTTTTAAATGCTGTGCCTAAAAACTTTTTCTTGTTTTTTCTGCACTATAAGACGATTTAAACAGAGGTTCAGTGCCGGGAAGATGGTATTCATAAGCTCGTAGCGACAGATGCAGATCATATTCCAGTTGAAAGCATTCCCGAATGTACATGGACTTCCTAAATATGGGAAGTAAGCCCTGAATCCATCTTCTCCAAGTTTTTTTTTATTTTTTTTTATGTGAACCTACATGGGTGGCTGTGTCGAGAGACCAATGGTATAGTCGACAGAGCCAAAAACCCCTCACCTCGCGAAACCACCCTCAGTGATGCGCCATGACAACATATTTGCGGACTGTTGCTAGGATGTCTAGCCCGTTGATACGACGTTTGAAGACACCCAGGTTAAAGGATTCCGGAAACACACTCGCCGGGAGACAGTTCCACGCCCTAGCGGTGCGACAAAGAAACGATTTTGAGAACCGATGGGTTCTCAAAAGCCCAATATCAACAACAAAAGGGTGCTCTGTTTCTCTGCGTCGAGTGCTGCGAAGATACGTTGGATGGCAAGGAATAAGGGAAGCAAGTTCCTCCGAGCAGCGTCCATGATAATACCTGTAGAACAGACTGAGTGACCCTACAAATCGTCTGTGACTGAAAGACTCCAGATCATCAGTCAGTTTCGGGTCTTCTACCAGACGGACGGCTCGGCGCTGTATTGAATCCAAGGACGCCGACAGATACTGGGGGCTGCCTTCCCAAATGTGGCTACAGTATTCCATCACCGGCCTAATCTGTGATTTGTACAACATGAGTAGTTGTGCCGGTGAGAAGAACCTCCTATTTCGGTATAGGATCCCCAGTTTTTTTTTATGCGGTTTTGGCCTTGGACTCAATAAACCGCCTAAAGCCCACTTCCTTGGAAATGTTGCACCCAAGTAGGTCTAGGTGCTCCGAGACAGGAACGACACTGCCTTGGAAACTTGCAAGGAAAGGAAAGGCACTTTCCATAATGTCCACAAATAAAACCAATGTCCATAATGGCAGACACTCCCAGTCATGATGCCGATTATGCCTGTTTCCTACCCTATGTCACACCTGAAAAAATATCAAAAATAATGCGTCACAAATTATCTAAATAAAGCAGCTTGATATTTTCGAATTGTCATGAGAGTCGATTGCCAAATGTTTAAATAGTTTGTCGCCATAATATCAGTATTGGTTCACCAAATGTTTGAGGAGGGTATCTATCCTAATGTATATGTGCCATTTGTAAGGGAGCCGGCGAAACAGCTGACCCAAAAACTATACGCCTATTAGCACAGCTATTAGTTTAGTGCCAGCACTATCCACAATCATAGAATCTGTTATAATATCTGACTCTGTAATTAAGCATCTTGAGGATAATAGACTTCTTTCTCCCCGTCAAAATGCATACCGTAAAGATCAATCCACAAAGTCAGCAAGCATGAAGCTAGTAGGAAGATAATAATATAAAAAGGAACAAGGTTGCATTGCAGGTATATTCTGCGACTTGTCAAAAGCGTTAGAGGTGGTAGAGCACAACCTCCGATTCAGATTCAGATATTTATCCGCCATAAAGAACACACAACATTAACAATATTTCATTGAGACGTAATATGCATATTATTCAGTATGGTTCGTCATTTTTTTTTGTCATGTACCGTTCAGCAATGCAATCTATAAGGAAGAACCGGGTAAGAAACCTTGTAGAGCTTTTTTTTTAACCTTCGTTCAATGCTGGTGTGCCTTCGTTGGTGTACCAATCGATATTTTATTTTTGTACCATTTTGTACCATTGGTCTCTTTCATTGGAACGGATTAACTCCTACCACTATATATATGTACGTTTTTTTTATGTAAACTGACACGGTTGGTTACATAACCTGCAACATCCGTGATGTAAGCCCATAACACCGGGTGAACTTGGTGCCACGTCAGTGCTTCCCTTCGGTCGTGCCGGCTACACTGAACTGGACGGAAAACACGAACTATTTACATAGCCGTTTCGACCGACCTTTCATTCAGTGCGGTGGTACCAACCCGGGCGGGCTAAACCCTACCACCTAGTGATATAAGAAGGGAGTCATATCCCTTAGTCGCCTTTTACGACATACACGGGGAGAGATGCAGTGGGGCTATTCTTTTAAAGTACCGGCCCCACACAGTACATAGTAAGATAAAGGGATTACAAGGCACTACTGATTAAAGTGGAATCCGAACCACTGCCAACTTCAACGGTCGCACAGCCACCCATCCAAAGCCTGACCGTACCATAGTAGAAAATATAATTAGATGAAAGCGAAGCAGCGGTTACGGGACCCTCGGCACATGAACATCGTTCACTTGACCACTTTTATTTATGGCAATGACCGAGACCTCTTCCATATTTGCCTTTTCGTTCCTTCAAGAAATATCACCTATAACCAGCCAGTTTAAATATTGTTAAAAACTGCATCTCAATCGGTTCAGATATTTTCCAGTTTACGTTTTTTTTTTATGTAATCCGGTATGGGTGGCTGAGTCAGAGGGGCCAAAGAGTACATGCTCCGACCATCCAATATCACCTCCGAGAAGGTAGGTGCCATACCGGAGACTTCCCTGGATTGCTGGCTATACTGGACTAGAGGAGAACACAACCGAGGCTGCTATGCGACCGACCCAGCCGGCTACAATTTGAGCCTACCACCTATTAGGGGGCAAGGGAAGGGACCTACAGTTTTACACCGATTCCGAACGGTGAAGCAGCAGGTGTAGGTATGCACGTAAATTTTTTCGTAAGAAAAACTCATTGTTACACGCCGCGCCAACCGGATTCGAACCTCGGACCTCTCGCGGCATGAGAAGCCGATGCCCAAACCACTCGGCCACTCGCCGCTACAAAATGTACAAAGACTAAGTACTTAACATGATTAGAGAGTACTTGCGAAGACAAATCCAACGAGCCCACCGTTGGCCACCACTCGGCCACCACTCGGCCACCACTCGGCCACCACTCGGCCACCACTCGGCCACCACTCGGCCACCACTCGGCCACCACTCGGCCACCCGCCGCTTGCTAAAACAACTTGCTTTTACAGAAAGATTTTGCGATTTATAATCAGAAACAATTTTTAATTGTTTGAATCTCTTCCGCGGCCAGTTTCCGGTAACCTCTAAAACTATCCTCCTTCCTGGCTGGAAGCGACACAAGATGTCGCCCCTGGGCGGGGCGGTGGCGGAACGCAGCGGGGGCGGCGACCGTGGCGCGCGGCGCGCGCGGCGCGGTCCGTGCGCGGAAGAGAAAAATATTGCCCCCAGGAAAACAAAACTTGGCGCCCCCATATCGTTAGGGAGCACTTCATAAACCACGTGACGGATTTTATATAATCCTGCAAAGTTTCATCAAAATATCACTAAGCACGCTTGTTTATGCATTCGCTGAAAGCCGTTCACGGGCAAACCAGTATTTGCTTAAGCGATGCCTAGCGGGCGAGCGGGGGGAGCGGTAAAGAACGCGCGGACGCGGCACGACGCCGTAGTTTATAGCGCGCGGTAATTGTTTGTCACGTGACTAGGCCTAGGACGGAACTCGAACCTCCGAACTGTCACCAGATGAAGCAGAAACTCACAGAGACGCCTGCGCAACATCACACAACACCACCTCTAGCTTCGTCCCGTCCCACAGTTCATTGGCAATGTGATGTTGAAGCGGTACTGCTATCCTACTTATACTCAGGTTTAACATTGAATACATAAGTGAAACATTTTAGAAAACGTATTCTATTTAGACTCTCGCTTATTATTTTTATTTATTAGTTTTTCAGTACACAGAAGGAAAGAGGTAACAAATTCAGACAAATAGAGGTTGCGGCAGAAAGGTCGGACGGTTTTAAAAAAAATCATAAAATCGTTAATTTCTCCTTAAAACTTTATTGGCGGATTGTAGCTCGTAATTAAATAGCATTTTAGAAACTTAAGAGTGGAACACCACATGTTTCCTGTGGTGTCCGTTATTGATGATGCACTGCTGTAGGCGTTCTTGGAAGTTGGCATCCACTCTTTCCAGCATAGTTCCTTCAATTTGGGCGACTTCCACGAGAATAGCTTCCTTCAATGTTCCTTCAATGTTCGGGACTTGTGCTCGTATACACGTGCCTTGAGGTGACCACACAAGAAATAATCGCACATGGATAAGTCAGGGGACCATGGGCGCCAATGAGTGTCGCCAAACCGCGAAATGAGGCGACCAGACAAAAGAGGGCGAATAACGTTAATTGATGTTCTAGCTGTGTGGGCCGTGGGTGTTATACCGTCCACGTCTCCATGGTTTGAAATGAAAATAGGTGTCTCACGGTACAGTTAGGATTCTAAATTTGAATTCTTGAACGGTCAACCGCGATGGCGATGTCGCAGTGGTCGGGCGCGTAGGTACCGTGCGTGCGCTTTCGAAACGTTTCTAAAGGCAGTATAAAAAATGCTATGACCGAAACTAACGGTAACTGCCGGACATCTGTCGAAACAATAGGGGGAGGTAATAGCCATTTCAAAAACGTCCAACCTTTCTGCCGCAGTTCACCAGTGAAGGTTAGGTTACATTAACAACATTTAGAATATGTAATGAGAGCTAAGTTTGTTAAACATACATAACATCACTTAATATAGATTCAGAAAAGAAAAAGAAAAAAATAAAACACAAGATGCAAGAAAAATCATACAAAAAGATAAGAAAAGCAAATAACATCATTTTAATCTGATTGAATTAGTATAATTATTATTATTATATATTAACAGTATTATTATAATTAGTAGCTTTCGCCCCGGGGGGGGGGGGGGGGGAGGGGGGGGGGTGCGAGGGGGTCATGTATAGTTGATTTATGCCCCCATCCTGCCGGAGGGGGCCGTATAGCGGCGGCAGCATACAAAGTACCTCCGGAACAGGGGGCGAAAACGATTATCTATACATATAATAAAATCGTAGAGGTAAGAAAGTCTGTACATTGAATGTATTCGGAAAAAAACTAACCAGGGTGGCTTAAAATGAGATACTGAACATGTTAGAACAGTTTTTAAAATTTTTGTTTGTTTGTTTGTTTGTCTGTACGCGCATCACGCAAAAACCACTGAACGGAATTAGACGAAACTTTGTATAGTGGCAGTTTATATGCCGGGTTAACATAATACGTAAAAAAAATTAACAAAAATAAAAAAAAATTTACAATTATAAACATTATTGCGCGTTTAAAATCACGTAGTCCAAAGTAAAGGTAAAAACAATTTTAAATGTCATGTTGACAACGGAGAACTGTCATCTCGACGTGAGCTGGCCGGTGACAAATTGTTTGATAAATAAAAATAATAATTGAAAGTCGAAGTTATGTCGCTGTCATTGGTGCAATAAAATTTATATATCTGTTGCCCGCGGCTTCGCTCGCGTGAAATTCTTATTTAAAAAAAAGAAAGTAAGTAACTAAAGACGGGCCCGAAGGCGGATCTGCGCTCACGTAAACGATATTCTTTCTCGATGAAAGTAACTAAGGGCGAGGCGAAAGGCCGAGCTGCGTTCAGGAAGAAGCTAAACCATCTCGAATAAAGTTAATTAATATTAAGATTGAGTTAATTTAATTTAAATTTTATTATAAAGTCCACGCTTCTAACGGTAAATATACCGTGCATCCTAGAACCTCGCGGTTATTCCCGGCTGGATGGCAAGAGGCCCGATGCTAGAGACCTTAGTGCCATGGACTAAGGGTAGTTCTTTGATGTGGGACGCCATTTTTGTTCTCACATTGGCTCCAAGTCACGTTAGGACATCTTCAAGAGCGGCTGGCGCGGCCGAGGCTGGGGCGGAGAGCCTCCAACGCAGCAAATATAGAAATATAATTCAAGATTTCGAATTTGTTGCGTTTGCGGTTGAAACCCTCGGTCCGTGGAGCAGTGAAGCCAAAAGAGGCTTCAGCTGGTTGACGCAACTGGTGTCCCGTCATCAAGGGCTTATGTACTTCATTCAAAGGGTAAGCCTTGCCATCCAGCGGGGTAATGCCGCAAGTGCTCTAAGAACATTTGAAAATGCCCGTTTTGATAGTTATTTTAATGTTTGTTCGGTAGGTTTAATTCTTTAGTTATTAATATTACTTTTTTATTTATATGAAATAAATAGATTGAGTAAACAATATTATATTCTATCGAAGAAAGGAAGTCTTTAAGGGCGAGACCCGAAGGCGGAAGAGGGTTTTTGGTTTACCTGAACGCAGCTCGACCGTCGGCCTCGCACTTAGTTCCTTCCTTTCTTCCAGAAGGTTTGTCGTCTTCCTGAACGCAGCTTGGCCTTCGGCCTCGCCCTTACTTACTTCCTTTATTTGAGAAGTGTTTATCGTTTACCTGAAAGCAGCTCGGCCTTCGGCCTCGCCCTTAGTTAGTTACTTTCTTTAAGAAGGTTTATCGATTACCTGAACGCAGCTCGGCCTTCGGCCTCGCCCTTAGTTACTTACATTCTTCTTTGGAATACGAATTTCACGCGAGCGGAGCCGCGGGCTCAGCTAGTAAAGCATATAAAACTATTAGGGGGCGGGGGTAGTAACCATTCCTAATAATATTTTCTGTGGTTAAAAAAAAATAAGCAAGGTTAACATTGCCAAAATGCTATTATGATTTCCACAAATGCACATGTTTGTACATCAGGCAGTAATGTTTTTATGTAAAAAATAGTACCTTATCAACAAGAAAACAAAAAAAAATCGTGTTTTCTGGATTTAGGGAGTAGCCATTAGAATAAGTTATGTCAGGGCAGTGATTTTCGTTTCCGCAAATTACGCTAGTTTACCCCAATTCTTTTTAAAATGTCATAAATATGATAGTGGCAACACAAACACAACCCCCTACTTTAACGGAAGGCGCCAAATTCGAAAATGTATACACGGTGAACAAAAAACCTGTCGAACGCGCGAAGGCAGGAAGTACAGTTTCATATTATACTGAATCGGATAGGCTAGTTGTTAGGTTTCCGTATCGTAGCGCCGGGGTGGTGTCATGAATTATCTTGAGGCGGCATTGAATGATGTGAAGACAGAGCGTTTTCTTATGTCTTTAGTGAAATTATTTGTAAAATAATTTGCCAATTTGAATTTTTTTTTGTCTTCTGTGCTGAAAATGAAGTCGGTAAGTTCTTTGAGGTCAGTTAGTGTGCAACAAACTATTATTTTGTATACCTAATAAATAAGTTTTACAATATTACCTAGGTAGGTAGGTACCTAGAAAACTGCTATCGCGTGCTTAAGACGGTTTAACTTCACCTCACTGCTATGATGGCATTCAGACATAATTTAGTTATTTAAATACATCTTGATACTTTAGGAATAATTGAAAAAGGGAATATTTTCATATACATTTTGAAAAAAAAAATTGGTTGTCTGTAAAGTCGGTTTACGGACGATAGTTTTACGTGTGACGTCATAAAGTATATAAAGTGCGAAGTCAGATACAAAATCAGTTTATTATACTTTATCGTTCTTAGAAGTTTAATTCTTAAATCACAAATGTGAGTACTTTAAAAACTAATATTATTAAGAAGAAAAGCTGTCAGACTGACAGGGGGTAAATTTTTTTTCTGAAAATTTGAACAAATGAAAATTTTATAAAACCGGTTACCCGACCCCGACAGCTTCGGCAGTGGATTATCGGCGACACCGCCTCAGCGCCTCACCACCCCGCTGTGTCAGAGGAGGGACAAGTGACGTCGCGCGTACCACGCCTCGCCCTCCTCGCGGTGTGGCCGGATCCAGTGACATGACCTGCTGCTTCTTTCGCAACCAGCGCACCCAATCCACTACGGTTCGCTGATCCATCGCCCGCGTCTGCCGGTGAGGATGACGAACCAGGGACACGCCCCGCCACACCAGCTACGACGGGACGAAGTCCGCCGCCACCGGTTAGCTTGGGGCTATCGCGGCCCTATGTCGCGCTTGCAGCCTCCGCTACCGGTGCAGCGCCGTAGGAGGGCCAACAAAGATAGAAGAGCTGTGTGACGTCGCCCCGCAGTCCGACGGATACGGAGCTCTCCGGGATGGGGGTGGTGGTGGCCTACGTGTCTAGTACCACCACCTATCGCTCGTAGCTTGTCTCGCGTCGTCCCGGACAGCGCCGTAGCCACGGCCTGCACCCACCTTGGAGGCTTATAAGTTTTTGTAGAATATAAAATATGTAAAATTAATTTAAGTACATGATAAAAATGTGAAAATAAAGATTAATTTATCAATATAAAGTTTTAATTTACGCCATCTACATATCGAAGCGCATACTACAACGTTGCAACACCTGCGACTACCTAACTGCGAAATGAAGTAAATACCGCTGAAGTATTTCATTCAGGTGCTATTGACGCTAGATGTTGCTCCATGAAATCTTCACATACTGTTGAGAAAATTTGCCGCGATAGGTACAGGTCGATTAGCCCGCGTGGTTAAGAGGTCTGGTCAGTGATGGTGGCAGGGACCGCGGGTTCGAGGCTCGCAAAAGACAGAGAAATATATTTTGTATTTCCTACTATTGTATATGCCTCTCTATCGCGCTCTCGCTTGCACACGCAGGTCTCTATCGCGCTCTCGCTTGCACACACAGGTTTAGATGGAACGTGACACTTCTTCGTGCGTGCAGCCGGTGTTCATCAATTTATAAGACGTGACGTCATCACGTCAAAAACTAGCCTATCCGATTCAGTATCTGAAACTGTACTTCCTGTTCCTGCCTTCGTCGGGTGTTCGACAGGTTTTTTGTTCACCGTGTATAAAAAATATATATATCGGAAAGTACGCGTCTCCGGCAAGAAATTATTTCAGTAATATTCTTCTCATATACTAAACTACAGGATAGAACTATCAGCAATATTCGATCCAGGGCGAAAGCTACTAAGGCACACTCTTTTAACAAGTTACATACCTACTTACATATCATATAAGGAAGAATGTCCCGCCCGCAAATGAATTAGCTATTTATTCTATTTTCATTTTAACATATTTAAATAGTTTATCAGAATGTGTGAGACAAACCGGACATCTGTCGGGTATTTTGCCAAGAAGATAAGGACTAAAGCTAAATAGTTATAGATGTGGAGTATTTTAGAAAATGGAGTTTCGTTGGAGCGCAAGGAACCGCGCGCAAGCGCAATGCTTCTGCCTGTACACACAGAGGAAGTAGCGACATAATATGGATTGGAAGGCGGTGTGTGTTGGTCTTATAGGTAAACATGCGTCTTATTGTCAGACAAGTGTACGAATCTCGTTGTAGGCATCGTCAGGTGATTTAGTGGAATTTGATAACCGTGAAACGCCGAAAACGACGTTTCAAGACCTACAAGGGAATCTACAAGGCACATTCATGAATCATTTAGCTGGCTGCCTACAAATTGACTGCCGGCGAGGAGCGCGATCCATCACCCACCATCCCCCCCGCGCCGCGCCCCCTCCCGCCGCACCGCGCCGCCGTCCCGCGCCGCGCCTCCGCGCCGCCCGGGGAATGCTTTCCGTAGCGTCTGAATCTTGTATCTCGCGCGTATGCATAATACATTACGTGTATGTACATATGTATATATGTATATGTAGATACATATGAGTAAACAGATGCGGGTGTTGCAGGCTGTACGCTGTACGCCGCGTTATTACCTTATTGCGCGTTCAATTCAAATACCATTACATATAAGCATATTATAGGTTTTGTGAATCATCAAAGTAGGTAATATTAATCGTAATTACGAGGAAAGCACTCACAATGGCTATTCCCTAGAGTGTTTTTATAAGCAGGAAGCGCGGAGGGCGTGCAGCCCCCGTCCGCTGTAACAAAGCGCAGGCGCCCGTGTGAGCCGGAGCGGCTGAGGCTGGTCGCCGAAGGCGACCAAAAAAGCCGAAGCTGCGGAGGCGAGTATGGGTGCCTGCGCTTTGTTACGCAAGGACGGAGGGGCTGCACTTCCAGGAGCGCCGGAGAAGCAATCGTAATTAACTAATGAGTTTTTTTATTCCTTTGAATGTTTTTCAAGCTATCGACTTGTGTTTTGGGGGGGGGGGGGGGGGGGGGCAAATAACTAAAAACTTGTTCTGCTCCCTTCATTGTTTTATTTTATATGCTTCATTTCTCATTTTGTTCCCTTTTTGGAGGTACTTTTTATGCCCCCCCCCCCCCCCCCTAAACGGCCCCTCATTTTATAAAATGATACACCAAGCTTCCTCCCCCCCCCCCCTCCCCCCCGCACCCCCGCACCTCGGTTCATAGCGGACATCGGACTTGGGTGTGAGCTCTAAGCTTTTGAGAGATCACAATAGATCTTCCTAGGTCGCAGTGACAACAGGACTCAGGGGCCCTACCTCATACACGTGCAGACCAGCAAGTCAAAAATAATGTGAATGCATTCTATCACTATAGTCTCGATATCGGTACAGATTGAAGCAGGCCGAGTGACTAACGGCAGTGTGCGTGCCGTTGTGCAGATGCGAGGACGGTGGCGGCGGCGCAGCGACAGGGGGCGGCGGCGGCGCGCGCACGGCGTCGCTGCGGCTCGCCAACGGACGCGTGGCGGCGCACTCGGCCGAGCAGCTGCCGCACTCGCCCGCGGACTGCGCCTCCGTGCGCATCTCCATCGACAACACCAACACCTGCTGCACCGACTCTCTCGTCACCGCCCTCGACGACGAGACCCTGCTCCTAGGTCAGTACACCCACACCTGCACACCTACGCACCGCTACACTCACCGGCGGACTGCGCCTCCGTGCGCATCTCCATCGACAACACCAACACCTGCTGCACCGACTCTCTCGTCACCGCCCTCAACGACGAGACCCTGCTCCTAGGTCAGTACACCCCAAAGACATTAAATCTCTTTGGTACACCCACACCTACACACCTACACCTAGGCCTGCCACCCCTCCGGGTTTGACCCGGAGTCTACGGGTTTGAATGGTGTATATCCGGGCTACGGGTTAACATCGTATATCTCCGGGTCTGACCGGGCGGGCGGGCGGTGCGTCGAGCCGAGCGGTGAATTCGGCTCGACTGACTGAATCACTGGATGATCGGAGCGAAGTGGGTGGACTGGACATCGGACGAATTGGATGCACCGTGCGTGTGCGCGCGCGATTATGGGTTCAATGATTATTAAAAGTAACAAATTTCACAGAATTACCGAAAATAATTGGATTTTTTTTTTCAAATGCGATTTTTCCTTAATGAAAATTTATGGACAGACGAGAGAAACTGCTTATCAGTCGACATGGTGAAGTCGGAATTAATTCATTGTAAAGATTAATATTATAATATGACCTGTCGAGAATTTTTAAAGTATTTGAAAAATCCTGAGAAAGAAAAGTTGATAAAAAAATCACAATTATCTGTTTTTAAATTACAATTTGTAATACTATTTCGTATTGAATGATACCTACCTCTGAAAATTTACATTTTATTTTATTTTATAAACATTTTGAATTTTCTGAATACTCCGGGTCTACCATTTTTTAAAGGTGGCAGCCCTACCTACACCACCGAGTAAAGAGAGAAAGGTGCTAAGGAGCGTTCAAAATATTTACCTATTTTGGTAGGGTTGGCACAGGAGGATAACATTAAATAATCAAAATATTTATCAGTTTTTTATTAAATACCTATGATGTTGTTTTAAAGAAGTGACGTCATGCGACGGAAATGCGTTAGACAGCTGTCAACCGTGCATTAACACCATAGACTAGACAACTGTCTATAAATAAACATAAACATACAACAAACAGATACATAAACACCATATACTTACTTGGGAATCAAAAGGATCGCTGGTGAGCGAGCATGCAGGGAGGGGGATCTGTCCCTTTCTTATACATAGGGTGACCTTGCGATTTATCATGTGGGACAAATGAGTTTACAAAAAGAAAATAAGCCAACCTTCGGAACAAAGCTAATAAAAGATGAACGTGGAACGTGGAACATTCATTTAGGCAGTCAGTGAACGTGTATGCAACCACTGCGAACGGAATCACTGCTTTCCGCCTGCGTACCTACTTGATAATATTGTCGTCCCACCTAGTGGGTGGTCTTTCCACACTCCGTTTTCGATACCAACACGATAGGTCTATGACCAGTGGTTCTCGAAATATGACCAAAACAAATGTTCATGTGACAGATGGGTAGATCTCATCGAGACGTCTAGTTTGAGTACCAACACGATGGGTCTAAGACCAGTGGTTCTCGAGATATGATCAAAACAAATGTTTATGTGACAGATGGGTAGATCTCATCGAGACGTCTAGTTGAGTACAACACGATGGGTCTAAGACCAGTGGTTCTCGAGATATGATCAAAACAAATGTTCGCATGACAGATGGGTAGGTAGATCTCACCGAGACGTCTAGTTTGTGTACCAACACGATGGGTCTAAGACCAGTGGTTCTCGAGATATGATCAAAACAAATGTTCAAATGACAGATGGGTAGATCTCATGGAGACGTAAAGTTTGAGTACCAACACAATGTGTCTAAAGCCAGTGGTTCTCGAGATATGACCAAACGAAGACGGACGGACGGACGGACAGACGGCGTAGGCTTAGTAATAGGGTCCCGTACCGGACACGGAACCGTAAAAATTATAATAAAGTTTTTATGTAGGTACTTATCTAGTGGACTCCTTCGGATAATTAAAATATGATGTTTTTATTCTTTCTATACCTAATTGTTCATACACACTGTACATTTAATAACCATATTTACACTTTTTTATATTAAAACAATATTATTTATTAATAATAGTTATTTAATACATGGAACGAAAACGACTGACGTGCGTTGTGCACGCCCTGAGTTTGCCCACTGGTGGAGGGAGCCGGTATAAACCGGTTTTCGCTCGTACGTGACGAGCCGCCGCGCCGCCGCCAGTGGGACACGCACACACGCGCCTCAAGCTTGTAGTAGTGTACCTATCACAGCGCGGTTCTATGAAGCTTAGTTTCGTGCCTACACACCGCTACATTTTTAAACTAGTCCTAGCAATAAAATGCTCTCCAGCCCCGCCTACTCTATAGGTAGCTATATTTTGAATGCCTCGGTATTTATTAAGGTAGATAGCAATAAGAGCGGATGAGGTGCGGGCGGAGCGTGTTGGCGGGGGCGGATGTGGTTGCGCCCGCGCCCGGCCCGTACGCAAACTCCGCAATGTTGCTACGTCAACTTCGACCGCCTTCCTATCCTTCCTCTTCATTCTGCATTTACTCGTAAATCACGACTTTTACGATGTTGAGACTTAATACAACTTAATGCAACCTTACCCTGCAATTAACATTAAAAAAGGATGGGGTTGTATCACAATCACAATTAATGTTACGTAGAATACGTTGAGATATCCTATCTGTACCCCAATCACGAGATTTAACCTACTACGCTACGCTACGCTACGCCGTGCTCTCCGCATCATTTTGTATGGAGAAACGAACTTCGCAAATCTATCACTAGAGGCGCTGCTCTGTTTCTCCATAAAAAATGATGCGGAGAACACGGCGTAGCGTAGCGTAGCGTAGTTGGTTAAATCTCGTGATTAGTGTACTGATCCCTACGCCGCGGCGGCGTGGCCGGATTTTGTGTATTTTTTTTTTATGGAAACTAACACGGTTGGCTACATCACCTACAACATCCGTGATGTCAGCCCATCACACCGGGTGAACTTGGTGCCACGTCAGTGCTTCCCTTCGGTCATACCGGCTACACTGAACTGGACGGAAAACACAAACTATTTACATAGCCGTTTCAACCGACTTTTCATTCAGTGCGGTGGTAGCAACCCGGGCGGGTTAAACCCTACCACCTAGTAATATAAGAAGGGAGTCATATCCCTTAGTCGCCTTTTACGACATACACGGGAAGAGATGCAGTGGGGTTATTCTTTTAAAGTACCGGCCCCACACGGTTGTATATTTAAATATACAAACTGCGTAGGTACTCTAGATCAGCGTTTCCTGACCTTTGTCGTCTCTTTTCTTTATTTCTTTTCTTTCTTAAATAAAACCAGCCGCTATGACCTACGTGTGTACAGAATAATAATATTATGTATATTTATGTAATTTTGTGTATTTTTATTACTTTTGTATAATATATGTAAAATTATATGTATACGAGAAATTAGGGTAATTATTATGTATAGGAGATATAAGGTAATTATGTATATGGACAGCTCTGTCTGTTATGCGGGGCGCGCGGGCGCGCGCGGTCGGAGGCTCTAACAGCTACTACCGCGGCCAGATACTAGTGACGGTGCGGGCGATCACACCGCGGCGGCGGACGCGCTCCGTGCACCTTCAACTCATTCCATAATATGTACACAACAAGAGAATCTCTATGGAACCCTCTGAGGTGCACTCACCTCACTAGCAAGACCGACCGCAGCGAGCGGCCGCCGCGCCCCGCCGCCGCCGCCGCGCCGCCACCGGGGGCGGTGCGGGGCGGCGGCGGCGGCGGAGAAGCGCGGGCGCGGTGACTGACAGACAGCAGCGACCCTGAAAACACAGCAACTGGCTGTGCACTGGCTGGCAGCCAGCAAGCAGCAGACGTACAATATTAATATTATGCTTCTGTCTGGCTGTGCTGCGCTGCCTGCCGCCCCGCCTCTCCTCCGCCTACCAACTTCGATACGAACCTTCCGCCCATCGCGGCGCCACCGTCTTTGTGGCGGCGCGCCGGCCGGGTTCGAATCTGAGCGCACTGGCTCGGGCCGGCCGGCCTCCGCTGCGCGCCGGTTAGTGCCGCCCGGTCACTCCAGTCGCGCTGACATCCCGCGAACGTACGCCTTCACTATACCGCTATATAATTTGCATTCAACAATTTTCGTCGCTCAACTGACCGCGAGTGCCGACGAAAGCCCGCCCGAGCCGTGAAAACCGCGCTTCAGTGATCCGTTGACATTTTGAAATTGTGTCGCTCTGCGCCCGTTCAGTTCGAATCTCGGATTCGAAATCGAACGTTCGAAGTTGGCGCCGCGTCGCGTCGGTTACCGCTCTATTTGAATTTGGAATCGGAAGGGCGCGAGCGGTGTCAGAATGTTCGGAAGTGAATATTTACACGATGTTCGTAAACTTTTGATTTTTGTGTGTGTACGCTTAATGTGTTTAGTGATCGTGTGCGTGTGATCTGTTTGTGGTGTAGTTGTGTATGTATCGTTTTATCTTTAACACACTCACACATAACACGGCCGCTAGCTTCGTGTTAAAACTTTAGTTATTTAGTACACATAAATACTTCATTATCAAAATTTGGGGCCAAAAGTAATAAACTATTTGTCAGAAACAATATTGGAAATGTTACAATAGGTACCTACAAGGTAACAAAAAATGTTTACAGAAGCTACTACAATGAAATTCCATACACCCCCCGGTCACTATGCCCCGGTCCTCACCCCGCAAAGTACAAACACGTGCAAGTGATCGCTCATGCCACAGATTACTAAATAGTTACTCTCATGCTCACCAACAATCAACATGTTGCACGTGTTGCGTCCCTTCCTACTCCATCCCTACTAGCTGGCTACCTAGCTAATTTTATTTATTTTTATTTTATTTTTACCCGTTTGTTTATTTCATTTATTAAAAACAGAACCGAGAACAGAACATAAACTGACCAAGCCGCATTCACACAATCAAAGTCAGCGTTGACCAAGTAGTTTGATGGTTTTTGGACGCTAGTTACCTAGGATTTTTTTTTTATGGAAACTGACACGGCTGGCTACATCACCTACAACATCCTTGATGTCAGCCCATAACACCGGGTGAACTTGGTGCCACGTCAGTGCTTCACTTCGTTCGTGCCGGCCACACTGAACTGGACGGAAAACACAAACTATTTACAAATCCGTTTCGACCGACCTTTCATTCAGTGCGGCGGGCTAAACCGGGCGGGTTAAACCCTACCACCTAGTAATATAAAAAGGGAGTCATATCCCTTAGTTGCCTTTTACGACATACACGGGGAGAGATGCAGTGGGGCTATTCTTTTAAAGTATCGGCCCCACACGGGTACTTTGATCGTGTCAACACTGATCAAAGCGCACTTTGACGTCGTCGGCGTCCAATCAAAGTGAACTTGAACGGCCCTCGACTTTTCAAATTTGACTCGCTCGTCCGACATGTTTGGACCTTGAATGCTTGAAATAATGAATAAACGCATTCAAGTGAACTTGTTTATGTGTGAACCGGGGAGCAAAGTAAACTTTCATCAAAGCTACTTTGTCAAAGCTGAGATAAATAGTGTGAATGCGGCTTTACAGCACATAATAATATTAGAAACAGTCTGCCTACGTACCTACTTGCATTCCAAAAAAATATTAGCACACGCCATGATTATTATTACATATATAAATTAAACAAAACGAGTTGGATCTCACCAAACGTAAAGCATTAACACAAGGTTTTTAAAGTGTGGGAGCCAAAGGATTAAAAAACTATAAATAGATCAATATAATTCAATTCAATTATTGAAGAAAGGAATAAGAATGATTAATGACTACATTAAATTGAAGAAAGAAAGAATGTTTTTGACATATCCATTCCTTTCAACTGAAAAGTAAAATAAAACTATTTTCACTGTTTATTATTATTTATAGCTGAGCATGTAGGTACCTACCAGTACAAGAGTACAGTAGGAGATAATGAATACCTATATTTAAATTCATATCATTATACAATAGGTATACAAATAGCGTAGCTCTGCTTTCAGGAGCTTCGTAGATTCCTTCCTAACTAACTATTATTGTGTCGGTCGCGTCGTGCCGGTTGGACCGCAGACGGGCTGGTCGTGTCACGCACGGTGGTGGCGGTGGTGCGTGGAAGCACGTGACCGCTCGACCTGACGAACTGAGTTCTGAGTATTATAAATCTTGAACAGACATTACAGATATATACTTACCTACCTACCTACCAACTACCGACACATTAATACTTTGCGACTTATGATAGGTAGCAAGGGTTTCCTAAAAATAAATAAATAAGTAGGTACATTCTACATATTAAACAAAACATTATAGGCAAAATACCATAACTAAACACATTCAAATTAATAGTTCTTACATTTCCACATCACTCATTCGCAGCATTTAGTTTTAATAACGTTTCCAAAATTGTTTCTTCAGTAAATGTATATAAAAAGTAAATAGGAAGGTAGGTCAACCTAAGTATATTCGCATTCCTAGAAATGACCAACATGTCAAATAACACAGATTGAACTAATGTAACATACCCACGCCCGTAATGTTGATGTGACATGTGTTAAAATGTTAACTAACGCCCGCCGAGCATAACAAGTAGATCATATTTTGTCGTAGTCGTGCGTAGGTACGTACGTGGACGTGTACGCCAATAAATTACACGCATTTCGTAGAATGTAAATAAAACGGAGTGTAGTGAGTGAGTAACGTATGTTGGTACTCACTCGGTCAGTACTCAGTATTGATATGAGTGAAGGAGCAGTTTGTATCACTGGCACAAGTGACTGGTGTCACTCACACATTAACCTATTAATTATTCCATGTGAAGACTAGAGGAGGGAGACGCGCGGCGGGCTGCTTGGATGGATGTGCGGGGCGCGCGCGCGCGGCGCCCGCGCACGCTGCTCTGCTACATTCTGATTATTAGACATAATACCTATCTATTATGTTCAACCAACCAATAATAACAGTAACGACTCGTTACTAACGAGCCAACTCGGACGGGCGACCTATATAGACAAAACAACCTCATGCATTCGTTGATGCATGATGTGATGATGTAACACTGAAAGTAAAACGTTCGAGTGCAGTCTTACTGCCATAACAATGTTCAATCTTCATAAAGGTACATACATACACTGAAGGCTTCTACGGCCGCGTAACTTGCGTCAACATATGAATCATTATAACTCAAGAACCACTTTATCGATTTACATACTTACGTACGATTTTCACTGTTACATTTTAAGATAGTTTTAGGCTATAATCATAACGATACGACATCGACGGCCTGAGCTGTGCGCAAAAGGTGACGCGAAGCGAAGCACCGGGCAGAAGCTAGTAAACAATAAGCAATAGATACTAAATAATAAGCGCTTGGGACTTGTCTCCCTCCGCCGCGCCGCGCCGTCGCCGCCCGCGCCGGCCGCCCGCGCCGGCCGCCGTCGGCGGAACTTTACCGTTTTCTTTTGTTATTTGTTTGGCTGTTTGTATAAATTTTGTAGTATTTTTAAAATTGTACAGAATTAATATAAATATGTACACGATTAAGAAAACGTAAAAATAAATACCTACAAGCAATAATACGTCAATGCAGTTTCTGAATACTATGTACCTAATGTCGCGGACGGAGGGCATCATTCGCTTCCCGAAGCACATGTCGCTCGGCCTACATCATTAGCGAGTTCATTAGCATTCAGCGTAAACAAACTCATCTGAGAAACCTTCGTCCGTGTTCGTGCTCATCTGAGAAACCTTAGCGCCCGTGTTCATGCTCATCTGAGAAACCTAAGCGCCCGTGTTCGTGCTCATCTGAGAAACCTTCGTGCCCGTGTTCGTGCTCATCTGAGAAACCTTCGTGCCCGTGTTCGTGCTCATCTGAGAAACCTTAGCGCCCGTGTTCGTGCTCATCTGAGAAACCTTCGTGCCCGTGTTCGTGCTCATCTGAGAAACCTTCGTGTCCGTGTTCGTGCTCATCTGAGAAACTTTAGCGCCCGTGTTCGTGCTCATCTGAGAAACCTTCGTGCCCGTGTTCGTGCTCATCTGAGAAACCTTCGTGCCCGTGTTCGTGCTCATCTGAGAAACCTTAGCGTCCGTGTTCATGCTCATCTGAGAAACCTTCGTGCCCGTGTTCGTGCTCATCTGAGAAACCTTCGTGCCCGTGTTCATGCTCATCTGAGAAACATTCGTGCCCGTGTTCGTGCTCATCTGAGAAACCTTAGCGCCCGTGTTCGTGCTCATCTGAGAAACCTTCGTGCCCGTGTTCGTGCTCATCTGAGAAACCTTCGTGTCCGTGTTCGTGCTCATCTGAGAAACTTTAGCGCCCGTGTTCGTGCTCATCTGAGAAACCTTCGTGCCCGTGTTCGTGCTCATCTGAGAAACCTTCGTGCCCGTGTTCGTGCTCATCTGAGAAACCTTAGCGTCCGTGTTCATGCTCATCTGAGAAACCTTCGTGCCCGTGTTCGTGCTCATCTGAGAAACCTTCGTGCCCGTGTTCATGCTCATCTGAGAAACATTCGTGCCCGTGTTCGTGCTCATCTGAGAAACCTTAGCGCCCGTGTTCGTGCTCATCTGAGAAACCTTCGTGCCCGTGTTCGTGCTCATCTGAGAAACCTTAGCGCCCGTGTTCGTGCTCATCTGAGAAACCTTCGTGCCCGTGTTCGTGCTCATCTGAGAAACCTTCGTGCCCGTGTTCGTGCTCATCTGAGAAACCTTAGCGCCCGTGTTCGTGCTCATCTGAGAAACCTTCGTGTCCGTGTTCGTGCTCATCTGAGAAACTTTAGCGCCCGTGTTCGTGCTCATCTGAGAAACCTTCGTGCCCGTGTTCGTGCTCATCTGAGAAACCTTCGTGCCCGTGTTCTTGCTCATCTGAGAAACCTTAGCGTCCGTGTTCGTGCTCATCTGAGAAACCTTCGTGCCCGTGTTCGTGCTCATCTGAGAAACCTTCTTGCCCGTGCTCGTGCTCATCTGAGAAACATTCGTGCCTGTGTTCGTGCTCATCTGAGAAACCTTCGTGCCCGTGTTCGTGCTCATCTGAGAAACCTTCGCGCCAGTGTTCGTGCTCATCTGAAAAACCTTAGCGCTCGTGTTTGTGCCTGTGTTCGTGCTCATCTGAGAAACCTTCGTGCCCGTGTTCGTGCTCATCTGAGAAACCTTCGCGCCAGTGTTCGTGCTCATCTGAAAAACCTTAGCGCTCGTGTTCATGCTCATCTGAGAAACCTTCGTGCCCGTGTTCGTGCTCATCTGAGAATCCTTCGTGCCCGTGTTCTTGCTCATCTGAGAAACCTTAGCGTCCGTGTTCGTGCTCATCTGAGAAACCTTCGTGCCCGTGTTCGTGCTCATCTGAGAAACCTTCTTGCCCGTGTTCGTGCTCATCTGAGAAACATTCGTGCCTGTGTTCGTGCTCATCTGAGAAACCTTCGTGCCCGTGTTCGTGCTCATCTGAGAAACCTTCGCGCCAGTGTTCGTGCTCATCTGAAAAACCTTAGCGCTCGTGTTCATGCTCATCTGAGAAACCTTCGTGCCCGTGTTCGTGCTCATCTGAGAAACCTTCGTGCCCGTGTTCGTGCTCATCTGAGAAATTTTTGTGCCCGTGTTCATGCTCATCTGAGAAACCTTAGCGCCAGTACACCGAAATGAAACCATCATTACGGTGCAGTATAAATTTAATGCTAGCCCAAATTGAAGTGCCTACATAGATAAGAATTCAAGAGGAGTGCCAGGATATCCGCCGTGCTTCTCTATTCGTGACTCGTAAGAACCTTCTTATTCTTCATCCTAAATTTAAGTGGTCATCCTCAATGTTGCCCGCTTCCTCCAAGTAAAGAATTTCTACACGCTATCTCGTGTTTTGTTAAAACTTTGTAGCGACTAAGCATTGAGTAAATCTGACAAGTTGTGTGGCGAGTGGTGTGGACTCTCCACTATCGAAGTGGCGTGTTATCTCGTGTCCGACGTGGAGTCTGTGTCTGTGTGCGCTGCACAGTAGTGATGTGGTCGTGTGCTCGTGTCGCGCGAGATCCCTCTTTACCCAAATCAAAGTGAAGAGGAGCCGTCAACTGCGGCGGAGAGGGCGCGCTCCATTCCCGTTCCAATAAGTTCATGCGACTAATTCTTAACTCATCGCTCATCGATCGCAAATGATGTACCGCATTTATAGACGCGGTCGACCGACCGGTACCTATTGTGGCGCTGAAGTCTCATGATAATGCCCATCTCAAAGCTTTTAGAACGAACGGACAGACACTTCATCGAATTTCATGTGTACTCTCTCGTACTAGTAGAGAGATTCGGGCTCGGTGTCTGCAGGTCCGCTCTTGCCGCTCACTTTACTTGAAATGTACGTAATACAATCATAGATATATATCACAGGTAGGCATACCTACGAGTATGTATAGTATCCGCTTTACTTTTGTTTGTAATATAATAATAATATGTAAATTTAAAAAGTGGTCAGTCAGGTCAGGACTTCGTGTTTACTTGCATGTGCACTAGCTACCCTCCTCGTGGCTAGACTATTCTCTTATCGCACTTTACTATAATATTTCTTCCCAACTCTGAATTATAGATATGGGACGGGTGACAAGGTCCTTCAGTCTACCAATTTATTTACTCAATTACAGAATTGAAACTGCGCGGTAGGCTTCCTTATGTACGATCTTATTTACACCTATATATTAGGTACACCTACATATGAAATTGGCATTTTATATGGAAGAAGCAAAACGAATTTTTTTTTAAGGAATTATATATTTAATCAATCAAAGTATGTACCGTTGTTATCTATGCACTTTCGCTATTTTATAGGTAGTTCATTGATTCTTTTGCTGAAAAAATTGTTGGAGCGAGAATCAATAAAATCTTTGAAGGCGGTTTGGACTGCCTCATCGGAATTGAATTTTTTTCCTTCGAAGAAATTGTCAAAATTCCGGAAAAAGTGGTAATCTGTTGGAGCAAGGTCCGGGGAGTATGGTGGGTGTCGGAGACATTCCAATCGTAGCTCTTCTAATTTAGCGACCGTCTGTTGTGCAGTATGTGGTCTAGCGTTGTCCTGAAGCAGCAGTAGGCTAGAGCAATTGACCAGTCTCGGTTGTTTAACCGCTAGCTTTTCCATCATGGTTTGCATTTGTTGACAATACAGATCTGCCGTAATCGTCTGACCAGATCTTATGAAGTTGTAGTGGATGACACCAGCACTGGTCCACCAGACACTCACTAGTACCTTTTTCTGAGTCACCTTTCGCTTGGGACAAGATTTAGCCGGTTCTCCTGGGTTCAATCATTGTGATGAGCGTTTCCAATTATCGTACAAGATCCATTTTTCATCAGAATTAACGATATGATTCAAAATATCCTCGTTATTGTGGCGGTTGAGTAATTTAACGCAGCACTCGACGTGTGTTTGTTGGTTTGCTTCACTCAATTCATGTGGTACCCATTTTTCGAGTTTTTTCACTTTTCCAATTAGTTTCGAGTGAATTAAAATTGTTTTATCACTCACACCGAAGCCTGCCGCTAACTCTGACGTGGTTTGCGATGGATCCGCTTCCACAATCACTTTTAATTCTTCATTGTCAACTAGGGTCTCCGGCCGTCCACGGGGTTTGTTCTATTGGTAAAAATTTTCAGAACGAAAACGTAGGAACCAAAAACGTACCATGTTTTCTTTTACAGTAGCTTCCCCATACACACCATTAATCCTTCGAGCTGTTTCTGCAGCGCTGGTGCCACGGTGGAACTCGTATTCGTAAATAACGCGATATTTTAAGTTTTCCATATTGTAAACAGAACGATGTCAAAGAAAAGTAAAATGGCGCGAAAACAAATTAATCACTCAATTCGAAACTCAAATACACAAGCCTAAAATTGAAATAAATTTGAATTTGGAACTCCTGACCAAACGCCAGATATTTGTGATCAAAGTGGCCAGTTCAACAAAACGCCAATTTCATATGTAAGGACCTAATATAATTATATATATTTATACTTAATCTATCTCATTACTATTTTAAGAAACCTTCCTGCCCGTGTTCATGCTCATCTGAGAAACCTTTCGTCCCCGTGTTCGTACTCATCTGAGATACCTTTCGTTCTCGTGTTCGTACTCATCTGAGAAACCTTAGCGCCCGTGGTCAGTGGTCAGTGGTCGGTGTTTTGCTGTAATTTATAAGAGTACTTACCTGCAGCACAACTCCGATTACCCTGCTTACCCCGATTGTCGGGATACAGCGTGTGGTACGTATGTACTTCGTAAAAACAAATATACCTAATGAGTTTACTTTGACTATTGACGACCGCTAATTAGGTGTTACTTAAAATCGCCTTTGTGCGAAAAGTATAACTCATTATAACTCTCATTATTGTTTATTAATTTCATCTCGAGCCGGGCGGGTCTCTGTGTAGGTACAAACTAACTATAATGTATTATAGAAAATAAGACGACTAACACTAACTAACTATATTTACTTCCATGATATTTTAAAAACAAGTAAGCTATTTACATTATTAATTATATGGGAGTAGTTTTAGAATTAACTTACTTAGATCAGAACACATATTACTAAATGAAGGAAAAATGACAGACAAATTTGCTATTTTCGTTCATTTTGACTGGCAGACCCTTAGAAAACATTAGAAGGTTGAATTGAATGTATCGGGAAACACACTGGTCGAGTTCGAGCACCGCCGCCTTCGGAACATGTACAATATGGATTAGGTAGGACATTGAAATACGGAATATATATCACTGCACATCGTGCCTCTGTAGGTACCAACGATTAGGAAAATCACGTGAAACTAATTTAGCACTAATGAACGAGGAAATTAACCCGATCTGCTGACCCTGCCGCCGCCGCGCCGCCGCTATCTCAGATAGGCAATACGTCAGCAGCTAGAATAGATAGCTAGTAGTGACGCGCGCATGCACCGCACGCAGCCTGCAGCAGCAGCGGGACACCAGCCGAGGCTGCTGCGCTACCAACATCGTTAGTGCAGTACGGTAGTAGGTAACTACTAACTAGGTAACCACGTAGTGTTCTGTATAAAGGTGGTTGCTGTAAGCGCGCGCGGCATTGGAGAGCCACTGCGAGTTATCTATCACAAATGAGTGCCAGTTCCAGCAGTCGTGTAATGTGCAGCTAATTGCCGCAGTCCGATTGATGTGGCCATTACTTACTATCTCTCAATGAGTCAGAGAGTAAATGTGACCGGGGGGGGGGGGGGGGGAGGGGGGGGGGGGGGACACTGGCCGACAGTGAAGCGAGCTCATCAGCATCAGAAGCAAACGCACACATGTTTCTAAGTGTTCGTGGCGTCGACGCATTGCACTGGCGACATCCGGTAAATGGTTCACATTAGAATTTAAAAGTAAATAATAAAGATCTATGTTTGAGGGCTTTACGGAATGTTGAGATTTGTTGGAGTTCTTTTTAAACACTTTGCCAGAGTGATTGCAGCACAACACCGATTATGCTTCCCGGATAGGGTGACTATCCGTCCGGATTTGTCCGGACTTTCGTCCTTCCGTTCGGACTTTGTACTGTTTTTTAATTTCTCTGGATGTTTTACTTAGATGGAACCGTTTTAAACGAAAGTTAAACTTTCGCATTATACTAAAAAATTTAAAATACTACATTTTGTGAGTAAAATGTCCGGAATTTTTTGAAATGTCCAGCTTTTTGTGAGGAATTTTCAAATTTTGAAATGACCCTAGGCGCGGAGGCTTCCGATCGAGGGAGAAATACCGATGAGAAAGAGCGGTGAGTTCGACTTTAAACCCTCCACTCCACTAGCAGGGGCGAATTTGAGAGGGTGATGATGCGCTGGTGACCCTGTCGGTCGGTCGTGCGTGTGCTGAACGACCGTCGCGTCGTCGTCGCGTCGTCGGTCGTCGGTGGCGTGTGTGCGTGGCTGCGTGGACGCGGAGCGGGGTGGGCCTGGGGCCTGGGCGGCGCGCGGGGGCGGCGACACGGCGCGCTAAGCTCGAAGAAGCTACGTCCTGCAGTGACGTTTCCCGCACCGACGACGCGGACGACGAACATGAGAAGGAGGAGGATGACCCCTCCCTTGAGTTTTTTTTCCGCTACTGCAGTGTTGGAACTCCGGCGGAGGTGTCTGACCAGCTAGCTAGAATGAAGAATTACTTACTGTAAGTAATTTTCTTGTGGCGAGCCGCGCGAGTGCGACATATTATTATTATCCCCATCCGGGGCGGCGGCGGCGGAGGCGGAGGCGGCGGCGGACCGATGGGACTAATGAACGTCAGATGGTAGGAATGATTGAAAACAAACCGAAGAAAGACCGCATCCGCTGATTGGATGCGAGCAAAAACACGAGCAAAAACAAAAGAACGCATCCGTCAATTCTCTCAACATCACACGAACGGCGAAAAAAATGATACGACGCGGGAGCCGAGAGGCACCGCGAGCGACGGGCGGAGCGACGGGCGGAGCGACGGGCGGAGCGAAGGGCGACAGCTCGCCGCATGCGCCTGCGTGTGCGCATACATGCACAACTGAATAGTTCACACGACTCATAAGTTCCGCAGGCAGGATAAACAAATAAATGTCAGTCAGTCGCTTGTTAGCTATGTGGATGGGTTTCCTGTAATTTTTCGCCTAAAATTAGTGAGAAATGATATGGTGGCCGCGCGCGCACGGGGGCGGGAGTGACGAGAGTTAGTGTAAGTAAAGTGGGTACGTGTAAGCAAAGGGGTGTTCCGCGAGAGTATGGCGAGTTTGGCGAAGGCGAACGGGAGGAGGAGGGATAAGTGAGGCCAGTTCGTCAGAGCAGCGGCCATAGTAGTACCTACCGATAAAACAGGCTCAATAACCCAACGATACGTTTGTGCTTTAGAGGTTGAAGGTCCTTTGTGAGTACAGAGTCACCAATGAGGCGAATGGCTCGTCGCTGAATATAATCCAAGACTGAAAGAAGCTGCTGCACTATCGACACATGTTTGAATAGAAATGAGAGTTGCATAGGTGATTCAATTTAGTGAAGCGTGAGCTTCGTTTAATGCGCTCGTTGTGTCATACATAATCTCATGTGTAGCAACTCTGACCCTCATATTTATTCTTAGTTCAATAAGCATTATTTTATTTCATTTATGTGGAGTTGCCCGCCGCGCCGCCGCCGCGCGCCGCCTCCTCCGCACCGCGCGCTGCTGATGTAAAGTGAAGAAGTATCGGAATATGTAGAGTTGTGGAGGTGGTGGGTGTGCGTTGCCGCGCTTTGCTGCAACACAACACGCGGCTCGGAAGCTCATCGCGCGCCAGTAGCGAGCACATTGCACGCTAGAGACGGACACTCTAACCCGTGGAATGTCTAGCGAGCGGGTGGCGGAGCGGCGTGGCGGGACAGTGGTCCTGCTGCTGCTGAAAGCCGGGGGGAATAGTGGAGGAAGTATAGAGAGGCGTACCTAAGTTCTGCACCATCCGCTGCCACAAAAGAAGAACAAATAACAATGTAAGATTGTTGAGAGGCGTGCTGCGGTGCGGGCGGAGTGTGCAGTGGAGCACGAGAGTGAGTCAGCGGCGACCGTGCTGTTGAGGGCGAGTTAATTTTAGTCAGCATAAACAGAAACATCAAACGCAACAATATAAGAGCACACCTATAGATAATATGTGGGCGCACGCACGTGCTCGCAGCTACACACCGCGCCTCGCACGTCGTGCTGCTGGAATTGATGAACTAACTAAACTACAAGAGATTGAGAAGTGGCGCAGCGCCTCTAGCATATGTATTTAGACTTTGACGAAGCACCGCACGCACCACGCACCACGCATCGGAGATGAGTGGGTAGATGTGCGATGAAGCACCTTCCCGGCCCGCGGCGGCGGCGCGGCGTTCAACACTCGCGCGGACTGCTCGCTCGCTCAGGCAGCTGTCGCGGTCGGTCGTCATGCGAGCGACAAAGACTCTTTATTTTGGTTTTGAAAGCGTCTTCGCAAATGAGTCCATTGTGGTGCAAATGGTGTGTTTGGCGAGCGGCGAGCTGACGCGGGCGGCGCGGCGCGGCGGGGGCGGCGCGGCGCGCGCGCCTCGACAGTCGTGGCGAATGTTTGACGGATCGGTTTCGTTACGAATCGGTGACACCGCCTGCACCGCCTCCCCCCGCAGTACCGCAGTACCGGCCTCCTTCCCTTCCTTGTTTTCTACGCCGAGCCAATAAAGTAATGAAAAATTCTCCGATGAGCTTGATCCGAAATCTTAATCCAGAACTCCTACGCGTTCGGTCACCCTTCAGAACGTCATAACTATCAACAATGTTGAGCTCGCGCGGCCTCCGCCGCCGGCCTCCCGACCCGGCGACGCGGCTTCCTCTTTACTTACATACACACTCGTACACTTCAAAGGAAACGGCGGCGTCGAGGCACAAGGCATTTAGCCGCGAGCTCCCACATCATTGGCAGAAGTTTCCGTGCGGAAGATGTATTGCGGCTTATATTAGCGAGTGTTATCCTCGCGAATTCGCCGCCGACCTCCGCCCTCCCTCCCTCCAGCTTGACAAATGGCTTTGCGGCGACCTTCCGGCTGTCCGACCTGCTCGATGACATTTAGAACTAGTTCCGTCTACCCCGCGCACTCCCGGCCCCGCACCCCGCACCCCGCACCGCCCTAAGTACTCGATGAATGTTTAACCTTCCGACTAGTTCTGACTGCACGACTGATACCACACGGTAAAGACCGTTTTCTCCGTCCTCGTCGTCACCCGCACCGCAGCGCAGCGCAGCGCAGCGCAGAGACGCGGCCCCGGTGCGGTGTCGTCGCACGGAGGAGATAGTAAAGAGGATTTATGGCTAGCTCTCATTTCTACTAACACGGTGTCAGTGCGGTCAGTAGCGGAGGAAGGTACGCGCGCACAGACAACAATCACGCACCGTACAACTAACTCGACTACACACACGCACGCACGTGCGCCGGTTTTTATTTCATTCTTTTTAGTAATACATAAAAAATAATGATTGAAATCGAATAATCGAAATCGGTTGAAGTGGTACAGAATTATTCGCCATGTGTCAGTCAAACTGCAAATTACTGAAAACGTCCACAACAAAAGTTTTGCTGAAGGTAACCACACACCAAGTATTTTGTTGATTTTTCCAAAACCGCTCAATCAATTTCGATAAAATTTAAATGGGACCACCTCTAAATTTACCTACCAAACAAAAAAGAGTAATCGCATAACAAACAAACATACCAAAAAAAAATCACAGATTTCGTGCCTTAAGCCGCGTACAGACCTAGCGAGCGAGAGCCAGCGAGGCCCAGCGAATGCCCATCGCCGATGGTAAGCGAACCCTCGCTCGCCATCGTTTGCTATCGCTGTTACGGCCACACTGATTCGCAATCGTTCGCGCGCTCTCGCGCGTTAGTGTTCCGGCCAAAGCTCGGAGCGCGCGCGCAAGTGCGACTGCTCACTGCAAGCAAACACCGTCCACACTGCGCACGGCCGAACGGCTGTATCCGGAGCACGACCGAACGCCACCGAACGCAATCGAGTGCGCGCCTTCGCATTCGCTTAGCGTCGCTGTACCGTCCAGACCTGTTCGCGCGGTCTCGCTTGTTGGCCTTCGCGCGCTCTCGCTCGCTAGGTCTGTACGCGGCTTTACGCGACTATTGAGCACATTGAAAATGAATATACGGAATTCGAAACAATATTGTCGCTGAGCGACACGAGAGAGTCGGGATAAGGAAAAGGTTAGTTGGGTTCTGATGATGGACCCGGAAGTTAGCCATAGGAACTCCTAAACTACACATGATAAGCCCATCGTGTTTGGGCTCGTTGGATTTGTCTTCGCAAGTACTCTAGTCATATGTTATTTCCAGGGTCCTGATGATGGAGCCGGAAGGAAGCCATAGGAACTCCTAAACTACACATGATAAGTCCACCATATTTGGGCTCGTTGGATATAGGAATATAGGAATATAGAAGGAAGATGCGTGGCGTAGCGACGCATCTTCTAACTTAGCCTATATTCTTATCTTCTATATCCTTATATTATATTTTTATATTTGATATTTATTAATTTGTTACTTTAGTTAGACATAATGTCAAGCTTATCCCTTTTTCTGTCTAAATTTTAGTTAAAAAATTTTAAGATGCTTGTGTTTTTGAGAAATAATAAAAAATATATAAATAATTTTTTTTTTATTTTGTTGAATTCATTTTCAATGCGACGCATCTTCTAACCTAACCTATAATATTTCTATATTCCTATATCCAACGGACCCAAATATGGTGGATTTATCATGTGAGGAGCAACTGATCAAACAGTATTTTGTGTCGTGATCCTAGTTTCGAGAAATTAGCAAAAAACATGTGTCTTGAAAACTAAAAATCATAGAAAGATGATTTTTTTTACTAATATATTTGTTTTAGCGAGTAGATTATGATGATAAAATAACAAATATACCGTTTCATTTCATAAATCAGTGTTTTTTAAATTATAATTTCAAACATAATACTCTTTGATGCGATCTTTGATCCATTCCATAAGAGCAGGATACCCAAACGTAGGTGATCATGAAATGATCATGAAAATACGATTTGACGCGGTCGCCAACATTCAATATTTTTTTAATAATACTAAATATTGTTTGATGTGAATTCTGTAAAAACACACATAAAGGAGCTATTGAGGTCTACCAAAATATTTTTTTAATAAATGCACAAAAGACTCTTTGGTCTGTTGCTCCTCATGTGTAGTTTAGGAGTTCCTATGGCTTCCTCCCGGCTCCATCATCAGGACCCTGGAAATAACATATGACTAGAGTACTTGCGAAGACAAATCCAACGAGCCCAAACACGGTCGATTTATCATGTGTGGTTTAGGAGTTCCCATAGCTTCATTCCGGCTCCATCATCAGGATCCTGGACATCATATATGACAAAAGTACTTGCCAAGACAAACCCAACGAGCCCAAACACGATCGGCTTATCATGTGTAGTTTAGGAGTTCCTATGGCTAACTTCCGGGTCCATCATCAGACCCCAACTAACCTTTTCCTTATCCCGACTTTCTCGTGTCGCTCAGCGACAATATTTTTTTAAATTCCGTAGATTCATTTCCAATGTGCTCGATAGTCGTGTGAGGCACGAAATCTGTGAATTTATTTTTTCAATAAGGTTGAGCTACAGGGCTTTGTTTTAGGCTCAAATTGTAGCTGATTAAATTGTCCAGAGGAGTTTTTCTCAATTTTTTTATACCATTCTTCGTTTCCAAAATATCGACCGCCAAAATCAAAACTTTTTTGAATATCATATCTTTACAACTCTCCGAGATATAAGGGGATCGCACTTTTTCGTGAAATCGGGGCCGATCACAGATCAGAGAAGATTTCTGTGGGGCCGATACTGGAACGAACCAAAAGACATTGAAAATGTCAAAACATACAGTCGAATTGAAAACCTCCTCCTTTTGGGAAGTCACAAATGAGGTTGAGCGGGATGTAGACGAGTTGATACGCTTTCTGTCTTGTGCAGCGCAGCGCGTGGCGGGCGCAAATTGTTTGCAAAATCGCATTCTTCGCTGATTAAAAATACTAACATCTCGACGCGGCGACGAACACGTGACACGCATAGAGAAATAAATACGGTGACACGTGTGTGGCGACAGCCGCCGCACTATGGATCGAGAAACGGCCTCCATAGTATTAGGAGATTTTTTTCGCAAACTTGATTTTTTTTTTAAAACTGTTTTTGTTATATTTAGGGTTATATAAGGTAATACCAAATATATAGTTGTAGTGATATCAGTCAAGTAGATATTTTATTAAAAATACTTGAAGTTTTCAGTTGTATGGGACGGAGAATGTTTAGTCGATTTTATCAAAAGTCTTTCGAGGTGTCGCAGATCTTTTAATACATCATGAAGTAGACCACGAGTGTAATAAGACCACATAAAAACTGTAACCCAGTTCGACCCGGTATAGAAAATATCTAAGTCCGAATTTATAAATTTTCGTCTATTTTCTTTATACATTATTTATGGTTTAACTTTACAATTAATTACATTTTCTTATGTTTTGTGATTGCCAAGTATGTAAGTTATACTAATTGGTACATTATGTAACAACTATACCTACCACTGTGGTCGAAAATACCTTCCAATATTTGTAGCGTTTTAAATGTTTATTTGCGATTCATAATTGATTTGAGGACATATTAAATAAACAAATATGTGAAGACGCGTAGCTTGACAGTACGTATGTATGTTAGGTTCAAATATATAAAGTATATATATATATTTTTATATTTTAAAATTTGCAATGTATGGGACGGAGAACATTATATTTATTTTGCCGGACTACAAAGATGTGTCAAACTCTTATTAGCAAGGTTGTGTAGCACAACATAAAAACAACACACTCAGTAAAAAAAAATTTAGAAAGGTGCAGCCTTCCGAGTATCGACAGGTCAAAGTATAGCATTTTTTACCTTTTTTCTTTAACAGTAATTTTTGGTTACATTATGATTGTACAATTATTAAGCAGGTATGCAAATATGTGAGGCATATAATTCTATATCAGATATGTACACACCATTCCGATAAACAGTGTAAAAAAATTGCAATATTTTTATTTAATAAAACTGAAAACATTATAGTACATTATTCGAAACTGTTAAGAACTAACAAAGTCTTAACAGTAACGTGATGTTGAACGTGACGGAAAAGAGGCTGTACAAAAAAAAAATTGTGAACGCACTTTCTCAAGATGTTAAAAAAATTCTATTCAAAATTATTCACCAAAATAAATTTTATAAAAAAATTGTTTTATATAAAATTTGAGCCGGTATAGAAAATATGTAAGTCCGAATTTGTAGATTTTTGTTTTCTTTCCTTTAAATATAATTTACAGTTTTAGAATAAAACATAAATATAAGGCTTTGCAGCTCATTCATTATGACGACGCATTAGATACTAATTACCATTCGGTAAGACGAAAACATTCCCAAATCCCTGTTTGTGAAACCCCGCTATATTGGTAAAAACCGGTTTAGTACATCAGGTGGTGTCCTTTGGTCGCGAATTTCAGTTTAGTATTTGTTCAACGCGCGTAAGGGACGGATCTCTCCTTTCGAAACGAGTTATCGCTGTTTTCAAATACTTTCCTTCCTGCATTATTACTTGAAAACTAGGTACATTTTCGGTTCGAACTCTAACATTTTACAAAATGAAAGAGTTTAAATCAAATCTGAACCTTTTTTGTTTTCTTAAAAAACGAGCAAGGCCTCTCCGACCCAAACATACTATTTGACAAGTTTTCCGTTCATATATCTGATGAAAACCGTGATCAATTCAAGTGTTTTTGTAAAACCTACTTGTCTAATATGTATAAAAAGTGGAAAAGTACAAATTATTCGTTCAGTTTCTTCAAATGCAAATTTGAAACATGGTTGACGTCAGACATAAAGTGGCTCGAATATGTTCAAAACATACCTCAAGAACCAGGACATGAGGGAGCGGAACCATTCGTGCCGCAATCACCAGCGAAACAGCATTCAGAAGCTTCAAGCTTCAGTCAAAAAGACTTCAATCAGTCCTCGAAAACAATTCCACGAACTTCACTACCAGCAAAAAAGGCGCAGAACCGCACATCTGTGTACGGAAAATGACTTCGACGAGCTCGCATTCGCTGCGGTGAGTAAAGGTATTAATACGGAAAGACATGATGTTGCTGAGGTGCTTAAGTTTCTTCTGGAAAATTCAGATGAGGTTGGTAGAATAAAGGAATACATTCAAGTTAAAAAAAAACACAATACTCGCCGGAGAACGCCCTCAGCCTCTTCAGTTCCCAGCAACTCTCCAAATCGCAATACTGCGAACTACGGGCAACGGCAATTGAAGCAGGAGTTGAACTGTATCCCTTATACTATCAGCTCCAAAAAAAGGTCGAGTGTTACCGTCTGAAAGAAAGTGTCAAGGTCACGGAAGTGGAAGCACGTGTTTTTGCAGCATACAATAATGCAGGAAGGAAAGTATTTGAAAACAGCGATAACTCGTGTCGAAAGGAGAGATCCGTCACTTACGCGCGTTGAACAGATAATAAACTGAAATTCGCGACCAAAGGACACTAATTACCGGTTTTTACAAATATAGTGGGGTTTCACAAACAGGGATGTGGGAATGTTTTCGTCTTACCGAATGATAATTAGTATCTAATGCGTCGTCATAATGAATGAGCTGCAAAGCCTTGTATGTATGTTCTATTCTAAGATTGTAAATTATATTTAAAGGAAAGAAAACAAAAATCTACAAATTCAGACTTACATATTTTCTATACCGGCTCGAATTTTATATAAAACAATTTTTTTATAAAATTAATTTTGGTGAATCTTTTATTTATAAGTTTGGTTTATTAATTTGTTATGTTTTTATTCAACCTTGTATTTATTTTGGTGAATAATTTTGAATAGAAAATTTTTTAACATCTTGAGAAAGTGCAACTGTTCACGATTTTTTTTGTACAGCCTCTTTTCCGTCACGTTCAACATCACGTTACTGTTAAGACTTTGTTAGTTCTTAACAGTTTCGAATAATGTACTATAATGTTTTCAGTTTTATTAAATAAAAATACATACATACATAGCGTCACGCCTGTTTCCCGGTGGGGTAGGCAGAGACAACGGATCTCCACGTGCCACGATCCTGACACACCTCTGCCGCCTCTTCCACTCCCATAATGTTCTTCATGCATGCTCGTCGGTTACGGGTACTACGCACTTGCCCCTTTTTGAGCACATGCCCGATCTGGTCCAGGTAAGTGCGTCTAGGGCGACCCTTCCCGACTCTTCCACTCACATTTGCTTCATAAATTTCTTTCGTTAGTCTCCTATCATCATAAAAATATTGCAATTTTTTACACTGTTATTCGGAATGGTGTGTACATATCATATATAGAATTATATGCCTCACATATTTGCATACCTGCATAATAATTGTACAATCATAATGTAACCAAAAATTACTGTTAAAGAAAAAAGGTAAAAAATGCTATACTTTGACCTGTTGATACTTGAAAGGCTGCACCTTTCTAACATTTTTTTTACTGAGTGTGTTTATTTTTATGTTGTGCTACACAACCTTGCTAATAAGAGTTTGACACATCTTTGTAGTCCGGCAAAATAAATATAATGTTCTCCGTCCCATACATTGCAAATTTTAAAATATAAAAAAAATATATATATACTTTATATATTTGAACCTAACATACATACGTAGTGTCAAGCTACGCGTCTTCACATATTTGTTTATTTAATGTGTCCTCAAATCAATTATGAATACCAAATAAACATTTAAAACGCTACAAATATTGGAGGGTATTTTCGACCACAGTGGTAGGTACAGTTGTTACATAATGTACAAATTAGTATATCTTACACACTTGGTAATCACAAAACACAAGAAAATGTAATTAATTGTTAAGTTAAACCATAAATAATGTATAAAGAAAATAGACGAAAATTTATAAATTCGGACTTAGATATTTTCTATACCGGGTCGAATTGGGTTACAGTTTTTATGTGGTCTTATTACACTCGTGGTCTACTTCATGATGTATTAAAAGATCTGCGACACCTCGAAAGACTTTTGAAAAAATCGACTAAACATTCTCCGTCCCATACAACTGAAAACTTCAAGTATTTTTAATAAAATATCTACTTGACTGATATCACTACAACTATATATTTGGTATTATCTTATGTAACCCTAAATATAACAAAAAAAATTTTTCAAAAAAAATCAAGTTTGCGAAAAAAATCTCCTAATACTATGGAGGCCGATTCTCGATCCATAGTGCGCCGCCGCGCCGCGCCGCGTCCGGGTTCCTTCCACTATATAGATAGACAACAAACTGAACCGTCCCTCCAGGAACTTCTCCCCTCACCCTTTGTTCGACGAGAGCGCGGTCGGTGCGGTCGGTTCGTGAGGTGAGAGACACAATCGAGACTAGAACGAGACAAGGCACGACAGCAAGTTACAATTTTGAAGATTCGATTATTTATAAAAAAAATATATTTTTTATTTAACTTTTACAAATTATTAATTGGTACAATATAAGAGGTAAACACGCAGGCACGATGTGCACTTACGCGGTACAATAGCAGTATCCGAGTGCTCGCCCTTAGTGGTGCGGCCTTTATATATCATAATCTAATGACATTGTTTGTTAATAAACAATTAGATAACAATTAGATATTACTTATACTAATAGTACAAAAGGTTGCTTAATAACTAGGTATTTGGGGACCTTAACTCCCCTCCCTTTGAACTGAGAATAATCCTGTGGGGATTGTTCGAAGAGGAACGGAAGCCGGATCTTCTCCTTCGGTCGTTGTCGTAGTAGACGCTCTTGGTCTAATCTTGTAGATGTAGTATGCTGCTGCTGCCACCGTGATCAGTCCTAGGGTGACGAGGGCGTTCACCCAGAAGGGTTCGTGACGTAATGGAGGTTCTGCGGTGAGCTGCTCCATTTGATCTAACTGCAGCCTTATTTGGTCTGCATTGTCGAAGCGCAGTAATGGTCGTGGCACCTGTTTCACTACAATGTCTCTGTATTCGGGAACTTGATACGTCTCTTTGTTTAACACATTTGATATTAGCACATTGTTATTGACAGTAACTTTGCACCTTGTGCTTGACACTATTACACTGTTTTGTATTATTTCTGTCTTACGCTGGCCTTCACAGTCCGACACTAACTTAGTGGGGTCCTGGCTGAAGATCGACTGGATGCTCGATGAGATGACGTCGATGTGCAGAGAGGGGCATTGCACCGGTACTATGGTACAAGCTGCTGGAGATTCCATGGTGAGGACTGCCTGCTCACAGGGGGTAAGGTCCATGATTCCCTTGCGGCATACGTAGAAGTCGCTGTAGTCGTCGCACACGTCAACCACGCCAAGCTGTTCTTTGTGTCGCAGTACTCGTCTAGGACGGGATGCGGGAAAGGTACAGGAAGTAATATTTTTCAGGATTACGGGTGTAATGGAGACGTACTCATAAACCTCTTCCTCTACCAAGGGTAAATTTACAACAAATTGAAGGACGTTATTCAGTTGAAAGTATTCTACCTTAATGATTTTTTGCAATACTTTAATATCGGGCGAAATGAGTTGGCCTGAGGGGATGAATTTTAATGCGTCTGCCAAGATCTGAGGTTTCATAATGGCGCTGTGATACATTCCGTGATTCGCGAATGTAACTGCGGCCGTTAGTCTTTCTAAAAGTTCGTTTACTGTTTCTGCGTGATAGACTATGTTGGTCAAAATAAGTTGTCTGTTCTTTAGATAATGATCGTGGCTCATCTGAGAGTTAAGGGTGACCTGATTCATCGTTAAATTATTAATTTTTTTGTAAAACTCTTCTAAAGTAGAAGATGTCAGAGAGATTGCGGTGCGAACGTCATGCTGATTCTGTTGTAATCTCTCAGTAATTAGGGCGATATCGTCGGCGTCCGCATTTCCGGTGATGGCTTTGATTACCGTGCCTAGAACATTAATGAGGCCTCTTTTAACTCGCTTACTTGTTAGTTCAGTAATGAGACCCGAACTGTGGTCCATTAGGTATTCTAAACGATCTAGTCCTGAAATGGCGTCGTTGCTAGTGTTGGTTTCGCGGAACCTTAGAAAATTAATTTTTAGTAACTCGTATTGTCCTATCGCTTTATTCAAATCTAGCTCGTGAATCACCGTCCACCTTCCGTTGATGACTCGGGCGTTGCCATGTGTAGTGGTGACGAAGTGTTGGTGTTCTCTTAGTCTCTCGACGTTGATGGCCGCTCGGGCGACGGCGCCCCTGCAACGAGACGCACCTCATTAAGGTGGCTGTTGCAGCTTTTTCCATTTCTTAAGTATGTAATTACGTTATGTGGTAGAATGTCGGTGACCTCATAGGGCCCTAAGAATTTATCTTTATGTTTCGCCATGCGTTTTGTTACCTTAACGAAAACCTGATCTCCTACTTTTACCTGAGGCGGTTCCTTTCGCTCTTTATTTATTCTTTCTATCACACCTCTTTTTCGCTTTTCCATATGCTCAAAGATTTTCTGCTGAATCTGGGGAAGGAGCTCCCTCTGTCTTGCTACATATTCGGAAATTATTATTTGCTCCTTATTTATATTAACATCGCTATTTCTACCGAAATGAACTTCAAAGGGTTTGTATTGTGTAGTCGAGTGGATGGTGTTATTGTAGGCAAGTACGGCTAACGCTACGAGGCTTTTTATTTCGGTTTCGCCAAAACTGGATATATTTACTCGTACCCCTTCTAATAAAGTCGAGTGAAACCGTTCGATGTCTGAGTTGGAGTTGTGGTGATAAGGAGTCGTTATATGAAGTCCTACATTATACATAGTGAGCAGGTCCTTTACTGTTTCGTTGTGAATATTAAAATCTCCGTCTGAAACTATTATCCTGGGTACGCTGGTCTCGCTAAAAATAGTCAGAAGCGCTTCGCAAATGTTGGTGGCATTTTCTCTGACTAGGGGCTTACAGATAGCGTATTTTGAAAATTTATCGACTGCCGTGAGGTATTTTTGTCGTTTGACCTCGAACACGTCGATATGCCAGATTTCCATCGGCTTTACGGGAGTAGCAGTTATTTCCATAGGGGTATTTATAGGGTGCCTGTCATATTTTGATTTGTTACAAGTGGTACACTGACCTATATAAGTTTTTACATCTTTTTTCATATTTAACCAATAATATTTTCGCTTAATTTCTAAGATAGTAGCGTCAATACCTTTATGATTGTTATTGTCCGTGTGGGTTGTCCTAATGACCTCTAATTGTTTTTCTTTATCATCTATTTCTTCCAGCATTTTTGTGTACCTAATTAGTGTTAGTGAGGACTTATCTATGACTCGTCGGTATATTTCGGATATTTCTAAAAATAGTAGTTCGTCCTTGCATATCAGTGCATATTTGTTTTTGTCTAGATAACGCTTTACTAGGTCAAGAAATTGTGTCTCTATGTCACTGATTGTCAAGAAGAAATGGTGGTCAGTCCCTTTGCGTTCGTGAGCTGTTTGGTCGGATGTATGCAAAAATAATCTATTCATGCGCGGACTGGGGTGCTCTGACCTTGACACGATGCCTGCGTCGCTACCTTCTACGTTTGAGTGCATGGATTGGTTTTCACTATCTTCGGTTGAGTCCGTGGATGACCCGTTTTCCGCTACCATTGATTGACCTTCATTTATATTTAATTCAATTCTAGACAATGCGTCAGCTACGTAATTAGCTGCGCCTTTTTTGTGTACTATCTCGTAGTCGTATTCCTGTAATTTTAACCTCCAACGAGTTAATTTTGCGTTGGCATCTTTTAGGCGACAGAGCCAGACTAATGGTTGATGATCTGTTTCGATTTTGAAATGCCTGCCGTAGATGTACGGGCGAAATTGTTGTAAGGCCCATAGCACACACAACAATTCCTTTTCCGTAGTGTTGTACCTAGATTCTGTCTCTGAGAGAGTGCGTGAGATGTAGGCTACTGGGTGACCTTCTTGGCTTAGGACGGCGCCTAGGGCTTTATCGCTTGCGTCGGTCGTGACCGTAAATGTTTGATCGAAGTCTGGGTACCTAAGCAGAGGCGGATTACTGAGTAACCGCTTGCATTCCTCGAATGCTTCTATAAATTCTTCGGTGTGGATTATGGCGGCGCCTTTCTTTGTGCAGCTCGTTAGTGGTTTAACTATAGAACTTAGGTTAGGGATGAATTTTCGGTAGTAACTGACCATACCGAGAAACGAACGAATTTCTTTTAAATTCTTTGGAATTGGGTACTTTTGAATAGCTGCAACTTTTTTAGAATCGGGCTTTAGGCCGTGTTCGGTGAGTATGTGTCCTAAGAACTGTACTTCTTGTTTCAGAAATTCGCACTTTTCAAATGAGAGGTAGAGATTTGCTTTTAAGAGGGCGTTCAGTACAGTACGTAGTCGCTGGAAATGCTCTGATCGAGTTTTAGAAAAGATTATGATGTCATCCAGGTAGATTAAACAGATCTTGCCAATGTAAGGGCGAAGTACATTATTCATCATTCTTTGGAAGGTACTAGGGGCATTTTTGAGTCCAAAGGGCATTCGCAAAAATTCGTAATGTCCATCGGGAGTCACGAAGGCGGTACACTCTACGCTGTCGGGATGCATGGCCACCTGGTGGTAGCCACTGGTTAAATCCAAAGTGGAGAAGTATTTATTACCGTTTAATTGCGCAAATATATCTTCGATATTAGGCAGTGGATATTTGTCTGACCGTGACTTAGAGTTCAGCTTCCTGTAGTCGATGACCAGGCGGTACTTAGTCTCGCCATTTTTACCTATTTTCTTGACTAAATGAACGGGACTGGACCAAGGCGAGTCACTTGGTCGGATAATTCCTTTTTGGAGCATGTCGTTAACCTGTCGTCTAACTTCTTCGCGTTCGACGTGCGCCAATGGTCGCGCGCGTTGGTAGGTAGGCTCATTATCTAGGAGCTTAATTACATGTGTAATTTCAGATGTGTGCGTCAGCGAAATATCGTTTCTAAACAGGTCGTTAAATTCGGTCATTACGTTCTCTAATGTGTCTGGCTCGGTGTAGTTGAGAAATATCGTTCTGCCTGGGGTTCTTAATTGATTTCGCGATACTATTATGTCCGCTTGCATTTGCTTAATCATGTCCATACCAACAAGGACGTTGTACTTTTTGCTAAATTCTAATATGTGAAACGTCATTGTGTCCATATTGCAGTCTCCGAATATTTGTTTCCAGAAGGGAGTAATTACTTGGCCTTTGTGTTCAGTCAATTTATGGGCTGTTTGTACCGAGAATGGTTTATCTATGTACAAACAGTCCGAGAACAGTCGGTTGTACACCTCGGGGCTTATGAATGAATATGTAGAGCCAGAATCTATTAGAATAGTGAGATTTAATCGTGGGTGTTTTATGTAAGGGAGTTTGATAGCGCTAACATTATGAAGCTCTATTAGGTCGCGTGGTCGTCGGTCGGTTCGTCGCGAAAATCCTGTTCGAACTCGGCGACATCCTCGGGCAGTTCGCCATCGAATTCGCCATAGCAGTCGAAGCTTGGCTGGGGCCCCTGCTCTTCGTCGTAGGATTCTGGGGTCTGGTTGTAGAGCTCATTCACCACTACACCTGGTCCTACCTGTATATCAGGACCCTGTGAAGGGCGTGCGTGCTGGTTGTTAGGTCGCACTGATCGCATCGATACGTCGCGGTTTCCGTCGTGGAAAGGTGGCCCGCGCGGGTGGCCGGATTGAGCGTTCCGTGCCCAGTGTTGACGCATGAGTGTCCTGTCCGTAGGGGGGTAGTTATGTCTTTGCGGCTGAGGTGGCGTTTGCGGTTGATGCGCCTGGGACCTCCAGTTGGTTTGGTAATTGTGCTGGTACGGACGCTGCGGCGGCGCATAGGGAGGCACATAGGGCTTCGAAGCCTGTGCTGGGGCGTGAGTGCGCGTGGGCACTTGGTGTCGTTTCGGAAGGGGGTCTATCATACCGTTTGCCTCGAAGAGTCGAACTTTTTGGCAAAGTTCTCTGTAGTTGTACTCTGACAGTCTGATCTGTGTGTCCATAGAGAAGAGCTTGAGGAGCTTACTCTTCGCGGTACTCTCGAAGGGAAACATTTGTGTGTCTGTGTAGGCGGCTCCTAGCTGTTCGTTCAGCCTCATTTTTATCCTAAATAATATTTTATCTAAATCTAAAATCATGCTACTAACGCTAGTTTTTCTGACGTAGTTCGAAATTTCTGCGTACAATATTTCGATGCTCTTGCCATCGCCGAAACTGCGTCGCAAGATACCCTTAACTAAATTCCAGTTGTAATCGTGACTTTCTAAAGCTATTACAGCCTGCGCGTCACCCCGGAGGCGGCTTAGCACCTGGGAGACCGCTTGTGGCGTTTCGCCTAACCTATTTATGAAGCCCTGAGCCGATAGGAGGAACGTGTACAGGTCCTCAGGGTTGCCATCAAAAAGAGGGATGGCATCGAGGCACATCCTTAAATTCTCAGCGTGTACGGGAATATTTTCTGCAATTCCGTTTAGAGCCATTTTTTCTAGCTAAATATTTAACGTTAAAATCTCTATATTTCCTACGAAAATAGATTTATTCTCAAATCCTATGGAATGAGGTTTACGAGTGTCTAGGATCCTTGGATAGGGATAGACAAGTACGTGCAAACACTTACAGCAGCAGCAGTAGCACGGCGGTCTTCATCAGCAACGAATTTGTTGTGGTGTGGGGTTGTCCTTCTGCGACTTGAGAGCCTAGGCTGCACCTCCCCTGGAGTCCTCCGATGGAGTGGAACCCTGAGCTGGTTCCGGCGGACGATGTAGCCGAAGGTGCCCCACGTTGGGCGCCAGTTACAATTTTGAAGATTCGATTATTTATAAAAAAAATATATTTTTTATTTAACTTTTACAAATTATTAATTGGTACAATATAAGAGGTAAACACGCAGGCACGATGTGCACTTACGCGGTACAATAGCAGTATCCGAGTGCTCGCCCTTAGTGGTGCGGCCTTTATATATCATAATCTAATGACATTGTTTGTTAATAAACAATTAGATAACAATTAGATATTACTTATACTAATAGTACAAAAGGTTGCTTAATAACTAGGTATTTGGGGACCTTAACTCAGCACCGCATGCGCAGGAGCAGACACACGCCGCCCCCCCCCCCCCCGCTCCCTCCCCACCGCACCGCGGGCGGGCGGAGAGGGGTTTATCAAAATACCACGCTGGGCTACACATTCACCCTGTCACGTGGTATTTCAAAATTACTAATTACAAACAAACACTTCATTCAAAATAACATTTCAATATTCACTTTGTTTCATTCTCGCTAATTTTGTTCTACTTGGGGAAAATTGTTGTTGTTCTTGGGGATTGTACAACCGTAATGTTATGCTTGAAAGCTTGAAAAACAGCAAGTTTTGAAATACCACGTGATAACTGGGGGTGGGAGGAGGTGGGTCAGTAAACAATATACCGCACATGGTCACGGGGGGTAGTCCGAGAGTGGTGTTTGAAATTTGAATCGAGTGAGGGAGGGAGTCGCTGAAAAGGTGCTAAGGTGCCTCCACTCCCGAAGCATTTCGGTTCTCGATAATCTGAGATGTTGAAATGAATGAGTGAAGATTACACACACACACGCGCGCGCTCACATCCACTGAATTGGGAATAGCGCTCACATCTTTGGTAATAAATATTTTAACATTGGAAATTTTTTTTCGATCACGTTGGTAGGGCACCCATTTCAAGGAAAAGTGGGACATCGCCCTGGTGTCGTGAATTTTACAGCTACGCTCGGGGTGTCAAAAGATGCGTCTCGGCGAGGGCTACAATATGGCGTAAAAAGGTTTTGGAAAAGTGAAAAACTTTTTTCAAAAAATAAAAAAATGTCGAAACATGGCGTGATTTTTTGGTGTCTTCTCTCATTGAATCGGCGATTTCTCGAAAACGAAAAACGATATCGAAAAAATTAAAAAAGGCCTCGGGGTATTGAGTTGGGCTACAGTTTGCAAAAAACGGGACCTCGCTATCTCTAACGGTCTAGGCTGTAGCTTATCCTTTATGCGGCGGAATTTTGAATACCGCGGGAGGTGTGTACCGTGTGGGGCCGGTACTTTAAAAGAATAGCCCCACTGCATCTCTCCCTCTGAATGAAAGGTCGGTCGAAACGGCTAGGTAAATAGTTTGTGTTTTCCGTCCAGTTCAGTGTAGCCGGCACGACCGAAGGGAAGCACTGACGTGGCACCTAGTTCACCCGGTGTTATGGGCTGACATCACGGATGTTGTAGGTGATGTTTAGCCAACCGTGTCAGTATCCATAAAAAAAAAAAGGTATGTGCGGCGCGCGGACTAATCTGAGTAGTAGCATTAAAGTTTATGATTTTACATATAAATATAATATTAATAAAATATAAAAATTTAATAATAATAATATAAAATATTATTTATATAGGTTAGAAGATGCGGCATCTTCTAACCTAACCTATATAATATTTTTATATTTGATATTTATTATAGATTAATTTGTTACTTTAGTTAGACATAATGACAAGCTTATCTCTTTTTATGTCTATATTTTAGTTTACATTTTTTAAGCTGCTTGTGTTTTTGAAAAATAATAAAAAATATATAAATTTAATACTTTTTTTTTATTTTGTTGAATTCATTTTCAATGTTCGAAGGTCGTGTAATGCACGAGATCTGTGAATTTTTTTTAAAGCAATATAATTGTGGAAACCAAGTAGAAACCTATTATTGGCTGTAGTGTATAAGTTAATATACATACTAGTATATAATTTTAAAATTAGGTAGGTATTGTTTATTGTTTTATTGTTTATTGTATAATTTCATCCATAGGTAGGTAACCTACGCTTGGTCATGTCGAAAATTCCGCCAGTTCTAAATTCAATGCGAAGAAGAACTGACAAACAAACTTCGCAAGTCACAATGTTTTGTTAGTACCTTATAAGTATTATATTATAGTAACTTACAAATAATTAACCCATACTACCGCTCACAAGAGCATTCATATTTACAGCATAAACATGAATACTGAAGAATTTGACCACACTGCCTATTTAAATTAACTATATCTGGTGTATAGTGCCATCGTCAATTTTGATACTTCATATTATATCAAGTCAAAAAATTAATAAAAATTAGTTTACATTTATTATAAAGAGATGTAATAAGTCATATAAAAAAATATTTTATGATACAAAGTGTATCCAAATGTCAAATTGTCAAAGTTTGTTAGTGGAAAAAACAGTAGTCAAACTCTTAGATAAAATTACGGTCAGTTAATGCATCCTTAATAGTGTAATAACTCTTTTCAATTAACATTAATTTAATCCGTCGTTTGAAATTATTATCATCTAATTGTTTTATGTTAGAAGACAGTTTATTATAAACATACATACATACATACATAGCGTCACGCCTGTTTCCCGGTGGGGTAGGCAGAGACAACGGATCTCCACGTGCCACGATCCTGACACACCTCTGCCGCCTCTTCCACTCCCATAATGTTCTTCATGCATGCTCGTCGGTTACGGGTACTAAGCACTTGCCCCTTTTTGAGCACATGCCCGATCTGGTCCAGGTACGTGCGTCTAGGGCGACCCTTCCCGACTCTTCCACTCACATTTGCTTCATAAATTTCTTTCGTTAGTCTCCTATCATCCATTCTTCCAACATGACCGAACCACCGAAGCATCCCTTTCTCAATCCTTGTCACTATATCTTCTTTCAACCCACAGCGCTCTCGCACTACACTATTTCTCAATCTATCTTTCATTGTAACTCCGCACATACTCCTCAACGCGCGCATTTCCACAGCATTAATCCTGCTTTCATGCTTCGTCTGCCATGCCCAACTTTCACTCCCGTACATAAGTGTAGGGGCCAGCACTCCACCATGGACAGCCAAACGTGCCCTAGTTGACATGCTTTGGCTGCTCATAATAGCGTGCAACGCCCCATTCACTTGGTTGCCAGCTTTCACTCTCTTTTCTACATCTCCTTCACATTTTCCATCACGCGTGAACATATTCCCCAGATATACGAATTCGTTCACTTGCTCCAGTTTCTCATTCCCAATCCTGACATCGCATTCGGACACTATTTCATTCCTCTCCAGTACCATAACTTTCGTCTTGTTTACATTCACTTTCATTCCCTTCCTTTTAAATGCTTCAACCATAACAGTTACCATGTCCTGCAACTCGCCCCCCGACGATGCAAGTATCACTTGATCGTCGGCGTACAAGAGGCATTTCACAACTAACTCATCCATTCTTAATCCACAATCATATTCTTTCAGATCAGCCAAGCAGCTGTCCATGAATAGATTGAACAGCCAGGGTGACGCCACACACCCCTGTCTGACCCCTCTAGAGATGTCAAACCAGTCGGTGTATGCCCCGTTTATCCTGACGCAAGCCCTAGAACCCTCATAGAGAGATTTCAGCGCTTGCACCAAGTGACTGTCCACTCCATACTCGGACAACACTGCCCACAACTCATTCCTCATCACTTTGTCATAGGCCTTCTCCAAATCTACGAACGCGCAAAAGACCTTCTGGTTTTTCGCCAGATATTTTTCGGCTATGCACCGTAGTGAAAAGACCTGATCCGTGCATCCCATACCCTTCCTAAATCCCGCTTGTACATCCCAGATCTTTTCTTCCGTAATTTTCAACACCCTTTCAATCAGTACTTTTGCGTACAGTTTGCCGACAATGCTGAGAAGGCTTATGCCCCGGTAGTTTTTGCATTCCTGCTGCGAACCTTTTCCTTTATACAGCGGGACGATCACAGCTTTGCACCAATCATCTGGTACTCGGCCGTGTCGCCAGCACATATTAAAGAGCCGGTGCAACAGGTCTGCAACCACCCAACCACCGCCCCTCAGCATTTCGACCGACACTCTATCATATCCCGCTGCTTTACCTAATTTCATGCCTTTCAATGCTTTCTGAATCTCATCCACACTAATCTCGCTATCAACATCCATACTAGGCGTGTCGCTCACAGCTCCAGCTTCAGGCTGTGTCTCCACACCTTCAGGTTCAAAAAGTCTTTCAAAATAATCCTTCCATCGTTCTAAAATTTTCTTTTCATCCTTTAATACACATCCCTCATTGTCCCTGATATCCGTCATTTTACATGTCTCTGATTTCTTCCGGACTGTTTTTACCATTTTCCAAAACAGTTTTATATTAGACCGGAAGTTGTCAGAGAATCTCCTGTCATTCTTTTCTTTCTCTTTGCTTTTACTTCTTTCAACACATTCTTTCACTTTCATTTTAGCCTCAACATACCTTTGTTTTCGTACCTCTACTACATTATTTCCTGCGTTCACTCTTCTGTCAGCCTTACTCGCTAACAGATCAAGCCATGCTTTCTTCTTCTCATCCACTACACGTTTTACATCATCATTCCACCAAGATTTATTGGATTTCCTTCCATTCTTTCTCTTTGCGACGCCACATATCTCAGTAGCTGTCTCGATCATTCCACTTTTCATTTTCTCCCATACATATTCCATTTCATACTCAACGTTTCTACAGAAATCTTCACTCAACCTTTCGCTCAATTTTTTGTGATATTCACCTTCAACATCCGTATCCTGTAATCTTTCTACTTTTATTCTTTCTAGCGCCGTTGTTTCCACATGGTTTCGGTGTCGCCAACGCTTGAACAGACCCCTGATTCGGCATACCACCAGGAAGTGGTCTGTTCCAACATTGGCTCCACGATGAACCCTTGTGTCTACAACATTGCCTCTTAATCTTTCGTCAACTATCACAAAATCTATCATACTTCTTTCTTCCTGTCTCTGCCAAGTATACATATGAATCTTTTTGTGGGCAAACATAGTGTTTGTCACAAAAAGATTCTTTTCCAGGCACACCTCGAGCAAACTAACACCATTCTCGTTTTTTCTTTCGTCACCAAACTTTCCAAGTACAGACTCATAGCCATCCCTTTTCACGCCAACCCATCCATTAAAGTCTCCCATCAATAACACTCTCTCATTCCCCTCACATGCATCAAGTATTTCTCTCACACTCTCCCAGAACTCCTCGCGGTCCTTGATGGGCTTGGACATGTCCGGGGCATACACCACCAATACGTACAAGCGGACCAAACCCACCTTCAGTCGGACCCATAGGAGTCTTGGGCTCACACACTCGTAATCAATCATGCATTGAGCCATTCGTTCAGAGAGGACAACTCCTACACCTTGGCAAGCCCTTTCATTCTGTGGTATACCAGACCACAGGGCTGTAAAAGTATCGTGCGTGGACCTGTCCACCCCCTTCCTCTTGGTCTCGCTCACAGCCAGCACATCAATCTGCCTCGCATTCATCATCTCATACACTTCATCCTCCTTATCTTTCATTCCTCCACAAACATTCAATGTGGCAAAGCGGCTTTCCGTTGCCCACTTTCCGCCCCCTCGTGAAACGCGACGTGACGAGTGGCGAGCTGCATCGCCGTCATTTTTAGGATTTAAGATGTTTACTTCCATTTTTCGTCCCACGAGTAGCTAGGGAAGTAAACTGTCGACCCTGGCAGAGCCCCGCTTGCCAGGGTAAGGCTATATTAGAGCCTGGAGGCACCAAACCCCAGGATTTTATTTTGCACGCTCGAGACTAGACTCGCCTCTAGCCACGCATCCTTCGGCACGGCAACCTTGGATTGGCGTAAAAGGGGCAGGTACGGGAAGTGGAAATGAGACGGGATAGTAGCGGACTAGGTGTGGGTAAAAGGAAGAAAGGATGCTATTGTCACGGAGAGGTACTGGGAGTGTGACAATAGTAGCTGGAGGTGTCCGGGGCCGCAACCCGTATCCACCCACTCGGTTACTGGACAAGCAACCGGCGGAATGAACCCTCTGAACATTTATTATAAAATCTAACACTATTACAAATAAAGCTTTTTGAGGTTTTAGCTAATCTATGTCTTATTAGTTGTACATTATTCTTACACCGTGTATCATAGTTATGATTGTCGGAATTAAGAGAGGAATCATTAATGTATTTTCTGGCATAGCATATGTTCTGGTAAACTTATGCACTTGGTAAAGTCATGATTCCTATCTCTCCGAACGCTGTCCTACAAGTATCTCTAGTTTTCATATTTAGGATGTACCGCAAGGCCCTCTTCTGTAATAAAAATATTATATTTGAGTCTGCTGCATTTCCCCAAAACATAAGGCCATATGACATGATGCTCTCAAAATAGGCATGATAAACCGTCTTTGCAGCATGAGTTCCGCATAGCTCTTTAATTTTTTTTATAGCATAACAAGCGGAACTCAACTTACCAGCTAAAGAGTTTATGTGGGCTTTCTGTATAAAATATAGCTGTTAGTTTTTCCAAATAAAATTTTAAAAAAATATTGAAGCGCCGGCGGCGCGGCGGCGGCGGCGCGGCGGAATGTATCAACAACAGTTTGCTTTGTTATCGCGCCGATCTCGTGGCATTCTGAGACATTCTCACGACCCACTGTCAAGAAAAAAATATTTTTATTCTTTCGACCCAATTACATTTAATTTTAAGGATCGTTCTGACCCACTTACCAGAAAACACAGATACCTACAGTAAGTGAACTTCCTTTGTAGCAATAAGTGTACAGAAACTAGAATGTATTTTAATTTAGCAAATATTTAAATACAAAGAGTCACGTACAGCAATAAGTAGCGTTCATTTAAATAAAGCATATTGTCAAATAGTTTATTGTCTTTCATTATTTGTTTTATTTATCAAATACAACTAATAATTTTAATTAACAGAACATAGAAGTATTTTTAACTTTTTTATTCACATCAATAAAATGAAAAAGAAAGGAAACAAACGGAATAATTGGCTAGAATTTCTAAGGTTGCAAAAAATATAATATAAGAAATATATAATATAAAAAATAAAATATGACCAAATTGTTCAGAAAAAATGTGACATGAAGTTATTTTTCATAATATCGAATAGAATATTGCCAGTTAGCAGTTACCTAACTGTAGCTATGAGATAATAAAGTTAAGTTAGACTAAGTATTACTGCTCTGTATACAAAAGTTTATCACACTCAATAAATGGTTTTTTATTTATTATTTATTATTAATAAAACTTACTTTATTAAAAAAATATTTAGTTTATTATGAACTATGTATCTAAATAGAAGTATTATATACTGGTGTTGTATGTTTACTGTGAATTTTCAGCACAGTAAACATACAACACCAGTATAGCATACTTCTATTTAGATACATTTTACTTATACATATTTCCATTTTACATATTCTACTTCGTTCAGGAAGACTATAAACCGTCTTGAAGAAAGTAAGTAACTATCGCCCATAGTTACTTACGGTCATCGAGAAGGTTTAGTGTCTTCCAGGATACAGCTCGGCCTTCGGCCACGCCCTTAGTTACTTACTTTCTTCGAGAAGGATTATAGTCTTCCTGAACGCAGCTCGACCTTAGGCCTCGCCCTCAGTTACTTACTTTCTTCGAGAAGGTTGAAGGTCTTCCAGAACGCAGCTCGGCCTTCGGCCGCGCCCTTTGTTACTTATTTTCTTCGAAAAGATTTAAACTCTTCCTGAACGCAGCTCGGCCTTCGGCCTCGCCTTTAGTATGTTATTACTTTCTTTGAGAATGTTTATTGTTTTTATCTTAATCCAATTCACCTTCCGGTCCCAGCCTTAGATACTTGTTTTCTTCTTTTGAAATACGAATTTCACGCGAGCGAATCCGCGGGAAAAAGCTATCGATATTAAAATAAGAAAATTCAGTTAAAATAATCAAATACTTTAGATACCTAACTAAGTAAAATACTCCACATATTAGCGTAACCGGAACTGAATTTTATTTAGCCTATTCTGTGTCTCGTATAACTAAATGTGCGTGTACTAATTAATTTAATCGAATTTAGATGATCGGCTTAAATTTTATGGAGGAAATTCATATACATATTCGCCTCGCCCCGCCTAGGACACCGCTATGTTTTGTTAATTTAAAATTATTAGTTGTATTTGATAAATAAAACAAATAATGAAAGACAATAAACTATTTGACAATATGCTTTATTTAAACTACTTATTGCTGTACGTGACTCTTTGTAGTTAGATATTTGCTAAATAAAAGAAATACATTAAAGTTTCTGTACACTTATTGCCACAAAGGAAGTTCACTTACTGTATGTGTGTTTTATGGTAAGTGGGTCAGAACGATCCATAGAATAAAATGTCATTGGGTCAGAAGAATTTTTTTTTTTTTTTTTGAAAATGGGTCCTGAGATGGGGTCAGAACACCACGAGATCATCGCCGCGCCTGCGCTGCCCCGCGCCGCGCCCGCGTGCGGGGTAGCTCGCTCGCTGCTGCGGTGCTGGAGGCTCGCTCGTCACCCAACGCGATAGATTCTGTGGCGATAGTCACAGACATCTGACATCACAACACCACATCCGCTACTGTGCTTAATCGTTTTTAGGGTTCCGTATAGTTTATTGTTTATTCATCAACAATTTATATTATAGGCAGCACGCCACGCCACGTCGGCCTCGTTCTTAGTTAGTTTCTTTGAGAAAGTATATGGTTTAGCTATACGCAGCTTCGCCCTCCGTCTGCGGCGTCGCCATTAGTTACTTAGTATCTTCGAGTATGACCGACCTGTGGCCTCGCCCGTAGTAACTATACTACTATTTCTATTAGATTTCAATGCACCTTTCCTAAAAATATGTTATGCTACTGAAAGCAAAAATACTTACGCACAAATTATTTGTTTTCACTATTTGTGAAGTAGACGGAAAAACTATCTGGTGGATCTTTCAATACTTGACGCTAACGGTATGGAGGCCTAGTTGTAATATAAAAAAGAACAACTGGCATTTTTGTTTTATTTCGATGTCTATTTCGCTGCCAGATCTCAAATTGACAATGGAGACACAGATGATAGGAAGGTCATTTTATACAGTGGAATGTAGGTTCGCGGCAATGTAGGTTGTGCTGATTTAAGTGGACGCAATTTATTCTCTCTCTCTCTCTCTCTCTCTCTCTCTCTCTTTCTCTCTCTCTCCCCTCCCTCCCTCCCTCCCTTTCCCACCCCTCCTCCTCCTTCACCCATCCCTCCTTCCCTCTCCCTTTAGATTAATTACGTAGCTGATTGTTTAGGGTTTTACGACAACTCATCTCTTTCATCTCTTCAACCCCTATTTCACCCCTTTCTTGGTATCACTCGCGGCTGCACGTTCACTTAGTATTGTGGCGCTGCGTGTTACATTTCTCACATCGATATAAACATTATTATTATTTATTGCTGGAACAATTCTCGCTACAATTTACTATTTAGCTAAGGAATGCATTATTTCGCAATGCGTGCGTGTGGTGATCTTGCATACTTACCGCTGCGCATGCGTGCAGTGCATTTTGAACAGTTTATTTACGGAGCTCAATAATTTGGAACAATTTCTTATGTTGAACTTACTTCGCGCATCAGCAACAATACATGTGTGTGCATGTGTGTGTGTATGTGTGAGAGGGTGTGTGTGAGGGTGTGTGCGAGGGGGTGTCTGATAGTCCAACGGTAGTTCGTTCGTTCGTTATAATGCCAGCAGCATGGCATATACTCACCACACACACACACAAACACACACGCGCACACACTCGACACGGCCAGCACATGATAGTGCCTACGTTTCGGTAATAATCGGTGAATAATTTATGGAAATTCTTACTTTTTGCGGCGCGTGAATTATTGTCCGACCAACACACATTCGAATTGGCGCGGCGGGGGCGGAGGGGTCGCTGGGAACGGTGGCGAGCGCTGGGGAGCTGGCGAGCGTTGGGGAGCTGGTGAGCGCTGGAGAGCTAGGGAGCGCTGGAGAGATGGGGAGCGCTAGGGAGCTGGGTGGGGGCGCTGGGGAACGCTGGGGAGCTCTGGGGTGTGCTGCAACGTTATACTTAGCTGTTACCAGCGGTACCTACATCTCTAACAAATTTGCCAACTCAAACTCCTACTCAAACTGAGCACGGGCTGCACGGAACATCCGAACTCATCGCGAGCAGGCCAAGCTTTAGTTCGAACACGAGACGAGCGAGTGGCCCTCTTGCTCTTGCTCGCTGACAGCGACAGCGCTGGACGGAACGTATTTTTCTGCACTGTTCGGTTACTGCTTAGGTTTTTGTTGACTGCCTGCTCACTTCCTTGGATAACTTGGGGCGCGGCGGTGGCGCGGGGGCGGGGAAGCCTAGCTCCCCGCCGGCGGCGTGTCGACGGCTCGCACACCGGACACCTCCCGCTGCAGTGCTGCGTCGCTAGCGAGCCTTAGGACACGCACTTGTGAAGCAACGCAGCCAATGCCCCCCGAGGAGGTGCCCCTGCCCCGAGTGCTAGGCACAAGTCACCGGGGAAAGCTCCGCGGACTGTAGGGGTAGGCAGTCAACATGAACCCCGGCGCGGCAGAGCCGCTGTCCGCCAAACATTTCTCATTCTCCGTGGCGTTTGTTTATTTTGCGACGCCAGAGTTAAACGTCAGACGACATTCACAAGTTGCGATCCAGTCAGTCCAGTTATCCACACACGAGTACAGTCAAGTTCGAGCCGCGGGCTTTTACAACTATTTCAATAAAACCTAAGTCCTCGCGGAAACTTTCTGCTTGCCGTGAGATTAAAAGAAAATGCGTGCGGCGGCGGCGGCGGCGGAGACTGTGCGGGGTCGGTCGGTAGGGCACAGCACAGCGAGCTTGTGTGAGTGTGTGGGTGGTCGCACGCGGCACGACGCACGCGCAGCGACAGCACTTCCCGCCGCCCCCGCTCCGGCTTCACTCCAACAAACATAACAATTCTTCAATTAATTCTTTCTCAGCGAAGGATTCGTTCCCCGATACGTGTTCCTCGCCTTTCTTGAACAATTCGCGACCAATGAGAATTACATCATGTCGCAGTAATAAAATATTACATTTCGTATTCATGCGTTCAGGAAGCGTGTGACCGAGTAGACAGAGTAGACAGTCGCAGAGTTGAAGGTTCGTCCGGTGTCAACCTCGACGCGACCCCGCCGCACTATGGATCGAGAAACGGCCTCCATAGTATTAGGAGATTTTTTTCGCAAACTTGATTTTTTTTTAAAAACTGTTTTTGTTATATTTAGGGTTACATAAGATAATACCAAATATATAGTTGTAGTGATATCAGTCAAGTAGATATTTTATTAAAAATACTTGAAGTTTTCAGTTGTATGGGACGGAGAATGTTTAGTCGATTTTTTCAAAAGTCTTTCGAGGTGTCGCAGATCTTTTAATACATCATGAAGTAGACCACGAGTGTAATAAGACCACATAAAAACTGTAACCCAATTCGACCCGGTATAGAAAATATCTAAGTCCGAATTTATAAATTTTCGTCTATTTTCTTTATACATTATTTATGGTTTAACTTTACAATTAATTACATTTTCTTATGTTTTGTGATTGCCAAGTGTGTAAGTTATACTAATTGGTACATTATGTAACAACTATACCTACCACTGTGGTCGAAAATACCCTCCAATATTTGTAGCGATTTAAATGTTTATTCGTTATTCATAATTGATTTGAGGACATATTAAATAAACAAATATGTGAAGACGCGTAGCTTGACAGTACGTATGTATGTTAGGTTCAAATATATAAAGTATATATATATATATTTTATATTTTAAAATTTGCAATGTATGTGACGGAGAACATTATATTTATTTTGCCGGACTACCAAGATGTGTCAAACTCTTATTAGCAAGGTTGAGTAGCACAACATAAAAATAAACATAATCAGTAAAAAAAAATTTTGAAATGTGCAGCCTTCCGAGTATCGGCAGGTCAAAGTATAGCATTTTTTACCTTTTTTCTTTAACAGTAATTTTTGGTTACATTATGATTGTACAATTATTAAGCAGGTATGCAAATATGTGAGGATAATTCTATATCAGATATGTACAGACCATTCCGATTAACAGTGTAAAAAAATAGCAATATTTTTATTTAATAAAACTGAAAACATTATAGTACATTATTCGAAACTGTTAAGAACTAACAAAGTCTTAACAGTAACGTGATGTTGAACGTGAAGGAAAAGAGGCTGTACAAAAAAAAAATTGTGAACGCACTTTCTCAAGATGTTAAAAAAATTTCTATTCAAAATTATTCACCAAAATTAATTTTATAAAAAAATTGTTTTATGTAAAATTTGAGCCGGTATAGAAAATATTTAAGTCTGAATTTGTAGATTTTTGTTTTCTTTCCTTTAAATATAATTTACAGTTTTAGAATAGAACATAAATACAAGGTTTTGCAGCTCATTCATTATGACGACGCATTAGATACTAATTACCATTCGGTAGACGAAAACATCCCACATCCCTGTTTGTGAAACCCCACTATATTGGTAAAAACCGGTTTAGTACATCAGGTGGTGTCCTTTGGTCACGAATTTCAGTTTAGTATTTGTTCAACGCGCGTAAGGGACGGATCTCTCCTTTCGAAACGAGTTATCGCTGTTTTCAAATACTTTCCTTCCTGCATTATTACTTGAAAACTAGGTACATTTTCGGTTCGAACTCTAACATTTTACAAAATGAAAGAGTTTAAATCAAATCTGAAACTTTTTGTTTTCTTAAAAAACGAGCAAGGCCTCTCCGACCCAAACATACTATTTGTCAAGTTTTCCGTTCATATATCTGATGAAAACCGTGATCAATTCAAGTGTTTTTGTAAAACCTACTTGTCTAATATGTACAAAAAGTGGAAAGTACAAATTATTCGTTCAGTTTCTTCAAATGCAAATTTGAAACATGGTTGACGTCAGACATAAAGTGGCCCGAATATGTTCAAAACATACCTCAAGAACCAAGACATGAGGAAGCGGAACCATTCGTACCGCAATCACCAGCGAAACAGCATTCAGAAGCTTCAACATCTCCTAAACCAGAGTTCAGTCCTCGAAAACAATTCCACGAACTTCACTACCAGCCAAAAAGGCGCAGAACCGCACATCTGTGTACGGAAAATGACTTTGACGAGCTCGCATTCGCTGCGGTGAATAAAGGTATTAATACGGAAAGACATGATGTTGCTGAGGTGCTTAAGTTTCTTCTGGAAAATTCAGATGAGGTTGGTAGAATAAAGGAATACATTCAAGTTAAAAAAAAAACACAATACTCGCCGGAGAAAGCCCTCAGCCTCTTCAGTTCCCCGCAACTCTCCAAATCGCAATACTGCGAACTACGGGCAACGGCAATTGAAGCAGGAGTTGAACTGTATCCCTTATACTATCAGCTCCAAAAAAAAGGTCGAGTGAAAGTGTCAAGGTCACGGAAGTGGAAGCACGTGTTTTTGCAGCATACAATAATGCAGGAAGGAAAGTATTTGAAAACAGCGATAACTCGTGTCGAAAGGAGAGATCCGTCACTTACGCGCGTTGAACAGATAATAAACTGAAATTCGCGACCAAAGGACACTAATTACCGGTTTTTACAAATATAGTGGGGTTTCACAAACAGGGATGTGGGAATGTTTTCGTCTTACCGAATGATAATTAGTATCTCATGCCTAGTCATAATGAATGAGCTGCAAAGCCTTGTATGTATGTTCTATTCTAAGATTGTAAATTATATTTAAAGGAAAGAAAACAAAAATCTACAAATTCAGACTTACATATTTTCTATACCGGCTCGAATTTTATATAAAACAATTTTTTTATAACATTAATTTTGGTGAATCTTTTATTTATAAGTTCGGTTTATTAATTTGTTCTGTTTTTATTCAACCTTGTATTTAATTTGGTGAATAATTTTGAATAGAATTTTTTTTAACATGTTCACGATTTTTTTTTGTACAGCCTCTTTTCCGTCACGTTCAACATCACGTTACTATTAAGACTTTGTTAGTTCTTAACAGTTTCGAATAATGTACTATAATGTTTTCAGTTTTATTAAATAAAAATATTGCTATTTTTTACACTGTTAATCGGAATGGTGTGTACATATCTGATATAGAATTATATGCCTCACATATTTGCATACCTGCTTAATAATTGTACAATCATAATGTAACCAAACATTACTGTTAAAGAAAAAAGGTAAAAAATGCTATACTTTACCTTTTGATACTTGGAAGACTGCACCTTTCTAACATTTTTTTTACTGAGTGTGTTTATTTTTATGTTGTGCTACACAACCTTGCTAATAAGAGTTTGACACATCTTTGTAGTCCGGCAAAATAAATATAATGTTCTCCGTCCCATACATTGCAAATTTTAAAATATAAAATACATATATATATACTTTATATATTTGAACCTAACATACATACGTACTGTCAAGCTACGCGTCTTCACATATTTGTTTATTTAATATGTCCTCAAATCAATTATGAATACCAAATAAACATTTAAAACGCTACAAATATTGGAGGGTATTTTCGACCACAGTGGTAGGTACAGTTGTTACATAATGTACAAATTAGTATAACTTACACACTTGGCAATCACAAAAGACAAGAAAATATAATTAATTCTAAAGTTAAACCATAAATAATGTATAAAGAAAATAGACGAAAATTTATAAATTCGGACTTAGATATTTTCTATACCGGGTCGAACTGGGTTACAGTTTTTATGTGGTCTTATTACACTCGTGGTCTACTTCATGATGTATTAAAAGATCTGCGACACCTCGAAAGACTTTTGAAAAAATCGACTAAACATTCTCCGTCCCATACAACTGAAAACTTCAAGTATTTTTAATAAAATATCTACTTGACTGATATCACTACAACTATATATTTGGTATTATCTTATGTAACCCTAAATATAACAAAAACAGTTTTAAAAAAAAAATCAAGTTTGCGAAAAAAATCTCCTAATACTATGGAGGCCGATTCTCGATCCATAGTGCGCCGCCGCCGCCGCCGCCGCGCGCCGCCTCTTACTTTCTTAGCTTACATCCGCAGCGCGCTGCGCTCACTGTTGGCAGCGATTCATTAACATATTCTATTTTTCCCGGTTGCATATTTCCGCTGTGGCCTACTACTCCTACTATTGCGTATTTAATTAAACGGATAATGGATTCCAGAGAATAGTAGCCTTGGCGTTTCTCGTCGCGGTTCTTTCTCCGCGGCGGCGCGGCGGTGCGGAGGTCAAGTTCGAGTCGCAGGAACTCTTTCACTTCCTAGTTGTTTCGCACGCGGCGAGCCGATAGTGCGCGCGGCGCGGGGCGGGCGGCGGCGGAGGTCAGCACGTAGGTAATTTATCGTTGCGATAAGCGTCTCGGTCGCGATAAATCCAACGGCGGCGTCGCATCGTCGTGAACGTGATTCGTTCTTGCAAATGTTTTGTTGTTCCGAGTTTTTTTTTTTGGATAATTTATCAACATTGTATTTCCGCGCCGAGCACGGTGGGGCGCGGCGCTCCCCGGCCGCTGCGGCCGGCGGCGCGGGCGGCTCTCCTGGTCGCGCAGCCCGCGCGCGCAGCCGGCCAGGCCAGCCGTGTGCGCTAGATATCACACAGTAAACTAATATCTAGCAGAATCTCTCTACGTATCCAGCACTATGCGAGCAAAGCGCGCTGCTGTCATGCATACATATTATATATTCATCTGTGTCCACACATATTCGTAATGAAAGAAACGTTTCGATCTGAAGACTAATCGACTTGCGCCATCACCCGCGCCCGCCAACTCTTCTTAAAATAAACGTGAATAAAAACATGATAACATGAGATTCAGCTTTCGGTATCCTAATTACTGTCCGCTAGAAGAAATGAAGGCTGTCGGCCCCGCGTCGTCGTCGGTTGAACAAGTGCGGGACGGCGTCCGCGTCGCGTCACACACCCACCGATCCTAGGCCCGCGGCTTCGCTCGCGGTATTGTAGGGTGTACTTTGTCACGTGACAAGCACGCATTTTCTCTGCGCCTCGCACTGCGCACAGTGTTGTCCGTTGCTCGCCGGACCCTGCGGAGAAATATCTTAGGTAGCCATCTGATTGTTAGATTCCATTATTGAAAACCGCATGTGAATCGGTCCAGCCGTTTTGGAGATTAAACGTTGCAGACAGACAGACAGACAGGCGTTTTTTTATAATAGTGGAGAAGAGAATAATAATGAGAATACATAGTCCAGAATATTATAATCAGCAGTGGAGTTCCTAAACTCATTAATAAATCTCAAACTGTAATTGCGGTATTCGGCCCACCCCCGCCACCTTTGTGCTCGCGACAAATTATTCTCTTCTGACGAGATTTCCACAAAAACGAGAACATTGTTACTCATTTTAATTCGAAAATAAACGGACGAACAGTACACGGATACACAAAGCCGGCCGCCCTCCCCCGCCCCGCCCCGCCCCGCCTCGAGTCTCGCGAAATGAAAGCCTCATTGTTACTGAAGAAAAACACAAATAATTCGCCCAGCGGGCGCGCTCACCGCGAGCCTCGCCAGCTCCTCAAATATACATTCCCATCTTTATATTACTATTATTATATTTTAAACATAAAAACAAATGAAAATATGTATTTCTCCTATAAGTAGGTACACATATAAAATGAAAACAAGAAAACGATAGCAAGAAAGAAACCTGAAGGAGAAAAAGGAACCAACTCAGAATTGTCAGCCTCGATAGCTCAGTGGTGCCGACAGTCAACCGTCGCTATTGAATGTCAGTACTTGGATGGGTGACCGCTGACCGTTGGAGGCTGACCGAGGTTCGGATTCCTCGTAAAACTGTAGGTCCCTTCCCTCCTAATCTTACATGGCGGTAGGGTTTAACCCGCCCGGGTTGGTACCAGCGCACTGAATGAAACGTCGGATGAAACGGCTATGTAAATAGTTTGTGTTTTCCGACCAGTTCAGTGTAGCCGGCACGATCAAAGGGGGAAGCACACTGACATGGCACCTAGTTCACCCGGTGTTATGGGCTGACATCACGGACGTTGTAGGTGATGTAGCCAACCGTGTCAGTTTCCATAAAAAAAAAAAATGCTGTTTACCCTACAGCGCTAACATTTTCCTGATAATGTAAATTATGTAAATACCTAAACAACAACATGAATCTAAGTGTGCTATTTCGTGCCCCGCACCCGCTACCACGGTGCTACCACCCATACATTAATTAATTTAAACACAACAACGAATTGGATTAAAAACCAAAACAAAACAAGAAACATAAGTTAAAATCCGGGCAGAGCAAAAATAACGTAGACCTGGAACTATCGGGTCATCTGAACAAGAATAACCATATTCTAACTAGTGGTGTAAGTGTACTGTTCGTTGACTCACTTACATTGAAAGTCAGTTCTCAGCATCCGGTCCGGACTCATCTAGACGTCTGGCAACCACCCCAGCACCCACTACCACCCACTACTCACTGAGGCGAGGCGGGGGCGGAGGAGAGCTCTGCTAATGAGCTCATTTTCTCAGCTCGTTTGCAACTAGCAAAGCCCTAGTGGCAGTTGTACCACGACTCCACGAGCCGCGAGCAGCGAGCAGCGAGTCGGCCAGTCTTCCGCTCTAGCGCTCACTACTTGTCTTTCCACCTCGAAGCAACTCCCTTTCTGCCGATACCTTTTGTACACGGATCGTTCTCCGGCAAGCCTGGTTATTAGTTACTTATGCAGCTGGCAGCAGCTGGCTGTAGAGAGCAAACTATTTTGTCCTACACATCGCCGTTCACACAAAACAGTATAGGGTGGTAGAGTAGAGTAGGCAGTGTCAGATTGGAACCGATACAACGAGCACACTACTCGCTACGTGTAAAAACAGGTAGAGTCGCGCGCGGGCGAGTGGCCGGTAGAGTATCTGTTCACACACAACAGTATAGGGCGGTAGAGTAGAGTAGGCAGTGTCAGATTGGAACCGATACAACGAGCACACTACTCGCTACGTGTAAAAACAGGTAGAGTAGCGCGCGGGCGAGTGGCCGGTAGAGTATCTGTTCACACACAACAGTATAGGGCGGTAGAGTAGAGTAGGCAGTGTCAGATTGGAACCGATACAACGAGCACACTACTCGCTACGTGTAAAAACAGGTAGAGTCGCGCGCGGGCGAGTGGCCGGTAGAGTATCTGTTCACACACAACAGTATAGGGCGGTAGAGTAGAGTAGGCAGTGTCAGATTGGAACCGATACAACGAGCACACTACTCGCTACGTGTAAAAACAGGTAGAGTAGCGCGCGGGCGAGTGGCCGGTAGAGTAGCTGTTCACACACAACAGTATAGGGCGGTAGAGTAGAGTAGGCAGTGTCAGATTGGAACCGATACAACGAGCACACTACTCGCTACGTGTAAAAACAGGTAGAGTCGCGCGCGGGCGAGTGGCCGGTAGAGTATCTGTTCACACACAACAGTATAGGGCGGTAGAGTAGAGTAGGCAGTGTCAGATTGGAACCGATACAACGAGCACACTACTCGCTACGTGTAAAAACAGGTAGAGTCGCGCGCGGGCGAGTGGCCGGTAGAGTAGCTGTTCACACACAACAGCATAGGGCGGTAGAGTAGAGTAGGCAGTGTCAGATTGGAACCGATACAACGAGCACACTACTCGCTACGTGTAAAAACAGGTAGAGTCGCGCGCGGGCGAGTGGCCGGTAGAGTATCTGTTCACACACAACAGTATAGGGCGGTAGAGTAGAGTAGGCAGTGTCAGATTGGAATCGATACAACGAGCACGCTACTCGCTACGTGTGCAAACAGATAGAGTAGCGCGCGGGCGAGTGGCCGGTAGAGTAGCTGTTCACACACAACAGTATAGGGCGGTAGAGTAGAGTAGGCAGTGTCAGATTGGAATCGATACAACGAGCACGCTACTCGCTACGTGTGCAAACAGATAGAGTAGCGCGCGGGCGAGTGGCCGGTAGAGTAGCTGTTCACACACAACAGTATAGGGCGGTAGAGTAGAGTAGGCAGTGTCAGATTGGAATCGATACAACGAGCACGCTACTCGCTACGTGTGCAAACAGGTAGAGTAGCGCGCGGGCGAGTGGCCGGTAGAGTAGCTGTTCACACACAACAGTATAGGGCGGTAGAGTAGAGTAGGCAGTGTCAGATTGGAATCGATACAACGAGCACGCTACTCGCTACGTGTGCAAACAGGTAGAGTAGCGCGCGGGCGAGTGGCCGGTAGAGTATCTGTTCACACACAACAGTATAGGGCGGTAGAGTAGAGTAGGCAGTGTCAGATTGGAATCGATACAACGAGCACGCTACGTGTACAAACAGGTAGAGTAGCGCGCGGGCGAGTGGCCGGTAGAGTAGCTGTTCACACACAACAGTATAGGGCGGTAGAGTAGAGTAGGCAGTGTCAGATTGGAATCGATACAACGAGCACGCTACTCGCTACGTGTACAAACAGGTAGAGTCGCGCGCGGGCGAGTGGCCGGTAGAGTAACTGTTCACACACAACAGTATAGGGCGGTAGAGTAGAGTAGGCAGTGTCAGATTGGAATCGATACAACGAGCACGCTACTCGCTACGTGTACAAACAGGTAGAGTCGCGCGCGGGCGAGTGGCCGGTAGAGTAGCTGTTCACACACAACAGTATAGGGCGGTAGAGTAGAGTAGGCAGTGTCAGATTGGAATCGATACAACGAGCACGCTACGTGTACAAACAGGTAGAGTAGCGCGCGGGCGAGTGGCCGGTAGAGTAGCTGTTCACACACAACAGTATAGGGCGGTAGAGTAGAGTAGGCAGTGTCAGATTGGAATCGATACAACGAGCACGCTACTCGCTACGTGTGCAAACAGATAGAGTAGCGCGCGGGCGAGTGGCCGGTAGAGTAGCTGTTCACACACAACAGTATAGGGCGGTAGAGTAGAGTAGGCAGTGTCAGATTGGAACCGATACAACGAGCACGCTACTCGCTACGTGTGCAAACAGGTAGAGTAGCGCGCGGGCGAGTGGCCGGTAGAGTATCTGTTCACACACAACAGTATAGGGCGGTAGAGTAGAGTAGGCAGTGTCAGATTGGAACCGATACAACGAGCACGCTACTCGCTACGTGTGCAAACAGGTAGAGTAGCGCGCGGGCGAGTGGCCGGTAGAGTATCTGTTCACACACAACAGTATAGGGCGGTAGAGTAGAGTAGGCAGTGTCAGATTGGAACCGATACAACGAGCACGCTACTCGCTACGTGTGCAAACAGGTAGAGTAGCGCGCGGGCGAGTGGCCGGTAGAGTATCTGTTTACACACAACAGTATATGGCGGTAGAGTAGAGTAGGCAGTGTCAGATTGGAACCGATACAACGAGCACGCTACTCGCTACGTGTGCAAACAGGTAGAGTCGCGCGCGGGCGAGTGGCCGGTAGAGTATCTGTTCACACACAACAGTATAGGGCGGTAGAGTAGAGTAGGCAGTGTCAGATTGGAACCGATACAACGAGCACGCTACTCGCTACGTGTGCAAACAGGTAGAGTCGCGCGCGGGCGAGTGGCCGGTAGAGTATCTGTTCACACACAACAGTATAGGGCGGTAGAGTAGAGTAGGCAGTGTCAGATTGGAACCGATACAACGAGCACGCTACTCGCTACGTGTGCAAACAGGTAGAGTAGCGCGCGGGCGAGTGGCCGGTAGAGTATCTGTTCACACACAACAGTATAGGGCGGTAGAGTAGAGTAGGCAGTGTCAGATTGGAATCGATACAACGAGCACGCTACTCGCTACGTGTGCAAACAGATAGAGTAGCGCGCGGGCGAGTGGCCGGTAGAGTAGCTGTTCACACACAACAGTATAGGGCGGTAGAGTAGAGTAGGCAGTGTCAGATTGGAATCGATACAACGAGCACGCTACTCGCTACGTGTGCAAACAGATAGAGTAGCGCGCGGGCGAGTGGCCGGTAGAGTAGCTGTTCACACACAACAGTATAGGGCGGTAGAGTAGAGTAGGCAGTGTCAGATTGGAATCGATACAACGAGCACGCTACTCGCTACGTGTACAAACAGGTAGAGTCGCGCGCGGGCGAGTGGCCGGTAGAGTATCTGTTCACACACAACAGTATAGGGCGGTAGAGTAGAGTAGGCAGTGTCAGATTGGAACCGATACAACGAGCACGCTACTCGCTACGTGTGCAAACAGGTAGAGTAGCGCGCGGGCGAGTGGCCGGTAGAGTATCTGTTCACACACAACAGTATAGGGCGGTAGAGTAGAGTAGGCAGTGTCAGATTGGAACCGATACAACGAGCACGCTACTCGCTACGTGTGCAAACAGGTAGAGTAGCGCGCGGGCGAGTGGCCGGTAGAGTATCTGTTCACACACAACAGTATAGGGCGGTAGAGTAGAGTAGGCAGTGTCAGATTGGAACCGATACAACGAGCACGCTACTCGCTACGTGTGCAAACAGGTAGAGTAGCGCGCGGGCGAGTGGCCGGTAGAGTATCTGTTTACACACAACAGTATAGGGCGGTAGAGTAGAGTAGGCAGTGTCAGATTGGAACCGATACAACGAGCACGCTACTCGCTACGTGTGCAAACAGGTAGAGTAGCGCGCGGGCGAGTGGCCGGTAGAGTATCTGTTTACACACAACAGTATAGGGCGGTAGAGTAGAGTAGGCAGTGTCAGATTGGAACCGATACAACGAGCACGCTACTCGCTACGTGTGCAAACAGGTAGAGTCGCGCGCGGGCGAGTGGCCGGTAGAGTATCTGTTCACACACAACAGTATAGGGCGGTAGAGTAGAGTAGGCAGTGTCAGATTGGAACCGATACAACGAGCACGCTACTCGCTACGTGTGCAAACAGGTAGAGTAGCGCGCGGGCGAGTGGCCGGTAGAGTATCTGTTCACACACAACAGTATAGGGCGGTAGAGTAGAGTAGGCAGTGTCAGATTGGAACCGATACAACGAGCACGCTACTCGCTACGTGTGCAAACAGGTAGAGTAGCGCGCGGGCGAGTGGCCGGTAGAGTATCTGTTTACACACAACAGTATAGGGCGGTAGAGTAGAGTAGGCAGTGTCAGATTGGAACCGATACAACGAGCACGCTACTCGCTACGTGTGCAAACAGGTAGAGTAGCGCGCGGGCGAGTGGCCGGTAGAGTATCTGTTTACACACAACAGTATAGGGCGGTAGAGTAGACTAGGCAGTGTCAGATTGGAACCGATACAACGAGCACGCTACTCGCTACGTGTGCAAACAGGTAGAGTAGCGCGCGGGCGAGTGGCCGGTAGAGTATCTGTTTACACACAACAGTATAGGGCGGTAGAGTAGACTAGGCAGTGTCAGATTGGAACCGATACAACGAGCACGCTACTCGCTACGTGTGCAAACAGGTAGAGTAGCGCGCGGGCGAGTGGCCGGTAGAGTATCTGTTTACACACAACAGTATAGGGCGGTAGAGTAGACTAGGCAGTGTCAGATTGGAACCGATACAACGAGCACGCTACTCGCTACGTGTACAAACAGGTAGAGTCGCGCGGGGCGACAACATTTAATTTTGCTGGCTACTCTACTAATAACAACGCTTAACTAAATGTTTTCCAAAAATGTGTAAAACACTTTTCCCTACCCCGGGGGAGCGGAACGGCGCGGTGGGGGAGCGAACTGAACCAGCTAAAGCACTTTAGCCGACAGAAGGACCGCGAGTGCCTTCAATTATGGGATACTCGAGTGTTGGGGTCGACAACAGTGTTGCAGCGAAATCCTCTCCTCCCTCCGAGTCCACTCGGCGCGGAGTCCTACCGGCCCCACACAGCCCTCTACTCTACCCACCGCTACTCTTGCTGCTCCACGCTCAAACGTCAGCGCTGTCGGCTCCTACTTTACCTCGCAGCCGCCTGCAAACTGCAAAGGACGAATCAGATCAGTGCGATCATACTGAGTAGAATAGCCAGTGTCGATATTAGTAAATACTTAGAACTTGTAAGAGCAAATCCTACTCGTAAGCTTATACTTTGTAACGCCTACGAGTGCTGCGTTATATGGTTCGATATTTGAACTTGAAACAGTTACGGGGCGTCGCGTGCGCCGCGCAGGCCACGGTATGTAGTACAGTACTTATCGCCGACAATGCATAATCTGTTGGGTGTAGGTACTTAATGCATTTTCGGACTCGCTCGCGGCTATGAACAGACTCGGCGCGATGTGCGCCGGGGCGGGGCGGCGGCGGGGGTGGGGCGGTGACAACACGGTCGAGCGAGGCCCACACAATAGACTCGCCGGCGACTCCGGACTATCATTTTGCTGTAAAGCGTATGATTACTGCCCTGGAAGCGGCGATATCGTTCGCTTTATACCGCTCAACTAAAAAAGTGATGCCGTGGAGACGATCTCCACCGAGATCTTTATTAGCTCGCGGGATGTGCTCCTCCGACAACCTCCGCGCCGCGCCGACAAGCACCGAGAGTGGACTCGATGCGCTTTTTATCGGTTGTCAAATATTTACATCTCTGGAAGAATTGGCCACTAAATGTTTTATGGATTAGCGAGATGAGATGACATAATACGTAGCGCAGAGAAGAAATTACATTCGCAGCGCCGCTCGGCCCGCCCGCACCCCGCACCCGCAACCGCTGCTGGTGCGGGCTGCGGCTGCGGTTCAGGTTTGGACACCTTCACCAGGCTAATCGGCCAACTAATCGCCCGGAACTGGAGAGCGTCGCCGCTTCTCGCCGAGTTAGATAGATGAAAGTTGTCTTCACCGCCTCGGCTCGAGAGCGGCTCTCGTACTTCCTGCTCGCCGCGGCCGCGCCGCCGCCTCCGCACGCAGCGCATCAGCGGACAGTAGTCAGTACAATCGACACAACAGAATGGAGCAGTCGGCCGCGCGCGCCCGCCCCCGCGCCCGCGCCCGCGCCCCCTCGCGCGCCCTCTCCCGCGCCCGCGCCCGCTGACTGACGCAGACGACGACGTCAACGTCCGATCTCGTTATCGATTTGTTTATGCCTTTGCGCAGTGCTGAGTTGCAATGAATGCGTTTGGTTCGTTCAATGTGCTTGGATGAGCTCGCGGCTCGGGACGCGCGGTTGTGACGCCGGGTGCAGTGGGGGGCGGGGCGCGCCGCCCGCCGCCGCGGAGAGTGATCGCTTAGGAGAATGAACTCGGAGACGATGTCCAGCTACGTGTTGAGGAAGATGCGCCGGTACACGTGCGGGCGCGGCCGCCGCCGGCGCAACAGTAAGTCGCTCTCGCTCACCCGAGAGCCTTCTACATATTATGGGGACACACAACACACGGTAACGGCAAAATGCAACTAGAGCGCGCATAGATGTCTGGATGTTCTGCCGTATGCGGTACCTAACTCTCCGCATCATGCAACACTCGATCACATGTCTAGCCGTATTGTCTCATAGCCTCTCATCTGTGGTTAGTTGCCCCGTTCCTCCGTGCCCACAGGATGCGAGTGGAGAGTGAGGTGGAGGCTGCGCGCGATCACTCCGCGCCTGCGCGGTGCGAGAGCTGGTCGCTGGTGCGCACACCACACCTACCGTGGCGTTGCATCTACTGTTAGCGCCCACGTACGTGGCCTCTGCCTGCGGGCGGAGGCCGATAGATCTTTAAACGATTATCGTACTTCAACCACGCAATAGAACCTTATTAGATAATAATATGTTATAAATAAAAAAGAGGTTTCGTAAACGTCGTTACTTTCAGAGATTGATTCACAATACTATACATTCCATTCTCTCATTCCTGCCGGCGGCTACGAACGTACGCGCTGACTGTACCTCCTACCTACATACTATTAGTTAAGTCTGCATCGTGAGCGGCGACCAGAATTTCCACCACTTATGACTTATGTGTTGTATGTAAATAGTTTATGGCTTACTCCCACTTGAATTATTTTCGAAAAACATTAAGCTTGTCTGTGTACACACAATACGGTCTCGACTTAATACAGTTTTCAACACTGACTGACAGACAACTCAAAGCCTAAACCGGTGGGCTTATAAGCGTGAAATTTTGCATTGCTTATATAACGTAGGAGAGCAGTGAGGAAGGATTTTTGAAAATTAATCACCCCTAAGGTGGTTAAATAGGGGATTAAAATTTGTGTTGAAGTTCTTAATTGTTGAAGATGGAAATATGAAAATTTGTGCTTAGGCTTCTGCTTATAAATAAAACCTGTCGTGTTTTTGGAAATTCATCCTCCAATGGGGATAATTCTTCACCAACATAAGGGTGAAAGTTTGTACGGGAAGTGCGTCATTTTTTAAGTTAGAAATATGGAAATTGGTGTTTAGGCTTCTAGCTGTTTATAAATAAGTCAGTTGTATCAGCGTTTTGGGTAATTCATCCTCTAAGAGGGAGAGAAGAAGGGAGGGAAGGAGAGAAGGATGGAAAGAGGAAGGGAGAGAGAGAGAATATAATATTGCGCCGACTCAAATTTAGAATTACCCACAATGACGCGAGCGAAGCCGCGGGCAATAAGCTAGTCATACATAACCTGGAGCCGATAGTTGTGTCTATTTGAAGTAATCATTACATTAGCAAATAAATAATTGGCACAACAGCTGTCCACCCACACCTACCCCAGTGTATCTGTTGATTTGAAGAAACTCACTCAGGAGTCTTCAAGTCGCGTGTTAGTGCCCCGCCCGACACTTGTCCGCTTACAGCCCGGACTGGCACCTCCTGCGGTCTTGCAGTCCACCCACAATCCGGTAATAGTACCTACAAAGTAATAAACCCGTACACAGGTGCGTACTAGAATTATTCCAAATCAGCTGCCATGAAGAAGTTGCCGCACCGCGCCCGACTCCTCCCGCAGAGCGGTCAGAGCAAGAGGGTCAGAGACACGTCTTCGTAGTTTACGTTCTAAGTGCTCTATCCAATTAGTCCACCAATCACGCACCATTTTACTCCACGTGCGCTGGTTCGCCACCGCTCCGTGGACGCGACCGATATAGTTCCATGCCCACTTCGATGACTACTCCACGTCCGCTATTTCGCCACCGCTCCGTGGACGCGACCGATATAGTTCCATGCCCATTTCGATGGCTTTACTCCACGTGCGCTGGTTCGCCACCGCTCCGTGGACGTGACCGATATAGTTCCATGCCCACTTCGATGACTTTACTCCACGTACGCTGGTTCGCCACCGCTCCGTGGACGCGACCGATATAGTTCCATGGCCACTTCGATGACTTTACTCCACGTGCGCTGGTTCGCCACCGCTCCGTGGACGCGACGGATATAGTTCCATGCCCACTTCGATGACTTTACTCCACGTACGCTGGTTCGCCACCGCTCCGTGGACGCGACCGATATAGTTCCATGCCCACTTCGATGACTTTACTCCACGTGCGCTAGTTCGCCACCGCTCCGTGGACGCGACCGATATAGTTCCATGCCCACTTCGATGACTTTACTCCACGTGCGCTAGTTCGCCACCGCTCCGTGGACGCGACCGATATAGTTCCATGCCCACTTCGATGACTTTACTCCACGTACGCTGGTTCGCCACCGCTCCGTGGACGCGACCGATATAGTTCCATGCCCACTTCGATGACTTTACTCCACGTGCGCTAGTTCGCCACCGCTCCGTGGACGCGACCGATATAGTTCCATGCCCACTTCGATGACTTTACTCCACGTACGCTGGTTCGCCACCGCTCCGTGGACGCGACCGATATAGTTCCATGCCCACTTCGATGACTTTACTCCACGTGCGCTAGTTCGCCACCGCTCCGTGGACGCGACCGATATAGTTCCATGCCCACTTCGATGACTTTACTCCACGTGCGCTAGTTCGCCACCGCTCCGTGGACGCGACCGATATAGTTCCATGCCCACTTCGATGACTTTACTCCACGTGCGCTAGTTCGCCACCGCTCCGTGGACGCGGCCGATATAGTTCCATGCCCACTTCGATGACTTTACTCCACGTGCGCTAGTTCGCCACCGCTCCGTGGACGCGACCGATATAGTTCCATGCCCACTTCGATGACTTTACTCCACGTGCGCTAGTTCGCCACCGCTCCGTGGACGCGACCGATATAGTTCCATGCCCACTTCGATGACTTTACTCCACGTGCGCTAGTTCGCCACCGCTCCGTGGACGCGGCCGATATAGTTACATGCCCACTTCGATGACGTGTGCCCTCAGTGGTGGGAACAATTAGCCAGGTGCAATGTAGCTATGGTCTCTATAGGTCGGACCCCACACGCGCTACTACACTACACTACACTACATACAGTATCACGTCTCTCCAGCCGGCCGTGTTGTGTGCGATGTGGGCGGTGTCGGCGGCGGCGGCGGAGGCGGCGCGCGGGTCCGCTTGCACTGACGTGTGCCGCCGGTGTCGTGTCGTGCTGTGCAGTGTGTGTGTGTGAGTGTGTGAGCCGCGTCCGCCCCGCCTGCGACCCAGCGGCCGAGCGGCACTCCACCATCTTCAGCCAAAATTCCGTTCAAAATGAGAAGAGGTAAGTTTTCTAATGCCGACGCTGCTGCTCCAGTGCGATCAAGCCGACGCATGTCCCGAGCCGAAAATGTTGAGCGCGCATTGATTGTAGCGGCGTGGCCGGCCGCGGCGCCGGCGCCGGCGCGTGACACGGTACAGCCGTGGCCTAAAACGACAAGGTCTCCGCGAACACACCACGACTAACAGAACCATCCGACGAGCTAACCAACGCGGCCGCGGTGCGGCGAGCTAACATCCAGCAATAATTCCATTCACCATCAGTTAACTCACCCTTCCCTTCCTTTTTCATTTAATTATGTACATCCTTTCAAATTAGTTAGGATTAATCGACTATCTCTGGATACTGTCCACTTCGGCGCAGTACCAACTGACAGTACAGATGTGATACAGATGAGTAGTTGTTTATCAGTCTGCGGGTCATGTCATGAGCCCTGCGAGGTGGCCTCCTAAACAGAGTCACTACGCCGCGCCGCGCGCGCGCGCGTCACGCACGCACGACACTCGCGCGACATTGATGTGAAGTCAGACAGCGTAAAGAGTGATGATATTGTAAATCGTTCATGGATTTCAGTTGTTCTTTATTGCTCCCCTCTACCCTCCACTACCTCTTTCCGTGTGTAGGTGCGTAGATTCAATCTTCACTTGCGGCGAGCTTGGCCAGCTCTGCAAATGGAAACCGCGAGATTTGGCATCCTTACACCTTACACTTTGTCTAACGATGCCCATGGACATTCTGTGATGCACGGGGATTGAGAATTCCATGCAGTCCTGACAGGAGCCTTTCCACACCCCTTGTGAAAAACTCACGACTGTCCCCATTTTTCCGGTTATGTGAATAAATTACCTACAGAAACGATCCGTGGCAGGTCAATTGAACCCCCGTGAAATAATATTTCATATATTATATGTATGAAATATACATGGTGTATATTTGTATGTATACTTTGGTGTATATATTTGCATTCCCATCCTACCCTATCCAGCTCGACACATTTATAGAAGCCACAAATTACATCGATTCGAAATTTCTCATTGTAATCTCTTATTCGATTAAATATATCCCTTATTACTGGAGTGGCTAGATCTAAATTGCAATGGTGTTTGGACAGCAGCCGAAGACTATCGCCGAGACGGAAGTCATCAAACATCTGCCGCCACATTCCGTACATTTATCATGTGTCTTGAGAATTTCGCGCCATTTAGTGATGCGCACTATCCTGTTATTGATATTCGTATTATGTTTGTGGTTCGAAACACGATTACTTCGAAAAGTGGTTTTAGTCGAAGCTCCCCGGCCAGAAAATACGCTCAGGGTTACTGGAGGGTATAAGGTTACAAGACAGAGTGGACACAATACACGTTTTTCGTCACTTTCATAATTATATTATTAAGAAATTTCGATTCGGACGCACACACGCGTAAGACACGATCGGACAGAAAAAAGAATGCGCGGGCGCCGCGACGCCAGGCAGTGTTGTCGACTCTGCTCCAGGACCCAATTCTGAATTCGAATGTGAATTATTTACGGTACCTACGCTACGCGGGTTGTTCCAACTGTGTATATTTTATTGCACACTTGACTGAAAAGATTCAAACAAAAATATACTCTTTTTATTTTAATTACAATACAAACTTGTCTAATTTGTACATCAGACAGATAAAACTCTACACCTATGTAGGTATGTTAGTAGATATCAAGCAAATATGGACTTATTCCTAAAAGTTACTTCATTCAATCAACCTTTAGGTATAATATAGCAATAGAAAGTGATGGAATATCAGTACAGATATCGACATCAACTGAGTCGACTTACACGACATCACTCGGCTGCGGCGCGGCGGCCCGGCCCGGAGCGACCCGGCGCGCTGGAGGAGACGACAGTTTACAAACAATGCCACAATACAATCAATACCTAAGCGACCGCCTCCGGCCTGTTCACTTCTAACATTTACATAGTTACACTGCACTATGGCTTTCAATACGTTCATACTGTGTAGAAATGCAAAACGCCGCCATATTAATGGTCTATTGAAAATTGTTCTCCACACAATATGTGGAAGTTTCTACGCACTCTAGGTGTCGGCAAGTCATCGTCTGAGATTAATCAATTGATTGATCTCGATGGCTTAAACCGACATTCTTATAGTTATGGACCCATCTGTTAAGGCTCACACTCTTAGACAGTTAAATTCAGCCTTAATTTCCGACTCTGATCAATTTGGTTTCACCAGAGTCACTGACTGTGAAGTAAAACGTATCATCCTCTCTATTAAGAGTAAGGCTGTAGGTCCTGATGATATTGAATCGGGAACTGTTTTTGCCGATATTAGACAATGTTGTACACATATTCACCCACATAATCAACTATTCGCTAGTGTCGGCAACTTTTCCTGAACTGTGGAAGAAGGCCTATATGATACCGCTCCCTAAGATCAGCTCCCCCACTCAGTTCAAGGATTATCGTCCTATTTCCATACTTCCTTTCTTATCTAAAGTACTTGAACGTGTGGTTCACTCACAACTTTCCATGTATCTTTCTGCAAACTGCCTCTTAAATCTATATCAATCGGGATTTCGACCGTCTCATAGCACAGTCTCTGCACTTGCCAAAATAACCGATGATATCCGCCATGCAATGGTTGATCGGAAACTTACTCTGCTGGTTCTACTTGGTAGAACCGACGAGGGTACTAACTAACTTGTTTAAATCAGCGAGGCCGAGGTGAGAGTTGTTCAAATTCAACGAGCTAACCTACAGGCCGCTCAGAGAATGTAAAGGTCGGTTCGGTAGCGCGAGCCACGGAGGGGAGAGTTCAGAGAAGCAGCAGTCGCCAGTGCGCAGAGAGAGGCGCGGATATGCGTTATTATGTGACTCCAGATGCGCTCCGTCGCTACCACTCCGTGGAGCGCCGAGCGACTCCTCTCCACTATCTAATCCGTGAGGTGAGCGCCCGCCCCGCCCGCGCGAAGTTTCCGCTGGCTTTAAATACATTTACCATCATTCTAGTGTGTGCAAACGTAGGAAGCTTCCCAGCTAGACTACCAAAAAAAAGGTAAAGAGCGGAATGCCGCGTATGGTGGCGTGCCTTTGGAGAGGTATCCAGCAATGAACCGATTCCGGTTCCGTAGCCAGCGCCCTAGCAGGGACCCTTATACAATCGGTCAGATGTATGCCCGTCCGTCTGCCACAGCCTGCAACTTGAAGAAATATATAAAACTATCAATTATATAAATAAACAAACAGTTTTTTTATGATTGCTTCTGAACTGGGTGGCTCTGCCCGAGGTCGAAGCCTCCGGCGCAGCCAATTTCATTTAATGTTGCTGGGGAAAGGCTATTAAACCGCGATTTGAAGATCCGTGGATTGTAGGGAGTGGGGAAAGATGTTTCCTGGGAGCCCGTTCCACACCTTTGTTTGCAGTGCGGCACAAGAACGATTTCGAGAATCGTGCAGTTCGAAGAACTCTTCTGTCGACTACAAAGGGGTGTTCCGCGAGAGTATGGCGGGTTTGGCGAAGGCGAACAGGAGGAGGAGGGATAAGGGAAGCAAGTTCGTCAGAGCAGCGGCCAGAGTAGTACCGATAAAACCGGCTCAATGAACCAACGATACGTCTGTGCTTTAGAGGTTGAAGGTCCTTTGTGAGTGCAGAGTCACCAATGAGGCGAATGGCTCGTCGCTGAATAGAATCCAAGGCTCAAAGAAGGTACTCAGGGGAACCCTCCCAAAGATGACTGCAATATTCCATCACCGGTCTTACTTGTGCTTTGTAGAGTGTAAGTAGTTGGACCGGCGTGAAAATCGCCGACATCGGTAAAGGATCCCTAATTTTCGAGACGCCAGTTTCGCCTTGAACTCTATGAACGATCGAAACCCAACGTCCCTGGACACCTCCATACCCAGGAAGCCCAGACTACCGTCGCTGGGGACTTGGCTGTCCTGGAAAGTGGCTTGCAGAGGAAACGGATCAGCCTTAGTAGAGAAGGCACAGGCTTGCGTCTTGGCTACGTTGAAGTTGACCAAGTTCTTCTTCCCCCAAGAGGATACTTTTTCGAGAACCTGGTCAATCCGAGCAACAGTTTCGCGTCTCGCGTTTGCTGCTGAGGCTTCTCTACCCTTGCAGTCCTTGGTGAACCCTGAGTGCAACGTGCTGTCGTCCGCGTAACAATGTATTTCGCCGAGCGAGAGCATGTCGTTGATGAACAATAGAAACAGCGTAGGCGACAGCACGGATCCTTGTGGAACACCAGCATTGATTGAGTAGTCGGCCGAGCAGGCAGCATCTAGGGTGACAAAGATCGACCGACTACTCAAAAAGCTGGAGATCCAAGTGCACAGTTTTGTAGGGACGGCTAGGGAAGCTTGGTTAAGAGTCCCCGGTGCCAGACGCGATCGAATGCTTTGGATATGTCCAGAGCGACCGCCAGCGATTCCCTAAAACCATCGAGCCTTTCAGCCCACAAATGCGTGACGTACGCTAGAAGATCTCCCGTCGACCTTTGCTTGCGGAAACCGTATTGCTTGACGTCGAGGAGTTTTTTTTATTTTTTATGGAAACTGACACGGTTGGCTACATCACCTACAACATCCGTGATGTCAGCCCATAACACCGGGTGAACTTGGTGCCACGTCAGCCTTCCCTTCGGTCGTGCCGGCTACACTGAACTGGACGGAAAACACAAACTATTTACATAGCCGTTTCGACCGACCTATCATTCAGTGCGGTGGTACCAATCCGTGCGGGTTAAACCCTACCACCTAGTAATATAAGAAGGGAGTCATATCCCTTAGTCGCCTTTTACGACGTACACGGGGAGAGATGCAGTGGGGCTATTCTTTTAAAGTACCGGCCCCACACGGTACTTTTAGAGTCTTCTAGATACGTCAGGAGCGCTGAGTTGACAATACGCTCCATAACCTTACTCAAAAGTAAGGTTATCGCAATAGGGTATATGCTCGTTGGGTAGTTCGATAGTTTCGATAGTTCCATGGGTTCGCTGGGTCCCCCTTCTTGGGGACCGGCTGGACCGAAGCTCTCTTCCAGCAAGAAGGTATTGAACCGGAGGAATAGTAGCGTTTGAATTGGCGGATGAGGACTTGCGCCAATTCCAGAGCACAATTTTTCAAGACGATCGCCGGGACGCCGTCAGGCCCGCTACTCTTCGAAATATCCAACTCAACAATGAAGGGGAATTGGCGCCCAGGTCGTCCATGTTTGAGTTGGATGCGAAAAGGCCTGCAAAGATATTCGCCTTTTCTTTCGCTAGTATAGCGAGCGAGCCATCCGGACGTTCCAGCGGAGGTGTAGCAGGACGGCAGAAATTCCGACCGATGGATTTAGCGAGAGACCAGAATGCGCGGCTACCCGAAGGGCTACGTGCAAGTGTCGCGCCAATTCCACGGTCGTGCCAGAACTTGGCCAAGTTTTGCGTTCGTTTGCAGGACCTAGCAGCGACGTTGAGCTCTCCTCTGTTCTCGACAGACCTATTCTGCAGCCATTTCCTATAAGCCTTGTTCTTAGTGTCAATAGCTAGCCTGCATTGACAATCAAACCAAGGCTTATGGCGGCTGCCGATGGGAACGGCAGAGGTAGGTATGAAGAAATTCATACCTTGTGCGATCACATCGACGACCGATTGGGCACACAGGGATGGGTCTGGAGAAGAGAAGCAAACGTCGTGCGAACGAAAGTCGGAACGGAAGTCATCCCATTGTGCTGACCAGTATTGCCTGGTAGTTAATCACAGGTTGAAATATAACAAAACGTTCGCACTTAACACAATTTATGGCATATTTCCAAAACGTAAAATGTAAAATGTACAAGACAAGGTACTAACCGATGAATTAGCGGGATCCGATACCGCTGGCGTCACGTTGTTGTGTGAGTCAACATTTGTCCAGCTGTCTCCGCACTCCACCGACGTCGTCGCGTCTCGACCCGAACAATTGCATTGATTGGATAATTACGTCAGTGTAGGTGTTCCATTAACTCGGATCGCACGCGTCTCGTGACACCGGCGGCGGCGCGAAGCGACAGTCCGTGCGGGCTCGCACGATGCGTCTCGCGCTACTACAGCCGCACGCAACATGAGACGAACTATCTTTCGCTCTGTGAGAGCGTTTTGTAAGTTGAGTGAGTTTCTGCATCGGCGAGCTGAATGTGGATATATTTAAAATAAAAACATATTTTAAAAAAATTTAGATCTAAACAATTGTATTACCGAAATAGTACACACACTGTTTCTTTTGATAGGTTGGCGGGTGGGTTTAGTAGGACGAGGCCACCGCCCGGTCGTAGATAGAGAGGAGTTGTGCCGACTCTAACTTGTAGTGAGCGGTGTGTGGTGTTGCAGGCGACGCCGACATGGCGCTGAAGCACGGCAGCACCGGCAAGGTGCACTTCGGCGGACTAGACGATGTGTCGCTGTACGGGACGCCGGTGGAGCCCGCGCCCCCGGCCGCTGTGTCAATGTGTATAGGGAGGGAGGAGATAGTGAGCGGTGTGTGGTGTTGCAGGCGACGCCGACATGGCGCTGAAGCACGGCAGCACCGGCAAGGTGCACTTCGGCGGACTAGACGATGTGTCGCTGTACGGGACGCCGGTGGAGCCCGCGCCCCCGGCCGCTGTGTCAATGTGTATAGGGAGGGAGGAGATAGTGAGCGGTGTGTGGTGTTGCAGGCGACGCCGACATGGCGCTGAAGCACGGCAGCACCGGCAAGGTGCACTTCGGCGGACTAGACGATGTGTCGCTGTACGGGACGCCGGTGGAGCCCGCGCCCCCGGCCGCTGTGTCAATGTGTATAGGGAGGGAGGAGATAGTGAGCGGTGTGTGGTGTTGCAGGCGACGCCGACATGGCGCTGAAGCACGGCAGCACCGGCAAGGTGCACTTCGGCGGACTAGACGATGTGTCGCTGTACGGGACGCCGGTGGAGCCCGCGCCCCCGGCCGCCACCGCCGCCTCCGACGCCAAGCAGGGCTTCCTTCGCAACCAGCTGCAGGCGCTCTTCCAGCCCACCGACAACAAGCTCGCCATGAAGCTCTTCGGCTCCAAGAAGGCCCTCATGAAGGAGCGCATTCGACAGAAGGCGGCCGGCCACTGGGTCATACATCCCTGCAGCAGCTTCAGGTGAGCCTTCTCTCTCTCTCTCTCTCACTCTACGGAAATGATAACACGTCGTAGGTGCTTTGCGTCCAACGTTCGAAGCGGTGGAGCTCTACTAGGAAGGAACACTACCTGGTTTAATGTCTTTGAACACTACACAATTACGCGAACTTCAACCAAAAGAACCAGCGGCCGACCTGCGAGCCCACCGACCAAAGTATACCTTTAGTATCACTAATATTATAGTAAGTTGACTTGTCACCAGTCACTCCTTGCTCCCTTTGTTGAAGTTCTGGATAAAGTGAGAAATCATTCCGCCCTTCTTGAAATGGAGAAACTCGTCCGCGGTTCGATGCTTTTTTATTGGTTTCAGCCACACAGAATCATTCTGTATATACTAAAACAAATATTAAAATATATTTTACATGGATAGAACGAGACAGGACCCAATTATAAGGTAAAATTAAAACTGAAACTAAAACTAATAATAAATAAACAAACAATACAATTTAAACAAAACACATACAATTACAATGTTAAAGCTGATTTTATTTATAAAGCTCCCTAGAAACACTTTTCAAGATAAAATACTTAAAAGTATACTGTAGTGGCCAATGTGTCTGTTTTTTCAGATTCTTCTAAAATTTTTCATATTAAATGAATCTGTTTAGATATTATGTCCATACTTTTTGAAAACATACAAAACGTGTGTTACCTAACCTACCAACTTTACACAACTCCCAATGTCAAATATGCGCGTACTGTGCTGTCGGTGGTAGCGTCGACGTGGTCGACCCAAATGCAAAAATTACTTTAAAGGGCGTATTCAAATATAAGCGTATAGTGCGTCGCCGACTGTGAGCGTGCTGACTGAGCGAGCTGTAAGAAGCGATTAGTCCGCCTCTGGTCAGTGAGCTAAAAAGAGAGTATGTATTGTGTAATTATATTATAACTCAGTAGTATGAGGTAGCCACAGAGAGAGCGATACTGACTGGCGGCTCACTGGCGCTGTGCGCGTGCGAGTGAGCGGTTCTTACGCCTTCAGTACGCGGTGTCGGGGGGCATACTGTACGCCTAAATATGAATATTAAAAGTAATATCAATACAAAAATTCACAAATCTCGTGAATAATACGACCTTCGAGGTACATTGACAACAAAATTAAAAAAAATTGGTTGTCTGTAAAGTCGGTTTAGGGACGATAGTTTTACGTGATAACGTCATACAATTTCTGCTGCCCTGGTACTTCAGAACCAGAGAGATAAATGTGTACAAACCGACGCTTGGGCCGATTGTGCCTCTCTATCGCTTGTTACGCGCTCTCGCTTGCACACACAGGCTCAGATGGAACGTGACACTTTTTCGTGCGTGCAGCCGGTGTTCATCAATTTATAAGACGTGACGTTATCACGTCAAAAAAGTATTACATTTATATATTTTTTATTATTTTTCAGAAACACAAGCAGAGTAAAAAATGTAAACAAAAATTTAGACAGAAAAAGAGATAAGCTTGACATTATGTCTAACTAAAGTAAGAGATTAATAAATATCAAATATAAAAATATAACATAGGTTCCTTCCGGCATCAGGACCCTGGAAATAACATAGGACTAGAGTACTTGCGAAGACAAATCCAACGAGCCCAAACACGGTCGATTTATCATGTGTAGTTTAGGAGTTCCTATGGCTTCATTCCGGCTCCATCATCAGGACCCTGGACATCACATATGACAAAGTGATTTTTAAGCTGCTCGTGTTTTTGAAAAATAATAAAAAATATATAAATTTAATACTTTTTTTTATTTTGTTGAGTTAATTTTCAATGTACCTCGAATGGTCGCGTAATGCACGAGATCTTTGAATTTTTTTCACCACGAAGGGCCAAATTCAAGGGATGAGGCTGAAAAAAATTTAACAAGTAGCTCTAAAGCCGTTTGTAAGCTAATCAGGATTAAACATCAAAAATAAATTATACGGTGAGAAAGCTTTACTTTTCAGGAATATTCGACAAAAACTAGATTTATGAAATCTTACATTATTGTAGTTGAGGGCCTTTAAAATATTAGTTGAAGGAGAAAATTTTCGATTTTTACAAAAATTACAAAATCTAAAAAAACTAAGTCATTTTTATTGAACCTAAAATTAGATATTCTGAAAGTTAATTAGCAGCACTATCATCTGTCGACGGATTATCGGCGGGTTCTGGGCCACCCATAATAAAATTCTGTTCGAGATTAGTTTGCCAAGCTTTTTTTTAAGGTTCGATTTTACCAACTTTAATTCTTATATGTAATTCACATCCTATATATTATGTTGAATCATAAATCCTAAATATTATGTTGAAAATGATGAGTGGTTACAATCAGCCCGCCGCCGCCGCGCCGCGCCGCCGGACGGAAGCGCTGAGTGCAATTCGTGTTATTTTGATCTTTGTTAGAAAATCTGACGCAAATAATGGGGATCGAGCGAGCGTGTATCGCTAATGTGAAAATTACAAACGGTCGGACCACGAGGTGCCCGCACGGACGGTGGTCGTCGCTTGATCACGTAAACCGAGTCGCCGGCTACTTTTCTTTGGCAGTTCGGGCGGCAACTGTTGAGCGATGCGACTGCACGTCGACGTCGATCCAATAGCACGCACGATGTCTGTCGGCGAGATCTGTGGAAGAGTGATCCAACTTGTGTCTTGTGAAGAGTTTTACAACTATTGCTGTTTTTATAAACTCTATCAACTACATATCAAAGAACAGGCCGGCTAACCTTGCGCAGTCGGAGCATTACTAATCTGTCATCGTTTAAACCGAATACGCTGCGTTTACATAACAGCAGCCAGCAACAAAGCCGACAAGCGTAACGTTCCATCCGAGTCGCAGCACGCCGCGCCCCGCACCCCCCGCACCCCCCACGCACCCCCGCGCGGGCGCTGCTGCATGCAGATCCGACACCAAATATGTAACCAAAGGCTATAGCGTAGTAAATGAATGCTCAAATAAGGGGTGTAGCCGGAAAGCTCGAAAGCAGAAAGTTTGACTTCGGAACTTTGTTCTAACTACTTAGTTAGGAGGTAAACATACTAAAAGTCCCCACCACTCGGGGGAGCGCCCTAGGGGGGGCGGGGCACAACGAAGGTCCGATTTTTCGGTTTTTCACTTATATCTCGAAAACAGTGCATCATAGGAAAAACTGTTCAATTACGGAATAAGAGGTGATGAAATTCTCTACAACTTTGATATTATACACTTTTTACCAATTCTCAATTGTTGTCAAGACATAAGGTCCAAAAAAGGCCGTTTTTATTTGCAAATAAAAGCAATGTATGACAAAAAATGTGAGGTAAAAACTCTTTTTTGAAAATCGGCCTTTTTTCGGACATTGTGCGTTTTCAAAAATGTTTTAAGCTTTCCGGCTAGAATGTCAAATAGTAGTCCAGGAAACGAATGCGTTTCCTGGACTACTATTTGACATTCGTGGGACGTAGTGTTAGTAAGGCGAGTATTAAATAGTCCCCTCACTAACATCGATACCGTCGTCAGTAGAATATATGAAGTTGGTAGAGTGTAGGTAGGTAGAGTATATTAGCACGCTAGTAGAGTACGACTATGCTAAAACTCTACTCTACCGGTCTACCCCGCCGCGCCGGCCGGCCACTCGCGCGACCCTACCGGTGTATGCACTCATTTATTGAGGTAAATAGTAGCCGTGTACTAATAGTAGCAGCCGTGTACTAATAGTAGCAGCCGTGTACTAATAGTAGCCGTGTACTAATAGTAGCAGCCGTGTACTAATAGTAGCAGCCGTGTACTAATAGTAGCCGTGTACTAATAGTAGCAGCCGTGTACTAATAGTAGCCGTGTACTAATAGTAGCAGCCGTGTACTAATAGTAGCCGTGTACTAATAGTAGCAGCCGTGTACTAATAGTAGCCGTGTACTAATAGGATCGTGGTCGTTCTAGCGTTTCCACTCTAACTTACTTACCCTACCACCGCCCTATACTGCTGTGTGTGGGCTACTCACAAACAACGGTAGGGTAGAGAGTGTGTATTTTAGAGTGAGCATTCTAGCGCTGCCTAGACTAGATGGCGCGTCGCTCTCCGCTCCTCGCTCGCCGCGTCGCTCGTCGCTCGCGCTCCGGCGCGCCGGCGCGGCGCGACGGGGCGCTGTAACTTGTAATAGCGCGCGCTCAGATTGTTTGATACAATAACATTGTGAACAGCATCGGCGAAGTTAGTCGGCGCGTGTAATAGAGCGATTAGTCAGGCAGGCGCGCACCGCCGCCGCACCTCCCGCGCCGACACAATCAGCTAGCTTGCACAACTATTTATACCTACCACGAGTACCTAGTATTCCTCCCGCGCCGCCACCGCCGCGCGCCGCCGATCTAAAGCCTATAACTCAAATCAAAACAAACGTGCAACTCGCACAACAACATTTTATGGCTTAATGAAGGGAGATTCCCTTCACTAAGCCATAAAACTTTATTATGCGAACTGCACGTTTGTTTTGATTCGAGAATATAGGTGGTGGCGAGGGGCGGGCACACGTCGCGGCTTTCTTGCCAACCTTGTAAAACGTTGGCCATATTTACAATGTTCGTTGTGAGAACACAATGTTCGAGGAAGAAATTTAAAAGGGAGATGCGGACAGAATATGTAGGGCGCCGCCGTCGTCACTCGATTGATTAATTTGTGTTTATTTAATGTGCACTCATTGTTTAGTCCCACTGAGGCCTCCCGACCTAATTCTCTTCTGCAAGTTTAAACGCTCTCCTTTTCTAAATCCCCTCCGCTAACAAAGTGCAGACGCCGCCCCCGCCGCCCCCGCCCCGCCCCCGCCCCCGCCCCCGCCCCCGCCTCCTCAAACCGGATTATATTCCGCGGCTTCTCTTGCGCTAAAGACTATGAACCGTAGCTGTGAACATTAAAAGAACTTAATCATATAATGATTCTTACAATATGTATAATGATTATCGTGAAAGCTTCCGTAGAGCTCAACAGTCAGCGAGGCGGCCAAGCACGAGGTGGACGCGCGCACCGAAGATTCCGCACCACAAAAAAAAAGTTGAAGAAAACATGTTTCTTGTATGGGAATTCCTTTAATGTTTTACTTTTTCTATTTTTATAGGGTTCCGTACATCAAAAGACGAAAAAACGAAACTCTTAAAGGATCATTCTTGTGTCTGTCGATCTGTCTGTCCGTCTATCACAGCTTAATTTCTCCGAAAACAGTTGAGATTTGGTACATATACATATAGAGTTTGGTGACGCAGTAACGCATGTATAGCGTACATTTCGATTGCGATGGTCAAAATATATTTGATCATGTGACATAATAGAGCTATTACGGCTCTAAAGATACAGCCACAGAAATCCTAAGTAATCTGATCTGTGGATACAGCCATCGGACGGACGGACGGACAGACAAGACAGACGGCGCCGGCGGCGCGCGCGGCGTAGGCTTAGTAATAGGCTTCCGTATACGGGGTACGGAAACCTAGAAAAACCGGCTTCGTGTGAGTGGGACCACAAAAAAAACTCGAAAAAAAACACCTTTCTTGTATGGGGACCCCCCATTTTTTTACTTTTTCTATTTATTAAAAAAAGAAAAAATATACCAACTATAGAACAAATTGTGACAAGTTCGAGTGCAGTCTTACTATTCATATAATTATGATATATATGATCAATAAACAATAAACAATCAACTTATCAACATGGCGATAACTTACATTTGACTAAGTCACGTGACAGACAACATCGTTCGGTATTTAAAAATAAGTAATGTTCCAATACAATGTGTTGTGCGGGCGGTGCAGTGTTAGTGTGGTGTGTTCGGACTTCGGAACCGCCTCCGCGTCGCCGCCGCTGCTGCTATGCCGCCGCCGATAGCCAACGTGCTGAGCTGAGTCAGCAGACTGACCGCTGCGCAGAGTCTGCGCAGTAGGTATGCGCGCGAACATCAAAGTCTCATTCTCCCGCTTGAGGTATAAAGTCGAAGATTGATTTGACGTTAAAGTACTTAGGTGCAATTAAATCAACTAAGTAACACTGACAACTTGTATGTGCGTATGACATTCTTCATTCTCCACACAACAAATGGAATTCCAGCGATTCCGGTGAACATGTGTCACGTGTTGCGATAAAGAATGCAAGTTTAGATGAGTATGATATTGTATATATTATGTAGCATGTTAGTATGTCGAGTACTTGTTCGCCTGAGTCAGTAGTAGTTCAGTACAGTCAGTCAGCCAGTCAGCCTGTAAGCGTCCACTGCTGGACATACGCCTCTCCAATTTTCCTCCAGTCCTCCCGGCCTTCAGCGGTACAGAACCACTGCTTTCCGGCGACGCACTTGATGTCGTAGTCCCACCGCGTGGTGGGTGATCTTCCCACACTCCGTCTGTTAGTAGGTACCTACAAGGGTATGCAAAGTGCAATGTGTTTGTTGGTGTAGCGCACTTGATTTATTCCGCGGCTCGGCTCGTTCTGGTTGCTCCGCATTATTGCAGGTATAACTCACTAGCTGCACGTTTGGGATGGGGACCTAAGTCAGAAAAAGTTAAACATCACGAAACTACGAACGGAAGTTGCAACGCTCCTCACTGCCTGAACGCCATCTATGAAAGTCTTTTGAAATCGAACCATTTTATTGGTTGTTAACTAGCTCGGTTGTCAATGATTATTCTTTCACAACGCATCCTGGGCGCTTACAACAACCCACCAAAGTTACATCGTAACCGGACGAACGGTTTACGAACGCATAGAAGACGAACAAACTACGAACTAACGATGGAACAAAATATAGAAATGTTTATATAGTACTCGTAGAATATAATTAGGTATATAATGTATTGAATGTGAGCTGACTTGACGCGCAGTACTGGCGGATCATCTCGTTTGGACAGACTATGTTCTCATCTCACTCGCTGTTCTGTGTGCACCTCTAGACCCGCCCAGCTGAATATCTGCCGTGTCCTCCTGGTATCTTCTAGCACATCTCTACAATCACATCGGGAGGAAGCTGCGGGAATATCGTCTTGTAGCCCTTCCAATGTTTCTCCGTACGCTTGAGAAAATTACGAAGGGCCGCTTTATATTCATCTTGCTTAGTCCTAATAGAGCTGAGCTTGTGACGAGGGAAACGACGCTGATTCAAATATACCTACTGGCAACAGACTGTTCTGTAATTAGAGATGGCGTAATGAGTATAACGTCAGTTCCGGAACTAGTTTCATTTCGTCATAGCGATTTTAGAGTTCAAACAGATCAGCTGACGGCGCGGCGCGGCGCGGCGAGGCTCGTGGCATAGTGTGCGAGGTCGCGACCGCCTCCGCTCGCCTCGCTCACATGTTTACTTTCATCACAAGGAAAACCGCAACTCTCTGACCGGACCGGAGCGGAGGCTGCGGCGGCGGCGGGATTCTAGCTAGCCTCACGTGCACCGCCCCGCGCCCCCACCATCCTCCACATTATCAAAATTACTGGGACATTTTGTCACACAATGTTGTTGAGTAAGTAGGCGTCTATTTATATCTTTCATTCTGGTGGCTTAACCGAGACTAGTATGTTGGGCTTAGTTTACATGGCTCAAACTTTTCCGGGATAAAGTGCTTATTTTTGTTGAGTTGTGTTGTAACCGCAACGAACTCTCCGCACAAACAACTACATGCACTCACAACACAATCCATTTCTATTGCAGCGGAGATCGAGCGACGCGGCGGCGCAGTAATCCTAATTGTGTTTTGATCTTTACCTACCAATGTAAAACAATGTTTACGTGTGTAATAGTCAGATAGCTCAGATACTCCAAATACGGTATCGTCTTTAGCATCAGACACAACACAATTAGTGTACTCCTCGCTACATCGCGTCGCCGCCGCCGCCGCCGCCGCGTCACATCGCCACATGATGAGATGTGATGAACGCATCCAGCAATATGCAATCAATCATACAATGTGGTCGCCTCGGTGGTCGCGTTGCGTGCGTTCCGGCCGCGTCCCAACTCCCACTGCTCCCACCCACCCCAGCCAGACCATCGCATCGGTGCGACACTGTCGCGCGCTCGCGCGTGATGAGTTTGTTTGTTTATATTGACTGCGCGACGAGACACGACACGGTGTCGCGTGTGTGTGTCCCTGTCTGACGAGACGCGACACTACAGTACAGCTACCGCACCGCTGTCACACCATCACAGCTGATACATATCTCAATTCTGCGCGACGACACGCCACGCCCGCGTTGTGGGAATGACATTATCGCGACCGGGATAATACCGGACGACTCGCTTTTGTCCTCGTCGGCGAATTCTCTCCCAATTCCAACCCACAAACCGCAACGTTCGGATCTAATTAACGCTCTTATCGGCGGCGCGCTTCTGCTGCTGCTGCGTGGATGCGCGCGAGTGTGTACTGTACGTAGGTACCTACGTGTGGTGCGGCCGGTGCGTGTGGTGTTATTGCATTGTGAACCGCTTATGTTATGTGTATGACGGCTGCGCTGAGCCGCGGCGCGGTCCGTCCGCTCGCATACTCAAACATTGTAACCGCAGGAGGGAATAGTGCAGCGATTTTGGCACACACAACTGTTTGCTAGGTGAACGTGTTCCCTCCATCCGCTCGCGCGCTCCAGCCTTCAGCCGGTGGGGCCGCGGCCCTTGATTCAGGCATATTTTAAAAAGTATATGGAATGGCACACCCTATCGGTAGGGAACTACTCTATGAAGGCATGATGAGATACACAATACTTACCTTTCTTTTGCGAGAACTCATGGGACGGAATTTGTCGCCGTTCACTCCTTTTTATCTTATTTCTTTAAAACTAGTTTGGCATCATAATATTGGATCAAATTCCATTTAAAATTGTTATAATACTTTGTATCTAAATTTCCAGCATAGTACTTAGTAAAACAAAAGTTCTTTATTTCAAAATACAGAATGACTCAATTTCGAATGTACCTACTTTATAACTCACTGTCTGTCGCTCTCCTATTCCATTCCGAATAAAGTCTCAGGCACTAAAGACTTAAATAATAATAAATACATGTTTCTTAGAATACTTTGATTTGGTTTTGTTCATAATTTTGTTTCCTTATTATGTTGTACTTGGTAGTTTTAAATGTTATCATTGTAAATTTTTTTTTTTTTTCAACTAGAAAAATTATGCTCCGCCACCATAAAAATAACTTTAAGTCAATGTCCGCCACGAGAGAGCTGTAACACACCTGAGATCCCTTTTCCTCCTTATTATTATATTGTTACACATTCGAGTACACCACAGAGCATCAAATACCTACCGCCCGCGCCCACTACTAGAGGCGCCCTAAGCGATGATATTTGAAACCCAATAACCGTACGCTGAGCTGCTAGCGCTTCGTATGTGTGTGTGTGTGTGCTAGTATCGACACTACACACAAAGAGGAGCAAGTTAGGCACACGCACAAAACAAATGCACACGCACAACACACATATGTAAGTCATAGGCCACGCCCACAGGCTTCAACGGCGTTGTAGAGAAATCGCGCTCACGGCGCCTCTAGTAGGGGCGGGCGCGCGCATTTCATGCTCTGTGGAGTACACATTATGTTACCTATGTGAATAAGAAAATAGACGATCTGTTCTATTATACTGTAAACTCTAAAGTAAATATAGCTGCGTTATTATCGCTACCAGCAGCAGGCGGTAGGTAAGTAAGTATAAAGAGAATGCGCCTACAGGAGGTGCGGGTTATCATCTCGCGTGCCGGTCTGCGGGCGGACGCTAGGTGGCGGGCGGCGCGGCGGGGCGGCGCGGCGGCGGGGCGGGGTCGCCGGTCGTTTTGGGCGCGCGGTCGCCGGTCGTTTTGGGCGCGCGCCAACAGGAAACATTTTCTGTTTCGAGGAAAACAAAGTTGACAAAATAAGCCTCCGCTCCGTCGCTTTATCGCCATCACCGCAATCGAATGTGTTACATACATAGCGGTCGAGCGACGCGGGCGGCGGGAGCCGAGTTGACGTCCGCGGAGCAGATATTCAGGTAGATGAGCTTGTACTGAGGCGATGGCGACCTTCCTCGCACGTGAACGCGTCAGGCTCTCTCAGGAAGAGCGAGAGTGAACATATTGTCACATTATCATATTGTATTACATTTATATATTTTTTATTATTTTTCAAAAACACAAGCAGCTTAAAAAATTTTAACTAAAATTTAGACAGAAAAAGAGATAAGCTTGACATTATGGTTAACTAAAGTAACAAATTAATAAATATCAAATATAAAAATATAACATAGGTTTCTAATCTAACCTATATTCCTTTGACTTCGTTACGGCTCTATCATCAGGACCCTGGAAATTATATATGACTAGAATACTTGCGAAGACAAATCCGACGAGCCCAAACATGGTGGATTTATCGTGTGTAGTTTAGGAGTTCCTATGGCTTCCTTCCGGCTCCATCATTAGGACCCTGGAAATAAGATATGACTAAAGTACTTGCGAAGACAAATCCAACGAGCCCAAACACGGTGGGCTTATCATGTTTAGTTTAGGAGTTACTATGACTTCCTTTCGGCACCATCAAACTAACAAAGTCACCCGAGCATCTGCAGAGCCGTGATTTGATTTTTCACAATTTATTTCATACATTCGGATATTCCTCCTCGCTCTCTACGCTGTTGCAATTCCCAAGGAACAACTACCAATATTAGAATTGATTGATACCAGAAGAATTGTCAATGACACAAATCAGTATGATGAAATAGTTCATAATATATTTCCCACTTTCAAACAGTTAATATAACACAAAGATGTCGGAACGGCTTATTTGGAAAATATACCTTTACACAGCGCTCCATAGTGCTGAGCTCGGGTATACATTCAAGGAGTAGCAAAGCAAGTTTGTCACTTGAAAATATACCCGAGCGCAGCACTTTTCTCGGGTTTACTTTCAAGTAACGAAACTCCGTTTGGCTTCCTTTAATGTATACCCGATCCCAACACGATAAGTGGTATGAGTGATGTTTTGGTGGTTAAAAAAAAATAACCAGGGTTAATATAAAGAAGATCTTCTATATTATTAACCCTAACCTAATTTTGAGGAAGACCGCGTGTGGTGGCGTGCCTTGGGAGAGGCCTATGTCCAGCAGTGGACCGATACAGGCTGATGATGATGATGATGATGATGATGATGAATGTTGAGGCGGCGCATGTCGTTTATATCGGGTCGTCGCATAATATGTCGGGTATATTTTAAAGTGCCTGCGCGCGAAGTCCTGCATTTGAAAGTATACCCGACGCCAGCGCGATCAGTGACGTCACAAATGTTGGGTGAAGGTACATTCGGAACGTTCGGCATTGTGAACTGAAATGTATACTATAAAAGCAATAGACACATCTACTGAATCTAAAACATACGGTCAAGTTCCAAAACAAGAACATATACGTAGCGATCCCAACCGAACAGGAGGTGTCGATATCGGTATTGGCTCTCGTGTAATGCTACGCAGGAATTTGAACATTAATGGAGGCTTAGTGAGCGGTGCGACGGGAGTGGTGAGGAGCTTGACATGGCTTGCTCCTCGTCCTGATCAGCTGGAGCATGGAGAACAGCCAAGCGCAGTTCTCATACAATTTGTGATTCCGCTATAAATGCAGATGAAGATGGGCTTGTTAGAATTGAACCTTGTCTGGCTGAATTTGACGGATTAAGAGGATCGGGAACAATTCAACGCAAAATGTTACCGTTAATCCTTAGTTGGGAGCAGTAATTGATTTAGGGAAGTCACTATTCGCTAAGGGACAGGCCTATGTGGCCCTCAGCAGACTCAGGTCTTTAGATGGATTATTTATTTCTTGAGGAATTGTAAGAAGTCTTTCAAATTTCGAAACATAAACCTATGTATATGTGTATGAAAGTTTGGTATATTACCTAGCTAAGTAAACGGAAAACAATAAAACCTAAACAAACAAACAAAATGTAAAGCGGCTCTGCAAATACATTATCACGAAATTATAACGTCAAAATAATTGTAATAAAAAAAATATGTACAAAAACTAAAACCCGACTACTGAAAAATCGCACTCTAAAAAGTATGAAACAAGAAAATATTCTCATCTGAAATTGTTATGTACAAACTAATGTTTATCGTCTATTAAATAAACAACTTACACGTAATATATTTTAATGTATTTATTATTCATAATGATGTTCAGAGGATAGCCGAGGTCGTATGCCACCTACCCTAAAAACAATACATTCAAACAGTAATAGCAATCATAAGCGTTAGGGCAAAATGGCATACGACCACGGCTATCCTCTGAACATCACTATGAATATTTTGTAAATACATTAAAATATTATATTACGTGTAAGTTGTTTATTTAATACACGATAAATATTAAATAGTTTGTATGTACATAACAATTTCAGATGAGAATATTTTCTTGTTTCATACTTTTTAGAGTGTGGTATTTCAGTAGTCGGGTTTTTCAGATATAATGTTCAAAAATGTATTGACTGTGTGTGGGGCATTCAGCGCTGTACAACCCAGCTCGGAGACGAGCGGGTGTGTACAGCGCTGTACAACCCAGCTCGGAGACGAGCGGGTGTGTACAGCGCTGTACAACCCAGCTCGGAGACGAGCGGGTGTGTACAGCGCTGTACAACCCAGCTCGGAGACGAGCGGGTGTGTACAGCGCTGTACAACCCAGGTCGGAGACGAGCGGGTGTGTACAGCGCTGTACAACCCAGCTCGGAGACGAGCGGGTGTGTACAGCGCTGTACAACCCAGCTCGGAGACGAGCGGGTGTGTAGCGGTGAAGGCTGCGCCTGGCCTTCTTTCTCTTTTTCTTTTTATTGTAGGTGCTGGTTGTTGTTATTTATTACGGATTAATATTAAGAGAAAATAAAAATCATTTATTTCTTCAGAGGTAAATTACGCTCTAAAAAGTATGAAACAAGAAAATATTCTCATCTGAAATTTTTATGTACAAACTCACAGAGCAAAAAAGTCCGGTCTTGTCGCCCTCCGCGCGGGCGGTGTGGCCCGATCGTTGTTCTGTGGTACAAACTAAACTAATATTTAACTAACTAACAGAGGATTAAAGAGGAACTGATTCAAATCCTTCTAAAATTAACACCAACATGTAGGAAGGTGAGAGCCCCCGCCGCGCCGCCGCGCCGCCGCGCCGGGGCGCCGCGTACGCAGGTAATCGAAGATCAATCACAAAACAATAGGATTGTAACTAGCCGCCGGTGTGCGAGTGCAGCGCGCGCGTAATGCTCACCTTGAATCAATATGCCACGTGACACGTGCGCGCGCACCAAGTTCACTTCTCACCCAGCAGCGCACACATTATTCATTACATACCTACCTGCGCGCGCTTCATTAATTAATAATTACGTACAAACAGCAGAAGGTAGGTAACCAGATCTCGCTAGGCTACGCGAGGGAGCCAGTGTAGCCATAGGTGTAGCCGAGCCGGCCGGCGGCGGCGCGGCGCGAGCGCAGGGGTTGCCGACCACAGCCATGTTTTACATTCTAGTGAAGATACCATTTCGTCGGTGCGCCACCTGAAAGCCATTGTCGTGCCTGCTGTTCCTGCGATCCTGCGGAACCACTCCTTGAAGTGATAAATAAATGATGTTTTGGTGGTTTAAAAAAAAATAACCAGGGTTAATATATAGAAGATGCGTCGCTACGCGACGCATCTTCTATCTATCTAAAGGCGCGCCGGCACCTACATAGCTGGAGCCTGGAATGCGTGTAGCGTGTGGGAAGGGAAGTTGTACAACTATAGGCTTTAGTTTGTCAACTGCTGGACATACAGCTCGCCAATCTTTATCCAGTCCTCCGTTTTCCCGTTCACGGCCGCCAGTATAGGACCCGATTACTCCAACGGTCGTCGTCTCACAGGCTGACGTGCCCAGCTCACTGCCGTTAGAGCTTACCCACCCGGTGTCCAATATCGAATAGGTACTTTGGTGCGTCGGCAGATTGCCTCCGTACGCGCCATATCACGTAGCTATATTCCCAGCGTAGCGTGGCTCGCTCCACTACACGCTGGGCATAACGTTCAACCTTAGGACAGCAGCGGCCGTCAGAGTCGACGTTTCACACCCGCACCTCATAACCAGCAAGACGCACTGGTCGCATGTGAGGGTCTTTCAATCGTGAGTCAGGTCCGACACCAGGGCGACACGGCATGTTGTGCATTGGAGGTACCTATAGTAGATGATGAAAATGTAGTCACCTCAGAACAAGACACTTCGGTGGAGAGAGTGGCGCGCGCTACACTGCAGGCAGAGCAGGTGAAAGTACGAGTGGGAGGTACTTTCTTCGTTAATTGGTTAGCTAATTGGTTAGTTAAGTATAGGTGCGGTTCTCAGTTCCTGTCTCCGTGGAGGCGAGGTGCCGACTGCCGACAGCGGACCGGTGCGGTGGTGAGGAGAGACTGTAGTATGCTGTAGTACAGTAACATATATATCTGGTATATCACTATACTGCTCTAACTGCCAGCATGACGCGGTGGGTGTGAGGTAACAAGTGTCGACATGTGGTTATGAATGAGGGTTTATCACAGGTAAGTAGAATATACGAGTTATATTATGTAGATGAAAGTGCATAATTATTATTATTGTCAATGTAGGTACTAAACAGTTGGCAGGACGACTTCGTAAGTAAACGTATGTCTCGAGACAGTTGTATTCTTTATTCTTTATTCATCATTCCTATGGTAGTACACTACACTTGAATTTGTCCTGTTTAGTTTTTACAATCCGGTTCGATTACACCCACAAAGAAGAGCCGGCAAGAAACTCCGCAGGGGTTTTTTTTTCAACGTGATCGATTACAATACATTGTGACTAGCTACACAATAGACATAGCTTACAGTGTTAAGATATAGTTTGAGAGCTAGAATAACTATAATTTAAGCTTGATAACTCTGACCACATGAAATAAAAAGTGAAAGTAGAAGTATAAATAAAATCAGGTGTAGATAGAGCCTTTGTCAGAAGCATTTGTAAGTATATGTGCTTTGTAGGTATAGGTGCGTAGGGTTATACATAGTCACTCTGGTTGGCCAGACCGCATCGAACGAGCACAATCGCTTTCGCCACCACGCGCCGAGCCGCCAAATTGATTTTCCCTCCTTCGCCGCCGCCCCCGCACCCCCCTCGCACACCCTTCCCTCTCACCGCCGCGCCAACGAGAGGCCTTTCCAATTCTTATTGAAGTGAACACGGGTTGTAGGTAGGACATCTTCCTGTAAAGTGGAACTTCATATTATACTGTCTCATATTATAGCTAGTACCAAATAAAATCGTCTAATGCTCGATTCCACCACCTCCGAATGAGTCTCGCCCAACAGTAATCTCTCGCTGAAACTAACTTACATTACTCGTACAGTTGACAGGAGTTATCCGGCAGCTCTACATTACTCGTACAGTTGACAGGAGTTATCCGGCAGCTCTACATTACTCGTACAGTTGACAGAAGTTATCCGGCAGCTCTACATTACTCGTACAGTTGACAGGAGTTATCCGGCAGCTCTGCATTACTCGTACGGTTAACAGGAGTTATCCGGCAGCTCTACATTACTCGTACAGTTGACAGGAGTTATCCGGCAGCTCTACATTACTCGTACAGTTGACAGGAGTTATCCGGCAGCTCTACATTACTCGTACAGTTGACAGGAGTTATCCGGCAGCTCTAAATTACTCGTACAGTTGTCAGGAGTTATCCGGCAGCTCTAAATTACTCGTACAGTTGACAGGAGTTATCCGGCAGATCTAAATTACTCGTACAGTTGACAGGAGTTATCAAGCAGCTTTACATTACTCATACAGTTGACAGGAGTTATCCGGCAACTGTATATTTTAGCCGAACATGCTGAAATCAGCCGTAAGGTATTTAAAATCACGTTTTTATGAGCGGAGTGTTGTCGGCTACCTCACCCACTACACCCGTGAGGGCAGTTCATCACACCTTGCTGTACTAAGTGCCATGTCCCTCACGTCCTCCACTCCTCGTCTCACCTGTCAAGTGAAGTTTTTTTTTTTTATGGAAACTGACACGGTTGGCTACATCACCTACAACGTCCGTGATGTCAGCCCATAACACCGGGTGAACTAGGTGCCATGTCAGTGCTTCCCCCTTTTATCGTGCCGGCTACACTGAACTGGTCGGAAAACACAAACCATTTACATAGCCGTTTAGACCGACGTTTCATTCAGTACGGTGGTACCAACCCGGGCGGGTTAAACCCTACCACCAAGTAAGATTAGGAGGGAAGGGATCTACAGTTTTACGAGGAATGCGAACCTCGGTCAGCCTCCAACGGTCAGCGGTCACCCATCCATGTACGTTGCTTAACATTCAATAGCGACAGTTGACTGTCTGCACCACTGAGCTATCGAGGCTGTTTTACGTCGTTAAAAATGAAAACGGTCTTCAAAGACAGACTTAATTCCAATCTTACCACCACCGCCTCCTCCGCCTCCACCGCCTCCACCGCGACCGTCGCGGTCGTCGCGTCGTCGTCGCCAGAAACCTTCTGCCTCAATATACATAATATGTAGATAATATGTGAACTCAACGCAGCGAGCGCTTGTCCGTCCAGTCATCTGCAAAAGTGATTACCTGTACTGATTGATTGGCCTTCCGGAGAGCTATATAATATAGTCTCTTTAGATCATTTCCGCGTAGGCTTCCGCGCGCGGGGGCGGGGGCGGGGCGGCGGCGTCCGCTCGAGCGAACCAATATCCTGAGCGCACCGGAAACTAAGCCAAAACCTTCACCCTGAAATACTAAATATTGAGAGAGATATTTTAACATATCCTTAGATTCGTCTTCATTGTTGAAGTGCTATAAAAATGTGAAAATAGCGGCCGTCAGGCGCAATCTTGTCAAACTTTGAAAATCGGTTTCGTGTCGCCCATCCTCCGGTATCATTGTGACAACTGTTTTACTCGCACGGCTAGTTAGTCTGTAGACGTGAGAATTCAAAATTCGCACATATTTATATTTCTACGAGAAGAAATAAGAATTATATTTGCTAATATTCACTCGAAAATGATGAATAAAAAAAAAAATTTGTGCAGATCTTTCCTCTACCTACAGAACTATTACACACCCTCTCTGCTCACATATTTCCCCCCAAGTACAGTCTCGGGTCCTTCAAGAGAGCTTGAATGGTGACCTATTATGCCGGTATGGCATTCGCAACCCCCGTATGCGACCGGATGTCCATTGTCGTCGTTGGACACATTATGGGTGGCTCGGCACCACCAAAAAAAATGCCGCAATACATGCAGGTGTCTGTACGTGTCGCGACCTTCGGCCTGTACTGTTGGTGGCACTGTAGGCAACTGTAGACTACCCGGCCACTCGGAGCGGACAAGGCTGGCGAGTTAATATTTTACTAGGCCGAGCTCGATGTTCGATGCCGGAGACTGCCCCCGCGCCGCCGCCGCCCCCGCGCCGCCCCCAGACTGCCACCGTGTCTGCTGCCTGCCTCGTCCCGCCCGCCTACACACCTAGCGAGCGCCCCTACTATACACACACACACACACACACACATCTCTTGTGTTGATCTCTATTTACTAGCGGAGCAGCGGAGGAGCCCATCCCGGTTCAAATGTATTGCACATCTAGGACAACCCCTACTAGATGTGACGTCATCGTGCGCTCCCATGCGCCATAATCCGTTCACAGTGCTAAGAATTGTTATACCAGGTTAAGGTTGCAGAAGTAACCGACCTGACGTATAGATGGCGGTTGTTAGACAAAAACTTACTGCGTTCGAATATTTTTTCGAACTTATTTTCCTGCTCGGATTATTTTCTCCTTACAAACTTGAAACAATGACTCGGGAATAAAAGATTTGCCAACAATGAAGAGGTAGAGCCGGGGGTTGATAGCTATTTTGAGGAGCTCGACGGTTCTCATGTACCTATCGAACATCGCTCGCAAAAGTGTATTGAGCTAAAAGGAGACTATAGTGTAGAGCATTGATTCGCAAACTGGGTGCCGCGGCACCCCGGGGTGCCGCGAACCTACGCCAGGGGTGCCGCGAAAAAGTGGACATTATTTGACCGAGCGAGCGCGAAGCGCGAGCAAAGCATCTCCGTTTCAGCTTGGGCAAAAATGCGTAAGTATGTCCGGATGTCCGGCTGTTTCTCAACAAGTTTTTGGTAATTTTTCAAAATCGCTGAGCCATGGGGGTCGAGGTGCGCCGGTGAACATTTATTCAGTTTTAAGCTATACAAAAACAGACTCACGAGGTCTACAGCTCACAGAGCCACTCACTAGTAGTAAATAATTAAATTCAAAATAAGTATAAAAGTAATGTACCTATCTACATACTTAATCGAAATAATAATGAAACATTTACATTTCGATGCGTAACTTTTACGCATCGCAAAATTGTGTTTTTTATTCCTTTCGGAAATATTACTTGATTTACATATTTGCATGATTCGTTTATCACAGTTCAGATATGATGCCTATGAAAGACACCAACCGAATATTGAAGCGATGTGCCGCACAATTTCTTGAACGGGTTAAGGGCGCCGTCAGCTAAAAAGTTTGAGAACCACTGGTGTAGAGTGTAGAGATATAATGAGAAATAAAAAAAGAAATTGTGTTTTCTCTGTTAGGTCCGATATTTTTGGGACCACCCACGTATAGTATTCGTACATGTCGTTACCCTGTTGTTTTTTGCACGTTATTTTTGTGGCACGCACGGCGCGGAGGCGGCGAGGCGGCCCGCGGCGGCGCGGCAGGGAGCAAAGCGCAAATACAGTCCCGATTGCTCGAGCTAACAAGGAAGATACGTACAAACAAACAAACAAACAATATGCACAGGTCACACTCATTAGCTATCTCCCCTTTCCTTTTTGGTCGGGAGTTAACGATCGGGGAAATCGCTGAGGCGACACTGTGCAGTTCGTATAGCTGAGCAGGTAAATAGTTTAAGTACAAATTGTGCCCAAACTGTATTGGCGTTGCCGTTCACTCTGCTGCGTGTTCAGCCTGCTGGTAGCCGGTAGGTCGGTTAGGGCGTGTGGGAACAGTGTGCAGTACCTAGGTATATACACACACGTACCTACACGCGCAGAGCGGAGGAGCGAAGATCGCGCGAGCGGCAATACAGTTTGGCTTATATATAATGCGAGTGTTTTGATAAAACCCTCGCGATCTTGTACACGTACTGTGTGTAGTGAGCTTAGCCTCGCTGGCTGTGTATGTACTCTGCTGGCCACTCGCCTGCTTCTCATGTTGTTTATGGAGAAATAAAACCAAATAGCTAGTAAAACTAGAAGATATTAAACAGAAGCCGGGAGAGCTACACAAGTAGAGAACGCATTTAGTTTGTCAGCTGCGCCTCAGGCTCCTACAGGACAGTGTAGCCGGCAATACAGAGTTAAGTCTCCGGTATGCCACCTTCTCGCAGGTAATATTGGCTGCTCGGAGCATGTGCCCCAGAATTTCAGATTTTTTTTTTGGGCTATTGACGGAAGGAAAAACCATTTAATGAATTCCGAATTGTCAAATGTCCGCCACATCAGATTTATAATTGAAGGCGCTGTAACAGTACAAAACATACAGAACGGATTCTCAACAAAAGAATTCCTTTATAATTTTTGGTACGGAACCCTGAAAAGTGCATCATGCACACTGTGCACACTGCCTCGTGCAGTGCTGTCTGCATGTCGCGAGCTAGTTAATCCCGTGCACTGTGCATGGAGAGCGGCTACCGCATTGCAGCATCTCCACACCACCGACCTGATGCAATAACACTACAAACAAACAAATCTCCGTCCATCATCTCTAGCGCCCCGCCCCGCCCGGCCCCGCCCCCGGTGCACTCCGCGCTACGTCACTCAGCCGAATGTGCTGTGTCCTTGTGCCGTCAACCTGAAGGCTGCTCGCCGCCAGGCAGCGCGGCGCCTCCGCCCCCGCGCGGCCCCCGCGCCGCCCCCGCGCCGCTCCCGCGCCGGCTCGCTCACCGCGCGCTGACGGACACGCTGAGCCGTCACTAAATACCTACCAATCAACTTACAGCAATGCGAGTATACAGCAGCCACTCAGCGCTAGCATGTCGCCTTCCAAAACCAATGCAGCACCGTCCCATACTAATCAAATAGTTTAGTTGTTGTTCGTCATAAATATACGGACTTGCCATAAATATAAGAACGCGAGTACTGTCGATGCGACTTGGCGGAGCAAACCTAGCAAACACACTCAAGTGAATAGTCGAGTCGCGGCACCAAGTAGTATGCCCGTATAACACTCCGAGTAGCTGCATCTAACTAAATAGTTGATCCCACGTCGTCAGTACAGCAAGCATTCCATCACCAGTGGAGCCACGTGAATTGTATAAAATCACTTTAGAAATGTTTATTTATATTTGCTCACGCAAGAGTGAGCAGTTGGACTCGCTAGAAATAATAACACATTGTGGGTGTAACCGTAGAGCGTAACACATCATGATACTTAAACTACGTGGTGACAATCGGCGCGGCGACGACGCGGCGGCCGGATAATTACCGCGGCTGCGGCGCCGGCGGGCGTTCCGACTCTAATCCATCAATAAAGATGCAGCGAAGCTCACGTGACACCGCCCACTAGTCTCGGCACTCGGCACTCGGGCAGACGCTGCTTCACCGTTCGGGACCGATGCAAAACTAGGTCCCTTCGCCTGCGGCCCTTACTAGGCGATATGCTCAAATTGTAGCCCCATAGCTGCCTCGGGCATTTGCTCGTCGCTCCTCTAGTCCAGTATAATCGTGAATCCAAAGGTTCCGACAAGAACGTTAAAAGAGGCTCCGATGTGGCTCATTCCTCAAGATGGTATTGGCCGGTTGGTATACATGGGCCATCACGTGCTCCTGAATCAGCCACCTATACCGGACTGCATAAAAACAATACACCCATCACTGAAATGGACCATTTACTGGCATTCTTATATATAGCTATCCTGAAATTCGAATTTATTAGTTAGAGAAACGGATCACTGAAGCGACTGTCCTTCCTTGTTCCTTCTCTGGCTTGAAGGAAGGAGGTTAAGACATGTTTAATAAAATAAAAAAACCGGCCAAGTGCGAGTCCAACTCACGCACCCAGGGTTCCGTATCGCCATGTCATGCTCAGCGCCACTCACGCCATCTATGGCGTGTTTATGAAATGCTTCATATTAGTTAAAATTCATAATTAGTTAAAATGCTTCATAATCTTTTCGGTAGATGGCGCGCGCGCATACGCTTTTTAGTTTCTTCTATGGGAACCCCCGTGAATTTTTTTCTTTTTCTTATTTTTATTATTTGTTATATCGGCCATAATAACACATATTCTGTGAAAATTTCAACGGGCTACCTATTACGGTTGAAGAGATACAGTCCTCGGACAGACGGACGGACAGACAGACAGACAGATGGCGTAGGCTTAGTAATACGGTCCCGTACGACAGATACTGAACCCTAAAAAATCACACAATCCGAGGATCATACTCCAATCACGGCAGATTCAGACATGTTACATCTATAACGAACGACATCTGACTCAAGCGAGGCAGTAGACAGACACGTACTGTGTACGTCAGACTACTGCACCTCGGCGCGGTGTCGAGAACACAGAACAAATAGACAGTGGTCGCTGAGAACAGCGGCCGCCATATTCATGTCGTCGCGTCTCGCCGCCGCGCCGGCCAGGCGAGCGCTTAGCGGGAAGACCGCTCGTCCCACGCGCGAGCGCAGCGTGTGCTTAGTCGCAGCTACAGGAGCACGCACAAGTGCTCAAGTGATAGAGAACAGTTGCTCTAACTAAGCGATACATCGTCAATAACTGGAGCATACGTCATCGAAATGGACGCGGCGTTGACCGTCGCCACCAGGCGCTGCTGGACTACCAATGTGTGCCGCGCCCCGCTACTTCCCACTGGCAACACTAAGTTTTACTAGAAATTAGAACTAGCAACAACCAATCTCTACTTATCTTCTCCGTGTACGGGACACAATTAATAAAGCTAGCTGTACTTACAAAAATGTAATGCTCATCCTGAGGTGCGGGGGAGACGCGGTGAAGAAGAGTGTCTCGTCGGTGCTGTCAGTGTTGCAGATTAAGCGAGATGAATGTCTCCAGTCTCGAGCCCCCAGCCCGCTCCGCTCCGCTTACTCCAGTAGACACAGCGAGCGCCGGAAATGTTCCCGCTGAGCGGATGGGAAACATTAAACGATGTCTAATGAACAACGCTAAGGAATAACTAATGGTCAGCAATAGCGACTAGCAGTGGCGAGCAGGCAGATAGCTGTAGCGCACTGTAGGGGCTGGCTGGGTGCGGAAAATTAAAATCATTAAAATAATGAGTGCGCTTTCTCTCGCTTCGTGAGTACAAATAAATCTTGAAAATTTAATTAAAGGAATGTATGTATTTTGGTTCAGCGTGAAGCCATAACAATAAATATTATGTTAGTGTGGAGAGGTATTCGTTTATATTTATGACTCGCGACCCAAGCTCTGCACTTCAGCTTCTCTTCTGAACAGTTCCGAGTCGGACCGAGCGAGCGAGAGTCGCCCCCGCCGCGGTGCGCCGCCTCCGCCCCCGCGCCGCCGCCGCCGGGGCCGGACGACACTACATAAGTATGCCGGAAAGAAAACACGGCGGTTTATTTAGAGGACGAACTCACTGTGTCAGTGGGTCGTGTCGGAAACTTCTCTTCCCACCGCATTCATTATATTACAAATGTTTTATTGCGCGAGGCGGAGCGGGGCGGGGGCGGGGGCGGGGGCGGGGGCGGGGGCGGGGGCGGGGGCGGGGGCGGTGACGCTTTACTTGTAACTCTAAATGTTGAGTCAAGACAATTCAATTCAAATCAAATAAGTTTATTGCACGGAAATTTTTTTTTGCAAAAGGCACAACTTAATGCCGTACGCATTCCCCTCCAGCCAACCTTTGGGTTATCTATCATAAAAGAGTGTGGAATGGCAGAGAACAAATAAAGAGATGATGTAAATATTATAATATTTACATTTTGAGGAAACTTGCACTGTTCCCTAAGTTGAAGTAAATGTAAGCCAATAAAAAAAAGAATGGTTACAATCCCATTAATAGTTTCAGAGAAATGCGTGGACAAACATACATACATACATACATTCATACAAACATACATACACTTATGAAAATTGGCACAGCTGTTTAGAAACCCACTAACATAATATACGAATATTGTGCAATTTCAACGATATTACATACATACGTACGTGTCGAATTGATGACCTCATTTTTTGAAGAATTTGGTTAAAAATGGGCCAACAATGAGATAGTGAGTGAGTAGGGAGGTGTAAGTAGATAAGTCATATTGACTAGGAGACGGGTTTTGGATTATGGGAGCATAGAGTAGAGTGATGGGTAATTAGATGGACAGGAAAAAAAATGTGGTCCAGATCTCCCTCCGCTAGACCACATTCACACAGTGAGGAGTCCCTTGTTAAGGAATACTGGGGAGCAGGAGTGGCCAAGTCTCATTCTAGAGATGATGGAGCAGCTTTTTTTTATCCAAGAGCTTCGTTTTGGAGAGCCATGGCTTCAGGTTGTAGCGATGCATAAAGTAGCCCTTTATTTCTTTTTTACCTGTTCCGCAATGAGGACCATTTCTTTTTTATCGAGGCCTTATGTAGAGCGTCTGTTATATCAATAGCGAGAACAAGTTTTTTAGCAGAGCAAGCAGCCACAAGCGAGATGACAGAAGAGGCATCCTAGTATTGTTTGTGTAAATAGAGATTACTGGGCAGGAGCTCGTGTAGTTTCAGCGCGGTGGTGGTGGGCGCCACCGGTGAGCTACCAGACTCCAGGTGATGGCTAATGCTGGCGGCTAACTATTTAGGTCGCCTTCCCGCCCCGCCGCCCCGCCCGCGCCCCCGCTCGCGCCACATTGTTCCCAGGAGGCAGAGTTGAGTGTTGCCTTTGTTCGCTAACCGCAGCCTTACCGCCGCGCCCCCCCCCCCCACCCGCCCCCGCCGCCGCCGCCCCGCCCCGCAGCCGCCCCGACATTGTATAGACACAAGACGAAGTTAGTACACGCCGCGTGCAGCGAGCTGATTCGGAAGACGAACCCGCTCACAACATTGCAGTCGTGAAAGCGTTCTAGCAACCAAATGGCAATATTATAAAACCGCTTTACTCGCCTATGTGCTATAAGGGCGACAGGATAGCCACCTCTCACCTTGGCACGGTCCTTCCACCGATTCATGCATGTAGCAAGGTGGGTCGTCGTTCCTTACTTGCTGCTTGTTAGTTATCCTGTCCTAATATTTTGCGAAATGTGGTCGTCGGTGTTGTGCTGTTATTTACAACAATACTTGTAGCACAACACCGACTACTCTGCTTACTCCGGTTGTCGGGATTCAGCGTCAGTCAGTCAGCGTGTAAGCGTCCACTGCTGGACATACGCCTCTCCAATTTTCCTCCAGTCCTCCCGGTCTTCAGCGGTACGGAACCACTGCTTTCCGCCGACGTACTTGATGTCGTCGTCCCACCTGGCAGGTGGTCTTTCCACACTCAGTTTGTCTGCGGCCGCCAGTGTCGGACACGGTTACTCCAAACGGTCGTCGTTTCTTCGGCTGACGTGCCCAGCCCACTGCCACTTGAGCTTAGCCACCCGGTATCCAATATCGACTACTTAAATTCATGATTCGGGATTCAGAGTACGTATGTGGATCTGGCGATTCGGCGTTTCAGTGTGATATGCTTTATCATCATTGGTTTTTAACGACTGATTTATTTCGAAAATAAAGCGGCCAAGTTCGAGTCGGACTCACGCACCCAGGGTTCCGTACCACTACGTAATTAGCCGGTTTTTATTTTGTGGTTTTACTTTAGAGTTTGCACTATAATTAATTGCACCAAGTTTGACAATTGTATGTATTTCTGTTTTTGCAGTAGAGTAAAACAGAACAATTGTTTATGTAATATATAAATAAATATGAATGATATTCGAATTTTTAGGGTTCCATACCTTAACAGCGGAAAAACGGAACCCTTATAGGATCACTATCGTGTCCGTCTGTCTGTCCGTCTGTCACAGTTTATTTTCCCCGAATCTACACGACGAAACAAGTTGAAATTTGGTTTGTATACAGTACAGTTTGATAATCACGGACGTATAGCTTTTATGAACGAATTTGGGGGAACAAATTAAGACAGTTACACTTTAATTTTCAACTGCATCATGTGACATATCAATGGAGAGGGCTCGCTACAAGATTTTTTTTATAATTTTAAAATGGATACTTTAAAAGGTATTAAAGAAAATATTAGATTATCTTTGAGTAAGCATCATGTTTGTAAGCGCGCGCAGGTTGATATACACAGATGCATGTTCAACGCGTGTCGCTATATCGTTGCGCTAGCGCACCTGGCGTGCACGTGGGCGGGCGGGGCGGGAGCCGCTCCCCTGCCGCCGGAAGTGACCCGCGCGCTTCCGCCGGGCTCGCTCGCCGCCCGGAAGTAGCGCGCGGTGCCTCTCCCCGCCGCGCTCACTCGCCTGTACATAGCGGTACAGGTAAACGTTTGCGCCTCCGGTGTGACGGCGGCGTAATTATGCTGAACAAATTAATCAAACCGCGTCTAATGCGTCCAAAGGCCCGGCGTGAGGTGCACGGCCGCGCGGCCGGCGCGGCGCGGCGGCGCGGCGGCCATTCGTCACAGTACCTACAAACAGAGTGCACACAGTTTTATTACATTACTAGCTTTTGCCCGCGACTTCGCTCGCGCGAAATTCGTATTTAAAAAGAAGAAAGTAAGTAATAATACGGTACCTTTATTTCGGCGGGCGCAACAATTCCGTTTATATAAGAGCCAAATCTTTGCGTAACCGGAACTGAATTGTATTTACCGTATCCTGTGTCCCGTATAGTAAAATGTTCTTGTACTAAGTTTCGTCGAATTCGGATGATTGGTTTAATAGTTATGGACGAACATACATACATACATACATACAGAAAAGATTTTTAAAAATTGCCAATTTAGTTTTATTATCATACATAGAGTCTACAAACGCAGTACTTATCTCATAAAACAAAGTAACTTACTCCATGACCATCCCTACAGATTCTTAGTATTGATACGGTATTGACAGATGATGATTGATGATTATGTTACGTTACGCGCAACGACCTCAGCCGTCCTGCCTGCAATAAAGTTTGAAGAAATCATTTGCAGTGATAAGTTCGCCGTGTTCGTACGCCTGTGCAGTGATAAGTCCGCTCTTGGGCGCTCCTGAATTTCTTGTTTCTTTTCGTGTACTGTTCATCTTTCAATTGTGTGCAATAAGAAATGTATATTCTATTCTATTTTATGTACTTAGGGAGTCTTCCATTTATTGGCTGACTGTAACATTAGCAGCGGTGGAACTCCCAGTTTTATTTATTTCAGGCATTTTGTCTGTAAATTTGAATTGAGCACTCTGGGGAAATTGAGTGACATGCCTCGTCCTCCGGCGCAGCATTTACTTACAAAATACTCTAGCGCCCTTGTGGATCCGAAGCGAGGTGAGGAGAATTCCTATTTGCTGGCGCGGCTGGCCAAGTCATCCGCTACACCCGCCCTGAGCATCTTGCTGAACTAGATGTCATGTCAGTGCTTCCCTTTTCGGTCGTGTCTGCTACGCTATAAACCGCATATTAAACTTACCGGAAAATAAGGGCTGTAATTTTCATAGCCGCATCGACAGACCTTTACTCAGTGAGGTGGGACCAACCCGAACAGGCTTCAGACTACCATCACCTGGTTAAAGTAAGGGAACTGATTTACAGTTTTACGTTCAAAATAGTGAAACAGGACTGCTTTCGGTGCGTCAACTTTATATATATTCGCTCATAAGGCAAACAGTACCAGATAAACAAGACATAACACGGAGATGTACACAAGTCACAGAGACTGCATGCATTACATTATTATTGGTGTAAACCTTTTATAAATCGGTTGAGTCGTTTTAGCTAAATCACATGGAAGCTAACCGAATTGGTCGATTTCCCGACTGCGTTCACTTCCCACCCCATTGCTCACCTCATATGAATAATGACGTGATGCTATATACCTAGCGTATATACCTAACCGGGAGATATGTCGCATAAAAAGCACAAGGGAATAGATTGATACGTTCTTGAGTTTTAAGCTAACATACATGCACACACAGACTGCAGCCCTTGAGACTTGAGTATTATCTATACATATAATAAAATCGTAGAGGTAAGAAAGTCTGTACATTGAATGTATTCGGAAAAAAACTAACCAGGGTGGCTTAAAATGAGATACTGAACATGTTAGAACAGTTTTTAAAATTTTTGTTTGTTTGTTTGTTTGTCTGTACGCGCATCACGCAAAAACCACTGAACGGAATTAGACGAAACTTTGTATAGTGGTAGTTTATATGCCGGGTTAACATAATACCAAAGAGTTTGTATTACGTCGCTGCGCTCCTTTATAGAGCGACCCTATGGGCACACGGCTACGAGAAAGAATGAAGCCCGCTGCGGGGTGTAGTGCGGGCAGGGGAACGACGTTCGGCTCCTACTCGGGCATGCGCGAACGGAAAGCGTCCAAGCGTAGAAACAATGTATCTCTTATTTTGCAAAATTTAATTTGTATTGTAAGTGAGGTTGTAGGTACCTTAATATATTGAATTCTTACGGTGCTTACTTTTATTACTTTATCCTATTACTTTAAGTGAGCTAAACTTGTATGTATATATTTGTTTCTCGGAAACGGCTCTAACGATTTCGACGAAATTTAATTGTATTTAGATAATGTTACTTTTTCAAGTTTATTCATCTACATAGATAGGTGTAGACACCGAGCAAAGCTCGGCCGCTCAGGTACTTGCCATTATGAAAGATTCGTTTTTACGAAAAATGAGTAAAAAAAAAAAACCTTAACATAACATAACAAAAGTTTTTTAAATCAAAATTTATGAATTTTCAAAATTCAACGTTCGAACGAAAACATGATTGAGTCTTTATTTGGAATTTTTAACTAAACCTCACACAAAAAGTTGCGGATTATGAGTTATCTATCACTACTACATTACTATACTACGAAAACACCAAGTGTCGAGTAGTAAGTAGTGGACTGTATTATTGACTGGTATGTACCTTTGATCCATGGTCGTTGATTTTACCAGGCGCCTGGTGCTGCTTTCTTTAGTTCTCTATGTACTCCACAGTTGTAAATCACATTGTTTTTTTTATTTTAGTATTTGTATTAGGTTTTTATATGGTTTTTATTAATTATTTAGATTTTCTTTTGAATATTTTTATAGAAGATTTTCACGACCATCTTGTTATTTTTTGACAAGACAAACTGTCCGACCAGCTGTCAGAATTTTATTTGAATGTTAGTTTTTTTTAAATAATGGCATTCCGGCGCCAACACCAAGGATGATGGTGTTCGTAAATTGTTCCAAAAATTCAAGTTTATATTGAATATCACTCGTTTAGGACTTTAATGTGGTTCAGATAAAGGCTTTAAAATTCCATGCACTCTTTTTCTTCTCTTTTGTAAAGAGGGAATTTTTTTTCTTCTGATAACCTTGTAGTTCAGGCAATAAAGGAGGTGTAGAGTGCGTGAGCAGGTTCAAAAGCGATTTCTTCTGAAACCTGTTCGGGGTGCTTAGGGAGTAAGCATACTAAAAGTCCTGGCGTCTACGAGGTGAGCCGGAGGGGGGCCCAGATAAGGTCCCGCTTTTGGGTTTTTCGCTACGATCTCGAAAACGGTGCCCCGTAGAGAAAAATTGTCTTATACGGAATGAAAGCTCATAAAATTATCTACAACTTTTATTCTATTTACCTATTTCGAATTCCGAACCATTTTGGAGCTACACGCTTAGGAAAAGTGAAAATTTCCGAAAAATGGATTTTTACCTCATATTTCTCATCAAACATTCCTTCATATCGTCGATATTGCGAAACAAGAAGTTATAGAGAATTCAATTCCCTTCAATAGTGTATATGTATACATATCTCCAGCCGGTTAACAGTTGCACCAATTTTAAGATTTTTTGTAAAATTTCATCATTTTCAGAAAAAGTTGTTTTGGTCATTCCTGAGTCACAACTATCGTTTGTTACACCTATGTATCATCTAATAATATGTCACACTTGAAAGCGGGTTAAATGCAGTAAATGAAAATCATGTCAATCATGCCAGCATCTTTGGTCAGCCTCGATAGCTCAGTGGTGCAGACAGTCAACTGTCGCTATTGAATGTTAAGCAACGCTGGGTGCGGTCAGTTCTTGGATGGGTGACCGCTGACCGTTGGAGGCTGACCGAGGTTCGGATTCCACGTAAAACTGTAGGTCCCTTCCCTCCTAATTTTACTTGGTGGTAGGGTTTAACCCGCCCGGGTTGGTACCACCGCACTGAATGAAACGTCGGTCTAAACGGCTATGTAAATAGTTTGTGTTTTCCGACCAGTTCAGTGTAGCCGGCACGATCAAAGGGGGAAGCACTGACATGGCACCTAGTTCACCCGGTGTTATGGGCTGACATCACGGATGTTGTAGGTGATGTAGCCAACCGTGTCAGTTTCCATAAAAAAAAATGTCACTTGAAAAAATGGAAAATTGTATTTTATAGATGATAAATAAAAGTTTGTTATTATAAGGTAAGTAATTTTATTTTATTTTAATAATTATTCATTGTTTTACTTCCAAGAAGTTTTCATCCTCTTTGGACGCGAGGTCCCTGGTAAGGGTTCTTCGTCCATGGCATCTTCATCCTCAGTGGTGGGTGGTTCTTGATGAAGGGCCTCTGCGTGCTGTTTACTTGCGCTCTCAGTCGGTGGGAGTGAGCTAATTTAATTTTATATTAGCCACTGACCTCATAAACTACTGGAAGATGTACTGGTTGAGGGAGGTCTGTCTTGTTGGTGCCCCATACCATTTGAGGAAGCACATCTTCCCAGCCTGTTCAACCTCGCCGTGAGTGGAGGCGGGGTTGCAAAAGATCACGGCCGCTTCCTTGATGACTTCCGACTTCATGTACAATTTTAAGAAGCCCACTTTACTTCTCCTGAAAATTGCAGATGTTGTGTTGCAGCCGGTAGATGAATGTAAGAACAGGATGTGTTCAAATCTACGCTGCTGCATCTCTTGGGTGGACAGTACTATTGTTTTGGTTTTCCTCGGCCGGGTTTCAGTAGCGGGATGTCTTGGGTGGAAGGAGTGGGCACCAGCAAGACAGACCTCTCTCAACCAGTACCGCCTCCAGTCGTTTATGAGGTCAGTCAGTGGCCTGAAATTAGTTCGCGCCCACCAACTGAGAGCGCAGCTAAACAGCACGCAGAGGCCCTTCATCAAGAACCACCCACCACTGAGGTTGAAGATGCCATGGAGGAAGAACCCTTACCAGGGCCCTCACGTCCAAAGAGGATGAAACTTCTCGGAAGTAAAACAATGATTTATTAAAATAAAATAAAATTACTTACCTTTTATATAACACACTTTTATTTATTATCTATAAAATACAATTTTCCATTTCTTCCAGTGACATGATTTCCATTTACTGCATTTAACCCGCTTCCAAGTGTGACATATTATTAGATGGTACATAGCTGTAACAAACGATAGTTGTGGCTCAGGAATGACCAAAACAACTTTTTCTGAAAATGATGAAATTTTACAAAAAATCTTAAAATTGGTGCAACTGTTGACCGGCTGGAGATAAATTAGCATATGTATACACACCATTGAAGGGAATTGAATTCTCTATAACTTCTTCTATCGCAATATTTTTCTCAGGTGAATAGTTTAGACGATATGAAGGAATGTTTGATGAGAAATATGAGGTAAAAATCAATTTTTCGAAAATTTTCACTGTTCCTAAGCGTGTAGCTCGAAAACGGTTCGGAATTCGAAAAAAGTGAATAGAATAAAAGTTGTAGAGAATTTTATGAGCTTTCATTCGGTATAAGACAATTTTTCTCTACGGGGCACTGTTTTCGAGATCGCAGCGAAAAACCCAAAAGCGGGACCTCATCTGGGCCCCCCTCCGGCTCATCTCGTAGACGCCAGGACTTTTAGTATGTTTACTCCCTAAGCACCGCGAACAGGTTTCTGAAGAAATCGCTTTTGACCCTGCTCACGCACTCTACACCTCCTTTTGGGCCATTCGTTGATTAGACTATTGGTATTGCTTGATCTTTGAGTTTTCTATCTCCATCTGCTGCAATATAAAAGTAGTCTTGTTTAAAATGCCGAGAACAAATACGGCTGTAAGTGTTTCCTGTTCTTTGTATTGCGGCCTCCCACAGTTAAATTTTTTCAGGATTTTTGGGAAACCCTAAAACCAAAGGTACCTAATTGAAAATTACCTAATTGCCATCTTTCACTAAACAAAATTACTCGGAAACCAGTATACATACTAAATAGTCCATATTTGGGCGTTTTTTTTTGGAATCTGACACGGTTGGCTACCTACATCACCTACAACATCCGTGATGTCAGCCCATAACACCCGGTGAGCTAGGTGCCATGTCGGTGCTTCCCTTCATTTCATGTCGGCTACACTGAACTGATCGGAAAACACGAACTATTTACATAGCCGTTTCGACCGACGTTTCGTCAGAGCGGTGGTACCAACCCGGCCGGGATAAACCCTACCACGTAGTAAGGTATGAAGAGAAGGGGCCAACAGGTTAACGTGGAATCCGAACCACGGTCAGCTCCAACGGTCGAGCGGTCACCCATCCAAGTACTGACCGCGCTTAGGGTTGCTTAAGAACGAAGGTAGGTATATGCGTGATTTACGTTAAGTTCATTCCATTCCTATCGAATGGCGGCCATTTTTTGAAAAAATAAAATGCTTCATAAGATACCTACGTGAACGAACATGCATCGTTTAATAAAGTAACCGAGCTCTAAAGTCCTTCCATAGAGTATTGACTTTTACTTGGTTTAAAAAAAAATACACGAAAGATCATATCTGCCTCCTATTTTGAAACTTTATCATCAATACTAATAATAAATCTGTAAGGTATGGCCATGGAGTAAGTTACTTTCTTCTTTTTAAATCCGAATTTCACACGAGCGAAGCCGCACGCAAAAGCTAGTACTACTTAAATTAAATACGTAATCACATGGATTATTATATAAATATTCGGAAAAAAATATGATTTAGACTTAGCACGTTCTATAGGAAATCCGCCACCGCCGTCGCTCCCGGTTAAAATATCACCAAAATACCAATTACCTGTGGAATCTTAGACCATTCACGATTCTAGTCTCCTTCTTTGAGTCAGATTTGCAAATTAAAACGCAACAGTTGACCATGTTGGCTGAACTTTAGGAATAAAACTAAGAAATTGCTCCCTCTGCATCGCGCGACGGAGCACGGCCGATGACTGCCGATCGGACCCGAACGCGGTTCGTGGCGCTCACCAACGAAGCTTCACCTCACCAACGCTCACATTCTCTCTATATAGGAGCGCAGCGACGTAATACAAACTCTTTGCATAATACGTAAAAAAAAATAACAAAAATAAAAAAAAAGTTACAATTATAAACATTATTGCGCGTTTAAAATCACGTAGTCCAAAGTACATAATTATATCTTGAGAACTGGCAGCAAATACAATTTGAATAAAATATTCATTCGAAATTTAAAAATAAGTAGATACAACGAAAATGACAGTTCTTTCTTTTTTATAACTTGAACACAATAGTCTATACATATGTCATTGACATATCTATTCTTTCTATACATATCATAAAATCGTAAATGCAAAAATGTCTATTTGTACGCGCATCTCGCAAAAACCACTGAACGGAATTTGACGAAACTTTTTATAGTGACAGTGTATATCCCGGATGAACATAATAATTAAAAAATATAATAAAAATCACGTAATCCAAAGTAAAGGTAAAAAACAATTTTAAATGTCATGTTGACAACGGAGAACTGTCATCTCGACGTGAGCTGGCCGGTGACAAATTGTTTGATAAATAAAAATAATAATTGAAAGTCGAAGTTATGTCGCTGTCATTGGTGCAATAAAATTTATATATCTGTTGCCCGCGGCTTCGCTCGCGTGAAATTCGTATTTAAAAAAAAGAAAGTAAGTAACTAAAGGCGGGCCCGAAGGCGGATCTACGCTCACGTAAACGATATTCTTTCTCGATGAAAGTAACTAAGGGCGAGGCGGAAGGCGGACCTGAGTTCAGGAAGAAGAAAAACATTCTTGAAGAAAGTAAGTAACTAAGGGCGAGGCCGAAGGCCGAGCTCTATTCTGGAAGACCATAAACCTTCTCGAAGAAAGTAAGTAACTATGGGCGAGGCCGCAGGCCGAGCTGCGTTCATGAAGAAGCAAAACCATCTTGAAGAAAGTAAGTAACTAAGGGCGAGGCCGAAGGCCGAGCTCTATTCTGGAAGACCATAAACCTTCTCGAAGAAAGTAAGTAACTATGGGCGAGGCCGCAGGCCGAGCTGCGTTCAGGAAGAAGCAAAACCATCTTGAAGAAAGTAAGTAACTAAGGCGAGGCCGAAGGCCGAGCTACGTTCGGATAATTGAAAAACCATCTCGAAGAAAGCAAGTAACTAAGGGCGAGGCCGAAGGCCAAGCTGCGTTCAGGAAGAAGCTAAACCATCTTGAAGAAAGTAAGCAACTAAGGCGAGGCCAAAGGCCGAGCTACGTTCTGACAAATGATAAACCATCTCGAAGAAAGCAAGTAACTAAGGGCGAGGCCGAAGGCCGAGCTGCGTTCAGGAAGAAGCTAAACCATCTCGAATAAAGTTAATTAATATTAAGATTGAATTAATTTAATTTAAATTTTATTATAAAGTCCACGCTTCTAACGGCAAATATACCGTGCATCCTAGAACCTCGCGGTTATTCCCGGCTGGATGGCAAGAGGCCCGATGCTATCACCTTAGTGCCATGGACTAAGGGTAGTTCTTTGATGTGGGACGCCACTTTTGTTCTCACATTGGCTTCAAGTCACCTTAGGACATCTTCAAGAGCGGCTGGCGCGGCCGAGGCTGGGGCGGAGAGCCTCAAACGCAGCAAATATAGAAATATAATTCAAGATTTCGAATTTGTTGCATTTGCGGTTGAAACCCTCGGTCCGTGGAGCAGTGAAGCCAAAAGAGGCTTGAGCTGGTTGATGCAACTGGTGCCCCGCCATCAAGAGCTTATGTACTTCATTCAAAGGGTAAGCCTTGCCATCCAGCGGGGTAATGCCGCAAGTGCTCTAAGAACATTTGAAAATGCCCGTTTTGATAGTTATTTTAATGTTTGTTAGGTAGGTTTAATTCTTTAGTTATTAATATTACTTTTTTATTTTTATGAAATAAATAGATTGCGTAAACGATATTATATTCTATCGAAGAAAGGAAGTCTTTAAGGGCGAGGCCCGAAGGCGGAAGAGGGTTTTTGTTTTATCTGAACGCAGCTCGGCCTTCGGCCTCGCACTTACTTCATTCCTTTCTTCCAGAAGGTTTATCGTCTTCCTGAACGCAGCTCGGCCTTCGGCCTCGCCCTTACTTACTTCCTTTATTTGAGAAAGATTTATCGTTTACCTGAAAGCAACTCGGCCTTCGGCCTCGCCCTTAGTTAGTTACTTTCTTTAAGAAGGTTTATCCATTACCTGAACGCAGCTCGGCCTTACGCCTCGCCCTTAGTTACTTACATTCTTTTTTGGAATACGAATTTCACGCGAGCGGAGCCGCGGGCTCAGCTAGTTAATAATATTACGTAGTACTCGTATATCCCATTCATCTGAGCTTCACCTACTAGCGAGCAGTTTTACACTAAATACGCAAAATGTCACAACATGTTTCTTATAACCTATGTAAATAGTCATTTTCACCTTGACCTAATAGTTCGGATTTCATGAAAGAATGTAGGTCCACCCGGTTGAAAATTGAAATTACCTGATGCAATAAGCCTGTGTAGGTCTACATGCTATAATAGTGAACGCTCCGGGGGCGGCGGCGCGCGCGCGGTGCGCCGGCCCGCCCCGCCCCCGCGCCGCCGCCGCCTCGGCCGGCGCGGTAGGTAGAGCATCTTTATCATGCAAAATAAAGGCTTTCGCGGAGTCTGCGCGCTATTTGCATGATAGATGTCGGCGCGGCGGCGCGGCGCGGGAAGGGGCGGCGCGATGGCTCCCCGGCGGCGGCAGGGGCGGGTGTGATTAATTAGAGAGTAGAGGCTACATTATTGACTTGCAGAGCGTCTGTGTGGACTGTCGACCTGCCGCGCCGCCCCAACCTGCTCTGTTCTGTTGTCCTAATTCAGTAGAAATCGTGTCGCTCCGCAGCAGCGTACGAGCCGCGGAAATAACGATCTAAGATGAGGGTTGGCGAGCAGGTCGACATGCTTATAGAATTATGAATGTTAGCGGCATAAGTACACGCACCAGGCTCGCAGTCACACCGCCCGCCCCCGCGCGCCGCACCCGCGCGGCGCGCGGCTCATCCCGCGCAACTGTTTCCTAGCACCCGGCCCGCCCCGCCCCGTACAGCATCCGCTCAACATCGGGTCGGTGCAATTGAAGAGGCCATGCCCGGCGGTATAAATGGCTGACTTGACTTCTTTTGAATTGTTTATGCGTTTTCTCGTTAAAAATATTTAATTATATATATATTTTTTTAAACAACGTTTTTAAAACGGTCTAAGCAGAATAAAATAATGTTAAATATGAAAAATACTTGTAAGATTTTAAACGCTGCACGTGGGGCCGATGCAATATATTATAAACGTCGTTGAGAAAACTCCCGCAACAGTTGTTCGTATCATCTGCAGCGCAGTGCTACATTGTTAGCATGTGCTGCGTTTAAACTCCCGCAACAGTTGTTCGTATCATCTGCAGCGCAGTGCTACATTGTTAGCATGTGCTGCGATTAAACTCCCGCAACAGTTGTTCGTATCATCTGCAGCGCAGTGCTACATTGTTAGCATGTGCTGCGTTTAAACTCCCGCAACAGTTGTTCGTATCATCTGCAGCGCAGTGCTACATTGTTAGCATGTGCTGCGTTTAAACTCCCGCAACAGTTGTTCGTATCATCTGCAGCGCAGTGCTACATTGTTAGCATGTGCTGCGTTTAAACTCCCGCAACAGTTGTTCGTATCATCTGCAGCGCAGTGCTACATTGTTAGCATGTGCTGCGTTTAAACTCCCGCAACAGTTGTTCGTATCATCTGCAGCGTAGTGCTACATTGTTAGCATGTGCTGCGTTTAAACTCACGCAACAGTTGTTCGTATCATCTGCAGCGCAGTGCTACATTGTTAGCATGTGCTGCGTTTAAACTCCCGCAACAGTTGTTCGTATCATCTGCAGCGCAGTGCTACATTGTTAGCATGTGCTGCGTTTAAACTCCCGCAACAGTTGTTCGTATCATCTGCAGCGCAGTGCTACATTGTTAGCATGTGCTGCGTTTAAACTCCCGCAACAGTTGTTCGTATCATCTGCAGCGCAGTGCTACATTGTTAGCATGTGCTGCGTTTAAACTCCCGCAACAGTTGTTCGTATCATCTGCAGCGCAGTGCTACATTGTTAGCATGTGCTGCGTTTAAACTCACGCAACAGTTGTTCGTATCATCTGCAGCGCAGTGCTACATTGTTAGCATGTGCTGCGTTTAAACTCCCGCAACAGTTGTTCGTATCATCTGCAGCGCAGTGCTACATTGTTAGCATGTGCTGCGTTTAAACTCCCGCAACAGTTGTTCGTATCATCTGCAGCGCAGTGCTACATTGTTAGTATGTGCTGCGTTTAAACTCACGCAACAGTTGTTCGTATCATCTGCAGCGCAGTGCTACATTGTTAGCATGTGCTGCGTTTAAACTCCCGCAACAGTTGTTCGTATCATCTGCAGCGTAGTGCTACATTGTTAGCATGTGCTGCGTTTAAAATCTTGCAAGTATTTTTTGCCTGTGTCGATGCACTCAGGTTTATCTTCTAAGCTGACCTAAAAACATGTCAAGTTTTAGTCCCCTCAGATTTAGAAATACTAGAATTTCAATTCAGTAGAGACTAGAGACGCTGAATTACAGAGAGAATCTAATAAGGTCGACGGAGCGTGCGGGCACCTCAACCAACATGTCCTCATGGTCGCGCACCGCCCGCACTTTATTAACAATATAGCAGCGCGGTGCCAGACAGTTTGAGCTAGCGTGTAACCAGCGCCCACACCCCTATACCCATCACACCGCAGTTTATTATTCGTCTAACTAGCCTACTACTAATACTAACTAAACCTTTCACCTACCTACTAGGCAGGGATTGCTCTTGCTTCTTCCAAGCCCGCGAGTTGTTGTGCAAGTGAGCGGGGTACTGGGAGGAATTAAACACTCACCCGGGAGTCTGCGCCCGCGCATCTCGGCTCCCGACGCCGCCGTGCGACAAGTGCACGCGTTACTGTACCTCAGTGCTAAATAAAAATGTTATTCACTCGTCGTATCCTTATAGAGATAGGTATTAGTGAGAGTGGCTGTTTGAAATTTGAAGAGACTGGATTAATTAAGAGTATATTTGTCAGAACGTGTAAATAGTGTTGCTGTGTTGCTCGTGCGCACGTCAATTAGTATCAACTGCGCCGCGTCCCGCGGCCGCTCCCGCCCGGTCACATGTTCCATTTACATGTAGCACGGAGGAGTTAGCAGAGATGAGTCGGCGTTAGCAAACTGGGTACACACGTCAACTACAACTTACAACTGGGGGCATACGTCATCGAGGTAGGGCGTAACACTGCATAGTCGCGTCCACCGCGCAGGCGTCGCAATCCAGCACACGTGAAGTTAACGGTGCGTGATTGGTAGACCTACGAAGATATGTCTCCCCTCGCTACCCCACTGGCGACAGATGTTTTACTAGAAATGAGATATAGCAACAGCTCCTCGGTACTCTCTCCTCCGTGAGACGTGTTCGGACTGCGGCCGGCCGGCGGCCGGGGCGCGCGCGCGACGCGGACCAGCACCTCCCTTTACAGTTACATGTACTGTGTATTGCAAGGAGACGTCACCGCCACTTGTCCCGCGCTACGGAACATCTACCTAAACCACTTTACCTATTTCTCATGATTGCCGGCTGATTTCAACACCGTTTGTTTAATCATGTCATTGCCAGTTCACAAACGGTACGCCTACCGGGCTGTCCAGTCCGATGAGTCCCATACCCGGTCCTTCCGTTCAGCTACTACCGCTACAGTGTTGCCATATTAGCAACTTTTCGGCTAGATCTGGCCACTTTTGGAGTTCCTTGGCCACAAAACTCGATTTTGGCGTGGCCACTTCTGTACAATTCGTGCATAAAAGCATTTTTTAAGTTAGTGAATAGAATAGAATATTGTTGATTGTCTCGTTATTCTATCTTTATTATCACATTTATGTACAAGATATATTTTCACATTAATTTTATATACAAGTAGGTACCTATACATGAAATTAATATAAAAACAACTCCTACCTATCTATGTACAATAAAATGGTATTAAAAATGCCTTAACTAAAAATTCACCGCATGAATTGTTCAGTGTGAAGTCTTTGGATGATGAGTAAAAGAGTAATAATAAGACATGCGTGTTTAGGTAGGGGCAAACATTTTGACATTGAAAATGTCTTTTGGTTCGTTCCAGTATAGGCCCCGATTTCACGAAAAAGAGCGATCCCCTTATATCTCGGAGAGTTGTGAATATATGATATTCAAAAAGGCTCAAAATACGTGTATTCATGAGAGCTGTAAGGTGCAAAAAGAATTATTTGAGAAAGTAAAAAACGAAAAAAGTTATGGCTGAAAGAGTGAAAAAAAAATTAAATTTTTCCCGATTTTTTTATTTTGGCGCTCGATATTTTAGAAACGAAGAATGATTTCAAAAACTTGAGAAAAACTCCTCTGGACAATTTAGTCAGCTACAATTTGAGCCTAAAAGAAAGACGATCGGGTTATGGCTTTGCCCTGCAGCTCAACCTTTTTGAAAAAATAAATTCACAGATTTCGTGCCTCACACGACTATCGAGCACATAGGAAATAAATCTACGGAATTCGAAAAAATATTGTCGCTGAGCGACACGGGAAAGTCGGGATAAGGAAAAGGTTAGTTTGGGTCTGATGATGGAGCCGGAAGGAACGCATAGGAACTCCTAAACTACACATGATAAACCCATCATGTTTGGGCTCGTTGGATTTGTCTTCGCAAGTACTCTTGTCATATATGATGTCCAGGGTCCTGATGATGGAGCCGGAATGAAGCCATAGGAACTCCTAAACCACACATAATAAATCGACCGTGTTTGGGCTCGTTGGATTTGTCTTCGCAAGTACTCTAGTCATATGTTATTTCCAGGGTCCTGATGATGGAGCCGGAAGGAAGCCATAGGAACTCCTAAACTACACATGATAAATCCACCATATTTGGGCTCGTTGGATATAGGAATATAGGAATATAGGTTAGGTTAGAAGATGCGTCGCATTGAAAATAAATTCAACAAAATAAAATAAAAATTACATTTTTTTTATGGGGAGCACGACAAATGGCGCGCGCCAGACTAACGCAGAGGTGTAGTCCGACGGCGCCCACGGGCATTCGGATATTTACGGGGGCTGCGAATACCTTGTCGGCCGGCTAGGTGCACCTTCACATTATGTTTGAAGGACCCCAGACTGTACATTAGAGGAAAGGATGCAGGTGGGAGTGCATTCCACATGTTGGCAAACCTGTAAATAAAGGATTTACAGGATCGATTAGCCCTGAGTGGGGGGATGTAAACAGTGTGTGGATGCATTCCCAACTGCGATGCGCGCGGAACGATGGTAGAATGGGGATGGAGGGATCGCATCGTGCAGCTCCTTGGAACACTCTCCGTGGTACAGGCGATAGAACACACACAAAGATCCAACGTCCCTGCGGAGTTGTAAGGTCTCTAAGTTCCGAGATACCTCGGGGTCGTTAACGAGGCGGACAGCGCGACGCTGAATCGAGTCTAAGGAGCCGAGCAGGTATTTTGCGGATCCGTCCCACAGATGCGAACAGTACTCCACGCATGACCGAATCTGCGCTTTATAAAGCAGCAGTTTTTGGCTCGGTGTAAAGTACATTTATTATATTTTTTATTATTTTTCAAAAACACAAGCAGCTTAAAAAATGTAAAGTAAAATTTAGACAAAAAAAGAGATAAGCTTGACATTATGTCTAACTAAAGTAACAAATTAATAAATATCAAATATAATATAAGGATATAGAAGATAAGAATATAGGTTAGGTTAGAAGATGCGAAGATGCATCTTCTAACCTATCCTATATTCCTATATCCAACGGGCCCAAATATGGTGGATTTATCATGTGTAATTTAGGAGTTCCTATGGCTTCCTTCCGGCTCCATCATCAGGACCCTGGAAATAACACATGACTAGAGTACTTGCGAAGACAAATTCAACGAGCCCAAACACGATGGGCCTATCATGTGTAGTTTAGGAGTTCCTATGGCTTCCTTCCGGCTCCATCATCAGAACCCAACTAACCTTTTTTTTCCGAATTCCATAGATTCATTTTCAATGTGGTCGATAGTCGTGTAAGGCACGAAATCTGTGAATTTTTGTTCAAGTTTCTTGCTAGTTCTTCTTCGCTGCGATAATCGAACTGACGGAATGTCACAATGTAAAATATGACAAATCTGAGCGCAGTGTACTGGCAAGAGATGATAAATAAACAATATACAATGACGACCTTCCATCTCTACGCTGATGATAAGGCAGAAACTGTAATAATAAGACGAGAACAAAATAATGTAAGAGAATGCGGCGGAGGCGGCGGCGGCGGCGGCGGCGTCACACTGTCCCGGCCGGCTTTGTGGGCTGAGTGAAGTGCACTGTGTCGCTCCATCGGCAACCCCCGCTCCGCCCCTCCCCGGTCGGTATTCATGCAAAAGTTAAACAATTTACAAGGATACACAAAAGTTTAGCGATGTCAAAACAATAAGCGACTAGCCAGCGATGTGGAGCCGGCCGGATCACTGCACCTCTCCGCCCCGGCGGCCCCAACACCCGACCCCCGGCCCCCGGCCCCGACCCCCGACCCCCGGCCGACTGGAAGAGAACAACTTCCAACTTGGACGATATCTTGCGGCGCTGGCTCGGGAGCTGTTCATTAAATTCGTTAATTAAAAGTTGAAGCAGAGAACGGGAGGATGTTGGAAAAATTAAGAATACGTCTATTCTAAATTATTTTTTACCGAATTTCTTGTCTTGTTAAAGTTGGACTCGTCAGCGCCGCCGCGGCGGGGCTGGGTGGACTCAGTGAGCCGGATACAGTCTAGACATAGACATATTTATAACTCTATGATGCTAATATTGTGTTGGGGGATATGCGCTTCTTCGTCATTTTATTTATTATAATTTTAGAACGAAATTGAAAGGCTGAGCCCATTGTGTTCATCGCGCCATTGCGCTCACAAAGCGCAGCGATAGCTGTAAGTACTGAGCTGCGCGGTTTGTTGATTATAGCGAGCCGCCGACACTTTCTGTAGTCGAGTGAGAGGCATCTCGGCAGATACCACTACACTCAGCCAAACTGTAAACTTCCAGGGATGTGCCAAATTCCATCAGTGAAAACATCATATGAAGCTGTTCAGCCGTTTCCGAGTTGTTACTTGTTGCAGACAAATTTATCGACTGACGCTTATAGATACTAGAGAAGAGAAGTAAATGCATAGAAGGATTATTCTTTGGCTCTCTACGGCTCCACTAATTTTAGAATTATCTCATGGATGAGCAAGAGATTACTTTGTCCAGAGGATATTCTGCCAGGAGCTTTGGAGCCTAGGTCTTACCAATTATTATTTTTATGTTATTCCCTTTGTAACAGTCATTCGCGACCAAAATATCTTCACTACCGCACCGCCTACCACCCACCCACCGGCCACCGCTCACCGCGAGCGAACACGGAACACACGGCGTGAGCGATGCACTCTGCGCTAAGCCGCTAACACATTAGCGCTACACACCGACCAGCGCCCGCATACTCCACCACTCTCTTCCGTCCACCCTCGTACCACCATCATGCAGGCTCATTACTTACCGAGCCCTCGCGCTTCCTCCGCCTCATCGCCCACTGTAAGGGGGGAACTCCGCTGGCGTGCAGGAACTGCTGTTAGTCTGCCCAATTTGGATGAGTACCTACATATTTTATGATTGATCATATACTAATATATATATTCGGCTTCGCTTTATCTAATGAAGAAATATAGTCGCTATGTATGTAGGTATCTTTTAACATGCCTACATAACCATATGTATGTTATGTTTTATATAAACTATGTTTATTTGAAGAAGAAAGAAATGAGCCGTCGAGCACTCCGCGCAGAGTGAACGGAGAGCAGCCGAGCGGGCGCCGGGCGACGCGACGCGGTATCGACTGCACCCCCGCCCCGCCCCCGACAACTTTGCCATTTAGAGCCGCTCACGTCTCGTCGCGTCTTCGCGTCGTTGTCGCCGGCAACCCGGCTAAACTACTTACCGACGCCTTCCGCAATAATCCGCAACTCCGCGCTACTCTCTCTCTACCCGCGCTATAGCGGAGCATCGCTCCTGTGCCACCGGGCGCCGCCTCTCACTCTAACATATTCACTACTAGGTCTAGCGCACTAGGCGTACACTACCCGCGCTATAGCGGAGCATCGCTCCTGTGCCACCGGGCGCCGCCTCTCACTCTAACATATTCACTACTAGGTCTAGCGCACTAGGCGTACACTACCCGCGCTATAGCGGAGCATCGCTCCTGTGCCACCGGGCGCCGCCTCTCACTCTAACATATTCACTACTAGGTCTAGCGCACTAGGCGTACACTACCCGCGCTATAGCGGAGCATCGCTCCTGTGCCACCGGGCGCCGCCTCTCACTCTAACATATTCACTACTAGGTCTAAGCGCACTAGGCGTACACTACCCGCGCTATAGCGGAGCATCGCTCCTGTGCCACCGGGCGCCGCCTCTCACTCTAACATATTCACTACTAGGTCTAGCGCACTAGGCGTACACTACCCGCGCTATAGCGGAGCATCGCTCCTGTGCCACCGGGCGCCGCCTCTCACTCTAACATATTCACTACTAGGTCTAGCGCACTAGGCGTACACTACCCGCGCTATAGCGGAGCATCGCTCCTGTGCCACCGGGCGCCGCCTCTCACTCTAACATATTCACTACTAGGTCTAGCGCACTAGGCGTACACTACCCGCGCTATAGCGGAGCATCGCTCCTGTGCCACCGGGCGCCGCCTCTCACTCTAACATATTCACTACTAGGTCTAGCGCACTAGGCGTACACTACCCGCGCTATAGCGGAGCATCGCTCCTGTGCCACCGGGCGCCGCCTCCACTCTAACGCACTAGGCGTACACAACTGCCGCGCTACTCTCTCTCTACCCGCGCTATAGCGGAGCATCGCTCCTGTGCCACCGGGCGCCGCCTCTCACTCTAACATATTCACTACTAGGTCTAGCGCACTAGGCGTACACTACCCGCGCTATAGCGGAGCATCGCTCCTGTGCCACCGGGCGCCGCCTCTCACTCTAACATATTCACTACTAGGTCTAGCGCACTAGGCGTACACTACCCGCGCTATAGCGGAGCATCGCTCCTGTGCCACCGGGCGCCGCCTCCACTCTAACATATTCACTACTAGGTCTAGCGCACTAGGCGTACACTACCCGCGCTATAGCGGAGCATCGCTCCTGTGCCACCGGGCGCCGCCTCCACTCTAACATATTCACTACTAGGTCTAGCGCACTAGGCGTACACTACCCGCGCTATAGCGGAGCATCGCTCCTGTGCCACCGGGCGCCGCCTCTCACTCTAACATATTCACTACTAGGTCTAGCGCACTAGGCGTACAATACCCGCGCTATAGCGGAGCATCGCTCCTGTGCCACCGGGCGCCGCCTCTCACTCTAACATATTCACTACTAGGTCTAGCGCACTAGGCGTACACTACCCGCGCTATAGCGGAGCATCGCTCCTGTGCCACCGGGCGCCGCCCCTCACTCTAACATATTCACTACTAGGTCTAGCGCACTAGGCGTACACTACCCGCGCTATAGCGGAGCATCGCTCCTGTGCCACCGGGCGCCGCCTCTCACTCTAACATATTCACTACTAGGTCTAGCGCACTAGGCGTACACTACCCGCGCTATAGCGGAGCATCGCTCCTGTGCCACCGGGCGCCGCCTCCACTCTAACATATTCACTACTAGGTCTAGCGCACTAGGCGTACACAACTGCCGCGCTACTCTCTCTCTACCCGCGCTATAGCGGAGCATCGCTCCTGTGCCACCGGGCGCCGCCTCTCACTCTAACATATTCACTACTAGGTCTAGCGCACTAGGCGTACACTACCCGCGCTATAGCGGAGCATCGCTCCTGTGCCACCGGGCGCCGCCTCCACTCTAACATATTCACTACTAGGTCTAGCGCACTAGGCGTACACTACCCGCGCTATAGCGGAGCATCGCTCCTGTGCCACCGGGCGCCGCCTCTCACTCTAACATATTCACTACTAGGTCTAGCGCACTAGGCGTACACTACCCGCGCTATAGCGGAGCATCGCTCCTGTGCCACCGGGCGCCGCCTCTCACTCTAACATATTCACTACTAGGTCTAGCGCACTAGGCGTACACTACCCGCGCTATAGCGGAGCATCGCTCCTGTGCCACCGGGCGCCGCCTCTCACTCTAACATATTCACTACTAGGTCTAGCGCACTAGGCGTACACTACCCGCGCTATAGCGGAGCATCGCTCCTGTGCCACCGGGCGCCGCCTCCACTCTAACATATTCACTACTAGGTCTAGCGCACTAGGCGTACACAACTGCCGCGCTGTACTTGCGAAAATTATCTCAAACATACATTATTTCAAGATTTCATTTCATTCTTATAAGTAAGAAATTTAAGAAAATCTTTGCGGCTCTTACTCTTCTGGCGAAAAAGTTTGCCCACGGACTAGACTAGACGATGCGTAATTACTGCAACTCACCTCATACGTGTTTATCTTAGCCGTCATCGACACACCCACTTGCAAACATCAAACTAAGTATGCACGTGATCGCGGTTAGACTGGGGCGGGGGCGGGGGCGGGGGCGGGGGCGGGGGCGGGTGACCCACATAATGAACTCAGAGTGAGAGCTCGAGGCGCCGCCGGCCGCCGGCAGCCTCGCGTGCGATAGTTCAGAGTTCGAATCCCGGCGCGCGCTAACGAGATTGATGGATGCGCACATAATCTCGTATATAGCGTAGACAAGTTCACACGCTCAGCCGTTCAGAGCTAACGTGAAGTCGAAACGAGTCAGAGCAGGAGGAAACGCTTATCAGAAACTAGCTAGATGGCTAGCTAGCTAGAAGCGTCTACCGTTTCTCTGCATGACATGTGTGGAGAGTTACCGCTTTATACCACACGATGTCGACATATTTCGCTCTCATTGCCTGACGTCACAGCTGAGTGGCCGCGAAGCGCTCGCTGTAAGTTTATTCGTTCCCACCAATGTAGGCGACACCGACCGTGCTCGTTACCGTGCAGAGCGTACTCGGTGACCCATCTAGTCCAGTAATTAATTCTAAGATGTGTGCTCATATTACCTAGCTAACAATATTATATAATATGTTTGCATCACACATCGTCTGTGTAGAGTTGAAAGAGAAGCCGTCTGTGTAGAGTTGGAAGAGAAGCCGTCTGTGTAGAGTTGACAGAGAAGCCGTCTGTGTAGAGTTGGAAGAGAAGCCGTCTGTGTAGAGTTGACAGAGAAGCCGTCTGTGTAGAGTTGGAAGAGAAGCCGTCTGTGTAGAGTTGGAAGAGAAGCCGTCTGTGTAGAGTTGACAGAGGAGCCGTCTGTGTAGAGTTGGAAGAGAAGCCGTCTGTGTAGAGTTGGAAGAGAAGCCGTCTGTGTAGAGTTGAAAGAGAAGCCGTCTGTGTAGAGTTGAAAGAGAAGCCGTCTGTGTAGAGTTGGAAGAGAAGCCGTCTGTGTAGAGTTGGCAGAGAAGCCGTCTGTGTAGAGTTGGCAGAGAAGCCGTCTGTGTAGAGTTGGCAGAGAAGCCGTCTGTGTAGAGTTGGCAGAGAAGCCGTCTGTGTAGAGTTGGCAGAGAAGCCGTCTGTGTAGAGTTGGAAGAGAAGCCGTCTGTGTAGAGTTGGCAGAGAAGCCGTCTGTGTAGAGTTGGCAGAGAAGCCGTCTGTGTAGAGTTGGCAGAGAAGCCGTCTGTGTAGAGTTGGCAGAGAAGCCGTCTGTGTAGAGTTGGAAGAGAAGCCGTCTGTGTAGAGTTGGCAGAGAAGCCGTCTGTGTAGAGTTGGCAGAGAAGCCGTCTGTGTAGAGTTGGCAGAGAAGCCGTCTGTGTAGAGTTGGCAGTGAAGCCGTCTGTGTAGAGTTGGCAGAGAAGCCGTCTGTGTAGAGTTGGAAGAGAAGCCGTCTGTGTAGAGTTGGCAGAGAAGCCGTCTGTGTAGAGTTGGCAGAGAAGCCGTCTGTGTAGAGTTGGCAGAGAAGCCGTCTGTGTAGAGTTGGCAGAGAAGCCGTCTGTGTAGAGTTGGCAGAGAAGCCGTCTGTGTAGAGTTGGAAGAGAAGCCGTCTGTGTAGAGTTGGAAGAGAAGCCGTCTGTGTAGAGTTGGCAGAGAAGCCGTCTGTGTAGAGTTGGCAGAGAAGCCGTCTGTGTAGAGTTGGAAGAGAAGCCGTCTGTGTAGAGTTGGCAGAGATGCCGTCTGTGTAGAGTTGGAAGAGAAGCCGTCTGTGTAGAGTTGGAAGAGAAGCCGTCTGTGTATAGTTGGCAGAGAAGCCGTCTGTGTAGAGTTGGCAGAGAAGTCGAATGTGTACAGTTGGCGGAAAAGCCGCCACCGGAAGACATTCGGATCGGCTCGGCTGCTATCTGGAACCAATATACTTTGTGATATTATTTTAATAATTGTAATTATCTAGAATGATATGTGTGTACTTTGCGGAAGGTAAGTCGCGCTATTCTGTGTCTACCGGCACTACTTGAGAGACTTTCTGTGAGGATTGATCGATCGAGTGCAGATTGTCCGTGTTGCTAGTGATGATATTAAATAAAAAAAATAAACAGTATGTAGGTAGTTAGGTAGGTACCGACAGACCGACCGACTAGAGCCCTGAAAGTACTCGGTGAACTCTGGATGGAGAGCGTGCGGTTTCTGCCTGACCTACTTCATTACATTGCATTGTACCGCTGCTGCGCTGCTGTAACACTTCCCATTACTTTATTATTGGTAGCACCGCGCCCCGCGCACCGACCCGTGCGGCGACCGCACAACCACCCCCGACCGCGTTCGATCAACATTATAGAACGACTGTGCAAGCTGCTGTGTGCGTGCGCGTGCGTGCACCCGGCTCGCTGGTGTTGCAACCACAGAGGAGACAGTAGAGAGAAGGTTGCTGATAGCTTTAGTAAAGCATGTGTAGCCACTGCGGGAAGAAGCGGCGCGGCGGCGGCGGCGGGACGCACGAGTTCGCAGCCGCGCACCATCTAACTGCATGTCTCCGTGGACGCGACTACTCTCTGCTCCATGGTTGAAACTCATGCAAGCGTTGTTGTAGCCACAGATCAGCAGTGCGCGTCGCTCGGTGCCTCCCTGTATAGATGCGCGTAGTGTAGTGGTGTTAGTTATATGTATGTATTGGCTAAGGTCGTACGGCGCGGCTCGGTAGCGATCTGCTTATGCCTAATAGACATGCATTATAGGAATATAAATATAGATACGAATAGATGTATGATTAGTTGATTACGCGTAGCGTCTGTTTTCACCTTAATGGCCAAAACTGGCCATAACGCAGAGAATATCGGCATGTTTGCGTGCTCTCGTTGGTATATGTAGATAGATGTAGTTACCTGACCACCGCGCCGGTAGCGGCCGCCTGCGAAGCGCTGTATATAGCATTGCTACATGATCGGTATCGGCGGCGACACCGACGCACCCTCGCCAGTACTATTAGGTATTCTGTGCCCTCGGTGGCCAATCTCCATGTGCACTACGAACACTCAAACTATAATCAATATGATTATCTCATAATAATCTTCAGTATATGATATATAATATGGCGGAGTTCGTTTATCGAGAGCTTCCGATCATCGGCTCGAGGTCACCGCAGCTATATCGGCATCTGATCGCGATCGCAGTGGGTCGAGTCGACTGACCGAGTGCTGTAGCTCGCTCGGCTGTCGGCCTCGTGCTCTAGCATCTGAGCAGCGGAGCAGATCTAGCTAGACTCTAGAGTCTAGCTAGTACTTGAACCCGACGTTCAGTTACAAGTAGTCGGTGCGGCGCGCAATCGATATTCTGTCTCCACTACTCAACATCATACCTTACTAAACTACTATTCTCTCCTCATTTTAACTTAGTCGTGACATGAATGATTGAACGAAATATTATTCATATAGTAAATACATGAATCACAAATGGCTAGGAGGAATTATTTACTAATTAACCTCTGGCACGTGGGAGCGGCGAGTGAAGCGCGTGGAGGCGAGTGATGCTAAATATTAAAGAAAAATAAAATAAACATCACAATAAAAACTGGTGATACTACATCAATCTAAACGAAGTCATTTTATATGTCTTAGAGTTAGATAGAACTAATAGCTTTGGCTTATTTAGCTAGCGCGACTGCCCGCGCGCGTTCAGCTTGGAAATCTTTCATAAATTCACAAGGTGGGTGGTTATCACAGACGTGTCACGCACGACACATCTAAGAATGGTTACATACAGGATTATTTGCCGCGAAGCGAAGTCGAAGGAATAGCTGTTGTGTTAGTGTTCTGTTGTATGTTGTAAATATGAATAGAAGGCAAACGTTAAAGAAGCGATGTATAATTTGCTTACTGAAAACATTAGAATTTCCATTCCGAGCTGAACGAGAAGCTTAAACAGAGGGTTGCGAGAGAGCGCAGTCGCTTCAACATTTGAACAGTCTCAAAGTTGTGTGTTGCTTCGTTACATAAGCGGGCTGTCTGCCGGAAGCGAGCGCGGGCGGGGGAGTAGCCGGGTGCGGGGGCGCGGGGCGCGCGCGGCCGCACCTGTGCCGCCGCGGAGGCTGCGGTCGCGGCATGTGTGTCGAGCTTGGCAAACAAGCATTTAAAATTCAACTAAGATATCTTGTCCCTTCCATCCAACCCCCCTTATACGCACGAGACTTAATAATGAATTAATTAATGTGAATTATTATTTGTTATTTATATTAATATGAACAATGATAATGAATTCGATTGCTGACTACTGGACCAGAGGAGAAGAGAGTGCGGTGGTATCAACCCAGTCGCCTACAATTTGAGCCTACCACCTAGTAATGAGCAAGGGAAGTGACCTGCAGTGTAGCAGCGGGTGTATTTGGACGCAAGTGACAGGCGGTTGGGGGCGGGAGAGATGCTAGCACGCATAGAGCCAGCGCTGAAGGCTGCATCCGTCTGGTCGTCGAACCTACATTATAAGCAAAGGAGACAGATACGCTTTCATACAATCTTGGGCCTGATTGTAAAAAGATGAAAATGGTGTCAATTAATAGCCTAAAAATTATTAAATCTTCACTGAAAATTCAGCACATTTTTGCAACCTGAGAGCAGAGTTTTTAGAGATTTAGTAAAAGTGATTCCGGCTTAGATTAATCACGCTCATTTTCTATAAGAATAACAATCCGCAGATTATACGTAGGTAACCTCCGCCGCCGCCGCGCGCCTCGGCCAGCGAAGCGAATAAGTGTGGATACATAATATGTAACATTTATGATAACCCGCGCCCACGTGTCGCCGCCGCGCCGCGCCCCCGCCCCGCCCCGCACACCCACCGCCCCGCGCCGCCCCGCCCGGAGAGCCTCATCACGCGCGGCGCGGGGCGGGCGGGGTGCGCGGCGCGTGCGCATTGCGGGTGTCGCCGCTTCACCCTCCTCTACATGTTTCTATTCGTTACGAAATGGTTCATTGACTACGTGTGTGCGCACAATTTCTAATTAAATATTTAGAGCTTAAATTAAGATAAACATTTTCAAACGAGTATACTTAATGCAAATCATAAACAGCAGGCAGCCCGTTCACCACAAAGTGCTCCGTAGTTTTCACTATTTAGTTTACTGTTTCTATTCATTACATTTTTAGCCCCCGACGAAAAAGAGGGGTGTTATAAGTTCGGCGGCTCCGTCTGTCTGTGTGTCTGTCTGTGTGTCTGTCTGTGTGTCTGTCTGTGTGTCTGTCTGTGTGTCTGTCTGTGTGTCTGTCTGTGTGTCTGTCTGTGTGTCTGTCTGTGTGTCTGTCTGTGTGTCTGTCTGTGGCGTCGTAGCTCACAAACGGATGAGCCGATTTGGATTAATTTTTATTTTTTTATTAGAAAGTTGGTTCATCCGGGATGGTTCTTAGCTATGTTAGTAATCAAGTAATTACAATGTAATCAAAAAATTACGTCTCACGGATGAACCAACTTGGGTGCGTTTTTTTTAAAGCTTAAAATTAAAGTTAAATTGCAAATTTAAAAATAACCGACCCCTTAGTCAAAAATAATTTCCGTTAATGCCGCAAATGTTCTAAGAACATTTGAAAATGCCCCTTTTGATAGTTATTTTAATGTTTGTTAGGTAGGTTTTAATTCTTTAGTTATTAGTATTACTTTTTTAATTTTATGAAAATAAATGTGATATATATTCTAAATAAGAACATTTCCGTTTAGTTACTTAGAGGAGTGAAGGAACAGCTATGTAAATAAAATATAAAAACTCAGAGCTGCGCAGGTTTTTTACTTAGCGATCCCCCGACTCCTTTAAGTAACTAAACGGAAATTATCTTAGATTTTTAAGGGGTCGGAGTTTTTTATCAAATATTAACTTAGAATGTACCTACTCGTCGTGCTCGTCGCAATAGCTTACACGGGCGACTGTCTGTAACTGTCAATAGCGTAACATTGCGGCTCTGAGTGAGTAGAGTGGTTAGTTCAGTGGACGCAAGTAAGTCGCGGGTCACGACGAGTGAGCTCGGCTCTGAGCGGCCGCGGCGAGGTCGACTCGTCACCTTGACCTCAGCCTCACACCGCCCGCGCTCAGGGTCGAGAGCCGAATTAAACCGTCTAATAGAACGAGCAATATCTCCCGCAAACGTTACGAGGACGCGACGCCCTTTTCTTGTCGCACTCTCCACTCCCGACTCTCGACCGACGGGCAGTATCCGCGCGCGGTGTCACGCAAACAGCCGCACATATCTAAACATGGGTTAGTTATTTAAGCTCACACACAACTCACGTAGTAACTAGTTAAGCTTACGGTCGGGTACAAGATTCACAATGTTAGTGTTCCTACTATCTAAATATCTTAGGAAATAGCGATCTTAGGAACGCAACATTCAATCTGCCTCACCACATTTGCCTGTCAGTTAGAAGTTATTCAGCTCAGCACCCACTCGTGGATAACGAAGGCAGACTCTTCACAAATGTCTGTCACATTTATTATTTAGTGAAAATCCGCGCAGAGTTAAAGTGACGGCGGCGGCGCGGCGGCGGCGCGGCGTCGCTGTGGATGCGATTCATGTATTCATGTTCTAACTATTCAGTATAACAACAGTAGCGCACGTATGTAGAGCGAGTGGTCGCGTCGGGCGGGCGGGAGTCTCCAATAAAATGAAAAGACTTGGCGCCGCCGCCGCCGCCGCGCCGCTCCGGGTGAAGAGCTCTTTATTATGTAGACAGCTCGTTGCGTAGAGGAGCGCCGAGCGGCTCATTTGCATCTGCGCGCCTTCGCTCCGCCTGCACACAACTCCATCTCGTCGCGGAGCGAGTGCGGCGGCTCCCGAGGCGAGGGGGCGGAGGCGGCGCCCTCGTGGAAACACTCGTTTAACCGTTAGTGGAGTTCATTTCAAGCCGCTGCATCCTACAAATATTATTTTTATGAAATGCTATGAAATAAACTGCACTAGGCGGCAGTACGCGGCAGCAGCGCTGCTCGGTGCAGCAAGAAATATGTGTGCCGTGCCGCCGTGCCGTAGATACCGCGCTCGTACACGGTACGGTAGTGTGAAGCGAGCCGTGTAATATCCGCGCTGCTACACTGCCTAACAATAAGAACAAGCCAACCAACATGTTGAGTCAAATTGCTATAATATGTACTCGTATTTGTTTTGCGAGTGTGCTGAGATGGAATTAGGTACCTAGTGGGTCGGCCTGTCGAGCTCATTTACATGGAAACGCGTGAGACGCTTCGGTCGAGAGATTGAGATTACACACACACACCCGCACCCTCACCCTCCCTCTCCCACACACCCTCAAACGCACCCTGACACACCCTCACACATACTTTGCCAACAATCGCACAATAAAAGCCTTCAAGTGTGTTTGTTTAATTAAACTGCAATTTTCTGAGACGAGCAGTTCGGCGCCTGAAACGGGAAATTGACTAACTTTTTCACTCAAACACCAGAGCACTGTTACTAGCTGGGGTGGTTAATAGCTGGCCATTCAGAAATAATTCCATTAACTTTGCTATAGTAGGCGGTAGGGTTAAACCCGTTCGCATTGGTGCCACGTACCGTGGTCCACACCCACGCCACTTCACGAAGCTCGCTCGTATGCTATATCGTATTTTCTCATTATTTTCCGGTCAATTTAGTTAACTCGACACGAGCGAAGAGAAGCGCAGACATGGCACTCGCTTCCAATGCGAACAAGGTGTGACGGGCCGCCGCGACGGCCGGCGGGCGAGGCGGCTGCTGACCAACGTTGTGTCGTGTGACTCGTGACGCGAGCGGAGAGCAAGCTGTGTTCACTCGTCGCAAAAAAATTCAAAAAGTTAATTTTAACCGTAAGTTCCATTGTATTGCTCTCGCGGCTCTACCTGCGACATTTGCGCAGTTTTTGAAGAAATCACTATCCGCACTCGAATGTCGAGCAGATCACTCTACAAACATTGCCTCGCCATCCGAAATCTAGAACTACTATTCAGATTCAGATTATATTTATTTGTCCAATTTGTGTTCGATCGGTTGTGTCCGTGTCGGGTGAGTCAGCTAACTTACGAACTTTTTTTTTTTTTATATTGTCAGCCGGCGCGGGTGTCTGCGCCCAATACTTCAACGGAAGATCAGACACAGCCAATAACACCATTCCTCGCGAAACCACACTCAGAGAGGCGCCATGCCGGCTATGAGGCGGACAAAAAGGTTGTCGTCTAATTTATTGACACGCCTTTTGAAGATTCGCAGGTTATAGGTGGTGGGGAACACACTCACCGGAAGACCGAACTAAGTACTGCACGCGGTATGATAGCTCTCCTAGGCATCTTCTAGGGTTGTGTGCCTTCTTGCTCTCGACAGGAATGAGTGACGATCAGGTATACGTGAAGTGAGTCATTCGTCACGCCCCGGGCGCGGCGGCTCTCGAGACCTCGAGACTCTTCACTCGCACGCACACCGCCCCGCCCCCCGCCCCCTCCGCCCCTTGAGCACGCTCCTCCGATATTGAATTTGTTCGCAGGCACTTCCGCAGGCTTCCGGCGATATTCTCTGATTGTACTTACACACCGGATTTAGAGAAAATTGAACAGAGCAATATATGTATACCTACAGATGTGTTTCTCCATAGAGAGGGTATGTTCCCGGTGAGCACGTGAGCGTCCACCTCCCCCCCCGCTCTGCTCAGCCTTCAACCCTCTACATTATTTTGCCAGGACAGTGTAATGAAATATAACAATTAAAAACGTTTGAACTCCCTTCATAACAAAGCTTCAAAAGGCTGAATTTAAATTTCGTTTCAATTAATTATTGTACGAGTAAGTAATATCAAACGAACAGCCCCAAGTCTAAAAGTAATACTTTTTACAGATAAATAAGCATTCGCATTGACGATGACGCGCGGCGCGCGGTGGGGCGACGAGTCTTTAGAAGAACATCTACAGTAAAAACAACCCTTATGTAATCCTACCTACACAAACCAGAAGCTCACAAGAATAATTTGCGTTAAATAAATGCTTATTAGCAATTTCGTGCCGGCCGGACAGCGGAGCGGGGGTGGAGCGCGCCTGGGGTGAGCCGGCGACAGTGCGCACTTGACCGCACTTCACATTGTATTTTTTAGTAAACCACTTTTCATTGTGCAATATTTCGTGAAGGGGCTCGCTCGCGGGGCGGCCGCGGCGCGGCCGGGGCGGGGGTAGGGCGGCGGGCGGGGCGGTCACGTTCTCGGCCTCTTGCTGTAATATTGAGCAAGTTGTTGAGAGGTCGAGCAGAGACAGAAACACTTTCGATTTAAACTAGCGTCGAGGGCAGCTCGGTTCGGAATCAGTGCTCCGACCGAACATCGCCTCATTTCTATTTCGAAATCACCACGTGAAAACTATAGAATGAACTCCGAAACCACATTTTATTTATATTTTGGTTAAAATGTTTTTGTAATATTTTTTTTTTATTCTAAATATTGTTTACCACTCGATGTTTCTGACAGCCTATACGTAAAGTTTGTCGAGTCGTATGTACGTGTAATGTAACTGGCTGCGCCGCCGCGGAGTTATTATATGTCTGCTAGTATACACAAAGTGCACGCACTGTCGTTTAATTGTACACAAATTACTTACAGTATTGAAAAAATTATTTAACTGTTGACATGATTTTGTTATCTGCTGTGTTCATTGTGGTTAGTCAGAATTGATGCGCTAATACGTTCGGGCAACAGAAACAACACAACACAATACAATACATTGAGTCGGTTGATTGCATGGCGTCCATGCTCGAGCGAGCTTCCAAACCAGCGTACGACGGTGAAGATAGGTAGAGAGGAGCTGTTTAAGCAAAGCAGTTATGTCATCGGAGCGGGCGTAGCATTGCATCAGACCGGTCGCCGCGCGTCCCGCCCGGCACAAGTGGAGTCAAATTGTTTGGGTCCCGAATTGGTGGACTACAAAGTGGTGCCTCCCCGCGCTGCGGTCCGCACTGGCGACACATGTTTTACTACAAACGAGAGATAGCAACAACTCCCTCTCTACCTGTCTTCTCCGTGCGGAGCACTAACTATAGCGCACGCGAGCTGTGATTCTGGGTGGCAGTGGTCGAGTTCAGAGCGTCAGGAACAACCAATTTCACCCATACTTAACTAACTATTTCAATACTAGCAGCGGTCTTACCGGTAAGTCTGGTGACCGGCGCACGTGACCAGAGGCGGACTTTCCTTAAGGCCGACTAGGCCCGGGCCTAGGGCGGCCAGATATTAGGGGCGGCAAATCTGTACCTGCTGCTAGAAGCAGTGAGCGCAGGTACAGAATAGAAAGGGTGCCGGCCGGAGCAAGTGCGTTCGACGTGCCGGAGTGGTGAGCGCGGGCGGCGGCGGAGACGACGCACTATTTACGCGGACAAAATAATTTAGCTATGACGATAAGGTCAATATTGCCGCAAAACGCAAGCGGCGGGTGGCCGAGTGGTTTGGGCATCGGCTTCTCATGCGGGAGGTCCGAGGTTCGAATCCGGTCGGCGTGTACCAATGAGTTTTTTCTGACGAAAACATTTACGTGCATACCTACACCCGCTGCTTCACCGTTCGGAACCGGTGTAAAACTGTAGTTCCCTTCCCTTGCCCCTTACTAGGTGGTAGGCTCAAATTGTAGCCGACTGGGTTGGTACCACCGTACTGGATGTAAGATGGCCGCAAGCAACCTCGGTTGTGTTCTCCTCTAGTCCAGTATAGCCAGCAATCCAGGGAAGTCTCCGGTATGGCACCTACCTTCTCGGAGGTGATATTGGCTGGTTAGAGCATGTGCTTTGGCCCCTCCGACTCAGCCACCCATACCGGATTACATAAAAAAAAAAAAAAAAAAAAAAAAAACTTATAAAAAATACTTTTGCTATATGTAAAATAAACCGAGAAATAATATATTTCTGGCAGATTGAACCAAACGCAATACTGATTTTCGTACAACTTCACATATGTATCTATGCTGTAAACTTGAAAGGGGAGGCTGCATTGAATCGGGGCGGCTGTTGCTAAACAGCCTAGGGCGGCTAAGGCTGCTAGTCTGCCTCTGCACGTGACAAGTCTTTCTTCTTTCTCGCGAATAGTGCTAGCCATTCTAAGGGGCAACGCTGCCAGCGTATGTATTGTGCACTGTGGCGGCTCGGCCGAGTTGGACGTAATATTTTACTTGCAGTAGGTAGACAAGTAAAATATAATCAAAATGTTATGTTAATTTAGCTCAATTTATTTTATTTTAATTGTTAAAGCATATTTGTTGGTGTGTTTGTATTATATTATTCAATACTATTTCAATTATTGATGGTTAACCCATTCATATAGCCGTTCATCGGTAAAGTTAAACGGTAAATATTGTAAACGGCAAGTATATTTAATGCCGGGGTCGATGGCTCCGCTCCAGTCAATCCGAAATGTCACCGAGGTTCGAACCCGCACCACGTGAGTATTACTCGACTACGAGTGGCACTGCGCAGTGCGCGCGCGCACGCACCGGGAGGCAGGTAGGTAGCATGTGAAGCCGCCGACGCGACGACCGGCCGCACGGAAATAGTCCAAGCAATAAGGAGCACGCGTGCGCGGTGCGAGCGAAACCAATTAGTTGCGGCGGGCGGGCGGCCTGTGGCGCATACGCGGGGAGAGATGCAGTGGGATAATTCTATTACAGATGTATACGCGCGTGTATATGTAGATGTAGAGCGCGCGCTACACTATGCAGTAGCGGGAGTGCTGCCGCCCGCACAGTGTCTCGCTCGAGGCGCGCGCTGACTGCTGACCTAGTGGGCGAGGCTCGATTATTCGATCGAAACTTCACCTGAAGTTGAGGAGAGGAGGCCGCGCGCCGCCTTACCTGCTCTGTCGCGAGCTTTGTGTGCGGGGGCGGGGCGGGGCGGGGCGGGGCGGGGCCGCTCTCTACATCTCTTCACATTCTTTCTACTTACATTTTTTATGAACCTGACCTGACGTCACACGGGTGTCTACATCGCCTGGTCTACATGTCAGCCCACCACGTCTTAGTGAACCAGGTGCAATGACAGTGCTTCTCTCTAGTCGTGCCGGCTGCACTGAACTGCACGGAAAACAAGAATTATTTTCATGGCCCATATTTTCATATACGCCAGAAGGAAAGAGCCTACTACGTGGTTCATACTGAAAGTTTCTGGAACTGGCTGTTTGTAATAAAAATATTTAAAAAACAATTACGGGTTTCAATAATGGAACTCTCTAACGTTACGTTTGAGTTTGTGTGATAGTCATTTTTTGTTTTTCATTGTGGCGTCGTCGTTTTGAATATTGTGTGTCGGCATTACTTTAGTGAGGACGTTATTGAGTTCGTATTACTTACTACCGTGTGGTACTGACGTCCTTACGTTAGTAATGTATAAGTGAATGACTACACTGAGCCACAGATTACTTAATAGTTACTTCGTAACAGATAAATCACTCCATAGAAAATGTTCCTACCTTCGGGCTTTAATAGCCTACTGCTTCACGTCGCCAATCGCTGCGTGCGAAAATGTACCTTAACGATCGAGTGTAAAGTGGTTATTGCTTTGCAGTTGCGTGGGCGAGCGTATATGTATACTTTGCGTAGCTGACGAATTTCCACTGAAATAGACCGCCGGCGGTCCACCGGGCGGTAGGTAGTTAGCGCGCGCAAGTACATAGAGTGCGTGAGGCCTGACTGAGCACTGAGTCCGGGGCGGCGCGGCGCGGTGGCGCGGAGGCGCTGGGGCGGCGCGGAGGAGCGGCGGCGCTACGCAAAAGCGCTGCTCTAGTGCGTGTGTGGAGCGCCTCACCAGCTGCTCCTCTATCTGTTCACATAACTCTGTGTTGACCTCGTAGCACGACCACCGGTGCGACCTCGCACTCGCCTCTGTGCATAGCGCAGCACAGCAGCGCACGCGCTCCTCCCGACCTCTTCACATGTTACTTGTGCTTGTGCTTCACTATACTCTGTCAATGTCATACTCAGAGTACACAATATGTTTTATAATAGCTCTTGAATCGCGAAAGTATCTGCTCGTAAGAAGCTAAAAACACAAAAGGAGCGCAGACAGAACAGAAAATGCTTAACGCGCCAGATAGAAATACGCCGCCAGTCCCTAGCGTGATTGGCAATCGGACCTCCTCTCTCCGCGCCGCCACGATCCTCCGCGGCGGCGCCTCCGCACAGGAGTTCGACCCGTAGACGTTCGACCTACTACCTCGCGTCGCCCTTGGTGACTTTCTATTTGCGCTGTAATCAGATTTGCACGTAGCCGCGGGCACAGCTAGTTTCTACTAAAACACTTGTCTTTTCGACATATCGCAATGCCAAACCCACTTCTAGTATTGTATGCCCCCAGTGCGACGTACTCAGTTCGCTAAATCAACTTCCCTCTACTGTCACCTCCGCCGCCCCGTGATCTACATCGTCTGAAAATAATATCGCGGGGATAAACGTACCCGCACCGTGCGAAAGCCAACACGCACGCATTCAACTCTACAGTGAGCGAGCACTCGCCTCGCTCGGCCGGACCGGACACGAACGATAGCTTCTAATGTCGTAAATAATGAATATGAGTGAGTAGCAGCGGGCATTCTCTGTCTCGCTCGCCCTAGATGTTATATTGACTATTCTCAAGCTGCGCCCAAATGAAGTAGCCCCTCGCTCATGAAACATGCACGGCGGCCGGTCCGGAGCCGAGACGGACTCTCTGAGCCTTTGTTTTGTTTTCTGCAAAAAGCTATTTTATTCGGAACCATTTTTTATCGCAATTAGAAGAATGATGCGACTCTGCGGGTCCGGCCTCCGCCTCGGGCGAGCTGAAGGAAATTGGAAAGTTAAATCTTCGGGTTGGACTTGAGGAGTTTCCAAATAAATGTATACAGAAGGTAAATCATACTTAATCTTTACGTAGCTGACGCCACACATTCCCACACTTTCTGATTCTCACGCCTCTCTGAGGACGCAGATCTAAAGTTTGACTGGAAGAGATCACTATCTAGTGTTGAGTCCGCATTTGGGAGCTATTGTTCCTGACAGTAGCGCGTAGGCGAGCCCTTCATACTGTCTCAGTCTCAACTCTAACACCAGTCTCTACTCCACATTCATCCGACCCGAAACAGAAGAACTGGATCTAGCTGGAAGGGAGCACTGATAACATAATATGGCGCCTGCTGACCGCGCGCGCGCGGTGTCATGGACTGACATCACGGCTGTATGCAACGCAGTAGGTGAGCACGTGAGTAGCCCCGCTCGCGCCTGCTGTGCCGACCGAAGCGCCTGTTGATTGTATAAGTGGTGCGGGATTGTCGCCTCCGCGCCGGCGCATCGGTTACGCTACTCCAGCTCGGTCTCCTCGTGCAAGGCTACCGCTCTGCCGCTCTTGAATACACTATTCTATACTACTTACCCTGCGTGGAGCAGCGCAGACACTACGCCCACCCGCGTGCGGGCGCTTCACTAGACCATCTTGAGTAGAAGCGAGCTGTGCGAGAGCGACTGCGCAGGCGCACATGCTGCGCGCGTCCATCTCTAGAGTCAATGGCCTATCTGTACATTACATACATTTTATTTAGGGTTCCGTAGCCAAAACGTATAATTTCATCCGGTCCGTCTGTCCGTCGTCCGTATGTAACAGCCATTTTTAATTGACCCTATACTTAATAGAGAATTGTTGAAGAAAGGTGTGTTCTATGAACTCTTCTTTCAAAGTGTGATGAACTGACATCGCGGCTGAAACTGGTGGTGATGTAGTCAAACATGCCGGCTCCGTAAACTAAACGTTGCAGATAAATATCGTAACGAATGCAGTGACGCGGGGCGGGACGGCGGCCCAGAGGTCAGCGTCGCGCGCGGGCTGGGGCGGACATTGAAATAGCTCACTCAAATGGAAAAGTTCACGCCGGTGGAAAATGTGGAAGATGAACAATCAAAAAGCGAGCAAGAGTGACCGGAGCGAATTACTTTAAATCCTCTTCACTGTAAGTACACACGTCGCGTCGCCGCGGCGCGGCTGGTACAGGTAGGTAACTCTCGGGGGGTGGTCGGTGTAGATAGAGTACAGACTAGCGACAGTAGAGGGAGGGCGACCCACTTACCTCACAGCGGCCTCGGCTCGGCTGCGCGAATATTCCGGGAGCCTAACTAGGTTACGATTCACGGCCAATATATTTGATCGCCTCTGCTCTGCTGAGTTTAACGAGCTATAAGAAGTGGAAGGGTGTTGTCGCTCCGCGCCCGAGTGCACAGACTGGCATGGCGGCGGCGCGGTGTGCTGGCGACAGGGTGTGTCTACTGCTTTGGGGCTCCGTAGCCAGAGACGGTGTCGCCCTTGCGGTGAGGTGCACGTCCGTCCCTCTGTCTGTCTGTCGCGCGCGCTGGCCGTGGTGATTACTGCGGAAAGTAAAGCCCAATAAATAAAAAACCGGCCAAGTGCGAGACGAACTCGCGCACCGAGGGTTCCGTATCGCCATGTCATGGTCAGCGCCACTCACGCCATCTATGGCGTGTTTATGAAATTCTTATATTAGTTAAATGTCATGATTATTTAAAATGCTTCATACTCTATTCGGTACATAGCGCGCGCGCATACACTTTTTGATTTCTTCTATGGGAACCCCCATGATTTTTTACTTTTTCTTATTTTTATTATTTGTTGTTAAACGGCCATAATAATACATATTCTGTGAAAATCAACGGGCTAGCTGTTTCAAGAGATACAGCCCTCGGACAGTCGGACAGACGGACGGACGGACGGACAGACAGAAAGACGGCGTAGGCTTAGTAATAGGGTCCCGTACCGGATACGGAACCCTAAAAAAAGATGAATGACGCAATATATTCAGTCCTAACGCCATAAAAACTATTTTATTTAAAGTGTATTATTTGTTTTATGTAAATCAACATTAGTGCCTGTGCCGTGGTGTAGTCGACAGAGCCAATAACACCTCTCCTCGCGAAACCACGCTCAATGAAGCGCCATGCACGAGTTGCACGACGCGCCAAGCCGCCGCAACAGTCCGTAAATCTGCTGGGATTAGCGGAATGTTGCTAGGCTGTCTGGCCTGTTAATACGACGTTTGAAGGTTAAAGAATTCGGGAAACACACTCGCCGTTAGACAGTTCCGCGCCCTGGCGGCGGTGCGACAAAGAAGGATTTTGAGAACCGAAGGGTTCTCTACCGATGAGTACGCGTAAGGAAGTTGACAAAAGCCATTATGTACCAGAATAGTTGAATGCGGTCGGCATGAGCAAAGGGAAGTTCACTTAGTTCAGCATGGTGTGGAGGTCTGACATCAAAGTTTCCTACTAAACACGCACAGAGCTAACCCTGAACGGGTGAGGCGCGAGGGTCTAAAGATAGCGCGGAGTCACCGCTCCCGACGCGCGCGCCGCCGCCGCCGCCGCTCCTGCCAGGACTAAGTAATCATCGCCAATCATCGCCTCCGCCGCGCGTGTCGCCTCCACCGAGCGACCGAGTCGTTTAGAACACAATCCTATTTGTCATGCATCGGGTTCGGGCGGCGGCGGCGGAGGTTGACCTACACCACTCATCTGCTCAATTATCCGGCCCCAGTTGCCGAGCAATATTGAATTAAAGTGTTCTAAATCTGTTAGGCCCAACCTTCACCTGATAAAGTTGCTGCTTATGAATAATGTGAATAGAATAGCAACTCATTATTGCACACGATTGAAAGAAGAATAGTGCACGAAAAGAAACAAGAAATACAGGGGTGCGCAAAGCGGACTTCAATTAATTTCTTGCAAGTAATTTCTTCCCGTTAACTTTAGAATTCGTGACTTTTAATTGTGAAGGCACATTTTCCAGCTAATACGTTATGTTAATGTTTCCTCAGTTTCGTTCCTACCTGCTGTAAAAATTCGTTTCCATTTCTGTGCTTTCCAAATTTGCAGTACGGTAAAATACATTTACTCGCTCGTCGTTTTCAATTTCAGTGTAGGCCATCGATGGTGCAAGCAATGTTTTCAGTAAAGATACTTGACATCGCCGAGCGGCAGTCGCATGATGTCTCTAGAAACATTTCCCAATGAACTGTTTCGGTGCTGAAATAAGATACTAGCTTCGCGAGCAGGCCATCGTTAGTGGAAGCTCTTCGCAATTATGATTTACCTCTCAAATATTATTCCCTTCCCTTCTTCCCCCCGAGCACCCTCCCCCGCTTGACGCCCCCGCTTGACGCCCCCGCTCGCCGACCCCGCCTGCCCAGTGGCTGTCTCCTTTTCATCTGCCGACTGTACTCTCTCGTGTAGAGGAGCCGTGCGCGTGTATCCGCACTGCGGTGCCGGCGGGTCGCGTCTCTGTTCGCTCGTAGAGACTGTAGTCAACATGACATGTAGTCAATGCGTTGCCACTCTCGGGTTCTGGTTCGGGAGCAAAGTATAACCTGGTTATTCTTTGCTTAGGTCACCTTATTCGATCTTAGGTGTAGGTAGGCGTTATGTTACATTTAGTAGTGCCGGCTACACTGAACTGAGCTGAAAACACGTACTATTTTCATAGCCGCATCTACAGTTCATCATTCATTGCGGTGCTACTGATCCGGACGGTTTAAGCCCTATGACCTAGTAAGGTCTCTCGCCTACAGTTTTACTTAGTATTCGAATCACTGCTAGCCTCAAAGGTCAGATGGTCACCCACCCGTCGATCGAATGCCGATGCGCATCGGCACAGAGTTAAGGCAGTGTGTAGAGCGCGGGTGCGGAGCGTGCGCGGTGCGCGCAGGCGGCTGGCTGTGCGAAGTGTCGCGCGGGCGGGCGCGCGGACGGGGAGCGTGGTGGGTGTGTATACAATGTGTCCCAAAACTAAGAAAAAATAAGAAAAAAAATTTGAATCATTTATTTTTTATGATATCATTTATGGTCTCATTTTTTTTTTAAGTTGAAAATTACATCTCGTGCAACATTTTAAGTACTACGACTACAAATTTGCAAATATAATTGTTCAAATGTTTATATTGCAAGCCTAATTAACTCTGCTATTGATAACTGATCCCAAATAAAACCAGAATGCCTGTAGTTTTACCAAAAAAAATATTCAGTGAATTTTTTTTCTAAAAAAATTAATGACTCACATTTCTTTTTCTTATTTTTCCCTTGGTAGTCATAAACTGGCCTACTCCCTAGTTCCCGCTTGACGTTGAGTTTTGGGACACGTTGTATAGAGTGTTAGTATAATGTTTACACAGATGTGGGTCTACAGGGCGGCAGGGGTGAGCCAACGAGCCGTCGTCGGTCGGTCGGCTGGAGATTAGCCGCATGATTGAGAAGCAGCCTACTCTCATTATCTATTATCTGTTAACAATCATTAACCGCGCCACCGCCCCGCCGCGCCGCCCGCCCTCTCTGTTTACTATAAGTTGATGTAACTGAATCGACTGGATGATGGATGATGGATGACTTACTTGAACACTGCGAACATTTGTTAGTTTAGAGTTTAGACGAGCAGGTCGGATCCCGCGTAGAACTGTGTGTACTTAATGTTTCAGCTTCGCAGCACATTGCTGTTGCTGTTGCGGGTCTGAACGTGTACAGTATTTCACAGCACATATTATGTTCTGCATCTCTCCCCGTGTATGTCGTAAAAGGCGACTAAGGGATATGACTCCCTTCTTATATTACTAGGTGGTAGAGTTTAACCCGCCCGGGTTGGTACCACCGCACTGAATGAAAGGTCGGTCGAAACGGCTATGTAAATAGTTTGTGTTTTCCGTCCAGTTCAATGTATCCGGCACGACCGAGGGGAATTAGTGAAACCGTGTCAGTTTTCGTAAAAAAACATAATGTTTGATGTTGCGGGTCTGAACACGTGTAGAGAATGGAATACGACGAGCTGTGCAATGAAGCTCGCGCAGTCTGCTCAATTCAGTGCAGTTGTACTGAATATAACCTCAAATATAATCTTGTTCTAGCATAGGTACCTCTATAGCTATAGTGACAGTATTTTGGGCACCAAATTAGAAAGAGATTGTATAACTCAAAAATGATGGAATATTCTCATATGATCTATTCTTACCTTAACGTCACTCCCATTGAGGTAGACAGAGACTAGGGATTCCATGTGGCTCCTGACACCTTTCAATATTCTTCGATACATAACATAAAATATTGCGGCAAGTCAGACCTTAATACGGAGATAATATGTAGAATTGTGGATACAACAGATCGGTAGAGCAAATTAATTGCAGATGTTTTATTGAAAAACAATTACCTCGCCAAGATTGTCGGTATCTTAAAGCAACATTACAGTTATTTGCTCTGCAAGCACTAACTTCTCCCTCCGGAGAGCGGTGAGCGAGGTCGCATCGCGCTCGCCTGGCCAACTCCACACTCGTCTCGTCACCAACTTCACACTCGACCTCTGCCGCTAGTTACCTAACAAATCCTCAACTAACTTCTTATTTACCCCAGTCAGTGCACCGAAGCTTCGCCTCCGCACCCTGTAGGTACATACTTATATCTACTCATATGCCTGTAGTTTCTAGAGTCTAGCTAGAGTGTCGGTCAGTAGGTAGAGCGACGCTCGCATCTCACGTTCTATAATCAATACACCCCCTGTGTAGTCTCCTCGGAGCCGTGCTCAGCTCAGGCGAAGGGCTGATCTTATCGTCTTAGGTGGGAAGGGAGGCGAAAGGTTTGAACGGATCTACTGGTACGCGGTGGAAAGTCTCCACACATTTCGGATCGGAAGCGTGTGTCGACAGAACATTTTATTTACATATAATTTACTTATAATTATCAGCCAGTAACACCGCTACAGCTCCTCGCGAAACCACGCTTAGAGATGCGCCGCGCCAGTTACAAGGCGAACAAAAAGATTGTCGTCTCATTTATTAGCACGCCTTTTGAAGATCTCCAAGTTATAGGTATTCGGGAACACACTTATCGGAAAGCCGTTCCATGTTTTCGGCGCACGACACAGGAGCGATTTGGAAATGCGATCTGTTCTCAAAGTTCTCATAAGTTGAGTGTCAAACACATATGGGTGTGAATGTATTGCAGCCGTACCTAACGCTATTACCAAAATATCGAAGGTCACGATTTCCATTGTCAAGGTATAGAATTTAATTCCCAAAAAAATTTTTTACCAATCACTCTCAAAAGCTTTCCATTGTTGGTGGTCGCCTTAGAGTAAGGAGGACACCACGCCGGCCGGGACGCGCGGCGCTAGGGGATCACGGCCGACGATCGCTGTTCTGTGCTTGCCACCTAATACATGCTACCATATCTGGTCTTGTCTCCATTCCTTATTTATTGTATCACATTAATTTGTACTTATTATTCTAGGTACCTACGAGTATATATATTCCAGTGATTTTGCCAAATAAAAAAAATTCTAATGCTGTACAATGTACATAGTATTGAGACGATGAGACTTAAGGGGGAGATAAATAAAGACTCAGAAAAGTTTAATACATATATCTTATGAAGAAACGTAATACAAGCTGAATATAATAATATGATGTTACAAACATTTATAATATTCGGGTCGTGAATTTACTGCACGCTTGGGGAACATCCACATGCCTGCTTAGAAAAGTAAGAAATACTTGAGCAATATAAGCATCGAGAGTGTGACGAACGAGCTCAGCGATGAATTATAAGGTTAATACCGCCGCTATACGCTTAACTGCGGGGGTTAGCGTGACACGGAGGTCGACGGAACCGGACCGCGACGCCCGCCGACGAGCAGCTCGTTCCTCACCCTCTTCACAGGATCCTGCTCGAAGCAGCCGTGTGAAGAGTTAGCGCTTGGTGGCCGACGCTCCTGTCCTTCCACGCCCAGGTCGATGCAGGCGATGTAGCACCAGTAGGTTTAAGCTTACATAAGTCGACGTTTCGCCCGCTACGTCACGGGCTTCTTCAGGTACTGCGGGAGTTCCTGGAGCCGACGTCTGGTACAACGGACACCAGACGTCGGAGCTCCAGCAGTCCCTGAAGAATCCCGTGACGTAGCGGGCGAAACGTCGACTGTTAATCTAACCTACTACTGCTAATCCGGAAACTTAGAAATAAATATAATTAATAACAGAGTAAACTAAAAACATTAGATGTAGCAACATTCTCCCACAGTGTTGAAACGGAAGATAAAGAGTAGGTAGGTGGAAGCCGAAATGGGGGAAGAAGCTGTACACACACACAAATACCAAATATTAGGAATGATAACAACGAGGAGGGCACGCCCTAGGGATGGAAAGAGTAAAGCATTGCAGTCTGAGGGAAAGTCGCTCGCTGTGGAGTACAAAAAAAAACTGCTCGGCACGGGCGGTGTCACAACAAGCGTTAGAGAGTTGAGAGAAATATGTTATCCAATAACCCAGGCCGGGGGACTCCAAATCTATGCGCTGGACGTGGACCGCGACAGCCGGGGTCCGTGGAAGCTCGGCGACGCGTAGGCCGACGGCCATAGCCGACGGCGGATGTGTTGTAAAATATTTCAGTCGCGAGATAGGTAAAAATGGCACGGAAGCCAAGGATAACGGAGGCTGGCCTGGGCGCGGTTACTTCAGTTTTGCAGCCTAAGAAAAATAATAATATGAGTGCCCGTTCCACGGTGACGCTGCTTATATTATCACAGGCTTATATAGACGACTTTGACATTTGACATTAGGAAATAATTAGTGGGCCTTCACTGCTGAAGGCTAGTGCATAATCAGTATAAAATAGGGGGTTTCCGATAAAAGTCACCGGATGATGTTTGAATAGATAATACAAAATATAATATAGAATAAAAAGATATAATAATTGAACCAAAATGTGATTAGCGTGAAATCCAGTAAGATTGTTCAAAGACAAGTCAGTCGGCTGATATCACCATGTTAACTCGCTATAGCTAACCGGTGCTGCTCAGTTATGCTAATGATTTACCACAGTGACGCTCTAAAACTTTTTCGATAAGTCAGCCGAGTTATAATTTTTGTATGGACTGTCGATGGGAAGAGATTTAGACATTCACGCTAAATAAATGAATGAATTTTGTGTACTTGAATTTGTAGTGAGAGTGTAGTACACGCAGCTATGTGGACTTGAAGTGTTAGAAGTTTTACAACCCACCCAGGGTTGTAAGTGTTTAAAACGGCCGTCTCATATTATGTAATAACTAGCCCGAGTACGGAGTAATTTTGTGCGTGCTGGCAATGTGTCACTGACACTTTCGGTAAACGTATTTCGACGGTCCATAATTAAATCCACAACGTTACAGTATCTATAAAACATATAATTCTTAAATGCCCCACATCATAGGGATCCCACATCAAGGCTAGAGCTCGCGTGCCTTAGTCGAAGCCTTGAAAGCTTTTTCTGTTTATTTTCAATACAACAACGCCGCAAAGTTAAAGTTCGCCGAGCTGTTGCCCTCGTTGCCTCACCCTCGGCCGCAGACGTCCGCTCGGCTCCGCCGCCGGGGGCCGACTGCCATCTGTCAATTAGAATTAAGCTGCTCCACCCGGAGAACACATTGTGGATTTGCGGGTAAACGAAAAACTTTTTAGCAGCATTTGTAGACTCATATACATTTATAATATTTACTGAGCACGTGAGTTAATTTAATTTTAGTTTACGGCATGAAAACATAGAACAACTTGGAACTTAACAGAATATATAAAATGATAATTTCCGTTATGCTCGAGGGTGCTGCAACCTCGACGCCCTCACCTCGGTCGCAGCGCGGGCGCCGAGAGCTGACTGCTAACGTCTCGTGGTAATCAGATCGCGCGCGAGATTCCGAGCCGAATTCAACCCGCTTCGCAAAACGTTTTTCTTTTTCATATTCAGTTACAAGAGGATGAAGACACCTCACATACTTTAATATTTTAATACGTTCACGTTTGCCTGGAAACGTTATTTATACGTCGAAAAAATTGTCGAAGAAATCGTCGACACAAATAGTATTGTAAAAGGCTGTGCCGTGCGCTTTTCATCTACGTGTAGTGTACACCGAATGCTCTTAATCCGAAGTTCGTGGTCTCAGTCAGCCCCTTACTGCCGCGTTAGAACGGAGGCTGTCGGGGCGGGGTGGGGCGGGGCAGGGTAGTTTATCCCATTGACTACCTACTGTTGGGTCTACTGTCCGGGGAATTATAAAGAAACAGGTAGGTATTCGCTCATTCGCTGATAAGTTGTTCACGTTGTGTAAATGTACGCTAAGCTTTTGTAGATGGATAGAAATACTTTATTGCTCTAAAAACATTTTACAGAAACAAACTACATGTAATTTACATTACGAGCAATGGTTGACTTCTTTCTCCCACCCAGTCAACCTTTGGATATTTTAGAGTCGTTTGTTGTGAAAATAAGACGGTAGTAGCAAAAGACTTGAGTGTGGGAATGTAAAATATAATATACGGATATAATATACCTATAATTTGTATTCATAGTTCAGGGAATAGAAGTAGCAAAAAGCACAACACAACACAACATAACACAAGTTGTGACGCATCGGAAAACACTAGTAGTCGGTCTATTCTATATGAAGTGAATATACATAGAGTGGTGTACGTGACATAGATATTCGAGAAACGAAAATTAAGTATGAAATGAATTAGTTAAATAGTGTCTTTAATAAATTATTGTTGATAAACAATAGTGGAACCACGAGAAATAGGTCTCCCTCGTGGTACCACTAGTGGGACAAAATAGTGGGTCCACGAGAAAACAGCGTTTTTGAGCAGCTCTTTGTGCGAGCGATTGCAGCCTCACAAATGTGTTGAAACATATCGAGTAGCCGGCCGATGAGTACAGTAGGTAACTAGCCTATCAACTCACACGCCAGCTCGCTTCGTGTAAACTGGGCTAATGGAACGGGGTCTAACGGGATTTGTGAGCTCAAACGGTTAAATTAGGATGGAGGACCCGCACGGGCAAAAATACGGAAACACTCCGACCGAGCCGAGTGGACCTCGCCTCGCCTCGCGTCCTCGCTCCCTCTGTAGGCTGCGATGGAGTTTGATTGTTGTGATGTTTACGGGAAGCATTCGATTTGAATTTATATTTTACAGACACGACCCGTTAAAAAGAAATCCTTCCTTCCTCGTCACTTCATTTCCATTCAGTCAACTTACAGCATTGCGCAAACATTATTTCACAGCCATTCAGCGAACGCATGTCGACATCCACAGCCAATGAAAGTGCTCAATAGTGTCGACTACATCTTCCATAAGCGCTAACTCTCCGCATAATGCAGCGCCAGGACAGATGCTGGATCGCCCATCTAGTACTTTTTTTAGTAAACCAATATGGGTGGCTTTGCTTAGGGACCAGTGGTACAGTCGATAGCGGCGAAAAAACGCTCAGAGAGGCGCCATGCCTGCAGATTTGCGGACTGTTGCTAGGCTGTCTGGCCTGTTAATACGTATTTTGAAGACACCCTGGTTAAAGACGACAGTTCCACACCCTAGCGGTGCAGTGTGACAAAATATTTTTGAAAGCCCATTGTCAACAAAGGTAAAAAGGTAAAAAAGATGAGAATATTTTATTCTTATAAACACAAAAACACAACTTATGGGTGTTCACTTTCTCTGCGAGGTGTGCTCCGAAGATAGGTTGGATGGCAAGGAATAAGGAATGCAAGTTCATCGGAGCTATAATAGTAATAATAATTGTAAATAATGTTCTCAGATCTATACAGTCTCCCTCCACAGACAAGAGACCTCGCCTTAAACAAGCATCAGGTAGTAAAAATGAATACATTTTATCAAATGAGCTGCTTGCGTATTCTCTATTAGCGATTATCGCTAAAATAGCGCTAGCTGCAGCTCTGTCTCACTACTAGACGCATAGAGAAGCCCGTCGTCGGAGCGAGTGGATCTTGACAAATTGCTAGTAGCGATGAATTACTAATAGAGTAAGCCTCTGGTTATTGTTCTCGATCTCGGCTCTCTCGCTTCTGCCCCGTCGTCGCACCTCTCCTCTCTCGTCTTCTCTTCTCTGATTAGGCATCGCCATTATTCCCAAAATACGCATAATGTTCACAATTAACTAATGAATGACACAATTAAAATATGCTAATAACCAAACGAAGAGCGCTGTAACAGCTGACGTTACTGCTGCGAATCCAAAGTTACAGTCTTCCCGTAGTAATCAAACCGCTCGAATGGCGCATTAATGTGCCGTTAAAAAACAAAAACCTTTAATAGCCTTTCGGATGTAGAAGCACACGCGCGGAGCCGGTCGGCACTCCTTTGTCTTCAGCTCTTCGCTAGTAACGATCCGTGTCTTCAGCTCTTCGCTAGTAACGATCCGTGTCTTCAGCTCTTCGCTAGTAACGATCCGTGTCTTCAGCTCTTCGCTAGTAACGATCCGTGTCTTCAGCTCTTCGCTAGTAACGATCCGTGTCTTCAGCCCTTCGCTAGTAACGATCCGCGTCTTCAACTCTTCGCTAGTAACGATCCGTGTCTTCAGCTCTTCGCTAGTAACGATCCGCGTCTTCAGCTCTTCGCTAGTGACGATCCGCGTGTTCAGCCCTTCGCTAGTAACGATCCGCGTCTTCAGCTCTTCGCTAGTAACGATCCGCGTCTTCAGCTCTTCGCTAGTAACGATCCGTGTCTTCAGCCCTTCGCTAGTAACGACCCGTGTCTTCAGCTCTTCGCTAGTAACGATCCGCGTCTTCAGCTCTTCGCTAGTAACGATCCGTGTCTTCAGCTCTTCGCTAGTAATGATCCTTGTCTTCAGCTCTTCGCTAGTAATGATCCGTGTCTTCAGCTCTTCGCTAGTGATGATCCGTGTCTTCAGCTCTTCGCTAGTAACGATCCGTGTCTTCAGCTCTTCGCTAGTAATGATCCGTGTCTTCAGCTCTTCGCTAGTAACGGTCCGTGTCTTCAGCCCTTCGCTAGTAATGGTAATAATTTTTAGGTCTAAGGGCCACCTAGTAGCATCTTGCCTGTGGCTTAATATTCTAATGGTAAAGCGGTGGAAGCGAGAGAAGTGGTTTGAAACGAAAGTTTACAATAATAAGTACAAATACCGAAGACTTTCGTTCCTTGTATTTGTGTGAGCCGAACACTAATACTACTAATGCATCTGCTAAACTAAGTGAAATTTTATATTTTTTTATTTCTTCTTCTTCAATTTTTTAGCGGCAAATTATCCCAGTACGCACCATCCATTGTGCTATCGAAGTTATTTAGCAAGAAAACGCTGCAGAGCAGTTGTTGCTAGGTACTTGCTAGAACAACTCCTTCCTCTCCTCTCCTCTGTGTGCGCCGCGCCGCCGCCACCTCCGCCGTGCTAGTGGAGCAGTTTGCCAGATGCTCACCACAAAGCGCGGCCATTTATTATTTTAGCTGCGAAAGCTTCGTACGAAATCTAAAAAGAAAAATGTAACCTTTTAGGATTTCTTTTCCCATGTCGAGTCAGTCTTTCTAAATGTTGGTCGAAAACATGAATAGCCAGTAAGTATATAGGTACATACGTTACTAATAAATCTGAAAATGTGTAACGGCGCATCCGGTGCGCCGCCGCCGTCGGTGCTGTATTCGCTTACAAGTCTAGAACTACTCGCGGGGTTCACGTGGTGGTATACACTCAGCTTGTCTGGCATATCTAAGGACTGTTCAATGATATTTAGCCGATATACGAAGCCACGGACGGTACAGATGCTCCGGCGAGCGAGCTATGTATAAACAATCATGTACAACAATATCCTCGCATATACAACCTTCCTATTAGGGGAAACATTTAAAAGGGTCCGTCGACCGCGGACCGACTGACGCGGCGTCGCGGATGCTTTGTGATGCCGATATGTCGAAAACATGGGGAATGCTCGCAGGAGATTAACGCGATCTCGCCGTCCCACCACACACCGCGCACTAGGCAGGGATTGCATCCCTATACGCTGGACTTAACACGGATGCGTACCAATCGGTTCTGAAGATCTTTCCTCCACAGAACTGGTAAACTCTGGAACGCTCTCCCTGCCCACATATTTCCCCCCAAGTGCAGTCTCGGGTCCTTCAAGAGAGGCGTGAATAAGCACCTGTCAGGCCGGCATGTCATTCGCAAGCCCCGCGTACGCCCGAATGTCCATGGGCGTCGTTAGAAACCTTATGTGTGGTCGTTAGAAACAAGGCGCCACATTTCGCGCTTTCTGTAAAAAAATCCATGCAAAGAAAAACTGACAAGTCGAGAACTGCTCATAATCAAATGACACAAGGTTTTCACGGATATTTTCTGACACATCTAAGGATGGATAAGATATTTAGACGCAAAGCTATACTATAATGTATATATGTGCCTTCCGATCGGATGGTACTCCTAGCTGCTCCCATGTCCGTCTATTCCACAGTACAGCGGTCGACGAGCATCTTCCCCGACCCAGCGCACGCGCTCCCTTACTCTTGTGCTGGCTGTGGTCTAGGGTCTATTCGCTCCGCAGGAAGTCTACTCTTAATTATTTACAAGGAATGGTCGCAAGTGACAAACCCGACGCCCCGAAACAACCCCCTCCACCTCCCCGCCTCCCCACCGACCGTGCCGCGCCGATCTACCACCGATCTGTTTACTTTCCATCTCGGCACCCACTCCAACTCCCACCTCCGCAGCCCGCTCTGCCCGCGCGCCACCGCTCTTATTTTGTTTGTCCCACATTCGGATCCTCTCGCAGTTGAATGTCCACTCACACCGCTTCTTCTAATATTGCAAAGTCAATGTATTTGTTTGCAAATATGATTGCTGCTTAAATTCACATTTACATCGTCACGTAAAATATTTTATTATACTTTCTAAGCATTCAACTTCATACAATTATCATTTATCATCGTCAATATCTAGCACTATACGTAAATTTGTACTTGGTATGTTTAGCTACCTGTGTTAATACATCTTGAGGTTGTAGAGTGTTTGTTTCAATTCAACCTCAGATCAGGTTCAACAGTCATTCGTGTTCAACACAACAACACGAGCAACAACATCAAACGCCGTACGGGTACGACGCGACGGTACCGTGTCGACTTGCGTGTCGAGTTCGGTTAGAGAGGTAAATATAGAGTCCGTGCATGTTCTAAACAGACTAAGGGATAAGGACAACAAACCGTGCGAATGAGCGACAGGTTGGCCACCTCTCCTCTCGGCGCGGTCCTTTTGATCTCGTCCTAAACTTTGTTAAACGCGGTGGTCGGTGTTGTGTAGTAATTTACGAAAGTTCTTTCTTGCAGCACAGCACCGATTAATCTGCTTAACCTATTGTCAGGATAGTAAGTATGTATGATAGTGCCGGCCGACGCGCGCGCGCGTTCACTCGGTGTCGGAACATATTACCTTCTTTCTATTCCCGTCTTTTAGAACCTGCCTTTTTTATTTGTTTTCAAGGTCCAATTTTCTCCACAATGAGGGGAATAAAATTACCTATGCCCATTAAACCCCTGTTAAAATTAACACATTCCTCTGTAGAAATGAAATAATAATTATTCTTCAAACGTACACATGAATACTCAAGTGATCGACCCTCCGCGCTGCCTCCGTCCGTGCGTACATACACATGGATATCCGTACACCAGCACTGCAGCTGTATTGTGTAGCTGTGTGTGTGTGTGTGTGTGTGTAGGTACATTCCGGAACTCGTGTCAATTAGTAACCCGACGACGAGCTCGCTCTGTCTCACTGAGACGGCGGCGACGCGTCACAATACACGCCAGTATCAAACACAAACATCACCATTAAATGTCACCTATAACACTGTAGACCCCACCGCGCGGGCCGCGGGACACTTCACTCAATAACCATATACTACCATAAGATGTTGACACTGGAGGAAAGACGACAACTGCTTGATATGGCGTTCCTACACGACCTGGTGAACAGCAACATCGACTGTCCGGAGCTGGTCGGGGAGATCTACTACAATGTACCTGCCCGCCGCACACGACACACACATCTATTCTACGCTCCTAAGCATCGCACAAACTATGGACAAAACTCAGTGATATCACGGCTTGTCAACACGTATAATGGGCATTTTAGCAACCTAGATCTCTTTACTACATCAAAAAGTACATTTAAGAAGTATGTTGGAAAACAACTCCTACAAAATAGAAATTAATTGGTTTTTCTGACACACACTATACATTATTCCTTATACCTACACCCTCACACACATGCACACACCCTCACACACGCACACACACCCTCTCACACACGCACACACACACACAATGTGAAATGTACACATTAAATATTCAAAATTTAAAAACATGTATCAATAAAATACTTTAGGGTAATCTGTTATTGGCCTGTGTTCTAAAAAAAAAAAATATTATTGTAAAAGTGTATTGTATATATATAGGCTGTTGATTACCTGAAGAAAATAAAATAAAATAAAATAAATAAATAAAATAATTGTGTCCTAGACTCAGCGGGGGGATCTTTGTAATGTGAACTCACTCAATGCTAACTGTCGCGGGGGTAGAGCAAGCCGAGGCGGCGCGCAACCGAGAGCAGGTGGATGCAAATCAGAAAGGGTAATAGGTAAGATGAGTCATCTGCATTGCAAATGGGCGCAGGGGATCGAACCCCGCACCACGCGCCCCGCACCCCGCACCCCGCGGACGCGTCCGCGGACGAACCCACACCCCTACACTGCCGGCTCACGCAAAGCTTTTGCATATGCCGGAATAGATTTCGGGTCACTTTTGAAATGGAATTCCATTTCAGCCTCGGGGCTGGCTCTCCCGCCCCGCCGCCGCGCGCCGCCTCCAGGAAGCCTTCAGGCAAACACCTTTCACGAATAGATTTCGAGTACACAGTGAAAGGGTTTGTTTTGATTTAGTGTGTTATTGAGCTAATAAAGTTTCGAAAATTATTTCACATTACTCATTTATGCATGAAAATATATTATGTAGCCACTCGCTGCGTGCGTGCGGCGCACACACACTACTCGAGGCGGCTGCCGAACCTCCCGCCGACCTACACTAATACATTCAAGCACATTCGCTGCTGCTCCCCATCCTGGAATGTCCTGAATTATGCGGATGTGTGATATGCACCCGGCCGGACTAGTACATTATACTATCACCACTACCGTAGTATAGTATATATGTATTATTAACCCCCGACGAAAAAATAAGTTTAACGTATGTGTGTATGGGTGCGTCGTAACTCCCAAACGGATGGACTGATTTGAATGCTGTTTTTAGCTATGTTTGTAATCAAGTTATCAAGTAATTATTTATCTTAAAAAGCGGACCAATTTGCATGCGGTTTTTAAAAAAAAAGCTCGAAGTAAAATATTTTTTCTCTTCATTTTCGGCTTTGTAGATACATGTCCTCGTGTTTTCTTTATTAGATAGATATACTCGTAATGAAGAAAATATAAAACGGGTACATGCTTAATTAATACTAACCTAACATAGAAATAAATACATAGTTCTTCTTGTACTGTGTCTCGCACATACTCTTCGTGCACGCAACATTGTACATTGTTGTAGTGTCAGGCGCCTATTCGTACATATTGTCCACGTGTAATGTAGCGCACTGCTGTACCGTACCGGCCCGCGGGGGAGGCGGTCCCCCGAGGGACTCTGCCCGCGCCGCCCCCGCGCCGCCCCCGCGCCGCCCCCGACTCTGTTGAAGTATTTACGAGCTAGGTCACGGCTCCGGATCACTTTGAGACCTTTGGTAAATACGATTAGTTTTACATTTTCCAAAGTGAATGCCATTTCTAAAAATATCCGACTCATCCCACGGAGGTAATGAGGAGGTGACTGGGGCCGCGTGGCCGCCTCCGCCTCGCCGCCGAGCGTGTTGCAAGTTCACACGGAGAATATAATATGAACGCAGACGCTTGTGTTGAATCGTGAAGTTAGTGAGCTAATGTATTAGCTAGGTTAAGTTTATGAGCGTAATCTTATTACAATCTTAGTTACAGTTACAAAATTATTTTCGGCTTTCCACTTAGTACTGACATAAAAAAATACAGTAAAATATAGTATAGGGGAAGGAATGTGGGGCGGCGGCCGGATGGAGCGGAGCGGTTTGCATCCACGCCGCTCCGTGAACCACGGCGAGCCCGACGCGCCGGCCGCCGCGTACGTCGCGGCCTCGCTCCTTGCTGTTCTCTCAACAAGCACGAGTGAAGGTGTGAGGGGGAGTGAGGGAAGGTGCAATCCGAACCGCGACCAGCCTCAGCGGTCGGACAATCGCCCAGCCAAAAGTACCAACACCGAGCTGCCGAGGCCGTATTGCCCCCGCCGCGCCGCAGAATGTCAGCGTGACATTCTGCGGGCTAATTGACCACCGTGATGAACAGCTCGAGGCGGGCGGCGGCGGCGCGGCGGCGCGGAGGGTAGTGGGTTGAGTTGAGGGCGGCAACACGCGCCAAATCAGAATGCGGGCGCGTCACGTCACCTCTACACATAGACACATGTGATCAGACCTAATGTTGAGTTGGAAGGGAGTAGGTTCGACAATGTCGTGTTTACTCAATGCTAGTAGCGAGTACCTAGTGTCGACTGTGTTGTTGGCGGTCCGGAGCGGCGCGGCGGCGCGACGCGGGGGAGGCTGGTAGTCGTCATAATAACGTTTTTTTTTTTTTTTTTTTTTTATTGCTACCGAACTGGGTGGCTCTGTCCGAGGTCGCAACCTCAGGCGCAGCCAATTTCACCCCCGAGGAGGTGCCAGTCCGGCTTGGAGGTGGACTAATGTTGCTGGGGAAAGGCTATTATCCCGCGATTTGAAGATCTGTGGATTGTAGGAGTGGGGGAAGATATTTCCTGGGAGCCCGTTCCACACCTTTGCAGTGCGGCACAAGAACGATTTAGAGAATCGTGCAGTTCGAAGAACTCTTCTGTCGACTACAAACGGGTGTTCCGCGAGAGTATGGCGGGTTTGGCGAAGGCGAACAGGAGGAGGAGGGATAAGGGAAGCAAGTTCGTCAGAGCAGCGGCCATAGTAGTACCGATAAAACAGGCTCAATGACCCAACGATACGTCTGTGCTTTAGAGGTTGAAGGTCCTTTGTGAGTACGGAGTCACCAATGAGGCGAATGGCTCGTCGCTGAATAGAATCCAAGGCTGAAAGAAGGTACTCAGGGGAACCCTCCCAAAGATGACTGCAATATTCCATCACCGGTCTTACTTGTGCTTTGTAGAGTGTAAGCAGTTGGACCGGCGTGAAAAATCGCCGACAGCGGTAAAGGACTCCTAATTTTCGAGACGCTAGTTTCGCCTTGGACTCTATGAACGATCGAAACCCAACGTCCCTGGACACCTCCATACCCAGGACGCCCAGACTACCATCGTTGGGGACTTGGCTGCCCTGAAAAGTGGCTTGGAGAGGAAACGGATCAGCCTTAGTAGAGAAGGCACAAGCTTGCGTCTTGGCTACGTTGAAGTTGACCAAGTTCTTCTTCCCCCAAGAGGATACTTTTTCGAGAACCTGGTCAACCCGAGCAACAGTTTCGCGTCTCGCGTTTGCTGCTGAGGCCTCTCTACCCTTCCAGTCCTTGATGAACCCTTCGTGCACCGTGCTGTCGTCCGCGTAACAGTGTATTTCGCCGAGCGAGAGCATGTCGTTGATGAACAATAAAAACAGCGTAGGCGACAGCACGGATCCTTGTGGAACACCAGCATTGATTGAGTAGTCGGCCGAGCAGGCACCATCTAGGGTGACAAATATCGACCGGCCACTCAAAAAGCTGGAGATCTAGGTGCACAGTTTTGTAGGGACACCGTAGGCCGGAAGCTTGCTTAAGAGTCCCCGGTGCCAGACGCGATCGAATGCTTTGGATATGTCCAGAGCGACCGCCAGCGATTCCCCAAAACCATCGAGCCTTTCAGCCCATAAATGCGTGACGTACGCTAGAAGATCTCCAGTCGACCTTTGCTTGCGAAAGCCGTATTGTTTGTCGTCGAGGAGTTTAGAGTCTTCTAGGTACGTCAGGAGCGCTGAGTTGACAATACGCTCCATAACCTTACTCAAAAGTGAGGTTATCGCAATAGGGCGATAGTTCGATGGGTTCGCTGGGTCCCCCTTCTTGGGGACCGGCTGGACCGAAGCTCTCTTCCAGCAAGAAGGCATTGATCCGGAGGAATAGGAGCGTTTGAATAGGCGGGTGAGGACTGGCGCCAATTCCAGAGCACAATTTTTCAAGACGATCGCCGGGACGCCGTCAGGCCCACTACTCTTCGAAATATCCAACTCACGTAGTGTTTTATGGACGACTCTGGGGTGGAACCTAATATTTGCCATCATACGCCCGCAATGGGGTAATGAAGGGGGGTTGGCGCCCAGGTCGTCCATGTTTGAGTTGGATGCGAAAAGGCGTGCAAAGATATTCGCCTTTTCTTTCGCGAGTATAGCGAGCGAGCCATCCGGACGTTCCAGCGGAGGTGTAGCAGGACGGCAGAAATTCCGACCGATGGATTTGGCGAGAGACCAGAAGGCGCGGCTACCCGAAGGGCTACGTGCAAGTTTCGCGCCAATTCCACGGTCGTGCCTGAACTTGGCCAAGTTTTGCGTTCGTTTGCAGGACCTAGCAACGACGTTGAGCTCTCGTCTGTTCTCGACAGACCTATTCTGCAGCCATTTCCTATAAGCCTTGTTCTTAGTGTCAATAGCCAGTCTGCATTGACAATCAAACCAAGGCTTATGGCGGCCGCCGATGGGAACGGTGGAGGTAGGTATGAAGAAATTCATACCCTGTGCGATCACATCGACGACCGATTGGGCACACAGGGATGGGTCTGGAGAAGAGAAGCAAACGTCGTGCCAAGGGTAGGCTCGCAGGAAGGAACGGAAGTCATCCCATTGTGCTGACCGGTAGTGCCAAACTGTTCGCGTACTACATTCACGTGCTTCCGCGAAGTGTACAGTTGGCACAGTTGAGCGTACAAGGCAATGGTCGGAGTTTCCGAGGGGAGCTTCGACCCTCACCTTGTAACCATTTGGCTCGGTAGTCAGCACAAGGTCCAACAAACTAGGTCGATGGGCAGGGTTATCAGGTATCCGAGTGGTTCCGGATACCAACTGCGTCAACCCGTGCGCAATGGCCAAGTTGTAAGCCTCCCTGCCGGCATGGTCAGTGATGGGGGAGCCCAACCAGTCTTGGTGTTTAGCATTGAAGTCACCCAGCATCACTAACTCCGCCGTAGGGAACTCGCAAAGCAGTTTGTCTGCCGTACTGCTGAGATGCTCATAAAATGCCTCTGTTCTTGACGCACTGAGGTTAGGGGATCTGTATGCACCCGCGTAAATCCTCACCACGTGGGGAAGATTCACGCGGATCCATAACACAGGAAAAACAGGGTCTTCAAATCGGGTGAGCCGGGTATAGGAGACACCAGATCCAACGTACAAGCAGACACCACCCTTCGCCATGAAACGTTCCTGAAGATTGTAACCAGGAACGTCCAGGTAGGATGCGTCCGCAGGACGCCCGATCTGGGTCTCCGTAAGAAAGAGGAGGTGAGGCCTCGCCGTCTGCAGATGGCAGGCGACGGATGAGAAATTTGTGTGTAGACCTCTTATATTGGCGAGGTCTACCTTAAATTTTGAGGGAGAACGGGCCGCTGAAGGTTTATACAGTTTTCTATTTTTTGTTCGGCTCATAATTTAGATGGGTGATTGATTCGTGGAGTGTATCGGAATGTGCCCAGGGCGCGGTGATGCCTTGTGCAACTCGGATAGACTCAACCAACTGACAGTCGCAGAGAGCGAGAGGACCCCCGGGCCCCCCCTCCCAGAAAACATGTGGTCTCCCATGGTCACCAGCCCCACAATGCTCTCTGACAGGGATTTTCGCGTGTTGATAGGGCAGCCAGCACACGGGTTGGTGAGGGCCGTGTGCCGGGCCCCTGTACTACCACGCAGGCAGGCAGCGGTCACCTGTTTCCACCGGCTCTCCCTGACCCCTGCGGCTGTCAGTCGGTTAAAAGGAGTCTGGAGTGCGAGCGACACTAGCATCCACAACCCAGGACACCCCCGACACACTCAAGTCCACCGACCGGCTAGTCGCAGGCTGGCCTCCAAGTGTAGCAGAGCCACATCAGGAGTTTTTCGCCTACGAACGTTATCTCCGTTACAACAGTATTGTCTAAAGCCTAATTATTTACGTAGAATTAGCACTGCCTACCTACTTACTATGTTGCTCTACTAACTGTACTCTGCCTTTGCTTGTAGAGTACCTAGCCGTTCGATCAATACCCCTAATATATCGCGCCTGACCTGACGCCCGCCGTTTTATAGTTTTGAAAACCTACGACACAGCGACTATCGAGATGAATGCAACATTGTCTCATAACGTTGATATCTTAAGTAGTTTAGGCTCTGTAAGAGAACAGATGAACACACATGCATAGATAAACTGCCATCATCTTGGCTTCGCCGTAGTCGGGTAATCATAAAAAGAGTTTATTTTGGTTGCGTGTACAGCGCGTGGGCGGTGGCGCCATCTAGTCGTTAACTCATTAACCGCCTAATCCGCGCGCGGCCGGAACTCGCAGCTACCTACTCCGCGCCCGACACGCCCGGCGCCAGCGCATCTGCTCCAGAATGTATTATCAGAAGGCAGAGCCGCCGCCATCGCCCGCACCGACCACTGAGACGAGAATTTCTTAGCCGTCAGAAATGTAATTTGTGTTACAATTTATAATTCCTTTTTGATTAAAATGTCTGCTGCATTAACAATTCACAGAGTAATCAGCAGCTGAATATTCAATGTTTAGCATCTTGCGCGCCCTCCCGCCCGCGTCACCCCGCGCCCGCGCCCGCGCCGCTTGCGGGAGCGAGTAGGTAGGTAGGTAGGTACCTACACAGCTGTCACTACTGAAGGCGAAGGTGAATCGAAGTAGCCACAGATCCTAAATATATTGGCTAAACGATCCCTCACAAGGTGCTCTACATGGGAACCCGAACACATTCCTATCAATCAACTCACTGCAATAATTTGGCTTCGCGGCCACTTAGCGGTCGAGTCTCCACATCTACAGCCAATGAGAGCGAGCAATGTCGACATGTTTTGCCATAAGCGATAACTCTCCGCATATTTCTGCATGTAGCGTCTGTATGCTTGATCGCGCGTCTATCCGTTATACTTAGCGGTCGAGTCTCCACATCTACAGCCAATGAGAGCGAGCAATGTCGACATGTTTTGCCATAAGCGATAACTCTCCGCATATTTCTGCATGTAGCGTCTGTATGCTTGATCGCGCGTCTAGCCGTTATACTTAGCGGTCGAGTCTCCACATCTACAGCCAATGAGAGCGAGCAATGTCGACATGTTTTGCCATAAGCGATAACTCTCCGCATATTTCTGCATGTAGCGTCTGTATGCTTGATCGCGCGTCTAGCCGTTATACTTAGCGGTCGAGTCTCCACATCTACAGCCAATGAGAGCGAGCAATGTCGACATGTTTTGCCATAAGCGATAACTCTCCGCATATTTCTGCATGTAGCGTCTGTATGCTTGATCGCGCGTCTAGCCGTTATACTTAGCGGTCGAGTCTCCACATCTACAGCCAATGAGAGCGAGCAATGTCGACATGTTTTGCCATAAGCGATAACTCTCCGCATATTTCTGCATGTAGCGTCTGTATGCTTGATCGCGCGTCTAGCCGTTATACTTAGCGGTCGAGTCTCCACATCTACAGCCAATGAGAGCGAGCAATGTCGACATGTTTTGCCATAAGCGATAACTCTCCGCATATTTCTGCATGTAGCGTCTGTATGCTTGATCGCGCGTCTAGCCGTTATACTTAGCGGTCGAGTCTCCACATCTACAGCCAATGAGAGCGAGCAATGTCGACATGTTTTGCCATAAGCGATAACTCTCCGCATATTTCTGCATGTAGCGTCTGTATGCTTGATCGCGCGTCTAGCCGTTATACTTAGCGGTCGAGTCTCCACATCTACAGCCAATGAGAGCGAGCAATGTCGACATGTTTTGCCATAAGCGATAACTCTCCGCATATTTCTGCATGTAGCGTCTGTATGCTTGATCGCGCGTCTAGCCGTTATTTTGTGATGTCCGGTAGTTACAGCCTTCCGATATTCACCTTCAGTTTACCCAAACTAGAGCCTTGTGGTAGTATTGCCCAGCTGGGAATGAAGGTGCTTCTAAATGGGGTAGCGGCATAAAGCCTTGAGCAGCTATTCCCAAAGTGGTCTATATCGACCCCTAGGCGTCAACGAAAACAAAAATTGGGGGCGCATGAGATGTATAAATAAGCATTTGCCGGAGTGGATCCCATGTATGCAGGAAGTGACTGAAATTTTGGCTCTTTATTAAAATGAAATAATTCGCATAACACAGACATGTAGTAGCTCACATTAACCTCGCATGCGCAGCTACGTGACTCTACACAGCTCTATGCGCACCTGAGTTCAAAGATTCGCACTTGAACGTGCTCGTTGCGGCTGTGGGCGTTGTATTATGTACGTACATAATTATATCTTACCTATATATAACCTATATAAAGTACCTATGTAGTAAATATTTTCCAATGCTAATTCAATATTTAAAAAGTGGGGGGTGTACCAAAAACAGAAAAAGTTGGCACGGGACTATACGATCCAAAAAGTTTAGGGACCCCTGGCCTAGAGCATGAGATTGAGATAGGCAAAGAGTTTGTATTACGTCGCAAGGAGCGCAGCGACGTAATACAAACTCTTTCGAGATAGGAATAAAACCCAGGGTGAACAAGTTTAAAGTTTAATAATGACAAAAAGTGAACTATGTATGTATATGTATATAAATAAATATACATATAAAAATAATCTCAGGGCTAATTCATGTCTAGTAAATAGGTACTATGCCAAGATAACCGTAGGATTGTGAACACTACGGGCGCTGCTAGGGACACCCACCTCACCTACCGAGTTCTGCTACCAGAGAGAATCAGCTGGTCAGGCTCCCGGGAGCTCTATACTAACGCAAGACAGGCGCTCTTGTTCTCAGGATTCTCTCGGCGTAAACCAATTCGTCGCCGAACATTTTCAATCGACACGTATTACAACACTCTTATCCGAATAAATCGACGAATCGGGAAATAAAGCTTGCACCGCTTACTTTAGTTCTAGAGAACTGATGCGCGATGTCTCCGCATCTCTTGGTGCCAAGTTCCACCGATAAAGCAAAACTAGCGGTCACGTGGCCAGGTTATTGGCTGGAATGGAAAAACTACCTCCTGTCCGCCTGTCAGATTCGGACCCGGTCCGTGGTTACCAAGATTTGAGCGGATTGTCTACCTTGGCAAGAATAGACTCGACTCAGAGTAGCAACAAGAACCGAGTAGGCGACTCTGCGCTTCAATATAATGGCGCGGCAAACCTACCGACAACAATGGACTGTTTTCCGAGCGACGATGATATTAACACGACCGCACAACACATATTGTAGTAGGCAATGGTAGTAGGTATATAATGATGATTGTGATTTTCAAGCAAATCCGTGCCACGCACCTGGCAACCCCCTTCTCACCGGAGTCCATTTACTTTTAATCCCCGTCTATTGGGCAACCTAAGGCCTTGACCGTTCAGTCGTACAGGCATGTCTCAGCCGAGTGCCGTTCCATTTTAGCGATTTAAAATTACCGTGAATGTGTCCGACCTCTATTAGATTCGGTACCACTGTTTAGTGCCAAGTCACGTAGTATTCCTTTAATAATATTTGTAGAGCCCTTACCTGTCGTGTGTCGGAGATAATCGGGTACCGTTTGGCAAGATTACAGCGCAGCAGAGAGAGCTTCCACATCGCCATAACCGGTTGTAACTTCCACTTCTGATATAGACATTACCGCTACGGCCTCGCTCATGTACTAGTATTATGGCTTTAAAAAAAAATTTGGTTCGCTTGAGAAACAGAGATCAGTTTACTTCCTCTTGCTCTCCTACTTTAGGTCTGCTATTGAGCCTGCAGAACTTTTTTAGGTGCCCCCAATTCCCACAATGCTTGCATTTTTCAGTTATGTTAACTGTACATCTGGATCTAATATGGCCTGGTTGGCCACATCTTGTCTCTTGGTTTGAACAGTATGAAGTATGGTACGAGCGACAAGATGTGCGTGGAACGGAGTCCACCACGATTTTTTTACCCCCATTAAAACACCGGTGTGGAAATTTAATATTCGGCTGAGTAGTAAGCTGGCTCTAACTACATACTATGTATGTGTTGACATTTCTGTTGGGTGGAGAAATAATGCCACAATCTAATGTAGACTGGAAGAAATCACTTGCAGTAATAAGTCCGCCTTTGCGCACTTCTGTATTTCTTGTTTCGTGTCGTTTACTGTTTTTCTTTCAATTGTGTGCAATCTATTCTATTCTAAATGTTAACCGGTGATGTCTCAGTCTGTGTGGGTGGACGGACAGCAGGTAGTGACGAGCGGGTGTTGATGTTGCAGGTTCTACTGGGACCTGTGCATGCTGCTCCTCCTCGTGGCGAACCTCATCATCCTGCCTGTGGCGATCTCCTTCTTCAACGACGACCTCAGCACGCGCTGGATCGCCTTCAACTGTCTCTCCGACACCATATTCCTTATAGACATCGTTGTTAATTTTAGAACAGGTACGTCCGCGACTCCGCCCCCGCCCCGTCCGCGCTCCATACATTACAATCATTTTTTTATTTCATTTTTTTATGGAAACTGACACGGTTGGCTACATCACCTACAACATCCGTGATGTCAGCCCATAACTCCGAGTGCACTAGATGCCATGTCAGTGCTTCCCTTCATTTCATTTACGCTACACTGAACTGGACGGAAAACACGAACTACCTATTTACATAGCCGTTTCGAGCGACGTTTCATTCAATGCGGTGGGACCAACCCGGGCGGGGTAAACCCTACCACCTAGAAGTGAAGGAGGGAAGGGACCTACAGTTTTACGTGAAATCCGAACCATGGTCAGCCTCCAACGGTCGAGCGGTCACCCATCCAAGTACTGAACGCGCTCAGTGTTGCTTAACAGTCGACCGACCGCACCGCTGAGCTACCGAGGCTAACAAACATTACATCATTGCTTACTGAGAAGAAGACAGCCTTTGGCATATTATGTGTATGTATATGTTATACATCCTCACCAATTGACCGAATATTTTAAATGATTTCTCTGTCTATTTCTTTAAGTTCCTTCCGACCGTGTGGGTCCATCCGGTAATTGAAAATCGGTCAAGTGCGAGTTTTACTCACGCACGGAGGGTTCCGTAGATTCACTAGCTAGACCATACGTGTCGAAATCCATATCCGTCTATCTTTTGTCCATAGCGCCATCTTGGCGCGACATTACAGCGCGCGGCCTGTGGCGCCATCTGTTATATATTAGCGTGAATATCTACTAATCAATTGTTAGCACGTTTCTTGTATGGGGACCCCTTGATTTTTTTTACTTTTTGCTTTTTTATGGTTCCGCACCTTAAAAAGAAAAACTGAACCATCATGAGATCACTCCGGTGTCCGTGCGTATGTCACAGAGGTTTTTCTCGAAAATTAAGTAAAGTAGAAACTTTAAATTTGCCATAATCTTGATGACGCGTACGTACCTATATCGCTCGTCACAAACTAAATAAAAAAATATTTTACATTAATATGGGGGCCAATTTTTGATAGCAATAAAAAAAGTTTAAACTTACATAATATGGTGTTAGGTATCATTTGAAAGAAGTAACTGGAAGGATTCTAACATTATTTTTTTTACAATTTTAAGTTAAGATATTAATGCTATAACTAAAAATTTTCAAAAAATTACCGGCAACCCGTCTGTTCTCCTAGGTTTCTAAAGCTAAAATTTTTACTTTTTTAGGGTTAGTAAGCCGTAGATTACAGGAAACTGCAGGTTTTTTTCGACAGTGTCATATTTTCGGGGAAAAAACATATTTTTGTTTTAGTACGGAACCATAATTTGTGAAATCCTGACTCGCTCTTGACCGCTTTTTTATTATTTGTTAGCATACCCGCCATAATAAATAATACATTCCTATTCTGTGACATTTTCAACCGGTAAGTTATTATTACGGCACAAAAGGTACTGCCCCAGGACGGACGAACGGACGGACGGACAGACAGATAGATAGACAGACGGCGTAGACTTAATAATAAGCATCCGTATCTATACAGAACTCTAACAATTAATATCCCAACTTCATCTCGTCCCATGCAAGTCGTAAAAGACTACTAAGGAATAAGCACAAGTACAAAGGGCGATAGGCGTGAGACCTCACCTTCCTCACACCGGCGAGGGCCCCGAGTCCTTCAACCGAGCTATGCTTGCAGTGGGCCAGTCTTTATGCCTTGCCTCACTTGCTGCTTGTTTGTTATCTCGTCCAATGCTTTGCTAAACGTGGTACCTAGTCTTTTTTGCGGTGTAATTTGCCTGAGTTGTTGCAGCACAACACTGATAACTGTGCTTACCCTAAGTGTCGGGATCAAGTTGTCAAGTTGTCAACACAATCTATGTATTTTTTGCAATTTATGGAATTGATGATAATTAACGTAAATGTAATATTGTATTGCAGGCATAATGCAGCAAGACAATGCGGAGCAAGTGATATTAGATCCGAAGTTAATAGCTAAACACTACCTGAGGACTTGGTTCTTCCTGGACCTCATCTCTAGTATACCACTAGATTATATTTTCTTGATCTTCAACCAGGTAAACGTACGTTGCAATTTGGCCGTGTTGTAATTTTACCATCACTGTTCTCTCGTCTATTTATTTTGTGTTGGTGTTCTGTTTCAGCTTCCATGTGGGTGTTATGTGTTGTTTGTTTTGTGTCGTCCGGTTTCCATTTGGTTTCGGTTAGTCCTTGCCCTCTGCCGTCTCATACCTTGTAGCCTGTATTTGACGATAACACGCGAAGGTTTGAAATGTATATTGTGATTTTATTTCTTTCGTCTTCCTCTCCGACACTGCCATAACTAGTAATTGTCCTTCTATTGACGCTTCTCTAATATGTTTGGCATGTAACTTTAAACTCTACTTTGGTTTTAACATACGCTCCATTACTCGTATAATGTCGTTCCGACATTTGGTTTGACATTTTTAGAATTAATATTATCTATTTTTAGAGCATTTTGGAGGATTCGATAATCGCAGTTTCGTCGTTCCTTTGTCGACGACGTTGCGGTGTCGGCATCGTCTCACATCTGTTTCTATTAACTCACAGTACCTTAAATTTGTGTTGAATAATGCAGCACCCTTCACTATAATATTACTTACATTTCACTTCCCAATTGTTTCCTAAGCCTCACCTTCATTTCATTTGTTTATGAACCGTCTCGCTCGATGTGATAACACTATTTATCTTCAGCTTGCTCGGCTCAGGTTTCCCAATCGAATGCTATCGCGGGAGGCACATCCTCCTTGCTCACTTGATATCGGCCGGTTTTACCACCTTCATTTCATCACCGTCAAATGTCACTTTAATCGACAAATAACTGTTGGGCGAGAATTAACCGGAGGTGGTCAAAACGGTCATTAGTGACGTCACGTGCTAGGCATCGTGTTTGACTCACTATCGCTCGTGCCGATTTTGGTTCGAATTGGAAATCCGCAGTCGATCCCTCGCTGCACTATTTTCCTATAAAAAGGAAAATACCGTACGTTCTTGTTTCTTCTTTTTTTAATTGCTACCGGATGTTCTCCGGTCTGTGCCGCCACCGCCACCACCCCAGTACCCTTCACACTTTTGTAATGACTGACTCTACTCCGCTTCACTTTCTCTTTACATTTACAAGCTTTTATTTCGACTTAACATAATAATATTTTTACAAATTGACACGCGACCAAATTGTTAACGTGTGCTTATAACTAAGTACTTACATTTAAATATAACTTACCTGTGAGGTAAGACAAAGCTAATTATTATTAGCACATTTAAGTGTGAACACATAATATCAAAAGTTATGCCTGAGTTCACTGCTTTGTTACTTTTTAGATTGGGTGTGCAATGTAATGTATTGTTCAATTGACATATTGGAAGTACATAAATGTATTTTGGCACGTCATATATTTTGTAATACGCTTTCTGCGGTGATCGTCGGTCACACTAGTACCGGGAGGACAGACTCTATGTATACTTATTATGTAGGTACCATACCAACAGTTCGCTACAGTTGTTATCTACATACCTACCTACAGTTCGCTAAAGTAGATATCTACATACCTACAGTTCGCTACAGTAGGCATCTACATACCTACAGTTCGCTACAGTAGATATCTAAATACCTACAGTTCGCTACAGTAGGCATCTTCGTACCTACAGTTCGCTACAGTAGGCATCTAAATACCTACAGCTCGCTACAGTAGGCATCTACATACCTACAGTTCGCAACAGTAGATATCTACATACCTATAGTTCGCTACAGTAGGCATCTACATACCTACAGTTCGCAACAGTAGATATCTACATACCTACAGTTCGCAACAGTAGGCATCTACATACCTACCGTTCGCTACAGTAGGCATCTACATACCTACCGTTCGCTACAGTAGGCATCTACATACCTACAGTTCGCTACAGTAGGCATCTACATACCTACAGTTCGCTACAGTAGGCATTTACATACCTACAGTTCGCAACAGTAGATATCTATGTACCTACAGTTCGCTACAGTAGGCATCTACATACCTACAGTTCGCAACAGTAGATATCTACATACCTACAGTTCGCTACAGTAGGCATCTACATACCTACAGTTCGCTACAGTAGATATCTACATACCTACAGTTCGCTACAGTAGATATGTACATACCTACAGTTCGCTACAGTAGGCATCTACATACCTACAGTTCGCTACAGTAGGCATCTACATACCTACAGTTCGCTATAGTAGGCATCTACATACCTACAGTTCGCAACAGTAGATATCTACATACCTACAGTTCGCTGCAGTAGATATCTACATACCTACAGTTCGCTACAGTAGATATCTACATACCTACAGTTCGCTACAGTAGATATCTACATACCTACAGTTCGCTACAGTAGATATCTACATACCGACAGTTCGCTACAGTAGATATCTACATACCTACAGTTCGCTACAGTAGATATCTACATACCTACAGTTCGCTACAGTAGATATCTACATACCTACAGTTCGTTACAGTAGGCATCTACATACCTACAGTTCGCTACAGTAGATATCTACATACCTACAGTTCGCTACAGTAGGCATCTACATACCTACAGTTCGCTATAGTAGGCATCTACATACCTACAGTTCGCAACAGTAGATATCTACATACCTACAGTTCGCTGCAGTAGATATCTACATACCTACAGTTCGCTACAGTAGATATCTACATACCTACAGTTCGCTACAGTAGATATCTACATACCTACAGTTCGCTACAGTAGATATCTACATACCTACAGTTCGCTACAGTAGATATCTACATACCTACAGTTCGCTACAGTAGATATCTACATACCTACAGTTCGCTACAGTAGACGTCGTGGCTATCGATGTTACGTACAGACAGATACCTACATAGCTTTGTGTCGTGTGCAAATCTTATGTGCCTACCTACTTGTACAATATACACACGCCAGTGGATGCTTTCGCATTTGAAAATATCTTGTCTTGCACCTATATGCGGCTGAACTCTAGATAAAAATATTATTTCTGTGATATGAATGGCCTACAGAAGCGCATGACTTGTACCGTCTCCAGTCTCCAGCTAATCAACACCTTCATTTCCCATTCTACTCCTTTCGAAATCGACGCCATTGACGCCTCCCCCGCACCGCCTCAGCGCCGCCGCGCCTGTCGGGTCATTCGATATTCTGAAATCCATACATATAAAAAAATTCTGACGAAGTAAAATTATGTAATTCAACTAATTGAAATGGTTTTGTATGACAATCACAATATAGGATTTGTCATGTTCCTCTCGAACCTGTTGGAAATTTAAAAAAATCTGTCAAACTAATTTGTATACGCAAGGGTGTTCCGAAATATTTGTTCGGCGGCGCGGAGGCGGTGGCGCATAGCGTCTTTACGCGTCTGCCGCGCCAACCGCAACGTTGCCGGCCGCATCGAATGCAGGGCGAGCGAGACACCGCTGCGCTGGTGCGGCGCGGCGACGTCACGTGTGGTGGATGTGTTCGCAGGATTTCAGCGAAAGCTTCCAAATCCTGCACGCGGGGCGCGCGCTGCGGATACTGCGGCTCGCCAAGCTGCTGTCGCTGGTGCGGCTGCTGCGGCTCTCCAGGCTCGTGCGATACGTCTCGCAATGGGAAGAAGTATATGTAAGCAACCGCCGTCCTACTACCGACCCCCACCCCACGCGCCGCACTCGGCGACCCGACCGCCACGCCATCGCCACCCACACCACACCACCACACACGCCACAAGCTTCCGACGAGAGCTTCTCCCTCGCACGGCCAGGTGCCTCTCCACTGCGAGAGTTGCTCCATCTCGTCGTCGGGCTCAGAGGAGAGATTCATGTTGCCTTTGCACGAATGATGCGAAATCAGAGTTTGCTTATGAGATCCAAGTAACTAACCCTACTAATGTTAACTAACGATTGAATGCTAGGCTAGTGTAAGTAACAATCTACCGATAACTGCGTGCATAATCCCCGTCCCTGTGCTGTGACGTCACGACCCTGCGTTCCGCTCGCACATTCTACCGCTTACGACAATCTGAGCTTGCTCTCTCTCTCTGCCTTCCACGCGCGCACCTCGCTCGCGGCGCGGCGTATCGCTCGCTTCCTCTGTACTCTTCATTCTGTCACTCTACTTCTGACCCAATGTTCTGTTCGCTATAGCGTGCCCAGCGTCCGCGTCCGCGTCGCCCGCGAAGTCATATCCGGTGCGGGTGTCGATATCGGTCGGCCGCTCCGCAATGGATATTTATGTAGCTACCAGCCAGCCGGAGCCGGTAGCCTGCTCTCATACTCAGCTGTAGCCGACACGGTCCCTCCAGCGAGCGCAGCGACCACGCTGCACCATCGGCCGCGCAACAGCGTCGCCCGGTTGCGACCGCAAGACCCCTCACCATCTCGGGCTATCATCGCGCTTTGTATAGTTTATCAGTTCATTATTGATTTGGTTGCCGCTTACCATAATCTCGTTAAGCATCCAATCCAAACGCCACTCACATAAACTTACCAAACCGTTACCAAATGTGGCGAATTTTCCATGCGATACTGTAAACGTACCGGCAATACGGAATAGCAAAGTGGGATCGCAGAGTGAGCTCCGTCCAACGCATGCGTAGTGAAGGCAGCTAAACAACTACAACCGCCTCGCTAGGAATAAAATCGAGTTCGTCACCACTTCTGCTGTCGATACTCCGCCACGCGCGGTGCCCTGGGTAGGAGGAGAGAGGGGCGCCGCCGCTAGGGCGAACGAAGTCGATGTTATTCCAATAGACTTGGGCCCGCACCCGCACCCGCACCCCACCGCGTCCCGTGCAGCGCGTGTAGGTAGAGAGAAGCAGGGCAGAGCGCAGGACACGCGGGCGGGCTACGGGCCGGGCGCCGGCCGGGCGACGGGCGGCAGTCGGGGGCGGTGGAGTGTACTCGCCTGTGTTACCGACAGATGACCCCCGCGCCCGCGCCGCGGCCGCGCCGCCCGCGCCTCGACGACAGCCCGCCGCGCCCCGGCCGAGACCTCTTCGCGCAGGTGCACCGCTCACTCCCGTCGCTCTCGTGCGCTGTGTGTCCCGTACCGTAGCTCGTGTCGTCGGTGTCTAGCTTGCATCCTGTGTGGTAGCCCCTAGCCCTAGCGAGCCTAGTCCGCCCGCCGCCGCGCCGGCCGCACGCGCGGCGCCGCGCGCGCCTCCTTCCCCGCACCGCTCCGCTCCCGCGCCCGCGTCCCGCCGCGTTCGGCCCGCGTCTCCTTCCTTGCCGGACGCGCTTCGCTCTCTCTCTTCTACTATCTCGTGTTCTCGCTTGTTTTCTAGATCTTGCAGAATCTTCAAAAAAAGCGCACGGAACGGAGGGGACGCCTCGGCTCCGACGTTGCGAGCAAAAAGAAGGGCGGCACCAAAAGCAATCTGATCTTCAAGGTAACCTCAGGGTCGGCCGCATGCGCTCGCTCGCCCGCTTAGCATGTTTACAGCCGCGCCGGCGCCGGCCGGCGCAGCCCGGCGGCGCGCGGCGACGGCCGAGTCCTAGACCGCTGCGTCGCTTCGCTTCACTCTCTCTCTCTCTCTCTCTCTCTCTTCTTTCGTTGGCGTTTCGTTTCCGTTGTGTTCGTCGGTCCGCGGCCGCCCGCAGCGGCGCCGTGCCTCGCCGGGACGTGCGAGGTCCGGCCCTCCGTGTTTTGTTCGTTTCGCATCGTGCGCGCGCGCAGCTGCGGACGAGCCTCGACGGCGGCGTTGCTCCTCCGCGGCGGCGCGCGCGCGCGCGTGCGTCCCGCAGGGTCAGCCCTCCTCGCCACTCCCGCGCCCGCACCCTGCGCGACGCTCGCGCTCGCGCATGTCATGTTTCGTTCTCACGCTCACTCTGTTCATCGGTAGAAGTTATCGCGCTGCTTGACCTCCGCGTCCGCGGCGCGTTACAGCCGCACGGCTTGTTCTAGCGTGCTCTCACGACGCACCGCCCCTCGCTCACGCCCGCGCTCTCGTTTCAGTTCCTCAATATGGCCTCCGTCTTCATGCGGATATTCAACCTCATCTGCATGATGCTGCTCATCGGCCACTGGAGCGGCTGTCTGCAGTTCCTCGTGCCGATGCTGCAGGGCTTCCCCGCCAATTCCTGGGTCGCCATCAACGAACTTCAGGTCAGTCACTACTATCCCCTCTCTATCTTATGCGAAAACGCCTCTGTGATCCAACGAACGCTCATGATATTATGTTTCGTCGTCACAGGTATAGGAACTTTTGGATTCCCCAACAGCCTTGGAAATTGTTCCAAGTGTGTTGTGTTCGGAGACACGTTCATTCTCCGGCGCTAATGTGCAGCGTGCTCGCTTGCAGGACTCGTTCTGGCTGGAGCAGTACTCGTGGGCGCTGTTCAAGGCGATGTCGCACATGCTGTGCATCGGGTACGGCCGCTTCCCGCCGCAGTCGCTCACGGACATGTGGCTCACGATGCTCTCCATGATCTCCGGCGCCACCTGCTACGCGCTCTTCCTCGGCCATGCCACCAACCTCATACAGAGCTTGGATTCTTCCAGAAGACAGTATCGGGAAAAGGTACGAACGCCTACTTCACTAATTATTGTACATATTAGTATCCCCACCGTTCTAAAAGCCCGCCAAGATGGCCGTGACATACACACATGACGTGCCTACCACCAATGTTCGACTACCGCGAAGGAGTTGCACTTTACATCCTTGGCGGTGGTAATACCTACTTCATGCCGGGTCGTACATACTTACAGACAAAACTCAGATTTTAGAAATCTTTACACAGAACGTTCGGCAGGGAATCGATAGTTCAGGAAAAATGTTATTTGTACTACGTTGTTTCGAGGTATTAACAAGGTGGCGGATTCATGAAATTATGTGTACTTAAAAATAAAAAATTTCGAGTCAGATGAGCGAGCTATGGGGTTGTCCACAAATTAGGAAACGATATTTGAATTCCGGCCAGGCGTTACGGTACTGTGGTACGTTGGGGGAGTGGAGTCAAGGTTTGCGTTACGTCACAAAAAAAGTGAACTGAAATGAACTGTAGTCGGGGGACAGTTTTGTTTATAAACCTCGTCGGTTTAACGCGAGGAAAACCCAGGCGTGTGTATTCAGTGCGAAACGGACACCGTTCAATGCAGCCCCCACCTTTCAAAGAACTACTCTCAAGGACGTGGAGCACATTGGGATTCTCTGGGTCGAACTAACTCGCGACCTTAATTTTGGACGCCACATCGAGGACAAAGCTAAGGTAGCCTCAAGGAAGCTGGGTGTCCTCAACAAGGTGCGTCAGTACTTTACGCTGAGCCAAAAACTGCTGCTTTATGAAGTGCAGATTCGCTCATGCGTGGAGTACTGTTCGCATCTGTGGGACGGATCCGCAAAATACTTGCTCGGCTCCTTAGACTCGATTCAGCGCGCGCTGTACGTCTCATTAACGACCCCGAGGTATCTCGGAACTTAAGACACCTTACAACTCCGCAGGGATGTTGGATCTTTGTGTGTGTTCTATCGCCTGTACCACAGAGAATGTTGCAAGGAGCTGCACGATGCGATCCCTCCATCCCCATTCTACCATCGTTCCACACGCAACAGGTTGGGAATGCATTCACACGCTGTCGACATCCCCCCACTCAGGGCAAATCGATCCTGTAAATTCTTTATTTACAGGGTTGCCAACATGTGGAATGCACTCCCACCTGCATCCTTTCCTCTAATGTACAGTCTGGGATCCTTCAAACATAATGTGAAGGTGCATCTAGCCGCCGATATGATATTTGCAGCCCCCGTAAATATCCGAATGCCCGTGGGCGCCGTCGGACTACACCTCTGCGTTAGTAGTTATGTCGTGCTTTCCATAAAAAAATTAAATAATAATAAATAAAACATACCTGTTTTGAAAGTCCCGTGACTGCAGTAAAAATTCACTGTATGTCACTTTTTGTAACGGTAGTCGTGTTTTTAATTGTTTTATTGTTGAATTTTTATTTCATGCCTTTCAGTAAAAACCTTCGCATATTTGGACAGTTTTAGGTACCCTGCCACTCGTTTTGATTCTAACATTACCAAACACTTCTAAATCAATTCAAGCATTTAGAAATTATGGCGGCATGAAGAACGGACTATCATACATCCAATCATACATAGAAATATACATACATTACATACATACATACATACAAACATACATGAACCCTGAAACATTCATCATCATCACCAGCCCGTATCGATCCGTCGCTGGACACAGCCCTCTCCCGTGGCACGTCACTGCATGCGGTCTGCCGCTCTTCTCATCCGTCCACTCCCGGCTAACTTTTTAGGTCGTCTGTCCACGTAGCCGGGGGCCGCCGCCGGGGGCGTCACACGCTACGTTTGCTTGTGCGTGGCCTTCATTCGAGCACACATCTACCCCAGCGGTTGTCGGATCTACGACAGACGTGCCCAAGCCACTGCCACTTCAGCTTGCTAATATTCTTATCAATGTCGACTACCTTCGTCTGTCGAAGAAATACTGTTTTTCGTATTTCTTCATTACCGATTTTATCGATCAAAGAAATGCCGAGCGTTGCTCTTTCCATAGTTCGCTGGGCAACTTTAAATTTGTGTACCAGCCAGGCCCACCGTCAGGGTTCACGTCTCAGCTCTGCACGTCATTACTGGCAGAACGCACTAATTAAAGACATTTGACTGTGGGATGGAGGATAAGAAGGTGTGACGGAGTTTCCCAAATGCCGCCCGGCCTAACTGAATCCTTGTCGGCCTCCTTGTCAAAGTTGTGCTCTCCTAACTGGGTGGTTTGTCCAAGGCGAGGTCCAAGGTAGACATAATTCTGCACAACTTCGAGGGTCGCATAGTTGAGAATTTTGCGTTACGTAATTTGTGGACGACACCTATATACATTTGTCCACATCTAATTCACATTGGTAGGCATTCGCTGTTTATGTTCTTCGAGCGTTTCTGGCACACACATGACATGACACAACTGTGTGGCGCAAACATCGATGCCCCAAGATGTTTGTAAGCCATCATTACGTATGGTATCGTTTGTAAGCACGTATTACGTTCAGAAGGTGCAAATTTAAACAAGCTGCCAAGGCGAGTGTCAGATTCGATAAGGTTCGATAAGTATGACTATGTATTGTATTGGCGGCGGCGGTGGAGCGGGGCCGCGCCGCCGCCGTGTCGTCACCGCGCCGCCGTGTCGTCACCGCGCCGCCCCGGCACCGCCTTCGAAGCGGCCGCGCGCCGCGCCGCGGCGCCCTCGCTTCGTTCGACACTCGACACCACGGGCGGTGCGCGCCCGGGCGGCGCGGAGGCAGCGCGGCGCCGCGGAGGGGACGACGCACGGCGCGGCAGTAAATTTCTCGGGTGTAAATTTTACACCCGAGTTTATAATAAAATTGTAATAGGTACACTAGTTTCAACACGGTTTAAAATAATTCACCAGATTTTAATCATATTCGGAGTAGATTTAAAATGAATGTACACTCGATAGGTACATGTAGGCTGTAGGCAACATGTATACATAATATACTTAAAGGTACATGTAACCTGTCCGTTGTTTTGTTTGAGCTACGTAGGTCATTATTTTGCTTTGTTCTTTTTTCTAAATAAGGCATTTCTTGTTTCAGACACTACACGTGAGTACTAGTGTGTTATTTTGCGTTTGATCGTTGCTGGATAGTGACAGATCATTCGTTCACTCGTCACTACGAGCGACGAAACTTTGTCGACGCTTTTCTGCAATGTTAACAGCTGGGGTTAACAGAATAGAATACATTTTTGACAATTTGAGTTCAGTCTTACTGTCTAACTAAACAATGCTTAACAAACATACAACATTATACAAAAGAGATTAAGTCAGCCAGACGAGCATAGTAGCTTCGGCGAGTTATATTAAAAAAAAAAATTTATCTTCTTTCTATATGGCCGTACTGGCGTGGAGTTTGGGCATGGACGAGCACTTAGGTGTTTTAATTTCAAAATATACTGGTGGTGGGTCTCGTCACTGAACTGTCTAATAAATCTATGCTGGAATGGCTTGGGATAGGTATGTGTGTGCGTATTTGTCTGTCACCATTGTGGCGCTGGCGCTGATAGCCGTAGTGAGAGCACCGGGAACTTATTTAGAGATGGGACAGTTCAGCAAAATAAATCGATAAAAACTTCGATTAAATGGTTTAAAGCATTGTAAAGTTTATCCATAGGGTACCTATTATAAACACTATTCAACCATACGAAACATCGTAGTTCCTACCTACTCAAAATATAATCACGATAAATACTTTAAAGTAAGTATACAAAGAAGTTTCAAACAACACGACGGCGGTTACTTATTTATTACCTACCTTAGTATATTATAATCGAAAAAATAATAATACCTACATAAAACAGGAGCGTGAGGCTGAGGTGAGGGCACCGGGAGCGGGTGGGGTGCACAGGAATGCAACACATGGATGCTTTTGGACGTCCGAGCTGACTATGAAAATAAAATGACACATTTCACCATCAGACTTGGCCCAGACTTGCCCTTGACGGGCATGCCCGATAATGAATTCCCCAAAACATAGTTCCTAGGGCAACCACTAGGGCTATCAGCGCCAAAATGGCGACAATTATCTCGGCACAAAAAATGGTGCATTGTCATTTTGTACTGTACCTAGCTAGCAATGTGTACGAGTATAATCGGATTTGTATGGTTTTCGTGCACTGCACAAGTTTGCCGGAGGGGTTTGGTAAAGCTAGTATGTGGAAGTGCGGTCGTGACCGTTGCACTGGTTGACTGTTGCATCGGTTGTGCAGGTGAAGCAAGTGGAGGAGTACATGGCGTACCGGAAGCTGCCGCGCGAGATGCGCCAGCGCATCACTGAGTACTTCGAGCACCGCTATCAGGGCAAGTTCTTCGACGAGGAGCTGATCCTGGGCGAGCTTAGCGAGAAGCTGCGCGAGGACGTCATCAACTACAACTGTCGCTCGCTCGTCGCCTCCGTGCCCTTCTTCGCCAACGCCGACTCCAACTTCGTGTCCGACGTCGTCACCAAGCTGCGATACGAAGTCTTCCAGCCCGGTCGGTACCTACACCGCTCGCGCTCTTCTCTCCTTATCATTTCTCACATATTCTCCAACCTCCAATCCCGAGGAGTGCGTCGTCTAACTCATTATGAGCTTAATAATAATGCTCAAACCATTATTAAGCTTTTGGTTTCCTGTATGACATCATTCTTTTTCTACGTTTCCTGTATGACATCATTCTTTTTCTACGTTTCCAGGCGACATCATCATAAAGGAGGGCACCATCGGATCGAAGATGTACTTCATACAGGAAGGGATCGTCGACATCGTGATGGCGAACGGCGAGGTCGCCACGAGTCTCTCCGACGGCTCCTACTTCGGTGAGATCTGCTTGCTGACGAACGCGCGGCGCGTGGCGTCCGTGCGCGCCGAGACCTACTGCAACCTCTTCTCGCTCTCCGTCGACCACTTCAACGCGGTGCTCGACCAGTACCCGCTGATGCGGCGCACCATGGAGAGCGTCGCCGCCGAGCGACTCAACAAGATCGGCAAGAACCCCAACCTGGTGGCGCACCGCGAGGACGACACGACCTCGGAGGGCAACACCATCAACGCCGTGGTGAACGCGCTCGCGGCCGAGGCGGACCACGTGTCGCTCTCGGACGACTCGGTGGCGCGGCTGTCGGAGCGCTCGCTCGGGCTCGCGCTGCAGCCGCTGCAGGCGGCCTCGTGCCGCATCGCCGGCGTCACCATGCCGTCCCTCCCGCGCCCCAAGTCCGACAACGACTTCAACGCCCCCGCGCAGCCGCCTCTGCACTCGGGCCTCTTCCACAAGTCGGACGCCGGTTTCGGACAATGACGCCGCACAACCTGCTAGCGCCCCGGCCCCGCCCCGCCGCGCTAGCGAGCTTCACGCGCCGCACGCACGCTTGCAAGAGGCGCGGTGACGTACGTCGCGCGACGCAGTCACGGACGGCTCTACACGTTCCGATAGCAATATTAGGTTTAGATGAAATTATCGTAAGGATCGAGACGAGTCTCTCGGGTGGGAGAAGTGTAACTCAGTTCGCGAGGCCGACCATTTCACTCATACTGAGCTTGTTCATGTGAAGTCGCGTGCTAGTCGCAGACGTCTCCTCGATTAGGTAGCTACTACTTACTTACAACGACTCATTTCGCACTTCGCTCCTCGCAGCCGCAGCAGCACCTTTACTTAGCTCTTATTTATTACTTGGGTGGGTGTGAGCTTCGTTGCGCCTTCTGAGAGATGATCGATTGAGTGTATTTCGTGCACAAAGATAAACCGTACGATAATTTAGTAACTATCTACGTACATACGTACGAGTAGCTTAGAAGACTTGGTGGCAAGGTTCGATGTGCGTGCCGGGTGAATTGATTTATGTTTAGTTGTCCCGAAGTACAAGCGGAAGATATAAAAGACTAATCGAGGGGGCAAGTTAGACGCTTCTGGTTTATTGAATGAGCGCTCTCCAGCCGAGGTGTAGTCACTAGTTGTTAACTCCGTAGAATACTTCGGTTGCCGCATGCTGCGCTCGCACTCCCGACGCGCGCCGTCGAAGGATTTGTTCTAATGTTGCATATGCTTGAGATGTAAGCATTGTAGATGTGTTGCGAAGCGACGGTGCGCACAGCCTGGACGTCGGTAAGGGTAGGGTGGTTTCGCTTCCGCTTCGTCCCTCTGGGAGCTGAGACGCCTCGCAGTACGGGGACGTCAACGCCCCCACGCTGCCGGCGTTGCCGCGCAGTGCGGAGACGTCAACGCCCCGCACCGCTGACTTTGCCGCGCAGTGCGGGGACGCCAACGCCCCGCGCAGCCGGCTTTGCCGCGCAATGCGGGGACGCCTACGCCCCGCGCAGCCGGCGTTGCCGCGCGGCCAAGTGAGAGCTCAACGTGAAGCGCGCAGCGAGCACAACGCAGCGAATTGTCTCACCAACTGAATTGAATCTCATTTTGTGATCTTAACTTAATTCCCTGTTAATTTAGGTTAACTTTTATATCATAACGCTGTGAAGAATCGATAAATACGCGAAGTATTTGAATTGTATAGGTATACGGAATGTATATTGAAATTGATTGATAGACAACCTATTGAATCTTTATAGAAGACCTTGCCATTAAAAGAGAAATAAATATATAGACTAGACTGAAATTATGAAGATATCATTATTTATGCTTTGTTGACGTATACAATAGTGGTCTAATGTCGATGAATACAAACTACTTATTTACGAGTATTAACGACCGGAATCAATGGATGTTCCTGGCATTTATGAATTGAAAAAGCTATATTTCAGAGTTTATTTATAAAATATAAATACATTTATATCGTAGATATTTTGAGTAATCGAGTCAATTGTAAGTTCTCAACGAAGCGCGCGGTGCGTGTCGCGCGCGCGAGGCACGCGCACGTGTCGGCGCATGTCGTGCGTGTCGGCGCTCGCGCGCGCCTCGCCGCGCTCGCGCTGCGCTCTACTGTTCGGTAGAGGCTGAAACTGTAGCTAATTAAAGTATAACCGGTGCCAGCCCGTAGAGTTTTAAATCATTCCTCTCAGTTAGTTGTGCATTTTAAATATTTTACTCGACTACGTATGTAGTGCACTCGTTTAGTGTTTCCGAGCAGTGCTCCGCGCAGTCTCCCGCGCAGTGCTCCGCGCAGTGTCCCGCGCCGGGCGCCACCTCAATAGGACACTGCATTCTTTTTACTTTCTTTAAATAATAATAAGGAAAAAGATTATAAATTGTAACAAAAAAATGTAGAGCTGTATATTTTCTTCGTTTTCTAAGTAGAAGTGGTTTAGCAGCGCTTCAAAGAATTTTAACGGGGTACCTTCTTATTTTAGTTTTGTAAATAACGATACCTAATATTCTAACAAAATTTACACTGTACCTTCTATTTGAGATCTTTACATGAGGCTTATAGTCGTGTTATTTTATAGGACTTTTAACGAACGAGCGGACGACGGCACGAGTTCGTGGATTCTTTAGAGCGCTCTTAAAACATCGTTCCAGTCAATTATTTGAGAAGAGGGCTGTCCCTCTCGGGCGCGTCTCCGCCTTGTGCACGCGGCCGCGCGCGCCGCTCGCGCTCGCGAGCCGAGCGCCGCGCGCCGGACGCTTGGCACTCGATCACGCGGCGCCCCCGAACTCTAGAAATTTATTTGTCGTACAATAATTTAGTAGCTGGTAAGTAGGAACCGATATTGAATACAGTGAGATTGTGATAGGTAAGTGTGGCGTCGGGCGGCCGGCCCGCCGCCGCGTCATGTCGCGTGTCGCGCGCGTAGTGCGGCAGGTCGTCCGGTGTTTGTATTTTGAGGATCGTTGACTAATTCTTAGCATCGCGAGGTGCACCGTGTTGCTGATGTTGACTTTTAGCCAAAAATGTAATAACGACGAGGAACCAATAGGCTCTAGCTTACTTCGTTTAGCGTTGTTCTTATCATCATATAATAGTTGTGACTTTAGTTTGGCTGCGAGATGGCGCGGCGCCTCGACTAACACCAAATACTTTATACTTGTAAGTTACATTATTTATATACAGGTAGAATATTTTAGCTGAATTTATCTTTACTTAGAAAGTTTACAAACTACACGTCTTCTGTTTGTTTAGTTTGTGCTCTAAGTTATTTTTTTTACTTATGTTAATTATTTAATTATAAATTATGTGAATGTGTTTAATGTTATCTTCGTTTATGTATGTATGTGTACTATTATGTTATGTGATATAATTATGCGATTAATATGATTTCGTAACACACTCTGTGCAACTTTACAGGAATGGTTTTTTTTTTTATTTCAATTTTTCACCGAAAGTGCTCATCGCTGTCAACAAAATTAGAAAAAAAAATCATTAAAGAATGAAAACTAAACTGTAAACTGTGTTTTATTTCAGTAAAGTTTGTGTTTGTATTGTAGGCACCAAACTAAAGTGATGAGTGTTGATGATTGAGTTTGAGACATTATTTGATCGAACGTGGCGCGGTGTACGTGCATATCTCTATCTATGCTGTTTTACTTCATTCACCGAAGGGACTTATGAAAGGTTGTACAGTAATGTACAGTAAGTAGTTCTACGATCATTTAAACGGCCACAAACACTCGAGCCGAGCATGCGCTTGGTCGATTCTATCTTATATTCTTCATTTCGAGATTCAATTCTACCTAATAGGTACAATTGAACCGAACTCAAAAGCTCTAATATCCTAGGAAAGCTGAAATAATTTTGTTCAGAGGTTCGCGAATAGTGGTACGCGTACCCCCAGGGGTACGCACTATACACAGGGTGCAAAGAAGGGGGGTACGTATGGTGGGTGTGATTCCTATCTCGATACCGGGAATTCCTATCTCGGAAAGAGCAATTCTAGAATCCATAAACAGCTGGGCTAAGGAAAAAAGCAAAATTAGATGGAAATCCCAAGAAGGATGTAGACAATCGAAGCTATTTATAGAGTCAATCAATGGCAAAAGAACAAGATGGCTGCTGGGATTGAGCCGACAAAATGTACGAAAAATCACAGGCATAGTTACGGGGCACAACTGTCTCAAAACTCAAAAGACATCTCCACATAATGGGCCTTAGTGACGACCCACTGTGCGCTCAATGTGGGGAGGCAGAAACCAGTGCTCACACGTCGGTCAGTGCACCATGTATGCAGGACCGAGATGGAAGACAGTGGGAAAGACCACTACGGTGAGGAAGAACTTCGAGGAATCGGCTGGAAGAAATTATTGGAGTACATAGCGAAGACGGGCAGACTGGACCACCATGAGCAGGGAGTCGACGTCGGCAGCAGGTAATTCCCCCCAGCCCCTCCGAGATAGGCGATATAGTCCCAACATAGTGGACCTGTGGCCGTATTCTCTAACGTCCTAACGTCAACGTCGGTGACGCTGACTAGTTATGTCTCTGTCTAATTATATGAACTAGACAGAGACATAACTAGTCAGCGTCACCGACGTTGACGTTAGGAAGTTAGAGAATACGGCCACTGATCGCCAGACTGACTCCGCCAGTCCTCCCACCAAGAACTATATATATGGTGGGTGTGATTAGTAGGCACGTTAATCTCTACAATTGCTTGAGATTGTAGAGATTATATTTAGATATTACGAGTATACCTACAAATAAAATATTACATTAAAATGATGATGGTATAAAATGAGATTTTATAGGTACTGAAAACCTCATTAGCGTTTCTTTTGTGACATCCAACCAAACCTTTCATATTCACTTTCGATGCACGCTAATGAGTCATGGTTTAGTTTTGCATCGATATATCAGCGTGACCACCCTTTCGCATCCCTATCCCTACCGAAATATAGGTTTGGTAGGGATAGGTAGGTTCAGATAGAAATCTGAAGCAAATGTGTTTTATGGGCCCAACCCCAGGCTAGTAATTTGAACACATAGGCCATTATAATCTCATAATCATCATTTTTGCCATCTATTCTTTTAATAGAGTAGTGTCAACTATTATCTCTAATTAGGCTAAAAAAAATTTTTAACTCTCGTGGCAAGGCTTGCAGTTTGCTCAATGCGCTAGGATTATTACACAAGTGCCTGCACAGAGTGTACCCGGCACCCACGTTTCGAAAAACATTACAAGGTCATAATAGGACCAAGAACCCCCGACCGGTCTAGTGTGACGGCACTCAGAATCTTCATAGACGGGTCACGGACAAGTAGCGGGACCGGTGCGTGCATTTTCTCAATGGAGCTGAAAATCAATAGATTAGTACCACTTGGTTCCAAACGGAAGTAATCGGGGTGCTACAAGCGGCAACCGCCGTAACTGAGATCGGCATATTAGGGTACATTATTAAGATACTCTCAGAAAGCGCAGCGAATCTTCTGGAACTCTGGAGCAAGATGTGTACCTTAGACCTGGTGCAATGTCACAGGGTCCTAGAGAAGGTTGCAGGTAACAATAAAAAGGTGGTTGGGTTATCTAGTAGATAAAAGGCCACAACGATGACGACGGAAATGACAGCGCTAAGGACCTAGCCCGAAGAGGTTCCAGAACTTACCCATAGGAGCGGAACCCGTGATAATGCCATCAGCAAGCACACAGAGATCTTGGTTGCACGCGTCGACATCACGGAAACACAGGGACAGATGGAAGGGTCTCTCAGAGTGCAGACAGTCGAGCTGCTCTTCCTAAACCAGACCGTAGGCTGGCTCGGCAGCTAATCAACTTAGCCCGGGCTAAACCGAGAATAGCTGGTTGTTCTGATGAGCGGCCACTGCTCACTAAATAAACATCTACACACCATGGGTAAGTAACTATTACGATAGTCCACTATGCAGGTGATGCCGAGCACGTTTTGTTGGAGTGCAGTCTACTTGACAACCCACGATGGGACATACTCCGTTCTCTATCTTCCGTTGCGGAGGTCTGCAGACGCCCCAGTCGTATTGTGGCCATCATGGAGGACATGATGGCCACAAGGGCACATAGGCTGGAGATCGCGGGATTTTGCACGAAGCTCCTCAACCAAGCGGGTCTAGTATGCAGGCCAGGCCCAGAGTGAACCTCAAACCAAAGCAACAACAACAACATTGTTCTGTTTTCATTTGTGAATTGTGTTAAGTTGTGGTTTGACTGGTTCGTAACTGGGGGATGCATGTTTTTTTTATGGAAACTGACACGGTTGGCTACATCACCTACAACATCCGTGATGTCAGCCCATAACACCGGGCGAACTAGGTGCCCCGTACCATGTCAGTGCGTCCCTTCGGTCGTGCCGGCTACACTGAACTGGACGGAAAACACAAACTATGTACATAGCCGTTTCGAGCGTCGTTTCATTCTGTACGGTGGTATCAACCCGGGCGGGTTAAATAAACCCTACCACCAAGTAAGATTAGGAGGAGAGGACCCTACAGCCAAATCGTCCGGCGGAAGCCGGGCAATGATGAATCACTTCGGCTGAATATAAATAATTTACTATGCAAAGGCCGAAAAACCATTAAATAAATCGGAATCGCCGCGACTGTTCCATGCATTCGAAGTTGAGCAAATGTCTAATAATTTAAAATATAAGACTATTCGAGTCGGCGCATCACTTTTAGTTCTTTCTGTCAACGTTTCAAGGTCGTGACGTGACGTGTGTGAGCACGGGTTTGACACCTGACAGCTCTGGCGGATCCTGCGCCTCCTTCGCTCCAGCTCCTTGCTCCTTTCGGAAACGGCTCGGGTTGACTCGGCTCGAAAGCGAACCAACTGGGGCCTTATTCTGAATCCTACCTAACGCCTAATCGATCTCGCTTAGGCGAGAGCGAATATCGCTTAGCTCTCTTTTGTATGAAAATTGGTATTCCGAACGCCACTATGACGTATCGTCGATCGCCGCGAGAGCGAGAATCGAGACCGACTCGGCGGCAGCCAAGCAAGACCCTCTCGCTAGACGTCTCTTGTCACTGACGATATCGACAGTTCAGTGTTACCAACACTTAGGAAAGGTTTGTACTACAAGTATTTAATAATGTATGAAAACCACTGAAAGCGAATGAATACATGTAGAGAAATGTTTTTAAAGGTGTTATAATTAGGTACGGTCACTAATATAATATGCAAGATAAAAGAAATATTATATTTTTCCGAATAGTTTATTTATTATTTTGGGTAAATTTTGTATTTATAGCTGTCAACATTCACTCATTCGTGGTGGTCACACACTCTCATGTCGTTGCGTATTAGTTTGCGTGCGTGTGCAAAATACAGACACCAGCTCTGGCTGGTGAAGAGACGAGAGCCGCGTTTGTGTGCGTGTGCAAACTACAAACACACACACAGACGGCGACGAGACGAGAGCCGCTCTCGCTGACTAGGCGTTAGGTTTCAGAATAAGACCCCTGAATCCGATATTCGTTTGGTCGTTAATTTGGTGGCTCAGTGGTATAAGAGTGTAGGGTTTTTATTTTTTCGATCTCGACCATAGGTTCGTGTCATTTTGTCAAAATTTGTTTTGTTTTGTTTTTTTTAAGCAATGTTAGAGTGTTAAAATTAGGTTATGGTTATTTTTTTTATGACCACCTAAGAAAGCTTTATTTTCGGAAATACAAACGTAACATAAACTACATGCGCCGCCCCAACATTAGGTTAGGGTTAGAATTAACCCTGGTTATTTTTTTTTAAACCACCAAAAACATCACTAATACATACCACACAACATCACTCATTTATACCACACATTCCTCCTTCGAGCCGAAGTTTGCCGAAAGGAGCTAAAAGGAGTAGGTTACAGGATCAAGCAGGTCTTTCAGGTGGCGGACCGCTCATACGTACCACACTTTCCTTCGAACCGAAGTCTGCCGAAAGATGAGTGTCTCGGGGCCAATTCTCTGTCTCTCAGTGACAGTTGTCCTCCTAAGATAGCCGAAAGCGAACCAAGGGAATCCGATATTCGTTTGGCCGTTTATGTGATTTCGTGGCTCAGTGGTAAGGGTGTAGGATTTGTAATTTTTGACCATGGGTTCGAATCCCTCAAAATTTTTGAAGTGAAAACTTCTTTAGCGGCGCTTGGCACTTTTTTAGGTGGGTAAAAAATGTTAGGCTCGCGTCAGATCTCGAAAAGCGTCAGCGTTAGATCTCGAAAATCGTCAGATTTATTTTTATTATTTAAAATGTAACCTTAAGTAACCTTAGTTAACCTTGCAGTAAGCGTTAAGTTACGAGTGGCTCGGGATCAATTCTGTCCGTCTCTCAGTGACAGTAAAGCCGAAAGCTGAAGTCAAACCCGTGCTCACACACGTAACGTCACGACCTTGAAACGTTGACAGAAAGCTTTTTTAAGTGGGTAAAAAAATGTTAACATCGCGTCAGATCTCGAAAAGCGTCAGCGTCAGATCTCGAAAAGCGTCAGATTTATTTTTATTATTTAAAATGTAACCTTATGTAACCTTAGTTAACCTTGCAGTAAGCGTTAAGTTACGACTTACGAGTGGCTCCGGATCAATTCTGTTCTTCTCTCAGTGACAGTAAACTCGAAAGCGAATCAAGGGAATCCGATATCGTTTGCTCGTTTATGTGATTTCGTGGCTCAATGGTAAGAGTGTAGGATTTGTATTTTTTGACCATGGGTTCGTTCGAATCCCTCAAATTTTTTTTTTGTTTTTTTTCTTTTGTTTTCTTTTTTATGCAATGTTACGGTGTTTAATTTTTTTAGGGTGTTTAGTTTTTTTTATAACCACCTAAGAATTATTTTCGGAAATACAAAATGTTTTCACTTCTGCCGGCACTCCCGGAGTGCAACTGGGGCTTTTTTTGTTTTATTTTTCTTTTTTAAATAAATAGTCATCGAAGATGCTAACAGCAGCTTGAGCTACTGATTAGAGTTTTCCAAACAAAACATTTCACCCCCTAGATATGCCAATCTGGCTTCTAAACGGATTAAAAAATTTAGAAATAAGCAAGAAGAAAGAAATCGATCTGACGATAAAATTATATATTGTTGGACCTACTTGGCCCCCTGCTTCGTGGACAAACGACCTAAAAAATAAGTGCAGTCAGCTGTCACTGTCAATGGAAATTGACAGAGGAAATACCTACGATTGGTACAGAAAGGAAGAATTTTCTTCAAATATAAAATTTGAGTGCTTACTTACTTCTCCTTGGTATATATTTTTCATATTTTTATATTTTGTGTTATTGCCATAGGTTTTTATAATGCATATTTTGTAATGCAAAACTATATTTACGTAATTCTACATAACCTTCTAGATAACTCCCTTGTATGTACATATTTCCTTACAAATTCAATGCACGTAACTTCACGTAAGTAATACTCAACCATGTGTGTGAAAACATTCAAACCATTTTCATATAACAACCTGCACATTTTTATTTACATTTTGGGCATGCCTCGCGTCTCGCTTGCTGCTCGCCAGTCGCCACCACGGTGTGAAGTTAACGTTCAGATCTATCTATCATAGAGTTGATATACAGGGTGTTAAAACGGCGAGTACATTAATTTCGCCAGCGCAATCCTCATGTTTTTCCTAGACAAAAAAGCAAATAAAATTTTTCTCTAAAGTGTCTAATTTTCGAGATATGAATTTTTGAAATGTATGTTTTCGTCTAGTGTAATTTAACGTGTTGTTGCCGCTCCGCACCCTCCGCCTGCCGACCTCCAGTCCTCCACTCACAAAGCTAACCCCCGCCCCTCCCGCCAACACCTCCGTCCGAGGCGCTCACGTCTCACACGCTCTTCCCCCCTCCGCGCCGCGCCGCCTTGTTGTCATTAGATCATTTTTACACTAAAATAATCAATTAGTTTGTATGAAAACTGTAACTTTTTATTTAAAGGGAATTCAGAAAAAAGTTATTGGACTTTTTTGTTTCTCTTGATCCCAATAATCATTTCCTAAATTTAATGTACTCGCCGTTTTTACACGCTGTAGATAGGGTTCCTTGACCTTTGTGCGAGCGGGCGATATTTTTTATTAATACAGTATGCTTGGGTGCCCAGATCACTTCAATAAATCTGCCCGACAGGAAACCCGGACGGATGTCAGCCGTAGTGTGAACAACATCTGTTACTGAATTACTTTACGTTTCAACAGTCACAATGTCCATATCACCATTCATCCGTACACCGTTCACGGACCTGACGGCAAGCCTCGTGAGCCACCAGCTGATGGGTCGGTGTCAGCGCGAGGAGATGCTCTACATGGAGTGCCTCGAGGCGTACGGCATGGAGCGCGGCAAGCCCAAGTGCTTCGATCTCCATGAGAACTTTAGGGAGTGCCAGACCTTGAACTTGCAATTCAAGCGAGTCATTGTGAGTCTATTTCTAAACTTCCTAACATCATCTCTTTACTAGTCATTAAGTATACCTAGTCACATTTTTCCATCTATTTATCAGTTTATTTTCAGAAACTTAATTTAGTAAGGTTAAGTTTTTTTTCAATTTCACTCTCGTGAACGGATAAAACCTCCAATAATAACACATTCACTTCAGAAATGTTGTATTTTTTCCAATATAAGCACAGACACAACAAACTCATGACTAAAAATACCAAAAATAATTTTTATTTGCGGCGGAGGAGTGCCGAATTTGCACGCAAACGTGTGCGTCACCAAGTCTCGAAAAAAACTGAAAAGTTAGTTATTTTTTGGTTCTAGATTGGCGGCAAAGTGAATCAGATCAAGTTGGGCATATCTTCGCTTTTTTTAAGAAGTCTACTTGAACCTTATCCCAATTATGTAGAATTTGATTTTATTTTTCCATTGTCCTCATATTCTCATTGTAATTAATTTCTTCTCTTGATTTATGCATGGAGTGTGGACAGTGAAAGTTAATGAATTAGAAGTTAGCGGTGTGTGTGTGGACTGGACCGGGTGTGCTGGTGATGTGTGTACGTGTGCTCGGCAGGCGATGCGCCGGGAGCGCTCCAGGCAGATTGAGTCGGGCAAGCTGAAGGGGGACGACGAGGTGGTGAACCCCGTCATCGACAGCTACTGAATCTGAACAGCTCCTCTCTTCTGTTACATATTACTCCTGCTGTACATTGTGTTTACATAGTTCCACCTTTATCTTCATTCATGTAATACATTATACTTAGTACAATTTTATTATTTTTCTTTCTTTGATTTCTTTCTATGCAATCAGTTGAGGTTAACCTTTGGTGTCACTACTCGACCGCGCGGTCGAGCCATCTCTTACACCCTTCAAATTTCAATTCGACCCGGTCGACCTATCTGGTCCGCGTTGTAATAGCGGAAGTTTATGTCTATTGATATTTCAATGAATTCTTTTTATTAGAACGAGAGAGCACTTAAGATAGATTAATATAAGGCCTTTCCATTGACACGAAACATCTACAAGAAATTCAACACCAAAACAGAAATAAAAAATATATTGTGACATCTCATAATTTTTGACTGAAGGTTCCTTGGTTTTCTTTATTAGATTCAAGTCCCAAATTTTTTATATGTTATACATTTTTATACATGGTCTCTTAGTAGCTGCATTCTCCTATATAATATAGTATATAATTTAGGTATTGAAATTGTCAATTTTAGGTGAGAAGCAATCGTAAATTTTTTTTCAAAAAAGTAGTTCAAAAAATCCATCTGTGCTCCATATAAAAAAAAAATCATAAAAAAAAATGTAAATGCGAAATTTCGCAAATTTTCGTGCGGCGAAAATGGCATGGCAATAGGTGTAAACATATTTAATAAGTGGGATCTCGAATTATTTAAATTCAAGATGAATACCGGAGGCGGAGCGTGAACTAAATGTATTGTGGGCAAAGAGATTAAAGGGGTTATAGAGAGGGCATTGGGAATATTTTCATATAAATATTTTGAGCTCAAGGTTGCTTACGCCATCTAGCTTTGAATAGCAAAAACAAAATAAACACAAAGTAAAATAATTAGAACACATCTCATCTATCGCTCGTTAGGTGACGCCAATAGAGGTGCATCTAGGGTTACCAGATGGTATCCCAAACGAGGACATGTCCTTCTTTTCGGATCAATTAGAAACGTCCTCCTTCCGTCCTCAATTTGTCCTCTTTATTTGAATTAAACCAATTACTCAAAGTTCCCGCCCGCGTTGCATTCACCCGCTTTGTTTTATTTTTGTATTTCATCGCAAAATGCAAACACTGAGCACAATGGACAAAGAAGCTATAATCTTTACTCAGTACAAATTAAAATAAGAAGAAGGAGAAGGTGTGGATCTAAGCTTGCGATGGCTTCACCGAACATATCCGGGCCCATCGGCAGTAGAGGAGGGTATTAATCGAGGCCGGGACTAGCGAGTGGCCACTCTAAATTTCCCGCGCATGCTTCACGTTTCGGCTCGCTTCAAGCCCTCGTCAGCTAGTCTGCGTTGACTAGGACGCGGGGAAACCACCAGTCCCGCTCTCGACCTCCCTCTCTCTACCTATCCATATTCTGTAGGATGCCTCCAGTGACGCTTTCGAAGCTCTCTCCATATATGAGCTTAGCGTCGATCTTGGGAGCCCTAGATTCTTGAAGAGACTGTAGAGCGACTTCGCTGGTAGTCCTCTTGCTCCGACTTCCACAGCGAAGAGATCAGTCTTGAATCCGTTTCTCACAATCCGGTCTACTAAGTTGCAGTACTTGTTAAGCTTGATGTTGTGGTCCTTCGGTATGTTACTTTCCCATGGAACTGTAAGTTCAACAAGTACTACATGCTGTGTCGCTTTTGAGAATATGAGTATATCCGGTCTTAATGCTGTGGTACAGATTTCCGAAGGCATTTGGTAATGCTTCTCATGTGTTACATTCTCTAACTTTTATACGTATTTTCTAAAAAAGTGACCAGTTATCGTCAAAATATGTAGTTGTGAAAATATAATGCATAGTTAAAATAAGTTTTATTTTATTTATAACATTTCTCTAATTCGAACCTTTCCAGAGTAAATGAAGCGATGAGTTCCATAAGGGCCCAATATGTTTTTTTTTTTTACGAAAATGCTTTTTTTCTTTTTCGTATTCTTTAAAGGTAGAACGCATCGCCTTGATGTGAATACAGGCCCAATTTCTTACTACTTCTTACATAAAAAGAGATCAAAATAATTTATGAGTGAAACAAGGGCTCAATACCTATTACATAATTGGGCCCTTTTACCGCAAATTTGATTTAGGCGATTGTAACTGTTAGATGTCAATGTTGAAGTGTGGCATCGCTTGAATGTCAAAGTCCGTTATTGTGGTTCTGTGCGAGGTTAGGTTTCTTGCTGATTGTTTTGTTGTACTTTTGTGAAAGTTTTTGTTAATACAAAGTGTGGAAAATTTTGTTGGGTTAGACAAGGGCCCATTCAATTATTTGTTTAAAATTTGTCCATAAAATGACTAAAATTTTTTTATGTATATTTTTGCAGTAATACATCCATAATATAGTTTAGTTATAATAAAAAAAATATAGAAATGTTTGTTGTTTCATTTCAAAGTTATGCAGGTTGTTACTCTCTCCTGTAAAATTTTTATTTTCTGTTTATATTGGGCCCTTATAGAATTCACCGCTTCAAATGTCCTCCTTTTTCAATTTTGCATCTGGTAACCCTAGGTGCTTCTCATCACATCTCTATCTAATAGGACGAGAGCCAACGACCAAAATGATAGTTGATTTTATATGAGCAATAAAATCGTTAAATTTTATTTACTATTCCGTTTTGATCAATTGACCCCAATTCACTTGTAAAAATGATTTTGAGACTGTTTGAGCTACAATTTTAGGTGGTTACATATGAAATTGCCGTTTCTACAAACTGGCCACTTTGAAAGTGGCAAACTTTTTTTTCGCGTAGGAATTCCAGATTCAAATATTTTATGTTACAAAGGAAAATTATTATTTTTTCAAAATTTGTTGTTCGTTTGTTTTCCCACCGTTCGGTTTTTTTTTACATCGCTGGTTTTCATCTGGTGGAAATTGCGCGTTATTTTCGAATATGAATCCCGTCGCGGCACCAACGCAGCACAGACGGCATGCAATATCATCGGCGTGTATGGACCAGGTACCGCAAGGAAACGCACGCACTGTGGGTTTTTGGTTTGATCGCTTCCGTTCTGAAAAATTTCATCTCAATGATGAGCCCCGTGGCCGACCGGAGACGAAAGTCGATAACGATGAATTGAAAGCCACAGTTGAAGAAGATTCATCACAAACCGCGTCGGAATTAGCAGCAGCCTTCAATGTAAGTGATAAAACGATACTAATTCATTTACGTCAAATTGGAAAGATAAAAAAGCTCGGAAATTGGGTACCGTACGAACTCACTGAACAACAACAACAAAATCGCGTCGAAGTTGTCTTGTCTTAACTTGTTGAATAGGCACAAAAATTCTGAAACATTCTGTTTTTGTAGAGGCATCAATGAACTTCCAGTAAAATGGCAAAAGGGTATTGATAATAATGGCCAATACTTCGATTAAAAAATATATATATTTTTCATAAAAAAAATTGTTTGATTTTTTCTATATAAAACGGCAATTTCATAGGTAAGGACGTAATATTTTTTTTTGCCTCATTTCCTATTTTTGTAATGGTCTGGTACGCGCACCGATACTGACGTCTGAAAAACATGCTCTGGTTATCTTAGATCGGTAATTCAACAACATTCCGAAAATCAGACGGAATACTATGACACGGTTCGCTCAAATTGGTTGCCATTTTTATTTATTTAAAAAATACTGTCAGGAGACGCTACACGAAAAACATTTAGTATCGGGTTGAGGACAATGGAATCTATGGATTTTAAGCGGTTTTGAACGTAATACTATGAGACAAAAATATTGGTTGTGGGATCTCGTACTATAATAGTAGTAAAGCTACTGTATAACAGAGGGCGCTTTTTATTTTTTCAATATGGCCTAGTTGATCGTTGTTCTAGAATCATCTATGGAAATTATGTATTATATTCAAATATTGAATAAATATACACAATACTTATGAAAATAAACTGATTACATGTTCAGTCGTATTTTTATATCGAGATTTGCAATACCGCAATGCGCAACTCGGCATATTTTCTTAGATTTTCTTCTTTCTCTAGCTCACGAATACGACCTCACATGCGGACTGGTGGCGCTAGACTGAACGACTTTGTACCACTAGGATCTAAGTAGTAGATTACGATTTTGTTCTTGATGTCCGGTCTATATGGAAGAGGGTGGGTTTAATGTCTTTGATTATGGGCAAGGTAGATCAAATCAAAGCTGCTGTGGTGGCCCACGGCGCCCCCCGTGCCTTCCGCCGCCTCTGGTGAATACTAAGGTAGCAGCTGTAGTTCAGACCGTGGAGAAGACAACACAGAGGAGTTTTGTTAACTCTAAATTCTAGTAAAACATGTATCATCAGTGCGGGGAGTAGCGGTGAGGTACAACCACAGAGCATAGAACTGCGCGCGCCCGCCCCCTCCTAGAGACGCCATCAGCGCCGATTTACATACAAGCGGTTGAAACCTGTAGGCGTGGCCTATGACTCACACTATCACACGTCAACACTCACACTACTTGTATGCATGTCGTGCGTGTGCCTAACTTGCTCTGCTGTGAAATGTCGATACTAAAAATGTCGATATTTTCTAATTTTTGTTAAATGCATCTTATATTAAACTTAACATTTTATTGCAGTGTCAACGGCAAATAAAAATATTGCAATACGATATAGTATAGATAATAAATAATATAATATACCCGACGGCGTGCTTGGAGGCTTGCCTCCCGCCGCCGGCGGTATTACCGTTTATATAGTATTAATTTTGCCTATTACATATATACTTTGTTAGTTAGTTATTTATTATTTACATGTATCTAAAATATGTAAAATTATTATAAATATATAAGAATGTGAAATAAAGAGCATAAATAATATGGTAAAAATATAAAAAAAAATTGTTGTTGCATTGAGTGTCTGAACATAATGCAGTGTTACTTAGATTTATTATTTTTTAACCATAGAGAGAAATCCTTGATTCCTACTCTGTGGCGTGGAAGAACAAAACAAATGCTGCCGAGACTATATACATATTTTTTCTATGAAAACTGACAAGGTTGGCTACATCATCCACAACATCCGTGATGTCAGCCCATAACAGCGGGTGAACTAGTTGCCATGTCAGTGCTTCCCCCTTTGGTCGTGCCGGCTTCACTGAACTGGACGGAAAACACGAACTATTTACATAGCCGTTTCAACCGACGTTTCATTCAGTGCGGTGGTAACAACCCGGACGGGTTAAACCCTACTACCTAGTAAGGTAAGAGGGGAAGTGACCTACAGTATTAAGTGGAATCCGAACCGCGGTCAGCCTTCAACGGTCGAGCGGTCACCCATCCATCCACTGAAGGAGGAAAAGTTAAATATAATATATTATAATAATACTCTGACAATAAGTATGTACTATAATAGTATTGCAATAGTCTGCATTGAATGTAGGACACATTACACAAAAGCTCAATCACAAAATTTCGCCCTGCATACGAAATTTGCGAAATAATTACAAATTTTATTTTTTTATTTTTAGTCAAACTATACATATTCCAAACAAAATTTTAATGCAGTTTTAGCGTGGGTACAGCTCCTTCAACTAGTCGCGTGCGTATGTTCTTTTTTACAATTTCACCCTCATCAAAATGATCTGAACATATCGCATCATACTTTTGCGGAATGGATTTTTGCTACTGGGAGGTACAACTACCTCCCAGTAGCAAAAATCCATTTCTCTTTAAGGTCGGGAGCTTTGGGAAATCTGTAATAAAGGCATTTATCTATTAATATATTAAAATATCGTTTCAATATAGTTACTATGAGGCTGGCATAGCCAGGAATGGCTAAAGCCTTAAACAAAATAAAGATTAAAAAAAGAAAAAAAAAATATCGTTACAAATTCTGTTTACAACAGCAACAAGAGAAATTATACTGCCTATACAACAAACCAACTCACATTAATGGGGGAGGCCCGTGTCCAGCAATGAGATGTAAAAAGGCAAAAAGGATGAAATGAACTACCCCGATGTTTTTTCTTTTCATAGAAGAAAATGTATCGATGTATCCTATCCATACGATCGTCCGCGCGAGTCGCATCACTAGTAGGTCTAACACGAACATTTGCAATAATTTGGAATAAAATAGTAAAATTACAACTTACCGGTAGTAGGATACACCAGATGTTCCTTTTTTGTCATTACGAGTGTCGTTCTTACAGCTAATGACTTTACACCCAGTCATTTCTCACTGAAATCTTTAAAAACACGCGAATAATGTCCGACGACGTAAGGGAGCTGACATTCGATGCCTGTGGAGCTGACTGACCCACAGATTACTGATATATTAGGGATATACGCGACTCGTGCTTTTATTCGGTTTCAACTATTATTATTACTTTCGCCTCTAGGAGAGGCGCGCGCAGTTCTATGCTCTGTGGGTTCAACCATGTTCGTTCACTAATCGCACAGTTAACTCCATATGTGCTGCGTTGCGAGTACTCCGTGGATGCCACTGATATAATGCCTCATCTACTTCAACGAGTACGCCCCCAGTTGGTGACGATGTATCCAGTTTGCTTAGACCAAATCCTTTCTACTCTCTCCTACGTGGTTTAAACCGAGCTCCAACTAAGCCAACTTTAATAATTCATATATGGTTATCTATTGAGGATGGGACAATAAAATAACAATGGAAGAATCATACAGCTTTAATTATACTTGGGTATTCTTAAAAACATAGAAAACCCATGCCAGTCCAAATTCATTCTACATACGTTCAAACAAAGTGATTTATTTATTATGCAATTAATTTTCTAATATACACAAAACCTGAACAACAAAATATTGTATAAAGATGTTCATAATTTAATTTAATAATGTCAAATGAAAATTTAATAATGTCAGGTAAAACCCCGTCGTATTCTGCAACCCACAAAAACAATGGTTTCGACACAGACGTTAGTGCAATAGAACACAAGTCGCTTCAAGTTGCTTCGTCCCTGTCCGTCAAACCCGAACATGACCGAACGTTCATAACGACCGAACCACCACAGAGCAGTTTGTCGTACAATGTCTATTCACCTCGACGCAGGCGGCAACGAGTACGCATTGAAGGTGGGAATAAAGTTGATTCCTATTGGTCACGTCATAAAGGTGTATTGTAAGTTTGAAGTGTTGTTCCACTGTACTAAGTATGGCGGGGACTGGTGTCGGTGGCACCCACACATGTGAGGTTGGATGGGATAATCAAGTACGCTCTGTGTGGGAGCACGGTCGGCAATGTTTGTACTCATCTAATTGCAGTAATGCTACACTGCTCCACAATTCCTTTTCTGAAGCGAGAACACATTAATATTTAGCTATACTCACAGAGTGATGTGGAGCTCTCAGTATACAATTGAATAACAAGTGAATACCACAAATATTTCGACTGACATGTTTAGATGTTAGTACCTACATCTCATTTTGTTCTAAAATGATCCACATACTAGCTGGCCTGGCAGCGGACTTAGTGCTTAGAGTACACGCACATACCCAATGTTGGCGAGAACACATAACATGAAGTGGTTAAAACCACCTCTTTCGGGAATTCTTAAAAATTTCCAGGAATTCCAGGATTACAAAAATATTTCCTGGTAGTGGTATATGTAGTTAGTAACTTTTGACATTTGTAACATGCTGTAATGTATGAATACATTAATCCCGGAATTCCTGGGATTTTTTAAGAAATCCCGAAAGAGGTGGTTTTAACCACTCCATGTTATGTCTTCTCGCCAACATTAGGTATTTATACTCTAACTATTCCGATCTCTGCGTAATGAATGATGCAGTTTATGCACCTACATACATACATACATACATAGCGTCACGCCTGTTTCCCGGTGGGGTAGGCAGAGACAACGGATCTCCACGTGCCACGATCCTGACACACCTCTGCCGCCTCTTCCACTCCCATAATGTTCTTCATGCATGCTCGTCGGTTACGGGTACTAAGCACTTGCCCCTTTTTGAGCACATGCCCGATCTGGTACAGGTATGCACCTACATATTTGATAATAATTAAAAGTATTACCTCTGTGGAAATACATAAAAAAAGCTAGCAAATAAATAAATAAAAACTTCACTTAATTCGTACGATGCCCTTTAGTGAAGTAAAAATTTGGAAAAGCCAACACTCGAGCGACTCCACGTGTGTTGTTGCAGAACCTTGCTTGGAATATACTATGCTCATCTTCTGCACTAAACTTAATACATAGAAATAGCTTCATAAACCACAAAAGGAATCAATCTTATTTTCAGAAGTAATAAGTCAGTTGCCTCCGTTTGGTATTTCTTTTATAAAGATGCCAAGACAGTCAGACACTGCTAATAACACCTCTACTCGCGAAACCACTCTCAGTGAAGCGAGGCGCCGTGCCGGCTATGAGGCGAGCAAAAAGCTCATCAGACAATTTGTTCGCACTCCTATTAGACATGCAGATGGTAGGAGTCGGGAGAAACGCTCACCGGATGTGTGTTCCATATTTTCGCGAATGATTTTCAGAATCGGTGCGTTCAGAGAAGTGGTGTGTCGAGCAAACATGGGTGTTACGCACGCACACTTAATTCAGCCTAGTTATACTGAAAGATTAGAGATTCATGATAGTGTAGGAGTTGTGTCGAACCCTGGCGGTGGCGGCGGTGGGGCTGGGCGGGTGCGGGAGGGGCTGCAGGGGTGCCACCTGCGCCGCGCGCTCCGCCACCGATCCGCCTCCGCCCTCCGCCGCCGCCTCCGAGCTCGCCGGCGAACTGTGCTGGGACTTGTGGCGCTGGTGATGGGCGGCGCTCTTGCCGGACGGACTCATGTAGTCCATGACGGAGCTCCGCATGGCGGGCGGCAGGTCCACGGCCGTCATCTTGCCCTTGCCGTCCGAGATGTACGTCTGAAGAACCTACACACAATTCATACAATGAACAAACACTCTGTAATCTGTGAGCTCATGGGTAAATCATGGGTCTCAGGCCAAAGATAACTCTCTGGCTTTAGCCAGAGCTGCTGTGTATACACAGCAGTCATCTAGCTAGACTATGGGCGGTGTTGAAATGAAATGAAATGAGAATATACTTTATTGCACAAAAAGTGACAAAAGGCGGACTTAAAGCCTAAGGGCATTATCTGCCAGTCATACCTGGGATTGTGAGTAGGGTAGATGGGTAGTGGGGAAAATTTATGGGTTTTTTTTTTAAAAGGTTTAAAATAAACAATAATACATAGATAAAAGTAATAACATACAACTAAATACATTCGTGACATACATACATACAAGTTCAAAGTACATACATATACGCAATATAAACAAATACATACATAACATACATGCATACCTAATGCAGTTTCTAAACAAGCGATAACACACATGGAGACATTATGGGTTTGAAAACATATGTTCCCTCAAACGGGATTTGAAAATGTTGTGGGAAGCGGAAGTACGGAGAGTGGCAGGGAGTTGGTTCCAGAGACGAGCTGATTCAACAGCAAAAGAATGGGTATAAAATGAACTGGAATGAATCGGGATACAAAGAAGGTTACCATCAGTGGACCTCAAAGAAGCACCATGACTCGAAAGAAATTGGAATTTCGAACGGAGATATTCTGGAGCACGGGGATCGAACAAAACGGAATATAGAAGGGAAAGAATGTGAGTTTTCTTACGCGCTGGTGCTGTAGGCCACTTCAACTTGGTGCGGTATTCAGTTATGTAATGGTGTTATTATGTGGCTAGTCACTAATAATTGTAAAAATATGTATAAAAAAAATACCCTGTGAAGTTTCTTGTCGGTTCTTCTTCACGGGTGTAATCGAACCGGATAGAACAAATTGTGACAAGTTCGAGCGCAGTCTAACTGCCATATGAATGATCAATAAACAATACAATACAATACAATCAGACCTACGGTAACATATGGTACAGTAGTTTGATGGCCCAGGACTAAGCTGAACACAGGAGTCGAGAGGCTACAGGGACTCCAAAGACTAGCGTGCACGGCAACCACAGGATGCATGCAACAACACTGACCGCAGCTCTGGAGGTAACACTATCTATAGTACCACTAGATCTGTGCGTACAACAGGAGGGTGCGTCAGCAGCGGTGAGACTCAGGACAAATGACACACTGCCACACACAAAGCAACAGAGAGATTCAAAAGGTAACAACAGAGATACCACTAATAGCAAACTGTATGTATGATCAATGATCATGCACCATCAACTTGGCTGGAAAAGCCAAAGACCAGTCACGACTCTTGGAACAAATTACCTGATGAACTTACTAGAGCAACTTCAGTAAATCAATTTAAAAACAAACAAGTGTTCAGTGATATAGACACAGTCTGTTAATATAATATAATAATAAAACCTTCTTGGACGGGTCGTTGGGATCGGGTATGGTGAGGCAGACGAGGGAGCCCGCCGCCACGTTCTTGCCGATAGACAGCGGGTTGACGTTGGCGGGCAGCTCGTACGTCTGTGCGGACGAGGCGTACTTTCCAAATGCGCTCTGTCTAGCGGGCGGTGTTAACGTTTTCGGCGAAGGTTTGTGCAGGACGCGAGGGGAAGCCGGTATGGCCACTTTACGGGGAACAGCTTTGAGGCCGCTCCGCGCGTGCGTGTCGCTCTTGCGTTTCTGCGCGTGCGGCGGGCCGAGGACGTTGTGGGCGATGATGTCCTCGGGTGTGGAGACGAGCAACGATCGCTGCACAGGCAGGATCTCCAGGGCCGACTTGCCCAGTCTACCTGCAATTACATTACTTTTGAGCGGAGGGTGGCCGAGTGGTTTGGGCGTTCGGCTTCTCTTGCGAGAGGTCCGAGGTTCGAATCCGGTCGGCGTGTACCAATGAGTTTTTTCTGATGGAACAATTTATGTGCATACCTACACCTGCTGCTTCACCGTTCGGAACCACCGGTGTAAAATTGTAGGTAAAACAGTTTAAAACAAAACAAATAGTGTAAAAAAATAGGCTCATATTGTAGCTGATTCGGTTGGTACTACTGTATTGGATGTAAAATGGCCGCATTGCAGCCTCGGTTGTGTAGCCTGTGTGTGTGTCTCCTCTAGGCCAGTATAGCCAGCAGCAATCGAAAGGGAAGTCTCCGGTATGGCAGCTACCTTCTCGGAGGTCGGAAGTGAAAGACACGGCTATACACAATTACATGGCCGACTATGTCTGGTCAGAGCATGTGCTTCGACTAAGCCACCCATACCACATTACATAAAAATAAATTATTCTTGTCAACTTGAAGAACGTCAAAGTTTGACAGTCAAGGTATTGTTCCTCTTGTACTTTATTTGAAGAAACTCAAACAACTCAACAAGGAACTCAACACAACCAAAATAATACATAGTGGATTAACTAAAGTGTTTACTTGACTCGGCCCATCACAGGTATATAGTTATTTTAACCCTTGAGGAGGACCCCCCGAAAATCGGTGTTGATAATAATAATATCGCCAATAGCGAGTTCAATGGATGTTTCTTATTAGAACGAGTGAGAATGGCGGGTGTATGGATAAAAATGCATTGCCTTCACCATAAAACACACTGTACAAATATTTCGAGGATAGAAATGTTGAGCTCCTTTTGTTTTTCATGGAGTTCAAAAAATCCATCTGTGCTTCTAAATAAGTGAATCCTCACTGGTTTTTTACATAGTTTTGTGGGTATTGGCTACAGATGCCGATAGAGTTTATTGATTTGACCCCAAATCTTGTAAACTTCCAGGTCACGAAAAAGGTATGGAAGGTGGGTAAGCATATTTATATGGGATCCTCAGAGTTAAAATATATGTGGGAATTCTCAGAGTTTAAAACAAAATAGTGTAAGCATTACCGACGGGTGTGCCGTGGAGGCGTAGCCGGCGCACCTGCTCGCGGTCGAGGCGCTCCTGCTCGCGCGCGAGCCGCGCGCGCTGCGCCTCGTCGCGCTTGCGCCGCGCCGCCTCCTCCCGCTCCAGCGCAAACTCCTCCATCAGCTCCTGCAGCTTGTACGCGCCGCGCACCGCCAGCGCGCGCTCCACCTGCGCGCTGTTCAGCCGCTCCTCCTTCTTGAACTGCACCACACACGCACGCGCTCATTGGTGGGGGGAGACAAAGCGTGCACAACACAGCACCCATACTTATTAGTGGAGGGAGAGACACAGCAAACACACTCATTGGTGGGGGTAGTGACGCGGCAATCACACTCATTGGTGCGTGGAGAGACACAGCAACTACAAACATTGGTGGGGGAAGAGACACAGCAACCACACTCATTAGTGGCGGGAGTGACAGCAACCACACAAATTAGTGGAGGGAAAGACACAGCAAACACACTCATTGGTGGGGGGAGAGACACGGCAACCACACTCATTAGTGGCGGTCTTGACAGCAACCACACAAATTAGTGGAGGGAGAAACACGGCAACCACACTCATTGGGGGGGGAGAGACACAGCAACCACACTGATTGGTGGGAGGAGGGACGCAGCAACCACACGGCACAATGGTACCACTCACCTATTTCTTGCTTGGACCATAACATAGAACCATAGAACTAAAAGATTTAAGTACCTTATTGTATTGTATATTATTGTATTGTATACTAAGTGTAACCTTGTAACCTAATTCTTTATTCTTTATTCATCATTCGTATGGTAGTACACTACGCTTGAATTTGTCCTGTTCAGTTTTTACAATCCGGTTCGATTACACCCACAAAGAAGAGCCGGCAAGAAACTTCGCAGGGTAATTTTTTTTAACGTCTTCGATTACAATACATTGTGACTAACTACACAATAGACACCGCTTACAGTGTTGAGATACAGTTTGAGAGCTAGAATAACTATAATTTAAGCTTGATAATTCTGACCACATAAAATCAAAGTAAAAGTATAAATAAAATCAGGTGTATAGAGTAGATATGCGCGCCGCGCCGGCGCCGGCACGCCGCGCCGCCCTCCTACCGCGCCGCTGCCGCCGTGTCTATCGACCGGTGCGCCGACGGGGCAGGGAGGGGGACAGCATGGGGACGGGGGGAGAACGGTTGCGCGCGCGTTCTGCCACTCGTCCGACTGAATCACTACAAGCTACAAGAAATATCAAGGAGTTTTTCTCTGTACGCCCAAGAGCAGTGTTGCTGTGTTGGCGACTTCAAGCAGCTCATCAAACATAAAAAAGATAGATTCGTGGTTACTTGGACGAGACATGGCTCTCTGATTCTGCAAGTCACTCATGCCGTTCGATTCGGTATCAGACGAAGGGATGATCGATTTCTTTCAAAAATATGATATCACTAGCTGAGCCCGCGGCTCCGCTTGCGTGAAATTCGTATTTCAAAGAAGACAGTAAGTAACTTTGGACGAGGCTGAAGGCCGAGCTGCGTTCAGGAAGACTATAAACATTCTCGAAGAAAGTAAGTAACTAAGGGCGAGGCCGAAGTCCGAGATGCGTTCAGGAAGACTATAAACATTCTCGAAGAAAGTAAGTAACTAAGGGCGAGGCCGAAGGCCGAGCTGCGTTCAGGAAGACTATAAACATTCTCGAAGAATGTAAGCAACTAAGGACGAGGCGGAAGGCCGAGCTGCGTTCAGGAAGACGATAAACCCCGAAGAAAGTAAGTAACTGAGGGCGAGGCCGAAAGCCGAGCTGCGTTCAGGAAGACTATAAACCTTCTCGAAGAAAGTAAGTGACAAAAGGCGAGGCCGAAGGCCGAGCTGCGATCAGGAAGACGATAAACTTTCTCGAAGAAAGTAAGTAACTGAGGGCGAGGCCGACGGCCGAGCTACGTTCAGGAAGACCATAAACCTTCTCGAAGAAAGTAAGTAACTGAGGGCGAGGCCGAAGGCCAAGCTGCGTTCAGGAAGACTATAAACCTTCTCGAAGAAAGTAAGTAACCGAGGGCGAGGCCGAAGGCCGAGCTGCGTTTTTGAAGACTATAAACCTTCTCGAAGAGAGTAACTAAGGGCGAGGCCGAAGGCCGAGCTGCGTTCAGGAAGACTACAAACATTCTCGAAGAAATTAAGTAACTAAGGGCGAGGCCGAAGGCCGAGCTGCGTTCAGGAAGACGATAAACCTTCTCGAAGAAAGTAAGTAACTTAGTAAGCTTGGGAAAATGTCGACCCACGCCGGCGCGGCGCCGCCACGCCGACCAAAAGGGCCGGCGCGCCGCCGCCGGCAATTTGTAGGTCGGCGCGCATGTCTAGTATAGAACCTTTGTCAGAAATTGTTGATACATATCGTATCAAGTCATGTCAATTATAAAATATATTCATACCACATGGTAGTACAATGTCAAAAAAAAAACAAAATAACAATAATAAACGAATAAAAATTTAAAAATAAATAAATTTAAATTTAAAATAAATTAGTATTTAGCATGAGTCAGCAGTATAAATTAAGGTACAGGTTGTACCCTGCCAAACTTCAAAATTCGTATGCAGTCAGATTCCCAAGTCAACATGTTTGTAGCATTTTCAGTTATACCAGTGATAATACGAGGTGGTACAAAACTTAAAGACCAAAAAGTAATATAATGAAGAAAATAAATCTGCGACAAATGTAACAGTTCATGACAGATACCATAGTTCCTTTTAAAATACACGCCTAGCATATAAAATATACAATGTTACCAATTGGAGCAGGCCAGTCTCCACGAACAGCACCCGTTCACGAGCATCACGCCAGGGCCAGCCATCGCCTCCCTCAACCATGTTTTAGGGAGAGAGGCGACCCGGACCAAGCGGGCATTTAAAGAGAATAAATTGAATTGAATTGAATTGTACTGATACAGTGACCTCAACCCATTGGCCGACCATCGGCATTGTATAATTCAGTGTAATGTAGATGAGAATTCAAGAGCAAAGAGTAAACATGGTTACGAGTTGACTCACCTTGGTCTTGAGGTCGCGGCGGGAGCGATCAGGGAAAAGAGGTATCATGAGGGAGAAGTCGGTGCCGATGCAGCCAAGGGCTCTGTAGAAGCGCACGGTCTCGTCGTCGGGCCACTGCTTGGTGCGCGGGGTGCGGCTGTAGCGGCCGCCCGGCCCCGCCCCGCCCCGCTCCCACTCTGTCTCCTGCACCACCGACGCGCTCAGCCGCTCCGCACTCTCTGTTTGTTGTATCACCTGCCACAGTACAGTACACAATACAGCTGTAGCGACCGCCCACCTCCCACCATATTTTGCTTTACAATAATTGGCAACGTATGTTGAGAAATGAACATACGTACCAGACTCTTCTCGTCGATGATGATCTCACCGTCGGGGCCGAGCTTGATCTGAGGCACCGGCGTTGGCTCCGGATCCACCTCATCGCTGGCCGTCCCCGCCACCTCCGCCGCCCCCGCCACCTCCGTCTCCTCGCCCTCCGAATCCTCGTCCCCTTCGCTCTCCTCCGCGCCCTTCTCTTCTACCTTCTTTAGTTGTTTCTTGTCCTCCTCCAACTCCCTATTCAGGATGATCAATTGTGAACTTTATGTTCCGGGTAGCCCTTCTTGTTTGTTTTGTCAGTCACAATAGAGTTAGGTATAATATATGGTCACAGAGAGAGAAAACCAATAAAATGCTTTAAAATAAGAGAGTCCTTTTTGGCGAAGTTTCCGATTCACTGATCACTTCCTGAGCTCAGACGATACTTTATTGTGATAAATTTTTAGAAATATAGCGATGACTCGTACTATGTAGGCAGTGGCAAACATTTTTGTTAATTTTAGATTAGGTAAGTGGATGCAAAAAAAAAGTATCCAGCGAAGTTTCTTGCCAGTTCTTCTTCACTGTGATAATCGAACTTGCAAAATGATAAATGTTAAATGATACAATATGACGAATTCGAGTGAAGTGTACTGTCAATGGATGTCTGTCTGAATGAATGAAGAATAAATCATGTTTAAGCAGTTTTATCGGATGAATGCCTGGATAATTGCCAAACTTGTTGCAGTCAGCATCTATTGGCAACATTGAGTCATACTTGTAGCGGATAGTTCGAGTTTTTAGTTAGGTTTAGGTCAACAGGTCAACCAATTGAATGACATCTTACTTGTTAAAATTGGTCCAGTACTTAAGTCTGCAGAGTGCAACATAGATATAAAAGTGACACTTACAATACCCTTGTAGTATTGTACAAAAGTAGGCACTTACAGGATGGGGTTGGTGGTGGGGTTGTAGTAGATGAGGTCGTACATGGTGAGCTGGTCGCGCGCGACGCCGGCGCCGCGCGCGCGCTGCCGCCGGCGCGCCGCGCTCAGACGAGAGCTCTCGCTGCGCTTCGACCTGTCACCCAGCCCCGCACGCATCACGTTATTACTACACTGTGAGCCGGCACTGGCAACACGTTTTAGAGTTTTAGAAATGATTGTACTCTCCTCTGTGTTTTTAGGGTTCCGTATCAGGTACGGGACCCTATTACTAAGCCTACGCCGTCTGTCTGTCTGTCTGTCTGTCTGTCTGTCCGTCCGTCTGTCCGAGGGCTGTATCTCTTGAACCGTAATAGGTAGCCCGTTGAAATTTTCACAAAAAATGTGTTATTATGTCCGATATAACAACAAATAATAAAAATAAGAAAAACTAAATAAAAAAATCACGGGGGTTCCCATAGAATAAACCAAAAAAGTGTATGCGCGTGCGCCATCTACCGAATAGATTATGAAGCATGACATTAACTAACTAATATCTGTGCTAATATGAAGCATTTCATAACACACCATCTAGATGGCGTGAGTAGCGCTAGTACATGACGATACGGGACCCTCAGTGCGCGAGTTCGACTCGCACTTGGCCGGTTTTTACTTGTTGGTAAACACTCGTTAGAAGATGCAGAACAGAATGGTATTGATACCTGGAGAGCAAGTGTTTTTCCTTGTGCGGCGAGGCGGCGACGGCGGCGGCGTGGCTCACCACCGAGCACACTGAGTCGTTGCGGCTGCGACCGCTCTCCCTGTACCGACACCACACATACAACACAATGCACGTAATCTATTACCATTACCATACTTTGAGATTGAGATTTACATCGGAATTACATACATACACTAGCTAGGAGTATTCGTGTTGCTGGCACAGTGTAGGAATGCGGGAATGCTGTGTGTGTGTGTAAAGATGTGTAGGGCGCACGCACGCACGCACGTACGTACGCACGGGCGCGGAGAGAGCGAACTCAGCCCCCGAGCCCACTGTGCGTACAGAACATTAGCAACTGATATAAAATGAAACTTAAATCAATGACAGAGTGTGACAAATTACCTGACGTGTGCCAGTAGTGAGTGATGTGTGCTAAGGGAGGACTGGGAGTCGTGTCGCGTGCGCCCCGCCCCTGTTGCCGCCCCCAGCAGCGCACGCTTGTGTTCGTCCTCAGACTCGCTCGCGCTGCCCTGAACAGATCACTAAGTCATAAAATTAGTAGTCAAAGAACAGCAGCTGTGCAAGTTGTGCCAAACTATACTGGCGCTCGTACAATGTTCACTCTGCTCCGCTGAAGATGTCAAGGTGCGGGGGAAGCGTGCGGTATATTAACAAGCACAAGCTCACGGAGTGAACAGTACAAGCGGCAATAAGGTTTGGCTTCACTATTGTTCAGTAAGAACGGATGAGTCAGTAGATGTTGTAGAGAGTACTCACTTGCACGCTGGTCCTGCGCGCGGTGGCGAGGCGCGGCGCAGGCCGCAGCTTGGGGCGCAGCTTGCCCGGCGACGGCAGCGGCACTATCGGATCGAACAGAACCTCCGCGCTCTCCGATATTATCTCGCTCTTCAGCAGCTCCACCGCGCGGCTCCCGGCCGACGACAGAGGGACGATCCCGTCCACCATTGCGTCGCTCGCCACGCTCCCAACATTATTCAGTTTATCAGATTGACCTAATTGTGCATTCTGAGCTGTCTCTTGTTTCTTCTCAACACCTATAGCTGTGTTTAAATTTGTATCGTGCAACCTGGACTGAATACTGTTTTCACACGTTGCAGCGCTTGCAATACTTTCCGTGCGCTTTTCAACGACGGTATGAATAAGATCGACTGTAGCACCCAGTTCCTGGTTCAGTTGTGTTTTTGAAGTGTGAGCTTCACTGGTAATCGAGTCTCGACTATCATTTTTAGGTGCGGTGGATGTTATGACGGAAACTTTCTCCCAATAAATTTCAGATGAAATTGTTGCAGACTCTGATTCCTGTCGTCCTTGAGAGGTTTCAATGATTTCGTCTGAATTGTCAGTACATTGCATCTCATTGCTACCCTGAGGCGATTTCGGCACAGGAGTCTTGGGCTTCGTAACGGCATTTTTGCGTCGCACGGGCAGCGTCGCCACCGCCTTGATGCGGGCTCTTCGGGTGGACATTTTGGCGGTATTTTATCTGAACTGAAATAATCAATCATACTCTAAAAAACCCCCATACGCGATAAATGACCCAGGAGCGCGCCTGCCTCACTCACTCACTGTGTGTGGCCACTGGCCGGCCTCGTTCGTAGCACCTCGCTCGTCTCGTCTCGTATCGTACGTACGTACGTACGTAGCGCTACTCTATAACACTGCCACAAAGAATATAAATAAAGAAAAGTTGTCAGTGACCACGTCAATCAAATGTCAATGGACGCACGCCATGCATGCATGGTTTGGGTGGGGTCTACGCAGTGTGAGCGGTGCGCCACCTGAAAGACTTCCTGACTCCTTTAGCGCCTTTCGGCACGAGTGTCTCGGGCTTCGGGCACCCTCGGGGCACTCGTGATATCTCGGACTAATCTTAATACAAAAAATAAAAAAATCAAAATCGAACCCTAGAGTTGAAGGCGGTCGGTTATTTTTGCTTGCTTTAGCACCACCGCCTTCAACTCTAGGGTTCGATTTTTATTTTTTTATTTCATAAATTTTTGAAGGCGGTTTTTATATTTTTTTAAATAGTTTTTTATTTCACAGTTTTTTTAGTAATTTTTATTTGCTATTAATGCACTCGGCGGAATCGCTCGGCCTTCGGCCTCGCGATTCCGCCTCGCTTTCCAATCCGATCTTGGCCAAAATAATGTACTCGGCGGATTCCGCCTCGCTTTCCATTCCGATCTTGACCAAAAAAAAAATGGGACCACCTTGGACCTAGACTGAACCGAACACAAAAAGAATCATCGAAATCGGTTCACAATCACGGCTCCTCCTTTTTTGAAGTCGGTTAAAAATTCGAATTCCTTCGACTCGTCACATCGCTTGTGGTTGCTTTCTTTCTTGCTAGTTGCTAGCGCACTTGCTGTGTTGACAGCCAGCTTTGACATTTCTTCCAGGCGGCATCGGTGCTTTGTTTTCTGTAATTGTTTTTCATTTGTTGTTCTCTGTGCCGTTGTGTATGGTCGCTGTTTCCAATGGTGTTTGCACAAGGATTGATTTAGTGACTGATTGAGATCCACACTGTGAAGCTGAACACCGCGACACCATGGCGAACATGCAGTGTCAGCTCTGGATGGGGAGCGTAAGATACAATTTTTAATCATCCTACGAATAAATAAATAAAAGGTTTTATGTATTCATAGTTTTCCTGGCATCTTTTTATTCCCTCATCAATAATGTACTTTTTTAACCTGTTGGCTCCAACAGGTTATAATAATATAAAATTATGACTCCCATACCATTGCTTAATGGTATGGGAGTCATATTATAACCTATCCCAAAATCGACAATTCCCCTTTAGTTACATGGCATTTATACCAAATCGTAGGTTAAAATTGCAAATAAAAAAAAAAGATGTCAGAATTTTTTTTTCTGTTTGAGTGCAGAATTCTTTGTAGGTGTGTTTCATATAAATGGAAAGTCCTTTTAATCATCTGCCTAAAGTGCTGTCTCGTTCTAATAAGACAAATTCACTGAAATAGTACTAGGAAGGTGTGGATCTAAGCTTACGATGGCTTCACCGAACATATCCGGGCCCATCGGCAGTAGAGGAGGGTATTAATCGAGGTCGGGACTAGCGAGTGGCCACTCTAAATTTCCCGCGCATGCTTCACGTTTCGGCTCGCTTCAAGCCCTCGTCAGCTAGTCTGCGTTGACTAGGACGCGGGGAAACCACCAGTCCCGCTCTTGACCTCCCTCTCTCTACCTATCCATATTCTGTAGGATGCTTCCAGTGACGTTTTCGAAGCTCTCTCCATATATGAGCTTAGCGTCGATCTTGGGAGCCCTAGATTCTTGAAGAGACTGTAGAGCGACTTCGCTGGTAGTCCTCTTGCTCCGACTTCCACAGCGAAGAGATCAGTCTTGAATCCGTTTCTCACAATCCGGTCTACTAAGTTGCAGTACTTGTTAAGTTTGATGTTGTGGTCCTTCGGTATGTTACTTTCCCATGGAACTGTAAGTTCAACAAGTACTACATGCTTTGTCGCTTTTGAGAATATGAGTATATCCGGTCTTAATGCTGTGGTACAGATTTCCGAAGGCATTTGGTAATGCTTCTCATGTGTGTCCATCAACAATTCCCAATCCTTTGCTGCTCCCAAAATTGAAGAAGGTTTAGTCCTATCTTTGGGCAGCTTATTGGCTCCAGGTTTCACAAAGTTGACCTTCTGGAAGCCGCTACTGTTTTGCCCTTTCCTGGTCCGTGCAATTGACAGGTTGATGGCCTCTCTGATGATTTTGAGGACTTTATCATGACGGTAGGAATACTGGCCTCGCTCAAGTAGTATTTTGCATCCGCATAACAAATGTTTGGCCGTGCCTACGAACTCCTTACATGACGGGCATAGTCTATTTGTAGATTTCCCCCATCTAACTAGGTTACTCGGGTCGGGGAGAGTAAGCTGGAATGCATTTAAGTAGAACTTAAGCAGCTCAGGGGACCAGTTGTATATTATGGATTTCCACTTCAATGCAGGAGGGATGCAGAAGTCACCCACTGTTAGCCAATCATTCTGCATTTCTAGGTTTAAGGCGTGAAGTTTGAAGCCTTGTTCCATGTCCTCCTGAGCAAAACCTTTCAGTATTTCTTTATCAGACTTTGCTGTTTCTATGCCCAATCCAGATCTATTGGTGCGTGTACCAACTTGGAATGATTTGTAGAAGTCGAGTCTCGATTCCAGTTCATCTAATAGTGATGTGTTGGGTAAGGCTTGAATAGCGCTATCATTGGAGTCTTTGAGTATACATCGTTTGGCTATTCTCGCCTTTTGATAAAATATCGACGGTTTCTTAATGTTCAGTCCAAAGTTATTGTGAGATCTGTATAGCGTTGACGAGTCAGCCGGGTGAGCCAGTCCAAACCATGATTTCAGGAATCTGGTCACATACGAGTCTAATTTAGTCAGGTTTTGCTTTGTGAAGTCGTAGACGAGAAATGGCCATGAAAGTTTTGATGTCAGGTAGTTATCGTAAATCCATGCCTTTTGTGTACCCAGGAGGGGAAGATTGTCAGTTTGGCGGAGGCTCTCTTCGAAAAGTTGGACAATATCATCAGTAGGATGCTCCTTTCCTCTGCTGGTGATCCTTTTGCCCAAGAATTTAAAAGGAGCTTCATCAGCCACGGTTGCGATTTGATAGATGGGAGCCGGTAGCGTAACTAGCGTAAGTAATACCCGCTCCAAGCAGAGTAGTCAGGAGCCGGCAGGTTAAATCAATGTTTCCTTGCTGTGTGGCATTAGAATTTTATCGAAATGCGCAGAGTAGTAGGTACTAACTATAATTAAGGTATTAATGAAGTAGGTATGTTTACAGTTGTAACTGAATGTGACATGTATACAGTTGGAGCCGAATATGACGGAGAGCTTCATAATGAGTGCGTTCCACCGCGCGGGGCAGCGGCCACTCAACGTGAAGGTGATGCGCAACAAGTTCAGCGGCGAGCCGGCCGGCTACGCCTTCGTGCACTTCCAGGTAAACATATACAACATTGTATATTTATTCAATAAATATACACGCAGAGTGGACCTGGGTCAAAATCTACTACACATTCCCTTTAAGCCGGAATTACACCAGCGCAACATAGTGCGACATTGTAGCATGCTACATTTTGTCACCTGACGCTTTGCGGCTTTTGTGGCATGCAGAATTTTTATTTAAACCAAAGCAACGACATTTTGCATACCCGACTCGATTTCTTTGTTTGATGCCTGTTCAAACAACTGCACACTGCTAATCTATAATCTTCAAAGAAGTCGATATATTTTTGGTTTGTCCAGTCCATTTTATAACCTCAAAATGTTTTTGCCGCATGCCACCTGCAAAACGAATCCAAGCAAGTCGGAAACGCGTGCGGAGGCTTGCGGCATAGAGCGACACGGTGCATATGTCGCACGATGCGGCACAAATCGTGCAACATCCTGCGACACCGTGGCATGCAGCACGCCGCATGCTACAACGTCGCACTATGTTGCCCTGCTTTAGATTTCTTCATTTCTGATGCTGATGGAACCCAGACGACAACGATGGCAAAAGTGAACTCGAGTATGTGGGATAAGGGTTGTGTCAAATAATTTATTTTTCTTGCTATTTTTAAGTGCATTTCTGTATCAATTATTGTTGAGAAAAAAATACCAACTTCCTTCTTTATATTTTTTTCAGACGGACGACGAGGCGATGGATGCCATGCACAAGCTGAACGGCAAGCCCATCCCCGGCACCTTCCCCGTCGTGCGCTTCCGTCTCAACACCGCCTCGCGCGAGAGCAAGACCACCATGCAGGTACCTTCCTACCGCTCACACAGCTATGTCAGACGGACGGCGAGGCGATGGATGCCATGCACAAGCTGAACGGCAAGCCCATCCCCGGCACCTTCCCCGTCGTGCGCTTCCGTCTCAACACCGCCTCGCGCGAGAGCAAGACCACCATGCAGGTACCTTCCTACCGCTCACACAGCTATGTCAGACGGACGGCGAGGCGATGGATGCCATGCACAAGCTGAACGGCAAGCCCATCCCCGGCACCTTCCCCGTCGTGCGCTTCCGTCTCAACACCGCCTCGCGCGAGAGCAAGACCACCATGCAGGTACCTTCCTACCGCTCACACAGCTATGTCAGACGGACGGCGAGGCGATGGATGCCATGCACAAGCTGAACGGCAAGCCCATCCCCGGCACCTTCCCCGTCGTGCGCTTCCGTCTCAACACCGCCTCGCGCGAGAGCAAGACCACCATGCAGGTACCTTCCTACCGCTCACACAGCTATGTCAGACGGACAGCGAGGCGATGGATGCCATGCACAAGCTGAACGGCAAGCCCATCCCCGGCACCTTCCCCGTCGTGCGCTTCCGTCTCAACACCGCCTCGCGCGAGAGCAAGACCACCATGCAGGTACCTTCCTACCGCTCACACAGCTATGTCAGACGGACGGCGAGGCGATGGATGCCATGCACAAGCTGAACGGCAAGCCCATCCCCGGCACCTTCCCCGTCGTGCGCTTCCGTCTCAACACCGCCTCGCGCGAGAGCAAGACCACCATGCAGGTACCTTCCTACCGCTCACACAGCTATGTCAGACGCACGGCGAGGCGATGGATGCCATGCACAAGCTGAACGGCAAGCCCATCCCCGGCACCTTCCCCGTCGTGCGCTTCCGTCTCAACACCGCCTCGCGCGAGAGCAAGACCACCATGCAGGTACCTTCCTACCGCTCACACAGCTATGTCAGACGGACGGCGAGGCGATGGATGCCATGCACAAGCTGAACGGCAAGCTCATCCCCGGCACCTTCCCCGTCGTGCGCTTCCGTCTCAACACCGCCTCGCGCGAAAGCAAGACCACCATGCAGGTACCTTCCTACCGCTCACACAGCTATGTCAGACGGACGACGAGGCGATGGATGCCATGCACAAGCTGAACGGCAAGACCATCCCCGGCACCTTCCCCGTCGTGCGCTTCCGCCTCAACACCGCCTCGCGCGAGAGCAAGACCACCATGCAGGTACCTTCCTACCGCTCACACAGCTATGTCAGACGGACGGCGAGGCGATGGATGCCATGCACAAGCTGAACGGCAAGCCCATCCCCGGCACCTTCCCCGTCGTGCGCTTCCGTCTCAACACCGCCTCGCGCGAGAGCAAGACCACCATGCAGGTACCTTCCTACCGCTCACACAGCTATGTCAGACGGACGGCGAGGCGATGGATGCCATGCACAAGCTGAACGGCAAGCCCATCCCCGGCACCTTCCCCGTCGTGCGCTTCCGTCTCAACACCGCCTCGCGCGAGAGCAAGACCACCATGCAGGTACCTTCCTACCGCTCACACAGCTATGTCAGACGGACGACAAGGCGATGGATGCCATGCACAAGCTGAACGGCAAGCCCATCCCCGGCACCTTCCCCGTCGTGCGCTTCCGTCTCAACACCGCCTCGCGCGAGAGCAAGACCACCATGCAGGTACCTTCCTACCGCTCACACAGCTATGTCAGACGGACGGCGAGGCGATGGATGCCATGCACAAGCTGAACGGCAAGCCCATCCCCGGCACCTTCCCCGTCGTGCGCTTCCGTCTCAACACCGCCTCGCGCGAGAGCAAGACCACCTTGCAGGTACCTTCCTACCGCTCACACAGCTATGTCAGAGGGACGGCGAGGCGATGGATGCCATGCACAAGCTGAACGGCAAGCCCATCCCCGGCACCTTCCCCGTCGTGCGCTTCCGTCTCAACACCGCCTCGCGCGAGAGCAAGACCACCTTGCAGGTACCTTCCTACCGCTCACACAGCTATGTCAGACGGACGACGAGGCGATGGATGCCATGCACCTCTTGGCGATGGATGCCATACATCTCATCACAGACTGGCTGAAGAGGGCAATCCCTCTTCAGCCAGTCTGTGATGACTAGTTCGACTGTTGGAGGTTGACTGTGGTTCGCATTCCAAGTAAAACATCCGAGGAAAAACGGCCAGCCACGTGCTGCTGGAGAGTGCCCGGTGGTAGCGGTAGAACGACTGCAGTTTCTTGGGAATGTGGGAACTGCCCGCGACCGAAAAGGATGCTCCGCTTCATGAAAGAGGTCACAGTGAGGAGAATGGCCCACCCGCCCGTATTGTACTGAACCTGTAAAGGTTCCATATTGAAATCATGTTGTATGTAATGGCAGTTTGCTTTATTAAGTGTGCACTTTGTGAATGGGCTGCGCAGGTGGAGCGCGAGTTCTCGGTGTGGGTGGGGGACCTGAGCCCCGACGTGGACGACTACAGTCTCTACAGGGTCTTCTCAACCAAGTACGGCTCTATAAAGACCGCTAAAGGTTTGTGTATTTTATAATTATTTATTTTGATCAACGATCAGCGGAACCTGGTGTTTTTTTTATGGATCATGGCGTTATTGGCCACACACCTACTACAGATGTTTTATCTCACGAGCGCGGGTGAGCCATACTTGTAGTTGTAATGCGTATAGACACGCGCTCCTGTGTGTGTGTGCGTTAGCGCAGGTAGCGCTCCCGAGCTTACGCAGACAAAGATGTGCATGTATATTTAATATTTGAGTCGGCTAGTTGCAGAATCCGCTATACTGAATTTTGACTCAAATTGGCCTATAAATTGGGTTTAAATCTGTGTGTAAACGCAAACAGTTCCGTCCATACAATTTGTGTCTAAACCTGCGATTTCATATACAAAATGTATCATAAAGTTAACAGTTTGCCGCAAAGTCCGCTGTAATTATAAGTGTGTTAGAACGTTGATCCTAATGTAATTAAAAGTGTTTTTTACGTTTCTGAACATTTTGCCAAAACTGTTATGGCGGGTTTTGCAACTTGACGACTCATTTACACACAAGCGTGGCTCACCCGCGCTCGTGAGATAAAACATCTCTACACCCCCCGTGATGTCATTATACTCTCGTAAACTAGGAGCCATGCCTCCACAAGGTAAGTAAGGGAGGTGAGGGAAGGGACCTACGTTTTATGTGGAATCCGAACCACCGCTAACATTAATGATCAGGCGGTCTCTCATCCGAGTTCCTACCACGCTCGGGTGTGCTTAATTTGGACGCGTCGGCTTCTCGTGCGATAGGTACGAGGCTCGAATCCGGTCGGCAGAACCAATGAGTTTTTTCTGATGAAAAATTTACGTTCCTACCTACACCTGCTGCTTCAACGTTCGGAACCAGTGTAAAACTGTAGGTCCCTTCGCTTGCCCCATACCAGGTTGTAGACTCAAATTGTGGCCGACTGGGTTGATACCACCATACTGGAAGTAAGATGGCCGCATAGCAGCCTCGGTTCTCCTCTAGTCGAATATAGCCAGCAATACAAAGAGAAGTCTCCGGTAACCTTTTCGGAGGTGATATTGGCTGGTCGGAGGTGATATTGGCTGGTCGGAGCATGTGCTTTGGCCCTTCTGAATCAGCCACCCATTCAGGATTCCAAAACAAAACAAAAATAAGGTATGATGGAACCTTATTAAATAACTGAAAACGCAATTTGGGAATGAAAAGATTCCATCTGTAACATGTGTAATAAAAAATGTATGAAAAGTGGAAATATTTGTTATTCAAAAACAAATATTTTACGCGGCTAGTGTTTTGGGTACGGTGGGAGAGTCGGCGGAGATGGATGAATTTTTTTTTATTTAATAGGTGTTAATTTTAGTTTTTTTTTTTCATTGTTATTGTGAAATTCTGTTTACTTGTAATGAAAAATTCAGATAATGTTCCGCAATATTTTATAAAGATTAAATTAAGAAAATATGTTTGACGGAAACATTTTCTCCAAAACAGGGTTTGTGGAACTATTTAATTCCAAATAGTTAATATACTCACTCATATTATACGCACGATGAAAGATCTAGTTTTTTTTTTGACGTGATAACGTCTTATAAGTTGATGAACACCGGCTGCACGCACGAATATCACGTCACGTTCCATCTGAGCCTGTGTGTGCAAGCGAGAAAGCGATAGAGAGGCACAATCGGCCCAAGCGTCGGCTTGTAAAAGTACCAGGGCCGCAGAAATTAAAACGAGGTTACTCGTACCATAATATCTGGCCGGTCGGAAAAGATTTCAAATTTAGAATATTCATGAAACAAGGGTTGTATGACGTTATCACGTAAAACTATCGTCCGTAAACCGCCTTTACAGACAACCAATTTTTTTGTTATGGAAACTGACACGGTTGGTTTCATCACCTACAACTTCCGTGATGTCAGCCTATAACACCGGGTGAACTCGGTGCCATGTCAGTGCTTCCCTTCGGTTGTGCTGGCTACACTGAACTGGACGGAAAACATAAACTATTTACATAGCCGTTTCGACCGACGTTTCATTCGGTGCAGTAGTACCAACCCGGACGGGTTGAACCCTACCACCTAGTAAGGTAAAGAAGGGAAGGGTCCTACAGTTTTACGTAGTGTGAGAAATGAATGTTTAACGCAAACATAAACATTGTGCGCAGTGATAATCGACGGGTCTGGCTACACGAAGGGCTACGGGTTCGTGAGGTTCGGCAACGAGGAGGAGCAGAAGAACGCGCTGTACGCCATGAACGGCTACGTGGGCCTCGGCAGCAAGCCGCTCAAGATCTGCACAGCGGTGCCCAAGCCCAAGGGGCAGGGGGGCGCCGCCGGCGCGCAGGGCCCCGGCTACCCCAACGGGCAGGTGCGTTCGCTTTCCGTGTCACTCACTGCACCTATATTAGTTAGACAGATAGAAAATTCTTTATTGCTCAACAAATATTTCATAAGTATCACACAATGGTACATGAGGTGCAAAGGCGGGCTTATCCCTGGTAGAGATTTCTTACAGCCAACCTTTAGGTGTGTTGAAATCTGTAAATAAAGGAATGTAGGTAGTAGCAAAGATAAGATGTGACGATTTTTTATTTCAAATATAAGGATTTGTGAAAGCCTGAAAAATATAATTATATTTATATAAGTAATACTACATAAGAATAAATAGAAATTAGGAAACATTAAATTGTGTTAAGATAAAGATAAGAAGTTAGGTCATGTAAATATACAGATAATAGATATAATGTATAATCATACTAATGTGGTTATAATATTGTGGGGGTAGGAATAAATAAAACAGTATAATAAATGAATTACTGAATAAAAGAACTATTACTAACCTAAACCTGCTCTTTGGCATATTATCTGTTGTCTCTGCCTACCCTATTGGGAAGTAGGCGTGACTTTATGAACGTGTATGTTGCAGGAGTACAACCAGTACTACGACCCGTCGCAGTACTGGCAGAACTACAACGCGTGGTCGGGCTACTACGGCGCGGAGACGGCGAGCGGCGCGGGGCCCGCCGCCGCCGCCGGAGCCGCCGCCGGCGCCGCCGACACACCCTCGCAGCAGCTCCTCGCTCTAGTCGGTACGTACAACCCGCCGCACCACCAACATCTGCCGAGTGTCTCGTCGGTTCTTCTTCGTGGGTGTAATGGAACCGGATAGAACACGTTGTGACAAGTTCGAGTGCACTCTAACTGGGTGGATCTACTTTTTCTTTTAATTTAATTTAATTTTCTTTTAATTGAAATAATAGTAGAGAACAATATTGAAATAAAACATTAACCATATTTTTAGGGGTGACCCAGGGGACATTTTGTCCCCAGTTTTGTATGGAAAAAAGGGGTTGTCCCCAGGGTAACCAATATTTTTTTTTAAAATAAGTCAAAATTCTTTGTGCAGCTTCTTTTTTATTAATCAATCACTTATCTGAGAGTTGCTGTAACTATTAAAATAAGGTGAATTTATCAAGATAATATCCTGTTTTCAGACAGATACCAAAAACAAGAAAAAGTTGATTCACCCAACTAATACAATACAGCCCACACTTTCTCACACTCTACAACTTTACCTCCTCTTTTTCATAATTTTCTCTTCTTTATACATATATACCACAACAGGTACAAACATGCTCTTTACGAAATATCTCCCACTACCTACTTGCAGGTTAATAGTTGGCCCGCAAGCCAGACTGACACCTCCTCGGTGTGAAGTTGTCTATGCCTGAGGCACGGATCACCCAGTTCGGGTGCATTAAAAGAAAATAGCAGATAGTAAGCGACCACACTTGCGCGTGTGCGTGTGAGTCCCGCCATCAGCGTGCTGCGGTGGGACAGGCTTTCCTACAAATGAGACATATTAATGATGAGATGATAGCATGTATGTGGACATCTAACGGAGGCTGACCGTGCTTCGGATTCCACGTAAAACTGTAGGTCCCTTCCCTTCCCTACTAGGTGGTAGGGTTTAACCCGCCCGGGTTGATACCACCGCACTGAATGAAAGGTCGGTTGAAACGGCTATATGAATAGTTCGCGTTTTCCATCCAGTTCAGTGTAGCCGGCACGACCGAAGAGAAGCACTGGCATGGCACACAGTTCATCCGGTGTTATGGGGTGACATCACGGTTGTGGTAGGTGATGTAGCCAACCGTGTAAGTTTCCATAAAAATTCAAAAGTGTCTGCGTTGTGTGCAGAGCACAAGCGGCCGCTGGACGTAGAGGCCATGAACCAAGAGTTCCTGAAGCCGGCGCTCAGCGTGTGGGACGCCATCGAGGACTCTCAGTGGTTCCCGCACGACATCCTCCAGACTGCCTAGTCACCTGCTCACCTGCTCACAGCGGCCGCGGTGCCCCGCTCCGCACACCCCACACGCACGACATCCTCCAGACTGCCTAGTCACCTGCTCACCTGCTCACCTGCTCACAGCGGCCGCGGTGCCCCGCTCCGCACACCCCACACGCACGACATCCTCCAGACTGCCTAGTCACCTGCTCACCTGCTCACCTGCTCACAGCGGCCGCGGTGCCCCGCTCCGCACACCCCACACGCAAGACATCCTCCAGACTGCCTAGTCACCTGCTCACCTGCTCACCTGCTCACAGCGGCCGCGGTGCCCCGCTCCGCACACCCCACACGCACGACATCCTCCAGACTGCCTAGTCACCTGCTCACCTGCTCACCTGCTCACAGCGGCCGCGGTGCCCCGCTCCGCACACCCCACACGCACGACATCCTCCAGACTGCCTAGTCACCTGCTCACCTGCTCACCTGCTCACACCGGCCGCGGTGCCCCGCTCCGCACACCCCACACGCACGACATCCTCCAGACTGCCTAGTCACCTGCTCACCTGCTCACCTGCTCACAGCGGCCGCGGTGCCCCGCTCCGCACACCCCACACGCACGACATCCTCCAGACTGCCTAGTCACCTGCTCACCTGCTCACCTGCTCACACCGGCCGCGGTGCCCCGCTCCGCACACCCCACACGCACGACATCCTCCAGACTGCCTAGTCACCTGCTCACCTGCTCACCTGCTCACAGCGGCCGCGGTGCCCCGCTCCGCACACCCCACACACTCATTCTTGCGAGCATTCTTGTTAAGTGTAACATTATGATAAATAAAGCGCGAAAGCAAATTATCGTAAACGTTTTAATGCTTCTATTTACGTATAAAAGTATAAGTATCTTATTTTACAATTTCAAACTAGACTGTCCTTAAACAAATCAAACAGACGATGAAAGTACTTTATTGCTCTAGAAACGAGTAGATTAGGGGTCGTCCATTTAATATTTCACGCAATTTTAGCCCATTTTGTAACGGTTCTGCCTTGTCACAATCCTACATGACCCATGTTTTAATGATAAATCTTTTTTGAAGTTGAAATGACTAGGCACTTCACAATATTGTATTGTTAGAAAACATCAGATGTGAACGGATTTATTACTCGGCACCATTTCTTGTTTTTGCTTGTCGTCTCCCTCCCGTTGTCACTCGTAGTCACGTTCATAGAGTAGTATTGTATTGGGGTGTTGTCACGTTGTGTGAACCACCCCTCCCCATACGTGCGTGACGTATTAAATGGATCAGCCCTTAAAACAGTTTACATGAGGTGCAAAGGCGGACTTATCCTTTACAGAGATCTCTTCCAACCTCTGTATGTTGAGTAGCATCTCATCATTGTGAACTATTTACATTTTCTACAAACTTAGAATCTAGTACATTTAATGTACTCAAACCTTCATATTAAATTCGAGAAAACTAAACTTAACTAAAAACCAACAGAATGAATGTCTATTTGGTGCAAGTGGGGGCACATCACGTAGGTAATGAGTTTGCGCAGGAGTGAGCCGGCCGGCTAGAGTAGTCCCGCGTGCGTGTGGTCCTCGGGTTCGAAGCTCTGCGCGGCGGCGGCGGCGGAGGGGTGCTTGGGGGTGAGGCTGTAGTGGTTGAGGAGGGCGTGCAGAGATCTCCAGCGGTGAAGCGGCTGCATCAGCTTCTGGTACAGCGTCAGACCGTTGGCAGCTTGCGAGTTGCTCTTTCGCTCTCTGCAAACACGTTTATCCGGTACTAGCTGCACCCACGCTCGCCGCAAAGATAACGATAATAAATTATTATAGTTGGAAAAAATTATCAATTATTATTAATAATTGATATTTTTTTCCAACTAGCTTCACTTCCGACCCCACTGCTCGGCTTACGTTAATAATGGCGTGATGCTGTATAGCCTATAGCCTGGCGGAGATTTATGCAGTATAGTAAAAGAATTACTGAATAAAAAAACAAAATACATATTCAACAAACACCCGCCAGCAGTCTGATAAGAATACGCGTCGTACGTTTTGTACTGTTTCCGTTTGTGTGTAAAGTACATACAAACGGAAACAGAGTTAAACATTAAGAAAAAGACATAAAAAATTATGAACAAAACAAATTACAGAGAATTGAGACTAAATGTATAAATTGAATGTAAACAAGTATAGTTCTAGTCGTCTGTTTCTGGTTTGCACTTACCTCGGCCCGCGCTTCCTCACTTCGCGCCTCACGCTACACCCGCTGACGCCTAGCATTTCCTCCAATGCTGGGCGTCAGCGGGTGTAGGGTGAGGCGCAAAGTGAGGAAGCGCGAGCCGAGGTAAGTGCAAACCAGAAAAAGACAAGTAATACCTGGAGATGAGACGCCAGTACTTGGCGACCTTGTCCGGCGGCACCTTGTGGCTGTGCTCGATGTCCCTGGCGTCGAGCAGGTCCAGGTTGAGGTACTCCTTGTGCGCGGCGCCGTTCAGCAGCGCGTCAAGCCGCGCATGCAGCTCCGCGAACGTTAACAAGTAGTACCTGGAGATGAGACGCCAGTACTTGGCGACCTTGTCCGGCGGCACCTTGTGGCTGTGCTCGATGTCCCTGGCGTCGAGCAGGTCCAGGTTGAGGTACTCCTTGTGCGCGGCGCCGTTCAGCAGCGCGTCAAGCCGCGCATGCAGCTCCGCGAACGTTAACAAGTAGTACCTGGAGATGAGACGCCAGTACTTGGCGACCTTGTCCGGCGGCACCTTGTGGCTGTGCTCGATGTCCCTGGCGTCGAGCAGGTCCAGGTTGAGGTACTCCTTGTGCGCGGCGCCGTTCAGCAGCGCGTCAAGCCGCGCATGCAGCTCCGCGAACGTTAACAAGTAGTACCTGGAGATGAGACGCCAGTACTTGGCGACCTTGTCCGGCGGCACCTTGTGGCTGTGCTCGATGTCCCTGGCGTCGAGCAGGTCCAGGTTGAGGTACTCCTTGTGCGCGGCGCCATTCAGCAGCGCGTCCAGCCGCCCGTGCAGCTCCGCGAACGTTAACAGATATTACCTGGAGATGAGACGCCAGTACTTGGCGACCTTGTCCGGCGGCACCTTGTGGCTGTGCTCGATGTCCCTGGCGTCGAGCAGGTCCAGGTTGAGGTACTCCTTGTGCGCGGCGCCGTTCAGCAGCGCGTCAAGCCGCGCATGCAGCTCCGCGAACGTTAACAAGTAGTACCTGGAGATGAGACGCCAGTACTTGGCGACCTTGTCCGGCGGCACCTTGTGGCTGTGCTCGATGTCCCTGGCGTCGAGCAGGTCCAGGTTGAGGTACTCCTTGTGCGCGGCGCCGTTCAGCAGCGCGTCCAGCCGCCCGTGCAGCTCCGCGAACGTTAACAGATATTACCTGGAGATGAGACGCCAGTACTTGGCGACCTTGTCCGGCGGCACCTTGTGGCTGTGCTCGATGTCCCTGGCGTCGAGCAGGTCCAGGTTGAGATACTCCTTGTGCGCGGCGCCGTTCAGCAGCGCGTCAAGCCGCCCGTGCAGCTCCGCGAACGTTAACAAGTAGTACCTGGAGATGAGACGCCAGTACTTGGCGACCTTGTCCGGCGGCACCTTGTGGCTGTGCTCGATGTCCCTGGCGTCGAGCAGGTCCAGGTTGAGGTACTCCTTGTGCGCGGCGCCGTTCAGCAGCGCGTCCAGCCGCCCGTGCAGCTCCGCGAACGTTAACAGATATTACCTGGAGATGAGACGCCAGTACTTGGCGACCTTGTCCGGCGGCACCTTGTGGCTGTGCTCGATGTCCCTGGCGTCGAGCAGGTCCAGGTTGAGGTACTCCTTGTGCGCGGCGCCGTTCAGCAGCGCGTCCAGCCGCCCGTGCAGCTCCGCGAACGTTAACAGATATTACCTGGAGATGAGACGCCAGTACTTGGCGACCTTGTCCGGCGGCACCTTGTGGCTGTGCTCGATGTCCCTGGCGTCGAGCAGGTCCAGGTTGAGGTACTCCTTGTGCGCGGCGCCGTTCAGCAGCGCGTCCAGCCGCCCGTGCAGCTCCGCGAACGTTAACAGATATTACCTGGAGATGAGACGCCAGTACTTGGCGACCTTGTCCGGCGGCACCTTGTGGCTGTGCTCGATGTCCCTGGCGTCGAGCAGGTCCAGGTTGAGGTACTCCTTGTGCGCGGCGCCGTTCAGCAGCGCGTCCAGCCGCCCGTGCAGCTCCGCGAACGTTAACAGATATTACCTGGAGATGAGACGCCAGTACTTGGCGACCTTGTCCGGCGGCACCTTGTGGCTGTGCTCGATGTCCCTGGCGTCGAGCAGGTCCAGGTTGAGGTACTCCTTGTGCGCGGCGCCGTTCAGCAGCGCGTCCAGCCGCCCGTGCAGCTACGCGAACGTTAACAGATATTACCTGGAGATGAGACGCCAGTACTTGGCGACCTTGTCCGGCGGCACCTTGTGGCTGTGCTCGATGTCCCTGGCGTCGAGCAGGTCCAGGTTGAGGTACTCCTTGTGCGCGGCGCCGTTCAGCAGCGCGTCCAGCCGCCCGTGCAGCTCCGCGAACGTCGGCCGCTCCCTCGGCCGCGTCCGCCAGCACGCCGACATCAGCTCGTAGCTATACAACCACACACGCACACGCTGTACTCTACGGAAGTGTCTATTCGTTGGTATGCCTGCATGCAGGTATACCAATGAATAGCCCTGCCCGTGCGTACGGACATGGTTATTTTTTTTTAAACCATCAAAACATTCACCCTTACCACTTTCCTGGTTATTAATATACCTACACTTTCATTTACCTGCGAATGGCACTGTCCCGCCTAGTAGGTCTATTCGCAGGAAATCAAATAGGACACTCCCAGTTCTTAGTTAATAATCTCTGTTTGGCATACCTACGAGTTCGTTAATTATCTCTGTTTGGCTTACCTACGAATAGCCCTGTCCGTACTGTACCCGGTACGTAATAAACTCCGCTCAAGCACAACACCGACCACCGCGTATATAGGTAACAAGCAGTAAAGTACCTAATGCACAAAGACATTCTACCTACTGCTGACTCGGAGGAAACGGCCGTACCAATACGAATGGTGCCGTCGCTGATCGCTACAGACACGAATGTGTAGAAGTGCAACAAGGGTACGTACATCTCGTGCGCACAGTTGTGCGGGCGCGGCATGCGGTACCCGCCTCGCAGCATGCGCGGGAGCTGCGCCGCCGACACGCCCGGGTACGGCGCCCCGCCCAGCGTCACCGTCTCCCACACCACCACGCCGAACGACCATCTGCCACCCATACACAACACTTGTCACGTCGTCCGCTCTACTCCCGCTTGGAATGCTGTCCAGGAAGCTATGTGACGAGGGAACATTCGCGCTGAGCTGTCCAGACGCTATTTATCTAGGGAATGCCGATTATATGATAGTAGTTTCGAGTGACCGAAGAGATAAGTTCGGTGAGGCCGTATAGGAAATGTTTGAGAGATTTGTCTGAAACGTGGTATAGATAGGCATTAGAAATGGAACTTACACATCGCTCTGTGTGGTATAAAGCTGATGCGTTAGAGACTCGAGAGCCATCCACTTAACGGGAAGCTTTCCGTTGCCGGTCTTCTTATACTGATTGTCTTGGTAAACATCCCTCGAGAGGCCGAAGTCGGCAATTTTAACAGTTTTGTTCTCGCACACCAACACATTCCTCGCCGCTAGGTCTCTGTGCACGACTCTGTTGGAAGCTAGGAACTCCATGCCCATGGCTATCTGTCTACAGAAGGAGAGCAGATCGACCGCGCTGAGCTCGGTCTCGCAAACTCCTTGCAGATCGTACAGCTTGTTGCCGATGAAGTTGGATCTCGCCGTGATGTCCGGGCTGAGATTCGGCTGCAGTTTGTCGATCAGATAGGAATGTTTATCGAGCTGCTTATTCTTTCGCCTCGATGCCATGTCGTCCCAGGCGCAACTGAAACGAGAGTACAACAATTATCATAGCATCTTTGTAGGTACGTTGTATCCCTGTCTTGTGAAAGGCTTGTGCCTTTTTTGTTGCGACAGTATATTTCACCAGAAATAATGTAGACGTTCCCAAAACTACAGTTGTTTCGTGGTCTTAAGCCACTGGGTTGAAAAAAACTTTGCTTTAGGCAATTTCTACGTCTAAAGCCTATTATTAATTGTTCAGCTTTTGAAACTTATAGGGCGATGAAACATTGCTAAATTGTGCTAAGTTCTCATTACAACGGTCAAGTAGAAAAATTAAGAGGCTAAACGATGATATGAAGGGTATATGTTTTTATTAATACTTATTTGATTTTAAATTGCTGTCGTTCTAGAACTAATAGGTCCATTACATCTTCTAAGCTCATTTCGTCGCTGTATTCAGTGAGGCATACAGTTACTTTATATTTGAAGAAACTACCTTCGTTTTCAGTATTTTTTTATTCACGACATTGCTCAAGTCTTTAGCGTTAACAATGGCGCACGCTTCTTCCAGCAGAACTGCACAAGAGGTGACGCCGCCATCCTATACAAGCATAGGCAATGTATTGCAAACTAATACTGTACTAGAGGAGAACACAGCCGAGGTTGCTACGCGGCCGTCTTTGTCCAGTGCGATATCAACGCAATTGAGTACAATTCGAGCCTACCGCCTAGCAAGACCCCGCTTAGAAGTGGCGTGAAGCTAGGAAGGGATAGCTGATACCGGAGGTAGTTGAGCAGGTCACCGCGCGCGCAGTACTCGACCACGATCATCATGCGGCGGCCGGTGGTGACGCAGCCCAGCAGGCTCACCACGTGCGCGTGCGCGCCCACGCTCTTCATCACCTCCATCTCCTGCCGGAACTGGCGCATGTCCTCCGCTGTCGGCAAGTCTGACCATGCACAATCACATTGAAGCTTTTCATACTGTCTAATTTGTACTAAAGTAGGTACCTGTTTAGTGATCAGAATCAGTTTAGATCATGTTCTGCTTGGAGTACCGCTCGCACCTGTGGAGTGGCTCTGCCAAATACCAGTTTGCGCCTCTGGGCTCGATCCAGCGTCGAACGGTGCGACTAGTGGGTGACACCCAAGCATGGATGAATAAGAATCTTATTGATCCATGCCCCCAAGTGTCCCGCGATCTATATACACTGCAACTCCGTAGGGATGTCGGATGCCTAAGTGTGTGTTCTATCGCTTATTCAATGGGGAGTACTCGGAGGAGCTGTTTAATGCGATCCCACCGACCCCTTTCCACCTCCGCACCACGTGCACCGGGCAGGAGTGCATCCCTACACGTTGGAATTACCGCGGATGCAAACCAACCGTTTCTGCATAACCGGTAAACTCTGGAACGCTCTTCCTGCCCATATATTCCCCCTCCAAGTACATTCTCGGGTCCTTCGAGAGGGGTGTGAATAGGCACCTGTCAGGCTGACATGGCATGGCATTCACAAGCCTCTCATACAACCGAATGTCCATGTGCGACGTTAGACACCTTATGGGTGGCTCAGGTCACATGTCCCGCTTTCAATAAAAAAAAAGTACGCACTTACCAGATGATGTCCTAAACCTGGTGGCAACTGATTTGTACGCAAATGTATGTATTTATATTTTATGTTTTAACATTTTATATTTCAACTCTCGTCATCCTACTACCTTGCTCCCTACCAGGAGCCCTCCAGGTGTGGTAACAGTTTGACTATCTTCTTATGTTAAACTGTGAGAGTGTAGTTCTTTAAGGTATCCTCTCATAAATATGTTACAATCAGAGAGGTACCTACTTATGGCAGGTTGCTTCTGGAGAATATTAATTTTTACTTCTGCTTCCAATTTGATGACAAATGTATTCGAATAGTTGGTCGCCACTTCAGTGCAGTCAACTACTATGGGTATTTTTTCTCCAACAATACCCGCTTACTATTTTGTGGTGACTTATGTATAAGTAAATACCTATATTTTTGTTGTTGGAATGAATCTGAGATAACACAACTTTTTCACCCTGTCTACCCAAATTGTCGGGAAGCAGTTAAGATTTTATTTTATTGTTTCCGAACTAGCTGGCTGCGCCCGAGGTCGAAGCCTCAGGCGCAGCCAATATCACCGCCGAGGAGGTGCCAGTCCGGCTTGGAGGTGGACTAATGTCGCTGGGGAAAGGCTATTTACCCGCGATTTGAAGATCCGTGGATTGTAGGAGTGAGGAAAGATATCCCCCGGAAGCCCGTTCCACACCTTTGCAGTGCGGCACAAGAACGATTTGGAGAATCGTACAGTTCGAAGTACTCTTCTGTCCAATATAAAGGGATGTTCCGCGAGAGTATAGCGGGTTTGGCGAAGGCGAACAGGAGGAGGAGGGATAAGGGAAGCAATTTCGTCAGAGCAGAGATAGGTTCAGTACCTTTGAGCATCTTGACGGCGACCTCCTTGCTGCGGTCGGCGATCCAGCCCTTGCGCACCACCCCGAAGGCTCCCTCGCCCAGCACGTCGTAGAGCAGCACGCGCTCCGAGCGCAGCTCGAACGCGTCCTCCGGCTGCGCCAGCCCGCAGTCCAGCGGCGCTTCCTTCGGCGCGCTCTGCTCCAACTCCTTCCAACATCATTCTCACAACATCACGTCTTGTTCGTAACCTTCAACATCAACTAATATTTATGTTGCTCGGGTTTGGTACCAAAGGTGGCTCCGAAGCTGCAGTGCATGCCGTACGCACCTACTTCTCTTCCTCTAAAACATCAGAATTAATTGTAAAAATTGATCTTCAGAACGCATTCAACTCTGTAGAAAGGGACTCCTTACTGTCGGCTGTGAAGGAACACATTCCCATGGGCTACCCCTTTATTTACCAGTGTTATTCCTCTCCATCTCAACTATTTTTCAACGAGTCCATAATCAAGTCAGGAACCGGCTGCCAGCAGGGGGACCCCCTCGGCCCGGCCCTTTTTTATCTAGGTCGTCGTTTATACAGTCGGTGGTTGAAAGTCTGGCATCTATGCTAAGTTTATGGTACCTAGATGACGGTGCCATTGCTGGAAAAGGGGAAAGCGTTTTAGATGACCTAACGCAGTTAATAGATAAGCTCCTCCTTATCGGTCTAAAGTTGAACCCCACAAAATGCGAAGTTATGTTTTCCCCCACGTCCCCAGTCAGAAAACAGTTTTTGAAGAATAACCTAAAGAGTATAACCCCGGGCATAAAAGTTTTAAATGATGATAATTTCTTCCTTTTAGGCGCTCCTCTGACAGTAAACTCAACTGAGTCACTGATCGCAAATAAATGTGAAATGATTTCTTCAGCGAGCGACTTCGTCTGGTCCAACCGCATGTTGCTCTCCACCTTCTCAAATTCTGCTTCGGCATTCCCCGTTTCACATACTTTTTGCGGTGTAGCCCATTGTGGCGTGAAATTCAATCCTTATCAGAGATAGACCATCAGATTAAACTGTCGCTTTCTATAATTACAAACATAAATTTGGAAGGTGATAGATGGATACAGGCATCCCTTCCTATTTGTCTTGGGGGTATCGGTATCCGCTGCACATCAGATGTCGCGCTTCCAGCATTTCTCAGATCCGCTCACAGCAGTCTAGTCCTCATTGGTACAATTCTTTTTCCATCACTGGGTATTGATTTTGAGGTGGACTGCTTGAACAGGGCCGAGGAGAGCTGGAAATTGCGCTGTCCTGATGAGGTTATGCCGATGTCTGTGAATTCAAAAAAAGTCTGGGATCTCCCCATTTCAAAATCAATTCATGCATCCCTCCTCCACAATTGCTCCGATATCTCTCGCGCCCGCATCCTGGCCTCATCTGAGACGGAATCTGGGGCGTGGTTGAAGGCCTATCCTTCTCCCAGCCTGGGAACTCTTCTCGACGGGCACACACTCAAGAGTGTCCATGGGTCTTCGCGTCGGTGCTAATTTTTGTCATCCCCACGAGTGCGTTTTGCGGCGCTAGGGTCAATGCCTTGGGTCACCACGGGCTGCAAGAAGTGCTGGTCGTCTCTCCCGCCACACCGGGTTCAATCAAGCACATTTTAAAGAGAGCGCTGGCTTCAGCAGTCCCTAGCTTACTGGAGCCACAAGGGATCAGCCGGTCTGACGGCAAGAGACCTGACGGCTTGACCTTGGTTCCGTGGCAACAGGGAAAGACGCTCGTGTGGGACGCAACATGCGTCGACACAAGCACCGACCGACCCACATTCCACTTTCCTCCCGTTCGGCCGGGGCTGTAGCGAGCGACCACAGCCGCCGCCAACAAGCGCGTAAAACGGCTGCGTTGCCGATACCTATGTTTTCGTGGCGTTCGCCGTCGAGATCCTCTGTGCGTGGGCACCAGAATCAAAAGAGTTCATCGACAAGCTGGGCGATATGCTTGTCGACAAGTTTGGTGAGCCACGTTTTTAAACGGTTTTATTTAGCTTGACTTAGTTTATTTGTTTCTATCTTTGTTTCAAATCTTGCGACAACTTTTTCCACTACTTCTACTGAACCGATTTTTATGAAACTTTGCACACACATTGAGTTCTCGTGACAATACAATATTATGATAATTTCAACTTGGTAACGAAGGTCTGATGATGGAGTCAGGAGGTGGACAGTGGAACTCTTCAACCGTTACTAGTAACCCCATCGAGTTTGGGCTCATTTGGTTGGTTTGGACGAGTGTCCCATACTTCTACCAATACACTTGGTGACGAGGGTCTGATGATGGAGTCAGGAGGTGTACAGTGGAACTCTTCAACCGTTACTAGTAACCCCCTCGAGTTTGGGCTCATATGTTTGGTTTGGACGAGTATCCCATACTTCTACCAATACACTTGGTGACGAGGGTCTGATGATGGAGTCAGGAGGTGTACAGTAGAACTCTTCAACCGTTACTAGTAACCCCCTCGAGTTTGGGCTCATTTGGTTGGTTTGGACGAGTGTCCCATACTTTTACCAATACACTTGGTGACGAGGGTCTGATGATGGAGTCAGAAGGTGTGCAGTGGAACTTTTCAACCGTTACTAGTAACCCCCTCGAGTTTGGGCTCATTTGGTTTGTTTGGATGAGTGTCCCATAATTCTACCAATACACTTGGTGACGAGGGTCTGATGATGGAGTCAGGAGGTGCACAGTGGAACTCTTCAACTGTTACTAGTAACCCCCTCGAGTTTGGGCTCATTTGGTTGGTTTGGACGAGTGTCCCATACTTCTCCCAATACACTTGGTGACGAGGGTCTGATGATGGAGTCAGGAGGTGTACAGTGGAACTCTTCAACCGTTACTAGTAACCCCCTCGAGTTTGGGCTCATTTGGTTTGTTTGGACGAGTGTCCCATACTTCTACCAATACACTTGGTGACGAGGGTCTGATGATGGAGTCAGGAGGTGTACAGTGGAACTCTTCAACCGTTACTATTAACCCCTTCGAGTTTGGGCTCATATGGTTGGTTTGGACGAGTGTCCCATACTTCTACCAATATAATTGGTGAAGAGGGTCTGATGATGGAGTCAGGAGGTGTGCAGTGGAACTTTTCAACCGTTACTAGTAACCCCCTCGAGTTTGGGCTCATTTGGTTTGTTTGGATGAGTGTCCCATAATTCTACCAATACACTTGGTGACGAGGGTCTGATGATGGAGTCAGGAGGTGCACAGTGGAACTCTTCAACTGTTACTAGTAACCCCCTCGAGTTTGGGCTCATTTGGTTGGTTTGGACGAGTGTCCCATACTTCTCCCAATACACTTGGTGACGAGGGTCTGATGATGGAGTCAGGAGGTGTACAGTGGAACTCTTCAACCGTTCTAGTAACCCCCTCGAGTTTGGGCTCTTTTGGTTGGTTTGGACGAGTGTCCCATACTTCTATCAATACACTTGGTGAAGAGGGTCTGATGATGGAGTCAGGAGGTGTACAGTGGAACTCTTCAACCATTACTAGTAACCCCCTCGAGTTTGGGCTCATTTGGTTTGTTTGGACGAGTGTCCCATACTTCTACCAATACACTTGGTGACGAGGGTCTGATGATGGAGTCAGGAGGTGCACAGTGGAACTCTTCAACTGTTACTAGTAACCCCCTCGAGTTTGGGCTCATTTGGTTGGTTTGGACGAGTGTCTCATACTTCTACCAATTCACTTGGTGACGAGGGTCTGATGATGGAGTCAGGAGGTGCACAGTGGAACTCTTCAACTGTTACTAGTAACCCCTCGAATTTGGGCTCATTTGGTTGGTTTGGACGAGTGACCCATACTTCTACCAATACACTTGGTGACGAGGATCTGATTATGGAGGCAGGAGGTGGACTGTTGAACTTAAATAAAACAAAAATAAGGATCAGGATATTTGTTTGAATCCACCCAAGTTAAGGTTTCTGTATTGTCCCGAGAACTGTGTGGCGGTAGGGTGGCTAAAAATAATACGTTGTTAGCGATACACCACCCAAGTCAACGTTTGAAACGTGCCGAGGACTGTGTGGCATTAGGGTGGATAAAAATTATACGTCGTTAGCGTTTCAACTTCAAGGCTGGCCACATCATGTTGTATGAGAGCCTTGCGCCACTACATGGACCTCAGGGAGGGGGTTGTCTGTTATTGGTCTAATACTCGTGGGAACAACATGAAAGAAAAAAATTATAAAAAAAATCAAACTAAAAACGAGTAAATAAAAAAATAGGTAAAAAAACTTTTAAGTTAAACGGTTTTAATAAAAAAAAAACAGCTGTACAAAAAATTTGAAAAAAATCAGCTATACAAAAACTAGAAAATAATAAGGACACAAACCTGGGCCTTCTTAAGATTTTACGTCTGGGTAAGAAATCGTCAATACTAGCGTGCTGTCTTCTCATGTCGGATGCCAAAGGGCACCTTGTGTCGCTGCGTCAGCGGAATAAGTAATAAATTGAGACTTTTAACAGACTAATATAAAAACGTGGGGCGTATAATATACGTAATAACATGCGCCCCACGTTTTTATATTAGCCGCCGAGCCACCCATAAGGTGTCTAACGACGCCGAGCCACCCATAAGGTGTCTAACGACGCCCATGGACATTAGGTCGTATGCGGGGGTTGCGAATTGGAGGTTAGGTATTTACGAAAATGTAAGGAGAATAAATCATGTTTTCAATTTCGCTGCCGTGTTTTTTGTTTATTTGCTTAGTTTTCGATACAGATTAATCCCTGAAATATGCGGCATTGTAATGAAATCAGTCAGTATTCATTACCTACCTTCCTACTAGATTTAACAGGCAAAGTGTCACTTCGCGCAGAACTTCCACAGTTCGCATCAAATCCTTTACCTTACTAGGTGTTGAGTTAGGTTAGGTTAGGATTGGTACTACCGCACTGAATCAGGTCGATCGAAACGGGAAATAGTCAGTGTTTTCTGTCCAATACAATGTTTTTTTATACAATAATACAATTTTAATTTTAAATTCAATGTAGCCGACACGACCAAGGGAAAGCACCGCCATGGCCCCTAGATTCAGCAGCTCCGTCAGGAACTAGTTGCGTATAAAGCTTCAAATTACCCGGCCGACCCTGTCGTCACAGTAACAACATTTCCAGTCGAATGTAGGAGTCCGAGTAGAATAGAGAGAGTAGAAAGCGCGAGTGGTGCGCATGAGTGTCGTGATCTGTAAGTACCTCGAAGTAGAGATGCCTGCGCATCTGGTGCTGCACGCGAGCCCTGCGCCACGCCCACAGCACGGCCGCCGCCAGCAGCGCCGCTGCACAGCACCCCGCCGTCGCCCACGCCGCCTCGCGCCTCCACACAGACTCTGCAACACCCACCACGCACACGCGCGCGCGCTAAATCACAGCTGCTTTTAACGAGCTGGAGGTTGTGGCAGTACAGCAAGGTCGAACAGAAGTGGAGCTCCCTTTTTTTTGGCGTGCACTGCGCGCGCGGTAATTGGGAAGGTACTCAAATGGATCCATACACCGAGTTAGATTTTGGAGTCCATCAAACTCAAGCACAAGACGAGAAGCCAGCACGCTCGCCTCCGTTGAAGAGAGAAGCAGCCATGGCGGCTAGCTACAGCAGCACTCGGCAGGCCGGCTCTCTGGGATCTGGTGGTACTCTGCGGGAGTACTAGGTAACCTGAAGGAGATTCTGGCTAGAGCTGTGAGTGTGTTCAAATGCAGTCCATTAAAGTCGAACACAGATGGAAATCAACAATAATTCAGATGTGCGTAGCTTGGTTCTTAGTTCTTAGTACTTAATGCCACATTGCCGATAATATTTCCGGCCGAGTAAGTAGCCAGTTTCCTATGCTCTCTGATCTCGTCAGTACAACGTATATAACTAGATGATTGTTTACATCGCAGAAAGTCAAAGTCAAAAGTATTTTATTTCAGCGAGCATTTTATGTGGAACATCCATCGTGCTATTAGAAATCGTCAGCATTTTCACTAGATTCAATACTAATAATAATTAATATTATATTTCTAGGGCGGAAAGGATCCGGCTCCTTTGAGTAGCCCCCCATAAGGGGACCGATCGAGGGACCGATAGTATTTTGCCCCCAACGGACCTTGATGAATCCGATATACATATAACTTTGATTTCCTTTCCCAGGTATCAACTCAAATCTACCTAATACTACGTACTCAGTACCTTTAGGAGGTTGAGCGAAGCCGGTGGCGACGTCGGAGTTGGTATCGCCGGCGGCGGCCGCTGCCGTCACCAACACGTGGTAGTACCCACTCAGCATTGCATCTTCCAGTCGAGCTTCTGTTGCGTCCTGCGTCATCAGTTACATACCTCAGTCAAAGTTAAATGTACTTAGATTACACGAAAAACGTAACGGACAGATCCCTGGCGTATTTGTATAATTTAGATACGATTGCGCGGAGACAAGTGCGCGCAGTCGTGCACTGATGCACGTCTGTGTCGGCTGGCGCGGCACTGAAATTTAAAATTTGTACCGGCCGGCCGACTGTGAGCGCCGAATAACGTGACAGTGAGCGCTCACTGCCAGCGCTCACCGTGAGCGTCGCTCCGTAAAGGCCTTTACTCACCCCGTCGACGGTTGTGTTGTCGAAGTAGCTGCCCTGGATGCTCTTGACGGCGACTCTGTATCGTTGTGGCGGGTACTCCGGCGACGCCCACCGCACCGACACCGTGTACAGCGGCTCCCCGCCCGCGCTCCACGCTCCGGACGCTGCGGCCTCCGTCCGCACGCCGCTCGGCCGCTCCGGCACTGACAAGCGTCCATGGGTGCACACAGTGAGATTCGCCATTCGCAGGACGAAGTGACAATGCCATTCTGGAGTAGCGTTTGCCGCTTTGGCCAAAGCGAGCGAAATCATACTCTGTACATCTTTAGTTCCACCATCTCGCCTAGATAGTGACTGTACGAGCATAATTTTGCACGTTGAAGGAAAGGGGAATGAGGTATTTCCTCTTAAATACAGCTACAGGGCAGGTAGGCGCCGAGGAGCAGACTTACGGCAGAGCTGCGGGCTGCGCACGCGCGGGCAGGCGGGCGTGGTGAAGCCGAAGACGGCGCGCGCCTCGCGCTCGTCCAGCCGGCTCACGATGGTGACGTCGCACGCGGTGCCGAACGGCAACCGCTGCGCCGGCAACAACGGCAGCTCGCCCGGCTGCAGGACAGTAGGCACCGCACGCTATACTCTCGCCATCATCGTCACACACACACACACACACCGGCCGGCGGCTACGTCGGAGTATTCTTTTCTATTCTGTGGCTACGTGCTGATGATGGACTGTAGCAGTTTTCAAGATTGTATTTATGTTGTCTTATGGCAAGGATCTCCTTGAACTTTTAGGGACCATGTATACGGACTTCCCTCAGCCGGCCGGCCGCCCCACCGCGCGTTTTTCTATACTCCGTGCGACAAACACAATGCATTGTACAATCATCTACGTGTACCTATGCATACGAATATAGAAAAACTATGCAAGCAATGAGTTTAGAAGAAATGTGAAGGTGAGCCGTGGTCGCGGTTGGAGGCTGACTCACTCACCGCAACATCAATGGGCAAGTCGTGAGGCTGCATCGTTCCGCACACGTAGAAAGCCATGTAGTCGCAGTTGCCATCTGCAACCAAATTCAAATATTCAGAATGGCAACATTCTGCAAATACTATAGTTTTATGCAATCCGATATAGATGGAGAATCAGAGGGGCCAGCGCGTCAACATCACGTCCGAAAACGTGCTGTATCGAAAACTTTCTTTGGATCGCTGGGTATACTGGACTAAAGAAGTACACAGCCACAGCTGCCATATATCTGCTTCTGCCATGCTGCATCTTACATCCAGTACTGGCACCTACCAACTAACCTAATCAGCTGCAATTTAATCCAAAGGACAGCGGGAAGAGAGTTTTACACAGGTTCCGAGCGATGAAGCAGCAGGTGTAGATATGTACGTGGTATCTTCTACCCTTTTAAAGCAAACCCAATAAAGTCGATCCTTGGGTACTTGCCAACATATTCTGGTATTAATATGGTATCTATCAATATTCAACTTACCTCGATATAGATAAGCCGTATAAAGGTTGTCGCGACAACATGCAAGAATTTTATTGACCAATGTCAACATTTATGTCTATCAGATTGTACCTATGTACCGGCGGTGTATGCGGGGGCGGCGCAACGTACTCATGTCTGGGAGCCTGGGAACGGGCGCGGTGATACATACAGGTCAGGTGGCGAAATAAAGATAAGAGGCCACTACACTCTGCTTATGTAAATTTGCCCTTACATACACATACATACCTGCCTACCTACTGAGATTAGCGACGTCTAATCGATCATATACTTACCGCTGTGACTGTGATTGGACAGGCGATTAAATGATAAGGACAAATTAATCATTTAGTTGCCTGTTACGCCATGCACGGCAGAAGATGCAGTGGGAGTGGTGGGAATTCTTTTTAGGACCGGACCGCAGACAATGTAGAATTAAATAATATTCTTTCAAATGGGTACTAGTACCTATGTGCAATCAAACCGACCTTCCGTCCTGTTCCACGACATCTCGGTCGTGAGGCCGCCATCTTCAAACTCGAAGTGTTCCGGCGGGTTGAATTGCTCAACCGGCAGTGGCTGCAGCCGGGGTCGCGACCTGCTCACGCTCCAGGCTCCGACACGCCGACCGCTGCCGTCCAGCGACACACTCCAAATGCTGTACGAACTGTTAGGCGCTATGTGGTCGAAGGTGAGAGAAGATTTGAAGTCCTCGAGCACCTCCTTGGAGAACTGCTCCTGAAATTATAGTGAAGGAGTCAACCAAACTAGTCTTCGCTTCATCAACTGCATATCAGGAGCTGAAGTACCTATGTATGTAGTAATTTACATGTGTTCTGTCGAGTTTAGAAAGTCATTCAAGCAAAGCACATGATCCGACCAGACAATATAACGTTGGAGAAGGTGCGACCTACTGGAGACTTTACGTCGGATTGCTGGCTATAAAAGAAAACATCTGCGAGGCTGCTAATCTTACGTCTAGTACGGTGGTACCAATACCAGTCGGCTACAATTTGAGCCTACCATCTAATAAGGCGCAAGGGAAGGGACCTGCAGGTTTACACAGGTACCGAACGGCGAAGCTACAGGTAAATTGTTGCCTGCGCGTAAATTCAATCAAGAAGACTCATCGGCGTGCGTCGGCCGTATTCGAACCCCCGACCGAGATGAAAAGTTAACACCGCGCGGATCACGCGCTGCTGCCGCCTAAAATGATGTTTGACCATTTGGAATAGTTCGTGAGAGAAACCTCTGAAGCAGGCGCAGCTGGGTCTGAATCCTCGAGCAGCCGCGCCAGCCGGTAGCGAGCTCCGACTGCGGCGCCGGAGTCCGGCGGCACCAGCGTGATGCTGTCGAAGCCGCGGCACGGGTACAGCTCCTCAGCGCCGGCGCCGCCGATACTCGCCGTGGGCAAGCTCTCGTTGCCTAGAACTGACGTGCACAATACTTACATTAAGCAGATTATATATTGGGCTTAGGGCTTGCAATCCGGATATCCGGATAACCGTTTTATCCGGATATCCGTTAATTTTCCTATCCGGATATTTTACGTTCAAGTATCCGAATATCCGGATAATTCACAAATAAAAAATGGAGCTATTAAAATGTGTGAAAATTATAATATTCATCATCATCAAAGGCGCATATTTTGTCGTACTTACATTGCCTTGCCTGTGCATAGTATTAACGCAACTTCTAAAGCCTAGAGTCTAGCCTAGTATTGCCGGCTTACGGACTTCCTTCTGGCCTCTGTCAGAGGCTCTGTGACTGGGACGCCGACTTCCTACATGGGCGTAGCATTCAAGTCCTAGTACACGGTTGCTCGTCGGACGCCATGTCAATGAACGCCGGTTTACCACAGGGATCTGTGTTGTCACCCACACTGTTTCTTCTGCATATCAATGATATGTTGCCCGGGCAACATACATTGTTATGCGGACGACAGTACGACACACGGATCCTACACCAGTCACCCTTCAGCCAGTCGGAATGTCGTGGATGAGAAGAGGTGAAGTGTGAAGTCTTGTGTCTGAACTCGAGCACACCCTCGGTTCTATTTCCGAATGGGGCCGAAGTAATTTGGTCGAGTTCAACGCTTCCAAGACACAAGTTTGCGCTTTCAGTGCAAAGAGAGCGGTGTTCACGCCAGAACCTTCCTTCCAAAACACGTCGCTTAAATTAAGCGACCACCTCGGGTTCCTCGGAGTCGAGCTGTCGCATGACCTGAACTTTCGTCGCCATATCGAGGACAAGGCCAAGCTGGCTTCTAAAAAGCTGGGCGTACTCAATAAGGTGCGATGGTATTTCACGCCGGACCAAAAACTGCTTTTGTATAAATCGCAAATCAGGTCCTGCAGGTCTATTCTTGTAAATTCTGACAGCGGAATCAGCGCTGTTGTGGCGCTGAGAGCCACTTACTAAAGTGGCTCTCAGCACCACATCAGCACTGATTCCGCTGTCAGAATTTACAACAATAGACCTGCTGCTTGGAGTACTGCTCGCACCTGTGGGATGGCTCTGGCAAATACCAACTTGCGCCTCTGGACTCGATCCAGCGTCGAGCCGTGTGGCTAGTGGGTGACCTCGAAGTGTCCCGCGATCTAGAACCACTGCAACTTCGCAGGGATGTCGGCTCCCTAAGTGTTCTATCGCTTATTCCATGGGGAGTGCTCTCGGAGTCGCGTACTAACCGGTTCTGCAGATATTTCCTCTACAGAACCGGTAAACTCTGGAAAGCTCTTCCTGCCCATATATTTCGCCCAAGTACAGTCTCGGGTCCTTCAAGAGGGGCGTGAATAGGCACCTGTCAGGCCGGTATGGCATTCGCAGCCTCCGCATACCACCGAATGACCACGGGCGTCGTTAGACACCTTATGGGTGGATGGGCGCCACATGACGCGCATTCTATAAAAAAAAATCTTCTGCGGATGAGGAGCGAGTGGGAGTTGTCCTTGCCTATGTCTAAAGTCTATAAGTTTTAAGTTTCTATTCCTTAGACTGTTTTGGTTGTAGGTATGTAGCAAGTTGGGCCGAGCCGCCGACTTATGAATGTTACGCTATGCAGTTTGTGCTTGTGCCTCTTATAAGTAGAAGTAAAAAAAAACATCTAAAAAATGGCTTCTGTTCGATTAGTTGATAACTTTTTAACACAAGTTCATAATTTGATTAAGTTTCCGTCTTTCTTTTGTCAATAAAAATATTTATAAGAAAATTTGGGTTAATTTAAAATTATCCGGATAATCCGGATATCCGGATATTTTTTTGTGTAATATTCGTATTATCCGGATAGTAAAAACGGCCGGATAATGCAAGCCCTAATTGGGCTCAAATAGTGCACGATTTTAAGTTATACTTCGTTAGGCGCGTTAAGAAATCGGATAAAGAGCGAGTAAACACTAGCGAGTAAGTCACCGCATACAAATTAGAATTTGTTTTTATCTCGCCAAAGAAGTATAACTTCTAACGCGCGTGCATAAGTACACGCACCCTTTACGATTCCAGTGCAAACTTACCCGGTTCCAGGAAGTTAGACCTGCATTGCTGAAGATCCGTAGTCGTTGCATTCTGCAACAAGGAAACCCCAAAGTACAGTGACATCGCAAGATTGTACTACTACTACTAACTACTACTAGGCGAGAAATTTATATACATACATACACATCACACACGTTGTGTGCGTGATGTGATCGAGATCTATGACTATCCTTTCCCATACATCATTCCCGAAAAAGTGTTATAGACCAAAGGATCTTATCACATCCTTTCACAAGGCGTCTCACACGCGTGTTGAGTGCACGACGCACGTCTGTGCTGATTTCTGAACGTTAATGCGGAGAGCGAACGAGAAAGAATAAAGTTGTGTTTGTACAAGAGTGACAGTGACAAACGGTTGTCGCTTATGTCACCTTTACATCGTGTCGTGTGTTCAGCGAATACTGTCGATCGCCCCGACCGATGTCGCGACGCTCGGGACATTCATAAAATTACATGGTTTTTGTATTGTGATCGGTTAAATGTATTCGTGGTCAGAAATCACAATAATGCACGTCAAAGGCACGCATACTTGTTTATCGACAGTTAGCAAATTCCATCGCGTTATACCATTTCTATAGGTCTAGTTCGGCGGTTGTACCTATCTCTAAAATGGGGGTAAGCAGAGTAATCGGAGTTGTGCTGCATGAACTCAAGTCAGTTACAGCACAATATCGACCACCACGTTTATCAAATAATTATAGGGCAGCGAATAAGGCGCGAAGACCCACCTACTGCGATGATTCCATGGAAAAACCATGCCAAGTTGAGGGGTTCCCAAACGGTCCTCTTTACGGCATCTTGTTTATTTGTTTATTTATTGAGCATTGGCAGCAAAACTCCAAGTTGTCAAATTTGTTCTATCCGCTTCGATTACCACGAAGAAGAACCGTCAAGAAACTTCGCAGGGTACTTATCCCTTCTTTTTTTTACCATCTCAACGAGGAATTTGTGAGTTGTCGGTCGGCGAACGGAAACTGGACGTGGAAATTGCCCCATTATCAAACAAAGTCATAGAATATCTCACTCATGTATCTAAAATATCTGGTAGTACCTACTTAATGCCTAAGGAATATTCCTGCAAGTATGTATTGTTATTCTTGTTCTGCTGCACCTGAATTCAACTGTAAAGCATTATTGTTATTTGTAAAGCATTATTGTACAGTTATTGTACGTTCTTTCGTTGGGTCCATTCACGATATTAATTATCGGTATTGATAGGTCAGTTCGCGCGCGGGTTCACAACGCGTTGGAGTTGTGAACCCGCCAGCATGCTACCAGCCTACCCAAGGCAGTAAACAGTCAGGCCGAACAACTTGAGATAACTGCGCGTAATATTTACATACCGGTGACTCGCTCGAGGATCCGACAGGGCCAAGGTCCCCAATAGTAGACGAGATGACATTCGACACTGGGACGTGAGTGCGTTGCTCTCCGCGAATGGAATCGAAGCGCGCGGCTAGAGCGGTCGATAGACGAGTCGGCGGCGCGAGATCCTGTTTACTTACTTCATCTTGCACTGCACATCCCGGTACTCGCAGGGCGTAGACCTCCTTCGAGCAATTTAGATGTCGGCTAGCGGGTGATAAACAAAAACACTAAGTATATACTTCATGCTACATTGCCGAGGGAGGATGGTACGGACCCGTGATATCATTACGCCACTCAAGTACGACTGACGACGATGACTCGACGAAGATTCTTCCGCCAGAACAGAAACGGACGAACAAAAGGAACCCAACGCACCTACGTCCAACGATGACCTCAATCCAGACGTCGACCCGCACAGAATAGAAAGCGAAAAAGCATTATGCACAACAAAGATAATGGAAAGTGATCCTAATGTTAGAATCAATCAGAGAAAGAGTGCCCGCAGGTCATTATAGGCTGAATGAGCCAAACGAAAAGATTGAGCTAAATTTAGCTAGACACAGCCCTGAAAACAAATCAACTTGAAACAGAGCCCCTGAAACAAGCAACACTCATTCTGGCGAAATTGATTTAGGAGAAGGTGTTTGTAGAGTTTTGATAAAATCAGATTGTACACTTGTGTGTGTTTCCGAACTTTCACCAACGCGAAATTCTTTGTGATACCTGCGTTTACAAGATTACTTTGGATGCGACCAAGATGCGACATACTTGCTTGCCTGCCTACGCCTGAAGCCACTCCGGTGACGCGACGGCCGACCCGACCCCAGTGACGCTGCGTTTCTTGAATGGAAAGGCTCTAGTGGACACGTTAGATTTTAATTATGTTAGGAATATTTTGTGCTATTAAATTAAGTGGCTATTTACGAGCATTTGTTGAACGCCCACTATTTGACAAACTTGAATGAATGAGACGAGACTCAATTGTTGACGCGACTGTACACCTAGGTGCCTCTAGTGTTGGTAAACAAGCATTATCTTCAATTTCTGTGTTATTGTATGAAAATATCATGCTTTGTTGTGCTTCCCCTACCTGGGGTCGATGAATGATCTTTGATGTTTGGACGCTCGCTACTACACGTTTGCTCTAACTTCGTTCGCTCGTAGATCACTTCCGAAGACGACACGGCTTGTCGAGAATGATGTAACAACGTAACGATATTGCCCACTTAAGAGAGGCCTATCTTCTCGTCTAGACGGCCGACGACGCCGCCCCCTTGTGCAGAGGCTGAATGTGGGCAGACGAAACTGCCACCCACGTACTCTGGAATGCCTGGAGGGGCCAATTAAAAAATGCATATTGATGGACTGGGGGAAATGTCTGTGGAGCGTGAGAGCGGCAGAACAGGTGTTCCGTTTTGGGAAAATAGCTCGAGAGCACAACGCACAGTAGATGGCTGATGTCTCGCCATCTCTCTACCAAGTATTTCATCGTCGAGCGATTGTTCTACAAAGTGACGAGCGTGAACACTGATCGCACCTGTGTATGACCTACCTGACCACGCACACCGAGTGCAGTGCTAAATATCAGGCAATATCAGGCAAGCGCGAGCGAGACAATAGCGGCACTGACCTTCCTCGACATTGCTCATTCGGTCGGTTCCACATGTTTTCCGTTTGTTATTGGTTGCGTACCCTGTGCGGGACCCTATTACTAAGCCTACGCCGACTGTCTGTCTGTCCGTCCGTCCGTCTGTCCTACCCACCGAGCACAGATGTCCATCTGTGCTCGTTGGTCCTACCTTTAAAGGACTCTATCTTTTGAACCGTAATAGGTGGTAGGCGGTTGAAATTTTCACAGAATGTGTTATTAATATTACGAAACAAAACAAAAATGATGTGACGCATCATAGGCCCTACTAAATATGCATTTACGGCGAAACAATGTATGTGGCGGATATGCCAACAAATAGCAAAAAAACAAAAAGTAAGAAATTAAGGGGCTCCCATACAAGAAAAGTGTTTTTCCAACTTTACGTTTAGTTTTTGTTCTATTTTAAATAAAAACGGTTGTACATACAAGCGTCAAACTTGGTGTGATTGTAGCTTTTAGAGTTACAAAAATAATAAAAACAGACTAATTACATGATGGTACGGAATCCTCGGTGCGCGAGTCCGACTCGCACTTGTTTGCCGGTTTATTATAAACAGGCCATCCGGCACCTTCATTCCACCCCGCATACTCTATCTTGTCTTTTTATTTTATTAATTTAAGGAAAACCATATTTTGATTTTAAAAAAAGGTTTTTAGGTTTCCGTATACCGTACGGAAGCCTATTACTAAGCCTACGCCGCGCCGTCTGTCCGTCTGTCCGAGGGCTGTATCTCTTGAACCGTAATAGGTAATAGCCCGTTGAAATTTTCACAGAAAATGTGTTATTATGGCGGATATAACAACAAATATAATAAAAAATAGAAAAAGTAAAAAATTAAGGGGGTACCCATACAAGAAACGTGTTTTTTTTTTCAATGTTTTCTTTTTTTGTGGTGCGGAAACCTCGGTGCGCGAGTCCCACTCACACTTGGCCGGTTTTTGTGTCTATTCTATGCACAGGATAGTTTACAAGCAGATTTGTTGATAGGCTGCCTAATTAATTAATTTTGTTCATTTCAGTAGGTAATTATCTCCTTGATTGAGCTATTGAGCTGTTTATCTGGCTAGGAGTGTCACGTCACATTCTCGCTAACGCCTAACACTAAGCGTGTCAGTGAAATGGCTTCAAGATTCTTGCAACTGGTTGTGTGTGACTCAAATACCGACAGGTGGCTGCAGAAGCAGCAGCAGTAGCAGCACGGTCCAAGAGAGAATGAACAAGAATATAGTTACACAAAGGTGGAAAACACGAACTATTTACATAGCCGTTTCGACCGACATTTCATTCAGTGCGGTGGTATCAATCCGGCGGGATAAACCCTACCACCCAGTAAGGTAAGAAGGGGCATACAGTTATACGTGGAATCCGAACCACTGTCAGCCTCCAACGATCGAGCGGTCACCCATCCAAGTACTGACCGCACTCAGGGTTGCCGCACCGCTGAGCTACCGAGGGTGGGGCGCGTCAGGAGAATACAGCGGCGCTCTACAGCAAATTATCGGGAGCGTACAAAACAGTACAGGTTACAGTCAGGTTAACACGACTCACTACAATGGATATTCACTTGACAGTTGACCTGCGGCCGGAGACCAGCCAGACCCCGACCTACTTGCTCAAACATAACGAGGAAGCGACTACAGGCATCCGACAGCCAGCTACCCATAGTTAATTTATTAATTAAGACCAACCAACAGTGAAATTGATTACATTACAGTAATACTTATGATTAAACACATACACCGGTGAAGGTTGATACAGATAAGAAAAAACATAAAACAGATGGATGACTACAAACCATGTAGATAACTTAGAATGTGATGTAATAGATTAAAAACTAAATAATAAACTAGTGATTAAAGTAAAAATGTAACCATGAATGAATATGAGTGAGAACAAAAAAAAAACTGAAATAAGCAAACAATCACCAAAGAAGAACTTGCAATGAAACATGTGAATCCGATACACAAGCCAATATAAAAGTTACTACGAAGAACTATGGACCAAGAAGTAGTAAGAAAGATCAAAAGTTTAAGTGATAGTATGGCATGGTTAACAGGTACCTAGTGCATATAATTAAGTTGTAATATAACATAAACATAACTATCTAGCTTCTTTTTTTTTAATGTAATCCCGTATGGGTAGCTGAGTCGGAGGGGCCAAAGCGCATGCTCCGACCAGCCAATATCAACTCTAGTAGGTAGGTGCCATACCGGAGACTTCCCTGGATTGCTGGCTATACTGAACTAGAGGAGAACACCACCGAGGCTGCTGTGCGGCCATCTTACATCCTACATAGCTACATCACCTGCAGCAGCCGTGAACTAGGCGCCATGCCAGTGCTTCCCTTTGGTCGTGCCGGCTACACTGAACTGCAGGTCTATTCTTGTAAATTCTGACAGCGGACTCAGCGCTGATGTGGCGCTGAGAGAATTCCGCTGTCAGAATTTACAAGAATAGACCTGCTGGACGAAAAACACGAAGTGTTTACATAGCCGCTTCGACCGACTTTCGGTAATTCAGTGCGGTGGTATCAACCCGGGAGGGTGCCACCGGGTTGTTACCACCAACGAACCATAAGGTTACTTTTCCTTCAAGGGACCTACAGTTTTGTATCTAGCTGTCTCCGTTTATTGTCAGGAGATGGATGAAACCAAAGAACAAGTGCTCTATTCAGGTAGTGGGGCACTCTGTAGAGCGCCCACATGCCGCGAGTGTCTCTCAGGCATGGACTCCATAATTAATTCATTCGATTAGACATTTTATCAGTTTTTCAGGAAGTCTACGCGCTACACAGAGGAATTAAATTGGTTCTGTCTCGAACCAGCCGACCGGGGGGCGGCGCGGCGGCGACCGTTAGACTTACTCTCACAGAACACCTATTAATTTCTCTGATCTGTGCTTACTCTACTGTTATAAAACAGAAAATACCTATATAACAGCCGTCGTGGATCCTGCATATATTATGTGCTATGTGTGAGATGTAACTATCTATACTATAGATCAGTGGACGTAAGCTTTAATCTGTCCTTTACGGAAAGAATTTATGTAAGTAAGTAAGAAATAAGAAATAAGAAATATTTATTTTTTCCCCTTCAGCATTACATTATTTTAACATAGACACATTTAAAAACAATCAAGACAAGTAATATTAATTAACACATAACATTTAAACAGTTACAGAAGGAAAAAGGAAAAAAAAAGTAGTGATGGTGGCGCCTAGCTTCTTCTTGGATTTGAATCGCTGAAGGCAACTAGGGGAGCGCTTAAATGAAATTGACTTGTGGACTTGCTTGCGACAGAGAGGGGAGCTGCCGCCGCCGCCCGCTTGCATTAATACCCATACTTCTTTCTCTATAATTGTATTTCTCAGCACCCAAGGTTAAGAGTGGAAGAAATCACTTGCAAAGATAAGTCCGCCTTGTTTGCGCACTCCTGTAATTCTTGTTTCTTGTCGTCTACTGTTCTTCTTTCAATTGTGTGCAAGAAAAAGTGTAAGTATTCTATTCTATTCTGTTCTGTTCTATACGAATCCAAGTGCAGCGTACTGTCTATGAATGATGGATGAATAAAGAATAAATAATTCTGTTCTGTTCTATTATATTCTAAGAAGAATATTGTCAGTAGGATGTAGGTACTCACCGGAAGTGTGCGCCGGCAGAAGTCCTCGACCAGGGCGGACGACCTCACGCGCTGAAGCCAGCTGCTGTCCCCCGGCGGCCCCGGCATAGTATTACCATAGTGATCCAGCAGCGGCGCCGAAAACACCACATTTGACAGTATAATGCACCACGCCTGCACCGCCACACGCGTCGTCGCCCGCGCGCGAGACATGCTCACATCGCTCGCGCACACACCCGCAACACTTCTATTCAGGTGGCGGTCAATGTTTATTGTTCACCAGGTAATTTGTCAAGTCACTGTTGCACTATGTACATTCAGTTTCAATGTTTTTATTTTGTGTAAAATTTTAAGCAATCGGAGATTGCTAAAGTGTGCACTTGGCTTTTCAAATCAAATATAATAATATAATCATCAATATATCAATATCAATCAATACCAATAATAAATCTGTAAAGGATGGGCATGGAGTAAGTTACTTTGTTTTATGAAATACTGCGTTTGTAGACTAGTATGATACTAAAACTAAATTGACGATTTTTAGAAATGTTTTCTGTATGTATGTATGTTCATCCATAACTCTTAAACCAATCATCCGAATTTGATGAAACTTAGTACAAGCACATTTGATTATATGAGACACAGGATAATCTAAAAAAATTCCGTTCCGGTTACGCTAAGATATGGCACTCATACAAACCGAATTGTTCCGCGCGCCGAAATAAAGGTACTGCTGCGTTCAGGAAGACGATAAACCTACTCAAAGAAAGTAAGTAATTGAGGGCGAGACCGAAGGCCGAGCTGCGTACAGGAAAACTATAAACCTTCTTGAAGAAAGTAAGCAACTGAGGGCGAGGCCGAAGGCCGAGCTGCGTTCAGGAAGACGATGACCTTTTCGAAGAAAGTAAGTAACAGAGGGCGAGGCCGAAGGCCGAGCTGCGTTCAGGAAGACCATAAACCTTCTCGATGAAAGTAAGTAACTAAGGGCGAGGCCGAAGACCGAGCTGCGTTCAGGAAGACTATAAAGCTTTTCGAAGAATTTAAGTAATTGAGGGCGAGGCCGAAGGCCGAGCTGCGTTCAGGAAGACTATAAACCTTCTTGATGAAAGTACGTAACTGAGGGCGAGGCCGAAGGCCGAGCTGCGATCAGGAAGACGATGACCTTTTCGGAGAAAGTAAGTAACAGAGGGCGAGGCGGAAGGCCGAGCTGCGTTCAGGAAGACTATAAACCTTCTCGATGAAAGTAAGTAACTAACGGGTAGGCCGAAGGCCGAGCTGCTTTCAGGAAGACTATAAACCTTTTCGAAGAAATTAAGTAATTGAGGGCGAGGCCGAAGGCCGAGCTGCGTTCAGGAAGACTATAAACCGTCTTGAAGAAAGTAAGTAACTATCGCCCATAGTTACCTACTGTCATCGAGATGGTTTAGCGTCTTCCAGGATACAGCACGGCCTTCGGCCACGCCCTTAGTTACTTACTTTCTTCGAGAAGGACTTCCTGAACGCAGCTCGACCTTCGGCCTCGCCTCAGTTACTTACTTTCTTCTTTTGAAATACGAATTTCTTCTCCCTCTCCCTCTCCCTCTCCCTCTCCCTCTCCCTCTCCCTCTCCCTCTCCCTCTCCCTCTCCCTCTCCCTCTCCCTCTCCCTCTCCCTCTCCCTCTCCCTCTCCCTCTCCCTCTCCCTCTCCCTCTCCCTCTCCCTCTCCCTCTCCCTCTCCCTCTCCCTCTCCCTCTCCCTCTCCCTCTCCCTCTCCCTCTCCCTCTCCCTCTCCCTCTCCCTCTCCCTCTCCCTCTCCCTCTCCCTCTCCCTTCCCATCCCCCTTCCCCCCTCCCCCCTCCCCTCCCCCGCCCCCTTTACTGTAATATACACTTAATTTACAGGAAAACGTAAACGAAAATCCCTATCCTTCTAGTTCTCACAGAAAACGCGATGGTACGGAACCCTCTTTACGCGAGTTCGAGTCGAACTTGACCACTTTCAATAAAAATTGTTACCATGGGATATACACTTAATTTACAGGAAAACGTAAATGAAAATCCCAATCCTTCTAGTTCTCACAGAAAATGCGATGGTACGGAACCCTCTTTACGCGAGCTCGATTCGAACTTGACCACTTTTAAAAAAAAAATTTTACCATGGGATATTTTACAGGAAAACGTAAATGAAAATCCCAATCCTTCTAGTTCTCACAGAAAACGCGATGGTACGGAACCCTCTGTACGCGAGCTCGGCTCGAACTTGACCACTTTTTTTTTAAATTATGTTACTCCGGGATATACACTACCCATATACGAAGTTTCGTCCAAATCCGTCCAGCCGTTCAGGCGTGAAAGAGGAACAAACAAACAAACAAACAAACAAACATACTTTCACATTTATGATATTAGTGAGAAGTGAGATGAGACTGCGTTTGTAGACTAGTATGATACTAAAACTAAATTGACGATTTTTAGAAATGTTTTCTGTATGTATGTATGTTCATCCATAACTCTTAAACCAATCATCCGAATTTGATGAAACTTAGTACAAGCACATTTGATTATATGAGACACAGGATAATCTAAAAAAATTCCGTTCCGGTTACGCTAAGATATGGCACTCATACAAACCGAATTGTTCCGCGCGCCGAAATGAAGGTACTGTTTAGCGAGCTTATACTCACTTTCTTCTTTTTAAATACGGTTTTCACGCGAGCGAAGCCGCAGGCAAAAGCTAATTTAAAATAATATCAATTGTTTTAATCGCAACATTGATATTTACTTTTAAATCTCATAGTTTTTCAAAGCGTCAACTGAAAGAGTCACCCTATTGACAAATAAAAATGGAGGAACTGAGTAATCTAACCAACGACATTTTACTTTCGTAGAATCTAACAGAAAAACGTCGACCGTGTTTAGACTAAGTACAGACAGAAGCTTCTCGCACGAGCGCTCGACGCTCGTCCCCCACGGCGCTGCTACTTGCTACCGCACCGGTGGTGGTGGTGTTCTGCAGGAGAATCTGATGAAACGTGTAGACAATCGCGGTACAGAAGAACAGCTGCCATCTCTATCCTATCTCTATCTTCTCCATCTCTGCTCTCTACTTAAGGGAACGTATGTCTGTATGTATGGTAAGCAAGTAATCATTCGAATACGTTAGTATGGGAAGCCGAGAACGACATATCAAAAGGATCTTACAAAGCATTTGGTAGACTCTACCGCCCGGCTATTAGGTAAGTAGATACTCATGCTTGTGGGACAGTCCACCTGATGCGAGACCTGATGGATCGCTCAGCTCCGCTCCGGCCGGATAGCTGGTAATGTTTGCCATTGAGATCGTCGGTGCAGAGTGCGAGACAATAAAATTATCATTCAGCAAGGAACATTACAATATTATTTCCCCTTCGTTCGGTCTGACATTACCGCACCTTCGCCGCGGTAAATGTACATTAATGTAGTCTGAAGTCTAGACTCTACACTGATACAATTGGTAGGTACCGGACCTAGTTGTCTACTAACACCAATCTACATAACATAGACGCGACGCTGAACGGGCGTGTTTTATTTTATTAGTTTAGTTCTAAATTAGTTTTATTTAAACCAATATTTGGTTTTGGATTTTTATAATAATTATATATACATGTATATGTATTTTTTTACATAATCGATTTAAAAAACACATATTTTACATAATATTCAGATTTTTATTAGTCGTCGTCAGATAACAAAATTTTAAAACATATACAAGATTAATTTTGTCAGCCTCGATAGCTCAGTGGTGCAGACAGTCAACTGTCGCTATTGAATGTTAAGCAACGCTGGGTGCGGTCAGTTCTTGGATGGGTGACCGCTGACCGTTGGAGGCTGACCGAGGTTCGGATTCCTCGTAAAACTGTAGGTCCCTTCCCTCCTAATATTACTTGGTGGTAGGGTTTAAACCCGCCCGGGTTGGTACCACCGCACTGAATGAAACGTCGGTTAAAACGGCTATGTAAATAGTTTGTGTTTTCCGACCAGTTCAGTGTAGCCGGCACGATCAAAGGGGGAAGCACTGACATGGCACCTAGTTCACCCGGTGTTATGGGCTGACATCACGGACGTTGTAGGTGATGTAGCCAACAGTGTCAGTTTCCATAAAAAAAAAAAATTTTGTCAAAATGATGATGACAAATGATCAATTATTTATTAGTTTAGTTCGTGATTTCCGTTCAATTCAGTGCAGCCGACACAATCAAAGGGAAGGACTGCCACGGCACCTAGATCACCAAGGTGTTGTCGGCTGATCTACTGGTGCAGTAGGTGGATGTAGCCAAACATGACTCTACAATTTTTAAGTCGAGAAATTTTTATAATAAGCATAACTAAAATAAAATATAAACTAAATAAATGTAATGCAGACGCGCCGCCAACAAGCGCCGCGGCGGCGCGGCGTCAATACGGCTTCGTTGCCGATACCCAAAGATAATCCGATACCTCTATGCTTTCGTCGTGGCGTTCGTTCGCCGCCCCACCGCGCCGCTCCGCCGAGATCCTCGGTGCGTGGGCACCAGCAAAGCACCAGAATCTCAATAGTTTGTCGACAAGCTGGGGGATATGCTTGTCGACAAGTCTGGTGACCCACGTGCCAAGGCTCATCTCGTACGACAAATTAGCCTCGAAATTCAGAGGGGCAACGCAGCCAGAGCGCTGGGTACCGCTGGGGTGGGGCGACGACGCGACCGACGACACGGTCGAATTAGAGGAAATTTTAAACATTGAAAATGTTGTTTTTCTCGCTTCGGTATAGGCCCGATTTTCAGCGAAAGTGCAACATCGCCCTGGTGTCTTGGGTTTTGAATTGATTGGGGGGGGGGGGGGGGGGGGGGGGGGGGCTGGTTGGGGTGTCAAAAGATGCGTCTCGACGAGGGCTACAAAATGCAAGCTCAAAAACTTTTTATGCGGTCGTTGTTCGGCCTGTTTCGGTCAGAAAAAAAATCATATCTCAAAAACGAAATGAGATATCGAAAAAAAACCCTAGAGATATGCCTTTGGGCCTTGGGCTACATAAAATTATTGGAGGTGCGTATCACTGATGGGTTATTCAAAAATTGTATGTACCTTTGTGACGCGGAGTTTACGCGCGGAAATATATTAATAACTCCATTAGATGTTGTTGGTGTGTGAACTAGGTGCCACTCCAGTGCCAACACTATAACTATATCGTGCGGGGGCGGGTGGAATGCGCGCGCACCGCAGCACGTGGCGAGCGACCTCGCTCTCCGCGTGGTGCGTGTGAGGCGCGCGCGCGACCCGCGCAGCCCGCTCTCCAACACCCGCGAGACCTGAGCTAGCCGACTCTTCCATGTTCAGATAACACATGATGCTCTACTATCGAACTTCTACAAATTTACATATTTTTATTTTTATCGACGAGTCACCGAATAGTTCTAAGCGATAATTTAGTAAAATTTGGTTTTTTCAATAGCAAATTTCAATAAAAGAACTATTTTTCAAATTGTTTTAATATTCTTGAAGTGTTCTTATCCAATAAAATTATTTTTACACCGAAGCAGAAAAATTAATAATAGAACAGTCGTTAAAAAAGTTATGATTAAAAGTGGCAAGTGAGTTCAGACTTCAATACACACGCATTTTATTGAATGTCTATAAAATACTAAACTAAAAATAATAATGTTTTCATTGGACTGCTGTTTACTAAAATACGATACATTTGGAGTTTGTTTGATTTACAGTCCTCTTCTGGCTCCTAATTTTGTGTGTCTACTGTCTGAAATGTTGTGGTTCGTTAATGTTTTGCAACATTTTGAAGTTTTACTTTTAACTTTACCAATTTTTGTAGATTTCATTTACTTTTAAGTTTTAATTTTGTGTATAGACTAAATACAAAATTATATTGCCTGAAATAAACCAAAATAAACAAATCAAATAAAAAAACATATTATGTCACTAAAGGAGCGACTAACGTAACTAGGCGCAAGGAGTTAGGTTCTGTAGAGATAGTGCTTGAGAGCTAACAGTAGGTGCCAAGTTTAGTGGCAAGGTATTTGGCTCGCGACACCGGAGGTCTTGGCATTCCTACCGAACTACTCACCCGCCAGTCTAGCGCCTCACTATATAGAGGATAATTCAATATTTCGTCATCATCCGTTGAATTTCGCAATTCATTTAGTCGCGAAAATTAAATAAAAGTTGAGGAAACAAAACTTGGCGACCTATTTCCTGACCACGATACGAGGTACGGTGCGGATACATTATACATTATTTATGTTATCATCACCTTTAAAAAATTTCAACGAACAAGGAAATAATTTCGCAAAAACAGCAGTCTGCACTCCGGACTGGAAGTGAAGATCTCAAAATATTGAGTGAGAAATGTAATATTGCATTCATTAAAAAGAGATATTAGGGAATTAAATTATTCATCGAGTTTTTTTTTTTTCAATAAGCATTTATTTTGGAGAAATTTAAGAAAAACCGGGAAGAATCAAATCACAGCCTCGCAGTAGAAACCGAATAAAGAAATATGAATGCTGTTGGCGCACACTAGAGTCGCCTCATTTAAGGTGCGTACAGACATCGCGAGACATGCGGCGCGAACGGTTCGTCACGCATGCTTCAACCTGAGGCATGCGCGCAACATTTATGCATAACTCCTGAACGGCACATGCTCAAGCTGAGCACGCAAACAACCACGCACGCACATGCTCAAGCTGACGCAGCCATGCGGCGCGAATGGTTCGTCACGCATGCCTCGGGCTGTGTGGACGTGAGTGCTCACATTCGCCGCATACGCTCGTTGCGAAGCAATTAACGCGCTGCTTCAGTGCGAGCCGTGCGTTCCGTGTGGACGGCTGTTATTGTGTTGCGTGCGCCGTCCACACGGAACGCACGGCTCACACTGAGGCAGCCTCGCAACGAGCGTACGCGTCGAATACTCACAGTGAGCACTCACGTCCACACAGCCCGAGGCATGCATGACGAACCATTCGCGCCGCGTGGCTGCGTCAGCTTGAGCATGTGCGTGCGTGGTTGTTTGCGTGCTCAGCTTGAGCATGTGCCGTTCAGAAGTTATGCATAAATGTTGCGCGCATGCCTCAGGTTGAAGCATGCGTGACGAACCGTTCGCGCCGCATGTCTCGCGATGTCTGTACGCACCTTTACATTTTGTGTTCGTGTTATAGTGACACAATAAAATATGTTACAGTTGCCCACAACCTTAAAGACATACAGTATGACATTTATGTATCTATGTTTCTTCACGACTTCAACGGAATATCAGACGCAGGCAATAACACCACAGCCGCGAAACCGCGCTCAGAGAATTTATTGACACGCCTTTTGAATATCCCCATATCTAGGAAAGTGCCTACAGTCCATTATTTTGAAAGACGGAGGAAGCCTCGTAAGCAAGAAAGTTAAGCTTTTTAAATTAAATTTCAAAACGTCAAGCAATTATGTCGCAATCTAATGACGAATGGATGGAGTAGCGTTAAACTATAAGGTGTAATAGTGGAATAGTATTGAGCAACATTGACGCAACTTGCGGCAATATAAATCGACGACATTTTGATCTTTACGTTTACACCGTGTTGCGTAGATTTAATTCTACGCTTGTTTGGCCAAGCGTGTCGGGCCGAGAGTGTTCGTGATTTGGAAAGCTGAAAGTGGACTGTAGGATGTGTCGATTTCTGACCTTAGTTCCATAGGCGTGATCCCGTCAGTATTTCCTGCTTACGGTTTTCGGTGGTATCCAGGGTCGACCCTTTCTTGAATGGAATGTCCTTTTAATGTTCTTGCTCCGATGAAGATGATGAACTTTCTTTTTGTCACCGGTTGGTTGTTGGAAGTCAGAGAGAACAATTGCGAATCAAAATGAAATGAAGGTAGGTTTTGGAAAGGGACTTTTTAATTTTACTCGTGAAGTTTTCGACATACCTACTACAATCTCCTTGCCATATAAAATTTAGTAATGCCAATGAAATATATTGAAAATCCCATGGAAAATGGCATGGGTGTGAAGAATAACCAAGTGTTTTGTTTCCTATAATTTACGTACCGGTAAGTAGGTACCTACGCTATGCATGTAGATTTTGAAGAGTTTTACGCGAGCGAAGTCGCGTGCAAGAGTGAGGAGCCTCATTCGCTCGCTACCAATACGCACGCGTCGTACCCCGATTTAAATATCTAAAAAATATTTTTAGGCGAATTTAAAACTTCTCCTTTTTATGGAAACTGACACGGTTGGCTATATCACCTACTACATCCGTGATGTCAACCCATAACACCGCGTGAACTAGGTGTCATGCCACTGCTACGAACTATTTACATAGACGTTACCACGGTCAGCTTCCAACGGTCGAGCGGTCATTCATCCAAGTACTGCCCTCGCCCTGGTGTGCATATGATCACGAGTCACGACCTAAGTCGACCGATCGCACCACAGCTAAGTATTGAGGCTGACAAAGGCAACGGTGAGTGTGTTCCCCACCACCTATAACCTGGGTATCTTCAAAAGGCGTGTCAATAAATTAGACGACAACCTTTTTGTCCGCCTCATAGCCGGCATGGCGCCTCTCTGGGCGTGGTTTCGCGAGGAATGGTGTTATTGGCTGTGTCTGATCTTCCGTTTAAGTAACGCAGACACCCGCGCCGGCTGTATATAAAAAAAAAATGTGACCCGGTATGGATGGCTGAGTCAAAGGGGCATACAGCCAAACCATGCTCAAACCAGACCAGCGAATATCACCTGCGAGAAGGTAGGTGCCATACCGGAGACGGAGAACTTTCGTGGCTATACTGGACTAGAGAACACAGCCTAACCTGGCTATGCCTGGCCATATTACTTACGCAAGGTGCAAGTTTCACACCGGATCCGAACCGCGTGTTGTTATTATATAAGCTTTGAATAAATATATGAAGGAAGGTCAATAATGATTAGGTACATAACATAACATACCTGAAAGCTTTCACGACACGAGGGTGCGCGCGCGCACCGCACTCTCCTCGTGGCGCGGCGCGAGCGCGCGGGTCGCGCACGCTTCAGTGAGCTTCAGGAGCTTTCTGCCTGAAAGGCTCCGAGTTTTGTTCAATAGTACCTTCGCATAGATAATGATGAGTGTTAGGCGGTGCCTACCGTTAGACTATACCTACCGCTATACTACTACGATACGTCACGTACGGGGTCCATCTTACTATAGTTACGACCACAGAAGTTACGACTCGTGCATGAAGTTTCCTGTCTTTTTCTGCCGTGCGCGAAATAAGATTAATTTGGTCGTTGATACAATATTCTATTGGACAAATTGTGTTTGCTCTGCCATCTTAAAAACACAATTTGTTTATTTTGAAAATGTTTGTTATGTTATGTATAATACATTAATAAATAATATATTATAATTATTTTACCTTTCTACTTTAGGGTACATATTTAAACGTTTAAGCGTTAATGTGACAATATCTACATTATACAAGAATTAAAGGTAAGTATGTGCCCGGGCTGTCATGGCACCTTAATTCTTATATAAGCATAAGTGCTGTGACATCTAGCCAAGTTAGTGAAATCGTAGTTAATTAAAAAAAAATGCCCGCCCTTAATCAGTTTTCTTGTGTTGTTTGATTTGACTTGATACCTATATATACTTACGTTATCTATACAATAACACTTGCACTCCATTTAGATGTTTAGAAGTGATTATATGTATATTAAAATAAATGCTTATAGATGCATATTCAATCGTATGGCATGGATGGAATTATCTAATAAATAATATAGTTGGCGAGTAGAAAAAAGTGGTGAGACAAGATAGGGAATCATTGTAGATTCATAGTCTCTACTTAGAACTGATGAAGCAGTTAGGAAAACTGCTTATGGAGTCGTCCGGAGACCGCCGCGCCCCGTGCCAGAGGGTTTCTAACTCAAAAGATAAGCTTCGCCATTCAGCGGAGAAACGCTGCTTCGGTTCTTGGGACCGCTTTAACCTTCCCAATGGAGGAGTTATTTATTTTAATTTAGTTTTACTTTGATTTTAACCTGTTGTTATTTTTCCACTTTTAATTTGTTTTTAATTATTACCAGTTTATCAATAAAGTATTATTTAAACTGATTAACATTTTGTCTATAATGTTTTACTCTAGTCTTTAGATACCTAGATAGAAATTCTTATGTACACCAAAACATTAACAACATACATGGTGGACATACAGAAGGAAGGACGATAGAAGTAAATACAATAATACACACAGGAACAAATTACAACAATAACGTGCAAAGCCGGACTTATCACTATAAGTAAGTGATTTCTACCAGTCAACCTTTGGGTGATGCTGATGAGAGAAAGAGTAAGTTTTTTATAATAATAAAGGAGACAGTTGAGTGTTATAGTTTGTTATAAATAATCAGACTCCAACGAGAACAATATAAATACAACTTGATGTGCTTGTGTGCTCTAGATACCTGCTTTATCATTATTTGAGATTCGCCCGATAACGACTGGAAGTGGTAACGCACGGGACGGTGTGAGAGCGCGCGCGGGAAGGGACGACGTCCCGCCGAGTGGAGCGCGGGTAGACTGACGCTCGCGGCGACTCCTCGTCTCAGGAAACCTCGGAAAACCTCCCCTGGACCGGTCACTCCGACCGAGTGACCGAGCGCTGAGCGGCCGCGCGCCGCGCGCGAGCCCTCGCGCGACCCAGCCGAGCGACTTCCGCTCGGGACCGCCGAGGAACTTGAAAACCGCTGCATCACTTACATACAGCATCCGCGATGCCAGCCCATAACACCTTGGTGAACTAGGTGCCGTGTCAGTACTTCCCTTTGGTCGTGCCGGCTACACTGAACTGGGCGAGAAACGCCAAATATTCTCATAGCCGCCACCTTCATCCGGTGCGATGCGATGGTATCCAAGTTCCGACGTACCTTCACGACCGGACGCCGAAGCATCGCAACATCGAGCTACCGAAGAGGCTGACAAGCCATATATTTAATCTGTTGCCAAACGCCATACCAATATCAACAGAATGATCGAAGAGTCCTCTAATCAATGATAGATATTACATATATACATGTTTAAAATAGCTAGATGTGTTGTCCGTGCCCCGCAACAAATGCCCCGCCTGAATATAAATACTTATATGCGGCAAGCGACGACGACGGGTCGTTGAGTGGTGTGGGCGTCGGCTTTTCTTTGCGAGCGAGCGAGCGGTCCGAGGTTCGAAGCCCGACTGGGTTGGTACCACCGTACTGGGTGTAAGATGGCCGCATAGCAACTTCGGCTGTGTTCTCCTCTAGCCCAGCACAGCCAACAACCAAAGGGATATGGCACCTACCTTCTCGGAGGTGATATTGGCTTGTCGGAGCATGTGTTTTGGCCCCTCTGTCTCGAATTACATAAAAAAATATGATTTATTCCAGTCAACCTTTAGGGGATGAGAGAGAGAGAGAGAGAGCAATTTTTATAAAAAAAGCGGTCAAGTGCGAGTCGAATTCGAGTGGCGAGGGTTCCGTATCATTCCGTTTTCCCTGAGAACTTTCAGACTTAGGAATTTCATTTAGGTTTTCCTGTAAACTATAAGAGAGGACCCATATTCCCTATTTTTGTTTTTCAAAAGTTTTGACTCAGTAGTTTCTCTTTTCTCTGTAGGAGATAACGAAATAATACCTTCTAACGAACATTCTTGAATTCGTTATCCGAACCCTAAAAAGAAGAAAATTATGACATGAAAGAAGAAAGTTGACTATTTTAGCTTCTGATAAATAATCAGCCTTCTGATCTAATTACCTAATAAACTCGCTCTAAAAATAAGCCTAGGCTAGGAGGTTAACATACTGCTGGCTGCTTCTCGGACCAACCTATTATTAATGTTGTGTTGACCTGTTACTTTAAATTTTTACTTGTACTGACTCTCTTTTTTGCTCTCAACAACAGACATACCGTCCTACTTCCTCTTGTAATATTGTGTCGCTCAAGGTCGTGCCAATTGTAAACACCGAATTTTATGCAGACAACGTATCTACCCCTTTTAAACATACAATATCATTGCCTCTAATCCGCTAATCGATATATTTGGCTATCTATACCTATGTCATGAGTCCACCGGCACAGCCTGTGGGCAAGGCCACGCGCGGCCAGCCCGCGTTGCATGCATGCCTGTTTACAAATTGTCCATGCTACAATACGGGTCTACATTCTACAATACGCACAAATCGTTGAAAACCAAAGCTCTGAGATAAAAAGATCAGCAGGGCTATCACGAGATTCGCTACGCCGCCGGCTACGCCGAGGTGTAGCGTGCGTAGAGAACATAAGCCGCTGTGCGGAAGAGAGTTCGCAAATCTATCGCATTCGCTTCCGCGCAGACGCTTGTTACGCTCTCTACGCACGCTACACCTCGGCGTAGCCGGCGTAGCGAAACTCGTAATAGCCCTACTGAGCTTCTTTCCGCGCGACGGCAGCGGTAGCGGCACCTACATATGAATTGCATGCTTTTCATGTAGTACGCTAAGTAGGTTTCAGACAGTTTCGATCAATAGGAGACTAACAAACTTCAGGTTATCTCGCTTCCACATTATATTTCGTTGTGTTAAGTATGTCGCTCTCTTTCAAACTTTTACGTGCATTAGTGAATGTGTGCAATGAATTAATCTGTGTCGTGAAAGTATACAAATATTTACGTGTGCAGATTAAATTCGTCACATTATGTTTTGGACGTGATGACGTCACGTCTTATAAATTGATGAACACCGGCTGCACAAACGAAAAAGTGTCACGTTCCATCTGAACCTGTGTGTGCAAGCGAGCGATAGAGAGGCATATACGATAGTAGGAAATACAAAATATATTTGTCCGTCTTTTGCGAGCCTCGAACCCGCGGTCCCTGCCACCAATATTGTGTCACCGACCGACCAGACGTCTTAACTACCCGGCTAATCGATCATGTACCTAGCGAAGCGAATTTGCTCAACAGTAGGTGAAGATTTCATGGAGCGACATCTAGCGTCAACATTTAGCGTCAATAGTAAATGAAATACTTCAGCTTCGCAGTTAGGTAAGTGTTGCAACGTTGTAGTATGCGCTTTGATAATGTAGATGGCGTTATGTAGGATTATTGGGTAGATTTAATTGTGTTATGTAGAAATTTACAAATTTAAAGTTTATATTGATAATTAATATTATTAGTTTTTAAAGTACTCACATTTGCGATTTAAGAATTGAACTTCTAAGCACGATAGCTGCGAACCCGGCTTCGTTCTGGTAAACTAAACTTGCACTGCAATATTTGATAAAAAAATCCCGACCCTTAAAAAGTCAAATATAATTTCCGTTTACTTAAAGGGGTCGGAGGCCGCTAAGTAAATTCCCGCGCTGCTCTGAGTTTTTATATTTTTCGCGACGCATTTCTTTATATTAACCCTAACCTAATGTTGAGGCGGCGCATGTCGTTTTTGTTACGTTTGTATTTCCGAAAATAATTCTTAGGTGGTTATAAAAAAAACTAAACACCCTATAAATTTAAACAGCCGTAATATTGCTTAAAAAAAAAACTAAAAAAAATTTGAGGGATTCGAACCCATGGTCAAAAAATACAAATCCCACACTCTTACCACTGAGCCACGAAATCACATAAACGACCAAACGAATATCGGATTCCCTTTGATGGCTTTCGGCTTTCTTAGGAGGACAACTGTCACTGAGAGACAGAGAACTGGCCCCGAGACATTCATACTTTCAATTTCTTCTGACCTGGTACTTTAGAACCGTTCCCAGTAATCTTACCACTTTATGACGTCATGACGTAAAACTATCGTCCGTAAACCGACTTTACAGACAACCAATTTTTTTTTATGTAATCTGCTATGGGTTTCTGAGTCGGATGGGCCAAAGCACATGCTCCGACCAGCCAATATCACCTCCGAGAAGGTAGGTGCCATACCGGAGACATCCCTAGGTTTCTGGCTATACTGTACTAGAGGAGAACACAACCGAGGATGCTATGCGGCCATCTTACATGCAGTACGGTGGCACCAACCCAGTGTCCTGCCTGACTCCTGATGTCGCCTCTACTTAAATGTTATGCCACAGCAAGCTCTTTGAAAGGTGCGCTTTTTGAGTGCGCTTGACGCGTAAGCCAGACTCTTTCAACCTCTGCCCTCCGCCGCGATTCAGCGGGAGAGAAGGCACAGCCAGCACTCACTAGGAATGTCCCCCTTCCCCATCACTTTTATAGTACTTACGTAGTTTGATGTATTGAAATGGCACCAGTGAGAATAACGTCCGCGCGGCATGAAGAGTGAAATGTGCTGTTCAGATACGGAGTCCTCGTAGAATACGGAGGACACTGTGCAGGTTCCGTGGTGCAGACATACTTGCCGCTAGCTGGACTGAAGGTATGTATGAACCCAGTCGATGGCGACGTACCCAGTTTGCGTAGATGAACTCCCCTCACTCTCTCCTTCGTCGAATTGTCCACTGAGTGCTAATCACAGTCGCACTGTAAGTATAGCGATGGAGTTTCCTATTCATACCGAGGGTTTGTTCGCCGACGCAACGCGATGGGCGCGCGTCTCTACGACAAAATTGTAGCATTGTCGCGATTTCTTTATTTCCGTCGTCGTGGGATGAAGAAAATATATTTTCATTCGGTATCCTTTTCATACATACTTAAGTTTACTTTAAGTACTTTCTTTCTTTTCTTTTATTTCTTCTTTCTTACATGCACCACGCACTCCCGAATCCTTGAGAAGCGCCTGTGAAAGGAACACAGATCGGGAGGTTGCTGGTTGAGGGAGGGGAGGATTGTGTGTAGAGATGTGCGTGAAGTCACAGAATACTTAAAGGTAGTGATGTGTATAATGCAGACTGAGCGGGCGGCCATGCTTGTGCGGACGGTCCCGCTGCTCCCGGGCGCGACGCGGCCGACATGACAGCTCCTCGTGTCGAGTCCGCCTCCGCCGCGCCGCTAGATGGATCACTTATTTGCAATCATTGAATAACAAATCAAAACATTTTTTGTCCCCCTCGACTGGCGCCAAAAAATCGTGCGCAAAAACAACTCCAAGGTCGGATAATCTGAAGACGTTAGAGCCTTTTAAGCTAACGCGGTCGATTTCAAATCGATTCCTTCGACAGACTGCTGACGCGGAAACGCAAACTGTGAGGTGTGCGTCGAGTTCGGTTTAACCTTGTCGAGTTAAATGCCTCGAGATCGATCACCTGGGATGTGTCGCAGCTTCTATTTACACATTCTGATCTAATTACCTAATAAACTCGCTAGGAGGCTAATAGACTCCTGCTAGCTTCTCGGATCAACTTATATTATTAGTGTTGTTCCACCTGTTGTTGACCTGTTTCCCTTTGAGTTTTACTTCCCAATCCTTGCTTGCCAAACCTCTAAATACCCACTTTTCCGTATCTTTTTTAGAAGTAACTATATGGACTGATACCGTGGTGAATTTTTTAACTTTTAAGAATTTTTAAGGTTTAGGCTAAGTCCAAAAAAAAAACGGCTGCACAGATTTTAAATTTATCTATGCAGTAAGCAATGTACCTAATCAGTCATAGTTTATACCGCATTTTCTGTAGACTTATTGGGCCTGAAAACGTATTGGCCACCTGATAGCTAGTTATGTGTTTTTTTTTCTGAAATGCAATAAGTCTGACCCTCAGAGCTTTTCCAAAACCTTAGAGAGATACGGTAGCAGTGATATCGCCCTGTGTATTTTTCATTTCTTTGCAATCGCCTGATTTAAGAATGGGATAGATTATAGCATTCTTGAAAGAGGCTGGGAACACTCTGGTTGAAAGGCAATGGATGTGAGTCAGTGGCTCGAGTACTAATGGTAGGTACTATTATTTTTACTAGTGATCCCATTACTTACTTGTATTACATAACTGTTGTGTGTACTTCATGTAACAGTGATATTGGGATAGGTGAAGACAGAGGAACCTGCCGTATTTGCTGTTGCAGATGCTGCCTGGGCGAGTGGTTCCTCACTTTGATTTAAACGCTTCAGATTTTCCTGTACGTTATTTTCTCCCAATTCTGCATAGTGTTCATTTATTTCGTTTAGTCTATCTGGTCTATCTAGATTGCCTTGATTTGTGTTATTTGTAGTGATTAATAACTACTTACCTATTAATAACTACTTGCGTTATCTTGGAAGTAGTGACACCAGCAGCCTCCTTCAGCTCCTCCCATAGATTCTTATAGTGTTTCTTATTGTTTTCTACTTTTGCTTTGTAGTATTTTTCTTTTGCTACTTTGATTACGCGAGTAGGTACAGGACTAGTAAAAATATAAATAGGTATGCCGGTAGAGTAGGGTTACAATTATATTTTGCTACCTTAAAAATCTACTTTACTCACGGGCCGATAGCTACTCACCGTAGCTCAGAGTAGGCATACCGACACAGTTCTTTGAAATGCACACCCAGAATATTCGCATAGGTCAAATCATCTCAAATTCAAAGTTCAGGTCATAGACCTCTCGAGCGCCTTACGTACCCGCCGCCGCATTAGTATTCCAATTGATTATAACAAAAAGCACGTGTAAATATAATACCTATGTTTCTTATTTATTGCGCGAGGTCTTTAGCACGGCCTTTGGGCTTAATGCGCGTACGATAGGTCGAGCGGCAGGTGGCGTGGCGGCGCATGGCGTGAGGTGTCGATGCATGGGCCGATTGTCATTGTTCGGCATTATCACGCCACTATAACTAACCACTATTCACTATTTACTTCTCCGACTACAAACATATTTTTGATAGGTAATTTCTCAACCCTTCGCAGAAAAAGCGTGATTGGATATAGACAAGAAATTTTCCGGTAATGTTCAAAATATTTTGCAAACAAAGTTTTACAAGGTTAGGTACGCCGTCGTTTTCCGGTTTTATTCTATCGATTAGTATATTATCTATGAGGTACTTAAAATATAAACCGAAGTCCATCATTTGGTTTGTAAAAATATGAAATTATCACCCTAATAAACTTAGAAGCCCTAAACACTTGCACCCGCTCACGGTGGTCGGGGCAAAAATTTAATCTCAAGTCAGATGTGGACGGCCACTCAGGTCAGAGAAATAATAGCAGATTAGCCATCAAAATCATTTGTTTCATAAAAAGATCTCTTCCAAAATCTTTGGTTTCATCATTTCATTGTGTCATGAAAATGCCTACCGATCAACTCGCAGCAATGCGCCCACTTAGCGATCGCATGTCGATCACCCTGCCTGGTGAACGAGCAATGTTCAATTCAAGTGTCACAAACTACCACGACGACGACGACGCGACGCGGCGATGGACATCGGTCATCGGTTGACTCAAGGCGCTGTCGATCTAACGCCTGCCGCCCGTAAACTGAGTTTGAACGACCGTGACATATAGAGTAGGCACCTTCCGATGATAATGATTAAAAGTTAAATTACTGATTTGATTTAATTCGAGCGCGAGCAAAAACTTGGCGCCGACCGTCCGGGAACGCGCGCGCGGGCGCGGTACAAACATCTCCATAGGTACTAACAAGAACATTAGTAAGTACCTACTACTTACTAATGTTCCTACTACTACCTACTGTAGAGGTACCTACTTACTAAGTAGGTACTTCTACCTAATAGCCGGATAAGGGAACTGTATGTGCACAACATTACTAAGCATCCTAGGTATATACCTACTAATGGCAAGAATAAATCTGGAAAGTATAAGGTAAGGTTACCTGTTCGTTTGTAGACACAAACTAACAGGTAACCTTGTAAAGTATTTGTTGTAGTTTGCAAAATATTACGCATCGGCACCAAACGTGCTACCCATGCAAGTAACTATTAATTAAGTAATCTGTGCCCATGCTGGCAAGGATTAAATTATTGTTAGAAGAAGTAAATTGTATACAATGTCATTAAAATAATAAGTGTCCACGGCATATGACAACAACTGTCTGGAGGCCACACGGACTCCAGTCCAGACTCCGGAGTGCCCTCTCAAGTGCAAATGCGACGGACGCACTCACGGACCACATTCGCATATTTCCAGGGCAACCAAAATACACCCTGGAACCGTGGACAACCGCGTCATTTGGATAAGTACAAAGACATTAAACCCACCCTATCTCTTTGGATAAGTACCTAGTTGTATATTAATGCAATCACATTTTTAATTATCTCGCTCTATGCACTGGTAGATACATACAGCCAAAGATTTGTTTCCCGCGCCTACCGGGATATACAGGCAGGGTAATCAGAACAGGAACAGAGCAGGGATATGAAAAGGTCAGAGGAAATGCATTGATGGATTAGGAATTGAATATCATCAATACCACAGAACACCTGGAGTAAGTTAATTATTTTATGAGATACTAGCTGTTGCCCGCGGCTCCGCTCGCGTGAAATTCGTATTCCAAAGAAGAATGTAAGTAACTAAGGGCGAGGCCGAAGGCCGAGCTGCGTTCAGGTAATCGATAAACCTTCTCAAAGAAAGTAACTAACTAAGGGCGAGGCCGAAGGCCGAGCTGCTTTCAGGTATACGATAAACCTTCTCAAATAAAGTAGTAAGTAAGGGCGAGGCCGAAGGCCGAGCTGCGTTCAGGAAGACGATAAACCTTCTGGAAGAAAGGAAATAACTAAGTGCGAGACCGAAGGCCGAGCTGCGTTCAGGTAAACCAAAAACCCTCTTCCGCCTTCGGGCGTCGCCCTTAAAGACTTACTTTCTTCGACAGAATATAATATCGTTTACTCAATCTATTTATTTCATAAAAATAAAAAAGTAATATTAATAACTAAAGAATTAAAACCTACCTAACAAACATTAAAATAACTATCAAAGCGGGCATTTTCAAATGTTCCTAGAGCACTTGCGGCATTACCCCGCTGGATGGCAAGGCTTACCCTTTGAATGAAGTACATAAGCCCTTGATGGCGGGACACCAGTTGCGTCAACCAGCAGAGGCCCAAGCCTCTTTTGGCTTCACTGCTCCACGGACCGATGGTTTTAACCGCAAACGCAACAAATTCGATCTTGAATTATATTTCTATATTTGTTGCGTTTGAGGCTCTCCGCCCCGGCCTCGGCCGCGCCAGCCGCTCTTGAAGATGTCCTAACGTGACTTGGAGCCAATGTGAGAACACAAGTGGCGTCCCACATCAAATAACTACCCTTAGTCCATGGCACTAAGGTGATAGCATCGGGCCTCGTGCCATCCAGCCGGGAATAACCGCGAGGTTCTAGGATGCACGGTATATTTGCCGTCAGAAACGTGGACTTTATAATAAAATTTAAATTAAAATAACTCAAAATTAACTATATTAATTAACTTTATTCGAGATGGTTTAGCTTCTTCTTGAACGCAGCTCAGCCTTCGGCCTCGGCCTTAGTTACTTGCTTTCTTCGAGATGGTTTATCATTTATCAGAACGTAGCTCGGCCTTCGGCCTCGCATTAGTTACTTACTTTCTTCAAAAATGTTTACCTTCTTCATGAACGCAGCTCGGCCTGCGGCCTCGCCCTTAGTTACTTGCTTTCTTCGAGATGGTTTAAGGTCTTCCCGAATAGAGCACGGCCTTCGGCCTCGCCCTTAGTTACTTACTTTCTTGAAGATGGTTTAGCTTCTTCCTGAACGCAGCTCGGCCTTCGGCCTCGCCCTTAGTTACTTGCTTTCTTCGAAATGGTTTTTCAATTATCAGAACGTAGCTCGGCCTTCGGCTTCGCCTTATTTACTTACTTTCTTCAAGATGGTTTAGCTTCTTCCTGAACGCAGCTCGGCCTCGCCCATAGTTACTTGCTTTCTTCGAGATGGTTTTTTTGCAATTATCAGAACGTAGCTCGGCCTTCGGCTTCGCCTTAGTTACTTACTTTCTTCAAGATGGTTTAGCTTCTTCCTGAACGCAGCTCGGCCTGCGGCCTCGCCGATAGTTACTTACTTTCTTCGAGAAGGTTTATGGTCTTCCAGAATAGAGCTCGGCCTTCGACCTCGCCCTTAGTTACTTACTTTCTTCAAGAATTTTTTTTCTTCTTCCTGAACTCAGCTCCGCCTTCCGCCTCGCCCTTAGTTACTTTCATCGAGAAAGAATATCGTTTACGTGAGTGCAGATCCGCCTTCGGCCCCGCCTTTAGTTACTTATTTTCTTTTTTTGAAATACGAATTTCGAGCGAGCGAAGTCGCGGGCAACAGATATATAAAATTGTATTGCACCAATGACAGCGACATTACTTAGACTTAAAATTATTATTATTTATTTATCAAACAATTTGTTACCGGCCAGCTCACGTCGAGATGACAGTTGTCCGTTGTCAACATAACATTTGAAATTGTTTTTTACCTTTACTTTGGATTACGTGATTTTTATTATATTTTTTAATTATTATGTTAATCCCCACTGTCACTATAAAAAGTTTCGTCAAATTCCGTTCAGTGGTTTTTGCGAGATGCGCGTACAAGTAGGCATTTTTGCATTTACGATTTTATTATATGTATAGAAAGAATAGATATGTATAGACTATTGTGTTCAAGTTATAAAAAAGAAGAACTGTCATTTTCGTTGTATCTACTTATTTTTGAATTTCGAATGGATATTTTATTCAAATTGTATTTGCTGCCAGTTCTCAAGATATAATTATGTACTTTGGACTACGTGATTTGAAACGCGCAATAATGTTTATAATTGTTTAATTTTTTTTTTATTTTTGTTATTTTTTTTTACGTATTATGTTAACCCGGCATATAAACTGCCACTATACAAAGTTTCGTCTAATTCCGTTCAGTGGTTTTTGCGTGATGCGCGTACAGACAAACAAACAAACAAACAAAAATTTTAAAAACTGTTCTAACATGTTCAGAATCTCATTTTAAGCCACCCTGGTTAGTTTTTTTCCGAATACATCCAATGTACAGACTTTCTTACCTTTACGATTTTATTATATGTATAGATTGCGTTTGTAGACTGTATAATACTAAAATTAAATTGACGATTTTTAGAAATCTTTCCTGTATGTATTGTACGTCCTCCATAACTCTTCATCGATCATCCGAATTCGATGAAACTTCGTACAAGCACATTTACCTATACGAGAAACAGGATAGGCTAAATAAAATTCAGTTCCGGTTACGCTAAGATGTGGCTTTCTTACAAACCGTATATTGTTCCGCGCCCCGAAATAAAGGTACGGTAGCTGGCTTACTTACTTTCTCTTTTTAAATACGAATTTCACGCGAGCGAGGCCGCGCGCAAAAGCTAATAAATAATATATAAGGTCTTTCAAAATTAGTTCAGAGTACGCTAAGGGGGGGTTCTGTATCGGAAATAGATCACTTTTGAAGAACAAAGAATTTTTTTTTTACAAAAAAAATTTTTTTTATGTAAAATGTAAAAAAAAATTTTTTCTTAATTGTTTCAGTTTCATGCCAGGAACAAAAAAGTCTTCCAACACGTAGGTCTCTTTCTTTCAGAAATTGTGAAAAACCACAATTTTAGTTTTATAAGTATGGAATAGAAAGAATTTGATTTTTTTTTACCAACTTACATGTGTTACATAATAATGGTCATGAAGACTTTTTTGTTACTGTTATGAAACTGAATCGATTAGGCTATAAAAATCAACCACCTATTTTTTTATTTAAATAAAAAATAAATTTTACTTAAAAAATAAGCCCAAGGTCCAAAAAAAATTATATAGGTTTTACTCCCTATATGATACAGAACCCCCCCTTAGCGTACTCTGAACTAATTTTGAAAGACCTTAATATATTGGTAAGTTATGCGCGCACCGGTTCCGTAAAGCAGCATGTATAGGTTATGATATGAGACCTTTGCCCCGTGGACCGGAGTGCTCATCATATTGCAGCTAAAGCCAAATCGGCATGCATATATTTTTTTAATCTTTTTCGGTATGGTTAGCTGAGTCAGAGAGAGCACATTCTCGCACCAACCAATATCACCTCCGAGTTCCGAGAATGTAGGTGCCATACCAGAGGCTTCTCTTTGGATATGTAAGTTATATTTTAAAAAATAAGCTCTATAAGGTTTCTACCTGGTTCTCCTTATAGATTGAATTGCTGAACGGGACATGACAAAAAAAAAATTGTGATGAACCATACCTTTTTTTTTAATTTTTTTTTTTTATTGATGCTGACACGGTTGGCTTCATCACCTACAACATCCGTGATGTCAGCCCATAACACCGGATGAACTTGGTGCCACGTCAGTGATTCCCTTCGGTCGTGCCGGCTACACTGAACTGGACGGAAAACACAAACTATTTACATAGCCGTTTCGACCGACCTTTCATTCAGTGCGGTGGTACCAACCCGGGCGGGTTGAACCCTACCACCTAGTAATATAAAAAGGGAGTCATATCCCTTAGTCCTATATTATATATTATACCTACTGAATACGCACGTCATGTCTCAAGGAAATATGTATTGTTAATGTTGCGTCCAAATAAATATCTGAATCTGAATTAGTTGACATCACGGACCGGGACATAGGATATATGTGGCACTGGGCAACCATGTCAGAAGCTATAAAAGAAATGTGTGCGACCGACAAAGTTCTAACTATTTTTTTTTATGGAAACTGACACGGTTGGCTACATTACCTACAACATCCGTGATGTCAGCCCATAACACCGGGTGAATTAGGTGCCATGTCAGTGCTTCCCTTCGTATCATGTCGGCTGACGGAAAACACTAACTATTTACATAGCCGTTTCGACCGACGACGTTTCATTCAGTGCGGTGCTACCAACTCGGCCGGGATAAACCCTACCACCTAGTAATGTAAGAAAAGCGACCTAGTCTTACGTGGAATCCGAACCACGGTCAGCCTCCAACGGTCGAGCGGTCACCCATCCAAATACTGACCGCGCTCAGGCAGGGTTGCTTAACAAACAGTCGACCGACCGCACCACTGAGCTACCGAGGCTTAAAATAGTCATATGATTGTTTGCAGCCCATTCCCCGGCTAGCGATAATGCTAAGTCAACAAGATCGGGTAACCAAGTGAAATATTTAACCGATGCACTACCCTACTGCAACATCACCCACTCACCACTATCTATGAATAATACATAGGTAAGTACATAAAAAACCGTCCAAGTGGGAGTCCAACTCGCGCACCGAGGGTTCCTTATCGCCATGCCATGGTTAGCGCCACTCACGCCATCTATGGCGTGGTATAAAATGCTTCATATTAGTTATTATGTCATGATTAGTTAAAATGCTTCACACTCTATTCGGTAGATGGCGCGCGCGCATACACTTTTTGGTTTCTTCTATGGGAACCCCCGTGAATTTTTTACTTTTTCTTATTTTTATTGTTTTTACATCGGCCATAATAACATATATTCTGTGAAAATTTCAACGGGCTACCTATTACGGTTCAAGAGATACAGCCCTCGGACAGATAGACGGACGGACATATAGACAGACGGCGGCGTAGGCTTAGTAATAGGGTCCCATAACGGATACGGAACCCTAAAAATCATTAACCCCTCTCCGTATCTAAGTGGTTTATTGTGTACCCACGCGTTGGTGTTTCTTTGAAATTATGATGACATTTTGACCTCGAACTTAGGGGAAAAACCACAGAGCATCAAATACCTACCGCCCGCGCCCCCTACTAGAGGCGCCCTAAGCGATGATATTTGAAACCCAATAACCGTACGCTGAGCTGCTAGCGCTTCGTATGTGTGTGTGTGTGTGCTAGTATCGACACTACACACAAAGAGGAGCAAGTTAGGCACACGCACAAAACAAATGCACACGCAAAACACACATATGAAGTCATAGGCCACGCCCACAGGCTTCAACGGCGTTGCAGAGAAATCGCGCTCACGGCGCCTCTAGTAGGGGCGGGCGCGCGCATTTCATGCTCTGTGGGAAAAACATAAATGAAAAAAAAAACAACACTTTCTGCATTATTTATTATTTATTTCTTATAAACATTCCTAATGACTAACTTTAAGATATAAAAATATCAGTAAAATGATGTGCTAAGCTAACGGCCAGCCAGCAGCTCGGCACATACGTACGCACTATGTTGTATCACATGTACATTATATACACATCGCTTTGTCCCTCAGATCTAGACATTTCGAAACGTAAGCAAATCTATGTGGCCTGAATATGTTCCCACAACTCATGAATAAATAATTGCACCAAATTTATTCTTGTATCCAAAATGTCTACGCTATAAGTTAAAAACAGTGTAGGTATAGATTTTCATCTGTTATATTATAATATACAAGATCTTTCATTAGTAGGTAACTTTACGCTAAGGGGTGTATGTGTATCAGATACTGATCACGTTCCCACGCCAATTTTTTTTTTTACGATATAAAAAAACATAATAAGGTGCGCACTTCACATATTAAATTTGAGGAGTAGGTTTTTTATATCATCATCATCATCATTATCAGCCTGTTATCGGTCCAATGCTGGACATCAATAATAAAAAAAAAAATTGGTATGGGAACGTGATCAGTATTTGATACACATACACCCCTTAGCGTATCGTTACCTACTAATGAAAGACCTTATATATATATAGGTAAGCGTCATTGTTCCTATATAGACATAATAATAATGTATGAGTTGCAACTACCGAGGTAACTACCTTTCACACAGTTTGAGTTTTTGTAAGATGTACATACATACATACATATCACACACGCTGAATCCCGACAATCGGGGTAAGCAGAGTAATCGGTGTTGTGCTGCAAGAACTCTTGTAAATTGCAGCACAACACCGACCACCACGTTTCGCAAAGTATTCGAACAAGATTAAATCGATCAAGCAGCAAGTAAGGCACGAAGACCCACCTGCTGCATGACTCGGTGGAAGTACCGTGCCAAGGTGAGAGGTGGCGAGCCCGTCGCCCTTTAGCACGACATCTTGTCCTTGTAAGATGTTTGTATGTAATATCTATGAAATTAATATTAATTGGTGTTTCATAGGGGTTTGTTATAGTACCTGATGGCGCACACATATTTTTATATAATTCCATGGCAATAAAGGAACTTATTATTGTAAGAAAATGTAAAGATCGTTCAACGGTAGTTACCTACCTACAGCTGTGTATTCGCAAATGGCGAGCAAAGAATAATTATTTCCATATTTTCCTTAGTAGATAGATAGAAAATACTTTATTGCTCCAAGAACAATTTACACAAACCAACACAACATGTTTATGTGACATTTCTTCAAGGAAATCTTTGCATGTTTGAGAGTGGATCAATATAGCGTAAATATAAGTAGATAAGAGAATTGAAAATAAAATTGTATGTAGTCGCAGTGCTTCCCTTCACTTCATGTCGGCTACACTGAACTGGACGGAAAACACGAACTGTTTACATAGTCGTTTCATTCAGTGCGGTGGTACCAAACCGGAAGGGATGAACCCTACCACCTAGTAAGTTAAAGAGGGAAGAGACCTACAGTTTAACGTGGAATCCTAACCACGGTCAGCCTCCAACGGTCGAGCGGTCACCCATCCAAGTGCTGACCGCGCCCAGGTGTGCTTAACAACAGTCGACCGGCCGCACCACTGAGCTACCGAAGCTGAGATGTAACGTGATATTATAATATTTTGTTATTTTCTTGTTAGCATCGCGTGATAGTATAACAAGTAAATATGTGGCAATGTTTTTTTTTATGGAAACTGACACGGTTGGCTACATCACCTACAACGTCCGTGATGTCAGCCCATAACACCGGGTAACTAGGTGCCATGTCAGTGCTTCCCCCTTTGATCGTGCCGGCTACACTGAACTGGTCGGAAAACACAAACTATTTACATAGCCGTTTCGACCGACGTTTCATTCAGTGCGGTGGTACAAACCGGGCGGGTTAAACCCTACCACCAAGTAAGATTAGGAGAGAAGGGACCTATAGTTTTACGAGGAATCCGAACCTCGGTCAGCCTCCAACAGTCAGCGGTCACCAATCCAAGTAGGTACTGACCGCACCTAGCGTTGCTTAACATTCAATAGCAACAGTTGACTGCCTTGCTGTTGTTGGACAGTTGAATGTGTTGCTGTTTCTAATTAAATTTATTAGATATCCTTTAATGTTAAGACTTGAAGATTTAAAGCTTTCATGTAATGATATGGCAAAAGTCGCAATACATTTATTGTATGAATTAATTTGTTTAATTTTAATAAATTTATATCTAACTCTTTGTAAGCTTTTTATTACAACAGCAGCATTGGAATGGCAACAGAATATTAAAATACCAACTTACAACTTTCTAGTACTAAGGGTCTCTGAGCTAAGCCGCGGACAAACAGACGGACGGACATGGCGAAACTATAAGGGTTCTTTGTTGACTACGGAACCCTAAAAAGCATCAAGCATTGTAGACGTAAGCATATGCAAATGATGCTGCAGCTTGGGGTGCTACTACAACATAACCCGTGTGTGATCTCGCTGGAACAAGCCAACCATATTTCTCGGCTGGGATGGCGGACTAATTTACTAACACGCCTTTTATAGATCCCCAGGTTACTGGTATTAGGGAACACACTCACTGGAAGACGGTTTCACATTTTCGCCGTACCACACAGGAACGATTTCGAGAAGAGATGTGTTCTCAGAAGTTGTGTGTCAACAACATATGGATATTTCGTGCGAGTCCGGAGGGTGTGGCGGAGACGGATATGGGGGCTTCCCTCATCCCTCGATGAGGGAAGCCAATTCATCAGAGCACCGCGGCCATGGTTGACACACAGCTACAAAACGGGCTAAGTGAGCTGGTTGTTCGCCTGTGGTGTGGCGCAATGACTCCGTGAGCTTGGGATCACCAATTATGCTGATGGCGCGGCGCTGGATAGAGTTCAAGAACGCCAATAAGTAAAGAGGGCATCCGTCCCACAGATGACTGCAGGACTCCCATCACCGGGTGAACTTGCGCTTTATATAGCATGAGGAGTTGCGCCGGTGAGAAAAACCGCCTGCTGAGGTAAAGGACGCCCAATTTCTTGGAGGCAAGCGTAGCTGTGGTCTCTATGGAACTCCTAAACCCATATCTTGGACCAATTTATCATTGTTAGGTATGGCCGTACCCTGAAATTTGTTGTTGATATTGGGCTTTTGAGAGCACATCGCTTCTCAAAATAGATCCTTTGTCGCACTGCAAAGGAAAAACTGTCTTCCAGCTAATGTGTTTCCCAAATAAAACCTGGGGGTCTTTAAACGTCTTATAATAGGCCAGACAGCCCAACAACAGTCCGTAAATCTGCTGGTGTATGGTATCACACCGAGCGTGGTATCGCAAGCAGAGGTGAATTTGGCTCTGTCGACTGCACCATTGGTCCCTCAGCACTGCTACCCACCCAGGTTTTCATAAAAAAAAACCTGTGACGGAAGGACACAGGAGTGATCTAAAGAGTTCCGTTTTTAGCTTTTAAGGTATGAAATCCTAAAACGACGAGATAAGACCAATGTTCTTTAGCCTATGTAAACTTGTCTGAGAATAGAACACATTATATTTTCCCGCAATATGTTGTTTACCATCCCAATATGAAATTCAAATGTTGCGACGAAATATAAAAGTAGATGCAAGCCGAGCCGAGCCGAGCCGCAATGTGAAGCTAGGCACCAAACACATTTTGAAATTCGATTGGTGCTTCAGTCACATGACATGAGTGACGCAGCGCTAATATCTGCCGTCGCTATGGACACTCGCTATATTTTTATTCAGACCGCCATCCGTCCTTCCAACAAAGGCTAGAAATTACTTTAGAACAAAATAGTTGTCCTTTATGTCACGGTAATGTGATGTAATACTAACACCGTCACTGTTTTTGTCAATGACTGGCGCAGTTTAGACACATTTACACAACAAAAAGATCAAAATAAAACTAAAGAAAGTTATTTCCGTAAACATTCCTATATATTTATGGAACCAATCGTAAACCCCTAATAGGTTTTCGAGAAACGTTCTTTGGAGTACCATTGTGTTGGTTGGGCTACGCACAGTGCAGACATATTGTATGCTACAAGTATTGGTGCCTTATAAAATTATCTAGTCGGGACTAATATTAGACGAAGTGACAACTATTGGAGTATTCTGTTGTTGTGATCAGACTTTATTCAACATTTAATTTAAAATGTTACATATAAAAGTGCAAATGCCGTACAAACACAGTCCTCACCCAAACCTAAATTCGTTTATATCAGAAATAACAATACAAGCTTCATAATAAGAGTCCCTGAAACAAGATAGTATCTGTCTTACAGGAGCACAGTGTTATATTGAAAGCATGAATACTTAGTTACATTTAATATTTTGCTTTGCTGCAGTGTTGAGGTTGTATAGATATCAATTGAAGGAGTTGAAAGTTTATCTATAGGGCCTTAAGTGCCAAAACAATTCAGCCGAGATAACAAGAAAATAAGCGCTGAAAGTATAGCCACCCATAGACTGCCGCGGTGACAACATCAACGTGCATGTGTGCCAAATTGGGAGGAACTAGGATCTTAAACCCTTTACAATATTGTTAGGCTGGGCACATAAAACTCGTTGAAGTAAAAAAACTCTATGTTGATTTGTTTGTCACTTAGACCCTTTCTTACCCTTTCTTAGACTTTGAATTCTGGCATTTTGTTTGAGTGTGTGTTCCCCATAGAGTTATTATAATATACGGACATTATTATTATGGTTGTACCACAGCATTAAGACCGGATATACTCATATTCTCAAAAGCGACAAAGCATGTAGTACTTGTTGAACTTACAGTTCCATGGGAAAGTAACATACCGAAGGACCACAACATCAAACTTAACAAGTACTGCAACTTAGTAGACCGGATTGTGAGAAACGGATTCAAGACTGATCTCTTCGCTGTGGAAGTCGGAGCAAGGGGACTACCAGCGAAGTCGCTCTACAGTCTCTTCAAGAATCTAGGGCTCCCAAGATCGACGCTAAGCTCATATATGGAGAGAGCTTCGAAAACGTCACTGGAAGCATCCTACAGAATATGGATAGGTAGAGAGAGGGAGGTCGAGAGCGGGACTGGTGGTTTCCCCGCGTCCTAGTCAACGCAGACTAGCTGACGAGGGCTTGAAGCGAGCCGAAACGTGAAGCATGCGCGGGAAATTTAGAGTGGCCACTCGCTAGTCCCGGCCTCGATTAATACCCTCCTCTACTGCCGATGGGCCCAGATATGTTCGGTGAAGCCATCGTAAGCTTAGATCCACACCTTCCTTCTAGCAACACTAGCAGCTTTAAGCTGATGCGTGTACTTTGTATGTTGAGTACACTTGATTCTCACTTGTATTTATTTCTTATTTTATTTCATAAGTTAATGTTCATATTTTATATGTTTATGGTGTTCCTACAATTTCCGCATACAAATTTCATATTGGAACAATTTGAAGAGGGCCTTTAAAAATATAACACTAGGTAAGTTATCTATCTATCTATCTATCTATCATATAAACCTTTAATGATACTGCACAAGTACATACTAGTACTATGTATAGGAATAATATACACTTAACTAGAGATCATCATGTTACACTCACAGATCAAAGATATAGTGGCTAGATAGGTCATAGAGAGCACTGTGTATGGGAACACCGTGTGGCCTAAATACCTATCCTAACTTACACAACACAGTGCTGTGTGGCAACTCAGCAATCCCATGTCGACATCTACAGCTAATGAGGGCGCACCGAGATGTCGACATTCTCTGCCGCAAGCGGCAACTCTCCGCATAATGCAGCGACACGGTAGACGCTCCATCGCCTGTCTAGTCATTATTTCTCTGATCTGTGCTTACACTCCGGACGACACACTTCACAGATAATTTATTCTTATACAGGTGTCCCAGATCAGCTACTTAACCGCTCACGCGTCGCCGTTCCAAAGTTGGAACGACACTGAAAGGTGACTGAAATACCGCATTTCAATTTTGGAACAGCAGAACGGCTGACTTTTTGCATTGAAATACACGCTCTTTGAACATTGGGATAAGGCTCATTATACTATTAATAAAGCTAAAGATATACCCTACTTGATCTGACGTCACTTTGCCAGCCTAGAGTAAAAAATTAACTGACTCTTCAGTTGTTTTCGAGACTTGGTGTCGCATGCCATGTTCGCGCGCGAATTCGGCGCATCGCCCCTGCCGCAAATAAACAAGATTTTTATTGTTTTTAGACATTAGTGTGTTGTGTTTTTTTTGCATACATTCGAAAGAATACAATATACTTATCCAAAGTGAATGGATAAGTATATTGTGTTGGAAGTTAATATCCATTTGCGAATGTGTGAAATCGAAAACTTAACCTCATTTCACATATGTGAAGTGCAATGTTCAAATCACAATTTGAAATCAAAACAAAGGTGAGTGCACTATGGTTGAATTAGCTATAGATGTTCATAGATTTTTTCGAAAAAGCTTATTTCCTGTAACCTTTGCCTACCGAATCGCGGCCCGAATATCTCCGATGTTTTACATAGTCAGAAGTTGGGCAGCATACGACGTCTGCGTGGTTTATATTACTACCGCAGGATTCGTCAGCCAGCTTATAAATAAAAAAAACTACTTTTTGTTTTTGTGTTAGCTACAAAAATGGTTATTAGATTTTTTTTTAATCTAACTTACAGCTTCCATGTTTTTAAGGATTGTATGCAGCGAGGTGGGTGGGTGTGGTTGGGTGCCGTGGACGCTCTGTCGAGCAGTAATTATAATTTGTTATCTCAAATACTATCATCGCATGGAACTCTCTAATATCTTTCGAAACCAGATATTATTTAGATTACTATGCAACTTAATATTCTTTGATTTTCATACAATAATATTAAAACATATTTATTTATTTAAAATATATATAATTATTATTGCACGACAGTCCTCTAGCTCGGCACGCCACCGCGCCGCAAACAATACTGAAATACGGGAAAAGTATAAGATATAATAAACATGTTTGTAGCTTACGAGCTGAGTAATCTCACGCGGTAGTCATATTGTGCGCTCTATCTATCTGGGACAACCTGCATAATGTGAACAAACAACTGGACAAGCTTATTCTGTTTACCACTCATAAATTCATTGACATTCTGTGTAGACACATTACATGCTAACTATAGTGAAGAGCTTTGGATGCTAATACTCAACTCAATCAACTCAAAATATTAAGAAATAAAGGCAAGGACACAGTTTATAAACTGAGCAATAACAACAGTAGAAATTCTATTTAATTCAATACTTATAATACAACTAAAATGAGAGCGCATCGACTATGTTCCCATGTAGGGCGAAAAAATAGACGTAGACCCCTAAGCGTTGAGTTCCTTTGTACCAATTTTGAGCACGAAGCGCCATTTTTCTCATGTGTCGTGTATGCTGCAAACACCGGCGTGCGAAAGAGATGGCGCTTCGCGCTCATCCTTTGTGAGAGGGAGTTAAAAGTTCAATGTGGTTTTTTTCTGTGGTATGGAAAATATAGAAAAGAACAATGGACTGTTGTTTTATCAGGTTAGGCTTTCAGTTATGGTTTCGTTAGGTCAGGTTAAGTAGCAGCTTTCCAATCCATAAATGCAAATTTCTTTCTTTTGCTCAGAATCAACCATTTTTCAAATCATACCAACTTCTATGCTCAAGCATTTTTACTTTTGTAATTTGGATATAAAATTTAAAAAAACATGTTTCATAGAGCACCATCCTTCTTTTACAAATAATACCACAATCAAATCAATATACACAGTTCCCAAAGATCCAAGATGTCAGGGGAAGTTTATCACAATAGCATATAAACTTCAATATTAAGCGGTTCGGAGACTGGCTCGTGAACGAGTTGAATCGAGCACATTGGTTTATGCTTGAATCAAGCCTAAACGATCTATCTCTTGCTCGCTTGATGATTGAGTCGGATGAATTGATTATCCTCAGTATATCAAAGTTACGTTGTACAAGCGGTTTAGTAGCAATTTCACTGACAAAAATTTGTTTAATCGCTCTTTTATAATTCCTTTACTGAGATACCTACAACATATTATTCACACTTTCCTTTGTCAATGAAGCACTAACTCATCAAGCTGTTCTTGATCAAGCTGCTTGATGACGAGCAAAACTAAATCTACAAGCTTGATTAAAGCAACTTTACCATCTCCAAACCCCTTAAACAGGGTTAGTTCTGTCTGACTATAAGGCCATTAAACCTGATAAATCTATAAAATTTTAAAATATCTAGCAATAAGTTCGATGTGAAACCATACCCTCCTTCACCTCTGGTGAAAGGGCACGCCGATCTATTCTAGAGGAGCTAGCGTAAGTGAAACCAATTTGCAAAACTAGTCAGTATACCTCTTCAAACTTAATTGTACCTTGCTTGCAGAGTCCTTCCGTGCAAGTTTTATTGTTGGTTTACTGGCAACTGATAAAATATTCACATGATTTTACTTTTACTCAATTTAAAACCTATTAACCCAATCTTTCAAATTCACATTCGATGTAAATCAAATGTAACCACACAAATAGTGATCAGATCAATCACCATTTAGACATGTTTATTGAAATCAATTGTATTGCTTACTTCCATCTTTGTACACGAGTTCAACTAATACACTCAACAGACACTGCAACTCATAGGGTCGTGCGTGTTGTCGAGTGCGGTTCGGTGCGGACGCCGATGCCTCAGCGGAGCGAGGGCCTACCTCTTCTTGCGCTGCGAAGAGGCGACGGCTAAGGATCAGTCCACGGGCGGCGGTTGGACTGTGATGTTGGTGGGGGGAGCGGTGAGGTAGCCGGCCGTCTGAGGAACTCCTGCGCACAGAACACTTCGCATTGTACAACCGGAGGCCTAGCGATGACTCATAGAACAACAAAAAGGTCAACTAGAGGGTTAAGGCCACACAAGATATGCTATCATTTTGATAGAGTATCTTGTGTAGCCTTAAACCCATATTTATTTCTGCGGGAGTTCGTTTACTACACAATGTTGATTGGTACACCTTCAGGTTTGAGAACACATAGCCGATTAACACACAATGGGATCCAGTGACCAGTACCCTAATCATGAGATTTAACCTACTACGCTACGCTACGCCGTGTTCTCCGCATCATTTTGTATGGAGAAACGAAGTTCGCAAATTATCACTAGAGGCGCTGCTACGTTTCTTCATAAAAAATTATGCGGAGAACACGGCGTAGCGTAGTATTTTTTACCCGACTACGGCGAAGCCAACAGGAGGGTAATGTTTATTTATTTATTTTTTTATGGAAACTGACACGGTTGGCTACATCACCTACAACATCCGTGATGTCAGCCCATAACACCGGGTGAACTTGGTGCCACGTCAGTGCTTCCCTTCGGTCGTGTTTTTTTTTTATTATGAAACTTAACGAAAGGTTCCGTGTGAGTGCTGCCCTCTCAGTAGCAACTTCGACCTTCACGCAGTGCGCCGGTACCAACACAGACAAGAGACAAAGGCTCTTTACGCCTGATACACTTAATAAGTCCTTGTAGTCAGAACTCTCATCAAAATTGTTAATCTTGCTCTCAATCTGTGTTTTCGATAGACTGTAAGCGTTGTTATGACATTATGTGGCTAGTCACTAAATACTTGTAATAATATGATTAAAAAAATACCCTGCGAAGTTTCTTGCCGGTTCTTCTTTGTGGGTGTAATGGTACCGGATAGAACAAATTGTGACAAGTTCGAGTGCAGTCTAACTGCGTTATGAATGATCGATAAACAATACAATACAATACAATACCCTACCAACTAGATATGAGAGCCGTGGACATGCGTGCAAACGTTTTGTATACAGGGTGTCCCAGAAACCGACGATAATCCTTTAACAGGAGATAGGGCTGCTAATTACCTCTCAGAATATCTAATGTTAGGTTTAGCAAAAATGGCTTAGTTTTTGAGATATTGTCATTTTTGTAAAAATTCAAAATTTTCTCCCTCAGCTCATTTTTTTAAATGCCACAAGTACAAATGTAAGATTTTCTTAAATCTAGTTTTTGTCAAATATTTCTGAAAAGTAAGGCTTTCACACGGTATAATTTATTTTTTCACGTTTAATCCTGTTTAGCTGAAAAACGACTTAAGAGCCACATGTTAAAATTTTTTTAGCCCCATCCCTTGAGTTTGGCCCTTCGCGGTGAAAAAAAATATTACTACACTAAAGTGGCATTATGCAACAAAAATACGCCCATCTAATGTAGTTTTTAAAATGGTACATCACTTACTGATTTGCCCAATAATTTATGAGCTATTGTTTTTTAACTGCAAAAAGACTTTGATAACTGTTCTACCAACTACGAATTTGAAAAAAATAATCACTTGAAGTAATTGGTCTTTATTAACCTGTTAAAGTAGATGTTCAAATTGTTTACCACCTGCACAAATGCTAGCTCGACATCTTCTCACAAATGCCCGGTTGATGCGTCGAGCAAGTACTCGATGCAAGTGCAGATACGTCCACCTATGCTATGTAAATAGTTTGTGTTTTCCGACCTTGATAGAGCTAGACTTGATAGATCTCAAAGAAAGAATTACGGCAGTAGCTCAGGTTTTTTTTTATGTAAACTGATATGGTTGGCTACATCACCTACAACATCCGTGATGTCAGCCAATAACACCGGGTGAACTTGGTGCCACGTCAGTGCTTCCCTTCGGTCGTGCCGGCTACACTTAACTGAACGGAAAACACAAACTACATAGCATAGGTGGACGTATCTGCACTTGCATCGAGTACTTGCTAGACGCATCAACCGGGCATTTGTGAGAAGATGTCGAGCTAGCATTTGTGCAGGTGGTAAACAATTTGAACATCTACTTTAACAAGTTAATTAAAGACCAATTTACTTCAAGTCATGTCAGCCTCGATAGCTCAGTGGTGCAGACAGTCAACTGTCGCTATTGAATGTTAAGCAACGCTGGGTGCGGTCAGTACTTGGATGGGTGACCGCTGACCGTTGGAGGCTGACCGAGGTTCGGATTCCTCGTAAAACTGTAGGTCCCTTCCCTCCTAATCTTACTTGGTGGTAGGGTTTAACCCACCCGGGTTGGTACCACCGCACTGAATGAAACGTCGGTCCAAACGGCTATGTGAATAGTTTGTGTTCTCCGACCAGTTCAGTGTAGCCGGCACGATCAAAGGGGGAAGCACTGACATGGCACCTAGTTCACCCGGTGTTATGGGCTGCCATCACGGACGTTGTAGGTGATGTAGCCAACCGTGTCAGTTTCCATAAAAAAAAATAAAAATAAAGTGTTTATTTTATTCCAATTCGTACTTGGTAGAACAGTTATCAAATTCCGAGGTCCTTTTGCAGTTAAATAACAATATCCCATAAATTATTGGGCAAATCGATAAGCGGTGTACCATTTTAAAAACTACATTAGATGGGCGTATTTTTGTTGCATAATGCCACTTTAGTGTAGTAATTTTTTTTTTTCACCGCGAAGGGCCAAACTCAAGGGATGAGGCTGAAAAAATTTTAACATGTGGCTCTTAAGTCGTTTTTCAGCTAAACAGGATTAAACATGAAAAAAAGTATTATACCGTGTGAAAGCCTTACTTTTCAGGAATATTTGACAAAAACTAGATTTAAGAAAATCTTACATTTGTACTTGTGGCATTTAAAAAAATGAGCTGAGGGAGAAAATTTTGGATTTTTACAAAAATGACAATATCTCAAAAACTAAGCCATTTTTACTAAACCTAAAATTAGATATTCAGAGAGGTAATTAGCAGCCCTATCTCCTGTTAAAGGATTATCGTCGGTTTCTGGGACACCCTGTATATAAAGTGCTTCGTTATTCATGTCAAATGTTTCGAGAGGGTTACATACACACTCAAATAAACATGTTACGCAAAAAAAAATATGTTTTTAGCATTACTTTTCGAGAAATTTAACAAATCATGTTTGCTACCTAATTATTAACCTGTGTGTAACAGTAGGTAACTTGCATTGTACGGGGTAAATGACCGTACTATTTTCAAACGCAGAACAGCTGTTTGTTGTACGTAATTCACAAGGTCACTATGATTTGTTTTTACAACTACTTATTTGATAAAATTTTTTTGTTAGGAGAAAAAATGCTCCTATAAACAATGTTTTTTCTTATGTAAAGTGTTTGTTTGAGTACGTATGTAACCTTCCCGAAGTTATTGACATGAATAACGAAGCATGTTATATAGACAGGCAGACCTGTGAGATAGTAGGAGGCGGGCGTTGATGATATGAAGAGGTCGTGCCGCTGGCTGGCGTACTGCTCCCAGACGGCGCTGCGCTCGAGCGCGGCGCGCACGCGCTCGCCGTGCGCGCTCGAGCGGCACATGGCCTTGAGAGCGGACACGATCTGCGCCTTGGTCTGCCCCGCCGCCTCCAGCCCCTCCAGCCGCTCCTCCAGCAGCGACAGCAGGTGCCCGATCATGTCCGAGTCTAGAGCCTTCCCAACAAACAATACCGACGTCTTAGTACACGCTACAACTACCAACGTCACTCTTGTTCTAATATTGTTCCACATACCTAAACACGTAGCACGACGTATTATTTTTTTTTTATGTAAACCAGCATGGTTGGCTGTGCCGAGAGACCAATGGTGCAGTCGACAGAGCCAAAATCACCTATCCTCGCGAAATCACGCTCAGTTAGGTGCCATGCCAGCAGATTTGCGGACTGTTGCTAGGCTGTCTAGCCTGTTAATATGTATGTAGGAAACTGTGTAACTCACGCCATCTATCAACAACAACATCAGTCAAAACTTTGCTTAGGAAGGGGTCGAACTGAGCATGCGATGGCTTCACTGAACATGTCGGGGCCCATTTGCAGTAGAGGAGGGTGTCAATTGAGGTCGGGACTAGCGAGTGGTCACTCTGTATTTCTCCAGCATCCATTACGTTTCGACTCGCGGCAAGCCCTTTTCAGCTAGTCTGCGGTAGCTAGGACCCGGAGAACCATCAGTCCCGCTCTCAACCTCCCTCTCACTACCGCGATAAGAATTGTCATACATGTTGGCGGGGCTACAGAACAGCTTGGAGAGTGCCTCGCACGCCACGCCTATGACAAGAAGTGTCATACCTGTTGCACAAGCTGGTCTGTGTTGGCGGGGCTGCAGAACAGCTTGGAGAGAGCCTCGCACGCGACGCCTATGACAAGAAGTGTCATACCTGTTGCACAAGCTGGTCTGTGTTGGCGGGGCTGCAGAACAGCTTGGAGAGAGCCTCGCACGCGACTCCTATGGTCTCCCGGTACGTCTTCATCGCTGTCTTCAGCCCGGCTATGCAGTCGGTCTGCGTCAGTGCTGCTACACACGACTGCAACAGATAGAGCATTGTTTTTATAGTAAGTGTGTTATTGCCCCGCTCTCAAGACTTGACATTGCTTGTTAGTTTTTTAACCCATGAGACGTCGGTGTCACACATTATGTCACACGCATAAAATACTGTCGCAGTTAAACCGTTGAAACATTGACGGTGGCATTGAAATACCCGCTCTGTGGATAAATAAATAAGCCTCAATGATCTAAAATAAGGTTAAGACATACCCTCCTCAATTTGATTCAATTCACATCCTTTTGTCAACCTTGAAGAACAATATATCGTGCGACGTAAACACATTGAAATGACGCAAAGCAATGTTTTTATTTTTCATAAGAATAAAATAATGATAACAAGAGACCTGAGACTCGGCGAGGGCTGCGAGCACGGGCACCGTGTGCACGGGGCAGGCGAGCAGCAGGCGCGCCAGCCGCGGCATCTCGCCCAGCTGCGCGGCCGTCTCGCCGAGCGCCGGCCGCGTGCGCAGCAGCGCGCACAGCGCCCGCGAGCACATCTGCGACCGCGTGCTCTGCGCACACCATACTCATCACTTAGACCGCGTTCACACCACACAAAACGGTATGTCACCAACTGTGAGCGCGCGTTATGCAGTTTACTGCTTTTCCGTACATATTCAACTTTTCGTTCACACCGAACCGACAATACGTTATAACGCTATGCATAGTCGCTGACTCTCAGCAGCCCATTTTTTTAACTACGCCACTACGCACCGCGGATGCCGATTGGCCGACGCCACTACGCGACTACAGCGTAATGTTGTGGGCCTTAACGTTGTTGTATCGTGTTCTTTCATTGCTTTATTCCTAAAGGAAGACAAATCGATAACTGATAAAATATCCTCTCTCTGGATACCAAACACGTCTATGGTGATCGTAACAGTCGGTCAGTCTGGTCACTTTTAGTCCATGTTATTTACGTACGGGTATTAAGTACGGGTCCTCCGCCGCATGTTGAACTTCAGATTTCGCCGATTTCCGCAAAGAAAATTTATATTATGATTTATTATTTCTAAAAGTATGTTCCTTTACGAGTATACTGATGTGAATATTGTAAAGGTATGCCATAATTTTCAATTCAATCGCAATTTTAGAAGAAAAAATTGGGTTTTTATTTTTTTTCCTGACTAAAATATCTGGTACTTCTAAACAAGTACCTAACCACTTATTTGTTTGACATTGATCCATAGACAATTTTATTGACTTTATGGATCAAAAGAGTTTATTAATCTAGCTTCAGTATTTCACGAAATATTTGAGTTTTTGTCAAGGTCAAGGTGAAATTTAAGAAGGGAAGAGCATTTAATTGAGGTGATGGTGCTGAAGTTGCGACAGAAAGAGAGGGAAAATATAAGCTAGTAAAGAATAGAGAAGAACTCGATTTTAGAAGATTACGACTTTTTATCGGATTTTATTATGCAATTTAGAAAAAAATTTTTTTGCCTATTTTTGACAATTGAAGACGTGAGTGGACGAAAGTACTATGTAAAATTTTTTTAGAAATGCATTTTTTACCGTAGATGAAGGTGTTATGTGCCGAGTAATCAAGTGGCACTGACAGAAAATCCGAAATCACGACGGAAATAGGAGTTATTGAAGTGGTTAAGGTGTCATGGTCATATAGCACCTTATTCCAGTTTCATCATCTCCAAAGACCATCTCATAAATTGAATTTTTTGTGCATGATGAAAGAGCTATGTGTACAAAACACCTTCATCCAAATGAACGCATGATTTTGTATTAATGCATGGTTTTGTACGCTTTTCATGTTCATACAAAGTAAACTTAGTTAGTTATCAGGAATAGAATAAAATCAATTCAATCAAAGAAACTTTGACCTGATTTTTCTCAGCTTTTTGTTTTTGTTACAAAGCACCTTTGTCACCTGATGTCTTCAATTATTACTTGTGATTATTGTTTAAATTAATTTTAATGTTAATTTTAATTTTAATGTTAATCGAAGGAAATCAAGCTCGATAAGCTCGGAATAGGGTTGACAAAAATAAGGCGAGCTAAGGACTCGAAGGTTGTTTTGGGACTGAATACCGAGGATGATGCTGCAAAAATGAAGGAGGCTTTGAAAACTGCAAACTTAGTCGCGGAGAATGCGCCTTTAAGGAATCCTCTAGTCGTGCTGACAAATGTCCAAAAATATCATTCAGATGACGAAATACTCTCGCACTTAAAAGGACAAAACAAGGGTATTTTGGGGAAAAGTGACTACGCAGTAATTAAGTATCGACGCAAGGCTAGAAACGACTTGCAGTGTCACGTAGTACTGGAGGTAGATCCCAAGTGTCACCGCTGCATTGTTGACAGAGGGTTCATATTCTTAGGACATCAAGTTGTCAGTGTATACGACCAGTCACCGCTGGTGCAGTGTGGACGATGTCTGGCGTATGGGCACTCTGTCAGAAATTGCAAGGATGACACACACACATGTTCCTTCTGCGGAGACCGACACAAATACGCGGAATGTCCAATAAGGCTAAGTAGCGGACTAGCGAAATGCATAAACTGCAAGAGAGCAGGTAAAAACAATAATAGTCACCCAGCAAACAGCGACGAGTGCCCAGAAAAGGCTAGGTGGGACCTCATCGCGCGTAGCAAGGTGAACTATTGTTGCTAAAGTTGCCTCATCGGCTCAAGTGTCATGCTCTCAGCTCGCAATTCAGAATTCGGGAACCCTTAAGATAATTCAGGCCAACCTTAGAAGATCACGAGCGGCAACTCAGGAACTCCTTCAGGTAGCTTCGACTAGTGGGTACCAAATCGCGCTTGTACAAGAGCCTTATGTGGGGAATGTAGGAAAGGTAAAAGTTTCCGCACCATTTCGTGTCTTACAGGGAACGCCACAGGCCGGTGCGCATGTCAAGGCGGCTATCATAATTATAGACAATTCAGTAACAGGATGGAGCCTTCAAAAATTCTCCAACGGAAACCTGGCGGTTGCCAAAATACCTACTGGACGTGGCGACATCACAATTATGTCTATTTATATAGAGCCTGATCTCCTTGTCGCCGAAGTTGGAGCTACTCTCTTCAATGTAGAAAAAGTGGTGGACGAAATGAGCTCAGAGCGAATTGTGGTCGGGGGTGACGTTAACGCAAAGTCATATTGGTGGGGCAGCGAGACTACGAATGAGAGAGGCGAGCTAGTTTCAGACTGCTTGGCTCAGAATAACCTCCACATTCTTAATATAGGCAATACCCCTACCTTTCAGGTAATCAGAAGAGACAGGACATTGTCAAGCTACATTGATATAACAGCCTGTGGTGCTGACCTTCTTAATTATATACAAGACTGGCAGGTTAAACGCAACCTAATAACACTTTCCGACCACAACGCCATCACCTTCTCCATTAGCGACACGCCCACCATTGCCATCACCAAACCATCAACTCGAATATTCAACACACGGAAAGCAGACTGGAGGTCCTTCTCCGAGATATTCAGGGAACAACTAAGGGCTAAGGACTTGCATAAAAATAGAATTGAATGTTTAACTAGCACAATCGAACTGGAAAAGTCATTTGTGGGGTACACAGAAGCAGCCGTAGATAGAAGGTAGAAGCATCTATTCCGGCACCCAAAAGGAAACAAAGAATCGGTCACGTCTGGTGGAACGAAGAAGTGAAGGCCGCTCGCGCTGAGGTAAACAGACAACGTCGACGTCTCCGCGTAGTGACAGTCTCAAGAAGGGATCAAATCGTAACAGAATACCTATCTGTTCTAGAAACTTATAAATCTATTATAGCGAAAGCACAAACTGAGAGCTGGAGAAATTTTTGCGAGAAACAAGACCGCGAGAGTATATGGGACGGGGTGTACAGGGTACTTAAACTTAATACAAGTGCGAAGCAAGATGAACTTCTAAAAGACAGCACTGGTATCCGTACAAACACCTCTGGGTTCCGCCGAAATATTGGCAAACACCTTCTACCCAAAGGACTCGACTGCGGGGGAGTTGATACCGCATCAAAAAATACGAGCTGAGGCCGATTCCTACAGTCCAAATGAGAACAATCCTGATCCACCTTTTGCTATGGCCGAAGTTGATAAAGTAGCTGAAAGTTTAAACCCTAAAAAAGCCCCAGGCGGAGACGGACTTACGGCCGACATTTGCTGGCGTCTAATAAACTGTGATAAAGAATTGTTCCTCGCTCTTGCGAATGCTTGCCTACGTCTTCAATACTTCCCCATCATCTGGAAAGAGGCGATAATACGTATCATTTCCAAGCCTGGCAAAGATGACTACGGAGTCCCGAAGTCTTACAGACCAATCGGTCTTCTACCAGTCCTTGGAAAGATAGTCGAAAAAATGTTCACCAAACGATTGCTGTGGAGACTAGGAAAAAAAGGAGAACTCAGCGAAAGCCAATTTGGTTTTATGTCACAGAAATCTACCGAAGATGCGTTATTTACAGCACTGGAAAAGTTGAAAGAGGGCCTTGATCGTAAACAGATTGTCACCATGGTCTCCTTAGACATCGAAGGGGCATTCGACAATGCATGGTGGCCGGCGATAAGAGCCCAGCTGATAAGGAAAAAGTGTCCAGGTAATCTGTTTGGACTCATATCCAGTTATCTCAGCGACCGAAAGGTCACGGTACAATATGCTGGAGAGGAGGTCACCAAAGCAACAAACAAAGGATGCATCCAAGGCTCTACCTGCGGACCACTGCTTTGGAACATCGTCCTGGATTCTCTTCTCGAGCTGATGACAAGTATGGGACTGCATATCCAGGCATTCGCTGATGATATTATCCTGATTGTCAGCGCCTCGTCTCACATTGAACTCCAGAGACTGGTAGACAATGCCCTCGATGCCATCTCGAAATGGGGCGTATCCCAGAAACTCAAGTTTGCTCCACACAAGACCAACGCTATTCTTTTCTCTAGGAAACGCAAATATGACATACCGAGGTTCACAATGGACGGCACGAGTATAGAAATTCAGCAAACCATAAAACTGTTGGGCCTGACCATTGACTCAAAGCTCACATGGAAGCCACACATCACAGCGCTAGCGAAAAAGACGGCAAATATCTTCAACTGTCTGAATAGAGCGGTCAGAGCTACTTGAGGGCTAAACAGTGATATTGTAAGGCTCATATATATCGCAGTAATTGAACCGATCATTCTGTATGCAAGTAGTGTTTGGGCGGAAGCTACTGAGAAAGCTTACGTCGTTAAGCAACTCAACACTATTCAGCGAGGATTTGGAATACGAATTGCTAGAGCACATCGCACTACCTCACTGGTATCGGTAATTCTTCTGTCGCGACTACTACAACTGCACTTGCGTGTCCGAGAGGCAGCGTCAATGTACCTCGTCAAAAAAACAGGAACGACTGAACTCCTACCTTTTTTTTTTTTTTTTCTCCGTGCTCCATCTGCCATCATCTTTATAGCCTTTATCAGATTCGTTGCATGTAATTTTCCTTTTGGAAGCTGCTGTCCATCAACTACAGCTTCAACTTTAATTGTGCAGCAGGATTATAACTGCTCGGCCGGTACATTTTGCCGCTTTAGACGCGACACTACGTTTGTTCTGTCCAATAAGCCCACCGCCAGAGTATTTACGTGCTGCTGGAGGCGGATCTTATATTTTATTGACCGCTTCTGGATTTCCTCCTTCACAGTTGGAACTTCTAGGTATTGGTGGATCTCATCATTCCGAGAGAACCATGGGGCTTTGCTAATACATCGCAGGATTCGGTTCTGGACGCGTTGGAGTAATTCCGTGTTGGATGTGCTAGCTGACCCCCACAGTTCTATGGCGTAGGTCCAAACAGGCTTGAGAATCAGGTTGTATACTAGGAGTTTGTTTGCCAGTGAAAGTCGGGATCGTCCACCAAGCAGCCAGTACATGTTATTAAATTTGATCTTAAGGTGATCCCTTTTTGTCAGAATGTGTGTCTTCCAGTAGAGTCCTCTGTCCAGATGGCAACCCAGGTATTTGACGACAGTTTTGTGGGGTAGAGTCTCGCCTTTCATCTGTACCGGTGGACAGTCACCACGCCTCAAAGTGAAAGTTATGTGTGCGGACTTCGATGAGCTTGCTTGTATACGCCACTTGTTTAGCCATTCATCAACTTTGTGGAGGTGTTTCTGTAGTATGTTTGATGCCAGTATAGGGTCAACGCTGCTTGCAAGGCATGCCGTGTCGTCAGCATAGGTTGCGCTGAGGATGTTATCTGATTCCGGTAAGTCAGCTGTGTAGATGGTATACAATACCGGGCCAAGGACTGATCCCTGCGGAACTCCTGCTCCGCATACATGGAAGGGGGAGTACTCCTCTCCAAACTTCACTTGGAACGACCGCCCATCCAGATACGAGGCTATTGTCATGTGTACCGTGTTTGGAAGTGTTTTCTTTATCTTATATAGTAGTCCTTTATGCCAGACTCGATCAAAGGCCTGCTGTATATCCAGGAACACCGCCGAGCAGTATTCCTTTTTCTCGAATGTGTGTCTTACCTTTTGTACAACACGGTGTACCTGCTCGATTGTCGAATGTTGGGATCGGAATCCAAATTGGTGGTCAGGTATGATGTTTTCTTCAGTCATTATTGGCTTTAGACGACTTAGGAAAATTGTTTCAAATACTTTCGACATGACGGGAAGCAGGCTGATTGGTCGGTAGGAGGAAACTTCGTTTGGTGGTTTTCCATCTTTGTAGATCATTATTATCTGAGACACTTTCCACAGTCGCGGGAAATAATGCAGTCTGAGCATGGCATTGAAAAGAACAGTCAGGAACACTACAGCTTTCCTTGGCAGTTTTTTAAGCACTTCGGCTGTAATCAAGTCATGTCCTGGTGCCCGTTTGTTTTGTAGCCGCCTGATCAGCCTTACCACTTCTCTTGGAGTTGTGAGTTTCAGTGGCAAAGACATTTGCTGGTCGCTCTGTAGGTACTCGTCAATCTCCGCCTCTGTTGCCTTGTCATTTGAGACATTGGGTTGAAACACCTTTTGCAGAAAATCACCAAACACGTCAGCCTTCTCCTTACAACTTCTGGCCCATGTGTCATCAGCTCGTCTCAGAGGTGGAACAGACTTTTGAGGCTTCCCGGAGGTCTCTACTATCTTCCAGAGGGAGTGCTCATCGTGTCTTGTCGGAGACAGTCCTTCGAGTTTGTTTTGTAGTGTCTCATTTTTCACATTCTCGATTAATGATTTGAGTTCTCGTTTAGCCTTGTTGAGTCTTACTCTGTCTACTGGATGTCTGCCATTTTGCCACTGTCGCCTTAGTCTGCGTTTTTCTGCAACCTTTTCCCTAACCTCCAAAGGGTAATTTTCGGGTTTCGTTTTGCCTGAGTGACAGGGAGTCGATTTCCACGCGGATTCTTGGATAGCGTTCGTGATGGTGAATACCGCATCCTCAACTTCATCTGATGTTTTGAGGGAAATTTGTAGATTTATGTTCGTCTCCAGGTGGTCCTGGAATGCACTCCAGTCAGTTTTCTTGTTATAGAGTGTGCAAGGCTTCTGCTTTATAACAACCATGGTACTCAGCGTCATTATAATAGGTGTGTGATCCGATGAACTGTCCAGGCAAGATTCAATGCTATGATACAATTCGGTTATACCTTTTGAGACAAAGAAATCAAGAAGATCTGGAGTCTTCTTCGGATCAGTCGGCCAGTAAGTTGGCTCTCCGGTCGACACTGCTTCCAAATTGTTGCTATCCATACATCTTTTTAGATTTCACCCTCTTGTCAATGTCATTCTTGAGCCCCAGTGTATATGTTTTGCGTTCCAATCACCGCCAACCAGGAACCTGTGGCCGAGCGTACCAAAGAATTGGGTAAACATTTCTTCATTAATGCGATGTTTTGGAGGACAGTATATGGACGACACAGATAGTAGACCCTGCCAGTCATCAACTGATATGGAAGTTGCCTGTAAGTAATCATGTCGGTACTCGCACAATTCATGATGTTTGATACTGCTTTTTATTATTATAGCAGTTCCTCCGTGGGCAGTGTCATCTGGATGATTAGTAAGATAGCATGAGTATCCCCTCAGTGTAAACGCCCTTCGGTCTGTAAGATGTGTTTCGGATAAGAGCAAGATATCTAATTTGTTATTAGCCAGTAGTAATTCCACTTCGTGCTTGTTTGCTGCAAGTCCATTAGTGTTCCATGCGGCAATTCTCAAGTTGTTAATGAATTTTGCCGACGAGTACGGTAATTAGGCCCACTAAGTTTCCTATTTGTTGTACTAGAGTGTCAATTTTCTCCGATTGTTTGATAAGAAGAGATTCTAGTATATTGGTTGGCTGAGATTCTCGCTGATCTCTGGTATTCTTTACTGCATCTGCATAATTTTGTCTGGCACCCGGTGTTTCATTGGAAGTATCTTTGACCGTATGTTGCCTGGTTGAGCTGTTGTTCATTCCATGGTAGTTAGAACTGATTCCAGGAGGTTGAATGTTGACATCCAAAGGATTTCTATTTAGAGTTTTTGAAGTTGGTTTTGGGAATTTCCTGGCCAATATTTCTCTATAAACTTGACATCCTTTATAGTTTGCAGGGTGTTTTCCGAGACAGAGAGCACATGTGGCTGGGGTATTCCTGTCCTTCTTTGTACAGTCCGATGTCTTATGGCTGCCTGCACACTTGACACACCGATATGGCCTCATACAGTTGTTCTTTGTATGACCATACTGCTGGCACCGTATACACTGGGCAATTGTTGTCACCTTTTTCGGATCTTCGATCTGGACTCTTTGATTGTAAATGTATTCCAGCTTCTTTACTTCCCTATTGTTGATGGAGGGCTCAAGATTCACGAAAAAGGTGTCGAGAGGTTCTTTTGTAGTTCGACTACGGGCACAGACAATCTCTCCTCTGACTGTGTTGCCTGTTGCTGCAATACTTTCTATTATTTCATCCTTTGGTGTAGTGTGATGCAGGTGTTTGATTACTATTCTGTAGCTCCTCTCTTCCTTTCTTGTGAAAGTATGACCTATTAGTCCTTTACTCCTTATATGACTAATAAGTGTTTTATAAGTTTCTACAGAATCGCTAGTGATCCTTAGCTGGTTTTTTGATATGACTTTATAGCTGTATGTTCCTTCCCTTATGTGGAACAGTGGTCTTGATGTGGACGCCGACAAACAGCAGTCCGACAGCCAAACAAATAAAGCAGCGAAAACACCAAAACCGTCTAAGCCACCACCAATAATTCTCTATGGCATTGACGACCTGAACTCCTACCTGACGACAGAATCCTCGAAACCAAATGTAGTCCTTTTGAGTTGGACCACCCTGCCCAAAGGGAGATTGTGACGTTTACCTGTCTGGAAAATGAAGACGAGGTACATTGGAGCGACCACGAGGAAGTCAGAATATACACTGACGGCAGCAAAATTGATGTTTGTGTTGGCGCTGCGTACACTTGCTGGTCTGATAAAATGGAAATAAAGAAAGCATGTTTCAAACTCTCAGACTATTGCACCGTGTTCCAGGCTGAACTGTACGCAATAAAGAAAGCCTGCGAGTTCGTTAAGACCGAAAAGAGGCAGTGCCATATTCTTAGCGACTCGAGATCCGCCCTACAAACGCTCACCGATACTGGCAACACCCACCCGCTGGCAGTTGATATTAGAATCCTAATTAAGCAGATACGCCAGAACGATGGATCTCTAAACTTATACTGGATAAGGGCACATGTCGGCACGGCAGGAAATGAAAGAGCGGATGAGTTAGCGAAACACGCAGCAACGAAACTAAGGGTCTCGCCGGCGTATGATAAATTCCCCCTGTCATACGTTAAGTACCACTTAAGACAGCGAACAATAGCCCAATGGCAGGGAATCTATGAAAGCTCCACAACTGGCCAAGTAACTAAGCTGTTCTTCCCTAAAGCCACAGGTGCTTACAAAATACTAAGGGAAATTCACCTCACGAGCACCAGGGCTCAGATCTGGAGTGGACATGGTGGCTTTGCTGCGTATCTACACCGCTTTAAACTTAGAGACTCCCCTTCGTGCCCTTGTGATGGGGCTAGCACTTAAACCGTCCAGCACATTATCGCAGAGTGTCCAAGATTCTTAAGCGCGCGTTTCGACTTTGAGCACTCGGCAGCCATGAGTGTTGCACCAAGAAATTGGCCTACTCTTATGAGCGACCCTCAAATAAACAAAACGTTCGTGAAATATCTCGAAAAAATTGCCAATATCATTATTAGAGACAACAAATAGGAAATAAATGAAATATTTTGGCTGTATATATTTGACGTATGTATTTATTAAATATAATTTATGTATATATTTATATAGTAGTATAGTATGTATATAGTATTTACTCTCACCATTAATTTATTTTAGCAGTTTCAAAATTTGATATGACTAACCAGTCTCGGCATGTACAGCTGAGACAAGACTGGAACTAAATAAATAAAAAAAAAAAAAAAAAAAAACAAATGTTAATTTTAATTAAAATTTCGATGTTCTGAAGAGCATACCTGGCCGGAGTCTTTCGCGAGGGCGGAGAGTGTTTCATGCAGTAGCTCCTGGAGGAATCTCTTGGGGCTGCGCACGGACCACTGCGGGTTCTGGAGGAAGAGGCGCAGGTACACGCCCCCGACCACCACCTCGCCGGGCGGCGCCCACGCCCCCGCGCTCGGCTCCGCACCCTCCACCACTGTCAGCGTTGCGTTCGGCGAGCGCAACTGTGCCGAATGGTGTCTGCAGACAAAACGCCCCAAGTTGAGAAGTGAACGGTTTGATAGACGTTGTATAGAGCTTTTATTAATATAGTTTTTTAGTATTCTTATATTTTATAAGATTACTAGGACAGTAGAACTGTCTGGATTTTTTTTCTTCATTTTGTTCTATCGTAGAACTAATAGTAGAACTAGATGGACTAACCCCTTTACTCAGCTCTTTCAATTAGCTTGATCCAATTTTTGAAGTGAAATTCAGATGGCATTAACCAATTGAAGAAACCAAGCAAAGGCCTTTTTTAAATACTGCAACCCAATCGATCCAAATGAACAAAATTAGAGAAAGTAGGCGTGTATTAACATTGGTCGTGGTCTGATCTGAAACTATTCGCAGCAAGTTGAAATTTTTGCTTTTATTACTGAGTATTTTAAGTACGGGCCGACACAAGGAAGTATTCTAGGCCATCAAATGTTTACGGTATTGTCAGCTTCGGTAGCTCAGCGGTGCGGTCGGTCGACTGTTGTTAAGCACACCTGGGCGCCGTCAGTACTTGGACGGGTGACCGCTTGACTGTTGGAGACTGACCGTGGTTCGGATTCCACGTAAAACTGTAGGTCCCTTCCCTTCTTACCTTACTAGGTGGTAGGGCTTATCCCGCCCAGGGATAAAAATCTGGATTTACTTGCAAGCTTCGACACAGAAGTGGATATGATTGAAGTGAAACCTAAAGAGGAATATTTGACACGGCTTCACGAGGCAACTGAATCAATACTGACGTGTCCTTGATCTGTGCGACGGTGTCGGCGGCGGCGGAGCGCGCCGCGTCGTCCCACACCAGCTCCGGATGCTCGTGGTTCGAGTCGAACATGTGCACGGCCGCGCCGCCGCCGCCGCCGCCCCCCGCGCCGCCAGACTCGCGCATCGCGTCCGCAAACACAGGTGGCAGGTAGCGGCACATGCATAGCCGCACCTGTCCATGTTACACCAGTACATTTTACATTTTCAGTAACTTGGCGGCGAATTTTGCGGCAATGGGTGAGTTGGATATTGCTATACTGATCAAAAATATAACCGTAAAACAAAGTAGTTACAAACATTACTGCATGGCAAAGTCAGCTCGGACGCCCCAAACGTTCGTGTGTTGGGATTGGCTCTTTCCAAAATCTAAAGCTATTGGTGCAAACCCCCCGCCCCTCACAACAACCACCGCCAGCTGTGATTAGTTCATGCTGCATTCCTATGCAACCCCGCCCCCCCCCCCCCCCCTGCGCTCCCGCTACCCTCAACTCAGCCTCCCCGCTCCTGTTGTATTCTTGCATATAGTATTAATGATGGGAATCTAAAATTGAAACATATCCCTCATCACCTAACGTGACATTGTTATAAAAAACGCATAAGTGTTCACAAAATATTCTAGCCTGACATAATCTGTATGAGATAAGTGAGTGTCGTTGGGATAACCTTGGGCCCGTGCAGCTTGTCGGCCATCATCCTCGCCAGCAGGTCTGCGGCCGCCTCCCTCGTCTCCGGCACTTTACTGTTGCAGAACAAGTCCAGCAGGTATACCACTCCACCTGACCAGATTACATTGTTTCAGTAACAATATTCATTGAGTACTCTCAACTGAGCTTTCTGCAATATAACCTCAATAAATTCGTGAACGAATTCTGTTTGTAAAAATATTCTTTTAGAAAAAAAAATCCCCCCTGTCATTTGATGTGCTGACATCACTAACATTTCTTGCAAATAAAAAAATAGTCTGATCTAATTAAATCGTGTGATCCATCCTCTGCGATTATGCTAGATAGATAAGGCAGAGTTAACAGTTGCAGGAAGGAGGATTATGCTCTGATTGTCTACGGTTCCACTAATCATAGGATTTTTCCGTGAGTTAATCTTGAGATTAGCGGAATAAGAGGATAATTCTCCTTCCTGCAATTGGGCATAAGAGGTTAAAGAGAGCAGATGTACTCGCAATATTAATAGGAATTAATCCAACAATATATAAACAAATAACAGTCTAGATATGATTGCAGAAATATCATTAGAAACCAACAACGATGTTTCTAATAGTAGAATTTTGTAAACACTAAATTGTAAAACAGGTGGGTTCCACCTACGCTTACTATAATCAGTTTTGTGGCAGAGGATACCTTTGCTGAGAACCTCCTTCACGATCTTAGTGTTGACAACGAGAGCGTTCAGCACTGTGAGTATAGTGATGTGGTCGTGCGGCAGACACGGCATGAGGCCGAGCAAATGCCCCAGCACGCCGCTCGCCGCGACGTCCTCCACGCACTCCCGGTCGCCGGTCACGTGCAGCACCACCTGCAGCGCCGCACGCTGCAGCTCCGGGTAGCCCCGCGCCGAGAGCAGCCCGAACAGCAGACCAAACTGCCCGATGCACTGGATCTCCACGCCTGCACGCACACACTCCGCACCCTCACAATACATTCACTATACACGATGACAGTGAAACCGAGTGCGAGAAAAACAACCGCCGCCGCCGGGTGGGATGACCACTTCTAGTTCATCTTATATTATTTTTACATTTTGTTTTATTTTATGAATACTTCCTGTTCATTCGCTAAACCTTAATCAAACCCAAGGATGATTCTATCTAACAGATTCTCGTGAAATAAATAGCCTCAAGAAGTGATAAGTGCTACCTCAGTGATCGGTTTTAAAAACCAATTGGACAAAAACTAAAAAAAAAAACAATAAAAAATAAAGGCAATAAAGTGAAAAAAATTCAAAATTAATTAAACAAAATAACAACAAATTATAATACTAAATTAAAGTGAGAATCGAGTGTACTCAACATACAAAGTACACGCATCCGCTTACAGCTGCCGGTGTATACTACAACAAATATAATAACTCTTGGAGGCTGGCGCTGTCAGCGGTAATTCAGTTTTTTTGTATAAAGTGTAAAAAGAGGCTCAAAATAATAATAATATCTCAATCAGCTGCAAGCGACGCCTGCTACTTTGAGGCCTACTAGACTTAAATAACATTTAAAAACAAAACATTCAAGGCCATTTCTAATAGAGTAATCATTCTGTGAGATAGCAACAGGGAGTATGGCAGCACAGAGCGCTCGGCACCTGGATTCTTGCTGATGACGTTGGCGAGGGCGGTGAGCGCCATCACCAGCTCGCTCACGCGCTTGTTACTCATCTCGCCCAGCGACTCGTCGTGGATGAACGCCAGCAGGTCCAGTACCAAGCCGGGCGGGTTCTGGAAGACAATAATATGTTCATTTACATTTCTTGAGGATGAGCAAAAACGTATGGGACGCATCCCAACCGACCAATAACGACCAGGCATATGTCGTTGGAATGCTCTTTTCTTGACTGTCATTTGTTACTATGGCACTCGGTCTCAAATCATCGATTTGAGACTTGAGAATCATCGATATCACACACTCGCGAATAGATAAAAACCTCCAACAATAACACATTCACTTCAGAAATTTTATATTCCTTCGAATTTACACACAAACACACCAAACTCATCACTAAAAACACCAAAAATTTTGTTTATTTGCGGCAGTGGTGCTCCGAATTCGCACGCAAACATGTGTGCCACCAAGTCTCGAAATCAACTGAAAAATTCTTTAATGTTTGATCTCGGCTGGCGACAAAGTGAATCAGATCGAGATGGGCATATCATCACCTTTATTTAGAAGTAAAATTGAGCCTAATCTCATTTTCAAAGAGTGTGTATTTTATTGCTGAAACTTACAGAAATTATGGAAATTTATTCATTTAAAATTTCCTATATTGTTTTTCTTTTTTAGGAATAATTTTTTTCTTCTTGCCTTACGAATTGGGCCATGAATATCTCCGAGTCTTCATTTTACGGAGTCGACGTGTGAACGGTTAAGACGTCATTTAGTAAATGTTAAATACTAACCTCGATAAGGAATGTCGGCTGCTCATTGTATATAGACACGAAGACGCCGCCCACAACGAGAAGACCTTCGTGTGCCGAGTAGCAGAAGTCTGGGTCGACGATGGCCGCGGGTTCGTCGCCCTCCGCCGGTGGCGCCATCTTGTGGCTGTCCAGAAAGTCCGTGAGCTCCGCGCGCGTGCTGTTGTCCCAGATTAAGTACGGCGTCCGCCAGTTCGACGTTAGCATTTTTAGCAGCTGTGGAATGTTCGGGGTGTTAGATACAGCAAAAACACACAGTTTGGCTCTCATCCATAACATGCACCCTAACACCTCGGCAGTAGGACTCATGCAGAAGAGGAGAAGGTATCCCCCAAGACCCCAGTGATGTCTTTGAGACCACCGAGTGTTTAAGAAATTAAAGGGTGTACCGTACTACTGGACTATACGGTACACACAACAACTCACCCCTACACATATTACCGAATGTCCTCGAGAGAGATAAAACGAACATAAACTAAGATGCAACCTAGTTCCATAAGAATAAACATGGTGAAATGGGATGACACCTTGTTTGAAGAGTGTAGACAGGCATCCATTACGAGTCACATACAAACAGTGATACAGACAAAACAACAAAGAAGATGATACTCACGTCAGCGGGATCCTGCTCGGACATCTTGCTGCAGAGGTAGGGAGTGAGGAGCTTGTGCAGCGCGTGCCGGATGTGGGGGTCGTCCGGCGACGCGTCCTCCAGCGGCGCGTAGCCGGCCAGCCGGCCGCACGCCGCCATCGACAGCTTCGCCAGCTGGTTCGCAACCTCCTGTGCACGGCAAGACTTAGAGCGTGAGGAGCTTGTATAGCGTGCCCGACGTGCAGGTCGCGACCTCCAGCGGTGCGTAGGCGCACGCCGTGATTAAAAGATTCGCCAGCTGATTCCTAAAGTACAGCACGAGTCTTAAACGTGTGAGCGCGTTTCAGTTCTGTCCCCTATATAGCTCTTCTGTGTCATAACTGTGATCACGCACCTGCTTGTTCTTATCCGCGTCGGTGTCGACGCCGGACTCGGCCAGCGTGTAGTCGTAGAGTAGTGCGGCGGCGAGGAGCGCGTGCAGCGCGCCGGCGCGCGCGAGCGCCGAGCGCGCCGCCGCCGCGCCCGCCAGCGCGCCCGTCGCCTGCGCCGCCGCACAGCACGCCGCGCCCAGGTGCTGCCCAACACATCAACCTATTGTAGTTGCACTGTCTTCAAATTGCCTTATCGTTTATAGTGACAGGGCTGCAGAGCGGCACTTGGGGGGAGACATATGGGGAAAAATTCTGCATAGGAAAAATATGCCGGACTAAAATTATTCAAATAGGTTTGATTAACAACATACCCACACACAGGACCACGTGTGGATACAAGGTCACCTGTGCAAATCCTCAGAAGATAACAGGTGATGACAGCCCCTTGGATGTTAAAGTTCTTGATAGATACAACGTGTGTAAGCAGTGCGTGTACACGGACACGACCAGGTCGCTCGCTGCGCTCGACTGAATCAACACCGACACTCAGCGCGTCACGGTATAGATACGACGTGTGTGACTCACCCTGAACTGCAGGACTCGTATGATGTCGCGGACGAGCTGAGTGAGATGCGCCATGAGAGTGCGGCACTGCGGGAACTGTGCGGCCACGGCGAAGCAGCGGCAGCAGTGCGTGCACACGGATACAGCCAGGTCGCTCGCTGCGCTCGACCGACTCAGCACCGACACGCAGCGCGTCATCGCCTCGTGCAACACCTGTACAGATGCAGTTTCTTTTTTTTTATTTTCTTGGTTTTATTTTTGTACATGGCATATAGATTTAGCGGCTTCATGGCTATGCCAGCGCAAAAGTGACTTAAAAACCCTTCACACACACACACACACACACACACATAGATATTTAGCTTTAAAAGTGTTCAGACTCTCTGTCTAATGCGAATGTTTTAACACATTCATGCAAGCACTCTTCGCTATATTTACTTGACTGTACATTGCCTAGAAAACGACAGGGTTACCCCTAACAACCGCACAGGCTGAATCTCTGTTGCCTTTGTTGCAATGATGTATTCATGCCGAGTCATCTAGAAATTAGTTCATCCCAACATAACTTAAAAGTGTATACCTGGACTTACCGCGGATGCGTACTAATCGGTTCTGCAGATCCTTCCTCCACAGAACCGGTAAACTCTGGAATGCTCTCCCTGCCCACATATTTCCCGCCAAGTATAGTCTGGGGTCCTTCAAGGGAGGCGTGAATGGGCACCTGTCAGGCCGGCATGGCATTTGCAGCCCCCGCATGCGACCGAATGTCTATGGGCGTCGCTAGACACCTTATGGGTGGCTCGGCGTCACATGTCGCGCTTACTATAAAAAGAAAAAAAACCTCCAGGCCGCCCTCCCTGCGTAGCTCCTCGGCGTTGAGTGCGGAGCACTTGACGGTGGCGTGGGCGAGCTCGCAGGCGGCGGGCAGCAGCGGCGGCGCGGCCGCCCCCGCGCCGAACAGCTGCTCCGCGCCCGCCTCCAGCTGCACCGTCGCCAGCAGCTGCGGGTAGCCCGCGTACTTGTACGGCGCTAGCTCTGCGGAGGTCCACTGACATTTATTACAATTTGACATAGCAGCCTCGTCTGTGTTCTCCTCTTTTTTTTTTTTAATCTGGTATGAGTGGCTGAGTCGGAGGGGCCAAAGCGCATACTCCAACCAACCAATAACACCTCCGAGAAGGTAGGTGCCATACCGGAGACTTCCCTGGATTGCTGGCTATACTGGACGAGAGGAGAACACAACCGAGGCTGCTATGCGGCCATCTTACATGCAGTACGGTGGTACCAACCCAGTCGGCTACAATTAATTTGAGCCTACCACCTAGTGCGGGGCAAGGGAAGGGACCTACATAGCAGTCTCGTCTCTCCTCTAGTTCAGTATAGCGAGCGATCCAAAGTCTCCGGTATGCCATCTGACTTCTCGGAGGTGATATTGACTGGTCGGAGCATGTGTGGTTAGCCCCTCTGACTCAGCCACTCTTACCAGATTATATAAAAAAGTCTACAGGGCCATAAATTTCTCCTCCTCAAATAACAGGCTATTGCAATGTTTAACAGCAGTAGTAGGCTAGCTGTGACTGCGCCAAACACTTCGCGCTTTATGCTCCTCGGCCAGGAGAGTCAACGATCTCAAATATCAGCCGTTAGGTACCTAATGGCATGTTTTGATTGTCTAGGTAGATATACATCCCAAAAACGATGCTAATCCGTACGACGTACCGTCCGAGTGTCGATGGAAGAGTATGGTCTGCGTCCTAAGTACGAGCACGATGTTGTTGGGGTTGGGTCCGTCGCAGCTCCACACGCTGCGGCTGCACAGGAACTCGTACGCCTGGTTCACGCTCTCGAAGCGATCCTGAAAACAATAAATACAATTTTTGGTTGCTACAAAAACTTTTATTTGTTTTCAATTTGTTTGATGGAAATGTTTCCGGACCATTGCAATCCTCCACCACTCTCGGACGTGTATTTATGTACAAGGTCAGGATGCTTTTCTTATAAGGAACAAAAGATCGGTAGTTCCTACCTATAATGTTGTCGGTCCCATAAATCTTCAACTGATAATTTTGAAATTTGAAGACCGGGAGAAACTACAGGATCGACATGGTTGAAAGAACCACATAAACATACATACATGCTTGCTTTTTCCTATTCTGCCAAGCCAATACTCATAGGGATCAATCCCTAAAGACCTGTCGACCTTTCGACCTGTTGAATACAACAACAAATAATTTACTATAACTGTGACCGTCACCGGCACAGCATACAAATGACCGATGAGGAGATTTTTGAGTTTACTCATCATTTTCATAGCATATTTTCACTTTCATAGATATGTGCATAACGCCCGTAAAGAAATACATATAACTTCAAACATTCGGTTTAAAGAATCTTTATTATCTCAAAGAACGCGTGAACATTCGCTTATAGAGATTACAAATTTTTACAAATCAAATAAGTACTTAAAATTAAATTTTAAAACTAAACATATGACGTATGATTGGTAAAGATAATTAAGTAATCAAACAAAAATATTAAGTAAACAGACAGACACACAAAATTGAAATATTGATAAGATGCGTTTGCAAAGGTACCTAAGTATAAAACTTTAGTCATTTTGGAAGAATTTTTTTACACTGAATTTAAACACATTATCCGATTCTAAGGCCCACTTGCACCAACACAAGTTCAATATATAAACCAGTTCAACTCGTTAAACTAGCACCCGTTGTATGTGTGAACCGCGTTTAAATCCATAACTCGCTACTTAACTTTAAACTCGTGTTGGTGCAAGACGCGCTTAGTCTCTTATCTCTTTTGGTAGTTTATTAAAAAGTTGTGCGCCATCGAAAATCATGTTTGTTTTGCCATAATTCGTTCTGACTGTTGGAATGCGTATGTTTCTCGCGTTTCGTGTGAAGTGTGCGTGCACCTCGCTGTTTGTTATAAATGTAGTTTCAGAGTGAGTATTACCTTTTATTATATTTCTTATTAATATGCACATGTTATACTTGTAGGTCTGTTTTATGTTCATTAGACTAGTTTCTCGGTACAAGGTTTCCGTATGGGTTAGACGATCGTAATGAAATAGAACCTTTATAACCTTGTTCTGGGCGATTTGCAACTCATGGAGGGTGGATATTCCAGCACTTCCCCATACTGTCACGAGATATTGGAGGTGAGGCTGAACAAGTGAGTTGTAGATGGTACGTCGGACCCGTGCGGGGAGAAAGCCGGTGATCCTCCGGAGTACTCCAGTAAGTGGGTTAATTTTTGATATTATTTTTTGTATATGTTCACTCCATGTTAGCTCTTTGTCGAGAAGTAGACCTAGGTATTTTTCGCTATTGACTTCTTTTATTATCTGACCATTTATTTCTAGCGGTGTGTGTTTGGGAATGACTTTATTCTTAGCAGAGAAGATGATGTAACTTGTTTTATTAGTATTTATAGTTAAAAGGTTGGACAGGAACCAAGTGTTGAGGAGGTTAATGTCTGTTTGTGCCTGTTTTAAAGCTTGTTCAACACTCGGTGAGAAATAGAAAAGACATGTGTCGTCCGCGTACAAAGTTAGGTGCCCCATTGTTCGAACTATCCTTGGCTAACTTTGGCTGTTTCCGTCAGTCGGACGTACTCTTCCTACTTACGCATGTGCGTCAGCTGTCCTTCTCTAAGAGCCGTCTTTCTTGCTTGTGTGTGTGTTGGTGTACTGTACGTGTGACGCTCACCCTGCCGCCCGGGTTCTTGTCCGGGTGGTACTGCTGCGCAAGGCGGTAGTACGCCTTGCGCACGGCCGCCTCGTCGTGGTGCCCCGCGCCCAGCCCGAGCGCCCCGTAGGCCTCCTCCACAGTCATGGCGGGCGGCTTCTTCTCCACCTCCCGCTTCCACGCCTCCAGCACGTCTTTCAGCAGTTGCACCTGGAACCGCATCATGCAATACAATCAGCTTCACAATTTGTCAGCTTCAGTTACAGTGGTTCTTACGCAACCCCTCAAGTGTCTGCGGGACACATTTGTCCCGGCACCGAGAAGTGCCAGAAACCCCCGTGCGACACATGAGTCCCGATGGTGTGGCCCACTTTCGCCATCAAAATACATTTCAATATGGGGATATGGCTCAATTATACTTCTGAAAAAAAAAAGGTGAAGATATGCCCTAATTGATCTGATTCACTTTGTTGCCAACTATGAAGAAAAATTAACTAACTTTCCAGTTCTCTTAGTGAAGTTGCGACGAGCGCTCAGATTTTTCGTGGATTTGGTCATGTATTGGAGGTTTTTATCCATCGAGTGTGTGTGAAATCGAAGTACGTAGCTGGCGTCGGCGCTCCAGCAGTTAAGCGAAATCGGGAGCGGTTGGACTTTGGATGGGTGACCGTCCGACCGTTGAGGCCGACAATGGTCTAGATCCCATGTAAGAAATGCAGGCCTCTTCTCTTAACATACTAGAAATGCTAGGGTAGACGCATTCGCATTAGATAATAGGTAAAAAGGAGTTTAAAAAAAAAAATATATATATATAAATAAATAAAACACACACACACATACACACATACATACACCCTCACACCCACACACCCTCACACACCCTAACACACCCTCAAACACACACACATACATATAACTGCTTAGTAAACATTGTAATAAGAGTTTAAGTTTAAGCACTTAAGTGTTCAATAAACCGCGTACAACTATATTATGACCAGTAAAGCACTGCTCCCTATAGCACAGCCGTATCGGCTAGTTTAGGGAGTTGGGCGCAAACCTTTGCACATTTGTCGGACTATTTGTATGATTGTTTTATTTATACTTGTTATGTAATATTATGCAACACGATGGTATTGTTTAATAATTTTTGTTGTACATCAGATCGGCAATTTGAAATAAAAACTCTTTGACTTTGACTTTGACTTGATTCGCATTGGCATCATTACACCGAATGAAGTTCGGTCGAATTGCTATGAAAATTTGTTCATATTTTCCGGTCTGTTCAGTGTACCTAGCACAACCGGAGCCAAGCCATGTCATGACACCAGTCCGACATTGCAGGTGATGACCAATAGTTGCAGCCAACCGTGACAGGTATAAATAAAACTAGTAGGTGCATACGGGCTGCGGTATAGGCCAGTCTGGAAAGCTGTGCGTGTCGCATAGATGGCGCAGGTAGAAGATGTTGCAGAAGAGCTCGTGTTGGAGCTGGGAGTAGCGCACGGCGGGGATGGCGAGGTACGGGTAGCGCGCGGCTATATGCGCGTGCAGGCGCGGTGTGAACTCCCCGATGTGCGCCGACACTTTCATCATCAGCATTCGCCTGCGAGACGAGATATAACGTCACACATTTCGTCTAGTAATATTTCAATTAATGTTTCTTATTAAAAGTGAGAATGGCGTGAGAATAGTGAGAATGGAATTAGATTAATTCTGATAATAATGTCGGCCTTGTTTTGTTTTTCCTGGAATTTCAAAAATCGCCTGTGCTTCTGTATAAGTGAAATCCTCACTTGTCATACATTGTTTTGTGGGTAATTTCATTTTCTATTAGCGTTTTCAAAAGCGTATATAATTGGGTCAGAGGTAAAGGCTTAACTACCAGTTATACTTGAGATTGTGAGTAAAGTTGGTTTTAATCCTGGTAACGACACCGCTGTAACTTTCCAATATGTCACAGTGGTGCCGTGACCAGGATTATTTTTGAGGAATATTAGAGAGGACCTCATCTCTGAGTTCCAGATGGCCTCAGGCGTGTCGTACTCGCCGAGGAAGATCTGCGCGAACTTGTCGGCGCCGTGGTTGTGCAGGTAGCACACCATCGCCTCCGGTAGCAGCTGGCCCAGGATCGACCGCTGCATTATGTCCGAGTTCGCCGTCTAAACATTTGCACATTGCTGCACTTCCATACAAACATTCAAACGTGACTTAAATAACGCGATCATCAAAGTCAATTATGGATCGATACAACATTGATTTGCCCTATGAAGTGAATACATTTAGTATAGGAACAAGCAGCCGAAGCTGATATGTTAATTTCTCTGTTCACAGAACATCTTTTATTCTACACATGAAGAATCTCTACCTATCTATATCTATATATTTTCACTTGTAGTTCGTTTATTGGTTTGAGCCTTTAATCCTCAATAATTATGTTAAATAAATAAACAAATAGGAATGTGACGGACATCGTCGGCTCGGAAGGCCTGCACCATGTGCGTGAGCTGCAGGAAGCGCGCGATGGGCAGCAGGTTGCTGCCGGTGTAGAGCAGCATGAAGTAGAACACCCCCGTCATGTACAGCTTGGAGATATCCGGGTTGTCTTGCATCACTTCGTACAGCAGCGTTGCCACCTGCAAACCCCGCACAATATTATACAACCAATAGACTCAGAACCAACATGTATCTTAAAGGTACTATGGGGTTGGCATAGTCGAAATCGGCTAGAGCTCCAAAAAAAAAAACCAAAATTATACAACACCACTTTTTCACCGTGTGGGCCCGGTAGTTAGGATTGTCCAACAGAATCTCTCCCCGTGCATGTCGTAAAAGGCGACTAAGGGCAAAGGACGAGATGCCGTGCTAAAAAACGATAGAACTCACTTTGGTATGGTCCTTTCAAAATCATGTAGTAGGTTTGTACCTTTGTACCTTTGTTTCATACTAGCTGCTTGATAGGTTATCTTATCCTAATACTTTGCTAACGTGGTGGTTGTGCCGTAGTTTACCTGAATTCTTGCAGCACAACACTGATCAGCTTGCTTATCCCGATTGTTGCGGTACAGCATGTGTGTGATATGTATGTAGATACCTCATTAAAACGATGAAGGAGATTGAAAGATTTTTTAAGTTAATGTCAGCCTCAGTAGCTCAGGTGATCAGTCAACTGTCGGTTGTGATCATAAGTACACCCGGGCGCGTTCAGTACCTGGATGGGTGACCGTTCCACCGTTGGAGGCCGACTGTGATTCAAATTCCACATAAAATTGTAGGTCCCTTGCGTTCTCCTTACTAGGTGGTAGCGTTCAACCCGCCCGGGTTGGTACCACCGCACAGAATGAAAGGTAGGTTGAAACGGCTATGAATAGTTTGTGTTTTCCACCAAGTTCAGTGTAGCCGGCAAAGGGAACCAATGACATAGCACATAGTTCACTAAGGTGTTATGGGCTGATATCACAGATGTAGTAGGTGATGTAGCCAACCGTGTCAGTTTCCATAAAAAAACATACTTTTTCGACTAGAACAGGATCGAACGTGAGCAGGATCTGTACGACGTGCGCCAGACACACCGGCTCCGACAGGAGTCGCTTCACGCGCGGCAGTGGACGGATTACTGCGTTGTCTTCATCTCTGAAACAAACATTATTTTCAAAATATGCTGCACCAGTAGCCACACTTTGCAGTCATAATGACTGCAGGCGAGTTTCTACGAGCTAATACAATGAACAGACAAAAAATAATGTTGACGTGTCTGAGAGTAATACGTATGACAGACGATTTTTCAAACACGGTTTTTGGTGTTTTTAGTTATGATTTTGTTGTGTATTAATTCGAAAAAATACAACATTTCTGATTTTTGGTATTAATATTTTTTTTTTTTTTCGAAAAACCATATTTCCCTTAAACCTTTCCTAATGTGTCGCGCTCGTGAAAAGGCCGATGCTTTACGGAGACAGAGAGGGATGCTGTGGGCTGACGCGTGATAGGTTAAGCATAATTGGTCAATGCAAACACAGATAATAAAATAATGTATCAGGTAGATATTTGAATTTCCGCGCCAACTGACAGACTGACCAGATTCTTTTCTTTCTACCTACATTAAAATTAGTTTTTCTCCATACCGATTTTTTCCTCCACTTCACTTCCTTCCTTACATAAGCAAGCACCAACAAAATTACGCTGCCGCGCGCCGTGCATCGCATCGATGCCATTGTCGCCGTGAGCTCCCGGGTACGCATATACGCCGGTCGTGAGCACACGAGAGAGTCCGCGTGTGCTACGGTGCAGGAGTGTGTCACAGTAAAGCTAGGGAAGCCATCGAAGTCAAACGGTAGGCTTCAAGACCGTCGCAACAACCGCACGTCCAGGCCTGGACACACAGCTGCGTGCGTCGCTGGAGCGAGTCTGCGCCATCCATCCATCACACGTAAATGGACACGAGGGTGAGCGAGGAGGCGACGCTCAAAGTCGCCGGCGCATGAAGGAACCAGGTGCGTCCTCTATCCTCCTCTCCTTGGCCAGACCAATAATGATGATGGAGGATGAGGTGCGTCGCGTTGTGTGTACCTGCTGGGGAAGTACTGCGCGCACTGTATGAGCAGGTTGAGGATGGTGGTGGCGAGCTCGCTCTCGTTGAGCACGGGGTCGCCGCGCGCCACCAGCGTCCACTTGAGCTGCGGCACCGCCTGCAGCGCCCGCCAACCCTCCATGCTGTTCGCCCAGCACTTGGTGCGCCCGTTGATCTTGCCGCTCTTGTATAGCTCCTTCATCTGAAATGAATCAATTACACCGGAATAAATGAGTATTCCTACCAACACGGATGTAAAAGAATCTCAGCTTAACGCGATCACGTCGCAGTAGTGCAATACTGGGTAAGATTGCTGGTAGTGAGGGGGCGTACGCACGTCGCTAACAACTTGCAAGCCTTTTAGAACGGTGACGAGAAACCGCATAATGGAGCAACACTTTATTGGATCTGCTTGCCAAAAGATGGCGCAAGTGTGGAATGAGCAATCGAACATTTTCCCTACTCCTAAAAGCACCTTTGCCCATCTATTAGTCTGCCGAGGGTGACATGGAATTTGGCTGTGCTTGCTCCAACATCAAAGTTAGCCAACCGATCTGTCTATTATCCTTGAACTGAACAGTCCCTACAGTGTTAGATGAGTGCTAGAGAAAAACCTCTTGAAAGCTGACAGGTCCGATGCGCTTGACGGCGCCCCCGTCCTCCAGGTTGTAGTACCACTCCTTGTCGCCGCCGGGCTGCGCGGCTCCGGCCTCAATCACGTTGCTCTGGGCCGGCACGGTGGCGCGCGACGTGTGCAGGTGGGCTAGGGTCATCAGTTCTACTAGTATTCTGCAATTTAACCAACAACTCTTCAAGCCAAAGACCGCTCGACGTACAATTTACTAAATAGTCTCCGTGCAGAGGATGAAGCCTATGTATATAGCAAGAATGTCAAGGGTGGATGGATCAATTTATTTTCTTGAAGAGGCCATTGACACCGGTCGGATTGTGAGAATTAGAAATATATTAGGACTCACTGAACAGGATATACTACATCCGTGATGTCAGTCCATAACATCTTGGTGAACTAGGGGCCATGTCAGTGCTTCCTTTCGGTCGTGCAAGCTACACTGAACTGGACGGAAAACACGAACTATTTACATAGCCGGTTCAACCGACCTTTCATTCAGTGAAATCCTCCTGATGAATGAAGCCCCACAAACTTGCATTAAAAACTCAGTGAGCGGTCTGACGATGGGTAGAGTCTGATGGAGCACTTGTGTTGCCAATTCATTACATCAAGAACTTCACAAATGTCAAACACACAAGAAACTTTAGGAGTATTATGCAACTCACCTAACGCCATTCCATTCGAGAACTTCACTGACGTTGCCTCTGTGAAGTATAAGCTTCGCCAAGAACTGTACCAGCCTATCTCGCTCCATTTTATCACAAGTCTACAACAAATAAAGTTGTTTAGAAATGAGTAGTACTATGGCCACAGTACAAACTATGTATCAAAGTTGAATAAATGTTGTTGTTTGCTGCCCAGCCTCTTACCATTCTCCGCACTGAGACCTCAAGACGGTCCGTTGTACGTGGGCGCTCAGGTGGTATTAATCCAGCCACCGGGCTCTTTCAGTCGCTTCCACACTCCACGGCCAGTTCCCACATTCCCAAAAAACTGCAGTCGTTCTTCCGCCACCACCGGGCACTCCAGGAGCATGTGGGCGGCTGTTTATTAAGTACATTGAGCAATAGAAACGAGCAACTATAATATTCACTTTCAGCTCAAGATCGTTCACTGAGAAAAACTTTAACTCAAAGCGACTAAGTGGTAATACTAGGTCTTAGGGAGTCCTCATTCTGACAGCATTAGCGCATCGTGCTTTCTTAAACTGCGCCAGACGTTCCGGCACGCGTCAAGCCCTCGTCAGCTAGTCTGCATGGACTAGAACATGAACAACTAGTCCCATGCTCGATCTCCCTCTCTGTACTCCAAATTCTGCACAATCATTATAATCTACTTGTACAATAAACAAACTCACCCTATCGAGCATCTGAACAATGTACTTTGTGTCAGCAAACGGTCCTATATCCTCGTGGTAGCGTCCGTACACGATCGTCATCGCCTGTAGGCACATGCACTTCATTTCAACTTTCGGAGTGGACAGAAACCGGTGATAGAGGTCGTTGAAGAACTCGTACCTGGAAATAAAAATGTGTAATTTTAATATGAATTACACAATTTTTTTTTTAAAGGCAATCAACATTCTTGTTCATCAATAATTTTTTTTGTGCTGAGCTGAATGAGCTGTGACTAATTTCAGTCGCAAGGAGTGAATTTCGTGACCCCCTTCTCCACCCTTCCCCGTCGGATGACATAAGTGCACGCAAGCTAAGTGAAATAGAAGAAGTGACAGAAGGGAAGACCGGAGAGGTAGTAGAGATATAAGAGGAGAGTGACAGACTCACGAGCGGCGTATGGGGCTGTCCTCGTTGTCTCTCTGCTCGAGCAGCAGCCGCAGGTAGTAGTCGCCGATCTTGACCTCGTTCTGCAGACACTGGTAGTGCACCTCCAGCTCGGTGTGGTTCCACGCGGTGAGCGCGCTGCCCGCCAGCTCGCGGTCCGCGTTGAACGCGCGCAGCTCGTTCTCCAGCGCGCTGCGCAGCTCCTCGCGCGTCTGCGCAACGCACAACACATTAGTTCTAACTGTAGACTTGTGGGGAGCTGTAGAGCAGCCGTGTACAACCAGTAGTACGCGGCTTTGTATTCGTTTGGCACCCGCAAACAGACGATCCAGTAAAATAATACCGTGAAAAATATTAATATACAGGTTGCTTTATGACCATAGGTCATAAAGCAAACCAGTGATTCCTTGACTAATTTGAAGTCTATAAAAGGCCCAGTAAAGTTTTGTCAGATATGCATTAATTAAGGAGTTATTAATTAAATTAGTTTTCGCGCGCAAAATACTACAGTAGTGCGACCGACCCGACGCTCGCTACATTGCGACGTTGCCGCTACGCTCTGTGCATTGTCGACACCCGCACATGTTCATCGGTCTATTCACACGGGATCATTTCGTAAATGGAGTGTCTTTAGTTTAGTATGGAAAAAAAAAGTTCACCGTAGAACAAAATGCCATGTAACTTTTTTGCGCCAAATAGGCTCAGGAGATTGCTTTATGGCCTATCATAAAACACCCTGTACAAATAAGTTAACTCCATAAAATTTTTAAAATGTGCTTTCAATTGGATAATATACCAGATTTAAAAAAAAATCTGAAAATCTAAATAGCCAGGTATCCTCTCCAGTTATAACATTCACAATCACACATGTTTTTATAAGTGAAGTAAATATATATTGTTGATGTGACTTGATATATTTAAGTATCAAAATTTGCGATGGCACTATTCACCAGATATAGGTAATGTGAATAGGCAGAGTGGTCAGATTCTTCAGTATTCATATTTATGCTGTAAATATTAATATTCCTGTGTATGGGTTAATTATTTGTAAGTTACTATAATACTTATAAGGTACCTTAACAGGACACTGCAGACTAAACACACACTTACACCGAATGGGCCTTAGCGACACACCGGTGTGCAGGTTCTGTACAAAACGCTACTAGGTCGTAGTGACAACAGGGCTCAGGGCAGGCCTTACGCACTCTATGTACTTGCGCGCGCTAACTACCTACCGCCCGGTAGACCGCCGGCGGTCTAATTCAGTAAAAATTCGTCAGCCACGCGAAACATACCTACACGCTCGCCCACGCAAATGCGCGCAGCTGCAAAGCAATAATGCAATTTACACTCGATCGTTTAGGTACATTTTCGCACGCAGCGATTGGCGACGTGAAACATTAGGCTTTTAAAGCCGAAGATATGGAACTTTTAAATATTTTTTTTATTTTTTTTTTATGGAAACTGACACGGTTGGCTACATCACCTACAACGTCCGTGATGTCAGCCCATAACACCGGGTGAACTAGGTGCCATGTCAGTGCTTCCCCCTTTGATCGTGCCGGCTACACTGAACTGGACGGAAAACACAAACTATTTACATATCCGTTTTGGACCAACGTTTCATTCAGTGCGGTGGTACCAACCCGGGCGGGTTAAACCCTACCACCAAGTAAGATTAGGAGGGAAGGGACCCACAGTTTTACGAGGAATCCGAACCTCGGTCAGCCTCCAACGGTCGGCGGTCACCCATCCAAGTACTGACCGCACCCAGCGTTGCTTAACATTCAATAGCGACAGTTGAATGTCTGCACCACTGAGCTATCGAGGCTGACAATGGAGTTCTATGGAGTGATTTATCTGTTACGAAGTAACTATTAAGTAATCTGTGCTCAGGGGCCCTAACTCTCACACTTCATAATCATAATGATAATGATAACAACATGCTGGTCAACTAACGGTATGATTCCAGATGAGGTTGGAGACGGTGTGGTCCCGGTTGAACTGGTAGTAGAAGAGCGCCCAGTTGGCGTGCGACTTGAGTCGCTCGCGTCGGCGGCGCAGCACGACAGGCCGCTCGCGCAGGCTGTCCCGCCGCTCCACCGACATGCCCGTGTGCTGCGCCCAGTGCTGCAGCGCCAGGCTCGTGTAGTGCTGGACATCATTACATTACATTACAGTTGGCGTGCGACTTGAGTCACTCGCGTCGGCGGCGCAGCACGACGGGCCGCTCGCGCAGGCTGTCCCGCCGCTCCACCGACATGCCCGTGTGCTGCGCCCAGTGCTGCAGCGCCAGGCTCGTGTAGTGCTGGACATCATTACATTACATCAACCTTTTTTTTTTATGGAAACTGACACGGTTGGCTACATCACCTACAACATCGGAGATGTCAGCCCATAACACCGGGTGAACTTGGTGCCACGTCAGTGCTTCCCTTCGGTCGTGCCGGCTACACTGAACTGGACGGAAAACACAAACTTATTACATAGCCATTTCGACCGACCTTTCATTCAGTGCGGTGGTACCAACCCGGACGGGTTAAACCATACCACCTAGTATGATTAGGAGGGAAGGGACCTACAGTTTTACGAGGATTCCGAACCTCAGTCAGCCTCCAACGATCAGCGGTCACCCATACAAGTACTGACCACACCCAGCGTTGCTTAACATTCAATACGACAGTTGACTGTCTGCACCACTGAGCTACACTACACAAACTAAGTTGACAGACCTCTAGATGTTTCTCAACGTATTTGATCTGGCGCTCGATGGCGACCCACTGCTGGCCGCGGCGGCCCTTCCTGTCCTGCTCCTGCGCCAGCTGCAGGTTGTCCCGCTCCAGCAGCTTGTCCGCCTCCAGCGCCTGCGCCGGCACAGCGTCCGTCGACTCCAGGAACGCCAGCAGACCCGACGGCTGCAAACAACACACACTCGCTATCAACTCTTCCTGTCCTGCTCCTGCGCCAGCTGCAGGTTGTCCCGCTCCAGCGGCTTGTTAGCCTCCAGCGCCTGCGCCGGCACAGCGTCCGTCGACTCCAGGAACGCCAGCAGACCCGACGGCTGCAAACAACACACACTCGCTATCAACGCTTCCGTGTGTGCCGTTCTACAAACTCCAAATCCAAATCCAAACGTTTATTGTCACAATATAGCACGATACATAAAACATAATAAAAATATTTTAATATTGAGCACTAAAGATTATTCTATCTGTGTATTATATGTATCACTTTCTATCTATGCTCGAGCAAGACACTAGACTCTCGCCTGTGACGCCTTGCTCCGCCCCCATTGGTGTGACAAAAGTGCAAATAAAAGAGAAAAAAAATATATTATGAAAATTCTGTGCGTTTTAATTTTTAAACATATAAGTACTAATAATAAGTATACATACATAATATAAGTTATTTATTAATTATAGGATATATAAACATCGAATGCTTATGAATTGACGAGGAACTTAACAACGCATTTTTATAATTACTAAAAATAAATATGTTTGCATTGTAAATAAAAAAGACCGAAAAAATGAAACAAAACAAAAATTAAAATGTACAAATTCATAAAAACACATAGATATTATATAGTCAGTATGTGACATTATACCAATACATTACACAGCATACTTTCACATTCAGTCGTAGTGAAAGATAGTAGCCATAATTTTATTTTAGATTTGAACAATTTGGTATGTTGTATTTGTTTGAGTTCTTTTGGGATTTTATTATAAAGGTTAGGCCCTAGAAAGTAAATAGTGTGTCGAAAGAATGTGGTTTTATGTTTTTCTCTTACAAGTTTTTCCATAAGGTTAGCCCTAGTGCTGAATCCGTGTGAAGTACGCTGGTGTAGGATTTTGTGGGAATGAAAATAGGTGCAGAGGTTTAACATAAAAATTTGGCGAACGTTCAGTAGTTCACACTCATTGTACAGGTCCGTAGTTGGGTATCTATATGGTTTGGAGTACATAACCTTCAAAATGGAACGTTGAGCTCTCTCTATTAAGCATCTCTCTCATTTAACTCTCATTTAAGCATCCTTTAGGCTGCAGTTAAACGACGCGAAAATTTTCGTGTGGCCGCCGCGCGTTTTCCGCGCGTTCGCTGCGCTCTCGTGTTCAAAAACGGCGCATACTACGCACAACATTCAAATTCCTCGCAATCACCTAACCACGCGGACGCCGCGCGGCCTCCGCGCGTTGTTCACGCGGTCTCGATGCCGCCACTCCACTACGCCGTCGCCTGCGCATGAGTGACGTCGTGTCGTAGTATTTAGACTTTCGTATTTGGAGTTTCGTATTTTAATGAAAAATGGATATGGACTGTCTTGGTGGAAGAGAGAGGAGTCCTTTGGGACAAGATCAGCGAAGCCTATAATGAAAGAACCGTGAACCGATGTCGCAGTGGCGTCATCGGTGGTGAGAATGCTACTTTAATTTTAAACGTAGTTGCTAAATAAATAGAGCTTATTTTGCTTTAACAACTGGTCCACAGATATGTGCACACGCGGCGGGAGCGCGGAGAACGCGCGGCGGCCGCACGAAATAATTCGTGTCAAATAAACGCACCCTTAATGTTTGCTACATTACTACCATACATACATACATATCATGATATCACACACGCTGAATCCCGACAATCGGGTTAAGCAGAATAATCGGTGTTGTGCTGCAAGAACTCTGGTAAATTACAGCACAACACCGACCATCACGTTTCGCAAAGTATTCGAACAAGATTCAATCGATCAAGCAGCAAATAAGGCACTAAGACCCACCTGCTGCATGACTCGGTGTAAGTACCGTGGCACAAGGTGAGAGGTGGCGAGCCTGTCGCCCTTTAGCACGGCATCTTGTCCTTATCCCTTAGTCGCCTTTTAAGACATGCATGGCGAGAGATGCAGTGGGGATATTCTTTTTAAGGTCCCCACGCGGTACTACCATCTACCAAGATAAGGGAAGAGACCAACAGTATTGTAGGTCCCTTCCCTTGCCCCTTTCTAAGTGATGGGCTCAAATTGTAGCCGACTGGGTTGGTACCATCATACTGTATGTAATATGTGCGCATAGGTGCGTGCTCTCCTCTAGTCCAGTATAGCCAACAATCCAGGGAAGCCTCCAGTATAGCACCTACCTTCGTGGAGGTGATATTGGCTGGTCGGAGCATGTACTTTGGCCCCTCCGACTCAGCCACCCATACCGGATTACATAATAAAAATAAAAAATTATTACGTGAAATCCGAACCAAGGCCAGCCTCAACAGTCTGACGGTCACCCGTCCAAAGTCCAAACGCATCGTTAGCTTTGATGATGGAATGCCGATGCATAACACCACCGAGCTACAGACGCTGATGAAAGTATCTTGTCTAGATTCATTAAGATTGGAAAGTAAAGTTGCGAAGAAAGAAAGGAAAGTCTATTTCACGGGGAGTGTTCGGAGGAGCTGTTTAATGCGATTCCGTCGTCCCCATTCCACCTCCGCACTACGCATACTGGGCAGGGTATGCACCCCTATACAATCGACCTACCGAGGATCCTCCTCGGTTCTGTAGGTCTTTCATTCACAGAACCGGGAAAATGTGGAACGCACTCCCTGCTCATATATTTCCTCCCAAGTACAGCCTGGGGTTTTTCAAAAGGGGCGTGAAAAGGCTCCTGTCCGGCATGGCATTCGCAATCCCCGTGCATCACAGAATGTCCATGGGCATCGTAAGTCATCTACTCGTAAGTGAAACGGTGCCACATGTCGCGCTTTCTATAAAAAAAAAGTGAAAAGAAATCGGGCGCTACCAGAATTCTTTTGAGCAGATTGGCCGCGGGCGGATGGTCTGCACACCACAGCCCGACGAGGTGCCGCGACAGCTGCCGGTGTTGGAGCCGCGGCGGCGAGTAAAGAGCCGCGAGCAGGTGCCGAGGGAGCGCCGCCTCCGCGAGCGCGAGCGCCTGCATGCGCGTCCCCACCTCCGCGCACCCCTCCTCGATCAGCGCGCGCATCACCAGCCCAGCGCCCTTCACTATCGCCATCGACGGGTGCTGCAACCGTCAAATATGTGCAGGTTGTAGTTTGACCGTGTAGGTTTTACCAGAATGAATTCACTAGTACGAAATTCGGGTTGACAACAGACTGAGCTACCCCTAAGAGCTATTTCGGGCGCAGTAGTGACCCAGATACCCGGTACCGTGTGGAGTCGGTACCACAGATTACTTAATAGTTACTTCGTAACAGATAAATCACTCCATAGAAAAAGTTCCATACTTTCCAGGCTTTAATAGCCTACTGTTTCACGTCGCCAATCGCTGCGTGCGAAAATGTACCTAAACGATTGAGTGTAAAGTAATTATTCTTTATTCTTTATTCTTTATTCTTTATTCATCATTCGTATGGTAGTACACTACGCTTGAATTTGCCCTGTTTAGTTTTTACAATCCGGTTCGATTACACCCACAAAGAAGAGCCGGCAAGAAACTTCGCAGGGTTCTTTTTTAACGTCTTCAATTACAATACATTGTGACTGGCTACACAATAGACACCGCTTACAGTGTTAAGATATAGTTTGAGAGCTAAAATAACTATAATTTAAGCTTGATAATTCTGACCACATAAAATCAAAAGTAAAAGTATAAAAAAAATCAGGTGTATAGAGCCTTTGTCAGAAATTGTTGATACATATCGTATCAAGTCATGTCAATTATAAATATTCATACCACATTGTAGTACAATGTCAAAAAATAAATAAAATAAATTAATTAATTAATTTGATACTTAATGTATCAATTAGTCAAATTAATATTTTAGTATGCGTGCTAAATAAACTTGATACTTAATGTATCAATTAGTCAAATTAATATTTAGCATGTGTCAGCAGTATAAATTAAGGTACAGGTTGTACCCTGTCAAAATTCAAAATTTGTATGCAGTCAGAATCTCAAGTGAACATGTTTGTAGTATTTTCAGTTTATACCAGTGATAATACGAGGTAGTACAAGTCTCAAAGACCAAAAAGTAATATAATGAAAAATATAAATCTGCGACAAATGTAACAGTTCATGACAGATACTATAGTTCCTTTTAAAAATATACGCCTAACATATAAAATATGCAATGTTACCAATTGGAGCAGGCCAGTCTCCACGAACAGCACCCGTTCACGAGCATCACGCCAGGGCCAGCCATCGCTTCCCTCAACCATGTTTTAGGGAGAGAGGCGACCCGGACCAAGCGTCACCGTAAGCAAAGACCTTAAAGCGATGCATTACTCCAGTGGTAACATGAAACTTCTACGATATGTTTGCATTTTGTTTTACATAATACCACTGCCTCTGTCACAAACTGCTACAGTGCCCTGATGACAAAGCAATATGAAGATCTATAAACCTGTATACACATAATATATACAGATTCTGTTTATCCTGATTAGATACTAATACCACTCGCACTAGCACCGAGGACACTATGTTAACCTATACACGGTCAGCCTCAGAGTACAATATTTTGTCAGTTAGAGCTTCTTTTACATTATAATAAGCTTTCTTTATAAGAATGGCTTTAATGCGTTTCTTAAAACATACATCATTAAGATTTTTTATTTCTAATGGTATTTTATTATAAAATCGAATGCTATTACAAACAAAACTCTTGGACATTTTAGATGACCTGTGTTTTACAATTGTTATATCATTTTTGTGTCTAGTTTCATGGTGATGTATATCAGACTGGAGAGTAGCATTTTGTATGTATTTTCTAGCATAGCAGATGTTTTGATACACATAAGCACTTGGTAGTGTCATAATTCCTATTTTACTAAATTCATTTCTACAAGAGTCCCTCGTTTTCATATTCAGTATACAACGCAATGCTCTTTTTTGCAGAACAAATATTCTGTTTACTTCAGCTGCAGTTCCCCAAAACAATAATCCATATGACATGAGACTATCAAAGTAGGCAAAGTAAACAGTTTTTGCAGCTTGTACACCACACAATTCTTTGATTTTTTTGATGACATAATTATTGCTTTGCAGCTGCGCGCAGTAGCGTGGGCGAGCGTGCAGGTATGCTTCGCGCGGCTGACGAGTTTCTACTGAATTAGAACGCCGGCGGCCCGCCAGGGGGTAGGTAGTTAGCGCGCGCAAGTACATAGAGTGAGGCCTGTCGGTACTTAATAAGAATAGCCCCACTGCATCTCTCCCCGGGCATGTCGTAAAAGACGACTAAGGGATAAGGACAAGATGCCGTGCATAAGGGCAAAGGCTAGCCACATCTCACATCGACACGGTCCTTCCACCGAGTCTTGTAGCAGGTGGGTCTTCGTTTACTTGCTGGTGGGTAAATGTGGTGGTTGGTGTTGTGCTGTAATTTACAAGAGTAATTGCAGCACTACACGGACTACTCTGCTTAACCCGATCGTCGGGATACAGCATGCGGTATGTATAGTAAGTGACCCAGATGACATATTGTTTATATCAGACAACTTCATCCAACCATCTTCTAAGTTGACTATAAAGAAAGCACTCTGAGCACTCACACAAGAATGTGACATCAACAAAGGAGATAAGAAATAAGGATTTAGAGACCTCGAATAGTTTGAAGAGGACACGGCCGCGGGCGGCCACCATCTCCAGCAGCTGATCGAACTGCTTGCCGTCCGTCGTCTCGCTGTACGGCACGCACAGCGCGAACGTCAGGAAATCCAACATGGCCGCCACCACCAGCGCATCGCTGCCGTGATTCTGCAAACATAATGTAAACACCTCGTAAACTGCATTTATTGGATAATTATGTTATATGAAAAACGGTCAGGATATAATTTTATTATTTATAGCACTAACAGCTTGAAGCTGATGCGTGCATTTCACTCCTTTTTTTTCTCCAGAGTGCACTTGTTAATATTTTAATGAAATTTTTGGTCCAAGCTATTTCCAATAGAATGGAAATAGCTTGGAAGTTGTTTTTTTTTTTCCTTTTAGGTGTTGTTTATTGTATAATTTCATCCATAGGTAGGTAACCTATGCTTGAGAGCTATGCTAAGAGTTGCGCCTTTGTAAATCATATTTAAATAACAGAAAGCAGGTTTGTGATGTTAATGGCAATAAGTCAGAAGTAGAATCGATTTCTATGGGGGTTCCTCAAGGCTCCATACTGGGACCATTACTCTTTTTAATTTATGTTAATGATATATCTACTTGCATTAAAGATGATATTGAGCTAATAATGTTTGCCGACGATATATCAGTAGTTTTGAGAAACAAAAACGTTACTGAATTACGTGAGTCCTTTATAGATGTAATACAATCATTAAAGATGTGGTTTGACTCTAATAACCTTTTGCTCAATGTAAATAAAACAAAACTCACTTGGAACTCACAGACGTATTGTTAACCAAGAAATTGCCAAAACTGCAGAAGAACTCACATTGAACATATCCAAAGAAATAACCTTTTTAGGTGTAATATTTGACCGCACCTTAACTTGGAAACCTCACATAGATGCGCTTGCTGGTAAGCTAAGTGCAGCTTGTTATGCCATTTAAAAAATCAAAGAACTATGTGGTATGCAAGCTGCTAAAACTGTCTATTATGCTTACTTCGATAGTCTTATGTCTTACGGACTATTATTTTGGGGAAATGCAGCGGAATCTAGCAGAATATTTGTTCTTCAAAAAAGAGCATTGCGTTGTGTACTCAGTATGAAAGCCAGGGACTCTTGTAGAAATGTATTTCATAAAGTAGGAATCATGACATTACCCAGTGTTTATATTTATCAAAATATCTGCTATGCTAGGAAGTATATGCAGAACGCTACTCTTCATTCCGATATTCACCAGCATGACACTAGGAGTAAAAATAATATTCAAATTACAAAGCACAGATCATCTAAAATGTCTAAAAGTTTTGTTTGTAATAGTATTAGATTATATAATAAAATACCCGAAGAGGTAAAAAATCTTAATGATCCTTTGTTTAAGAAACACTTAAAATCTACCCTTGCAAAGAAAGCCCACTACAGTGTGAAGGAGGCCTTAGCTGATAAAATCATATCTTGAGTTTCTGACTGCATAATTAGTTAATACTTGACTAGGTACCATTTGTACCTCAATAATTATATTAACCCATATTGACAACTTGATACCTACTTCAAGTATGATAATATTTTATTATATATAAACATATATATATATTAATATTTTTTGGTTTTTGTTTTGGACAATTGTATTTTTTACAAACAATATTAACTCTTGACTAGGTACCATTAGTACCTCAACTTTATTAACCCATTGACAACTTGATACTTCGAGTATCTTAAATATTCATATATTTTTATTTTTGACAATACAATTATACTACATTGTAGTTTAATATACTAACATAGTTATGTTGATACAAATTATGTATCAAAGTTTGACAAAGGCTCTTTACACCTGATTCATTTAATTAATAAGTCTTTGTAGTCAGAACTCTCAACAAAATTGTTAATCTTGCTCTCAAGCTGTGTTTTAGATAGACTATGGGCGGTGTTATTATGTGGCTAGTCACTAAATTCTTGTAAAAATATGTTTAAAAAATACCCTGCGAAGTTTCTTGTCGGTTCTTCTTTGTGGGTGTAATCGAACCGGATAGAACAAATTGTGACAAGTTCGAGAGCAGTCTAACTGCCATATGAATGATCAATAAACAATACAATACAATACATGTCGAAAATTCCGCCAGTGCTAAATTCAATGCGAAGAAGAACTGACGTTGTTGTTGATGTTTGCTGCCCAGCCTCTTGGGAAGGCGGGCGGGCCATTCTCCGCACTGAGACCTCAAGACGGTTCGTTGTACATTGAAGACTAGCTGTGCCCGCGGCTCCGCCCGCTCTCATATTTCACTTCACTGCTAACCTCATAAGCCATTTAGCGTGATAGTAAGTAGCCTATAGTTGATGGGAAGAATCAAGCTATCCGTAGAATTTTGTTTTATTAAAATCGGTTCAGTGGTTCTCGAGTTATAAGCGGACAGACAGACATACACTCAGACACTCAGACACTCAGACAGAAAGCAGACGTTGGATTTTATTATAGGTAAGGAAGAACTGACAAACAAACTTCGCAATTCTCAATGTTTTGTTAGTACCCACCTTTTAGGTGTTTATCTAACTGGTTTATAAATCCGTTTACACTTTTAGCACTTATGACCTCCTGCGGTAGTTCGTTCCAAGAGTCCACAACTCTGTTCACCAAGAAGTGTTTCCTTGGGTTAGAATTAAATGCTGAGCGGTTTAGCTTCAAGCTGTGCCCTCTAAGATGTGCATTGGTATTTTTTGAGAACATTTCTTTGAGATTTGGTAAGTCGTAGTAGTCATTTAGGATTTTGAGCGTTTCAAAAAGATAATATGGTTCATCTGAATAGTTAGATGATGGGAAAGGGGTGAATAGGGTGAGGTTCCTCTGTGATGTAGAGCAAGCTAGCGTGGTGGTGCGGTGTTTTTTTTTATTGCTTCCGAACTGGGTGGCTCTGCCCGAGGTCGAAGCCTCAGGCGCAGCCAATTTCACCGCCGAGGAGGTGCCAGTCCGGCTTGGAGGTGGACTAATGTTGCTGGGGAAATGCTATTAACCCGCGATTTGAAGACCCGTGCGATTGATTGGTGCTACGTACCACCCGCTCGCTCCACATGGTGAGCAGCCCCTCGAGGAAGGTCGCGGCGGAGAGCATGCTCGCCTTGTTGAGCTGTTCCTGGCGCAGGTCCGGCTCCGCGTGCATCGGCTGCAGCAGCGCGCACACCGCGTCCAGCGCCGCGTGCGAGCACGACGCCTCGCCGCGCCGCAGCGCCGCCACCACCGCCGTCCCCACCCACTCGCGGAACCTCAACAACGCACAACAAGTAACACCGTTCAGAGCTTTTGACATAGTGGATCATGGAATCCCAGTTGTCAAGTTATTTACTGATTGATTCTACAGGGTGTCCCAAAACTGAACGTCAAGCGGGAACCAGGGAGTAGGCCGGTTTATGACTACCCAGGGAAAAATAAGAAAAAAAGTCGGAGTCATTTGTTTTTTATGATACGAGCATTTTTTGAGAAACATTGAAAATTGACATTTTTAGGTGCTACGGCTTCAAATTTCCAAATATTATTGTTAAAACAAATTTATTGGTAGCCTAAATAACTCTGCTATTGATCAGTATCCCTAACAAAACCAGAATGCCTGTTGTTTTACCAAAAAAAATATTCAGTTCAATATTTTTCTAAAAAAATAAATGACTCAGATTTTTTTTCTTATTTTTCCCTGGGTAGTCATAAACTGGCCTACTCCCTGGTTCCAGTTTGACGTTGAGTTTTGGGACACGGTGTATACACTTATTTCTAAATTGGTTTGCTCATAATTACTTAATCGATGAATGTGTGTTTTTGTCTTCATCTTTCTTTAATAAGTGGCTTTCGGTCAAGCTTCTTCATAGCACCCACACACACCCACACATGGCAACGGCTGAAAAACAGCGCCAGGAAAGGACTTCTGTCCTGCCCTGGCACACGCTGAGCCGATTGGCCAATTTTGCATAAATTAAGAATTGTATATAAAAAGTAAGTAGGTTAAGTTAGTTATTATGCAAAATAAATGATTATCTTATCTTATCTTATCATAGCTACATCAGCTGTGCTGCATTCTTAAATTACATCACTAAATGTTTATTTATTAATTTATTTTAAACACTGACAGCTGACAGCTGGTGCGTGTATTCTGTATTTTAATTTATGAGTGCACTTGTATTGTTTTTAACTTTTTCTGTTTGTTTTTTGTTTTGTTTTGTTGTTTTTTTTTTGTCTAATTGATTTTTTAAAGAACTAACTGAGGGGGTGCTGACAGTGTCTTCAGATAATTTGTTCCAGGCCCTTACGGCCCGGTGCGTCAGAAAATGCTTCCCGGGGTTGGTGTTCTATGCGTGGGCCATTTTAGTTGTGTTAAATGTTTTGGTGATGTGAAAATATAGACTATGTATTGCCAATTTTACTGTTGGATGTAACTACTCGTATGTTCAATATTGCCACTAGTATACCTACAAAAAAATGCGTGTATATCTTGCTGTGCTGTGGTACATTCCTGAATCCCCACATTACTATATATGTCTTAAAAAGTAGAAAGAAAAACAGAAATAGAAAAGCGTGCATGCACACACCCCGGCAGCGTAGTGAACGCAGCAAACCCCACTTTGCTGGCGCAGAGCCTGCGCAGCGCATGGAACTGTCCCTCGAGCTCGTGCGCGGACAGGTCCCGCGTGGCGGCGGGTGGAGAGCCTGCCGTCAGACCCTGCAGCGCTCCCACTATCAACTTCTCCTTGTTCTCCGAGAACAGCCGCTGCAAATATTATTATTAAAGCTTTATTTTGATGAACAACCAGATGAAGCTGATGTGTTCATATATATATTCCCTGGGGGTTTTTAGATGTTTTTTATGTAATCTGGTATGGGTGGCTGAGTCGGAGGGGCTAAAGCACATGCTCCGACCAGCCAATATCACCTCCGAGAAGGTAGGTGCCATACCGGAGACTTCCCTGGATTGCTGTCTATACTGAACTAGAGAACACAACCTATGCGACCTATGCTATGCGGCCATCTTAAATCCAGTATGGTGGTACCAACCCAGTCGGCTACAATTTGAGCCTACCACCTAGTAAGTGGCAAGGGAAGGAAGGAAGGAAGGTGTGGATCTAAGCTTGCGATGGCTTCACCGAACATATCCGGGCCCATCGGCAGTAGAGGAGGGTATTAATCGAGGCCGGGACTAGCGAGTGGCTACAGTTTTACACCAGTTCCGAACAAAGAAGCAGCAGATTTAGGTATCACGTAAATTTTTTTTGTCAGAAAAAACTAATTGGTACACGCCGACAGGATTCGCACCTCGGACCTCTCGCATTAGAAGCCGATGCCCAAACCAGTCGGCCACCCTCCGCTTAAACAGAAATACTCTATTCCAAATAGAAATCCATCATGAATGCCGAACTGATAGGAGGCAAATGACATGAAAAGGTGTCGATTCACAAAAAAATTAAATACTGAGTGACTCCAAAAATGCTCTACATCACCTTGTAAACTATTTAAGTGGGCCTCGACGTAGACATTACAATATTTTTATAGGGGGATAAGGCTCAATTATACTCAATTATATTTCTGTAATGAAAGTGTTATTATTGGAGGTTTTTTATCCATTTGCAAGTATGTGAAATCGAAAAAAAATTAACCTCACTATATTTGAGAAGTGCAATATTCGTGCAATGTTTAACTCAACACAATTTGGAATCACGAATTCGCACATGAATATGTGTTCGCAACCAAGTCTCGAAACAACTGAAAATTCTGCCTTACCCTCATAATAAAAAAGGGGTATTGTAATGCCGAGAGTAAGCCGCGCCGCGCCGCCGTTCCAAAATTGGAACGCGACGGTCCGGTGCCAATTTTGGAATGGCAACGTGTGAGCGGTTAAACATTACTTACATCTTGATTGACAGAATACAGCAGTCCACTGTAGCCAATGTTGGCATTGAACCTCTCTATGACCTCAGCTCTTGTCAAATTCCCTCCGTTCTGAAACAACCTGACCACCAAATATACATTTGATTACATTTCGGATTTGGACGTTCAACACTGGCGTACTGGCGTATCTGCATTACATAACCTAGCTTAGCAAAATCAAGCATAATCTAGTTCACCCGGTGTTATGGGCTGACATCACGGATGTGATGTAACCAACCGTGTCAGTTTCCATAAAAAAAAAAAGAAGCGCCATCTCTTGACCATCTTCACAACGGGTCAGTTTGTTTGCAAATCTTTTCAACTCACCAAGAGATGGCGCCAAAACTACCACAAATATCCAAATTGTGGTTGACTGGATGTAAAACGTAAACCAGTGGAAACGTGTTTGTAACCAATAAATTGATTTATTCATTTAGTTTTCTTCAGTGTATCCTTCTGTATAGCGTACCTGAGATGGTTAGACTCGGTCTCCTCATCGACCGGCATATGAAGAGGGCCGAAGCGTTTGCCGCGCGGAGTGGGCGACATCCGCACGTGCACGTCCCGGTTCCCCGCCGACCGCACACCGTCCACCAGACTCGCCAGCAACGCATCTCTGCACATCACCAATTACACTTCACAAATAACGAATGACTATGCCGGCACTAATTCAAGCGGATAATAACTCCGCATACGTTGTATGGGACAGAACAAAAATATTTTTCTGAAATCAATTTTATTGTGTGTGGCCTAAAAAGAACATATTGTGATAAGTTCAAGAGTAATTTCTGGCTCGTGTAGCAGGCGCACATGCAGGAGACAAAGAGGAGTTAATTAGTTCTCTTGGAACGAACTACCGCAGGAAGCCATAAGTGCTAAAAGTGTAAACATATTTAAAAACCAGTTTAATAAACACCTAAAAGAAAAAAAAATTGAATTAATAGAATATAGTTGCAAAAAAAGTGCACTCACGAGAAAGAAAATAATAAAATTTAAATGCATGCATGACCTTCATTCAAGCTGTTAGTGCTATAAATAATAATAAATAAATAAATATATAAGTAATCTTCATTATGTATAAAGAATTCGTATAAATATTATATGATGAAAACGTAAGAATAAAGAAATAATAAAAGTCTTCATCTATGTAATAAAAACAACTATCTATAGCTTTACTTTTTTTTCTTTAATAGAAAGCGCAACATGTGGCGCCATAACAACGCCAATGGACATTCGGTCGCACGCGGAGGCAGTGAATGCCATGACGGCCTGACAGGTAGTCCTATTCTCACCCATCTTGAAGGATCTGAGACAGTACTTGGGGGGGAAATATGTGAGCAGGGAGAGCGTTCCCCAGAGTTTAGCAGTTCTGTAGTACTTGTTCATGTTTATACCTCTCCGCGGCGAGGTAGCTCCTGGTCTGTCCGTTGAGGTACTCGATGAGGAAGGCCTGCGGGTGCTTGGGGTCGCGCACGAGAGCGAACACGTCGCACAGCGGGCGCAGACAGACGACCGAGTAGGTCTGCGGGTCTCGCTCCAGGATGCACGAGTCCGAGATGCAGAGCGTGCGGCGCACCGAGTCCATGTGCCGCGCGCTCGACACCTTGTGCACTACGAACTCGCTGATCGACGTTTGGTGAAGGTCACCGCTGCAATTGATATTTTTTTCGGATTTAGCCTACATTCAGAGTATTCGGTTGCTGGCAATGAATTTCGAAAGGCTCAGAATATAGCAGCTTTCGAGAAGAACCCCTTTTATTTCGCCAAAAAAGCTTTTAAGGAACAGCAGGGTACAATTAGGTTAAGTACGGACGAGATGTTCAACTACTTTAAATCCACATATGCCACCCCGGAGGCAGATATAACTTACAGGGATCCACCAGCTCCAAAACCCAAAGAACCTGCTCTAGCATTTGATGCTGATTCACCGACGATGGAAGAGCTGGAATACCACATAAAAAGGAAACCAAATAGTTCCGCCCCGGGACCCGATGGCATACCATACATCATATACAAAAAATGTCCATCAGTGCGGAAACACATGTTGAACATCTACAAAAGAATTTGGACGAACAGAGAAGTGCCAGACTGTCTTGGTAAAGCCGTGTTTGTTCTTCTACCAAAAAAGAAAGAAGTTACTGATCCCAAGGATATTAGACCTATAGCCCTTACGAACACAATTTCGAAAATATTCTTCTCCATTATACAGGCCAGACTACGAAAACACATGTGTACCAACGACTACTTACCGAAGAAGTACCAGAAAGGTTTTCTCCCAAGAGTTCCAGGGTGCCTCGAACATAATTCTTTGCTAACTGAATGTCTTAGAGATGCAAGGAAGAATGAGAGACAATTAACTGCCACGTGGTTAGACTTTGAAAACGCCTTCGGTTCGGTGCGCCATGAGTTACTATTAAAGGCGCTAGAGTGGTATAATGTGCCACCTCTGATCTGTAATATAATAGCCTCCTACTACAAAAAACTTTCCTTTGTTATACAAGTAAAAGGCGAAACGGAGAAGACACCGGAAATTCGTTACGGCATAGGACTTTTCCAGGGTTGCTGCCTCTCTCCTGTCACATTTAACATTGTTATCAACATTCTAATTGATACGCTTGTCGTAAAAGAAAAGAAATGGGGATACAGGTTCAAATATGGAGACACATATATGGCGGCCATCCTGGCATTTGCGGATGATATTACGCTGTTAACCCGCAATCCAAAACAAAATCAGGCGCTTCTTAAGGTGGTGGATGACTATTGTGAATGGACCAAAGGGATGAAGATAAAACCAGCGAAGTGCTACTGTTTGAGCTTAACCAGGAAAGGTTCAAAGTTTACCTCGAGCAATCCAGGTCTGACAGTAGCCGGAAAACCAATCGCAACCGTGGCTGATGAAGCTCCTTTTAAATTCTTGGGCAAAAGGATCACTAGCAGAGGAAAGGAGCATCCTACTGATGATATTGTCCAACTTTTCGAAGAGAGCCTCCGCCAAACTGACAATCTTCCCCTCCTGGGTACACAAAAGGCATGGATTTACGATAACTACCTGACATCAAAACTTTCATGGCCATTTCTCGTCTACGACTTCACAAAGCAAAACCTGACTAAATTAGACTCGTATGTGACCAGATTCCTGAAATCATGGTTTGGACTGGCTCACCCGGCTGACTCGTCAACGCTATACAGATCTCACAATAACTTTGGACTGAACATTAAGAAACCGTCGATATTTTATCAAAAGGCAAGAATAGCCAAACGATGTATACTCAAAGACTCCAATGATAGCGCTATTCAAGCCTTACCCAACACATCACTATCAGATGAACTGGAATCGAGACTCGACTTCTACATATCATTCGAGGTTGGTACACGCACCAATAGATCTGGATTGGGCATAGAAACAGCAAAGTCTGATAAAGAAATACTGAAAGGTTTTGCTCAGGAGGACATGGAACAAGGCTTCAAACTTCACGCCTTAAACCTAGAAATGCAGAATGATTGGCTAACAGTGGGTGACTTCTGCATCCCTCCTGCATTGAAGTGGAAATCCATAATATACAACTGGTCCCCTGAGCTGCTTAAGTTCTACTTAAATGCATTCCAGCTTACTCTCCCCGACCCGAGTAACCTAGTTAGATGGGGGAAATCTACAAATAGACTATGCCCGTCATGTAAGTGCGTCATGTAAGCGAGTTCGTAGGCACGGCTAAACATTTGTTATGCGGATGCAAAATACTACTTGAGCGAGGCCAGTATTCCTACCGTCATGATAAAGTCCTCCAAATCATCAGAGAGGCCATCAACCTGTCAATTGCACGGACCAGGAAAGGGCAAACCAGTAGCGGCTTCCAGAAGGTCAACTTTGTGAAACCTGGAGCCAATAAGCTGCCCAAAGATAGGACTAAACCTTCTTCAATTTTGGGAGCAGCAAAGGATTGGGAATTGTTGATGGACACACATGAGAAGCATTACCAAATGCCTTCGGAAATCTGTACCACAGCATTAAGACCGGATATACTCATATTCTCAAAAGCGACAAAGCATGTAGTACTTGTTGAACTTACAGTTCCATGGGAAAGTAACATACCGAAGGACCACAACATCAAACTTAACAAGTACTGCAACTTAGTAGACCGGATTGTGAGAAACGGATTCAAGACTGATCTCTTCGCTGTGGAAGTCGGAGCAAGAGGACTACCAGCGAAGTCGCTCTACAGTCTCTTCAAGAATCTAGGGCTCCCAAGATCGACGCTAAGCTCATATATGGAGAGAGCTTCGAAAACGTCACTGGAAGCATCCTACAGAATATGGATAGGTAGAGAGAGGGAGGTCGAGAGCGGGACTGGTGGTTTCCCCGCGTCCTAGTCAACGCAGACTAGCTGACGAGGGCTTGAAGCGAGCCGAAACGTGAAGCATGCGCGGGAAATTTAGAGTGGCCACTCGCTAGTCCCAGCCTCGATTAATACCCTCCTCTACTGCCGATGGGCCCGGATATGTTCGGTGAAGCCATCGCAAGCTTAGATCCACACCTTCCTTCATAAAAACATAAAAAGACTTTTTTTTTTTATTATTATAAGTGTTGTCTCGTATGGTTTTCCATCCACGTTAAACAAAAACAAAAATTTAGCCAATTTAATTTAGATTCAAAAAAAAATTATTTTGAACTTTTTTAACCCTCTAAAAGACCCCGGAGATTTTAGGCATCTTCATCATCATCATCATCATCAGCCTGTATCGGTCCACTGCTGGACATAGGCCTCTCCCAAGGCACGCCACCACACGCGGTCTTCCGCTCTTCTCATCCATATACTCCCGGCTACCTTGCATCTTACTACGGCTAAATCCCACAAGACTAGCGAGGGTCGGGGAATAAATGTTTGTACATTTTCGTCTAGTAATACTTGTATTTCAATCAATTTTTCTTATTGAAACGAGTGACAGTGGTGGCTCCATAGATAAAAATCCTTTGCCTTCCCCATCGAAGGTGTGGATCTAAGCTTGCGATGGCTTCACCGAACATATCCGGGCCCATCGGCAGTAGAGGAGGGTATTAATCGAGGCCGGGACTAGCGAGTGGCCACTCTAAATTTCCCGCACATGCTTCACGTTTCGGCTCGCTTCAAGCCCTCGTCAGCTAGTCTGCGTTGACTAGGACGCGGGGAAACCACCAGTCCCGCTCTCGACCTCCCTGTCTCTACCTATCCATATTCTGTAGGATGCTTCCAGTGACGTTTTCGAAGCTCTCTCCATATATGAGCTTAGCGTCGATCTTGGGAGCCCTAGATTCTTGAAGAGACTGTAGAGCGACGGTAAAAATATTACGAATTTACGGTAAAAATATTCCGACAAAAAAATAACATATTTTGAAGGCTGCCCACTTATGTCATGCATATTTTTTAGTCAACCGTAGCATAGTTTCAAGCACTGGCGGCCGGTCCTAAAGTGCACCCGTGCGCCGCACTACCATACCACGAGAAGTCTTCACTTCACTCAAAATAAATAATATCTTACAATACAACATACCTACATTAAAACCAAAAGATCGTAGGTACTCCAAATAAATACGAATGTGAATTCGACCTTATTTTATAGAGCACAAGGCACATTTTTGCGAGTAAACCCGCGCCCCGTGCGGAATCGAAAAACGCACGCGGGTCTCCCATCTGAATGTATGGGGATCGGCAAAACACCGCTGGCGCATGAGACAAAAGATACTTCATAGAAACAGTATGGGCCGAAATGGAGTTCTGCGTGCGGCGCACGAGCGCCAAACAAGGACGCTATATCGTGAATAGTCGCGCGTGCGACACGTCGCGAGCGATTCCTTTTGCACTAGTCCGTCTACCTAGAGTCAGCGCGCTGTCATGTGATGTCACATACCCGTTAGCGTGCGAATATTTAAAATGGGATATGGTTAAGTTTTGTGCTTTCTGTCACGTGATACTGTGAATTAAGTGGTGCCGATATTTGCCTAAGAGTTGGTTAAAGGTAAGGCTTTACAATCAGGTGATCCCGGGTTAAATTCCTACTTGTTTTCAAATGTTTTTTTTGTTATAAATTTTTTAAGTATTTTTGGGACATTGCTATTGTTTTCTTTTTGAAAGCTGCAGCAGTGTTGTGGTCTACGGGTACTATAAATGAGTTAAAAAACTTGTTTGGATTTATTTTCCTGTTTTTTGCAACTCATTGAGTGTCTTGAGAATATTCATACTAGGTACATAATACAACGCAGGCGTTTAAAAAATTCGGAAGTCGCGATCTTTAAATAAAATTGGGAAATTTGGTATTTAAGGAGGTAGGTACTTAGCGCACTACCGGTCACTGAAGTCACCAGCCGCCACTGGTTTCAAGTTCTACTATATTTCCCTTACAGTATTTGAAGAGATTGCTTCTTCATCTACACATTGATATATAATTTATATGAGGGAATTTAAAATTTAGGTTAGAAACATTCACAAAAATGTGGGGTGTGTTTTATTCTTCCCGGAGTTATAAAAATCCATTTGCGCTTCTAAATAAGTGAGTCCTCACTTGTTGTATACCGTTTATTTGGTAACTTCATTAGCTGTCAAGAGCTCATAGAGATTATTGATCAAACTTCATAACTTTTCTAACATAATTTGAGTTTACATCCGCGCGGGCGCGCCAAATTTCGCAAATTTTCGCACAGCGAAAACGGCATGAAAGCCAAGCAAGGGTGAAAGCATATTGAATAATTGGCAAGCCATAAGGTTAAGTAACAAAGTTATCACGAGCTAATATTGCCAAACATAGAATTGTAATCAGGTGAGCAACACTCCCGGCAGTCCTGCTGGCAGATAACCAGTGACTCATACAAAGTGGGCAGGCTGGTTACTTATCACCTATTGTTTAATATTAGATACAAGCTGTATACATACTGATTTCCTTCATATGTTTAATGAAACCTACATTGGTTTTTAAAGTATTATGGGTTTGTATTGAACGGTTTTGTTCAGGGATGGGTAAACTTTTTTCTACGCGGGCCAATATTTACAAACATAAATCTATGGGGCCTATATGGGAGAAGGCCCGTGGGCCATAGAGTGCCTATCCCTGGTTTAGTGAGAGCATCAGTGACCAACCTTTTCAGCAGCCAGGCCAAATTTTAGAGATAATGTTGTTTGCCGAGCCATACAAGCAAAAAAAAATTGTTTTTGCAATCAAAGCAAGCAAGAGGTATACTGCCCGGCACGTAACTTGGCCTCTGTGCGAGCGGGACAGCGTTATACTAACGATCGCATGTGTATAACGCCGTCCCTCTCGCACAGAGGCCAAGTTACGTGCCGTCTATTTTAACTTAACTTTTTAGGGGCCCCTATTGCTAGGCCTATGCTATCTGTCCATCTGTCCTATCTTTAAATGGCTATATCTGTTGAACCATACTACACTCGTCGGCTAGTCTGCGTTAACTAGGAAGTGGAGCAGAACTAGTCATGCGTTCAGCTTCCCTCTCTCTTGACCATTTAGTAAATGCGTAAAGGCAGCGTTGTAAATTTGTGCAAATAATATTAAAAAAGGTAGTATAAGACTATAGGCTCGTCAGCCTTTGTCAGCCTCGATAACTCAGCGGTGCGGTCGGTCGACTGTTGATAAGCAACCCTGAGCGAGGTCAGTACTTGGATGGGTGACCGCTCGACCGTTGGAGGATGACCGTGTTTCAGATTCCACGTAAAACTGTAGGTCCCTTCCCTTCTTACCTTACTAGGTGGTAGGGTTTATCCCAGCCGGGTTGGTACCACCGCACTGAATAAAACGTCGGTCGAAACGGCTATGTAAATAGTTCCTGTTTTCCGTGCAGTTCAGTGCAGCCGGCACGACCGAAAGGAAGCACTGACGTGGCACCAAGTTCACCCGGTGTTATGGGCTGACATCACAGATGTTGTAGGTGAAGTAGCCAACCGTGTCAGTTTCCATAAAAAAAATGAAAAATCAGCACTCACCTATATTTGCCAAAGCGCTGGTTGTGAAAGTCGTCCATGGTGATGGTGGATGTGAGCACCTTGATGCTCAGGTTGAGTGTCAGGTTGGCCATCTCGAGCAGCTTGCTGCGGATGTCCGCGTGGTTGGGCGCCGCGAACAGGTGCAGCCGGCTGAAGCCGCCGCACGCCACCACAAACCCGCCCGGGTAGTCTTGCACTCCGATTATACCCTGCCGGCCGTCACGCATGTGTGCTAACACTCAGTCAGTCAACCACTACACCCGCCGCCGTCAACTAACTAGGTACCGTGTCAGCAGCACGCTTCCCGTTCGTCCTTTTAGCTAACAACAGATTAAGGTTCTGAAATTTATTTCGCCATAAAGAACACACAACATTGACAATATTCAGTATGGGTTCGTCATCATTTTGGTTTTATCATGTCCCATTCTACAATGCAATCTATTAGGAAGAACTGGGCAAGAAACCATAAAGAGCTTCTTTTTGAAATATAACTTCAAAATTCAAATAAAAAATAAAAAAAGTGTTTATTGTATATTTATTTATTTTTTAATGAACAAGCAGCTCTAGCTGATGTGTTCATATCAGTTTTTTTTTTCAGATAATGAATGATTATAACGTTTTTTTGTTTTTTTTTTTAGTTTTCATACTAACTTACATAACTTACATACTAAGCATTAATAACATTCACATATGGTTGTTGAATCAGTGAGAGAAAGCTTTGTGTCCACTCTTCCTCGCACTGCGAGTAGTCACAAGAAGTGTTAGATGGTCATGGCACCTGTATGTCGCAGTAGTGGTAGCAGGCGAGCACTGTGTGCGTGGCCGGGTCCAGCTGGTCGAGGGAGCACGGCGTCACCTCCAACACCACCGGCAGTCGCACGTCGCTCCAGTGATACTTGTACGCCTCGTACCGCTGCAATCAGTATGTACTGTGTAGCCGTTATATGCGGTCGAATACGACGCTCGAGCGCTCCGAACGTCCCGTCCCCCGCCGACCGACGTTCCCCGCGCGCTTCACCGCTCCACAAGGCGAGCGCTGCGAACCTTTCCCCTTGCAAAGTGGTAAAACGATCTTTGAGCAATGTTCTAGTTGGGCATTGTCCTAAGTATAGTGGACTAGAGCAGCGGTTCCCAAAAGGTGGTCCGTGTAACCCTGGGGTTCCGTGGGTTACAGCCGGAAATAGCACAAAACGCTCTCCCTAATCAAAAACGTGTAATATGTTTTTAATTTCAAACTGTTGAAAAAAAAAAAAACTGATTGCTATTCAAATCAAACATGATAATACGCCAACAATTTAGTGTCAAAAATTAGGTATAGGTCACATAAATTTTGTTTTTACGAGTATGCTCACAATAGCTAATTAACTTTTTAAATTGACTTGTCATTTAGGATTCTGTAGACGAAAATAATTGGTAACCGCTAGATTAGAGAACACAGCCGAGGCTGCTATGCTGTGCAGCCATCTTACATCCAGTACGGTGGTATCAACCCAGTTGGCTACAATTTAAGCCTACCACCTAGTAAGGAGCAAGGGATGATGATGGTGGACTCGTTTTCCGCGCCTAAGCCCGCTTCCATGCGGGCCTTTTGCGCGTCCTACGGCCTTAATCCAACCAGCCGAGTTCTTCCAGGAGGCGGCACACTCTCCTTGGGTCCTGGCACGCCTCTCGAAGTGTAGTAGGGCCTCCCAGCTCCTTCGCCCTTGTGTCTGCCAACTCCTCGCACTCCAGCAGCACGTGGGTGGGTGTCTCGTCCGCCTGCAGGCATGCTCTGCACAGTGGACTGTCCGTTACTCCGATTACATAGAGGTGTCTGTTAAGTGTACAGTGACCAGTAAGCATACCTATCACTATGCGTAGTTTTGATCTATGGACACGGAGCAGCGTCTTGGCGAGACGGAGGTCCGGCTTAGCCATTGCATCCCTCGCCTGTCTGCAGTCACTGCCCGCTGCCCATCTGTCTATGTGTAGTTGATACGTACGTTTGTGTATCCAACTTTTCAGTTGGTTGTGTGGTAGTGGTACTAGAGGTTCGGGTCCTTCAGGTTTGCTGCTGGATCCCCTCTTCGCGAGTTCATCGGCAGCATCGTTCCCCCAAGGAGCAAGGGAATGGACCTACAGTTTTACACCCGTTCCGAATGGGGAAGCAATAAGTGTACATAGGTATGGATGTAAATTTTCAAAACTCACTGGTGCCTGTCGGTTGGATTGGAACCTCGATATCAAGAGTCCTACGTAAGAAAATCGCCGACCAGCCGTCATTTAGAACTGCACGTGAACTCACAAAGCAATCCTTAGGTTTCTCAGCGAACAGATGCCGGTACTTGAAGGCCTCGGTGAGGATCTGGCACTTGTGCTCCGAGGAGAACTTCATCGTGTCGATCTTCTTGTCCTTCTTCATGACGAGCGTGAAGTCGTGGTTGGCGGAGGCCGATGAGTGCTTTCCCGACGCCACCGTCACGATGTCCGAGTAGAGCCATCTGTTCGTCACCTACAACATACCCATCACCTGTATACATAATGTCGTGTGTGCAATTGTTTATATGGATTTAGTTTATTAATATTAATATTTTTAGTTTATGTGTCACTTAAATTATAACATCCTTTCATTATTTTTTCATTATTGTTTTCGTGGAGAACGTTGCTAGATGTGTACATACCTTTTTTTATTTTTTTATATTATATTGTACTAGCTTTTCCCCGCGGCTTCGCTCGCGTGTAATTCGTATATAGAAGAAAGTAAGTATGCTCACTACCGTGTACCTTTATTTCGGCGCGCACAACAATTCGATTTGTATGAGAGCTACATTTTAGCGTAACCAGAAGTGAATTTTATTTAGCCTATCCTGTGTCCCGTGTAGCTAAATATGCTTGTACGAAGTTTCATCAAATTCAGATGATCGGTTTAAGAGTTATGGTGGAACATACATACATACAGAAATTATTTCTAAAAATCGTAAATTTAGTTTTAGTATCATACACAGAGTCTACAAACCCAATATCTCAAAAAACAAAGCAACTTACTTCATGACCATCCCTTACAGATTTATTATTAGTATTGATGATTGATTGATGTTAACTCTCGTACATGCCTGTTTGTTTTCCCATAATAAATAAAATAAAATTAAAAAAATAAGTATAGGTACACATATTCTAAATGTCACTACTAAAACAGTCACACAGTGCGTCATGGTTCCCGTTAAGGCTGCATGCAACGTAAAATTCCACTTTTTTCTGAGAGATGAACCATCAATATTACTCACCTGACATATTCAGTTTTAATATGTGTAAAACTTCATCTATCAGGACAGATAGGTAGCTTTTTGAAAGCGCAATTTGATTAACCCTTTGCAATCCCACAATTAAATACGCTTACCCCCTTTAAATTCCATGCCAATTTCGTCGTACGGAGATTCGGAGCTATGCAAGAGTGCACATAAACTCAAATATGTTTTGTAAAATAATGACGTCAGTTCAATGAACCCTATTGGTACATAAAGCGAATGAAATTATCTACAAAACTATGGGAAACATGTGCGGATTCACTTATTTGAAGCACAGATGGATTTTTTAAATCCAGGAAAAACAAAACATGTACAATATTTTTCAGAAATTTCTAAACTTGCCCACAAAAATTGCAACTCAATATGTAGATAAGGAAACATACTCTTAACATAGGGGTACATGAATTAACGTATGGCTATAATACATTCCACATTCTGGAAGTGACGTAGGACAAAGTAACAGTCTAGGACCAATGCCTAAAACCCACACGGCTATTCAGAATGCAAAGGGTTAACTTCACTAGATAGAAACAAATCACGTCTCTAAATTTACTTATAAAATGCATTGCAAGAAGGGTGTCAATGGCCACCTGTCAGGCCGGCATGGCATTCGCGACCCCCGCATACGACGGAATGTCCATGGGCGTCGTTAGACACGTTATGGGTGGCTCGGTGCCATATGTCGCGCTTTCAATAAAAAATTAATAAAAAATTAATTTGGCATAATGCGACCAAAGTAGGGTTTCAGAACCAATAGATCATATTTGTTGATTACATATCGATGTCGATAGCTTTTTACATTATTGTTTCAATTAGGCTGAGTTTGCAAGTAAAATTTAAAGAGATGAGTAGAGGGAGATGGACTGACCTCGAGCCGGTCAGGGTTGTAGGTGGTGATGCCGTGGGTGCCCACTGAGAACACACGTTTGTACTTTCCCTTCCACGAGTGCTTGGTGACGAGGAACGACGCCACATCCTGGTTGTCCTTGAGCGGAATCATGTTAACATTGCCTGCAACACATCATCAACGACCTACTGGGCACCAAAATTTCCAAAGACGTAGGTTTAGAGCAATTAAGAGTCTAATGCTAAAACTGCATGATGGCTGATTTCTCTGCAACCGAAAGGTTCAGTCGTTGTTTGCGTTGCGTTCACGCGAACAATTGTTCATTCGTTCGCTCTGTATAGTTCAGCGTAAAAGTTTTTTCCCTTTTTCGGCTTTGCATTTATCTAATGAAGAAAAAGTTTGTTCAAGTGTATTTCAATTTGTCAGCCTCGCTAGCTCAGTGGTACGGTCGGTCGACTGTTGTTAAGCAACCCTGAGCGCGGTCACTACTTGGATGGGTGACCGCTCGAACATTTGAGGCTGACCGTGGTTCGTATTCTATGTTACACTGTAGGTCGCTTCCCTTCTTACCTTACTATGTGGTAGGGTTTATCCCGGCCGGGTTGGTACCACCGCACTGAGCGAAACGTTGGTCGAAACGGCTATGTAAATAGTTTGTGTTTTCCATCCAGTTCAGTGTAGCCGACATGAAATGAAAGGAAGCACTGACATGGCGTGACATCACGGATGTTGTAGGTGATGTAGCCAACAGTGTCAGTTTCCATAAAAAAAAAAGTTGGCGGCCGATTAAAAAGTTGGCCGCTGTATAGCTTTTTTAGTTGTACCAACTTTTTTATTGAGTCGTGGAGTCGGTGCCAACTAAACTGTTGAGTTAGCGTCGTGTGGCCACCTTCATCATTTTGCATGTAATTTGGAAGTTTTTGATTACAACTCAACAGTTTAGTTGGATAAGTATCGATCATCTGCTCAAGCTGTACTAAGTTGATTTCTATGAAAAAGTTCTTTCATTCTTGTGTACCTACATCTCACAAATTGTGTACAGCCATCAGTCAAAGTATAGAGGTGCAAAAACATAGGATCGAATGCAGGAATGCGACTGTGAAACAAAGCGTTGCTTTATTATTGAGTAGGTATTTACGATGCATGCACTGACGCGACGTAATGAAAAAGTCTGAAAGCTACTTTGTTCGGAATTCCAACAAAGCGAGCGAGTATGATTGTGGAAGGATGAAAGATGTACCCAAAAGTCTGTTGATCGTCGTGAATAAGTGGGCGAACATGAAGGACCTTGTTTATACACGCAGGACCGCGGAGACCGCCCGCCTCCCCCAACAATAAACACGACGTCATGTAGCCGTCTGATTTGACAAATTGACAGCAAGGCAGCAGCGACGGAAGCTACGACACGAAGCGAAGCGGAAAGAAAGAGTTACTCACACACACACCGAGGTCGGGGCGCTAGCACGACGTGGATATCCGATGATTGCAATGCAAACCATCCAAATTGGACTTGGGGGAGGAGACGATCGGCGTACGGCGTTAGAAAAAACTGATAATTTTGACGTCAACTGACTGACATTCAAGACTTCATACCGTATTCTTGGATACCAGAGTTTAAAACATATCTCGGTGAAGCACCCAAATAAACTAGGTATAGTGCCTCCAGGAAGGTATGATGCGTGGGAAATATGCCAAACTGTCTGCATTCCTATGAAAGAAGGGGCGTGGCGTGAACTTTCGGTCGAAAGTTTGTCGATAATTTAGGTTTTAAGTATAACCTAAATTATCGACAAACTTTCGATCGGGAGCGTGTCTTGCTTGAGAGACCTATGTCCAGCAGTGAACCGATACGGGCTGAAGATAATGATGGATGATGAAGACAGCTGTCCGGCCTGAATTACCTTCACAAAAATATTGGTGGAAATTTATAAAAAACATGAGAATATGCCGCGCGCGTGTCACACAAGCAAGACTTCCAAAAATAAAAATAACAGACAAGGCTGCATGGTAAATTACCTTTGCCTATCCCAAAAAAAGGTATAAAAAAATTGGTTGTCTGTAAAGTCGGTTTACGGAGAAGATGAACATAGCTGTGCAACTCCGTCACTGGATACTGGCAGTAATAAACGAATTTCCTATTCGTTTGGTTGCCACTATTTAAAAAAAGAAGAAGAAGAACATAGCTGTCACTGTCAAAGCCTCCAGTGTCACCCGTCCGTCACCGAGTGCGCGCTTGCTGGCTGAGCTGCTGAGTCGGCTATTTGATTTGCTGTCATTGCCACGTTAATGGTCATCCATCATACTGAAGCAGTAGAATAGAGGTTACAATATGGTGCTCGACTTAGATCTATTCCGCGCCGACAAGGATGGTTCCCCGGACGCCGTGCGGGAGAACCAACGCAAGCGGTTCAAGGATGTCGGCCTCGTGGACGCAGTCATATCCGAGGATGCTCGCTGGCGGCGGCTCCGGCACAATGCAGATAACTTGAACAAGCTGAAGAACGTGTGCAGCAAGGAGATAGGCCTCAAGATGAAGGCGAAGCAGCCCGCGGGGTCGGAGGACGACGATGTTCCCGTGGAGGTGACAAAGGATCTGGACAGCCTCACAGGCGACGCCCTGAAGGCGCTGACGGTCAATCAAATCAAGAAGGTACTGTTAGAGGTTCCCACCTTGGAAATAACTCGCTTTTATGTTATGATTTCCTGGTACGTCATTTATTTCAGCAGCAGAGTGAAGTTTCATCAGCCGTTGTGTTGGTCAAATACGCATTCCCCTTTCTCCCAAAATATTGAACCAAGGGTCTGGCTTTATAGAGGGGTGCCGAGCTCGCAAATTGCTGGTAAGCTTGTTAGGCCGAGTTAAAAGATGAATTTTAGTGAAATAATTTATGGCAGGAGACGCGTAGTTCCACAAAATGATATTCCATACAAAATTAATATTTCATACTTAGCAATTCATGATCTAGGTCATAAGAAAAAGGGACAAAGGGTACTATTACGAATAAGGTCACTAGAAATAGCAGAACTGTTTTTAGAGCTTATCATGCCTTGCTTCCATCGCCAAAGTACTTTTTCATTATCCCTTAGGTCTCTGCAATCCTAATGGTTAGTGATGGTTACAAACTCGCCGATATATGGAAAACCGGCCAAGTGCTATTCGGCCTCGCACACCAAGATCTCTGTACCACCAGGTAATAGGCCGGTTTTTATTATTTGTTGTTTTACTTTAGAGCTCGCACTATAATTACACCAAGTTAGACGCTTGTATGTAACATTTTTGCGATAGAGCAAAACAAACAAAAAGGATTTGAAAAAAAAAACATTGAAAAAACACATTGTATACCCTTAATTTTTTTCTTTTTATAATTTTTTTTTTTATTTTATATGTTAGGATATCCATCATATTCTGTGAAAATTTCATCCGGCTACCTGTTATGGTTCATAAGATGAATGATAGGACAGACAGAAGACAGACGGACAATGTGGACTTAGTGATGGGCTTCCATACAGGTACGGAAACTAAAAATGATCCATATTTATCGATCACAATGTTGCACCCGACCATTGGTTGAAATCTGAGAGTACTTGTGTGAGTTAGCGCGTGAGTTAACGCCGGAATAACCGCAGGTGCGGACTCTGATCGACTCGGCGATGCTGGAGAACGACCGGAGTCTGGAGGAGGCGGAGGAATTGCGTAACGCGGCGCTACGCGAGGTCGGCAACCATCTCCACTCGAGTGTGCCCGTCTCCAACGACGAGGACGAGAACCGGGTGGAGCGCACGCACGGCGACTGCGCCGCACGCACCAAGTACTCACACGTCGACCTCATACACATGATCGATGGTTGGAACTTTTAACGTAATATACATATATAAAGTAGAGCCTTGATAGTCCAAACTAACAAAAAACTACCCCTGTTCGGACTCACGAAGCCTTCGAATATGTTGGATAGACAAATTCAATAAAACAGCTGAAAAAATATATTGATTGACCTTCTGAATCATAAAATACAGAAAAAACTGTTAATTAGTTATAAACTGATCTATTTTAATCTGGCAGGTTCTATTTATTGACTATTTATGAATCCTGTAGCAGTCACCAATAATTGTAGTGGGCGACGACATCAGCTCTCGGTTAACTGATCTTGGTGAACTTGTTGGGGGCAGGAATGGACGGGGAGCGAGGCGCGACAGTGAGCGGCACGCGCGGCTATTACCTGAAGGGGGCGGCGGTGTTCCTGGAGCAGGCTCTGATCCAGCTCTCACTGCAGATGCTGCTGAAGAAGGGCTACACTCCCCTCTACACACCATTCTTCATGAGGAAGGAGGTCAGATCTGGCAACATTTTGAAAGGAGTCGATTGGGAGTGTAAGAATTTTGATGGAGTTCTGTAGGAGTTTCAAATGCAAAAGACTGTGCCTAAAGTGTGGCAGTTAAAAACTTAAAATGTATTTATTAAAACATTAAATGAATTATTATTACACAAATTATGTATACATTTTGTTAGAATTGTAGTAATTGGTTTTTATTATTAAACAATTTTATTTTGATTTTACAATAAAGGAACTGAAAAAATAAGGTACCTACCTGGTAGGTGTAACTGTGAAGGATGCTATAGCTAGCTAGCTGACAAGGTTATATTATCATTATTTATAGCACTAACAGCTTGAAGCTTGACTGCACTCGAACTTGTCACAATTTGTTCTATCAGGTTCGATTACACCCACGAAGAAGAACCGACAAGAAAATGTATAATACAATCAATAATTCTAATTTTTATACAATTATACTATTGTTTCAAATGCACTGTAACAAATAATTATTGTGACATGAATTTGGACGATACATTTTTTTATCACATCTATAAATCTACAACATGACTATGCCCGTCATGTAAGGAGTTCGTAGGCACGGCCAAACATTTGTTATGCGGATGCAAAATACTACTTGAGCGAGGCCAGTATTCCTACCGTCATGATAAAGTCCTCCAAATCATCAGAGAGGCCATTAACCTGTCAATTGCACGGACCAGGAAAGGGCAAACCAGTAGTGGCTTCCAGAAGGTCAACTTTGTGAAACCTGTAGCCAATAAGCTGGCCAAAGATAGGACTAAACCTTCTTCAATTTTGGGAGGAGCAAAGGATTGGGAATTGTTGATGGACACACATGAGAAGCATTACCAAATGCCTTCGGAAATCTGTACCACAGCATTAAGACCGGATATACTCATATTCTCAAAAGCGACAAAGCATGTAGTACTTGTTGAACTTACAGTTCCATGGGAAAGTAACATACCAAAGGACCACAACATCAAACTTAACAAGTACTGCAACTTAGTAGACCGGATTGTGAGAAACGCTGTGGAAGTCGGAGCAAGAGGACCACCAGCGAAGTCGCTCTACAGTCTCTTCAAGAATCTAGGGCTGCCAAGATCGACGCTAAGCTCATATATGGAGAGAGCTTCGAAAACGTCACTGGAAGCATCCTACAGAATATGGATAGGTAGAGAGAGGGAGGTCGAGAGCGGGACTGGTGGTTTCCCCGCGTCCTAGTCAACGCAGACTAGCTGACGAGGGCTTGATGCGAGCCGAAACGTGAAGCATGCGCAGGAAATTTAGAGTGGCCACTCGCTAGTCCCGACCTCGATTAATACCCTCCTCTACTGCCGATGGGCCCGGATATGTTCGGTGAAGCCATCACAAGCTTAGTTCCACACCTTCATAAATACATGTGAATGTTGAATCCGAATTCACGCAATAAGAGGACTCCGCTCACCCTGTTTCAGATAATGCAAGAAGTGGCTCAACTAGCTCAGTTCGACGAGGAACTGTACAAGGTTGTCGGGAAGGGCTCAGAGAAGGCGGAGGAGGGAGGCGTGGAGGAGAAATACTTGATAGCGACCTCGGAGCAGCCCATCGCAGCCTACCACCGCAACGAGTGGATTCCAGAGAATTCTCTGCCTATCAAGTTTGTACCATTTTTTTTTTTTTTTTGCAGCACCGACCACCTAACCTAACCTACCCTGACTCTTTATTATTTAGATTTCATTAACTTTAACTGCATCTCTCCCCGCGCATGTCATAAAAGGCGACTAAGGAATATGGGCAAGATGCCGTGCTTATGGGCGTCAGGCTAGCCACCTCTCACCTTAGCACGGTACTCCCACCGAGCCATGCAGCAGGTGGGGCTTCGTGGCTTGCTTGCTGCTTGATGGTTATCTTGTCCTAATGCGTGGCTAAACGTGGTGGTCGATGTTGTGCTGTAATTTACAAGATTACTTGCAGCACAACACTGATTACTCTGCTCACCCGATTGTCGGGATACAGCGTGTTTGTATGTATGTATATAATATTGTTCACACTTTTCTGTTATTCTATTACATATCTAATCTGTAAGTCTATATTTTTACCACAAAGTTCATAGTTGTTTTAGTAATAGTAAAAGTAAATCTTAACTCATGTATCCGTTCACTTTGATCATAATAATAAGAATAATTTGTTCACACAGCTCATGTTTAAATCTGCTTTATTTCACAAATTTTATTTCAAACAACAATTTAATGGTATGCTGTGCTCCTTGGCTCCCGTGCTGCCGTAATCCAACAATTACTTCAAAACAATTCAGCTTAATTTAACCCTTTATTTTGAATCAACATTTCTAGGTACTCAAGATGATCTGTGTCACTGTGTAGAGGAAGGTGTGGATCTAAGCTTACGATGGCTTCACCGAACATATCCGGGCCCATCGGCAGTAGAGGAGGGTATTAATCGAGGCCGGGACTAGCGAGTGGCCACTCTAAATTTCCCGCGCATGCTTCACGTTTCGGCTCGCTTCAAGCCCTCGTCAGCTAGTCTGCGTTGACTAGGACGCGGGGAAACACCAGTCCTGCTCTCGACCTCCCTCTCTCTACCTATCCATATTCTGTAGGATGCTTCCAGTGACGTTTACGAAGCTCTCTCCATGTATGAGCTTAGCGTCGATCTTGGCAGCCCTAGATTCTTGGAGAGACTGTGGACGAATTCGCTGGTAGTCCTCTTGCTCCGACTTCCACAGCGAAGAGATCAGTCTTGAATCTGTTTCTCACAATCCGTTTCTCACAATCCGGTCTACTAGGTTGCAGTACTTGTTAGGTTTGATGTTGTGGTCCTTCGGTATGTTGCTTTCCCATGGAACTGTAAGTTCAACAAGTACTACATATGCTTTGTCGCTTTTGTGAATATGAGTATATCCGGTCTTAATATTGTGGTACAGAAGAGAAGGCATCTGGTCATGCTTCTCATGTGCCCATCAGCAGTAGAGGAGGGTGTTAATCGAGGCGGGGACTAGCGAGTGGCCACTCTAAATTTCCCGCGCATGCTTCACGTTTCGGCTCGCGTCAAGCCCTCGTCAGCTAGTCTGCGTTGACTAGGACGCGGGGAAACCACCAGTCCCGCTCTCGACCTCCCTCTCTCTACCTATCCATATTCTGTAGGATGCTTCCAGTGACGTTTTCGAAGCTCTCTCCATATATGAGCTTAGCGTCGATCTTGGGAGCCCTAGATTCTTGAAGAGACTGTAGAGCGACTTCGCTGGTAGTCCTCTTGCTCCGACTTCCACAGCGAAGAGATCAGTCTTGAATCCGTTTCTCACAATCCGGTCTACTAAGTTGCAGTACTTGTTAAGTTTGATGTTGTGGTCCTTCGGTATGTTACTTTCCCATGGAACTGTAAGTTCAACAAGTACTACATGCTTTGTCGCTTTTGAGAATATGAGTATATCCGGTCTTAATGCTGTGGTACAGATTTCCGAAGGCATTTGGTAATGCTTCTCATGTGTGTCCATCAACAATTCCCAATCCTTTGCTGCTCCCAAAATTGAAGAAGGTTTAGTCCTATCTTTGGGCAGCTTATTGGCTCCAGGTTTCACAAAGTTGACCTTCTGGAAGCCGCTACTGGTTTGCCCTTTCCTGGTCCGTGCAATTGACAGGTTGATGGCCTCTCTGATGATTTGGAGGACTTTATCATGACGGTAGGAATACTGGCCTCGCTCAAGTAGTATTTTGCATCCGCATAACAAATGTTTGGCCGTGCCTACGAACTCCTTACATGACGGGCATAGTTTATTTGTAGATTTCCCCCATCTAACTAGGTTACTCGGGTCGGGGAGAGTAAGCTGAAATGCATTTAAGTAGAACTTAAGCAGCTCAGGGGACCAGTTGTATATTATGGATTTCCACTTCAATGCAGGAGAGATGCAGAAGTCACCCACTGTTAGCCAATCATTCTGCATTTCTAGGTTTAAGGCGTGAAGTTTGAAGCCTTGTTCCATGTCCTCCTGAGCAAAACCTTTCAGTATTTCTCTATCAGACTTTGCTGTTTCTATGCCCAATCCAGATCTATTGGTGCGTGTACCAACTTGGAATGATTTGTAGAAGTCGAGTCTCGATTCCAGTTCATCTGATATTAGTGATGTGTTGGGTAAGGCTTGAATAGCGCTATCATTGGAGTCTTTGAGTATACATCGTTTGGCTATTCTCGCCTTTTGATAAAATATCGACGGTTTCTTAATGTTCAGTCCAAAGTTATTGTGAGATCTGTATAGCGTTGACGAGTCAGCCGGGTGAGCCAGTCCAAACCATGATTTCAGGAATCTGGTCACATACGAGTCTAATTTAGTCAGGTTTTGCTTTGTGAAGTCGTAGACGAGAAATGGCCATGAAAGTTTTGATGTCAGGTAGTTATCGTAAATCCATGCCTTTTGTGTACCCAGGAGGGGAAGATTGTCAGTTTGGCGGAGGCTCTCTTCGAAAAGTTGGACAATATCATCAGTAGGATGCTCCTTTCCTCTGCTGGTGATCCTTTTGCCCAAGAATTTAAAAGGAGCTTCATCAGCCACGGTTGCGATTGGTTTTCCGGCTACTGTCAAACCTGGATTGCTCGAGGTAAACTTTGAACCTTTCCTGGTTAAGCTCAAACAGTAGCACTTCGCTGGTTTTATCTTCATCCCTTTGGTCCATTCACAATAGTCATCCACCACCTTAAGAAGCGACTGATTTTGTTTTGGATTGCGGGTTAACAGCGTAATATCATCCGCAAATGCCAGGATGGCCGCCATATATGTGTCTCCATATTTGAACCTGTATCCCCATTTCTTTTCTTTTACGACAAGCGTATCAATTAGAATGTTGATAACAATGTTAAATGTGACAGGAGAGAGGCAGCAACCCTGGAAAAGTCCTATGCCGTAACGAATTTCCGGTGTCTTCTCCGTTTCGCCTTTTACTTGTATTACAAAGGAAAGTTTTTTGTAGTAGGAGGCTATTATATTACAGATCAGAGGTGGCACATTATACCACTCTAGCGCCTTTAATAGTAACTCATGGCGCACCGAACCGAAGGCGTTTTCAAAGTCTAACCACGTGGCAGTTAATTGTCTCTCATTCTTCCTTGCATCTCTAAGACATTCAGTCAGCAAAGAATTATGTTCGAGGCACCCTGCAACTCTTGGGAGAAAACCTTTTTGGTACTTCTTCGGTAAGTAGTCGTTGGTACACATGTGTTTGAGTAGTCTGGCCTGTATAATGGAGAAGAATATTTTTGAAATTGTGTTCGTAAGGGCTATAGGTCTAATATCCTTGGGATCAGTAACTTCTTTCTTTTTTGGTAGAAGAACAAACACGGCTTTACCAAGACAGTCTGGCACTTCTCTGTTCGTCCAAATTCTTTTGTAGATGTTCAACATGTGTTTCCGCACTGATGGACATTTTTTGTATATGATGTATGGTATGCCATCGGGTCCCGGGGCGGAACTATTTGGTTTCCTTTTTATGTGGTATTCCAGCTCTTCCATCGTCGGTGAATCAGCATCAAATGCTAGAGCAGGTTCTTTGGGTTTTGGAGCTGGTGGATCCCTGTAAGTTATATCTGCCTCCGGGGTGGTATATGTGGATTTAAAGTAGTTGAACATCTCGTCCGTACTTAACCTAATTGTACCCTGCTGTTCCTTAAAAGCTTTTTTGGCGAAATAAAAGGGGTTCTTCTCGAAAGCTGCTATATTCTGAGCCTTTCGAAATTCATTGCCAGCAACCGTAATTTGCTCAGATACTTTCTGGATGAGTTTTAGGATAGATCTCATCGCTCTGGCTAATTGGTGGCATAGATTTCTGTCTCCTGAGGCTTTAGCCTTCCTTAGCTGCTTTATCAACTCTCTCTTCCTTCTCCTAAGCTTTGCTTTGAAAGTGTTTTCTCTTTCCATTGGGTTGTGGTGATAGCGAACAGGGTACAATTCGGAGAAGTAATTGTAAATTGTTCCCTGGAAGTCATACAGCTGATCTTCGGGACTCTGCCTGCAGCCTGGGAGGTCAAGTCTTTCGGCTAGGCATCGATCATGTTGCTTCCAAGTGGTCTCGGATATGCTCGGTAAGCTTAGTCGGTCTCTGGGCGAAAATGCTTCATGGTGAGAGGAAGGTTGCGCAACACTTTGTGACGTGTGAGGTTGTACTCTGTCAATAGTGTCAGGTGGAGAACTTACAGGCGCTTTCTGCCCTGCTTCACTGTCGCTATGTTTCTCCTTCACGTGCTTTTCTAGCCAGATTTTTCGCTTATATTGTTTCCCACACTTCGAGCATTTCAAGTCCATATTCATGCCAAGGTTGTCAGAGATATCGATCGGTGAGAGAGATATCGACAAATTTAAAGAAATAATACGTAAAAATTTGTGCCCTACTTGCTGCTTGATAGTTATCTTTGTCCTAATAATACTTTACTAAACGTGGTGGTACTGGTGGTCGGTGTTGTAATTTACAAGAATACTTGCGGCACAACACTGACTACTGTGCTTACCCCGATTGTCGGGATATAGCGGCGGGTGGCCGTGTGGTTTGAGAGTCAGCTTCTCGTGCGAGAGGTCCGAAGTTCGAATCCGGTTGGCGTGTATCAATAAGTTTTTTCTAACGAAAGATTTTACGTGCCTACACCTGCTGCTTCACCGTTCGGAACTGATGTAAAACTGTAGGTCCCTTCCCTTACCCCTTACTAGGTGGTAGGCTCAAATTGTAGCCGACTGGGTTGGTACCACTGTACTGGATGTAAGATGGCCGCATAGCCAAAGGGAAGTCTCCAATATGGTCCCTGCCTTCTCGGTAGTGATATTGGCTGGTCGGAACATGTGCTTTGTCCCCTCCGACTCAGCAACCCATACCGGATTACATAAAAAAAAAATTGGGTGTGTACATAAAAATTATTGCATTAAATTATCTTTTCCTACAGAGACACAGATTGTTAGTTGTCAAAAGTCGATGGATGGTTTTGAAGTAGGTATTGCTTCGATTACAACAGTATGCGAAGCCGAAGTGTACATGATGCACTCAATTGACAATGCGTTACAGATACGCAGGTTTATCGACGTGTTTCCGCCAGGAGGTTGGATCTCACGGGCGGGACACGCGCGGCATATTCCGCGTGCACCAGTTCGAGAAGGTGGAGCAGTTTGTGCTCACATCGCCCCACGACGACGCCTCCTGGCTCATGATGGACGAAATGATCAGCAACGCGGAAGAGTTCTATAAGGCACTCGGCATTCCTTACAGGTATTGTGTGCTTTCACATAATATGTTATATTATATTGTTTGACATAGACGATCATGCATGCATGACAAGCTGCAAGATCGAGCAGCGTCATAAGCTCCCGAAATGTTTCCCAAGGACTTCAATCAGAGGGGGCGCAAGGCGTGGGCGACCCAAAGGGCCGCGCGGCCCAAGGGGCCCCGCGCCTCGAAAGTTCATGTAGCTTTGATTCATGACAAATATTCAGCTAGATCTATTAAAAGAGACCCCGCGTAAACATGTTTAGAATTAATCAAAGGCAAACTAAAGCATACAATAAAGCCTTTATCAGACACAAGATGGGAATGCAGGACAGAGGTAGTGAAGGCTGTATTATTGCAATTTGATTACGTTTACTTTTATCGACGAAAGGTATGCTGATAAAAATGTTTGATTCGATCGGTGTACCGGAAATCCATTTCAACAGTGAAAATCCATCCTCTAGTGCCACCAGAGAGGGCCTCGCAAAATATATCTTGCCCACATCAAATTTCGGTCTTGCCCCGGCACTGACTTCAATCACGTCAAACATGTTACGTAGAACAGAGTCTAATGAATGACAAGCATGCTGGATGGTCTAGCGAGCTCCTTATAATATTTCACATAATTGTTGTGTTTATTTTATGTTGTTTATCATCTGTCGTGACGTATGATATGTTGGTGTTTGTGACACTTGTCATATTGTTGTTTGCAGAGTGGTGAACATAGTGTCGGGCGCCCTGAACCATGCGGCCTCCAAGAAGCTGGACCTGGAGGCGTGGTTCCCCGGCTCGGGAGCCTTCCGCGAGCTCGTCTCCTGCAGCAACTGTCTCGAGTACCAAGCCCGACGGCTCAAAGTCAGGTAGCTACTCATCATAACACTTGAACTTGTCACAATTTGTTCTATCCGGTTCAATTATACCCACGAAGATGAACCGGCAAGAAACTTGGCATGTTTTTTTTTTTCATACATATTATTACAAGTATTTTAACCCATTCATTGCCACCAACGCACGGTGGTCGCTGTTAAAAAAAATAGACAAATTTGAACATACCTACTTACCACTATCGAACATTGCCTGCTTTTTTGATGGGTAAAATTAATCTCTCTACAAACTTTACACACAGACTTTGCATTTTATAATACGTAGGGATTACTGAATAGTTATGAAGGGTCTCCGTGCGTGTCCCGCCAGATACGGGCAGACTAAGAAGATGAACGCAGTGACGGACTACGTGCACATGCTGAATGCGACCATGTGCGCCACCACGCGCGTCATCTGCGCCATACTCGAGGTGCACCAGCAGCAACAGTGCATACAGGTACGGGGTTTGGTATTTTTGGGAATTGGGGTTCAGTGTAATTATTTAATTAACAAGAAAATAATAGATAAGGGGGTTGTTGTTGTTGTGGTTTGGGGTTGGCTCTAGGCCTGCAAACTAATCCCGCTTGGTTGGGGACCTTCGTGCAAAACCCCGCAGTCTCCAGCTACCCCAGTCAGCCTATGTCTTCCATGAAAGCCACAAGTCGACCGGGGTGTCTGCAGGCCGCTTATCCCTTAGTCGCCTTTTACGACATGCACGGGGAGAGATGCAGTGGGACTATTCTTATTAAGTACCGACCCCACACCGTACTATACAGTAGATAAGGGGGTATAAATTCTTGTGTGCCTTTGATGCAGGTTTAGTTTTTTTTTTTCCTTTTCGTTGGTACTGCTATCTGTCTTGCCAACATTTTATCACTAGATGAGTCAGAAATATTGCATGGAGATTGCTCAGTACAAACGAATTTTTTATTATACTCAACAATGTACCCTTGTTAGTAATATGCATCACAGCACAGAGAAATAAAACCGTAAAATGTTTAATAAATTTTATTTGTATGTTTGGCGCACATTTGAAATATTTCTTTTTTATAAAACATACAAATGTGGGGTATCACCTGTGCAAGCCTCTGGTTTGTTATACTGTTACCAGAAGTATACCATTGGGCCTAGGAGGTTGAGAAAATATTAATTGATCATTACTTTCAATCCAAAGTTTTGCCTTGTTCGCATTAAATTTAAGTAACGAGTAGTGACGACTCAACTATATAGCTACAGGAACCTAACGAACGTGGTATAGGAATACGCCCACTGTATCTCTCCCCGTGCACGTCGTAAAGGGACTCTAAGGGATAAGGACAATATGCCATGCTAAAGGGTGACTGGCTAGCAACCTCTTACTTTGGGATGGTCCTTGCAAATTCATGCAGTAGTTCTTCATTCCTTACTCGCTGCTTGATAAGTTATCTTGTCCTTTAATACTTTGCTAAACGTGATGGTCGGCGTTGTGCTGAAATTAGCCGAGTTCTTGCAGCACAACAACGAGCACTCTGCTTACCCCGATTGTCGGGATACAGCGTAATGATGGTATGAAACTCATCCTACTGAATGCTACAATTGGCAGGTTCCAGAAGCGCTGAAGCCTTGGATGCCGGAGCAGTATCGAGATGCGATCCCGTTTGTGAAGCCTCCCCCCATAGAAGTGGAGGCGGCTGCCGCCGCGGGCAAGAAGGGCAAAAAGAAGGAAGGAAAAGGCGACGCAGAGAAATAGCAACACTTGGGGATTTTATTATAATGCGGGCATTTAGTTTTCTATTTATTTAAGCTTTAATAAAGAGAAGTAGGAGTGGGCGTGCAGTGTTTTATTATATACCTGAAATGTTCATATTGGACTAGTTTGAGATAATTTAACTTTATGGTGAAATGCATAATCTGAATTTGTGACTTATATAAAACTGTAGGATAGAATAGAATAGAAATGCTTTATTGCACACAGGGACAAAAACACTAACAAACATACAGAAGACAGAAGATAACATTCAGAAGACAGAAGATAACAATACAGAAATAAGAGAGCAATAGCGTGCAAAGGTGGACTTATCACTTTAAGTGATTTCTTCCAGTCAACCTTTGGGTGAGGAAGTGAGGAAGAAAGGGTAGGTTGATATGGGTAGGGTAGATATTAGACCACAACAAAAGCATTTTTTTTTTAAAGGAAACTGACACGGTTGGCTATACATCACCTACAATATCCGTGATGTCAGACCATAAAACACATCACATAAAACCGGGGGAACTATGTACCATGTCAGTACTTCCCGTCGGTCGTTCCTCATTTTTATGTATGCGCCTAACTAAGCTAAGCACTTGAGTATATAACCCGTTCTTATTTATTGTGTTTGGACTTCCAAAACCAAGCACTCTAAAGTGGTTCACACTGACCATGCAACATAAATTTGTAATATATACAGGCGTGTAGAGCGAACAAAACTGTCAAAATGCTCTAAAGTAAGTGGGTCCATTTTTGCAGGGTGTGGGATGATGCATACATCACAGCGCGCAGCGACTGAGATCTGCTTGTCGTCTGCGAACAAGCAGCTTAAACACTTTGTACAAACACTCCGAAGTCGCCTCAATCACCAATGCATAGGGTTGCCATCCGTTCCGATATATGGGGACTGTCACCGTTATTGACCTCTGTCCCGAGAAAAGACTAAAATGTCCCGATTAAAACAGCGCAATGAAAATTTAAATTGTCCGCGCGGCCCGTGGCGTTTCGAGCGGTACGGGACTCGAAATGGATTTACTTTTTCAGAAAAACTTAAAATCCTGAAAGAATATGCCAACTGTTGAAATTATGCGAGTATTTGTTTGCAATCCCTGCTCACAAAGTGGAGCGATTTTTTTCGTTAATGTCGGCCCAGTGGACTAATGAAATAAATTGCCTGCTCGCAGAGACTGGATTCGATGTTACAGTGGCAAGTTAATTGAAGACATAAGTGGATGAAGAGGCTATGTAACATTTTCTTGGAAATTGACTTTTTTACACGAATGAACGTGTTTTGTGATCCTCTGTCATATGGCATTATCATAATCAATGAAGTATCACACTAAATAAGAGATTCTCAGAATATAAAGGTATATACATACAAATTGGTAGAATTTGAAAAGCTAACATGGATTAAAGGTATCATGGGCCCATGACACCCATTAAATAAGTGAAATTTATTTTTTTTACACATAATCTGACGAATGATGGTGTACCTGCTATGTACCTAACATAGTTCCCTCATCCACACATTCTTAGATATTTTTGGGCATTATCATGTTATCCTGTATGAATGAAGATGTTAACACTTAAAAGTGTTACATCTAAAACTTGAACGTGTGAAGGTGTCATGTGAGATCAAGGCACCTTCATCCACACATTCTTGGGGGTTTTTTAATCATTTTCATGTTATGTTGGATTGATGAAGGTGTTAAGTACTGACATAGCACTCTCATCCAATAAACAAATTAAATTTTAAAACGACGTCAACACTCCATTTAAAAGAGTGAACATCCGAAGAAATCCTAAGAGTGGAAAGACCTGAAAATGTCGAAATTCAAAGATTTACACGAAAACACGGAGAATTTTCAGCTGAAAAAAATGGAAAACCTGAAGGTCATTGATTTTATAACCCTGTCGGGACAGATAGACCACTCCATATAACAAATTTGGTAACGTTGTAAATCGTAAAACCAACAGAGGGCGTTAATAATTTTTCTTGATGTTGTCGTAAAACAAACAGGTGGCGTTAATGTTTGTTAATACTTCTATACTAAGGGCGCTATCTAGTTGAAATACAACATGTATCTAGGTACCTTTAATTGTCACTAGGCTGTAGAATTACTGCTACTAGACAAAAGATGGCGCTTTCATTTATATTTATAAAGAACATTATTTATGTAAATTCCAAAATTTTTAATTATATTTGAATAATAAAATTATGACAATTTACAATTAAACTAACACTTCTTATCAAATTAAATAAAATAAAAAAATGTTTTGAAAATTATTTGGTATACGGAACAAAATATTATTATGATTGTAATTTCCTGTTTGTGCGCTTTTAATAGATAGATCCACACAGAGCACGGAAAACCCCCGCGCGCGCGCGCGCGGTATTCCGTGCTCTGTGGATAGAACGTATTTATTTAGTTGAACAGTTAAACAAATACTCGTCACTCTTCATTCTAATAATGTCAGCATTGTATGTAAAAAAAAAATATGAAAACTGCCTTAAAAAATTTATGAAATTAAAAAAATCGAACCCTAGAGTTGAAGGCGGTGCTAAAGAAGGCTACACAAATCACAAAGGATATCATCCACGCATGTTTTCTTTCATGTATCATTTTTGCTTGCTTTAGCACCGCCTTCAACTCTAGGGTTCGATTTTTTTTATTTCATACATTTTTGAAGGCGGTTTTTATATATTTTTTTAAATAGTTTTTTATTTCACAGTTTTTTTTGGAATTTTTTGCTATTAATGTACTCGGCGGAATCGCTCGACCTTCGGCCTCGCGATTCCGCCTCGCTTTCCAATCTGATCTCGTCCAAATTAAAATGGAACCACGTCATGGTTATCCCCTTTCAAACAAAAAAAAAGAATTTTCAAAATCGGCCCACAATAATTGACGGAGTAATCGCGTAACAAACATCCAAAAAAAGAAAACATACCGTCGAATTGAGAATCTCCTAGGTCTAAAGTAAATTGCTCGTGATGACAAATTCAACGAGCCCAAACACGATGGGTTTATCATGTGTAGTTTAGGAGTTCCTATGGCCACCTTCCGTCTCCATCATCAGACCAGCTCGATGGTACTCGTACTCGTATTATAATATATTAAACGCATCTGGCCGGTCGGAAAAGATTTCAAATTTAGAATATTCATGAAACAAGGGTCCGAATATGAATGACAATATCGATTCATGTATTTCAATACAATGACAGAGAAAATTTCAAAATATTAGGTACCTATTCTACCTATTTAATACTTTTTAGTTCTAGTTTATTTTTTTTTAAGTCGGTTTTATATTTTTAAAACAATATTACATAAAAAACAATAATCGAAATCGAATAATCGAAATCGGTTGAAGTGGTACAGAATTATTCGCCATGTGTCAAACTGCAAATTGCTGAAAAAGTCCACATCACAAAAGTTTTGCTGAAGGTAACCACACACCAATAGTATTTTTTTGCTTTTTCATAAACCGCTCAATCAATTTCAATAAAATTTCAATGGGAGCACCTCTGAAGTATGACCTACCAAACAAAAAAAGAATTTTCAAAATCAGCCCACAATTAACACGTTGAACGCCATACGACCCACCGGTGGGCCTAGCGTACTTTTCGGTTCGGGCCAAGCCAAACTCATTATATCCGTAATTTTCATCAACTTGAGATTTTCATCACAAAGTTTATAAAATGCGGTAATTTGTAAGGAAAATAAAAATTTGCGACTTTTACCGTCTAATTTTCGAGATATAGCAGAAGGCTCACGGGTGGATCGTGTGGCCTCATATGAAGGATTTGTATTTTTCTGTTGGCTGGGGCCGCGGGGTCACGCCGCGGCCCACCCGTTGCGCACACGCCGCGGACGCAGCGATCAATCCCCGGTCCGGCTGCGTCGACAATTGAGGATGTTTTACGCTTTTCTCGCCAAAAATGATTATTTTGAAGATTTCGAGTTAACACAAGAAGCGCTAACGCAGTTAGAAAACATCGAGATAGATCTTCTGAACCGTAGTTTCGGAATAGATTCTATGAAGACGTAGTTCAACCAACGAAAAGAAGATGCTGTCGAATTCTTTTGTCGGAGAGTGAGGATAGCGACTATGAAATGCATATAGAAAGACGGAAGAGAATGAAACACACTCTGGAAAGGAAAGAGGGATTGGCCAGAAAAGTGAGAAGAACATGTCACCAATGTTATGCAAAGAACGTACCAATAATGGGTAGCAAACAGGCTAAAACCAAGTCGAAAAAAGTATCCACTTATTGCCAAAGCAGCCCAACTAAACCATTCCTTTGTTTGCCTTGTTTTAACATGACTCACGGATAATTCTTTATTGTTTATGGTTAAACCCTTTGGGGTTAAGATGATTGATTATTTTAAATAATGAAGTGTCATAATGTTGTGATTGTTCAATTTCATAAATATTTTGTTTTGTTCAATTTCATAAATTATTTTCGTAATAAATAATGTCTTCTTATTTGGCAATGAAGAAAATTTTATGTTCATTTTTATTTTGACGAATATTTTCTTATTATTTTCTGGTTTTATTAATTCTATTAATACAAATATTATTTTCTACCTTATCGTTAAGAGCAGCCCTAGCATCGTTACAATTAACTTAATAAAAAACTACAAGTTTCTATTGGATTTGAAAACCACGCCGTCCGCTTCGACTACAAGGCCATGCGGCTCACTTCCATATTGGCTTTGTAGCTGCGCTCTGTGGCTTGTAGGAAGCGTTTACGTAGGCCCTCTCACGCGGCTCACCGGTGACCCCCATGCCCTGAATGGTTCAGTAAGGAAAGGCTCACCGGTGAGCGGTGAGCCCCGTGGCCCAAACGGAAATACTGGATTTTTCATGTGGCGTTGAACGTGTAAGATTGTAATTTCCTGTTTGCGGTTTTACTCCGGTCCAAAGAATTTACAAACTCTTTGGTTGTACTTGGGTTGTACCTAGCTCCGCTTATTTGTTGTTATATCCGCTATAGTAACACATATTCTGTGAAAATTTCAACGGGCTTCCTATTACGGTTCAAGAGATACAGCCCTCGGACAGACGGACGGACGGACGGACGGACAGACAGACAGAGGAGGCTTAGTAATAGGCTTCCGTACAGGGATACGGAAACCTAAAAATAAGGGGTGAAATAGGGGTGAAAGTTTTTGTATGGGGAATCCATGATTTCTCTAGGTAAGGATATGAAAATTTATTATCTAGGCTTTTGGCACAGATTACTCAATAGTTACTGCTTTTGGTAAGAAATAATGAATAATGGTCAGGAAGAGGAAGGGGGAGAGAAAAGAAGGGGGAGTGGGTGGGAGGTACGTTTGTCAGCCTCGGTAGCTCAGTGGTGCAGGCAACCCTGGGCGCGGTCAACACTTGGATGGGTGACCGCTCGACCATTTGAGGCTGACCCTGGTTCGGATTCCACGTAAAACTGTAGCACCCTTCCCTTCTTACCTTACTAGGGTTGGTACCACCGCACTGAATAAAACGTATGTCGAAACGGCTATGTAAATCAAAGAGATTTGATGTAAATAGTTTTTTCGTTTTTTTCCGTCCAGTTCAGTATAGCCGGCACGACATGTCCGACATCACGGATGTTGTAGGTGATGTATCCAACCATGTCAGTTTCCATAAAAAAAAGAAGAAGAGGAGGAGAGGTATGGAGGGAAGAAGGGTTAGTGAATGAGGGTAGGTGTGGGGGAGGGAGGTAGTAGAGGGAACGAGGAGGAATGGATATCGAGGGAGTGAGAGGTTGAAAGGGGGAAGGGGCGGGGTAAGAGGGGGTTGCGGACAGGATGAGGGGTAGTAGGGGAGGAATGGAATGCGAGGGTGATGGGAAGGAGGGGCGACATGAGGGGAGGAAGGGAAGTAGGGAGAGAGGGAGGGAATGGGCGAAAGGGAAGGTGGCAAAGAGGGGGTCCGTGAAGGGTGAGGGGAAGGAGGGGAGGAAGGCGGGATCGAGGAGAGAAGACCGGGAGAGAGGTGAGTGAGAGATGGGCGAGGAAGGAATCCCTTCCTTCCTCCCGAAAAAGATAGAGAATATAAGAGAAGCGATGGTTTATTATCAATTTTGCATTTAAATCAGATTTACTATTTTTTTATTTTATTCGTCGTCGTGTCGTCGTCGGTAAAATCTACAATTTTACAATTTTATATAAAATATCATTGACTTATATATTCTGTAAAGCTTATCACAAATACATTAAACCCACCCTCTTTTAATCTCTTTGGTATAACACCACCAGCAGCATCGTAGATGGAAAAAATAGCCCTCGACTCAACTTTTTTTAATTCGGTGCCTGGACTCCCTACTTCATACTCAAAGACATTTTGTTCATACTTCAACTATTACTAAAACGAGACACCGCGATTATGGTAGTGTGCGTATCGCGTGAATACAGAACCGACCGTCTCAAGAGATCGCATCGATATTGTGTCATCCTTTTTCCACGCGCAGTAACCCGTATCGCTTGCCTGCACGCTCCACGCAAACATTTGCGTGTTCCAAAACAAGCGAACGTCGCGCGTCGATCGATAAATTGCCGCAACGGCTAAAAACTATGGAGGTGGCTTTTTACTTTCGAGCGACTGTAAGGAGAAAGGAAGTATTGTGATCGTCCAAAATGTCGAAGTTGAGAATGCGACTGATTTTTTTTTTTTTTTATTGAAACTGACACGGTTGGCTACATCACCTACAACATCCGTGATGTCAGCCCATAACACCGGGTGAACTTGGTGCCACGTCAGTGCTTCCCTTCGGTCGTGCCGACTACACTGAACTGGACGGAAAACACAAACTATTTACATAGCCGTTTGGACCGACCTTTCATTCAGTGCGGTGGTACCAACCCGGGCGGGTTAAACCCTACCACCTAGTAATATAAGAAGGGGGTCATATCCCTTAGTCGCCTTTTACGACATACACGGGGAGAGATGCAGTGGGGCTATTCTTTTAAAGTACCGGCCCCACACAGTACAGATTTGGGCTATATATCTGTCAACGATCCCAAAAAAGTGGTTTTGAGAAACATGTATGTGTGTGTGTGTGTGTGTGTGTCCATCCAGCGACCTTGTGCCTAAACTGCTCAACCGATTTCGTTCAAAATTCGTATTTAGTAGTTTGAAATGATAATCTAGGGTTACCTTTTTTAGTTTTTTTTCATTAAAAAAAATAAGGGTAGCTGTCATACAAATTATTTCGTTGAGGTCGATTTTCTTATAAATGGCTAACGATTTTTATTATTATTATTATATTTAATCCATCGTGTTTGTTTCCGTTTTCAAAGGTGGTGAGGTAAAAAAATATAATTTTAAAGAAGGTATCTCCACTTTATCCTAACCGCACGCGCGTATTTGAATTGCACGCAGGTTTGGTTGGTGGCTATTTGGCAACTAAAAATATAATAAGAAATAGGCATGCCATCTATAGACAAATAGGACAACTTAACTTTGGTCTGACATCTATGATGCAGAAGCGGCGAAATTATACATTTTATCCGCCAAGCTCACGGACTGACAAAACATGAAAATATTTATTGGAAAAATTATGAAAACCTTAAAATACACTATTTTGAAATTTCTACTTAATATAAAATAATCTTTAAATTTAACTATGCTGTTCCCACTTAGCATCGTTCTATAATTAGCAGATTTAAAAATATAATAATTATTTAATTCAAATTCGATACTCCTGGCGCCATCTTAGGACATAATTGAAGACTAATTTCATGTTACCTTTAAAACATCGCTGACGGTACATCTGACTCCCCCTATAAAATCAATGCTGAAGGTGCAAGTGAAATTTGTGAAGCCTGAGTATAGATACTTTTATGAAGATATTATTAATATTTATTTTTAATCTAATATTTTAATGAAATTTTTCGTAGCAATTTAGGTGCATTATATTAGTTAAATTGTTTTTTTTTTCCTTTTAGGTATTTATCCAACTGGTTTATAAATCTGTTCACACTTTTAGCACTAATGACCTCCTGCGGTAGTTCGTTCAAAGAGCCCACAACTCTGTTCACCAAGAAGTGTTTCCTTGGGTTAGAATTAAATGCTGAACGGTTTAAAAAATTAAGAAATTAGTGCAGAAAGGTTGTAAATAGTAACCAGTGATCCCATCAGACCTAAATGCTTTCGTGACGGTTGGCCTTAAACAAATAAAGAGAAAAAATGTGATATAGTATCTTTAATGTTACATTTCAAGCCATCCAGCTCATACACAATTATAAAACTTATCATATTTACACATTTTACGATTATATGTATTATAAAGAATAACAATCTCTTGGAATTCAGTTCCAATTGGAAACTTAACTCTAATTGCAAGTCACTGCTGTAAGTTTCTGATGCAACACTGTGATCATATTGCTGTTTATTTTTATAATGCTAGCTTTTGCCCAGAGCTTCGCTTCGTGTGACTTTGCTCACAGCTCAGGCCGCCGATGACGTAGCATTATGATTTATAGCCTAAAACCATCTTGAGAAGTGACAGAATGTAACAGTGTAAACTGTATGTAAATCGAGAAAGTGGTTCTCGAGTTTTCATAAATATTGACGTACACACCTGTAGAAAATTCGTTTTATTTATTAGTATTCTACTATTTTACACCGCCGATACACCTCTCCAAACTTCTCCAGTCCTCCGGCCTTCAGCCGTACGGAACCACTGCTTTTCGCAGACGTAATTATTGATGTCGTCCCACCTGGAGGTGGTCTTCCCACACTCCTTTTTCCCGTCCACGGCCGTCAGTGTAGGACACGGTCGTTCATCAGCTGACGCAGCCAGCCCACTGCCGCTTGAACTCAGCCACTCGGTGTCCAATATTCACTACGTTCGTGTTTCAACAGATTATTTCCAGATTTCTATCGCTTTCAGTTTAATGATATCCCCAGCATGACTCGCTCCATTGCTGTTCAAATTGTGCACATCAAATCAGTTGATGTAAATGGCCATTTCATTATGTGCTAGGTGCAAATTATTGTAGAATTTTAACAACATCAACAGACAAATGCCTTATCCAATCACAGTCCAAACGTTTAGTAGTTCTCGAGAATCTAAAAGCAGCAGAAATTTACAGCACCAACACTTGAACTTGTGACAACCTCGTTATATTAAAATAGCTAATAATTTTATTTATTTATTCGTGATTCACATCGATACATTTCTCCAGCAATGTTTATATAAATGTTTGCCAGTTTTTTTTTTATGGAAACTGACACGGTTGGCTACATCACCTACAACATCCGTGATGTGAGCCCATAACACCGGGTAAACTAGGTGCCATGTCAGTGCTTCCCTTCATTTCATGTCGGCTACACTGAACTGGACGAAAACACAAGCTATTTACATAGCTGTTTCGACCGACGTTTCATTCAGTGCGGTGGTACCAACCAGGGCAGGATAAACCCTAACACCTAGTAAGGTAAGAAGGGAAGCGACCTACAGTTTTACGTGGAGTCCGAACCACGTTCAGCTTCCAACGGTCGAACGGTCACCCATCCAAGTACTGACCGCGCCCAGGTGTGCTTAACAGTTGACCGACCGCACCACTGAGCTACCGAGGCTGGCAACATGCAGTTTCAAAATAAATTACATCCTCCGTCGCCCACAAAGAGGAGAAAGGGCCTCTATGTAGCTTCACTAAGCTTAGCGCATTTACTACTATGCAAAATATAAAAATTGTAAAATATTTGATTCTATATTCAATTACTGTAACATTTAAACATTAAATGGCATCTAATTAATTTTCTAAGTGAAACAAAAATGTACATAATGAAAAATCTATTTACCTAACCTATGTAGATTTCCCACTTAATAAAAATAAGTAACTAAGATTGCTCAATAGGTTTTTTTTTGCAATCGCACAAATAAATGCTGTTGAAAACCTCATAATTTAAAAACATTAAAGCATGACAACGGTGATTTCTATATGCAAGCTTTGTGTAATATATCACATATTTTGGTGTAGCGACAACTTCCAAATTCACATCATCACTTGATGCATTCACTTCAAATATATTATTTACTTTTTAGGATTCCGTATCATTACGGAATATTACTAAGCCAACGCTCTCTGTCTGTCTGTCCGTCCGTCCTAGGGCTTTATCTTTTGAAACGTAATAAGTAGCCGGTTGAAAATTGTCACAGAATATATTATGTTATTATGGCGGATATGCCAGCAAATCATGAAAAAAGCAAAAAGTTAAAAATTAAGGGGTCCCTATACTAGAAACTGCTAAGAATCGATTAGTACATATTATTCACGCTACTAAATAATAGATGGCGCCACAGGTAGACAGACGAAATAGACAGATATGGTTTTTAGGCAAGTATGGTATACCTAGCAGATCTGCAGAACCCTCCGTGAGTGAGTGAACTCGCACTTGACAGATTTTTTGATTAACCTAAGCCCCATACCCCTACATGTTATGTGTTAAATACGAAATTGTATACCTACATAACATGCTCAATTCATAACACCTCCAATGCTATTAGGGTAAACTAAACATGCACATTATTTATAAACACCCCAAGTTTTAGGATTTGTAACATCTTCCATTATTTTCGATTAACCTGAAGGCTCCCACAGGTTATAATAATCCTTACCCCTCCTGCCTACTGGTTCACTTTCACCGCATGGAGATTGGGCGCCGCGCGGCACGCGCATTTACTCAAATATTTAGTAAAATAATGAAGTCAGATCAACAAACTTTATTCTCACTTATAGTCAATGCAATTACCCACAAAATGATGTAAAATAAGTGAGAATTCACTTATTAAGAAGCACAGACGGATTTTTTGAACTCCAGGAAAAACAAAACACACCTGACATTTTTTCCGAATTTTTTCTAACCTAATATTGTAAATTCCCCCATACAAATCATAAATCAATTTGTAAAGCCAGCCATGGACGATAGCGCCATCGCGTCAGTTGGAACCACGTCAGTCCAAAAACTGACCGTGTGTGTCAAATCCGTGAGCCAATATTTGGCGTGACGCCGACCCACGGATTTTCCGGGCGCACCATAATCCATCGTGGCGTCATGCCATGGCCTTCACGCCATCCGCCCGTGCATGTGCGAACTCACATCCATTTCGGCTCATTTCGTAGATCGGAGCGGTACGATTGCACGTCCGTGCGCCTAGGGTAGGGTTGCCATAAAGGCACAGGTACTGACCGGGACACTATATCAAAACCTAGATTATGCATAAATTCTATTAGATAATTAGGTAGGCAATGGTTTTGAATGTCCATAACCAATAAATTATAGGCCACAGAAAATTGTCCGATTCAGAACGATTCACGCAGCTCTGTAAACTCACAGATAGTTAGCCAAAAGTCTCCAATGAACGTTCGTATATATGTTCGTATATATCGTATATATGTATACACATAATTGACATCTACGAATGAAATCTACGGACTTATAATGCCTGAAACGCTCTGTAAGGAGTGTTAGGAAATAAGAAGAAACACTAAGCCCTTTGAAGATTTTTTTTATATACTACTACTACTAATATTAGTATGGATAAAACTAACTGACTTCTGGTTCCAGAACGGGACATTTGCTGGTCAGGCGGGACGCCGGGACTGAGATTCTAAACCGGTGACAAGTCCCGGTGTACCGGGACGAATGGAAATCCTAATCAGAAGACTGACCACAATTTGGAGCGATCGTTCGTGGGCTAATATTTTGGAACCACGCCATTTGTCGTCACGCCAGTTGTAATGAAGTCAATTGGCGCCATCGTCCATGGCGGGCTTAAGTGAAGAACGCTGCCACGAAAAGCCGAAAAACGTATGTACGTTAAACTTGAAATCCCGTCCACAAATAAGTAAAGAAAAACAAGGGACCTTCAGTAAAATCCCATAAGGGTCCCTTTTTTCGCATTTTGCGACGGGACCCTAAAAATTTATGAATTGATTATTTTTTTCTGTTTTGAGAGCTGAATTATTTATAGGGTGTGGAATATTTTTGAATGATCTATCTTTAAAGCACTCTCTAATTCTAATAAGAAAAATTTACTGAAATAGCACTCAACGAGAATGTGCGAGTATGTAATGCGTACAAATCTCTGCTCGATGGGAGCCCGTAGGTTAACATAGGTGCGTGTTTATTGCGCAATTCATCACTTATATTGCATTATATCATTATTTTTAATTTCCTGAATGAAAACAATGATTATCCCATTTTTATACCTAACAATTCCATGTTTACAGCAATTTTGAAATTATGCATTATCGCAAGTAATTATTTAGCGTATAGAAATCAAGTTGCTCTGTGCGCAACAAGCAACACGTTCTTGTCTAACACTCCGTCGTATCTTGTATCTCAGTCACATTGACAAGAACCGCGAACTAGTGCGCGTGGAACAGTTGTCACGCAGTCGCCGTTTGAACAGATGCAAATGAACATATCGTCCGTGATTGTGACGAACGTATGTCCATACGCGCGTATACTAGCGGACCGCCGGGCGCATCGGAGCGACATCGAGCGGCGTAAACGAAGGGAGATCACTAGCAAGCGAGACGAGCCTTCTGGCGACACTTCTGCATGATAGCGCGCAGCGTGAACTGGCGACGCGAGAGTGTGCGCATCTGCTTGAGAAAGGTATCCAGATCTATGACTTCCTTGCGCAACGCCTCACCCACATAGTAGATGGCGTCCTCGAGGGCGGCCTCTTCGGCGAACGCATCGAGCAGCTGGTTGTAGAGCGGAGCGGTGGTGACGACCGCCTCGTCCACGTCTATGCCCTCGTGCTCCTCCAGCTTGCCGATGCTGCGCTCCAGCTCTTTCTCCTTCTCCTGCAGCACGGCGATGTTCTTGTCGAGGTCTGCGCGCTCGCGCTGCAGCCGCTGCAGGATCTCCTCGAGGCGCGTCTTGCCGTCCGCCAGCTCGTGCTGCGTGCGGCGCAGCGTCTCCAGCTCCGCCGCGCTCTGCAGCGACTGCTCGCGCAGCCGCCGCTTCAGCTTGTCCTCCACCGCCGACAGAAGCGATGCCTTGATGTGCTCCTCCGTGATGGTGCCGCCGGTCGCCGAGCCCGGCCCCGGCGTCCCCACGTACGCGCCCGGATATGGCGCGACTCCGCCGGTAGGGTAAGGCGCCTCGGTGCCCGGCATCTGGGCCGGGTAGCCGGGATATCCGGACCCGTAAGACGGGTAAGGGAGGTTCGACGTAGTGGGATACGGCGGGTTGGCGCCTGGATAGCTTTCGCCGGCGACGGGCATGGGAAAGCCGGTCGGCTGCGGCATGAAAGAGTTGACCGGGTACGGCACCTGCCTAGCGTCGGTGCGAGGTCTCGAGTAGACGGGAGGCAGCTCACCGAACGCGTTGATCATGCACTGGATGAGACCGAGCAGAGACGAGGACGAAGCGTTCCACTGGTGCAGATACGGCATGTACACTTTGCCGTTGCTGTCCACGTACTTGGACACCTTGATAGACATGTCCGGGGTGGGCTTCACGAAGCAGAGGGGTGCGTGGTTGGGGTGTGTGTCCATGAGCCATATACACACGGGAATGTTGTAGAAGGAGCCTTTGTAGTTGACGGGTATAGTGCCGGCGAGGTTGAGCAGGTCTTTTCGCGAGCCGTTGTTGAATACGAACGCCTCAATGCGGTAGGCGAGACACTTATACTGCTGGATAACGTTGACAACCTCGCGGCGAGTGAAGTCCGCGTGGTTGTAACCGTTGAGGTACTGTCGCAGCACCGCCTCGTCTGACGACATCTTGGGCAGCTCGATAGGCGAGGTAAAACTTGCGATTCTTTGCAATAATTGCAAGAACACTTCACAAAACACAATGAAATATGAACTGAACACTCATCCAAATCATTCACGAAATGAACTGTCAATTTTAATTTTTTTTGTCTTGGATACCGGAATTGCGTCTTCTCTCAGTGTTGCCACCAACCAGTCGAAAATGATCTTTTTGGGAAGCTAGAAAGTCCCAACTTAAATGTAGTTTGTTTCATTTCATAGTATTTTGTGCCATTCACATAATTCTGTGCCATTTACTATTATTTGATAGATATGTGCTAGCCAATGTATAGTATAGCTACCTAGAACCATAGACTAATATTGTATGGGGGGAAATAGACTTTTCTCTTGATAGTTTTAATGGAGCTAGAGAAATGCTGCCATCTACCGAGAAAAAACTGTGTATTTACGGTGTATTTTTGGTCGTGACCACTAGATGGCAGCTCTAAGATTTTTAGCTTTAGGTGCTTTATATTATTTATTATTTTCATTTCCTTATTTTATTTGATTAATGATTATTTACATCAAACAAAAACAAGGAAATGAAAATAGTTATTTTATGTAGGATAAACGGCAGAGATATAGTAGATGATTCGAAGAATAAAACAAGGTTTATAAAAATATTATTTTATTTCCTAAATCTATTGTTTTTGTCTTATATAATAATTATATATGCTGCCACTTTCATTTCATCCTCATAATCGTACAATGGTGACTTCCCACTCAGAATATTATTAATTTCTTTGCACCAGTTGTGAAGAAAAAAAAAACAGTTTTTCACACATTTTCACAATTACACAGTTTTAATTCACCACACTGATAAATAAAATAATGTATATTCACCAGCAGCTACGAGACAGCCTGGAACACAACACAATTTTGATGACATTTTTGATGTTATTTATTTCGTGGAACAACAAAATTCTGATGAGATCATAGAGTATTATAAGGTGGGATGAGATGACATCTTTGAGGTTATTTTAGTTTTAGTTATTTATTCCATGACGGTGTGGCCATTAAGAAATAATCTCTAATGTTCATTTGCGTGTCGAAATTTTAATGGAATATAAATTAGACACTTTTGCTAATTAAAAATTTAATTTATTATAAAAATTATTTTTATTATAAATTTCAATGGTTAAACTGTTTTAATATTAATTTTTTGTCGTATCTTAAGTTCCACGATTCCTTTATTTTATTTTTATTTGTACATGGCAACTTTGAATCTAAAAGTTAGAAGGGATTACAGGCGACATCTATCAGACAAATATTAACTATCAGTAATATTTCCAAATGTTTTCGGTCGTAAGCAATAGATGGCGCTGCCGTCTAGGTAACCACGTAGCTAGTACTAAGAGAAACCACCATGCCTAGAACGATAAAAATATATATAACCCGTCCGAAATATCTGCGGACCGACCAAATGCACATTATAGTTTTTATTTTCTGGGATGTAGAATGCAGCTTTTTAAAAAAGATATTACAATAAAATGTTTCTCATTATTTTAAATCAATCAGCTTTTCTCACGGTTTCACTCCGAGCTATGTGGCTCGAGGTTTCGGGCCAAGCGTATGGCCCATCTTCATGGAGTGAGTAAAGCTGATTGATTTAAAATAATGTCTAACAACCACGGTAATTTAAAAACCCATATAAAATGTTTCTCGTTTTATTTGTTTGCTAACCCTCCAGTTTGAATGACGTCATTTGGTCAGGTCCGCAAATATTTCAGACGGGTTGTACCTTTTTTATCGTTCTAGATAGCTACATACAAAGCGACCATTAGCTCCCTACTGGTTGGCCAAGGCCTTGGTATGGCAAGCGTTTTATGACCAAAGCAATGACCATTGTGTAGAGGAGCTTACCAAGCGAATATTTTTTTTTACCAAAAAAAAATCATTTACCCTCCGTTCAACCTAGCAACTAATGCCGAGCGGTTTCTCTTTCTCTGTACTTCTCATTCTCGCAAAGGTTATGAATATAGTTTAATTTAATTAGACAATTTATTGAATTATTGTTTATTTATTTGATGAATGAAAATTTTGCAATAAACCTGTTAATTTTTATTTTTTGCTTGGAATCAAGTTAAATATTTATATTTTCACTTTATTATCACTTTATTAATTAAAATTATATATTATTTAAATTTTGTGCCTAATCTACTTACTTCAGCTGTTCGTTCTATTGTAGGTGGATAAGTTAACCCACCAACACAAATAATATAAAAAACTTCAAAATAACACGTGAAAAATATACGTTATTATTATGACGCGTAGGAAAGGCTACTGATTGTAATGCGTCGACTGAACTGCCGACTGCACCTGGCTACCTGAAACCTTCTCAGAATAAAAACGCAAAATTAACTCCAGGCGCAGCGGCGCACGCGCCGTTATTGGTTTTGAGATGACTTTCGCATACACCTATAACTCATAAACACAACCTTGTGTCCTGTGTAAAGAAGAGTAATAAATAACCGTTGCGAGAGCGAGAAACCGCTCGGCATTAGTTCCTAGGTTGAACGGAGTATTAATGCACTTCGGAGGAAAAAAAGTGAAACAGTTCAATCTGATATTAATAATGGCAGCCCTTAATAGACCTTTATCTATGTAAAAAGGACCCGGTATCCAAGCCATTAACAACAATCGATACAAATAAAAAGATGGCGGACGGCGGAAGTTTGTCGCGTCGTCGCGTCGTTGTGATTAAAAATATATATATTTGTGGTTCTCGCGGGCCGAGAATTTATACAACAGACGTTAAAGCTACAAAAGAAATGGCTGTATACTCTAATGAGTTTTGCCTGTTTCGGGAGGAGACGAAGTAAACAAAAAAAAAAAATAAAAAAAAAAAACTGACAATGACAAGCCGTCACATCTGACGTTCGTGACGTTCATGTTCTTTTTCCCGAACTCGATGTAACGGGCGGTAACGCTGCTCGAGTGTTATCTCCGTAAATCCGTTTGAATCCATTCGGTTCTTGTTTTATTACAATCGTAATTAAAACGATACAGCCTCACGATGCCGCCTAAGTTCGATCCGACCGAAGTTAAAGTCGGTGAGTACCGGTTGTTCCAAAAACTAAATGTCAAATTTAACCACTATGAGCTTCACATTTGATTCAACATTTTTCAATGTTCGCAGTGTACCTGCGTTGTGTGGGCGGTGAGGTCGGTGCCACGTCGTCTCTCGCTCCCAAGATTGGTCCGCTTGGTCTCGTGAGTATCTTTTCAGTGACTCACGTTCATCCATTCACCATCGAGTATGCACCCAAAGTCAGTCAACCACTGCTTTCCGCTGACTTACTTGATGTCGTCGTCCCACCTGACGGGTGATCTTCCCGCACTCCATTTTACTGTCCACGGCCGCCAGTGCACGGACACAGGACGTCATCAAGAACTCTGTATAGTTTGTAGTAAATGTAAGTGTGAACGAGGTGTCTGAAAGTGTGTCGATCCTGGGGAGTGCCCTCTCTACCAGGCGCGTCCTTCCGGGTGGCGGATGGAAGGAACCCGTGACTCAGGATCCGTTCCCTGTCGCGGCTACTCCGAATCAACGGCTCTGCTTTACTATCAAGCCACAATTTCACTGGACGAGCATGGGTGAACTATTACTCAGGAAAATTTTACCTAAGGAGGATTGTACCTTCGGCTTCCTAGAACACCTTGGGGTGTGTAGAATACATACACACCCCAAGGTGTACATGCTTTCAAAGTTATTGTAGATACATTTTAAAGTTAAATTTCAAATATAATTTGGTATTTCGTTAATTAGGTAATAGCCTCTTCCTAACTCTGACAATGGACTTGCTAACAATGACTGAAAATGCTGTTTGTATAACATTTTCGGTATGTAGATAAAATGTCTATTGAAATAGTGTACTTTTTGTAAAGCAGATCCACTAATAAGGGGTCGCGGACCAAGGCACTTCGTAACTAATAGATTAATGCAGGGGCTCCCAACCGACGTGGTTGCTGGAGGAATATAAAAAATGTGCATGACTTACCTTTTGATTTGTCACACATAACTCGCTGTGAAATTTAAAACCACCGGCAGTAGGTATGATCCGACATTTATACTTTGTTTGCAATAGTTGATTCAGTGATTTTCCATAACAATTTTACCCTGTTAGTTTATGACTTTTCATATATCCTTCAATACATAGTACATGTTCCTAGTGGTTGTAGTCTAAAAACCCGACCAAGTGCGAGTCGGACTTGGCGCACCGAGGTTACCACCACTTAATTGACCAATTTTTTATTGTTGTTTAACTTTAGAGCTTGTATTTAATACCAATTTTACTATAGAGCAAAAACAAAAATACTTTGAAAAATACATGTTTCTTGTATGGAGGGTCCCCATACAAGAATAAAAAATTGAACTTTACTCTAAAATTGAATATTAAAATGGTGCGTAAATCTTTATTAGACAAAGAAAAAATTAAATTAAACAGAAATGTAACACCTTAGATTAAATAAAAATATTCCTGCATCCTCGGGACATCATTCATTGTCCCGAGGACAGCCGCCGCGTTCCCGCGCTGGATGGCGAGGCTGATGTTTTGAGTGAGGAACGCTTTGGCACGACGGTCCCCGGACGCTTCAATAAGCAGCTGACCTAGCTGCTTCACGAGGTCTTTAGCTTCCGGACTCCACACCCCAAGAGTCTCCACAGCAAAGGCTATTAAAATTGAATATTTACTTTAAAATTGAATATTACAAGAATAAAACATACAAGAATAAATTAATGTTTTACTTTTTGTTTTTTTTTATATCTGCCATAATAACACATATTCTGTGAAAATTTCAATTGGCTATCTATTATGATCTAAAAGATACAGCCCTTTAAAGGTAGGACATTCTACACACGCCACTGACCCGACTAGCCTTGCAGCCATAACACCCGCACTGTATCACAACTTCATCATGGAACAATCATATTAAATATAGGACAGACAGCATAGGCTTGGTAGTAGAGTCCCGTACGGTACGGAACACAAACGGTTGGGAGCCCCTGCTGTCTTAATTTGTATAGTAAATTTTTTTTTTAAATGAGGAATATAATGTTTGATTTATAACCCGCTCCAATAAAGAAACAATATGAACATGGCAGCGGTTCGCACAAAACCGCTGCGACATAGCGCTCTCACTCACACATGGAGCCTTGTTTTTTTCATATTATTTCTTGATCGGCAAGGCTCCTACGATAAAAGTTTGGTTTCAAAAGCACTATGCGTTTTAATCAAATTCAAGACTTGAGGTGAGTTAATCGACAAAACACTTTTTTTTCTTTTTTAACTCAGCCTGAATGTCACCACCTCCGATTAAGAGCGATGCCACAGGGGCGTTGTGTCGGCGTTGTGTCATCGCAACGCAACGCCGCTTACTCCGACGTCGCAGCGCCAGTGTAGGGTGTGTCAGTCTTTGAAGGACAATGGAGTTAAACATATTCTGTTGCTGCTATTATTAGTACGTTGCGCTGCGTTGTCGCTCCGGCGTCGCACCGCAGCAACCCTCCATGCTTCGTCTCGCTGGCCCCTTGTCCGATGCGTTCGCGTTCCGTTGCCGCACGACGTTTCAACGCACCATATGGCATGTAGATTTGATTTTATGTAGAATAACGCACCGTCACCGCTCATTCGTCGCAACGCATCATGTGGCATCGCTCTTAAGTCTCGGTTAGCATTTATCTGTTGACTGAAGTGCCGGTAGTTAACCGGGCAATACATTTTGATCGAAGATGGTGAAATAGACCGATAATGTTAGTGAATATGTTAGGTTAGTGAGTACTAACGATCGATGTGCGTGTGCAGTCCCCCAAGAAGGTGGGCGACGACATAGCGAAGGCTACGGGAGACTGGAAGGGGCTGAAGATCACAGTGCAGCTCACCATCCAGAATCGGCAGGCGACCATCTCGGTAGTGCCCTCCGCCGCCTCCCTCATCATCAAGGCTCTCAAGGAGCCCCCGCGCGACCGCAAGAAGCAGAAGAACAGTCAGTGAACAATTTCTGCTTAATTTTTGTCCATCCTCGAGTCAAAAGTTGTATTAGCAACTGAATATTTAGCGTTTTAATAGTCCGCAAATCTTGTGGTATGGTGCCTCACTGAGCATTGTTTCGAGGTGAGGTGGGGTTGGCTGTTCCAACCACCCACACTGGTTTTCATTAAAAAAAATATACCAATAGTTTATCAAAAATATAGTTTGAGAGCAAGATTAACTTCATGAACAAAAGACTTCTTAAATAAAATTAAAATTATGTTTTGCACACCAATAATAAAACAATAAATAAATAACAACGTGCAGTTGTCATTAGAAATTTCTACCAGTCAACATAGTCAACATGATAATGAGGAGCCCTCGTGTACGAAGTGTGAGGCGTAACGTATGGCTCCACTTACTTGAGAAGAATACTTACCACTTACTTGTTCTTTATGTTGAAATAAATATCTGAATCTGAATCTGAATTAACCCTCTGCATCTCTCTCCGTGCATGTCGTAAAAGACGGCAATCAAAGAGGACAAGATACCGTTCTAAAGGCCGACAGGCTAGCAACCTTGTGAGTGTTTTTGTGCTGTTGCTGATTGTTATATTGTCCTTGCCGCCGTACTGTGTCATACTAAAGTGTTTCTCACATTGCAGTTAAACACAACGGCAACATCACAATGGAGGAAGTGGTCAGCATCGCCAAGATTATGCGTCCGCGCTCGATGGCCCGCGAGCTGTCGGGCACGGTGAAGGAAGTGCTGGGCACGTGCCAGTCGGTCGGCTGCACCATCGACGGCCGCAACCCGCACGACATCATCGACTCCATCAACGCCGGCACTACCACCGTCGATGAATAGATTCTATACAATTAAATTACATACCTACTCAATGTGTGTTTCTGTACCATTCCGTTTTCTGTGAGAACTTTAAGACAAGGATTTTCGTTTAGGTTTTCCTGTAAACTATAAGTGGTCCTATATTTCCATTTTTTTAAATTTAATATTCAGGAGGTAGCTAAATTTTTTTTATATTTTCTATAATATCTTGGCATTTTAAAATTATAAATTATTCATGTCACATAATTTATATTACGGACCGTATGTACGCGAGGACTCTAGTGAATTTAGTCAACAGTCTGTCCTTTTTTTTTTTTTTTTTTTTTTATTGAAACTGACCCGGTTGGCTACATCACCTACAACATCCGTGTTGTCAGCCCATAACACCGGGTGAACTTGGTGCCACGTCAGTGCTTCCCTTCGACTACACTGAACTGGACGGAAAACACAAACTATTTACATAGCCGTTTCGACCGACCTTTCATTCAGTGCGGTGGTACCAACCCGGGCGGGTTGAACCCTACCACCTAGTAATATAAGAAGGGAGTCATATCCCTTAGTCGACTTTTGCGACATACACGGGGAGAGATGCAGTGGGGCTATTCTTTTAAAGTACCGGCCCACACGGTACAATCCCAATTAGAATTGGAAAATTCACTCGATACATTACTCCAGCCAGAACAATTTTTTGTTGCCTCACAAGGATCACCACAAACTAACCCTATAGAGCCCGCGGAAACTCCTTTCGGAAACACTCGGCTCGAAGGAAAGTGTGGTATGAGCTTCGAGCTGCTCGAAGGGTATGAGTGATGTTTTGGTGGTTTAAAAAAAAAACCAGGGTTAATATAAATAAGATGCGTCGCTTCGCGACGCATCTTCTCTATGTTAACCCTAACCTAATGTTAAGGCGGCGCATGTCGTTTTTGTTACGTTTGTATTTCCGAAAATAAAGCTTTCTTAGGTATTTTAACACCCTAACAATGCTTAAAAAAAAAACAAAACAAAACAAATTTTGAAAATTGGGACACGAACCCATGGTCGAGAGATCGAAAAAATAAAAGTCCTACTCTCATACATAAACCACTGAGCTAACAAATTACATAAACAACCAAACTAATATCGGATTCAATTGGTTCCGTTTCGAGCCGATTCAACCCGATCGTTTCCGAAAGGATCCGCATCACAGATTACCAATATCCGATCCGCATGCATGATCCTGCGGGGATCCGCAGGAGCCGCCTCAGCTGTCAGGTGTCAAACCGCAACTTCGCAGCAGTCAGTTGTTCGGTCCGCCACCTGAAAGACCTGCTCGATCCTGCAACCTAATCCTTTAGCTCCTTTCGGCAAAATTCGGCTCGAAGGGGGAATGTGTGGTATGAAATGAGTGAAGTTTGATGGTTAAAAAAAAAAAAACAGGGTTAATATAGAGAAGATGCGTCGCTAGTCGTTTTTGTTACTTTTGTATTCCCGAAAATAAAGCTTTCTTAGGTGGTTATAAAAGAAAACCATAACCTAATTTTAACACCCAAACATTGCTTAAAAAAAACAAAACAAAACAAATTTCGATAAAAGGGACACGAACCCATGATCGAGATCGAAAAAATAAAAATCCTACACTCTTATACCACTGAGCCAACAAATTACATAAACGACCAAACGAATACGGATTCAGTTGGTTCGCTTTGGAGCCGAGTCAACCCGAGTGTTTCCGAAAGGAGCGTAGGAGGAGGCGCAGGATCAACCAGAGCTGTCAGGTGTCAAACCCGTCAGATGTTCGACAAACAGACATATTATATTCTTTGGAAGTTTAAATCGAAAAAATATGGTGGCTGAACAAGTTTGTTTGCCGCGTCGTCGTAAATAAAAAGTATATATTTTTTAGATTGTCGCAATACGAGAAGAAAACTACAGTTATAAGTACATCAGGAAAGGCTGTATACTTTAATTAGTTTTGCCTGTCCCGAAAAGTGACAAATAAAAAAAGAAATATATTCTTTGGTGCAGACAGGACAGGACAGACAGGGTGTACCATATTCTAGTACATCGTATTCGAGTCCATCGTACTCTGGGTCCGATAATTTAGTTCATCGTATTTTGGTACATCGTATTCGAGGTATCTTATTTTGGGCATCCGTATTCTAGTACAGCGTACTCTAGGTCCGATAATTTGGTACACGATAATTTAGGCATCATGACCCAAATTATCGGACCTAAAATACGATGGACTAGAGTACGCCGAGGCGCCGTACTTTGGGTATTGTCGAATAAATAATTAACGACATCTACCGGGAAGTAGCAATCTCCCTTCAACTTATCAGCATGTTCAAGCTTACTTATTAGTCTGCTAGTTTGATTCATGTATTGTCTGTTAGATGTCACTAGCTACATTAAAATAAATGTAAAAGAAGTTTTTCCACATTAAAGATTTCACGGTACTAGTTTAGGAAAAAAGGTAGGTATCTATCTAGTATTGCCATATAATTTATTAACGATTTACTGCAGTATTTACAGATTTACCGAATCATTGTTTTAGGTAGTTATTTAGAGTTGACGACGTAAAATAAATAGGTACTTACGTAATTTAAGCATGTCAATAATTTTTAATTACCTAAGCATTTTTTTTCTTACCTGAAACATAATAATAATTATAGTAAGCTGGAAATAAATCACCGCCGCCGCCCGCGCGCCGGCGCGCCACCCCCGCCGGCGCCGCCGTCCCGCCGCGCCGCCGGTGGTAGAAACTCCGTTTTATTTGTATACTTGTAAGTACCTATTAGATTTTGTTTGTAAATAATATGTAAAATTTATATAAAAAGAAACGTGTGAATAAATGCATATAATAATTAGGTACACTTTATGCCACTTAATGTGTCGCAACTAGTGGCAAGGGCGCACTTATTGCCTTAGGCAATCTCCTCCAGTCAACCAGCTGGACCTCCAGTTTTACATGGAATCCGAAATGGGGCAGTGGGTTAAGGTATGCACGTAAATTTACTTCAAAAAATACTAATATTAAGAATAAAATGTATAGGTACTTATGATGTATTGGAAGTTGCACCCTTGGCTCTTGGGAGTTGGGTGGCGTCCACAGGTGGCGTCCTTCTATGCTGCTTTTTACTGAACGTGCATGGACTCCATGGCCATGGCCGTCTGTCCCAAGTCTCAACCCTAGGGTGTAGAGTGACAAAATATAAAAAAACGTTATGAAAAGACCCCTATATCTTATATCAGTGCATATACAGGTATCCCAGTTTGCGTAGGGAACATTAAAATCTGGTGTAGATATTTGATTTTAATATTCAATATTTACTACTCCATGGTGTAAAACACGAATATGAAATAATTTTTCAGTTTGGTTAAGATTTTTTTTACTGTCCCCATAGATATATTCTGGCCGAAGTAAATATTGAAAGTTTATTTATATACATAGACAATCAAAAAAATTCTAAACTACACTGAAAAATTCTTTCATATTCGTATTCAACGCCATATAAGGAGTACCTACGCTACGACCTGATTTGAATATTTCTTACGCAAGCCGGGACGCATATATCCATAATCTATCTATAGGTGAGTTATGCTGATTGGTCGATGCCAGTTTGGCGGGAAATTAAATTTCGTCCGGCTCCGCCTCCGGCACTCCTAGCGAACCTACTGAACCCGAAATTCGTTAACTCGTCTAAGTGATTTCGTAGCGCATTGGTACGGTGTAGAGTTTGTATTTTTTGACCATGGGTTCGAATCCCACAAAATCTTTCTGGTTTTTTTTTGTTTTCTTTTCTTTTTTAAGCAATGTTAGGGTGTTTAAATTTTTTTAGGGTGTTAAATTTTTTTTATAACCACATAAAAGCTTTATTTTCGGAAAAACAAACCAAGCTTAAATACGTATTGGCCTGAAGTTCGGCCGCTTGACTGCGCATGTATAGTCAAATAAAATATTCAATCGAATATTTTGCCAGAAAATTTATAAAATTATTACATTATCATTTACAGATAAAAAAAGAGAGTCTTGCTTTATATTATTTTGATATATTATTGTATTATATTATGTTTGTGCACACCGATGTATCGATCATGGTTAAAACCGGTTTGAAATTACGACGTGTTGATGTTGTTTGGGCGACCCCGGTAAACGCACTTCGCCAATAAACATTTATCATGCTAGCCACACATAGCTGTATGTACACAAATATTTGGTAAACATTTCCGTTTCGCCTCCTTCTAATGGCTTGGTTAGAGTGAGATAAAACTAACATGTTTGCTACAATCACGAATACGAATAAACATGTGTGAAACCACCATTAGTATAAAATCTACCGCGACACTACGGAAGAAACAAATAAATAGTGAGTGACTGTACAATGGCGCACGCACGATGAGAGGGGGGCGTGCGCGGGCGACAGGACGCGGGCGGCGACGGCGCGAGGTCGTATCCTAGCAACGCGGGGGAGCGCGGTAGGGTGCGCCGATACCCCCTTTGCACACCTCCCGTTCTCCCCCCTCTGCCCTATTAATCGTCTTTTGCGCAGACACACGGGCGCATCTCACAGCCGCATTTAAGTTTGGTTTCTACTTGCAAAAACGACATGCGCCGCGCCGCCGCCTCAACATTAGGTTACGCGACGCATCTTCTAAATTTAACCCTGGTTATTTTTTTTAAACCACCAAAACGGAGAAAACTCGCATAGTGCAGTTCAAATACTTCCGAAATTTAAATTTCCCGCCAAACTGGCATCGACCAATCAGAGGAACTCACCCTATAGACTTTGAAAATATGCAGCCGGGACACCCTGTCTAGCTAGAGACGACAATATTTTTTTTTTAGATTGTGTATGCATAATTGGTTTTGGAATTATAAAAATGAATGGTATGCATACATTATCCAGTAAGTAATTAATGTATATAATTGTTAGGCATTTTAATTCTGTAGGTACAGCATTCACTTTTTTAACAAAATACTTGAAAGAGATGAAATTCATATCTCTTTTTTACACAGACGAAAATAGATCGAACTTCTTTCTCTATTTCCGGTGTATCGCTAAATACGAATGTAAAAGTTTATAGCTAAGATAAATAATTAATCTTTGGTCTATAGGAGTATGGTATGAATATCTCTCGAGATATGTAAATGTACATATAAAAAAAATAAATGGATGTTGGTATCTGTCTGTTGATCTGTTTGTTGGAGCCCGATAGACTCCGAAACTGCTGGACCGATCACCGTGAACCTTTGGGGGGTTGGTGTGGGGGTCTAGGTATGTTCCCACTGCACAGCTCCGAGAATGGTTCGCGCACTTGGCCGTACACGATGCCACTCCGCAAACCTCGCCCTGATTTTTTTTAGGTTAGGTTAGGTTAGGTTAGGTCCCGTACGGGTACGGAACCGAGCCTATAGATAATAGAGCAAAAATAGATAAATAGTTAACCGTCAGTTAGGAACTATAACTCGGTCGACTTAACTAGACACCTGGCTCGGATGACATTTCGTCATGTGGTGCCAGATGGTTACAATTTCTTACATTTTTAGCAACTTTTGACACTCTCGCGCAACTTTTGTTTTTAGGCAAAGGGGGACGAGTTCGGACAGGATCTTATCACAATCTCGTTCAGATTCTCTCATAGTTTAAGGATCTATATGCCGAAGTTCTATCAAGTGCTATTGTTTTGAGAATTTAACGAAAACATATTGTGTCGCATACAAAAAAATAATATAATATATTTTTTTTTCTCCGGAACTATCAACTTTAGTGAAAAACGTGTAAGAATAAAAGTGTCTTATATTTCGCCTACAAATATGATTCCATCGAAAAAACATTAACATTCGGAAAAAAAAATCAAAGTCCGCTTTATTGTACTTTCGAACAAGAGTGCGGCGGTTCGCCGACCGGACCTAATCTTTTTCGCGCACCGAGGGTTCAGTACCACCACCGTAAATGTCCGATTTTTTATACAGATTTTAATTATTTTTAAAAATTAATTAAAGCCAAATTTTATTATTTAATTATTTTTTATTTCTTATGATAGGTTATGTTATGTATGATTCTCATTTAATTATTGTGGTAACACTTTTTTCTTTGTGTAAATTGGGCGACTTGAGCTATCTTTTTACCGCGAAGTGGCTACTTGACCAGCAAGGCATCTAGCAATCCTGTGTGCAAGCCGATCGAGCCAGGTGCCGAGTTAAGTCGACCGAGTTATTACTACCGAAGCCTACGGCGGCGGCGGGCGTCCGCCTGTCTGTCCGTCTGTCCGTCCGTCCGTCCGGGCCGTCCGTCCGTCAGCTCGGCGGATATACCAACACATAATAAGAATAAGAAAAATAGAACAAATAAGGGGGGCACAGGCTACTTCTTCAAAAATCTACATGTGTGTGGTGTGACGTTCGTTACTACGCGCCAAAGAAGAGACGGAAATACGGATTACGCGCACGTAAGACTCAGCGCGACAATGTAGGTAAAAAAAATGTACCGGTGTACCCTCGGATGTACCAGAATAGATTTTGAAGTGAAAATGTCTTTAGCGGAGTTTGGGTAAAAAAAATTATTCTCGCGTCATCGCGTCTTCGTCAGTATCGAAAAGCGAAATGTAACCTTAAGTCATTGCATTAAGGGTTAAGTTATAGTGGCACGGGATCAATTCTGTTCGTAACACCGCGACAGCGACATTATTATTTATAAAGTCATTGCATTAAAGCCGGATCCACACGTTGGCTAAGCAAGGCAAACGTTTTAGTTTCATCTCTCTTTAATTGCTTAGTTAGAATGAGCTAGAGCTAATACGTTTGCCTTACTTGGCCAACGTGTGGATGCTGCTTTAAGCAGCATCCACACGTTAGTTAGGGTTAAGTGGTTAAGTTACGATTGGCACGGGATTTGCCGGCACTCCCGGATTGCAACTGTTAAGTAGGGTTTCGTAAAACGTTTATGTCTGTCCATTCTACTTAGTTCTGCAAAATGAATTGTAGGGTTCCGTAACAAATGTATGTCTGTCCGTTCTACTAAATTTAACATTTATTTCAAAATTAATGTAGGGTTCCGTAACAAATGCATGTCTGTCCGTTCTACTATACTAAATTTAACATTAATTTTTAAAATTTTTTTTTCATTATTTTTTTTTTATATATTTTTTTTTATTTTTTTTTGTTTTTTTTTCATTAATTTTTTTTTTAATATTTTTTTTTTCGTTCGGTCTTGTTCGACGCCACTTGTGTTCTCACATTGGCTCCAAGTCACGTTAGGACATCTTCAAGAGCGGCTGGCGCGGCCGAGGCTGGGGCGGAGAGCCTCAAACGCAACCAATATAGAAATATAATTCAAGATTTCGAATTTGTTGCGTATTGCGGTTGAAACCCTCGGTCCGTGGAGCAGTGAAGCCAAAAGAGGCTTGGGCCTCTGCTGCTTGACGCAACTGGTGTCCCGCCATCAAGAGCTTTATGTACTTCATTCAAAGGGCAGGCCTTGCCATCCAGCGGGGTAATGCCGCAAATGCTCTAAGAACATTTGAAAATGCCAGTTTTGATAGTTATTTTAATGTTAGTTAGGTAGGTTTTAATTCTTTAGTTATTAATATTACTTTTTTATTTTTATGAAATAAATCGATTGAGTAAACGATATTATATTCTATGGAAGAAAGGAAGTCTTTAAGGGCAAGGCCCGAAGGCGGAAGAGGGTTTTTGGTTTACCTAAACGCAGCTCATTGTACCGTGTGGGGCCGGTACTTTAAAAGAATGGCCCCACTGCATCTCTCCCCGTGTATGTCGTAAAAGGCGACTAAGGGATATGACTCCCTTCTTATATTACTAGGTGGTAGGGTTCAACCCGCCCGGGTTGGTACCACCGCACTGAATGAAAGGTCGGTCGAAACGGCTATGTAAATAGTTTGTGTTTTCCGTCCAGTTCAGTGTAGCCGGCACGACCGAAGGGAATCACTGACGTGGCACCAAGTTCATCCGGTGTTATGGGCTGACATCACGGATGTTGTAGGTGATGAAGCCAACCGTGTCAGCATCAATAAAAAAAAAAAAAACCTCGGTCTTCGGCCTTGCACTTAGTTCCTTCCTTTCTTCCAGAAGGGTTATCGTCTTCCTGAACGCAGCTCGGCCTTCGGCCTCGCCCTTACTTACTTCCTTTATTTGAGAAAGGTTTATCGTTTACCTGAAAGCAGCTCGGCCTTCGGCCTCGCCCTTAGTTAGTTACTTTCTTTGAGAAGGTTTATCGATTACCTGAACGCAGCTCGGTCTTCGGCCTCGCCCTTAGTTACTTACATTCTTCTTTGGAATACGAATTTCACGCGAGCGAAGCCGCGGGCAACAGCTAGTAAAATGATAAAAACACGATAAAAATAAAATTCAATATGAACTTGTCAATCAATTGATATAAAAGGATAAAAGAAATTAGTAAAAAAAAATTGGTTGTCTGTAAAGTCGGTTTACGGACGATAGTTTTACGTGATGACGTGGAATAATCGTAGTACATAGAGCATAACTATATCAGTAATTCTATGTCTTACATTTCCAGTAGAAAGATGAATCATCTTGTGACTGGCCATCAATAAACTTCTGTTGTCTGATCTTGACAGTTTTACTTCTTAAGACGTTTCCATGGTAACTTTGACTATACCGATTGTGCCTCTCTATCGCTTGTTACGCGCTCTCGCCTGCACACACAGGCTCAGATGGAACGTGACACTCCTACGTGCGTGCAGCCGGTGTTCATCAATTTATAAGACGTGACGTCATCACGTCAAAAATATTAGTAAAATTTCCTGATAGGTAACATACTTTGGTCAACTTTCCTTCTTATTTCCATCGTTTTCCTTAATACTATATATTATACAGTATAACTTATGCTGGAAATTCCTTCCAAGGGATAAACTAATTAGGAGGAAGGAATATTTTAGTGAAAGTTCCAGAACATGAAAGAATTAAAGGATAGGTAGGTACGTACATACATATCTTCCCCAACTCCATGCAAACAGCCGAATAGAGAATAGTGAAAAAGGCGGCAGAGGTGTGTCAAGATCGTGGCACGTGGAGATCCGTTGTCTCTGCCTACCCCACTGGGAAACAGGCGTGACGATATGTATGTATGTCGAGAAAGATGTTTTTTGAAGTTGCTAAAAGGAACGAAATTCACGGTCACACACAAGAAGTAAAGAACATAATAAAGTCAACAACTTAAACCTATCAGGTATAAAGGTGGGTTAAACCTATCAGGTATCCAGTATTGTTGGTCATCGTGGATGTGCACATTCCTTGTCTGTTGTCCACGAGTTGGGTGGTTGGTGAACTTCGCTGGACATCCTGGACAAGAGCACGTAAAGTGCTCAATCAACCTGCTGACCAGCCGCCAGCCTAGTGCAGCGTCTTCTAAAATAATACCTAGTTCCCTTAATAAAAAGCCCAAATGGAATCTTCTTTGTATGGAGCGAGGCATTGCATTTTCTGAAAAAAAAACCACAATTAAGACAATCAGGTTCCATTTTTAAGTACATACCTACCTAAGTACGACCCACATAAGTTACACAATTTTCTTTCCGGCAAGTTCAAATCAAATTTATTCAATTTCAAATCAAATCAAATTTATTAATTTCAAAATGACATACACAAATTTTAATAACTGAGCCTCTGCACTAGAAGGTACATAAACATATATATATACATGGTGTTGCAATTGCCCTCCGCAATTTTTTTACTGGCATCAGGGGGCTATTCTATATGTGAAACTAAATAACTTCTGCGTAGAAGAACAAAAGTTGTTCTGTTTCATGTTTGCTTGATTTTTTTTTTATTAAAAAAATTGCTAATTTTGTGACCCGTATTTTTCTATCAAAAACTTTTCCAAAAATTCAGAAGAAAATCCCATGCATTGCAAATATACATTTACCTATTATTTGCACCAATAACATAGGTTATAATTTTTTATAACCTATGTTATTGCTTGGGTGCACAAAATCCAACTAATTCACTGCGTATTTGCAGCAGTTTGTTAATATTATTCCTTTGTGTGAGTCCTTTTATGATACGCGTAAAGCATTTATACATTAATGCAGTATATAGCACCCCATCATAGAAGATGTAATAAATAATTTTATACATAATTTTAATATGTTTCGTTCGACGACTTATCGAAATATCTATCTATCGTGGGTATCCCGTAACATCGGTAATCCATTCCATAATCATGGTAATAATAATAGTCAAAATAGTTCGAGCAAGTAGTATAGTATAAGTAAGCATACTCATCCGGTCCTCGGCGACTATTGTTCTTACGGAATACAATCCTTCTTTCTTTGCCTTTGTACGTTGCCGCAGGCGGGCGCGGCGTCCTACGACCTACGACTTGCGCGTGTTTATTTATCCCACACTTCTAATTTATTAACTATTTTGACAAAGTATTTATAAACACTGAGATTGAGTTTTGGATCATTCATCATTACAGTCAGCCTCGATAGCTCAGTGGTGCAGACAGTCAACTGTCGCTATTGAATGTTAAGCAACGCTGGGTGCGGTCAGTAATTGGATGGGTGACCGCTGACCGTTGGAGGCGGACCGAGGTTCGGATTCCTCGTAAAACTGTAGGTCCCTTCCCTCCTAATCTTACTCAACGCTGGGTGCGGTCAGTAATTGGATGGGTGACCGCTGACCGTTGGAGGCGGACCGAGGTTCGGATTCCTCGTAAAACTGTAGGTCCCTTCCCTCCTAATCTTACTTGGTGGTAGGGTTTAACCCGCCCGGGTCGGTACTACCGCACTGAATGAAACGTCGGTCGAAACGGATGTAAATAGTTTGTGTTTTCCGACCAGTTCAGTGTAGCCGGCACGATCAAAGGGGGAAGCACTGACATGGCACCTAGTTCACCCAGTGTTATGGGCTGACATCACGGACGTTGTAGGTGATGTAGCCAATCGTGCCAGGTTCCATAAAAAAAAAACAACAAAAGTAAAATATTTTTTTTCCATACAAAATTTTAATACCTATTCTCAAAATGTATGGGGAAGATAATTTTTTTTTTCTTCAAATTAAAAAGTCGTAGAACAAAAGTTGTTCGGTTTCATGTACAGAATCACCCCCTTTCGGGTTTAGTGGTTGGGGGTGCAACACCGTGTATAGTTTTGTACTTGTACTGCGTATTATCTAACTAAAGAACGGTTATCTATCTGACGACACCGCCGCGCCGGCGGCGGCGCGCGGCGCCTCCGCCGCGCTGCCGCGCGGTGACGGCGCGGCGCCACATGAATAGAGAAGCGAGAGTCCCTTCTTTACTCGTGTGACGGAGCGGCGCGGCGGCGGGCGGCGGCGCGGCGGCGGGCGGCGGCGCGGCGGCGCGGCGTCTACCAACGAGTCTTTCTTTCATTCATTTTCCCATACATTTTGAGAATAGGTTTAAAAATTTTTATGGAAAAAATTTTTTTTTTTTCGCCGCAGATGTTATTTAGTTTCACATATAGAATAACCCCCTGATGTCATTTAAAAATACTGCGAGGACAATTTGCAACACCGTGTATATTCATTCACACACAGGCACAGCATCTGATGGCTTGTAATGCGATATCGTTTGATTGGAAGTATGTATTTATGTTGACAAGTTTAGTTTCATCCCGCTATGCCGCTTCCGCATTTAGTTCAGTCTATGCGGCGCGGCGGCCGCCGCGGCGCTGCTGTCATCACTCATCAGCTGTTTGTTGCTGTGACACACACACACCACACCAAAGTGTGCTGCGCTGCACGAATTGGCAACGTTGACATTCGAAATCCTTACCTATAATAAAAGCCAACGTCTGCTTTCTGTCTGAGTGTATATGTATGTCTGTCTGTCCGCTTATAACTCGAGAACCACTGAACCGATTTTAATTAAAAAAAAATCTACGGATAGCTTGATTTTCCCCATCAACTATAGGCTACTTACTATCACGCTAAATGGTTTATGAGGTTAGCAGTGAAGTGAAATATGAGAGCGGGCGGAGCCGCGGGCACAGCTGTTTATATATAACTGCGTAGGTAGGTAGGTACCTACTTATTGTACCTAAGGCCGCCTCGCCATTCCACTATCATATATCCTACTTCTATGTTCTCGTTTTTTATTCATAGAAATACGAGAATATTGCCGTCGCTCGCCGCACAGACGCGTTGTGCGAGCGCGACGGCACTCGCACTATTTACTTGCGTGCGAGTGACGGAGACAAGTAGTGATGGGTCATTCACTTTATCCTGTTGTAGGACCATAGTTTTTTTTTTATATAATCCGATATGGATGACTGAGTCTGAGGGGCCAGAGCACATGCTCCGACCAGCCAATTTCACCTCCTAGTAGGTAGGTGCCATACCAGAGACTTCTCTTTTAGATTGCTTGCTATACTACTTGGACTAGAGGAGAACACAGCCGAGTCGATCTTACATCCAGTACGGTGGTCGGTCACCCCAGTCGGCCACAATTTGAGCCTACCACCTAGTAAGGGGCAAGGGAAGGGACCTACAGTTTTACACCGGTAGTATATCCAATGATGTTTTAAGGCGGTGACAAACGCCAAATACGCAAAACATGCAAAAAGTGCGACAAAGAAGGTCCAAAACTGACCAATTGACACACATTCAGAAAATTAAAAAAATACCAACCTATATTTTGGTTCCTTACCAACAAAGTGCATTGCTGGTTTTTTTAATAATGAGTAAAAGTAAGTAATAAACATAAAATTAAAAATATATAAAAAAAGCATGAATTTTTGAAAATCTGAGTATGTGTGTATTATTACAATTTTACAATACCACCGATTCAAAGGTCACAAAGCTCTGAGAAAACTCTATTCAATTTTTTTTATTATTTTATCCACGAAAGGAGATAAAAATAAAAAACAAAAAACGCCTACATGAAATTATTGACGTAATTCTTCAGTCGGAAGGGTAAAATTTTTGCCTTCGTCAATTTAGCAGGCACTTCAATACTAGATACAATTTTAGTTCCGGGCTCGCTTGCTCGCTCCTGCCCTGCTGCGCCCGCGTGTCGGTCGTCATTTCTGTCTTCTGTGTTTGGATCGAATGGAAAAAAGATAGGTGGTTAGGTATATTTGTACCGTGTGGGATGGTAATTTAAAATAATAGCCCCACTGCATCTCTCCCCGTGCATGTCGTAAAAGGCGACTGAGGGATTTTTTTATGTAAACTGACACAGTTTGCTATATCACCTATAACATCCGTGATGTCAGCCCATAACACCGGGTGAACTTAGGTGCCATGTCAGTGCTTCCCTTTGGTCGTGCCGGCTACACTAAACTGGACGGAAAATACAAACTATTTCGGGATATGACTCCCTTCTTTTTTTCCGTCCAGTTCAGTGAAGCCGGTACGACCGAAGAAAAGCTCTGACATAGCACCTACTTCACCAGTTGTTACGAGCTGACATCTCGGATGTTGTATTGTAGGTGATGTTGCCACCGTGTCATTTTCCGTACCAGTATACAGTACGACCGTATCAGTAATATCTCTCTTCTGTGGTATCTATCAGTATACGCTCCGGTACGTAACTTGACGGGGCGTTATATGCATGGCTTTCGTTGGTATAACCACAGAATAACTAATAGGTACTGTGGTATAACCATAGAATACTTATAATACTGGCGTATAGAAGCGACGCTCCGCCTCGAAGCGAGTTTGCTTCCCCCCGCGCCCCGCAGCCAGCGAGCGCTGTCTGGTCGACTTCTGGCGGACGGCTAGTCAGGCTGGCACCGACTGTCGAGAGGAGAGCGAGCGCACCTTCGAGAGGGAGTAGTAGCTACTTACACGTACGCGCGCGGTTCTTTCGCACTCACAGCACAGAACAACGATCGGGCCGGCCGCGCCCGCGCGCGCGGTGGACTTCAAACCTCCTTGTTCGCACTTACTTAGAGATGCAAGGCGCAATTTTGCACAAAAATTTCACTTGAAATTTTGCAGTGAAATTTTGCACTTTCTGCAAAATTACTGTGAAATTTTCATTCTTATGTGAAATAATGAAATTTATGTTACACAAATCAGATATCAATTTGGTTTCTTATTCTTCTTCTTGAGTCAATTTTAATGTCCTACTACTGAGCGCAAGCCTTTCCCATGAACATGGAAGGGAATTGTTATACATTTCCACGTGACAAGCTGGATTGGAAGCGGTGTCCACAACAATTTTATATGTACTGCTGTGCACAGGTATCCTCACGGTGTTTTCCTTCACCGGAGCGAATCTTAATCATATGAACATTTAAAAAAAGTGGCCGCCATTTTGAACTTTTTAGTTACTGGACCGATTGCTTTCAAAGTCGATATCTGGGTGTCTGTGTGGGCTCTGAATACGAATCCGTTGTCAAAATTTAAAAAAAGCGGCTGCCATTTTGAACTTTTTAGTTACTGGACCGATTGCTTTCAAAGTCGATATCTGGGTGTCTGTGTGGGCTCTGAATACGAATCCGTTGTCAAAATTTAAAAAAAGTGGCCGCCATTTTGAACTTTTTAGTTACTGGACCGATTGCTTTCAAAGTCGATATCTGGGTGTCTGTGTGGGCTCTGAATACGAATCCGTTGTCAAAATTTAAAAAAAGTGGCCGCCATTTTGAACTTTTTAGTTACTGGACCGATTGCTTTCAAAGTCGATATCTGGGTGTCTGTGTGGACTCTGAATACGAATCCGTTGTCAAAATTTAAAAAAGTGGCCGCCATTTTGAACTTTTTAGTTACTGGACCGATTGCTTTCAAAGTCGATATCTGGGTGTCTGTGTGGACTCTGAATACGAATCCGTTGTCAAAATTTAAAAAAAGTGGCCGCCATTTTGAACTTTTTAGTTACTGGACCGATTGCTTTCAAAGTCGATATCTGGGTGTCTGTGTGGACTCTGAATACGAATCCGTTGTCAAAATTTAAAAAAGTGGCCGCCATTTTGAACTTTTTAGTTACTGGACCGATTGCTTTCAAAGTCGATATCTGGGTGTCTGTGTGGACTCTGAATACGAATCCGTTGTCAAAATTTAAAAAAAGTGGCCGCCATTTTGAACTTTTTAGTTACTGGACCGATTGCTTTCAAAGTCGATATCTGGGTGTCTGTGTGGACTCTGAATACGAATCCGTTGTCAAAATTTAAAAAAGTGGCCGCCATTTTGAACTTTTTAGTTACTGGACCGATTGCTTTCAAAGTCGATATCTGGGTGTCTGTGTGGACTCTGAATACGAATCCGTTGTCAAAATTTAAAAAAAGCGGCTGCCATTTTGAACTTCTTAGTTACTGGACCGATTGCTTTCAAAATCGATATCTGGGTGTCTGTGTGGGCTCTGAATTAGTCTTGTTACGCTTAGCATTAACAAAATTAATTCATACTGAATACCCCGTTAGCATTTAGCACTGCTAAGCGCCCTGATGAATAAAATGCTAAATGCTAAATGCTAAGCAACAAATCACATTTCATTTTGGTTAGCATTGCTGTTGCGTTCGTAAAACTTAGTTGGTTCGTTTGTTTTGGAACGCACAAAGCAATGAAGTAGGTGCTCTTTATCTGTGGTACTGCTAAATGCTAAATGCTATATAGCGCCTGCGCTCCGCTGCTAGGTAGTATCTAAACGCGAAATGCGATGCGATCATGCGAGTGAGGGATCGGAATTATCATCTGTCACGTGATCATTAGTTTTGGTCATATCTACAGAACCACTGGACTTAGACCCATCGTGTTGGTAATCAAACTTTTTTTTTTTTTTTTTTTTTTTTATGCAATCCGGTATGGGTGGCTGAGTCGGAGGGGCGTCTCAGTGAGATCTACCCATCTGTCACGTCATAATTTGTTTTGGTCATATCTCGAGAACCACTGGACTTAGACCCATCGTGTTGGTACTCAAACTGAACGTCTCGATGAGATCTACCCATCTGTGACGTGATCATTTGTTTTGGTCATATCTCGAGAACCACTGAACTTAGACCCATCGTGTTGGTACTCAAACTGAACGTTTCGATGAGATCTACCCATCTATCACGTGATAATTTGTTTTGGTCATATCTCGAGAACCAATGGACTTAGACCCATCGTGTTGGTACTCAATCTGAACGTCTCGATGAGATCTATCCATCTGTCACATTAAATTTTGTTTTGGTCATAACTCGAGAACCACTGGTGCTAGACCCATCGTGTTGGTACTCAAACTTCAGGTCTCGGTGAGATCTATCCATCTGTCACATGCACTTTTGTTTTGGTCATAACTCGAGAACCACTGGTCTTAGACCCATCGTGTTGGTACTCAAACTTCAGGTCTCGGTGAGATCTATCCATCTGTCACATGAACTTTTGTTTTGGTCATAACTCGAGAACCACTGGTGCTAGACCCATCGTGTTGGTACTCAAACTTCAGGTCTCGGTGAGATCTATCCATCTGTCACATGAACTTTTGTTTTGGTCATAACTCGAGAACCACTGGTGCTAGACCCATCGTGTTGGTACTCAAACTTCAGGTCTCGGTGAGATCTATCCATCTGTCACATGAACTTTTGTTTTGGTCATAACTCGAGAACCACTGTTGCTAGACCCATCGTGTTGGTACTCAAACTTCAGTTCTCGGTGAGATCTATCCATCTGTCACATGAACTTTTGTTTTGGTCATAACTCGAGAACCACTGGTGCTAGACCCATCGTGTTGGTACTCAAACTTCAGGTCTCGGTGAGATCTATCCATCTGTCACATGCACTTTTGTTTTGGTCATAACTCGAGAACCACTGGTCTTAGACCCATCGTGTTGGTACTCAAACTTCAGGTCTCGGTGAGATCTATCCATCTGTCACATGAACTTTTGTTTTGGTCATAACTCGAGAACCACTGGTGCTAGACCCATCGTGTTGGTACTCAAACTTCAGGTCTCGGTGAGATCTATCCATCTGTCACATGAACTTTTGTTTTGGTCATAACTCGAGAACCACTGGTGCTAGACCCATCGTGTTGGTACTCAAACTTCAGGTCTCGGTGAGATCTATCCATCTGTCACATGAACTTTTGTTTTGGTCATAACTCGAGAACCACTGTTGCTAGACCCATCGTGTTGGTACTCAAACTTCAGTTCTCGGTGAGATCTATCCATCTGTCACATGAACTTTTGTTTTGGTCATAACTCGAGAACCACTGGTGCTAGACCCATCGTGTTGGTACTCAAACTTCAGGTCTCGGTGAGATCTATCCATCTGTCACATGAACTTTTGTTTTGGTCATAACTCGAGAACCACTGGTGCTAGACCCATCGTGTTGGTACTCAAACTTCAGTTCTCGGTGAGATCTATCCATCTGTCACATGAACTTTTGTTTTGGTCATAACTCGAGAACCACTGTTGCTAGACCCATCGTGTTGGTACTCAAACTTCAGTTCTCGGTGAGATCTATCCATCTGTCACATGAACTTTTGTTTTGGTCATAACTCGAGAACCACTGGTGCTAGACCCATCGTGTTGGTACTCAAACTTCAGGTCTCGGTGAGATCTATCCATCTGTCACATGAACTTTTGTTTTGGTCATAACTCGAGAACCACTGGTGCTAGACCCATCGTGTTGGTACTCAAACTTCAGTTCTCGGTGAGATCTATCCATCTGTCACATGAACTTTTGCTTTGGTTTATTCACACGCTTGAGTGAATTCGCACTTCATATATACGGTGTTGCAGTTGCCCCCGTAATATTTCTAACTGACATAAGGGGGTTATTCTATATGTGAAACTAAACAACTTATGTGGCGAAAACATTTTTTTAACAAAAAAAAATATTTTTCCGTACAAATTTTAAATGCCTATTCTCAAAATGTATGGAGAAAAAAATTTTTTTTTCTTCAAATTAAAAAGTCGTACAACAAAAGTTGTTCTATTTCACGTAAAGAATCACCCCCTTTCGGGTTTTACGGTTGGGGTTGCAACACCGTGTATAAGACATTCATTGTGTGTGTTCATTCCATCATGAACTGTCGAGTGATATTTTTCGCATTCGCATTTAGCATTTAACGTTAGCATGTTAATGGCGTAAGATTCGCAAGTGAATTAAATTAATGCTTTTTCACATTAATTAACAACACTACTCTGAATACGAATCTGTAGTGAACATTTAAAAAAAGTTGCCGCCATTTTGAACTTTTTAATTACTGGACCGATTGATTTCAAAATCGATATCTGGGTGTTTGTGTGGACTCTGAATACAAATATGTAGTGAATATTTAAAAAAAGTTGCCGCCATTTTGACCTTTTTAGTTATTCGACCGATTGCTTTCAAAATCAATATCTGGGTGTCTGTGTGGGCTCTGAATACGAATCCGTTGTCAAAATTTAAAAAAAGTGGCCGCCATTTTGAACTTTTTAGTTACTGGACCGATTGCTTTCAAAGTCGATATCTGGGTGTCTGTGTGGACTCTGAATACGAATCCGTTGTCAAAATTTAAAAAAAGTGGCCGCCATTTTGAACTTTTTAGTTACTGGACCGATTGCTTTCAAAGTCGATATCTGGGTGTCTGTGTGGACTCTGAATACGAATCCGTTGTCAAAATTTAAAAAAAGCGGCTGCCATTTTGAACTTTTTAGTTACTGGACCGATTGCTTTCAAAATCGATATCTGGGTGTCTGTGTGGGCTCTGAATACGAATCTGTAGTGAACATTTAAAAAAAGTTGCCGCCATTTTGAACTTTTTAATTACTGGACCGATTGATTTCAAAATCGATATCTGGGTGTTTGTGTGGACTCTGAATACAAATATGTAGTGAATATTTAAAAAAAGTTGCCGCCATTTTGACCTTTTTAGTTATTCGACCGATTGCTTTCAAAATCAATGTCTGGGTGTCTGTGTGGGCTCTGAATACGAATCCGTTGTCAAAATAAAAAAAAAACGGCCTCCATTTTGAACTTTTTAGTTACTGGACCGATTGCTTTCAAAATCGATATCTGGGTGTCTGCGTGGGCTCTGAATACGAATCTGTAGTGAACATTAAAAAAAAGTGGCCGCCATTTTGAACTTTTTAGTTACTGGACCGATTGCTTTCAAAATTGATATCTGGGTATCTGTATGGGCTCTGAATACGAATCCGTTTTCAAAATTTAAAAATAGTTGCCGCCATCTTGCACTTTTTAGTTTTGACTACAGATTCATATTTAGAGCCCACACAGACACGCAGATATCTATTTTGAAAGCAATCGGTCCAGTAACTAAAAAGTTTAAAATGGCGGCCACTTAATTCTGACTACAGATTCGTATTCAGAGCATACACAGACACCCAGACATCGATTTTGAAAGCAATTGGTCCAGTAACTGAAAAGTTCAAAATGGCGGCCACTTTTTTTAAATTTTGACTACAGATTCGTATTCAGAGCCTACACAGACACCCAGATATCAATTTTGAAATCAATCGGTCCAGTAACTAAAAAGTTTAAAATGGCGGCCACTTAATTTTGACTACAGATTCGTATTCAGAGCACACACAGACACCCAGACATCGATTTTGAAAGCAATTGGTCCAGTAACTGAAAATTTCAAAATGGCGGCCACTTTTTTTAAATTTTGACTACAGATTCGTATTCAGAGCCTACACAGACACCCAGATATCAATTTTGAAATCAATCGGTCCAGTAACTAAAAAGTTCAAAATGGCGGCCACTTTTTTTTAATTTTGACTACAGATTCGTATTCCGAGCCCACACAGACACCCAGATATCGATTTTGAAAGCAATCGGTCCAGTAACTGAAAAGTTTAAAATGGCGGCCACTTTTTTTATTTTGATTACAGATTCGTATTCAGAGCCTACACAGACACCCAGATATCAATTTTGAAAGCAATCGGTCCAGTAACTAAAAAGTTCAAAATGGCGGCCACTTTTTTTTATTTTGATTACAGATTCGTATTCAGAGCCTACACAGCCACCCAGATATCAATTTTGAAAGCAATCGGTCCAGTAACTGAAAAGTTCAAAATGGCGGCCACTTTTTTTTTATTTTGATTACAGATTCGTATTCAGAGCCTACACAGACACCCAGATATCAATTTTGAAAGCAATCGGTCCAGTAACTGAAAAGTTCAAAATGGCGGCCACTTTTTTTTATTTTGATTACAGATTCGTATTCAGAGCCTACACAGACACCCAGATATCAATTTTGAAAGCAATCGGTCCAGTAACTAAAAAGTTCAAAATGGCGGCCACTTTTTTTTAATTTTGATTACAGATTCGTATTCAGAGCCTACACAGACACCCAGATATCAATTTTGAAAGCAATCGGTCCAGTAACTAAAAAGTTCAAAATGGCGGCAAGTATACATTGAAAATTTCACTTTAGCTTCACATACGATTCGGCTTAAAAATAATAAAAATGGAATACCTATTGCAAAGTTTCCAAAATTTAGTGAAACTTTCACTGCAAAATTGTCGTTTAGTTAGCGAGTAAAAATAAAACATGTGCATATAAGTTGATGTTTTTCTTTTTTTCTTGCCCTCCAATAATGTTAAGAGGTACATATACATAGATAGTCATAATTAAAAATGTTTCCTTTTAAATTACATCAAATATAATTTATAATATTGTCCACTACAAACTTCTCATAAAGAGTGCCAACCCTGTACCCAAGTTATCGAGGTCGCACCAATACACGCAAAGGCGCCCGCGTACGTGAGCAGTAGGTACACATTTTCGGCCGCTTCATAGAAAATGTGACTAGTGTCACGGGTGTGGTATAACGCTGTCTGCGCTTGAGATGCAAGGACTATAGAACCGTGCCTAAATAAAAGTAGCCTAGCAACAGCGGCGCGCTGCGGAGCGGGGGCGGCGGCGGCGGCGGCACTGTGGTGGCGCGGAGCGGTGACGACGCGGCGGCGCGGCGCGGCGCGGAGGAGCGGCGGCGCGGCGCGGAGGAGCGGCTTGTTATTGCTTGCTTGCATGCGTGAGTGGCACGCTGCTACTGAGTTACCGCACCGCACCGCACCCCACCGCACCGTGCCATGCTGCCGCCGCGCGCGTCGCGCGCGCCGGCCGGTACCTATGTTGCTATGATATTTGCCATACATACCTAAATGCCTATCTACCTATTACCTACCTACCTATTTTTATTTTAGTTTTCATCGATAGTCTATTTAGAGGTTTATAAAAAGTGGTAAGTACATGAACTAAAATAATTTGGAAGAAATTACAATAAAATGTTATTTAGGTAAAATAATAAAAAATAAAAAATTAGAATCACGCATCAGTTACATAAGCCACAATCATTTTAATAATTAAAATAATAAAAAAGCAAAAAAAAAAAACATACGAAAGTGGGATTCGAACCCCGAACCATCAACTCTTTAGGCTGATAGCGACAAACTACGCTAAATGTGACTTGAACGTGCGAAGCGAAATTAGCAGTCGCATGGTACATTATGTAGAATTCCCGAATGCTCAAGGTCGTTGGCGTTTGTCACGGCCTTAAAGTAATACAGATACCAAGAAAATCATCACAGCAAAATGTATAATTGTAAATATCCAGCTATCGCCATCTATCAACAAGTAGCGGAATAATAATTGAACCTTCTCGAGTAACAGAACGTTTGAATAGCAACGTTTCGTAATAGTATAGCCAGTCACTCATAGATGGAGCTGTGTAGACGGCCTAAAATACGATGCACCAAATTATCGACCCAAATTACGGATACCCAAAGTACGGCGCGACGCCGTATTCTAGTACATCGTATTTTAGGTCCGATAATTTGGTACAAATTTTATGTACTAGAATCAATGGACCAAATTATCAGACCCAAAGTATTGATACCTAAAATACGGTCTCGGGCCGGATTTTGGTACATTTTCATGTACCAAATTATCGGACCTAAAGTACGCGATCCCAAATTATATGCCACCGACAGACAGATCACAGACAGAACAGAAATGTCAAAATGGCGTCGACGCAGGACGCTTGGTATATTTCGTTGCTTGGATTAGCGGAGCATTTTCAAACTTTACCAGTGCGCGATATTCGCTCCACCATCCGATGTTTGCAGGCCGTGTTCAATTTTCATCCACCACCGCGAGTCGAAGCCCGTACTCACCTTCAGCTCGGCTCCCTACTCCTCGCTCACACGCGGAATACAGAGCTCGCGCGAACTCATCTCGAGCAGAGCGTGAGTCTCATAACTCATTTCTGAACATCCTGTAACTTATACACCGTTTCAACTTACTGTATAGACTCGACTGAGCAGCCCATTGACGTCAACTTTCTCCCCTTTTTGAAATGTAAACAAGAACCTATTTACTCACAAATCTAAACAATCGTAATAAGGTTGTTCGTCTAGCAGTGTATATACGATGCTCTTGGGTAAGCTACGAGAGTGTGGCCAGCGTAATTATCTGCCAGAAAGTGGTAGCACAAACTATAGTAGATAACGGCATAGTGTGCGGTTGGGTTCGAGCAGTGTGTTTGTTTTGGTCAGTGGCTGTTGTCGCAGTCGATCAACGGGTTCGATGACGTGAAGTTCGAGGCGGCGTCGGTGCTCGCGGAGCTGTTCGAGCAGCTGGGGCAGCCGACGCACTCCAAGCCAATCCTGCGCAAGGCCGTCGAACTCTCACAGCCGAGTGTGTACTGGCACTCGAGACTTATATTCCAGCTGGCGGTGAGAACACACTCCATATGTTGACACAAATTACATATCAAAGTTTGACAAAGGCTCTTTACACCTGATTCACTTAATTAATAAGTCATTGTAGTCAGAACTCTCAGCAAAATTGTTAATCTTGCTCTCAAGCTGTGTTTTAGATAGACTCTGGGTGGTGTTATTATGTGGCTAGTCACTAAATACTTGTAAAAATATGTTTAAAAAAATACCCTGCGAAGTTTTTTGTCGGTTCTTCTTCGTGGGTGTAATCGAACCAGATATAACTAATTGTGACAAGTTCGAGCGCAGTCTAACTATCATATGAATGATCAATAAACAATACAATACAAACAATACATACTCTGTAAACATTTTGGAACGAAGTTCCTTATCGCACGTTACACTTCAGACACTTGGCGAATGAGAGCTAGGACAAAAAAAGTGTAAGACTTTCGGTACTTAAAAATAATAGCCCCACTGCATCTCTCCCCGTGCATGTCGTAAAATGCGACTAAGGGATAAGGACAAGATGCCATGCTAAAGGGCGACAGGCTCGCCACCTCTCACCTTGGCACGGTACTTCCACCGAGTCATGCAGCAGGTGAGTCTTCGTGCCTTACTTGCTGCTTGATCGATTTAATCTTTTTCAAATACTTTGCGAAACGCGGTGGTCGGTGTTGTGCTGTAATTTACCAGAGCTCTTGCAGCACAACACCGATTACTCTGCTTACCCCGATTGTCAGGATTCAGCGTGTGTGATATGTATGTATGTACTTCGACCGTCACGGAACTTTTGCTGTAGTATGTCTTTGTGTTTGAAAAAAATAATTATGTAAAAATAATAAATACAAGTGCACTCGGAATATTAGAATACACGCATCAGCTTTAATCTGCTAGTGTTTAAATATATTTTTATCTATGAAACGAATGGATACATATTTATGTCTCCCTAACCCAACTTTTTGTCAAAATGTTTTTTTTTTCTCTTTTGTAAGCCATCTGAAATGGGAACCAACTAGAAGCAAACTAATAACAATGATGAATGTATCCTAAACTCACACAGGTTCTGTATAAATAGGGATTAAACGCCCGTACACATCTTTGTGAACATGAATTGCACATTCGCAGTAGAAGCCCTATTCTTGGGGGTTATATTTTTAACCCATGCCTAATACAGGCGCTCAACCCCTCTTGGGGTTGAGCGCCTGTTTATAACTATAACTCGTTTCATAGCAGAAATCGGACTTGGGGGTGAGCTATAAACTTTTGAGAGATCACAATAGATCTTCTTAGGTCGCAATGATAACAGGAAACAGGTTCCCTGACTCTCACACTTTAAACTGCTGGACATACGCCTCTCCAATTTTCCTCCAGTCCTCGCGGCCTTCAGCGGTACGGAACCACTGCTTTCTGCCGACGTACTTGATGTCGTGGTCCCACCTGGCGGGTGGTCTTCCCACACTCGCGTTTTCCTGTCCACGGCCGCCAGTGTAGGACACGGTTACTCCAACGGTCGTTGTCTCTTCGGCTGACTCCATTTAAACCATACTCATCACAAACTCGATATAAATAAATAAGCCGCGGTGCGTGTTGTGTTGTAGCAAATCCACGCGACAGAGAAGGAGTATGAGGTGGCGAGTAGCCTGCTGGGGGTGGGGGTGGACTACGCTCAGATCTCCAACGCGCACTACACCCGCGTGCTCTTCCTACTCAGTCGCGGCATGGTGAGTCCTCCTTCATTCCCTCCTGTATGATTGCCCGAGCCCTCTAGATAAACACACGACATATATGTATAAGGTCTTTAATTAGTAGGTAACTTTACGCTTAAGGGTTTATGTGTATCAGATACTGATCACGTTCCCATACCAATTTTTTTTTACGATATAAAAAACCTACTCCTCAAATTTAATACGTGAAGTGTGCGTATTTCACTTTCATCTATGGCCCGTCGGCGGCGCGTGGCGCGGCGGAGTGCATTGACCTATGAAGGCCTAATTCAAGGTGAAATACGCGTACTTCGCGTATTAAATTTGAGGAGTGAGCAGGTTTTTTATATCGTAAAAAAAAATTGGTATGGGAACGTGATCAGTATCTGATACACTGAACACTGAAGCAGTTTATTTATTTTGATTTTACAGTGAAATAAAATTGGTGTACCACCCAACAATTTGACACTGTATAACCACCCCGAGACGGCCGATTTTACACTGTATAACCACCCCGAGACGGCCGATTTTACACTGTATAACCACCCCGAGACGGCCGATTTTACACTGTATAACCACCCCGAGACGGCCGATTTTACACTGTATAACCACCCCGAGACGGCCGATTTTACACTGTATAACCACCCCGAGACGGCCGATTTTACACTGTATAACCACCCCGAGACGGCCGATTCAATCTGTGAAAACTGAATATAAATCGGTTCAGACGTTTTCAAGGACTACCTACTAAGTGACATGGCACAATGTTTTCAAATTAGTAAAAGTGAATATTTAGACATTTCATTTAGTATTTTATCTTATGTTTACACATTATCTTTAATTTTGATATATTTTATTGTATGAATTTTATTGTATGGGAAATGTGTGCCGCAGCTGTTGCTGATAGACAAGAAGATAGCAGAAGTGTTGCCGCTGCTGAACCAGGCGGGACACCTCGTGGAGAGCTGGACCGGCAGCGTCCACCAGAAGGAGTACCTCAAAGTCTTCTTCCTTGTTCTGCAGGTTTCACACTTTTGTCTCTTACTTACTTATTTGTTTAGTGAAAAAATGTACATTGACGCTGTCTATTCAACCTCTTTTATTTTTTATTACACCCGAGCTGCGTAGCTAATTTCATCCCCGAGCAGGTGCCAGTCCAGCTTGTAGGCGGACTAATGTCGCTGGGGAAAGGCTATTAAACCGCGGTTTGAAGATCCGTTGATAGTAGGAGTGGGGAAAGATTCCACACCTTTTCAGTGCGACATAAGAAATAGCCATACTAGCAGATTGATGGGCTGTTGAAACAGTTTAATGGTCACCAATTTTACAAGGCACAATAGGCGAGTTTAATGCCATCAGGCATTCTATTCTAGCAAACCTTAAGCTAATAGAAATAGAAAAAAATCCTTTATTGCTTTCAAATATTTTTTTTACAAAAGGTGGACTCACTATCAAATGCAATCTTTGCCAGTCAACCCGTCTTATTTATAAACATAATATTATTTATGGGTAGCAATAAAATTGTGAAGAATAAAATAAATTCAATACTAATGAAGTTTATTGATAAACAACCAGACGCCAGGTGTAATATTTAAAAGTACATTAATAATTATACATAGGACATGTTAACATACTAAATAAGAATACATAGAGGCATACATATATAATTATTAATGAATTTTCAATACTACATATGTGTGTGTGTGTGTGTGTGTTTTTCGTAGGTGTGTCACTACCTGATGGCGGGGCAGGTGAAGAGCGTGAAGCCCTGCCTCAAGCAGCTCCAGCAGAGCATCCAGACCATCATGCAGACCACGTGGCCCGACGATGAAGGTCAGCCGGCAGCGCTGCTTATATACTTACATGCTTACAATTCTTTCACTACACCATATTGGAATGCTTGTAAACCCGGCTCCACGCGTTAGGTAACGTTACGCCTATCCGATCGCGGTATTAGTATCTCCGATGCTTATCATGAACGCTAGTACAAACATACATAGTGTCACGCCTGTTTCCCGGTGGGATAGGCAGAGACAACGGATCTCCACGTGCCGCGATCCTGACACACATCTGCCGCCTCTTCCACTCTCGTAATGTTCTTTAGGCATGCTCGTCGGTTACTACGCTCTTGACCCTTCTTGAGCACATGCCCGATCTGGTATGTGCGTCCAGGGCGACCCTAGACGCACGTTGAGGCGTGTCGTATAAAGTCAAGACACGTCGATGCGTAGTGTGGTTTTTACTTCAGGATAGTTCTTTGTAGAGATTGAGTGGACTATATAGTTGAATATAGGTTGGTTTGGAGACAAGACACTTGTATTAAAAAAATACTTTGAATTCACTCAAATCTTTATTGTGTCATGGCGGCAGTAACAAGGGAAGATGCTAAGTCAGCATAGACAAGAGACGACAGAGGACCGATGGCGACGACCAATCAAAGCGCTCTATTTGGCTCGCCACGTTGTATGACCTGTCAACCTCAGTAATTAATAATTTGTCTACTGAAAGTTGGCACGAAACACACCCCCGCTAGTGTGGACGGGTAATGATGCCCGGTCTCGCTACACGCAGATACCGCTCCTTCTATCTTGAGTCAGTTTTTGTTCGAGTCTCAAAGGGTTTATGGTTTATTTATTATTCGTAGGCTAATGTATTTTGCTCTTGAATTTGTCATCTTACATTCCGAATAGCAACTATATATCAACAACAATGACATTCCCACAGGATGTGATTGACTCCCTAAACACAAACACCTTCAAAAACCGATTAGATAAATACATAAAAAGTACATCAACAAACAAATAGCAACAGTGCCCAAGTACAAAAACTAAAAAAAAAAAACAAAATAAAAATAATCATTCATTATAAAAAAAAAAAGCCTGATATGAACAAATCAGCTAGGGCTGCTTGTTCATTAAAAAAATAATAAATAAATAAATAAACATTACAAATAATGACAAACCATGACATATGGGCTGTACAAAACTAAGAGAGAAGACAAATTAATGAAACCGTCTTATGCATATAGACCTGCCTACTTACTACTTACTTCGGGGAGGATATGGAATACGGCAGTCGACACCGAGTGAGACATCGAGATATTGCCTGGTTGCTCCGGCCCCTCTGTCCTAGCCACCCACATCGGATTACATCAAAAACGTTGGGCACGGCCCACAGACACGCCTACTGGGTCTTTGTGTCTCATTCCCGCTCGATAATTGTCTTGTCCTAATATTTTGCTAACCGTGTTGGTCGATGTTGTGCTGTAATCTACCCGAGTTCTTGCAGCAGAATACCGATTACTCTGCCTACCCTGATTGTTGGGAAACAGCGTCAGGCCTCACGCACTCGTATGTACTTGCGCGCGCTAACTACCTACCGCCCGGCAGGCCGGCGGCGGTCTATTTCAGTAGAAATTCGTCAGCCGCGCGAAACATACCTACACCCTCGCCCACGCAACTGCGCGCAGCTGCAAAGCAATAATGCACTTTACACTCGATCGTTAAGGTACATTTTCGCACGCAGCGATTGGCGACGTGAAGCAGTAGGCTATTAAAGCCGAAGGTATGGAACTTTTTCTATGGAGTGATTTATCTGTTACGAAGTAACTATTAAGTAATCTGTGACAGCGTGATGATATGTATGTATGTATGTGTGTGTGTATTGCGCAGTGGTGTGCGGCGGCAGCCACAGCGACTCGTTCCTGTGGATGTCGCGCCAGCAGCTGTACGTGCTGGTGTACCTGGTGACGGTGATGCACTCCACGCAGGCCGGCTACGTGGACAAGGCGCACAAGTACAACACCGTGTATATGTATGTGTGTATTGCGCAGTGGTGTGCGGCGGCAGCCCCGGCGACTCGTTCCTGTGGATGTCGCGCCAGCAGCTGTACGTGCTGGTGTACCTGGTGACGGTGATGCACTCCACGCAGGCCGGCTACATGGACAAGGCGCACAAGTACAACACCGTGTATATGTGTGTGTGTATTGCGCAGTGGTGTGCGGCGGCAGCCCCGGCGACTCGTTCCTGTGGATGTCGCGCCAGCAGCTGTACGTGCTGGTGTACCTGGTGACGGTGATGCACTCCACGCAGGCCGGCTACATGGACAAGGCGCACAAGTACAACACCGTGTATATGTATGTGTGTATTGCGCAGTGGTGTGCGGCGGCAGCCCCGGCGACTCGTTCCTGTGGATGTCGCGCCAGCAGCTGTACGTGCTGGTGTACCTGGTGACGGTGATGCACTCCACGCAGGCCGGCTACATGGACAAGGCGCACAAGTACAACACCGTGTATATGTGTGTGTGTATTGCGCAGTGGTGTGCGGCGGCAGCCCCGGCGACTCGTTCCTGTGGATGTCGCGCCAGCAGCTGTACGTGCTGGTGTACCTGGTGACGGTGATGCACTCCACGCAGGCCGGCTACATGGACAAGGCGCACAAGTACAACACCGTGTATATGTATGTGTGTATTGCGCAGTGGTGTGCGGCGGCAGCCCCGGCGACTCGTTCCTGTGGATGTCGCGCCAGCAGCTGTACGTGCTGGTGTACCTGGTGACGGTGATGCACTCCACGCAGGCCGGCTACATGGACAAGGCGCACAAGTACAACGAGAAGGCCCTCGCGCAGATCGACAAGCTCAATTGTGAGACGCTGGCCGCTGACGCTGCTCTTATTACATTACATTCTAATACCAACATCCGAAGGTCGACAGAAAGTTTATAAGAGATACGCTGCCTTGTTATTGTTTGCACTGTTTGCTTTGTAAAATATCTGTGAAGCAAGAATTTCTTTCTTTATAATTCTTACAATTTCAAGAGTCTTCTCATCTCAAACTTCGAATACGTGACTGTTACACCATTGAAACTGACCGTGGTGTACTTAAATCTTAGATTCCATATTATTATCTTACCTTACTAGGTGGTACGGTTCAACCCGTCCAGGTCGGTACCACCGCACTGAATTAAGGACGGTCGAAACAGATATGGAAATAGTAGGCGTTTTCAGTCCAGTTCAGCGTAGTCGTCAAGGTAGTCACTGGTATGACACTTATTTCATACCTTATGAGCAAAGTGTAATGGGCTGGTATTATCATTCTAACAATTGGTGTAGATAAACGTGGTTAATTAAAAACAGTACTTCTGTTTTCTACCGTTGAACTAACTATATCATCTCCAATCGATGTTTACTCTTTACTAATGCACACCATGGTTTTGTTGTGGGTAGCGAACGGTGTGAACGTGTGGGGGACGCTCGTGTGGCAGCTGCGGGTGATGCTGGTGGAGCACGCCGCCATGTGCCGCCTGGTCGCCGGCGGCAAGGCCGGCGCGCTCACCGAGATAGCGCGCGGTGCGCACCTGCTCGCCAACGCACCGTCCCGTGAGTATTTCGATGTAACAATGTTGTCAGCTGCTTGAACATCCGGCTCGAAGGACCACTGTCGGCCGTTTGAAAATGGGGATTGAAGGACTATCATCAGCTGCTTAAATATTCGGCTCGAAGGACCACTGTCGGCCGTGTGAAAATGGGGATTGAAGGACTATCATCAGCTGCTTGAATATCCGGCTCGAAGGACCACTGTCGGCCGTGTGAAAATGGGGATTGAAGGACTATCATCAGCTGCTTGAATATCCGGCTCGAAGGACCACTGTCGGCCGTGTGAAAATGGGGATTGAAGGACTATCATCAGCTGCTTGAATATCCGGCTCGGAGTACCACTGTCGGCCGTTTGAAAATGGGGATTGAAGGACTATCATCAGCTGCTTGAATATCCGGCTCGAAGGACCACTGTCGGCCGTTTGAAAATGGGGATTGAAGGACTATCATCAGCTGCTTGAATATCCGGCTCGAAGGACCACTGTCGGCCATTTGAAAATGGGGATTGAAGGACTATCATCAGCTGCTTGAATATCCAGCTCGAAGGACCACTGTCGGCCGTTTGAAAATGGGGATTGAAGGACTATCATCAGCTATTTGAATATCCGGCTCGAAGGACCACTGTTGGCTATTCGAATATTTGGCTCGAAGGACCGTCGTTTGACTATTAGAATATCCTGCTCGATCAATCAATGTGAACTCGCCATATATTCTTTTTTAAGTTTAGATAGGCAGTCTGGGTTGCAGAAGCCAAGCAAATTAACTGCTGTGAAATTAGTCTAAAGCTAAAGTTCGCTCTAAACGCACGCACCTATGCCGATCTGGTCTAGGTACTTGCGTGCATTTGCTGCGAAAGGGCCAAGTGCATATTGGCAGAATGTGTTTGGAAGAGGCGGTACATTGTTGTTACAGCGAGTATCGCGGCGCAGCACACCCCGCAGCTACACTGCCTGCTGGGGCTCTACGCCATGTCCATGAACTGCATGGAGGCCGCCGAGGCGCAGTTCCACACAGCCATACACGTGAGCTAGACATACTCGCCCTTTAGCGCTTTGCTTGTCTACCAATTTCTTTTGCTTAGCGGTTTGAATTTTGACATCTAGGTTCGCATGCGTAAAAGCTACGAAAATTAATTGGTTCTCGAAAAATATTTATTAACACTGATAACAAACTTACCATGAGAGTAGTCTTGTCCTGTAGTTCTTCAAAATTGGTAACAAAGTGAATCGGATAAAGTAGGGCATATTTTCATCTTTGCCTTTCACGGCACGGAACCACTGTTTACTACCGAAGCACGAGTTAAGTTTCCACTTGAATAAATTGTCTTTTAAAAAACATTTACTTATTTCGAACAATGATACAATGTGTGCGGTACAAGTGTGAAGACGAGAATGGCCAATGGGCACGGTGGCAGGTCTTAAATAATAACTGGTAACTGCGAACATGCAGTTCTAGCTAAATGTCTGGGTGGTCCTTCGCTTGGAAGGTCGACCATGGGAACCGACATCTTTACTCAATACTAACTGGAAACTGCAACATGCAGTTCTAGATAAATGTGTGGGTGGTCCTTCCGCTTGGAAGGTCGGCCGTGTGAACTGGCATCTTAACTCCTCCCTCCTTAAGTGAGAAATCCGCAGGGGCTGTTTTTAGACTCCGAGGATTTCTCGTACAATATGCAATAAGGTTAAATTTATAAAACAGATAAATAAACAGTGCGATTAAAGCAGAGACATACAATATTATAGTGCCGAGGCTTATAGATCTAGTGTTCACAATGTCCGGAATATCTTCACTTTCCACTGCATGTTGTAATAGCTTAATATCATCTAGGTTGATTTTTTTTAAACTAATGGGTTTTGTGCGGGCTAGTCCTAGCCTTTGCTGGGGGTCTCCTGGTGCTTGTAGGTGTAGCAGGACGGCAGGGGTCTGCTCCACGGTCTGCATGTCTGTAGAATGTGTCGGTCTGATCTTGATATCGCCGATGGTGATCTCGCAGGGTCCGATGTCTGAGAGGAGGTATGTACCCCTCAGTAGTTTGTTGTGTATCTCGTTACTGCATATCTCCGACATGACGGACTCCTTCCGTGTGTATATTAACCAGCGGTTTCCAGAGATGGCATGAGCTTTCACCTCCTCGATCTCGACTCGGTGTAACTCACAGGACGATAGGTTGGAGTGGTACTTCATTAGATCTTCGATGCAGCTTCCTCTGGTGTATGGTGCCTCTTCCTCGAGTCGGCACAGGTAATATTTTCCCTCTAAGGTCTCGCATGGTTTCACGACAGACTTGTATTTCAACCCATTCACTAGTAGGTAGGGGAATTCTGGGATAATTATATGAGTTTGCTGGGTTTTGGGATTGTAAATGGGAATTGGAATGACCTTGTAGTATACGTATGTATCCCTCTCTATAAGGGGTATTTCTAGAATAAATACTATTGTAGAGCTGTGAGGTAAAATGTGAAGCGGTGTCGTATCCTCTGGCTCCACGTGTAGCTGCAGCTGATGTTGTTGTATGGGCGAGTGCCCGGTTGTTCTGCCAAGCGATCCGTATTTATGCGAGGCGTATTTGATATTTCAGCAATGTGTTATGTGGCGTATGGAATTCTTAATTAGCCGTTATTTGCCACCTGTTGGTGTGCTAGTGAATCTTTCTGTTTCTTCGTCGCGAAGCGATGTAGGTTATTATCGATCTTTATTATTCAGTTGTGGGATAGGTGTCGCTATCACCACAGTATTCCCCCCTCAGTCGTGACGTAGTCCGTGACGATTGAGAGCCGATCAGTCAGTATGCTCCGATGACGCAGCTTGGTCGGCGTGGTCAGTTGGTGTCGCGTACTGCTGACGTAGTCCTCTGTGGAGGCGCGCGGCGGCGGGGCGTTGACCGAGTGTTGTTTTGCTTGCTTCGATTACCTACTGGTTGAGACCCGCTTGTGGGAAGCCAGTAGGTAATGTTGCGATGTCAGCTTCATGAAGGTTGCGATGTTCTTTGTAGGGGTCACCAATGTAGAGCTGTGAGGTAAAATGTGAAGCGGTGTCGTATCCTCTGGCTCCACGTGTAGCTGCAGCTGATGTTGTTGTATGGGCGAGTGCCCGGTTGTTCTGCCAAGCGATCCGTATTTATGCGAGGCGTATTTGATATTTCAGCAATGTGTTATGTGGCGTATGGAATTCTTAATTAGCCGTTATTTGCCACCTGTTGGTGTGCTAGTGAATCTTTCTGTTTCTTCGTCGCGAAGCGATGTAGGTTATTATCGATCTTTATTATTCAGTTGTGGGATAGGTGTCGCTATCACCACACTATCTTTGGACCCTTTGAATACGCTTTGACAATAATATTTTGTTCGATTTTAATCAAGTTTTCTCTATTAGCTGCGAATGTTAGCGTTTCAGTTTTTTCAATATCTTGTAGGATTTTAAGAAGGTCTGTGGTGTTTACAATAGATTGGTGCAGTGTGTTAAGCTTGCTGAAGGCCACGGCAGTTTCGATTACGTTAAGTTGTGTGTATATTGTTCTAAACTTACTCATAATTTAATTATATGTGGTTAGTATATTTACGTAATAAAAGATTTTTATGACATCTGTGTTTACTTCTTCTACGATAGACTCTATACGTTGTAACCTTTTGTCTAGGGTGATGACATCTTGATTAAGGATTTCGGTGCTGTTAATAGACTTATTCATAAAACGTGCAATAAGTGTAATCTTCCTATTTTCTATGCTTTGCCTATTACTCACCTGTTGAATAATTTTTTCGTAATGCTCAGCATCATTAATATCTAAATTTCCCGTCACCAACTTAATTAGAGAACCAAGAGGGTTTATTAGTCCACGCCTTGCGCGTTTGTTGGGCAACAGTTGTTCCAATTTATCAATAGCCAAGTGCTTCAGGAAATCCGCTTGGTTCTTTAGTCCTAAAAATTCTTTAAGGTAAGTCTTATGTTGTATGATTATATTATCTAAGTGGTTATACTTATCTATGCTGTATTCTAAATCTGAGCTTATGTCATCTAGATTTACTATCCTAAGAATGTGCCACTTCTCATTCTGAATCCGAGCTTGACCCAGTCTGAGGGGCAGTAGTCCGGGGTTGCCGTTGAGGTCTTCCAGACGGCTGGTGCTTCCCAGAATCGCTAGGGCCAGCGACAGCATCGCCGCCCACCACCTGTGGAGGTCGTTTAACGTTGCGTAAGTGGACTTTTGTTGGTCTAGTCCTCAGCTTGACTGGCACTATATTTTTTGCCGGTGTCCCGGTGACATCCGCCTTTTCAAACCTAGGTTTGTCCTTTCCTTTTCTAGTTCTGGTTGTTTTCATGTAGATCACATCATCTTCCTTAACTTCCGGGGGATTTTCACCTCCTCTTTTTTCCAGGACCTTTCGTTTATCCTTTGCCATATTTTCGCTTATTGCTTCGTATAGTATAGTTAGTCTTTTTCTGTGATCCTGTACCAATTTTTGCATTAGGTGTTTCTTTCTTTCTATATCGAATGCATTTTTTGAATCAGTGTGGCCAAATACAACCTCAAATGGTGTTAGTTGGGTGGCTGTATGTATGGTGTTATTGTATGCCATTATTGCGTAAGTCATTACTGATGACACGTCCGTTTCTTTACGCTCGTATTTTGCCAGGCGATATATTTCGTTTAGGGTGCTGTGGAACCGTTCCACAATCGAGGTAGAGTTCGGGTTATTTGGTGTGGTCACATGGCATTCAATTTTATAAAGTAATAGGAGTTCCTTAAGTAGTTCATTATCGAACTCTTTCCCTGGATCTGAATTAATTTTATTGGGTACCCCGTACATTGAGAAGTACTTGATTAGGCTTCTAACTATTTGGGGGGCGGTTCTATCGGGTATCGGTATAGCCTGTCCCAATTTGCTGAATGCATCTACGATAGTCAGGAAGTGTGCCGCTTCTATAGTGAATACGTCAATAAATAGTTCTTCAAACGGCTTCTCTTGCGTGTGAGTCAGCTGTAGGTATGGTTTGATAGGCTTCCTGTCGTATTTCATGCGCCTACATGGTTCGCAAGCGTTAATCCTTGCTGCGATCGTCTCTCGCATGTTGTTCCAGTAGTAGTCTCGTTTTAGGCGAGCTAGAGTTTCGTTTATACCTCGATGACAGGTTTTACCTTCATGGTATTTGGCTATCAAGTCTCTTTGGTCTGCTTCGTCAGTTATATTTACGACACGTTCAGTACATTCAACTAGGTTTTGGGTATCCTTTTTGAAAAGCCTTGTTACTACTCTTGAGAATATTACTCGATGTTTTTCTGACTCAAAGTATATGTAATATTTTTTTTTATAGTCCACGTATTCTTTCAGGAATTGTTTTACTAGGTCCTCATTGTCTGTTGGGAGATGGACTTCTAATATTCTTTGTTTGGGGATCGACAGATCCTTCACCGTCATTTTGTCCTTCAGCCATGTATACACTAGTATTTGGTTTGGTTTGGTATCTATGGCTTCGCGGAGGATCGGTATCCCATCGTGTTCTCTGTTGGATACGGAGTGGGCGGTGGCTATGTCCTCGCTTGTCGGTGTTTCTTTTATAGGTTTTTCGGCTGAGTTCTCATCTAAGATTTCTATCATTTCCACGGAAGGCGGTGCATTATTCCTTGGCATCGCTTCCTCATCAAATGTGTCCATTTCTCTGCTGATCCTTTGTATCTCCTCGTCTCGTCCTTCGTCTAGCAGCTGTTGTATATCTCTCAGCTGCTGCTCCTGATCTTCGTCGTCGGGGTTCACGGCAAGTGACATTAGGTCGTCTCCGTCTAGTGCGTTGACTCTTATCCTAGATAACGCGTCCGCATTGGAGTTTTGCTTTCCTTTCTTGTAGACGATTTCGAAGTCATATTCCATGAGTCGTAGTCTCCAGCGCGTCAGCTTACAGTTAGGTTCTTTCAGAGAGTATAGCCACTGGAGGGGTTTATGATCTGTGCAGATTTTGAATTTGGTGCCATACAGATATGGTCTGAAATGTTTAACAGCCCATATGATTGCGAGAAGTTCCTTTTCTATTGTGCTGTATCGGCACTCCGTATCGCTGAGCGTACGGCTGGCGAAGGCTATGGGTTTGTCGCTTCCAGGGTTTCCTTGAGAAAGAACGGCTCCAATTGCCACGTTGGAAGCATCCGTAGTCAAGATAAAGGGTTTCTCGAAGTCGGGAAACTGAAGCAAGGGTGCGTTTGTTAGTAACATCTTGCATTCGTTGAAGGCTTGTATGTATTCTTCGTTGAATTCTATTTTTCGCCCTTTCTTAAGGCATGTGGGGTTTGGTTACCTTAGCGAAGTCCTGAATGAAACGTCTGTAATAGCCGACTAGGCCAAGGAAGGCCTTAATCTGGGTTACTGTTTTAGGTATTGGATAGTTGAGTACTGCAGCGATTTTGTCATCATTTGGTTTAAGTCCATTTTCTGTGATGGTATGTCCCAAGTATAGAACTTCCTTCTTTAAGAAGTCGGATTTATCCAACTGTACTTTCAGATTCGTGTCGCGCAGGCGTTGAAAGACTCTTCGTAGTTTTTCTAAATGCTCCTGTAGGCTAGTAGAGAAGATGATTATATCGTCTAGGTATACCAAACAATCTGGTCCTTGCAGGCCTCGCAGGACATGGTCCATTACGCGTTGGAATGTTGCAGGGGCTGTTTTCAGGCCAAAGGAGAGCCTGTTAAATTCATAATGGCCAGATTGCGTACTGAAGGCGGTCTTGGCGCGGTCTTGCGGCTCCACTTCTATCTGATGGTAGCCGCTGGCGAGGTCTAAGGTGGTAAAGTACGTGCTTCGTCCCAATTTGTCAAATAGATCTGTTATGTGTGGTAGTGGATACTTGTCGTCCACTGTGATTTCGTTCAGCCTCCTGTAATCGATGACCATTCTCCATTTCTGTTGACCCGATGCGTCAGCTTTCTTGGGGACTAGGTGGACTGGAGAGCTCCATGGTGAACTCGATTCGGTTATCACGTTGTCCTTCAAAAGTTTTTGGACTTGGCGCTTAATTTCTTCGGTCTGAGCCGGGGGTTGCCTGTAAGGTCTCGAGTAGATTGGGTCCTCATTCTTTGTCTGGATTCTATGTTTCACTTGATTTGAGAAAGTGAGGGGTAGTTTTTCTGTATAGAAAATGTCCTTATATTCCTTGCAAATGCGATGTATATACTTTCTTTCTTCGGCATTCATGTGGTCTAATCGGAGCTTCTGTAAGTTTTCTTGGAGTATTTGTTCTACTTGAGAATCGCCAATGTCTAAATTATTTGATTCCACTTGTTGTAACTTGATATACGGTTCTACAATGAATGGGGCTGTTACTGTGAGCGTCACTGTCTCATCTGTATAGTTATGAATAATCGTGTTAACTTGACTATCCGTGCACTTGACGAGTGTGGTCGGCATTACGACTCCTTCCGAGAACATCTTGCCTCGCATTATCGCTTCGCCATCGGTCACGTTGACGGGTAGGGTTACATGTTTGCTCGAACGAGGCGGCAATATGTATTCCCTTTCTTGTGGGGTGTATCGCATGGGGATTGAAGTATTCTTGGTGCGAAGCGTTTTCGTAGTCATATCTATAGTGGAGTCTAGTTGTTCTAGTAGGTCGGCCCCTATTACACCGTCGTATCTGGGGTCCACTTCATATATGAAGAATTTATGAAAATCCTTGCATTGGAATGTTTTGAAGAGAGGGATGATTAATACCTCGTTATGCCTACTGGTGGCGTGGGTGCTTGTCACCTCGAATGGCTCACTGTATTTATAGTCTAGGAGAATGGAGTGTTTTTGCAACACTGAAGGGTTTAAAAATGACCTTGTGCTACCCGTATCTATAAGAAATTTGCCTTGTATCTCAGGTAAGTAGATATGGGGCAATTTTAAGTTTTTATTGTAGTTTAGGTATATTCGAGCCGTCCTGAGGCTCTGCTCTGAAAATTTTCGTCTTGTAGATATTGTTGGTCGTCTTCGTACGGCTCGTCTTCGTACGAATCGTTTTCGTTGTGCGTCGCTTCCTCAGGATCGTCTGTGCACGATGCGACCTGGTCGAGGTTGAACAGTTCTTCCGCGCGGACTCCATTTTGTCGCGGAGGTTGTGGGGCTGGCTGCCTCGGTGGTAGAGTGCGCATTGTTACGTCCGAGTTACGCGCCTGTTGCGAACCTTGAGAGTTGAATTGGCCTCTTGGGTTCTGCTGATTGTGTTGGCCGTAGCTAAGATTGCGGTATTGATTCTGGTTTTGCTGACGGAACTGGCTATTGTATTGGGGACGATGTTGAGGCACACCTTTATTAGGGTTGTACGTTCGGGCCTCCTGACCTTGTGAAAAGGGTTTTTGAGAGGTCGATGGGCGTGGAGCCTCACTGCCTTGTGGGGGTTTGTGCCTCGGATGGAGGAGGTTGTGTTTTGTGTCGTAAGTTTTCTGAAAGTTGTCCTCTTCGAGGACCACGCTGAGGGCGTCCTCCAGGCTGGAGGGTTTGGTCAAACGCACGGTCCTGACCATGCTTGGTGGCAAGTTATAGAGGAATGCGTTAAGCGCAGTATTGTTATATATAGTTTGTTTGCTAGTTCTAATATTTGCATCCTCTTCACTCTGGTTTACCTTTGATAGGAGGGTGTTTTTCACCCTTTGAATTCTGTTGGCGAGGTCAAGCCAGGGCTCCCCCTGATTGCGCTTGACTGACTCCAACTCGAGTGCGAGGCAGTCCTCGCTGCGAGGATCGCCGAAATGTTGCTTGAATAGTTCTCTTAATTCGGTCCACGTTATTATATCGCTTCTCTCGCCGATGAGAGCCGCTGCGGCGCCTCTTAGTTTACTTGTGATTAAGTGGTATATATATATACCTTGGGCGTGGCCCTGCCCGCGGTAGGCATTTATAATGTATTCGCATTTTTGTAAAAATAAATTTAGCTGCGATCGCTCCCCGTCGAAGTTAGGGATGAGTTTCGCCAGCTCTGATGGAACTATGTTTAGCTGTTCCCTAGGCGCTTCCTCCGCCATTTCTGCTAGGTATTACTAGTACTACTAATAATCGAAAACTAAGCTTAAGCCCGAATTTTAGGGCAACTAATTAAACCAATTTAGAGGTTATCCCGAGGTTTAGGGTCTACTTAAATAAATCTGATTCTAAAGATTATCCCGAAGTTTAGGGTCTACTTAAATAAATCTTAGTTTAAAGATTATCCCGAAGTCTAGGGTCTACTTAAATAAATCTTAGTTTGAAGATTATCCCGAATTTTAGGGTACACTTAAATAAATCTTAGTTTGAAGATTATCCCGAATTTTAGGGTACACACGTTCACTACAAGGCGGAGAGAAGGGAGAAGTAGGGGAACTAGTGAAAAAGGTCTACTCACCAGTAAGCCACTACTCCCATGCTCCACCAGGGATTCTCGTTCCAGGGTCACTCGTACGCGGTGCGTCTGTAGTTCACTCGTGGAAGATAACTTATTTATTTGTAGGTTTGAATAGCGGCTAATGTGTTGATACACTCCCGAAGTCACTGAATTTGAAGGTCTTTACGGTGCCGCTATCCTACCGGCTGCGCCAGTTAAGTTTCCACTTGAATAAATTGTCTTTTAAAAAACATTTACTTATTTCGAACAATGATACAATGTGTGCGGTACAAGTGTGAAGACGAGAATGGCCACCGGGCACGGTGGCAGGTCTTAAATAATAACTGGTAACTGCGAACATGCAGTTCTAGCTAAATGTCTGGGTGGTCCTTCGCTTGGAAGGTCGACCATGGGAACCGACATCTTTACTCAATACTAACTGGAAACTGCAACATGCAGTTCTAGATAAATGTGTGGGTGGTCCTTCCGCTTGGAAGGTCGGCCGTGTGAACTGGCATCTTAACTCACGCATGTTCGCTGGGGAATTAGGTGCACCACCGCCTCAATAAACACGTGTGTGAAATCGAAGAAAACTTAACCACTATATTTGTTAAGTGAAATGTTCATGCAATGCTCAACTCACAATTTGTTATCAAAACAAAGGTGAGTGCACTGTATACATTTGTAGGAAATTTTGTAACGATTACAACTATGCTAAATTTGCTATAGGTGTTGAATTTTTTTCCTGAAAGAGCATATTTCCCGTAACCCTTCCCTAACAGGTCGCGCGCGCGAAAAGGCGCAGTCAGAGGGCTGTGGCTATAGTAGCCGACTTTGTTGATACCACCGTACGGATCGTGGCCGCATAGCAGCCACGGCTGTGTTCTCCTCTAATCCAGTACAGCCAGCAATCTAAAGGGATGTTTCCGGGATGGCACCTTCCCGGAATTGATAGTGGACGGCTGGAGTATGTGCTTTTGCCCCTCTTGACTCAAGTCACCCATACTGGATAACATAAAAACGAAAACTTCTTTCCTCTTCCATGCTCACAAAGAACACTCAGAAACAATATGTATTGTAAAATCACAGAATAAAACAAAATGTTTGTGACTGTACATTCAGCTGTCACCGGAGAGAGACCTGTGGACTTTTGCTAAACTGAACCTGGCCATTGTGTACCTGCGCGGGCGGCGAGACAACGAGCTGGCACTACTTATGGAGCAGGTGAGCAATTACTCAATACTCTCACAGTTGTCACAGCACGTTGGCAAGCGTAACTGAACAGTCAACGCAGACTAGCTGATGAGGGCTCGACGCGAGCCGATACACGTCTAGCGCGCTGCAAGAGAGCGATATTGACCAATCGCTGGTCTCGTGCTCGGTTGAAACCTTCTATTGAGCGCTGGCTTCAGTCATCTCAACAGTCACCAACAGATTTATCTCTTCTTTAGATAGCACCTTTTTAGGGTCCCGTCGCAATATGCGAAAAAAGACCCCTATGGGATCACTCTGGTGTCTGTCTGTCTGTCTGTCCATAGTTCTTTGGAAAATATAGAGTACATACCCCAAAATATAAAAAAATCTATATATTTGTTTTTTTAATAAATTGGCTATTGTGTCATTCTGGAAGTATTTTTGAGGCAATTTAAAAAAACATGTAAAATGGCTATAAACACAAAGATTGTTTTAATAAAATATTTCTAGTTTAAACGTTGATAAATACTGCAGTTTTTTCGCCAAACTTTTTCCTATTAGCGGTTATTTGGAAATTCAGAAAAGGTGCAGGGCGTTTTTTTTTCCGCTTTCATTTTGATGTGCCGGCGACACTGAACTGGAAAACAAGAATTATTCATTAACAAACAGAACAAAACATAAACTATTGCAGCCATTTCATTCAGCGCGCTCGCTTGTGTAGTTATCGAGGTATCTCAGAATGTAGTGTGCAATGTTGGGCAGGTGCAACCGGAGGCGCTGCCCACATACGCGCACGGCCTGCGCGCGGCCGCTTACTACGTGCAGGGGCTCCACGCATTCTTCCAGGCGCGCTACAACGAGGCCAAGTAAGTGTCGCGCTTATTTACTTTTTGTTGCATCCAAACTGGGTGGCTGTGCTTGATGTCGGAGACACTGCCAATTCACGAAAGAAAAAGATAAACCCCGCGATTTGAAGATCCGTGCATTATACGGAAAGTTGTACCCTGGAAGCCCATTCCACACCTTTGCATTGCGACACAAGAACGATTTAGAGAATGGTGCCGTTCGAAGAACTCGTCTGTCGACTACAAAGCGTCACGTGCTGCGATCTTCATCAATTTCATTATTCAAAATGAACAACATTTGAGAGTAATTAAGTGAAACATAAAAAATAAATGACGTCTGTACTGCAGTAATATACATATACATAGACATAGTACGCTAGTAAACATACAAACAACAGTAAAGTCTTACACTTTTTTCGGCCTAGCTCTCACTCGCCAAGTGTTTGGGAGTTGGACTTGCGCACGGAGGGCTCCGTACCGTCCGTACGTTATTGGCCGGTTTTTATTATTTGTTGTTTGACGCTGGTATGTATTACCGTTTTTACGTTAGAGCAAAAATATTAAGTTGAAAAAAACATTTCAACTGGCTACCTATTACAGTTCAAAAGATAGAACCCACAGACAGACAGACGGCCTAGACTTCCATATTCGTAGGGTACGGAAAACAACACCTAAAAACAATAGCCGCACAAAAAATTTGTCTAAACATGGTAAAAGAGGAAAATGTTGTATGGAAATATGGTTACACCGGCCCTCATACTAATAAGTAATTGCTCTACTGCATATTTTATTTATTTTAAACACTGACAGCTGGTGCGTGTATTCTGTTTTTTAATTTATGAATGCACTTGTATTGTTTTTAAATATTTTTGTTTCTTTGTTCTTTTTTTTTGTCTAATTGATTTTTTTAAGAATTAACTGAGGGGCGGTGACAATGTTTCAGATAATTGTTGTTGTATATAGTAATTTGTTGTGTGGACGGTAGCGGTATGTCGCACCGTGCCGTGTGTGTATACGCGTCTAACGAGCGGCCGGCGGCGGCGTGGTGTTCGCAGGCGGTACCTGAGGGAGACGCTGAAGATGGCGAACGCGGAGGACCTCAACCGGCTGACGTCGTGCTCGCTGGTGCTGCTCGGGCACATCTTCCTCTCCATCAACAACTCGCGCGAGAGCATGAACATGGTCACGCCCGCCATGCAGCTCGCCAGCAAGATTCCCGACGTGCACGTCCAGCTGTGGGCCTCCGCTATACTTAAAGGTACTCTCCGCGTTCAACACGACTGTCTGTCAGCAACATGAGGGCTTAAGCGGTTAACATTTTACTTTACAGCCGTCAAAATAATTGTTTTCTCAATACCTGGGAATATTTTTAAAGTGTGTTCTAATAGGAAAAAGGCTTTTATCCGTACAGCCCAGCATTCTCACTCGTTCCAATAAGAAATATATCCCATTATAAAATAATATTTTTCATAATATACAGGTTGTAACAGCCACTACATTCAATTTAGGAAATGATTATTGGGATCAATAGTAAACAAAAAGTAAAAAAAAAAATTTTCTGATTTCCCTGATACTGATAACTGAAAAAACTATTTAAAAAAATATAAAACTGCCTTCAAAAATGTATGAAATAAAAAAAAAAATCAAACCCTAGAGTTGAAGGCGGTCGGTTATTTTTGCTTGCTTTAGCACCACCGCCTTCAACTCTAGGGTTCGATTTTTAACCGACTTCCAAAAAAGGAGGAGGTTCTCAATTCGTCTGTATGTTTTTTTTTTTTTTTATTTTTTTTTTTTTGTATGTTTGTTACGCGATTTCTCCGTCAATTGAGGGCCGATTTAGAAAATTCTTTTTTTGTTAGTTAGGTCATACTTCCGAGGTGGTCCCATTTCAATTTTATCGAAATTGGTTGAGTGGTTTTCGAAAAATCAGCATAATACTATGGTGTGTGGTTACCTTCAGCAAAACTTTTGTGATGTGGACTTATTCAGCAATTTGCAGTCTGACACATATGGCGAATAATTCTGTACCACTTCAATCGATTTCGATTATTCGATTTCGATTATTCTTATTTATGTAATATTACTAAAAAGAATGAAATAAAAACTGTTTTAAAAAATATTAAACCGATTTAAAAAAAACAAAAAAAACAAAACAGAACTAAAAAGTATTAAATACCTAATATTTTGAAATTTTCTCTGTCCTGTTGAAAAACATGAATCGATATTTACTAGTGATACATATTCGGACCCTTGTTTCATGAATATTCTAAATTTGAAATTTTTTATCTTTTCCGACCGGCCAGGTGCGCTTAATTTATTATGGTACCTGACCGGTACCTACTGTACCGAGTACCATCGAGCTGGTCTGATGATGGAGACAGAAGGTGGCCATAGTAACTCCTAAACTACACATGATAAACCCATCGTGTTTGGGCTCGTTGCATTTGTCTTCACGAGAAATTTACTTTAGACCTAAGAGATTCTCAATTCGACGGTATGTTTTCTTTTTTTGGATGTTTGTTACGCGATTACTCCGTCAATTGTGGGCCGATTTTGAAAATTCTTTTTTTTTTTATTTGAAAGGGGATAACCCTGAGGTTTTTGAAGTGAAAACTTCTTTAGCGGCGCTTGGCACTTTTTAGGTGGGTAAAAAATGTATAACTCGCGACATCGCGTCAGCGTCATTTTTAAAATGAAACCTAAGTCATTGCATTAAGGGTTAAGTTAGAGTGGCACGGGATCTGCCGGCACTCCCGGAGTGCAACTGTTAAGTAGGGTTCGGTAACACGTTTATGTCTGTCCATTCTACTAAGTTCTGCAAAATGGATGTAGGGTTCCGTAACAAATGCATGTCTGTCTGTTCTACTAAATTTAACATTTATTTCAAAACGAATGTAGGGTTCCGTAACAAATGCATGTCTATCCATTCTACTAAATTTTACAATTTTCAACCAAGGTCCTCCGACGGTTATTTTATAATAAAAGTAGGGTTCCGTAACACGTTTATGTCTGTCCATTCTACTAAGTTCTGCAAGATGAATGTAGGGTTCCGTAACAAATGCATGTCTGTCCGTTCTACAAAATTTAACATTTATTTCAAAATGAATGTAGGGTTCCGTAACAAATGTATGTCTGTCCGTTCTACTAAATTTTACAATTTTCAACCAAGGCCCTCCGACGGTTATTTTATAATAAAAGTAGGGTTCCGTAACAAATGTATGTCTGTCCGTTCTACTAAATTTCACAATTTTCAACCAAGGTCCTCCGACGGTTATTTTATAATAAAAGTAGGGTTCCGTAACACGTTTATGTCTGTCCATTCTACTAAGTTCTGCAACATCACCTACAACGTCCGTGATGTCAGCCCATAACACCGGGTAAACTAAGTGCCATGTCAGTACTTCCCCCTTTGATCGTGCTGACTACACTGAACTGGTCGGAAAACACAAACTATTTACATAGCCGTTTCCACCGACGTTTAATTCAGTGCGGTGGTACCAACCCGGTCAGGTTAAACCCTACTACCAAGTAAGATTAGGAGGGAAGGGACCTACAGTTTTACGAGGAATCCGAACCTCGGTCAGCCTCCAACGGTCAGCGGTCACCCATCCAAGTACTGACCGCACCCAGCGTTGCTTAACATTCAATAGCGACAGTTGACTGTCTGCACCACTGAGCTATCGAAGCTGACGTGGTCCTATTTTAATTGGGTCAAGATCGGATTGGAAAGCGAGGCGGAATAATTCCGCCGAGTACATTAATAGCAAAAATTACTAAAAAAAACTGTGAAATAAAAAAAAAGTTTTAAAAAACATAAAACCGACTTCCTAAAAAAAGGAAAACTAAAAAACTATTTAAAATAAAAATATAAAAACCGCCTTCAAAAATATATGAAATAAAAACCTAAAAAAAAAAAACGAACCCTAGAGTTGAAGGCGGTGCTAAAGCAAGCAAAAATGATGCATGAAAGAAAACATGAGTGGATGATAATATCCTTTGTGATTTGTGTAGCCTTTTTAGCACCGCCTTCAACTCTAGGGTTCGTTTTTTTTTTTTAGGTTTTTATTTCATATATTTTTGAAGGCGGTTTTTATATTTTTATTTTAAATAGTTTTTTAGTTTTCTTTTTTTTAGGAAGTCGGTTTTATGTTTTTTAAAACTTTTATTTTTTATTTTTTTATTTCATACATTTTTGAAGGCGGTTTTTATATTTTTTTAAATAGTTTTTTATTTCGCAGTTTTTTTAGTAATTTTTATTTGCTATTAATGTACTCGGCGGATTCCACCTCGCTTTCCAATCCGATCTTGACCAAAAAAAAAATGGGACCACCTTGGAGCTAGACCGAACCGAACACAAAAAGAATCATCGAAATCGGTTCACAATTGGGGAAGATATTGCTGAACATACATAAAAAAAAAAAAATACATACAGCTGAACATAGAACCTCCTCCTTTTTTTAAGTCGGTTAATAAAAAGTTAAAGCGACAACAAAGCGTCAAATTACACTAGATGAAACATACATTTCAAAAATTAATATCTCGAAAACTACTTTGAGAAAAACTTTATTAAGTTTTTTGTCTCAGAAAAACATGGAGGATTGGGCTGACGAAATTAATGTACTGACCGTTACAACATTTGTATATTATAGTACCCTCATCATCTGAAACATGCTTTTTCTCGGTGTTGTTGTTTTATTATTTTTTACAGAGTAGAAATGCATTGTTTTTTGTTTCAAGTAATCACAGGAATTGGTCACGGATAACTAGCGCTGCAATCTGTTTTAACCTACGTTATACACGGTGTTAACTTTTTTCGCAACATTTCAATTTTAATACCGAATATCATTTCGTATACTGATTATTTTGTGGTACTTAAAAATAAAATCTGCAATAGTTTTTACCTCAGCGACAATTTCTCTTTGGAATGGTGTAGCCAGCGCCTCCGCGCGCCGCGTGCCTGCGACCGTGCGTACCCAGCTGACTGACGACGTGTCGCGCGCTAGCTGTTGTATCGTGTCGATATGAATGTGATTTTTTTTATTTATTTGAAAAATTACCTAGCTTTCGATTTTTTCGGTAATGCAGTGCGATTCCTATTACAAAATACCATGTTTTTGTACCAAATATAGAAATTGAAAATTTTAAAACCAAAGCTCAAAAAAAAACATTACCCCCTTTTTCGGCATCACTATGTGACCCAGAATAACCCCCTTTCGGGAATGTCGCCTATTTAGGTTAACACCGTGTATAATAAAATAACTGTGAATGTACGTCCGCAGATCTGTACCGGCTGTGCGGGGAATCGGAGCGAGAGAACGAGGCCTACCAGATGCACTGCAACTTCTCTCAGGGCCTGCTGAAGGACCACTTCCAGGCGACACAGATGCCGGAGCACTCGCTCATCCAGTGGACCGGGGGGCCGCTGCCCGCGTTGCCACCGCCGCCGCCCCCCTCATACAAAGCCTCCAGTCAGATGGGAGATGTACTAAGTGATATGATGACCAGACAGTGAGTGTGTTCCAGTGCACACAGAGGACACTAAATAAAAGTGATTGAAGTAGTCATTTGGAAGACGAAGCAGTCTCACGGGCGAGAGAAAGTGTATATAAAGGTATTGCAAGTTTTGGAAGCTTTAACCTCGGTAGCACAGTGGTCCGGTCTGTCGACTTTTGTTAAGCACACCAGGGCGCGGTCAGTACTTGGATGGGTGAACGCTCGACCGTTGGAGGCTGACCGTGGTTCAGATTCCACGTAAAACTGTAGGTGATGTAGGCACCAGGGTCAGTTCCACAAAAAAAAAGGGTCCCTTCCCTTCTTACCTTACTAGGTGGTAGGGTTTATCCCGCCCGGGTTGATACCACCGCACTGAATGAAACATCGGTCGAAACGCCTATGTAAATACTTCGTGTTTTTTGTCCAGGTCAGTGTAGCCGACATGAAATGAAGGGAAGCACTGACATGGCACCTAGTTCACCCGGTGTTATGGGCTGACATCACGGATGTTGTAGGTGAGGTAGCTAACAGTGTCAGTTTAAAAAAAAAACCTCTCTCCGCCTTGGGGAATGGAATATGTGAAATAAAATACACACAACACATTGTTAATATTTCGTTGACACGGCGCTGTACGTCGACAGACACACTTCATAATGTTTTGTTTGATACACCGTCCGTAGGTATGTAATGTTTAAAACCTTGTTAAGCCTTTAAGGGGCAGGTGGCCGAGTGGTCTGGGCGTCGTCTTCTCTAACGAGACGTCTGAGGTTCGAATCCGATTGGTGTGTACCAATGAGTTTTTCTCACAGATCTTACCTACACCTGCTCCTTCACCTTTCGGATCCAGTGTAAAAATGTAGGCCCTTCGCTTCCCCTTATTAGGAGGTAAGCTCAAATTGTAGCCCACGGTGAACCACCGTACTGGACGTAAGATGTCAGCATAGCAGCCTCGGCTGTGTTCTCCTCTAGTCCAGTATAGCCAGCATTCCAAAGGAAAGTCTCCTGTAGTGCACCTACATATATTTTCGGAGGCAATATTGACTGGTTGGAGCATGTTCTCTGGCCCCTCTGACTCAGCCACCCATACTTAAAAAAAGGTGACACTACGCCTTGTGACATCGGGATAGTAGCAATGTTGCTTTAGTCAAGAGTCAGTCCTTTAGACACCACATTGTGAATGGTTGTAGTACGACACAACGCCGGTAGAGTATTCTTTTGTGTGTGTGGAGAATTTGTGTGTCATCCATCAATGAAACTACATTGAACCCCTCGAGCGTCGTCTGCATCGACACATTGTTGATGCACCGAAAAGGGACCTAAACGTCGCTGTCAATAACGCGTCGACGTGTACGTATTTATATTCAACAAGTTATAGATAACTTCGTAGAAATCTTTTTCAAGATTGTTGTACATGTTCATATATTTTTTTCCCAAAAAAGTTTTAGTTCCCGTAGCCCTTATGAATAAAAATATCTGATGTGAAAAGTACCGACGCTCAGGGCATATTAGCTTCCACACGCGCCGACGCTAGACGTGTTAACGAACTATAGCATCTTGTTAAGTTTGTGTTGACAGAATTAGGTATCACAAGAATATCACAACAGAAGTGTGGTGTAATCTATGGTCACATATGCACATGATTTTATACAGCATGATCTGCAAATAATTTCAACTGCCCTGTGACCATTAGAGGATAGCTCCCCGAAAGGACAAATTAGTTTTAGGACACGAAGACAAGAGCGTGGTGTGTGTACATAGTGAGCGAGGTGGAGCGATCAAATTAATGTGAATCTATTTATTTGTGGACGAGTGACGTGAGAAACAGAACCAAATCTGCGCAGTTCACATGTGCGTCCGTCTCGACACAGAACACAAATACAACGCGTAGATGTTGCAAGTGGGGCAGTGTCCGCGTACCATTTACATTTTCATTTTTTTCTTCTTATCTTTTTTTTATTTTTGGCAACCTGACGAACTACTTAGTTTATGACTGCCAGTATCCAGTGACCAGTGACTGTATTCAATCTTGATATGAAAAACTAAATAATTTTTAAAAGAGTGAAAAAGGTTTATCCTTCCGGTTTGCAAGCACATATTCTGGAAGACAAAATACATAAAAATAAAACTATCGGAACTAAGTAAAATAAAATGTTATAGATTCTATATGCCCATACATATGGAAATATCATGGAAATTGTTAGCACAGATTATGTTTGTATGTTATTAGCGAGTGGAATTTTAAATGAATATAAAGAGGAATAAAAGAGAGGGGAATTAACCGTGAGTGTAATTGGACAACCAGGGTTCAGTCAGCACTCGCAGATTGGTGAATATTAGCGTAGTTCCGCACACTTGGAATCTGTCAATCTGTCTTTTCTGTTACCGAAACCATCAAGAACAATACAAAAATTCCATGTTGTGCTACATTGCAGAAAAAAAACAATAGCAAGGATTAGTATAAAGGTAGCAAATGATAAGTTTGACATACACGGGAGTTTGGCCACACTGATCTATTCGTGTTTTATGTTCTGTGTCAGTCCGTTTGAATGAGCACTGCGCAAATTTGTGTCAGCGAGTGCGAACGAATATAAATATTAAGTTTAAGTTTATATTAGTAATGTTGACTGGGGTTGGACTGAGAATTGTCTTGTTTGCGAATGCATAGAGAAGGCAGCAGCGGTATTCTGTATTATTTTCATTCCAATAAATGAACAGTTTCCCTACTGGTAGAGGGCGTGTTCGCACTAGTGCTCTAACACTGGTCGAGTCATAAACTTGCTAAAATATCCATCACAGCTCTATGAGATAATTAATCATTTTAGGAGTTCCGTAGAAACTTTTTAGGCTTTCATTATCTGTTTGTTAGACAGTCTCACTGATTGTTTAAATAGTATGTCATTAATAAAACCCATTTTTACATTCCACTAATTGATACATGACTGCGATCAAAATCTAAGATGTTTTGATACACTTGAATTTTCTAAAAAAATAAATCAGACATGAACAAAGAGAGTGGTCATTAGCACTACGGAACCCTATATAGGAGACTACATTTTGCGACATAAGAATGTTCAAATACATTTTTGATTCACTTGATTTTTAGAGATAACAATTTCTATGTTGACTGTAATTTACTTTTAACCGGGGACTTTTGTTAGTTGTAATGTGTAACATTTTTTTCATGCGATTTCACCTGACAAAACATAAGATTACCTATTATTTCTGCTTTTACTATAAACATACTGAGTATTGAACCCTCAAGAGACAGTGTATTGCGGCCTTATGTGAAGAGTGGTACATTTACTGTTGTCCATATGTAAATAAAAGTTGAAATGTTGTACATAATAATAAATACATGTTTTCTTAAATACATAAATTGCTTTATTTTATTTACTCAAAACCCAATTTTTTTTACATGTATAGGTAACAAACACTGTGTTTACTGTACTTAAATTCTGTTGAAAAGTTTTTTAAACCAGTAGGAATGGAATTGTCACTGTGCGCCGACAGCGGTGCAGCAACATGCAAGACGCGGCCGCAGCGGTGACAACACCATGCAATGCCGTAACAGTATACTCACGGCACCATTGCCGGCGATAGCGAAAGCTCTTTCATAAATATTTGTGTTGCAACTAATAGTGTTAATGTTTTTAAGTTTACACTGTTATTAATTATATTCATTTTTAAGTTTACGGATTAACAGTAGGTTTAGAGACTTACATATTAATTCTAAGTTTCGCCCGCTACGTCACGGGCTTCATCAGGAACTGCGGGAGTTCCTGGAGCCGACGTCTGGTGTCCGTTGTACCAGACGTCAAACTGCTATTGACGTCTGCAGTTTGACGTCTGGTACAACGGACACCAGACGTCGGCTCCAGGAACTCCCGCAGTTCCTGATGAAGCCCGTGACGTAGCGGGCGAAACGTCGACTTAATATGTAAGGAAGGTGTGGATCTAAGCTTGCGATGGCTTCACCGAACATATCCGGGCCCATCGGCAGTAGAGAAGGGTGTTAATCGAGGTCGGGACTAGCGAGTGGCCACTCTAAATTTCCCGCGCATGCTTCACGTTTCGGCTCGCGTCAAGCCCTCGTCAGCTAGTCTGCGTTGACTAGGACGCGGGGAAACCACCAGTCCCGCTCTCGACCTCCCTCTCTCTACCTATCCATATTCTGTAGGATGCTTCCAGTGACGTTTTCGAAGCTCTCTCCATATATGAGCTTAGCGTCGATCTTGGGAGCCCTAGATTCTTGAAGAGACTGTAGAGCGACTTCGCTGGTAGTCCTCTTGCTCCGACTTCCACAGCGAAGAGATCAGTCTTGAATCCGTTTCTCACAATCCGGTCTACTAAGTTGCAGTACTTGTTAAGTTTGATGTTGTGGTCCTTCGGTATGTTACTTTCCCATGGAACTGTAAGTTCAACAAGTACTACATGCTTTGTCGCTTTTGAGAATATGAGTATATCCGGTCTTAATGCTGTGGTACAGATTTCCGAAGGCATTTGGTAATGCTTCTCATGTGTGTCCATCAACAATTCCCAATCCTTTGCTGCTCCCAAAATTGAAGAAGGTTTAGTCCTATCTTTGGGCAGCTTATTGGCTCCAGGTTTCACAAAGTTGACCTTCTGGAAGCCGCTACTGGTTTGCCCTTTCCTGGTCCGTGCAATTGACAGGTTGATGGCCTCTCTGATGATTTGGAGGACTTTATCATGACGGTAGGAATACTGGCCTCGCTCAAGTAGTATTTTGCATCCGCATAACAAATGTTTGGCCGTGCCTACGAACTCCTTACATGACGGGCATAGTCTATTTCTAGATTTCCCCCATCTAACTAGGTTACTCGGGTCGGGGAGAGTAAGCTGGAATGCATTTAAGTAGAACTTAAGCAGCTCAGGGGACCAGTTGTATATTATGGATTTCCACTTCAATGCAGGAGGGATGCAGAAGTCACCCACTGTTAGCCAATCATTCTGCATTTCTAGGTTTAAGGCGTGAAGTTTGAAGCCTTGTTCCATGTCCTCCTGAGCAAAACCTTTCAGTATTTCTTTATCAGACTTTGCTGTTTCTATGCCCAATCCAGATCTATTGGTGCGTGTGCCAACTTGGAATGATTTGTAGAAGTCGAGTCTCGATTCCAGTTCATCTGATAGTGATGTGTTGGGTAAGGCTTGAATAGCGCTATCATTGGAGTCTTTGAGTATACATCGTTTGGCTATTCTCGCCTTTTGATAAAATATCGACGGTTTCTTAATGTTCAGTCCAAAGTTATTGTGAGATCTGTATAGCGTTGACGAGTCAGCCGGGTGAGCCAGTCCAAACCATGATTTCAGGAATCTGGTCACATACGAGTCTAATTTAGTCAGGTTTTGCTTTGTGAAGTCGTAGACAAGAAATGGCCATGAAAGTTTTGATGTCAGGTAGTTATCGTAAATCCATGCCTTTTGTGTACCCAGGAGGGGAAGATTGTCAGTTTGGCGGAGGCTCTCTTCGAAAAGTTGGACAATATCATCAGTAGGATGCTCCTTTCCTCTGCTGGTGATCCTTTTGCCCAAGAATTTAAAAGGAGCTTCATCAGCCACGGTTGCGATTGGTTTTCCGGCTACTGTCAGACCTGGATTGCTCGAGGTAAACTTTGAACCTTTCCTGGTTAAGCTCAAACAGTAGCACTTCGCTGGTTTTATCTTCATCCCTTTGGTCCATTCACAATAGTCATCTACCACCTTAAGAAGCGCCTGATTTTGTTTTGGATTGCGGGTTAACAGCGTAATATCATCCGCAAATGCCAGGATGGCCGCCATATATGTGTCTCCATATTTGAACCTGTATCCCCATTTGTTTTCTTTTACGACTCTAAACCTCTCTAGACTCTAAACCTACTGTTAATCCGTAAACTTAAAAATAAATATAACTAATAGTGTATTCGCCGAATAACAAATATTCGGCACCAAGCCCAATGTTCTGCCTCAATTTTAAACAATAGAATTTGTGCCATTGTTATTTGTACATATCATAAAGTTTGTACGTATCATACATCATACGTTTGTATGTAAATTCAATCAAAGATCACATTTTATTTTTGTGACTTTAAATGTTGATGCAGCCGTTGGTCCTTCAATTGAATGAAAGAAACGATCAAGTTGCTTGTATGAGTAATTTTTTGTCATAAAATCAATATTTGTTCATTCTTATTTATTTTTGTTTAAGTAGGGTATGCCGCGCGCCGAATATTCGGCAAAAATGCTACTATTCAGTATTCGGCAGAATAGTGAAAAAGTAGCCGAATAGGCCGAATCTGAATATTTGCCCAATATTCGTTGCAAAACTAATAAATATTTTCATAATATCTCCCGTGCTGCGGCGGTCGCGACGTTGCTGTTCCAGTGTCGTTATCACCCAGCGGTTGTCTCCAATTCTAAAACGAACAGGAGGCGTCGTTGCAGAATGCGACATCGGTAGTGACTGGGAGTCTGTAGAAAGGCGGGTCCGGCGCCACGTTGTTGTTCCGGTAGAATGTCTCCTTGAGCAGTCGGAGACGCGGCCGGTGTACGTCGCGCTTCATGCCGCCCCGCTGCGCCCAACCGTAGTCCCACGATGTTGCCGCACGGAAGTTGTATCTAAATATACGCATATAGTCATCTCCGAGGTCACTACTTGCAAGTCAGAAAATCAACAACAATTTGACGGATGGTACAAAGTTACAAACTGTCCCAAGGTGTCATCCGACATATTATCCTCCTTCACTGTCTTCTTAAGCGAAATGTGAAGGAGGCTATGCATCCGATCACCCAGCACAAACTCATTCAAAACCGGACTAGATAAACATAAACGCACAAGTAATTAAAAAACAATAAAATAAACTACCAGCCAACATACTTAGATATGAATGAACACGTCGGCTTCGTCCGCTCGCTCGTTCATATAAATAAAATAATAAATTATTAGCCGGGTGCTGAGTGATCGAGGCGGCTCGCTCGCTCAGTCAGTATAATGCGCGGGACGGATCTCGGCGTGTCGTCGCCGCGGCGGGCGACCCGCCACGCGCATACACTATACAAGTACGGTGCGGGTGCGAGGGAGAACACTGACGAGCCGCTGCGGCGGCGACACGCCGAGATCCGCCCCGCGCATTATACCCGACTATTGAATAATCAACACTAACTTATCTTCTGGTGATTTATGGTTGCGAATATGGAGGTATCTCTCCGTTCCTCCCTTCGAGATGCTTTGCATCAGAACCGCGGTCACTTCTGGCTCGACTGGTTTCATCAGGTCTTGATTTTCGGGCGCAGCAAATATACGGGTAACTGCCGGTTTGGCAACTGGTACTTTTTCATTGAATAGCTGCAAACAATAAGGTATTGTAGGTAGGTATGTATGGAATACCTATATATTATTATATTTTAGTCATTGAAAACTTTGAATTTTATAATATACATGCATACCTATAAACCACACACAATATACCGAAAAACAGGATGACCAGAGTAATCGGTGTTCTTCTACAAGACCTCAGAGGGCCTAGTCCGAGTTTACGTGACAGTTAAGTAAACGTCAAATACCGATCGAATTGAGTTTATAGGTATGGAGCTCTCTAGTGGCGCTGCGGTGAGCGTATTGTGCTCCCATACATAAAAACTCAGTTCGATCGGTATTTGACGTTTACGTAGCTGTCAAAGAATCTATTACGCTACGCAGCTGTCACGTAGACTCGGACCAGGCCCTCTGGTAAATTCAAGTGCAACACCCACCACCACATTCAGCAAAGGGACCGTTCAATACCACGTGGACAAAAACAGGGGGGGGGGGGGGGGGGGGGTCGGCAAATGTCCACGATTGACCACAGGGGGGAGGGGAGGGGGTGCAGGGACCGTCCACGTGGACGTTTGAGTTTAAAAACACACAATGCCGCGAGCTAGCCGGTCGCTCGCCTGAGTGTTGTGTGCTACAGCCACTGGCACAAATTAAAAAAAGAAGTCTTTATATTACAAATCCTTATTTATTTTACAAATATTCCAGATCTCAGAACCGCTGCAGCTGCGGTTCGTAAACGTACTTTACGATATACATTATTTTATTTATCTGTGACTTTACGGCTTGGATATGTGATAAAAAAAAAATTAAAAAAAAAACTTCATCTGTTTATATTTTTTGTAAAGCGCTATGTTTCAGCCTTTTATTAAGAAAAATTACTTTTTTCCTCTTAATTTTATTGTAATTTTAAATTAAATGTCAAAATTGCAAGTACTACTTTTTAATCCATTCAGCTCCCTGCCTCTTCTTGAAGTTGTACAGGGGAAAAAACCGCATTTTCCACGTGGACAGGGGGGGGGGGGGGGTATGGAAATGTCCACGATTGTCCACAAGGGGGGAGGGGGTGTCAAAAAGTACCCAAAAAGTGTCCACGTGGTATGTGAACGGTCCCAAACAATCAGGACAAAATATAACCAAATAATCTAATTATTAGGACAAGATAACTACCAAGCAGCAAGCAAGTGACGAAGACTTACTGCATGGCTTGGTGGAAGAACCGTGCCAAGGGGTAATGGCTATGTGCCGCGCTTTGTGTGGCAAGCATATCGATACCCTAGTTCCAGAGTGCACTAACTCAAAATTTGGCGAAAAAGAGATAAATATGAGGAATTACTCAGAATTCGATGTACTATCAGTTCCATAGAGCACCAAAACGAAATCTGAATTTTAACCTGTTGGCTCCCTGACATATTAAAGGCCTAAAACTTCAAAAGTATCACTTTAGAACCGAGTTTTCCAGTTTAACTTGTCAGTTCCATACCGCAACATTTTACTTTGGTGCGCTTTGGAAATGAAAGTATTCAATTAAATTCAAGTAAATTCAAATTTTCACACGAATACTCAAAGAAATGACGTAGTAATGAGAGTTCATTCATTAGAAGCAAAGACATTATTAGAAGTCATTTATCTCGAAACTATGTTTTTTGAGATGTATCACTATCAAAGAGATTAAGAGGGTGGGTTTAATGTCTTTGATCACTATGGAACTAGGGTATCGATATGATAATCCAACTGGGAATATGAACACAACAGAAAACAGAAGAAGGTACATACTGCTTGAAATTTAGTTGCAAGATAAATGGATTTGTCAATATCCCGGGTCTGCTTTTCCTTGGCTTGCTCGAGAACACACATTAAGTTATTGTTGTTCCAATTCAGATTGCGGCGGGTAAAGTTGTTGTTCGCTTGGACAAGGAAATCTGGATCAACCATTGCTAACTTGATAGTTTCGGCTATAAAAGTGATTTATTGTTTAATAGTGGTTATATTATCTTTGGTTATTTATCATCATCATCAAGAAGAATTTTTTTAAATAATTTTATACATTAATTTAATACATGTCATTTTCCTACATCGTGATGTCAAGCATGATATATGCCAGATTTAAATTAATTTTAAATATTGGCGGGAACCGGGAATGGATGGAATCTACATAACAGTCACCTACTACGTCCGTGATGTCAGTCAGCCCATAGGTAGGTAACACCGAGTGAACTAGGTGCCATGTGCTTCCGCATATATGGCGTCGAGCCACCTATAAGGTGTCTAAGGACGCCCATGGGCATTCTGTCGTATGCGGGGGTTGCGAATGCCATGCCGGCGTTACATGTGCCCGTTCACGCCCGAAGGAGCCGAGACCAAAGAATATAATACTACTAGGGCGTAGAACATTATTTTATTTATCTGTGGGCGTAGAAGAAGCACAAGCCCATACAAAATTTGTTTGCCTATGTTTTAACCTTGGTGGCGCCAAATGCGGCCACCGGCGTCCTTCAGAACTAGCACTTGGCGGGAATTGGCGGGAATTTCGAATTAAATTTATTTTTAGAACTATCAATGTGAGATGGTCACAGTTTAGCTAAATGTGCCAAATAAATAACATCATGAGTATACAGCAAATGCTCTTTTATTACGAAATGAAGTGTTTGTACAAGTAAACTATTACACAAGTAAATATTAAAGTAAATAAGCAATTTCATCCAAATAATTGGCACAAACCGTACAACATAGGAAACTGTACATAATAAGTTTGTTTTATGATCTTTTTTGGTTTGTTTTTCTCTTAACAATTTTTTATATGGTGAAATTCGCCTACAACAACTTGGCTTATAACAAGTATGTACATAATAACTCATAAATCAATGCTTATATATAATGAACATCCTCATATTACTACATACTTACAATATTACCCTTACATATAATTACAAATGCACGATTTCCTCGAACATTTCATAAAACAATTCGTCTTTATCTGTTTGAGCTGGGGCGCTTTACAAATGAAGTTTTCTAAATTATTTATTAAATGTGACTGACCTTGTAAGATACATTTTGTACTACGACTGTGCGCCACTATGCCACTAATCGTCACAGTTTTTAGTCCAGCAAGAATTGCTGGACTGTGGGATTGTTATTTCCACAGCTCGATCTTACGCCCCCAAACATGTTTTCTAAATTGTCTTGATTTAGACAGTTCATTGAGACTAAATAAAAGTCTAGACGTTGTAACATTTTAAACAAACGCTCAAGTGCTTCTATTGTAGCAATCCACTCATTGTGGGTAGGTGGAGTGGCCCTCGCTCCTAACCACTTTCAATGTTTAATGGCTTGCCTGTGTTGTTGCCCAAAGAGCTGGTCCACATCTTCTACGAGGTTCGCTGTTGTCACTGCTTGCAGGGGCAGCTCACCTGTAACATATTAGGAGTAATGAGCATGTATGTATATAATACTAGCATTTATCCGTGATGCGCGCATATTTATATTAACTGTTCAGCCCGCTGATGGCATGCCGTGACGTAGAAGTAAATTGATTGATTGGATTCGGATTGATTGACTGATTGATTTTCAGTGGTAAGTCCTACCACCTTGTAAGGATGGAAAGGATTTCCTTGCAGTGTTTTCCTTCACTCGCCGGAGCGACGACGGGCAAATTGTAAAGATTTTTACAAGGACTGGGATTCGAACCCACAACCTCGCGCTTGAGAGGCCAGTAAAGCCCCAGATACTGAGTGACTCATCGCTTATGCTGTCAATTTCACTCACATGTTTTCTGTACCGTTCTGATTGACTTCCATAAGTATTGTACATACCATTGGTCTTACCTTTCAAAATTGTTCAAGTTAGGTGAAGGAAATGTGTGATATGATCGTGCTGCTTCGACCGCGTGTTTTGCAGAAGAAGCCCCACTCTTCTACGAGATTCGCCGTTGTCACTGCTTGCAGGGGCAGCTCACCTGTAACATATTAGGAGTAATGAGCATGTATGTATATAATACTAGCATTTACCCGTGACTGCGTGCGCATTTATATTAACTGTTCAGTCCGCTGACGGCATGCCGTGACGTAGAAGTAAATTGATTGATTGGATTCGGATTGATTGATTGATTGATTTTCAGTGGTAAGTCCTACCACCTTGTAAGGATGGAAAGGATTTCCTTGCAGTGTTTTCCTTCACTCGCCGGAGCGACGACGGGCAAATTGTAAAGATTTTTACCAGGACTGGGATTCGAACCCACAACCTCGCGCTTGAGAGGCCAGTAAAGCCCCAGATACTGAGTGACTCATCGCTTATGCTGTCAATTTCACTCACATATTTTCTTTACTGTTCTGATTGACTTCCTTAAGTATTGTACATACCATTGGTCTTACCTTTCGAAATTGTTCAAGTTAGGTGAAGGAAATCTGTGATATGATCGTGCTGCTTCGACCGCGTGTTTTGCAGAAGACGCCCCACATTTTACGGACTTCTATGGTGTTATCTGGGAAAGAACACACCAAGATTTTATTTATAAGATTATTAGTACCTAAATACTTTGATTTGTGGTCGGCCGTTGTAGACAGTAACCTAAATTGGTTTGCTACTGCAGGAGTTGATCAGAGGGGAGTCATAAATATATTCTAAGTACATTTATCGGATAGGACTGAGTCAATAAAAACCTTACCTAATTGCAGCAGCATTGTTTTTTTTTTTTTTTCATTGTGGATCTCTCGTAATAGAGAACTAGAGACGTATTTCAATTTCCTGTACACAAAGGCGTGCGGCATACCTATTATATAATATGGATGATACTGCACATTTTATAGAGGTTATGTTTATTTTGACAATTTTCACTAACTTGGGTAATAACTTACTCTGTGGACTGGTGAATGATTGTCTGTGGTTACCACATGTGTTTGTGCCTTGGTCCGATAAAACATTGCCTTTTTATTATTCGTAAATAAGGGCTTAGAGTCTTGTTTTGTCGTTCCGTGCTAACAATTTGTGTTGTCTACTAACTCGGTAAGTAATTTAGTCAGTGTTGCCGCTTAGGAAAAAAGAAAGTCACCAAACTATTGCTATAAAGTCACTAGAATTGGGGAAAAAATTACTTCATAGAGTCACTAGAAGTCACTAAATATTTTTATCAGAGCTCCATTTTAAAATAATTTTTTTTTTTTATGTAATCAGGTATGGGTGGCTGAGTCGGAGGGGCCAAAGCGCATGCTCCGACCAGCCAATATCACCTCCGAGAAGGTAGGTGCCATACCGGAGACTTCCCTGGATTGCTGGCTATACTGGACTAGAGGAGAACACAACCGAGGCTGCTATGCGGCCATCTTACATCCAGTACGGTGGTACCAACCCAGTCGGCTACAATTTGAGCCTACCACCTAGTAAGGGGCAAGGGAAGGGACCTACAGTTTTACACCGGTTCCGAACGGTGAAGCAGCAGGTGTAGGTATGCACGTAAATTTTTTCGTCAGAAAAAACTCATTGGTACACGCCGACCGGATTCGAACCGCGGACCTCTCGCATGAGAAGCCGATGCCCAAACCATTCGGCCACCCGCCGCTTAAATTATATAATTATATTAAAATAAAATTTGAAATAATCAATGATTTATTCATTCAATGTTTATACTTACATAATTTACACTTTATAAATATATATTTTTTATAAATACTTTACAACTTTTTGTTGCTTTATTTTTGATGTAAGTACACATATTTTAGTAATAGCAATAGTAAAAAAGCAAATTTATGGAAATATTTCGCCCCGATGTCGTCGGTGGCGTCTTCAGTCAAGTGAGAAATAAGTAAATATGATTATGATTTGATAGATATATTTTTTTAAATATTTTCTTCTTTCTTTATAATGTTTTATATAGAATATATAATTTATATACAGCCAAAGCGATTATTTTGATTAATTCAATCAAGTTCATAGATCGTCGATGATCTATGATGTGATGATGCGATGAAGAACAGGTAAAATCTATGAATACACAGATTAATATACAGCCAAGTCAATGTCCGTGCTTAAAATTTTATCACTATTAAAAGTCACTAAAAGCCACTAGATTTTTTCTAGTGACTAAGTCTTTAAAAAATGTCACCAAAGACGTCAAAAACTCACTAGATCTAGTGACAAAGTCACTAAAACGGCAACACTGAATTTAGTATGCAACAGTGGCGTGATCATGGATAACTTCGACACCGGAACGAGGCCCCACGATCCCGGTGGGACCTCAATGATGGAGCTCGAGCGGGCGGCAGCGCTAGCGGCTCTCGCTGCGGAAGCTGCCAGTCCACCCGATTGGGCTCCATTTTCTCCCCCTCCTGTATCTCAAGAAGTCGAAATTACTACCTCCGCGGAAACCTCTATGGATTGTTCGATTCCTCCCAAACAAATTAAAAATAATAATAAAAAAATACGTTCATCCAAAGTAAAGCTTGACGGACATAAGTCTGATGATTCGGACTCTCATTCAGACTCTGATAATGTTTTACGCCGTAAAACCACCCTGGCCTCAAAATCCAACACCCAACAATCTGCAATCTCGCCCCAAACCACGCAAGGCAGCTTTACGCCCGCCGTGTCAGTCGCGAGGCAGGAATACAAAAGCACCGACAACACTTTCATAGTTCATGTTACGCGACCGGAGGAGGACCCTGCATCGGGCACGTCTCTCCATCCGGTGAAGTTTGGACTGTTTCTGTACAAAAATAATTTCACAGACATTAAACCGGATGGGGTTAAGAGAGTAGGCAGGAATCGTATATCAGTTCAATTCTCATCAGCAAGAGGGGCGAATGACTTTTTGAATAGTGACAAACTTACTTCTTTTGGTTACAAATCTATTATCCCTGCGTACAATGTCACCAGGATGGGAATCGTCAGAAACATCCCAGTGGATTGGGCATCCGAAGAAATACTGGAACACATCAAGGTCCCTGATGGCTGTGGTCCAGTGCTGAAGGCACGGCGCCTCAACTTTAAAACCATAGTAGAGGGAGCGACAGTCTGGAAACCATCCCAAACTGTTGTTCTTACCTTTGACGGCCAGACTCTCCCCAACAGGGTATTTTGTTGCTACTCTGCATTAACAGTCGATCTCTATCAACTCCCTACGATTCAATGTCACAAATGCCTCCGGTTTGGCCACACACAAATTCAATGCCGCTCGAAGCCGCGATGCGCTGCGTGCGGACAAGATCACCCCGGTGACTCCTGTCCTGCAAATCCTGCTGATAGGGTTTGTTTCTATTGCAAGGGCAATCACCCTGCCACCAGCAGACAGTGTCCTGAACAAGAACGACAAAAAAAAATAAAACTGATGATGGCAGAGGAATCAGTTTCCTATGCAGAAGCCTCGAAACAGTATGGTCCCACAAAAAAATCATTTTCTGATGTATTAAAAACTGGTCCAACGTCATATAAGAAAACCATAATGCTCAAACCAAAACCCCGAGTTCTCACTCCGGGATACGACAGAGTTGCTCATCAAGCGTTGATAAGTAACCCGGTCCTCCCCCCCTCAAATGGTGGTGCTCTCCAAGCCGATCCTGGCAATAACATACTAGATTCTTCTCTTCTGGAGGTAATTCTAACCTCCCTGATCTCTCTCATTTCCTCTTCCCCTGTACCGTCCAACGTTGCTTCAAAAATTAAATTACTCAATAATATCCTTGACAATGGCCAACGCAACAGTGTTGCAATGGAATGCAAGGAGCGTACGCAGTAAAAAGCAGGACATAATTTTTTTAATTAATAAAACAAAACCCATCGTTTTTGCCATCACCGAGTCCTGGCTGAAACCTGAGTCACTTTTTAGAGTGCCGGGTTATGCCTGCCTGCGTGATGACAGGGACGATGGATGGGGCGGTTGCGCCCTGCTAATCAGAAACCCAGTCCCCTTCTCCCAAGTGAGCCTTCCCCCTCACAGCGACAGACTAAATGCTGTCGCTGTGAGGGCGAACGACATCACTTTCCTATCTATATACATACCACATCCCCATAACTCTGTTTCTTCTGAGCTGAGAGCTCTAATTCGGTCTCTACCAAACCCCTTTATTATTCTTGGTGACTTCAACTGCCATCACTATATATGGGGTTCCTCACATTGCGATCCATTTGGATCTAGAATGGCTGATATCATTGACGACTTTAATTTATGTGTTCTAAATGATGGATCCCCTACTCGAAGAGTATCCCCAGCTCAGAACCGCAGTGTGGTGGATCTCAGTATATGCTCCCCTTCCTTATCCTCTTTGATTTCTTGGAATATATCCAACCTGTCCTACGGTAGTGACCACTTCCCTATTACCCTCAATATCCCTCTCAAAGCCCATACTGGCCCTGCTCTACCCCCACTTCTGAAATATAGAGTGTCTGATGTAGACTGGGATATTTTTGGTTCCGCGGTGGAGGTAAAGGTATCTTCTTTGCCCCATGTTACGGAAGCGCCTTTATTCACATATTATGACCAATTTATGGAATCATTAGTCTCTACAGCGGACACTTTGATCCCCCTTAAAAATATTGCATCTGGAAGAATATCTTCCCCCCCATGGTGGAATAGGGAATGTTCCCAGGCAGTCAAGGCTAGGAATGCTTCTGAATTGGAGTTCTGTCATAATATGACAATGGAAAATTTTTTAATATATAGGAAAACAGTTGCTAAATCTAAACGCTCCCTACAGAAAAGGAAAAAAGAGGGGTGGAAGAGTTTTTGCTCCTCCATCTCTCCAACAACGAAACCCTCAGTAGTTTGGAGTAAAATTAAATGTTACAGGACGTCTTTTACCCCCCCAACTGTGCTAAGAGCTGACCCTGCCAAATGGGTTGAAGCTTTTCTGGACAGACTAGCCCCCCCATCAGTCCCACAAAGGGACGAATTGCCCCAACCCCTTCAAACACCATCGTGTCCCCCTCCTAATGATCCAATGATAGCTCCATTCACCCTCACAGAACTCTCTTATGTCCTTGATAAGGCTAAGGATTCTGCTCCTGGCATCGATGGTGTCCCATACTCTTTTATAGCTAAATCCAAACCCAAAACCTTACTTTACTTCTTAGATCTCATTAACTTGATGATTGACACTGGCTCTGTACCAGTCTCCTGGAAAACACAAATAGTGATCCCCATCCTTAAGCCATTCAAAGATCCATGTGATCCATCAGCCTACCGCCCTATAGCCCTTTCCTCAGTTTTGGCAAAGATAACGGAACACCTAATCAAGAACCGATTGGATTGGATTGTGGAAAGTGGAGGTCTCCTGGCCCCAACTCAATATGGTTTTAGAAAAGGAAGGAGTACTTCGGACAGTCTCAGCATTTTTACTTCCGATATTCGTCTTGCTTTTAGCTCCAACGAATCAACCGTTGCAGCTTTTCTCGACATCTCTGCGGCTTATGATAATGTCCTGCTTCCGGTTCTCAGAAAGAAACTTCTCCAGCTGAGAATCCCGGTTAAGCTGATCAATTTTATAATTATCCTTCTTTCTGACAGAACAATCTCCCTCAGAGTTCAAAACTCACAGACAAGCCCTAGATCCATATGGAAAGGCTTGCCACAAGGGTCTGTACTTAGTCCCCTACTCTATAATATATACACTTGCGATCTAGATCAAAGTGTCCTCCCTTATTGCCGCATTCTTCAATATGCTGATGATTTACTCCTATATCTTCCTAACAAATCCATAACCTCGGCCTCAGCTTCCATCAATCTAGCCCTGGACGCCCTTGGTTTGTGGCTTACTGCTCACGGCCTGCAGCTGTCCGCACCCAAGAGCAGTATCGTTGTCTTTACAAGAAAAAGAGTTATTCCTGATCTCTTAATCTCATTCAATAGAACACCAATCCCGGTTGGAAATCAAGCAAAATTCCTTGGGGTGATCCTAGACTCTAATATGTCAGGAATACCACATCTGAACTACATATCCCAGAAATGTGAAAAAAATATTAATATTCTCCGCACATTATCTGGGGTCTGGTGGGGAGCTCACCCTTTCTCCCAGAAACTACTCTACAATGCCCTAATACGCAGCCGCATGGACTATTGTTCCTTTGTCCTAGAGCCCTGCAGCAAGAAGGCCTTACATAGACTAGAACTCATTCAAGCCAAGTGTATGCGAATAATCATTGGAGCAATGAAGTCCTCTCCAATTAACGCTCTCCAAGTGGAGTGCGTAGAGCCCCCACTCTCCCTAAGACGTCAATATTTGGCGGATAGATTCCTTCTCTGCTCTGCTCAACTGTCTTCACATCCCATTTTCCTTAAACTCCAACAGCTAGAGGAACACTGCCAATCCAACCCGTACTGGGCTCGTAAAAGTGACCCGCTCCTGGTGGAGAGCCTCACTAGATTTAAACGTGTTTCTGCTCCAGTATTACGTTCTGATCGTCTTCCTATCTATAACTTTCCATTCTCCTCTGTTCTCTTCAAACCAACTGTATATTGGGACATAGGCATCGACAAAGATACTCCTAACGCGGACCGGAAGTTTAGATTATATACCTCCAAAAAATGGCCGCATTGCGAAAAAATTTTCACGGATGCATCAAAACTGTCCTCAACAGGTTGCGTTGGGGCAGCCATGTTCCATGAAAATATTAACGTCCGCAAAAAGTGGAAATGTCCCAGCGAAACCTCCGTCTTCACTGGAGAATGTGTTGCCGTATTGGGTGCGGTGACATATGTTAAAACACACCAGCTTAGACGCGCTGTCATATTCTCTGACTCACTTAGCTGTCTAAAAGCTCTTCACCAATACCCCTTTTCGGCCAAAATCCACCAAATTATCCTTAACATAAAGGATATATTAGCTGAATGTGAGTCCGACAACCTAGAGGTTACTTTAACCTGGATCCCTAGCCACTCCGGAATTGTAGGCAATGAGCAAGTAGATGCTCTCGCCAAGGCGGCTATTGAGACAGGTGTCCTATCGTTCTCCATCCAACCTCTCGACTTGGTCAGCCTCCCTAGGCAACATTTGTCATCAGAATGGTCACTGGAGTACATGCGAACCAGCAGGTGGAAAGGTCGGCACTATGCCTCTCTCCAGCCAGAGATTCCTTGTAAACCTTGGTTCTCAAAATTTAACCAGTACCCTAAAAAGGAGACCTCTATTATATGCCGTATGCGCCTAGGTCACTGTTGTTCCCCAGTTTTTTTGGCAAAGATACACATTGGAGACTCCTCCATATGTGAATGCGGCCTAGGAGAGGCTGACCTCGATCACATATTCTTTTTATGTCCTCTCCATAACAAAACTCCTCCTCTGTATGATCTTCTCTTGACATTGCCCATTAAAATCCCCCGTCCTGTTAATATGAAATATCTACTAACTCTCCCACATCCCTCTATAATATATATTTTAGTATTATTCATAAGAAAGAACAAAATTTCTTTATGACTATCATGTTTCTTTTATATATCATATCATATGTGTTGTACATGTGTGTATGTTTTTTGTTTGTCGTCATGTTTTGTTTGTGTTTTTCCAGACTCTGCGTCCAGTTAAAACTTTTTTTTTTCTCTTTTTAATTGACCGCACATGACCATGAATCCTCACGAACTTGACACTGGCCTAAATGTCTCATAAAGACAATTGCCAAAACAAAAAAAAAAAAAAAAAAAAAAAAAACTTACTCTGTACTACAGACAAAGGCAAGCATCCAATAAATAACATGCTGTAACATTATGTTATTTGGAAAATATAGGAGATATCGTGGAAAAATTTGAAATATCGACAGGTATCAAATGCACTTTTCTTACCTCCGTGAAGCTGTAGGTACACTGCACTTCACCCAAATACTTTTACTGTTTGCTGCAAGCTTGGTGCATTCGTTTTCGAACGAAAAATGATAGTAAAAGGCATAACTCGTGTTTTTACGTGGTTGATTCTTTTCTTTGGGTAAAATTTCGTAAATGCTGGAATCCATAATGTTGCCAGGTAAAAAATGTAAAAATTCTCAATTCAATTTTATTTGAATTGAATAAAAAAACCTTCTTACCACTGTCTGAAATTACTGATTTAAGCAATTAAGTGGAGAAAATATTATATTTTACTGTTCCGTATTTTTTTACAGATGTATAACTGTTAAAAACGTGCTTACTTCGTGTAATTAATTTGAATAAATTTCCCCATAAAACCCTGGAACTGGCAATTCAGTAATAGCGGGGAAGTGCAGTGTTGTCTCTTTCATTTTGCGCGAATTTTCTGTAGAGCTGTCCCTCTCGAAATGTGGCCACTGACCTTCAAAACCAAAGAATATAATTTCAAACATAGGCCACGACAGCCGGACTGGACTTGGCTACTGTCGGATTTTTCGCAATACCTACCTTCATTATTATTAATCCAACTGGGAAATATGAACACAATGGAAAACAGAAGAAGGTACATACTGCTTGAAATTGAGTTGCAAGATAAATCGATTTGTCAATATCCCGGGTCTGTTTTATGGCCGTAAAATGGGGTCGATAGAGACCACCGAGCATACCTACGGGAGTGGCAACGGTCGAGCGCTAATATATAGGAAAATTAGCCGCGTGTAAGTGCATTATGCCGCGTGTAAGTGCATCGACCGTCAGTGCCTACGCCTAGTAGTATTATATTCTTTGGTCAGTGCGCTCGCGACTTGGGAACGAAAAACACGTATATGTGCACTACGCAAAATGGAGATTTGTGCAGTTCGTACGTGTCGAAAGAGCTCAAGATCATCCATCAGGAATGACAAAAGAAGGCTTAACCTTTCATAATTAGGTCATTTTAATGATAATACAATGCTTAAAGCGTGAAAAATACAAAAATTCCGCGAGTTAGGAGCACGACTGCGCGCCATACCGGGCGCGTACACATGATAGGCAAATTTGACAGACTGGAAAGAAATTTGAAATCAATTATTTTGTATGGGATGTTGTTAATTTTTTTTATGGCAATTACATGGATGATTTCAATTTATAATCAGTGATAGGAATAGGTAGGGCTTATTTACCTAAACTTCGAGGAACAGTAAAAGATAGGATACTTCCTTACGACGAAATTAAAATATTATTTTTGTTCCTGGTTACGAAAATAATATTCATGGTGTTTTAATTTCGCCATTAAAAAAAAGTGGCTGCCATTTTGAACTTTTTAGTTACTGGACCGATTGCTTTCAAAATCGATATCTGGGTGTCTGTGTGGGCTCTGAATACGAATCCGTTGTCAAAATGAAAAAAAGTGGCCACCATTTTGAACTTTTTAGTTACTGGACCGATTGCTTTCAAAATCGATATCTGGGCGTCTGTGTGAACTCTGAATACGAATCTGTAGTCAAAATTAAAAAAAGTGGCCGCCATTTTGAACTTTTAAGTTACTGGACCGATTGCTTTCAAAATCGATATCTGGGCGTCTGTGTGGACTCTGAATACGAATCTGTAGTCAAAATTTAAAAAAAGTGGCCGCCATTTTGTACTTTTTAGTTACTGGACCGATTGCTTTCAAAATCGATATCTGGGCGACTGTGTGGACTCTGAATACGAATCTGTAGTCAAAATTTAAAAAAAGTGGCCGCCATTTTGAACTTTTTAGTTACTTGACCGATTGCTTTCAAAATCGATATCTGGGTGTCTATGTATGCTCTGAATACGAATCCGTTGTCAAAATTAAAAAAGTTACCGCCATTTTGAACTTTTTAGTTACTGGACCGATTGCTTTCAAAATCGATATCTGGGCGACTGTGTGGACTCTGAATACGAATCTGTAGTCAAAATTTAAAAAAAGTGGCCGCCATTTTGAACTTTTTAATTACTGGACCGATTGCTTTCAAAATCGATATCTGGGTGTCTATGTATGCTCTGAATACGAATCCGTTGTCAAAATTTAAAAAAAGTTACTGCCATTTTGAACTTTTTAGTTACTGGACCGATTGCTTTCAAAATCGATATCTGGGTGTACGTGTGGGCTCTGAATACGAATCTGTAGTAAAAATTTAAAAAAAGTGTTCGCCATTTTGAACTTTTTAGTTACTGGACCGATTGCTTTCAAAATGGATATCTGGGTGTCTGTGTGGGCTCTGAATACGAATCCGTTGTCAAAATTTAAAAAAAGTGGCCGCCATTTTGAACTTTTTAGTTACTGGGCCGATTGCTTTCAAAATCAATATCTGGGTGTCTGTGTGGGCTCTGAATACGAATCCGTTGTAAAAATTTAAAAAAAGTGGCCGCCATTTCGAACTTTTTAGTTACTTGACCGATTGCTTTCAAAATCGATATCTGGGTGTCTATGTATGCTCTGAATACGAATCCGTTGTCAAAATTAAAAAAAGTTACCGCCATTTTGAACTTTTTAGTTACTGGACCGATTGCTTTCAAAATCGATATCTGGGCGCCTGTGTGGACTCTGAACTGAATACGAATCTGTAGTCAAAATTAAAAAAAAAGTGGCCGCCATTTTGAACTTTTTAGTTACTGGACCGATTGCTTTCAAAATCGATATCTGGGCGACTGTGTGGACTCTGAATACGAATCTGTAGTCAACATTTAAAAAAAGTGGCCGCCATTTTGAACTTTTTAGTTACTTGACCGATTGCTTTCAAAATCGATATCTGGGTGTCTATGTATGCTCTGAATACGAATCCGTTGTCAAAATAAAAAAAAGTTACCCGCCATTTTGAACTTTTTAGTTACTGGACCGATTGCTTTCAAAATCGATATCTGGGCGACTGTGTGGACTCTGAATACGAATCTGTAGTCAAAATTAAAAAAAAGTGGCCGCCATTTTGAACTTTTTAATTACTGGACTGATTGCTTTCAAAATCGATATCTGGGTGTCTATGTATGCTCTGAATACGAATCCGTTGTCAAAATAAAAAAAAAGTTACCGCCATTTTGAACTTTTTAGTTACTGGACCGATTGCTTTCAAAATCGATATCTGGGTGTACGTGTGGGCTCTGAATACGAATCTGTAGTAAAAATTTAAAAAAAGTGGTCGCCATTTTGAACTTTTTAGTTACTGGACCGATTGCTTTCAAAATGGATATCTGGGTGTCTGTGTGGGCTCTGAATACGAATCCGTTGTCAAAATTTAAAAAAAGTGGCCGCCATTTTGAACTTTTTAGTTACTGGGCCGATTGCTTTCAAAATCAATATCTGGGTGTCTGTGTGGGCTCTGAATACGAATCCGTTGTCAAAATTTAAAAAAAGTGGCCGCCATTTTAAACTTTTTAGTTACTGGACCGATTGCTTTCAAAATCGATGTCTGGGTGTATGTGTGGGTTCTAAATACGAATCCGTTGTCAAAATTAAAAAAAAGTGGCCGCCATTTTGAACTTTTTAGTTACTGGACAGATTGCTTTCAAAATCGATATCTGGGTGTATGTGTGGGCTCTGAATACGAATCCGTTGTCAAAATTTAAAAAAAGTGGCCGCCATTTCGAACTGTTTAGTTACTGGGCCGATTGCTTTCAAAATCGATATCTGGGTGTACGTGTGGGCTCTGAATACGAATCTGTAGTAAAAATTTAAAAAAAGTGGTCGCCATTTTGAACTTTTTAGTTACTGGACCGATTGCTTTCAAAATGGATATCTGGGTGTCTGTGTGGGCTCTGAATACGAATCCGTTGTCAAAATTTAAAAAAAGTGGCCGCCATTTTGAACTTTTTAGTTACTGGGCCGATTGCTTTCAAAATCAATATCTGGGTGTCTGTGTGGGCTCTGAATACGAATCCGTTGTCAAAATTTAAAAAAAGTGGCCGCCATTTTAAACTTTTTAGTTACTGGACCGATTGCTTTCAAAATCGATGTCTGGGTGTATGTGTGGGTTCTAAATACGAATCCGTTGTCAAAATAAAAAAAAGTGGCCGCCATTTTGAACTTTTTAGTTACTGGACCGATTGCTTTCAAAATCGATATCTGGGTGTATGTGTGGGCTCTGAATACGAATCCGTTGTCAAAATTTAAAAAAAGTGGCCGCCATTTCGAACTGTTTAGTTACTGGGCCGATTGCTATCAAAATCAATATCTGGGTGTCTGTGTGGGCTCTGAATACGAATCCGTTGTCAAAATTTAAAAAAAGTGGCCGCCATTTCGAACTGTTTAGTTACTGGGCCGATTGCTATCAAAATCGATATCTGGGTGTATGTGTGGGCTCTGAATACGAATCTGTAGTAAAAATTTAAGAAAAGTGGCCGCCATTTTGATCTTATTTAATTACTGGACCGATTGCTTTCAAAATCGATATCTGGGTGTCTGTGTGGGCTCTGAATACGAATCCGTTGTCAAAATTTAAAAAAAGTGGCCGCCATTTTGAACTTTTTAGTTACTGAACCGATTGCTTTCAAAATCGATATCATATTTTTTTATGTTAACTACATATTGCTATTCTGAGCCCACACAGACATGTAGATATGGGTTTTGAAAGTAATCAGTCCAGTAACTAAAAAGTTCAAAATGGCGGCCACTTTTTTAAGATTTTGACAACGGATTCGTATTCAGAGCCCCCACAGACAAACAGATATCGATTTTAAAAGCAATCGGTCCATTAACTAAAAAGTTCAAAATGGCGGTAACTTTTTTTAAATTTTGACAACGGATTCATATTCAGAGCCCACACAGACACCCAGACATCGATTTTGAAAGCAATCGGTCCAATAACTAAAAAGTTCAAAATGGCGGCCACTTTTTTTTAATTTTGACTACAGATTCGTATTCAGAGCCCACACATACACGCAGATATCGATTTTGAAAGCAATCGGTCCAGTTACTAAAAAGTTCAAAATGGCGGCCACCTTTTTTAAATCGCGAAATTAAAACACCATGAATATTATTAAACCGGAAAAAAATATTGTCTTAAGGAAGTCTTACTCTGTTCCTCGAAGTTTAGGTAAATAAGCCCTACTTATTCCTAGCACTGATTATTAGTACAACTTTTCAAAAATATTAAAACAACAGTCTGGTTTAATTTTTCAATATTTTTTTGGATTCAAAAAATAATATTCGTTCAGTAAAAACTATTTGAAATAATATTACAAATAACAATTTCAAAATTCACAAATATACCGCACCAACATCGTCCGTCAGACTGGCATTCGTAGTGATCCCGTCAAGTTGCCGTCAAGCAAGGCTTTCGATTGGTCGGACGGTCGGCTCTTACTACCAGATACCCGAGCCAAGCCAGCTATAACACACCTGTCGCTCGCCTTGCTCGCTCTGTCTCTCTCCATATCGCGGGGCGCGATATGGGTAACGGAGATAGACAAGTCACGTCATAAAAGATTAAATTGCGATTTCGATTTTCGTAGTAGTAGGGATTTTTGGCTAGCCGTGCTCCGATGCAAACGCAGTAGCGTTGCGTCTCCCGTTGTATCCTCCTTGATAGAGACAGGTTTCTCACTTCTAAATTCAATATTTCGCAACTTATCACATGTACCGCAGTTTGCACTTGTCCAAAACTTGGTTCGATTGACCCCTTAACGATTTTACCAAGATTTACTCATTTTTACTAAGGATTCTCAGAGAAAATTGCCATTTTAGGCTCAGTCTCTATTCATAAGCTAATGGGGTGCATACAAGGTGCATAGAGACTCATAGAGAATGATGATTTCGGTTTTGGTGTTTTAGTGTCTTCAGATATAGGGTGTATCTGAGAATAAAAAAACAAAACATTTAAAGCCAACCAAGTAAAAATAAAGAAGAATGTGGATTTTTCAAAAACCCCTCATGGTTATCTCTAGTGACCCGTGGTTGTCTCTATTATCCCCTTAAGGTGTCTCTATTATCCCCATATGGTGTCTCTATTCACCTCAGAGGTAGTTGTATGGAGTCCCTATTGACCCCAAATAGTGTGACTATGATGGGTCACGATTAAATTCATTTTTATGTTTAATTTCTTACAGAAATTAACGAAAAAAAATTGCTGTGCATCTAAATGAAATGTCTATCTTCCCAAATAGTCCAAATTTACTGTATTTCATTTACTTTTTCGGATGATATGGCGAAGTTAATAAGTAGAATTTTTCGGTCGGACGCACCACCTCACTTAAAAAATAAGTCTATACATATATATATACATTATTTTATTTATCTGTGTCCATACAATTTGATAAACTTCTGATTAGGTTCTTTGTTGCAAGCGACAAACGTGTTTGGCCAGCTTTCGAAAATTTGATTCCACATATATAGGTTTGGGCTTCATGAGAGGTCTAAGAAGGATATTGAAAATTAAAACCAGTTTTGTCTCTATTGGGAACGCAGTCTCTTTTCATCCCATTTTACGAATATAATAATTAATTTATACAGAATTTTGGTTAACGAGTTAAATGCTGAAATCATTACATTGAACATAAATCGAGTGTAGTTAAGTAGAAAGCGACCAATGACTGTCAAATCAGTAAGTATACAGGATGTTTCAGGATAGGCTTGAGAAACTTCAGGAATAGAAAGTACCTACTCATTATTAGAAGAAAAAAATTTGGAGAAGGCTACACGCTCAATAAATACTGTGGTATTTACTGATGGATCACAGTATTTATTCAGCGATCCGTCAAAACACTAGCAAAAACTATCAGTAAATACCACGATATGTAGTATTTACTGATGGATCACAGTACTTATTGAGCGTGTAGCCTTCCCCTATGAAATGTGCGGGCCTCCGGCCTCCTGCTGCTAGGGTTGCTACCATGCGATTAGAATTTTTCATAATTCGAGTATTTGTTTAGTATTTTATCACCATACAAATTATCTTTTAGGTAGGTATAACTATAATAAACACATCACTGTAAATCGTACTCAAATCAAAGCAATAAAGAAAATAATATTTTATGTTTATATGTTAGTACTAAGCACGTACTCGCTTTATGTATATTTTTATTTAAAAAATGCAAAGCGAAAATCATTGGAAAAAATACATCCCGGCCAGGATTCGAACCTGGGTCTTTGGCTTGAGCCGCCAACGCGATAACCAACTACGCCACCGGACCGTTACGTATTATCTCCAAATTTTCGCTCTCTTGCACCTTTATGATGACGTCGCATAATTTTTGCGAACAGTCAACTTGCACGGTTCAATGTTGAACCTTATGCTGTCGTCACCAAAGTCGTATTTGGCATCGGACACTAGAAGTTGACTTGAGGTTTTTAATAATATTTTATGTTTATATGTTAGTACTAAGCACGTACTCGCTTTATATATATTTTTATTAGAAAAATGCAAAGCGAAAATCATTGGAAAAAATACATCCCGGCCAGGATTCGAACCTGGGTCTTTGGCTTGAGTCGCCAACGCGATAACCAACTACGCCACCGCACCGTTACATAGTATCTCCAAATTTTCGCTCTCTTGCACCTTCATGATGACGTCGCATAATTTTTGCGAACAGTCAACTTGCACGGTTCAATGTTGAACCTTATGCTATCATCACCAAAGTCGTATTTGGCATCGGACACTAGAAGTTGACTTGAGGTTTTTAATAATATTTTATGTTTATATGTTAGTACTAAGCACGTACTCGCTTTATATAGATTTTTATTAGAAAAAAGCTAAAATCATTGGAAAAAATACATCCCGGCCAGGATTCGAACCTGGGTCTTTGGCTTGAGCCGCTAACGCGATAACCAACTATGCCACGACCAACTACGCCAACTACGCCATCAAGCCAAAGACCCAGGTTCGAATCCTGGCCGGGATGTATTTTTTCCAATGAATTTCGCTTTGCATTTTTCTAATAAAAAAAAAACAATAAAGAAAATGCCTTCAATATACAAATTATTTTCCAATCACAATCACAACTCACGAAAATTAACAAATTCTTTCATGCAGATAGTATTTTTTCCGACATAGGTATATTTTTGACAATCTCTAGTTAGGTTCGTAAGTATATCTACTATCTGCGATATTTTTAGATTATAGTGTATTTCTTTTTATCGTTTAATTTTAGTATTTACCGTACTGGGCAAACACGTGCGAACGCAACGCAGTGACGGATGTATCGAAACTTACAGCTCAGGTACCCTAAGTTGTTCGATTTAGAGTACCTGACTTGACACGCACGCAGGGGAAAGCTGATGACGCTTCTTGTTGTTTTATTAGTTCAATGCTCGTATGTAATACAGAGTGCTACAAAAAAAAAATTGGTTGTCTGTAAAGTCGGTTTACGGACGATAGTTTTACGTGATAACGTCATAAAGAAACACAGCTATAAGAATTATCGTATTTTTTCGTACGGCACCCCTATCGCTGCCGTACGCCGTACATTTGTCGATTTCTAGCCTCGATTACCGTACGATACGGCAATTACCGTACATTTAGCAACACTGCCGCTTGGGCCGATTGTGCCTCTCTATCGCTTGTTACGCGCTCTCGCTTGCACACACAGGCTCAGATGGAACGTGACACTTTTTCGTGCGTGCAGCCGGTGTTCATCAATTCATAAGACGATATCACGTCAAAAAGTGTCAAAGTAGATGGCGGCTGAGTGCTTGTGCTTGGCGCAATAACGATTCCGATTACTCAAAATTATTTTGCGTTTCTCGCGATTACGAGAAGAATGTTCTTGAATTTAATATTACAACAGACGAGAAAAATTAGAACACATACAACTGTATGGTTGATAAATGACCTTTGCTTATCCCGAAAAAAAAGAAGTGCTAGGTACCTACCGCTGTCAAAATAAAATGTCAATCGTTCGATCAGCTGGAGATAATTTTTTAAACATTTTTAGCAATAAACAATTGGTGCAACAATGAAGGGATGCTCTGTTTGTACGGCGTGAGAGACGCGACGTGTGTGTGCGAGCGGGGAGTCGAAAGATGGAGCGGTGAAGTATGAGGGTCGGCGGCGGCACGGGGCGGCATGGCGGCGGCGGGCGCGGGCGCGGGGCGCGGGCTGCGCGTCTACAAGATTGTGGTTCTCGGCGACGGAGGCGTGGGCAAATCTGCCGTCACGCTGCAGTTCGTCAGTCACAGCTTCCTAGACTACCACGACCCTACTATAGGTACCTACCACCCACTCACACACTTTCTATTATCTACTTCTTTCACTTCATTCTGACATGACTGCTTTCATCATTTTAACTTATTTTAGAACGTTCACACCGGGATGTACCACCGGTGGCGTACGCCACAAGTCACATTCCTAGTATTTTGAAATTTTTTTTTTTAATGTAAACCAACATGATGGGTGTCTGTGCCGAGAGACCAATGGTGCTTTCGACAGAGCCAAAAACACCTCTCCTCGCGAAACCACGCTCAGTTAGGTGCCATGCCAGCAGATTTGCGGACTGTTGCTAGGCTGTCTGGCCTGTTAATACGACGTTTGAAGACACCCAGGTTAAAGGTTTCGGGAAACACACTCGCCGGAAGACAGTTCCACACCCTAGCGGTGCGACAAAGAAACAATTTAGAGAACCGATGGGTTCTCAAAAGCCCAATGTCAACAACAAAAGGGTGCTGAGTCTCTCTGCGCCGAGTCATGCGGAGATAGGACGGGTGGGAGGGAATAAGGGATGCCAGTTCCACAGAGCAGCACCCGTGATAGTATCTGTAATACAGACTAAGCAAACCTACAAATCGTCCGTGACTCAGAGACTCCAAACCATCTGTAAGTTTCGGGTCACCAACAAGACGGATGGCTCGGCGCTGTATCGAATCCAAGGACGCAAGGCAATCCGAAGGCGACAAGGTTCTCCTGGCCCCATATATCTACTTTTCCGAGAACCTTATCGACCTTATCAACCACTGAACGTTGAGCCTCAATATGCCGCGAATCTCTACTCCTCCAGTCCTTAACATAGCCGTCGTGCTCCGTGCTGTCGTCTGCATAGCTGTGTATCATGCCCAAGAACAGTAGATCGTTTATAAATATTAGGATTGTGATAGATTTCTTTACCGCCAGAGATTAGACTTTAGTGTTATGCGCGTCCGCCCTGGGGATCATTATTTATTTTGTTAGTTTGGTACAGATTTCTGGTCAAACTATAAGTAACAATAAAACAGTATATAAAAAGATAAAAAGAAACATTTTACAAAATAATTATACCCGCCACGAGGGTATATTGGGTAAAATAATTCCCGGTCTGAACGTGTTAATCAGTTTACCTCCGTTAAACTGAAGCTTTGGACTTCGCTTTAAAAGTTCTATAAGGACGTCGGTTCAGGGCCACAATTGTTCCATGCTGATTGTTTCAAGCCTTATTATGAGCTTAGAATAGTTGTATGTGTGTTGCAGAGGACTCGTACCAGCAACAGGCGGTGATCGATGGTGAGCCGGCGCTGCTGGATATACTGGACACCGCGGGCCAGGTACTCGATGCTTCCGTTTTTCTCAGCCTTATTGTCGGCGCTAGTGTCTAGGGTTGCCATCCGTCCGGGTTTCCCAGGACAGGGTCAGGGTTTTTAGGGTGTCCGGGGAAGTCCGGGCGGGTTTTTTAAATCGTCCTAGGTTTTTAAATACCGCACCAAATGTCCGTTTCTCGGGTCTCGGCTCGGCGAACCCATGCTAGTTTCTCTTCCATAACAGTGCTAAGAAAATTGTTACATTTTTATTTTGTGTCCGGGTTTTTGTCCATAATGTCAGGGGTTTTAGATCGTCTTGTCCTAGTTTTACCAACATGGAGATGGCAACCCTAGTTGTGTGTGAGTAGGTGTGTGTTCGTGGTGGTGTGCAGGTGGAGTTCACGGCGATGCGGGAGCAGTACATGCGGTGCGGGGAGGGGTTCGTGCTGTGCTACTCGGTGACGGACCGGCGCTCGTTCCGCGCGGCGGCCGAGTACCGGCGGCTGCTCGCGCAGGCGCGCCCCGCCGAGAGCCTCCCGCTCGTCCTCGTCGGCAACAAGCTCGACCTGGCGCCCAGGTTCCGGCAGGTACCTACTCTCCCCTCACCACCCGGTGCAGAGTTTTTTTTATAGAATGCGCGACATGTGGCCCTGAGCCATCCATAAGGTGTCTAACGACACCCATGCACATTCAGTCGTACGCTGAGGTTGCGAATCCCATATTTATTGTTTATTGTTTACTAGCTTTTGCCTGCGACTTCGCTCACGTGAAATTCATATTTAAAAAAAAGAAAGTAAGTAAGCCCGCTACCGTACCTTTATTTCCGCGTGCGGAACATTTCGGTTTGTATGAAAGCCACATCTTATCGTAATCGGAACTGAATTTTATTTATAATATGATCGGTTTAAGAGTCATGGAGGAACATACATACAGAAAAGATTTCTAAAATCGTCAATTTAGTTTTAGTATCATACATAGAGTCTACAGACGCAGTATCTCATAAAACAAAGTAACTTACTCCATGACCATCCCTTACAGATTTATTATAATTTTATCCATAGGTAGGTAACCTACGCTTGGACATGTCGAAAATTCCGCCAGTTCTAAATTCAATGCGAAGAAGAACTGACAAAAAAACTTCGCAAGTCACAATGTTTTGTTAGTAGGTACCTTGTTGTTGTTGTTGTTGATTTGGGGTTGGCTCTAGGCCTGCAAACTAATCCCGCTTGGTTGGGGACCTTCGTGCAAAACCCCTATCCCGTAGTCGACTTTTACGACATGTGACGGGGAGAGATGCAGTGGGGCTATTCTTTTTAAGTACCGACCCCACACGGTACTTGTTAGTACCTTATATGTAAGTATATATATGTATAGTCATATTAAAAATCCTGACGGGTGCCTATTCACGCCTCTATTGAAGGAGCCGAGACTGTACTTGGGGGGAAATATGTGGGCAGGGAGAGCGTTCCAGAGTTTACCAGTTCTGTGGAGAATTGACAGCATTGGCAGATTATTTCACATGGAAAAAGAGGAACCGTTTCTACAATTGCTTGGAGTACCGCCATTGTGGGAACAGTTTGTGTTCAGTTTTGTTATTGACATCCGTACCATCATCCGTTACTTCAGGGGTTTCCTATCTGTCCGTCGCTACACGCCAGGACGGCGCTCCATCACGACTGGTGCGTCGCAGTCATGGCAAGAATAAAAAAATAAATCCTTAGTCGCACATAACTCGGCGTCAATCCTTCCTCTGCAATTGTTCATTAGGCAATTTTCATTTATTTAATTTGCGATAATACATTATCATTATCATATCATACTTCTCTTTCTTCTTGGTGGGCAGTTTTCGTATTTAGGTCGCTCTTCTTGGACCCATTGTGCGTCTTGTCATACTTATTATTTTGTACACAGGTTGACCGCAATTAGGTGTGGAATACTGAATGGGGTGATTGTGTAAATGAAACTAAAATTAAATTTTAAGATTTTTTTGTTACGGATTTTTTTTCTATTTCTCCATACATTCATAGTTTAGGGCTAGGTTAGGACAAAGTTATTTAGTTTCACGTTTAAATAGCATTTTTAGCGAGCACGGTTAAATTGACGAGTCCCGTTTCGGAAGCCCTGCTAGAGGCTCATTCGGTGGATGTTATACATCCACCATTCAAAGGTTGTGGGTTGGAATCTAAATTCAGATCATACGATACAGGCTGAAGTTCTTCTATCGCAATTTTTCTAATATTTCGATGCTGGCACGTGTAGACGGTTCACATGAACGACTGCTGTAAACGGCTGTTGGCCGGATGTGCAGGTAAGCGCGGAGGAGGGCAAGGCGCTGGCGACGCAGCTCGGCTGTCCGTTCTTCGAGACATCGGCGGCGCTGCGACACTTCGTGGACGACGCGTTCCACGCGCTCGTGCGCGAGATACGACGCCTCGAGCGGCAGAGACAGGTCTCACGTTTTATTTGTGTAGAAAGTTTGACATGTCGTACCCGAACACCCGTAAGGTGACAAATGACCTCACATTATCACGAACTACCTATACAGAATATGCATTTCTGCCAATGAAACCACATGAACTTCCGCTCCCATACTTTTTTTTATAAAGCGCAACATTTGGCGCCGAACCACCCATAAGGTGTCTAGCGACGCCAACAAACATTCGGTCCTACGCGAGGGTTGCGAATGCCATGCCGGCCTGACAGGTGCCCATTCACGCCTCTCTTGCTTGAAGGACCTGAGACTGTACTTGGGGGGGAAATATGTGGGCAGGGAGAGCGTTCCAGAGTTTACCGGTTCTGTGGAGGAAGGGTCTGCTGAACCGATTGGTACGCATCCGCGGTAAGTCCAGCGTGTAGGGATGTAATCCCTGCCCGGTGCGCATTGTACGGAGGTGGAAAGTGGACGGTGGGGGGAACCGCATCAAAGAGCTCCCACACTAATGTAATCGAACGGTTGCTTCTCAACAGTTTGGCATAGGGTAAAATCTATTAAAGAATAAGATTACATGAAAAATAATTTAATTAAATGAAGATAATACTAAGGGATAAGGACAAGATGCCGTGCTAAACGGCTACAGGCAAGCCACCTCTCACTTTGCTTCTTGCTGCTTGATAGTTTTCTTGCTTGAATACTTGCGTAACGTGGTGGTCGGTGTTGTGCTGTAATTTACCAGAATATTTGAAGCACAACACCGATTATTCTGCTTACCCTGATTGTCAGGAGCGTGTGGTATGACGTTAACACAACCTTTTGCTATCTGCGAGAGCAGCGGATGAGAGTGGCCAACCTCACAGACCATTCACAGACTGTGTTACCACAGTATGTATGTATTATAATAAAATTGTTCCAACAAATAAATCATGAGTACAACATAGTATGAAGTACGAAGTTGCCAAATGCTTTGCCAATGCAATCTGTTAGTATGATGAAATGATTGCCGTGATGTGCAAGTATGGTGAAATGGTTGCCGTGATGTGCAAGTATGATGAAATGGTTGCCGTGATGTGCAAGTATGATGAAATGGTTGCCGTGATGTGCAAGTATGATGAAATGGTTGCCGTGATGTGCAAGTATGATGAAATGGTTGCCGTGATGTGCAAGTATGATGAAATGGTTGCCGTGATGTGCAAGTATGATGAAATGGTTGCTGTGATGTGCAAGTATGATGAAATGGTTGCTGTGATGTGCAAGTATGATGAAATGGTTGCCGTGATGTGCAAGTATGATGAAATGGTTGCCGTGATGTGCAAGTATGATGAAATGGTTGCCGTGATGTGCAAGTATGATGAAATGGTTGCTGTGATGTGCAAGTATGATGAAATGATTGCCGTGATGTGCAAGTATGATGAAATGGTTGCCGTGATGTGCAAGTATGATGAAATGGTTGCCGTGATGTGCAAGTATGATGAAATGGTTGCTGTGATGTGCAAGTATGATGAAATGGTTGCCGTCATGTGCAAGTATGATGAAATGGTTGCCGTGATGTGCAAGTATGATGAAATTGTTGCCGTGATGTGCAAGTATGATGAAATGGTTGCCGTGATGTGCAAGTATGATGAAATGGTTGCCGTCATGTGCAAGTATGATGAAATTGTTGCCGTGATGTGCAAGTATGATGAAATGGTTGCCGTGATGTGCAGCGTGCTCGTGTGTTCTTTATGGCGAAATAAATATGTGAATAGAGTATGATGGTTGTTGCAGTCGTCGATAATAGTGTCGTCGGGCGGCGGGCGGCGGAGGTGGCGCCGGCTGCGCAGTATCTTCGCGCTGGTGTTCCGCCGCCGGCGACGCCCCCAGGCCTCGCCCTAGGCGCTGTCCACACAAACATCGCTACATCCCAACATGAGCGCGGAGAGAAGGAAGTAATAAGAAAACTCTCCTTATTCAATTTGAGTCACTCCATACAGATAGACCGATTTTATTGAAGCTTCTATATTACCGACGCTGCAATACATTAAACAACAATTGTAGATGATCATTTTCTTCTTCTGTAAGGTCACTTTTTTTTTTATAAACGGCCTGCACAGGTGGCTGTGCACAAACGTCCAGTGGAAGAGCAGACACAGCCAATAACACCATTCCTCGCCAAACCACGCTCAGAGAGGTGCCGTGCCAGCTATATGGCGAATGAAAAGATAGTAGTGTAATTTATGAAATGAAATGAGAGTTTATTTGCCGCCAGTTTAACAAGGCAAATACACGTTGACCAAGTAAGGCAAACATTTTAGCTCCACCTCATTCTAACTAAGCAATTAAAGAGAGATGAAACTAAAATGTTTGCCTTGCTTAGCCAACGTGTGAATCTGGCTTAACATAGAACATCAAACGATTGGCGACAAATTGGTCCCAACTCAGCTGATGCAATAGGAGACAACGACATTGTCTATTGCGCTGATTTGCAGTTGGACGCACTTTGCCGAGAAGTACGCAAACTTATAGGCTACAAGACAAGGCGTCATACAAAAAAAAATTAAACAGAAGATATAAATAGCACGACTAATCTAACTAAACTAACCACAGCTAAAGTAAAGAAACAATAATATTTAATTAACTTATACAATTACAAAAATTAATTTTTTACCTAAAGAAAAATATCTGTTTATTGACAGGCCTTTTGAAGAACCAACCCAATCTGATTTGTCAGCTGACAAACAGACTAGGATATAATGACATACTTTCAGGTTTTTCTTAACTCAAAGTATTTGGTACTTATCTGTCAAACATAATATTATAATATTTGTCGCTGAGGAGCCACATTGAATAAGGAAAGTGTGTGTGTGCATATTGTTTGTGTGTTGTATGTGATGCACATGTAACATGACAGTCAGTCAAAAGTCCTTTATCAATCAACAAAAACTGAAATCTTGTACGTTCAATTCACCCTGCTACACAGTAAGCAGTTCGTACGCGTTCGTGACGTACGGTAGGAATGCGAGAATATAATGGTGGTCTGCTGCACGGGCGGGGAAGCGGCAGAGAGTAAGTACCTGGCCCATTCTCGCTCGTTTCTACATACCACAATATGTCAGCCTCGGTAGCTCAGTGGTGCGGTCAGACTGTTGTTAAGCAACCCTGAGCGCGGTCAGTACTTGGATGGGTGACCGCTCGACCGTCGGAGGCTGACCGTGGTTCGGATTCCACGTAAAACTGTAGGTCCCTTCCCTTCTTACCTTACTAGGTGGTAGGGTTTATCCCGGCCGGATTGGTACAACCGGACTGAATGAAACGTCGGTCGAAATGGCTATGTAAATAGTACGTCTTTTGCGTCCAGTTCAGTGTAGCCGACATGGAATGAAGGGAAGCAAAGACATGGCACCTAGCTCACCCGGTGTTATGGGCTGACATCAGTTGTAGGTGTTGTAGCCAACAGTGTCAGTTTCCACAAAAAAAAAAAACGTACAACTCAGTTTTCAAATGATCGTAAAGGACGTTTGACGACGAACATACCAGTGAAGAAGATAATGTGCGCTTAATGCATGCAGCAGGACACATTGTGACGGTACGACAGAAGTGCTGAGAGTGTCCAGTGATTAGGAATGAGAGATAATAAACATTGACGGAGAGACGAAAAAGTTTCGGAACACAACAAGGTGACACTACATTTATAGAGTTAATAATGCGATGTGCTAATATGACAGAAAAGTGAAACTTTTAGTTTAACATATTAACTAAATGTTATGATAACAGGAAATAAATTAACGAAATTTATTTGGCAAACTGTATAAACAAGATGAAATAGATTGAAAGTTAGTCAGAATGTATTGTCCTATATAATATGATTGTGAATCTCACCAACCACGAGGACCAATGATTTACATTTTAATTTTTTCCATAATATTTACTCATGTTTTTAATCGACATTGTTTTTGAACTTGAAAAAGATTTGTTGTTGTATTTTTAATTTGTTAATTGACAATATAAAAGTTAGCTGTCAAAATTAGAACTTAATCAAACTGTAACTATATAATTCTAGATTTAAAATACATAGCTAGCCATAGAAGCTGATTGTAGCAATACTAATGTTGATTTAATTAACAAAAAAATTACATCCCAGTAGACGGCAAGTTACGACACATTTAGCCCCCTTTACGAGTGAAAAAGCAAACATTTTAGATGTTAATATAACATAACCAAGTAGGTATTTCAATGTTTTATAACGGCATAATGAATTCCCATTATATATATAAAAAAAAACACATTAGTGCAAATTGTTTTAGTACAAAATAATGTAATAAGTTCCTACATAAGAACAGCAATAATATGTTACATGCACTACAGATATATCAATCTATGAAGGTTGTCAGCGAGTGGCAAGGCACCCTCCTTGTCCCACTAGTGTCGTTGGAGGAACGCACCATCTCACCTACTGTTATTTGCAAAATAAAGTGAAACAACATGGTTCTATGTGGAAGCGTTGAGTTCACCATCGTCTCGCGATGTTATGAATAACTCAACTCAAAATTCTCAAAAATTTATGTATGGTTGAAAATACGAGTATGTCGTAGGCAGATCGTGTCAACACCAGCTTGGATTTGGAATCATTGTCGTAGCGTCAAATACGGACTGCTGAAAATTGTCATCATTTTGTTAGTGAATTTTCAATGCATGTATTGTTTAGTTAGTGTATATAACTAGCTTTTGCCCGGGGCTTTGCTTCGTGTGACTTTTTGCTCATAGCTCAGGCCGCCATATATTGTTCATATATTGACGTATGTTACACGGCCGGTCGTCCGTTGAAACTTCACTGTATTTATTAGGATTTCATCCATAGTAGTTCTTGAGGCTCACTATAGGCTACATACCATCACGCTAAATAGCAATAGAGCCGAGCAATATCAAAGAATAGTATCGACAGGAGAGAGAGAGAGAGAGAGAGAGAGAATACAAGAGAAGCGATCGTTTATTATCATATTTGAGTTTAAATCCTATTTGCTATTAAACGGAGTTTACCGCGAGCGAAGCCGCGGGAAAAAGCTAGTTTCACATAAAAGCTTACCGATGACTGAGCTATCAAATGTCAGCGTTCCATATTTGACACAATGATAATTATTCTAAATAAATGTTCAATGAGAGTGGATTTTGTTGAGACACGATTAGATTAGGATCAGTCCGGAAAAGTATTTATTCATAAATTGATATATATGTGTGTGTACCTGCCTGTAGGTTGTAATGAGTTACTTGCGGTCACCTCCCTGTATAGAGTTGTCGTGCGGCGTCCCCGCCCCCGCGCCGGCCGGCCGAGGGAGCGTGCAACGGTCTTCCAGCTTCTTGGAAACCGAATGAGCAATAAATAATATATAAAATACGAGGGTGGGTCAATAAGTCCGTGACTTTTTGAATGAAACACAGGTTTTTGGATAAAATATCATTTTATTTTTCTACATAGTCTCCTTTGAGCTCTATACACTTTGTCCAACGTTTCTCCAATTTTTTTATCCCTTCCAAAAAATAAGATTTGTCGAGGTCATCAAAATAGGTGTTTTTTTGTGAGATGATTTCATCGTTGGAGTCAAATTTCTTTCCGCCGAGCCATTTCTTCACGTTGGGAAACAAGAAATAGTCACTCGGGGCTAAATCCGGAGAAAAGGGCAGATGAGGGAGCAATTCGTAGCCTAATTCATGGATTTTTGCAATGGAAACTGCACATGTGTGCACCCTTGCATTGTGGTCGATTGTGAGCAAATGCGGCACCCATCTTGCGGAAAGCTTTCTCATACCCAAGTGATCATTCAAAATTGAAACCACTGAGCCATGTGAGATGCCTATAACTTCCACAATCTCTCGCACTTTCAATCTCCGATCGGCCAACACCATATCGTGAATTTTTTCAATTGTTTCGGGTGTAGAGACCTCAACTGGGCGTCCAGAACGTTCGGCATCTTCCGTGCTTGTACGGCCACAACGAAATTCAGTAAACCACTTTTTTACCATTGAAATTGATGGTGCAGAGTTCCCGTAGTTTTTATCAAGCTTAGCCTTGGTTTGAGTGATGGTTTTTTTCCGCAAAAAATAATGCTTAATGAGCACACGAAATTCACTTTTTTCCATTTTCTCCTCAAATCGCACAGTAGTCTGCTATCAATGGCTGTCAAACACAAACTAAATGACGCAGCTTGTTCAAAGTTTGCCAGGAGTCAATTGACAGATGCCTGCTGACAGGAGCAGTGTTGCCCTTTCAGATAAGAGGCGGGAAATTCAAAAAGTCACGGACTTATTGACCCGCCCTCGTATATTCACAGTCAGTCTATAATTTGTCTAGTTGTTAAGTGTTATATTGAATATTGAATGTTGGTGTCCGACGGCTCCGGTACGTTTGTTGGATGTATTTGATTGTGAAGTTTGCGACAGTTGTTGTAAATAATTTTTTTTTTGTGCAAGTGACATTAAGTATTCGCCATTCTGCAAAGAATGTTCAGGGTAGGTTTAGACCATTTATCAACACGGCAACGCAACGGTCGCGATGCGGCAGCAGTCTGTGGAGACGGCAACGGCATGAAAACGGCATGAAAGTGAATGGCATTTGTTTGATTGATAAAATCTGTAATGACAAATTCCGACAAAGAACCAAGGTAGTCGACATTGTTATGAAAATTAGCAAGGTGAAGTGGCAGTGGGCCGGGCACATCTGTCGCAGACCCGACAACCCCGCTGGGATAGAAGGTTGCTCGAACGGAGGTACGTGTGAGCAAACATAGCATGGGACGCCCCCCGGTCCCCGGCTATGTGGACAGAACAGACAACCTAAAAAGGTAGATGATAATGATGATAAAAATTTATTAAACGTATGAATTGCACTCGTTGGCGATTGAGCAAACCGCCTAGTGCTTCCATTCGCACAATATAGCAGAGTCTGTCGCTAACTTCACATTGTAAGCGGGTATGTAGGTATGTTCGGTTGGATACCGTAGGTATTATTACGTATAGACAGAAATACGCACAAATATATAACATGTAGTACGTGGTTGTATGTGTACGTGTGTGTGTGCATGTGTGTGCGTGCGTGTGTGTGTGGGAACCTTCCGTGTCAAATTAGGGTATCTTCGTATCGAGTAAGATTTTCTGAGCTTTGAAAATGTAATATTTTCTCATCTGGAATGACCTCTCATCACCGCTGTTACATTTAATATCTTACATTAGAATTGTTCTCTATTGACAAAATGTATTGGCAGTCTCTACGTGTAAGTTTAAAAGTTTATTAGTGTTGATTTAAAGTTACTAGTTCTAATTCAGTAATGTTTATTTAGCAAAATATCATTTTATTATAAATTATTTTGATCAGTGCATTATGACTTGTCTTAACGTCACGTTTGATGCGGGTTGCATAATTTTTTTCTGAAACTCAAGTGTATCGTGATTTTCATGACAAAATGGGATAAAATGGCCCCTTTTATATGAACTCAGACTTTCTTATGGAGTGTGTGAGTTCGAATTTTTCTAGACATTTTTCATGGTTTTTTTAAGTAAAGATTTTTGAAGGAGAGTAGATATGCGAAGGAGGCGTGTCCGCGACACGGTTATATGGGCAGATTTCCCCATATTAACTATCGATGTGTGCTTGAGCGCACGTGGATGCAATACTTTGGATTGGCCAACAATCGCTGCTGCGAATGTGTACGTGCGTTCGTGTGTGTGAATTGTGATTGTGTGCGTTCCGAAACTGGCGACAGCGGTTCCGATACGAGGGGGCGTGTATGACACACCTTCTCTCCTTCCAAGATCTTTGTTTTTTATGCTCCCTGTGACAGTTTATTATGCTATAGTATTTATTGGCACTTTGAATGTAAGGAGCAATAACAAATTAATATATAAATAGAATTATGTCGCGTGATGTCTACGTATAATAAATATAACTAATAACGTTTTCTAGAGTCCACATAAGGATGTCATTTGTCATAGTATCTAGTTTGGCTTCTTCCCAAAGTTTGATGTTGTGTTTTTTGTTGTTTGTCGTCCAAATTCTATATCATGTCATGACAGATTTGTCTATATATGTCAAATCTGTTTAAAGTCTAGTCTGTTTCTTGTTCCGCAAAGCCGGTACGGTTCGGTTCATCGGGAAACTGAACGGGGCGTCTGGAATCCGGCTTCCATTTTGAATATGAAATAATTTTCGTTGTGTCAAATATGGAATTCTCACGGTTCGCAGTTGTCATGAGCAAAGTTTAATTTTAAATCATGGAGCCTTTCAAAATCAATCAATGTGTAGAAATCGTAAAAATTCGCTAGTGAAATGTTGGGTATTTTCCATTGTAGACAATACGAAAAAAACCCCACATTTTGACTGTAGGTCTGCATACATCTGCACGTTTAGAAGATACAAATTGACACAACATCTGAAGCCAGCAGACCACGGGAGTCAACAAGTAATTAGTAATAAAAAAAATCAAAATTAATATATAATAAATAAAAAAATATTGCATTACGTTACTGTCTGCAAAGTTTTGTACTGTTTGCACCATTTTGGTAGTAAATTTTCATAATTTCCAAGAGGCAGTGCGTTTTGTGTAATCAGTACCCTAATCACGAGATTTAACCTACTACGCTACGCTTCGCTACGCCGTGTTCTCCGCATCATTTTGTATGGAGAAACGGAGCAGCGCCTCTAGTGATAGATTTGCGAACTTCGTTTCTCCATACAGAATTATGCGGAGAACACGGCGTAGCGTAGTAGGTTAAATCTCGTGATTAGGGTACAAATCATCCATGATTTGATCTCGAAGCTTGCTGACGAATGACGACACTTATGAAACGTCAGCGTTGCGTATTTGACAACGAAAATGATTCCAAATTCAAAATTAAAGCCCGTTTCGAAACATCCTTTACAAGGCTGAAAGTATGAGGTTACTAATACAAATGTTATAAAACCGTACTATTTTAAAACATAGTATGTAGAGTTAGGGGAAGCCTATTCTATGTACAATCGTATTTAAACATGTCATTGTCTAGTTGTCGAGGCTCTGAGAAGCCTGTCTTGAGTAGTAGGTTGGGTAGAGGAGTACTAATAGGCCTAATTTATCTGTAGTGAGATGGAGTACATTATCCAAACGGAATGCAATACCAACAAATGCCTTTTCATTTGATACTAGTGTACCTGGAGCGAAGGGTGTGTTGAGGTCTCGCAATTTGGACCTGATCAGATGGTTTTTAAGCTTAAATTTTAAGAACCACAACACAATAAGTAAAACATTAGCGTCTCCCCCCCGGGTGGTATATCTCTGTTGGTTTTAAGAATTTGTGAGACATTCAGAATGTCACTTAGCGCAAAGGGATTTAGTAAAATGTTTACATACTAATAAACCATCACTCTGTATCCCGGCAATCGAGGTAAGCAGAGTAATAGGTGTTGTGCTGCAAGAATTCTGGCTATGTATGTAACATTGAAAATAATTTAGACAAGATGAGGGAACACAATTATTACCCACAATAATTGAACAACTTTTCAATTACTTCAAATGCTTATTATACCTACGTACATTGTTATAAGAACATAATTAAAATTCAGCAAGTTTTATAAATTGTTATAAAACTTGCTGAATTTATTATTTTCAATAATTTTATTACCTAGAGGAAAAACATTTATTTTGATCATAAAAAAATGTTTATTAGTAAACTAAATTGTTGAAGGAAGTTATGCCAAAAAGATCCGACCATTTGATTGATCCAACTCATCGATTGTTCTTGTGAATCAATGCAGATAAAAGGATTGCTAGGCAGAGGGTTCTTTGGCCATCCAATATTTAACCTACTTGCATAGTTTCAAGCGGTATTTTTTTTGCAAAATTTCGTGATTTTCTCTCTCATTTGATATGGCTCATTTCTTTTTGGCGTAACTGCCAAAATAAACAATAACATGAATGAACTACTTATCTGTAGGTATGTACGTCAGTATATTATAGTGGTTATACAAGATCCCAGGCAGCGCATAAAATAGTCATCTATTAGGAACATTATGTAGTATTCTGTAAAGATAGGTATACCAGATGGCATATAACTTGGACCAGTTTGCGCAGATATGGAAGTGTAATTGGGAGCGAACGGCGCACCGTTCGCGGTTCGTAGGGCGGCGGGGGCTGGCCAACCAATCACGCTGTCTTCAGGCGCTCTCCCCGCCGTCGCATCCCGCGCCCTCCACCAATGATAGCCATCGGCTACTGCACTGGTCCAAGTTATGAGTCACGCACGACCCGTGCACCCACCGACTTCACCCACCAGTGGGTACACGGGGAATTCATATTCACCCGTGCACCCACATGCCGTCTGGTAAATTAAATGGTATACTTAATTTTATATTTTTACGTAGAGTACGTCTTCATTTCGAGTTGTATTAGTGGCTATATAGTGGCAATGATAGCTAGACGTATTCTACGTGAAATTTGCGGTCGTGTCACTTGTCACAACCCCATCTTTTTTTTTTATAAAATTGGGACATAACTGGCTAATTCCACGTATTTCTACTGGTGCAGTGTTTGATATGTTCGAAGTGTGGACGCAATGTTTGCAGTTAAAGTTTGTTGGTTACTCATTCGCAACTGTTTCAAGAGCAGGTTAAGTTTTTAAAGCAAACTAGAATGAAACTGCATAGTCTAGGGTTCGTCCTAAATTGAACCAGAACCCAAAAGTAGGCGAGGCCGATTTGATGAGTTGTTCGAGTTTATTGCAGTTGTAGACCATTTTTTAAATCAATAAATGTCATGTTTAATACATTGATGGTTTTTTATTTATTTATACACGGTGTTGCAACCCCAACCGTAAAACCCGAAAGGGGGTGAGTCTGTACGTGAAATAGAACTTTTGTTCTACAACTTTTTAATTTGAAGAAAACATTTTTCTCCATACATTTTGAGAATAGGTATTTAAAATTTGTATCATCATCATCATCATCATCAGCCTGTATCGGTCCACTGCTGGACATTTAAAATTTGTATGGAAAAACAATTTTTTTTTGTTTCAAAAATTTTTTTTTCGCCACACAAGTTGTTTAGTTTCACATATAGAATAACCCCCTTATGTCAGTTAAAAATTCTCTTTCGGGAATTCTGAAAAAAATTCTCGGGAATTCCGGGATTCAAGAAATATTTCCTTGTAGTGATATAGTTAATAATGTTTGCCACTTGTAACATGCTGTAATTAATGTATGAATACTTTATTAAAAATCCCAAAAATTCTTTTCAATTCTAAATAATTATACCAATAATTTTTTTCAAAATAATTTTTGGGTCTTAGATAAGGTACATTACAGCATGTTACAAGTGCCAAAAGGTACTATATCACTACCATGACAATATATTTCAGATCCCGGAATTCCCGTGAATTTTTTAGAATTCCGAAAGAGGTGGTTTTAACCACTCCATGTTATGTCTTCTCGCCAACACTAAGTGATAATGACACATATTCTGTGAAGATTTCAACCGGCTACCTATTACGGTTAAAAAAACCAGTTCAAAGCCGACAACAGAACGGACAGACAAAATATAAAGACAGACGGCGGCGTAGGCTTAGTAATTATAGGCTTCCGTATGGATACGGAGCCCTAAAAAGGCTCAAACTGTGGAGATTAAAAGCTAACCAAAGCAAGTCTACTCACGTAATCTTTTTTTTTTATGTAATCCGGTATGGTTGGCTGAGTCGGAGGGGCCAAAGCACGTGCTCCGACCAGCCAATATCACCTCCGAGAAGGTAGGTGCCATACCGGAGACTTCCCTGGATTGCTGGATAAACTGGACTAGAGGAGAACACAACCGCGGCTGCTATGCGGCCATCTTACATCCAGTACGGTGGCACCAACCCAGTCGGCTACAATTTGAGCCTACCACCTAGTAAGGGGCAAGGGAAGGGACCTACAGTTTTACACCGGTTCCGAACGGTGAAGCAGCAGGTGTAGGTATGCACGTAATTTTTTTCGTCAGAAAAAACTCATTGGTACACGCCGACCGGATTCGAACCTCCGACCTCTCGCATGAGAAGCCGATGCCCAAACCACTCGGCCACCCGCCGCTTTACGCTCAGAAAAGATACATGAAGAAATCGAAAACGACGAAGAAATCCCTTTATTTATGGAAACTGACACGGTTGGCTATATCACCTACTACCTACATCCGAGATGTCAGCCCATAACACCTTGGGTGAGCTAGGTGCCATGTCAGTGTTTCCCTTCGGTCGTTTGTATTTGTATTTATTTTTTATTGTACACCATTTTACGATAAAATAAGGTACAAAAAGGTCGGCTGAATGCAGATCTGCCTTATGTATGTTAGAGCAAACCTTTGGGATGTGGTAAAGGGTGTATAAGTAGGCGCACGGATAATGAGGTCGTGCCGGCTACACTGAACTGGACGGAAAAAAGAACTATTTACATAGCCGTTTCAACCGACCTTTCATTCAGTGTGGTGGTGGTATCAGCCCTGGCGGAATAAACCCTACCATCCAGTAAGGAAGGAAGGGAATCGACCTACGGTTTTACGTGGAATCCGAACCACGGTCAACCTCCAACGGTCGAGCGGTCACCTATCCATCCACTGACCGCGCACAATGTGTTTATGATCCGACCGACACTCGACCGACCGCACCACTGAGCTACCGAGGCTGACAAGTTTCACGAAAATACTTTTTTTTTATGTAATCCGGTATGGATGGCTGAGTCGGAGGGGCCAAAGCACATGCTCTGACCCGATGCTCCGACCATCAATATCACCTCCGAGAAGGTATGTGCCATACCGGCGACTTCCTTGGATTGCTGGCTAATACTGGACTAGAGGAGAACACGACATTCTTCCTGACTTCTCCGAAACTAACGGGTGTCAAAAGAAAGAGTTTCATCAGCTTTATCGGAGCAAGAACAAATCTTCTATAAAGGGGATTCCATTCAAGAAAGGGTCACACCTGGATACCCCCGAAAGCGGAAACCGTAAGCAGGAAATACTGACGGAGACCACGCCCATGGAATTCTAAGTTCAGAAATCCATACCTACACCCTACAGTCCACTTCAGCTTTCAAAATCACCATTTTTGGTGCTATGCGGCCATCTTACATCCAGTACGGTGGTATCAACCCAGTCACATCACCTAGTAAATGGCAAGGAAAGGGACAACAGACAGTTTTACACCGGTTCCGAACGGTGAAGCAGCAGGTATGAAAGTAATTTTTTTCGTCAGAAAAAACTTATTACACGCCGATCGGATTCGAAACTCGGACCCTTCTATTCTCGATGCTCGGACCACTCGCACGAGAAGCCCATGCCCAAACCACTTGGTCACCCGCCGCTCTTGGAAAGCACCTGGACAGAAGACTGACACGGTGAAAATACATCTGAACCAAGAGAAAACTTGACGCTGAACTACGCAGCCTCTATTGGTTGACCACAGCAAAATTATGGTATAACTACCTATAAAGCGATTATAAAACCAATCAGGACATACGGTATCATACAGCTTTGCGTTCCAGCCACCAAAGTAATATCTAAATACTTGAGAGATTCCAGAACAAGACCCTGAGAACAATGTTCATTATCCCTCAATGTATCAGCAACAAATTATGCACATAATATCTGCATACACATTTTGCTCTCTACTACGTCTATGAATGTATATCTCTACTTCTTATAAAAGGGAACATCCGTCTGTATGTAATGTTTGAGGTAAACTCCGGAACCACTGAACATATTTGCACCGGCTTGCACCAATGTAAAGAGTAGTTCTTGAGGCTCACTATAGGATGTATTGTATAGCATCACGCTAAATAACAATAGGGCTGAGCAGTATTGAAGAAAGTATAGTATGAACGGAATTTAGTGTCGAATGGTAATGCCGGATGGAGAGGGCTGGGACGGAGTTTTTGTTTTTATGTAATCCGGTATGGGTGGCTGAGTCGGAGGGGGGCCAAAGCGCATTCTCCGACCAGACAATATCACCTCCGAGAAGGTAGGTACCGGAGACTTCCCTGGCTGGCTATACTGGACTAGAGGAGAACACAGCCGAGGCTGCTATGTGGCCATCTTACATCCAGTACGGTGGTACCAACCCAGTCGGTTACAATTTGAGCCTACCACCTAGTAAGGGGCAAGGGAAGGGACCTACAGTTTTACACCGGTTCCGAACGGTGAAGCGGTAGGTGTAGGTATGCACGTAAATTTTTTCGTCAGAAAAAAATCATTGGTACACACCGACCGGATTCGAACCTTGGACCTCTCGCATGAGAAGCCGATGCCCAAACAACTCGGCCACCCGCCGCTTAACGGGGTGAGGGGGAGCGACGAGGGAGCGAGGAAGGGGGGGGGGGGGGGGGGGGTTGAGAGAGAGAGAGAGAGAGAATATAAGAGAAGCGATCGGTTATTATCATATTTGCGTTTAAATCGGATTTGCTATTAAACCGAGTCAAAAGCTGGTGAGAAATAAATAACTTTGACTTTAGTTAGTGGAATTAGTCTAGTTAGTAAGGGTGGTTGTTCCGTCAATACTAGCGAGCGACTGCCTCTTAAGTACTACTTTCTCCTGCCTGCAGAGAAGAGGTAGGGTAGGGTAGGACCTGTTGCGCGGGGGATGTGAGGTAGTGTTGTCGGGGGGCGGGACGGGAGGGGGAGTTCAGCATTTCATCGGGACACAGTGGAAAGTCTGCTCACTCCTCATTTCAGCCGAGAGCACAGCCAGCCGGTCAGTGTTGGAGCGAATCTCGCCCGGTGCGGTCGTCTGGTTGTACTCCGAGAGAGTTGACGAGTTCTTACGCGATTCGGTGGCCGGTATGATGTGATGAAAGCCTGATCGGTACAAAAATACAAAACTACTAATACTGCAATAGCTAATGCATTTAAGATGCTACAATTTAAAGTAATTTAGTAGATTCTTATCTATGCAACTTTTCAGTAACTATTTAAAATAGTTACGTACATAATTCGAAAATAGGAAAGAGAAATATACAAAATTACAGGTTTTAAATTTGGTAAAATTTCGCTTATTTTCTTAATGTACTGGATTGTGTAAGGGAATATTAATTGTAAGGCAGGCACCGCAATGCAATCAAGTCTATTGAACTTTTTACAACACATAACTTCTTAAACTGTAATGCTAAAAAAGTATTCACCAACCAGTTTCATCAGTCATTTTAAGTGATTTCAGCGATCTGACTGTACGTAAGGTAAGGTTCAGAATAATTTATTCTCTGGATTAATTTTCTTATCTAATTCTAACTAGGTACTTGCAGATAGGCTAATTTTCATCATACACTCCAAATCTGAGGTGGGTAATACACACATGCGATTCAATATACGAAAGTGAGACCGCTTGTACCTTTACATTTTACTTTTAGAACAGATGTAAGAGCTACTGAAATATGAAAAAAACCATACTTCAAATAACACTCACTAGAAGAAGGTGTAATACCAAGTGGCTCTACCAAAGTCCACTTGCTTTACCAAAGTCCATACAAACTCTGTGAAACATCAGTCTGTTGCTACATCAAAATCCTATAGGTATCTAAGTGTACCAAAGTCCAAAGTTAATCTACGAAACTGCAGTGGCTCTACCAATCAAAGTTTAGTTAAATCGTCAATAAAGTCCAGTTTATCAAAGTTCAATTACTCTACCCAAGTCCAGTTTACTAAAGTCCAGTTACTTGATCAAAGTCCCGTTTGAGACGAAACTTCAGCCTAATAATATACCGTAGTCCATTTCAAGTTCCAGTTACTCTACCAAACTAAAGTTGCTGAACCAAATTCTAGTTAATCTGCCAAACTCCAGTTAAACAAACATTTTTCAGTTATCTTATCCAAGTCCAGTTTACTAAAGTCCAGTTAGTTTATCAAAGTCCAGTTAGAGACGAAACTTCAGCCTTATAATATACCATAGTTCAGTTCGACATCCATTTACTCTACCAAACTACAGTTACTAAACCAAATTCCAGTTAATCTGCCAAACTCCAGTTAGACTAAACATTTTCAGTTATTCTACCAAAGTTCAGTTACTCTACACTTCAGTTGCTCAACCGAACTCTTAGTTCTGATAGTCTCAATCAAAATTAACCCACTACCGACGGCGCGGCGCGGCGCGGTGGCGTGAGCGAGCGATGCTGTTGGTGCTCGTGTTGTGCTCGCTGCTGTTGCTCGCGAGCTGCAAGACCGTGTACAACGTGGGTGTACTGATGGCCTCACACCTGGACTCGCCTTTCGACCTGGAGCGCTGCGGGCCGGCCGTCGACCTGGCGCTGCAGGAGGTCAATGAGAAGTACCTCGCTCATCACGACATACAGCTGAAGAAGATACAGGCCAGGTGCGTTGGATGGTGTTTGCTTCATGTCTGTGCATTTTTATTATTATTTTTTTTTATGTAATCCGTTATGAGTGGCTGAGTGGGAGGGGCCAAAGCACATGCTCCGACCAGCCAATATCACCTCCGAGAAGGTAGGTGCCATACCGGAGACTTCCCTGGATTGCAGGCTATACGCAGGACTAGAGGAGAACACAACCGAGGCTGCTATGCGGCCATCTTACATCCAGTACGGTGGTACCAACCCAGTCGGATACAATTTGAGCCTACCACCTAGTAAGGGGCAAGGGAAGGGACCTACAGTTTTACACCGGTTCCGAACGGTGAAGCAGCAGGAGTGGGTATGCGCGTAAATTTTTTTGTCAGAAAAAACTCATTGGTACACGCCGACCGGATTCGAATCTCGGACCTCTCGCATGAGAAGCCGATGCCCAAACCACTCGGCCACCCGCCGCTTGAATGTTTTATTGAAAGCGCGACATGTGGCGCTAAGCCCCACATAAGGTGTCTAACGACGCCTATGGAAATTCGGTCGTAAGTGGGTGTTGCGAATGCCCATATTCACGCCCATCTTGAAGGACCTTTGATTTTATATTGAAAACACTTAAAAATTTTATGTTTTCACGTAAAATATGTTGGCGCATTTTTCTGCGGTTTTAAAGGCGGACTTATTTCAGAGTGTAATTTATTTTAGTCAATCATGTACATGATCAACAACTACAAACGCTACGTATAGCATTTCTAACCATTCATTATCCAAAGGGGTAATTTTTCGTGCATAGCTACGAAGAAGTGCATAAAATCTGTTTGATTATTTTACCCAGAATCCCTTTAACCTGGGGGTCTTCAAATGTCGTATCAACAGGTTCAGACAGTCCAAAAACAGTCCGCAAATCTGCTGGCATCACTTTTGCGAGGATAAGTAAATATGATTAGAATTTGATTCGACTAGCTAGACTCTAGCTAGAGCATTGGTCCTTCGCTCGGCACAGCCACCCAGGCTGGTTTTCACAAAACATTATGTCTCTTGATATTTATGTCTTTTGTATATTTTTTTTCAAATTGTAAAGCTTTTGGACTTATAAATTTTTGCAGAATGTTTTGTTATATTTCTTTTATTTATTCATTTTCGATTAGATATTACATATTAAAAATTACAGCCGTTGCCTCTTAAACTAAAAGGGATTAACTTATTAGAGAACACCAAATTGCCAAAACAATTGTTTTATTTTTAAATATTGAAATCAATGGTTTTATTTATAACCTGCTCGTTTTAGGTGATCAAATAAGATTCACCGCACACGAGCGATAAAACTGTCGGTCGGTCGACTCCATCCCATAATAACCCTACGTTACATGGGGTCAATTTGTGTAAAAGGTAAAGTTGTCCTACCGCTGAGTCGCCGGTGTGCGGGAGGTCTGTATGTAGATACATCCTTTGTATTTTGATAGGTGAGTAAGGCTCCATTAAATTTGCATGGGAATGGTTCACGTGCAGCTTCCCACAGCGCACCTTTCAAGGTCTTGCGAGCGTTTAGGATTTCGGAGCAGATCCAGTCGGCAACACTTGGAACTTATGCAGTGTTCAAAAATTCGCCTGCTTTAAATAATTTTTGCAAGCATTTTGTATGTAACTCTAACTGGAGTCTGTTGTACATTGACTGCGTGCGCACTACGATACCGGCACGGCAACAGCGGCACACGGCACAACCACGGTACGGCAGCAGGCAGTGGCGGGGTAAGACCTAAATGTGATGTGGGCAAGATATATTTTGCGAGGCCCTCTCCGGTGGCATGGATTTTATGGATTTTCACTGTTGAAATGGATTTACGGTATACTGATCAAATCAAACATTTTTGTCGGCATAACTTTCTTCGATAAAAGTAAACATAAGCAAATTGCAATAAAACAGCCTTCACTATCTCTGTCCTGTGCTCCCGCGTGTCTGATAAAGGCTTTAGTTTGCTTTGAATTAAGTCTAAACATGTTTACTCGGGGTCTCTTTTAATAGATCTAGCTGAATATTTTTCATGAATCAAAGCTGCATGAACTTTCGAGGCGCGAGGCCCCTCGGGCCGCGAGGCCGTGGGCGGTTGCCCACGTCGCCCGCGCCTTGCGCCGCCTCTGAGCAGAGAGACACAAATATAATGAAACGTCTCGTCACGCAGCACGCAGCAGGCACGGCGGTACCTCTGCACTCGCCGGCGACGACGCGACGGTTACGTTACCGTCACGGTAACAGGCTTTCACACATTTGTGTTTCCCCGCTTCCGTGCCGTGCGTGATAGAGCCGTGGTCGTTGTCGTGCCGTTGTCGTCGCGTTGTCGTCTATTTATTGCGCAAGCAGCCAAATGACTGAACAGTTGGGAGGAACAAAACGTAGCACCTGCACCGCCCGAGGCGCCAGTCCACACAACTCAAAATGAGAATTCCCAAGTAAGCAATTTGCGTAACATTATCCCTTCATTCAACATGTTTGCTTTACTGCCCCACAGCGGCGGAGCAACAGCCAAAGGGAGGTTTATGTGTTTATATTATTTAGCGTAAAGACCAGGGGCGTATCACCAGGCCTCACGCACTCTATGTACTTGCGCGCGCTAACTACCTACCGCCCAGCGGGCCGCCGGCGGTCTGATTCAGTGAAAATTCGTCAGCCGCGCGAAGCATACCTACACGCTCGCCCACGCTACTGCAAAGCAATAATCACTTTACACTCGATCGTTTAGGTACATTTTCGCACGCAGCGATTGGCGACATGAAACAGTAGGCTATTAAAGCCGAAGGTATGGAACTTTTTCTATGGAGTGATTTATCTGTTACGAAGTAACTATTAAGTAATCTGTGGTATCACCTCGTATAGCTCATCCACGTAGAGCGGAGAAAGACGGCGAGAAAACGATTTGTCTCTTTTTAACACATTAGGGCCTTATGCAACGCTTCCTCTTACCGCTCGCTTGTGCGCGCTAGGCCAATCATATTCCTTTATAAGTTCATATTCCTTTTGGCGGAGCAAGCGCAGAGCTTAGCACCGCGTCTATCTAGTTTGGTACGGTCTTTGCGTGGCTCGGGGGGCGGCGACGACGCGGCGCCTCAAGATTCAGATATACGCCACTGGCCTTGCTTGCTCCCGAGTCCCGAGTCTCGACCTTATTACAGGAACTAGCGAAACGAGATGCCCTTGATCAGATGCTGGAGCGCAGCCGGAATACCAACCACGCAGTTTTGCTACATCATGTCCATATCGAGGTTGTGGGAGGGAAGTAGGTATACATACTCGTATGTATGTGTTGAAAGCTCATTTTTAAGCTTCCGTACTCCCGTACTGCCTTAATTTTATTATTATATAGACAGCCTAGCCGAAACAACATTACAAAAAACACAAGTCAAATATTACACCTATAAACGTATTTCCACTAAAAAAATACATAAAATTATAGCGTGGAAAAATTTACAGAATGTTAGGTCTATTACTAAGCCTACAACGTCTGTCTGCCTGACTGTCTGTCTGTCTGTCTGACTGTCTGTCTCTCTGTCCGTCTGTCCATCCGTCCGTCCGTCCATCCGATGGCTGTATCTTTGGAACCGTAACCGTAATAGCTAGCCGATTGAAATTTTCACAGAATATGTGTTATTTTGGCGGATATAACAACAAATAATAAAATTATAACACCCCTCCGTTTTTTTCGTCGGGGGTTAAAAATTTAAATGTTAAAAATAAGGGTGATCCTCATACAAGAAGAAAGAAGAATGTTGAAGGGTGAATGAAAGACGGGTGTTATAAGTTTAGCGTGTGTGTGTGTGTGTGTGTCTGTGCATTGTAGCTCCCAAACGGATGGACCGATTTGGATACGGGTTTTTTCTTAGAAAGCTGGTTTAATCGGGATGGTTCATAGCTATGTTTGTAATCTAGTAATCAAGTTATTATGTAATCAAACAATTAATTATCTTAAAAAGTACACCGATTTGCATGCGGTTTTTTTTAAAAAGCTTGAAATAAAACTTTAATTACAAATTTAAAAAAAAGACCAACTCTTAAAAAGTACCTAATAAATTATTACAGTTAACTTATTTAAAGGAGTCAGGGGACCGCTAAGCAAATAAAATATAAAAACTCAAGAGCTGCGCAGGAATTTTTGTGATTATTGAGTCTTGTTATATCGTCGGTGTGCAATAAAATATAGTATAACTACTGATATTACGTTGGCGTAAATAAAAATTTAATTAAATAATATACTCGGGATCGACTGGAAATCGAACGCCTTCCGCGCGCGACAGAGGCATGCGAGGTTGCCTGTCAGCTGGCTAAGCCAGTGCCGGATTAAGCCACCGCGAGCCCTGTAGCAAATAGTGTCAAAGGGCCCTTCCTTTCTTAAAGGACCAATCACCATCATCACAAATTATATATGGGATGCGTCTGTAATAACGAAATTTTCGATAATTTTCTGCACTGGTGGTTTACATTAATCAAACTACGAGCAAATTCTCTGTTTCGGATATGTTTATCTGTATGTCTGTTTATCCGGACATCACGTTGGAACCGCTGCTTCTAACGTCGTCGTGCAGTTTTCACCACTAAATAAAAACTCATCTAAAAAGTGCTCTTGCCAATATCATCACGCTCAATTATCAAAGAGCTGAGCAGTGACGAAAAATTTCAACTTATGTACATATTACAATTTATATCCCCACGAGAGGCGGACAGACCGGAGGGAGGGTAAGATCATGTACGTACACATACATCATCTAGTGCTCAAACAAACAAACAAACAAAATCATTTATTGTGTAAATTAAATTAAAAGATACATTCAGATGTGTTTTATAGTACGAGGAAAGAAAGTAAAAAAAAAATTCTTTTACATCTGTCTGTGCAGATATATAAATTCGGATTTTTCCAAGCGCGGAGCCTCCGGAGTAGCCGTGCCCGCAGCATTTTTACTCTTGCTACAGATATAGTTCAATCCACTAAGGCGCGCCCCACCCTTCCTCCTAATCGCTTAAAGTGCAAGTGCGTAACCTGCTGCTAGTGTGTTAGTTCTATCGTTACACACTACTACGATTATGAGTCCACACGCACACCAAAATGCATTGGCCAATCACGAGAGAGCCTCACGTGTCAAATATGCTCGGGTCAAACTCTCCGCACCCCGCACGCACCGCGCGACCCGCCCGCACAAAAAGTAGTGGGGCGCGTCTTCGTGGATTGAACTATATGTATATGGTTAATCCGGCACTGGGCTGAGGCAGTGCGCTTGTGAGCCTGTAACAGGCAGTAGCGGCAGGGCAGGGCGGGTGTGTGATGTCGGTGCAGACTGCATGGTACTTGCCACTCTACCTTCTATTGCATTCCGCAACACTCTCAACACTCTATCGTACGGTCAGCAATTCTTTTAAGAGAAACCCAGTATTATTATCACGACGAAGGATCATCATGACCGAAAAAAATAATACTATATAGGTATTAAATATTCTGTTCAATTCGCGATCCTATTGCGTCCTATTGATTTTCTAACTTCCTGTATTTTCAGTAAAGATTCAATTCTACAGGTTCAAATTACCGCTTGTGGCCCGGTACTTCAAAAGAAAATTCCCACTGAATCTCTCCCCGTGCACGTCGCAAAATGCGACTAAGGGATAAGGACAAGATGCCGTGTTAAAGGGCGACAGGATACCACCTCTCACCTTTACACGGTCCTTTCAGTCATGCAGTAGGTGGGTAACTGTCATCGAGCCTTCTTGCTGCTTAATAAAATTGTCTTGTCCTAATATTTTGCTAAACGTGGTGGTCGGTGTTGTCCTGTAACTCATCAGATTTCTTGCAGCACAACACCCCGGTTACTCTACTTACCCCGATTATCGGGATACAGTACGATGGTATGTAAGGTTCAAAGTTTAAATTGGCAATATTTTGGTTCGACATGTATTGGTGACGTCGCGTGCCCTGAACGGCGGCGCAGCTCTGAGTTTTATTTTATTAACTTAGCGGACGCCGACGCCTTTAAGTACTAAACAGAAATTATTTTTGACTTCTTAAGGGTAGTTGATGTGTCGGGGGGATTTTTTAAATTTGTAATTAAACTTTTTACCTTACTATGTATGTGGTAGGGGTCACCGCACTGAATGAAAGGTCGGTCGAAACAGCTATGTATATAATGTTGTAGGTGAGGTAGCCAACCGTGTCAGTTTCCATAAAAAAATACATTTTAGTAAATAAAGCTCTCGCACTCATTAGGAGTTCGTACCTTATTCACAACAAGAGAGTGAAAACGGAGTCCGCAAACTCGGACGTATCGTTGGTTCATTGAGCCTGTTTTATCGGTGCTACTATGGCCACTGCTCTGACGAACTTGCTTCCCTTATCCCTCCTCCTCATGTTCGCCTTCGCCAAACCCGCCATACTCTCGCGGAACACCCCTTTGTAGTCGACAGAAGAGTTCTTCGAACTGCACGATTCTCTAAATCGTTCTTGTGCCGCACTGCAAAGGTGTGGAACGGGCTCCCAGGGAATATCTTTCCCCACTCCTACATCCACGGATATTCAAATCGCGGGTTAATAGCCTTTCCCCAGCAACATTAGTCCACCTCCAAGCCGGATTGGCACTCCTCGGCGGTGAAATTGGCTGCGCCTGAGGCTTCGACCTGGGGCAGAGCCACCCAGTTCGGAAGCAATAAAAAAAATCACAGATTTCGTGCCTTACACGACTATCGAGCACATTGAAAATGAATCTACGGAATTCGAAAAAATATTGTCGCTGAGCGACACGAGAAAGTCGGGATAATGAAAAGGTTAGTTGGGTTCTGATGATGGAGCCGGAAGGAAGCCATATGATAAGCCCATCGTGTTTGGGCTCGTTGGATTTGTCTTCGCAAGTACTCTAGTCATATGTTATTTCCAGGGTCTCCTGATGATGGAGCCGGAAGGAAGCCATAGGAACTCCTAAACTACACATGATAAATCCACCATATTTGGGCTCGTTGGATATAGGAATATCATGTGTGGTTTAGGAGTTCCTATGGCTTCATTCCGGCTCCATCATCACGACCCTGACATCATATATGACAAGAGTACTTGCGAAGACAAATCCAACGAGCCCAAATACGATGGGCTTATCATGTGTACTTTAGGAGTTCCTATGGCTTCCTTCCGGCTCCATCATCAAACCCCAACTAACCTTTTCCTTATCCCGACTTTCTCGTGTCGCTCAGCGACAATATTTTTTCGAATTCCGTAGATTCATTTCCAATGTGCTCTTATTCGTGTGAGGCACGAAATCTGTGAATTAATTTTTTCACAAAGGTTGATATTTTAGGCTCAAATTATAGCTGACTAAATTATCCAGAGGAGTTTTTCTCAAATTTTTGATATCATTCTTCGTTTCCAAAATATCGAGCTCCAAAATCAAAAATTCTTTTTTTTTTCACAATTTCGGCCATTACTTTTTTTGTTTTTTACTTTCTCGAATAATTCTTTTTGCACCTTATAGCTCCCATGAATACGCGTCTTTTGAGCCTTTTTTAAATATCATATCTTCACAACTCTCCGAGATATATGGGGATCGCACTTTTTCGTGAAATCGGGGCCTATACTGAAACTAACCAAAAGACATTTTCAATGTCAAAAACCGTCATTCAATACAACAAAACAATACACCTAGAATGTGTAAGTACGCTGCGAGTATGCAAACCCTACATGCTGTCAACGCGAAGCTGTCTAACTCTGCGTAGCGGAGCGGAGGCAGGCTGTGCGTGTCCGCACATAGACGCGGCAGCTCGATTCGTTTGCCGTATGGATTTGCGCTTATAACTTTCTAACGTCTTTGATTGATGTACTTTCATATCAAATAGATCCTTCGAATACTTAACTAAGTATAGCTGCGGGATGTAGATGTATTGTAATTGTATTTTTTTTTAATGCGACGTTTTCAAGTCTGACGAATATAATTTATAACATAATAATATTTTCTTGTGAATTTGTCAGCCTCGATAGCTCAGTGGTGCAGACAGTCAACTGTCGCTATTGAATGTTAAGCAACGCTGGGCGCGGTCAGTACTTGGATGGGTGACCGCTGACCGTTGGAGGCTGACCGAGGTTCGGATTCCTCGTAAAACTGTAGGTCCCTTCCCTCCTAATCTTACTCGGTGGTAGGGTTTAACCCGCCCGGGTTGGTACCACCGCACTGAATGAAACGTCGGTCCAAACGGCTATAATTAGTCTGTGTTTTCCGACCAGTTCAGTGTAGCCGGCACGATCAAAGGGGGAAGCACTGACATGGCACCTAGTTCACCCGGTTTTATGGGCTGACATCACGGACGTTGTAGGTGATGTAGCCAACCGTGTCAGTTTCCATAAAAAAAAAAAAAAAATTTGCAGCAAAATTATTGAAGTTACTCAAAAGGTTTCTTCTAGTAAAATAATTTAAAATACTTTATGTAGATAATAATTATTAATTTTATCAATGTTATACATTTGTTAGTTAGGTTTTAATTATTTAGTTATTATTATTAATATTATCTATTCGAATACTACTTTGAAATTTTCTAGGACTAACCAAAGGCAATAATTATTAAATTTATTTATTTAAATATTATTTTTATTTATTTATTATCTAAAACACGATCTGAAGAACACGTTTACGACCGTGTGCATCGATTCACACGTTCAGAGCGCTCTTGAAAGACTATCTCCTCAAATCCTAAACCTCATCTCCTTCTTCCGTGTCCCTAGTTTCTGAGTTAATTCATAATAATGTATTGTCTGTAGTTTTATTTCTTTTTACGTCTGTATATGCTTATATATATTTAATATATATTATGGATACTATACATATATGTATGTATCATATGTATATATATTAATTTTTGCTTTTCTATTTTATATTATTTAAGACATTGTTTTATAGCTTAAAAAGGGTAAGCTGGCGGAAAATTCCATAGGCATTAAGTGCTACCTTCTGTACGATTTATATGTGCAATAAACGTTTTTTTATTTGATTTGAAGAACTTCATAAGATAAAAAACCTTTCGAATTGTTAACTTTTTTTTTCTATTTTTCTACGATCAGATTGTATGTAAACAGTTGATTTTTTTTATGTATATGTTTTAAAAATAACTGCCACCGCGCGAGGGTAAGACGGCCGCCAATCGCTGTTATGTGGTTCTGGTAAATACTCAACTAGATGTTATACACAGTGAAAAGAAATTGAGTGAAATTTAATAAAATCGTTAAGGAGCCACGTCCCTAAATTGTGCCTCTCACTCTAACAATGCGCGTTTTATTTTATTATGAAGAAATTATACAACTTATAAAAAAATCCTCTGGAGGAAACATGCATGATAAAATTATTAATGCTTTACATTAAAAATATTTGGTACTCCATATATAATAATAAAAAAAAACAAAAACTTAATAAACTTTTAGTTTTTTTTTCAATAATTGTTATATGTGGAGTACCAAATTCTTTTATTGAAAACATAAATAATTTTATCATGCATGTTTCTCCAATAGGATTTTTTTATAAGTTGTATAATTTCTTCATAATAAAATAAAATGTATGAAAAACGGCCAATGTTAGAAAGAGAGGGTAGATTTAGGAAGGAGCCTCCTTTAGCTTGAATATGTGAAATGAATTATATACTTAAATTTATTGAAGTAGAAAATTCTGCTTTGTTGTTGAAAATTTACCTACTTCAAAATTCGTCTAAAGGCAACAACTGATAAGTTTTTGATAGTTCCTGTACATGTACACAAAAAGGTGTCATGGATACCACATTGAAGGAACTTTTTGAAATAACTGAGATTCTTCACACGAAAAATTAGAAGATTAGAAAATTATGCACAAATTGTAAAAATACATACACACATATCATAAAGACAATCAACACGTTAGAAGAGAAGATAAAAGAATAATCAGAAGGAATGTACGAAGAAGAGAAACACATTGAAAAAGACGAAGAAAATAAAATAATTTACAACAGTTTAATGTTGAGAAAAGAAAACTTAACAATAAATCTATGGATTTAAATAATAGTATCGAAAAAACAGAATAATTTCAGTGGACGTATTTAAAACAATAGGCAAAGAGAAAAAAAATAATACCTTGGAGAGAGGAGAAATTGAAAATAGCAATAGAAACAGAAGAAGAACTAGAACACGGAAAAAATTTAGAAGCTTTCCAAGAGGAACATTTTGCAGAATAAATGAGATGAGTGGGTGAACTAAAAGATAAACCCAGCGAATCTAGAAGAACTAATGAAAAATATACATATTTTAATGAGAATGATTTTGAAAAATAAATCTACAGGAGGTCAAGGACTGGAAAAAGGGAAAAATATTTTAAAAAGAGTAGCACAGAAGTATCGGAAATTGATGAAGAGAGTTTGATATAAAGTGTAAATAAAAAAAATGAAATGAAAAACCGTTTCCATCATAACTGGTACCTAACATGGTTGTTTATATAAAATGATTCGCTGAAGCACTCTGTAGACGTACCTATTCAGAAAACTATTTTGTACCTATAGTGCGGAGCGCGTACGACTGACTAAGACACTGGCGCCAAGAAAACTATATTCGCCGTCTCTTTCCTTGATTTTGATTACACGGAACTTTGTAGAAAACAAGAGCATTTCGACAAAATACATACTCGAGAAAGAAAGGCGCCCGACGTAGATAAAGCCTACGCATAGACGGGAGAGCGTTTACGAAAACAAACCTAGAAGGTTAACAGCATAGAAAATTATCATCGACCTCAAATGTGTGTGTGCGAGGCCATCCGGAAGCTGGTGTGATTATCTTGAAAGTTAAGACGAGACGGAAGGTAACTTTCTCTATACAAAATCGTCTTTCGGCATTTATGTTTTCTAGCCCCCTAAACCTTACCGGATTTGTACGTTTTTTTTTAACTTAAAGACAGTTCAATCTACGTTTTTTTTATGTTTAGATTAAATATACCTACAACACCGGAGCTAAAAAAAATTATTTCGACGGAAAAAAATTATTTTTTTTATTTTTTGATGTCATAAAGTTCATTAAGCTTTATTGAGTCATCACTCTAGATATTAAAAAAATTAAAAGACAAGAACGTAGATTTGACTGTGAGGGGGGTAAAAAAATAAATGCCGAAAGACGTTTTTATATGAAGAAAGTTAACTTCCGTCTCGTCTTTTCTAAAGAACTAAACGAAAAAGTTAATTATTATGTAAATGTATACAATAAATACTTGATTTCAATTAGCGTTCTTTCTTTATATATGTAGGTACTGCCATAAGAAGTAACAAATATTAATTTTCACTTCTGCTTTTCATTTAAACCTAACACAAAATGCACTATGTGCAAACAAATAATGTTGCTTTCATGTATCCCCATGTAGGCATGTCTACTAAGTTATGATTTATTTTTTTTTTTTTTAATTAAACAAGGTAATGAATTATTTTGACGTTTTTATTTTTGCCTATGGGTTTTTATAAATTTGTAAATTAACTTTTATTTCAAGCTTTTAAAAAATAACCATTTGATTTTCCACTGATGACTATAATGTATATAAACACCTATCTATGTATTAATGAACTCTGAATAGTGGTGCGTGACCTTACCCTCGGGGCGATGTCATAATTGGTCGCCAGGGTAAATTAGACTGTCCGCGCCCCTAGGACGTTTATCTCTAAGTTGTACTTAGTGATGCGCGCAACAGGAGACAGGGGTCGTTTGGAACGCTGATCACTGGTTTGGTCGGATTAATAGCTTCGGGCACGTGGAGATAGTTAGAAGGTTGTGGAAAGGACCTAAGCGAGTTCAATAAATATTCATAAAAGTAACATTGATGGTGCTTAACTTTTTTATTGATACTAGCTTTTACCCGCGGCTTCGCTCGCGGTAGACTCGGTTTAATAGAAAATCCGATTTAAACGCAAATATGATAATAACCGATCACTTCTCTTATATCCTCTATCTCTCTCTCCCTCTTTCTCCCTCACTTTCCCTCCCTCCCGTTGGCACTGAGTTCACCAATTTGTTATGGGCTGACATCACGGATATAGTAGGTGATGTAGCCAACCGTGTCAGTTTCCATAAAAGACAACTAAATTTTTTGTTGATCGCGTACCTAATTAATGTAAATAGTATGTAGTAGCTACAAAAACAGTCTTAAACGAGCTAATGTTCAGCTCCACTCTAATTTTATCGAAATTACCAACAACTGGTAAGTTTTTGATAGTTTATAGGATAATACTCCTAAACTATCAAAAACTTACCAGTTGTTGGTAATTTCGATAAAATTAGAGTGGAGCTGAACATTAGCTCGTTTAAGACTGTTTTTGTAGCTACTACATACTATTTACATTAATTAGGTACGCGATCAACAAAAAATTTAGTTGTCTTTTATGGAAACTGACACGGTTGGCTACATCACCTACTATATCCGTGATGTCAGCCCATAACAAATTGGTGAACTCAGTGCCAACGGGAGGGAGGGAAAGTGAGGGAGAAAGAGGGAGAGAGAGATAGAGGATATAAGAGAAGTGATCGGTTATTATCATATTTGCGTTTAAATCGGATTTTCTATTAAACCGAGTCTACCGCGAGCGAAGCCGCGGGTAAAAGCTAGTATCAATAAAAAAGTTAAGCACCATCAATGTTACTTTTATGAATATTTATTGAACTCGCTTAGGTCCTTTCCACAACCTTCTAACTATCTCCACGTGCCCGAAGCTATTAATCCGACCAAACCAGTGATCAGCGTTCCAAACGACCCCTGTCTCCTGTTGCGCGCATCACTAAGTACAACTTAGAGATAAACGTCCTAGGGGCGCGGACAGTCTAATTTACCCTGGCGACCAATTATGACATCGCCCCGAGGGTAAGGTCACGCACCACTATTCAGAGTTCATTAATACATAGATAGGTGTTTATATACATTATAGTCATCAGTGGAAAATCAAATGGTTATTTTTTAAAAGCTTGAAATAAAAGTTAATTTACAAATTTATAAAAACCCATAGGCAAAAATAAAAACGTCAAAATAATTCATTACCTTGTTTAATTAAAAAAAAAAAAAAAAATCATAACTTAGTAGACATGCCTACATGGGGATACATGAAAGCAACATTATTTGTTTGCACATAGTGCATTTTGTGTTAGGTTTAAATGAAAAGCAGAAGTGAAAATTAATATTTGTTACTTCTTATGGCAGTACCTACATATATAAAGAAAGAACGCTAATTGAAATCAAGTATTTATTGTATACATTTACATAATAATTAACTTTTTCGTTTAGTTCTTTAGAAATGACGAGACGGAAGTTAACTTTCTTCATATAAAAACGTCTTTCGGCATTTATTTTTTTACCCCCCTCACAGTCAAATCTACGTTCTTGTCTTTTAATTTTTTTAATATCTAGAGTGATGACTCAATAAAGCTTAATGAACTTTATGACATCAAAAAATAAAAAAAATAATTTTTTTCCGTCGAAATAATTTTTTTTAGCTCCGGTGTTGTAGGTATATTTAATCTAAACATAAAAAAAACGTAGATTGAACTGTCTTTAAGTTAAAAAAAAACGTACAAATCCGGTAAGGTTTAGGGGGCTAGAAAACATAAATGCCGAAAGACGATTTTGTATAGAGAAAGTTACCTTCCGTCTCGTCTTAACTTTCAAGATAATCACACCAGCTTCCGGATGGCCTCGCACACACACATTTGAGGTCGATGATAATTTTCTATGCTGTTAACCTTCTAGGTTTGTTTTCGTAAACGCTCTCCCGTCTATGCGTAGGCTTTATCTACGTCGGGCGCCTTTCTTTCTCGAGTATGTATTTTGTCGAAATGCTCTTGTTTTCTACAAAGTTCCGTGTAATCAAAATCAAGGAAAGAGACGGCGAATATAGTTTTCTTGGCGCCAGTGTCTTAGTCAGTCGTACGCGCTCCGCACTATAGGTACAAAATAGTTTTCTGAATAGGTACGTCTACAGAGTGCTTCAGCGAATCATTTTATATAAACAACCATGTTAGGTACCAGTTATGATGGAAACGGTTTTTCATTTCATTTTTTTTATTTACACTTTATATCAAACTCTCTTCATCAATTTCCGATACTTCTGTGCTACTCTTTTTAAAATATTTTTCCCTTTTTCCAGTCCTTGACCTCCTGTAGATTTATTTTTCAAAATCATTCTCATTAAAATATGTATATTTTTCATTAGTTCTTCTAGATTCGCTGGGTTTATCTTTTAGTTCACCCACTCATCTCATTTATTCTGCAAAATGTTCCTCTTGGAAAGCTTCTAAATTTTTTCCGTGTTCTAGTTCTTCTTCTGTTTCTATTGCTATTTTCAATTTCTCCTCTCTCCAAGGTATTATTTTTTTTCTCTTTGCCTATTGTTTTAAATACGTCCACTGAAATTATTCTGTTTTTTCGATACTATTATTTAAATCCATAGATTTATTGTTAAGTTTTCTTTTCTCAACATTAAACTGTTGTAAATTATTTTATTTTCTTCGTCTTTTTCAATGTGTTTCTCTTCTTCGTACATTCCTTCTGATTATTCTTTTATCTTCTCTTCTAACGTGTTGATTGTCTTTATGATATGTGTGTATGTATTTTTACAATTTGTGCATAATTTTCTAATCTTCTAATTTTTCGTGTGAAGAATCTCAGTTATTTCAAAAAGTTCCTTCAATGTGGTATCCATGACACCTTTTTGTGTACATGTACAGGAACATGTGTATGTTCCGGTGCATTATAGTACATTCATTATATTTCTTTCTTTTATTATATTCCAACCCCATTTCATATGCTTTAATAACACTGCAGAGTTATATAATAAGTTTTTTTATCGTTTATTTCGCAATTCAATGGGACACGTATTATATTTGAGTATATAATTTTGGAAGTATGCAATGAAATGTTCGTTTTTGGATTAGTATATTTTTATTTTGCGGTGTCTTTGTTTTGAAATAAACCATAACGCCATTTATCTCGAGCAGCATTGACATGTTTTATTTTTGGAGGAATGAGTTCATGGCCGTGATGGTCTAGTGGTTAGGACCCTAAATTGTGGCTGCAGTAACCCAGGTTTCAACCTGGTCACGGCACCACTGTGACGGAAAAGCGTGTTTTCGTCACACAGTTAATAAAACAACAGCATGCCAAATAAAATAATAGCCCCACTCCCCATGCATGTCGTAAAAGGCAACTAAGGGATAAGGGCAAGATGCCATGCTAAATGGCGACAGGACAGCCACCTCCCACCTTGGTACGGTCATTCCACCGAGTCAGGCAGTAGTCGGCTCTTCGGGCCTTACTTGCTGCTTGAGAATTATTTTGTCCTAATACTTTGCTAAACGCGGTGGTCGGTGTTGTGCTGTAATTTACCAGAGTCCTTGTAGCATAACACCGATTACTCTCCTTACTCCGATTGTCAGGATACAGCGTATGGTATGTATGTATGTATGTATATCAAAGGTCTGTTCATAAATAATTCCATGAAGATCGTATACTTATTTCAAATGCACCTACAAGACGAAACCCCTTCAAAGATCTACATATTTATTGCTATGCGGTCTGTCGAGCGGAAACAAAAACGCAGCCCTCATCTCGTCAATGTATGCACTGAACCGAGCGAGGGCCGCGACCTCCGTCCGTCCCCGGAGTCCATCAGAGTGCTGTTGAGCGTCAGCGATGGCGCATCACTGCTGGCTTTAGTCCTCCCTTTGGCAACTTAACATTACTAAGACGAAGAGAAGGGTATTGTTTTGTCTTCGGGTCGTGGTTGTCACGTTACATGCCACGATGCGACGGAAAACATTTTCCGGGTGCACCCTGGACCTTTTTTTTTATAGAAAGCGCGACATGTGACGCCGAGCCACCCATGAGGTGTCTAACGACGCCCATGGACATTCGGTCGTACGCGGGGTTTGCGAATGGCATGACGGCCTGACAGATGCATATTCACGCCCCTCTTGAAGCACCCGAGACTGTACTTGGGGGGAAATAATATGTAGGCAGAGAGAGCGTTCCAGAGTTCTCCAGAAACCTATCGAGAAACTGTCGATGGCGCTTGTTTTCGTCCGTCAGCATTTTAGGCATCCAACGGCAACTGAACCTACTCATACTAAAAATTTTCGTCCAAGATCTGCAATACGCTTTCAGTTGAGACGTTTACGATCTCGGGTATCTTAGCCAACAGTTTGTTCTATAAGATACTATCCTGCGACGACACTACGTCCGTCACTCCCTAAATTTTAAATTATTTTAAAAAGTCATTGAAGATATTCTACCTTAACAAATTTTCCCTATTTTTTATTCCCTTGTGGATTAGTATAGTATTGTATGTATTATTTATATGTAGTATCTATGTTCTATACATGTGTATGCATGTTTATGCGGTTTTATATGTATTGTACAAATAGGTATGTATGTTACATGTCGGTATATTCATAAAACACATATTCCTCCTCTCTTTCGCTTGCACTACCCATATTTCTTTCTCTGTATTTTACTCCTCATCACCCAAAGGTTGACTGGAAGAAATCACTTGCAGTGATAAGTCCGCCTATCTTTGTACACCTACTCCTGTATTTCTAGTTTCTTGTCGTGTAATGTTTCTTTCAATTCTGTGCAAGAAAGAGTTTCTATTCTATTCTATTTAATTTTTTCGACGATATCATCTCCAGTCGCCTCGACTGGTCGTCCACTGCGAGGGTCGTCACTCGATCACTCTCAGCCAAGCTTGAATTGGTGTGCCCAGAATTTCACAGTTAGAAAACGATGGAACATCATCGGTCCCATAAACTGCTTGCAAGCGCTCATTGATCTCAGTCAGCACTTGGAGAGGGAACTATCTTTTGTCAAAAATGTATTCACCGCACGATACTCCAATTTATCAATAATAAACAATTTCTAACTCGCTTGTTTCAGTCGAATGCATTTTTTATTTTATTTTAACAGATACACACTTGGAGTCAATGGTGATGCATTTTATCCAAAGTTTTTTTTATGTAAACTAACATATACGGCCTAGTTAGGTCAGGTTAGGTTAGGTAGGTTAGGTAGGTAGGTAAAATAAACCACTCCAGTCAACACCCAGCGAAGCTGGGTGGGCGGCGGCAGGGGGGGGGGGGGGGGGGCCCGGGGCGTCCCGCAGGGACGAACCCAAATGATTTTTGGAAAAAAAAAAAATTTTTGTATGGCAAGGGGGTTATCCGGTACGGTTCATTGGGGTCCGATAGGGGTCAGCAATGATGATGTAGATAGATTTTGATGATACTTGGTGGGTGTACAGAGAGTTAGGTTAGGTTCAAAAATTAGGGGATGAAATCAAAATAAGGGTTGAAAAAAAATTTGGTTAGGTTGGGGTGGGTTAGGTTAACTTGGGTTAGGTTAGGTTAGGTTAGGGTAGGTTAGGTTAGGTTAGGTTAGGTTAGGTTAGGTTAGGTTAGGTTGGGTTATGTCGGCCTAATATAGCATAACGCTATATTAGGCCGAGGACTGTCCTACCTCCCTGGTAGATCAGACGATACAAGATATTCATGGAACGAAGATATTATATGACGAAAAACAAAATGTTTGGATGAGAAAACTCAAGCTTCTGTGAACGTCGAACTTATATTAGGATAGCCTTTGTCAATGTCCAAGGAAACATGAATAATCCCCAATTGGAAAGTTAAAATTCCTCACCCGACAACGGCGACGTCTCGAACTTGGTCTTGCGACTCGAGACTAGCACAAGTTACCCGGAACGCGGACCCTTTCTCGAGAGAACTTTTACACTTCGGTCTATAATACTTTGTACCGTGTGGGGTCGGTACTTAAAAAGAATAGCCCCACTGCATCTCTCCCCGTCGCATGTCGTAAAAGTCGACTAAGGGATAAGAAAATTCGTCAGCCTCGGTAGCTCAGTGGCGCGGTTGGTTAGTCAACTGTTATTAAGCAACGCTGAGCGCAGTCAGTGTTTGGATGGGTGACCGCTCGACCGTTGGAGGCTGACCGTGGTTCGGATTCCACGTTAAACTGTAGGACCCTTCCCTTCTTACCTTACTAGGTGGTAGGGTTTATTCCGGCCGGGTTGGTACCACCCGAGTACCACCGCACTGAACGAAACGTCGTCGGTCGAAACGGCTATGTAAATAGTTCGTGTTTTCCGTCCAGTTTAGTGTAGCCGACATGAAATGAAGGGAAGCACTGACATGGCACCTAGTTCACCCTGTGTTATGGGCTGACATCACGGATGTTGTAGGTGATGTAGCCAACCGTGTCAGGTTCCATAAAAAAAAAAAAAATCGCATAACCGCTTCTAGAACTTCGCTTCTATCGCATTTTTTATAGAAAACGCGACATGTGGCTTTGAGCTATGGACACTCGGTCGTACGAGGGGGTTGCGAATGCCATGCCGGCCTGACAGGTGTATATTCACGCCTCTCTTGAAGGACCCGAGACTGTACTTGAAGGGAAATAATGTATAGCCCTCATCTCGTCAAAGTGAGAGATTCATTTTTGCTAGCTAACCATGTTTTCAATATGTTTTATAATAAGCGTGACATGTGGTGTGTTACCTTTCCACCTACATACACATTTTTTTATGTAATCCGGTATAGGTGGCCGAGTCAGAGGGGCCAAAGAAAGCACATGCTCCGAATAGCTAATATCACTTGAATATCACCTTCGAGAAGGTAGGTGCCATACCGAAGACTTCCCTTTGGATAGCTGGCTATACTGGACTAGAGGAGAACACAGCCGAAGCTGCTATGCGGCCATCTTAAGTACAGTACGGTGGTATCAACCCAGGCGGCTACAATTTGAGCCTACCACCTAGACTGGGGCAGGGTTACGTACGCTTTGATGTATCGGAAGTATCTGACCGTATCTGTATATTGGCTATTGTACGAGCTTTTAATAAGGCGTTTTATGCTAGCATACCTTTTAAGTATGTGTGTGGTGTGGTGCGTTTAGGTGAACACGAGAGAAAATATGTTGGAAAAGAAAAGATCTTAATCTTAATTTTCCTTTCAACTTTTGAGCAGAGCCACCCGTGCCGGTCGTCCATAAAAAAAAACTTCCAGGTGCGAATCATTTAGCGACGTGGCCTGAAAGTTAGTTATTGTATTGTATTGTATTGTTTATTGATCATTCATATGGCAGTTAGACTGCTCTCGAACTTGTCACAATTTGTTCTATCCGGTTCGATTACACCCACGAAGAAGAACCGACAAGAAACTTCGCAGGGTATTTTTTAAACATATTTTTACAAGAATTTAGTGACTAGCCACATAATAACACCGCCCATAGTCTATCTAAAACACAGCTTGAGAGCAAGATTAACAATTTTGCTGAGAGTTCTGACTACAAAGACTTATTAATTAAGTGAATCAGGTGTAAAGAGCCTTTGTCAAACTTTGATACGTAATTTGTATCAACATAACTATGTTAGTATTGTGGCAAGGTTGTGAAGGTGGCAATGCACTTATTAACGCGACCGTAGTACCCATGATATTATGTTAAAAATAGATAGATGTGCTATCTCCGAGCTCCGCAAGTGGCACTTTAAAATCAGGACACTTGTCTGTCTTACCTGAAGTCAGTCTCGCACCAACGACACACACGCTCAGATATGTTCGAACGATGCAGAGCAACATATCCATTTGCTTTCAACAACAGACATGTCGCCCTACTTCCTCTTGTAATATTGTGAGGCATTGTTGGTCATTCGCTCAAGGGCGTGCCATTTTTAACCGACTTCAAAAAAAGGAGGTTATCAGTTCGACCCGTATGTATGTAATATCGTTGGAATTGCACAATATTCGTATGTAGTCTTTTGTATTGTATTGTATTGTATTGTTTATTGATCATTCATATGGCAGTTAGACTGCTCTCGAACTTGTCACAATTTGTTCTATCCGGTTCGATTACACCCACGAAGAAGAACCGACAAGAAACTTCGCAGGGTATTTTTTAAACATATTTTTACAAGAATTTAGTGACTAGCCACATATAGTCTATGTGGGCTTCTAAACAGGTGTGCCAAATTTCATAAGTGTATGTATGTTTGTATGTATATATGAATGTTTGTCCAGGAACTTCTCGGAACCTAGAAATCGAATTGCCATAAATCTTATAGGGAATAGTGCAAGTTTAATCAAAATTGTGGGATATAACTAAAAAGAGTGAAATAAAAAACTGTTTTAAAAACATTGAACCGACTTCCAAAGAACAACTAGAACTTAAAAGTTTTAAATAATATTTTGATTCATATTCGGACCCTTCTTGAGTTGAAGGCGGTACAAAAGCACTCCTGAAAATTTATAGATGGACCCCTTTTGTGCTTTTGTACCGCAATGCACCGAATGTCGTGTAGACAACGTATCTATCCATTTTAACTTAATAATATCATTGGTACCTAGTACCTACAATAATTTACTTACTTGAACACACTCGGAGGTTCGCGAGACTGGCCGGGCGCGGCCGCGGGCGCGGGCGGTGGTGTAGGTAGAGAACGTGCCGAGCCGTCTTTGGAGACATGTTGTAAACAAGTCAACTTAACTTACTATACATTCGGGTGATTTTATACGACGACGCTGTCTGTACTAGAATGGCGAAAACGGAATTCTTATGAAGGGGTCGGTGTTCATATGTACAGACCAGTGTTTTTCAATCTGTGGGTCGCGACCCCTGAGGGGGGAGGGAGGGGGGGGGGGGGTTCCCAGAGGCTTACTCGTGGGGTCGTCGGCAAAAGGTTTTACAATATAATAAAACACAATTTACACAATTTCAGTGAGAAGGATGGGCCTTTTTTTTTTTTTATGGAAAGTGACACGGTTGGCTACATCACCTACAACATCCGTGATGTCAGCCCATAACACCGGGTGAACTAGGTGCCATGTCAGTGCTTTCCTTCATTTCATGTCGGCTACACTGAACTGGCCGGAAAACACGAACTATTTACATAGCCGTTTCGACCGACGTTTCGCTCAGTGCGGTGGTACCAACCCAGCCAGGATAAACCCTACCACCTAGTAAGGCAAGAAGGAAAGGGACCTACAGTTTCACGTGGAATCCGAACCACGGTCAGCCTCCAACGGTCAAGCGGTCACCCATCCCAGCACTGACCGCGCTCAGCGTTGCTTAACAACAGTCGACTGACCGCACCACTGAGCTACCGAGGCTGACGAATTTCGACTTTTACGACATGCGACGGGGAGACATGCAGTGGGGCTATTCTTTTTAAGTATCGGCCCCACACGGTACAAAACCTGTCTTGTTTGTTTTTCAAAAATTTGTCAAATCGTGGAGCTATTCTTGAAATGTTAACAATCAAATCATTTTCTAATAGAAGTCTATTTCTCTTTTTAGTTTTAATGTTGAATTGAAGATAAAGTCAGTTCACATAGTAATAATGAATATTGGTACCAAAATAGAGAACATCATAAACGTTGTGTTTTAAATTAAGTACTTACTAACTTTTTTCTGCCAAGGGGGTCGCGAGAATTTATCAACCTGTAAAGGGGTCGCGTATTCAAAAAGATTGAAAAACACTGGTATAGACTATAGACAAATTAACATCGATACCGATGTTCCTTCTGTTTTTCTTCTATCGGAAGGCCTCCGCAGCTCGTTGGTGCTATGTATCGGAGTTCGATCGTCGAAGGCGCACCGGGCGCAGAGAGAGGTGGCTAGCCCGTCGCCCTTTAGAACGGTAACTTGTCCTTATCTCTTAGTCGCCTTTTACGACACGAACGGAGAGAGATGCAGTGGGGCTATTCTTTTGAGGTACCTGCTCCGCACAGTACACAATCCAGCTTAGCTTCAAATCACGGTTAAATGAGCTTTTCCTGAGAGAGACGTTAGTGGAAGCCGAATCGGCACCTACCCGCACTAGGGAGTCCAATTCTAAGTCTATTTGCTACGAAGACCTCCACAACTAGATGAAGAGCATCGACAGTATCTTTCCAGGAGCACACGAAGAGATCGTTAAAGATAGGATCATGAAACATAAACCCTTCACAATTAGTCGTTAAGTGTCAGAGTCAGTGCCGCGCCCCGCCCCGCCCCCGGCTGTAAACTGCTCTTCTGCTATAAAATGAATATAACCCGCTCTGGAGTACGGATGGGACGAGGGCATACTTACGAGAAAAAAAATATTTTTTGCGCGTAACGTCCGTCCATTAAGATTTACGCCACGGCGCGGCGGCGCGGCGGCGGCGGCGCCCGCTTCAGCCGTACGGCGCGGAGCGGCGCGGCGCGGCGTCTCTCTGGCTCTCGTTTTGAAGACGACTCTTGGGTTCGCGCCGATCTAAATGATCTAGCCCTTTTCCGTATGGTCGGTATTGTCAGAAGTAGGCAGTTTTTAACAATATAAAATTTTTCACCCAACACAACTTTTCACACGAGTAATTTGAAAGTTTTCTGCTCATATAACTTTCTATAGGACCTCACAATCTACACAACGACGTAAGAATATCTCTCCTAACTCTTCTCATTGCAGAGCTACAAATAATTTGGTAAAGCAAACATGATTTTCTATGGCGTATAACTTTAAAAAAATACCAAAATAAATAAGAGGCTTTAGAATCAGATAATGTGTTATATACTTCCTAAATGAATAAAAGATTTATACTCACCTTATAAACACGTCTTATCAATATTTTCAATTTAGACATCTATTTGATTTATAATAATCTCTACAAGCGAATGTGTACGCGTTCTTTGAGATAAAAACATTTCTTCGGTCGCGCCGTAGACGGAAAAAAATAAATGATCGAGGAGGGGTCGCGCGGAGTGAATTTCGAGACCTCGCTTCTACCCTTGCTAACGTAAGGGCACAAACACGCACGCTAAACACGTTTAGTAGCCGGCGATAGATTATTTTAGAATATACATAGGTACCACTGAACTCTGTAAATCCGATTCTGTTCAGCGACGAGCCATTCGCCTCATTGGTGACTCTGTACTCACAAAGGACCTTCAACCTCTAAAGCACAGACGTATCGTTGGTTCATTGAGCCTGTTTTATCGGTACTACTATGGCCGCTGCTCTGACGAACTTGCTTCCCTTATCCCTCCTCCTCATGTTCGCCTTCGCCAAACCCGCCATACTCTCGCGGACCACCCCTTTGTAGTCGACAGAAGAGTTCTTCGAACTGCACGATTCTCTAAATCATTCTTCTGCCGCACTGCAAAGGTGTGAAATGGGCTCCCAGGGAATATCTTTCCCCACTCCTACAATCCACGGATCTTCAAATCGCGGGTTAATAGCCTTTCCCCAGCAACATTAGTCCACCTCCAAGCCGGCCTGGCACCTCCTCGGGGGTGAAATTGGCTGCGCCTGAGGCTTCGACCTCGGGCAGAGCCACCCAGTTTGGAAGCAATAAAAAAAAAACTCGAGATAATATAGGCAATGAAAATGAAAGGATACTAAAACTGTCACAGTTGGTATCTCAGTAAGTATGTATCGGAGCATTTTTAAAGGCGTTTCACGTTCCTCTGTAAACACATCGTCACTGAAAATTTCAATAAGCGTAAAGGACAAGACCTTCCATGTCCTTCACAGAAGCCAAAGTAGCAGACTTGTAAATAAGTTTGCTTTTATTTAGGAGAGAATAAACGGTGCTTCTTTTTGTTCTTGTAATCTAAACCCGCAACGAACGAAGTTTCCGCCGATCTATTGAGGCAGTCAACGGTGAAGATTCGCATAATTCCTCGCTAGGCTATCGCCCAATCGATCTAGCTGAAATTCCTCAAACTAGGAGTTTCAACTGAGTGGAAAACATGTCAATCAAACTAAGGGTCGATAATCCGATATTGAGGTCTGAGCCTCCACTGTGCCTAGCGCGCTCGACTTATTCGTTATCGAAATCGAATCGCTAATGCCCGATTATGTCGACATATGCGCGCGCTCTCATTGGCTGTAGACGTCGACATGCGACCCCTGATTGGCTGAGAAGCAGAGTGCGCGCATTGCTGTAAGTTAATAATTTTTTTATATAAACTAACATGGGTGGCTGTGTCGAGGGACCAATAGTACAGTCGATAGAGCCAAAATCGCCACTCCTCGCGAAACCACGCTCAGTGAGGCGCCATGCCAGCAGATTTGCGGACTGTTGCTAGGCTGTCTAGCCCGTTGATACGACGCGACGTTTGAAGACACCCAGGTTAAAGGATTCGGGAAATACACTCGCCGGAAGACAGTTCCACACCCTAGCGGCGCGACAAAGAAACGATTTTAAATACCGATGGGTTCTAAAAAGCCCAAAAGTCAAGAACAAAAGGGTGCTCAGTTTCTCTGCGACGGCGAGTGCTGCGAAGATCCAACCTGGATGGCAAGGAATAAGTGTTGGTAAGAGTTTTGACAATATCGTGTTCCCACAAACAGATAGTTATTGATTGTCTATCTAGCCTTTACCTCGCTGATCTGTGCACAGTTAAAGTTGAATGGAAGAGCGAGGTTTGCTTGTTCTGGACAGGGAAAGGAAGTGTGGAAAGGCCACCAGCCAGTTGGGACGACGACATAAAGTACTTCGGAGTCAACCAGAGCTTTCGTACCGCTGAAGGCCGAGAGGACTGGATAAATATCGGAGAGGCGTATATCCAGCAGTGAACACATAAACGCTGATTGACTGACTAAGCTAGACTTCGATTCGACGAAGAGAACTCTTTCGAAAGGCCGGCGCTAGGGATAGGATATTGTAAATGACCCTTGTCATAGCACAATGGACGATTCTGTCAAAAAACATTCCTTCGCTTTCGAGTAAGCAAACTCATATTATATTCCCACAAGTGTGATCTGGGTACTTTAGGAGAAGTGTGAAGAGGAATTGCTTTTACCGACAAAGCAATAACATCCGGGAACTAGAAAGCGTATGTTTATCGGTACCGCTAGTCACTCGCTGTTAGGTGGACGCTCAGAGGGTGAAGCGATGCAGTGTGTTGCTTTACTTTGATTAAAACATGGCACCTGTTTCCAACAGAAAGAAGGTGTTCAGGGCTGACATCATGGGTGTGGTAGGCGGTGTAGCCAACCGTGTCAAAGTCAAAGGCAAAATCGAAAATGACGGTCGATTTTTGCAAATGGCACGGGTAAGACAAAGGGATTCCATGTAAAAAAAAATCACAGACCAGAGGAATATTGGCCGGATGGGCTACCAAGGGCGCTATTTATTATTATATATGTATTTGAAAATGCCCCTTTTGATAGTTATTTTCATGTTTGTTAGGTAGGTTTATTTCTTTAGTTATTAGTATTACTTTTTTGTTATTTATTAAATAAATTATGTTTATCAACAAAAAAATGTATTACTTATATAATTTTGGATTATTTGATTATTTTATAAATGTTTTTAATCTTTGACGTGTCCCATAGTGGAACAATTTTATTTTTATAAAATTGTAAAAGCCCACTCAACGGGAAATAAACTATTTTGACTTTGACTTTATGGAGACGCGGTGTCGCATCAATTTCTACCAAAATGCGCGCGCGCATTGTATCTCGTGCCGGCATCTACAGCCAATGAGAGCGCCCAAAGAGAGAGAGATGTCGTCATCCTGCGCCTTATGGCCTGTTTTGGACATAATGCGACCAAAGGCGCTACGCTGATCCTACTCTGAGTTTGAGTAAACTGGAAGAATGATTATGTTCGATAGTTACCAGAATATTTGAGAAGCCTTTTAAATCGAGCTAGCAAATTTCGCAAGTGTGCGTCGGTCTCTTACGGTACGGGCCGTTACAGCGAAGCCTGTAGGAGGCTGTAGGAGGCTGTAGGAGGCTGTAGGAGGCTGTAGGAGGCGGCTCCAACGGCAACCGGAGATTGAAGACAAAAGAACAATAGCCAGGAAATTTCATGTGATCGATTGTGAAGTCGTCAAACTCAATGAGCTATAATTGGAAAAGGTCTTGAGTTTAACACGATATTGAAACGGGCAGTAAAATGTTGAATTATTGTACCTACCTACCTGCCCTTGTTTATAGCACATAATACTGGTATTACCTGTTATATAATAAAATAATTTTTTTATGTAATCCGGTATGGGTGGCTGAGTCGGAGGGGCCAAAGCGCATGCTCCGACCAGCCGATATCACCTCCGAGAAGGTAGGTGCCATACCGGAGACTTCCCTGGGATTGCTGGCTATAACGGACTAGAGTAGAACACAACTGAGGCTGCTATGCGGCCATCTTTCATCCAGTACGGTGGATTACTATTTACTAAATCGTAATTTTTTTTTTATGTAAAGCGCGACGTGTGTCATCGTACGCTTACTATCACATCTTCAAGAGGATTTGACATCTTTTCTCCTGACATTTTGGCAGCCGTCCGCGACCAATAATAATTCCCAAGATACACTTACACAGATAGAGGCAGTAGCCGCCACGCCGAGGATGCGTAGTAGCCTCGAAGCCACACCCGTATGGGGGATGGGAGAAGACCTCCAGCAGCATTAGTCCTACCTACTACCAGAGGCGGACTAGCAGCCTTAGCCGCCCTAGGCCGATTAGTACCAGCCCCCCCAATTCTATGCAGCCGCCCCTTTCAAGTTTACAGCATAGATACAAATGTGAAGTTATACGAAAATCAGTATTGCGTTCGGTTCAACCTGCCAGAAATATATTATTTCTCGGTTTATTTTACATATAGCAAAAGTATTTTGTTTTGCGGCAATATTGACCTTATCGTCATAGCTAAGTTATTTTGTCCGCGTAAATAGTGCGTCGTCTCCGCCGCCGCGCTCACCGCTCCCGCACGTCGCACGCACTTGCTCCGGCCGGCACCCTTTCTATTCTGTACCTGCGCTCACTGCTTCCAGCAGCAGGTACAGATTGGCCGCCCTAGGCCCGGGCCTAGTCGGCCTTAAGGAAAGTCCGCCTCTGTCTACTACAAGCAAGATCTGACATTTCCCAGTCGCTGGTGATTATTGGCTGCACCCGAGTCTTCACTGTTGTCCACCCAAACCAGTTTTATTATTTTTAGGTTCTGAAAAATTAATTGGTGTTATTATCGGCAATCCTTTGTCAGCTTCGATAGCTCAGTGGTGCAGACAGTCGACTGTCGCTATTGATTGTTAAGCAACGCTGGGCCGGTCAATACTTGGATGGGTGACCGCTCGACCGTTGGAGGCTGACCGTGGTTCGGATTCCACGTAAAACTGTAGGTCCCTTCCCTTTTTACCTTACTAGGTGGTAGGCTTCAACCCGCCCGGGTTGGTACCACAGCACTAAATGAAACGTCGGTCGAAACGGCTATGTAAATAGTTTGTGTTTTCCGTCTAGTTCAGTGTAGCTGGCACGACCGAAGGGAAGCACTGACTGACATGATATGAGTATGACTGATGATATGATATGAGCTGACATCACGGATGTTGTAGGTGATGTAGCCAACCGTGCCAGTTTCCATAAAAAAATGTAATTATTGGGCTTGTGCCTTGCCAGTAATTACGAATATCTATTTCTATAATAATTATTATAAAAATTGGTTAAGTGCGAGTTTCACTCGTGCACGGAGGGTTCCGTAGATCCGCTATTCCATTACTTGTTAAAAAACCGTATCCGTCTATCTTTTGTAGGTATTACAGTTGTTTTGTTATTAAGTAGCGTGACTAATCGATTCTTAGCACGTTTCTTGTATGGCGACCCCATAAATGTTTTACTTTTTTTACATATTCCGTGAAAATTTCAAGCGGCTACCTATTACGGTTCAAAAGATACAGCCCTCGGGCGGACGGACGGACGGACATAGAGACAGACGACGTAGGCTTAGCAATAGGCCTGAAAATGAATGTTTCTCTGTATGAGTGAACATTCTGCCAAGTTACACTGTATCTATCTAGGTACCATGACTTGGACGACATAACTGCAATACTAAAGTCTTTCAAAAGTACGCGGTGAGATAAGTTGAGCTAACTTGGAAATATGTTTTTTTTCTGGAAACTGACACGGTTGGCTACATCACCTACAACATCCGCGATGTCAACCGGGTGAACTTGGTGCCACGTCAGTGCTTCCCTTACAAGTGCACAAACTATTTACATAGCCGTTTCTACAGACCTTTCATTCAGTGCGGTGGTGCCAGCACGGGCGGTTTAAACTCTACCACCTAGTAATATAAGAAGGGAGTCATATTATCCCTTAGTCGCCTTTTGCGAGATACACGGGGAGAGATGCAGTGGGGCAAGTAGCGGCCCCACACGGCACGGTAGATTCTACATTTTTAAATTATGGGGCTTGCCTTGTAGTAACAATGTAATATATAGGGTGTTACAATGACCATGTCATTATCTTCGGGAGTATTACATAGACACTCAAATAAACACGTTACGCAAAAAAAGAAATATATGTTTATAATATTACTTTTCGAGAAATTTAAAAAAACATGTTAGCTACCTAAACATTAACCTGTGTGTAACAGTAGGTAACTTGCATTGTACGGGGTCAATGACCGTACTATGTTCAAACGCAGAACAGCTGTTTGTTGTAAGTAAGTCACAAGGTCACTATGATTGGTTTTTACAGCTACTTATTTGATTTAATTTTTTTGTTAGGAGAAAAAATGCTCCTATAAACATATGTTTTTTTCTTACGTAAAGTGTTTATTTCAGTGTGTATGTTCCGAAGTTAATGACATGGTCAGCGAAACACCTTATATATAAATAAATAAATAAACAATTAGATCTATTAAAGGGATGAGTATTGGCTCCTATTACTTTAATTCGTGGAGGAAAAAAGCGCCCCATAGCTCGATGCTTTCATCTTATTTCGTATGCTGTTTCATCAATTCAGATGAGTCAACGTAAAATGAGCCAGTCAGTACTCTAGCAGAGTCAGTTTTGTCTAATCAATCAAATCCTGAGACTCTTTTCTTATATCGACTGGCGAATTTCAGTGTACTGTGTAATTTTAGATGGGGTGAATGACCCAGGCACAGAGATGGGACGCGGGTAAATACCCAAATGGGTAAATTGGGGAAATACTAAATGCTGAAGGCCGGGAGGACTGGAGGAAAATTGGAGAGCGGTATGTCCAGCAATGGACGCTTACACGCTGACTGACTGAAACGGCAGGAGTCCTCAACTATAATAAATAGAGCCCCTAAAAACTAAGCCGACATCCATATATAACAATTACTCGCAGATGAGAAGGCACCAGGCCCTTCCCACACTCACTTGTCTACTGTCGAGCTAACCACACAATGGATGTGAGGATGCAATCCTTTCTCGTTGCCTCTTCTTCTTTTGCCATCTGTGGAGACCGAGACAGGACATGTCAACACATCTGTTTTCAGAGTCAGTTGTTCAGAGAGTTCCGTAGTACAATCAGGAAGGAAAAAGGAAAACCAGTTTTGCTAAAATAAAACTATGTCTGTTAGCCCATTGGCTCCTAAACTAAAGAGGATTGAACAAATTGTGACAAGTTTGAGTGCATAGTCTTACTGCCATAAGAAATAAACTATGTGAGCAAGTAGCTTCAATAAATAAAATCAAATCAAATTTAAGTAAAATTGTAATAGTTTAAGAAACCTAACTATGTACAAAAAACAGACGTTGATTGATTTTATTTGATTTAAATATATTGTTTTTTTCCAAAGCCGGGTGTAGTATAGAAACTCAAAGATAACTTGAATAGCTAGCTATATCAAGGATAATAAATTATGGAAGTTTAAATTATTTGTTTTATTTAAATTTTATAAACGAATATATTTATTTCGGGGGGCTCTGATTACTTGTAAGCGGTCAGCAATTAAAAAAAACCACCTTGACACGTGACATAATATAGTTTCTTTGAGCTCTTTGAGTAGAATAAGAATATTATTTTTAAATCTTGTTGGATGAAAATGGCGCCGTGGAGCCTAAAATTTGGTCTATAATAAATAATTATTATAGACCACTTTTGTCCCCTGGTCTATTTCGGAAACTACTTAGGCTACAATTACCAAACAAATCGGTATTGTTGTGCATATCCTGTAACGACACACAAGAACTGTCTGATTCATGACAGGGTTCCGGGCTTATAATTAAATTTCTCCGTCCGCGCAACTTTTGGGATTTCATTTTACAAGTTATCACTGTCCATTCTTAGTTATTTAGAAGATTTTCATTCCGAGGTCATAACTTAAAGAATTCTTTTGATATAGCGGATATACGGAACCCTCGGCGCGCGAATAAAATACGCACTTGACCGGTTCTTTAATTAGTTTGTTAGGTTAGGTAAGGTTATAGTTTAGTCGAGTTTAGGTTATAGTTAGTTGTGGGTTAGGACAAAGTTCTCGTACACGCTTCTCATTCTGCGCGAGTAATAAATACCTAATCACATTTGATCAAATGAGGTGCATAATTTATTTCATTTTCTTTCTACATACCCACCTAATATATAAATTTTCCATATTTCAAGCATTTTCAACAATAAATCTATATTGTTGCGTACCCTTGTCTACAGTGCAAACGAAACTCAGTATCGTGCGTGGCGACGTAACCTTTGCGCACTGGACATCAGTATGCTTCTCGCAGACTCGCTTCACGGTTTTCACGAGTCGGTGACAATCTGATTTCGTGCAACAAGCACGGAGAATATAGGTAGGGAGGAGTTGGTTTAATCGAACTGGGTGCGTCGCTACGTCTCACTGACTGGGGGCACATGTCATCCAAGTGTGCGTGGCGTTGCGCACGTGGATATAATTATTCCGTATCGGTCCACTGCTGAACATAGCCTCTCTCAAGGCACGCCACCACATGCGGTCTCGCACGCGGTCTTCCGCTCTTATCATCTATCCACTCCCGGCTACCTTTTTTAGGTTGTCTGTCCACCTAGCCTGAGGGGGCGTCACGCGCTACGTTTGCTTGTACGTGGCCTCCATTCGAGCACCCGTCCACCCCAGCGGTTGTCGGGTCTGCGACAGATGAGCCCAGCCCACTGCCACTTCAGCTTGCTAATTTTCTTAGCAATGTCGACTGCCTTAGTTCTCTGTCGTATTTCTTCATTACTGATTTTATCGGTCAAAGAAATGCCGAGCATTGCTCTTTTCATAGTTCGCTGAGCGACTTGAAATTTGTGTACCAGCCAGGCCCACCGTCAGGGTCCACGTCTCAGCTCCGTACGTCATACTGGCAGAACGCACTGATTAAAGACCTTCGTCTAAAGAGGGTCCGAGACATATCACAGTCATTAAAATGACTGGGATGGAGGATGAGAAGATGTGACGAAGTTTCCCAAATGCCGCCCGTCCTAACTGAATCCTTCTCTCTTGTCGAAGTTGTGTTCGCCCAACTAGATGGTTGGTCCAAGGTAGACATAATTCTGCACATTTTCGAGGGTCGCCTCTCCAACTGTTACTGTCGAGAAAATAATGGTGCGTAGGTAGTAATTGTTATAATTGATGGACTAGGAAGTCTTGCCTCCACCCACTACTCCCCACACATGGCGACGCATGTTTTTCTAGAAATTACAGCTAGCAACGACCTCTCTCCACATATATTCTCCGTGATATTATTATCACATGTGGGAGTGTGGCTGTGAGAGAAAGGGACAGATTGCATGTCTTTGCAATTCTTCGTATTCTCTTATAAAATTATTGATTTATGACATTCAAGGACAGATAAGCTTCTGTGGTAAAATTAGAAACGCTATTAGTCTCGCTACAATGTCTGTCCGTCCACCAGTCCTTCTGTCCGGCCGTGCGTCTGTTTGTTGCAAAACAAAAAATGAACAGACTTTCCCAAGGCCGGGTGTGATGTGTAAACTTGAGGTACTCTTCACACATTGTATCGAAGATCAAGGGAACCTGCTGCTTCACCGTTCGGAATCGGTGTAAAACTGTAGGTCCCTTCCCTTGCCCTTACTAGGTGGTAAGCTCAAATTGTAGCCGACTGGGTTGATACCACCGCACTGGATGTAAGATGGCCGCATAGTAGCCTCGGCTGTGTTCTCCTCTAGTCCTGTATAGCCAGCAATCCAGGGAAGTCTCCGGTATGGCACCTACCTACTCGGAGGTTATATTGGCTGGTCGGAGCATGCGCTTTGGCCCCACCGAGCATACTACATAGTAGTACATACTACAGAGTACTTACTACAGAGTACATACTACAGAGTAGTATGCTCGGTGTTTGGCCCCTACGACACAGCCACCCATACCGGATTACATAAAAAAATTCACAGATCTCGTGCATTACACGACCTTCCAGGTACATTAAAAAATAAACTCAACAAAATAAAAACAAATATTACATTTATATATTTTTTTAAATTTTTCAAAAACACAAGCAGCTTAAAAAATTTAAACTAAAATTTAGACAGAAAAAGACGTGACAATATGTCTAACTAAAGTAACAAATTAATAAATATAAAATATAAAAATATAATATAGGTTAGATTAGAAGATCTTCTTACCTAACCTACGGCCTAGGGTGGACCTATGCCGTAGGTCAATGTTTATTCATTTGGCGAGCTTCCGTGCGCGGGCCGTCCGCCGCAGCGTAGCTAGAGCATCGGAGAAGTCTGTTTGTTGAGTAAGTGGGAAGAAAACTACGTACCGTCTGAAGGAAATAGAAAAACTTGAAACTGAAGGGATAATTATTAGGTTTTTAACATTGAAAATGTTTTTTCGATCGCTTCAGTATAGCCCCCCATTTTCGCTGAGAGTGTGAAATCATCCTGATGTTGCGAGTTTTGGGGCTACGCGAGTGGTTGAGGACTGAAAAGACGCGTACTGGCTAGGGCTACATGATGGTGAATGGTGAAAAAGTAAAAAATTATAATTTTAAAATGCAAAAATATGAAAAATTCTATTTTTTTTCCAACTAAATCGCTTATAAGTATCTCAAAAACTAAATATGATATCGAAAAATAAAAAAAAACTGTTTTGATTTGGATTTGGGGCTACATTAAAAAAAAAACGTTCGTCGATCGATGATGGTTCGTGCTTTATGTAGTCCCTCAAATTTTTCCCAGCTTCGCTGAGAGTGTGAAATAATTTGAATGAAATAAATTGAGGCAGTGAGAGCAAAAGCGGTCTAACCATCAAAATCATTGTTTTGAGAAATATGGATTTAAAATTTTGACACTTTTAAAAAAAAATTTCTTGTTTAGTATTAATTAATTTTCTCAATACTTTTTATGTGCAACCATTACAATGTATAGATATGTATGTAATGCTTATTTTTAAGTTTGAAAATTATCACATTTAAAGGGTTTTTATGTGGATTAGACCACCTTTGCATTTATCACTTTTATCGAAATTCGTAAAAGGTGTGGGTTAGACCATAAATGAAACACGCAAAGTTATCAAAGAAAATTGAATAAAACACATTACTTAATCAATAATCAGTCATTCTCATCATCATAATATTAATCTTCCTCAATAATGTCAGCGCTACCCCTCATTTAATGCTACTATAGAAATCAAGGTGTACTGGCGGGATAAAACTTATCAGCTCCAGGAGCTTCTTTTTTGGCTCACTTATGCAACAACCTTCAGGATACAGCAGATCAAGCTCACGAATCATCGGTAACGATGTCCTTTTCATAATATCTATTTCTGTAAAAAGACATTTTCATTGTTGCTGCAGTTGTAAAAGATGGAAAACGGGTGAGATTTTTTAAACTGGAGGCATTGTATTTTAATTCTACCTTGGTTTTATCTATAGCTGTTTTCCTGTCAGTGATATATTGCTGCAGTTTCTTCGTTGAAAATAAATCCCTTTCAGTCATTTCAATCACTTGAAAGGTATTTTTCTTTCTGCCTGCTTTAATAACATCATGCCAGTCCTTTGGGATGAAAATATTTTTGAAATATTTCTTTTGTTTCTCGATAAAGCCAAAATCTTCGTCACATGGTAAATAAGAGTGGCCGCTGACCAAGAACTTGTGATCAATGAGTTCGACAACGAGATCGGGCAACAAAACAAAAATGGTCTAACCCACTTGACTCTCTACTGTGTGCACTTTTTTAACCGACTTCCAAAAAAGGAGGAGGTTCTCAATTCGTCTGTATGTTTTTTTTTTTTTTATTTTTTTTTTTATTTTTTTTATTTTTTTGTATGTTTGTAACACGATTTCTCCGTCAATTGAGGGCCGATTTAGAAAATTCTTTTTTTGTTAGTTAGGTCATACTTCCGAGGTGGTCCCATTTCAATTTTATCGAATTTGGTTCAGTGGTTTTCGAAAAATCAGCATAATACTATGGTGTGTGGTTACCTTCAGCAAAACTTGTGATGTGGTCGTTTTCGGCAATTTTCAGTTTGATAAATTAGTATGGTGTGTGGTTACCTTCAGCAAAACATTTGTGATGTGGACTTATTCAGCAATTTGCAGTCTGACACATATGGCGAATAATTCTGTACCACTTCAATCGATTTCGATTATTCGATTTCGATTATTCTTTTTTATGTAATATTACTAAAAAGAATGAAATAAAAACTGTTTTAAAAAATATTAAACCGATTTCCAAAAAACAAAAAAAAAAAAAACTAAAAAGTATTAAATACCTAATATTTTGAAATTTTCTCTGTCCTGTTGAAATACATGAATCGATATACTAGTGATACATATTCGGACCCTTGTTTCATGAATATTCTAAATTTGAAATTTTTTTATTTTTTCCGACCGGCGTTTAATTTATTATGGTACCTGGCCAGTACCTACTGTACCGAGTACCATCGAGCTGGTTTGATGATGGAGACAGAAGGTGGCCATAGGAACTCCTAAACTACACATGATAAACCCATCGTGTTTGGGCTCGTTGCATTTGTCTTCACGAGAAATTTACTTTAGACCTAAAAGATTCTCAATTCGACGGTATGTTTTCTTTTTTTGGATGTTTGTTACGCGATTACTCCGTCAATTGTGGGCCGATTTTGAAAATTCTTTTTTTTTTTATTTGAAAGGGGATAACCCTGAGGTTTTTGAAGTGAAAACTTCTTTAGCGGCTCTTGGCACTTTTTTAGGTGGGTAAAAATGTATAACTCGCGACATCGCGTCAGCGTCATTTTTAAAATGAAACCTTAAGTCATTGCGTTAAGGGTTAAGTTAGAGTGGCACGGGATCTGCCGGCACTCCCGGAGTGCAACTGTTAAGTAGGGTTCCGTAACACGTTTATGTCTGTCCATTCTACTAAGTTCTGCAAAATGAATGTAGGGTTCCGTAACATATGCATGTCTATCCGTTCTACTAAATTTTACAATTTTCAACCAAGGTCCTCCGACGGTTATTTTATAATAAAAGTAGGCTTCCGTAACACGTTTATGTCTGTCCATTCTACTAAGTTCTGCAACATCACCTACAACGTCCGTGATTTCAGCCCATAACACCAGTGCCATGTCAGTGCTTCCCCCTTTGATCGTGCTGACTACACTGAACTGGTCGGAAAACACAAACTATTTACATAGCCGTTTCGACCGACGTTTAATTCAGTGCGGTGGTACCAACCCGGGAAGGTTAAACCCTACCACCAAGTAAAATTACGAGGGAAGGGACTTACAGTTTTACGAGGAATCCGAACCTTGGTCAGCCTCCAACGGTCAGCGGTCACCCATCTAAGTACTGACCGCACCCAGCGTTGCTTAAAATTCAATAGCGACAGTTGACTGTCTGCACCACTGAGCTATCGAAGCTGACGTGGTCCTATTTTAATTGGGTCAAGATCGGATTGGAAAGCGAGGCGGAATCGCGAGGCCGAAGGCCGAGCGATTCCGCCGAGTACATTAATAGCAAAAAATTACTAAAAAAAACTGTGAAATAAAAAAAAAGTTTTAAAAAACATAAAACCGACTTCCTAAAAAAAGGAAAACTAAAAAACTATTCAAAATAAAAATATAAAAACCGCCTTCAAAAATATATGAAATAAAAACTTAAAAAAAAAACGAACCCTAGAGTTGAAGGCGGTGCTAAAGCAAGCAAAAATGATGCATGAAAGAAAACATGAGTGGATGATAATATCCTTTGTGATTTGTGTAGCCTTTTTAGCACCGCCTTCAACTCTAGGGTTCGTTTTTTTTTTTTAAGTTTTTATTTCATATATTTTTGAAGGCGGTTTTTATATTTTTATTTTGAATAGTTTTTTAGTTTTCCTTTTTTTAGGAAGTCGGTTTTATGTTTTTTAAAACTTTTGTGAGGGCAAAAACTATGTTTCATGCTACCATCTCTTGTTCAGTGTGAAAACCTTGTTAGACCAATTTTGCTTTCATAGTTTGCAACAAATGGGTGCTGGTTACATCATTAAGTCGATTTCAGAAAAATTGAGGGTTAGACCGCTTTTGCTCTCACTGCCTCAATTGTGAAAAATCAAATCACGGCTCTGCAGATTCTCGGGTGACTGTGTTCGTTTGTCAGTTGGGTTCTGATGATGGAGCCGGAAGAAAGTCATAGGAACTCCTAAACTACTACGAACTCCTAAACACATGATACGTCTTCGCAAGTACTCTAGTCATATGTTATTTCCATGGTCCTGACGATGGAGCCGGAAAGAAGCCATAGGAGCCTAAACTATACATGATAAATCCACCATGTTTGGGCTCGTTGGATTTGTCTTCGCAAGTACTCTAGTCATATATGATTTCCAGAGTCCTGATGATAGAGCCCGAAGGAAGCCATACGAATATAGGTTAGGTTAGAAGATGCGTCGCGTAGCGTAATAAGTCTGCCATTTGTTATATCATGTATATAAAACAATAAAGTATATTAAATAAATAAATAAAAATGAATATGTTGTCTCTGCTCTGCTGCAGCTACCCGTCGTGTTCGGGTGCGCGCGCGCCCGGGCTGGCGGCGGACATGCACTTCAAGGAGGACGTGATCGCGTTCGTGGGCCCCGCGTGCGCCTTCGCGCTGGAGCCTGTCGCGCGCCTAGCCGCCTACTGGAACACTCCCATCATCACCGGCATGGGCGACCAGGTAAGCATTGCTTTATTGTCTCTTCTCTCCAGCTACCCGTCGTGTTCGGGTGCGCGCGCGCCCGGGCTGGCGGCGGACATGCACTTCAAGGAGGACGTGATCGCGTTCGTGGGCCCCGCGTGCGCCTTCGCGCTGGAGCCTGTCGCGCGCCTAGCCGCCTACTGGAACACTCCCATCATCACCGGCATGGGCGACCAGGTAGGCATTCGCTTTATTGTCTCTTCTCTCCAGCTACCCGTCGTGTTCGGGTGCGCGCGCGCCCGGGCTGGCGGCGGACATGCACTTCAAGGAGGACGTGATCGCGTTCGTGGGCCCCGCGTGCGCCTTCGCGCTGGAGCCTGTCGCGCGCCTAGCCGCCTACTGGAACACTCCCATCATCACCGGCATGGGCGACCAGGTAACCATTCGCTTTATTGCTTTCACAAATGATTGAATAAATTTTATTACTAGAATTAATTAATTACCCCATATTGTGAATTAAGTAGTTCTAAATTTATAAGCGGCATGTCGGTCGGTCGGTCGTGACAGGTTTTCCGCTTTATTGTCCGGCTTTACTAGCCTTTGCGCGCGGCTTCGCTCGCAAAATGTTTATTTGTGTTTGTAATTATATGAGTTGTTGTGTGACGAAAAAATATATCATTTCATTTCATTTCAAAGCCATCCTGAAGGTCCATTCCAAGTATTGGACAAATAATTTAAAAATTCGGATGATTATTTTCGGAGATTACCTCCTAAATCCTAGAACTTACAAACTGTCAGGATGCAAGACATTTTGGCGCGAAGAGAGGCCACGCTAACAGCTATGTATGTATGCATTATGTTGGTTGTTCTCCCAGATCATTAGCGTGCTGCGTCGTAGCTATTCCAATATTTGTCGTACCTACGTAGGTAGTAGTGTTTACAAGAGGGAATCATTGTGCGTTGCGGGGAAAATAAATCGGCGGCGGCTGCGATTTAGTCCCTTCAACACCGTCTCTGTGGCATTTTTGACATTTCAAAAGTCGTCCATGACCAGAAATTGTTTTTAAAACTACTGACATAAATGAATGTATGTCAGTGGCCCTTCAAGAGGGACGTGCAACTGTCAGGACGGCATGGCATTTGCAGGACCCGCATACGATCGAATGTCCATGGGCGCCGTTGGACACTTTATGGGTGGTTCGGTCGGTAAAAGTCATAAAACTTTTTTTTTCAAAATAATAAAATACCACTATGAAGATTATTTTTTATGGATAGCGCGACATGTGCCATCGTTTCACCTACAAGTAGGTGTCTAACGATGCCCATGGACATTCTGCGATGCATGGGGATTGTGAATGCCATGCTAGCCTGACAGAAGCCTTTTCACGCCCCTCTTGAAAAGCCCCAGGCTGTACTTGGATATTAATATTTTTCCGTAAACGACAAAAAACAAGAATGTTGGAACATTAGGTCAGACTTAAGTGGCAGCAATACACATTCCAGTCTGGGCGTCAGACTAGCCCGCCATACGCAATGACCGAAATTAAGCTGCTTCTGGAATGTCGGTCCCGAGATGTACTCTGCGGTCCCGAGGGGCGCGAGTGGTTTGACATATGACATCAACAGCAACAACTGGACGTATCTGTCGGTAGCACTTGGAGGCGAGATGGAAACTTCAGAGTTTTTGAGGCGTTTTTTTTTATGGGAAGCACCGTAAGCATATACCGTGTGGGGCCGGTACGCCGAGGGCAAAAGCTAGTATAATATAATATAATACCTACATAAATTTATATACATTCATTTGTCCTTAATACACTCTTTATTGAATTCATTCCGAAATAACCTTATTATGGAGCATGACCTTGCAGCGGCCTTTCGAAACATTTTTGCTTTTGTATTGAAAAAAAAAAAATACAAAAAAATTTTTTAGGGTTCCGTACCTCAAAATGAAAAAAAAAACGGAACCCCTTTTAGAATCATTTTGTTGTGGGTCTGACCTTCTGTCAAGAACTCTTTTCTCAATTAATATAAGCTAGGTCTACGATCCCTTGGAGGTGTAAATTAAAGCTACTAAGCCAATGCAATCAAAGGATACACCTATTTATTATATCATGCCCGCGGCTCCGCCCGCTCTCATATTTCACTTCACTGCTAACCTCATAAGCTATTTAGTGTGATAGTAAGTAGCCTATAGTTGATGGGAAGAATCAAGCTATCCGTAGAATTTTGTTTTATTAAAATCGGTTCAGTGGTTCTCGAGTTATAAGCGGACAGACAGACAGACAGACAGAAAGCAGACGTTGGATTTTATTATAGGTAAAAGGAAATATATTTTGATACTCGCAAACTCATTCATCAAAATCCCGTATATTATTTATACATACATACATATCACACACGCTGAATCCCGACAATCGGGGTAAGCAGAGTAATCGGTGTTGTGCTGCAAGAACTCTGGTAAATTACAGCACAACACCGACCACCACGTTTTGCAAATTATTCGAACAAGATTCAATCGATCAAGCAGCAAGTAAGGCACGAAGACCCACCTGCTGCATGACTCGGTGGAAGTACCATGCCAAGGTGAGAGGTGGCCAGCCTGTCGCCCTTTAGCACGGCATCTTGTCCTTATCCCTTAGTCGCCTTTTACGACATGCACGGGGAGAGATGCAGTGAGGCTATTCTTTTTAAGTACCGGCCCCACGGCATATTATTTATCTATGATCAAATCCTACATAGGTTACTTTCCGTTGACCTAGAAGAAGCAGGGTTGAAAATAGTTAATTAAAATTTGTAGATTCGGGTTTTCACCGACGTCTTCTGATATTCAATGTCCACCCGGCTCTCTAGTCTGCTGTGTTACGCCTCTCTAATTATCTCTTTACAAGCCTCACAAGCCTGTATTTACTTATTTGGTAATTATGCTTTAAAAATGATTCATTCACTCGGAGAAATAACCTTAGGGTGTAAGGAAAACATTGTCATCGTAGAGGTTCCTTTTTGTAATTTTTTATTTTATGGAAACTGACACGGTAGGCTCGATCACCTAAATACTACATCCGAGATGTCAGCCTATAACGCCTTGGTGAACTAGGTGCTATGTCAGTGCTTTCCTTCGGTCATGCCGGCTACATTGAAGATTAACGGAAAACACGAACTATTTTTTACCCGACTGCGCGACGCAAAGTAGGGTAATGTGTTTATCGGTCTATGTATGTTTTACATAGCCGTTTCAACCGATCATTCATTCAGTTTAACCCGGGTGGGTTAAACCCTGCCACCTAGTAAGGTAAGAAGGGAAAGGACTTATAGTTTTACTTTGAATCTGAACCACGGTCAGCCTCAACGGTCGAACGGTCACCCATCCAAATTAAGTATGCATTTATTAGTAAGCTGGTTTAACCGGGATGGTTGTTAGCTATGTTAGTAATAAAGTAATAAAGTAATTATGAAGTAATAATAAATTACATCTCACGGATGGACCCATTTGGATGTGTTTTTCTTTAAAAGTTTGAAATAAAAGTTACATTAAAAATAAAAATAAACCCCCGACCGATATAAACTCTAAGCTGCGCGGGTATTTACTTAGCGGTCCCCCGACTCCTTTAAGTACTTAAAAGCTAATTATTTTAGATGTTTTAAGGGTCGGGGTTTTTTATTAAACGATAAATTCCGGACTGCGCGACTACGGCTGCGCGGCGCATTGCTGCAAAGAATTTATTCGTACGGACAATTTTGTGCCGCGCCGCGCCGCCGCCGCCGCCGCTCCGCCGTCATCGCGCCGCCCCGTGTCGCGCCAAGCACTCAGCGCTGCCGTCACGTCGTGCACAATGTATAACCGAATTTTTTTAACTGTGCACTTCGAGCTGTCACACAATGCACCACTCAGCTTACTTCCTCACCTCTCCGCCGATGCCTTAAGGTTTGCACTGCACTCCGTATTGATTAGGCGTCGGCGGTGGTGAGGTGAGGCAGTACAATAGGGGGCTGAATTCAGTGCTGAGAACCTAACGACTTTGACAGCCTGAAGTGCACAGTTAAAAAAAAACTGCGAGTCGGACTCGCGCACCGAGGTTTCCGGACCACAAAAAATAAACAATGAAAAAAAAAACAATTTTCTTGTATCCCCTTAATTTTGTACTTTTTATATTTTTTAGTATTATTTGTTGTTATATCTGCCATAATAACACATTCTGTGAAAAATTCAACTGGCTACCTATTACGGTTCCAAAGATACAGCAGTAGGACGGACAGACAGACGGGCAGACAGACGGCGCACTCTGGGCTGAGAATCGGCTTCCGAGGTCTTTCAATTTTTTTTTTACGAACTTGAAGATTTCGAAAAACTTTTTATGCAAGTTTATAGGGCTATGTAAGAGAACACTTTATATGTAACATAAGTTGCTATCCATTAATCACATATTTAAAAAAAAATCTTGAATTTTTTTTTGTATGGTGAGGAAAATGTTTAGGTCATTATTTGAAAAGTCTTAGGAGATCTAGAGTTCTGTTTGGTATAGTGATAAAGTGGACCGTAAGTAGAATCGTTCTGAATAAAAAGTGTAACCGTACGCGTCCATAAGAAAGAACAGTGTAAGTTTGAATTTTTAAATTTTGATCAAATTTCGATAAATTCATTTCTATATTTTCCAATATTTTTTTTTTACATTTCAACTTATTTTTGGTTTGTAATTATCTGTATATATTGTAATATATAAATTATTCAAAAACTATACCACGAAATGATGATAATCTGCTTACATATTAGCTATTAGAAATTTCTTTTAAAACATTGAAGTTTTAAATATAATATTTATGCAAGCGTGTAGAGCCACGTTAGAGAACGCTTAGTATGTAATAAAATTTGTTACCCGCCAAACAATGTTTTTTTTTAATATTTAACTTTTATTTGTACAGAAGGGAAAAGGTTTTGACCATTTTTTCATAAGGGTTACAAGACCTAGACGTTCTTTTGCTATAGTGATAAACTAGAATATAAGTGGAATCACGCTCCATGAAAAGTGTATCCAAATGCGTTCATATAAAAGAACGGTGTAAGTCTGAATTTATATATTTTTTTAATTCCATAAATTAATTTTAATATCTTAATAATAACGTGTTAAGCTCCTCGTAACTAAGCTTAACTAAGCTCCAGCGTAACTAAGCTCAAGTGGCAGTGGGCTGGGCACGTCAGCCGAAGAGACGACGACCGTTTGAGTAACCGTGTCCTACACTGGCGGTGGTGGACAGGAAAACGGAGTGTGGGAAGACCATCCGCCAGGTGGGACGACGACATCAAGTACGTCGGCGGAAAGCAGTGGTTCCGTACCGCTGAAGGAAATTGGAGAGGCGTATGTCCAGCAGTGGACGCTTACACGCTGGCTGACTGACTGACTGACTGGCCTAACCAATATCTGGATACTTTGAGTTTTCTCAAATTTGTACACGAAGTGGAAAAGTGCGAGTTTTTCATTCAATAATTTCAAAAGTAAATACGAAACGTGGTTTGAATCCGACATTAAGTGGCCAGTATACATGCAGGTCATCCACCAAGAAGCAACTCGTGAAGAAGGAGAACCTTTCGTGCCAGAATCGCCAGCAAAGCTGTACTCTTTGAGACTCAGTCAGTGTGACGTTTGGTACAACTAGCACCAGACATCTGCTTCAGGATTACAAACCAAAAATAAGTTGAAATGTAAAAAAAAAATATTGGAAAATATAGAAATGAATTTATCGAAATTTGATCAAAATTTAAAAATTCAAACTTACACTGTTCTTTCTTATGGACGCGTACGGTTACACTTTTTATTCAGAACGATTCTACTTACGGTCCACTTTATCACTATACCAAACAGAACTCTAGATCTCCTAAGACTTTTCAAATAATGACCTAAACATTTTCCTCTCCATACAAAAAAAAATTCAAGATTTTTTTTAAATATGTAGTTAATGGATAGCAACTTATGTTACATATAAAGTGTTCTCTTACATAGCCCTATAAACTTGCACAAAAAGTTTTTCGAAATCTTCAAGTTCGTAAAAAAAAAAAATCGAAAGACCTCGTAAGCCGATTCTCAGCCCAGAGTGCGGCGTAGGCTTAGTAATAGGCTTCCGTACGGGATACGGAAACCTAAAAATTGGGTTATATGTGCTGTAGTTACATAAAACATTTTTACAAGTTACTTACTTTACTTAGCTATTTTCGTTTGCACTGTACCGGTTTTAATCCGTCTTATAAATATTGGGCCGCCGAAGACCTCCTTCACAAAACTAATCTCGAATCTTGTTCTGAAGTCGCCAGCGGCGAGAGGGCGGGAGGCTCCCGAGGCGAGCTTAGCTCTCCAACTTTCAGCAGTATATATATAGACGGTCTAATCAGAGCATTAAAATATTCTGCTCGGCCTTGAAGAAAATAAAATACTAAATAAAAATCCTTTTTAAAAAACAGGCTTTTGTTTAATGAAGCCATGTGCTAAAACGAATACAATTAGTTTCGCTTATCGATTTGTTTTCAAAAAGCTTGCGGCGCCAATTGTAAAGAAAATAAAGAAAGAAAATACTTATGGAAATTCTTATGGAAACTGACACGGTTGGCTGTATCACCTACAACTGACAACATCCGTCACGTCAGCCCATAACACCGGGTGAATTAGGTGCCATGTCAGTGCTTCCCTTCATTTCATATCAGCTACACTGAACTGGACGGAAAACACGAACTATTTACATAGCCGTTTCAACCGACCTTTCATTCAGTGCGGTGTTACCAACCCGCAGCTGGGATAAACTCCACCACCTAGTAAGGTAAGAAGGGAAGGGACCTACACCAGTATTACGTAGAATCCGAACCACGGTCAGCCTCCAACGGTCGAGCACGGTCTGCCTGCAACGGTCGAGCGGTCACCCATCCAAGTACTGACCGCGCCCAGGTGTGCTTAACAACAACAGGCGACCGACCGACCGCACCACTGAGCTACCGCGAATGACGTACATACTTGCTCATAAAAAATCAGGGTCCAATGAAATTAATTGGTCATTTTGCGACAAAATTTTTGAAAATTAATCGAAAACCGGAGAGTCGGAACTATCGGAACCGAGCGACGGCAAATCGAACTCGGCTGACGATCGATGTTGACGTTGCGTTGTATGCTCTTACGGCGCATAGGAGTACTTAGACGAGTCGTGCCGGCTACACAGAACTGGGTGGAAAACACTTACACTTACTTACATAGCCGCTTCGATCGACCGTTCAGTACTATGGTATCAATCCGGGCGAGTTAAACTCTGCCACATAATAGCGTATGGAAGAGCCTTTTTTTAAATTTAGTTATTAGTTTATTAGTTTGCTTAAATACTCTGTTGTTTTCTTCTTTTTTTAAGTTTTTAATAATATTATTGTAATTAGGCTTTCATAAAGAAATTTTATAGCATCAGGAAAAGAACATTTCATATTCCATGAAATAAAATTGTTCTGTCGTGAAAATACGAAAATGATAAATTGTTAATTAATTAAATTTAAAATGTCACTCTTTCTTTTCATGGACGCAAGAGTACCGAGTGAAAAATATACATACATACATAGCGTCACACCTGTTTCCCGGTGGGGTAGGCAGAGACCTCCAGTTCTCCTGGTTTCTATTGCTAAAATTATATTATGCCATAGAGTACAGGAAAACTGAAGTTGTTTTCGACAATGTAATAGTTGCGGCTAAAAGAAGCGATAGTTTGCCTGACAGTCAAAATGTTGGTACACATTGCACAAATATATTAAGTGGTAGTACGGGAACACTCGCAGTTGGCGGCTTTTTTATATTGAAACAAACAAAACAAAATCATTTATTGTGTAAATTAAATTAAAAGATACATTCATGTGTTTTAGAGTACGAGGAAAGAAAGTACAAAAAAATCTTTTACAACGATGTGTGCTCAGAGCTAGGCACTAGGCTCGCACCTGTATCGCTAAGCTCCGTTTGTTTTTAGGTGTGGGGGTGTAGATTTTGTGTTATATGATTGTAGGTACGAAAGTATACATTTACATATTGTGATATTGATAATAAATAAAGTGTAGGGTTAATATTTATTTACGAGTAAATACATTTTACGTATTATAATTTTAAATAAGAACATTAAATATGAAAGCGCGAACATATGGAGTCTAGCTACCCACAAAGTGGCCAACGATGCCCATGGACATTCGGTCGTATGCGGGTGTTCCGAATACCATGCCAGCCTGAAATGTGCCTATTCCAGCCCCCCTCCCTCCTCCCCCTTGAAGGACCCGAGATTGTACTTGGGGTAAATATTAAAAGGGCACGTAAGATGAAAATTGTTTACCTCAAAATAAAAAGTCGCCAAACATGCATTGTCGAGTCACCCCTCGGCATTGAACGGCGGCGACGCGAAGCCTGAAGAAAGACGCAGTTTTCTAAATGATTGAAGTTGAAATTACTTTTCTGAGAGGTTAATTTGGTTGCAAATAAAGTCACAATACAAATAGAATTCGGCCCGCCCGCCCTCGCGCACCGACCGCCCAGGGCGCGACCGCCAACAGGCTTCAAATATGACAGATGATGCCTCTAGTTATTTGAAAACTTCTGAAAAACATTGCGAAAGCCTTTTCATCAGCTTCGTTAGTCTTCAAAGAGCGACGCTGACGGTGAGCGCCGACGTCTGTCGCGATCACGATTGATGATTGATTGACGATGATTATATCTGATGCAAATGGCATGCAGATATAATTTGCGTCCGTCGCAGGCAGGGTGTCAACAACCTATATGGATGTTCTGAGCGAGTCCGGTGGGTGTGGAGGATACGGATCGGGGCAGGATGGATGAGGGAAGCTAGTTCATCGGAGCACAGGCAGTAATAGTATACTATAAAATTACTAATAAAAAAACTGTGAAATAAAAAACTATTTAAAAAAATATAAAAACCGCCTTAAAAAATGTATGAAATAAAAAAAAAATCGAACCCTAGAGTTGAAGGCGGTCAGTTATTTGTGCTTGATTTAGCATTTTTTAAATAGTTTTTTATTTCACAGTTTTTTTATTAGTAATTTTTTGCTTTAATGTACTCGGCGGAATCGCGTCGCAATCAAATAAAAAAAGAATTTTCAAAATCGGTTCACCCAGTCGAAAGTTCAGAGGGGACAAACATAAAAAAAAATACAGTCGAATTGATAACCTCCTCCTTTTTTTGAAGTCGGTTAATAAAACAGGCTAAGCGGATCGATTGATATCCCGTGGTGCAAAGTGCAACTTCAATTAATAATAATTAGGTTGCACGCCAAAGTGCATTATCAATTAATTTTAGTGTTGTTAATTAATTCGAAAAAGCATTTATTTAATTCACTTGCGAATCTTACGCCATTAACATGCTAACGTTAAATGCTAAATGCGAATGCGAAAAATATCGCTCGACAGTTCATGATGGAATGAAAACACACAATGAATGTCTTATACACGGTGTTGCAACCCCAACCGTAAAACCCGAAAGGGGGTGATTCTTTACGTGAAATAACCACAACTTTTGTTGTACGACTTTTTAATTTGAAGAAAAAAATTTTTTTTTCTCCATACATTTTGAGAATATGCATTTAAAATATTTACGGAAAAAAATTTTTTTTTTGTTAAAAAAAATGTTTTCGCCACATAAGTTGTTTAGTTTCACATATAGAATAACCCCCTTATGTCAGTTAGAAATATTACGGGGGCAACTGCAACACCGTGTATATGAAGTGCGAATTCACTCAAGCGTGTGAATAAACCAAAACAAAAGTTCATGTGATAGATGGATAGATCTCACCGAGGCCTGAAGTTTGAGTACCAACACGATGGGTCTAGCACCAGTGGTTCTCGAGTTATGACCAAAACAAAAGTTCATGTGACAGATGGATAGATCTCACCGAGACCTGAAGTTTGAGTACCAACACGATGGGTCTAGCACCAGTGGTTCTCGAGTTATGACCAAAACAAAAGTTAATGTGACAGATGGATAGATCTCATCGAGACGTTCAGATTGAGTACCAACACGATGGGTCTAAGTCCATTGGTTCTCGAGATATGACCAAAACAAATTATCACGTGATAGATGGGTAGATCTCATCGAGACGTTCAGTTTGAGTACCAACACGATGGGTCTAAGTTCAGTGGTTCTCGAGATATGACCAAAACAAATTATCACGTGACAGATGGGTAGATCTCACCGAGACGTTCAGTTTGAGTACCAACACGATGGGTCTAAGTCCAGTGTTTCTGTAGATATGACCAAAACTAATGATCACGTGACAGATAATAATTCCGACCCCTCACTCGCATGATCGCATCGCATTTCGCATTTAGATGCTAGCTAGCTAGCTAGCAGCGGAGCGCAGGCGCTATATAGCATTTAGCATTTAGCAGTACCACAGATAAATAGCACATACTTCATTGCTTTGTGCGTTCCAAAACAAACGAACCAACAAAGTTTTACGAACGCAACAGCAATGCTAACTAAAATTAAATGTGATTATTGCTTAGCATTTAGCATTAATTTTTATTCATCAGGGCGCTTAGCAGTGCTAAATGCTAACGGGGTATTCATTATGAATTAATTTTGTTAATGCTAAGCATAACAAGACTAATTAATTTATATGACGATGCATTACAAAGGGTTCGGTTAGTAAACAGCAGTATTGCTCTATAATATGTCACTACATAAGGCACACAAGCCAGCACTCTGGTAATTAATTGAGAGACATTCGTACAGGCAATTACACTTTATAGAGCGCTCGGGTGTCCCTGGAGGCGGTGAGTTAGCCAGGGCTCCTCGCAGGTGGAGTTCTGGGAAGTTCTAAGGAAATTAAAAAACCGGCCAAGTGCGAGTCGAACTCGCGCAACCAGGGTTCCATATCGCCATGTCATGGCTAGCGCCACTCACGCCATCTAGATGGCGTGTTATCAAATGCTTTATATTAGTTAAAATTCATGATTAGTTAAAATGCTTCATGATCTATTCGGTAGATGGCGCGCTGTATCTCTTGGACCGTAATAAGTAGCCCGTTGAAATTTTCACAGAATATGTATTATTTATAATTTGTAATGGCCGATATAACAACAAATAAGAAAAATAAGAAAATGTAAAAAAATTACGAGGGTCCTCATACAAGAAACTAAAAAGTGAATGCGCGCCATCTACCGAAAAAAATTATGAAGCATTTTAACTAATCCATAGATGGCGTGAGCGGCGCTGACCATGACATGGCGATACGGAACCCTCGGTGCGCGAGTTCGACCCGCACTTGGCCGGTTTTAAAATCGGATGAGTATTTTCTTAGATCACCTCCTACCTACATCCAAACTTACAAACTTGACCTCTTTATAATATTAGTGTAGAAGCGTAGATTTAAGTTATGATCTCGTAACGAATACTTCGTAAATACCCGGGTATATGGGATGGGCAATATAAATTACAGCGCAGGGAAACTTAATTATAACTCCGGAAGCCCATAATCAATCCGAATACAGAATACGACACTCTGACCCTTTCTTGTCCGGCTCTTCCTTATACAACGTGTCCCAAAATTCAACGTCAAGAGGGAACCAGGGAGTAGGCCAGTTTATGACTGCCCAGGGAAAAATAAGAAAAAAAAAATCGGAGTCATTTGTTTTTTATAATATGAGCATTTTTTCTAAAACGTTCAAAATTTACATTTTAGGTACTTACTACGACTACAAATTTGCAAATATAATTGTTCAAATTTTTATATTGGAAGCCTAAATAACTCTGGTATTGATAACTATCTATACATATAATAAAATCGTAGAGGTAAGAAAGTCTGTACATTGAATGTATTCGGAAAAAAACTAACCAGGGTGGCTTAAAATGAGATACTGAACATGTTAGAACAGTTTTTAAAATTTTTGTTTGTTTGTTTGTTTGTTTGTTTGTCTGTACGCGCATCACGCACAAACTACTGAACGGAATTAGACGAAACTTTGTATAGTGGCAGTTTATATGCCGGGTTAACATAATACGTAAAAAAAAATAACAAAAATAAAAAAAAATTAACAATTATAAACATTATTGCGCGTTTAAAATCACGTAGTCCAAAGCACATAATTATATCTTGAGAACTGGCAGCAAATACAATTTGAATAAAATATTCATTCGAAATTTAAAAATAAGTAGATACAACGAAAATGACAGTTCTTCTTTTTACCCGACTACGGCGAAGCCAAAAAAGGAAGGGTTATGAGTTTGGCGTGTATGTATGTATGTATGTATGTATGTATGTATGTATGTATGTGACTATCTATATTCCACTCTACAGCCTAAAGTACTGGGCCGATTTGAATAATTCTTGCGCCAGTGGATTTGTCTTATTCACGGGAGTGTCATAGGCTATATAACAATTTTCAAAATTCAAAATGGCGGACGCACGGTCTCAAAATGTCAAATTAGTTTTTCAAAATATATTGAGTGGGGTATCAAATTAAAGATAATTAAATTACGATTCCGAAAATATATACTTTGCTATCTATTAAACTTATGTATACAGAGAAATAGAGCCAAATGTGTGGCGCATGTATGAATCGCGATTATTCGCGATGAAGCGTGGTCGCCCGCGCACCGCGCCGCGCGCCCCCGCGGTTTCGGTACGCGACGACGCGACTGCGACGCGAAGAAGCGACATGGTATTATTGGTAATATACCTACATACTTACTCACTGATCTACCGCAAATTTTATATAGATATATAATATTATTATTAGATACAGTACTATGCTTAAATAAATTGGTATTAAATGTCCATGTAGGTACCTAGTGTAAGCATAATATGTAGTGTAGGTGTACCGTGTGGGGTCGGTACTTAAAAAGAATAGCCCCACTGCATCTCTCCCCGTCGCATGTCGTAAAAGTCGACTAAGGGATCGTCAGCCTGGGCAGCATAATGGTGCGGTCAGTTTACTGATGGATGACCGCCCGACTTTTGGAGGCTGACCGTGGTTCGGATACCACGTTAAACTGTATGTCCCTTCCCTTCTTACCTTACTAGGTGGTAGGGTTTATCCCGGCCGGGTTGGTACCACCGCACTGAGCGAAACGTCGGTCGAAACGGCTATGTAAATAGTTCGTGTTTTCCGTCCAGTTCAGTGTAGCCGGCGCGAAATTAAGGGAAGCACTGACATGGCACCTAGTTCACCCGATGTTATGGGCTGACATCACGAATGTTGTAGGTGATGTAGCCAATCGTGTCAAGTTTCCATAAAAAAAAAGGTAGGTACATTAAATATACCTAATACCTCAAATATTTTCGGATGCAAGTTACCCTTCAGCTAAGCGGGATATTGTGGAAGAGAAGAACCGCCGATTGCGGAAAAGTATTCCCAATTTTCTGGGTGCAGTTTTAGCCCTAGACTCGATTAGTTGCCGGAAACTTACGTCTTTGGAAATGGCGGTGCCCAGGAGGTTCAGGTGCTTCCAGACAGGTATGACGCTGACTTAGAAACTGGCTTGGAAAGCAAAAGGACCTTCAAATCGACCTTCGCAGATAATGCGCAGCAATGAGCCGTGCTAACGTTGAAGGCGTGGGCGTAGCATTCAGGGGGCAACATATCATTGTTGTAGCATACGAAAGTACGGAACACGGGTTCTACACCACTTACCCTTCAACTAGGCGGGATGTGGATGAGAAGAGGCGAAGACTTGTGTCTGAACTTGAGCAAACACTGGGCCGATGGGCCGTAGCAAGTTGGTCAAGTTAAATACCTCCAAGATACAAGTTTGCGCGTTCAGTGCGAAGAGAGCGGTGTTCACACCAGCTCCTTCCTACCAAGGCACGTCACTTAAATTTTGCGACCACCTCGGGGTCCTCCGAGTCGAATTTTCGCACGATCTAAACTTACGGCGTGACATCGAGGGCAAGGCCGTATAAATCGCAGATTCGGTCCTGCTTGGGGTACTGCTCGCACCTATGGGATGGCTCAGTCAAATACCAGCTGGCGCCTATGGACTCGATCCAGCGTCGAGCCGTGCGAGGTGTGAGTAGGTGACTCCCAAATGTCCCGCGATCTAAAAGCACTGCAACTCCGTAGGAATACATAGCTAAATCAGAGCCTGTTGAAATACAAACAGAGATAAATATTTTCCCCCAAGTACAGTCTCGGGTCCTTCAACCTGGGCACCTGTCAGGCCGGCATGGCATTGGCAGCCTTCGCATGCTACCGAATGTCCATGGGCATCGCTAGACACCTTATGGGTGGCTCGGCGCCACATGTCGCGCCTACTATAAAAATAATATCAGTAGCTTTCGCCTCGCCTTAGTGGCTTACCTGCTTCGAGTGAGTACATTATTCAACTATGTACAACCTGAAACCTCCCTCGGTCTTCGGCCTTGAACTGATTGGTTTACTTACTTCCCGAATCCGCTTCACCCCAGCCAGATATATTTACTTACATAGACAAAGAAAATCGTGTACTTACACAGCTCAGTCTTCGGTCTTGCTCTGACTGACTTTTCATTTTACTTCAAGACTATACATCGTTCAACTATACATAATTTGTATATATATGTAGGTACTCACTCATGCGCTATTTGCAGAAAACTTTAGTTTCAAATAGAGATCACGACAAATAAACGGACGGATAGTATCAATTTTGTACCGTGTGGGGCCGGTACTTATATAAAAGAATAGCCCCACTGTATCTCTCCCCGTGTATGTCGTAAAAGGCGACTAAGGGATATGACTTCCTTCTTTTATTACTGGGTGGTAGGGTTTAACCCGCCCGTGTTGGTACCACCGCACCGCACTGAATGAAAGGTCGGTAGAAACGGCTATGTATTTAGTGTAGCCGGTACGACCGAAGGGAAGCACTAACGTGGCACCAAGTTCACCCGGTGTTATGGGCTGACGTCACGGATGTTGTAGCATGTAGGTGATGTGTCAGATTCCATAAAAAAAAATCAATATACGAGTTACATACAACATTTAAAGTATGCAAACAGTTTTAAAAAAAGCCTAAAATAAAAAAAATAAGTTATAAAAAACTAAAACCCGACTACGTAAAAGCTAATTATGAAAATCGTTTAAATAAAAAAAAATAGCTATAAAAAACTAAAACCCGGCTACGAGAAAGCAAATTATGAAAATAGTTTAACTATAACTAAAAATAACAAAATAATTTATCAGATACAGCAATTCTCTTTTTATATTGATTTTACCTTAGCACTAACTCTATAAATTTTGATAAATTTATTATTTTTAACGTTCTAAATATAGAGCCGTGGTCGGGCGTTCTTCGTTCAACAAGACAAGTGAGACCGTCGTTGTGAATTATAGCCGTTGACGTTCGGTATGTACCTATGTATCTACTTATAATAATTTTAGATTGGCTCTGACTGATCTTACAAAAAAAATAAGTTATAAAAAACTAAAACCCGACTACGTAAAAGCTAATTATGAAAATCGTTTAAATAAAAAAAAATAGCTATAAAAAACTAAAACCCGGCTACGAGAAAGCAAATTATGAAAATAGTTTAACTATAACTAAAAATAACAAAATAATTTATCAGATACAGCAATTCTCTTTTTATATTGATTTTACCTTAGCACTAACTCTATAAATTTTGATAAATTTATTATTTTTAACGTTCTAAATACAGAGTCGTGGTCGGGCGTTCTTCGTTCAACAAGACAAGTGAGGCCCTCGTCGTGCATTATTAGAGCGCGGAACTTAGGACGGCCATCGCCATTGTGTCATACTGGCATCTTTTTGTAAGATCAGTCAGAGCCAATCTAAAATTATTATAAGTAGATACATAGGTACATACCGAACGTCAACGGCTATAATTCACAACGACGGTCTCACTTGTCTTGTTGAACGAAGAACGCCCGACCACGGCTCTATATTTAGAACGTTAAAAATAATAAATTTATCAAAATTTATAGAGTTAGTGCTAAGGTAAAATCAATATAAAAAGAGAATTGCTGTATCTGATAAATTATTTTGTTATTTTTAGTTATAGTTAAACTATTTTCATAATTTGCTTTCTCGTAGCCGGGTTTTAGTTTTTTATAGCTATTTTTTTTTATTTAAACGATTTTCATAATTAGCTTTTTTTATAACTTGAACACAATAGTCTATACATATCATAAAATCGTAAATGCAAAAATGTCTATTTGTAAGCGCATCTCGCAAAAACCACTGAACGGAATTTGACGAACCTTTTATAGTGACAGTGTAATCACGGATGAACATAATAATTAAAAAATATAATAAAAATCACGTAATCCAAAGTAAAGGTAAAAAACAATTTTAAATGCCATGTTGACAACGGAGAACTGTCATCTCGACGTGAGCTGGCCGGTGACAAATTGTTTGATAAATAAAAATAATAATTAATAGTCGAAGTTATGTCGCTGTCATTGGTGCAATAAAATTTATATATCTGTTGCCCGCGGCTTCGCTCGCGTGAAATTCGTATTTAAAAAAAGAAAGTAAGTAACTAAAGGCGGGCCCGAAGGCGGATCTGCGCTCACGTAAACGATATTCTTTCTCGATGAAAGTAACTAAGGGCGAGGCGGAAGGCGGAGCTGAGTTCAGGAAGAAGAAAAACATTCTTTAAGACAGTAAGTAACTAAGGGCGAGGCCGAAGGCCGAGCTCTATTCTGGAAGACCATAAACCTTCTCAAAGAAAGTAAGTAACTATGGGCGAGGCCGCAGGCCGAGCTGCGTTCAGGAAGAAGCTAAACCATCTTGAAGAAAGTAAGTAACTAAGGCGAGGCCGGAGGCCGAGCTACGTTCTGACAAATGATAAACCATCTCGAAGAAAGCAAGTAACTAAGGGCGATGCCGAAGGCCGAGCTGCGTTCAGGAAGAAGCTAAACCATCTCGAATAAAGTTAATTAATATTAAGATTGAGTTAATTTAATTTAAATTTTATTATAAAGTCCACGCTTCTAACGGCAAATATACCGTGCATCCTAGAACCTCGCGGTTATTCCCGGCTGGATGGCAAGAGGCCCGATGCTATCACCTTATTGCCATGGACTAAGGGTAGTTCTTTGATGTGGGACGCCACTTTTGTTCTCACGTGGCTCCAAAACACGTTAGGACATCTTCAAGAGCGGCTGGCGCGGCCGAGGCTAGGGCGGAGAGCCTCAAACGCAGCAAATATAGAAATATAATTCAAGATTTCGAATTTGTTGCGTTTGCGGTTGAAACCCTCGGTCCGTGGAGCAGTGAAGCCAAAAGAGGCTTGAACTGGTTGACGCAACTGGTGTCCCGCCATCAAGGGCTTATGTACTTCATTCAAAGGGTAAGTCTTGCCATCCAGCGGGGTAATGCCGCAAGTGCTCTAAGAACATTTGAAAATGCCCGTTTTGATAGTTATTTTAATGTTTGTTAGGTAGGTTTAATTCAGTGATTCGCAAACTGGGTGCCGCGGCACCCCGGGGTGCCGCGAACCTACGCCAGGGGTGCCGCGAAAAAGTGGGCAATATTTGACCGAGCGTCTCCGTTTCAGCTTGGGCAAAAATGCGTACGTATGTCCGGATGTCCGGCTGTTTCTCAACAAGTTTTTGGTAATTTTTCAAAATCGCTGAGCCATGGGGGTTGAGGTGCGCCGGTGGACATTTATTCAGTTTTAAGCTATGCAAAAACAGACTCGCGAAGTCCACAGCTCACAGAGCCGCTTACTAGTAGTAAATAATTAATAATAATAATAATAATAAAGAAGAAAAAGAGCTGTCAAACCGACATGTCAAAAAAATTTTTCTCTTGGAAATTGTTTTTAAAAACTTCTTGCCTGGGACGACCCTACCGAGCTTCCGCCACGCGCGGACCCTTCTCCAGCGGCGCAGCGACCCGCACGGTTGGAGGCACCGTGCCGGCATCACCACCGCCGCCGCTCGGCGCCCCTGGTACTACTCCACCCAACTCGACATGCCTGGTAACAGTAGCGGCTGCAGACGACCCGGGACGCGACCTGCGTGATGGAGAGCAGGCTCTGCAGCGACGGCCGGCCGCCGCCGCGCTCGACTTCGACGCCGCCGCCGCCACCGCTCGCCCGCAGCAGCACTGCCTCCGCTCACCGCGTCGCCCGGCCTCCCCGCGCCCGGGTCGTACAATACGAGAGCCGCCTTTCTTCTCCAACACCACACGCACGCCACACCACCCAGCTCCACGCCGTCGGTGCATTTCATCGACGGCGAAGATGGAGCGTTGACGTCGGCCGAGCCACAACATCTACGGTGAGGGCGACGTCCACCATCGGCTAGCTTGGGGTCATCGGGACCTCACGTCCCGTCTAGTGCCCCCGCTACCGGTGGTGCTGTGCGAACATCGGGCGACGCGCGCGCGAAGAGGAAGAAGTTTAAAAGAGCTGCGCGACGACGTCGCCGTGCAGTCCGGCGGATACGGAGCTCTCCGAGATGGGGGTGGTGGTGGCCTACGTGTCTAGTACCACCACCTATCGCTCGTAGCTTGCCTCGCGTCGTCTCGGAGAGCTCCGTGGCCACGGCCTGCACCCGCCGGTGTGCTTGGAGGCCTGCCTCCCGCCGCCGGCGGAAATTACCGTTTTTATTTACATTATATTAATTTTGTGTATTTTTATTACTTTTTGTAAAATTTATGTAAAATTAATGTAATATATTATAAGAGCGTGAATAAAGAAAAATAATAAATAATAAAATTCTTTATTCAGGCAAAAAAACCCACACTTCACAATACATACACAATACACAATAAAAAAAATAAAAAAAAACAGCAAACATTTCATACCCCGTTGGGTGTAGTCATAATTTTTTCCCAGTGGGCAAACATTCCGCCGCACAGGCTTTGTGAAAGCCCTGCGAGAATCTCGTTCGAGCTCATCACGAGTCTCTGTCGGAATCCGGATACCCTGGAGCGCATAATGGCGTAAAAGTCCTGCACTCTTGCATCTGCAAACATGCCCGATGCACTGCAGTGTCTGGGCAACTGCATGAGCTGCCTGAAGATGTTGTTGTACTGGACCCTTACACCATTATACGCCCCTTTTGTGTACGCCGTCCACAGTTGGCACGTGTAGAAGGTTTGGCAATATGCCCTGAAAAGGGTAATTTTCACCTCCTCAGGTCATTTGCCAAACCTCCTAGCCACCATATTGCCAACCACGGATAATGCCCTCCGCTGCCTCTCAATATCAGCATCATCTTTCAGGTCGGAAGTCAGCACGTGACCAAGGTACTTAAACTGTTCAACCCGTTTTATGACTGAGCCATTTAGATATACTGGCGGAACATGGTTCGGCCCAGCACGGTGTTTGAATACCATCATTTCAGTCTTTGACGTTGTACGCGAGCCCATGTTCCGCCGCGTATCTCTCGCACACTGTTAAGAGTCTTCGAAGTCCTTTGATCGATGGACTCAGCAACACCATGTCGTCAGCGTAGCTCAGGTTATTAACATATCTTGAACCCAGCTTGAGTCCGACTTTAAATTCAAAATAAGTATAAAAGTAATGTACCTACCTACATACTTAATCGAAATAATAATGAAACATTTACATTTCGATGCGTAACTTTTACGCATCGCAAAATTGTGTTTTTATTTCTTTCGAAAATATTACTTGATTTACATATTTGCATGCTTCGTTTATCACAGTTCAGATATGATGCCTATGAAAGACACCAACCGAATATTGAAGCGGTGTGCCGCACAATTTCTTGAACGGGTTAAGGGCGCCGTCAGCTAAAAAAGTTTGAGAACCACTGGTTTAATTCTTTAGTTATTAATATTACTTTTTTATTTTTATGAAATAAATAGATTGAGTAAACGATATTATATTCTATCGAAGAAAGGAAGTCTTTAAGGGCGAGGCCCGGAGGCGGAAGAGGGTTTTTGGTTTACCTGAACGCAGCTCGGCCTTCGGCCTCGCACTTAGTTCCTTCCTTTCTTCCAGAAGTTTTATCGTCTTCCTGAACGCAGCTCGGCCTTCGGCCTCGCCCTTACTTACTTCCTTTTTTTGAGAAAGGTTTATCGTTTACCTGAAAGCAGCTCGGCCTTCGGCCTCGCCCTTAGTTAGTTACTTTCTTTAAGAAGGTTTATCGATTACCTGAACGCAGCTCGGCCTTCGGCCTCGCCCTTAGTTACTTACATTCTTCTTTGGAATACGAATTTCACGCGAGCGGAGCCGCGGGCTCAGCTAGTCCCAAATAAAACCAGAATGCCTGTCAGATGCCTGAAAAATAATCCGTGAATTTTTTTTCTAAAAAAATAAATGACTCACATTTTTTTTTGCTTGACGTTCAGTTTTGAGACATGTTGTAGATTGCATTGGCAAGACAAAACAAAAAAATTATGGCGAACTAATATCTCTACTATAAATGCATATGTCTCAATAAAATAATATTAATGTTGTGTGTTCTTTGTGGTGAAATCAATATCTGAATATCAAAATGTTTTTCGCGATTCAGGTAGGTAAGTCGAGAAAGAATTTCACGCGTATTGCATTGTTCACTGAATATTCAGTGGCATTGTTATTCGAATTCACGGAGAAAATAGATAGAGAGAAGTTGTTAGCTCTAATTTCTAGTAAAACATGTGTTGGTAAGTGCGTTGGATATCACAACTTGCGAGTCCAGTCCACGAGTCACGCACCATTTAACCCCGATGTGTTGGTGAGCACGTAACCAGAGTGCTTGGACTAACTCTCTCTATTAATTTTCTCTACATACATACATACACACCACGCGCTCAATCCCGACAATCAGGGTAATCAGAGTAATCGGTGTTGTGATGCAAGTACTCTGGTAAATTACAGCACAACACCGACCACCACGTTTAAGAAAGTATTCGGACAAGATAACAGCTATCAAGCAGCAAGTAAGGCAAGAATGCCCACCTGCTGCATGGCTCGGTGAAAAGACCGCGCCAAGGTGAGAGGTGGGAGGCCTGTCGCCCTTTAGCACGGCACCTTGTCCTTATCCCTTAGTCACCTTTTACGACATGCACGGGGAGAGATGCAGTGGGGCTCTTCTTTTTAATTACCGACCCCACACGGTACTTATTTCTGTGTTTACATTTGTAGTAAACTGTATCAAATTACTCTCTCGCACTCTTCCGTTTATAGCGTTGCATAGCCGCTCTGATGCCTGTCTGTCCGTCCGTCTGTCCGTCTGTCACGCGCGCTGTCCGAAGCGACTATTCCGGGATACAAAGCTCAATGTATTTGAAAACATCATATCGTAGTCATCTGGTATGTGGTATCTGCGAAGAAAAAGAGGTATTAGTCGTAAGACTATCACACCACAAACGGTATTTTTTGCGCGGTAAACCGCGCGAGGCCTGCCGTCACTTTGTCTGCCCTATATAAAATAGGGCAGTCGCCGTGGCCGGCCGGCTGGCGACTAGGAGCGGTCACTTTGTCCGCCCTAAGTTTGGGCGGACAAAGTGACCGACTGCTGGGCGGAAATACCGTAGTCAATTTCGTGGTCCTTACTCATGAGAACTATTTTGTTGCCCATTCTTGTGGTCAGAACAACGCCGTGTCTCGCGGCGGCAGCGGGGGACGGAGTGACCGCGCACGCACTAGCTAGGCGTGCGAGAAGGGAATTCCTACGGAACCCTCTTCGTATGAACAGCGAAGCGGTGGAGATTCTGACGTGGTATATCCACCATAATACCTAACATGAATAAATACAGCTCCTTGGAATTGTTACGTTGCAAAACCGCAAGGATTGCAGTAACAGGACCCTGCGGTCCCTTTTTTAATTAATTGGATACATATTTCATATATTGCCGCCAAGTACGGGCGACCCTAATACGGCGACTAGAATACGGTCGCGCGTGGTATGGATGCAAACAGAACAAGGGGCACTGAAGTATCGCCTGCGCGTTTAATAAATTCATAAAAGGAATACTCTCAGTGTAGTCACTATCACAAGTATCGTTGTTTAGACATCGTTTAACGGCGTCTGCAGTTAATGACCCGCCCGGGGCGGCGGCTCTGTCAACGCTATAACGGGAAGGGTGCGACTGTCATACACACACAATACATCGCCACTTGCAGGGCCGTATTTAGCTTTATTCACTCTAGTGTTTCATATTTACCGCCCCTTTAATGCAATGCTGAAAGCGCCGATATACGAGTGAATAGTCGCATTTCAATAAGATTTTAAATGTTTCCACAGTCGGGCGGGAGTCAAATAAAAAAGGTTTTCAAGAGTATATTTTAGTAAATGTATTTCTATTTTGGTTTGTTCAATAAATTTATCCCATCAAAAACATATCATGTAAAAAATATGCCAAGTCTCGCACGTAAAAAGTTGTAAGATCCCATGCTGCAGAACCAAGTCTTTTCATATATTTCTAACCCCAATTTAACAATGTTGCGATAAATAATATTTTCTAAGTATTAATAATCAATATTTAGTTACTCTATCTATATTTAACATTTTAATTTCTAAAAAGTTTTAAAAAACATAAAACCGACTTCCTAAAAAAAGTAAAACTAAAAAACTATTTAAAATAAAAATATAAAAACCGCCTTCAAAAATATATGAAATAAAAACCTAAAAAAAAAAACCAACCCTAGAGTTGAAGGCGGTGCTAAAAAGGCTACACAAATCACAAAGGATATTATCATCCGCTCATGTTTTCTTTCATGCATCATTTTTGCTTGCTTTAGCACCGCCTTCAACTCTAGGGTTCGTTTTTTTTTTAGGTTTTTATTTCATATATTTTTGAAGGCGGTTTTTATATTTTTATTTTAAATAGTTTTTTAGTTTTACTTTTTTTAGGAAGTCGGTTTTATGTTTTTTAAAACTTTTTTTTTATTTCACAGTTTTTTTTAGTAATTTTTTGCTATTAATGTACTCGGCGGAATCGCTCGGCCTTCGGCCTCGCGATTCCGCCTCGCTTTCCAATCCGATCTTGACCCAATTAAAATAGGACCACGTCAGCTTCGATAGCTCAGTGGTGCAGACAGTCAACTGTCGCTATTGAATTTTAAGCAACGCTGGGTGCGGTCAGTACTTAGATGGGTGACCGCTGACCGTTGGAGGCTGACCAAGGTTCGGATTCCTCGTAAAACTGTAAGTCCCTTCCCTCGTAATTTTACTTGGTGGTAGGGTTTAACCTTCCCGGGTTGGTACCACCGCACTGAATTAAACGTCGGTCGAAACGGCTATGTAAATAGTTTGTGTTTTCCGACCAGTTCAGTGTAGTCAGCACGATCAAAGGGGGAAGCACTGACATGGCACTGGTGTTATGGGCTGACATCACGGACGTTGTAGGTGATGTTGCAGAACTTAGTAGAATGGACAGACATAAACGTGTTACGGAAGCCTACTTTTATTATAAAATAACCGTCGGAGGACCTTGGTTGAAAATTGTAAAATTTAGTAGAACGGATAGACATGCATATGTTACGGAACCCTACATTCATTTTGCAGAACTTAGTAGAATGGACAGACATAAACGTGTTACGGAACCCTACTTAACAGTTGCACTCCGGGAGTGCCGGCAGATCCCGTGCCACTCTAACTTAACCCTTAACGCAATGACTTAAGGTTTCATTTTAAAAATGACGCTGACGCGATGTCGCGAGTTATACATTTTTACCCACCTAAAAAAGTGCCAAGAGCCGCTAAAGAAGTTTTCACTTCAAAAACCTCAGGGTTATCCCCTTTCAAATAAAAAAAAAAAGAATTTTCAAAATCGGCCCACAATTGACGGAGTAATCGCGTAACAAACATCCAAAAAAAGAAAACATACCGTCGAATTGAGAATCTTTTAGGTCTAAAGTAAATTTCTCGTGAAGACAAATGCAACGAGCCCAAACACGATGGGTTTATCATGTGTAGTTTAGGAGTTCCTATGGCCACCTTCTGTCTCCATCATCAAACCAGCTCGATGGTACTCGGTACAGTAGGTACTGGCCAGGTACCATAATAAATTAAACGCCGGTCGGAAAAGATAAAAAAATTTCAAATTTAGAATATTCATGAAACAAGGGTCCGAATATGTATCACTAGTATATCGATTCATGTATTTCAACAGGACAGAGAAAATTTCAAAATATTAGGTATTTAATACTTTTTAGTTCTTTTTTTTTTTGTTTTTTGGAAATCGGTTTAATATTTTTTAAAACAGTTTTTATTTCATTCTTTTTAGTAATATTACATAAAAAAGAATAATCGAAATCGAATAATCGAAATCGATTGAAGTGGTACAGAATTATTCGCCATATGTGTCAGACTGCAAATTGCTGAATAAGTCCACATCACAAAAGTTTTGCTGAAGGTAACCACACACCATACTAATTTATCAAACTAAAAATTGCCGAATACGACCACATCACAAGTTTTGCTGAAGGTAACCACACACTATAGTATTATGCTGATTTTACGAAAACCACTCAACCAATTTCGATAAAATTGAAATGGGACCACCTCGGAAGTATGACCTAACTAACAAAAAAAGAATTTTCTAAATCGGCCCTCAATTGACGGAGAAATCGCGTAACAAACATACAAAAAAATAAAAAAAAAAAAAATAAAAAAAAAAATAAAAAAAAACATACAGACGAATTGAGAACCTCCTCCTTTTTTGGAAGTCGGTTAATAAAAAATATCTTGAAAATCCCACAGCACATACAAATCGCTTCATAAAGATTTATTTTCAGTTTACTAACAAACTGGTATTAGGCAGGTACGTTCATATTACTGTTATAATATTCAGGGTTATAGTTATTATAATGTTAGAATATTTTAGCTGTCCTACAGCTAAAATATTCAGGAATAAGCAGGAACTGCGGTTCCTGAAGAAGCCCGTGACGAAGCAGGCCAAACATGACTCGTCGCAGAGAGACTCAGCACCCTTTTGTTGTTGACATTGGGCTTATGAGAACCAATCGTTTCTTTGTCGCACCGCTAGAGTGTGGAACTGTCTTCCGGCGAGTGTATTTCCTGAATCCTTTACCCTGGGTGTCTTCAAGCGTCGTATTAACGGGCTAGACAGCCTAAGCAACAGTCCGCAAATCTGAACCAAACTGAGCGTGGTTTCGCGAGGAGAGGTGTTTTTGGCTCTGTCGACTGCACCACTGGTCTCTCGGCACGGCCACCCATGCTTGTTTACATAAAAAAAAAAACGTCGACTTGTGTACCTAAGTCTTTTTAAAAACCAATGTGGATTCGTAAAAACAAAAAATGAGTATAGTACCAATATCTAGTATGAAATAATTTATATCTATCTAAATAGAAAAAAATTAACAGTAGAAATATACCTACAATAATACACAGAGAATCAAAAAGAACAATAAGTAGCGCGCCAAGGTGAAATTCGACCTACAACCTTCTTTTATTATGCGAACCAGTTGTATTTCAGGCAAAGCACAAAAACAATCAAAAGTTATTTTAGGTCATCCTATTCAATCTTTAATTATTGAAAAAAAATAAACTTAAGCGGCGGGTGGCCGAGTAGTTTGGGCATCGGCTTCTCATGCGAAAGGTCCGAGGTTAGAATCCGTTCGGCTTGTACGAATAAGTTTTTTCTGACGAAAAAATTTACTTGCATATCCACACCTGCTGCTTCACCGTTAGGAACCGGTGTAAAACTGTAGGTCCCTTCCCTTGCTCCTTACTAGGTGGTGGGCTCAAATTGTCGCCGACTGGGTTGGTGCCACCTTACTGGATGTAAGAAGGCCGCCCCGGTTGTGTTCTCCTCTAGTCCAGTATAGCCAGCAAACCAATGGCACCTCCCTTTTCGGAGGTGATCTTGGCTGGTCGGAGCATGTGCTTTGGCCCCTCCGACTCAGCCACCCATATCGGATTACATAAAGCAAAAATCTCAAACAATTTGATAAAGTTTATCCCTTTCACCTATGCTTCCAAGCCCCTAGCCCCAACGGCCCGTACCTAAATAGGTCTCTGGCTACGCGATACAAGACTGATAGCCCTTATTGCTATCAGCATAAGATCTGTTCAACTCTACCGTTGTCGGTCGTGAAAGCTAATGTTCTGAGTTACAGCAAGACAAGGAGTTATGGCTTTATGAGGTGTGATAATTGTCTGTTGTGATGAGGTGTGATATATAGGCGCGTCATTATTCCACGAGGTCTGGTGATATCTGACGAACTGATTTATTAACGGAACATTTACACTTGTTCACTATTAATGTTTAGATAGATAGAAAATACTTTATTTTCGACGCGTTGTAAAAATGTCGTGTTGCCACTGGGGTAGTTCATCGATTTAAGGTCTTCGCTTACGATGACACTTGATCCGGGTCCCTCTCACCCTCAAATGTCGTTTAGCGATGGCTGACCCTGGCGTGATGCTCGTGAACGGGTGCTGTTAGTGAAGACTGGCCTGCTCCAATTGGCTCCAACATGTTATATGAATGGTTTACGCTTATAGAAACAAAATGTAATTGTGGCATTTTTTTAGAAATAGTGATGACTCGTACTATGTACCTACTCAGTGACAAACACTTTTGTAAATGTAGACTTTCACGTTTCAAGTGGACGTAAAAAAAAGGTATCAAACGAAGTTTCTTGCCAGTTCTTCGCTGTGATAGTCGAACTGGCAAAATGCTAAAATATGACGAATTCAAATGCCGTTTACTGTTTATGGATAATGAATAAAGAATAAACAATATACAATAAACAATAACAATTGCTCCAAAAACACTTAAAAGAACTATGCACAATATAAAATTCACAGTAGCTGTGTCATTCCTTTTGGCGAACTGAACTGAACTAATAATATTGAAGGAGTTCTAAAATATAACATGCTCGTTCGCACCACGCGACCCGCCCCCGCACAAATTACTCTCAACTTCCTCTCTTGATGTACTAGAAAAAATAACAAGGGTTCAATGAGTGTATTCTAATGCGCTCCACGTCCTAGCCATCAGCTATTACATTACGTGTGCGTACGCCGCTCCTGGCTTATCCTGAAACACTCCAGTCAGCCTCTGTAGCTCGCTGGTACTATACATCGACATCAAATCGTGAAATTAAGCACAGCAGGTTTTAGTTTCAGTTGATTTAATGATCCAGTTGATCCACGCGAAAATGATTATAATAAGGTTAAGGAAATACCTACCTACATATATTTTAACGGATATATTTACGGATCATAAAATACTTTCGAAAACAGGTACCGTTTTATTAATAGAAACAGACACAGCTGGCTACACCACCGGCAACATCCGAGATGAACAACATCAGGAACACCTTGGTGAACTAGTTGCCATGTCAGTGCCATCCTTTGGTCGTCCCAGCTACACTGCACTAGACGGAAAACACTAATTATTTACATTACGGCCGCTTCGACCGACCCGTCATTCAGTGCGGTGGTACCAACAAGAGCGGGTTAAACCTGCATCGTCATAGCCCCACTGCGACGTTGCTATCACTTACTCGCTCTCGCTTGCCTACCGATGACAGGAGCGAGAGAGAAACATGAAATCGCTCACCCTTCATCGGGCGACCGTCGCAATCTTCGAGTTTCTCTCTCACTCCTGTCATCGGTAGGCAAGCGAGATCGAGTAAGCGATAGCAACGTCGCAGTGGGGCTATGACGTTGCAGCATGGCTTGGTCTCCGTAGAGGGAGACCAATGATAGTCGGCTATGGTTAAACCCTACCACCTAGTAGTAGAGTTAAGAAGGAAAGGGACCTATAGTTTTACGTAGAATTCGAACCACGGTCAGCCTTCAGAACGGTCGGTCAGCCATCCAAGTTGTGACCGCGCCCAGGTGTGCAAATGATCAGGATCGACAGTCGACCGATCGCACTACCGAGCTACCGAGGCTCACGTAGATGGCATATTATATGCTTCACCCATTGAGTATTTTAAATTAACAAAATATTGTATACAATATGGAAATTATTAATATGGCTAGTTTAATCATGGCAAGACAGCCTTGAGGCGTAGCACAGTTGCGAAGCCGACAGCAACGGCGACCGGCTAGAACCGGCTTAGGGTAAATTGGGGGTAATGTGAGAACTTTTTGTTTGAAGAGAGTTTTGTTTGTGCTCGCTACTCGCAGGGGCGCGGGCCGCGGCTCCCACACCCACTCACGACACGACGCAACATCATCTAACAAATTGTTATACCTCAATTCAGTGTACTACATGAAACATACTCCGTACCGCTGAAGGCCGGGAGCGCTGGAGGAAAGTTGGAGAGGCTATGTCCAGCAGTGGACGCTTACACGCTGACTGACTGACTGACATGAAAGTCCATGTAAATAACGATGTTATTTCCGCGTCGGATAACACAATTCGAACAATATTGTTGGATTTCTTGAGAGCATTTGATTGATTAAACGTTCGACTGCTCCTAGAATTTTTATCCTTTTATTGATCCACGGACTCGACATGCAGGTGGTTCAAGACGTTCCTTGAGGATAGAAAGCAGGTGGCTGGCTGCTCAGAAGAAATCGGCAATAACAACTACTCCCACCCACAAACTCTCACCAGAGGCATCCCGCAGGGTTCTATATTGAGCCCACTTTTGTTCACCTATTTAACAGCTGATGTATGTAAGGTCTATGTCACTGCAAGACATGTTTACATCTTATTTGAACCCTCGCATACAAATGAATCTATTGTCAGTCTGCAAATCTAGGTAGGTACATATTCTGTATATATTTTTATTGAACACCAATTCCCACATATTAGGTACAATAGGTGAGCTTAATGCCGTGAGGCATTCTATTCTTACTAACCTTTGGGACGTGGGAGAAGTACATGCAGATGTACAAGAATGTTTTGTAGCAGTGTTTTAGATTGTAAAGAAATATGATAGACCACAAGCGAATACCACATTAAATACTTTAATACGCGTAAATACATACCTACTTAGAATGAATCAGTATCGCCATTGTGTAATAAATAAAATAAACTACCCTTAGTTACTACAATTCTCAGATTGATTAAATTCCAATCAGCGATCAACGGAAAATCCGGCCTTCAACCATCCTAAGGTTTAAGGTGAATCGAGCCGTTCACAAAATACTTTGAACTATATATTTACCTTATTTTATAATATGAAAACTGGCAGGGTTGTTGTGCAAAGGAGTTCATCGGTCAATCAGACGGGACCAATAACACCACATATTGCGAAACCTTGTTTTGCTGTATTGTTTAAAATTTGTCGCCCAATTAAATAGTTTTGGTGCGTTGAATGAACACCGAAAAATTACTGCCGATAATTTTTAGGGTTCCGTACCCCGTACGAAAGCCTAGTACTAAGCCTACAACGTCTGTTTGTCTGTCCGTCTGTCCGATGGCTGTCTATCTTTGGAACCTTTAAATTTTCACAGAATATGTATTATTTTGGCATAAATAACAACAAATAATAAACAATTTAAAAAGTGAACAATTAAGGGACCCATACAAGAAACGTGTTTTTTTCAACGTTTTTTTTATTGTGCGGAAACCTCGGTGCTCGAGTCCGACTTTCACTTGGCTGGTTTTTGTTCAGCGTCACTATCGTATTATAGCGGAACAATGTTTTATTCAAGAATTGCAGTATATTTTTACGGCCTTCTTTTTTGTATGTCCTCGGTGCAGTAGAGTGTGGAGTGTGGTTTGTACCGTGTGGGGCCGGTACTTTAAAAGAATAGCCCCACTGCATCCCTCCCCGTGTATGTCGTGAAAGGCGACTAAGGGATATGACTCCCTTCTTATATTACTAGGTGGTAGGGTTTAGCCCGCCCGGTTTGGTACCACCGCACTGAATGAAAGGTCGGTCGAAACGGCTATGTAAATAGTTTGTGTTTTCCGTCCAGTTCAGTGTAGCCGGCACGACCGAAGGGAAGCACTGACGTGGCACCAAGTTCACCAAAGTGTTATGGGCTGACATCACGGATGTTGTAGGTGATGTAGCCAACCGTGTCAGTTTCCATAAAAAAAAAAAACTGCCTCTGTCGTCATGACATTGCATTATATACTCTTTAGCTGTTATATTGTTGTTTTGTACCGTTGTTATATAATACTTTTTGTACTGAGCAACAAAAGCCTTAACGCCTAAGCGATTTGTCCGCAACGCTCCCGTGATCCGGACCGATTACCCCGAAGCACTTTCCATTCTACCCGGTGTCCGCTTTATGTCTACCCCACACTTTCCCTAAGCCACACTGCCAGTCCGCGTTGCTCTATTCCAAGTAAGTAATACAAAAAACCGGCCAAGTGCGAGTCGAACTCGCGCACCGAGGGTTCCGTATCGCCATGTCATGGTCAGCGCCACTCACGCCATCTATGGCGTGTTTATGAAATCCTTCATATTAGTTAAAATTCATTATTAGTTCAAATGCTTCATACTCTTTTCGGTAGATGGCGCGCGAGCGGAATAGAAGAAACTAAAAAGAGTATTCTTTTTAGTTTCTTCTATTATGAGAACCCCCGTAAATTTTTTATTTTTCTTATTTTTATTTGCTGTTATATCGGCTATAATAACACATATTCTGTGAAAATTTCAACGGGCTACCTATTACGGTTCAAGAGATACAGCCCTCGCACAGACGGGCGGACAGACAGACGGCGTAGGCTTAGTAATAGGGTCCCGTACCGTATACAGAAGCCTAAAAAAATACTTTCCGGCAAGCTTGGTACCTCAAGTACGCTCATACACACACACACGCACACGCGCCATTCGATTGTCGGGTCGGAGTCGGGATGCACCATATGTGATACGTATGTATTTATATTTAAAAAAGGTCTGGTGAAAAAACAAAAATAGTTTATCAAAATTATTCTCTCAAGTTACAATAAAGTAATGCACCTAAGTAGGTTCGTTATTACGAAACTGGACACACATTCTTTCATCTTTTTTTCCCAATATTTTTTTAAATTTTTTGCAAATGTTTCGTTTACACTTATTCGCTACGAGAAAGAAGTTAGAATGTTGGTAACGAATGCGCTTAGGTTGGAATCGATTTGGTGGCGATCCCGCCGCAGCGCCCGCCTCTCTCCGATATTTATCTGTGATTGCTCTGTCCACGCTGAATTTACTGGTCAGCCTGGCCGGGAGGCGAGGCGATCGGAGATTGCTCTAAACCGCAGCAAAGGGTTGGTTAGAACGATGTGAAAGTGAACCCATCCTTTTCCACTCCGAAATGTGAAACGGTCTGTTTATCAGTAAGTCAGACAAAAACTACTAATAATTTTCTTTTTATTTAAATAAAGAGTTCCCATTCTATTCTATTTTCATCCAGGAAAAATAGGATCCAGAACCACTTGGCGTAGGCAGTTCGGTGTATTTCGCGAGCGTATGTTCGAACACTCACAACATTTCCGATCAATCAGTGTCTGCCCAATACGGCTTCCATTGTCGTGCTGTGCGTCTTGGAGAATCGCGCTCGGGAAACCAGGCCGTGCAAATTTAGTTAGGCACCAGGTCTGTGGACTTACTTCGTTTATTAAATTGTTGTTTATTGTTTATTGAGCATTCTTAAGGCAGTATGACTGCACTCGAACTTGTCACAATTTTTATATCCGGTTCCAAGAAGAAGAACCGGTAAGAACTTCGTAGGGTATTTTTTTTCATAAAAAATATTACAGTCTTCAAACGTCGTATCAACAGGCTAGACAGCCTAGCAACAGTCCGCAAATCTGCTGGCATGGCACTTATCTGAGTGTGTTTTCGCGAGGAGAGGTTTTTTTGGGATGCACCATTGGTCTCTCTGGTCCCATTGGCACAGCCACCCATGTTGGTTTACGTAAAAAAAGGGATTTTTTTTTACATTAAAAAAATATTACAAGCATTTTAGTTTCCACATAATTAACATCGCTTACTAACGGAAATACAGCTTGAGATAACTGAACTGCCTACCGAGTGTGTTTCCCGAATTCTTTAACCTGGGTGTCTTCAAACGTCGTAAAAAAGCTAGACAGCCTAGCAACAGTCCGCAAATCTGCTGGCATGGCACCTAACTGAGCGTGGTCTCGCGAGGAGAGGTGAATTTGGCTCTGTCGACTGCACCATTCGTCTCTCAGTACAGCCACCCATGCTGTTTTAATAAAAAAGCGGTCAAGTGCGAGTATAACTCGCGTGGAGAGGGTTTTGTACCATATCGTATTCTGTAAGAACTTTAAGACTTTAAGATTTTTGTTCAGGTGAGAGGCAGGTCCTATGCTCCCAATTGTTTTCAAAATTTTAGACTAAGAAGTAGTTTCTGAGATAAGGAGGAGGGGTATTCTCGATTTTTGTATCATGTTTTTAATATCTTTTTAACTATGCATTTTAAAATTATATATTTATATTCCTTATAACGAGCCCTTTTCTTTGAGGCACTCATGAGGCATTTTTGATTCGGTCATCAAAGTCTATTCGTCCAGTAGGTTCTGAGAAAATAAGCTGTGACAGACGAACAGACAGACAGACAGGCTGACAGACAGACGCGAGTTTGATCCTATAAGGGTTCCGTTTTTTTCCTCTTTTGAGGTACGGAACCCTAAAAACTACATACATAAAAATGGTGAAAATCTAATTGAGGCAAAAATAGTTGTCTTCCAGGGTAAGAACTAAATATATAATGATAGAGGTCAGGGTTATAATATACGTATAATTATTTTGAACCCGCCTCGTACGTACGTATGCCCTAATGGGACAAGGACACCTTTAAATTCGTGAATCTACAAACTTCAGGACGCAAAGGGTGAAGGGTACTGTTAGCAAACTTCCAGAGACCCTTATAATTTCGTCATCTTTTCATTTGGTACCGCACTCGAAACGGCAGAGAAAACTAGGATGGTGGGAGCGTATTTTTCGTAACTACTGAAGTGGAACACGCTATTGGTATATACATATTATATTTATAAGTTCGTGAGATTCTCGAACTCTGAACCGAACTTCTCTGAGATCTGTAAATTGATCCAACAAAAAATCATCTCCGGCTTTTTTTTAAGGTGCCTACTATGTTTTTTTTTCATAGAAAGCGCGGAGGTGGGTATAGATACTGGCAGGTGGCGGAGGGCGGTGGGCAGTGGGGGGGGGGGGGGGGGGCGTGGGGCTCCCCCACGCCCCCCCCCCCCCACTGCCTATATAGGTGTATCGATTTAATAACGCCCCAAAGGTGGAGGGGGCCGTTTAGGGAGGGGGGGGGGGGGGCATACAAAGTACCGCCAAAAAGGGAGCGACGTATAAAAAAAACTCATTAGCTAATTACGATTGCCTCTTCTCCGGCGCTGCGGGAAGTGCAGCCCCTCCGTCCTTGTGTAGCAAAGCGCAGGCACCCATGCTCGCCTCCGTGCGGATGTGTTTGTGCCTCGTCGGCCCGATGGATCTCTGGGTCACACAGGTCCCGGAAGCCCACCCACACGAATAGGCACCTCCATGCCACCTCACACCCCGCGCAGATACATTCGGTGGCGAGGGCGCTGGTACAGAGAGCAGAACACATCTGTAATGAAAACAGCATTGACAACGAAAGAAAGACGATCACGAGCGCACTAAAGCAAAACGGTTACAGCAGAAAAGCATTGATACCTCACGAAAAGACATAGCACAAGATAAAATAGGGAGCAGACTAGGAGACTGAAGAAACTCAGCATTGGCACTATGTTTACTCCCTACAAAAAAGTATCCCAGATGCTACGTTCGGTAAAAGACAAGTTACCTCTCCAGTCTGCCGGCGTGTACCAAATCCCATGTAGCTGTGGAAAGTCGGGCAGCCGAAGAGGAGCGTAGCGACGCGGGTCTCGGAGCACATACGAGCGGCGAGACAACTGGACTCCAACAAATCGGCAGTGTGCGAACACATGGACTCCGGAACGAACCACTGGATTAGGTTCGATCAGGTAAAGGGTCGGGTCGGATAAGAAAAGAGTAAAAACGTTATTGTAAGAAAATTAAATGAAGGCAAGCACTGACATGGCACCTAGTTCACCCGGTGTTATAGGTTGACATCACGGATGTTGTAAGTGATGCAGCCAACCGTGTCAGTTGCACCGCCAAGTGCGAGTTGGACTAGCGCACCGAGGGTTCCGTACCATCACACCATATGTACTAGCTTTTGCCCGCAGCTTCGCTCGCGTGAAATTCGTATTTATAAAGAAGAAAGTAAGTAAGCCCGCTACCGTACCCTTATTTCGGCGGGCGGAACAATTCGGTTTGTATAAGAGCCATATCTTAGCGCAACCGGAACTGAATTATATGTAGCCTATCCTGTGTCGAGTATAGTTAAATGTGCTCGTGCTAAGTTTCATAGAATTGGCATGATCGGTTTAAGAGTTATGGAGGAACATACATAAATACATACAGAAAATATTTCTAAAAATCGTCAATTTAGTTTTAGTATCATACATAGAGTCTACAACCTCAGTATCTCATAAAAAAAAGTAACTTACTCCATGACCATCCCTTACAGATTTATTATTAGTGTTGATTGATTGATTGATGATGAAGTATTGATTGATGATTGATGAAAATCCTTACCTATAATAAAATCAAACGTCTGCTTTCTGTCTGAGTGTCTGAGTGTATGTCTGTCTGTCCGCTTATAACTCGAGAACCACTGAACCGATTTTAATAAAACAAAATTCTACGGATAGCTTGATTCTTCCCATCAACTATAGGCTACTTACTATCACGCTAAATGGTTTATGAGGTTAGCAGTGAAGTGAAATATGAGAGCGGGCGGAGCCGCGGGCACAGCTTGCATAATTTAAAATAACAACACACTGAAATATTAAATAGAGCAAAACATTGCGAAAGAAATAATTTCAGCCGGTACTAGATTATCTGAGGTGGGATTCGGACCTTCGACATTTCGGGAGCTTATGATTACATGTCCAAATCTCTTCCAGCTGAGCTAACCAGGCCTCTAGCACAAGAAGGCCTCTCAGTACCGACTGTCTTTAATAATAAAATTGTTCCCGTGTCGAATTGTTAGTACTCGAATGGGGTAAAGATGCAAAATTCACTGTCCTTAGTAAACATATTGCTGTCTATCTAAAAGATATTGCTAAGTGAATTGTTCTTTAAAACCTGGAGAAAGCACTAGGTTCGGCCCTGAATCAACTTAGCGAATGTCAAGCCTTCGGAGAGTCGTAACAATTTCAGCCGGTACTAGATTATCTGAGGTGGGATTCGAACTCACGACCTTGGATTGCGTGTCCAACTCTCTATCAACTGAGCTAGCCAGGCCTCCAGTAGAAGAAGGCCTCTCATTCATAGCCGACTGTCTTTAATTTTATTATTCCCGTGTCAAATTGTTTGATCGATTTATTTAAATATTACACAGAACTTGAATGGGGTAACGATGTAAAATTCTATTTCACAGTCACTGCTTAAGTCGCCTTAAGTGCTTAGTAAAAATATTCCTCTCTATCTAAAAGATATTGCTAAGTGAAGTGCTCTTTAAAACCTGGAGAAAGCACTAGGATCGGCCCTGAATCAACTTAGCGAATGTCAAGCCCTCGGGGAGTCGTAACAATTTCAGCCGGTACTAGATTATCTGAGGTGGGATTCGAACTCACGACCTTGGATTGAGTGTCCAACTCTCTATCAACTGAGCTAGCCAGGCCTCCAGTAGAAGAAGGCCTCTCAGAACCGACTGTCTTTAATTATTCCCTCGTCGAATTGTTTGATCGATTTATTTAAATATTACACAGAACTTCAATGTGGTAACGATGTAAAATTCTCATTCATATTCACTGCTTAAGTCGCCTTAAGTGCTTAGTAAAAATATTCCTATCTATTTAAAAGATATTGCTAAGTGAAGTGCTCTTTAAAACCTGGAGAAAGCACTAGAATCGGCCCTGAATCAACTTAGCGAATGTCAAGCCCTCGGGGAGTCATTGCGAGTCTCGATAGTACACCCCCGTACCTCCAGCTCGCTTCCAGACTCAGTAGGTACCTACTTGCAGAGATCACTATCCTTGTCCGAATGAAGCCATCAAATAGATTGAAACAAAACCGAGCGTTGTAGGGACAAATGGAGCGGTTGCCAGTGCCGTAGCTACGTTTGTTTCTTCGTGGGGGCGAGAATTCACTTCGCTGCCACTGCCACCCCTGGAAATCCTATTCTAATTTACCGCGAAACGCCCTCTTAAAGACGACTAAGGAATAAGGACAAGATGCCGTGCGACAGGCTCACACCTATCAATTTGGCACGGTCCGTCATCAGGGTTTTTTTAATGGAAAGTGCGATATGTGGCGGCGAGCCACCCACAAGGTGTCTAAAGACGCCCATGGACATTCGTGGCACGCGGGGGTTCCGAATGCCGTGCCATACAGATGTCTATTCACGCCTCTCTTGAACGACTCGAGACTGTACTAGGGGGGAAATATGTGGGCAGGGAGAGCGTTCCAGAGTTTACCACTTCTTCTTAAATTCACATTAAAATGTTTTACCCTACGCCATAGTTTTGAAGTTATCGTTTGATTACGTTAGTTTCTATAAAAAAACATCATTTAAAAAACAATGGATGGAAATCGAGGTGCAGGCATTCTCTTGAAATACATTTAGACCACCGCAAAATTAAATGTATAAGCACCTGTTCTCTCTTTCAACGAAATATCCAATTTCACTTAGACCTAAAAAAGATCACACACATTTTGCCATCTCGAGTGTAGTTTGTGTCGCTCCCCAAAGCAATAGCGGCTTCGAGCACAGACAGCCCTCGCAAGCCCCCTCCTTCCTACGCCGCTGGCCGCAACATTTCCCTTCACGGTCACGGCTCGCGCGGAGGTGAATTGTTTCTGGATTGAGTTGAGAGAATTAAACCCCAGGAGACAGAGGAAACTGAACCCTATCTACCTGTGCACACGTGCCATTTGTATAGCTTTATTTTTAGAGAAATCAGTTTAAAACTGTTTAAGCGGATTGACGTCATTTTGAAAACAACTACAGGAAATTCGTGAAATAAGAAGTTTGCAGGAAATGGGGAATTCGTTTTACGGGATTAGGAAAGATTTGGTACCACCGCACTGAATGAAACGTCGGTCGAAAGTTCGAAACGGCTATGTAAATAGTTCGTGTTTTCCGTTCAGTTCTGTCTAGCCACCGAGCTATATGTTACACTGTAACAAATAGCTCAATGAGTGTAGCCGACATTAAATGAAAGGAAGCACCGACATGGCACCAAGTTCACCCGGGCTGACATTACGGATGTTGTAGGTGATGTATCCAACCGTGTCGGTATCCATAAAAAAGGTTTAGATTAATTTTTCTTTCAGAATTTTTTTTTATTTCGAACAAGAGGTCGAACGTGGTATGTGAATTTTGACGTTCAAAAATATACTGATCAAAAGTTCTATGAACAGGTATGACCTTATAAAATTATATTAACTAAGTGTATTTCCTAAAAATTCAATGTCAGTTTAACGACGGATGGTCGGCGCGGTCTTGGCTAGGACTGTTGATCTCAGGGTCCGAGGTTCGATTCCGGCCGACATAGACAAGTTTTTCTGACGGAAAATGTTACGTGCCTACCTACACCTGCTGCTTCACCGTTCGCAACCGTTGTAAAACTTCCCTTGCAAGGGGCAAATTGGTGGTAGGCTCACATTGTAGCCGACTGGGTTGGTACCGCCGTGCTGGGTGTAAGATGGCCGCATAGCAGCCCCGGTTGTGTTCTCCTCTAGTCAAGTACAGCCAGCAATCCAAAGGTAAGTCTCCGGCATGACACCTTCTCTCTCGGAGGTGATACTTACTGGCTGGTCGGAATATGCACTCTGACCCCTCTGAATCAGCCACCCTTACCGGAGTACAATAAAAGAAAAATCGCACAAATCGTCTAAGGGTTTAGGACAGTTTGCCATGCTAAAGGGCGTCGTTAAATTTGGTGGTCGATGTTGTGCTGTAGCCAAAGATTTTGGAAGGAGAGTAGATATGCGAAGGAGACGTGTCCGCGATACGGTAATATGGGGAGATTTTCCCATATTAACTATCGATGTGTGCGTGAGCGCACGCGGATGCAACGCTTTGGATTGGCCAAAAATCCCTGGTGCGAATGTGTACGAGCGTTCGTGTGTGTGAATTGTGATTGTGTGTGTTCCGAAACTGGCGACAGCGGTTCCGATACGAGGGGGCGTTTAGGGCATATCTTCTCTCCTTCCTAAATCTTTGGCTGTAGCTTACCCGAGTTCTTGCAGCACAAGACCGAGCGCCCCGCTTACCCCGATTGTCGGGTTGGCGTGTGTGTGTGTTATGTATAAATTAATCTAGACACACGGCAGTGTGTCAGCCAAGTTCGCAAAGCAAAAGGGCGGCACACCGGCCGGGGGTTATTTTAGACGAACCATCTCGGGCCACTTTCGACCTCCCCAAAATCTATCTAATTGAACTAGTTCTTTGTCAGTGAAATATTTCACTAAATTATTCTCAAACAAAGGTTAAAGTAGGTGCATCGATGAGTAGGTGGATAAAAACTTGCCAAGACGCACTATTGATTAGCAAAGAACATAACACATTTTATTTTAAAGTCAGTCAGCGTGTAAGCGTCCACTGCTGGACATACGCCTCTCCAATTTTCCTCCAGTCCTCCCGGCCTTCAGCGGTACGGAACCACTGCTTTCCGCCGACGTACTTAATGTCGTCGTCCCACCTGGCGGGTGGTCTTCCCACACTCCGTTTTCCTGTCCACGGCCGCCAGTGTAGGACACGGTTACTCCAGCGGTCGTCGTCTCTTCGGCTGACGTGCCCAGCCCATTGCCACTTGAGCTTAGCCACCCGGTATCCAATATCGACTACTTTGGTGCGTCGGCGGATTGCCTCGTTACGCACCATATCACGTAGCGTTATTCCCAGCATGGCTCGCTCCATTGCTCGCTGGGCAACTTTCAACCTTTGGACAACACCGACCATCAGCGTCCACGTTTCACACCCGTACGTCATAACCGGGAGGACACACTGGTCATATATACGGGTTTTTAAATTTTGCGGAAGATCAGACCTCAGGGCGAATTTTAACTTTCCGAAGGCAGCCCAACCCAGTTGAATTCGTCTCTCGACCTCCTTTAGCAGACCTTGTCTACCAAGCCGCAGAATTTGACCGAGGTATACGTACTCTTCAACCTGTTCGATCACTTCTCCGTCAATAACAATTTGTCCTCCCGTCATAACCTCGGTCGCCATGACCTTGGTTTTGTCCCGGTTCATCTTCAGACCCACCTTCATCGACGCTGTATAGAGATTTTATTTTAAAGCAACTGAAGAATGTTATGCATAACAGGAGCTATGATTTAAGGAAATTCGAAAGAACTTGGTATCCAGTTTGATCTCACTTCTTTTATTAGCGAAGCCGTTATCCGAGTGCTTATCTTGCAAGTTTTTTTAGTTGCGAACTTGGCTTTTTTCACATTTATGTTTTGGTGGGTTATTTCTACGTGACTGGTCTGTCGTATCTGAGTGTGAATGTGACTTACCCATCTATTCCCAGTAGATCTAGCTTCTCCCGCACTTAGTAACTTATTGGAAGTGTACGCTTGTTGGAAGTAATCGGAATATACGTGCGTTCATTAGCCGATGCCCTTACTAGTCAGTAGTGAGGCCTGGCGAGACCGAAAAACTAATTATACTCTCTTTCTCGTTATATATCCTCGGGTCAGTCCTTGCCACCTAGTCACCCAATCTGCTGGAAGCTCCTAGCTAGGCACAGAGGTGCAGCATTTGAAGGTTGAAGGCGACTAAGGGATAGACTGCCTTCTTATATTACTAGGTGGTAGGGTTTAACCCGCCCGGGTTGGTACCACCGCACTGAATGAAAGGTCGGTCGAAAAGTAAATAGTTTGTGTTTTCCGTCCAGTTCAGTGTAGCCGGCACGACCGAAGGGAAGCACTGACGTGGCACCAAGTTCACCCGGTGTTATGGGCTGACATCACGAATGTTGTAGGTGATGTAGCCAACCGTGTCAGCTTCCATAAAAAAAAAGGTTCCTTCAAATATGCGGCATCTCGGTGTTGGAACGAATCACGAACTATTTATATAGCCGTTTCGACCAAAGTTTCGTTCAGTACGGTACCCAACCCGGGCGGGATAAACCCTACCACCTAGTAAGGTAAGAAGGGAAGGGACCAACAGTTTTACGTGGAATCCGAACCACGGTCAGCCTCCAACGGTCGAGCAGTCATCCATTCAATCGTACTTTTCAGGAAAAAAATTTTAGGGTTCCGTATCCGTCGTACGGGACCCTATTACTAAGCCTACGCCGTCTGTCCGTCCGTCCGTCCGTCCGTCTGTCTGTCCGAGGGCTGTATCTCTTGAACCATAATAGGTAGCCCGTTGAACTTTTCACAGAATATGTGTTATTATGGCGGATATAACAACAAATAATAAAAATAGAAAAAGTAAAAAATTTGGGGGGTTCCCATACAAGAAACGTGTTTTTTTTTCAATGTTTTTTTTTTGGTGCGGAAATCTCGGTGCGCGAGTCCGACGAAAATTCAATTGAATGACCTCAGCAAATTCATAGAATTTTATACGAAATAAATACGTATCGTAGTAACCTATCATAAAACGGATTCTCTCTCTATACAACCTGCTTACTGGCATAGTAAAAGGAGACTGGTTTAAACTATGTTACTTACTGGTGAAGGGTAAAGATCGTTGTAGGTAGATGTGTTATAAACACATTGTCTAAAGATTTGGAAGAAGCCATCCCGATTCAGGCGGGGTGATCCGTTATCAATTTACACGTGGATCCCACTTTTGAGACAGTTGACACTATATAAGTAAACGAAAACCGACTGTAACGTTTTCGTTTTAAGGTTCTAAACGTCTTACGCGGTGTCGGATTTTATTTTTTTCGATCGTACGTCTTCCACGTCCCTCGAGTATCAGTGAACCAGGAGGAAATAACTTGAGGACGTTTCGACTGAAGAAAAGGTATCTAATTGAAATACCTATCGATACCTGTCTCATTTCGACTCTCTCTTTTCTTGGTCTTTATTATTCGAAACATATAATAGAATAGGATTTAATGTACCTGCTAACATATGAAAATACACACTCACAAGCACCCAAACACACACATACGCACCCTCGTACGCACGTACGCACGTAAAGGAGGAGGTTCTCAATTCGTCTGTATGTTTTTTTGTGTGTATGTTACTTGATTTCTCCGCCAATTCTCAACCGATTTTAATATTATGTGATATTATTACTAAAAAGAGTAAAAAGGTCCTTCAAATCCTAAAAAGTATTAAATCATATTTTTACCTTGAGTAGAAGGCGGTACAAAAGCACACGTAAGATAAAAATATTATAATTAACTAGCTGAGCCCGCGGCTCCGCTCGCGTGAAATTCGTATTCCAAAGAAGAATGTAAGTAACTAAGGGCGAGGCCGAAGGGCCGAGCTGCGTTCAGGTAATCGATAAACCTTCTTAAAGAAAGTAACTAACTAAGGGCGCGGCCGAAGGCCGAGCTGCTTTCAGGTAAACGATAAACCTTTCTCAAATAAAGGAAGTAAGTAAGGGCGAGGCCGAAGGCCGAGCTGCGTTCAGGAAGACGACAAACCTTCTGGAAGAAAGGAAGGAACTAAGTGCGAGGCCGAAGGCCGAGCTGCGTTCAGGTAAACCAAAAACCCTCTTCCGCCTTCGGGCCTCGCCCTTAAAGACTTCCTTTCTTCGATAGAATATAATATCGTTTACTCAATCTATTTATTTCATTTAAATAAAAAAGTAATATTAATAACTAAAGAATTAAACCTACCTAACAAACATTAAAATAACTATCAAAACGGGCATTTTCAAATGTTCTTAGAGCACTTGCGGCATTACCCCGCTGGATGGCAAGGCTTACCCTTTGAATGAAGTACATAAGCCCTTGATGACGGGACACCAGTTGCGTCAACCAGCTCAAGCCTCTTTTGGCTTCACTGCTCCACGGACCGAGGGTTTCAACCGCAAACGCAACAAATTCGAAATCTTGAATTATATTTCTATATTTGCTGCGTTGGAGGCTCTCCGCCCCAGCCTCGGCCGCGCCAGCCGCTCTTAAAGATGTCCTAACGTGACTTGGAGCCAATGTGAGAACAAAAGAACAAAACTTTATTCGAGATGGTTTAGCTTCTTCCTGAACGCAGCTCGGCCTTCGGCCTCGCCCTTAGTTACTTGCTTTCTTCGAGATGGTTTATCATTTGTCAGAACGTAGCTCGGCCTTCGGCCTCGCCTTAGTTGCTTACTTTCTTCAAGATGGTTTAGCTTCTTCCTGAACGCAGCTCGGCCTTCGGCCTCGCCCTTAGTTACTTGCTTTCTTCGAGATGGTTTTTCAATTATCCGAACGTAGCTCGGCCTTCGGCCTCGCCTTAGTTACTTACTTTCTTCAAGATGGTTTAGCTTCTTCCTGAACGCAGCTCGGCCTGCGGCCTCGCCCATAGTTACTTACTTTCTTCGAGAAGGTTTATGGTCTTCCAGAATAGAGCTTGGCCTTCGGCCTCGCCCTTAGTTACTTATTTTCTTCAAGAATGTTTTTCTTCTTCCTGAAATCAGCTCCGCCTTTCGCCTCGCCCTTAGTTACTTTCATCGAGACAGAATATCGTTTACGTGAGCGCAGATCCGCCTTCGGGCCCGTCTTTAGTTACTTACTTTCTTTTTTTTAAATACGAATTTCACGCGAGCGAAGCCGCGGGCAACAGATATATAAATTTTATTGCACCAATGACAGCGACATAACTTCGACTTTCAATTATAATTTTTATTTATCAAACAATTTGTCACCGGCCAGCTCACGTCGAGATGACAGTTCTCCGTTGTCAACATGACATTTAAAATTGTTTTTACCTTTACTTTGGACTACGTGATTTTAAACGCGCAATAATGTTTATAATAGTCAATTTTTTTTTATTTTTGTTAATTTTTTTTACGTATTATGTTAACCCGGCATATAAACTGCCACTATACAAAGTTTCGTGTAATTCCGTTCAGTGGTTTTTGCGTGATGCGCGTACAGACAAACAAACAAACAAACAAAAATTTTAAAAACTGTTTTAACATGTTCAGTATCTCATTTTAAGCCACCCTGGTTAGTTTTTTTCCGAATACATTCAATGTACAGACTTTCTTACCTCTACGATTTTATTATATGTATAGATACTTTTTAGGGTTTGATTGAAGTCGGTTCAATGTTTTTTTAAAACAGTTTTTTTAATTTACTCTTTTATTTACCTATCTTAGATCCACAGTACGGTGATTCTGAGGGTGATACCAAGCTAATCGGCTACAATTCAAGCCTACCATCAGAAGGGAAGGGGCAAGGGTCTAGTTTTAAAATATCTTCAATCTTTATTCTTCCCCTTTTCCCTGTGAATTTCTCAGCTCGCAAAATGCTCCTTTGTCTGCGAGAGTACTCGTATATCTCGGCTCGAGTGAGTATCAAGACATTTGTATGTTTTCACTTTCACTTCTATACTACGGTTCTCCGCACTGTACCGGGTTAGAGCGCGGTGGTTTAGGGTTGGGGGCAGTAGGTACCTAGGTGTTCTTTGTTGGCGACGAGGACGACGTCTTTGAAGGGCACAGTGGCGGCACTCTTGCTTAGGGTTGGCAGATACTTCATCCCTTGGCCCTTACTAGGTGGTAGGCTCAAATTGTAACCGACTGGGTTGGTACCACCTTACTGGATGTAAGATGGCCGCATAGCAGCCTCGGCTGTGTTCTCCTCTAGTCCAGTATAGCCAGCAATACAAAGGGAATTCTCCGCTATGGCACCTACCTTTTCGGAGGTGATATTGGCTGGTCGGAGCATGCGCTTCGGCCCCTCCAACTCAGCGACCCATACCGGATTACATAAAAAAAAACCTATCTTCTCGGAGGTGATATTGGCTGGTCGGAGCATGCGCTTTGCCTCCTCCGACTCAGCCACCCATACAGGATTACAAAAAATATATATAAGAAGGATTAGTTATTAACAGCATCTCAACAATTGTATTGTATTGTGTTGTTTATTGATCATTCATATGGCAGTTAGACTGCTCTCGAACTTGTCACAATTTGTTCTATCCGGTTCGATTACACCCACGAAGAAGAACCGACAAGAAACTTCGCAGGGTATTTTTTAAACATATTTTTACAAGAATTTAGTGACTAGCCACATAATAACACCGCCCATAGTCTATCTAAAACACAGCTTGAGAGCAAGAGCAAGATTAACAATTTTGCTGAGAGTTCTGACTACAAAGACTTATTAATTAAGTGTCAGTCAGTCAGTCAGTCAGCGTGTAAGCGTCCACTGCTGGACATACGCCTCTCCAATTTTCCTCCAGTCCTCCCGGCCTTCAGCGATACGGAACGAAATCTATACATATAATAAAATCGTAAAGGTATGAAAGTCTGTACATTGAATGTATTCGGAAAAAAACTCACCAGGGTGGCTTAAAATGAGATACTGAACATTAGAACTGTTCTAAAGTTCTAACATGTTCACATGTTAGAACAGTTTTTAAAATTTTTGTTTGTTTGTTTGTTTGTCTGTATGCGCATCACGCAAAAACCATTGAACGGAATTAGACGATACTTTGTATAGTGGCAGTTTATATGCCGGGTTAACACGTAAAAAAAAAAAAGTTAACAATTATAAACATTATTGCGCGTTTAAAATCACGTAGTCCAAAGTACATAAATTATCAAAGAGTTTGTATTACGTCGCTGCGCTGCGACGTAATACAAACTCTTTGATAATTATATCTTGAGAACTGGCAGCAAATACAATTTGACTAAAATATTCATTCGAAATTTAAAAATAAGTAGATACAACGAAAATGACTATTCTTCTTTTTTATAACTTGAACACAATAGTCTATACATATCTATTCTTTCTATACATATAATAAAATCGTAAATGCAAAAATGTCTATTTGTACGCGCATCTCGCAAAAACCACTGAGCGGAATTTGACGAAACTTTTTATAGTGACAGTGTATATTAACCCGGATTAACATAAAAATTAAAAAATATAATAAAAATCACGTAATCCAAAGTAAAGGTAAAATACAATTTTAAATGTTTTTTTGACAACGGAGAACTGTCATCTCGACGTGAGCTGGCCGGTGACAAATTGTTTGATAAATAAAAAAAAATATTGAAAGTTGAAGAATGTAAGTAACTAAGGGCGAGGCCGAGGGCCGAGCTCTATTCTGGAAGACCATAAACCTTCTCGAAGAAAGTAAGTAACTATGGGCGAGGCCGCAGGCCGAGCTGCGTTCAGGAAGAAGTTAAACCATCTTGAAGAAATTAAGTCACTAAGGCGAGGCCGAAGGCTGAGCTTCGTTCGAATAATTGAAAAACCATCTCGAAGAAAGCAAGTAACTAAGGGCGAGGCCGAAGGCCGAGCTGCGTTCAGCAAGAAGCTAAACCATCTTGAAGAAAGTAAGTAACTAAGGTGAGGCCGAAGGCCGAGCTACGTTCTGATAATTGAAAAACCATCTCGAAGAAAGCAAGTAACTAAGGGCGAGGCCGAAGGCCGAGCTGCGTTCAGGAAGAAGCTAAACCATCTCGAATAAAGTTAATTAATATTAAGATCGAGTTAATTTAATTTAAATTTTATCATAAAGTCCACGCTTCTGACGGCAAATGTACCGTGTATCCTAGAACCTCGCGGTTATTCCCGGCTGGATGGCAAGAGGCCCGATGCTATCACCTTAGTGCCATGGACTAAGGGTAGTTCTTTGATGTGGGACGCCACTTGTGTTCTCACATTGGCTCCAAGTCACGTTAGGACATCTTCAAGAGCGGCTGGCGCGGCCGAGGCTGGGGCGGAGAGCCTCAAACGCAACAAATATAGAAATATAATTCAAGATTTCGAATTTGTTGCGTTTGCGGTTGAAACCCTCGGTCCGTGGACCAGTGAAGCCAAAAGAGGCTTGGGCCTCTGCTGGTTGACGCAACTGGTGTCCCGCCATCAAGGGCTTATGTACTTCATTCAAAGGGTAAGCCTTGCCATCCAGCGGGGTAATGCCGCAAGTGCTCTAAGAACATTTGAAAATGCCCGTTTTGACAGTTATTTTAATGTTTGTTAGGTAGGTCTTAATTCTTTAGTTATTAATATTACTTTTTTTATGAAATAAATAGATTGAGTAAACGATATTATATTCTATCGAAGAAAGGAAGTCTTTAAGGGCGAGGCCCGAAGGCGGAAGAGGGTTTTTGGTTTACTTGAACGCAGCTCGGCCTTCGGCCTCGCACTTAGTTCCTACCTTTCTTCCAGAAGGTTTATGGTCTTCCTGAACGCAGCTCGGCCTTCGGCCTCGCCCTTACTTACTTCCTTTATTTGAGAAAGGTTTATCGTTTACCTGAAAGCAGCTCGGCCTTCGACCTCGCCCTTAGTTAGTTACTTTCTTTGAGAAGATTTATCGATTACCTGAACGCAGTTCGGCCTTCGGCCTCGCCCTTAGTTACTTACATTCTTCTTTGGAATACGAATTTCACCCGAGCGAAGCCGCGGGCAACATCTAGTACTAATAATAAATCTGTAAGGGATAGTCATGGCGTAAGTTAATTTGTTTTATGAGATACTGCGTTTGTAGACTCTATGTATGATACTAAATCTAAATTTACGATTTTTAGAAATCTTTTCTTTATGTATGTAAATTGATATTCTACCGTGGGTGGAAAAGCAATTTAAATTTTTTATTTTTTTGTACCGTGTGGGGTCGGTACTTAAAAAGAATAGCCCCACTGCATCTCTCCCCGTCGCATGTCGTAAAAGTCGACTAAGGGATAAGAAAATTCGTCAGCCTCGGTAGCTCAGTGGCGCGGTTGGTTAGTCAACTGTTATAAGCAACGCTGAGCGCGGTCAGTGATTGCATGGGTGACCGCTCGACCGTTGGAGGCTGACCGTGGTTCGGATTCCACGTTAAACTGTAGGTCCTTTCCCTTCTTACCTTACTAGGTGGTAGGGTTTATCCCGGCCGGGTTGGTACCACCGCACTGAACGAAACGTCGGTCGAAACGGCTATGTAAATAGTTCGTGTTTTCCGTCCAGTTTAGTGTAGCCGACATGAAATGAAGGGAAGCACTGACATGGCACCTAGTTCACCCCGTGTTATGGGCTGACATCACGGATGTTGTAGGTGATGTAGCCAACCGTGACAGGTTCCATAAAAAAAAAAAAAAAAAGATGTTGTGAAAGATGCCGTAGGTGTTCGCTCGGGGTGTTTCTATACTAATTTTTGTTTTTAGGTATTTGGTTAAGGTTTTGGTACCTATTTAGTTTTAATTAATTTTATCTTGAACTAGCTGTACCCGCGGGTCCGCTCGCGTGAAAGTCTGTTTAATAGCAAATCTGAATGAAGCAAAAATACGAAGTCACAAAGGGCGAGGCCGAAGGCCGAGCTGCGTTCACGTAAATTATATAAATATACCTAATCTTTCAAAGAATTAACGCCAATGGAAACATTGTCGTCCGTCGTGCGAAGTGCCCGTACAGTATAAAGTTACGCCAAATTTGAATATGTTTAATAAAAGCGTTGGCAACCCTGTATCAAGGACTCAACCGTAGAAGGTAGGTAGGTACGCAAGGATGCGCGGCAAGGAGGGTTTACGGCACCTCCCAGGCGTCCGCGCTATGCATTTTTAAAGGCTTTTGTGCACTCGCCCACTTCTGAAATTCAGGTACTATTCAACACGGAGGATGACCTCGTGCTATTCAACGGATTTAGTTGTAGAAATTATTCAGGGGTTTCTCCCGAATATGCATAAGGGTTGGCGATGCACTATACAGGTTGTTTCAGGATAGGCTTGAGAAACTTCAGGAATAGAAAGTACTCATTATTAGAAGAAAGAAATGCGCAGATTAAGAATTCTTTATCTTAGAAAAAATCGTTATCACTCAAATCGAAATTCCGTATTTTTTTTCATACAAAAATTGAAAATTGGAATAAAACCTAGATGGACAGTGAGTTTGGGAAAAGTGCGGCTTAGTTCTAGAGATTGCAATGATCTAGTCCAGTCTCCTTTTTCTTTTGATGTTATTCATAGATATAGAGTATTTGTGAAGTCTTCGCCATACAAATCCGGCGAAAAGCCATGAGAGGAGGAACTGTACTGTTTTGTTGTATGTTTTTTTTTATTGACAATAAATTATTTTTATTTACTTTTATTGTTTTTTTTTATGGATAGCGCGACATGTGGCATCTTTTCACCTATTATTAGGTGTCTAACGATGCCCATGGACATTCTGTGATGCACGGGGATTGCGAATGCCATGCCGGCCTGATGTCGTGGTGTTTTTTATTTTAAGTGTGGTATTTTCCAATTATGCTGAATTACCATTTACCACAGTACATACCTACACCCTGCTGCTTCACCGTTCGTAACCGGTGCAAAACTGTAGGTTCCTTTAGGCTCAAATTGTAGCCGAATGGATTGGTACCACCGTAGTGGATGTAAGATCGGTTGTGTTCTTCTCTAGTCCAGTATAGTATAGCCAGCAATCCAGGGAAGTCTCCGATATGGCACCAACCTTCTCGGAGGGGATATTGGCTGGTCGGAGCATGTACTTTGGCCCCTCCGACTCAGCCATATACTCAACCCATACTGGATTACATTTAAAAAAAAGTTGACATAAGGGCAAATATAACATTGCTAATGTTGCCAGTGATAAATTAATGTTTGCATGGGTATTCGCTGGGTTAAGAGGGCGAAGACTATACGAAAAGTCACTCACTTTTCGTGTATACGAAAATGTATTCCGTATCTGAAGCTGAAATAATATTTTGGACGACTTTAACTTTAAGGCCCCATTTCACCACCTTCAGCTAAAATTTAGCGCCCGGTTAACTCCTGTCAGATTTTACAGAAATACATACATACATACCACACGCTGTATCCCGATAATCGGGGTTAGCAGAGTAATCGGTGTTATACATCAAGTACTCTTGTAAATTACAGCACAACACCGACCACCATGTTTAACAATGTATTAGGATGCGTACCAATCGATTCTGCTCTCTTTCCTCTACAGAACCGGTAAACTCTGGAACGCTCTCCCTGCTCATATATTTTCCCCCAAATACAGTGTCGGGTCCTTCAAGAGGGGCGTGAATGGGCACCTGTCAGGCTGGCGGCATGGCATTCGCAACCCCCGCATACGACCGATTGTCCATGGGCGCCGTTACACACCTCATGGTGCCATACGTCGAGCTTACAATTAAATAAAAAACAAGGACAAGATAACTATCAAGCAGCAAGTAAGCCACGAAGACCAACCCGCTGCGTGACTCGGTGGAAGTACCACTCCAAGGTGGCTAGCCTGTCGCCCTTTAGCACGGCACCTTGTCCTTATCCCTTCGTCGCCTCTTACAACAAGCACGGGGAGAGATGCAGTGGGGCTATTCTTTTTAAGTACCGGTTCCATGTGGTACAAGAGACCGATGATACCTTTTGTCAAATGTAACGTGGTATCGAGATACGATTTTTTTTCTTTATTTTTGAAAATTACCAAAATCCCAGCTATAAACCCTTGTAACTTTTTTGTTTATGATTTCAGCAGCACGAAATAAAATTTATACAATTTTACGATGTATCCTTGTTCTAGAAAAAATATTATTTGATGAAGTTAATACCATGAAATGGTCTTATGACCTCCCAAAGTCCCGAGAACGAGTAAAAATATGACAGAATCTTAATTTCTTAATTAATAAATTTACTTAATAAATAAAAAAAAAAAAAAAACTGACAGCAATTGAGCGCTTCATTTTCTTTTAAAAAGTTTGCTAGTTATGCCCTTTTCAACGGGATGTACATGTCATACAAATAATTCACTATGTGGTCAAAATTAGGCACAGAGACAGTACTAGTTTCTAGAACAAGGATACATTGTAAAATTCAATAAAGTTTATTTCGTGCTGATACAGTCACAAACAAAAAAGTTACAAGGGTTTAAAGCTGGGGTTTTGGTAATTTTCAAAAATAAAGAAAAAAAATCGTATGTTTATACCACGTGACATCTTCAATAAAATTAATATTAATAATTACTTTCGATCATAAAACTATTTTTTCCGTCTACGATACCAACTGTTAATTGGATTCAATTGCCAAAGTTTAGTTAATCAAATCAGAGTTCGCCCTATCTGTCCACCGACCCTGGTCGGTGTATCCGCCCCAGGAAGGGTGTCATCCCGAAATGAACATCGTTAATTAAGCTCTACCGGGTTTAGTTTAGTTTAGTTTAGTTTAGTTTAGACCCGCACATCCGTCTGTGCTTTGTTTGATTAAGATCCCAATTTGCAGTTATTGGGACTGTTGGAATAATTGAAACTTAAGTGAATAATATGGAATGAAAATGAATACAATTATACCTAAAATAGTAAGTTTAGATATAGTGGGTTCAACCACTAAATTATACCATAGTAACTATAGTTAATTACTTGGTTAGATAGGTGACCGTCTGGCCATGGTTCGGGTTCTACTTAAAACTATAGGACAGGCAAACGTAGAATTCGTCGAGCCGAGACGCTCTTGTCAGCAGTCAAAATAATCAAAAATGACATCCCGCCTCCATGGCTGTCAGCACCATATATTATGCCATAATTTAACCAAGTAATGATTTATTTCATACTTGTCATTTCCCTTCACCGAATCTCGAGTATGTCACCCAATAGTTAGCCACTCCATAATCCGAAATACAAGACTTATTAGCCATGTATCATACCCTGGTCTAGACTTGATGGCACCCCACATGGCGCCCACACAACCCACACAGCCAGCCAGTCTGCAAACGTATGAGAGAGATTAAAATCTCTACTTATCTCAGCAAAAGATCTGAAAAGTTGAAAGATCGTACGGTCGGTCGGTTACACTTACCTTCGTTTGCTCTTTCGAACTGTTGTTCTTCTTAGCGTAGTCCGTCCGTCCGTTCTGTCTGTCTGTCTGTCTGTCCGTCAAGTCGAGACTCTTTTTCTCAGGGGCGCCTAGCGGTATTGAGTTGAAAATAATATAAAGTAGATAGATAGATAGATAGATAGAAATACTTTATTGCTCCAAAAAACATTTAACATAAACACACAATAAGAAATGTACATGAGGGGCAAAGGCGGACTTATCACTTACAGGGATTTCTCCCAGTCAACCTTTGGATGTTTACGAGTCGTATGTTGTGAGATATAAGTAGGTAGTAGCAAAAGACTTGAGTGTGGGAATGTAAAATATAATATAAGGAAAATAACTATAATATACTATAATATACTATAAAGTATACTATAAAGTATTAAGTGATTGAAATATATTTTTATTGATACCAATAGTATGGCTTATTATTTTATTATAAAATATTAAGGGCCTATGTCCAGCAGTGGACCGATACAGGCTGATGATGATGATGATGATGATGATGATTAAGGGCTACGACCCCAAAGTCCTGTAAATAATTCTAGCGTCCAACTCAATGCAAGGACCTATCGGGTAAAAAGGTAGAAACCTTTGAAAGAACAACATACCTACTTTCTGGTACTTCCCGTTGACCTTGTATTTTGATATGTTACGAAGAAGTAAAGGAAAATAAATATTGGAAAATAAGTAATTTATAATTGTAGTGGAGAGTGATTGTTACATTAATTGGTGCTGGTACCCAGTTTTCTATCCAGGTTCTACACTTGAAACTGAACTACATACTTTTGTTCTATGACTTTTTATTTAGAATATATGTATTTTTCCACTTTCTTCATACAAAAGTGCCGAAAAAATGCAAATCTTTACATACAAATTCAACTTGTCATATATTTGTAAATTTCACGAACAAAATAAGTTTTTGGTGAAACCAAAAAAAATGTACTACCTAAAATTAAACAACGGATATACCGGTACGGAACCCTCGGGGCGCGAGTCCTGCTCGCACTTGCCCGTATTTTCGCTTACATAATCACAAATGCGTGTGGGCCTAGTAAATTTTGCACTTTAGCCTAAGTAAAGTTGGTATAAATGAATTTGTTTTTTTTTTTAAGAAAACTAGTACGGGTGGCTGTTCCGAGGGACCAGAAGCCCCCGAGACAGCCAAACACACCTTACCACCCACCGCAAGCACCAGCACCAGCACATTTGCGTACTAATAGAAGACGCTATCCAGCTTGTTAATAAGACGTTTGAAGCCTTGAAAGGTTGAAAGTATAGGAGACTCACTCGCTCGTCGGAATTTGTCTAATTCCAAACCCTAGCGGTGCAACAGAGGAACGATTTTGAGAAATGGTTTTCTCCACTACTGCTCGCATTTACTGAATATTGGTGAAATCTGAATAATATGGACATGCAAATGTTTAGTGGAAGAGTTTTACGAATACAAAACGTCTGCAAGAGAATTAACTTTATCGCCCGTAAAAATCTCATGAAATAGTTTCCAGGAGCTTTATTGCGGGACATGGACTAGCGAAATTGTAATCTCTGAGATATCGTTGAACCCTCTTTTTTTATAGCTATCTAACATGTTACTTCTCAACGAAAGTTTTTATATCTGAAAAAACAGAATTGAATCATTTTTCCTTTTATAATAGCCCCACTGCATCTCTCTCTGGCATATCGTAAATGACGGCTCCCATTTATAAGGACAACTAAAGAGCGACCGGATAACCATCTATCACCTTGGCACGGTCCTTCCATCCAGTCTTGTAATAAGTTAAGCCTTCGCGCCTTACTTGCTGCTTGACAGTTATCTTGTCCTAATATATTGCTTATCGTGGTGGTCGGTGTTGTGCTGTTATTCATTTGAGTTCTCACAGCACAACACCTGCTCTTTATTATCTTTATATCTCTTTATATCTCTGATCACTCTGCTTACCCTGATTGTGTGGTTGGACCTTGCTGAATTAGATGTTTATTGAAGGTTTTTAGTGCTTTCCATTGTTCGTGCCGGCCGTACTGAACTGGACGGAAAACACAAACTATCGAGTTATAGAAAAACATTAAATTTTGTACAAGACAGCTAGAGTTTGTAATGTTTTATTTACACCAATATTTGGTTTTATTTATTTTTATAATATATATTTTGTACATTATAAATAAAAAACACAGTTATTTCGATTTATTGGTCGTCGTCAGATAAGAAAAATTTTATTTATGTAAAATATGTGTAATTTATGATGTACAAAATATATATTATAAAAATAACTAATGTACTAGTAGATATCAGTTAGGCGAAAATGACAAATGGGGTCAAACTCACGAGCAAGTAGAGCGAGTCGCGCGTCGCGTCTGTTGGCTCTTTTGATCAGTGAAATTGCGTCCGCAAATATTGGGGGTAGACAAAATTGAAACAAACATTAATCGGCGACTCGTGCCTCTGAGCGAAGCTGTACCACAGCAACGTTAGAACAGTTCCAGGGGGGATTGCATCCATATACGCTGGAGTTACCGCGGATGAGTACCAATCGGCGGGCCGAAAGATTGGACAATTTTGGCGAGTCGCTGGCAGCCGCCCTGGATATTTCCAAGGCCTTCGACCGCGTTTGGCACCGAGGCCTTCTAGGCAAGCTTCCGTCCTTCGGCATTCCACCCAAACTCTGCACCTGGATCGCCAGATTTTTGGCGGGTCTTTCGATCTTCGATACCATCGATGGCTCGAAATCGGACGACTTTCCAATCAACGCTGGTGTTCCTCAGGGCTCTGTCGCCTACGCTTTTCTTAATCTTTATAAACGATCTACTGTCCTTGGGCATGCATGATACACAGCTATGCAGACGACAGCACGGAGCACGAGGGCTTTGTTAAGGACTGGAAGAGTAGATTCGCGGCATATTGAGGGTCAACGTTCAGTGGTTGATAAGGCCGATAACGTTTTCAGAAAAGCAGCTATATGGGGCCAGGAGAACCTTGTCTCCTTCAACGTTAGCAAGACTCAGTCCTGCGCATAAGCATATCTGCTAAGGTCGATTCCTTTCCTTTCTAAGCTAGTTTCCAAGGCAGCTTCGTACCAATCTCGGAGCATCTAGACCTCCTGGGTACCACCATTTCCAAAGACGTAGGTTTCCGGCAACTAATCGAGTCTAACGCCAAAGCTGCATCCAGAAAATTGGGTATACTTTTCAGCAATCGGCGGTTCTTCTCACCGACACAACTATTCCTGCTGTACCAAACACAGATTAGGCCTGTAATGGAGTACTGCAGTCACATCTGGGAGGGTAGTCCCCATTATCTGCTTGCGTCATTTGATTCGATACAGCGCCGAGCCATCCGTCTTGTTGGGGACCCGAAACTTACAGATGGCCTGGAGTCTCTGAGTCACAGACGATTTGTAGGTTCGCTTAGTCTGTTTTACAGATACTATCAACGGCACTGCTCTGTGGAACTGGCATCCCTTATTCCCTGCCACCCGTCCTATCTCCGCATGAATCATCGCATAGAGACTCACCACCCTTTTGTTGTTGACATTGGGCTTTTGAGAACCCATCGGTTCTCTAAATCGTTTCTACGTCGCACCGCTAGGGTTTGGAACTGTCTTCCGGCGAGTGTGTTTCCCGAATCCTTTAACCTGGGTGTCTTCAAACGTCGATCAACGGGCTAGACAGACTAGCAACAGTCAGAAAATCTGCTGGCATGGCACCTAACTGGGCGTGGTGTTGCGAGGAGAGGTGTTTTTGGCTCTGTCGAATGCACTCTCGGCAAAGCCACCCTTGTTGGATCACATAAAAAAAATCGGTTCTGCGGATCATTCCTCCACAGAGCTGGAAAACTCTGGAACGCTCTCCCTGCCCACATATTCCCCCCCGAGTACCTGTCAGACCGGTATGGCATTCGCTACCTCCGTGTGCAATCGAATGTCCATGGGCGTCGTTAGACACCTTACGGGTGGCCCGACGCCAAATGTAGCTTCATATAATAAAAAGTATCTACGAATTACAATTAGAGCTGATTTCTTCTAGCCGAACTAGAAGGAAATAATATTATCTGGTATTGTTACAGCCTCCGTCGGAGGGAGAGCTGGCGGTGCCGTCGGGTCTCCTCGGCAGGTTGCACAAGTGGAAGAACGGCAGTTCCGTAAGTACCATACCCGTAGCTATACATTTTTTGTAAGGGGGGCAAAAGAAACAGAGGAAAAGAAACAAAAATAAAGGTTTCTTGTTTTGGAACCCCCATAATTTTTTACTTTTTCTATTTTTATTATTTGTTGTTATATCGGCCATAATAACACATATTCTGTGAAAATTTCAACGGGCTACCTATTACGGTTCAAGAGATACAGCCCTCGGACAGACGGACGGACGGACAGACAGACAGACAGACAGACGGACGGCGTAGGCTTAGTAATAGGCTTCCGTACGTGATAAGGAAACCTAAAAACATGCAGTAATCCTGTGGGGTAACTCAACCGATGCTGAAAGAGTGCTAATACTGCAAAAACGAGCTATAAGGGTATTAGCCAGTGTACCGCGAACAACATCTTGTAGAGACTTTTTCAAATCCTTTGGTATATTAACTGTGTGCTCTCTATATATATATGTCGGATTGGGATGCGAGCCATCTAGTGATGCTCCATAGAATCACTCGGATTGGAACGCAAGCGCCACGTAGCGGTGCTGGGTGGAGTCTACGGCGGCGCAGCGGCGAGGCGACAGTCCTACAGTGACATTGGTGGCGGTCGCAGCGCACGGACGTAGAAATCACTCGCGTTCCGTATTAAAACCTACCCTCGGAGATTTGTGCCTACCTTGCATTGTGAAGTATCCTTTTTTTAAGAAGAATTACATTCTGTATTACGAGTTTGGTGATTTACTCTCTTGCGACCTAACATTACCTGCGATACGCCCATTAGAAGATAGCTGCCATGGATAATTCTGACGACGGCGGCCAGCCGAATCCATCATCCGAAGTGGGATCAATGTTGGGTCGAAATGAAGACAAAGAAAGCAGTAATTGGCGTGCCATGTTCGAACAACAAAACGCAAACATGCGCGCGCTGATCGAGGCCCTGCAAGTGCCCCAGCGGAGCTACCATGGACGCTTGCCGGAGTTCGACCCCGACAAGACGGATACGGACGCAAGATCTTGGTGCGCGACCGCGGATTTGTGCTTCGCTGAAAATCCACCACACGGCGGACAACTTGTACTGGCGGTGAGCGGGGCGCTGAAAGGTGAAGCATCGACTTGGCTATCTCAAGTAGCCTACCAAGGAATGACGTGGAGCGAGTTCAAGGTACTTTTCGCGACGAGATTTATTTTGACCGAGACATTAGCAGGTACCCTCATTAACCTGCGCGGCGAAAAACCGAGTGAAAAAGAATCGCTAGGTGCGTACGCGAGTCGGTTGGTGTCTTCGTTAACTAACGGCTGGAAAGACGCAACAAAGGAAGAATTTGCAGTCGCAACCGTACTCGCTCACATATCCCAGTTTGATTCGAGACTACAACGGTTGGCGTTCACTACGAACATTATTTCGAGGGACAAGTTGCAACAAGAACTCGGCGCTATTTCGTGCTTGGGGTGAGGCCGGGACACATCGCGATCCGGTGTATGAGCGGCGGCGGTGGCGGCGGCGGCGCCAGAGGCGCTGGGCAAGGCGAGCGGCGTGTGCAGACCTGCGTCGTGCGAGATGGAACATAATGGTGATTTGATTCTGGTTACTTATGATTCTGGCGCTGAATGTTAGTTAAAGAAAGTGTTGCATCCAAATTGAGCGGCAAGCGTAATAGTGATGCTATTACGATGACGGGCATTGGTCAAACTCAGGTGTTCAGCACAGAGCAGGTTTTATGTTGTGTAACGATTAATAACTACCCTCTTGAAATTTTATTTCATGTTTTGCCCGACAAGTGTTTGCAAAGTGACTGAAGTTTTGGATGGTGACCGTTACATGCTGAAAGCTTTAAATTCTAGACGTACTTACAAGTGCGCACACGATAGGTTAAGAAAGATGCCAGTAGGTCATGTACCAGCCGAGTTTAATGATGTTGATGTTGATGAGGTCAGTGAATAGATTTTTGATTATGGAATTTGAGTAAACTTTTGGTGGAAACGCGAGTAAGGACTCTAGCAGCCGTATTTGTTCGACCGTACCAGTAGCTATTACGTAGTCGTAGCCCGGTAGAAATCGGTGTCTCTTGAGGCAACTCAAGTAGTCCGTGGGTGCGCGGTGCGCGTTTAGCTCTGGCGGAGGTCGTGGTCTGTAGAGACCGTAGTGTGTGGTGATGCACACGGGCGATCCACGAGATGGATATGCGTATGGGAGATGCGATCCACGCGATGGATAGGCATGTGAGAGAGTCGCGATCCACGAGATGGATAAGCGAGGCAGCAATGCGATTGCTGGTCGGCTGTGAGAGCCGTGGCGCGTTAGAGGGCTGCTTACTCGGGTAGTGAGCGGGAAGCTCCAAAGTTTCAGTTGTGTGATTTTTGCATTCATGCAAGTGGCGGCGATGGTACATGGCTCTACTTAATTCTCCTACTCTATGTAGAAGCCCTATTATGAGGTGGACAGATGGCCAGGAATGGCCGAGTGGAACAGGTACTCTTGTGAGTCGTTTGTTCTAGGTGCAGCTACACACGAGGACGTGTGCTGGCAGGATGGCCGTGTCGGATTGGGATGCGAGCCATCTAGTGATGCTCCATAGAATCACTCGGATTGGAACGCAAGCGCCACGTAGCGGTGCTGGGTGGAGTCTACGGCGGCGCAGCGGCGAGGCGACAGTCCTACAGTGACATTGGTGGCGGTCGCAGCGCACGGACGTAGAAATCACTCGCGTTCCGTATTAAAACCTACCCTCGGAGATTTGTGCCTACCTTGCATTGTGAAGTATCCTTTTTTTAAGAAGAATTACATTCTGTATTACGAGTTTGGTGATTTACTCTCTTGCGACCTAACATTACCTGCGATACGCCCATTAGAAGATAGCTGCCATGGATAATTCTGACGACGGCGGCCAGCCGAATCCATCATATATATGAAGTAGTGGTATACACTAAGTGGTGTACGCAAAAACATGAATTCTTTTGAGTCAAATGGCGCAAGTCATAATTATAACACACGTAACTCAGAGCGTTTAAAATCTGTTGCGCATAAATCGGCGATGGCTGAAAAAGACCCTGACGTGATTGGATTGGACCCAAATTGTACGAAAATGTTCCTGATACAATAAAATCAATAAATAGTGACAATGTGTTCCAGGGTCAGCTGAAAATATTTCTCTTAGACAATCCATTTTATAAGTTACAAGCTGTGCCCGCGGCTCCGCCCGCTCTCATATTTCACTTCACTGCTAACCTCATAAGCTATTTAGCGTGATAGTAAGTAGCCTATAGTTGATGGGAAGAATCAAGCTATCCGTAGAATTTTGTTTTATTAAAATCGGTTCAGTGGTTCTCGAGTTATAAGCGGACAGACAGACACTCAGACACTCAGACAGAAAGCAGACGTTGGATTTTATTATAGGTAAGGAAGTGAATTTTTTTCTTACTGTAAATAAAAATTCTGCTGACTTTGATAATTCAAATTGTTTGTATGCATAAACACAAATTTTATTAATAACTTGACTGAACCCTATGTTCTTTGTTTTGTATTTTATTATCTTTTTTAATGGGTATGTTTTTGACTTATTATTTTTAATTTTTTGCTTAGATATAGTATGTTATATTTAACATAATGAAAACTTAGTAATATTAAAAAAAAGCTCTGTAAGGTTTCTTACCCGGTTCTTCCTTATAGATTGCACTACTGAACGGTACATCATAAAAAATGATGACGAACCATACTGAATATGCATATGTCTCAATGAAATATTGTTATTGTTGTGTGTTCTTTATGGCGAAATAAATATCTGAATCTGAATCTGAATCATTATGACGACGTGTACACGGATTAGATGATTTCGTTTCAAAGATCAAGAAATACCATGCGGATGGGGCAAGACAGCCGCCGATCACTACTCCGTGGTTTTAACCCTAGCTATGTTTGTAATCAAGTAATCAAGTAGGTAATTAAGTAATAAACAAATTAATTATCTTAAAAGTTTTACCAATTTGCATGGTTTTTTTAAAGCTTGAAATAAAAGTTAAAATACAAATTTAAAAAACCCCGACCCTTACATGTCCAAATTAAAATATAAAAACTCAGATCGCGCGGGAATTTACTTAGCGGTCCCCTGACTACTTTAATTAAGTAAACGGAAATTATTTTTGTCTTTTTTAGGATCGGGGTTTTTAAAATTTGTAATGTTTAATTATACGCCGCCGCAGTATTTTTTACAAAACTTGGCAGTTTCTGGTACAGTTTTTAGTCATTCATTCCTTGAAGTGTTGCCGGTATTCATAAGATCAACCTGTAGGTACTAAGCGCTCCGCTTAAAATTGGTTTTGCGGATTGTGTGATTGAACTGGAGCCCAGAATCTCAGGAATAACCAATATAAACCCCGAATAAGTGCTAGCCCGACGTGTAGGTAGACTAAAGCGACTAACCTGCGATTTGAACATGCATAGATTATTGTAGCTGTAGCGAAACATACGCCGAAAGATTATGGGTGGCTCGGTGTCACATATGTCGCGCTTTCTTTAAAAAGAAAAAGATAGGCTCTCTCTCTCTCTCTCTCGCTTAAACCTTTGATATATAATATGTTTTACGTGTAAAGCTGCTATTAAAAAAAAAGAACCAATCATAAAATTTGAACTGATTTTTTTTTTACACAATAATGATGCCGCCCCCTGAAGTAGCCGCTCTCTGCTCCCACTTCGTTCTTTCCTTGCTACGTCACAGTACTACTGGAGCGTACTCTTGTATTTTTTCACTTCAACTTCTCGTCAACAAACATTATGTTTCATTATAGCGAGCGAGGCGCTCGGAATAACTTTTAATGGAAATTCAATATTCTGAAGATTTTGATCTAGCGAGATTCGCGAAGTTTCTAACGCGTAGGTATATTCTTCCATTGTGTTGCAACGACGTATCATCTCTTTGTTGTGTTGTTGATTTCTTCGTATGGATATTTTTGGCATTTAGTTAACGTTTATTTGCGAGAAATCGAATTAGTTAGCTAACGCGAACGTAAATTTATCAGAAATGTTGGAAAAGCTGTTATGTTTAGGCAGCAGAAGTTTCAAGTAAATCTCTCATCAAATTATTTCCTTTTCTTCACGTTTAGCTATGTTAATAATATTCAACATCTTTTACGGATATCTCAGTGCTATTTTTAGGGTTCCGTATCCGGTATGGGACCCTATTACTAAGCCTACGCCGTCTGTCTGTCTGTCTGTCTGTCTGTCTGTCTGTCTGTCTGTCTGTCTGTCTGTCTGTCTGTATGTCCGTCCGTCCATCTGTCTGTCCGGGGGCTGTATCACTTGAACCGTAATAGGTAGGTAGCCCGTTGAAATTTTCACAGAATATGTGTTATTATGGCCGATATAACAACAAATAATAAAAATAAGAAAAAGTCAAAAATTCACGGGGGGTTCCCATAGAAGAAACCAAAAAGTGATGGCGCGCGCGCCATCTACCGAACAGATTATGAAGCATTTTAACTAATCATGACATTTAACTATGAAGCATTTCATAACACGCCATAGATGGCGTGAGTGGCGCTAGCCATGACATGGCGATACGGTACCTTCGGTGCGCGAGTTCGACTCGCACTTGGGCGGTTTTTTTGTGTACGTCTACCAAACTGATGACCCAATTACCAAGCCGATTTGTCGCCTCACAGGGCGTGAAATTAACTGTTTCAAAGTTTTCGAACCCAACCCGGTTACTACAATACAAAACGAACGACCTAAAGGGTAGTGCAGGCTAAACATACAGAGTAGTGCAGGCTGTGGGAATCTGGTACTTACGTAAGGTATCACTAGACTAGACACATCCGGGTTTATTGCAATTTGCAAGGAAAAAGGTTACAATTTAAGGATATGGTCAGTCTCGGTAGCTCAGTGGTGCGGTCGGTCGACTGTCGGTCCGATCATAAGCACAAATTTATTACCAAATTTTTCGTGGAAAAAATTACTTTATGTTCAATCAACAGAGAAATTGAGATTTAGAGTATCTATCACCGCTTCACAGCATCATTATCATTTAAATTGTTTATTGGTAACGGTTGGCTGCATCACCTGCAACATTCGTGATGTCAGGCCATAACACCGGGTGAACTAGGTGACATGTCAACTGCTTCCCTTCTTTCATGTCGGCTACACTGAACTGGACGGAAAACACGAACTATTTAAAAAGCCGTTTCGACTGACTATTAATTTAGTGCGGTGGTACCAACCCGGGCCGGATAAACTCTACCACCTAGTAAGGGAGGGACCTACAGATTTACGTGGAATCCGAACCACGGTCACCTCCAACGGTCGAGCGGTATCCCACCAAGCGACCATTCGATCCATCCAAGTACTGACCGCGCCCAGATGTGCTTAATAACAGCCGACCGACTGCACTACTGAGCTAACAAGGCCCCAAAATCCAGTTAAATATTATAAAATTATACAAACCATTAAAATGCAATATTACTCGTAAGATTGTTTATTGTTATTATTGTACTAGCTGAGCCCGCGGCTCCGCTCGCGTGAAATTCGTATTCCAAAGAAGAATGTAAGTAACTAAGGGCGAGGCCGAAGGCCGAGCTGCTTTCAGTTAAACGATAAACCTTTCTCAAATAAAGGAAGTAAGTAAGGGCGAGGCCGAAGGCCGAGCTGCGTTCAGGAAGACGATAAACCTTCTGGAAGAAAGGAAGGAACTAAGTGCGAGGCCGAAGGCCGAGCTGCGTTCAGGTAAACCAAAAACCCTCTTCCGCCTTCGGGCCTCGCCCTTAAAGACTTCCTTTCTTCGATAGAATATAATATCGTTTACTCAATCTATTTATTTCATGAAAATAAAAAAGTAATATTAATAACTAAAGAATTAAAACCAGCCTAACAAACATTAAAATAACTATCAAAACGGGCATTTTCAAATGTTCTTAGAGCACTTGCGGCATTACCCCGCTGGATGGCAAGGCTTACCCTTTGAATGAAGCACATAAGCCCTTGATGGCGGGACACCAGTTGCGTCAACCAGCAGAGGCCCAAGCCTCTTTTGCTTCACTGCTCCACGGACCGAGGGTTTCAACCGCAAACGCAAAAAATTCGAAATCTTGAATTATATTTCTATATTTGCTGCGTTTGAGGCTCTCCGCCTCAGCCTCGGCCGCGCCAGCCGCTCTTGAAGATGTCCTAACGTGACTTGGAGCCAATGTGAACAAAAGTGGCGTCCCACATCAAAGAACTACCCTTAGTCCATGGCACTAAGGTGATAGCGTCGGGCCTCTTGTCATCCAGCCGGGAATAACCGCGAGGTTCTAGGATGCACGGTATATTTGCCGTTAGAAGCATGGACTTTATAATAAAATTTAAATTAAATTAACTCAATCTTAATATTAATTAACTTTATTCGAGATGGTTTAGCTTCTTCCTGAACGCAGCTCGGCCTTCGGCCTCGCCCTTAGTTACTTGCTTTCTTCGAGATGGTTTATCATTTGTCAGAACGTAGCTCGGCCTTCGGCCTCGCCTCAGTTGCTTACTTTCTTCAAGATGGTTTAGCTTCTTCCTGAACGCAGCTCGGCCTTCGGCCTCGCCCTTAGTTACTTGCTTTCTTCGAGATGGTTTTTCAATTATCCGAACGCAGCTCGGCCTGCGGCCTCGCCCATAGTTACTTACTTTCTTCGAGAAGGTTTATGGTCTTCAAGAATAGGGCTCGGCCTTCGGCCTCGCCCTTATTTACTTACTTTCTTCAAGAATGTTTTTCTTCTTCCTGAACTCAGCTCCGCCTTCCGCCTCGCTCTTAGTTACTTTCATCGAGAAAGAATATCGTTTACGTGAGCGCAGATCCGCCTTCGGGCCCGCCTTTAGTTACTTACTTTTTTTTAAAATACGAATTTCACGCGAGCGAAGCCGCGGGCAACAGATATATAAATTTTATTGCACCAATGACAGCGACATAACTTCGACTTTCAATTATTATTTTTATTTATCAAACAATTTGTCACCGGCCAGCTCACGTCGAGATGACAGTTCTCCGTTGTCAACATGACAAATTGTTTTTTACCTTTACTTTGGATTACGTGATTTTTATTATTTTTTTTAATTATTATGTTCTAATTATCCGGGATATACACTGTCACTATAAAAAGTTTCGTCAAATTCCGTTCAGTGGTTTTTGCGAGATGCGCGTACAAATAGACATTTTTGCATTTACGATTTTATGATATGTATAGAAAGAATAGATATGTATAGACTATTGTGTTCAAGTTATAAAAAAGAAGTACCTACTGTCATTTTCGTTGTATCTACTTATATTTAAATTTCGAATGAATATTTTATTCAAATTGTATTTGCTGCCAGTTCTCAAGATATAATTATGTATTTTGGACTACGTGATTTTAAACGCGCAACAATGGTTATAATTGTAAATTTTTTTTTATTTTTGTTATTTTTTTTTACTTATTATGTTAACCCGGCATATAAGCTGCCACTATACAAAGTTTCGTCTAATTCCGTTCAGTGGTTTTTGCGTGATGCGCGTACAGACAAACAAACAAACAAACAAACAAAAATTTTAAAAACTGTTCTAACATGTTCAGTATCTCATTTTAAGCCACCCTGGTTAGTTTTTTTCCGAATACATTCAATGTACAGACTTTCTTACCTCTACGATTTTATTATATGTAATAGATAATTTCATCCGTAGGTAGGTAACCTACGCTTGGACATGTCGAAAATTCCGCCAGTTCTAAATTCAATGCGAATAAGAACTGACAAACAAACTTAGCAAGTCACAATGTTTTGTTATAGGTACCTTATAAGTATTATATTATAGTAACTTACAAATAATTAACCCATACTACTGCTCACAATAACATTAATATTTACAACATAAACATGAATACTGAAGAATCTGAACACTCTGCTTAATTACATTACCTGTATCTGGTGTATAGTGCCATCGTCAATTTTGATACAAACGATTAATTTACAAACGAAAAGTGAACAAGTGCCGGGGCTCACCAGCGTTCGTTCTCGAGTGTCACCTGTTACTCGCATCGAATCACAATTCAATCCAGTCCCGAATAATCCTCTGGGTTCCCGGTATAGATGTTCGAACGCATCAACAAACAGCACAATGTTGTCACCAGCTGCAGCCTCTGTTCAACGACAAGAGCAAGTACCCGACGCTGACCAGGATGTCCTACTGCCAGTGCAGGCTGACCAAGGTGTTCGCGAGCGTGTTCAATCGCTTCGGCTGGAGGAACGTCGCCCTGCTGCTGGACAGATCCGATCTCTTCTCGCTCACTGTCGGTTTGTATCTTCTTCTTTTCATTTTTAACCGACTTCAAAAAAAGGAGGATTCTCAATTCGACTGTATTTTTTTTATGTTTGTTACCTTAGAACTTTCGACTGGGTGAACCGATTTTGATGATTCTTTTTTTATTTGAAAGCTGGTGCTTCCCGTGTGGTCCCAATTTGGTCAACATCGGATTGGAAAGCGAGGAGTACATTAATAGCAAAAAAATACTAAAAAAAACTGTGAAATAAAAAACTATTTAAAAAAATATAAAAACGGCCTTGAAAAAGGTTTGAAATAAAAAAAAAGAACCCTAGAGTTGAAGGCGGTGCTATTGGATGATGTTATTGAATAATGAATGATGTTGTTGAATGATGAATGAATAGTGAATGGTGTTATTGGCTGTGTCTGATCTTCCGTTGAAGTATTGGGCACAGATATCCGCGCCGGCTGTCTATAAAAATTCGCACTACCCACAATCTACCTCATCCACAATCACAGGCAAGACTGGCAGAGAAAGCCTTTAAGCTTTAAGTCCATCTTTTGTCACTTTTTTTATTGTGCAATAAAGTATATTTTCATTTTTTTTTATGGAAACTGACACGGATGTCTACATCACCTACTACATCCGTGATGTCAGCCTATGACACATTGGTGAACTAGGTGCCATGTCAGTGCTTCCCTTTGGTCGTGCCGGCCTATTCCAATTCAGTGTGTCGGCTACACTGACCTGAACTGAAAACATTAACTATTTACATAGCCGTTTCAACCGACGATTTCATTCAGTGAGGTGGTATCAACCCGGGCGGGTTAAACCCTACCAACTAGTTAGGTAAACCTACAGTTTTACGTGGAATCCGAACCACGAATTTTACTTCATGTCATTTTATTGTTTGTAAGCTTAACGGCCAATGGCGACATTGGGACGACCCTCTGACTTTGAACTTCTGGCCGTTGATTCTATCTGCAGTTCGGATTCCACATAAAACTGTAGGTTTACCTAACTAGTTGTAGCGTTTAACCCGCCCGGGTTGATACCACCGCACTGAATGAAATCGTCGGTTGAAACGGCTATGTACCTAGTGGACCTCCAGGTGGTAGTTAGGTTTTAGTTGGTGGTACCAATGCGGACGGCATTGGTACCACCGCACTGAATGAAGTTCGGTCGGGACGACTATGAATATATTTTAGTATTTTCCGTCCAGTTTCATGTAGCCGGCACGACCAAAAGGAAGCACCGATACGCCACCTAGTTCACGAAGGAGTTATGGTGTATTGGCTGACCATCACTAATGCGGTGATGTGGGCAAACATGCCAGATTCCACAAAAAACAGCGGCCAAGTGCGTGTCGGGCCACGCGCAGTGTAGGGTTCCGTAGTTGCGGAACCCTATCAAAATAAATTATTTGATTATTTGTATAATTTTGTAGGGGAAATAAACGAATGTTAATTTGAAAAAGTTCTTCAACAGTGAAATAATGGCTGTCGTCCGTACATTTTATAAGTTGGTCGACTATTACTGACGAGCCTACTTTACAGCCTACTTAGCTGTGATAGTTTTTCCTTTTAATTTCGATATATATACTACTGCTGGGAATTTTTTCACATATCTAATAACAACCGTTTAGCTGGCAGGGGGTGGGGACACTTGACTCTAACAAAAATTAGCACTTAAAAGCATAATAATTCGCAAACGGATTTTTTTTTTTTTTTTTTTTTTTTTTTATGGAAACTGACACGGTTGGCTACATCACCTACAACATCCGTGATGTCAGCCCATAACACCGGGTGAACTTGGTGCCACGTCAGTGCTTCCCTTCGGTCGTGCCGGCTACACTGAACTGGACGGAAAACACAAACTATTTACATAGCCGTTTCGACCGACCTTTCATTCAGTGCGGTGGTACCAACCCGGGCGGGTTAAACCCTACCACCTAGTAATATAAGAAGGGAGTCATATCCCTTAGTCGCCTTTTACGACATACACGGGGAGAGATGCAGTGGGGCTATTCTTTTAAAGTACCAGCCCCACACGGTACAATCCACAACGGATCCCTAAATCGAAAAATGTTTTTCACAAACCCGCAAAATTTTCTAAAGATCTATCCAACGACATGCCATACGATGGGGTAGCTGTGAAAAAAAAATATCATCCCCACTTTACGTGTAGGGGAGGTACCCAAAAAAAAATATATAAATAAAATTTATTTTACCACTTTGTGGGCGTTTTAATATGTATACCCTTACCAACTTACAACTTTCTAGTACTAAGGGTCTCTGAGCTAAGCCGCGGACAGACAGACGGACAGACAGACAGACGGACGGACATGGCGAAACTATAAGGGTTCCTTGTTGACTACGGAACCCTAAAAATGATTGCGTCAGTGTAAAGGAATATGTGCAGGAAAGCACCTGGAGATGGGGTTGAGGCGCGAGAACCTGCTGAAGGTGGTGCGGGAGCTGGATGGCAACGAGGAAGAGTCCTACGAGGGATACCTGCAGGATGTCAGCATGTATGCTAGAGGTACTTCTACTATTCAACCGATCGATCACACATCGACTTGTAGTATTGGGAGTTGCTTCTTCAGATTCTGAAGGGATCTTGCACGTCAAACTTGTCAACAAAACTCTCGATGGTACGGGAACAGGGTTGCCAGATGTCCGGTTTTGGACCGGACAGTCCGGTTTTTGAGGCTTGTGTCCGGTCTCCAAAATAATGAAAAACCGCACACCAAAACGTCCGGTTTTTTCTTCATGTAACGCAAATATTTACTTTTTTAGAACATTCACATACTAATCTTGCTGTGTTCTTCGATTTTGCAGTAAGTTCGATCAATTCAACCGATCAATCTCCCATCCAAAAGTAAAGGTCATAAAACATTTTGTACATAAAATCAACTTTAATTTTGAACCTGAAAAATCAAATGTCCCTTTGATGAAAAATGCCCGGTTTTTTCAACTAAACCATCTGGCAACCCTGTACGGGAACAATCGGCGTCTGCATGCATACTGTACAAAGGCTCCTTCTTTACGTCTGATACACTTATTTACTAAGTCTTTTGTAGACAGAATTTCTCATTAAAATAGTTAATCTTGCTCTCGAGCTGTATTTTCGACATTCTGTGGACGGTGTATGTGGATAGTCCATCGATAGTCAATAATTTACTTGTAATATTTATAAAGAAAACGGGCATTTTCGTTACGGACTCGCGCACCGAGGATTTTGTACCACCACCTAATTGGCCAGTTTTTATTATTTTTTGTTTCACTTTAGAGTTTGCACTATAATCACACCAAGTTTGCCGCTTGTATGTATTAGCGTTTTTACGATAGAGCAAAAATAATAAAATGAAAAAAAAAATTTGATTTATGTAACTACAAATAACAATTTTCAGATTTTTTCCATCACTTGCTTCTTGTCAAATTTCACGATTCTAGGTCAAGGGAAGAAGCCTATAGGTTTGATCAGTTTGTGAGTATCAAAATATGAGGCGTAAGTGGCAATATATTTTGATTGCGATGACTTAGAAGCTTGAATTTTTTACACCTTTAAGGGACTGTTTTGGTATTAATTGCAACTTCATAGCTCTACCCGTTCCCTAAGAAAAGGGTCTTGACAGACGGACAACAAAGTGATCATAAAAGTTAAGGGTTCCGCTTTTTCCTTTTGAGGTGCGGTACCCTAAAAAAAACCCTGCAAAGTTTCTTGCCGGAGGAATGTAGATGAAATGGCTTGTGTTTGTCAGTGGTGATCCTGAGCGTGCGCGGACCGCTCGTGCGCAAGTTCATGCTGGCTGCGCACGCGCTCGACATGACGCGCGGCGAGTGGACCTTCCTCGACGTCGAGATCTTTCAGGTATAGTTTGTTTTTTGTATGTTAGTAGGAACCTTAAAAAAAAAAACATTATAAAAAATATGGGTTTTTAAATTACCGTGGTTGTTAAACATTATTTTTAAAACAAAATCTGAAAACAAAACAAAATCTGTCAGCCTCGATAGCTCAGTGTTGCAGACAGTCAACTGTCGCTATTGAATGTTAAGCAACGCTGGGTGCGGTCAGTACTTGGATGGGTGACCGCTGACCGTTGGAGGCTGACCGAGGTTCGGATTCCTCGTAAAACTGTAGGTCCCTTCCCTCCTAATCTTACTTGGTGGTAGGGTTTAACCCGCCCGGGTTGGTACCACCGCACTGAATGAAACGTCGGTCTAAACGGCTATGTAAATAGTTTGTGTTTTCCGACCAGTTCAGTGTAGCCGGCACGATCAAAGGGGGAAGCACTGACATGGCACCTAGTTCACCCGGTGTTATGGGCGGACATCACGGACGTTGTAGGTGATGTAGCCAACCGTGTCAGTTTCCATAAAAAAAAAACAGCTTCCTCACGGTTCTTCACGAGCTATGTGGCTCAACGTTTCGGGCCAAGCGTATGACCCATCCTCATGAGCAATCTTCGTCAACGACGGACGGAGATCTGACAGTTCTCTGCCAACCGTCGCACCAGGCAGAGTGCTCATGAGGATGGGCCATACGCTTGGCCCGAAACGTCGAGCCACATAGCTCGTGAAGAACCGTGAGTAAGCTGTTTTGTTTTAAAAATAAATTGAAAAAATACCTATTACAGTTATTATCACAGAAGACCAACAACCACTAAATCTAATAATTTTATTATCAAATTCAATAAATACTCACACCTACTACCTTCATACAACACAGCATTATTCAACACTCCATTCAATCACATCGCCTATCTTTTCTTTCTTTACTACCTAGGTACCCTTCACTTACATTGTCGTCACTTTTGGTTTTTAGTTAGGTACCTACCTACCTACAAGGTTAGGCTTAAAATCAGCGGCACTGAAACGCCAGTGTCACATGCTGCGCCTACACCTTTTCTTCAATTCACATATTGTTTGTATATTCTATATTTATAAATGTTTGTAATCCAAGTGAATTGAAAAATAAATACACTTGCGGTGCAATATTATACCATCTGTGCTCATGACTCGTGAAAGCAACTGTGAAGTTTGTAAGTTTGGATGTAGGAGGTAATCTACGAAACTACTCAACCGATTTTTAAAATTATTGACCGATATTTAGAATGGACCTTCAGGATGGACATAGGCTACGCGAGCAAAGCCACGGGCAAAAGCTAGTCAGAAATAACCGTGTACGCCTCCCTCAACTCCCGTGCCTTCATATGTCAGCGCGAGCGGTCAGTCACTTAGGGAATCTGTTTTTTTTTTATGGAAACTGACGGTTGGCTACATCACATACAACGTCCGTTATGTCAGCCCATAACACCGGGTGAACTAGGTGCCATGTCAGTGCTTCCCCCTTTGATCGTGCCGGCTACACTGAACTGGTCGGAAAGCACAAACTATTTAACATAACTGTTTCGACCGACGACGTTTCATTCAGTGCGGTGGTAAGATTAGGAGGGAAGGGACCTACGGTTTTATGAGGAATCCGAACCTTGGTCATCCTCCAACGGTCAGCGGTCACCCATCCAAGTACTGACCGCACCCAGCGTTGCTTAACATTCAATAGCGACAGTTGACTGTCTGCCTCACTGAGCTATCGAGGCTGACAAATGCTGGTGTACAATTGTTTGGTAATCTCAGCTCAGGCAACCTTGAATTTGAATTTGAATTTAGAATTTTAGGATTTATTAGAACGTGGATCTCTCGCACGAGCCGCTAATCGTACTCAACTGCGCGCAGGGTGGCTACTGGGGCGACCACGACTGGGCGTCAGGGGACGAGAAGGACGCCACGGCGCGCGCCGCATACGAAGCTCTACTCAGGGTTTCCCTCAAGCTGCCGACAGGGGAGAGATTCGAGGAGTTTGGCGAGGCGGTGCGGCAGCGGGCGAAGGACGATTACAACTATACCTTCTCGGACGGGGAGGAGGTCAGTTGCTATTAAATGTATAGATACTTAAATAAGGCATAACATACTTAGTTTCCCAAAGGGCTAGGTGACCTCTGGTGGCTTTTCCACACTCACGATGTTCTTCATACACGCTCAACGGTTACGGGTACATACTTTACCCGTTGTCTTCTTCTGACCCCGTGTTAGCTACACGTGACTATGCTAATCGCAAAAATAAAACCCTTGTAGGTCCCTTCCCTTCCTACCTTACTATGTGGTAGGGTTTATCCAGCCCGGGTTGGTACCACCGCACTGAATAAAACGTCGGTCGAAACGGCTATGTAAATAGTCCGTGTTTTCCGTCCAGTTCAGTGTAGCCGACATGAAATGAAGGGAATCAATGACATGGCACGTAGTTCACCCGGTGTTAATGGGCTGACATCACCGATGTTGTATATGATGTAGCCAACCGTGTCAGTTTCCATAAAAAAAATTGTTCAAATTGGGATTAAATTTGCCTTTCCCATGACATTATAGTCCGTCTACGCCACTAGGGTTAAACACCAATGGCCAATGCAGGGGTGAAATTCATTATGTCGTTGTGTGCCCCTAGATCAGTCAACCAACCAAAATAAATACTAAGAGTGGAATTACATTAAAGGGAAAAATTACGGAGAAATGCCTACCTAAACCGTCGTAAAAAAAAATTATCGGCCCAACATAGAAGGTACAACCATGTACAACCTACAAATTTTTAGCCATACATAGTCTTATTCTATTGTAAATGATAATATGTTGAGTGGCGATATTCCGGCAGGTGAATTTCTTCATAGGCGCTTTCTACGACGGCGTCTACTTGCTGGGCATGGCACTCAACGAGACGCTGTCCGAGAGCGGCGACATCAGGGACGGACTCGCCATCACCAGCAAGATGTGGAAACGTGACTTTTATGGTGACATACATTTTTTTATTCCGACATTTAAAACATTTTGAGAAAATAGGTCTTGAATAATAGAAGCTTGTAATTAAACTTTCTCAAAAATTGGAGTGGAAGCTGGTCACGGAGACAGCTTTTAAAAACATGGCTTGGATATAGTTTCAAAAGAAAACAATTATGTATCGCTGGTCTGGGTGCAAGAGCCAGACTCCTGCTTGATCGCTTTTTTTATGAAAACCAGTATGGGTGACTGTGCTGATAGACCAGAGGTACCCAAAACAGCCAAATTTTTTTATGGATAGCGCGACATAATAAGATGGCATCATTTCACCTACAAGTAGGTGTTTAACGTTGGCCATGGACATTCTGTGATGCACGGGGATTGCGAATGCCATGCCGGCCTGACAGGAGCGTTTTACAGCCCTTTTGAAATACCCCACCCAGGCTGTACTTGGGAGTTGGGAGGAAATAGATGGGGAGTGCGTTGCGTTCCACATTTTTCCGGTTCTGTGAAAAAGACCTACAGAACAATGGTAGGTCGATTGATTAGGGGTGCATCCCCTGCCCGGTACGCGTAGTGCGGAGGTGGAATGGGGACGGCGGAATCGCGTTAAACAGCTCCTCCGAACACTCCCTATGAAATAGACGATAGAACACACTTAGGGAGCTGATGTCCCTACAGGGTTGCACTGGTTCTAAGTCGCGGGGCACCACAGGGTCACCCACCAGTCGCACGGCACGACGCTGGATTGAGCCTAGCGGTGCAAGCTGGTATTTGAAGGCGCCCAGGTTGGAAGTATTGGGAAACAATTCCACAGCACAGCGGATAGAGGAACGGCTTTGAGGAGCATCGCAGGCATCAGATTAAACTGTGAATTGTGATGAATGGTTGCAGGTATAACAGGACACGTGAGGATCGACAGTAACGGCGACAGAGATGCAGACTACTCCATTTTGGATCTAGACCCCATCACTGGAAAATTTGAGGCAAGTCCAGCCAGTCAGTCAGTCAGTCAGCGTGTAAGCGTCCACTGCTGGACATACGCCTCTCCAATTTTCCTCCAGTCCTCCCGCCCTTCAGCGGTACGGAACCACTGGTTTCTGCCGACGTACTTGATGTCGTCGTCCCAACTGGCGGGTGGTCTTCCCACACTCCGTTTTCCTGTCCACGACCGCCAGTGTAGAACACGGTTACTCCAACGGTCGTCGTCTCTTCGGCTGACGTGCCCAGCCCATTGCCACTTGAGCTTAGCAACCCGGTACGAGCTAGTCCAGTACGAGGCAGCAAATAATGCACATCGGGTATAAAGAGACAATACGGTTATAGAGCGTCGTCTCTGTAGCATTATTTATTTATTTTATGTATTAGGCTAAAAACAAACAGAAACAAACAGAAAACAGACAAGAAAATACAGAAAGATACAGAGAATAATCAAGTTTGCCTCCAGCATCGTTGGGCACGGATTACCTACTCAAGATTTAAAGCACGTCTCTGTGCGACAGGGACGACGCTCTACAAGCGGATTGTCTCTTTCTAAAAAACGATGCACGTTATTTACTGCCGGCTACTGTATACGTCTGATAAGTACCTACAGTGAGTTCTGAGTGAGTATGATTTAGCTAGTTTCATTTAGATAGATAGATAGATAGAAAATTCTTTTTGCTCCAGTAAACATTAATGGAGGGATGTAAGGGGCTACTCTTCGTGAAGCCCAAATGTCAACCTTACCTGCACGTGGTGCATCCTGCTGAATTAACAAACAAGGCTCTGGCGACCGACTAATGGCGGTATAACCATTCCAATATTACTAGGTCCAAATGCTTAGATCCGGTGACGGGCAGCAGCGTAACTGGGGAGGAAACCTAGCACTGCGATCACCAACCCGCCTGCCCAGCGTGGTGATTAAGGGCATAACCTCCCATGGACAACGCCAAAACAGAACGGCCCCCAGTTCCCGGTAGTCCTACTATTCCTGGCTACGGTAGCGGTCACGGTTACGGTAGGACGGGGGGTGCTAAGAATCCCCGGGTTACGGAAGGCTACCAAACCCAACGATTATACCTGGCAAACTATAACACACGGACATTGAGAACGGATGAGAATTTGGAGGAGCTGGAAGTGGAATTGAGCAAGATAAGGTGGCACGTCTTGGGGCTATCGGAAGTCCGTAGACAGGGGGAGGACACGATAACCCTAGAATCTGGCCATATGCTCTATTTTCGAGAAGGAGACCAGCCTTCCCAAGGTGGTGTCGGGTTTCTCATCAACAAAGTCCTTATTAACAACGTCGTGGAAATCGTGGGTGTGTCAACGCGGGTAGCATACCTAATACTGAAACTCACAGAAAAGTACTCATTGAAGATTATACAGGTATATGCGCCCACGTCTACACACACTGACGAAGAGGTGGAAGCCGTGTATGATGACATCTCTAAGACGATTCATAACACGGCTAAAACTCAATTCACCGTTGTTATGGGGGACTTCAACGCTAAAGTGGGAGTACAAATATGCAACGAATCTAAGGTGGGACCAAATGGCTACGGAAACAGAAACCATCGTGGACAAATGTTGGCAAACTTCCTAGAAATGGAAGGGCTCTTCTTGATGAATTCTTTCTTCAAGAAGAGACCCCAACGGAAGTGGACCTGGGAAAGTCCCGATGGTGGGACGAAAAATGAGATTGACTTCATCCTGGCGGACAAAAAGCGAATATTTGGAGATGTCTCAGTGCTAAACCGGTTTAAGACTGGAAGCGATCACAGACTTGTACGAGGCACTCTAAAGATTAACTACAAGCTTGAACGGTCCCGTCTGATGAGGTCAACTCTCCGCCCAAATCTGCTCCAAGTCTCACAGAGCTCTGACAGCTTCGAGCTAGAGCTTAAAAATAGATTCGATTTGCTGGAAACCACAACGGACGTTGATGAGATGACCAACAATCTGGTGCAGGTCGTTCGAGAAGTGGGCTGCAAACATTTTAGAAATCAGCACAAGGGGAAACAGTCGAAACTTTCGAGTGAGACACTGGAAGCGATGAGACAGAGACGCGAGGCAATAGTTGATTCGTCAGGTCTTCGGGCTCAAAATGCCAAAATAAAGAAGCTGATACGACGCGACCTTCGCCTGCACAATACACGCCGTGTGTATGAGGCGATAGAGCAGAATAAGGGCTCCAAAGTGTTCGTGCAGCAACTGGGCAGAAGCCACCTGACGAAACTTAAAACTGCAGATGGTCGAGCTGTCTCATCGAAGCCAGAACTACTCACAGAAGTCGAAAAGTTCTACGAACGGCTATATGACTCACGAGCTGCTGCTCCTACAGTCCCCGACAAAGACGACCGACGAGCCAGATTAACCCGCCACTACACGGAGGATATCCCAGACGTCAACATGGGCGAGATCAGGATTGCTCTAGAGCAGCTTAAAAATAACAAGGCTCCTGGTGAAGACGGAGTTACTACAGAGCTTCTCAGAGCCGGGGGGACAACGGTCCTCAAGGAACTACAGAGGCTCTTTAACTCTGTCATACACGGTGGCATTACGCCAGAGTCGTGGAACAGGAGTGTGGTCGTATTGTTCTTCAAGAAAGGAGACAAAGCCTTGTTGAAGAACTATAGGCCCATCTCGCTCCTGAGCCACGTATATAAGCTGTTCTCGAGAGTCCTCACCAATCGTCTCGCCCGAAGGTTCGACGACCACCAGCCGCCAGAGCAGGCCGGGTTTCGGAGGGGTTACAGTACCGTAGACCACATCCACACCTTACGGCAGATTATACAGAAGTCCGAAGAGTATAATCGGCCACTGTGTCTCGCTTTTGTGGACTACGAGAAAGCCTTTGACTCTATCGAAACCTGGGCTGTTATGGAATCCTTACAGCGATGCCAAACCGATTGGCGATACATTGAGGTGCTGAAATGTCTCTATAGTGCCGCGACAATGACCGTGCAAATACAGGACCAGCAGACGAAACCTATCCAATTGCATCGTGGAGTCAGGCAGGGAGACGTTATATCTCCGAAACTGTTTACGAATGCATTGGAAGATATATTCAAGCTGCTGGATTGGGAAAAGCACGGCATTAATATTAACGGCGAGTACATTTCACACCTACGTTTCGCGGATGACATAGTCGTGATAGGCGAATCGCTGGAGGAGCTGAATCACATGCTGAACGGCCTCAATGTCGCCTCCCGCCGAGTCGGCCTCGGGATGAATTTGGACAAGACGAAAGTCATGTTCAACGAACACGTCGTCCCGGGGCACGTAACAGTTGGAGAGGCGACCCTCGAAGTTGTGCAGAACTATGTCTATCTTGGACAAACCATCCAACTAGGGAAGCACAACTTTGACAAGGAGGCCAACAGAAGGATTCAGCTAGGCTGGGCGGCATTTGGGAAACTCCGCCACATCTCCATTTCATCCTCCATCCCACAGTCATTGAAGACGAAGGTCTTCAATCAGTGCGTTCTGCCGGTAATGACGTACGGAGCGGAAACGTGGACCCTGACGATGGGCCTGGTCCACAAATTTAAAGTCGCTCAGCGAGCTATGGAAAGAGCAATGCTCGGCATTTCTTTGACCGATAAAATCCGTAACGACGTGATACGTCAAAGAACTAAGGTAGTCGACATTGCTAAGAAAATAAGCAAGCTGAAGTGGCAGTGGGCTGGGCACATCTGTCGTAGACCCGACAACCGATGGGGTAGACGGGTGCTCGAATGGAGGCCACGTACAAGCAAACGTAGCGTGGGACGCCCCCCGGCTAGGTGGACAGATGACCTAAAAAAGGTAGCCGGGAGTGGATGGATGAGAAGAGCGGAAGACCGCGTGTGGTGGCGTGCCTTGGGAGAGGCCTATGTCCAGCAGTGGACCGATACAGGCTGATGATGATGATGATGATGATGATGATGAAGATGATGAAACATTAAACAGTAACAAATACATTATAAAATTTACATAAAGCCGGCCACACAAGCTAGGTTATATTTATAACCGATGGTTATGCTTGCACGGTTCAACCGTGCAAGTATAACCGAACGTGTGTGGGACAAAATTACTTGCCTGCGCAAGCAAAGTTGGAAATATAGAAATTGCTATTTTTGCCGCTCCGTTATGCTTGCGTGGTTCGCTTGCGCAAGCATAACCGAACGTGTGTGGCAGGCGTCAGTCTTCAGGCTTCAGTCATCCTTTATAAATTATCAAAACTTTATAAATTGCAGCGCAAGTTTCAGGTATCATTTTGTTCAGAGTTTGAGGTGATATCTTAAGCATTCATATGGCCGTCCTGTGGCAAGCAATCTCAAGTCTAAGTTAACATGGCTGTATTTTCTCCTCTTCTGTAACCATTTTTTACACCACTCTGTACGGCTTCGTCGCATATCTTTCTTTTTTTTAATCACAAGTAATAGACCTATTAGCGCTACTGCGTCGTCGTCCTCTGCCGATGGTGCCATGATGGTTTGAACTGAGTGTTTGTGCAGGTTTGTTGTTACGTGTTTGTGCCCTATGGAACTCGGTCGTGCTTGTAGGTTTTGCTTGCACATGCATAACCGACAGGCATAACCTAGCGTGTGTGGCCGGCTTAAGGTGCATAGCCGGACTTATTCCTTACAGAGATTTCTTTCAGTCAACTTTTAGGTCGATTTATTAAGGAAAATAAAATTATGGATTGAATTGCATGCATTCACTGCTACAAAAGTCTCCGCAGAATTGAAGGATGAAAAAAAAAACACCTCATGTCTTTTAAGTTTTTTTTATAATTTAAAGTAAGTATTGAAGTAGGTTTAGATTACTTAGTTAAGTTTTAGCAGTTAATAAGTTTTAACACTTAGACACTTAGCGCCATCAGCGTGGATTGTTGAGCCGACGACGCCCAAAATCATTCGGTTTAGAACGGGGGCTGCGAATGCCGTGCCGGTGTGACAGACGCCTTTTTACGCTTCTATTGAAATATCCTAAGTCTGATGGATACACATCGGGAGGAAGTTCATTCCAGAAAACTCCGCCCCAGTCCCTGATAGATAGAGGACAAAGCACCCCTGTGAGGAACAGCAGGTCGACGAATGATGTGTTGACGCGCAGGTGGTGGCGTTCTACTACGGGTTGAACCGCACGTACTCAGCTGTGGCCGGCAAGCGGATCCACTGGCCGGGCGGCACGCGGCAGGCTCCGCCCGACACCCCGCGCTGCGGCTTCCTCGGCAACTCACCACACTGCCAGGGAGGTGAGTCAGTGATAGTGATAAATCAATGCGAAGAAGAACTGACAAACAAACTTCGCAAGTCACAATGTTTTGTTAGTATAAGTACCTACATAAGTAAGGAAGTAGTTTTATAGGGCATTACATTATAGTACCGTGTGGGTTCGGTACTTATAAAGAATAGCCCCACTGCATCTCTCCCCGTGCATGTCGTAAAAGGCGACTAAGGGATAAGGACAAGATGCCATGCTAAAGGGCGACAGGCTCGCCACCTCTCACCTTGGCGCGGTCTTTCCACCGAGTCATGCAGCAGGTGGGTCTTCGTGCCTTACTTGCTGCTTGATCGATTTAATCTTGTTCGAATACTTTGCGAAACGTGGTGGTCGGTGTTGTGCTGTAATTTACCAGAGTACTTGCAGCACAACACCGATTACTCTGCTTACCCCGATTGTCGGGATACGCCGTGTAGTGTGTATGCATGTATTTATGTATATTATAGTAACTTACAAAATTTTTAATTATTTAATAATTAACCCATACTATTAATATTTGCAGCATAAATATGAATACTCAAGAATCTGACCACTCTGCCTGCCTATATTGCCTATATCTGGTGTATAGTGCCATCGTCAATTTTTTACTTCATATAACAAGTCAAATAAAAAACAATTAGTTTACGTTTATTACAATTACATGGGGTCAGATGTTGAACAAGCGAGCGAAACAAAAAACTATGTGAATGCTTATGGAAATTTCGAGCTTGCAGCATTTCGATCCCTCTGTTCTATTAAATGTCCAGCCACCAAAACTCTATAGAGTTCTCAAAGTTCAAAGCTCATCTAAGAATGTATAGAATTTAAAAGTTCTCGTATTTAATAATAAGAAAATTCCTTCTTCCCTCGGACGCTGCTCAGAAACACAAACTATTATCATTTACTGTTTCTTCGGGCTCGGAGTCTTCCTCACTCTTGCTATCACGGTGGCTTGTTTTGCTTACAAGTAAGTATGTATGAATTACTTGTTTTTGTCTCACCACCGATAAGTATTTTAGAATAGAATATATCGGTTAATTTAATAATTATATAAAATTATATAGTTAAGAGCACGGGCGTAGCCAGGTTTCGATTTCGGGAGGGGTTTTAGAAATAAAATGAACGCGAATTATTTTAAAACATTTATTTGACATCATTCATTACAAAGAAATAAGTAATCTCCTGTTTTGCCTTAATTTAGGTCCCACTAATCAGAGCTATGTCCGAATGATGAAAATATAAGTATTAGGTTCAATTTGAAATGTCGTGTACATTTTTTATTTCGGTGCTTGGGGTTTGAACCCCCAAAACCCCCCCTGGCTACGCCCGTGGTTAAGGGTCTGCATGCCTAAATCTACCCTCTCTTTCTAACATTGGCCGTTTTTCATACATTTTATTTTATTATGAAGAAATTAATCAAGTTATAAAAAAATCCTCTGGAAGAAACATGCATGATAAAATTATTAATACTTCTCAATAAAAATATTTGGTACTCCACATATAATAATAAAAACAAAACAAAAATTTAATAAACTTTTAGTTATTTTTTTCAATTATTATATGTGGAGTACCAAATTTTTTTATTGAAAAACATTAATAATTTTATCATGCATGTTTCTTCCAGAGGATTTTTTTATAAGTTGTATAATTTCTTCAAAATAAAATAAAACGCGCATTGTTAGAGCGAGAGGCACAATTTAGGCATGCAGACCCTTAAGAGTCTTTGACAAGTGTCCTTAAACGTGTCTTGGGAGTGTTAGAAAAACTATTTAAGAAATGTAGAAAATACAGTGTGGGGTCCGGTCCTTAAAAGAATGGTTCCACTGCATCTCCCCCCGTGCATGACGTAAGAAGCGACTAAGGGGTAAGGACAAGATGCCGTGCTAAAGAGCGACAGGCGACAGCCACCTCTCATCTTGGTGCGTTTCTTCCACTAAGGGCCGATTTCATTTAATTTAGCTGCCGATTAACTCCTGTCAACTGTATGAGAAATATCACTTTAACAGATAGATAACCGTTAGATAAGACTTGTGTTGAAATCGGTCATACATCATGCATTGGATAATTCTCTTCGTCCTTCACTCTATCTGCTTGATGTTGTCGTAACACTTTGCTAAGCCAGTATCATCCCCTTGCCCCTTAATAGGTGGTAGGCTAAATTGTAGCCAACTGGTTTGGTATCACCGTACTGGATGTAAGATGGACGCATAGCAGCCTCGGTTGTGTTCTCATCTAGTCCAGTATAGCCAGCAATCCAGGGAAACCAACTTACTTCGATTGTCAGGATAAACCGTGGTGGTACGAAACATTATTCATGTATGAATGTAATACTGTGATACAAGGACAGTGTGGGGGATGACAGGCAGGTGCGGCTGTCTGCCGAGCTGCACAACATGTCGTGGCGGATCCGACCCGAGGAGGTGTTGCTGGAGGTGGGCAAGCCGCTCGGCTCCGACCCGGGCCTCCACAAGATCAACGAAGTCATCAAGGTATCTTGTCACCTCATCGCAGACGCCTAAAACGTACACCAGATATACTTACCAGCAACAATGGTGCAAACGATTGACAATATTGCCTTGGTGAACGTTCGTCCGATGCCAGAAATTGCGCTTTATAAGACTAAAGAAAATTGCCGAATTTTAGTACAAATTGCGTCATCTGGCCTAAGCAGCACCTCACAGATCCCGAGAGGCTCATGGATATAATTAATTATTCACTGCAGGGTCACCAATTGGCTGGAGGCAGGCATCTCTCAAACAAGAATACTTTCACATTACTATAGGAACCGCGTATCACTGATGAGTTCCTCTAATGATGGCACATACTGCATTTTCTGTCTAGGGCTTGGAAAGTTAATTCTGGTCTGATTGCTTTTATTTTCTGCATTTAAGATTCAGGATTGTGTTTCTACTGTTTCAACGCCACGTGTTACTGATTGCAGCTGGCTCTTGGCTGGGGCACCGGAGGCGGCGCTGGCACGGACGTGGCGGCCGCAGCGGGGGCCGCCATCGTGTCCCCGGCCTTCACAGTCGGCCTGTACAAGGCCAATAGAGTTGCTGTCAAGAAGATCCACAGGAGGAAACTGGATCTTAATAAAAAACTTCTTTGGGAGATCAAGGAGGTGAGAAGGAAATGTTTTTATTCTGTTCTTCTGTAGATCTACAATATATTTTATAGAAAGTCATAATTTACCTAGTACTACAGTAATACTAAAGCTTGCAACTTTATGGAAAATTTTGAAATTTTGGAACTAAAACGCTTCTCTTTATTTATTTGTGCAAATTTTCAACATTTTTGTTTTTTTTCGTTAAAATTTTAGAACGTAGAATGAGTTTTGTCATAATTATTCCAGAAACATAGTCTTAAAACAACTTTCAAAAATAATTCGCAATAGAGCTTCAGGTTATCTACGTCTTAATACAGCCTAGTACTTGTGTACAGACATCTTATCCCCTTTTTAAGTTCCTTCTTAATGAGGTTAAAAAGGTCGAAACGTCTGTCACGGGTCATTCGTAATCTAAACGGTTGATCGGATCAAGTTGAAATTTGGCACGAAATTAGATAATATTCTTTTATATTTCAGGTGCGTAACGTATCCCACGAGAACACAGTCCGTTTCATCGGGGCCTGCATCGACTGTCCGCTCGTGTTCGTCCTCACCGAGTACTGCCCTAAGGGATCCCTCAGGGATGTCTTGGCTAATGATGAGCTTCACCTCGACTGGAATTTCAGGATGTCACTCGTTCACGATATCGTTAAGGTAAACTATTTCTTTTTTATTGTATAAGTGCCTGTTATGTGTTAAAGAGTTTCCCCTTGTTGGCTTATCAACCCAGCTGATTAATTATTCGCACTTAACTTTCGTCATGATTCTGAGTTGATCCATAGTTCGGATTTTATGTTGACTGTAGGTTATTTTCATATCATATTACCCTTATCATCGTCGTATAAGGTTGGCAAAACAACTACCTACTACCTCCAGCATTCAACGACGCAAGTGCGTTAATATCAGAATCTTGGGCATCAGAGGCGAATGGAATACCTGCTAGGCGATAGGATACATTTCCCGAATTGGTACCAACGCACTGAAAAAAGGTCGGTCGAAATGATTGTAAAAATAGTTTACTCGTCCAATTCGGTGTCATTGCACGATTAGCCCATTGACTAACACTACAAATCTAGCAGGTGGGTGATGTTATCAACCACGCCAGTATAGAAAATACTGTACTTTTATTTGGAGTTGCTTGAAGAGCTTCCTATGAAAAACACATATCTGCAGGGTATGTGCTACCTGCACGGCGGCCTGGGCGCACACGGCAGACTCCGCTCCTCCAACTGCCTCATAGATGGTCGTTTCGTTCTCAAGATCTCCGACTACGGACTCGCCACGCTCATGGCGCCGCAACACATCGTCAAGGACGACGCTTACTATTACAGTGAGGCTGACTTTATTTGTATTGTTATTTTCGGCTTGGTACTGTGTGGACGTGGAGAGATTTGTCGCAACCTTGATGTTATCATTCAAACCTACAATCTTCCTACAATCCTCAAAAATCACCCTTAGGGACTTACTTTCTTCGAGAAAGTATGTCGCTCATCTGAATGCAGCTCGGCCTTCGGCCTCGCTCTTAGTGACTTGTAAGTAATGTTTAATTCAATTATGAAATCAAATAATACGTGGTTATAATTTTTTATAATTATAAAGTCTATTAAATTGTATATTAAGTAACTTTAACTAATACTAATACGATGACCTATACTAATACGAAGGGTTTAGTTATTGAAAAGGATTCGGGAAACATCGGATTCGGTGACTGAATTCAAGGTGACTAATTCTCAGTCATAGCCAAATTAAGTGCATCATTTAGGTGGAATTATAATGGTTCTTTGATCTATTGATAAGCTGCTCTGTCCACCCGATTATCGCTATGAACCTTTAGTCACTTGGTGAGTTGAACAGTTATAGCAAATGCCCACAACAGACACATTGTCTTTTTGCTTCAGAGATGCTGTGGACGGCTCCGGAGCTGATCCCCGATAGCCTGTACCCCGGCGCGACCGCCTCACTCAAGGGAGACGTCTACAGCTTCGCTATCATCCTGGAGGAGATTATCCTCAGAGCTGGACCCTTCGATCTCGCCACGCAGACTATGACGCACAAACGTGAATGCTTCTTTTAAATGATACTACAATAATTCTATGGCACGCCATATTGCTGAGTGCGTTTTTCGCGAGGATGTTAGTATGTGGTTTGATTGCGTCGATGCATATTTGGTAAATCGGCACAGCCACACATACCGGTGCTTAAGAGAAATGTTAAACCCTCTCAAGACGATTTTGCGTAGAATTTCCGTAAATGCAAAATCATCTTGAGCATACTGCCTTATGACGCCTCGGCTTCCCAGACTTTCAAGACCAGTATAGGAAGCGAGACTAAGTTGGATGAATGAATATTAATGAATAGATTTTTCTGTATTTCATCAATATAACCCTTTTTTTATTGCTTTCGAACTGGGTGGCTCTGCCCGAGGTCGAAGCCTCAGGCGCAGACAATTTCACCCTTTGAATTATTCCACAATATGATATGCCCTATTCCAGAGATCGTGTCACGCGTGGAGTCACACGAGGTGCCTCCGTTCCGGCCGATGTTGGAAGGTTGCGCCGGCGCCACCGTGACCACGTGCGCCACGGACGGCGGGGCGGCCGGCGAGCTATGCGCCCTGGCGGAGCGCTGCTGGGCCGACCTCCCTGACGAGAGGCCAACCTTCGAGGCCATTAAGAATAACATCAGGTTTGTTTTGTAAGACATTGAATTAATAAATTTATACTATTTTTAAATATTTGTTGAAATTTTATATCTACGTCATCTTCTTATTTGTTCTCCGCCACTCCAGACTCTTTCATGATAACCTAAAGATTGCCTGGAGGAGAACTTAAAGTTAAGAGGAGTAGGGGAGAGTATGCATGCATATCCATCATGTGCTAAGCGGCTAAGGTTATAGCAGATTCATTCGAAATGGTTGTGAAGTCGGTATCATGTCATGATTGCAGCTAAAATTAGGTATCCAGGTTCAATTTTACACTAATCGCTAAATTAAAACCGGTGCGGGGAGGCTGAGATAAGGGCGCGGGGCTTAGGAATTCAGAAAGAGCCAATCACAGCAAACGGAAGGTTTTTGACGTCCGAGCTGCCTTCCAGTAAAGTTCGTACTTCAATGAAAAGGAAAGGCTACACGTTCAATACATTTTGAAAACTACGTTAAAAGATTACCTAGTCTTTTCCTGTTTAATTCTTGAGATTAGTATAAGCAGACAAAATACAATGCAATAAGTATTATATCTGTCACCACAGACTACCTAACCAGTCATCTGCAAGTCATTTTAAATGTTGTTGTTCAGAGGGTATTGCGAGAACTTGATGGACGACCTGCTGCGTCGGATGGAGCAGTACGCCAACAACTTGGAGAGCCTGGTGGAGGAGAAGACGGAACAACTCTCGCTGGAGAAGAGACGCTCCGAGGAGCTGCTGTACCAGGTGCTGCCCAGGTATGTGCACTTTTATCATTATCATTAGTAGATATAATCGGCATCACTATTGTCTGTTCTTGATTGTTCTATGAAACATTATTATAAAAATTTTATTAGGCCATTTAGGAAGCAACACAGTATGTACACTAAACCCTGTGGTATTATCTACTTACCCCGTTTTCTCTTTAATAGTGGTCAGATATTTTCGAAATATTTTAATAGAATAGTGAAATACAAATACTCGCGTCATAGCTGAAGTGAAGTGAAGTGAAGCACGTGAACCACAAATAGCCGAAGCTCACAGTAAAGAAGACTAGACTTGTGGGCGGGGCAAGGCGGCCGCCAATCGCTGTTATGTGTCGAAGCTCTTATTCAGGTACTATGTACATATAAAAATTTAGATTTTTCGAAGTAACATTTAATGAAGAGTCACATTTACATTATAAAAGAGAGATTTAATTGAATAATAAAAATATTAGCTAAGTAGAGCTTTTGACTCCTCGAGCGGCCCGGACTCTGCACCATAACCTGAAAATAACATAATCACAAATGCATAATAAATTCACGATCAGGTCGAAGTAAATCATGTAAGCTCTAAAAGATTTTCATCGCATGCTATAAACTAGAGTGGACGAACACGGACCATATGGTCAGAGTAATAAAGAGTGGAGCAACTAAGTCTATTTGTCTAACCCTAGTGGAACGAGTTCGTGGTGAACATCTTTTCCTTCACTACTCCTACGATACACGCATCGTTAAATTGTCGAAAAAATTGCATTTCGACGCTTGGGATCTTATCTCAGGCTCGGTCCTGCCTATCTAGTTGGAGACTGACCTCAGCGTGAGATAGAAGAATATCTCGAAGAGGCTGAGGAAGGAGAAGCCGAGAAAGAGGCCCACGATGCCGCCGCAGTTGGCGAGGAAGTATTTCTGCCTGTACAGTTCCGAGTGCCGCAGCGACGTTTACAGAACCTCACTGAGGAATATTTAGTAGGTAAGACTGGATACTGACCTCAGCGTGAGATAGTAGAGTATCTCGACGAGGCTGAGAAAGGATAAGCTGAGGAAGAGGCCCATGATGTCGCTGCAGTTGGCGAGGAAGAGATCCGCACTGAGGAATATTTAGTAGGTAAGACTGGATACTGACCTCAGCGTGAGATAGTAGAGTATCTCGACGAGGCTGAGGAAGGACAAGCCGAGGAAGAGGCCCATGATGTCGCCGCAGTTGGTGAGGAAGAGATCCGCACTGAGGAATATTTAGTAGGTAAGACTGGATACTGACCTCAGCGTGAGATAGTAGAGTATCTCGACGAGGCTGAGGAAGGAGAAGCCAAGGAAGAGGCCCATGATGTCGCCGCAGTTGGCGAGGAAGAGATCCGCACTGAGGAATATTTAGTAGGTAAGACTGGATACTGACCTCAGCGTGAGATAGTAGAGTATCTCGACGAGGCTGAGGAAGGAGAAACCAAGGAAGAGGCCCATGATTCCACCGCAGTTGGCGAGGAAGTCCGTCTGCCCGTACAGCTCCGAGCGACGTAGCGACGTGTACAGATCAGCGCTGAAGTATATCACCAGCCCTGATGGCAGCTTCCTGGAACACAATGGAATTAATTTAGGAATTCGGTTAATATAGGTATATTTTGTCATGTCTACTGTGTAGAGTTCATAATTACTACATAATTCAAATTCTTCTGGATAAAGTTGAACCCAATGTTAAGTCTTGTCGGTTTATCTTTTCCCCAAAGTCACAGATGCTTGCAGAACACATAGAAATTCCAAGCCAATCACTTGTTTTCTATGGGGTTTGAACGAAAAAATATTCGCATGAGATGGCAATACCTAGCCATTGCTTCCTCTTTAAGGATTCCCTCGAGGTGCAGTTTATTTCGCATGAAGTTTTATTCTATGTCGTTCTCTCTCGCTTCACTCCCACGCTCGCCATCTCGCTCTCATAATTCTGTTTCAAGTGAATTCATCTCTCGCCAGTGCTGCAGTTCCCTAGGAATAGACGCGCAGTAGGCCGAAAACCGACTTTGAAGACGCTGCTAAAAACTGAAACAGTACTTTCGCGTAGAACATAAGCTCGTTGAAGTAAATGGTAAACAGCGACGAATAACAATTAATGTAGACGTGCATATAAACTTACTTCCCTGAAGCGATGTCCAGATCAGGGTTGAGCCTGTAAGTGGTGAGATCGTACACGGCCTGTGTCACCTCAGAGTCGTAGCTGAGCTCTGTGCAGGCTTGCAGGCAGTCGCACGCTTCTGATATGTTGTTCACGCTCGAATGCTCCAGGGAAGACTTGGACAAGCTCAGCCGTTCTGCAATCCATGTATTGACTTTAGATCTTGAATGAAGTAGTCAGATGAAGGCCAATAGTGAAGGTTGAAAGGCAACACAGGATAAGGAAAGCTGAGGTGTTTGTGTTAGTGCCACGGTACAAGTTAGCCGGACCTCTATCTGGTTGAAAGGCAACGCAGGACAAGGAAAGCTAAGATGTTTGTGTTAGTACCACGATACAGTACCTCTGAGATCTGGCTTTCGGCTTGCCCGCCAGACTGGCGAACCAGCGCCAGATGTAGAGAGAGATAGATTTAATCTGTCGTATGCAGTAGGTGCTTAGTTATTGGATATTTTTTTTTATTTCAATTAGGTATGTATATTATTACCTACTATTCTAAAACAGAAAAGAAAAATACTTCTCCAGAAAAAGACTAACCGAGTGAATCAATTACGCATTTTCGTTTTCCTCCGCCACAAACTGGTGTTGCTTGATCATCTGAAAAATTAGGGAAATATTAAATGAAAAAGTTTATAACAAGATGTACGAAGCCACCGATTATTATCTATAGTTTATTTTAATTTAGCAAGAAATTATTATTAAGTTAGATTTAATTTATCATTTATCTCTTCTTTGTTTTAATTTTGGAGCAGTAAAGTATTTACATTGAAAAAAAAAAAAAATTATGTTAGGTAATATTAGATTTTTTTTTTGTGAACGAGTGAAATCATCTGAGCAAACCTGTTTGTTCTGTCTATTGTATTTCTTCATTCATGCATTGATGGTGACACCATATGTGACTTTGTGACATGGTGACACCATAATATGTGACTTTCTGACATGGTGACACCATAATATGTGACTTTGTGACATGTGTGCTCATGAAGACGAGACGGTGACAACGACAAAGAAGCTGATGAAGTATAATAATGTGAACTAACGCGGCATGTACAGCGGCACGCAGCCGCAGCTGGAGGCTGTGTAGTTGGATGAGCACTCGAGCTCGCAGTTGCGCTGCGTGTACGTTCTAAAGAAACGCAGGTAGCGCTCCTCGGGGAAGTAGCACTGCCGTCTGTGGATCACAATTCCCAACCACAATCTATTATGAAATGCCAACTAACGTTCTGAGCTAGGGAACTACGTCAGTAAGTCGCTAGCTCGAATCCGCCTCGAAGGACCATATTTAAGAACATTCAGTCATTGAAGGAGAGCGAAATTCCCAAAAAAATATTATATTCCTCTTTGCTAGTACAATATTTTTTTTTTGTGGAAACTGACATGGTTGGCAACATCCGTGGTGGTGAACGAGGTGCCATGTCGGTTCTTCCCTTCATTTCATGTCGGCTAAACTGAACTGGACGGAAAACACGAACTATGTATTTACATAGCCGTTTCGACCGACGTTTCGTTCAGTGCGGTTGTAGCAACCCGGGCGGGATAAACCCTACCACCTAGTGAGTAAGAAGGGAAGGGACGTACAGCTTTACGTGGAATCCGACCGAACCACGGTCAGCCTCCAACGGTCGAGCGGTCACCCATCCAAGTACTGACCGCGCTCAGGTGTGCTTAACAGCAGTCGGCCGACTACACCACTGAACTACCGAAGTGTAAACACGGCCAAATTAGCATAGACTTTCGGCCGAAAAGACCCTATCGAATTTGTAAAATAGTGAACTCAGAAACTGCCGAGATTTCTTGAGCCCGAGTTGCCACCTAGGCCGGCATATGTATAATTAAATTACAATGTGTAAGTGTAACTGCTGGTCCCGCTTATTCGCAAATTTTGAGAATTTTTTTTATGGAAATTGACACGGTTGGTTACATCACCAACAACATCCGTGATGTCAGCCCATAACACCGGGTGAACTTGGTGCCACGTCAGTGCTTTCCTTCGGTCGTGCCGGCTACACTGAACTGGACGGAAAACACAAACTATTTAATGCATAAAAAGTGATAAAAAAACGACGTGAAGAATGTACCGGTGCGGTGAATAGTGCCTGAGCCCCTCGGAGGTGTCCATGAGACGGGGCAAGATGGCCGCAGCGGACTGCTGCTGGATGGGAATGCGGAAGAAGTTCTGACCCATGTTGGGCAGCTCGGCCGGGTTGTGCAGCCATACCTGAAGAAGTATGCTTAAAAATATTTATTTTCTGAAGAAAATAAAACGGGTGACGAAAAAATCCGTATGGACTCAGGATTCGAACTCATGTTCGAATCATATGAAAAAGACGACTTCTTTAACTACAAGGGCTACCGCGACCTATAAACGACTGAATTAATTACCGCTTATCTATCCGACAGCACCGGTTTTGATTCGAAATTCGAAAAAGTCTACGGGGTCGGTTATATTTTCCAGCGCGCATCGGCCGTATAGGAGCTTCACTCCAAAAATTCAAATTAAACTGACATGGTTGGCTACATCATCTCCTGGATAGATGTATGATTTCACACAATCACATCATGTTCTAAAACTACTTCGGTAAGTTTTAATATTATATTGTTTGAGGAAAAATTTTAGTTTTAGCAAGGCACCTACGCACTCACCTTAAAACCCTGGACAGGTCCTCGACAAACCTGGTCCAAATCTCTTAGGTCGGTCATCATGATTACCTCGAATTCCACTCCACCGTAACTCTGAAATTAGTAACATTATCTAAGGTGACCAATGTCGCCAGTTTCAGAAACCGCATAGCAGTTTATTCCGCTTTCGAAAATACATCATACTAATCCCAAGAATAAAACTGAAAAATGAAGAGGTAACCTTGTAACGTAGTTTGCAAAACGTTTTGAACATTTGCCATTTTGTTTTCATAGAAGTGCGAACTTTACTGCAAGACAAAGTCAGCTCGAACGTCCAAAAGCGGCAGTGTGTTGTGATTGGCTCTTTTAAAACAGGCGCGGATAAGGAGCGCGGAGGGGGCAGATATGGAGCATGGGTGCAATTGCCTGTAGTCCGCGAGGGCGGTGCACGCGAAGTACGTAGCGTGCGGCGGTACGGAGAACTTATGCGTTGCACGTACTTAGTATCGAACAAAGCAACCGAGTACACTCTCCTCCCAGCTCCTCTAAGCGAAATCCTGTATGATCCGCTCCTGTTGAGAAATGTCGCCCAACACTCAATCAGAATACATAGAATAGAAGATTTTTTTTTATTGAAACTGACACGGTTGGCTACTTCACCTACAACCTTGCCTTCAACATCCGTGATGTCAGCCCATAACACCGGGTGAACTAGGTGCCATGTCAGTGCTTCCCTTCGGTCGTGCCGGCTACACTGAACTGGACGGAAAACACAAACTATCTACATAGCCGTTTCGACCAACGTTTCATTCAGTGCGGTGGTACCAATCGGGGCGGGTTGCACCCTACCACCTAGTAAGGTAAGAAGGGAAGGGACCAGTGGCGGTTCTCCAGGTGAAGCAAGTGAAGCACCGCCTCACTTAATTATCTTGAAAGTAAAGAAAAAAAAACATTTCAAAATATCAAGAAAGAAAACTTAAAAAAGTCAAGTATATCCGATCCGAACTGATCACAATATTAGCGCGGCGGCGCGGAGGAGGCGGAGGCGGCTGGTGCGACGCGCGCGACGAAATACGTTAAAGATGTGTTAGTGCATCAACACCACCAACACAGCACGCACACACACACAGACGTGACGTGTGACGTGTCACGTACGGCATGGCATATGGTGACTCACCCCGGTCCGGTGCGGCGATGAATCGCTTATTTTGATATCGCTTCACCAAGCGTAAAGACAACAGGTTGACCTTGGAGGCTTTGGATGTAGGCTTATGATGTAGGGAGCAGCTGAGGCTCTGATAAATGGCGCCGGACGAGACATCTATATCCAATTAAAATAATGCAGAGCGAGATGGGGCGATTCACGTTTTCTATAAGTCGGTTTGTTTTACCTCCGTGATTAACATGATGGCGAAATTCGCACTAGTTACGATAAGTTTCATAGCTCAATGGTATATGCTTCGCTTTTCAATCTAGTGACGTTGGTTCGAATCTCACTTTTGCGAATTCTTTTTTTTTTTTTTAGGGTTCCGTATCCGGTACGGGACCCTATTACTAAGCCTACGCCGTCTGTCTGTCTGTCTGTCTGTCTGTCTGTCCGTCCGTCCGTCTGTCTTTTTTTTTATGTAATCCGGTATGGGTGGCTGAGCCGGAGGGGCCAAAGCGCATGCTCCGACCAGCCAATATCACCTCCGAGAAGGTAGGTGCCATACCGGAGACTTCCCTGGATTGCTGGCTATACTAGACTAGAGGAGAACACAGCCGAGGCTGCTATGCGGCAGCAGCAGGTGTAGGTATGCATACACGTAATTTTTTTCGTCAGAAAAAACTCATTGTTACACGCCGACCGGATTCGAACCTCGCACCTCTCGCATTTGAAGCCAATGCCCAAACCACTCGGTCACCCGCCGCTTGTCTGTCCGTCCGTCTGTCCGAGGCCTGTATCTCTTGAACCGTAATTTGGTAGCCCGTTGAAATGTTCACAGAAAATGTGTTATTATGGCCGATATAACAAAAAATAATGAAAATAAGAAAAAGTAAAAAACTCACGGGTGTTCCCATAGATGGCGCGCGCGCATACACTTTTTGGTTTCAAAAAGTGTATGCGCGCGCGCCATCTACCAAATAGATGATGAATCATTTTCTAATCGTGACTAACTAATATGAAGTATTTCATAACACGCCATCTAGATGGCGTGGCGTGTTATGAAATTCATCTAGTGGCGCTAGCCGTGACATGGCGATACGGTACCCTCGGTGCGCGATTCGTTAATAGTTTTTGGTTAAGTATTGTTAGGGCCAAAAAAAATAGGTTTAGGTTTTTCAATTTATCATAAAGTAATAGCAATGTAGGTGGATTTTTTAGTCGCCTCACTAAGATTTATAGGTCAAAGCCGCCACTGGAAGGGACCTACAGTTTTACGTGGAATCCGAACCACGGTCAGCCTCCAACGGTCGAGCGGTCACCCATCCAAGTACTGACCGCGCCCAACGTTGCTTAAAAATCAATAGCAACAGTCGATAGACAGTCAGTGATTGATGATGAAGACGCACTTTGCCCCTCTTCGGATAGGTGTTGATGCCGGATCGCTCCGCGTAGAACCGCTCCAAGCTCCAGTCGGTGCTCCTGTTGTTCCCATTCGCGTGGTAGTACTCCGAGTGCAAGCTGCAAGTGCCATAGTGTCAGTAGTTCCAGGCAGGCGAGAACATCTCGGGATAACATGATGAGGAAAACTCGGGCTGTGATTGAGGAGGTGAAGGTGTTCAATTTTGTCATCTTTGATTTTATTTGTAAGGACATTTTGGCAGTAAGTACCTACATATTGTGAGAAATCAATGCTAGTGCTAATGCCAGAATTACCCACCAACATTCTGAGATCATTATCCTTGGGACGCAACGTCTCAAGAAATGTGACATGTGATATTGAATTCATAAACGTTTTTTAAACCAGATCTGACATGCGCTTAAAAAGCAGAGCATGTATGAAGAACAATATGAGAGTGGAAGAGGCATCAGAGGTATGTCAGGATCGTGGCACGTGGAGATCCGTTGTATCTGCCTTTATCCCATTGGGAAACAAACGTGACGCTATGTGTGTATGTAAACGTTTTTAATTTTTCTGTATTTCTTGGTAAGTTGCAGGCCTCCAAACAAACACGGTCTGGAATAATTTTGAAAATGGCTATGTTAAATCTTGCTTCCCGCAAGCGACGAAAGCCAACATGCCGCGACCTCAGAGTCTCTCAGGCCGCGACTTACCTGATGCGTTGATGACCTAGATGAAATTTTCCGTATTTTTTTGTCTCTATAGAATGTTTAATGTCTGGTACCGAAATACTTCGAATAAAATTACCAACTTTTCAGTCCGGAACATGTTTTCAGCTGCGAGCATGTTGAAGGTGAAGCAGTAGCCGTCCTTGGTGAGTGTAGAGGAGAACATTTGCTTGCAAGTGTGTCCGGCCCACAGGCACTCGTAGAATACTTCCTCGAGAGTCGGCGCCAGCTGCCAACATGGACCAACCGTCATCTGATTTATCATCCAACTAGCACACGTATAACTAGTCACTGGTCACAAAGGACCTTCAACCTCTAAAGCACAGATGTATCGTTGGGTCATTAAGCTTGTTTTATCAGTACATACTACTATGGCCACTGCTCTGACGAACTTGCCTCACTTATCCCTCCTCCTCCTGTTCGCCTTCGCCAAACCCGCCATACTCTCGCGGAACACCGGTTTGTAGTCGACAGAAGAGTTCTTCGAACTGCACGATTCTCTAAATCTTTCTTGTGCCGCACTTCAAAGGTGTGGAACGGGCTCCCAGGGAATATCTTTCAACACTCCTACAATCCACGGATCTTCAAATCGCGGGTTAATAGCCTTTCCCCAGCGACATTAGATCTCGGGCAGAGCCAACCAGTTCGGAAGCAATAAAAAAGAAGAAAAAACTAGTGCCCATATTCAATCTTCGAATCTACTTAATACTTATATGTCGCTTGGTACATGTTCTGACTGATTACGGACAGAAAGATGGGATAGAGGGGTTCCGATCGCAGTGCGACGTGAGGGCGATGATCTTTATACATTTTTGCTGAACGACATCGTCGACCGTCGTGTTACAAGTTACAATCCAAACAAAAATAATGAATGGTTGCACGGTTCATTGTCCAGCGAGAACTCCCGACCACGGCTCTATATTTGAAAGTTCAATTAAAAGGACCTTGACCATTCAGACCTCCAAAGGGCCATTGTGAAATAGAAGAAATTAAAGCAACATAAAACATTTGCTCTCATAAACTATATGGAATTATTTTGGACTTTTGAGTTACACATTTTTCGGGTTTTAGTTTTTATACAACTATTTTTTACATAACCCGGCACTTATGCCTTATGACAGGCAAGGTCACAGGTCACAAAAAAGGATGGCTGACGCGACCTTGACATTTTAGCTTCTATATGGTTTTGTTTTGAATTTTTACTAAAAATAATATCGTGGCGTAATCATCACACTTTAGACGGATCTGTTTAAATAATAAATTGGACACGTTGTAAAAAAATCGATAAAATAATATATTTTCATTAAGGCCGTGACAAACGCCAACGACCTTGAGCATTCGGGAATTCTACATAATGTACCATGCGACTGCTAATTTCGCTTCGCACGTTCAAGTCACATTTAGCGTAGTTTGTCGCTATCAGCCTAAAGAGTTGATGGTTCGGGGTTCGAATCCCACTTTCGTATGTTTTTTTTTTTTGCTTTTTTATTATTTTAATTATTAAAATGATTGTGGCTTATGTAACTGATGCGTGACTCTAATTTTTTATTTTTTATTATTTTACCTAAATAACATTTTATTGTAATTTCTTCCAAATTATTTTAGTTCATGTACTTACCACTTTTTATAAACCTCTAAATAGACTATCGATGAAAACTAAAATAAAAATAGGTAGGTAGGTAATAGGTAGATAGGCATTTAGGTATGTATGGCAAATATCATAGCAACATAGGTACCGGCATTCGGGAATTCTACATAATGTACCATGCGACTGCTAATTTAGCTTCGCACGTTCAAGTCACATTTAGCGTAGTTTGTCGCTATCAGCCTAAAGAGTTGATGGTTCGGGGTTCGAATCCCACTTTCGTATGTTTTTTTTTTTTGCTTTTTTATTATTTTAATTATTAAAATGATTGTGGCTTATGTAACTGATGCGTGATTCTAATTTTTTATTTTTTATTATTTTACCTAAATAACATTTTATTGTAATTTCTTCCAAATTATTTTAGTTCATGTACTTACCACTTTTTATAAACCTCTAAATAGACTATCGATGAAAACTAAAATAAAAATAGGTAGGTAGGTAATAGGTAGATAGGCATTTAGGTATGTATGGCAAATATCATAGCAACATAGGTACCGGCCGGCGCGGCGCGCGCGGCGCGCGCGGCGGCAGCATGGCACGGTGCGGTGGGGTGCGGTGCGGTGCGGTAACTCAGTAGCAGCGTGCGGTGCGGAGGCGGCACGGCGGCGGCGGCGGCGGAGGCGGCGCGGTGGAGGCGCGGGAGGCGCAGACAGCGTTATACCACAGTACCTATTAGTTATTCTGTGGTTATACCAACGAAAGCCATGCGTATAACGCCCCGTCAAGTTACGTACCGGAGCGTATACTGATAGATACCACAGAAGAGAGATATTACTGATACGGTCGTACTGTATACTGGTACGGAAAATGACACGGTGGCAACATCACCTACAATACAACATCCGAGATGTCAGCTCGTAACAACTGGTGAAGTAGGTGCTATGTCAGTGCTTTTCTTCGGTCGTACCGGCTTCACTGAACTGGACGGAAAAAAAGAAGGGAGTCATATCCCGAAATAGTTTGTATTTTCCGTCCAGTTTAGTGTAGCCGGCACGACCAAAGGGAAGCACTGACATGGCACCTAAGTTCACCCGGTGTTATGGGCTGACATCACGGATGTTATAGGTGATATAGCAAACTGTGTCAGTTTACATAAAAAAATCCCTCAGTCGCCTTTTACGACATGCACGGGGAGAGATGCAGTGGGGCTATTATTTTAAATTACCATCCCACACGGTACAAATATATCTAACCTACCTATCTTTTTTCCATTCGATCCAAACACAGAAGACAGAAATGACGACCGACACGCGGGCGCAGCAGGGCAGGAGCGAGCAAGCGAGCCCGGAACTAAAATTGTATCTAGTATTGAAGTGCCTGCTAAATTGACGAAGGCAAAAATTTTACCCTTCCGACTGAAGAATTACGTCAATAATTTCATGTAGGCGTTTTTTGTTTTTTATTTTTATCTCCTTTCGTGGATAAAATAATAAAACAAATTGAATAGAGTTTTCTCAGAGCTTTGTGACCTTTGAATCGGTGGTATTGTAAAATTGTAATAATACACACATACTCAGATTTTCAAAAATTCATGCTTTTTTTATATATTTTTAATTTTATGTTTATTACTTACTTTTACTCATTATTAAAAAAACCAGCAATGCACTTTGTTGGTAAGGAACCAAAATATAGGTTGGTATTTTTTTAATTTTCTGAATGTGTGTCAATTGGTCAGTTTTGGACCTTCTTTGTCGCACTTTTTGCATGTTTTGCGTATTTGGCGTTTGTCACCGCCTTAAATAAATGAAGAGCCTAATTATTACATCACTTAGTACCAAGGAATACTTTATTGTCCTAAAACTGGTTTAATTTCAACAATACGTACTATGACTTGACAAGTTATTTTTCATTGCACACGAACAGCACGCCCGTGCTTGGGGGTCGCTCGCAACCTCAGGAACAACCAATTTGACCCCGAGAGAGCGCGATTTAAAAATGACGTTCGTGACGTGGGGAAGCGACTGTGAAAGGATCTTATAAGATTCTTTAGTACAGAACACCCTTTTTCGGGAATGATGTATGGGAAGAGCCAGTCTATAAACAGGATGTCGATGCATTAAACCAGATAAATGCCATAAAAATGTATGCCTTCTTTCAACCTTTGTTCTATTCCACGACAACGCGTCAACACTGCATCACGCACTCACGAAGAAATTTCAACAACTGAAGCACAGACGCATCATTTGATCATTGAACTAGGATTACCGGTATGGATTACGGAATGTGATTAATGACATAGTACGTTATGTTGAATTAAACCAGTTTTGGGACAATAACGTATTCCTTGTAGACACTACACCTTATGGGTGGATCGGAGCACATGCCGCGATCACTATAAAAAAAGTTGCTGAGCCTGTCTGCGACGAATACTACGGAGATAGAACGAAGTGGTCATCAAAAGAAGAAGACGACTCACAAATCGAAGTGTGTGTATGGAGCTGACGTTAACGATATCTGGACCATCGTTGTTGTGGTTGTTGCACACTAGCAACATGTCGAAATATGTCTGCAAGCTGTAACATGCAATGAAGTATGGTTTAAATAGTAAATTATATCATAGTAAGTCTATAACTCTATTCGCCCAGTAATACTCATCACAGGTTACCGCACCACACACGCTGTATTCCGATTGTCGACAGTCTGGCTAAGCAGAGTAATCGGTGTGGTGCTGCAAGAACTCGGGTAAATTCCAGTGTTACAACATCCAAGAGGCAAACAAAAACCTTTTGATTGACAAAAAAAAAAATAAAACAATTTTAAAATAAAACAATTGGACAAGATGACTAGCACTACTGCATAATTCAGTGGAAGAACCGCGCCAAGATGAGATGTACTGTAGGTAGCCTTATCCCTTAGTCCCCGTTTTACGAGGCACGGGAAGGACGCAGTGGGACTATTATTATTTTTGTAACAGATCCGGTAACTCTGTGATTGAGTATTGAAAATATCAATTCTAAATTCAAAATCGATTACAAAATTGGTTAAAGCAGTAACCTAACCTAATGTAACCAATGTTCTAAGCAGTAAGGTAGACAATAGCTCACACTTCCGGCGCGATGTTGGAGTCAGAACTCCACCTGTCGAAGGAGGCCTTGGTGAAATTGAAGGTTCTCTGCTTCGGCTTGGTCTCCGTGCAGATCGTGACCGCGGGGAATGGAACCTGTTACAACGGAGTGCAAAAGTCAGATCATACGATAGATCAGTGATTATACGTATGTATGTTGTGCAAGATTCCATAAAGGTTATAACGAAGATAAGAGGAGAACATAGAAGGAATAAACTAGTCAACGTTAATTTTAAAAACACAACAGCTTTAGGTACTCACGGTTTTTTCCGAGCTATGTGTCCGAGTTCTCTGCCAATCGTCGCACTAGGCAGAGTGCTCATGAGGATGGGACATCCATACGCTTGGCCCGAAACGTCGAGCCACATAGCTCGGAAAAAAACCGTGAGTAAAGCTGTTGTGTTTTAAAAATAATGTCTAACAACCACGGTAGTCAACGTTGTTAGCTCGGTGGCGCGATCATTCGGTGTGTGATCGCCCAAGTTTAGCAACGTCGGGCGCGTTGTTATGTATGATTGTTGGTACGAACTTGCCACACAGAGTTGGAGGTCTCGGCGAAGCTGACGATGACCGGCGTCTCGTCCCACTTCACCCACACCTTCTTGATGAAGATGGCGCACACCAGCATGCTGCACACCACCCATACCAACCACCATATCCTGAAACCGCACACCAATAACATGTCAGATTCGAAGTTATGCGAGAGTGACGGCTTCTGTTACCACACATACATACTGGAACGATATAATTAGACGAGATGGAAATCGAGATGGAATCATCACAAGCTGGTTTCATCGAAAATATCCTGACCAGCTATTGGTCAATCTTGCACTGTTGCATTGTGCTAGACGTTTCGATTCGCGTCAAGCAAGCCCTTGTCAGCTAGTCTGCGTTGAGACGTGGAGTAGACAGAACTAGTCCCGTCCTCGATATATATATATATATATATCTCTCTCGCTCTACCAATCCTAATTCTGTATGAGGCTTCCAGTTTGGCTCTTGGCTCACGAAGCTCTTTTCATGTAAGTAGGAGCTTATCGCTGTAGACAAGCCTAGGTTCTTGCAGAAATTGTGGACTGATTTCGCATATGGTCCCATGGCTTCAACTTCGACTGCAAAATAATCATAAGTAGGAACTGAGCGATAAGGGATGTAATAATGAACACAATCATATTGTTTGTTAGATTGTAGATACGTTAATGCTCATTACTAAAAGCAGGAACATTAAAGGTTATCCGATCTCGATTGCCATCCATCACTGTTCTGTACGCAGCGTCATAGAGAAAGAGACTTAGTGAAACTTTTCCCCAACCAATATTTTGGAAACGGGCGAAAATAGTTCGTCCTTCATTCGACCACAGATTGACGCATTTTCTTCACGTTGCAGATCCTTTCGTAGGATAGTTGCACACACTAAAACAAAAACCATAACCCAGTGATGACATGTCTTACCTCTCGAAGGCGGTGTACTTAGGGTCCAATAGGAATTGAAGTCCGTGTAGCGATGTATTGGCGGTGTACTCCGTTAGATTTTCATATATCGGGTTCATCTTATTTCTTCTTTGATTTTCGGATGCCGGTGGCTCAGAGAAAACCACCTTCTCCTCTCGCTTCTCATCTTGGGGGATGTCGTAGCTCTTTGGAGGTCTGTGAGACATGAGATGATTTATCATTATTAGTTGGTACATTGACTGTGCTTTAGGCATAGAATGGCTTTGGGTTATTTCAATGGGTTGGTAGGATGTAAATATTATTATAAGCGCGTACGGAATCGTCCGTTGTTTAGTGTGTTCAATGGTCCATTTCATTGATATATCATGGTTCATTGATATTGCTATTGGAACTTTGGAAAAGAAATGTTTAAACTTTTGGTCCACTTAAAAAAACCATTTTAGTTCTTTCGCCCTGAAGAATTCACATTCATCATTGATAATTTAGTAGGTAGGGTTTGTCATGGATCGGAGAATTTTAAATTGACTATTAGTTACTAAGTACATATCCATATTTACCCCTTTTGGAGGGTGCAAACTGGAAGTCACTGTTCGAAACAGAGCGTAATCGTTAATATTCGCCATTCATCCCCAAATTCTACTACCTAATAACTAGACACAGTTTATATAACTTTAGTTAGAAAATACATTTTAAAAGGAGTTTTGCAATGATTGATACACGTGGTGTATGGTGTGGTGCTTGTTAAAGTACCAAGACAGCATTAACCCACTGCACCGTTCCCTTTCGTCTCGTGGATCGATACAGGAAGGCTCCTGTCCATAGATCACATAATAATGCCTAGATGGGACCATAAAAGAGCGCTCAGTATGTGAGGTGTCACCAACATTTTTACGAATCATCTCACAAGTGTGCTATATTTTTGAAATCGCCTTTTCAAGCTCTTTACTATGATAGTTCACTAGAAGGAATTCGAAAAAAAAATCGGCGGCGCCGCGGCGGCGGCGCGGAGCGGCGCGGCGCGCGTGGCGCGGAGGCAGTGCTTGTCCGCTTATCTAGCCATTAACACGGATCTGTGTCCTCTCTCTTCCCGCGCTCGGGACGTGCGCGCGTAGTCAACAGCGAAATTCGACGGCCACGTCTATCGGGGGTGTAACTCAGTGGTAGAGTGTCTGCTTCGCATGCTGAAAGTCCTGGGTTCAAGTCCCAGTACCTCCAAATTTTTTTTTAAATCGCCGTTTTATTATTTTCCATGTAAATATATATTTTTTGCACGCGAACTGGGTGGCTGTGCCGGATCCTCAGGCACAGCCAATTTCACCCCCAACAGAGGAGTTGACATCCGACGTGTAGGGGGAAAAAAACATAAAACCGACTTCCTAAAAAAAGGAAAACTAAAAAACTATCTATACATATAATAAAATCGTAGAGGTAAGAAAGTCTGTACATTGAATGTATTCGGAAAAAAACTAACCAGGGTGGCTTAAAATGAGATACTGAACATGTTAGAACAGTTTTTAAAATTTTTGTTTGTTTGTTTGTTTGTCTGTACGCGCATCACGCAAAAACCACTGAACGGAATTAGACGAAACTTTGTATAGTGGCAGTTTATATGTCGGGTTAACATAATACGTAAAAAAAAATAACAAAAATTAAAAAAAAGTTACAATTATAAACATTATTGCGCGTTTAAAATCACGTAGTCCAAAGTACATAATTATATCTTGAGAACTGGCAGCAAATACAATTTGAATAAAATATTCATTCGAAATTTAAAAATAAGTAGATACAACGAAAATGACAGTTCTTTCTTTTTTATAACTTGAACCATTGATTTTATAGGGGGAGTCAGATGTACCGTCAGCGCTGTTTTAAAGGTAACATGAAATTAGTCTTCAATTATGTCCTAAGATGGCGCCAGGAGTATCGAATTTGAATTAAATAATTATTATATTTTTAAATCTGCTAATTATAGAACGATGCTAAGTGGGAACAGCATAGTTAAATTTAAAGATTATTTTATATTAAGTAGAAATTTCAAAATAGTGTATTTTAAGGTTTTCATAATTTTTCCAATAAATATTTTCATGTTTTGTCAGTCCGTGAGCTTGGCGGATAAAATGTATAATTTCGCCGCTTCTGCATCATAGATGTCAGACCAAAGTTAAGTTGTCCTATTTGTCTATAGATGGCATGCCTATTTCTTATTATATTTTTAGTTGCCAAATACCCACAAACCAAACCTGCGTGCAATTCAAATACGCGCGTGCGGTTAGGATAAAGTGGAGATACCTTCTTTAAAATTATATTTTTTTACCTCACCACCTTTGAAAACGGAAACAAACACGATGGATTAAATATAATAATAATAATAAAAATCGTTAGCCATTTATAAGAAAATCGACCTCAACGAAATAATTTGTATGACAGCTACCCTTATTTTTTTTAATTAAAAAAAACTAAAAAAGGTACCCCTAGATTATCATTTCAAACTACTAAATACGAATTTTGAACGAAATCGGTTGAGCAGTTTAGGCACAAGGTCGCTGGACGGACACACACACACACACACACACATACATGTTTCTCAAAACCACTTTTTTGGGATCGTTGACAGATATATAGCCCAAATCTGTACTGTGTGGGGCCGGTACTTTAAAAGAATAGCCCCACTGCATCTCTCCCCGTGTATGTCGTAAAAGGCGACTAAGGGATATGACCCCCTTCTTATATTACTAGGTGGTAGGGTTTAACCCGCCCGGGTTGGTACCACCGCACTGAATGAAAGGTCGGTCCAAACGGCTATGTAAATAGTTTGTGTTTTCCGTCCAGTTCAGTGTAGTCGGCACGACCGAAGGGAAGCACTGACGTGGCACCAAGTTCACCCGGTGTTATGGGCTGACATCACGGATGTTGTAGGTGATGTAGCCAACCGTGTCAGTTTCAATAAAAAAAAAAAAAATCAGTCGCATTCTCAACTTCGACATTTTGGACGATCACAATACTTCCTTTCTCCTTACAGTCGCTCGAAAGTAAAAAGCCACCTCCATAGTTTTTAGCCGTTGCGGTAATTTATCGATCGACGCGCGACGTTCGCTTGTTTTGGAACACGCAAATGTTTGCGTGGAGCGTGCAGGCAAGCGATACGGGTTACTGCGCGTGGAAAAAGGATGACACAATATCGATGCGATCTCTTGAGACGGTCGGTTCTGTATTCACGCGATACGCACACTACCATAATCGCGGTGTCTCGTTTTAGTAATAGTTGAAGTATGAACAAAATGTCTTTGAGTATGAAGTAGGGAGTCCAGGCACCGAATTAAAAAAAGTTGAGTCCAGGGCTATTTTTTCCATCTACGATGCTGCTGGTGGTGTTATACCAAAGAGATTAAAAGAGGGTGGGTTTAATGTATTTGTGATAAGCTTTACAGAATATATAAGTCAATGATATTTTATATAAAATTGTAAAATTGTAGATTTTACCGACGACGACACGACAACGAATAAAATAAAAAAATAGTAAATCTGATTTAAATGCAAAATTGATAATAAACCATCGCTTCTCTTATATTCTCTATCTTTTTCGGGAGGAAGGAAGGGATTCCTTCCTCGCCCATCTCTCACTCACCTCTCTCCCGGTCTTCTCTCCTCGATCCCGCCTTCCTCCCCTCCTTCCCCTCACCCTTCACGGACCCCCTCTTTGCCACCTTCCCTTTCGCCCATTCCCTCCCTCTCTCCCTACTTCCCTTCCTCCCCTCATGTCGCCCCTCCTTCCCATCACCCTCGCATTCCATTCCTCCCCTACTACCCCTCATCCTGTCCGCAACCCCCTCTTACCCCGCCCCTTCCCCCTTTCAACCTCTCACTCCCTCGATATCCATTCCTCCTCGTTCCCTCTACTACCTCCCTCCCCCACACCTACCCTCATTCACTAACCCTTCCTCCCTCCATACCTCTCCTCCTCTTCTTCTTTTTTTTATGGAAACTGACATGGTTGGATACATCACCTACAACATCCGTGATGTCGGACATGTCGTGCCGGCTATACTGAACTGGACGAAAAAAAACGAAAAAACTATTTACATCAAATCTCTTTGATTTACATAGCCGTTTCGACATACGTTTTATTCAGTGCGGTGGTACCAACCCTAGTAAGGTAAGAAGGGAAGGGTGCTACAGTTTTACGTGGAATCCGAACCACGGTCAGCCTCAAATGGTCGAGCGGTCACCCATCCAAGTGTTGACCGCGCCCAGGGTTGCCTGCACCACTGAGCTACCCAGGCTGACAAACGTACCTCCCACCCACTCCCCCTTCTTTTCTCTCCCCCTTCCTCTTCCTGACCATTATTCATTATTTCTTACCAAAAGCAGTAACTATTGAGTAATCTGTGCCAAAAGACTAGATAATAAATTTTCATATCCTTACCTAGAGAAATCATGGATTCCCCATACAAAAACTTTCACCCCTATTTCACCCCTTATTTTTAGGTTTCCGTATCCCTGTACGGAAGCCTATTACTAAGCCTCCGCAGTCTGTCTGTCCGTCCGTCCGTTTGTCTATCCGAGGGCTGTATCTCTTGAACCGTAATAGGAAGCCCGTTGAAATTTTCACAGAATATGTGTTACTATAGCGGATATAACAACAAATAAGCGGAGCTAGGTACAACCCAAGTACAACCAAAGAGTTTGTAAATTCTTTGGACCGGAGTAAAACCGCAAACAGGAAATTACAATCTTACACGTTCAACGCCACATGAAAAATCCAGTATTTCCGTTTGGGCCACGGGGCTCACCGCTCACCGGTGAGCCTTTCCTTACTGAACCATTCAGGGCATGGGGGTCACCGGTGAGCCGCGTGAGAGGGCCTACGTAAACGCTTCCTACAAGCCACAGAGCGCAGCTACAAAGCCAATATGGAAGTGAGCCGCATGGCCTTGTAGTCGAAGCGGACGGCGTGGTTTTCAAATCCAATAGAAACTTGTAGTTTTTTATTAAGTTAATTGTAACGATGCTAGGGCTGCTCTTAACGATAAGGTAGAAAATAATATTTGTATTAATAGAATTAATAAAACCAGAAAATAATAAGAAAATATTCGTCAAAATAAAAATGAACATAAAATTTTCTTCATTGCCAAATAAGAAGACATTATTTATTACGAAAATAATTTATGAAATTGAACAAAACAAAATATTTATGAAATTGAACAATCACAACATTATGACACTTCATTATTTAAAATAATCAATCATCTTAACCCCAAAGGGTTTAACCATAAACAATAAAGAATTATCCGTGAGTCATGTTAAAACAAGGCAAACAAAGGAATGGTTTAGTTGGGCTGCTTTGGCAATAAGTGGATACTTTTTTCGACTTGGTTTTAGCCTGTTTGCTACCCATTATTGGTACGTTCTTTGCATAACATTGGTGACATGTTCTTCTCACTTTTCTGGCCAATCCCTCTTTCCTTTCCAGAGTGTGTTTCATTCTCTTCCGTCTTTCTATATGCATTTCATAGTCGCTATCCTCACTCTCCGACAAAAGAATTCGACAGCATCTTCTTTTCGTTGGTTGAACTACGTCTTCATAGAATCTATTCCGAAACTACGGTTCAGAAGATCTATCTCGATGTTTTCTAACTGCGTTAGCGCTTCTTGTGTTAATTCGAAATCTTCAAAATAATAATTTTTGGCGAGAAAAGCGTAAAACATCCTCAATTGTCGACGCAGCCGGACCGGGATTGATCGCTGCGTCCGCGGCGTGTGCGCAACGGGTGGGCCGCGGCGTGACCCCGCGGCCCCAGCCAACAGAAAAATACAAATCCTTCATATGAGGCCACACGATCCACCCGTGAGCCTTCTGCTATATCTCGAAAATTAGACGGTAAAAGTCGCAAATTTTTATTTTCCTTACAAATTACCGCATTTTATAAACTTTGTGATGAAAATCTCAAGTTGATGAAAATTACGGATATAATGAGTTTGGCTTGGCCCGAACCGAAAAGTACGCTAGGCCCACCGGTGGGTCGTATGGCGTTCAACGTGTTAATTATGGGCTGATTTTGAAAATTCTTTTTTTGTTTGGTAGGTCATACTTCAGAGGTGCTCCCATTGAAATTTTATTGAAATTGATTGAGCGGTTTATGAAAAAGCAACAAAATACTATTGGTGTGTGGTTACCTTCAGCAAAACTTTTGTGATGTGGACTTTTTCAGCAATTTGCAGTTTGACACATGGCGAATAATTCTGTACCACTTCAACCGATTTCGATTATTCGATTTCGATTATTGTTTTTTATGTAATATTGTTTTAAAAATATAAAACCGACTTAAAAAAAAATAAACTAGAACTAAAAAGTATTAAATAGGTAGAATAGGTACCTAATATTTTGAAATTTTCTCTGTCATTGTATTGAAATACATGAATCGATATTGTCATTCATATTCGGACCCTTGTTTCATGAATATTCTAAATTTGAAATCTTTTCCGACCGGCCAGATGCGTTTAATATATTATAATACGAGTACGAGTACCATCGAGCTGGTCTGATGATGGAGACGGAAGGTGGCCATAGGAACTCCTAAACTACACATGATAAACCCATCGTGTTTGGGCTCGTTGAATTTGTCATCACGAGCAATTTACTTTAGACCTAGGAGATTCTCAATTCGACGGTATGTTTTCTTTTTTTGGATGTTTGTTACGCGATTACTCCGTCAATTATTGTGGGCCGATTTTGAAAATTCTTTTTTTTTGTTTGAAAGGGGATAACCATGACGTGGTTCCATTTTAATTTGGTCGAGATCAGATTGGAAAGCGAGGCGGAATCGCGAGGCCGAAGGTCGAGCGATTCCGCCGAGTACATTAATAGCAAAAAATTCAAAAAAAAACTGTGAAATAAAAAACTATTTAAAAAAATATATAAAAACCGCCTTCAAAAATGTATGAAATAAAAAAAATCGAACCCTAGAGTTGAAGGCGGTGCTAAAGCAAGCAAAAATGATACATGAAAGAAAACATGCGTGGATGATATCCTTTGTGATTTGTGTAGCCTTCTTTAGCACCGCCTTCAACTCTAGGGTTCGATTTTTTTAATTTCATAAATTTTTTAAGGCAGTTTTCATATTTTTTTTTACATACAATGCTGACATTATTAGAATGAAGAGTGACGAGTATTTGTTTAACTGTTCAACTAAATAAATACGTTCTATCCACAGAGCACGGAATACCGCGCGCGCGCGCGCGGGGGTATTCCGTGCTCTGTGTGGATCTATCTATTAAAAGCGCACAAACAGGAAATTACAATCATAATAATATTTTGTTCCGTATACCAAATAATTTTCAAAAATTTTTTTTATTTTATTTAATTTGATAAGAAGTGTTAGTTTAATTGTAAATTGTCATAATTTTATTATTCAAATATAATTAAAAATTTTGGAATTTACAGAAATAATGTTCTTTATAAATATAAATGAAAGCGCCATCTTTTGTCTAGTAGCAGTAATTCTACAGCCTAGTGACAATTAAAGGTACCTAGATACATGTTGTATTTCAACTAGATAGCGCCCTTAGTATAGAAGTATTAACAAACATTAACGCCACCTGTTTGTTTTACGACAACATCAAGAAAAATTATTAACGCCCTCTGTTGGTTTTACGATTTACAACGTTACCAAATTTGTTATATGGAGTGGTCTATCTGTCCCGACAGGGTTATAAAATCAATGACTTGAACACAATAGTCTATACATATCTATTCTTTCTATACATATCATAAAATCGTAAATGCAAAAATGTCTATTTGTACGCGCATCTCGCAAAAACCACTGAACGGAATTTGACGAAACTTTTTATAGTGACAGTGTATATCCCGGATGAACATAATAATAATTAAAAAATATAATAAAAATCACGTAATCCAAAGTAAAGGTAAAAAACAATTTTAAATGTCATGTTGACAACGGAGAACTGTCATCTCGACGTGAGCTGGCCGGTGACAAATTGTTTGATAAATAAAAATAATAATTGAAAGTCGAAGTTATGTCGCTGTCATTGGTGCAATAAAATTTATATATCTGTTGCCCGCGGCTTCGCTCGCGTGAAATTCGTATTTAAAAAAAAGAAAGTAAGTAACTAAAGGCGGGCCCGAAGGCGGATCTACGCTCACGTAAACGATATTCTTTCTCGATGAAAGTAACTAAGGGCGAGGCGGAAGGCGGACCTGAGTTCAGGAAGAAGAAAAACATTCTTGAAGAAAGTAAGTAACTAAGGGCGAGGCCGCAGGCCGAGCTGCGTTCAGGAAGAAGCAAAACCATCTTGAAGAAAGTAAGTAACTAAGGGCGAGGCCGAAGGCCGAGCTCTATTCTGGAAGACCATAAACCTTCTCGAAGAAAGTAAGTAACTATGGGCGAGGCCGCAGGCCGACCTGCGTTCAGGAAGAAGCAAAACCATCTTGAAGAAAGTAAGTAACTAAGGCGAGGCCGAAGGCTGAGCTACGTTCGGATAATTGAAAAACCATCTCGAAGAAAGCAAGTAACTAAGGGCGAGGCCGAAGGCCAAGCTGCGTTCAGGAAGAAGCTAAACCATCTTGAAGAAAGTAAGCAACTAAGGCGAGGCCAAAGGCCGAGCTACGTTCTGACAAATGATAAACCATCTCGAAGAAAGCAAGTAACTAAGGGCGAGGCCGAAGGCCGAGCTGCGTTCAGGAAGAAGCTAAACCATCTCGAATAAAGTTAATTAATATTAAGATTGAATTAATTTAATTTAAATTTTATTATAAAGTCCACGCTTCTAACGGCAAATATACCGTGCATCCTAGAACCTCGCGGTTATTCCCGGCTGGATGGCAAGAGGCCCGATGCTATCACCTTAGTGCCATGGACTAAGGGTAGTTCTTTGATGTGGGACGCCACTTTTGTTCTCACATTGGCTTCAAGTCACCTTAGGACATCTTCAAGAGCGGCTGGCGCGGCCGAGGCTGGGGCGGAGAGCCTCAAACGCAGCAAATATAGAAATATAATTCAAGATTTCGAATTTGTTGCGTTTGCGGTTGAAACCCTCGGTCCGTGGAGCAGTGAAGCCAAAAGAGGCTTGAGCTGGTTGATGCAACTAGTGCCCCGCCATCAAGAGCTTATGTACTTCATTCAAAGGGTAAGCCTTGCCATCCAGCGGGGTAATGCCGCAAGTGCTCTAAGAACATTTGAAAATGCCCGTTTTGATAGTTATTTTAATGTTTGTTAGGTAGGTTTAATTCTTTAGTTATTAATATTACTTTTTTATTTTTATGAAATAAATAGATTGCGTAAACGATATTATATTCTATCGAAGAAAGGAAGTCTTTAAGGGCGAGGCCCGAAGGCGGAAGAGGGTTTTTGTTTTATCTGAACGCAGCTCGGCCTTCGGCCTCGCACTTAGTTCATTCCTTTCTTCCAGAAGGTTTATCGTCTTCCTGAACGCAGCTCGGCCTTCGGCCTCGCCCTTACTTACTTCCTTTATTTGAGAAAGATTTATCGTTTACCTGAAAGCAACTCGGCCTTCGGCCTCGCCCTTAGTTAGTTACTTTCTTTAAGAAGGTTTATCCATTACCTGAACGCAGCTCGGCCTTACGCCTCGCCCTTAGTTACTTACATTCTTCTTTGGAATACGAATTTCACGCGAGCGGAGCCGCGGGCTCAGCTAGTTCAAAATAAAAATATGAAAACCGCCTTCAAAAATATATGAAATAAAAACCTAAAAAAAAAAACGAACCCTAGAGTTGAAGGCGGTGCTAAAAAGGCTACACAAATCACAAAGGATATTATCATCCACTCATGTTTTCTTTCATGCATCATTTTTGCTTGCTTTAGCACCGCCTTCAACTCTAGGGTTCGTTTTTTTTTTTTTAGGTTTTTATTTCATATATTTTTGAAGGCGGTTTTTATATTTTTATTTTGAATAGTTTTTTAGTTTTCCTTTTTTTAGGAAGTCGGTTTTATGTTTTTTAAAACTTTTTTTTTATTTCACAGTTTTTTTTAGTAATTTTTGCTATTAATGTACTCGGCGGAATCGCTCGGCCTTCGGCCTCGCGATTCCGCCTCGCTTTCCAATCCGATCTTGACCCAATTAAAATAGGACCACGTCAGCTTCGATAGCTCAGTGGTGCAGACAGTCAACTGTCGCTATTGAATGTTAAGCAACGCTGGGTGCGGTCAGTACTTGGATGGGTGACCGCTGACCGTTGGAGGCTGACCGAGGTTCGGATTCCTCGTAAAACTGTAGGTCCCTTCCCTCCTAATCTTACTTGGTGGTAGGGTTTAACCTGACCGGGTTGGTACCACCGCACTGAATTAAACGTCGGTCGAAACGGCTATGTAAATAGTTTGTGTTTTCCGACCAGTTCAGTGTAGTCAGTACGATCAAAGGGGGAAGTACTGACATGGCACTTAGTTTACCCGGTGTTATGGGCTGACATCACGGACGTTGTAGGTGATGTTGCAGAACTTAGTAGAATGGACAGACATAAACATGTTACGGAACCCTACTTTTATTATAAAATAACCGTCGGAGGACCTTGGTTGAAAATTGTGAAATTTAGTAGAACGGACAGACATACATTTGTTACGGAACCCTACTTTTATTATAAAATAACCGTCGGAGGACCTTGGTTGAAAATTGTAAAATTTAGTAGAACGGATAGACATGCATTTGTTACGGAACCCTACATTCATTTTGAAATAAATGTTAAATTTAGTAGAACAGACAGACATGCATTTGTTACGGAACCCTACATTCATTTTGCAGAACTTAGTAGAATGGACAGACATAAACGTGTTACCGAACCCTACTTAACAGTTGCACTCCGGGAGTGCCAGCAGATCCCGTGCCACTCTAACTTAACCCTTAATGCAATGACTTAAGGTTTCATTTTAAAAATGACGCTGACGCGATGTCGCGAGTTATACATTTTTTACCCACCTAAAAAAGTGCCAAGCGCCGCTAAAGAAGTTTTCACTTCAAAAACCTCAGGGTTATCCCCTTTCAAATAAAAAAAAAAAGAATTTTCAAAATCGGCCCACAATTGACGGAGTAATCGCGTAACAAACATCAAAAAAAAGAAAACATACTGTCGAATTGAGAATCTCTTAGGTCTAAAGTAAATTTCTCGTGAAGACAAATGCAACGAGCCCAAACACGATGGGTTTATCATGTGTAGTTTAGGAGTTCCTATGGCCACCTTCTGTCTCCATCATCAGACCAGCTCGATGGTACTCGGTACAGTAGGTACCGGTCAGGTACCATAATAAATTATGCGCACCTGGCCGGTCGGAAAAGATAAAAAATTTCAAATTTAGAATATTCATGAAACAAGGGTCCGAATATGTATCACTAGTAAATATCGATTCATGTATTTCAACAGGACAGAGAAAATTTCAAAATATTAGGTATTTAATACTTTTTAGTTATTTTTGTTTTTTTGTTTTTTTGAAATCGGTTTAATATTTTTTAAAACAGTTTTTATTTCATTCTTTTTAGTAATATTACATAAATAAGAATAATCGAAATCGAATAATCGAAATCGATTGAAGTGGTACAGAATTATTCGCCATATGTGTCAGACTGCAAATTGCTGAATAAGTCCACATCACAAAAGTTTTGCTGAAGGTAACCACACACCATACTAATTTATCAAACTGAAAATTGCCGAATACGACCACATCACAAGTTTTGCTGAAGGTAACCACACACTATAGTATTATGCTGATTTTTCGAAAACCACTCAACCAATTTCGATAAAATTGAAATGGGACCACCTCGGAAGTATGACCTAACTAACAAAAAAAGAATTTTCCAAATCGGCCCTCAATTGACGGAGAAATCGCGTAACAAACATACAAAAAAAAAAAAAAAAAAATAAAAAAAAAAATAATAAAAAAAAAAACATACAGACGAATTGAGAACCTCCTCCTTTTTTGGAAGTCGGTTAAAAATACCATTATCCGCGTGGATTATTATATGTAGTTATGATATTAGTGGGATCATTTAAAAAAAAGTTTTAAAAAACATAAAACCGACTTCCTAAAAAAAGGAAAACTAAAAAACTATTCAAAATAAAAATATAAAAACCGCCTTCAAAAATATATGAAATAAAAACCTAAAAAAAAAAAACGAACCCTAGAGTTGAAGGCGGTGCTAAAAAGGCTACACAAATCACAAAGGATATTATCATCCACTCATGTTTTCTTTCATGCATCATTTTTGCTTGCTTTACAAATCACAAAGGATATTATCATCCACTCATGTTTTCTTTCATGCATAATTTTTGCTTGCTTTAGCACCGCCTTCAACTCTAGGGTTCGTTTTTTTTTTTTAGGTTTTTATTTCATATATTTTTGAAGGCGGTTTTTATATTTTTATTTTGAATAGTTTTTTAGTTTTCCTTTTTTTAGGAAGTCGGTTTTATGTTTTTTAAAACTTTTTTTTTATTTCACAGTTTTTTTTAGTAATTTTTTGCTATTAATGTACTCGGCGGAATCGCTCGGCCTTCGGCCTCGCGATTCCGCCTCGCTTTCCAATCCGATCTTGACCCAATTAAAATAGGACCACGTCAGCTTCGATAGCTCAGTGGTGCAGACAGTCAACTGTCGCTATTGAATTTTAAGCAACGCTGGGTGCGGTCAGTACTTAGATGGGTGACCGCTGACCGTTGGAGGCTGACCAAGGTTCGGATTCCTCGTAAAACTGTAAGTCCCTTCCCTCGTAATTTTACTTGGTGGTAGGGTTTAACCTTCCCGGGTTGGTACCACCGCACTGAATTAAACGTCGGTCGAAACGGCTATGTAAATAGTTTGTGTTTTCCGACCAGTTCAGTGTAGTCAGCACGATCAAAGGGGGAAGCACTGACATGGCACTGGTGTTATGGGCTGACATCACAGACGTTGTAGGTGATGTTGCAGAACTTAGTAGAATGGACAGACATAAACGTGTTACGGAAGCCTACTTTTATTATAAAATAACCGTCGGAGGACCTTGGTTGAAAATTGTAAAATTTAGTAGAACGGATAGACATGCATATGTTACGGAACCCTACATTCATTTTGCAGAACTTAGTAGAATGGACAGACATAAACGTGTTACGGAACCCTACTTAACAGTTGCACTCCGGGAGTGCCGGCAGATCCCGTGCCACTCTAACTTAACCCTTAACGCAATGACTTAAGGTTTCATTTTAAAAATGACGCTGACGCGATGTCGCGAGTTATACATTTTTACCCACCTAAAAAAGTGCCAAGAGCCGCTAAAGAAGTTTTCACTTCAAAAACCTCAGGGTTATCCCCTTTCAAATAAAAAAAAAAAGAATTTTCAAAATCGGCCCACAATTGACGGAGTAATCGCGTAACAAACATCCAAAAAAAGAAAACATACCGTCGAATTGAGAATCTTTTAGGTCTAAAGTAAATTTCTCGTGAAGACAAATGCAACGAGCCCAAACACGATGGGTTTATCATGTGTAGTTTAGGAGTTCCTATGGCCACCTTCTGTCTCCATCATCAAACCAGCTCGATGGTACTCGGTACAGTAGGTACTGGCCAGGTACCATAATAAATTAAACGCCGGTCGGAAAAGATAAAAAAATTTCAAATTTAGAATATTCATGAAACAAGGGTCCGAATATGTATCACTAGTATATCGATTCATGTATTTCAACAGGACAGAGAAAATTTCAAAATATTAGGTATTTAATACTTTTTAGTTTTTTTATTTTTTGTTTTTTTTGGAAATCGGTTTAATATTTTTTAAAACAGTTTTTATTTCATTCTTTTTAGTAATATTACATAAAAAAGAATAATCGAAATCGAATAATCGAAATCGATTGAAGTGGTACAGAATTATTCGCCATATGTGTCAGACTGCAAATTGCTGAATAAGTCCACATCACAAATGTTTTGCTGAAGGTAACCACACACCATACTAATTTATCAAACTGAAAATTGCCGAAAACGACCACATCACAAGTTTTGCTGAAGGTAACCACACACCATAGTATTATGCTGATTTTTCGAAAACCACTGAACCAATTTCGATAAAATTGAAATGGGACCACCTCGGAAGTATGACCTAACTAACAAAAAAAGAATTTTCTAAATCGGCCCTCAATTGACGGAGAAATCGTGTTACAAACATACAAAAAAATAAAAAAAATAAAAAAAAAAATAAAAAAAAAAAAAACATACAGACGAATTGAGAACCTCCTCCTTTTTTGGAAGTCGGTTAAAAATTAAAATTAAAATTTAAAATTAGGTAGGTAACTAGGTAATAAAGAAAAACAATCTATGGAAATAACACACATGACATATCACACGCTTTATCCCGACAAACGGGGTAAGCAGAGTAATCGGTGTTGTCCTGCAAGTACTCTTGTAAATTACAGCACAACACCGACTACCACGTTTAGCAAAGTATTCGGTATTCGGATTCGTAAAGTATATCAAGCAGCAAGTAAGGCACGAAGACCGACCTGCTGCAAGACTCGGTGGAAGGACCGTGCCAAGGTGAAAGGTGGCTAGCCTGTCGCCCTTTAGCACGGCATCGTGTCCTTATCACTTTGTCGCCTTTTACGACATGCACGGGGAGAGATGCAGTGGGGCTATTCTTTTTAAGTACCGGCCCCACACGGTACTGAAATAATTACCGATGTTGATCCATAAGTGCAGGGAAATGTATTTATTTGTTTTAACTGACTTTAGGACCCACTTAGGAATACACAACAAATATTATAGCGATTTCTAAATATTGACTTATATAAATTCATACAATATGGCACAATAAACTATATTATTTTACTGAAATAGCTACAAGTAAGCGTCAGGCTGGCACCCAAGCAAGCACACTGATACAAAACAACTAGAACCTTGGTGGCTTCTTGACATCACTACGCACGAGTACATAATGTAATGTAGGTACATATGAATAAATACATAAGTGAGCTGCGTGGGTGTGCCACGCCATCATGTAGGTATGTAGTGCAGAGGTTTAAAAGAGTACACGCTCAGTCTTAATTGCAAAAATTTTAATAGGTACAATAAATGTGTTTTTTTTCCAACATAGTTTTATTATTTTGAATCACATCAAGTTTCAAGTTTACCGTGAAAACGGTAAACTTGAAACTTGATGTGATTCTAGTGCAAACCGAGGTGCAAACTTTAAAGTAAAACAACAAATAATAAAACACTGAAAAATTGTGTGGTGGCACGGAACCAAGGAGGATACAGACAAGTAGGTATGCTCGGTGCACGGAACCCTCGGTGCGCGAGTGCGACTCGCACTTGGCAGTATTTATCGCTCATTATCTTACCTTTGGCCGTGGACAGGAAAACGGAGTGTGGGAAGACCACCCGCCAGGTGGGACGACGACATCAAGTGCGTCGGCGGAAAGCAGTGGTTCCGTACCGCTGAAGGCCGGGAGGACTGGAGGTAAATTGGAGAGGCGTATGTCCAGCAGTGGACGCTTACACGCTGACTGACTGACTGACATCTTATCTTTAACATCGCTCTGTCACTGATGGGGGCGTATGAACAGCTTATATAGATACCCCACTCCCTGGTTGTGTGTTTAATTAATACAGTGAGTAGCACGCGAATGTGTACCAACCATCGGTTAGTGGTTACCACTTAGCCGACCTGTACAATTATAATTATTCTGTGGTACCTACGTAATGTTCTGCTGTGTCGCACTGAGGAGCCGCCGCCCCCTGGGGGTGCGCCGTTTTTAGGGTGCAATACCGCGCGATCGCGTCGCTATGCTGTGAATAAAATACATAGATAGCTACGGAACGGAACTCTCTGTCTGTGAACAATGATGGATGACACACTTTGAATTCACGTCTCGTCGTCAACGCTTATTAAAAAAACCGGCCAAGTGCCAGTCGAACTCGCACACCAAGGGTTCCGTATCGCCATGTCATGGTCAGCGCTGCTTCATACTGTTTTCAGTAGATGGCGCGCATACACTTTTTATTTTCTTGTAAGTATGGAATAAAAAATTTGAAAAATACTTTGTTGCTCCAAAACATTTTACAGTAACAAACGATAAGTAATTTACACGAGGGGAAAAGGGCGGACTTATCCCTTACAAGGATTTCTCTCAGTCAAGCTTAGGATGTTTGAGAGTCGTATATTGTGAGGTATAAGTAGGTAGGTAGTAGCAAAAGAATGACTGTGGGAATTTAAAATTTAATATAAGTAATGAAAATAACTATGATAAACCATAGCATACTCGTACTACATATAAGTACGTACTAGTTAATTGAAAGTCATCATCATCATCATGATCATCAGCCTGTATCGGTCCACTGCTGGACATAGGCCTCTCCCAAGGCACGCCACCATACGCGGTCTTCCGCTCTTCCGCTGGCGAGCTGTTTAGACCGCCAATGGATGACCCCACACTGAATGCAAATTTTTGAATTTGGAATGCGTGTCGTCGCCCGCCGCGCTCCCACAGGGCGTTGTTTGATGTCGGCCATGTTTTCATCAGGCCGGTGGCGCAGCAGCTGATGGCCGGCGAGGTGGTCCAGCCGGAGAGTTTCGAGTGCGTCACGGTGTACTTCAGTGACATAGTCGGCTTCACGCAGCTCTGCGCCTCCTCCTCGCCCATGCAGGTCGTCGACTTGCTGAATGACCTCTATAGCACGTTCGACAGGATCATCGGCTTCTATGATGTCTATAAGGTTAGTAGTCGTAGCTCAGTGGTGCGGTAGGTCGACTGAAGCAACCCTATGCGCGGTCAGTACTTCAATGGGTGACCGCTCGACCGTTGGTGGCTGACCGTGGTTCGGATTCCAGGTAAAACTGTATGTCGTTTCCCTTCTTACCTTACTAGGTGGTAGGGATCATGTAGGGATTAACCTGCGCGGGTCGGTATCACCGCACTGAATGAAAGGTCGGTTGAAACGGCTATGTAAAAATAGTTCGTGTTTTCCGTTCAGTTCAATGTAGCCGGCACGACCGAAGGGAAGCGCTGACGTGGCACCAAGTTCACCCGGTGTTATGGGCTGACATCACGGATGTTGTAGGTGATGGAGCCAACCGTGTCAGTTTCCATAAAAAAAAAGGTTACACTGAAACAACTGGCATTATGCTTACCAGATTTCTGAGTATGTAAGTATGTAGCTAGCTTAGTGGTGCAGTCGGTCGACTGTCGGTCAGTGGATGGATGGGTGAGCGCTCGTCCGTTGGAGGCTGACCGTGGTTCGGATTCCACGTAAAACTGTATGTCCCTTCCCTTCTTACGTTACTAGGTGGTAGGTTACTGAATTAAAGGTCGGTTGAAACGGCTATGTAAATAGTTCCGTGTTTTCCGTCCATTTCAGTGTAGCCGGCACGACTGAAGGGAAGCACTGACATGGGACCTAGTAAGGTGTTATGGGCTGACATCACGGATGTACTAGGTGATGTAGTCAACTGTCAGTTTCCATAAAATGCATGTTCCAATTGCAACAGGTGGAGACGATCGGTGACGCTTACATGGTTGTGTCTGGTCTGCCCGAGAGGAACGGGGACTCGCACGCGCGTGAGATATGCCTCATGGCCCTCGCGATAGTTGAGGCTGTGAGGGGCTTCGCTGTCCGGCATCGCCCGGGACACAGGCTCGAGGTAACTGGCTACACATTTCTGCTACACATTAATGATCTGCTCAAATCGGGCGAAATTAATTATTATGCAGACGACAGCACGCCACTAGCCAGGTACACAAGTCGTCCAACCGCAAGTCTGGCCGAGGTGGAGGAAAACAGGCTACATCTTGTGCTTGAGCTCGAGCAGCCCCTAAATAAGGTCTCCACTTGGGGTCTCCACAAACTCGTCGAGTTTAACGCGAGTAAAACCCAGGCGTGTGTATTCAGCGCGAAGCGGACCCCGTTCACTGCAGCCCCCACCTTTCAAAGAACTACTCTCAAGGTCGAGGAGCACATTGGTATGCTCGGGGTCGAACTAAAGCGCGACCTTAATTTTGGACGTCACATCGAGGAGAAAGCTAAGGTAGCCTCAAGGAAGCTGGGTGTCCTCAACAAGGTGCGTCAGTACTTTACGCCGAGCCAAAAACTGCTGCTTTATAAAGCGTAGATTCGCTCATGCCTGGAGTACTGTTCGCATCTGTGGGACGGATCCGCCAAATACCTGTTCGGCTCCTTAGACTCGATTCAGCGTCGCGCTGTACGCCTCGTTAACGAACCCGAGGTATCTCGGAACTTAGAGACCTTACAACTCCGCAGGGGCGTTGGAACTTTGTGTGTGTTCTATCGCCTGTACCACGGAGAGTGTTCCAAGGAGCTGCACGATGCGATCCCTCCATCCCAATTCTACCATCGTTCCACGCGCAACAGGTTGGGAATGCATCCACACACTGTCGATATCCCCCCACTTAAGACACATCGATCCTGTAAATCCTTTATTTACAGGATTGCCAACATGTGGAATGCACTCCCACCTGCATCCTTTCCTCTAATATACAGTCTGGGATCCTTCAAACATCATGTGAAGGTGCACCTAGCCGGCCGACATGGTATTCGCAGCCCCCGTAAATATCCAAATGCCCGTGGGAGCCGTCGGACTGCGTTAGTCTGGCGCGCGATATATGTCGTGTTTCCCATAAAAAAAAAGTATCTATACGAGTACTAAGTGAAGATAAAATTGTCGGATTGAACAGGTGCGTGTGGGCATACACTCTGGGCCGGTGTGCGCGGGAGTGGTCGGTGTGAAGATGCCTCACTACTGCCTGTTCGGCGACACTGTCAACACGGCTTCCCGTATGGAGTCTACTGGACAACGTAAGTGTCCACTCTTATATCTGGTTCTTTCTAAATTATTACAACCACTGCAGTCTGTGAATGATCGATCCCACAAAGTTGGGCCTTTTGTGCAATCCTCCGCGGTCCCTTTTTCTTTGATAAAGAACTGTTAGTTTCGATTCTGTTATATTTAATCTGCGGGATGCGGTGCTGGGTAATACAATACCCAATGTATTATTAAGTTGAAGTTTTGTAAACCATATTCTTTGTGTTACTCGTTGGTGTCTCCAAATAAATAAATAAAATATATAAATAAACTGACACGGTGAATGTCCAAAAGTTCCTCGAACGCTCAGAATCAGAAACAGCCACTCCACGCGAGACTTCTAGGTACCACGCGAAACGAGTCGGGCAAAATGTTGTCCTTGATTGATCAATTTGGAACACATCCTAAAACCATTTCATAGGCATTTTCGCCATAGAACACAGATACTATTTCAGTACCCCTTTTAACTTAAACGAGCTCCCTATGCCCTGTATGAAGACCGACAGACGACCAGCGCGACGCAGACCTTGCGATGTCTAACCAAAGGTTGACTGGAAGAAATCACTTGTAGTGATAAGTCCGCCTTTGCGCACTCTTGTATTTCTTGTCGTGTATTTTTCTTCCTTCAATTTGTGCGCAATAAAGAGTTTCTATTCTATTCTATTCTAAAAGTCTCAACGTCATTTCCAGCTCTTCGAATTCACCTCAGCGAGTGCACCCGCGCCATTCTCTCTCAATGGGGCACCTTCGCAGTGGAGCGACGCGGGGAAGTAGACGTCAAGGGGAAGGGACGGATGGTCACTCACTGGCTGCTACACTGCTCCGAACCGGATGTCAGACCTCCAACACCGGCTCCGGAGCCCCAGTACCCAATCCTGTTCCCGGCGGTTCTGCTGAAACCAGGCGATGACAAACCGCCAGGATATCTGGTTATGGATACTTCGAATCTCAATACTTAGGATGAGCTATCCAGGCGCGGATCCACGAGGCACTGAGGGCTCGCCTTAAGGCCTCATTGGGGGAAGGAGAAATTATCCCCTGATTCCGCTAATCTCAAGATTATCTCGCGGAATTTTATTATATCTTCTTCTGTGTTCGTGAGATAATCTTATGGTTAGTTTATCATACACAATCCAAGGATAATCCTTTCTAACTGTAACCAAATTGTGGAAACAATATTGAACATTTTTTATTATAACAGTACACAAAAATATTAATTATGTTGTTCTTGTTGTAAACTGCACTCGAACTTGTCATCATTTGTTCTATCTGGTTCGATTACACTCACGAAGAAGAGCCGGCAAGAAATTTCGCTATGGTCAATTAACATATGAGAAACATCAGAATATGCTGTAGTATATATGTATAAGTATCCTAGAAGACAGTATAACTACAGACCAACAATAGCCCTTCCTTCCCCAGGGGCAGTCTTGGAACACTGAATTTTAATCCGCCGCGCCCAGTGGCCGCGCCTGGCTGGGCTGAATGTATCGATTGAATCGAAATAGACATATCTTTGAAATTATGTTCCATTGATCGTGCCAAAATATATTTTAAATATTTAGATATGTGAGATGAATTTGTGACAATGAAATTAAATGTGAAGTTTAGTATATTAAGTAGAATAGGTATTGTAGAACATATATTTAGGTAAAATATATTTTTATACATCCAACGTTGTATTTATCTACTCAATCTAGTCATTAACAAGCTTGGATAATATGGAGGTAATGGGTAAATCTCGCCAAAAATATCCACATGCATGTAAAAAGATGTGCGTTGCTTACTAAAGAAAGTTATCTATATGCCTAGGTAGTTATATATATTTATGCGTTTTATGCTTGAGAAAAATATTATAAAAATGTTTCTATTTATTGAGTTTAGAATGTAAATATCTAAGTAGGTACCTAATACTACACAAACGAATCAACAATTTTTTATTAAAAGTGATAATGCGGACAACCTGTTGTAGTGTTAGGTCTCGAAGGTAACCAAGTTTTGTATTCATTCGTTCGGAATTATGTTATTATTGTTTATTGTATAATTAATATATAATTTATAAGTTAGTTTTTTAGTTTTTAGTGGTTTTTAGTTATAGTTTTTTAATTAGTTATATTTGTTTTTAAATTTTATTTAATAGATAGTTATAGTTTATTTTAATAATTTTAATTTATAAATTGTGAATAATATTACTAATAAAGTAATTATCACATCTCTACTTCTTATAATAGACAACTTGTATAATTTAATCCATACTTAGATATTCTACGTTTTATCAAAGTTTGCATATGTCGAAAATTCTGCCAGTTCTAATTCAATGCGAAGAAGAACTGATGAACTTCGCAAGTTCTCAAGATCAACAATAGGTAAAGAACGTCAACGCGCAGATAAATATTATGAGATCTAACTAATCATATTGTTTAGTTATACGATAATGGAACATTGTGGTGTCAATTTGTTGTTGGTAATATTTAAAAAAATTATTAAATGTTGTAGAAACAACGAATGCTTTTTTATTACTTGTGTGTTTGAGTCCTAACTACGGTAGCATCAAATATAAACCTCAAATTCCGTCGGCATAGGGTACCGTTGCCTAGCAACCGGCTGTCAGACGTGAGGTGTCAACAAACAACAAACAGTATGCTTCAAATTTCAAATTGGAAACTGATTATTGGCTCCATTCTTTCATCCTCTTTGCAATTCTTTCTTCTTTCTGAGGCACACGCACACGTACTTATTTTTAGAATGATAATTTTAAAACCAATTAAATTAGTAATTTCTTCAAAGATCCGAAACGGTAGTGGTTATTCTCTTTGAACGGTACCCACACCAAAACCACATTAATTGTAAGGAACTAAGATTCGGACAATGAAATGGCTGCTCCTGGTGAGTTTGGCTCTGTGTGCGTTCAGTGAGGAGGTGCTGGTGTATCAGGAGAGGAGCGGCTGCAGAAATGATGAGTACTACGATGTGTCGAGTTTGTCGTGCGTTCAGTGCGCTACAAACGCGTCATTGGTGCCTTCAAAGGATGGTAGGTACTTACTTACGTACTTCAGCGAATTTATTGTTTGTGAATGCATGCCGATGGACTGACATTACACATACCTACCTACAATTTGTATACAGTCGAAACAAATTTAACAAATTTTTTATTTTATAAATAAATAAATAATAAAACTCGCCAAATCTATAATTTCACACAGTAATTCTAAAACTGCACAGAAATACGCGCAAGCCAACACTCCATCCGCGACATAGCGCTACGCAAACTACCGCGCTCTCCGAAATTACTCTGTACAAAGGGCACCTTCCTGCCTAGACCACAGGCGATACGCGGGTCCCGTATTTTTTTAAATGTAGCCCAACTCAATACCCTGAGGGTTTTTTTTTTCATTTTTTCGATATGTCGCTTCATTTTCAAGAAAAAAATGGGGGCTTTACTGAAGCGATCAAAAAAAAAAATTCTGTTAAAATGAATATATAATTTCAATATATTTTTATTAAAATGACAAAGAAGTCGGTCAACTGCAGGTTTCATGTGCACGTGCAACGCGCACAGTCGCGTGCGGTACAACGGCACGGCTGCTGCGACGTGCGAGCCGTGCCGGCCGAGCGAGCTGCTGTCGCGGGCGCGCGCCGCGTGCGTACCGAGGCGATGCGTGCAGAAGGAGAGGGGGCAGTCCAGCTGTTTGGTGTGCGCTAACAACCAGATCTCTCGTTAGTATTCATTTTTTTATATTGATTTTATTTTTATTTTAACTTTGCATGTAACTTCTGCATGACTAGGCGGAAGGGCTGGGCCAAGGTGGTGGCGCAAGAGGGGAGCCACCCTGTCGCCCTTTAGCACGGTATCTTGTTCTCAATTCAATTAAATTCATTTCTTTTAATGACCTCTTTGGTACATTTTGATAAACTTAGAAATGTCAAATATTATATAAACTACTATGCTTATTATTTTCCAAGCAAAAATGGACCATCATCAAAACAAAAATTTACAATTGAAATCAAACCTAACATCATTACCTATAATAAAATCCATAAAACTATAAAATAAAAAATGTCATTAAGTACTTACATAAAAATAAATCAAAAGAATAATAAAATAAAATGTAAAAAATTTATATCAATGTCAGAAATACAAAAATTCATATAAGTACATACTTATTATAAAAATGTTATAATAAAATAAAAATGTCAAAAGATGAAAAACTATAATCTTGCATTGAAGTTAAATAATAAAAAAAAATCTTATTCCATAGTAGCTTTTTACAAAATGCACGGGGAGACATACAGTGGGACTAGATTATTTTTAAGTATCGGACCCCACACAGATAACAAATGTAAATCTTAGCTGTAACAAAAGTACTTACTTATGTATTTCTTTCAGTTACTGAAAACCCCGATGGCTCACCTTTAAAGGAAGTCAAATGCATCACCTGCAAACCTGACTACCGACCTTCACAGGACAAGACGTCGTGTCGGCCGTGCTCGTTGATATCTGCAGGCAAAATTAACTCTTGTGCCTGCAACCATAAGACTGAAGATCTAATAAGAGGCGCTTGTGTTCCAAAAACTTTTGTTAAACTTCGCGATGAATATAAACAAAAGTTGAAGAGCATTTGGGAACACAACAATTTTTCGGAATTACTGAAGTTGGAATTTCTTTGCACAGTAAGTTTCATTATTCATTCATTACTCTCCTATCAAATTACAATTCGCCGACGCACCAATGTGGTCGATATTGGACATTGGAGTTCGGCTAAAGCAACATTTGATATTGGAGCTAAGCTCGAGTGGCAGTAGGCTGAGGACGTCAGCCGACGAGACGATGACCGTTAAATTAACTCACACTCCATTTCCTGGTGGCTGTTTACGGGAAACCGAAGTGTGGAAATACCACGCGCCTGCCAGGTGGGACGACGACATCAAGTACGTCGGCGGAAAGCAGTGGTTTCGTACCGCTGAAGGGCGGGAGGACTGGTAGAAAATTGGAGAGGGTATATCCAGCAGTGGACGCTTACACACTGACTGGCTGACTTGTTTTAGCTTCATTGTGTCCGGCGCAGTAATGACATTTAAGTTATTAATTATACCAATTTTAAATTTTTACGAATAGCTACGTCACGGGCTTCTTCATGGACTGCGGGAGTTCCTGGAGCCGACGTCTGGGGCCCATTGTACCAGACGTCAAACTGAAGTCAAGTTGACGCATGTCTTCAGTGACTACCACTATTAATCCGAAAAAATGTAAAATGAGTATAAATAATGACAGCTGACTGGTGTTGACTTCGTTCAGAGCTACGCTTACTCGTGTTACTTGTACTCGTTTGTTATGTTCTGCGCCTGCTGTATTTCCAGAAGCAGAACGCGACGGCGTGCCGGGCGCTGGCCCACCTCTGCGTGTTGAGTTTCTTCGACTGGGACCACGACAGTCCGTGCCGCCTGTGGACCGAGACTACTCCGTCTCCAGGTGTTCTTGTCTTAATTGTATCCACAACCGCATACAGCTCATTACCGTGGATCTTTCACAAAGGGATTCCCCAGGTTGTTTGAGGTAAAACATCTGGATGGAATTTTTCTCTCAGGGTTCGAGTGGTTCGAATCCGGTCAGCATGTACCAATGAGTTTTTTCTGACGAAAAAATTTACGTGCGTACCTACACCTGCTGCTTCACTGTTCGGAACCGGTGTAAAACTGTAGGTCCCTTCCCTTGTCCCTTACTAGGTGGTAGGCCTAATTGTAGCCGACTGGGTTGATACCACCGTTCTGGATGTAAGATGGCCGCATAGCAGCATCGGTTGTGTTCTTCTCCAGTCCAGTATAGCCAGCAATCCAGGGAAGTCTCCGGTATGGCACCTACTTTCTCGGAGGTGATATTGGCTGGTCGGAGCATGTGCTTTGGCCCCTCCGACTCAGCCACCCATAGTGGATTAGATAAAAAAGGGACGTTTTTCTTGCAAGAGTTTTTGATGTGCAACTCATCAGCTCTCATATCAGAATATCTCCATTCGAAATTAAAATTTTCGCTAGCCATGGCGATTCTTTGAGGTCTATGGATTGATTGTAACCTTCTCTGTATCCCGATTCATTACAGTTCTCTCTATAAAGCTGTTGAATGCGCTTGTCTCTGGAGCCAACTCTCTGCCACTCTCCGTACTTCCGCGCCGCCCACATCATTTTCAAATCCCGGGTTTTTGTTGTTGTTTAAATTGTTTGTTATTCAATTCCCATAAGTTTTTAAACTATGTAGTAATGTCTCCACGTGTGGTATCGTTTGTATACAAACTGCATTATCTATGTATGTATAAATTTGTTTATATTATGTATATATGTATGTATGTATGAAACTTGTATGTATGTAACAAATTTATTTAATAATATGTTAAATGTGTAGGTACCTATATTATTATTTTTATGTCTTAACTGTTCTTCTGAATTTTTTGCACTATGCATCTACCTTACTCACAATTCCAGGTACGACTGGTACAAAATGCCTCTGGGCTTTAAGTCCACCTTTTGGGAGTTTGTGCAATAAAGAATATTTTCATTTAATTTTATTTCATTCCACTTAATTTCATATGTTGTACAGGGCTTTAAATGCTAATAAAATATCTTAGCGGCAATTTTCAATGAATGTCTAAAAAGGGCTCCTCTGTGTCCTCCAGGGCTTCCAAAATTGATGTATGGCGAAAACGAGGCATACTCCGTTTTGAACCAAAAAACTGTTCCCGCAAGCTACCGCTTCACAGGAGATTATAAGGTATAGGTACCTACTTTCATAAACGTAGCATTTTCACAAAAATAAAAAATAATAAATGTGTTCTTGATTTTAGTTGCACAACCATACTGTCTAAATCTTAGCATTTAAAATCATTCATCGAAAACCTTCATCCATATACAAGGGGTATCATCAAGGACATATCTCTGCAAGGTTATAGGCTATATAGCATCACACCATCATTCATATGAGCTGAGCAGTGAAGCCGAAGCGAACGCATTGAGAGAAAATTCTATGATTTCACTCCACTGCCACTCGCTAGTCCGACCTTGATTAACACCCTCCTCTACTGCCGATGGGCCCGCATATGTTCGGTGAAGCCATCACAAGCTTAGTTCCACACCTTCCTTCCTAAAATCCGATTTGTTATGAAACCAAATTTACAGCGAGCGGAGCCGCGAGCGTAGCTATTATCGTATATGCTCAAACATTGAACTACAAAAAAAAGGGAATACAGAAACATCCCAGTTATTAGGAAAACAAAAAAATTATTGAACAGTTGTAAAATTCAGAACTCGGAGCTTCGGTTGTCGATGGCGGCGTACTCCCGCGACGGTGGCTCGGTGCGGTTCGTGCAGGCGGCGAGCGAGTGGGGCTCCCTCTGTCCCTGCGGCAAGAACCTGCCGGCTGTCACCTTCAGGCTTGGATACAATTACAGGTTGCTTTTAGAGTTCCGTATCCGTTGTACGGAAGCCTATTACTAAGCCTACGTCGTCTGTCTGTCCGTCTGTCCGCGGGCTGTATCGCTTGAACCGTAACAGGTAGCCCGTTGAAATTTTCACAGATTATGTGTTATTTATTATGGACGACCATGAATTTTGTACTTTTTCTTATTTGTTGTTATAACAAATAAGAAAAAGTACAAAATTCATGGGGGTCCCCATACAAGCAACTGAAAATTGTATGCGCAGAATCTACCGAAAATAGTATGAAGCATTTTAACTAATACATAGATGGCGCGAGTGGCGCTGACCATGACATGGCGATACGGAACCCTCGGTGCGCGAGTTCGACTTGTACTTGACGGGTTCTTTTATATTTCATTCCTTCAATACCATATGACGAAATGAATGAATCTCGATTAGGAAATACTATGTTTATTTGTTCGGTGAAAAGGAAACTCGGAATTTACTATAGTAACACCACGGAACAACCTCCTAGGAGAAATCATTCTCGCAGCTGATTGATAAAGATGAATGACAGCATGATGACAGCAATTAGCGAACACCAACCCATGCGTCCATAAGTGGTTTCGTGGTTTATTTGGTTACCAGCTTCCACATCATTCGGACGTAGGTATTCCTCAATATACAAATAGCAAAGGTGGCATAAGTCAATCACTCCAATATATATATATGTATAACCTTTAAAGCTGGTAGACGTTTTCTTACCCGCCCGTCTTGACCAATGCTCTGCGAGAATAATTTCTCCTAGGAGGTTGTTTCGTCCTAAAGACTATAATATGCAGAACATCTTTGTGAGGACCAATTCGACTAGTTGACTGCATCACACCATCATTCATATGAGCTGAGCAGTGAAGCCGAAGCGTTTCTGAACACATTCAGAGAAAATTCTATGATTTCCAATTAAAATGCGATTTGTTATGAAAACGAACGCACAACGCGCACTGGGCAGGGATTGCATCCCTATACGCTGGATTTACCACGGATGCGTATCCAATCGGTTCTGCAGATCTTTCCTCCACAGAACTGGTGAACTCTGGAACGCTCTCCCTGTCCACATATTTCCCCCCAAGTGTAGTCTCGGATCCTTCAAGAGAGGCGTGAATAGGCATTTATCAGGCCGGCATGGCATTCGCAACCCCCGTGTACGTCCATGGGCGTCGTTAGACACCTTATGGATGGCATGGCGCCAAATGTCGCGCTTTCTATAAAAAAAAATTCAAACTACACAAATAAACTAAATGTTTGTTGTGTATTTGCAGACACAAGTGTAAAGTGATAGCGAAGGAGATACTGTCCCAGGACAGACCTGCGATCATCGCTCCGTATTTAGTCTACAAGAACTCCACCAACAGCAGCGAGAAGCTGTACCCTGTAGCCGTCGCTATAAAGCTTGAAGGAGATGATTACATGAAGGTTAGTGTTTTATTTAATGTATTCCGGTATGGATGGCGGCCGGTGGCCGAGTGGTCTTCTCGCCTTCTCTTGCGAGAGGCCCGAGGTTCGAATCTAAGCGGCCTGTACCAATGATTTTTTTCTGATTTGAAAAAACACCCAGGGGGGGCCAGATATTCGATTGTATGATGTCTGTCTTACCGTAGTTTGCATTCCACGTAAAACTGTAGGTCCCTTCCCTTCTTACATTACTAGGTGGTAGTGTTTAACCAGGTTTGGTACCACAGCACTGAATGGAAGGTCGAAGCGGCTATATAAATAATTCGTGCTTTCCGTCCAGTTCAATTTAGCCGATGCGATGAAAGGGAAGCACTGACATAGCACCTAGTTCACCAAGGTGTTATGGGCTGACATCACAGGTGTTTTGGTAGGCCAGACTCCATAAAACGACTTTTACACTTCAACAAAATTAGCTAGTGTACAGGATTCCTCACAGTTTAGGGAAAAGATCCAAATTTACTTTTTTTATCGCATGCTCCTAACATACAACAAATGTGTTTGCAGACATCGGACAAGAAGAATTTGAAACTGTTCCACCTATATTTCCTGCTGAACAAGTGGACCGAAGCGCCCGCCAACCAGAGTGAGAGGAGATCCGTCCTGGCGTGGTACCTCCGCAGCGCCACACTTAAGATCAAGTAACACTTACATTACGGATCGTTTCATCCAGCCGCTACACTTCTGTAAATTTGAACTTAATCTTCTACACTTGTCCTAACTGTTGATCACGATAGCTCGGCGGCGCAGCACATCGGTGAGGAATCACCGAAGTTTGAAAACATTGGATGCGGTCTTTGAATTGGTGGAGTGGTGTACAACATTGAGGTTGGCCATGCTTTGGGGTTAACTCCTCATTCATTGGCGGCAAACACGTAACGCTGAGAGCATTATAGGCATATTCTAATGTTTCTAAAGCTAAGCGCAAACTGGCGCGGTGGTGGCGGTCATAGCTGTGGCGGTGGCGTTCAAAAGTCGCGCAGATCAGACCGTTCAGATTCGACGGCGGTGGTGCCGCGGTGGTTGCGTAATTTCGTAATTTTAGTACTTTTAACTACAAAATTGAAGAAATTTTACTTTTTTTTAATTCCACGTGAGCAGTATTGTATAGAATTGAGTGATTGTAGACCTCGTTTATAATTATTTCCTCCATCCTGTCGTCAGTTCCTATGAATATCACGCGATCAGATGCTGCAGGCGCGATCTGATCGCCACCGCCGCCGCCACCGCCGCGATCGGACCGCGCACTGACCGCACGCGTGCAGCGATCGACCGCGCCAGTGTGCGCTTGTACACACAATTGCATATAACCTGTCTGATCGCCACCGCCACCGCCGTGATCGCCCTGATCGCGCCAGTTTGCGCTTAGCTTAATGGTTCTAAACCTGTTTCCTTCTCTTGTATCCGCGCGGATACCAGATTTTTTAATTTAGTAGCCTTCCCTGGTATACGCGCGAATTTATTGACCTATCTTTACTAGTTTACGAAATATTTGAGGTTATGTCAAGGTCGGCGCGCATACCCACGGCGCGTCGAAAGCACCTGGAAGTCAAAGCGGGCAATCATATTTAATAGGTGGGAAGCAGAAGGGACAAACACAGATTGGGTCCTGCTTGGCTTGGAGTACTGATCGAATTTGTGGGATGGCTCAGGCGAACACCAGATTGCGCTTCTGAACGCGAGTCGTGCGACTGGTGGGTGACCCCGGCATGTCCTGCGATCTAGAACCACTGCTACTTCGCAGAGATTGCTTATTCCATGGGGAGTACTCCGGGGAGTTGTTTGACGCGATCCTGCCGTCGTCGTCCCCTTTCCACCTCCGCACAACGCGCGCTGGGCAGGGATTGGATCCCTACACGCTGGACTTACTGCGGATGCGTACCGATTGGTTCTGCGCAGATCTTTCCTCCACAGAACTGGTAAACTCTGGAACGCTCTCCCTGCCCACATATCCCCCCTCAAGTTCAGTGTGGGTCCTTTAAGAGGGGCGTGAATAGGCACCTGTCAGGCATTCGTTCGTAACCCCGCATGCGATGTCTATGGCTTAGTTGGACACCTTATGGGCTGCCAAATGTCGTGCTTTCTATAAAAAAAAATTTATTAATTCAGGCATGCTCCCGTTCTCCAGACACTGTTTGTTTGTTTCCTGCCCAGCCTCTTGGGGGGTGGGTGGGCTATTCTCCGCACTGAGACCTCAAGACGGTCCGTTGTACGTTGGCGCCCGGGTAGTGCTGCTCCAGCCACCCGAGCTCTTTCATGAAGTGGAGCACTCGTCTTGGTCGCTTCCACACTTCATGGTTCTTCAGACAAATGCCGTTCTCCAGGCACATACAATTTCGCAGGATAGAATACGGTTCACGCGGCCACACCAACAAGATCTTCACGCCCCTCCTGATGCTGGAGTACGCCTCGCTCAAGCCGGCCGACTTCGCCTCGGACGAGCCCATCACTCTGAGCTTCGCTCTGCTCAACGAGATGGGAGGGAACACCTTTATACACAGCATGGAGGTTGGTAATTATTATGGAGGAAGGAAAATATTGTATGACTTCTATCCTGAAAATATCATGAGTGTGGAAGAGGCGTGTCGGGACACATGGAGAGGCTAGCCGTCTCTGCCTACTCCACTGGAAAACAGGTGCGACGTGACGCATGTATGCACACCGTACTGGATGTAAGATGGCCGCATAGCAGCCTCGGTTGTGTTCTACTCTAGATCAGTATATCCAGCAATCCAGGGAAGTCTCCGGTATGGCACCTACCTTCTCGGGGGTGATATTGGCTGGTCGGAGCATGCGTTTCGGCCCCTCCAACTCAGCTACCCATACCGGATTACATAAACAAAATTAAAAAATATATTATTCTTCGAAAATGATTTTCTTTTTATCTAATTTCCCAAAAGAAAAGAAGTTACACATATACATGCATACTGTAGCACTCACACTGTATCTGAGAGCATTGCTTGAATGTTAAAATAAGATGTGGTCTGTGCTTCCCAGATAGCGGTGGGTGTGCTGGCCGCGGTCGGGGTGCTGTTGAGCTTGCTGCAGGCGTGGGGGATGAGTCGCCGCAGTGCCTGCTCGCCCACACTCGCCGCTCTCTACTTCTTCCTGTTCGCTTGCGGCAACCTTAGCAACGCCCTGTTTTTGGTAAGTATCGAAGGTGTTGAACTAAGCTTGCGATGGTTTCACTTCACCGAACATATAGAGGAGGGTGTTAATCGAGGTCGGGACTAGCGAATGGCCACTCTAAATGTCCCGCCCATGCTTCACGTTTCGGCTCGCATCAAGCCCTCGTCAGCTAGTCTGCGTTGAATTGGACGCGGGGAAACACCAGTCCCGCTCTCGACCTCCCTCTCTCTACCTATCTATATTCTTTAGGATGCTTCCAGTGACCTTTTCGAATCTCTCTCCATATATGAGCTTACGGTCGATCTTGGCAGCCCTAGATTCTGGAAGAGACTGTAGCGACTTCGCTGGTAGTCCTCTTGCTCCGACTTCCACAGCGAAGAGATCAGTCTTGAATCCGTTTCTCACAATCCGGTCTACTAAGTTGCAGTACTTGTTAAATTTCGTCGTCATCAGTATATTGTAGCATTTATAACCTTTGATAACAATACGAATTACTTTCAATGTCACTTCAACCGACCTTAATTCAGTGCGGTGGTACAAATCCGGACGGCTTAAAACCTCCCAACTAATTAGGTAAGGGAAGGGACCTAGAGTTTTACGTGGAATCCGAATCACGGCCAGCCTCAACAGTCGGACGGAGTTATTCGGAGATGTATTTTCAGCATCGGTAGCTTGGTGGTGTGATGAGTCGATCGCCGTTCGTGATTTTAAGCAAACACGGGCGCGGTCAGCACTTGGATGGGTGACCGTTCGATAGTTGAGTTACATTACTAGGTGGTAGGCTTTAACCCGCCCGGGTTGATACTACCGACTTGAATGAAAGGAAGGTCGAAGCCGCTATTTAAATGGTGTTTTCCGTCAAAATCAAAAGTTCAATGTAGCCGGCACGACGAAAGGGAAGCACTGACATGGAACCTAGTTCACCAAGGTGTTATGGGCGGGCATCTCGGGTGTTGTGTTTTTTTTATTTAATCCGGTATGGGTGGCTGAGTCGGAGGGGCCAAAGCGCACGCTCCGACCAGCCCATACCACCCCCGAGAAGGTAGGTGCCATACCGGAGAATTCCCTGGATATACTGGACTAGTGGAGAACACAGCTACATCCAGTACGGTGGTGTGGTACCAACCCAGTCGGCAACTATTTGAGCCTACCACCTAGTAAGGGGCAAGTGAAAATAATTTGAAAATGCTATAATTGATGAAGGTTGTATAATATGGCGGTGTACACAGGTGGCGCTGGGTGCATCGCTGCACAGCCTGGTGCTGTTCCACTGGCAGCACGTGGTGCACACGCTGCCACCGACGCTGAGGGAGCAGCTCTTCCTGGAGGCGTTCCTTGTCTCCGCTTTCGCTCTTAAGGCACGAGTCAATCTGTGTTCCATCATAATTTTATTTTGATTGCTTAAGCCTTACGGTGAAACTTGACCCGGGTCGTCTCTCACCCTATAATATGGTTGAGGGAGGCGATGGCTGGCCCCGGTGTGGTGCTCGTGAACGGGTGCTGTTTGTGGAGACTGGCCTGCTTCAACCTGCTTTCAGTGAAGTTTCTTGCCAGTCCTTCGCTGCAATACTGCGAACTGTCGGGATGTTACTGTGGGGATTGTACTTTGATGTAAACGACCTAATGCAACCAATTCTTTCGAGGACCAACTAGCAGTTGTGTTCTCATCTGAATAGATATATATAAATATAAATATCTAATAAATACAATTTATTCAACAGAATCAGAGTTCGACCTATTTAGCAATAGTTTTAATAAATACAAGAATTATATAGACATATTAAGGAATTAGCATAAATATATATGTCCTACGTAAGGGAAAAGGTTTCTTAGATTTAAAATAAAGTAAATAATTAAATTTATTAAGTGCATTTTTTTATTTTTTTTAAGTGGCAGTGGGCTGGGCACATCTGTCGCAGACCCGACAACCGATCGGGTAGACGGGTGCTCGAATGGAGGCCACGTACAAGCAAACGTAGCGTGGGACGCACCCCGGCTTGGTGGATAGATGACCTAAAAAAGGTAGCCGGGAGTGGATGGATGTGAAGAGCGGAAGACCGCGTGTGGTGACGTGCCTTGGGAGAGGCCTATGTCCAGCAGTGGACCGATACAGGCTGATGATGATGATGAAATAATTAAAAGCTTCGTCGCTTGGGTCCATTCTCAATGATCTCACAAGTGTGTTGTTCAGTGCGATAAGTTTACAAGGTGACGTGATGTGGTTGAAGGTGGTGGAGGTGGCGTGGCTGAACTGGAAGCAGAGTCGCGTCGACGTGTTCCTGCTGGACTGGCTCACGCCGCACCTCAGCACGGGGGCCATCCGCTACGGTGACTCTCTCTTCACTTCTTTCTATACACACACAGTACACTGTTGTGTGGGCTTGCCAGATCTGATGTTAGCCTTCCCGGGACATATCTACTACCTGCAGTCTTTATCATATTTTCGCAAAATATGTTCAGTTTGAAATACCGAATCACTGCCGTGTGGGGCCGGTACTTTAAAAGAATAGCCCCACTGCATCTCTCCCCGTGTGTGTCGTAAAAGGCGACTAAGGGATATGACCCCCTTCTTATATTACTAGGTGGTAGGGTTTAACCCGCCCGGGTTGGTACCACCGCACTGAATGAAAGGTCGGTCGAAACGGCTATGTAAATAGTTGGTGTTTTCCGTCCAGTTCAGTGTAGCCGACACGACCAAAGGGAAGCACTGACGTGGCACCAAGTTCACCCGGTGTTATGGGCTGACGTCACGGATGTTGTAGGTGATGTAGCCAACCGTGTCAGTTTCCATAAAAAAAAAACAAAAACAAAAAAAAAACCCGCGCACGTACTCACAAAATCATGCTATGGCATGTACGTACAAATCACTCATATGCTATGGTATGGCCTGGCTACTGTTCTAAAAGGCTGCCAAAATCGCCTATGTTCGATAATGACTTATACATCCGTGGGGGTAGGAATAATTACATATTGTCAGTCTCGGTGGCTCAGTGGTGCGGTCGGTCGACTGTTGTTAAACAACCCTGAGCGCGGTCAGAACTTGGATGGGTGACCGCTCGACCGTTGGAGGCTGACCGTGGTTCGGATTCCACTTTAAACTGTATGTCCCTTTCTTCTTCCCACCTTACTAGGTGGTAGGGTTTATTATCCCGGCCGTGTTGGTACCACCGCACTGAATGAAACGTCAGTCGAAACGGCTATGTAAATAGTTCGTGTTTTCCGTCCAGTTCAGTGTGTAGCCGACATGAAATGAAGGGAAGCACTGACTGACATGGCACCTAGTACACAAATATTATTTGCCTGAAACATAAAAATGTGTGAAATAATGTTTGCAGAGACGGAGAAAGACAGTGAATGGCGTAAGTTGTTAGTCGCCAAACACTGGTGCAGCATTCAGACTGATCGGAGAGTATCGCCTGTCGTATGCATTCTTACATCCATTTTTATATTAGAGGTTAGTTTTTCAGTTTATTATTAATTTTCATACATTTTCATACCGGCGACTCTATCATTAATCTACTTCAGTGGGTACGCAACATTCAGAAAACGGCAAATTAATTGGGGCCATCTAGCAACGGCATGTTTCACACTCACATTGTCGTGGCGCCCGCCAGCCAACTACCTTATTGCTTGACAATTAACTTTAATAACTCATCAATAGATGGCGTTGTTCCAGAAAAAGGTGTTTCCTTCCTTCCTCTCGATTCCTTCACTACCGTACTGCCAGACGACTAACTTTAAAAGCTCATCAATAGATGGCGGTGTTCCAGAAAAGGTGTTTTCCTCTCTATTCCTTGGTTACGGGTTGCCCTATATATTTTTCAATAATAATGTTCTTGTGAGCGGTAGTATGGATTAGTTATTTGTAAGTGACTATAATACTTACAAGGTACTAACAAAACATTGTGAATTGCGAAGTTTGTAAGTTCTTCTTCGCATTGAATTAGGACTTTTTTTGCCCCTTCCTGGTCCGTGCGATGGAGAGGCTGATGACCTTTTATTTTTTTTTTTTTTAATGGAAACTGACACGGTTGGCTACATCACCTACAACATCCGTGATGTCAGCCCATAACACCGGGTGAACTAGGTGCTATGTCAGTGCTTCCCTTCATTTCGCGCCGGCTACACTGAACTGGACGGAAAACACGAACTATTTACATAGCCGTTTCGACCGACGTTTCGCTCAGTGCGGTGGTACCAATCCGGCCGGGATAAACCCTACCACCCAGTAAGGTAAGAAGGGAAGGGACCTACAGTTTAACGTGGAATCCGAACCACGGTCAGCCTCCAACGGTCGGGCGGTCACCCATCCAATAACTGACCGCACCACTGAGCTGCCGCACCTCTCTGATGACATTAAGGACTTAATCATGACGGTAGGAATATTGGCCTGTCCCAAGTACCTAGTACATATTTTTCACCCACAAAAAGACTACTGATCTCCGCGTACTTACATTATTTTAGATGTGTCCCCTTTCCACCTCCGCACCACGCGCACCGGGCAGGTACTGCTGGACTTACCGCGCGCCAATCGGTTCTGCAGACCTTTCCTCTACAGAACCGCTAAACTCTGGAAAGCTCTCCCTGCCCATATATTCCCCCCCCCCCCCCCCCCCCCCCCAAGTACAGTCTCGGGTCCTTCAAGAGAGGCGTGAATAGGCACCTGTCTAGCCGGCATGGCATTCGCAACCCCCGCGTACGACCGGGCGTCGTTAAAGACACCTTGTAAAAAATTTTTGTTATTTCAGCTAATAAAAGAGCGCAACACAACCCTGTTGGAGAGCATCTCATACCGGCACGCGTTGGGCGCCACTGTGCTCGCGTGCGTGTACTGTGCGCTGGCGACGCTGGCGTGGTGCGCGCGCAAGTATAGCGCGCCAGTCGACCTCGCCGACTTGTGCGCGGCGGCTAATGTCTCCGTGCTGGTGTTCGAGGAGGAGTTGTACGCACATTATGTTCACGGAAGGTTTGTTGTTTCTTGTTAGGGTTCCGTACTCCAAAACCTTTATAGGCTTACTTTGTTGTCCGTCCGTCTGACTGTCCGTCAGGTCACCACCCTTTTTCTCAGGAACCGATAGAGGTATCAATTTGTAATGAATATTCCCTTCTTACCTTACTAGGTGGTAGGGTTTATCCCGCCCTGGTTGGTACCACAGCACTTATTGAAAAGTCGGTCGAAACTGCTACCTATGTAAATATGTAGTTCGTATTTTCCGTCCAGTTCAGTGTAGCCGACATGAAATGAAGGGAAGCACTGACATGGCAACCAATTCACCCGATGTTATTGGCTGACATCACGGATGTGATATAGCCAACCGTGTCAGCTTCCATAAAAGAAAACGTGTACATACCCACGCATGCGCTGTACCTATTCCGACCATCGAGGTAATCAGAGTAGAATATAATATTTTCGTATTCTTTACTAGCTTTTTCCCGCGGCTTCGCTCGCGGTAGACTCGGCCACGTGTAATATGTTGACAGACACACCACACGCTGCATCCCGACAATCGGGGTAAGCAGAGTAATCGGCGTTGTACTGCAAGAACTCTGGTCAATTACAGCACAACACCGACCACCACGTTTCGCAAAGTATTCGAACAAGATTAAATCGATCAAGCAGCAAAAGGCACGAAGACCCACCTGATGCATGACTCGGTGAAAGTACCGTGCCAAGGTGAGAGGTGGGTGGCCTGTCGCCCTTTAGCACGGCATCTTGCCCTTATCAATTAGTAGCCTTTTGCGGCATGCATGAGGAGAGATGCAGTGGGGCTGTTATATTTAAGTACCGGCCCCACACAGTAACGTTGACTTTTTCTATTTATTTATTATAAAGGACTGTGGAAGCGGGTGGTTCGGGCGCGGGGAGCGGGGAGCGCGCGCCGCTGCAGGGTCGAGGCCTCCTCCCCGACCAGCCCCACCAGGCCTTTAGCATCTGCTGCGATACCAACTTCAGGTGAGCCCAAACTGTCACTGAAGGACTTATCAGAATCACTGTGTTCTATAGTGCTAGGTGAGCGTTCCTCATACATCACTCCGAAAAAACATGTCACCGGCCAAATCAGCTTATTAGATGAGTTTACCAGGCTTTCCACTCATTGACAGATGCTTGTGTACACCTTATATTATGTCCGCGAATACAAACGCAAATTTTGTCAGCCTCGGTGGCTCAGTGCTGCGGTCGGTCGACTGTTGTTAAGCAACGCTGAGCGCGGTCAGTACTTGGATGGGTGACCGCTCGACCGTTGGAGGCTGACCGCGGTTCGGATTCCGCGTAAAACTGTAGGTCCATTCCCTTCTTACCTTACTAGGTGGTAGGGTTTATCCCGCCCGGGTTGGTACCACCGCACTGAATGAAACGTCGTCGATCGAAATGGCTGTGTAAATAGTTCGTGTTTTCCGCCCAGTTCAGAGTAGTCGACATGAAATGAAGGGAAGCACTTACACGGCACCTAGTTCACCCGGTGTTATGGGCTGACATCACAAATGTTGTAGGTGATGTAGACAACCGTGTCAGTTTCCATAAAAACAAAAAAAAAAACAAAAATGTTATTCCAGAAAAGTAACTGATTGCAGGTTAATCTACAAGAGACTATCAGAGGGGATGATATCTACGGAGCAACAGGCCGGACGCGCCTTGAAGAATCCTTCCTCTTCCACAGCACACTTGACCAACAAAGCTGGTACCTACATACCTACATAATTATTTTGATGGAGCATCTAAGGGTGCTTACAACATACTATAGCTTTTGCAGGTAGGTTCGCTCGCGTGAAATTAGATTTTAAAAGAAGAAAGTAAGTCAATAAGGGCGAGGCCGAAGGCCGGGCTGCGTCTGAACTAAGTCGAACGAAGCCGCGGGAATAGCTATAGTAAATATTAAAATGATGCTTCACTGGTTTGGTCATGCTGAAATAATGAATGAATGTGTTTACAATGTGAATGTGAGTGTAAGGGTCGTAAAGGGTCGCCCTAGCTAGACGCTGTCGCATAACCACCCGTATCTAGACCAGATCGGGCACATGTACTCCAAAAGGGCCACTGCGTTGTACCCGAAAACAACGAAGATGATAGATGACGATATGAAGAACATTCTATATAAGAGTGTGCAAGGGGCTGCGTCAGGTGCATATCGTGGGTCAGGATCGTGGTACTCCGAGATCCGTTGTCTCTGCATTGAGAAATCAGCAAAACCACACCTTGCGGACTCGCTCGGAACATCTATATTATGTCTTTGACACCCAACTTCTATGAAAACATCGTTTTTCGAAATCTTTCCTCGGTCGTACGGCGAAAATATGGAATGGTCTTGTGACTTGTGGTGAGTGTGTTCCCTACCGCCTATAACCTGGAGATCTTCAAAAGGCCTGTCCATAAATTAGACGACGACTTTTTTGTCCGCCTCTTAGCCGGCATGGCGCCTCTCTGAGCGTGGTTTCGCGTGGAGTGGTGTTATTGGCTGTGTCTGATCTTCCGTTGAAATATTGGGCAAAGACACCCGTGCCGTTTGTCTATAAAGAAAATCAATAAAGAAGAAAATGGGCATTTCAGATAGCCTGGAGACAATCGAGGAGCTGGGAAGTAGAATGCTCCGAGATCCTAAACAGCACTCGCAGGCTCTCCTCACCAAGTTCTTAGCTTCATTCATTGATCAGGTAACTATCCTATCGTATCTCATATAATATTGTATCATATTTTTAGGGTTTCGTATCCGCGTATGGGACCCTATTACTAAGCCTACGCAGTCTGTCTGCCTGCCTGTCTGTCTGTCCGTCTGTCCTAGGGCTGTATCCCTTGAACCGTAATAGGTAGCCCGTTTAAATTTTCACAGAATATGTGTTATTATGGCCGATATAGCAACTAATAATAAAAATAAGAAAAAGTAAAAAATTAGGGGGTTCCCGTACAAGAAACGTGTTTTTTTCTATGTTTTTAGGGTTCCGTATCCGGTAGCTACCGTACGGGATACGGAAACCTAAAAATGATCCCTTCCATATCTCCTTACTAGGTGCTACACTGAAATTGTAGCTCATTCATTAGGTAACTAACACCGTACTGAAAGAAAGATGGCAGCATTATTATTTTTCTTTTTATGTAATCCGGTATTGGTGTCTGAGTCAGAGGGGCCAAAGCGCATGCCCCGACTAGCCAATATAACCTCCGAGAAGGTAGGTGCCATACCGGAGACTTCCCTGGATTGCTGGCTATACTGGACTAGAGGAGAACACAACCGAGGTTGCTATGCGGCCATCTTACATCCTGTAGTTTAGCAATTTACATCTGTAGCATATATCAGCTTGGGTGTTTTCTAACAGGCTTTGGAAGGTAGCTCGTGGGCGGTGCGCGAGCGCACGCCGCTCTCGCGGCTGCTGGGCGTGGAGCTGGCGCCGCGCGCGCAGCCCGGCGTCAGCACGCTGCTGCAGGACGCGCGGCCCGACACGCACTCGTACCGCGCCGCGCTGTGGTGAGGGAGGGCGCTTCCTGAATATTATCCAACAGAGTTAGAATAATGAAAGTAGCTATCCCAACTAACATTATGGTGTTAAGACAGCCGTTATAAGAGCTGTTTAATAGAGGCCCATTCTTATGCAGGTTAAGGCGACTAAGACGGAGGTTACACGCTAGGTTTGGCATCAGTTCAGTCCGTGACCTTGGTCACGACCAGATTGACGCCAGACTGACGCCAGACGTATAATGCATTCGAACTATCAGTCTGCCATCAGTCTAGTATCAAATTTTAAAATCCATTAGTCTGGTCCATCATTCCAAACCATCCATCCATCAAAGTAGATTAAACGGTCAGTCTGGACCATGGTTTAACCAGACTGATGGACTGAACTGATGCCTAACCTAGCGTGTAACCTCCGTTTAGGGGATATGACAGTCATATTATGACTCCCTTCTTATATTACTAGGTGGTTCACCAAGCTGCCCGGTTTGGTACCACCGCACTGAATGAAAGGTCGGTCGAAACGGCTATGTAAATAGTTTGTGTTTTCCGTCCAGTTCAGTGTAGCCGGGACGACCTAAGGGAGGCACTGACGTGGCACCAAGTTCGCACGGTGTTATGGGCTGACATCACGGATATTGTAGGTGGTGTAGCCAACCGTGTCAGTTTATATATAAAAAAAAAATACATATCACACACGCTGAATTCCGACAATCGGGGTAAGCAGAGTAATCGGTGTTGTGCTGCAAGAACTCTGGTCAATTACAGCACAACACCGACCACCACGTTTCGCAAAGTATTCGAACAAGATTCAATCGATCAAGCAGTAAGTTAGGCACGAAGACCCACCTGCTGCATGGCTCGGTGGAAGTACCGTGCCGAGGTGAGAGGTGGCGAGCCTGTCGCCCTTTAGCATGGCATCTTGTCCTTATCCCTTAGTCGCCTTTTACGACATGCGGGATGAGATGCAGTGGGGATATTCTTTTTAAGTACCGGCCCCACATGGTACTTCTTGAACATTATCCAACAAAGTTAGAACAATGAAAGTACCTAGTTATATGTACCGTGTGGGGCCGGCACTTAAAAATAATAGCCCCACTCCATCTCTCCCCGTGCATGTCGTAAAAGGCGACTAAGGGATAGGGACAAGGTGCCGCGCTAAAGTGCGACAGGCTCGCCACCTCTCACTTCGGCACGGTACTTCCACCGAGCCATGCAGCAGGTGGGTCTTCGTGCCTTACTTGCTGCTTGATCGATTGAATCTTGTTCGAATACTTTGCGAAACGTGGTACATCGGTGTTGTGCTGTAATATACCAGAGTTGTTGCGGCACAACGCCGATTACTCTGCTTACCCTGATTGTCGGGATTCAGCGTGTGTGATATATATGTATGTATGATGAACGGCTATTGGCGTATATAGAGGGGGGGCCGGGTGGGCACGGCCCACCCCAGAAGTGTCTGGTGCCCACCCCAGGATGTTGGGTTGCCAACCCAAAATTCTAGGGTGGGCACTTAAATAATTTCACACAAAAACACTTAAATAATCTACAGCTGAGGAATGAACATAAAATTCCATTTCCATCCAAGTAATCAAAATAAACACTTTAGAAACTTTCCGAAATCAATGGTCGAAATACGGCTCAACACTTCAAGTTCAAATTACCTACTTTTATGGCGTAGGTACATCGGATTTCGGCTTCATCGTGCATCGCTTTTCAGGGGCTAGGCCCACCTTGGAAAATAACCCTAGATACGCCAATGTGAACGGCACAGGTGCGGTGCGGAGTGGTCGCTCGTCACATTCGACGTGTACCTCTTCAGCTTCGTGCAGCTCGTCTCGGGCAGCCACCTGCTGGCCGGCTTTGTCGCTCTCTGCACTTGGAAGGTACGCTCGCACGCGCACCACTCACTCCATGCCATCACCGAACACATCCGGGCAGCATATTTCCAAAGTCTACTACGCGAGTTGCTCTGATTGGTGGAGTGACGAGTCTGGCTCCGCCTCCGGCACCCCCGGCGGACCGACTGAATCCGATATTCGTTTGGTCGCATATGTCATTTGGTGGCTCAGTGGTAGAGTGTAGGGTTTTTATTTTTTCGATCTCGGCCATGGGTTCGTGTCCCTTGTGCCAAAATTTGTTTTGTTTTGGTTTTTTTTTTTAAGCAATGTTGGGTGTTAAAATTTATGGTTATTTTTTTTTATAACCACCCAAGAAAACTTTATTTTCGGAAATACTTCCGAAATTTATAATTCCCGCCAAAGTTGAGAACGACCAATCAGAGCAACTCGCATACTAGACTTTGGAAATATGCATCCGGGCACATTGCTATTAGGAGAAGCTTTCAATCATATATCAATACTAATAATAAATCTGTAAGGGATGGTTATGGAGTAGGTTACTTTGTTTTATGTATGAGATACTGCGTTTGTAGACTCTAAGGGCCAATTGCGCCAACACGAATTTAACGATATACATCAGTTTAACTCGTTAAGCTAGTACCCGTTGACTGTGGGAACCGCGTTTAAATCCATAACTCGCTACTTAACTCTAAATTCGTGTTGGCGCAATTGGGCCTAAGTATGACACTCCTACTAAAACTTAATTGACGATTTTTAGAAATATTTTCTGTATGTATGTATGTTCCTCCATAACTCTTAAACCGATCGTCCGAATTAGATAAAACTTAGTACAAGCTCAGTTTACTATACGTGACACAGGATAGGTTATAATAAAATAAAATTCAGTTCCGGTTACGCTAGGATGACGCTCTCATACAAACATAATGGTTCCGCGCGCCGAAATAAAGGTAACGCAGGAACGCAGCTCGCCCTTCTCACTTACTTTCTTCTTTTCAAATACGAATTTCACGCCCCACTGCATTTCTCCCCATGCATGTCGTAAAAGGCGACTAACGGATAAGGACAAGATGCCGTGCTAAAGGGCGACAGGGTCGCCACCTCTCACCTTGGCACGGTATTTCCACAAGGTCATGCAGCAGGTCTTCGTGCCTAACTTACTGCTTGATCGATTGAATCTTGTTCGAATACTTTGCGAAACGTGGTGGTCGGTGTTGTGCTGTAACAGCACAACACGGGTTACTCTGCTTACCCCGATTGTCGGGATTCAGCGTGTGTGATATGTATGTAATGTGTGTATGTATTTTTTTTATGGAAACTGACACGGTTGGCTACATCACCTACAACATCCGTGATGTCAGCCCACAACACCGGGTGAACTTGGTGCCACGTCAGTGCTTCCCTTCGGTCGTGCCGGCTACACTGAACTGGACGGAAAACACAAACTATTTACATAGCCATTTCGACCGAACTTTCATTCAGTGTGGTGGTACATTACAACCTGGGTGGGTTAAACCCTACCACCTAGTAATTTAAGAAGGGAGTCAAATCCCTGACTTGCCTTTTAAGACATACACGGGGAGAGATGCAGTGGGGCTATTCTTTAATATTATTTAAGTATATTTTGTGTCTTACTTGCTGCTTGATAGGTCTTACTTGCTGCTTGATAGGCCTTACTTGCTGCTTGATAGTTGTCTTGTCCGTATACTGTGCTAAACGTGGTGGTCGGTGTTGTGCTGTAATTTACCAGAGTCCTTATAGCACAACACCGATTACTCTGCTTACCCTGATTGTCGGGATACAGCGTGTGTTATGTGTGTATGTATGTGTGTATTTTGTGTTGGTCAGGTGTTGCAGTTTTCCCGCCACGAAGCCGGCCGAAGGAACTTTGTAAACAAAACCAACATGGACCCTTCGTTCGTAGACTAACACCTCCCCCGCCGAGGATATACTGGGTCTAGGTAATAAGGATAATATTGTTTTATGTTTTTGTGTGGAATTTAATAAAAATATTGAAAGTGTAAGGTGTTTATTTTTTGGATACTTCCTTAATTTTATTCCAACTCTTGCCGACTCATATTATTATTGGTGGGTTTTTATCCGTCGTACGGGACCCTATTACTAAGCCTACGCCGTCTGTCTGTCTGTATGTCTGTCTGTCCGTCTTGAACCGTAATAGGTAGCCCGTTGAAATTTTCACAGAATATGTGATATTATGGCCGATATAAAAATATATAATAAAAATAAGAAAAAATAAAAAAAACACGTGGTCCCCAGTCCCCATATAAGTGCGGGATTAAAATCCTCATTATAATCTACCATTAGGAGTATGAAACATTTTAACTAATCATGAATTTTAACTAATATGAAGCACAAGCTGTGCCCGCGGCTCCGCCCGCTCTCACATTTCACCTCACTGCTAACCTATTTAGAAGAAGCATAAGCTATTTAGCGTGATAGTAAGTAGCCTATAATTGATGGGAAGAATCAAGCTATCCGTAGAATTTTGTTTTATTAAAATCGGTTCAGTAGTTCTCGAGTTATAAGCGGACAGACAGACACTCAGACACTCAGACAGAAAGCAGACGTTGGATTTTATTATAGGTAAGGAAGGAAAGGAAAGGATAAGGAAGGATAAGGATTACATAAAACACGCCATATAGATGGCTTGAGTGGCGCTGACCATGACATGGCGATACGGAACCCTCGGTGCGCGAGTTCGACTCGCACTTGGCCGGTTCTTAGGAATCCGTATACATAAGGAAGCCTATTCTGTCTATCTGTCTGTCTGTCCGTCCGTCAGTCTTACGACTGTATCAATATTACTTGTTATAATTAAGGGATCCTTACATACAAGAAACGTGCTAAGTAAGAATCGGTTAGTACATATTCACCCACAACTAAATAATAGATGGCGCCACAGTTAAGCCACAGCACTATAATCACATTAAGTTTGTCGCTTGTACGTATTACCGTTTTTACGATAGATAAAAAATTTAAAAAATAAGCGTTTTTTTATGTAAACCGGTATGGGTGGCTGAGTCAGATGGGCCAAAGCGCATGCTTAGACCAGCCAATATCACCTCCAAGAAGGTAGGTGCCATACCGGAGACTTCCCTGGATTGCTGGCTATACTGGACTAGAGGAGAACACAACCGAGGTTGCTATGCGGCCATCTTACATCCTGTAGTTTAGAAATTTACACCTGTAGCATATATCAGCTTGGGTGTTTTCTAACAGGCATTGGAAGGTAGCTCGTGGGCGGTGCGCGAGCGCACGCTCACGGCGGATAGGGTAGCCAACTGCTAGCTTCGGTAGGGTAGGACAGTCGGACCTAGAGATGGGATGGACGGACGGCTAGGGTCGCGTACGGTACGGAACCCTAAAATCCTACTCAACAGAGATTTTAGCGGCGGGTGACCGAGTGGTTTGGGCATCGGCTTCTGATGCGAGAGGTCCGCGGTTCGAATCCCGTCGGCGTGTACCAATGAGTTTTTTCTGACGAAAAAAATTTATGTGCATACCTACACCTGCTGCTTCACCGTTCGGAACCGGTGTAAAACTGTAGGTCCCTTCTCTTGCCCCTTACTAGGTGGTAGGCTCAAATTGTAGCCGACTGGGTTGGTACCACCGTACTGGGTGTAAGATGGCCGCATAGCAGCCTCGGTTGTGTTCTCCTCTAGTCCAGTATAGCCAGCAATCCAGGGAAGTCTCCGGTATGGCACCTACCTTCTCGGAGGGAATATTGGCTGGTCGGAGCATGCGCTTCGGCCCCTCTTACTCAGCCACACATACCGGATTACTTTCATAAAAAAAAAAAAAAAATTCAGTCCATTACGATATGAACCAGAGTCGCCGGATGGTAAGTTAGAAAAATTGTATTAGAGCGATAAACTAGCATTGGAACTATAAATCAGCAGAGACGGGCGCCCCGGTGGACAGGTGGAGCGTACCAAAGGGGGTGATTTAGTACAGGCGAGGGTCGCGGGAGGGGATTGAGGTTGATAATATCGCCGACGACTGTCGTGTCGGAATGAATCGCCGCACTTCTGTATTAGCTGGGTCAGGAGTGTTTTAATTGTGTGGCAAGTGCTGGGGAGAAGGTAACCACACGCTGTATCCTGACAACTTATTATTATAATTTTTTTTTTATGGAAACTGACAACAACACGGTTGGCTACATCACCTACAACATCCGTAATGTCAGCCCATAACACCGGGTGGACTAGGTGCCATGTCAGTTCTTCCCTTCATTTCGCGCCGGCTATACACTGAACAGGACGGAAAACACGAACTATTCACGTAGCCGTTCCGACCGACGTTTCGCTCAGTGCGGTAATACCAACCCGGCCGGGATAAACCCTACCACCTATTAAGGTAAGAAGGGAAGGGATCTACAGTTTAACGTGGAATCCGAACCACGGCCCCCCTTCAACGATCGAGCGGTCATCCATCCAAGTAGGTACTGACCGCACTCAGAGTTGCTTAACAACAGTCGACTGACCGCACCAATGATCAACCGAGCCTGACGAATTTCCTTATCCCTCGTCGACTTTTACGACATGCTTCGGGGAGAGATGCAGTGGGGCTATTCTTTTCAAATACCGACCCCACACGGTACAAAAGCATTAGGCACAGCAATTATCAAGCAGCCAGGCACGATAGCTCAGTTGTCTGTCAGCCTCGGTAGCTCGGTATCTCGTCAACCGTAATAGGTAGCCCGTTGAAATTTTCACAGAATATGTGTTACTAATGGTGGATATAACAACAAATAATAAAAAAAAGAAAATGTTAAAAATTAAGGGGGCTCCCATACAACGAACGTGCGAAAAATCGATTAGTTACGCTACTGAATAATAGATGGCGCCACAGGCTTTTATACATTGCATTGTTGAAAGACAAAAGATAGGCGGATATTATTGATAGCGGATAGATACGGAAACCTCCGTGCGCGAGTAAAACTCGCACTTGACAGATTTTTATAAGAAGTAGAGATAGAGATTGAGCGTTCATAACGCGAAGTACTCGAACTTAATTAATATCACATTTTTTTCTTACAAATACTGTGTGCCTATTTAGTAAAGTATGTTATGTTTCTAGTAGACGATGCCGAAATAAGCTGACGGGCACACAGATCCAGATTGTAGGTATGTTTCATGTGCTCGAGCACTATTATCGATGACAAGGTAATCTCACTAACGCTCTCTCATGTCATCGTCGCTGAAATCAAGTCTTCACGAAGCGGAGTCATACGTCTTGTTAGTCCCCTCCCCTCTCCCCGCGCCCGTTTCCCCACCCCCGCGCCCGTTTCCCCACCCCCGCGCCGCGTCTCCGAACAGACAACACAGTCCCCACCCACACCCGCTGCCCTCATAAATCATTGCCCTCACCTTTGTAGTGCGTTCGTCTCATGAGCGCGCTTAATCGACGTTAAACCGGTAGGCCCCTCCCCTTCTTACCTTACTAGGTGGTAGGGTTTATCCTGGCCCGGTTGATACCATCGGTTCGTGTTTTCCGTCCAGTTCAGTGTAGCCGACATGAAAATGAAGGGAAGCACTGACATGGCACCTAGTTCACCCGGTGGTATGGGCTGACATCACGGATGTTGTAGGTGATGTAGCCAACCGTGTCAGTTTCCATGAAAAAAAAAAATGTGCCACACCGGAAACTTCCCTGGATTGCTGGCTATACTGGACTACAGGAGAATACAACCGAGGCTGCTGCGGCCATCTTACATCCAGTACGGTGGTACTAACCCAGTCGGCTACAATTTGAGCCTACCACCAGTAAGGGGCAAGGGAAGGGACCTACAGTTTTACACCTGTTCCGAACGGTGAAGCAGCAGGTGTATTTTCGGATGAAACCGGGAAACGTCGAGGGAAATCTGCTTAAAACGAGATTACTGTTCTCGATTCGACTCTCAAACATTCAAAGGTTGACTGGGAGAAATTACCTAAATAAATTACTTATCCTTTGTTACTGTAAAATGTTTTGGAGCAATAAAGTATTTCTATCTATACCTATGTCTATTTCTATATAAATAATATATCTATGTTTCTTATTGTATATATGTAATTAATTATGTATATGTAAGGATTTATATTGATTGTATGTATCTTTGTACAATTTGTATATGTGCGTATTTATATTTCATACAACTGTTCCCTGTTTAGCACTGCATTGTCCGCCCCTACGTGTTTTCTACATAGGTTAGTTCGTAAAGAATGCCGCAACGCATTAACCTCGCCTTTTGTAACCTTTTTATGCAATGGTATACGTACAATAAAGTATAGTTTTTTTTTTTATGGAAACTGACACGGTTGGCTACATTACCTACAACGTCCGTGATGTCAGCCCATAACACCGGGTGAACTAGGTGCCATGTCAGTGCTTCCCCCTTTGATCGTGCCGGCTACACTGAACTGGTCGGAAAACACAAAGTATTTACATAGCCGTTTCCACCGACGTTTCATTCAGTGCGGTGGTACCAACCCGGGCGGGTTAAACCCTACCACCAAGTAAGATTAGGAGGGAAGAGACCTACAGTTTTACGAGGAATCCGAACCTCGGTCAGCCTCCAACGGTCAGCGGTCACCCATCCAAGTACTGACCGCACCCAGCGTTGCTTAACATTCAATAGCGACAGTTGACTGTCTGCACCACTGAGCTATCGAGGCTGACAACATAGGTATTTTCATTTCATTTCATCTATCTATCTATCTACTGTTTCTGAAATCGGCCTCAAGAATCTGCTTCCGTTTGCACAATCGCGAAGTAGAAGTACTCTGGGCTTCCTGACACTATTATTTTATTATTTTTAATATCATTCTTTTGCGGTGTCATTCTTTATTATAAAGGAACAAGTGGTGTGGGGTTGTCCGGGCCATCTTAGCGATATCACTTGACACGTCATTCCTCTCCTTAGTTCATAATGTAGATATGAAAAGCAAATGACAACAGAATTTGGGCAATATGGAAGCTTGAAAGATCTCGCCCTAGGACGCGATGGAACATTATTCAGGCCGAGGTGGGATTATTAAAATTCATTTCGAACAAATTTATAAATGTTTGTAACTTTATTTTTGCCTGCTTTTATAAGATTCTGCAGAACCGGTAAACTCGCTAACGCCCATATATTTCCCCTCAAGTACAGTCTCGGGTCCTTCAAAGATGGGAGTGAATAGGCACCTGTCAGGCCGGCACGGCATTCGAAATCCCCGCATACGACCGAATGTCCATGGGCGTCGTTAGACACCTCATGGGTGGCTCGGCGCCACATGTCGCGCTTACTATGAAAAAAAAAACTGACACGGTTGTTTACCTTACCTACAACATCCGCGATGTCAGCCCATAACACCGGGTGAACTAGGTGCCATGTCAGTGCTTTCCTTCATTTCATGTCGGCTACTGTACACTGTACTGGACGGAAAATACGAACTTTTTATATAGCCGTTTCGACCGAGGTTACATTCAGTGCGGTGGTACCCCAACCCGGGCGGGATAAACCCTACAACCTAGTAAGGTATGAAGGGAAGGTTTTACGTGGAATCCGAATCACAGTCAGCCTCCAACGGTCGAGCGGTTACTCATCCAATCCAACAGGCAATCCAAGTACTGACCGCGCCCAGGTGTGCTTAACAACACTCGACCGACCGCACCACTGAGCTACCGAGGCTGACAAAGCGTGTATTTTTCAACGTTTTTAGGGTTCCGTACCTCAAAGAGGATAAAACGGAACCCTTATACAATCGATCTCGTGCCTGTCTGTCTGTCCATCTGTCGCAGTTTATTTTTATGTTTTTGCTCTGTCGTAAAAACCGCAATGCTTACATTCGTCAAACTTGGTCTAATTATAGTGCAAACTCTAAAGTAAAAGAAAAATTATTAACACCTGCCAGTTATGTATGACTTGCACTTGGCTAACTAACTAACTAAGTGCCATTTTAGTGTCGGCTGTACAGGGCTGGTCGGAAAACATGAACTATTTTCATTTCATAGCCGCTTCGATCGACCCCCATTCAGTGCGGTTGTGCCAATCCAGACGGGTCACCAACAATGACAATGTCACCAGCCTTGACCTCATAGCCGAGACACTAGACGTTCGTACCAGGTGAGTTACAGACTTCCACTTCACGGGCCCAGACAAAAACAGCCGAGCGGCTGAACACTCCGCAGACAAAAGATGCTTTTGTTACACGCCCGAAGGTCGAGATCCAGTACTTAGGTCGTCTTGCCTCGAGAGTTTTCAGTCTTGATGGCTTGGCTGGGGACACCGGTCACAGAGCCTAGGGACCAGGGATGTTGCGGATATTCGCATCCGTATCCGTAAATGCGGAGCATCCGCATTGATTTTGACATCCGCATCTGCATTCGCATCCGCATTAAATCGATGCGGAACTCATGCGGATGCGGATGTAGTGCAGGTTGAGACTTGAATGAAATTGGGCGGAGTCCGCGAGTGGCGCGCGCTGCAATTGACCTGTGAATAGGAAGGAAATATGCTGTGCGACGGTGCAGTGCAGTGCTGACGACTTTGTTTTCCATTATTATTGCGTCATTTCATTCCGTCACGTTTCGTGTATGCATGCGTGTCTAAACACGCGCGACTGTCGGTCTAAAAAGGCAGCCAAGTTACTTTTCATTAAATACAATAGCCCAATCTTGAAATTTTCTTACTAAATGATTGATCAATAAAAGATAATAAAAGCATAATCTCTTTTATTCAAGGACTTAAACTAACCGGCTCTTCAAGCAATCTTGTTAACATCCGCATCCGCATCCGCATCCGCGGATGTGAGCGTCCAAAAATCCGCATCTGCATCCGTATCCGCGGATGTCAAATAAATCGCATCCGCAACATCCCTGCTAGGGACCACGCCACTGCTCGTATCTAAGTGCTTTTGTGCTGCTTCTGATACCTGATGGCGATCAGTAGGTAAAATCAATATTAATTATTCATTAATGCCCTTCCTTACCTATAATAAAATCCAACGTCTGCTTTCTGTCTGAGTGTATATATGTTTTTTTTTTTTTTTTTTATGGAAACTGACACGGTTGGCTACATCACCTACAACATCCGTGATGTCAGCCCATAACACCGGGTGAACTTGGTGCCACGTCAGTGCTTCCCTTCGGTCGTGTCATGTCTGTCTGTCCGCTTATAATTCGAGAACCACTGAACCGATTTTAATAAAAAAATAATCTACGGATAGCTTGGTTCTTCCCATCAACTATAGGCTACTCATTATCACGCTAAATGGCTTATGAGGTTAGCGGAGAAGTCAAATATGAGAGCGGGCGGAGCCGCGGGCACAGCTAGTACATCATAATATATATGTAAAACATAGTATAAGTATGTACCCTATGTAAGAGTTCATGTGTATTACAATATTTATTTTACTTTAATATTGTGTAAATTACCATTATCACATACATTAATGCAACATCACAACATTAGGTACCACTAGACTATAATATCATAGTACCGCCAGACTACATAACAGTGCCACTCCTCCTTGGTGCCACCAGACTACATCACAGTACCACCAGACTACATCAGAATACCACCAGCCAAAATGACAATACCACCAGACTACATCACAGTACCACTAGAACCAGTACCACTGCTGGTGGTGCGGTGCTGGTAATTTTTTTATTTTTTTTATTTTTTTTATTGATAGCGCGACATATGGCGCGAGTCACCCGTAAGGTGTCTAACGACGCCCATGGACATTCGTCGTACACGGCGGTTGCGAATCTCGGTTGTAATCTCGCAGACGAGGGTTCCTCCGATGCGTTCCGGATCTCGGCGGTCGTGTCCGTCGTGTCTTCTTATCTTGAGCGGCGCTATGACTGTATACATACCGGATTACATAAAAAAAAATACTATTGCGTCCCAAAGCTGAAATTAAAAAAAAAATTTTTTTTTATTCGAATTTCATGCTAAAGTTGTACGTAATTTTTCATCAAAGATGACACAAACATGTGGATTGTAGAAATTGATGGATATTTTCATAAACGTTAAAAAAAATGTGTCTCACGTGGAGATCATATTATCAAGTCGAAACGTAAAAATTGCATAGGTACCAATAAAACAAGGTTCACAAAGGACCAGTTAAATATCAGTTCACTGTACCTATTCCATTGGGAAACATGCTATATACATGCAAATTAGGCTTTAGAACCGATCGTCCCTAGCGCAGTGCTGCACTGCCTAATGCGACCAAATGTAATGCGAAGTATCGCCCGATGCAAATGCACTTTCAGCGTCGATGTCGATGCATCCGCGCCCCGCCCCGCCCCGCCCCGTGTGATGCACAGTGGGGCGGCCTCGCGGCGCGGCAGGAAACAATATCGAGATTGATTTTCTACGTACATTTGATGGATTAGTGAGGCAAATGGAAATTGAAGACTTTTATTATTTGTACGTGTTTTTGGGTCAGATTTAAGATACATTTTGTATGGAAGCTGCTTCCGTGTTATTTATTCGTTGCTTTGAGTGCGTACGAACGAGCTCTGGCCGTAACCTTTACTGTGATATGATAACGCTCATCCTGGCATGTCAATACAATCAAATAAATAAAGATAAAACATTTTATTAATTAGAGTTTTTTATTTATTAGTTTCATTCGACAAAGCAAAAAGATGTTGTAACGTTTAATTTAATAAAAATTTTAAAGTAATTTTAAAAAGGAAAAGCCCATCCAGAGCTAATTCCTCTTTGCCCTAGGGAAACCACCAAATATTATATTATTGTTGGAAATTTGTTCTCCTTTCTCTGCTTAGCGCTGTATTCGTAGGCTGGCACAGCTCTGGGCACACTACGCTTAAAGCGTAATGTGCCCAGAGCTTCGTGCCAGCTGTCGCTCTGTCCGCAGACTCTCAGCCGCGGAAAGAAAAGGTATCAAATTACTCAACCTGTGTAGCTCGATGGTGAAGCTAAAACAGAGGTAAACAAAGTCAAAAAAGGTAAGCAACATTGCGCGGTCGGACTTTGGATGAGTGACCGACTGTGAATCCGATTGTTGAGGCTGGCCGTGGTTCGAATTCCACGTAATATTGCAGGTTCCCTTCCCTTACGTTACAAGGTTTGGCCCTTCCGGATTGGTAACACCGCACGGGACACACATACTATTTCTGTCACACACAACGCAGTAGGTAGGTACTTGCTTACTCACGTATGCTCTGTCTGCTTCAAATAGAATGCATTCCGACCATAATGTTAGCAACAAGGTAATCTATAGGTATTTTTCTTTATTTTTGAATTTCTTATGATTTTTTCAGGGTTCCGTACCGCACGAATACGGAAGCCCATTCCTAAGCTTACGTCGTCCGTCTGTCCGTCCTGCCTTTAAGGGGGCTGGCCTTTTTGAATCGTAATAGGTAGCCGGTTGAAATTTTGACAAAATATGTTTCCTTTGGCGGTAATACTAACAAAAAAAAAAAAATAAATAAAAAGAGCAGTATTAAATTAAGTTAAAAGATACCTAGTTGAAATCCACTTTCCACATACAAGAAACGTGTTTTATTTTCAAAAAATTTTTGGTTTTACTCTTTCGTAAAAACGATTACTCGTATATATTCAAGAGTGGGATTATAGTGCAAACTCTAGTTAGTTACTTTTGACACTTGTAAACATGATTTTAATTGTATTTTGAAAAAAAATATATTGGTGTGGAAGTGATTTTTATTAGAAATTTTTAACTAATAATAAAAACCGGCCAATTACGTGGTGGTACGGAACCATCGATGCGCGAGTTCGACTTACAATTTGCCGAGTTTTTTTTATGACAGTAGATATATGTTTATATATATTCTTTATTGAACACCAATTTATACAAATTACGCACAATAGCTGAGCTTAAAATTCCATGATAGGCATATCACAATAGCGTTTCTATAAATTATTTTCATGAACCCACCGTATATTTTTCGGCGCAGAGTCCGACAGACAACGCCACAGTGTGCCTCGTTAGTGGGGCAGGCAGGTCTAATCGCGCGGCGTTTGCCGACCGACGTCCGCCATTATAGTATCTCTATAATTCCTTACCGACTGGAGGAAATTGCGTTCTACAATAATTATGCCGGTCCAACAGATACCTCGCCGTCAGGGGAGTATTTCGTAATTACACCGAAGGTCCGTTACTGTCCCTTTTGCCGCCGCCCCTTTATTTTAACCGGTGTAAAACTGTAGGTACCCTTGCCCCTTACTAGGTGGGAGGCTCAAATCGTAGCCGACTGGGTTGCTACCACAGTATTCGATCTAATATCCTCCACACACGATGAGTTGGATTACGTCCAATGGAGTCGCGGCGTCATGGATTTTGAAAAAATTGGAAATTCAAATTATTCCGTCACTCCACGCAATCCAAGTGAGATTTCACACACACGGTGACTTTCTTGCGTTTTTGGAATCAAGCGTTGGAATCACGTGGAGTCGCGTCTCCGTGTGTGGCCACCTTAAGATGTTCGCATAGCATAACAGTCTCGGCTGCGTTCTCCTATAGCCTAGTATTAGCCAGCAAATCCAAAGAGAAGTCATCCAAAGGAATGTATGGTACCTAACTTCTCGGAGAACATATTGGCTGGTTGGAGCATGTGCTTTGGCCCCTCTGACAAGACATATTTTAGGATTTCGTAGCCAGCGACGCTGGCAGGGCCTTTTAAAATCAGTCAGGTTTCTCTTCATCCGTACGTTTGTCTTTCACAGCCTGTTGCTCGTAATAGGTTTGAGGTATCTTTTTGAAACTTGGAATGTTTAATCAATTCTCGGGAGGTAACAAAATTTGACGTGTAAAAAATGTCAGGGGTCGTTTGATGACCACGAAAGATAAAAATATGAAATATTTTACGAGAGATCGATGAAAATATCTTTCAAAGTCTAGATACTACTAGTACTAGTACTAGTACTAATACTAGTAGTATTTAAAAATAAAATCTATAAAAAGTTATAGTAAGGAATGTGTCCAATATTAAAAAAAAATTTGACAAAAACATTTTTTTAAAATTATTTCAAATTTGTATTTTAAAAATTACAGAGAAAATAGCATTCTTATGAGGACAAAACCGCGCGGTGCGGTGCGGCGCGGAGGCTGCGTGCGCGCGAGGTGAATGGCAGAAATACGGAGCACGAAGCAACCGCGCAAGCACTCATTATGCTTGCAAGAAGGGAATAGCTACGGAACCCTCTGCGTGTGAAGAACGTTCGCACTTAAAAAACTTTTTTTGAAACTGAAAATGAATATATACTTTATTACACAAAAGAAAGTGGCAAAATGCAACCTAAATACATTCTCTGGCAGTCATGCTTGGGATGCCTGGGTATGATGGTTTTTTCTATTATGAATAAATGTTTTTCCTTGAAATTATCTAACATATTTTCCGTATTTGGTTTACTGACTCGTGTTTGTACTAGACTTTTCCTGTGGCTACTTGCTGCAAAGACATAATAAATATTGTAGGTAAAGGAATAATAGAAATAATGAATAAATAAATTCGTCACATATTTTCCGCCCTATCTAAATACGCCTCTGTCGGCTGCTCCCAGCGCCGCTGATCTGTTAATTAAACGTCGATCGCTCCAGCTTCTTTGCGAGGGTTTCGAACGAACGGTTACCCAGTCAGTAACCAGCGAGGCGAGGCTGGGCATCGGCTTCTCTTACGAGCGGTCCGAGGTTCGAATCCAACCGGCGGGTACCAATGAGTTTTTTTCTGAAAAAATTACGCGCATATCGTCTTATCAACAGTTTGTTCGTCTACCTTCATAAACTGTTGGCGAGCCCATGTGAGAGGGATTTAGTAATTGTGTTGGATTTCGTTAAGCGTTCCCTATCCCTTATCCCTATCACTTAGGATCCTACCTAAGTGATAGGGTTAATTTGTGTCGTATTAATTGGTTGATAAAGAATATATACATACATACATTATAGTAAGGGGCCAGTGATGGGTCCTACAGTTTTACACCGGTTCCGAACGGTAAGCAAAATGCATGCATGTTTTTTTTTCAATAAGAATAAATAATTGGTGAATGTTCGCCGGACTCGATCCTACCTAGCCTAGGACCTTACATAGGATTAAGGGTTCGACGCCAAGTATTTTGTCACCATACCACGAATTCCAGCCATAACATATGAAGCTCGTACGGAATTTAACAAAACCGAACGAGCAATATTGAATTACAAAGTTGTTGAGCGTATGCCACTGCTCACACACACCGTACCAATATTGTGTTCGACTCGACGACAAAACTTCACGCAGGCTTCGCTCGCCTGCTCCGTCTTCTTGCTTAGCTTAGAGTAGCTGTTCTCGCTGCTTAGCGCATTAACCGTGTGTGTGAGGAAATGGCAGAGAAAACCCCATGCAAATTGGTTGAGTAGTTCTGCAGTTATAAACGAACATAGAATCGACGACGGCGCATCGCTTCAGATAATAAAGTTAAGAAAATTATAAAAAATATTTTGATATCCTCTAAGCTAGTGTTTTTCAATGTGTAGTGTTCCACAAGGGTCGCGACCCTTGTGGGGGTCGCGAAGCCTTATTCGCGGGGCCGCTGGCAAAAGGATAAAGGCAAGGTTTTACACTACAATAAAACACTATTGACACAATTTCAGTGAGAAGGATGGACCTGTTTTTTTTTTTTTTATGGAAACTGACACGGTTGGATACATCACCTACAATATCCGTGATGTCAGCCCATAACACCGGGTGAACTAGGTGCTATGTCAGTGCTTCCCTTCATTTCGCGCCGGCTACACTGAACTGGACGGAAAACACGAACTATTTACATAGCCGTTTCGACCGACGTTTCGCTCAGTGCGGTGGTACCAACCCGGCCGGGATAAACCCTACCACCCAGTAAGGTAAGAAGGGAAGGGACCTACAGTTTAACGTGGAATCCGAACCACGGTCAGCCTCCAACGGTCGGGCGGTCACCCATCCAATAACTGACCGCACCACTGAGCTGCCGAGGCTGACGATCCCTTAGTCGACTTTTACGACATGCGACGGGGAGAGATGCAGTGGGGCTATTCTTTTTAAGTACCGACCCCACACGGTACAATGTACCTGTTTATTATGTCTGGGATGTTTTTGTTTATTTATTATACTGTCTGGGATGAATATAGGTACCAAAATACAGAAAATCATTTTTTCTGTCTATGGCCAAGGGGGTCGCGAGGAATTTTCAACCTGTAAAGGGGTCGCGTATTCAAAAAGATTGAAAAACACTGCTAAGCCATATTAAATGATAGGCAAAAAACTTAAAAAAAAAATCTTTTAATATAATATAAAAACAATTTTTATATTGCCCCACCCCGATCGCAATTTTTTTTTGCGTATGTATAAACTGATCTTTGTGTTTTACAGAATAAACTATTTTGATATAAAGTAAAATTTTGGAGGACTAGCCGTTTAAATGTTACGGGGCTGTGACTTACAGACAGACGGACGGACGGACGGACAACGAAGTGATACTATGAGGGTTCCTTTTTTACCATTTTGGTACGTAACCCTTAAAAGATCAATCACCAATTAGCGGTACAATGACATACATATTTACAGATTCGCTTTATAAGATGTGTTCGATGAATAGGGGTGTAGAATTTAATCGCTGGAGAAGCAATTAACCTCAAGAGGTGTAGCGGTACAAAGATTGAAAGCCAGGGTTTATTTTAATTAATATCGAAATGAAAAATTGTCCCGGTCTCAATTTATTTTATAAAAATGCGACACTCTTTCGAGATTTTTGTGAAAATTTAATTAAAATGTAAGCTGTTAAAATGATTCGTTTTCTGGCGGTTTGGTGTAGGTGTGGTCTGAGAGCTGCTTTTCACATTTCAGATGAGAGCTTGCTGTCAGTACCTACAGGAAAATTAAATGAATACCTATTTACTTATCAAATGCTTATGACTCTGAAGAAAACATCTAGTGCAGGGCTTCTCAACTTTTCGTACGACTTTCTAACCTGATTCAGCCTTAAAGATTGCATTGCTGAACGGAACAAAAGAAAAATGATGACCACCATACTGAATATATTATAATGTACAGGTTGTCCAAGGTTCGGTCAGGAATATCTAAATGATCCATCGTATATAATCTAATAAACACATTAAACAAAGAAAAATGGTTCTACCTTTACTAATTTTCGACATATGAATTTTCAAAGTTTTAATTTTGCTAAATCCAACCTTGGACACCCTGTTATGGTTTCCCTATATGGGGCTCCGCCTTCGGCGTCTCCTTATTTACTTAGTTTCTTCTAAAACGAGAAGGTTTATCATTAACCTGAACGCAATTCGGCCTTTGGCCTCGCCCTTAATGATTTAATTTCTTCTTTTGAAATACGAATTTTACGCTAGCGAAGCCGCGGGCAAAAGCTGGTACTGAATAAATAAGCAACTGGCGTATATGCGAGTAAATAGTTACCTACATACATACGAGTACCTTACGCTTACACATTTTTGTACTCGCGGCTACAACGAATTTATTCGACAACAAAATTTACTCCAGAACATTTCTCATGAAAATTGTTGTTTATTCGTCTTCATGATACTTAAGTAAGTTCCTGCGTACCTGCTACTAGGAGCGGGGCGGGGCGGGGCGGGGTGGAGCAGGGCGGTAGCTTGGCGGAGGGGGATTGGCGGGGGAAGCCCTCAATGCAAATTGCGCCCTACATTATAATCTCGGTGAGATGGCTTCACCACCATAGCCAGCCCTGGACTAAGATACTGATCAATCTTACCTGGACTAAGCGGCTAAGCTCAAGCGGCAGTGGGCTGGGCAAGTCAGTAGGTGAGACGACGACGACGACGACGTACGACGAGTACGACGCCACGTGGTGGAGTAACCGTATACAGCGTGGCGGCGCGGACAAGAAAACGGAGTGCGGGAAGACGGATAGAATGAAGTCGAATAAAAGAATAGCCCCACTGCATCTCTCCCCGTGTATGTCATAAAAGGCGACTAAGGGATAGGTATAACGTATAACTCCCTTCTAATATTACTAGGTGGTAGGGTTTATTTAACCCGCCCGGGTTGGTATCACCGCACTGAATGAAAGGTCGGTCGAAACGGCTATGTAAATAGTTTGTGTAATAGTGTGTGTTTTCCGTCCAGTTCAGTGTAGCCGGCACGACCGAAGGGAAGCACTGACGTGGCACCAAGTTTACCCGGTGTTATGGGCTGACATCACGGATGTTGTAGGTGTCATTGGTGATGTATCAGTTTCAATCGTGTCAGTTTCCATAAAAAAAAAAGACGACCCACCTGGTGGGACGACGACATGACATGTACGTCGGCGGATGCAATGGTTCCGTACCGCTGGAAGGCCGAAAGGACTGGAGCAAATTGGACAGGCTTACGTCCAGCAGTGGATGTTTACACGCTGACCTGACAAATCGTGTACCAATGAGTTTTTTTTCTGATGGAAAAATTTACGTGCATACCTACACCTGCTGCTTCACCGTTCGGAATCATCGTAAAACTGTAGGTCCCTTCCCTTGCCCCTTACTAGGTGGTAGGCTCACATTGTAGCCGACTGAGTACCACCGTACTGGATGTAAGATGGCCGCACAGCAGCCTCGGCTGTGTTCTCCTCTTGTCCAGTATAGCCAGCAATCCAAAGGGAAAGTTCCGTTATTGCACCTATCTTCTCGGAGGTGATGTTGGCTGGTCGGGGCATGTGATGTGGTCTTTCGTACTCATAACGGTGATGGAATATTGCAGTCATCTTTGATAGGGTTCCCTTGAGTACCTTATTTCAACCTTGGATTCTATTTAGCGACGAGCCATTCGCCTCATTGGTGACTCTGTACTCACAAAGGACCTTCAACCTCTAATGCACAGACGTATCGTTGGGTCATTGAGACTGTTTTATCGGTACTATTATGACTGGCTATGGCTACTATGACTACTATGACTACTACTATGGCTGCTCTGACGAACTTGCTTCCCTTATCCCTCCTCCTCCTGTGCGCCTTCCCCAAACCCACCATACTCTCGCGGAACATCCCCTTGTAGTCGACAGAAGAGTTCTTCGAACTGCACGATTCTCTAAATCGTTCTTGTGCCGCACTGCAAAGGTGTGGAACGGGCTCCCAGGGAATATCTTTCCCCACTTCTACAATCCACGGATCTTCAGATCGCGGGTTAATAGCCTTTCCCCAGCGACATTAGTCCACCTCCAAGCCGGACTGGCACTTCCTCGGGGGTGAAATTGGCTGCGCCTGAGGTTGCGGGGAGAGCCACCCAGTTGCGTAGAAATAAAAAAAAACCATGAATTACATTAAAAAAATGCTAGTAAATTCCCCGCCACTGGATATTGTGTGCCCTCCCTGGCATCTCACGAAGGCTCTCGCGCTCTCTATCTCTGTATAAGCGAGGGCAGGAAGGAAAGGGAGATTCATAGCGCCGCCATTTGCGTCTGGAGCGCAAACTTTCAACACTTTTGCTGAGTTTTCGGTTAGCGGAGCTCACCGCTGAAGACAGTATGGAGAGAAAATATGTGGAAGTCTGTTGCTTTGTTGACTATTTGTTTGATTTTGTCTGAATGCACCTACAGTCAGTAAGTCAGTGTGTAAGCGTCAACTGCTGGACATACGCCTCTCCAATTTTCCTCCAGTCCTCCCGGCCTTCAGCGATACGGAACCACTGCTTTCCGCCGACGTACTTGATGTCGTCGTCCCATACACATCGTCGTCACATACAGTGCACCATGCTACTCGTATTATTAACTACCTTATTATGTACGTTGTACCACTGTAGGTCCCTTCCCTCGCACCTTACTTGGTCGTAGGCTAAAATTGTAGCAGACTGTCTTAGTACCTAGCAACATAGCTATATTGAACTGTACAGTATTGAATGTAAGATTTTGCCGTCGGCAGCATAACAGGCGCGGCTGTGTTCTCCTCAAGTCCAGTACAGCCAGCAAGCCAAAGAGAAGTCTCCGGTATGGCACCTACCTCCAATGTACAGTCTGGGTTCCTTCAAACATAATGTGAAGGTGCACCTAGCCGGCCGGCATGGTATTCGCAGCCCCCGTAAATATCCGAGTACCGTGTAGGGCCGGTACATAAAAATAATAGCCCCACTGCATCTCTCCCCGTGCATACCGTAAAAGGCAACTAGGGATGAGGACAAGATGCCGTGCTAAAGGGCGACGGGATAGCCACATCTCACCTTACCACGGTCCTTCTACCAAGTCATGGAGAAGGTGGAGCTTCGTGCCTTGCTTGCTTGATAGTTATCTTATCCTAATGTATTGCTGAATGTGGTGGTCGGTGTTGTGCTGTAATTTACAAGAGCACTTGCAGCACAACACCGATTACTCTGCTCACCCCGATTGTCGGGATACAGCGTGTGTTAGATATTATACTCATAATATGTTTACACATATTAAATTTGCAACTACCCACATTCATTCATTTACTTCACACCACACACCTGAAAAGGTTGGTTGAAAAAAACCTCTTCAAGGTGTAAGTCCTACTTTGCACTCCATGTACCTCTATTTATTATTTATTCTTTATTATTTATTCGTCATTCGTATGGTAGTACACTACGCTTGAATTTGTCCTGTTTAGTTTTTAAAATCCGGTCCGATTACACCCACAAAGAAGAGCCGGCAAGAAACTTCGCTGGGTTTTTTTTTAACGTCTTAGATTACAATACAATGTGACTAGCTACACAATAGACACCGCTTTACAGTGTTAAGATACAGTTTGAGAGCTAGAATAACTATACTTTAAGCTTTGTGTATAGAGTAAGAATAACTATGATTCATTGTGTAATGTTTATTGTAAAATATTTGTGGGGCAATATTATCATTTTCCCTTAAAAATCCGGCCAAGTGCGAGTCGAACTCGCGCACCGAGGGTTCCGTATCGCCATGTCATGGTTAGCGCCACTCACGCCATCTGAAATGAAATGAATGATTTATTATAATAAACGTTGTTTATGAAATGCTCCATATTAGTTAAAAGTCATGATTGGTTAAAATGCTTCATACTCTTTTCGGTAGATGGCGCTCGCGCATACACTTTTTAGTTTCTTCTATGGGAACCCCGTGATTTTTTTACTTTTTCTTATTTTTATTATTTGTTGTTATATAACACATATTCTGTAAAAATTTCAACGGGCTACCTATTACGGTTCAAGAGATACAGCCCTCGGACAGACGGACGGACAGACAGACAGATAGACGGCGTGGGCTTAGTAATAGGATCCCGTACCGGATACGGAACCCTAAAAAATATATCATATACGTACCAACCAACGCACCATTAAATACTTCATCCCACCTAAAGAAAACATTTTCATTCAGATCAAAGGCTCGCAGGTACTCGTAGTAGCCCCCCCCCTGACGAGGCCGTTAATTATTAAGCGAGTAAAAATTTCCTCCCCCGCCGGAAGTTCGACGGCGTAATGTCCGTAGATGGCGCTCGGAGTGCTGCAACAAAATGGCGACTTCCGGTTCATCGAGTCGAGAGCGCGCGCGCTTCCGGGCGCAGGAGGAATGTAGAGTATTTTTAGGATTAAGATTTTTGAAAAAAAAAAGGTTCTCGCACGACGGATACGGAACCCTAAAAAAGGAACCCGGTTACAGGCGGCTCCGAATGGATTGTCTGACACAATGTTTGGCGCTTCAGTGTCATTTGGTCCGGCATGTTGATTTTAGGGTTCGAACGGGACAAGTCATCGTTCGGATTCCAGGTTTTTTTTTTATCGAAACTGACACGGTTGGCTACATCTCCTACAACGTCCGTGATGTCAGCCCATAACACCGGGTGAACTAGGTGCCATGTCAGTGCTTTCCCCTTTGATCGTGCCGGCTACACTGAACTGGTCGGAAAACACAAACTATTAACATAGCCGTTCCAACGTAAAACTGTAGGTCCCTTCCCTTTTTACCTTACTAGGTGGTAGGCTTTATCCCGCCCGGGTTGGTACCACCGCACTCAATGAAACGTCGGTCGAAACGGCTATGTAAATAGTTCGTGTTTTCCGTCCAGTTCAGTGTAGCCGACATGAAATAAATGTATGCACTGACATGGCACCTAGTTCACCAAGGTCATGGATGTTGTAGGTGATGTAGCCAATCGTGTCAGATTCCATAACAAAAGTCAATACCATATATGGTCAATACAAGAAACGAGTACGTTTTTTGTTTTGCTCTATCGTAAAAACAATATTACATACAAGCGTCAAACTTGGTGTGATTATAGTGCGAGCACTATAGTAGCAAACCAAAAACAATAACAAAGCATTGACCTCTTGAAGTCAGCATGTGCCTTCAATTCATTTCAATTCAATTCAATTTATTGGTTCAATTGAGTATTTTTTACAGTGTAACAGACAATGTAGCACTTAATACTATAGAATATGTAATTTTTTCTATTTTAAAGTGGTTTATAATTTGTATACAATTAAATTATGTGAGAGAGAGAGATATTTTGTAAACAAAATTAAAATTTAATTTAGCCTTCTATAGTTGTCATAAAATTTCTTAAACAATAATAATTTAAAACATAGTCACAATAAACATAAAATCGATTAAAATACATGAACTAAAAATTCATTAATACTATAAAATATGTCTTCTAATAAAATAGATTTTACAGATTTTCTAAATCGTGGCAGCGGTAGGGTTCTCAGTTCATGTGGTAAGTGATTATAAAGTTTAATCTTTAAGTTTAATCTTCCACAGGTCGTTTTCGCTTCCTCCGCTCCAGCTCCATTGACCTCTTGAAGTCAGCATGTCGTCGCTCCAGTTCGGGAGTTGTCTAAGTCACATTTTCAGCGAAAATGAGCTTTAAATGCAGAAATATGCAGAAAAATCTGCTGAATCAACCTGCATTTAAATTAAATTTTTCGCTAAAAATGTGACTTAGACAACTCCCGAACTGGAGCGACGATGTATATTATATTTTATAGGAACACTTTGTTGACGGACGGACAATAAAGTGATCTTATAAGACTTCTGTTTGTTACTTTGAGTCACGGAACCCTAAAAAATTGCCGTCACATAATGACACTAAAATTGCCCTTCAAGGAACACTGTTGCGACTGCCAACCTGCGACTATCACTCCTGTAGGGCTATTACGAGTTTCGCTACGCCGCCGGCTACGCCGAAGTTGTAGCGTGCGTAGAGAGCGTAAGCGTCTGCGCGGAAGCGAATGCGATAGATTTGCGAACTCGCTTCCGCGCAGCGTAACGTACGCTACACCTCGGCGTAGCCGGCGGCGTAGCGAATCTCGTGATAGCCCTGCAGATCCTGCTGCGAGTGCAACTGTTGAGGCGGAAGTAAATCGAAGCGACACTCTAAAGCGAGTATACGCGGTAGGGGTAGTGCGGGGTGGTCGGGGTAGTCCGAGGTGGTCGGGGTCTGTCGGGGGTGGATAGTGGAGCGCGGATGTGCGTTATGCAACTACAAAGTGCTTACGGTGCACTTTCAAGGACTCCCGACTATTGGTTTTTCACCGAGTGCGATTTGATTCGGGGCAGAGTGAAATCGGATAAGGCGCGTTATTCCATTCGGCAAGTTGGTGGAGTGTTCGGCGCTTATGCGGATTTGGGAGGCTGGTTGAAGTGTTGCAGTGTTTCGTTGCCCTAGCAACCGGGACGTATTTCTGCATGAAACTGGAAAGTTTTGTACAGACGGACAGACAAGTGATCCTACCCGACTTTTCCTCTTTTGAGGTACGGAACCATAAACATTTTAATAAATTGCTCACCCTGACTTGTGTTATAATTTGTTTTAAAAACAATCATAGATCTCATGCATTACATGACATTCGGGTACATTGAAAATTACTTTTAGGGCGTATTCAATATATAAGAAATATGTCAAATTTTGTAAAATTGACAAAAATTGTCAAAAATTTAAAACAATTAAATAAAATAATTACAATTCTTAATTTTCAAGTACATGCACACACGAAAACTATTTTAACTACTTACACGCAAGATAAAGACGACTCGCGACTCGCGTAACGGAAAATAAAAAAAACTCGTAACTCCCAAATGTTTAACTTTTTTCAAAAGATCAAAAAAATATCCCCAGATATTGAGTCAATCTACAATATAAAAATATAACAGTTTAAAATATATATTTAGAATGTTATGTTTAAAAGTGCCCTTTTTAAACCCACGGCAATTTTAAGCGTTATTTTTGCGATTTTCTCAAAAACTCTCAAACTTTTTTTATTATTTTTCACCATCTTGTAGCCCTCGTTAACACGTGTCATTTGACACCGTAAATACTCACGTAGCCTTACAACTCACGACACCAGGTCGAATTCGCACTCTCGCTGGAAATCCGGGACTATAACTGAAGCGATCGAAAAGACATTTTCAATGTCAAAAACACATATTTGCCTATTCGAACCTACTTCGTCGCGCTTGGAAGATTGTCGTACGCTATGTGCAAAAGCTCGTTCAAAAGTGCAATTTTAAAGTAATATTCGAAAAATATGCCGCAACATTTCCCAGTTCCAGTAGAGTTCTCCGGCGCTTACAGTGTACACAATTTCCTGCAAATTTATTGCGTTTATTCTGCAACAGTTCCCTCCATACATTCCCTCCTGACATGTAGGTAGATAATATTTCCGGCCTGAGTGCTTTCCATTTAGAGGCTAAATTGTTTTAATTTCGCGAGCGGCTCCTAGATGGCGTTCTCAAATATTTGCAAATGGTGTAACGGCGTATCTTACACGGAGGGGACATTAATAGGGTGCCGAAGGAAAGTGCCGCCTCTCTACGACGCGCCTACAACCAACTACCTCCAATTATCTTGAAATAATTCTACTAAAATGCTTGAGATTGATATAAGCTCATACTCGTACGAGTATTTGTGTATGAGAATTTATTATAAAATTAACATATTCCTATCTTTCCTATCACTTTAGTGGCAATTTTCGAAGACAAAACACATTTGAAATGGCCTAATTTTTGACGCGATAACGTCACGTCTTATAAATTGATGAACACCGGCTGCACGCACGAAAAAGTGTCACGTTCCATCTGAGCCTGTGTGTGCAGGCGAGAGCGCGTAACGAGCGATAGAGAGGCACAATCGGCCCAAGCGTCGGCTTGTACACATTTATCTCTCTGGTTCTAAAGTACCAGGGCAGCAGACGATGGGCAGTATGACGTTATCACGTAAAACTATCGTCCGTAAACCGACTTTACAGACAACCAATTTTTTTTAAACATAAATCCATGTAATGTTTTTTTACTTTTTGAATGTTATTCCATAAACGCCCAAAATAAGTAATTTTTAGGGTTCCGTATCCGTACGGGACCCTATTACCATAGTAAAAGGAGATTTTCAACTATGCTATCACTAAGCCTACGCCGCCGTCTGTCCGTCCGTCCTACTTTAAAATAAAGAGCTATCTTTTTTTTAATGAAACGGTTGTCTACATCACCTGCAGTTCGTCAAATCGCTGGTTGCGTGTGCGTGCCAGTGCCTGGCGAAGCGCCTGCATTACGATCATTGGTTGTTCGCCGCAGCGAACACTGTTCGTTCGTCGTAGCAAACGTAATGCTCGTTCGCCGTAGGAAGCTGGGCACTTGTGCGATAAGAAGCTCCCACGTCTAAGAGTACGTGCAATAAGCCGAGAGCGACTCGTGCTGGCTAATTAAAACTTAACAGCACTTTCTTACTCTCTCCGCGCGCACGCGTGAGGAGCCTTGAGAGATCTACTCTCGTGCACATTCAGTTTTACGCGAATGTGATACGGAGCAGATCTACTGTTATTCGATCGTGCGTGAACAAAGACATGTTGAACATTTAACTTATTTTATAGAAACCTGCATGGGTGCCTGTGCCGTGGGACTACTGGTGCAGCTGACAGAGACAAATTCACCTGTTCTCGCGAAACCGCGCTTAGGCCTATTCTACACGTGCGATTATTCGCCGTTGGAAAATCGCTCGAGAATCGCGGCAGACACAAAGGATGCATTCTAAATCAAATCAAATCAAAAGTGTTTATTTCTCAATGCACATGAATTACAGCAATGCACATACAACTTATATCTAATTTGTGATTTGAGAAAGAGGCCTAGGCGCAGCTTGTGGCACTACCCTTGCAGTGCCGCTGATTTTAAGCCTATCCTAATAAGAATATAGAGACAGGAACTAAATTAACAATATAATTTTTAAATAAAATAATGTTTATAATATTTGTATAAAATTACAGAAAATTAAAATTTAAAATTTAAACGTACAAGTTTTTAAGTAATTAGTACTAATAAATAAAACTAAAATAAGCTAAATTCCGTAATCTAGAATGCATCGTATAATGACTTGTATGTAAATTTGTGTCTGCCGCTTTTCCGCCGGCGATTAATCGCACGTGCAGAGCAGGCCTCACTGAGGTGCCATGCCAGCAGACTTGCGCACTGTAGCCGCCGGAATGTCTGTCTAGCCTATTGATATTCCAGGTTAAAGGATTCGGGAAACACACTCGCCGCAAGACAGAAGATACCAAATTGAAGATTATGTCGTGCTTCCCTAAAAAAATATATATATACATAGTATAATAAAAAAATATTCCTAGTTTTTGTTTGCATGGAACCTGACATGCTACAATCGTGATGCCAGCACATTACACCTTGTCAAACTAGGTGCCATGCCACTGCGTGATGGAAAACACGAACTATTCTTGGACTTCGGCCTCGCCTTAAGGTGATGTGAGACTGCGTCTGACTCGAATTTCAAGACGTGTACCGCCAATATTACTTACCTGAAAGATTCGGTTTTAATAATGTAAAACTTCATCTATCAGCGCAGATCGACAGCTTTTTGAAAACACAATTTGATTAACTTCGCTCGATAGAAAAAAATCATGAACATGCCTCTGAATTTAGTTATAAAAACGTATTTAAGGCAACGTGACCAATTATAGCCACAACGGTCGGACGGTCACCCGTCCAAAACCCGACCGTGCATGTATGCTTAACTTCGACGACTTTCGGATACTAACACCTTTAAATGTAACACCGCGTGTATGACCGCATGTTTGACAGGAATTAAACATTCCCGAAAATATTAACAAAAATAAGCTTGTCCGAACCCGAAGCACAACAAAGCCATTAGTGTTTTTTTTTTCATTTTATTTTGAGCACAAAGTTAGTTCAATGCCTGTCGTGTACCTGCTGTAAACCCTCTGTGAAACATTCCGCAACTTTTGTTATAAACGTGTGTCCCAACTCCCATCCGAGGCCCTGGCCCAGTTCACACCGAATACGACTGAACACAACATGCGGCGTTTCGTATTTAGAAAATCCGGAAAACTAGCTTACATTCAAAATATACAGGTATAAATATACAAATAATTTTATTTAGTTTTGAATGGAAAAAAAAAAGTTCACTGTAGAGCAAAATGTCATCTAACTATTTTGCTCCAAATAGGCTCAGGAGTACCTGGTTTGCTTCATGACCTATAGTCATCAAACATCCTGTATATCTGTGCTGTCGTTAGATTCTTACGTGAGTTTCTAACGACAACCATCAATATAATTATTGCAGTATCCGGTTTCGAAAACACTTGGTACGGTTGCCATCGTTGCCATAATGCAGGTGCCGCCGGTTTTAAAATTCGAATCCGGCGTATTTGCAATAATTACGCCCAGGAAAACAGGACTCACCACGCCCGTTTAAGGGTTCCGTATCCGTCGTACGGGACCCTATTCTGTCTGCCTACCCCGTCTGTCTGTCTGTCTGTCTGTCCGAGGGCTGTATCTCATGAACCGTAATAGGTAGTTCGTTGAAATTTTCACAGAATAATTTGTGTTATTATGGCCGATATAACAACAAATAATAAAAATAAGAAAAAGTAAAAAATTCACGGGGGTCCCCATATAAGAAACTAAAAAGTGTATGCGCGCCATCTATAGAAAAGAGTATGAAGCATATTAACGAATCATGAATTCTAATATGAAGCATTTCATAAAACACGCCATAGATTGCGTGAGTTGCGCTGACCATGACATGGCGATACGGAACCCTCGGTGCGCGAGTTCGACTCGCACTTGACCGGTTTTCTTTTTATTATTACACAGGAGAATAGTACCTTTAGGCCTTTTGCGAAGCCCCGCCAAAAATATTGCGGTTTTTTTTATGTAATCCGGTATGAGTGGCTGAGTCGGAGGGGACAAAGCGCACGCTCCGGCCAGCCAATATCACCTCCGAAAAGGTAGGTGCCATACCCGAGACTTCCCTGGATTGCTGGCTGTACTGGACTAGAGGAGAGAGAACACAACCGAGACTGCTATGCGGCCATCTCACATCCAGTACGGTGGTGGTATCTACCCAGTCGGCTACAATTTGAGCCTTCCCCCTAGTAAGGGGCAAGGGAAGGGACCTACAGTTTTACACCGGTTCCGAACGGTGAAACAGCAGGTGTAGGTATGCACGTAATTTTTTTCGTCAGAGAAAACTCATTGGTACACGCCGACCGGATTCGAATCTCGGACCTATGGCATGAGAAGCCGATGCCCAAACCACTCGGCCACCCGCCGCTAAAATCTCTGTTGAGTAGGATTTTAGGGTTCCGAACCGTACGCGACCCTAGCCGTCCGTCCATCCCATCTCTAGGTCCGACTGTCCTACCCTGTGGCATGCAGACCACACGGTGGCTACCCTTAAAACTAGCAGTTGGCTACCCTATCCCGCAACTGGGCGGTGTAACGGGCGTCACTGTTAGAAATAATGTGTGGTAGAGAACCTGTTCTCGACGATTACTCATCAAACGTTGCTAGTCTAACATGAGTACTAAGTTGGGGGTTTCGGCCTCCTCTTAGCTCACGCTGCTGACTCCACTCAGGTCGGTGGGTCAAATGAGATACTACCCTAAACGCTGGGTTGAGTACTGCGGGGTTCCGTTAAAAGCCCCAGAATGCTTCGTGCTTCTGCACGGAACACTGGAGTTGGTCTCGCAGGGGTTGTGGTTTAGCGTTGATTCCCTGGTGCTTCCGTACTTGTGTAGTTAAAGCACCTAACACGGGAATAAGTAGCGAAAGCTGCGAGTGGTGAGCCACTTAGAGCTCCGTAACCAATGTGGAGAATTGGTAGACATGCGAATAATGTAGATCGGTATGTCGGTGCTACACACACTTATATGTGGATGTGGGATGGACTTCTCACGAGCTAATGACGCTGACGTAAGTCTGTCATTCGAGACCGGTGGATCCCCGGTACACATTAGGTGGTGGTCATAATATGCACTTCCATATATAGCTGGTGAAAACACCAGCTATGTATATATAGCTGGTGAAAACAAAAGCCTTTGGGCTAGTACAAAACGCTGAGGCCCTGGGCACAGGTTGCGGTTGGATAGGGTGCTGACCCCAGTGGCAGTGAAGGCTTCTCCCCCGGCTCTCGACTTCGGTCGGGGGTTCCTTCGGGTGGACGGGTGGTGGCTCGGATCGGCTGGGGAAAGGTCGCAGCCTGTGTTTCCCATGGGATTTTTTCGGAAGAACGGATGTTCGACAGAGCAGCTATGGGGCCTCGTTCTGGCATACATGATCACTGTACTCGCAAGAGTGCAGGTTGTAGACGTCTGGATTTTGTAGCCGAAAGGCTGGTATTTCTGGACGTCTATAAACAAAACGTAAATCAATAAATGATAGTAAAAGATTGTCCTACCCTACCATAAAAAGGCTGTATGTATGTATCTTTTGAACCGTAATAGGTAGCCGGTTTAAATTCACAGAATCTATGATATTATGGCGGATATCGCTCGGGATACCGTAACAAGGAATAAAAAAAACGGCTAAGTGCGAGTCGAACTCGCGCACCGAGGGTTCCGTATCGCCATGTCATAGTCAGCGCCACTCACGCAATCTATGGCGTGTTTTATTAAATGCTTCATATTAGTTCAAATGCTTCATACTTAAAAAGTCTTCCGAATAATATCTTTTTTCCTTCGCAGATTCCAGTTATCTCCAAGTAGCTTTACCATATAAAATTCATCGTGCACCCGTATTAAAACGCACCGGAGCGCACTAAACGCATATTATCTCCGTGTACTTAGAGAGCGGAAACGGTTGCCGTAGCTGTTACGAGTACACATCGAGGGAGCTAAATAATAATTCGCCAGTACCTCAGCGGCATCTAATGGGGTGGAAAATTAGTGTGCAATTGAAGTGAGTGTTTTCAGAGGGGAGCGGCGCAGTCAATCGTGTACTACGCACGTGCGGATGAGCTTCCGTTGCTATTGTGTATGGCAGTCGCCGGCTAGTAGTTGCAACTGATTGGTATTCCGTATTTTAGTCGCTGAAAAGTTGATCTCTAATAGTTGTGATAGTATTTTTTGTTTTTATGTAATCCGGGATGGATGGCTGAGTCGGAGGGGTCAAAGCGCATGCCATGACCAGCCAATATCACCTCCGAGGTAGGTGCCATAACGGAGAATTCCCTTTGAATTGCTAGTTAATAGTGGACTAGTAGTTAGAGGGAACACAGCCGATGTTGCTATGCGGCCATCTTACATGCAGTACGGTGGTACCAACCCAGTCGGCTACAATTTGAGCCTACCACCTAGTAAGGGGCAAGGGAAGGGACCTACAGTTTTACACCGGTTCCGAACGGTGAAACAGCAGGTGTAGGTATGCACGAAATTTTTTTCTTCAGAAAAAACTCACTGGTAAGTAAACGCCGACCGGATTCGAACTTTAAAATTGACTTTAAAATACTTACAGATTTATATAAATGGGAAGCACGACATATGGCGCGCGCCAGACTAACGCAGAGGTATAGTCCGACGGCGCCCACGGGCATTCGGATATTTACGGGGGCTGCGAATACCATGTCGGCCGGCTAGGTGCACATTCACATTGTGTTTGAAGGATCCCAGACAGTACATTAGAGGAAAGGCTGCAGTTGGGAGTGTATTCCACATGTTGGCTACCCTGTAAATAAAGGATTTACAGGATCGTATTGTCCTTAGTGGGGGAATATCGACAGTGTGTGGATGCATTCCCAACCTGTTGCTAGTGGAACTACATACGTTGAATATAAAGCACATACATACACATCACACACGCTGAATCTCGACAAATGGGGTAAGAAGAGTAATCGGTGTTGTGCCGCAACAACTCTGGTAAATTACAGCACAACACCGACCAACACGTTTCGCAAAGTATTCGAACAAGATTCAATCGATCAAGCAGCAAGTAAGGCACGAAGAACCACCTGCGCTGCATGACTCGGTGGAAGTACCGTGCCGAGGTGAGAGGAGGCGAGCCTGTCGCTCTTTAGCAGGGCATCTTGTCCTTATCCCTTAGCTCTGTCGCCTTTTACGACAAGCATGGGGAGAGATGTAGTGGGGTTATTCTTTTTGAGTACCGGCCCCACACTGTAGAAATTTTATCAATTAGGTACTTATAGGTAGCTGACGTGCTTGCGTTAGAAAAAAAAAACATTTATGGAACACGCGCTCGGTTGGACTATACTCTAGGTGTGCTTATGATCACGAACCACTGTCGACCGATCGCACAACTGAGCTACCCAACCAAACAAATTGGTGCTAACGGCAGTTTGTTTTAGATCTTAAAGTGGTAAGTATATTGGATTAATATAACGCGTCACTACTGTGTAGAGCTCTTGTCCCACCCTTATAGCACCTACTAACGCTATTGTAAAGTCACCAAAGAACCTTAACCTGTATAAGAATGGGCTTCTATTAAACAGCTCTTATAAACGCATGTCTTAACTCCATAATGTTAGTTGGGTAGCGAGGCTGGGTTCTGATCTTGTGGGTACATTTGAAAAGCTTTAAACGTACACAAGATGAGAAGCAATTTTTTTTTATGGAAACTGACACGGTTGGCTACATCACCTACAACATCCGTGATGTCAGCCCATAAAACCGGGTGAACTTGTTGCCACGTCAGTGCTTCCATTCGGTCGTGCCGGCTACGCTGAACTGGACGGAAAATACAAACTATTTACATAGCCGTTTCGACCGACCTTTCATTAAGTGCGGTGGTACCAACCCGGGCGGGTTAAACCCTACCACCTAGTAATATAAGAAGGGAGTCATATCCCTTAGTCGCCTTATACGACATACACGGGGAGAGATGCAGCGGGGCTATTCTTTTAAAGTACCGGCCCCACACGGTACAGTACCTTAACCTGTATAAGAATGGGCCTCTATTAAACAGCTCTTATAACTTATAACGCATGTCTTAACTCCATAATGTTAGTTGGGTAGCGAGGCTTGGGTTCTGATCTTGTGGGCACATTTGAAAAGCTTTAAACGTACACAAAGCCATTAAGGCTGCTCACGGTGAACTCAAGGGTTTGGACGCCTAGGATAGAGTACAGCTAGCGAGCGAGGGGGCCGCGGGGCGGTGGGTATAAATTGTGGAAGTTTCCGGAGCGTGATGTGACGAGGGCTCGAAGGTTACTAATTGAAATCGGGACGCGAAAGATCCTTCGGGCGCACAAAGCCCCGCGAATCGAAATTTTCCATTTGGACCTCGACAGTTTAATGTTCGGCGCAGGTCTCGTCCAATGACAAATTAAGACAGGAGTGTATTTTTTTACGACCTCGTCGCCAGAGGGTTATCCGATATCTAATGTTCGGCTCGTGGACTATTCGTGAAGGCTTCGTCTCTGATGCAAGGTGCTGCGGGTTCGATACCACTTTTTTGTTTTTTGTAGAAACTGACACGTCCGTCAGTCTGCGTCCCAGATAGGAGAAAACGTCACAAACAGCGACTTGTCGCCCCGGTCCTCGCGAATGTTTGGACAGACAGGAAAAGGGTTGTGGTTGAGCGTTGACGATGAGTCTCGAAGTCTCGGTTGCGGAACTCCATCGAGGACAAGGCCGAAGGTAGGATTGTGTGGACATGTCTGATGTTCGCGGCTGAAGAGCTCCTTCGAGGGCGAGGCCGAAGGTCAAGCTGAGTAGATTTGATAGGTCACGCACAATATCCATGGTTCAGTAATTTCTTTGAGGTCGAAGCCTTATGTTTTATTCTCTCCACTAATGGCTCCTATTAATTTATTAGGCTTCCGTACCCCGTACGGAAGCCTAATTACTAAGCCTACAGCTCTGTCTGTCTGTTTGTCTGCCCGTCCGTCCGTCCGTCTGTCCGATAGCGGTTTGTTAGCGATCTTTGGAACCATAATAGCCAGCCGATTGAAAATTCCACAGAATATATTGGCGGATATAACAACAAAAAATATTGAAAAATTCAGCGTATACAAGAAACGCGTTTTTCAACGTTTTATTGTGTGGTGCGAAAACCTCTATTTGCTTTTAAACCGAGTTTACCGCGAGCGAAGCCGCGGGAAAAAGCTGGTAAATAAATAAATAAGCAAGGTGCATAAGTAGTTTCGCATGTAAGGGACTAAAGTTTCACCTATAAACCGGCCAAGGGCCTAACTCTTGACTGTTAACTCTAAGTGCCTAACTCTTAACTGTTAACTCTAAGTGCCTAACTCTTAACTGGTTACAACACTTTAACGTTCGGAACAATAAAAGTGCTTTTATTGTAAATCTTTCCGGACTTCACCGCGTGAAAATACTATGTACCGTGTGGGGCCGGTACCTTAAAAGAATAGCCCCGCTGCATCTCTCCCCGTGTATGTCGTAAAAGGCGACTGAGGGATATGACTCCCTTCTTATATTACTAGGTGGTAGGGTTTAACCCGCCCGGGTTGGTACCACCGCACTGAATGAAAGGTCGGTCGAAACGGCTATGTAAATAGTTTGTGTTTTCCGTCCAGTTCAGTGTAGCCGGCACGACCGAAGGGAAGCACTGACGTGGCGCCAAGTTCACCCGGTGCTAGGGCTGGCATCACGGATGTTGTAGGTGATGTAGCCAACCGTGTCAGTTTCCATAAAAAAAACTATCAAGGGTCGCATTGCTGCGTGTGCGCATGGAAAAAAGCTTTTCCGCCCTCGCGTCACTCCTCTTCCCGAGTGGGGTGGGCAGAGGCGACGGATATCCACGTACCGTGATCCTGACACACCTCTGCTAGATCCAATACATAACAAGACCGTAAATTACAGCACAACACCGACCACAACGCAAAGTATAAAAGTCTATCACGCAGCAAGGAAGGCACGAAGCAGGCATGACTCGGTGGAGTGACCGCGCCTTAATTGCCTTTTACGACGTGAACGGGGAGAGATGCAGTGGGACTTCTTGTTTATAAATTCCGGTCCCATACCGTATGTAGGTATACTAATAGCAAGAATGGTAAACATTGTAAGTCCTTGCAATCCAGGGAAGTCTCCGGTATGGCACCTACCTTGGAGGTGATATTGGCTGGTCGGAGCATGCGCTTTGGCCGCTCAGACTCAGCCGCCCATACCGGATTACATATATAAAAAAAAGGGGAAACGCGCAACTATTACGCAAAGTCAGTTCGTACGTCCAAAAGCATCCGTGTGTTGTGTTGTGATTGGTTCTTTCCGAATTCCTAAGGTCTGCGAGCAACCATATTTGTGATGAAGTTCGCAGTTATATTGCGGGAGAATGACATGACTGTGTCCCGCCCAGCGCTCCGCGCCCAACTTCGCCCAGCTGAAAGGGTTACCATCATGATAATTTATTCAAGGATAAATTATAGAGAATCACTGTTAGCTCATTTTACTTGACTTATTTGGTTTCGCTGTAGTTTTGTAAAAATAGACTTAAGGTGAAAATAATGAAGATATCGTGTGGGTCGTACTTTTACTATTAAAGAATATTTCCAAGAGTCACGCAGTAAGTCTTCGTGCCTTACTTGCTGCGTGGTAGGCTTGTCCTAATACTTTGCAAAGGGTGGTGATCAGTGTAATTTACCTTCCTTTTAACTACCGGACCGAGCAGAGGCGTGCCAGGATCATAGCACTATCGCCAAAGGCGACAAGATGCCGTGCTAAAGGGCGAGAGGCTACCCAACTCGGTGCCCGGCCAACATGGTATTCGCAATCCCTGTAAATATCCGAATGCCCGTGAGCGCCGTCGGATTACACTTCTGCGTTAGTCTGGCGCACGGCATATGTCGTGCCTCCCATAAAAAAATCTCACCTTAGACGGCAAATGCTTTTGTCTTTATATTACTTTAAGATGTAGGTGATGTACAGATGTACCTACTTGAAATAATGTTTATGCCGCCGTAAGGACGAAATTTACAACTTTAATAATTTTTTGCAGATTTATTGAGCTATATTTCCCGGAATAATAGCCTCGAACATTCCGTGTGCCAATCAGATTATTATGTAAGGGTGGATTATTACGGAACCCTAAAAACATCAGCAACTATTTTTTTTGTCAGTCACTTATGCGTCCACTGATGGGCTTACACAATTTTTGTTCACTCATCCCGTCCTTTTTTTTATTTTTTTTTATGGAAACTGACACGGTTGGCTACATCAGCTACAACATCTGTGATGTCAGCCCATAACACCGGGTGAACTAGGTGCTATGTCAGTGCTTCCCTTCGGTCGTGTAACGGTACGAACACTGATAATACGTAAGTATAGTAGGTACATTGATTGTGCAAATACATTTAAGAACTTCACCCTACAATTAGATCCACATTGGGCTTAGTCCGAATTGAGGGTTCCAACTCTAACACAGTCCCTCCGCGTAAAACGCGGTACATATGGCCACCCTATCCGCAGTAAACATTGATTGCTATTATTTTCGGACAATTTCTCGAGGCGCAACTATTCCGGTGAAATATGCCGGCGGCAGTAAAATTTGCCTCCGCGGGATCGGACGGGCAGGGTCGCGGGTGGCTAGATCGGCCATCTACAGCGGGAAAAAATGCTTTCTTGGAATTGGACGATCATAAACACACCTGGGAGCGGTTAGAACTTGGATGGGTGATCGTTTGACAATTGGAGGCTGACCGTTGATCGGATTCCGCGTAAAACTGTAGGTTTCCCCCGCCCGGGTCCGTACCTCCGCCGTACGTCGGTCGAAGCAGCTATGTATATAAGTAGTTCGTGTTTTCCATCCAGTTCAGTATAGCCGGCACGACGAAAGGGAAGCACTGATATGGCACTTAGTTCACCAAAAGGTGTTGCGGGTTGACATCACAAATGTTGTGTGTTCATGACATCAAGGTTGGCTAACGCGTTAGTTTAGAAAAAAATGGATTAATGCTTTACAATCAAAGGGCTAATCCTAAATTGCTGCAAAATAAACTTATATAACCACCAGTCAACATGAATAAAAGGACAAGAGTAAAATTTTTTTTTAAAACACTTCACATCAACACCTTTAAAAAGTACAAAATAATTTCCGTTTAGTTACGGCGACGGGGGACTGCTAAGTAAAACAATAAAATTCGTTCGGGTGCTCACTCGGTGACGGTGCGTCCCCGAAATTACGCAAAGTTTTATTTTATTTACTTAGCGGTCCCGTGACGTCTTTAAGTAATTAAACGGGAATTATTTTTGTCTTTTTAAGGCTCGTTGATGTGTTGGGGGCTTTTAAAAAAAAATATTTAACTTTTATTTCAAGCCTTTAAGAGAGCTGAAATTCCGTCACTGTACATAAAAGTATTAGACGGCAGCCGCGCTGACGTGTGGGCCCCAGGTTCAGTGGTCCGTCGCCCCAAGCGGTAACCTTATTCCCTGCCACCCGTCCTATCTCCGCATGACTCGTCGCAGAGAGACTCAGCACCCTTTTGTTGTTGACATTGGGCTTTTGAGAACCCATCGGTTCTCTAAATCGTTTCTTTGTCGCATCGCTAGAGTGTGGAGCTGTCTTCCGGCGAGTGTATTTCCTGAATCCTTTAACCTGGGTGTCTTCAAGCGTCGTATTAACGGGCTAGACAGCCTAGCAACCTCGCTAGCAACAGTGCGCAAATCTGCTGGCATGCCACCTAACTGAGCGTGGTTTCGCGAGGAGAGGTGATTTTGTCTCTGTCGACTGCACCATTGGTCTCTCGTCACAGCCACCCCACCCATGCTGGTTTACATAAAAAACTTTGCGCATAGGAGAGCGACGACACGGCAGATGATTGATCAACCATCTAGCCTTTATTCCTGTGATCTGTGGCCGGGATATCGGGGGTGCGGATAGGTTTTTATTGCTCCCGGTTTTACGTCGCTGACATTTTTACGTGTGGACATAAACTCAGACTTTCACGTGTCCGGATTCCGCATACAATCTGCGCAGAGATATAAGTACCTACACACATTTTTTTAATATTATGTTACGGATACTCGCAAGAAAATAAATAATTTATCAATACTAATAATAAATCTGTAAGGGATGGTCATGGAGTAAGTTAATTTGTTTTATGATATATTGCGTTTGTAAACCCTGTTTTATACTAAAACTAAATTGACGATTTTTAGAAATATTTTCTGTATGTAGGATGTATTTTTTTTTTATGGAAACTGACACGATTGGTTACATCACCTACAACATCCGTGATGTCAGCCATAACACCGGGTGAACTTGGTGCCACGTCATTGATTCCCTTCGGTCGTGCCGGCCACACTGAACTGGACGGAAAACACAAACTATTTACATAGACGTTTAAACCGACCTTTCATTCAGCGCGGTTGTACTAACCCGGGCAGGTTAAACCCTACCACCTAGTAATCAATCATCATCAATCAATACTAATAATAAATCTGTAAGGAGTGGTCATGGAGTAAGTTACTTTGTTTTAGGAAATATTGAGTTTGTAGCCTCTATGTATGATAATAAAGCTAAATTGACGATTTTTAGAAATCTTTTCTGTATGTATGTATGTATGTTCCGCCATAACTCTTAAACCGATCATCCCAATTCGATGAAACTTTGTACAAGCACATTTAACTATATGAGACACAGGATAGGCTACATAAAATTCAGTTCCGGTTACGCTAAGATGTGGCTCCCATACAAACCGATATGTTCAATCCGCGCGCCTTAGTACTATACATAGGTATTCACCGAGCGAGCGGCAGTTGGCGGCGCGGCGGAGCGGAGGCGCCGCGGCGGAGCGGCGGCGCGGCGGCGCGGGGGAGGCGCGGCCTATAAACTCAACAGCGAACCGAGCAGCCGCACTACATTCCTCTTCACGCAAAAACTACTGAACAGATTTTGATGAGCCTTTACAGTACTATAGCTTATACATGAAAAAGGCTATAATTTATAAAAACATTGTGTAAATTTGCCCAAATATCGATAAATGTCAAGTAAGTCGCAAAAAATCTTGCCTTCTGAGAGCTATCTCGGCGTGCGCTGCATAAACCGTTAGAGTTAAACGAAGATAGTGTATGGCGAGGTTATTTCTCTGAAATAGTTCTAAAAAAAAGTCCGCGCAGCATATACCTTTTATGTGGAAGCCACTATAGCCAAAATAGTGAACCAAAAATACATTTAAATTGGATACTGTATTAAACAATGCACATTTTAAGGTTTTGAATTAATTCTTATCAAAATACATACTTTTATCGCTTCTGGTATTTAAAGTAGATAAACTTTGGCTGTTACACTAAGTAATTTGGACAAATAGTTTAAAAGTTACGACGATGAGAATATCTTGAGAGAAGCGCTGCGCTTCTCTCAGCGGGGGGCAGCGGGGCGAGGCGAATATGTTTGTATGAATTTCCTCCATAAAATTTAAGCCGATCATCTAAATTCGATTAAAATTACTACACGCACATTTAGCTATACGAGACACAGGACAGGCTAAATAAAATTCAGTTCCGGTTATGCTAATATGTGGAGTATTTTACTTAGTTAGGTAGGTATCTAAAGTATTTGATTTATTTTAATTGAATTTTCTTATTTTAATATCGATAGCTTTTTCCCGCGGATTCGCTCGCGTGAAATTCGTATTTCAAAAGAAGAAACTAAGTAACTTAGGCGGGGACCGGAGGGCGAACTGGATTCAGATAAAAACAATAAAATTTCTCAAAGAAAGTAAGTAACATACTAAAGGCAAGGCCGAAGGCCGAGCTGCGTTCAGGAAGAGGTTAAACCTTTTCGAAGAAATTAAGCAACAAAGGGCGAGGCCGAAGGCCGAGCTCCGTTCAGGAAGACTTTCAACCTTCTCGAACAAGTTCTCGAAGAAAGTAAGTAACTGAGGGCGAGGCCTAAGGTCGAGCTGCGTTCAGGAAGACTATAATCCTTCTCGAAGAAAGTAAGTAACTAAGGGCGTGGCCGAAGGCCAAGCTGTATTCTGGAAGACACTAAACCTTCTCGATGACAGTAAGTAACTATGGGCGATAGTTACTTACTTTCTTCAAGACGGTTTATAGTCTTCCTGAACGAAGCTCGGCCCTCGGCCTGGCCCTCAATTACTTAATTTCTTCGAGAAGGTTTATGGTCTTCCTGAACGCAGCTCGGCCTTCGGCCTCGCCCTTAGTTACTTACTTTCTTCGAGAAGGTTTATGGTCTTCCTGAACGCAGCTCGGCCTTCGGCCTCGCCCTCTGTTACTTACTTTCTTCGAAAAGGTTATCGTCTTCCTGAACGCAGCTCGGCCTTCGGCCTCGCCCTCAGTTAGGTACTTACTTTCATTAAGAAGGTTTATAGTCTTCCTGAACGCAGCTCGGCCTTCGGCCTTGGCCACGATTACTTAATTTATTCGAGAAGGTTTATAGTCTTCCTGAACGCAGCTCGGCCTTCGGCCTCGCCCTTACTTACTTACTTTCTTCGAGAAGGTTTATGGTCTTCCTGAACGCAGCTCGGCCTTCGGCCTCGCCCTTTGTTACTTACTTCTTCGGAAAGGTTATCGTCTTCCTGAACGCAGCTCGGCCTTCGGCCTCGCCCTCTGTTACTTACTTCTTCGAAAAGGTTATCGCCTTCCTGAACGCAGCTCGGCCTTCGGCCTCGCCCTGAGTGCCTTACTTTCTTCAAGAAGGTTTATAGTCTTACTGTACGCAGCTCGGCCTTCGGCCTCGCCCTCAATTACTTACTTTCTTTGAGTAGGTTTATCGTCTTCCTGAACGCAGCTCGGCCTTCGGCCTCGCCCTCAATTACTTAATTTCCTCGAGAAGGTTTATAGTCTTCCTGAACGCAGGTCGGCCTTCGGCCTCGCCCTTAGTTACTTACTTTCTTCAAGAAGGTTTATGGTCTTCCTGAACGCAGCTCGGCCTTCGGCCTCGCCCTCTGTTACTTACTTCTTCGAAAAGGTTATCGTCTTCCTGAACGCAGCTCGGCCTTCGGCCTCGCCCTCAGTGACTTCCTTTCTTCAAGAAGGTTTATAGTATTGCTGTACGCAGCTCGGCCTTCGGCCTCACCCTCAATTACTTACTTTCTTTGAGTGGGCTTATCGTCTTCCTGAACGCAGCTCTGCCTTCGGCCTCGCCCTTAGTTACTTAGTTTCTTCGAGAAGGTTTATTGTCTTCCAGAATGCAGCTCAGCCTGAAGCCTCGCCGTTAGTTACTTACTTTAGTTGAGAAGGTTTATCGTTTACCTTACTTAACGCAGATCGGCCTTAGTTACTTACTTGCTTTTTTGAAATATGAAATTCACGCGAGCGAAGCCGTGGGCAAAAGCTAGTATAATATAAGAAGGGAGTCATATCCGTCGCTTTTACGACATACACGGGGTTTCAACCGGCTACCTATTACGGTTCAAGAGATTAAAGGTATGACAGACAGACGGATGGAGTAAGCTTAGTAATAGGTAAGGTACGGAAACCTAAAAAAATAACTCGGAACGTATGGCGCCGGTTCGGAATCTGAGTGTAACGCGAGTGTAACCCGGATGGTTGTAATTTGAAAAATATAACTAAAATCGAAAACGTGATAGATTATATGGAGAGTTCACAGACGAAACTTTTGTCAAGGTGAGTCAGACAGAGTAGGTGCCACCCTCGCGCGCCGAGGAGGCAGGGGGATGAAATGACAACTTAAATAGGTAGATTGATTGCGCAACTTTGAAATATATAATTTTCTGACTCAGTCGCGCTTACAAAGAGCAAGGTAAGACCGACGACGGAACATTGCTGCGTGCGAGGGATCACTCAGTGTTTATGTGTCCACTGCTGGATATACGCCTCTCCAATTTTCCTCCAGTCCTCCCGGCCTTCAGCTGTATGAAACCACTGCTTTCCGCATCCTTACTGAAGTAAATACATTTATATTGAATTTTTTATTTTTTTTATGGAAACTGACACGGTTGGCTACATCACCTACAACGTCCGTGATGTCAGCCCATAACACCGGGTGAACTAGGTGCCATGTCAGTGCTTCCCCCTTTGATCGTGCCGGCTACTAACACAAACTATTCATATAGCCGTTTTAGACCGACGTTTCATTCAGTGCGGTCGTACCAACCCGGGCGGGTTAAACCCTACCACCAAGTAAGATTAGGAGGGAAGGGACCTACAGTTTTACGAGGAATCCGAACCTTGGTCAGCCTCCAACGGTCAGCGGTCACCCATCCAAATACTGACCGCACACAGCGTTGCTTAACATTCAATAGCGACAGTTGCCTGTCTGCACCACTGAGCTATCGAGGCTGACAAAACTTTACTTAACGCATTACTTAACTCAACCCTCTCTCTCTCTCTCTCTCTCTCTCTCTCTCTCTCTCTCTCTCTCTCTCTCTCTCTCTCTCTCTCTCTCTCTCTCTCTCTCTCTCTCTCTCTCTCTCTCTCTCTCTCTCTCTCTCTCTCTCTCTCTCTCTCTCTCTCTCTCTCTCTCTCTCTCTCTCTCTCTCTCTCTCTCTCTCTCTCTCTCTCTCTCTCTCTCCCTCTCTCTCTCCTCTCTCTCTCACTGTCTCTTGTCATTCAGTTGATGGTGTTGAACTGTGGTGTTGAACAACAGTACCACTGATTTAAGTACATAAGTAAGTCTATAATTATATACTTAGATATGCGTATATTAAAGTATTTATGTAGTATTCGCTTGTAGTTTATCATATTGCTTTTCTTCTTAATACATTGTCACAAACTATTCTTGTTCGTCTTCATATGCTTCTCCCACATCCCAAAGGTTGGTTAGAATAGAATGCCTCACGGCATAAAGCTCATCTATTGTGCCTATTTTGTTTAAATTGGTGTTCAATAAAGAATATATACATACATATACTTGTCGTCGTCCCAACTGGCGGGTGGTCTTCCCACACTCCGTTTTTCTGTCCACGGCCGCCTGTGTAGGACATGGTTATTCCAACGGTCGTTGTCTCTTCGGCTAACGTGCCCAGCCCCCTGCCACCTGAGCTTAGCCACACGGCGTTCAATATCGACTGCTTTGGTGCGTCGGCGGATTGCCTCGTTACGCACCATATCACATTGCGATATTCCCAGCATGTCTCGCTCCATTACTCGCTGGGTAACTTTCAGCCTTCCCCAGAGACCTTCTTTCAACCTTGGAGCGATCGCTGATTGGCCGCGAAACACAGTGTGCGCATCGCTATAACTTGATTGGTCGGTAGGCATTATTAGGGAACACGGTGTCCCCGACATAGCACCTTCAATAGTTCATCTAGCCATTATAACCTCTCATCTATGTTCGCACGAGACATTATTTTTCTTTCGAGTTTAAATTAAATAACTTTTATTTGACTTTGTCTCGCTCGGCACAGCCTTTAGCCGACCTTAGGCAAGTTCACGCAAAACGTAAAAAGAAGCGAGACAGGATTATCGGGGTATTAAATTGAGTAAGTATTGCATTATTCTTATTTGGATTGCGTTAATTTCTGACGAAGGCCCGAAAAATATGATAAGTTCGGGGCGAACTCCATTTGAAATTCACAACAGAAATAAATTATACGATCTGACTGGGAGTGGGCTCACCCTCAGCTCCTGGGATCACCATGTTACGTCAGAAAGCCTGATATTTTCTACCCAACCAATATGTCTACAGGCAAAATTTTGTACTTCTTAGGGTTCCGTATCCGGTATTAGGGTTCTGTATCCGGTATTAGGCTTCCGTATCCGGTACGGGACCCTATTACTAAGCCTACGCCGTCTGTCTTTCCGTCCGTCCGTCCGTCTGTCTGTCTGTCTGTCTGTCTGTCTGTCCGAGGGCTGTATCTCTTGAACTGTATAGGTAGCCCGTTGAAATTTTCACAGAATATGTGTTATTAATATTATGGTCGATGTAACAAGAAATAATAAAAATAAGAAAAAGTAAAAAATTCACGGCGGTCCCCATAGAAGAAACCAAAACGTGTATGCGCGCGCGCCATCTACCGAATAGAGCGTGAAGCATTTTAACTAATGATGACATTTAACTAATATGAAGCCATATAACAAGCCATAGATGGCGTGAGCTGCGCTAACCATGACATGGTGATACGGAACCCTCGGTGTGCGAGTTCGAATCGCACTTGGCCGGTTTTTTAGAATATAATGTATTGTTTTTATTTATTTTTTTCATTATGCATTCATTAGTTGTCTGTGTACACTCGGACAAGTCATAGTGTATTAAAAAATTATGTTATAATGTGGTATTGTAATTATTTTTCGTTCATATTTTGGGGTACCCTGTACTTTCCACAGGACTATTAGACGAACTTATCTATAATCTATCTAGCGGCAAAAATTATACGTAATTTGGCGTTAGTTTAATCGAAATCGGTTCAGTAGGTCCGGAGATATCTGCGTCTGACCGACAGACAGACAGACTAGACGGACAGACATACACCAGAGCGATCCCATAAGGGTCGCTTTTTTCGCATTTTGCGACGGGACCCTAAAAAAGGGATGTAGGCTTCGATCATAACTAAGTCTACGGATGTAGTATATTAGTACTAGCACTACTCAGTTCACATGCCGACCACAAGCGTTACACAGTACAATATTCTAAGATCTTCTTTTGACAGTCAACCAGATGCCCCCCTCCACGTGCAGTGTGAACCTCCTGGCGCCGTACACCAGCTTCCTGCTCGTCTTCACAGAAGGCTCCACTCGGAATCTCTGCAGGAAGTGAGTGAGGCAGGTCTTCACTTCCACCTGAGCGAACCGCATCGCTGAAACACAACGTAACAAAGAGTATTAATAATTATTAAGTACTAAGCATTCGCCCGCGGCTTCGCTACGCATGACTTTTTGCTCACAGCTCAGGCCGCCGATGACGTAGCGTAATTTTTTTTTATGTAATCCGGTATGGGTGGCTGAGTCGGAGGGGCCAAAGCGCATGCTCCGACCAGCCAATATCACCTCCGAGAAGGTAGGTGCCATACCGGAGACTTCCCTGGATTGCTATGGCTATACTGGACTAGAGGAGAACACATCCGAGGCTGCTATGCGGCCATCTTACATCCAGTACGGTGGTACCAACCCAGTCGGCTACAATTTGAGCCTACCACCTAGTAAGGGGCAAGGGAAGGGACCTTCAGTTTTACACCGGTTCCGAACGGTGAAGCAGCAGGTGTAGGTATGCACGTAAATTTTTTCATCAGAAAAAACTCATTGGTACACGCCCGGATTCGAACCGCGGACCTCTCGCATGAGAAGGCGATGCCCAAACCACTCGGCCACCCGCCGCCCTAGATTTGATAGAATAGATATAATGATTTATAGCAAAGATTTAAATCGATAGATAGAGCAAAGCGCTCAGGAGTTCGTCACCGATTAGACATAACGGTGTGGTGACTTCATGTAGTAGTTACCAAGAATCGCACCAAAAGCTGTCTCATGTTAAACAAAACGGTGGAGAAAACAACAATGGTATCCCCGCGCTTGGAACCGCGTCCCGACTGTCGGCAGGAGGCTGCACGTGACAAAGACGGGTTCGTACTCGTCGAGAGCAGGAAGAAGAGAAGGAAGAGGTGCAATAAGCGCGGATCTGCGCCCCCTGAAAAGAGCTGTTTGAAGGCAGCTCCCCGCACGGCTCTCATCTACGTGTCTCGCCTGCGAAAGGACATGAAGATCGAGGACCTCATCCGCCACGTCCAGGATAAGGGTGAGCGAGTTGAGAGTGTCGAGGCTCTTCCTTCTCACTGGGCTGACACGAACTTTTGCGCTTTCAAGCTGTGCATTCGTGCCGAGAAGGTGAAGACATTCCTTCACAGTGAGTTTTGGCCCTCCGGTGTGGTGTTCCGGCGCTACAATCGCGACCTTCATCGTGAGGTCGCGCGCCATAAGTATGTTGAGCCCGCGCCGGAGCTGTCTACAACTGCCGTCCTGCACATTCAGGATACGCAACCCGCGCCGCCGCCGACGACGCCCGCGCCGCTGCCGACGCCCGCGCCGCTGCCGACGCCCGTGCCGCGGACGCAATCTGCGCCCACTCTACGCGCACCTGATCCACCGCGTCAGCAGACTAATATGACGCATACGGGTCTCTATTGGGACCCGTACAGACACAAGTGGAGAAAAAGTAATTTTAGTTCTTAGGTTAAGACATTTAATATGTATTTTTAATATGGCCCTAGTTGCCTGAAATAAAGAGATAAATAAAAAAAAATAAAAAAACGCTAACGCTTTGTACTCGCGCATCGGCGCGTTCCGTTCCGTGAAACGACCTATCAACACGCGCTCGGCGCTGCGTCTGATGCGAAGTAGCCGCATGCGGCCCTTTCATTGGTGACATTGTCTGTAGTGCGCCATGTTAGTGCGACTACGCCCTATCTATCGATTTACGCGTATGTAACGGAATCCTTAAAATTAATTTTCCCTACTTCCAGCCGTGTGAATAACTTGAAAATTTGCACACGAATTAAGAACCGATGACAATACAATAATATCATAACCTTGACTGAATATCCTGACCAGATCCTGATCAGGATATTTACAGGAAAAAAAAAAGTTGGCAGTGCCAATTAGAATTTCGCGCTAGTTCACATTACTAAAAAACCTTGTTTTTTTTTGTTTTTTTAACTATATTTTTGTTTATTCATTACTATAAATGACATTATTATGTAATGGATACCAATAATTGGGGATTAGGGATACATTTGATTTTGGTTAGAAGGAGCTACTTTCACAGAGTCAATAAGACTCACATTCTATGAAATTATCATTATTTAATACGTACCGATGCATTCCCGTGGACCGGCTCCAAAAGGTATGTATACAGATGTAGGTCTTGATTTTATATTGCCTGGGGAAAATCTTTCAGGATCAAACTGCTCTGGGTCAGGATAATATTTCGGATCGTAGTTTAAGCCGAGCTGAGGAATTACAATGTGACTCCCTTTGGGCAAGGTTACATCAGTGCCTGGTATCTTGTAGTTCTGGACAGTTTTTCGCATCACATCGATGACTGGATACTTTCTAAGAGTTTCCGAGATCACCTTATCAAGATATTTCATTTCACCGATGGCTTCATACGTAATATTCCCTTCAAACTTGTTTAAAACCGTAACAATTTCTTTTACGACCTTATCTTGGATGCCCGGATTTAGAGCCAACTCGTACAGCGTAAGCGTGATAGTAGTAGAAGTCGTTTCGTAACCAGCACCAAAGAATATGAATGCCTGAGCGGCCATCACGCTTTCAGTGATCTCCAGGTCCACTTCCTCGTCACTTTTTACTTTATTGCCTCTAAGCTTTCCCTGCTCCTTCATGTCTATCAGTAGATCCATAAAGTCGTGACGGATCTTAGGTTTTCCTTCGCGTTCCTGAACTATCGCACCCACGACGTTTTCGTAATGACTGACTACCTCCTGAGCCATTAGATCGATCTTAAGTTTCTTCAGTATTCCGGGAACGAGAAAGTCGAGCATCATCCTCCACGTCGGTGTAAATTGTTTTCGTCCGATGTCTAGATACTTGTTGAATTTGTTGTTGAATGCACCGATGTCAACACCGTAAGCGCAAGTTCCTATTACTTCTGCTGTATATTTTGCTACAAAATCATTAACTTCAAGTACTGGATCTTCATCTACTAGTTTCTCGACAAACTTGAGGAATTCTTTAGATCGATCGCTTACTAAGTAAAACATACCTTTTATTTTGGCCGTAGTGAACAGTGGAGAGAGTTTTTTCCTTAAAACATTCCAGGTATCTCCATCCGAGTGGAAAAGGTTGGCGCCGAGACCTTCTTTGCTGAACTCTACACCTCGGCTTTGGAAGTAATCGAAGTCCTTAATAAGGACATGCTTTATTATTTCCGGGTCTCTGATCAGTAAAATTGGTACAGTAAATCTGTATATTCCCACGAATTTCTCCTCAGGATACTGCTTGTAAATGTTCGCCGTGGTGACGGCGCCGTATTCTTTGTTGAGAGCGAGCTGAAGATAGTTTCCAAAGAATGGTATCGGCTTGGGTCCTGCAACATTTTTGTTTTTCCAGTGTGAGAAGCTCCATGTTGAACACTTGTATATCAGAAGCACCACACCACACAACAGTGACGCTATAAACCACATTATTGAACTGTGCTAGCTGCAATATCTTATCAATAGAAATAAATACAGAATTTATTATCCGTTCGTATCTTTCGACATTAAAATATTTTTATCAGTAGAATTAAATTCGCCACCGATTCCAAATGAACGAGTGGTCGAACCAGGTTGTCGAGTAATAATGAACACAAAAAATGTGAAGGAAAAATTACTATCGAGTTATATTAATGTGCTTAAGTCTAACCAGTTTTGTCGGCCGCCAATGCGAAAAATCGAGCCATTTATCACTTACGTACGTGTACGTAATTTTAATTTGATAGAGATCCGACATTTGTATTTCCTAAATTAAATTAAATTTGCACATTCTAACAAAATATTATACAACTTCATTCATAAATTTACACACACATATACTCGCTCACGCTTGATTATATATCATTTTCTAAGGTAAATAGTATTTAAGGCGTGTGTGTGACCAACATACGAATGAACACGCAACCGACATTATAAGAATTTCCATTGTGATCTTCGGCATTATTATAAAAAATTTAATTGTCTTTGTGACGAACACCGTATGGAATAAAGTTCTTGCGTTGGTCAATGTCATAATCATTACCTAGATAACTAGTTGAAGATTTTTGCTGACTCACTCATGTTTTATTCATAGGTTGAGTTCTTACCTGTTGTCGCAGTAATGTGCTGCGATTGAAATAGTTTTATATTTAAGTTAAGATATAAATAGTTCGATAGATAGATAGACATACGTTATTGCTCCAAAATATTTTACAGAAACAAGATCGATATATCATTTTGCATGAGCCACTCATGCAAATTATTAAGTCGGTTTGTAAAAGGAAAATTTACTCCTTACAGGGATTTTTAAAATTTAATACAGAGAAACACATAAATAGGGCATCGCCCGTGAACAGACGGTTTGCGCGCGTTGCGAATGCCAGGTCTGAAAGGCCCTATGTGCGTCCCTCTTGAAGGACAAGAGACTGTACTTGTAGGAGGAAGTATAGAATTGTGTGGATTAAAAAATGGATGAAATAAAAAAAAAAATCGAGCCCTAGAGTTGAAGGCGGTGCAAAAGAAGGCTACACAAAATCACAAAAGGATATCATGCACTAATTTTTTCTTTCATCGATCATTTTTGCTTGCTTTAGCACCGCCTTTAACCTAGGGTTCGGTTTTTTTTTATTTCATACATTTTTGAAGCCGGTTTATATATTTCTTTAAATAGTTTTTTATTTCACAGTTTTTTTTGGAATTTTTTGCTATTAATAATGTCTCGGTTGAAAACTATAGCCCAAATTACGCTTCTCTTAGGAACAACATAACAGGTTCTTTATTGCCATCCTTTTAGGTGAATAAGATGCGCTCCTGTTGACTTACGCATCTCGTTGACGTACTGATCTCATATATCACTCCTGAAAAAACATGTCATCGACCAAAGGAGCTTGTAAGCTGATTAAACAATAACTGATGCTTGTGTTATATATAGCGCTCACTTTATCGTCTTATGTCCGCAAATACGTGAGTGAAGGGCATTAGAGGCTTGCCATACGTCCGGATTTAGTCCGGACTGTCCGGATTTGGCAACCACGTCCGGACTTTCATCCGGACTCTTAATACGTCCGGAATTTTTTATATTCGCGCGCAGTAATCGATTTCTCCCGCGCCGCGCCAGTGCAACATTACGCGACTCACGCACCCGCCCGCTCTAATGGTTTAATGGGTTAAAGAAAGCCCTAACGGACGGACGGACGGATTAAACGGACGGATTAAATTAATGTTAATTGAAAAGAGTTATTACACTATTAAGGATGCATTAACTGACCGTAATTTTATCTAAGAGTTTGACTACTGTTTTTTCCACTAAAAAACTTTGACAATTTGACATTTGGATACATTTTGTATCATTAAATATTTTTTTATATGAGTTATTACATCTCTTTGTAATAAATGTAAACTAATTTTTATTTATTTTTTGACTTGATATAATATGAAGTATCAAAATTGACGATGGCACTATACACCAGATATAGGTAATTTAATTAGGCAGTGTGGTCAGATTCTTCAGTATTCATGTATAAGCTGTGAATATTAATGCTCTTGCGAGCGGTAGTATGGGTTAATTATTTGTAAGTTACTATAATATAATACATATAAGGTACTAACAAAACATTGTGACTTGCGAAGTTTGTTTGTCAGTTCTTCTTCGAATTGAATTTAGAACTTGCGGAATTTTCGACATGTCCAAGCGAAGGTTACCTACCTATGGATGAAATTATACAATAAACAATAAACAATAACATCTGAAAAGTACGAATGGTAGTCAGAACCAGAAGGAGCCAAATGAAGACGTGAAAATGAGCTGGAGATGGAGAAGGACCGAGTAATCAGTAGCCATATTATAATAATAACATATTATAATAAGAACATAATTTGTAATTGTATGTCTTATATTTTAATAAATAGAGAATTGTCTTGATTTTGAGTCTTTTAATTCTTTTAAGCACCTGACTTAGCCGGGCTACACCACCGGCAATAACAGTGATATCAGCCCTTTGGTGAACTGGATGCCATGCCAGTGCTTCCTCCTTTTTCATCGTGCTGAACTGGTAGGAAAATATGAACTATTTTATTTCATAGCTTCGACCAACTTTCATTCAGTGCGGTGGTGGTACCTACCCATCCGGAAGGGGGGAGGCCCTTGTTTTTATTAATTTTATTTATTTATTTAATATGCTTTATTGTTTAATATAAATTATATATAACAAATGGCGGACTTATTGCCTAAGGCAATCTCTGCCGGTCAACCACACTATTACAACATATTTTATTGTAGGTATTTAAAGAAACAACACTTAACATATTAATAAATTAATGAAAAAAAAAACAACAAAGATAACTTGAACGCCTAAAATAACACTATAATATTATATACATACATGAACATAGATAAAAAAAAATAGATATTAATACATAGAGACATACTTATATAAGTATATTAAATAATATGAATACTCCATATGTAAAATACTTAAACTACATAAACATACTAATTTAAAAAAAAAATGTAATACACCAATTATTCCTTTTTTGAGTGTGGCGTCCGGATTTGAGTCTGGAAAATTATGGCAAGCCTACATAGCATGATGATGGCTTGTAGTGCGATCGTTTGAAAGTATTCATGATGACAAATTGCATGTGAAGGTATGCACCTTTGTATATCGACAGGTAACAAGTTTCATCCCGTTTTGCCGCATCTAGTTTTGAATTTTTTTTATGTAATCCAGTATGGGTGACTGAATCGGAGGAGCCAAAGCACATGCTCCGACCAGCCAATATCACCTCCGAGAAGATAGGTGCCATACCGGAGACCTCCCTGGATTGCTGGCTATACTGGACTAGAGGAGAACATAACCGAGGCTGCTATGCGGCAATCTTACGTCCAGTACGTTGTTACCAACCCAGTCGGAGCTAATTTGAGCCTACCGTCTAGTAAGGGGAAAATCTAGTATTTATTTCAGTGTTTTCAAGCAGAAATTGGCTCCTAAGTACACGGCCAGCATTTTCGAAAGGCGCTCGAGAATGCTTTTGACAAATTCCAAGCCGGAAATAGTTGGTGGACGCGGTGGCCGGGATCGGCTCAAAGAGATATTTCGCCGCACTTAGCAAAGCGCGCCTCAGACGCGGTCACAGATCACGGAAATATTGCCCTAGATGCATAATATGCATCTAGGGCAATATTTATTATATACTATATTTAAATATGTATATATATCTTTTCTTTATTAAATATAAAAAAGTAATACTAATAACTAAAGAAATAAACCTACCTAACAAACATTAAAATAACTATCAAAAGGGGCATTTTCAAATGTTCCTAGAACACTTGTATATATTATATACTATACATTATTGAACTGGTTATTTCTATGATTGATATATCTATCTATACTATGCATAATATATACTATCCTATATGAAATGCTCAATCACTTAACTAAATACTAGAGGTATCGTGTGGGGTCGGTACTTAAAGTATCGTGTGGGGTCGGTACTTAAAGTATCGTGTGGGGTCGGTACTTAAAGTATCGTGAAGGGTCGGTACCTAAAGTATCGTATGGGGTCGGTATTTAAAAAGAATAGCCCCACTGCATTTCTCCCAGTGCATGTCGTAAAAGGCCACTTAGGGATAGGGACAATATGCCGTGCATAAGGGCGACAGGCTAGCCACCTCTCATCTTGGCACGGTCCTTCCACCGAGTCGTGTAGCAGGTGGGTCTTCGTGCCTTACTTGCTGCTTAATAGTTGTCATGTTCTAATACTTTGCCAAACGTGGTGGTCGGTGTTGTGCTGTAATTTACAAGAGCACTTGTAGGACAACACCTGCACCGAGCACCTGTAGTACCCCGATTGTCGGGTCGGGATACAGCGTGTGGTGTGTACGTATGAAATACTTTATAGCTCTAAAAACATTTTAGAGAAACAAGCTCGACATATAATTTACATGCGGGGCAAAGGCGGACTTATCGCTTGTACGGATTTCTTCCAGTCAACCTTTGGATGTTTGAGAGTCGTATATTGTGAAATATAAGTAGGTAGTAGCAAAATACTTGAGTGCGGGAATGTAAAATATATTACAATTCATATTATATATTATACTACATTTATAAGTACGTACTAGTCCATGCGTTAATAACGTACGTAATTTTATCTAAGTCTTTTATTAACGTACGTAAAAAAAGTATTTTATTTACTTACTGAAATAATATTAAGTCCTAAATAATGTAGGATTTTTAATAAAAAAATATTCTAGTTCTAAAAAGACCGTTATTAATACAAAAAAAAAAAAAACAATTTATGAACAGACTAGCGAAACTGCAAAATTTTAGAAACCATTGAGAGAAAAAAAAAATTATTTCGGACAAACGTTGGAGTAGAAAATAGGTTTTTCCTGAAATGGAATGGAAGTTTTTGCATAAAATATGTTTGTATGGGCCGACACAAACAAAGTGCTTTTAAAAGGCGGTGACATCACATCTAGCCATAATTCTTAGATCTGTGGTCGTGCCCGCTCCAGACGTGCATAAAATTCTTGTTGGACACACCTTAGTGTGCTAGATAGATGCACCTTTTTTTTTATGGATACTGACACGGTTGGCTGCATCACCTACAACATCCGTGATGTAAGCCCATAACACCGGGTGAACTTGGTGCCACGTCAGTGCTTCCCTTCGGTCGTGCGGGCTATACTGAACTGGACGGAAAACACAAACTATTTACATAGCCGTTTCGACCGACCTTTCATTCAATGCGGTGGTACCAACCCGGGCGGGTTAAACCCTACCACCTAGTAATATAAGAAGGGAGTCATATCCCTTAGTCGCCTTTTACGACATACACGGGGAGAGATGCAGTGGGGCTATTCTTTCAAAGTACCGGCCCCACACGGTACACCTAACAACAACGTGGCTTAAAAGGAAGGAGCTTCGTTGAAACATTTTGGACTCTCGATTGTTCATGAACAAGTGCGAGCCGGACTCGCGCACGGAGGGTTCCGTATGGCTACACAATACATTTGTGTGATGGTATTTACAAAAAAAAAAAGTTTTTCGACTTCTTCAAAATAAAAATTCGTTTATAAATTCGACCCGTATGTATGTAATATCGTTGGTATTGCACAACATTCGTATATATTAGACTATGTGGGCTTCTAAACAGGTGTGCCAAATTTTATAAGTGTATGTATGTTTGTATGTATGTTTGTCCTCGAATTTCTCGGAAACTAGACATCGAATTGCCATAAATATTTTCTGTTTATTGGATTAAGTATCTTCCAACTTAGGGAACAGTGCCAGTTTAATCAAAATCGGTTCGGCAGTTTTCAAGATATGGACTGTTATTAAGTATGTACCAATCTATGGAAAAACACGTTGTCACCGCTTTAACGCCCAATTCCTCGTGCCCAATTACAGAACTTGTGAGATATAACTAAAAAAAGTGAAATAAAAAACAGTTTTAAAAAACATTGAACCGACTTCCAAATAATTTCGATATATGTATACTACACTGCTGTGAATTTTTTCACATATCTAATAACAACCGTTTAGCTGGCAGGGGGTGGGCGTTGACTCTAACAAAAATTAGCACTTAAAAGCTTAATAATTCGCAAACGCACCCCTAAAATGCTTTTCACAAACCCGCAATATTTTCCAAAGACCTATCTAACGACATCCCACACGATGGGGTAGACGTGAAAAAAATAATTCATCCCCACTTTACGTGTAGGGGAGATACCCTAAAAAAATACCTATTTCAACATTTTTATTTTACCACTTTGTCAGCGTTATTAATATGTATATCCATACCAACTTACAACTTTCTAATATTAAGGGTCTCTGAGCTAAGCCGCGGACAGACAGACGGACGGACCTGGCGAAACTATAAGGGTTCCTTGTTGACTACGGAACCCTAAAAACGGAATATTTTTGAAAGTCGGTTCAATGTTTTTTAAAACAGTTTTAAATTTTTTTGTAATAATTTAATTCGCTCTTTTATTTACTCACGCTCTTCTAGAAGTAAGACAACCTAACCAGTATCAGACCTTCCTGTTTCACTCCGTTCGCCGATTCAAAGTAAGAAGATACACAGACAGGGTCGGAGTAAATGTTCTCAATAACACTTCACAACATCGAGAAATGCACAAACGGGACTATTCGCAGATGCCTTCACGGCGCACTCGCAGGGGTAGGCAGACGGAGCGAACACCTTTAGAGCCGCTAGAAACTTCGTCGGTCGGAGTCGGGCGGGGCGGCGCGGCGCGGAGGTACACTGCAGAAGTTAGAAAGTTTTATTTATATAAGTGTAGTCTGCAGTTGAAGATGTTGTGCTTACATTTTGAGTGCCTCGACTTCATGAAGATTGCGACGCTCCACTACTATCCACATGTATCCATTTATTTTATGTATGTACCTATGTATATAAGCTGAATCGTTATTCATGTCAAATGTCTCGGAAGGGTTACATAAGCACTCAAATAAACACTTTACGTAAAAAAACATGTTTATAGGAGCATTTCTTCTCCTAACAAAAAAATAAAATCAAATAGCTGTAAAAAACAATCATGCTATAGACCCTTGCCAAACACGAAACGTAGGCACACACACCGCACACGTAGGTAGGTAGGTAGCTAGTTTTAGAGCGGAGCGGCAGCGGTGGCGCGTTGGCGCGCTGACAAAAGACCTAGTAACCTTGTGACTTACTTACAACAAACAGCTGTTCTCTGTTTGAACATAGTACGGTCATTGACCTCGTACAATGCAAGTTACCTACGGTTACACACAGGTTGATCCTTTTAATGTATAGGTAGCAAACATGCTTTGTAAAAATTCTCGAAAAGTAATGCTAAAAACATATAATTTTTTTGCGTAACGTGTTTATTTGAGAGTGTACCCTCCCGAAAAATTTGACATGAATAACGAAGCACCTTATATGTTTGTGTCCATCTATTTAATATTTTTATTTTTTCACGCTTCTCTTTTTCAATGCATTGTCCGCTGTGCAAAAGAGACGTCGTTTGGCACCTGACGACGAGCGACCTCACCGTTGGTTGGACGCAAAATTAGCGTGCACCAAAGTGCACATGCACTTAGACGTTGGAAGACGGCATTAGAACATTAGATTGCTTCTACATTGAATTAGTGAATTAGTTTGGAAAATGATTTTTCTCTGTTCAGACTGAATTCAACAGAATTTACATAATTTTTTTATTCCTACTAATCCCACGAACCTGCTTCCGAAGTTGTTTTTTTCATAAGGTTTCTAACGACACCCATAGACATTTCGTCGTATGCGGGGGTTGCTAACGCCATGCTGGCCTGACAGGTGCACATTCACGCCCATCTCGAAGGACCCGAGACTGTACTTGGGGTGAAATATATGGGCAGGGAGAGGGTTCCAGAGTTTACCGGTCCTGTACCCATATCACGAGATTTAAGAACCTACACCGCGTACTACGCTACGCCGCCCTGTTCTCCGCATCATTTTGCATGGAGAAACGAAGTTCGCAAATCTATCACTAGAGGCGCTGCTCCGTTTCAACATACAAAATGATGCGGAGAATACGGCGTAGCGCAGTACGCGGTGTATGATAAATCTCGTGATAAGGGCACAAATATCTGCAGAACCGATTGGTACGCATCCGCGGAAGTCCAGCCAGGGATGATTGTATAAGTAGCGCCTGTTGTAGCATTCTGTATAATGTAAAAGTGTACTTAGATATGTTCTATCTCACGAAGTCTGTTTGGCTCTGGTTGTAGTAGTGACGTTTACTGATACGCGCGATTGTGTGTGTTGTTATGACCGCGTCGTCTCGTCGCGATCGTGACGAGACGTTACGCTCTTGAGGTTACGCACACTACAACAATGTGCATGTGAGTGAACGCCTGACAACATTCATAGCCAAACGGGCTTCGTGAGATAGAATAACTGTTACCAGGATTCTTACGTTGTCTTATCTTTCCTCCTTACCTACGTGTTCCTGCTATTTCCTTCCCGAACGATGAGTACAAATTAATTTCCCTTCAAAGACATCAAACGACGACGCGTATCCAGTTCCAAAATGTAATATTTTCTCTTAGCGAGAGAGCTCGGGCAAACGATTCGCTCAGATAAAAGGTTCGCCGTCCGGTTGGCAGAGGGCGGGTTGCCGCGGGCGCGCAAAGTACTCCTGAACGCATAATTTTTCCGCGCACCGTACCTACCAACATGCAAATCGTCGGCGCCCTGGCGGCGGCGGGGCGGGGGGAGGGAGGTGTAGGTAGCTCAGAGCGACAATATAGTTATTATAGAGCGCGCCTATCGATTCGAGCCACAGGTGTTCTGTGATTCGAGCCTTTGTTTTCATTTGGTCAGATTTTCAAATCGTCACCGTCACAGTAATTAAAGTGGAAATCCCGAAAGACTACTTGGTAAGACTACTGGGAACGGTTCTAAAGTAACAGGGCAGCAGAAATTGAAAGGAGGTTTCCATAATTTTATATGAGTTATCGGTATCATTTAAAAGATTTGGTAAAATATTAATTTCAGATTATGTGTTTAATTGTACCAAATCTGACCATTTGAAATTCTGACGAATTGCAAATCTGACCATTTGAAAGTCTGACGATTTGAAAATCTGACCAAATGAAAACAAAGGGATCGAGGTATGAACAGAACCGTAAGCACGGGTACAAAACCGTCACGTGAGTAGGTACTGTTTATTGTTTACTAGATTTTGCCCGCGGCTTCGCTCGCGGTAGACTCAGTTTAATAGCAAATACGATTAAAGCCTATTATGATAATTAACGATCGCTTCTTTTATATTTTCTCTCTCCCGTCCATACTATACTTTATTTAATACTGCTGAGCCCGTAGGCTATTTAGCGTGATAGTATATAGCCTATATTATGTTATTCTGATGTATAAGCTATAGCACTGTAAAGTCTGATCAAAGTTCGTTTAGTAGTTTTTGCGTGAAAGAGGAACAAAGATCCATACATTCATCCATACATCCATACAACCTCACAAACTTTCGCGCCAGCGCCACTCACGCCATCTATGGCGTGTTTTATGAATTGCTTCATATTAATTCAAATTCATGATTAGTTAAAATGCTTCATACTCTTTTGGGTAGATAGCGCGCATAAACTTTTTAGTTTCTTGTCTGGGAACCCCCTTGAATTTTGTACTTTTTCTTGTTGACGTGATGACGTCACGTCTTATAAATAGATGAACACCGGCTGCACACACGAAAAAGTGTCACGTTCCATCTGAGCCTGTGTGTGCAAGCGAGAGTGCGTAACAAGCGATGGAGAGGCACAATCGGTATAGTCAAAGTTACCATGGAAACGTCTTAAGAAGTAAAACTGTCAAGATCAGACAACAGAAGTTTATTGATGGCCAGTCACAACGTCGCTCCAGTTCGGGAGCTGTCTAAGTCACATCTTTAGCGAAAATGAGCTTTGAATGCAGGTTGATTCAGCAGATTTTTCTGCATATTTCTGCATTTAAAAAGTAAAAACATTTTATCTAATAAAGCGGGGTTTTTTCACATTTTAGGGCATATTATTGCTATCTCCATACTGACAGTGCAAAATTAAAGCTATTATTATTCTATGGCTCCATACAGTTTCACAATACATTTTCGTCCTATCTCTAAGATCCACAGCTTGCGCTGAGTTCGTATTTTGTCTAACGACCAAACAGCCAATCACGGACGAGCAATGGGACATAGCAAAAATACGAACTAAAGTTGATGTCAGCTAAGTGACCTCTATATCCAGTGTGTGTTGTGCTATGTCCGCCATTCGCAACGTCCGTTTAGTTAGTTTTGTCTATCTCCAAACAAAAATAATGTTTTTGTGTTATTTATTTCATTATATTGTTAAGGAATTAATTGTTTTTATAGCTATTCAGTTAGTCAGTTTCCAAACATATGCTTAACAGTAACGCAATCATACAGTGAAAACCAAACTATAAACTTTAAACAGCTCTCCTGTAAAATTTGCTCTGTGGCACTTAGACAACTCCCGAACTGGAGCGACGAAGATGATTAATCTTTCTACTGATGAAAAATGGGGAATCTACGGGGAAATGCAGCAGACTCAAATAGAATATTTTTATTACAGAAGAGGGCCTTGCGGTACATCCTAAATATGAAAACTAGAGATACTTGTAGGACAGCGTTCGGGGAGATAGGAATCATGACTTTACCAAGTGCATATGTTTACCAGAACATATGCTATGCCAGAAAATACATTAATGATTCCTCTCTTAATTCCGACAATCATAACTATGATACACGGTGTAAGAATAATGTACAACTAATAAGACATAGATTAGCTAAAACCTCAAAAAGCTTTATTTGTAATAGTGTTAGATTTTATAATAAACTGTCTTCTAACATAAAACAATTAGATGATAATAATTTCAAACGACGGATTAAAATTAATGTTAATTGAAAAGAGTTATTACACTATTAAGGATGCATTAACTGACCGTAATTTTATCTAAGAGTTTGACTACTGTTTTTTCCACTAACAAACTTTGACAATTTGACATTTGGATACACTTTGTATCATACATTTTTTTTTATATGACTTATTACATCTCTTTGTAATAAATGTAAACTGATTTTTATTTATTTTTTGACTTGATATAATATGAAGTATCAAAATTGACGATGGCACTATACACCAGATATAGGTAATTTAAATAGGCAGTGTGGTCAAATTCTTCAGTATTCATGTTTATGCTGTAAATATTAATGCTCCTGTGAGCGGTAGTATGGGTTAATTATTTGTAAGTTACTATAATATAATACTTATAAGGTACTAACAAAACATTGTGACTTGCGAAGTTTGTTTGTCAGTTCTTCTTCGCATTGAATAGTAGGTTACCTACCTATGGATGAAATTATACAATAAACAATAATAAACAATACTGGAAATAGAATTACTGATCTTTGCTCTATGTACTACGATTATTCCACGTCATCACGTAAAACTATCGTCCGTAAACCAACTTTACAGACAACCAATTTTTTTTTATTATTTTGTTGTTATATCGGCCATAATAAATAACACATATTCTGTGAAAATTTCAACGGACTACCTATTAACGGTTAAAGAGATACAGCCCTCGGACAGACAGACAGACGGACAGACAGACAGACAGACGGCGTAGGCTTAGTAAGAGGGTCCCGTACCGGGTACAGAACCCTAAAAAGCAGAACACGTGCGCTCTCTAGCTATTAATGCTCTGAGGAGCGAAGGCTCTCGCGGCGGAGGGAAGGGGGACGAGGTGGGGGGAGGTTTCAGAGGCGAGGGCAGAGGGAGGGGGGGGGGGGGGGGGGGGGGTGTGGAAAGGCTCCGGCGCGTTGCGAGTGTGAATAAAAAACACGTCTCTTTGTGCATAGCAAATTGGAACTGTACTTTCCCGCTGTCTGTAGGTACCTACTATACCTGCAGCCGGCGGCGTAGCGTGAGCTCAAAAGATACTTAGTGACGTGTTTTTCTTTATGGATACTGACTCATATGGCTAGATCACCTACAACATCCGTGATGTCAGCCCATAACACCTTGGTGTACTAGGTAAGGTGCCAAGTCAGTGCTTTCCTTCATTTCATCTCGACTACACTGAGCTGGACGGAAAACACGAACTATTTACATAGCCGTTACGACCGACGTTGTATGTATGGCAAAATTATCAAGTTTATTTTATAAAAAACAAAATAATTTCGCGTAAAGAGACAACCTGTTCAAAAGCAAATGTAGGAATGGTTAAATATGTTTTCATGTTATTTTTTTAATAATTTCAAACTTGTTTTTCTGTCCCTGCTCAGGTGAACATGCAGTAGGTAATGACATTGCTGCGGAAAGCACGTTTCAGTACAAAATGGTAGTTTAGCTTTAGTTTAAAGTTGAACACATCGAGCAGTTTGGTTGGAATGCAAATACTCTCTTCGTAAATTCTGAAAATATAAAGTTAAAGGAAAAATACCCTGATGTGATCGGAATCAATTGAACCGAATTATTCCTGAAAAAATAACATCTATAGACAGTGAAAACGTGTTCCAGAATCAGCTGATAATGTTTCTTCTTGATAGCCTTTTATAAACACCGGCTCCTACCTACCTAACACACAAAATGTTAAAAGATTAGTATTAAAATGATCAGAAAAAGGTAAATTTTGGCGTTATATTATGAAGAAACAACCGTTTTGTTGTCCGGTTTTTATTCATTTTGGAGACCGACACAAGCCTCAAAAACCGTACAGTCCGGGCCAAAACCGGACATCTGCCAACCCTGCCCCTCACACGCGCAACAGTTGAAAACAGTTGACCTGGGGGCGGCGCGGTGGAGCGGCGGGGTGTAGGCGCGGTCGCGCGAGTATAATCGTAGGCTTGCCTGTGAAAATTTTATTGAAAATGATGCGCACGACTGACGCTCCCGACCGCGACGCTCGGCGCAAACTGACGCGCTGACAAGGCCATCGGCTCATCGTGCTTTTTGAATAGATGAAAAATAGTTTTTAAAATCAACCTCGAAATCATCTGTTGGTAATACATTGAGCAATGTTGGTAACATGGTTGCACATGTTGATATCTTCTATCTCAACTGGCTGACTTTCAAAAACCGGCCAAGTGCGAGTCGATCTCGCGCACCAAGTTTTCCGTACCACGTTTATTGTATGGGGACCCCCTTAATTTTTTACTTTTTCATACATACATACATACCACACACGCTGTATCCCGGCAATCAGGGTAAGCAGAGTAATCGGTGTTGTGCTGCAAGAACTCTGAAAAATTGCAATACAACATCGACCACCACGTTTAGCAAAGTATTCGGACAAGATAACTATCAAGCAGCAAGTAAGGCACTAAGTGGCCGTGCCAAGGTGAGGGATGGCAAGCCTGTCGCCCTTTAGTACGGCATCTGCTCCTTATCACTTAGTCTCGTTTTACGACATGCACGGGGAGAGACGCAGTGGGGCTATTCTTTTTATGTACCGGCCTCACACAGTACATTTTTATTTTTCTTTTTTTAATTTAATTGTTGTTACATCCGCCATAATAATACTTATTCAGAGACAATTTTAGCCGGCTAGCTATTGCAGTTAAAAACGTACAGCCTTCGGACAGACAGACAGACGGACGTAGTAAGCTCTAGTAATAGCAATAGGCTTCCGTACCGATACGGAACGTTCCGTACTGGCACGAGATGTATACAGATGTAGAAATAATATTACCATGATAAAATATATACGAGTATCTGTCCATCAAACTCTACTATGTTCCTTATTTTCATCACACTTATCTTTCACACGCACTTCATCCATCTCCGTCGTATACGTACGCACCTAATATATGTACATATATGAAGCTGACACACTTACGTGGAATCTTATCTAAATTACCTCGTTCGTCGTGTGGAGGCGGCGTTTCAGCCGCAAAAGTGAGGACACAGATATATTACTAGGTGTTATGGTTTAACCCGCCCGGGTTGGTACCACCGCACTGAATGAAAGGTCGGGCTGTCTAGCCCGTTGATACGACGTTTGAAGACACCCAGGCTGTACTTGGGAAAAATAATAGCCCCACTGCATCTCTCCCCGTGTATCTCGTAAAAGGCGACTACAGGATAAGGACGAGATGTCGCTTTAAAGGCCGACAGACCAGCAACCTCTCATCTTGGCACGGTCCTTCCACCGAGTCATGACAGGTGGGTCGACAGGTGGGTCTTCGTGGCTTACTTGCCGCTTGATAGTTATCTTGTCTGCTCAACGTGGTGGTCAGTGTTGTACTGTAATTTGACGAAGTTCTTGTAACACAACACCGATTACGCTGCCCACCTACGCCGATTTTCGGGATACAGCGTGTTGTACGTATGGTGTGGATTATTATTTATTTAAACTGACATGGTTGGCTACATCAGCTACAACATTCTTGATGTCAGTCCATAACACCGGGTGAACTTGGTGCCACGTCAGTGCCTCCCTTAGGTAGTGCCGGCTACACTGAACTGGACGGAAAACACCAACTATTTACATAGCTGCTTCCGCCGACCTTTCATTCAGTGCGGTGGTATCAACCCGGGCGGGTTAAGCCCTACCACCTAGTAAGGTAAGAAGGGAAAGGGACCTACAGTTTTACGTGGAATCCGAACCACGGTCAGCCTCCAACGGTCGAGTGGTCACCCATCTATCCACTGACCGCGCCCAGGTGTGCTTATGATCCGACCGACAGTCGACTGGCCTGCACCACTGAGCTACCAGATTCAGATTCAGATTAACAATACACACAACATTAAAAATATATTTAATTGAGACATATGCATATTCAGTATGGTTCGTCATAATTTTTTTTGTCATGTCCCGTTCAGCAATGCAATCTTTATGGAAGAACCGGGTAAGAAACCATACAGAGCTTTTTTCTTAACATAACTTACATACTAAGTTTTCATTAGTTAAATGTGACATACTATATGTAAGAAAAAAATCTGTTAAGTGCGAGTTTTACTCGCGCGCGGAGGTTTCCGTATCTATCCGCTATCAATAATATCCGCCTATCTTTTGTCTTTCAGCAATGCAATGTATAAAAGCCTGTGGCGCCATCTATTATTCAGTAGCGTGACTAATTGCATTTACGTACGTTTGTTGTATGGGAGCCCCCCTTAATTTTTAACATTTTCTTTTTTTTATTATTTGTTGTTATATCCGCCATAGTAACACATATTCTGTGAAAATTTCAACGGGCTACCTATTACGGGGTTCAAGCAAGAGATACAGCCCTCGGACAGACGGACAGACAGACGGCGGAGGCTTATTAATAGGCTTCCGCACGGGATACAGAAACCTAAAAAATTAAAAATTACCGAAGATGATAAAGGTTCGATACGTTAATTTTTTTTTTTTTTTTTTTGGAAGCTGACACTGTTGGCTACATCACCTACAACATCCGTGATGTCAGCCTATAACACCGGGTGAACTAGGTGCCATGTCAGTGCTTCCCTTCGACCGTAATAGTATAATTGAGTGATTGTGACAAGGTTGCACGGGCGAACAAACAAGACACGAGCACACAATACGCGCAGGGTTCCGTAGAGACAGAGAGAGCTGGAACAACACACAAAGTTGCCAGCACAATAGAGCGGATGAGACAGGCGGGCTGCCAGCGAGATGTGAATATTCAAGTATACAAAAATTCCATACGAGCTGACACGTGAGTATGGTCAGCGCATTCAACTAACTAGATTTATTATACACGGTGTTGCAGTTGCCACCGTAATATTTTTAACTGACATAAGGGGTTTATTCTATATGTGAAACTAAACAACTTCTGTGGAGAAAAACAATTTTTTGAAACAAAGAAACAAATATTTTCTCCATAAAAATTTTAAATACCTATTCTCAAAATGTATAAATAAGATCGAAGATGTAATAAAAAAGTCGTATCACAATAGTTGTTCTATTTCACGTCACAGAATCACCCCCTTTCGGGTTTTACGGTTGGGGTTGCATGCAACATCGTGTATAATTATGAAAATTCAGAATTTTTGTTTTATGGAAACTGACACGGTTGGCTACGTAACCTACAACATCCGTAATGTCAGCCCATAACACCAGGTGAACTAGTTGCCATGTCAGTGCTTCCCTTCATATCATGTCACCGTAGCTCAATGGTGCGGTCGGCCGACTGTTGCTCAGCAACCCTGAGCGCAGCAAGTAAGGCACGAAGACCCACCTGCTGTATGACTCGGTAGAAGGACCGTACCAAGTTGAGAGGTGACTACACTGTCGCCCTTTAGCACGGCCAAAATCAGCGGGTGGCCGATTGGTTTGGGCATCGGCTTCTCATGCGAGAGGTCCGCGGTTCGAATCCGGTCGGGTACCAATGAATTTTTCTGAGAAAAAAATTTACGTGCATATCTACACCTGCTGCTTCACTGTTCGGAACCGGTGTAAAACTGTAGGTCCCTTCCATTGCCCCTTACTAGGTGGTAGGCTCAAATTGTAGCCGACTGGGTTGATACCACCGTATACTGGATGTAAGATGGCGGCATAGCAGCCTCGGTTGTGTTCTCCTCTAGCCAAGTATAGCCAGCAATCCAAGGAAGTCTCCGGTATGGAACCTACCTTCTCGGAGGTGATGTTGGCTGGACGGAGCATGCGCTTTGGCCCCTACGACTCAGCCAGCCATACCGGACTACATAAAAAAATCTATAAATTAAGTTAATGTTAATTTATAAATTAAAAGTGTAAAGTGGAAATTAAAAGGTATAAAATACGATCCTTTGCAGATCCTTCCTCCACTGAACTTAACTCTGGAGCGCTCTCCCTGCCCAGATATGTCCCCCCAAGTACAGACTCGGGTCCTTCAAGAGAGGCGTGAATAGGCACCTGTCAGGCCGGTATGGCATTCGCAACCCCCGCATGCGACCGAATGTCCATGGGCGTCGTTAGGCACCTTATGGGTAGATCGGCGCCACTAAAATAAGAAGTTCAGTTATAAATTTATTACGTCGGAAAAGGCAGCGGTGTATACCGAACGTTTTTGCCGACCGACCGTTTTTGTAATTTGTCAGATCGGCCCGCCTACAGAATTTTTCATTTTGGCGCGACAGGCCTCCTTGCGCGAAACGAAACAGTGATTGACACGTGTGCGGCCCTGTACAGTGGTACCGCCCCACTCTCGAGCTTGTTTGTTTTGACGGCTGAGGGGGGCCGCCTGCTTATATGAGCTCTCGTACATTATGCATACAGGAGAAGGACTTTCGCCTTCTTCATTTAGAAAAAAAAAAAAATATTCGCACTTTCTTAAAACATTTTATTGTGTTTTCCGAAGTACTTTCCTTCCACCTGAATCGGATTTATTTCTTTATTATGTTCTATATAAATTAGTTTATAAGGAAACTGACACGGTTGGCTACATCACCTAAAACAGTTTCTGAGTTTTGTTTTGTAAAACAGTGTCTGAGTTTTATTTTGTATCTGTTTATATATGTTTATTATTTATTATGAATAATATATGTGTATTATATGCATTATATATATAGATATATACTATTTGTCCTTCTATTTTCTATTTTATAAGACTTTGTTTTGTTTACCTTGTCTTGTTACACCTACCCTCGTTCTGTATGTAAATAAGGGTAGGCTGGTGGAAAATGCCATAGGCATTAAGTGCTACCTTCTGTACAACAATTATGTGCAATAAACGTTTTTTTATTTTTTTTTTATTTTTGATTAAAACATCCGTGAGATGTCAGGCCATAACACAGGGTGAACTAGATATTCAGGGTCTCTTCGGTATTTTCCGCTAACTAGCCATACTATCAAGGTATCTAAAGACGTCGTCGCGTCGTCGGCAGTTAATAAAACAGCATAGCCGCCGGCCGGAGGAGGCAACCCCAAAATTTTCGACTTCGGCTAAATTGTTTGAACAAAGGCTTAGCCCGCTCCTGTGGCGACCCAGAAACTTGCAACATTAATCTTCCCTCTCGTCTTGCCGCACTTAGGCATTAATCTTTAAGCGGCCTCTAAACACAACACGTTGCCAGCCAGATCCGCGCCGCAACGCGGCGGGTTCATAATGGTGACATATTACTTGCGCCAGTACGATATTGAGAAGAATTGCGGCGGGCATCATGCTGAGACGCTCAGACGAGACAGAGATGCTAGATTGTCACCCTCGATAGCTCAGTGGTGCGGTCGGTCGACTGTTGTTAGGCAATGCTGACCGCGGTAAGTCTACCCTACCTAGATGGGTGACCGCTCGAACGTTAGAGGCTGACCGTGGTTCGGATTCCACATAAAACTGTAGGCCCCCTTCCCTTCTTACCTTAGTAGGTGGTAGGGTTTATCCTGTCCAGATTGGTACCACAGGACTGAATGAAAGGTCGGTCGGAACGGCTATGTGAATAGTTCGTGTTTTCCGTCCAGTTCAGTGTAGCCGACATGAAATGAAGGGAAGCACTTACATGGCACCTATTCTATTATCAAAACAAACGAGCAGCTCGCACAACAACATTTTATGGCTTAGTGAACGGAGATTCCCTTTACTAAGCCATAAAACTTTATTATGCGAACTGCACGTTTGTTTTGATTTGAGTATAGTTCACCAAGGTGTTATGGGCTTACATCACACATGTTGTAGGTGATGAAGCCAACCGTGTTAGTTTCCATAAAAAGAAAAAAAAAGAATGTACGTCTATCACAGTTCCCGGCAGAAAATAATACGTGTCGAGCTTTAGAAAGAGACAATGCGGTTGTAGAGCGTCGTCCCAGTCGCGCAGAGACGTGCGAGTTTGTGCGACAGGTACGACGCTCTACAGCCGGATTGTCTCTTTCTAAAGCTCGACACGTATTATTGACGTGAATTCGTATGAACAACGTCTATTCGCTGTGAACTGGGGGCGCATGTCAGAAATGCGATTAAAACAATTTGACTGTTCTTTGCGAGCCTTAAGTAAGTATATCTCGAAGTGTATAATAGATGGCGGGACGGGGAGGTTCTAGCAGCATTGCATCAGGCATATCAGCCCGAACGTAAATGTATCGGGTTCATTCATTCTTACCTTCTCTGTTACATACGAATTCATGAAACGTAAGGTCACTGCCCGCCAATTTTTAAGGGTTCCGTACGGGACCCTATTACTAAGCCTACGCCGTCTGTCTGTCTGTCCGTCCATCCGTCCGTCTGTCCGAGGGCTGTATCTTCTGAACAGTAATAGGTTACCCGTTCAAATTTTCACAGAATATTTGTTATTATGGCCGATATAACAACAAATAATAATAATAATAAAAAGTAAAAAAATTACGGGGATTCCCATAGAAGAAACCAAAAAGTGTATGCGCGCGCGTCATCTACCGAATAGAGTATGAAGCATTTTTAACCAATCATGACATTTAACTAATATGAAGCATTTCATAACACGCCATAGATGGCGTCAGATTGCCATGTCATGGTTAGCGCCACTCGCGCTAACCATGACATGGCGATACGGAACCCTTGGTGCGCGAGTTCGACTCGCACTTGTTTTGATTTCGGGCACTGTACTTTGTCACTTTTCAAAGTCACGCCAGCGGTCTACGTGTAGTATAAAGAGGCAGCTCCGCTAAGATCTTGACCCTGTCGTGTTAAGTATTAGCACCCTTGTAGAGGATCGACAAGTAATCTCTCAGAGCGGACGCGCATGAGAGATTATGAGGGACTTCTCGACACCCACACATACATTATCCACTAGATGTCTCCTGATTTATTATACACCGTTCTCCAAGTCCGGTAAGCTGGTTTCGGAATAGGTGTTATCGCTAATGTTATGTACAAGCTTCTTAGTACTTTGGTCGAATTAGGTTAAGTTTTGGCAGCCTCGGTAGCTCGGTGTTGCGGTCGGTCGACTGTTGTTAAGCAACCCTGAGCGCGGTCAGTACTTGGATGGATTTGAAAAAAAAAAACACGTTTCTTGTATGGAAACCCCCTTAATTTTTTTCTTTTTCTATTTTTTATTCAGAACGTACGGACGGACAGACAGACAGACAGCGGAGGCTTAGTAATAGGCTTCCGTACGGGATACGGAAACCTAAAAAATTATGACGGAAATCTGAATTATTTTTATAATAATATAAAGAGAAGATTACAATGATTGGTTTGGCTTTAGGGAATCTCTCTTGATATATTGATCGCTGGTTGAGCACTGATTAAATAAATCGTAGTGCTTTCGGTGAAAAGGTCGATTGAGTGATTGGGGGAAAGATTTATAAGTCGAGTCGAGAATAAAAGTAGTAAAATTTTTATTCTTCACTTTTATTGTACCCTCAATTCGAGTTGAGTGTTCATTATGGGGTTGCCAGCTCCACTTTGTACTTTATAGAACTTGATTGATGAAGAAAAATAAAGGACCAAGGCTGAAAAAGGCAGTATCTCTTAATAAGAGTTGTAGTAGTGTGTAATCATTGACATTTGTGTAGGTAACATCACGCCATATCTTGGGCTAGGCTAGGCGATGGCTGACCCCGGTGTGGTGCTCGTGAACGGGTGCTGTTTGTGGAGACTGGCCTGCTTCATGTGACAGTGAGGTGGGTATATAACTATCATGGCACCTAGTTCCCCAAGGTGTTATGGGCTTAAATCACAGACATTTCCATAAAGAATATATATATGTATATATTGGGTACTTAAGTGCTTTAGCTCTTTTGAGTTTACTTTTAAAATTTGTTTTATTTTTAAATAATAATATTTATTTGTGAAGTTGTTCAAACATTTGCATGACCATAATTATAATATTGTTTACTAACTCAGTGCCCTGTGCTCCTAATAACAACACAACACTTGCCAAAATATCTACAAGACAAATAATTAATAAATACACGCATTATGTCAATCCAGGGAAGTCTCCGGTATGGCACCTACCTTCTCGGAGGTGATATTGGTTGATCGGAGCATGTGCTTTGGCCCCTCCGACTCAGATCAACGGACGGCGGTGCATCTGACGCGATCTATCTATGAATGGATAGCCGTCCGAGCGATGAGGCTGGCCATGGTTCGGATCCCCCCCCGGTATAAAATGGATTGGTAGGTACTTTACGGTATGATAATTAGGTGGCACTGCCCAACCCGCCCGAAATCATACCACTGCACTAAATGAAGGTCAGTTGGATTGATTATGAAAAAAGTTCGAGTTTTCTATCCAGTTCATTCTAGCCGGCACAACCAAAAGGAAACACTGGCATGGCACCTAATTCACTAAGGTGTCTTGGGCGGACATCAAGATTGAAATGATGTAGCCATTCCACAAAAAATTACAAGTTATGACATCTCTCCGCGTGTTTTCGATTAAAATAAACACAGACAAAACTCTTGAACGAACGAGGCGTAGGTAAATAAGTGGTTATTGCTGAAAGATCAAAGCGACAGGCAAGAATTGACATTTCAAAGCTTTTCGTTAGTACTTGACGTTCCAAGTTGGTTTCTAAGCTTTATTATTATGTCGAAATGTCGTCTCATTCATCGTGAAATATTTCCTAACAAGTTAATTTCAAACCGGAAACAGACACAAGAAATCACCTACCACTCAGGCTAGGGACCCAACAAATATTTGTAATACTGAAACCGTGACTGCGTCGCCAAAAATCGAGGGTGTGCAGAATGAAGCAGGGAGAGTCAGCCAAGAAGCGACTCCAGCGACGGCCAATCGAACGCGGCGTTCGGCGCCGAAGCGTGTGGTCCCTAGGCCCAGAGGTCGGTGGAAGAAATATTATATGTAATTTCAGATCTCCATGAATTTACTGAATGCTCTTTATAAAGCTTCTCCTTCGACATACAAATAAATCGTTCTAAAATTTCGAATTTGGAACGTCGAGCAACGAAATGGAGTTACGACAAAATTTGCACGCTCCTTCCTCGCGGCGATTAATTTGTCAAAGAATTTAGCGAAACGAAATTATCCTGAAAATAATTTCGTTGAACAATTGAAGCGGCCGGACAATGGGAGCTTGAAGGTCTGAGGGTCGCCGGGACGCGCTTAGGACGTCGGAGGTACTCCCATTGCAAGTTCTAGTAATTCGGTGAATACCCACTTGAAAGTTGGCAGCTTGTTTGACAATTTGAGTAGCACCAGACAGGGGACGAAACCGCAGTTAGAGCGCAGTGTAGCCACGTTGTAGTGTTCAAATTGTTTTTTTTATCATCTTGCGTGTTCTAAAGTCGTGTTCGCATTCCAAATTGTGCTTTATAGTCGAAGGATATTTTTTTGTGTTAAGGCCCTGTCAACCCTTCACCCGTACTCCTCTTTCAAGGCGCCGCCGCCGCTTTCGCTGGTTGGGTAGGTTGCAACGCACACAATCAATCAATCAAAAATTTGGTTTTTATTTTTTTTTCCAAAACTACAGATCGAAAGAAAAAAAATTAAAAGCTACGGATTTTGATATATACTATATTCAACAACAAAATATATTTTTTCCAAAGCCTTGATTTGGTCACGTTGCCTTAATACGTTTTAACTAAATTCAGAGGCATGTTCATGATTTTTTCTATAGAGCAAAGTTTAATCAAATCGTGTTTTCAAAAATCTATCTATCTGCGCTGATAGATGAAGTTTTACATATATTAAACTAAATCTGTCAGGTAAGTAATATTGGCGGTACACTTCTTGAAATTCGAGTCAGACGCAGTCTAACATCACCTTGCATTTTAAAAACCTTGCATTTTAAATGCGAGCCTAACTCGCGCACCGAGGGTCCCGTATCGCCATGTCACGGCTAGCGCTACTCACGCCATCTAGATGGCGTGTTATGAAATGCTTCATATTAGTTAATGTCATGCTTCATTCTATTCGGTAGATGGCGCGTGCGCAAACACTTTTTGGTTTCTTCTATGGGAACCCCAATGGAAAGTGAATTTTTTACTTTTTCTTATTTTTATTATTTGTTGTTATATTGGCCATAGTAACATATTTTTTGTGAAAATTTCAACGGGCTACCTATTACGGTTCAAGAGATACACCCTCGGACAGACGGACGGACGGACAGACAGACGGACGGGCGGACAGACAGACAGACAGACGGCGTAGGCTTAGTAATAGGGTCCCGTACCTGATACGGAACCCTAAAAATAGGTCTCATTTGAAGCTACTCGGATCCTCCGAAGTCTGGATCCTCCGAAGTCTGGATGCTCCACTGTAATAGTGACGTAAAGGAGTGGAAACTGTTTTGAGTTGGGAACTGTTTCTTCGGCCAACCCCTCCCAGTCGTTCGCGCCCCGCCCCGCCCCGCCTCCGCCTTCCATCCAAGACTTAATTTAGAGCATTTGTTACTAGAAGCCTTTGGCCGAAGGGCGGCGCGGCAATATGCATACTTAGGCCGCCCTGTTTATAAATGTAGTCCATTATGGCGACTGACTGTAGCCGTTTTAAATTATTTAACTGATTTTGTTTATTTATCAAATGTATGAATACCAATGTGAGTTTGCCAGAAGAACAGAGGAACGGTCGTCCTTTCCCATTGTATATGTTTTTTTTTTTCCCATTTTATTTTATTTATTTAGCCACTTTTTTTCTCGAAATATATGAAAAAAAAACCAATATAATATTGTATAATGTAGATACTACTATGAACTTACTATAGATACAGTAAAGCAACCATTGGAAGTAACATTATTTATTTTGTAGGATAAAATTAAATTAATAATAATGATTAAATCCGTACAATCCGCCGCCAGTTCTCGAGAACGGTCATGTCACACTCTACTGGGACCGGTCCATTATCACAGACAGGACTATTCTCGCGAACACCTGATATTGTGATAGTGGACCGGGAGGCAAGGCGCGCAACGCTCGTCGATATCGCCGTGCCGCATGATGGTAACCTCGTCAGTAAGGAAGCAGAGAAGATGTTAAAGTATCTGGATCTACAGCACGAGGTTACCAAAATGTGGCCCGTCGACTCGACGATCGTTGTGCCCATAGTCGTTTCGGCGCATGGGCTGATAGCGAAGAGCCTCGACGACCACCTTGAGAGGCTCTCGCTGAGTGGTTGGGTCAAGGGCCAGATACAGAAGGCAGCCCTGCTCGACACTGCACGCATCGTCCGGAGGTTCCTCTCTTTGGGACCCGACCATCGGTAGCTTGGGCTCGCCCCGCCGCCGGTGGTGGAATGGAAACTCCATTTGTTTTTGTATTAATTTTAGATTTTAAGTTTGTAAATATTATGTAAAATTAATATAAAAAAAAATGTGTAAATAAATGATTAAATTAATTAAGCATGTTTTTAAATTATAGAAAGCGATGTGGCGCCGACCGTAAGGTGTCTAACGACGCCCATGGACATTCGGTCGCATGGGTTGCGAATGCCATGCCGTCGTCCTGACCACCGGATTAACAGTGGATGTGACTTACATAAGTCGACGTTTTAACAATTTATTTGTCAATTTACCTACTTATCTTCTCTATCCCTTATGGCACAGAGTCCCTATCGGATAGTATCGAGTGTTTTGCTACTACCTACTTATATTTCACAACATACGACTCTCGAAAATCCAAAGGTTGACTAAAAGAAATATCTGTAAGGGATAACTCCGCCTTTGCCAATCATGTAAAACTGTAAAATATTTTGAACCAATTAATAATTTCTGTCTTTTTTTTTTTTTTTTTTTATTGAAACTGACACGGTTGGCTACATCACCTACAACATCCGTGATGTCAGCCCATAACACCGGGTTGAACTTGGTGCCACGTCAGTGCTTCCCTTCAGTCGTGCCGGCTACACTGAACTGGACGGAAAACACAAACTATTTACATAGCCGTTTCGACCGACCTTTCATTTTGTCTATCTATACATTAAAACAATACACTTTCGCGACAGTACTTTCGTGCTTAACTTGCGTCTAACTTGGTCAACTATGTATGAATTCCACAAATTGATATAGCTGCATACTACTTGTCGCGCAATGCTAATGCTACGGAACTAGCTGAATAATCATAAGTTTGCGCTAGCGAGCTGCGTATTTAGGCTCTGAAGTTAGTTACAGAGCATCACTCGCTCCACCTGGCCGCTTTGGAAGGAGGCCGCCATTTTGGTTACATTAATTTAATCGTAGCATTTTAACATTTCTAGTATCAAATTATGTTGAGTATTTTTGAATTCGTTTTCTTAAATTTAAGGGTCTACCTCCCTAAATTGTGCCTATCACTATAACAATGCGCGTTTTATTTTATTATGAAGAAATTATACAACTTATAAAAAAATCCCCTGGGAGAAACATGGATGATAAAATTACTAATGCTTTTCAATAAAAATATTTGGTACTCCACATAAAATAATAATAAAAAAAAACAAAAACTTAATAAACTTTTAGTTTTTTTTTCAATTATTATATGTGGAGTACCAATTTGTTTTATTGAAAAACATTAATAATTTCATCATGCATGTTTCTCCCAGAGGATTTTTTTATAAATTGTATAATATTTTCATAATAAAATAAAATGTATGAAAAACGGCCAATGTTAGAAAGAGAGGGTAGATTTAGGGAGGTAGAACCTTAATGGTAATTTCTTTCATAAAAGAGGCTTTTAACATTTTGTTCTAAATAACATACATACATACCACACACGCTGTATCCCGACAATCAGGTTAAGAAGAGTAATCGGTGTTGTGCTGCAAGAAATATGGAAAATTGCAACACAACATCGACCACCACGTTTAATAAAGTATTCAGACAAGATAACTATCAAGCAGCAAGTAAGGCACAAAGACTCACCTGCTGCACGACTCGGTGGAAGGACCGCGCCAAGGTGAGAGGTGGCGAGCCTGTCGCCCTTTAGCACGGCATCTTGTCCTTATCCCTTAATCGCCTTTTACGACCTGCACGGGAAGAGATGCAGTGGGGCTATTCTTTTAAAGTACCGGCCGCACACGGTACAATACCGGCCCCACACGGTACGAGTACAAATACCAGTGTTCTTCAATCTGTGGGTCGCGACCCCTGGGGGGGTCGCGAAGCCTTACTCGGGGGGTCGCCGGCAAAAGGAAAAAGGCAAGATTTTACACTACAATAAAACCCAATTTCAGTGAGAAGGATGGACCTGTTTATTATGTCTGGGATATTTTTGTTTATTATACTGTCTGGGATGAATATAGGTACCAAAATAGAGAAAATCTTAAACATAGTGTTTTAAATTACTAACTTTTTTCTGTCTATGGACCAAGGGGGTAGCGTCAATTTTGCAACCTGCAAAAGGGGTCGCGTATTCAAAAAGATTGAAAAACACTGGTATATACCAATAGCACAGCAGCGCTCTAAGCGCCACCGCCCCGCTTGTATCTGTTCTCGCTCTAAGCGCCGCTAGAGGGCGCTGCTAACCCCCTAGCGGCGCTAAGAGCAAAAAGAAGAGCTCCCCGGGAAGGCGCGCCGCCGCCCCCGCCGCCGCTACAACCGATTATTTGGCGAAAGAAAATTTAAAATGAAGTTTGAAGGGAGCACTTAGGGGAGAAGGAAATGTGAGGTGCAATTGGGTAATGCAGATCGGCGATCCGGTGGGGTATTACTTAGAGCAACGTCGCTCGTTACGGTCGCTATAAGGAAAATTATAAGTAATCTACACTATCTGATGTACCGTGTGGGGTCGGTACTTAAAAAGAATAGCCCCACTGCATCTCTCCCCGTCGCATGTCGTAAAAGTCGACTAAGGGATAAGAAAATTCATCAGCCGCGGTAGCTCAGTGGCGCGGTTGGTTAGTCAACTGTTATTAAGCAACGCTGAGCGCGGTCAGTGATTGGATGGGTGACCGCTCGACCGTTGGAGGCTGACCGTGGTTTGGATTCCACGTTAAACTGTAGGTCCCATCCCTTCTTACCTTACTAGGTGGTAGGGTTTATCCCGGCCGGGTTGGTACCACCGCACTGAACGAAACGTCGGTCGAAACGGCTATGTAAATAGTTCGTGTTTTCCGTCCAGTTTAGTGTAGCCGACATGAAATGAAGGGAAGCACTGACATGGCACCTGGTTCACCCGGTGTTATGGGCTGACATCACGAATGTTGTAGGTGATGTAGCCAACCGTGTCAGGTTCCATAATAAAAAAAAATAACTAATATTATTTATTTATTTAAAAGTTTAAGAGCTCACAGGAGCTGTACGTACCACGACTGCTTTAATTTCTCACACCTTAGGAACCTTGTCAAATTAACATTCACTCATTACTCATTACCCCTACAAAATTATACAAATAATCAAATATTTTATTTTGACAGGGTTCCTGAAGTGTGAGAAATTAGTGCTGCCGTCTGTACAATTAAAGTGTTATAATAACTTAATCTACAATAACAACAATACAAATACATTACTAACAGGTACGTTGATTTTTTAAATTTTAACAATATAATAATTTTAAGATTTTTTTTTCATTCTTAATACAAACTATAATTACAATTAACCAACTATTCATTACGATTAAAATTATTTAAAAATTATTCTAAATTATGAAAATAAGTAAATAACTTATTATAAAGAGGTAAAGTTTGTAATTTTGGATGTAGGAGGTAGGTATGTAATCTCCGAAAATACTCATCCGATATTTTGTGGAAACACCTTATAAAGAGACCACATCTCGTGGTGTACACAAACTGTGAAAGAGCCAAGATGGCTGCGTCGCGCCGATGTGGTGTGTTGAGAAGTTCGCGGAGAGCCATCGATACTTTAAATCCGCGAGTTGTTTGCGGCTCATAATCCCGTGATACTCATCGTGCGGAAGTCAACAGTATTTAAGGCGCCGCCGCTGCAAACTTGACAGACTAAATTGTCAAATTTTCCCCTTCGTCCCTGCACGAGACAGCGAGAGAGCGAAGGAGCACGAGCGCGTGTATGAAAAGGACAGCAAGTGAGGTAGCGCAACGACAACGTGGCGCTTACGTCGAAATATGATTATATGATTACGTCGAATTATGATCCGATGAGCAACCGCGGCGCATTATATAACCGCTACATATATTGTGTGGTGGTACGGAACCCTCGGTGCGCGAGTTCGACATGCACTTGGCCGGTTTTTTATATTGTATTATTTTTATAAACATTATTTTTGTGCTACATTTAAGACGGAACTTTTGGACCCCCTGCCCCACTGTTACCAAGCGTGGTATCTTAATTAACTCCTCCCTATCCTCTAGTTTCATTTCACGTGCTATTTCACAACTTGCTGTTTTTCAATGTATTTATGTAGATTAAACATTATTATGTTTTGTTAAGCTGTATTTTCACTATTAAATGTGACCAGGCGAATACTTTTTCGTGTAATATGAACACCTGTCAAGTTCTTATTAAAAATGATTGTAATCTTTGTAACTATATTTTTATTATATTTATTTAAAAACCACGTGCCACGGTGATTCCATCCCGCTCTAATAAAGAAGAAACTGCCTAAAGAGGAAAGGGGGGGGGGGGGCGCCCCTGTGCCCGCTCCCCATTCCGCTGAGCGCATGACGTCAAGTGAAGAGGCATAAATGTGAAAACGTTTGCCATTTCAATTCCGCACATTTTGGTTAACTCTACCATTGTGTTCCTACCGTAATGACTTTAGCAACTTGTCAGTTCTGCTGGCTGAGAATGGCGTCTCCCACAACAAGAGCAACAGTTAATCTGTAGTTTAGCATCAATTCTGCGAGTGCGGGCCGGCTGCAGTCTGCTACATTGCATTAAGTCCGCGTTGCTTGCTGTAACTAATTTAGCGCGCCTTAGGCCAACACTCACCTAGTACTTACTTGGGCGGGTTACATACGTTGGGTCATTTTAGGGTTCCGTATCCGGTACGGGACCCTATTACTAAGCCTACGCCGTCTGTCTGTCCGATGGCTGTATCTTTGGAACCGTAATAGCTCACGGTGTAAATTTTCACAGAATATGTGTTATTTTGGCGGAAGTAACAACATACATACATACATGCATAACACACGCTGTATCCCGACAATCAGGGTAAGCAGAGTAATTGGTGTTGTGCTATAAGGACTCTGGTAAATTACAGCACAACACCGACCACCACGTTTAGCACAGTATACGGACAAGACAACTATCAATCAGCAAGTAAGGCACGAAGAACCCACCTGCTGCATGACTAGGTGGAAGGACTGCGCCAAGGTGAGAAGTGGCTAGCCTGTCGCCCTTTAGCGCAGTATCTTGTCCTTATCCCTTAGTCGCCTCTTACGACATTATTATTTAACCCGCCCGGGTTTGTACCACCGTACTGAATGAAAGGTCGGTTGAAACGGAAAGTAAGTAGTTTGTTTTTTCAGTCTAGTTCAGTGTAGCCGGCACGACCGAAGGGAAGCACTGATATTACACCTTGTTCACCAAGGTGTTATGGGCTGACATCACGAATGTAGTAGATGATGTAGCCAACCGTATCAGTTTCCATAAAAAAATACATAGAAACATACCGAAGACTTCCCTTTGGATTGTTGGCTACACTGGACTAGAGGAGAACACGGCTTTGGCTGCTATGCGGCCATATTATGCTCAGTACGGTGGTACCAATCCAGTCGGCTAACATTTGGGCCTGCTCTCAAGGGGCTATGGTATTTTGTGGACTGGCGCCACGGGTGTAGTAGGTTCAAAGTACTGTTCGCGCGCACGTTCGTGGCCTCTGCGGGCGGAGGCCGATAGATCTTTAAACGATTATCCCTGTTTTGTCTTCGTACTTCAACCACGCAATAAAGCCTTATTAGATAAATAATTTAATGCCATAAATAAAAACGAGGTTTCGGAAATGTCGTTACTTTAAGAGATTGATTCACAACACTTTACATTCCATTCTCGCTTTCCTGCCGGAGGCCACGAACGTACGCGCTGACTTGTAGGTTAGGTGGTGTAGAACGAGAGACAGATTTTAGACCAACTCATAAACTTGTCTACACTAGGCATCCCGCTTTACAGCGAGAGTGCATCGCGTGGGTGGCTAGAGGCGCTCAAAGTCTGTAATTTCATATCCCAGCCAGTAGTTGGCTTGCGGTCCCGCAAAGCCTTTATACTTCACACCACCACCGCCAGGGGGCGAATGAGAGAACAGGGCAGTCTTGTGACCCTAACTTGATCCTCTGTCCTGGTCATTTATAGAATTACGAGTACTATCGATACAATATTTATATGGAATTATTAAATTTTTTTTATTTTTTTTTATTAACCTTTAATTGGTATGGTGACGTCCACTGGACGCATCGGCCCAAATCGTTGGCGATATTGTGGAGTGGGAGTCCAACCCCGCCCCGGCCCTCCCTGTATAATGCACGGGACGGATCTCGGCGTGTCGTCGCCGCAGCGGGCGACCCGCCACGCGAATACACTATACAAGTACGGTGTGGGTGCGAGGGAGAACACTGACGAACTGCTGCGGCGGCGACACGCCGAGATCCGCCCCGCGCATTATATCTTCCTAATTTGTGACGCGCTATCGGCTGCCGATTACACTTGTGTTCTGTGCTGTCCCCTTTCTCCTATACTACATGGATGCGTCTAGTGGACGTCACCATACCAGTTACGTAACACTTTTTGGCTATATGATTTTACTTATTTTATGTTGTTTGTTATGAATGTATAACTCGTTTGTATAGAAACTGCAAAGAAAATTGCAAAATATGTGTAGAAAACGATTAATAAGTGTGGACTTTCTGTTTTTAGCTACCTATTTTCTCAAAGTTTTGTCTCTCTTTTTTTTTGTAATGATTTTTTGTAATAAAACTTAAACTTATCTCATTGACTTTTATTTATAAATATCATATCTTTCATAAGACAAACCCTATCGCAGGAAAAACAAATATTTGGAATTAAAATAGGTCTTTCAAATAATGCGTCTGTCTGACGTCACCATACCAGCTATGTGAGCAAAATTCACCATACCAATTGAAGGTTAAAGGCCGATGTAAATTAAATTCAAATTCAGACTTTTGTTTCAAGATAAAATACAAAATGTTAAATATTATATCATTGACACAAATGCACTTTCGGTTTGGGCTTTTTATTTTTTTTATTGAAAGCGCGACATATGGCGCCGAGCCACCCATAAGGTGCCTAACGACGCCCATGGACATTCGATAGTATGCGGGGGTTGCGAATGCTATGCCGACCTGACAGGTGCCCGATGCCCATTCAAGCTCCTCTCGAAGGATCCGAGACTGTACTTTGGGGGAAATATATGATTCATACATGTATTTCTCCCCAAGTACAGTCACGGGTCCTTCAAGCATATTATCCTCCATAGCATATTATCTATTTACAATCTCTACTTCAAAAGCGTTCATTGCAAAATTTGAATTTACTTAGGATGCGTTTGTTTATTCTACCTTTTTGTTTTGTTTGCGCTTTTTTTGTATTTTAATTTTTTCGTTACATACTTCAGTAAATGTAGTCCCTACTTTTTTTGCATGTCATGTTTACCTGTATTGCTTTTGTAAGGTTTTTGTCGAGGATTTTGTGAAACCTGTTCGTGAGTCTTTGCTAATAAATAAATATATAAAAAGCCGCCAAGTGCGAGTTGAAATCCGGAACGAGGCTTCCGTACTACCAATATATTATTAGTGTTAAGTATTTACCAAAATAATTGTGTTTTTGAAAATCACGAAACGCCTAAATACAGCAATGATTTGACTGTGAGGCATTATTATAGTTATAATATACAAACATAATTTTTTTATGTGATATAACTACAAGTTAATGATTTTCGGATTTTTCCTTTACTTGTGCTCTGAGACCTTGCTTCTTACCAAATTTCACGAATCTAGCTCAACGGGAACTACCCTATAGGTTTTGATTTGATTTGCTAGTATCAAAATATGTGACATAAATGGTCGTATCTTTTGATTGTGTTGACTTAGAAGCTTCATTTTCTTACGCCTCCAAAGAAACGTAGACCTTAGTATTTGATAATAATTTCAACTTGATACCTCTACCCGTTCCTGAGAACAAGGATCTTGACAGACAGACAGACACGTGGACAACAAAGTGATCCAATAAGGGGTCAGTTTTTAGGGTGCCGTCGCAAAATGCGAAAAAAGGAACCTTTATATCCCATAAAGTGCTCTGGTGTCTGTCTGTCTGTCTCTCTGTCTGTCTGTCTGTCTATCTGTCTGTCTGTCTGTCGGTCACACGCTCCTCTTTTGAGGTACGGAAGCCTAAAAAGAATAAATTTCCGCATCCAATTTGGCACCCAAACAAAACAGCGCTGGGCCGTTCCCCGCAATTAAAGACACCGATGTGAATAAATGCCATAAAGTAAGAAGTTTAAAGCAGCACAACGGCGCCGCCTCCGCTGCAGCTCGACCGTTCGCGTGGCCTCTAAATTATTGGTCACTGCGCTTGGAAGTTGCTCGGAAAACTTATTTTAACGTTGCCGCAGCAGAGCTGGCTGGCTTTTTCGCTGTTTTCGGATTTTTCAGAATTTGTGAGTCTAATCAGAACTGTTCGTGTAAACTAGCGAACCGAATGGGAACCAATAATACGCAGTTATTAGAGTTTGGCCAAGATAGCTTTTGCCTAGCGCCACACTGAACGTAATTTCTGCAGGGTCATGCATCATCATCATCAGCCTGTATCGGTCCACTGCTGGACATAGGCCTCTCCCAAGGCACGCCACCACACGCGGTCTTCCGCTCTTCTCATCCATCCACTCCCGGCTACCTTTTTTAGGTCATCTGTCCACCTAGCCGGGGGGCGTCCCACGCTACGTTTGCTTGTACGTGGCCTCCATTCGAGCACCCGTCTACCCCATCGGTTGTCGGGTCTACGACAGATGTGCCCAGCCCACTGCCACTTCAGCTTGCTTATTTTCTTAGCAATGTCGACTACCTTAGTTCTTTGACGTATCACGTCGTTACGGATTTTATCGGTCAAAGAAATGCCGAGCATTGCTCTTTCCATAGCTCGCTGAGCGACTTTAAATTTGTGGACCAGGCCCATCGTCAGGGTCCACGTTTCCGCTCCGTAGTACGTCATTACTGGCAGAACGCACTGATTGAAAACCTTCGTTTCAATGCGACAATGACCGTACAAATACAGGACCAGCAGACGAAACCTATCCAATTGCATCGTGGAGTCAGACAGGGAGATGTTATATCTCCGAAACTGTTTACGAATGCATTGGAAGATATATTCAAGCTGCTGGATTGGGAAAAGCACGGCATTAATATTAACGGCGAGTACATTTCACACCTACGTTTCGCAGATGACATAGTCGTGATGGGCGAGTCGCTGGAGGAGCTGAATCACATGCTGAACGGCCTCAATGTCGCCTCCCGCCGAGTCGGCCTCGGGATGAATTTGGACAAGACGAAAGTCATGTTCAACGAACACGTCGTCCCGGGGCACGTAACAGTTGGAGAGGCGACCCTCGAAGTTGTGCAGAATTATGTCTATCTTGGACAAACCATCCAACTAGGGAAGCACAACTTTGATAAGGAGGCCAACAGAAGGATTCAGCTAGGCTGGGCGGCATTTGGGAAACTCCGCCACATCTTTTCATCCTCCATCCCACAGTCATTGAAGACGAAGGTTTTCAATCAGTGCGTTCTGCCAGTAATGACGTACGGAGGGTCTAGCGGTCTCATTGTTCGCATGCATCAAGGTAACCATAGCTAAAATGTTGCCAGTTTTGAAAAAAATATATATATTAAAAAGTCTAGTATATAACATTTTCGATATTCTTACTACCTGAGTAGATTGAATAAAACTATAGGAAAACATATTATGTACTTGCATAAAATGTACATACATACACACCACATACTGTATCCCGACAATCGGGGTAAGCAGATCAATCGGTGCTGTGCTGCAAGAACTCTGGTAAATGACAGTACAACACCGACCACCACGTTTAGCAAAGTATTTTTTTATGGAAACTGACACGGTTGGCTACATCACCTACAACATCCGTGATGTCAGCCCATAACACCTGGCGAACTAGGGTGCCCATGTCAGTGCTTCCCTTCATTTCATGTCGGCAACACTGAACTGGACAAAAAACACGAACTATTTAGCCGTTTCGACCGATGACGTTTCGTTCAGTGCCGTGGTACCAACCCAGGCGGGATAAACCCTACAACCTAGTAAGGTAAGAAGGGAAGGAATCTACAGTTTCACGTGGAATTCGAACCACGGTCAGCCTCCAACTGTCGAGCGGTCACCCATCCAGGTACTGACCGCGCTCAGGGTTGCATAACAACAGTCAAACGACCGCACCACTTAGCCACGGAGGCTGAAAATAACCATTTCCTTATCCCTTAGCAGCCCTTTAACACATGCACGGGGAGAGATGCAGTGGGGCTATTCGTCTTAAGTACCGACCCCACACGGTATTCAAATAAAAATACGGCGAGGAATAAGAAAAGGTGTCTAGTGAAAATAAATTAAGTGTACACAGCGTCTCTATTCAAGTTGTAGAGGGTTTCTCTAGGTATATTATGTACTTATACATTTTAACAAGATTAAGGTCGAGGAAGACACAAGAAGCAAGCGAGCATTACTTGTTGCGAGACTCTCATAAAGAAAATAGACTAAAGAATGTTATCTCCAAGGACAAAGCCGCGAGCGCTATATCGAGTGCTGTGGAGCGGTGGAAAAAAAAAATATTGTTTTTTTTATGTAATTCGGTATTGGTGGCCGAGCCAGAGCGGCCGAATCACATGCTCCGACCAGCCAATATCACCTCCGAGAAGGTAGGTTATACCGGAGGCTTCCCTGGATTGCTGGCTATACTATACTGGACTAGAGGAGAACACAACCGAGCCTGCTATGCGGCCATCTTTCATCTGACATCATCTTTGTAGGTTCGCTTAGTCTGTTTTACAGATACTATCACGGGCGCTGCTCTGTGGAACTGGCATCCCTTTGCAACATTGAAAAAGAAAAGTTTCTTGTATGGGAATCCCCCTTAATTTTTACTGTTTAATATTTGTTGTTATATCCGCCATAATAACATCATAATAACACATATGTGAAAATTTCTACCGGCTAACTATTACGGTTCCAAAGATACAGCAGTTAGGACAGACAGTCAGACAGACAGATTGACTGACGGCGTAGGCTTAGTAATAGGCTTCCGTACGGGTTACGGAAACCTAAAAAACAATATAAGTATTAATTTTTCCAACATTAAAATTGATGCGCAATGCGACATTTTGGAAGGCACAGTACCTATTTTCCACTGCTCAAATAAAATGTTCACAGTCGGAGGCAGGGCGGGATGGGGTGGGGCGAAGTAATTTGCGTGACGGAGGCCATCTTCAAGTTTACGTAAATAATAAATTAACAGAGAAATTAGTCCGGACGTCCGGGACACCCTACGCTCATACACAACTCTCGCTTTAAGAGGGGTTGGGTTGTCAACTTTACAGGGATCATAATGTGTGGTTCTCGTGTTATAACCTTAACCTCACATTGTTGGTTACATCACCTATATAGGGTTGCTATAAAGGTGCAGGTAAACTGACCGGGACACTATATTAAAACCTAAGAAAAGTTGGTTGTCTTTGAGCGGGGAAATGCAGCACCTGTTCTATGAGTATTAAATTAAATTTGAGATGATAGGTATCTTTTACATTAAATGATAGATTATGCATAAATTATATTAGATAATTAGGTAGGCAATAGTTTTAAATGTTCATAGCCAATAAATTATAGGCCCGAGAAGAGTGTTCGATTCAGAACGATCCACGCAGCTTTATAAACTCAGATAGTTAGATCTCGGAAGGTTCTGACCCATTTTCTAGGACCCCTTAATTAAAATTATTGTTAGGACCCCTTTTTATATATTTTTGAGGTCCGCTAGGACCCAGTGACTGGGTCAAAGCATAAATTAAAGAAAATGTTCTTTTTATTGAAGTACCATTACGACCTGTGATTACGACTTACAATATTATGATATCCGCAGTAATTCAGCACAGTAAATAAACAACACCAGTATAAAATTCTTCTATTTAGATAAATAGTCTTCACTGAACGTTCGTTGTCTATGTATACACATAATTTACATCTGCGACTGAAATCTGCGGACATACATATGATGCCTGAAACGCTCTGTAAGGAGTATTAGGAAATAAGAAGAAACACTAAATCCTTTAAATATTTTATTGATAATATTAGTATGGATAAAACTAACTGGCTTTTGGTTCCCGACCGGGACATTTGGTGGTCAGGCGGGACGACCGGGACTGAGATTCTAAACCGGTGACAAGTCCCGGTGTACCGGGACGACTGGCAACCCTACCTATACTACACGCCAGATGTCAGACTAACACATCCGTGAATTTCAAAGGCATGTCAGTATATCTTTATTTCCCCTTATGGCTGTGTAGCCACATCCGGCTAAAGGTGGAACTACACTATTGTGGCGTGGCGCAGCGTGGCTGTGCCTGGCTCATATCCCACCCATAATGTTGTATGACTAGAAATACACCATCGTGTCATGGCGCAGCGTGGTGCAGCGTCTCATGTCGCAGACCCGCAGCATACCCCCTCCATCAGGCCTTTGGCGCGCCACGCACGCCACGAAACGATAGTGTAGTTCTGCAACAGCGCCGCGCCACGCGCCAGTTGCCTTGCGGCCGCGTGAAGAATGCTGTTGTGGTAATGAAAATGATAGACTGTCGCGCCAGCCCTCCACGAAACGAAGATGTGCACACGCACCGCCACGCCACGCTGCGCCACGCTACGCCACGCTGCGCCACGCTGCGCCACGCTGCACCACGCTGCGCCACGCTACGCCAGGCCACAATGGTGTAGTTCTAATTTATGTCACATAGTTCTTTGTCGGTTAAATTGACAATTTCGCGTACATTTGACAGGAGTTAATCGTACTGTATGGGGCCAGCACTTAAAAATAATAGCTCCACTGCATCTCGCCTCGTGCATATCGTAAAGGGTCACTCAGGGATAAGAACAAGATGTCGCGCAAAAGGGCGACAGGTTAGCTACCTCTCCCCTTGGTACGGTCTTTTCACTGGGTCATGCAGCAGGTGGGTCTTCGCGCCTTACTTTGCTGCGCCTTGCTTTGTACGAATAAATCGGCTAACGTGGTGTTCGGTGTTGTGCTGTAATTTACCAGAGCTTGCATGCAGCACAGCACCGATTACTTGTACGATTACAGCGTGTGGTGTGTCTTAATCGTAGGCTACATAACCTAAGATGGTAAAATTGTGGTTACTGGTTGTTCTTGAAATAATCATTCGTTTTCAGTGACATATTGTGTTCCATATCAGATTTCAACGTCCGGCATATTTTTCAGCATACAGCGTCGTTAGTACACGTAAACTTTTGTCGAGCTATGTCAAAGCGTCTCGCCGGGCTAAGCGTTGTGCGGAGGCTTGCAAAATTTAATTAACTTATTTCTAAGGTAACGCGGCGTGCGTTAAGAGGCCGCACTACCGCAGCCCGAATTTTAATTTGGCCCCCACTTCTCCGCGCCACCTCACTCTCTATCCCGCTCGCACACTAGTGCCTGCTAGTCACGAGAGGTTAAAGCGATTTTGTTAGGGTGAACTATCTCATATACTATTGTCGGACGGGTACTCTAAGTAATAAAAATTGTCTGCAATTAGGTTATTGTTTTTTTAACGGTGAAAGTAATGGTTATTTATTTTTAATGTAATGTAAAAAGCATATGACCTGCTTTATTAAGATCAGTTACTATGCAAAATTTAATGATCTAATTTTAAGGCGCAAATAAGACTCAACAGGTAAATTTTAAACAAAATTGTTTAGCTATTGGTAAAGATAAAAGATCCTTTCTCCACAGAACCGGTAAACTCTGCAACGCTCTACCTGCCCACATATTTCCCCCCAAGTATAGTCTCGGGTCCTTCAAGAGAGGCGTGAATGGGCACCTGTCAGGCCGGCATGGCATTCGCAGCCCCCGCCTGCGTCCGAATGTCCATGGGCATCGCTAGACACCTTATGGGTGACTCGGCGCCACATGTCGCGCTTAGTATAAAAAAAAAGATAAAAAATCTCTAAAAAATATATGTTATGTATTGGTCTTTAATTCACAAATATAGATACAAAAATTATATTTTTCTCCATAAAATAACGAAAAGTACGAACATTTTAAATTCAAGTCAAATTCTCTTGAGAAATATAAATTGTTTCAATACAAGACCCTCATAGAAATATACATAATATTTTTCCCTACAATCATAGCTAAAAACTTTTTTTTCCTTCTTTTCAACACGTGAAATTTAATGTATAGCGAGATGTATAGTGTGATTTTCGCGCAAACGTTCATCGTCGGCGCGACGTATCAGCCACCGCACGAGTAGACTGAATCTCGCAACTATTTACATCTACATACGGTACGTGTTTCAATCATCAGTGCTCGGGAAGCACGGTTTGAGTCTGGTTCCCGCCTTAAGTATTTATTGAATCTAGCGGTATTATTGTATGGTTTGCAGGTAACTTTTAATTCTTTTTCTATGGAGAAAATTTAATGCAATCATGTTTTCATCAAACATGGTACCTAGCATTACTAGGTAGGTACTCAACTTTACCTTAAATTTATTACAAAGTGATTTTTAGGTTTCCGTACCCCGTACGGAAGCCTACAACGCCTGTCTGTCCGTCTGTCCGATGGCTGTATATTTGGAACTGTAATAGCTCGACGTTTTAAATTTTCACAGAATATTTTGGCGGATATTACAACAAATTATAAAAAATTTTAAAAGTGAACAATAAGGGGCCAATTGACCCCATACAGGAAACGTGTTTTTTTCAAGGTTTTTTTTTGTGGTGCGGAAACCTCGATGCAAGAGTCCGACTCGCACTTGGCCGGTTTTTTTTATTTAACAGAGGATGCGAAGCAATGTGTGGTATTACAGACTCTTAATAATGCCGTTTTCGGCTTTCGAAACTTTGGACTCGCTTATGTCGCACGAATTAACAGAAAATAGTCTGACGACGACGACACGTGAGAAATTTTGGGGCGACGACAGTGAGGTAGGTAGGCACGTATAGATTAGATAATATTATTAAAATTGTTATATGTGCAACACGAAGAAAGTTAAAATCGAATTCAACTTGATATTTAATTTCAACAAAGAAAATACAACTAACATAAACACTTAAATACAAGTTTTTTTTACGACATTCGTGATGTCAGCCCATAACATCGGGCGAACTAGGTGCCATGTCAGTGCCTCCCTTCATTGCATGTCAGCTGCACTGAACTGCACGGAAAACACGAACTATTTACATAGCCGTTTTGACCAACGTTTCATTTAGTGCGGGCGTACCAACGCGGACGTCCAGCAGTGTTGCACAAGTAGGAAAGGGACCGTTCACATACCACGTGGACAAAAAGGAGGGGGTCGGGGGTCGGTAAATGTCCATGATTGTCCACAGGGTGGAGGGGAGGGGGTGCAGGGACCGTCCATGTGGACGTTTGAGTTCAAAAACACACGATGCCGCGAGCTAGCCAGTCGCTCGTCTCGATATTTTCATTTTCAACTTTATATTTTTGTAAAGAGCTATGTTTCAGCATTTTATTAAGAAAGATTTGTTTTGTTCCTCTTAATTTTATTGTAATTTTAAATTAAATGTAAAAATTTCAAGTACTACATTTTCATCCATTCAGCTCCCTGCGTCTTCTTGAATTTCATTTCAAGTTCATTTAAAAAAACGGCATTTTTCACGTGGAGAGGGGCGGGGGGGGGGGGGGGGGGGGAGGAGGGTGTTATGGAAATGTCCACGATTGTCCACAAGGGGGGAGGGGGGGTTAAAAAGTACCCAAAAAGTGTCCACGTGGTATGTGAACGGTCCCAAACGGCTACGGAGCCCTCTGTGTAGTGTCAGTAACCTTCTCTAAAGGAAGATTAGGTACCTACCTACATGTTTATTGCCCTCTCAGGAGGCATTCCTAATGGACTCAAATTTATAATGTCGGATGAAATACTACCAGCTTCCCACGCCATTCCAGCTAGTCACATCCTCCCTCCCCCCACTGCTGGGAGCATCCTCCCTTCGCGTCCAGTCTGCCGGGTCAAATACCAGTCATAATTTAGGAATGTCGTGTAGTGAACAAGGAGCGCCGGCCGGCGGCGTGTGTTGGGTAGTGGTGGATATCGCTGTACTGTTCGCATTGTCAAGTACAATGCTACCTTTATATCTTGGCAGACGGAATAATTATGTCTAAAATTACAAATTTAAAAAAGCCCCGACCCTTAAAAAGTTAAAAATTATTTCTGTTGACTTACTTAAAAGGAGTCGTTGTACCGCTAAGTAAATTCCCGCGCAGCTCTGAGTTTTTATATTTTAATTACTTAGAGGTCACCCGACTCCTTTAAGTCAACAGAAATTATTTTTAACTTTTTAAGGGTCGGGAGAAGTTAATTTCCGTCTCGTCTTAATGTCCACGGGCGTGTCGTGATCGTCAGTCAGACACATTATGGGTGACTAGAATACTTACATTTCGATGGCTTTCAGGCAATATCTCGTAACCCACAATAAAGCTGAAATCGAGTTAAGTATGCAGAAAAATTTCAAATTAAAAACTTTATGTGTTTGCAAAAACTCGCAACCCACGGTCTAGAATTTAATAATTTGAAATAGTGGCAATAAATCACTTCCCCAAGCGAGTGGCTTCACATTCAGCGAAATTTGCGCGCAATTTCTCACAAGCCGGCACTACCAAAGGGAAGCACTGCCATGGCACCTAGTTCATCCGGTGTTATGGGCTAACATCACGATGTTGTAGGTGATGTAGCCAAGCGTGTCAGATTCCCTAAAAAAAAGCCACACAACAGACTGTCAAAATAGTCAAAATAATTATATTTATTTTGAATCATCACCAAACAAGAACAAAAACCACAAAATATTTACATTTACTATTTCATCATGTATGAAATAAAAAAGTTTTCACTTTCTCCTGTAAAATTTGGTCTCCGTAGGTTATGAGTATTGCCTGTAAGCCATAGATTTTCGTTTCGCTCCGGCCATAATTCGACAAGAAACGCCGCCTGCAAATACTACAACGCACAGTGAACTAAACGCCCGATATTCGATTATCCGGGCGCCAGCGGTGCCTATTATCCGGGCAGAACTCACCCTAATGTAAATAGTACGCCCAGTCGGCCGGATCATCGGCCGGATTACCGACAGATTAGGCCCAGCGTTTGAATTAAGATACCCTGATCTGAAACGACGCGTAAGAAAAGCCTTGATTAAATTAATTATAGATTGCAAAGAGCAGCGAAAGCATTTAATTAAGCGAACTATTTAAAATTTACTCACCAATAAATTCGGTTAAACGAATATACGTACCTACTCGTATTTTAGTAAAGTGTAGGAAAACGAGAACACGATCTTAGTAGACAGCACAGCGTGCCCCTAGAATACAGAAATGCATTTTGTGAATTCCCTTGCCCCTTACTAGGTGGTAGGCTCAAATTGTAGCTGACTGGATTGGTACCACCGTACTGAATGTAATAAAGCCGCATAGCAGCCTCGGTTGTGTTCTCCTCTAGTCCAGTAAGCCAGCAATCCAGGGAAGTCTTCGGTGTATGGCAACTACCTTCTCGGAGGTGATATAGGCTGGTCGGAGCATGTGCTTTAGCCCCTCCGACTTTTTTGTTGTTGTGGAAACTGACACGGTTGACTACATCACCTACAACATGCGTGATGTCAGCCCATAACACCGGGTGAACTAGGTGCCACGTCAGTGCTTCCCTTCATTTCATGTCGGCTACGCTGAACTGGACGGAAAGCACGAACTATTTACATAGCCGTTTCGACCGACGTTTCGCTCAGTGCGGTGGTACCAACCCGGCCGGGATAAACCCTACCACCTAGTAAGGTAAGAAGGGAAGGGACCTACAGTTCAATTTAGAATCCGAACCACGGTCAGCATCCAACGGTCGAACGATCACCCATCCAAGTACTGAGCGCGCTTAGGGTTGCTTAACAACAGTCGACTGACAGCACCACTGAGCACTAAACTACCGAGTCTGACGAATTTCCTTATCCCTTAGTCACGGACAGACAGACAGACAGACAGACAACGTAGGCTTAGGTTAGGTTAGGTTAGGTTAGTCCCGTACCGGATACGGAACCCTAAAAAATCTACACTTCCCACATATGTATTATGATTTTATATTTCTGAAAATCTGACTATAGCCTCCGCCACCATTTCAGGCTTCATCACTTCAATGCAATGGAGGCTTCGCGGCGAGAGTCCGCACTCGAGTGCGCCTTGCCTCGCTCCAACATTTGCATGCTTCTTGAAGTGTGCATTTTATTTCGTAGATTTCTGTTGAAATAACATTTGCTGCGACTGTTTGTGTCAGAGAACACGAAGCGGCCGGCTGGGAGAAGACGACCGCCGATCGCTGCTCTGTGTCCTGTGTGCTATTTCTGGTAGATTGGAGAAAAACATTAGTAATATTACATTAAAAAAAAATCGAAATCGAATAATCGAAATCGGTTGAAGTGGTACAGAATTATGCGCCATGTGTCAAACTGCAAATTGCTGAAAAAGTCCACATCACAAAAGTTTTGCTGAAGGTAACCACACACCATAGTAATTACAAACTGCAAATTGCTAAAAACGTCCACAACAAAAGTTTTGCTGAAGGTAACCACACACCATAGTATTATGTTGATTTTTCAAAAACCGCTGAATACATTTCGATAAAATTTCAATGGAACCACCTCTGAAGTATCACCTACCAAACAAAAAAATAATTTTCAAAATCGGCCCCCAATTGACGCCGTTATCGCGTAACAAACATACAATACTAAGTCGTTTCGACTTCATTCAATACGATGCTATCAATCCTGGCGGGTTAAACCCTAGTAGAAAGGAAAGGGACCTAACAGTTCTACGTGGAATTCGAATCGTGGCCAGCCTCAACGGTCAGACGGTCACCTATCCAAAGACTGACCGCGCCCGGTGTCCTTGACTTCATCGACCAAGGCCGATGCATACCACCACCGAGCTACTGAGGCTGGCAAAGTCAATAAAGGGGGATGATCAACTTGAGGCACTCGCCACGAGGTTACTATGAAGTAGATTCTTTTATTTCGTCCACCATTTGCCATTCACCTTGCTCTCTCAAAGCTGCCTCTCTCGAACCGCGGCTTGAAGGTAGCGTTAGGTAGAGGGTACAGAGTAGGCGGGTAATTAAGTAGAGTAGTAAAGGTATGATATTTGCACATAAAAGTTATTCCGAGGTCCCGGGAGCGCTGCTCGATGAATATCAGCCGAGTGCTTCTATGTACTTGGGGCGGCATTTCATACTCAAATGAGAGCTGGGGCCTACCTCTCTCGGCGCATTAGCCTGGCCATACAGAGGGCTAATGCGCTGTGTGTCTTGGGAACTTTCCTGGGAACAGTCGGTATGGATGAGATTTTTTTATTTATCAACTTGATTTAGAGATCTCTTTCATATTATTGGTCTGGGGTTGTTCTTTTTTCTGTATAATATTATGTATAAAACTTTTAATGTTGTTGAAACCTATGAGTAAATAAATAAAAAATTTCACATCGAGAGTGAAGCAACACACAGAGCTTATTGAAGTTTTTATTTTATGCAATCCGGTATGGGTGAATGTGTCATAGTTTCAGAGCACACATTCCTCATGTGACGCTGGATTCGCCGAGGCCTCGTGGTGCCTTCTGTCTGCTGTCTGCTGTCTACTGCCTGCTGCCTGCTGCCTGCTGCCCGCTGCCTGCTCTCTGCTGTCTACTGCCTACAGCCTGCTACCTGCTGCCTGCTTTAGCTGCTTACTGCCTGGCTGCTGTCTGCTGCCTGCTCTCTGCTGTCTACTGTCTACTGCCTGCTGCATGCTGTCTGTAGTGTGCTGTCTGCTTCCAGCTGCGTGCTGCCTGAGGCCTGTTTTCTGCTGCCTGCTGGCTGGTGCCTGCTATCTGTTGCCTGCTGGCTGCTTTCTGATGTCTGCTTTCTGCTGTCCTCTGTCTGCTGGCCACTGGTGACCGCCTGGGAACAATAATAAATACGATTGGAGCTAGAGAAATGATACCCTTGTGAGAAAATGGAGGCTGATAAATAAAACATTTCTCTTCACTAAACTCGTTTTTGGCTCAAACGTCTGTTACGACGATTAGTTAGCAGAGGGACGAATATGCGGTCGAGACATTACCTTCCCCGAACTCATCGCTTCTCAAAATCGTACCGGAAAAAGACGGTCTTCCGGTGAGCGTGTTTGCGTGTCTTCAAAAGTTGTGGAACAAATTGTATGACGACCTTTCTGTCCGCCTCATAGCTGGCGAGGTGTCTCATTGAGGCGCCGCGAGGAGAGGTGTAATTTTTTTTTGTAATCCGGTACGGGTTACTGTGTCGGGGGCATGCATGCTGCTATGCGGCCATCTTACATCCAGTACGATGGTATCAACCCAATTGGCTTTGACAATTTGAGCCTACCACCTAGTAAGGGGCAGGTTGGCATTGCCAACTGGCAATGCCAACTTGGCTTTGCCTGACTATTGGCTGTGCCTGACTGTCTTCATTCGACCGAGTGTTGGGTGCAGTCACCCATGCCGTCGGTTCTATGTAAAATAAGATGGAATCCATTATGATTCCATTCGAAGCTTAGCGGGTGAGAGCGCAAATTTTTTCGCAATATTTTTTTTTTTTGCGTCAGTGTAAACACTGGAACACCTGGAGTAACCGACCGCTCCAATTCTCGCTACAGCGCAACGCGCGGGTTCCGTAGCATGCTCGCGTAACAGTTTCAGCTACTGAAACTTTTTGCGAGCCCGGTAGTGGACAAATTTCTGACTAGTTTTGAAAGTGATGATTAATTTAATTGAATTCAAGTGAAATACATATTTATAGGTTAGATTTTAATAATAGTGAATTTTTATTATTGTATTTATAATTTGTAACAAAGCCCCGTCGACATAAATATGCGTGTTACGGATCTAAACCTATGCCTGTTCTGCATTCATGAAATTCAAATTGTTCATCTGCTTAAAATTAATAAAGGTAGCCCTAAAACTTCTACACATATCTACAGCAAAAACAAAAAATACTATTTATTAAATTATTACTTTATAGCTATTATTTTCAAGTACCGGCCCCAGACGGTTCCATCTGACAACTTTTTTTTTTTTTTTTTTATGGAAACTGTCACGGTTGGCTACATCACCTAAGACAACATCCGTGATGTAAGCCCATAACACCGGGTGAACTTGGTGCCACGTCAGTGCTTCCCTTCGATCGTGCCGGCTACACTGAACTGGACGGAAAACACAAACTATTTACATAGCCGTTTCGACCGACCTTTCATTCAGTACGGTGGTACCAACCCGGGTGGGCTAAACCCTACCACCTAGTAATATAAGAAGGGAGTCATATCCCTTAGTCGCCTTTTACGACATACACGGGGAGAGATGCAGTGGGGCTATTCTTTTAAAGTACCGGCCCCACACTGTACATACAGTACAACTATCTCTGTCATTAGAATTGTAGATTAATTTCATGTTATAACTAACTCGTACATATTTAAGACCTGGTACCCATATGAGGTCTTGTGTTTGATAGTCACCTAAATTCGTTCAACCGTACGGAAAGGTAAAGTATGTAAAACCGACGCAAGCATCGAGATGCAATATTGCTAGACACTGCGCTACGCAGACAGTTTCAAAGAAATCAAGTTGCAATAACTGAAGTATGAGGGAAGAAAGCGAGGTCACAAATGAGATAATAGTTGTCAGCCTCGGTAGCTCAGTGGTGCGGTCGGTAGACTGTTATGTACACCTGGGCGCGGTCAGTCCTTGGATGGGTGACCGCTCGACCGTTGGAGGCTGACCGTGGTTCGGATTCAACCTAAAACTGTAGGTCCCTTCCCTTCTTATTTTACTACGTGGTAGGGCTTAACCCGCCCAGGTTGCACCACCGCACTGAATGAAAGGTCGATTGAAACGGCTATGTAAATATTGTTTTTTTATGGAAGCTGACACGGTTGGCTACATCACCTATGTACAACATCCGGGATGTCAGCCCATAACACCGGATGAACTTGCTGCCACGTCAGTGCTTCCCTTCGGTCGTGCCGGCTACACTGAACTGGACGGAAAACACAAAACACAAATAGTTCGTGTTTTCCGTCCAGTTCAATGTAGCCGATATGAAATGAAGGGAAGCATTGACCCGGCGCCTAGTTCACCAAGGTGTTATGGGCTGACATCGCGGATGCAGTAGGTGATGTAGACAACCGTGTCAGTTTCCATAAAAACAAAAAATAAAAAAATTCAGTCAGACAATGTCATTCTCACAAATAGTGAGCAATATACCTACATTCCCAAATGAATTTACCACTAACGCTAATAAAATAATTTATGATACTGTCTCAGAGTATTACTATATATTTTTTTATTTTTATTTTATTGATTTTTTAATGTTGTAATGTTTTAATGTTAGTTTTAAGATTTTATTACTTGACTATAGTGTATTAAGTTGTACCTACTGTACTTACTTTGTAAAATGTGGGACTAGTGCCTGAAATAAACGTTATATTATTATTATATTCATTTATTCACACGTTTCTTTTTATATAAATTAAATTTTTTTTTTAAATTAAAACTTAAAACCTAAAATTAATATAAAAATAAACGGAGTTTCCACCACCGGCGGATTATAATTATTACTCTCAGGATACTGTGTGCCCCCCAATTAATATCGCTCCACCTTAATATTACGAAAGACAGACGGCAGCTGGAAAGGAATACGTAATTCATATCAACTTAGGCCGAAATCTCGCTCACAAATTCTAAATCGAAGTTTCGTAAGTCCTAAGCACACAGAGATCCGGAGGCAGTGTTTAGATAGCTTAACTTGGTTCGCAGGACGCACGGACAAGTTCGGACAAGTTCGGCCAAGCCCGCTCACTAACCGCACAGTCCGAGCCGAGCCTACGCGGCTTCACCTGCGGATGTGGAGGAACGCTCACTTTGTGGAGCTGATACGTTTATCATCATGAATACATTTTTTGAAGAACTAATAGCCATTAAATGTCTATCTATACCATTGCATAGAGTCATACATACATCATCTTTGTGGACATTATTTTTAAATTAAAAGAGCTTTACTCACGGTTCTTCCCGAGCTATGTGGCTCGACGTTTCGGGCCAAGCGTATGGTCCATCTTCATGAGCACTCTGCCTTCTTTCTGGACATCTAGAATCATTATCTAACTAGGACAGATTTTTCAAATCATCATTATCAATACTAATAATAAAAAATATGTAAGGGATGGTCTAGTCGTGGAGTAAATTACTTTGTTTTATGAGATATTGCGTTTGTAGACTCTGCGTATGATACTAAAACTAAATTGACGATTTTTAGAAATCTTTTCTGTATGTATGTATGTTCCTCCATAAATCTTAAACCGATCATCCGAATTCGATGAAACTGAGTAGAAGCACATTTAACTATACGTAACACAAGATAGGCTAAATAAAAGTCAGTTGTGGCGACTAGATTTCTTTGAAACTTTTATTCTTCGTAGCCCTAGTGTGAGAATGCGAGAAGATGGACTATGCGAGAAGTATGTAAAATAAAATAAAAAAATAAAAGAAGTAAGATAAAAAATTATTCAAACAGACAGAGTACCTTGATTTTGAGGGTAGCGGTTACCTTCACTGGTGCCGAAGAGGTGCCATGCCGCCACTCTCCACAGGTTAGGGGCCCCGCCGAAGATTGTGTGGGGCACGGGCGCGTTTTTTTACGGCAACCAGTGAGCGGTGATGCGAAAGTATTAAAATTAAAATTTTGTTGATGAAAATATGACGAGAAGGTACAATGAAAATGCAGAGTAAAACAAAACGCAGTGTGGCTCGCTTGGAAAAGAAATGTATAAGTAAGGTAGTCCGACAAGTTACAACTACAGAGAAAAAAACCGGCCAAGTGCGAGTCGAACTCGCGCACCGAGGGTTCCGTATCGCCATGTCATGGTCAGCGCCACTCACGCCATCTATGATGTGTTTATGAAATGCTTCGTATTAGTTAAAATTCGTGATTAGTTAAAATACTTCATACTCTTTTCGTTAGATGGCGCGCACACACTTTTTAGTTTCTCGTATGGGGACCCCCGTGAATTTTGTACTTTTTCTTATTTTTATTATTTGTTGCTATATCGCCATAATAACATATATTCTGTGAAAATTTCAACGGGCTACCTATTACGGTTCAAGAGATACAGCCCTCGGACAGACATACAGACAGACAGGGGGCGTAGGCTTAGTAACAGGGGCCCGTACCGGATACGGAACCCTAGAAAAAGATCATGTTGCTAAAGGCCCAGTGCTTTTCGCAAACTTGTCAAAGGAAGACGTTTTGAAGGCGAAATGTTCGTCAGCATGTTATAATGAAAACTGGACTCCTATAGTGCTATGCCTCGATGGTGAGGTGACACCAGGGAGAAATTGTTTTCATTATATTTTATCTGACACTAGTAAGGTCGGTATATTTGTGGCAGTTGGCCAAATTCATCCTCCACGTGATAGTGAAAGTTGGGTCAGGTATCGAGCGCCGGTCGCGCCACCTGTTGGCCGAGAAACTTGTTAAGCCGCCATCGAGACGGGTCGCTCACTCCACCACGCTCTCTGTCTCTTGAGCAGCAGGTCTATTCTTGTAAATTCTGACAGCGGAATCAGCGCTGTTGTGGCGCTGAGAGCCACTTACTAAAGTGGCTCTCAGCGCCACATCAGCGCTGAGTCCGCTGTCAGAATTTACAAGAATAGACCTGCTGAGCTGTCCTACAGCCCTGTACGCAGGCAGATCTGAAAGTTAATTTGATTTTACTTCTTTTTTTATGGCGCCGAGCCACCCATAAGGTGTCTAACGATGCCCATGGACATTCGGTCGTATGCGGGGGTTGCGAATGCCATGCCGGCCTGACAGGCGCCCATTCACGCTCCTCTTGAAGGATCCGAGACAGTACTTTGGGGAAATATATGAGCAGGGAGAGCGTTCCAGAGTTTACCGGTTCTGTAGAGGAAAGATCTGCAGAATCGATTGGTACGCATCCGCGGTAAGTCCAGCGTATAGGCTGTGGTATAGGGATGCAATCCCTGCCCAGTTCGTGTGGTGCGGAGGTGGAAAGGGGACGGCGGGATTGCGTTAAACAGCTCCTCCGAGCACTCCCCATGGAATAAGGGATAGAACACACTCTGGGAACCGACATTCCTACGATGTTGCAGTGGTTCTAGATCGCGGGACACTTCGGGGTCACTAGTCGCACGGCTCGACGCTGGATCGAGTCCAAAGCCGCAAGCTGATATTTGGCAGAGCCATCGCACAGGTGCGAGCAGTACTCCAAGCAGGACCTTCTTAGGCAGGACCTTACTATGACCTTCTTCATGAGAAGAAATACTTTTGACTGTTTAAATAATTTATATAATTTATTGATAAAAGAAATATGACACAAAAACATACCGACTAAAGTATTTTTTTTTATGGAACCTAACATATTAAAGTAACATATTCGCTTAGTTTTGGACAGTAAAATTTTTTGTTGCTCGGGTAAATCTAACCTTATAAAATTATGACAAGTTCAAATTATGTCTCTTAAAAAGCTTAAAATAAAAATTAAATTACAAAATTAAAAAAAAAAAAACCCGACTCATGAAAAACCCATAAAAAGAAAAAAATATTCCCGTTTGTAATAAATAAAGGCGTCGGGGGATCTCTAAGTAAAAAGAGTTCAACTCGGCATTTGGAAAGCGCGAATTACATTTTTGGACGTCCAAGCTGACTTGAGCTTACATTAAAGTTTGCACTTCTATGAAAAGAAAATAAAGAAAAACATTTTAAAAACTATTAACATTTTACAATTTACAATGTCAGCCTCGGTAGCTCAGTGGTGCTGTCGGTCGACTGTTGATGAGCAACCCTGGGCGCGGTCAGTACTTGGATTGGTGACCGCTCGACCGTTGGAGGCTGACCGTGGTTCGGATTCCACGTCCCTGTAGGTCCCTTCCCTTCTTACCTTACCAGGTGGTAGGGTTTATCCCGTCCGGGTTGGTACCACCGCACTGAATGATAGGTCGGTTGAAACGGCTATGTAAATAGTTCGTGTTTTCCGTCCAGTTCAGTGTATCCGACATTAAATGAAGGGAAGCACTGACATGGCACGTAGTTCACCCGGTGTTATCGGCTGACATACGGATGTTGTAGGTGATGTAGCCAACCGTGTCAGTTGCCATAAAAAAACCTACCATCGCAAACTACGTTACAAGGTTACCTTTTCGTTTTCCAGCATTCTTGCGATTAGTATAGGGCAGGGGTTTTCAACCTTTTTTATTAACTAACACACTTATTCATCTACGAAAATTTGGTCGCGGACTGGTGGCCCCACTGCTTGTCTCCACCAGTGGGGTCACGAGGACTTTCAAGTACTAATGTCTCCACTGTAGTACTATTGGCGACTTCGTACGTAATGTACGCTGTATGTGTAATTTATCAGTGAAAACTCTCATTTTATCTGAGGATGTCAAAAATATTTTTTTTTTATGTAATCCGGTATGGGTGGCTGAGTCGGAGGGGCCAAAGCACATGCTCTAACCAGCCAATATCACCTCCGAGAAGGTAGGTGCCATACCGGAGACTTCCCTGGATTGCTGGCTATACTGGACTAGAGGAGAGCACAACCGAGGTTGCTTGCGGCCATCTTACATCCAGTACGGTGGTCGCAACCCAGTCGGCTACAATTTGAGCCTACCACCTAGTAAGGGGCAAGGGAAGGGACCTACAGTTTTACACCGGTTCCGAACGGTGAAGCAGCGGGTGTAGGTATGCACGTAAATTTTTTCGTCAGGAAAAACTCATTGGTACACGCCGACCGGATTCGAACCTCGGACCTCCCGCATGAGAAGCCGATGCCCAAACCACTCGGCCACCCGCCGCTCAAATGGTCTCATTCCTTCCTCGCATTTAGTCTATTGAGGCGATCAAACAAATCAGTCAAAAAATGTCATTTTGGATAATATATCTATACAGATACACGAAAAATTATGCTTGCTCTTTTCTTCCGCTGTTTTCATACTTAGAATTCGCGGCACACCTGGATGGCACTCGCGGCACACCTGGATGACACTCGCGGAACACCGGTTGAAAACCCCTGGTATAGGGGCTTTGCTTAGGAGTTAGGACCTTGGTGTCTAAATTTACAATCGACCGCCGTCATAATATACATATATACCCAGTATTTAGTATGGTTAAGCTATGTGTAGCAACTGAAAATCTAACACTAAGTTAATCCAGGCACCAGCGCCCCGAGCCATTTCAAGTTGCTCCTAGACCGATTCAGTTGTTCCGAAGTTTGCTTCCTACGAACAGTCTGGAGTAATTTGTGTGCGCAGCGCCCCAGCAGTTCGCTTCAAAGAGGCGACAATTTCAACACGCTGTGTAAATTATTCTGATTTTAGTTCAAACTAACGCAATAAGGAAGTAAATCTTCGGTGTTACTTCGCACTCGTAGTAAGGCTTCAAAGTAGTCGCCGTGGAGTTTTAAAATTTAAAAATAATAAAAAAAAACGGACAAGTGCGAGTCGAACTCGCGCACCGAGGGTTCCGTATCGCCATTTCATGGTTAGTGCCACTGAGTTTTATGGAATGCTTCATATTAGTTAAAATTTATAAGTTTTAAACATTTAAGTTTTAAAAGTGTAGTCCCTTAAAAGTAAAGTGTAAAAATGACTCCCTTCTTATATTACTAGGTGGTAGGGTTTAACCCGCCCGGGTTGGTACCACCGCACTGAATGAAAGGTCGGTCGAAACGGCTATGTAAATAGTTTGTGTTTTCCGTCCAGTTCAGTGTAGCCGGCACGACCGAAGGTAAAGTAAAGTAATAGTAAAAAAGATTTTATTAATTAATTCTAAAATATATATATAAATTGGGGGCAGGGAAGGGAAGCACTGACGTGGCGCCAAGTTCACCCGGTGTTATGGGCTGACATGACGGATGTTGTAGGTGATGTAGCCAACCGTGTCAGTTTCCATAAAAAAAAAAAAAAAAAGTTAAAATGCTTCATACTGTTTAGCGGTAGATGGCGCGCATACACGTTTAGTTTCTTGTATGGGGACCCTCGTGAATTTTTTACTTTTTCTTATTTTTATTATTTGATAATATATCGGCCATAATAACACATATTCTGTGAAAATTACAACGAGCTACCTAGTATTACCGTTCGAGACACAGATCAGTTAGGATTTCTGTGGATACAGCCCTTAGATAGACGGCTGTATCTCTTCCTTATCCCTTACTCACCTTTTGCAACATACACGGGGAGAGAAGAAGTGGGACTATTATTTTTAAGTCCGTACCGAACCCACTAGATAAAATAGATGAAAATAGAAAATGTTTTCTTTTTATGTTTGCTGTGGTATAAATAAATGTCGTAACGTAATATTGGAAGTACATCCTGTACAAGGACAAGATGCCGTCCATATGGCGACAGGATAGCCACCTCTCATCTTGGCACGGTCCTTCCAGCGAGTCATGTAGCCGGTGTCTCTTCGTGCCTTACTTGCTGCTTGATAGTTATCTTGTCATACATAATACTTTGCTAAATGTGTTGGACGGTGTTGTGCTGTTATTTATAAGAGTGCTTGCAGCACAACACCGACTACTCTTTTATCTCAATTTATACTTTTAATTAACTAGTATATACTTATATGTAGTATATTATAGTTTATCATAGGTTATTTTCCTTATATTATATTTTATATTCCCACACTGGAAGTCTTTTGCTACTAGGTAGGTACCTACTTATATCTCACAACATACGACTCTCAAACATCCAAAGGTTGTCCGGGAGAAATTCCTGTAAGGGATAAGTCTTTCTTTGCCCCTCAGGTAAATTTCTTATCGTTTGTTACTGTAAAATATTTTGGAGTTGGAGTAAAATTTTTGTTTTGTTACTGGAAATTCTATCTATCTAATCTGCTTACCTACCTCAATTATTGGGATACAGCGATATACTAACAAATACAAACACAGAGTATCGGAAAACAGTGTATGTAACTAATAACGCGATTCCGCCGTCCCCTTTCCACCTCCGCACCACGCGCACTGGGCAGGGAATGCATCCCTAGACGCTGGACTTACCGCGGATGCGTACCAATCCGTTCTGCAGATCCTTCCTCCACATAACTGATAAACTCTGGAACGCTCTCCCTGCCCACATATTTCCCTCCAAGTATAGTCTCGGGTCCTTCATGAGCGGCGGCGTGAACGGGCAACCTATCAGGCCGGCATGGCATTCGCAGCCCCCGCATGCGACCGAATGTCCATGGGCGTCGCTAGACACCTTATGGGTGGCTCGGCGCTACATGTCGCGCTTACTATAAAAAAACAAACCGGCCAAGTGCGAGTCGGACTCGCGCACCGAGGTTTCCGCACCACAAAAAAAAAACATTGAAAAAAATACGTTTCTTGTATGGGAGCCCCCCTTAATTTTTTACTTTTTCTATTTTTTATTATTCGTTGTTATATTCACCATAATAACACATATTCTGTGAAAATTTCAACCGGCTACCTATTACGGTTCCAAAGATACAGCCCTCGGACAGACAGACGGGCGGACAGACAGACAGACGGCGTAGGCTTAGTAATAGGCTTCCGTACGGGCTACGGAAACCTAAAATGTAACCTATACAGTGTTTTCCGATACTCTGTGTCTTCGGGCTTGTCGGTTCACAACGCAGCCAGACCGCAACACACGTGCTCTGGTGATGGTCTCGTCAATTTCCAATAAATTGGTTTTATTCGAGCGATAATGTTTCCATCAGCCGCGGGCGTAGCTACCGCGGCGAGGGGCGGGAAAGGCGGGGCGGGGACATGCAAAAATTAATTTCAGTTTTAATCTTCCTTCAATTTCAGGCAAATCCGCGGAATTTGACAAAGCCCTGTTTGAAATATTTTCCAATTATCGAGGACGTATCATGTGGGATTATTTTTCACGATCGCCAGGCTCCGGTAAATACGTATAAATATTCGGCTGCAGTTCAAGTTTAACATTGAATGCGCTAGGTTGACAGGTATTACGCAGTGTGTGCACCAACTCAAATTGGAATAAATAAATAATTTTAGAAAAAAAAACCGGCCAAGTGCGAGTCGGACTGCCGCACCGAGGTTTCCGCACCACAAAAAAAAACATTGAAAAAAAACGCATTTCTTGTATGGGAACCCCCCTTAATAATTTTTTTGTTTTTATTATTTTTTGTTATATTCGCCATAATAACACATATTCTGTGAACATTTCAACCGGCTATCCGAGCGTCTACCTATTACGGTTCCAAAGATACAGCAGTAGGACAGACAGACAGACAGACGGCGGCGTAGGCTTCGTAATGGGCTTCCGTACGGGATACGGAAACCTAAAAGCGATCTTGTTTAGACCTTTTTCAAATATACATACACGCATGCCACACACGCCCCATCCCGAAAATCGGGGTAAGCGGAGTAATCGGTCTTGTGCCACAAGAAACTCAGATAAATTACACCACGCGTAGCAAAGTATTACAAGACAAGAACTATGTATAGTTCTTGCTTTCCGTCCAGTTCAGTGTAGCCGACATGAAATGAAGAGAAGCACTGACATGTCACCTAGTATACCCGGTGTTATGGGCTGACATAACGGTTATTGTAAAAAAAAAAACTTGTATCTAGGTGTTTATGTTAGTTGTATGCCAGGTGATGTAGCCAATACGGTGTCAGTTTCCATAAAAAAAAACTATCAACTGACAAGTTTAAGGCAAAAATTTTACTACTAGATTGTAATTCAGGCAAAACGGATCACTCGAGATGACTAGCAGAAACCTTTTGGTCTGTTATTTATGACGAAATGTTAACGAAATGTTAATTGAGCTCTGCTGTACAGACTATCATTGACTCATTGTCATTGACACCCTGTTTTATAGGTACTACCATGGACGTTGCTCTAATGAATTGGCTTCCCTCATCCCCTCCCCTTCCCTCAATGATATACGTGTATACCTATCAGTGTCTACAAATACCCAGATTGGATATAATTATTAACAACTTTTTTGTAATTTACGTCTGCGACAATTTATTAAATGAATCATCAGTGCGTATCTACGCAGAGATTCGACTAATATTCAGTATGTACCAACTACTAGAAAATGGTTAGACACACAAATGAGCTATTTGATAATATTGATAACGATATACCATCCGAAATCCATAAATTTAAAGTCGCGGACGCAAAAAATTGTAAATATTTTATAAATGAAGACACAACACTATCAACGCTTACAATCAATATAAGAAGTTTAAATAAAAATTTTGACAATCTAACTGTTCTTTTAGCACGTTTTGGTATTCCTTTTGATATCATTATTCTAACCGAGTGCTGGCATAAAGGAAAGTCTACTCCAGCCCGGCACATAGGTGGTTACGTTTCCTACAGTACAATAAAAAACAAACTACAGAACGACGGGGTTACAGTCTACATTAGGAAGGAGATTGATGTAACCGTAGATGAACCTAGCCTATTAGATGCGAATAGTCTGCTTCTAAGCATAGGAAATGAATGCGTCTTACTAGCTGTCTATCGTTCTCCCTCAGTAAGCAATATTGACCCATTTATAGGCTCTTTATACGACACTATGATATTATATAAAAATAAAAAAAGTATTATTGTGACCGGAGACATGAACATAGACATATCGGATCATGAGCTAGACAGCAAATCCACGAAGTACTTATGCCTATGTGCAGAACTTGGTTTACAACCAGCAGTAACTGAACAAACTCGTGAAAATGCATGTCTCGACCATGTTATGATTAAAAGTAGTTTGAAAGTTACAACAATAGTTTGCGAATCCTTAATTACAGACCACTTGCCAGTTTTGACCTTTTTAGATAAGCTAACCAGTACACACAAAAGATCTAAAAATACACACATGTCATCGAGAACGGACTGCAAAAGTCTATGTGCCTTTTTTGAAAAGGAAAAGTGGGTGGATATCCTAACTGAATATAATGTTGAGAAGGCATCAAAGAAACTAATAGAAAAAATACAGGAAGCTACAAACAAATTTACAGAAACACGAGAAATAACAACAAAAGTAAAGGCTAAAAAGCCTTGGATCACAAAAGGGCTACTAAAATGTTTCGATAAACGAGATAAGCTGCACAAACTCTCAAATTCCTATCCGTTTTCCTACCTAGATAAATACAAGCGATACAGAAACATTTGTAACTTGGCAGTTAAAACTGCAAAAACCATATACTACGAAAAAGAAATAGTTAAACATCGTAAAAATACAAAAAAACTCTGGAGGGTCTTGAAGGAAGCAGCAGATATAAAAACATCTAAAGATCAAACTGCCCATACACATTTGCTAACCCGCTCAGATAATGTAACAAAGGAAATATTATTGAATGAATATAATAAATACTATATTGGGGTAGGAGAAACCTATGCAAACGAAAATTTAAACCAACTAGGACGAAATGAACAAGAGCTTATCAAAGAATTTGAAAAAACTACAAAAAATACTGGAAGTGGCTCATTCTACATGAGACCAACGAGCAAAACAGAAATTGCAAAGATCATAAAAGAGCTAAAAGACGATAGCGCGTGCGGATGGGATGACATAGGAAGCAAACATCTAAAATCTTTATGTATGAATATTCTAGAACCTTTATGCCACATTTACAACTTAAGTATGGAAACGGGGTGTTTCCCATCAGTGTTCAAGACAGCCATTGTCTGTCCGATTTTCAAAGCGGGCGAAAAAGATCAAATAAAAAACTACCGACCAATATCCTTGTTACCGACTCTATCTAAAATATTAGAAAAAATTGTAAAAATCAGACTTATGAGCTACTTAGAATCAGAGCGTCTACTCTCGAGCAATCAATATGGTTTTAGGTCTAAGAGGTCATGTGAAGATGCCATTCACGATGTTGTTGAACACATAGTCGAGTGCCTTGACGGGGGCGAGAAAACTCTTGCAGTCTTTCTGGACCTCGCCAAGGCGTTCGACACTGTTTCAATACCCATCCTACTTAAAAAAATGGAAAATATCGGCCTTCGTGGTGTCACACAGAAATGGTTTAGGTCCTATCTAGAAAGCAGGCAACAAATGATCAAAATTGGTGCCAGAAAGAGTTCGTGTGAGGTAATAAAATACGGCGTCCCACAGGGCAGTGTTTTGGGTCCTATACTCTTTCTGATATATATAAATAATCTATGCAACCTCACAGTACTTAATTGTAAAATAACGACATATGCGGATGACACGGTATTGTTGTTTTCGGGAAACAACTGGACAGACGTTTTTAATGAAGCTGAAAAAGGTTTAAGAAAAGTAAAAGAGTGGCTGGTTCTGAATCTCTTAACATTAAATGCATCAAAAACCAAATACATTTGTTTCTCGATAAATTCTACCGGTCAGCCAACGGACACGTATGAACTTAAACTTCACACGTGTTCCATTTCAGCAATCACGACGTGTTCTTGCGACAAAATTGAAAGAGTAGAGCATATAAGGTACTTGGGGGTCATCATAGACAAAAACCTAACATGGAGGAATCACATTGCCGCAATTTCAAATAGAATGAGGAAACTCATTTACTTTTTTAAATGTATCAGAAACTCTGCCGACGTACCACTCATGAAAACTGTATACAAAGCTGTCGCGGAATCAATAATCACATATTGCCTAACTGTTTGGGGAGGAGCAGCCAAAACACTCATGATTGAAGCAGAACGAGCACAACGATCTATTCTAAAGGTCGCCTTCAAGAAGCCCTTCCGTTTTAACACTCAAGACTTGCTCTTAGAGACTGGTATGCTCTCGATCCGACAACTTTTTATCCTTCGTACCATCCTCAGAACTAAGGAAACACAAAACACAGCGGGCATCTCTGAAAACCGACCACACACGAGATACAGAAATAACCCGGCATCAACGCGAGTACGAACATCATTTGCACAAAGATTCTCAAAGTTCCTATCGCAACATCTCTTCAACAAAGCTTTACGTGTTTGCAATATTAACAACAAAACAAATCATAAACGAAAACAAGAAATTCTTAAATGGTTGAAAACTTTAAATTATAACGACACAGAAAATGTGCTAGATATTCAAAAATAAAATAAAATAAAAACATATAAATAAACCTACAAACAAACCTTAGACCAACTAAACACCTTACTAACTAAATAACATTATAAAACCATAAAATATTCATATTTTATTTATTGAGGTATTTATTTGATATATTATATATATATATATATATATATTAAAACTAACTTGTATTTATATACTAAAAAATTCGCTTCATTTAATTATAATATGAAATAAACTAAAAATAATATAAAATTATTACTAGTGAGCGCACAATGAAATACAATAAATTATGTTTACTAAAAAGTCTTTCTGCGAGACAGAATTTTTCTAGTGCAGAAGACTCGGTTATTGTACTGTACGATTTCATGTGATAATAAATATTTTTTTCATTTCATTTCATTTCATCCATCCTGCCCCTATCCGTCTCCGCCACACCCGCCGGACTCGCTCGGAACATCCATATGTTGTTGACACCCAACTTCTAAGAACACATCGTTTTTCGAAATCTTTCCTGTGTCGAACGGCGAAAATATGGAACGGTCTTCCGGTGAGTGTGTTACGTACCACCTATAACCTGGGAATCTTCAAAAGGCGTGTCAATAAATTAGACGACAACCTTTTTGTCCGCCTCATAGCCGGCATGGCGCCTCTCTGAGCGTGGTTTAGCGAGGAATGGTGTTATTGGCTGTGGCTGATCTTCCGTTGAAGTATTGGGCACAGATACCCGCGCCGGCTATCTATAATAAAAAAAAATACTGTACAATCTATCACGTGTTCGGAGATGTTGTCAAAGTTGATCCATCGAGATATGTTATTAAAGGATGCACTACGAAGAAAGTTTCAAAGACGTCAATTCGTAATAACTGTGTATGAGGGAAGGAAGCGGGCAGCGTGGCGGCGCGGGGAGCCGATCGGTAGAGGGGTACAGACGCGTGGAGAGAACGGGAGAGAGGAAGGATGTTTTTTAATTTTTGTATTTAATCCGGTATGGCTGGCTCAGTCGGAGGGGCAAAAGACTAGAGGAGCACACAACCGAGGCTGCTATGCGGTCATATTACATCTAGTACGGTGGTACCAACCCAGTCGGATACAATTTGAGTCCACCAGCTAGTAAGGGTCAAGGGAAGGGATCTACAGTTTTACACCGGTTCCGAACGGTGAAGCAGCAGGTGTAGGTATGCACGTAAATGCAAATCGGTCCACTTTTAAGATAATATTTTTTTTTATTACTTAATTACTTGATTACTTGATTACAAACATAGCTAAGTACGACGACACGGAACTATCCCGACGGACACACCCGTACACAAACACACGTTAAAACTTATAACTTTTTGTATCGGGGGTTAAAAATGGACAGTAAACAAGTTTCATACTTGGAATAGAGCCTCAGGGAGGAAAAATGCGTAAGCGAAATGTTTCCACCTGTTACTGGGCGATAAGAATATTGCGTATTAGATCCGACATGGACGTCACATTCTGAAGCAACATTATGTATGCCATCTATGAAATTTTTCCTCTCGTAGCATTTGTTATGTTACTCGTATGTTTGATGTGTTTATATGAGAAGATAATAATTTTTTCATCCGACCACGGCGTAGCCAAGAAGAAAGTGTTATGAGTATGAGTTTTGCGTGTTTGTGACTATTCAAGTACCGCACTACAGTCACAGATTACTTAATAGTTACTTCGTAACAGTACAGGATTGCAGCTACAGTATTGGATATAATAGATTGGAATGGAATAGAATGGAATGGAATGGAATGGAATAGAATAGAAATTCTTTATTGTACACAATCCATAAATATATAATTCTTCTGTACGTGTGTTTGTCACCTAACTCCGCTCCGCCTAAATGGCTGCACCGATGAATTACTTTGTCTTATGAGATATTGCGTTTGTAAACTCTATGCATGATACTATAACTAAATTGACGATTTTTAGAAATATGTTCTGTATTTATGTGTGTTGCATAACTCTTAAACTGATCATCCGAATTCTATGAAACTTAGAACAAGCACATTGGATCATATTACATCCAGTACGGTGGTACCAACCCAGTCGGATGATACAATTTGAGTCCACCACCTAGTAAGGGTCAAGGGAAGGGATCTACAGTATACGGTACACAGGATAGGCAAGCTAAAATTCATTTCCTGTTACGCTAAGATGTCTCAAACCAAATTATGGTTCCACGCGCTGAAATAAAGGTACGGTAGCGGGCTTACTTACTTAGATAGATAGAAAATTCTTTATTGCTCCAGTAAACATTAAAAAGTAAAAATACATTGGAAAATTTACATAGGGCGCAAAGGCGGACTTATCCCTTACAGAGATTTCTTACAGTCAACCTTTGGATGTTTGAGATTCGATGATATAGTGGAATGTAAGTAGGTAGTAGCAAAAGAGTTGAGCGTGACAATTATTTTTTTTTTTTTTTTATTGATACGCGAGACACTTGGCGCCGTCAGCATGGATTGTTGAGCCGACGACGACGCCCAAAAGCATTTAATTGAAGATAAAATAATAATAAGAATACTTATTAACAATACATATAAGTACTTTTTAAATACGAACTTACTTTCTTCTTTTTAAATACGAATTTCATGCGAGCGAAGCCGCAGGCAAAATCTAGTAGAATGAAGAGGCTTTTCTAAAAATATCCATAATCACGGGTCGGAGAAACTTTTACTTTTGCAATCGGAGAAATACGATCACAGCAAATCATTAAATCGTGTTCAGGTCCGGCGATAGCAATACATTGCTGTCCCTCTCTCGCTTCAGCGATGACGTATGGCCGTTCCTGTCGCACGCTTGGTTAGCTTCCATTATTGTATTTTGGGATTAAAGAAGGATTCTTGTGGAAACTTTCAGAGGCAAATAACTTTGAAAGACAGAAAGGCCACAGGCTTTTCGAGGAGGCGACGAGTCAATGGTGTGCGCGAACACGGAAATACAACGATATTAATTTATCTTGTGGAGAGCTACATATCTATATACAACGTGCCCCAAAACTCAAAGTCAAGCGGGAACCACGGAGTAGGCCAGTTTATGACTACCCAGGGGGGGGGGGGGGGGGGGGGGACGACGACGACGACATCGGAGTCATTTTTTTTTATGATGTGAGCATTTTTTGAAAAACGTTGAAAATTGACATCGCGTACAACATTTTAGGTACTACGACTACAAATTTCGAAATATAATTGTTCAAATTTTTATATTGGAAGCCTAAATAACTGTGCTGTTGATAACTATCCCAAATAAAACCAGAATGCCTGTAGTTTTACAAAAAATAAAATTCAGTTAAAAAAATAAATGACTTATTTTTCCCTGGGTAGTCATAAACTGGCCTACTCCCTGGTTCCCGCTTGACGTTGAGCTTTGGGACATTTGTATACACGCGTCTAATTGTTTTTAAGTGTAGATATCTATACCGTCCATGGGCATCGTTAGAAACCTACTCGTACGTAGGTGAAACGAGGCCACAGTCGTGCTTTCTTTATAATAAAAAACAAATATATATATTTTCACGTTTTCGAAAAACGATGCGTTCTCGTAAGTATTTCAGTGAGCAAATTGTCTGAATCTACAAATTGTGTATGTTTTGGCGGAAATGTATAACAGAATTTCCCAAATGTTAGTTTGTAAAGAATGCCTCTTCGTATTTAACTCGCCTTTTTGAATTTCTATCATTTTGATCTCTGTTCAAATCTGTGTTCGAAGTGAAATTGTCGATCGAAAATAATTACTTATCGTATCGTATATGGACGTTACACAACATAGCAGAGTAATTTCTTGACAAACTTTGATTAAATGTTTTGTACCTATAGGTATACTTTACTTTTCTGTAGTACTTATTTACATCGAGGAAGTTTATCCATTTCACCAAGTAGGTTCTGTTCCAAGTAGGAATTAATCTTTAAACTTTTTTAATCTTTTCAGGTCTGAACCAATCTAGTCTCGATTAGGGGTTCTCAAACTTAGTTTTTTCAGGTATCACTAAAATATGTTTTACCTACAAGATAATAATAATACTTATCTTCAATATCTACATTATTAAATTCTCTTTGGAGGCTAGCATCACATCAAAGTTCAATTAATGATTCTCTTTCCTCAAATGTAAGTGATCTCGGAAGCGAATCTAAAAATTGATTTCTTATCGAATTTAGTTCTGTCTTGTTTAAAATATCCACTTAGGACAAATCGATCCTGTAAATCCTTTATTTACAGCGTTGCCAACATGTGGAATTCACTCCCGACTGCATCCTTTCCTCTAATGTACAGTCTGGGATCCTTCAAACATAATGTGAAGGTGCACCTAGCCGGCCGACAAGGTATTCGCAGCCCCCGTCAATATCCGAATGTCCGTAGGCGCCGTCGGACTACACCTCTGCGTTAGTCCGGCGCTCGCCTTATGTGGTGATTCCCATAAAGAAAAATTTTTGGAACTCACTATGAGCATTTGACAGTGGGTTTTTATATCGCTAAGAACATCAGAATTCAAATTCTATTTATGTTAATCAACAAAACTTTCTAAATTAGCATTATGGCACTTTGTATTGTCGCTTATTAAATTTTGTAGAGCATAATGTTGAATTTTTTCGCGCACCAACTCGAATCATTCCGCGTACCACTGGTGGTACGCATACCATAGAATAGATTGAGAACCGCTGGTCTAGTTCATTAGTCTGGAGTCTGGATCATCATAGCTTAGTTACGTTGGCTTTCTCTGCTTACTAAAGCCGATCCACACGACATAAGCGTCGGGTGGCCGAATGGTTTGGGCATCGGCTTCTCATGCGAGAGGTCCGAGGTTCGAATCCGGTCGGGGCGCGTATCAATGAGTTTTCTGACGAAAACAATTATGTGCATCTCTACACCTGCTGCTTCACCGTTCGGAACCGGTGTAAAACCACAGAATAGAAAATGGTAAAACTCTAGGTCCCTTCCCTTGCCCCTTGCTAGGTGGTAGGCTCAAATTGTAGCAGTCTGGGTTGGTACCACCGTACTGGATGTAAGATGGCCGCATAGCAACCTCGGTTGTGTTCTCCTCTAGTCCAGTATAGCCAGCAATCCAGGGAAGTCTCCGGTATGGCACCTACCTTCTCGGAAGTGATATTGGCTGGTCGGAGTATGAGCTTTGGCCCCTCTGACTCAGCCACCCATACCGGATTATATAATAAATACTCTATACTAAATACAAAAAAATGCCCCTTTTGATAGTTATTTTAATGTTTGTTAGGTAGGTTTATTTCTTTAGTTATTAGTATTACTTTTTTGTTATTTATTAAATAAATTATAAACTAAAAAAAAAAAAAATATATACTAAAACTAAATTGAGGATTTTTAGACATTTTTAGAAAAAGAGTTCCTCCCTATCTCTTAAACGATCATCGGAATTTATCTTGTGTCAGGTAAACCTGAGTTTACCTCTTCTTTTCTTTTTCTTTTGAGTTCTTCTTTTTAAATACGAATTTCACGCGAGCGAAGTCGCGGGGAAAAGCTAATTATAAATAGAAGCTTAAATATATTTGTCACGAAATAGAATAGCAGGGACCAAGTAACTTTTTTTTTTTTTTTTTTTTTTTATGGAACCTGACACGGTTGGCTACATCACCTACAACATCCGTGATGTCAGCCCATAACATAGGGTGAACTAGGTGCCATGTCAGTGCTTCCCTTCATTTCATGTCGGCTACACTAAACTGGACGGAAAACACGAACTATTTACATAGCCGTTTCGACCGACGTTTCGTTCAGTGCGGTGGTACCAACCCGGCCGGGATAAGCCCTACCACCTAGTAAGGTAAGAAGGGAAGGGACCTACAGTTTAACGTGGAATCCGAACCACGGTCAGCCTCCAACGGTCGAGCGGTCACCCATCCAAACACTGACCGCGCTCAGCGTTGCTTAATAACAGTTGACTAACCAACCGCGCCACTGAGCTACCGAGGCTGACGAATTTTCTTATCCCTTAGTCGACTTTTACGACATGCGACGGGGAGAGATGCAGTGGGGCTATTCTTTTTAAGTACCGACCCCACACGGTACAGAAGAACTAACAATAGAAAGTAAATATCTAAACAAGAGACACTACATCGCTTCAGTAAGGTGAAACGCCCGAAGGCTAAATTCAACAAAGTGTCGAATTTAACTTCCGCGTTCAATTCGGAACGGAAATACGAACGAATAAGACGCTCCGTGTGTGTAAGTGGAGCTGAATGCTAGAATAGGTGAGTTACTCTGAAGTGTACAATTCTGCTTAGCTTATTTACAAGTGCCAAATCGTGTATTCTATTACATAGGTACAAAGATCAGTCGACTGTTCACTAAGCTTTATTTGTTGAAACCCATCCTAGAGGTCAAATACACAAAAACAATTTTTACCTGATTCTGACGTACGGGATGTAACAACAAATAATAAAAATAAGAAAAAGTAAAAAATTCAAAAATCAAGATTTAGAAGAAACTAAACGTGTATGTGCGCCATCTACCGAAAAGAGAAGCCGCATGAGAAGCCGATGCCCAAACCACTACTCGGCCACCCGCCGCTTGACCATGTCATGGTCAGCGCTACTTACGTCATCTATGTATTAGTTAAAATGCTTCATATTTTAACTAATACATAGATGACGTAAGTAGCGCTGACCATGACATGGTCAGCGCTACTTACGTCATCTATGTATTAGTTAAAATGCTTCATATTTTAACTAATACATAGATGACGTAAGTAGCGCTGACCATGACATGGTCAGCGCTACTTACGTCATCTATGTATTAGTTAAAATGCTTCATATTTTAACTAATACATAGATGACGTAAGTAGCGCTGACCATGACATGGTCAGCGCTACTTACGTCATCTATGTATTAGTTAAAATGCTTCATATTTTAACTAATACATAGATGACGTAAGTAGCGCTGACCATGACATGGTCAAGCGGCGGGTGGCCGAGTGGTTGGGGCATCGGCTTCTCATGCGAGAGGTCCGAGGTTCGAATCCGGTCGGCGTGTTCCTATGTTTTTTTTTCTGACGAAAAAATTTACGTGCATACCTACACCTGCTGCTTCACCGTTCGGAACCGGTGTAAAACTGTAGGTCCCTTCCCTTGCCCCTTACTAGGTGGTAGGCTCAAATTGTAGCCGACTGGGTTGGTACCACCGTACTGGATGTAAGATGGCCGCATAGCAGCCTCGGCTGTGTTCTCCTCTAGTCCAGTATAGCCAGCAATCCAGGGAAGTTTCGCCGGTATGGCACTTACCTTCTCGGAGGTGATATTGGCTAGTCAGAGCATGTGCTTTGGTCCCTCTGACTCAGCCACCCATACCGGATTACATAAAAAAAAAATGGTGATACGGAACCCTCGGTGCGCGAGTTCGACTCGCAGTTCGCCGGTTTTTTCTATGATAACTATATTGTTTACCCATTCCTTAGGTTCATGGACATTGGACAGGAAGTATTAATATTAATGGTGCATTCTATACATAGGTACATAACACCTTACTAGGTGGTAGGGTTTATCCCGCCCGGATTGGTACCACCGCACTGAGCGAATCGTTGATCGAAACGGCTATGTAAATAGTTCGTGTTTTCCGTCCAGTTCAGTGTACCCGACATGAAATGAAGGGAAGCATTGACATGGCATATAGTTCACCCGGTGTTATGGGCTGACATCACGGATGTTGTAGGTGATGTAGCCAACCGTGATAGTTTCCATAAAAACAAAAATTACATCACGCTGTATTCCGACCACCGGGGTAAGCAGAGTAATCGATGTTGGGCTTGCAAGAACTCGGGTAAATTACAGCACAACACCGACCATCACGTTTAGCAAAATAATGGCACAAGTTAGGTCCTAACTATCAAGCGGAAAGTAACAAATTAACAAAGTTCTTGATGTAAGATGGCCGCATAGCAGCCCCGGCTGTGTTCACCTCTTAGTCCTGTATAGCCAACAATCCAAGGGACGTCTCCGGGAAGGCACTTACATTCTCGGAGGCGATAATGGCTGTTTTGGCCCCTCTGATTCAGTCACCCATACGGTGTTACATAAAAGACAAAGTTACCTGCCTGCTGCATGAGTGTGGAAGGACCGTGCCAAGGCAGGTGGCTATACTGTCGCCCTTTAGCCGACATCTTGTTCGCATCCCTTAGTCTACGCCTAAGCAAATCCGAATTTCCGTGCGCATCGTTAGTACCTTATAAATGGATGAAAAATTGCCCATAAAGGTATTTTCTGCTTCATCCATCATCATCATTGGCCCGTGTCGGCAAACTTCTGGACGACATAGGTCTCGACTTATATTTCTTTAGACAAATTTCTTTAAAAATTCATATCTTAAAGTTCAAAATATTCTTGTTCGCATGTACACAAGGGTTAGTTAGAAATTGCATCAAATTTTAATTAATTGGCGTTTCATTATAGAATACCTAGACTTTTATATACGTAAGTATTGTATATTCTGTGGCCAGTCGTATAGTATTTCACAACAGCTATATATAACACAAGGTGGCCCGTAAGTCTTTAGAAATTTGAATTTCGAATTAAAAACATGCTACGCGCGGGTAAGCCGCTTCTATGTTCTTAATTCGAAATTCAATTTCTGTCATTCAAATTCAGACATTCTGAATTCAAATTCAGTCGCCATGGAGCGTTTCGCTTGTGCGGATCGCGCTTTTTGTGAACGCTAGTTTTATCGCAACAATAATTTCGGCGACTTTGCGCGCCGTACATTTCGAGAAAATCACAATTTGCGCGAGAATGAACGATCAAGAATTGGGTTGTAAGGTACCTGTACGACACAAACCTGAGGTCAATTGATGCGCTTAAAGAAAATATCCGAAGAAAAATTACTTACGTCACAGAATCGACTTGCCGCGCAGTCATCGATATTTTATTTATGATATGTTTCCTGTAAGCGATAAGGTCGCTTACAGGAGTGCTGTGATCGTAAGTGTTTACATTTAGACTAGAATTGTATTTTCCAAAAAATATTCCCCTTTTGTTATGATTAAATTGAAATAAAAATATTGTTTTATTTATATTTGGTTTTTTTATTTATTTACATTTCTAAAGACTTATGGGCCACCCTGTATGAAGCAATATTTGTCCGGCCGAGCCTTTTTTGTCCGCATCAAGCAGAAGAAGGTGTAAAACAACATAATTACCGCCGAAACCTTCCGCTCTTCAAACGCGCGCGCCCTCCGCCGCGCGGGTCGACGCAGGCCTCTAAACAAACACGCCGCGCCGCCCCCGCCGCGCGCCGTGTCGAGCGAGCCCTGTATAGCCCGCGGGCTCATAGAATGCGGTCTTACGTATAGGTCCCTTACCCTTTTGTTGTTGACATCGGGCTTTTGAGAACCCATCGGTTCTCTAAATCGTTTCTTTGTCGCACCGCTAGAGTGTGGAACTGTCTTCCGGCCAGTGTATTTCCTGAATCCTTTAACCTGGGTGTCTTCAAGTGCCGTATTAACGGGCTAGACAGCCTAGCAACAGTCCGAAAATCTGCTGGCATTGCACCTAACTGAGCGTGGTTACGCGAGGAGAGGTGATTTTGGCTCTGTCGACTGCACCATTGGTCTCTCGGCACAGCCACCCATTCTGGTTTACATAAAAAAAGGTCGTTCGTTCTAACCTGAGGCATACAAACACATTCACGCATGACGGTGAGCATAAAATTCTGCGAGTGTAGTAGTGCTCAGGCCATGTTTAATTACATGTCAAGCATAAGAAAAATGCATTTGTGTGCGTACGTGTGTTCGCCTCAGGTTAGGCCGTCCATGCTATACCTAGGCGTTTACCTCCATCCAACTTGACAATAAATCAAACATGCAAGCAGTATATATTTTTTATGTAAGCCGGTAAGGGCGGTTGAGTCAGAGGGGCCAACGCACATGCTCCGACCAGCTAATATCACCTGCGAGAAGGCGGGTGCCATATCGGAGACTTCCCTTTGGATTGCTAGCTATACTGGACTACAGGAGAACGCAGACGAGGCTGCTATGCGGCCATCTTATATTTAGTGCGGTTGTACCAATCCAGTCGGCTACAATTAAAGCCCACCACCTAATAAGAATCAAGGGAAGGGACTTTGATTGTATGTAGGTCCCTTCCCTTCTTACCTTACTAGGTGGTAGGGTTTATCCCGCTCGGGTTGGTACCACCGCACTTAATGAAACGTCGCGTCGGTCGACACGGCTATGTAAATAGTTCGTATTTTCCGTCCGTTCAGTATATCTGACATGAAAATGAAGGGAAGCACTGACATGGCACTTAGTTCATCCGGTGTTATGGGCCGACATCACGGATGTTGTAGGGGATTTGACCAACCGCGTCAGTTTCTATAAAAAAAAACCTAAGGCAATCTCTGTCAGTCAACCTGGGTGAATAATAAAATTATGAACACTTATTATAAGGTTAGCAAACAGAGAAGAAGAATGACACAAACTTAATACTAACAAAACAATAAAATAAAGTAAACAAGAAGTATACGTCCGTAGATAACGATTAATCGATTGTATCTACTTAAATATATAAGTAGGATGAGAAGGGAAACCGCTTCCTAAGATATTACCACTTAAATTATTAACCGTGTGGGGCCGGTACTTAAAAATAATAGCTCCACTGCATCTCTCCCCATGCATATCGTATAAGGCGACTAAGGGATAAGGACAAGATGTCGTGCTAAAGGGCGATAGGGTCGCCACCTCTCACCTTGGCACGGTACTTCCACCGAGTCATGCACCAGGTGGGTCTTCGTGCCTTACTTGCTGCTTGATCGATTGAATCTTGTTCGAATGCTTTGCTAAACGTGGTGGTCGGTGTTGGGCTGTAATTTACGAGAGTTCTTGCAGCACAACACCGATTAATCTGCTCACAATCGGTGTCGGGATTCAGGTGTGTGATATGTAATTAATAATTATTAACCAAGAAAAATACAAAGAATAAAACAATATCAAATTGTTATGGAGGTGAGCCCCTAGGCTACAGCAGTGTTGGCTATGACGAAAATATTTTCTTTATAAAACCTGTATTTACGCCACTAATTGCTGGGAGTTGTCCTCTCCTTGACCCCCTTCCCCGCACTTTGTTGACATCATTAATAATATTCAACATCACTATTCTAAATTGTGCCTTATAATTAATCCCTTAGAGGTTATATTTCATAATGGTAGAGGGCAATTCTCTTTTCTTGGGGTTCTTACAAATTATTTTGTGTGAAGGAGGCGATTATTATCGAAATTTTAATCAAATTGATACATTCTAAGCACATTCGCGTAATTAAATAAAAGTCAAACTAACAATTAAAAAAACACCGACTCTTAAAATAAAAAAAACACCGACTCTTAAAATAAAAAAAAATATTTCTGTTTACTTAGGAGTCGGGGGACCATAAAATAAATACCTGCATAGCTATGAGTTTTTATATTGTATTTACTTAGCGGTCCTCCGAATCCTATGAGTAAGTAAACGGAAATTATTTTTGACTTTTTAAGGGTCAGGGATTTTTAAATTTGTGAGTTGACTTTTATTTCAAGCTTTAAAAAAAGCGCATGCAAAGCGTTCCACTTTTTAAGATAATACATTTTTTGTTTACTTTGTTTACTTGCGAAACGTGGTGGTCGGTGTTGTGCTGTAATTTACCAGAGTTCTTGCAGCACAACACCGATTACTCTGCTTACCCCGATTGTCGGGATTCAGCGTGTGTGATATGTATGTACTTTTACTTGATTACTTGATTACAAACATAGCTAGGAACCACCCCGATTAAACCCGCTTTCTAATAAAAAATAAACCACATACAAATCGGTCCATACGTTTGGGAGCTACGATGCCACAGACACACCCGTACACACATACACACACGTTAACGCAATCGCGCCCACTCTACGCGCACCTGATCTACCGCGTCAGCAGACTAATATGACGCATACGGGTCTCTATTGGGACCCGTACAGACACAAGTGGAGAAAAAGTAATTTTAGTTCTTAGGTTAAGACATTTAATATGTATTTTCAATATGGCCCTAGTTGGCTGAAATAAAGAGATAAATAAAAAAAAAAAAAAAAAATAAACGTAACACCCTTCACTTTGCGTCGGGGGTTAAAAAAAAGTATGAACACATCTCCCGTAGTAAGTACGCGTAAAAGTAAGTCAGTTAGGGCCAGGTCGAACGACTAAGAGAATGTCGTAAAATACGGAACCCTCGGCACGTGAGTTAACTGGCGCTTGACCGGTTACATTTTTTGGTTTCCGTATCCCGTACGGAAGCCTAATTACTAAGCCTACGCCGCGCCGTCTCTCTGTCCGAGGGCTGTATGTATCTCTTGAACCGTAATATAATTTTATTTACCTATTACCCCGTTGAAATTTTCACAGAATATGTGTTATAATAATGGCGGATATAGCAACAAATAATAAAAAATAGAAAAATTAAAAAATTAAGGGAGGTACAAAACAAACGTGTTTTTTTTACCCGACTGCGCGACGCAAAGGAGGGTAATGTGTTTATCAGCCTATGTATGTATGTTTGTTCCTTTGTGGCACACTAGAGACCAAACGCGTGGGCCGATTTTGATGATTCTTACGTCAATCGATTTGTCTTAATCTTGCGAGTGTCACTGAAGACATGACAGTAATCAAAATTCAATATGGCGACAACTAGGTGCCATATTGTGAAAAAGAAAAAAATGAAAGTTGACTAACTATGTTAAGTGGGGTATCGTTGAATAGGTATTTGAAAATGATCTTTAGGTTTCTCTTATCATTTTTCATTTCGAATGACCATTTAGGATCTATAACGATTTAAAGTTGGTTAGCAACCATTCTCACTCTTATAATAATAGAGCTGTGATAAAGTTCTTATTATACAGGATGTTCGGCACATCGACCGACAAATTTTTTTGTAGGTAAGTGGGGTCATTTGCAACGTTTTGACCTAACATACCTTTTGTCAGGTGTCACGTTGGTATCTAGATAAAATTTTTTTTCTTATTTTTAAAAATAACCAAAATCCCAGCTTTAAACCCTTGTAACTTTTTTTTGTTCATGTTTGTATCAGCACGAAATAAAATTTATTGAATTTTACGATGTATCCTTGTTTTAGAAAATAAATTATTTGATGAAGTTAATACCACGAAAAGGACTTATGACCTCCCAAAGTCCTGAGAACTAGTAAAAAGATGACAGAATCTTAATTTCTTAATTCATTTAAAAAAAAACGACACCAATTGAGAGCGTCGTTTTCTTTTAAAAAGTTTGCTAGTTTACGCCCTTTCCAAAGGTATACCACATTTTATACAAATCATTCACTATGTAGGTGCAAGCTGGTATTTGGCTCAGCCAAATACCAGCTTGCGCCTTTGGACTCGATCCAGCGTCGAGCCGTGCGACTTGTGGATGACCCCGACGTGTCCCGCGATCTAGAACCGCTGCAACTTCGTAGGGATGTCGGCGCCCTAAGCGTGTTCTATCGCTTATTCCACGGGGAGTGCTCGGAGGAGCTGTTTAACGCGATTCCGGCGTCCCCTTTCCACCTCCGTACAACGCGCACTGGGCAGGGATTGCATCCCTATACGCTGGATTTACCGCGGATGCGTACAAATCGGTTCTGCAGATCCTTTCTCCACAGAACCGGCAAACTCTGGAACGCTCTACCTGCCCACATATTTCCCCCCAAGTATAGTCTCGGGTCCTTCAAGAGAGGCGTGAATGGGCACCTGTCAGGCCGGCATGGCATTCGCAGCCCCCGCCTGCGTCCGAATGTCCATGGGCGTCGCTAGACACCTTATGGGTGACTCGGCGCCACATGTCGCGCTTAGTATAAAAAAAAAAAAAAAAAAATGTGATCAAAATTAGAGATAATTTTCAAGAGTCTAAACATTAATATTGGAGAATTGAACAAAGTGCCCACGCGACCGGTACATGTTCTAAATTTGAAAATGCTCCGGAAAACGCTCTCAGTACGAGAAGCGACCACCGATAAGTAAGTGGCCCTGTTAAAAAGTGCCCGTGTTGTCGTTCTATTCTGGTCTATGTCCCTAATTTTGACCACATAGTGAATTATTTGTATGACATTTGGTATACCGTTGGAAAGGGTGTAAATTAGCGAACTTTTTAAAAGAAAATGAGGGGAGCAGTGGGGCGAGGCGAATATGTATGTATGAATTTCCTCCATAAAATTTAAGCCGATCATCTAAATTCAATTAAAATTAGTACACGCACATTTAGCTATACGAGACACAGGATAGGCTAAATAAAATTCAGTTCCGGTTACGCGAATAGGTGGAATATTTTACTTAGTTAGGTGGTATTTGATTTATAACTGAAGTTTCTTATTTTAATATCGATAGCTTATTCCCGCGGATTCACTCGCGTGAAATTCGTATTTCAAAAGAAGAAAGTAAGTAACTTAGGCCAGGGCCGGAGGGTGAACTGGATTCAGATAAACAATAAAGATTCTCAAAGAAAGTAAGTAACATACTAAAGGCGAGGCCGAAGGCCGAGCTGCGTTCAGGAAGAGTATAAACCTTCTCGAAGAAATTAAGTAATTGAGGGCGAGGCTGAAGGCCGAGCTGCGTTCAGGAAGACTATAAACCTTCTTGATGAAAGTAAGTAACTGAGGGCGAGGCCGAAGGCCGAGCTGCGTTCAGGAAAACGATAACCTTTTCGAAGAAAGTTAGTAAGAGAGGGCGAGGCCGAAGGCCGAGCTGCGTTCAGGAAGACCATAAACCTTCTCGAAGGGAAGCACTGACGTGGCACCAAGTTCATCCGGTGTTATGGGCTGACATCACGGATGTTGTAGGTGATGTAGCCAACCGTGTCAGTTTCCATAAAAAAAAAGTAAGCAACTAAGGGCGTGGCCGAAGGCCGAGATTTATCCTGGAAGACGCTGACAGTAAGTAACTATGGGTGATAGTTACATACTTTCTTCAAGACGGTTTATAGTATTCCTGAACGCAGCTCGGCCTTCAGCCACGCCCTCAATTACTAGATTTGTTCGAAAAGGTTTATAGTCTTAATGAACGCAGCTCGGCCTTCGGCCTCGCCCTTAGTTACTTACTACTTGCTTCGTGAAGGTTTATGGTCTTCCTGAACGCAGCTCGGCCTTCGGCCTCGCCCTCTGTTACTTACTTTCTTCGAAAAGGTTATCGTCTTCTTGAACGCAGCTCGGCCTTCGGCCTCGCCCTCAGTTACTTATTTCATCGAGAAGGTTTAGTCTTCCTGAACGCAGCTCGGCCTTCGGCCTCGCCCTTAGTTACTTACTTTCTTTGAGAAGGTTTATGGTCTTCCTGAACGCAGCTCGGCCTTCGGCCTCGCCCTCTGTTACTTACTTTCTTCGAAAAGGCTATCGTCTTCGTAAGTGGGGTCATTTGCAACGTTTTGACCTAACATACCTTTTGTCAGGTGTCACGTTGGTATCTAATTAAATATGTAATTCAGTATGGGTAGTTGAGTCAGAGGGACCAGCCAATATCACCTCCGAGAAGGATCTAGGTGCCATACCGTAGACTTCACTTTGGATTGCTGGTTATACTGCACTAGAGGAGAACACCGCCGAGGCTAATAGGCAGCGGTTATACATCCAGTACGCTGGTACCAACCCAATCGGCTACAATTTGAGCCTACCACACTGTAAGGGGCAAGGGAAGGGATCTACAGTTTCACGCCGATCCCGAACGGTGAAGCAATCGAAGTAAATTTTTTTATGGAAACTGACACGTAACCGTGTCAGTTTCCATAAAAAAATTTACTTTTATCCATGAAGTCAGCCCATAACACCTTGGAGAACTAGGTGCCATATCGGTACTTCCCTTCGGTCGTGCCGGCTACCCTGAACTGGACGGAAAAGCAAGAACTATTTAAATAGCCGTCTCCATCGACCTATCATTCAGTGCGGTGGTATCAACCCGGGCCGATTAAACCTGACACCTAGTAAGGTAAGAAAGGAAGGGATCTACAGTTTTACGCGGAATCTGAACCACGGTCAGCCTCCAACGGTCGAGGGGTCACCCATCCAAGTACTAACCGCGCCCGGGTGTGCTTATGATCACGACCGACAACCGCCAGTCGACCAACCGCACCACTGTGCTACCAAGGCTGGTATGAACCCAGTCGACTACAATTTGAGCCTCAGGCCATAGCTCACTCACTCACTCATGGTAGGCTGAGGGGCAAGGGAAGGGACCAACAGTTTCACACCGATCCCGAACGGTGAAGCCACCGGTGTAGGTTTTTTTTTTTTTTTATGGAAACCGAAATGCTTGGCTACATCATCTACAACATCCGTGATGTCAGCCCATAACACCGGGTGAACTTGGTGCCACGTCAGTGCTTCCCTTCGGTCGTGCCGGCTACACTGAACTGGACGGAAAACACAAACTATTTACATAGCCGTTTCGACCGACCTTTCATTCAGTGCGGTGGTACCAACCCGGGCGGGATAAATCCTACCACCCAGTAATATAAGAAGGGAGTCATATCCCTTAGTCGCCTTTTACGACATACACGGGGAGAGATGCAGTGGGGCTATTCTTTTAAAGTACCGGCCCCACACGGTGCAAAAGGTACAGGTACCTATGCACGCGTGGAAGTTAATTGAATTGTATTGTACATCTTCAAACGTTACAACTTCCTTTAAAGCACAAAGAGAGATATCTCAGCTAAAGAAACTTCTAGAATCCCTCCCCGCTTGCTCAATGCTTCATCATCTCCCTCTCTCACCCCGTACCCTTCGCAAAATCCGCCACCCTAATTCCTCCCTACCTCCCATAGATAACCCCAATGACCAGATGGGTAATCGACAGCGTTCTCTGTGGGATTACATACGGTATTGTCAAAACTCGAATCAATGAACAGACAGCAACAAGCAAAAAGAAAAAAAAAATTATGGGTCCCCATACAAGAAACGTGATTATAGTGCAAACTCTGAAGTCAGTAATACAAGAAATAATAAAAACCTCGCAAAAGTAGATGTCCGCACAAAAAAAAATCTTGAAAATAAAATACACGTATGGTCAATCCGTGAATTTTTTACTTTTTCTATTTTTAGGGTTTCGTACCTCAAAAAAGGAAAAAAAACGGAACGCTAAAGCCGCGTACAGACCTAGCGAGCGAGAGCCAGCGAGGCCCAGCGAATGCCCATCGCCGATGGCAAGCGAACCCTCGCTCGCCATCATCGTTTGCTATCGCTGTTACGGCCACACTGACTGCGCACGGCCGAACGGCTGCATCCGGAGCACGACCGAACGCCACCGAACGCAGTCGAGTGCGCGCCTTCGCATTCGCTTAGCGTCGCTGTACCGTCCAGACCTGTTCGCGCGGTCTCGCTTGTTGGCCTTCGCGCGCTCTCGCTCGCTAGGTCTGTACGCGGCTTAATAGGTGCGGTCCGCCACCTGAAGGAGCTGCTCGATCCTGCATCCTACTCCTTTGCTCCTTTCGGCAAACTTCGGCTCGAAGGAGTAATGTGTGGTATGAGTGATGTTGTGTGAGCACCAAAACATTACTAATACATATATTAGTAATGTTTTTGGTGGTTAAAAAAAAATAACCAGGATTATAGAGAAGATGCGTCGCGTATCCTAATGTTGAGGCGGCGCATGTAGTTTTCGTTACGTTTGTATTTCCGAAAATAAAGCTTTCTTAGGTATTGTAACACCCTAACATTGCTTAAAAAAAATACAAAAGAAAACAAATTTTTAAAATTGGGACACGAACTCATGGTCGAGATCGAAAAAATAAAAATCCTACACTCTTGTACCACTGTGCTAACAAATTACATAAACTACCAAACGAATATCGGCTTCTGTTGGTTCGCTTTCGAGCCGAGTCAACCCGAGTGTTCCGAAAGGAGCGTAGGAGGAGGCGCAGGATCAGCCGGAGCTGTCAGGTGTCAAACCCTAATAGGTGATCCTATTGATGATGCTCTTCTGTCTGTCTGTCTCTCTTTCATTCTGTCACAGCTTTTTTTTTCGTATCCACTGGATGGGTACAATATAATATACAGGGTACAATATAATATACAGTTTCATGTCCCCATCACGGACGTGTAGCGTAAGTGAACAAATTTCGATTTTGGGGGTAAATTTTGGGGAACAAATTACAACTAAAAATTTTTTTTTATAGTGTATAATGTGACCTAACAGTGAATAAGGCTAATTTTTTTTTTATGGAAACTGACAGGGTGGCTACATCAGCTACTACGTCCGCGATGTCAGCCCATAACACCGGGTGAACAAGTGCCATGTCAGTGCTTCCCCCCTTTGATCGTGCCGGTTACACTGAACTGGTCGGAAAACACAAACTATTTACATAGCCGTTTCGACCGACGTTTCATTCAGTGCGGTGGTACCAACCCGGGCGGGTTAAACCCTACCACCAAGTAAGATTAGGAGGGAAGGGACCTACAGTTTTACGAGGAATCCGAACCTCGGTCAGCCTCCAACGGTCAGCGGTCACCCATCCAAGTACTGACCGCACCCAGAGTTGCTTAACATTCAATGGCGACAGTTGATCGTCTGCACCACTGAGCTATCGAGGCTCATTATATGGAATATTTTGTTAAGATTTTAAAATCAATACCTTATGATGAGACTTCGCGACCCTCTGCAATCGCATGCCGAATTCCTCTGCCCGATGCGGTAACTTCCTTCCTTACCTATAATAAAATCCAACGTCTGCTTTCTGTCTGTCTGAGTGTCTGTCTGTCCGCTTATAACTCGAGAACCACTGAACCGATTTTAATAAAACAAAATTCTACGGATAGCTTGATTCTTCCCATCAACTATAGGCTACTTACTATCACGCTAAATAGCTTATGAGGTTAGCAGTGAAGTGAAATATGAGAGCGGGCGGAGCCGCGGGCACAGCTTTTCTGCATAAAATGCAGCTCCATTCACTTGTCACTTACTAGGTAGGCTCAAATTGTAGCCGATTGGGTCTACACCACCCATACTGGACGAAAGATGCCCCCATAGCAGCCACGGCCATGTTCTTCGATAGTCCAGTAAAACCAATAATCAAAGGAATGACAACGATAGGGTATCTTCTTGGGAGTGTTGTTGGCTGGTCGAAGCATGTGCTATGGCCCCTCCGACTCAGTCACTCACACCAGATATAGAAATTAAATAAAGACTGTAATACATAATTGCGAAATTCAAAATATCGGATTTCGTTACTTCGAAAGTGTACAATCGCGATGTTTGTCACTTCTAATGTTCAAGACTTCGATGTACGTTACTTCGAAATTTTACAATCGCGATATTTGCCACTTCTAATGTTCAAATTATCGATAGGTACCTAGCTTTTGCCCGCGGCTTCGCTCGCGGTAAACTCGGTTAATAGCAATCCGGATAAGCGATCGCTTCTCTCTCTTCCCTCTGTCTCTTCCCTCTCTCTCTTTACCATGTAATAACGGTTTTTTACTATGGGACAAACTCTGGCAATATGTCTAATACAAATTATTTTTAATAGGAGGGTAGTTCAAAATATTATTGACACAATCGTTCAATTCATTCATTCGCAATTTATTGTTTGTAAAAAATGGAGGAATCGGTGCCCTGCGTCTTTGTGAAATCTCGATGTAATAAAGATCAGCTACTAGTCGATGGATTTTTGTATCCATTGAATAGAGTCTGTGGAGATTCGTTCTAATGGAGGTGCATTAGAAAATCTTCATCTAATTGTGGTGCAGGTGCTACCACGAGAAAGGTCGGTGATCATCATTATATTGATAAATTCAACAACATTTGTCATATCCATGAACCAGATACGGATGCTGTGTATTTACTGAAATTAAGGAATTCGTTGAAAACAAAAGCAGGAAGCAGCTTTGATAGGCCCGGACAAATCATTACAGAAATGTATAAATGATGTGCCAAGCTCATCGGCTCCACATATGCCGACGAAAGAAGTCATGCGATTGATTATTCACAGGGAAAGAACTAAAAGTGAGCCTGTACTGCCAAAAAATTTGCAGGAATTCACTGTTCCATGTGAATATACCAAAATTGATGAAAAACAGTTTCTTATTGGCCATTTCAAAGACGAAAATGACACTATTGTAGTTTTCAGTACCAAGGAAAACCTAAAATTGTTGAATTTGTCTAAAATTTGGCTGTTGGATGGCACTTTTGAATGTTGTCCAGATTTATTTTACCAGATTTATTTGATTCATGGATTAGTTGGTCAGAATGATGATACACGGCAAATGTTGCCGCTTGTTTACGGCTTGCTGTCAAAGAAAAGTGAACGATCCTACTTTTTATTTCTAGAAATCGTCAAAAGATACGCGTTAAACGAATTAAAAATTACTCTCGACCCAGAATTTATCACCGCGGACTTTGAAATTGCTGCTATCAAAGCCTGTAACAGTGTATTCCCAAACAGCCAGCATAAATGCTGTTACTTTCACCTATCACAAAACATATGGAAGCATATACAAAAGGAAGGATTAGGGAAGAAAATACATCAATGACAGCGATTTCGCCCATCAGATGCGCCATTTAGCGGCGCTTGCTTATATGGATCCAGTTGATATTGCAGAGGCCTTTGAATTGGTTCGTGGCGAAATTCTACCACAAGAATCAGTTAAAGTGTCGGACTGGTTTTTCAAGTATTATGTGGGCGGAACATATAAAGTGGTGTCTTCGTCTAAGTCTAAGATTAAATTGAAGAGGACGCCCTCGAGATTCCCTCCTCAACAGTGGTCTGTATTAGAATGCGTATTTTCAAGTATTATGTGGGCGGAACATATAAAGTAGTGTCTTCGTCTAAGTCTAAGATTAAATTGAAGAGGACGCCCTCGAGATTCCCTCCTCAACAGTGGTCTGTATTAGAATGCGTATTTTCAAGTATTATGTGGGCGGAACATATAAAGTAGTGTCTTCGTCTAAGTCTAAGATTAAATTGAAGAGGACGCCCTCGAGATTCCCTCCTCAACAGTGGTCTGTATTAGAATGCGTATTTTCAAGTATTATGTGGGCGGAACATATAAAGTAGTGTCTTCGTCTAAGTCTAAGATTAAATTGAAGAGGACGCCCTCGAGATTCCCTCCTCAACAGTGGTCTGTATTAGAATGCGTATTTTCAAGTATTATGTGGGCGGAACATATAAAGTAGTGTCTTCGTCTAAGTCTAAGATTAAATTGAAGAGGACGCCCTCGAGATTCCCTCCTCAACAGTGGTCTGTATTAGAATGCGTATTTTCAAGTATTATGTGGGCGGAACATATAAAGTAGTGTCTTCGTCTAAGTCTAAGATTAAATTGAAGAGGACGCCCTCGAGATTCCCTCCTCAACAGTGGTCTGTATTAGAATGCGTATTTTCAAGTATTATGTGGGCGGAACATATAAAGTAGTGTCTTCGTCTAAGTCTAAGATTAAATTGAAGAGGACGCCCTCGAGATTCCCTCCTCAACAGTGGTCTGTATTAGAATGCGTATTTTCAAGTATTATGTGGGCGGAACATATAAAGTAGTGTCTTCGTCTAAGTCTAAGATTAAATTGAAGAGGACGCCCTCGAGATTCCCTCCTCAACAGTGGTCTGTATTAGAATGCGTATTTTCAAGTATTATGTGGGCGGAACATATAAAGTAGTGTCTTCGTCTAAGTCTAAGATTAAATTGAAGAGGACGCCCTCGAGATTCCCTCCTCAACAGTGGTCTGTATTAGAATGCGTATTTTCAAGTATTATGTGGGCGGAACATATAAAGTAGTGTCTTCGTCTAAGTCTAAGATTAAATTGAAGAGGACGCCCTCGAGATTCCCTCCTCAACAGTGGTCTGTATTAGAATGCGTGAACGCAAATATTCCTCATTTTGCTAATATGTGTTTTGTGTGTGTGCGTGGCTTAGAAACTGAGCATTGATCATTTTCCCGGTACATGTTTTATGTCGGAGACGTCAATGTATTTCAGCTTACATGGATTCCACCTTGTACCATATGAGTAAGACGAAGGTAAGATTTCACGTCAAAATGACATCCAGCGACACGAAGATGATTTTTCGCCCATCCGGCCATTACTTTTCTGTTCTGTTTTCATCTCCCTCCTTCCTCTGGCTTCAGCAAATCCTCACCCCCCACCTCTCTGTCTCCCCTTTGTTCTGGTCACCTCGCTGTTCTTTTGTCATTTTTTTCTGTCGTTTCATCTCGCCGACTAATGAAAGTGGCCTCAATCACTCGACCTTATTTAGTTTAGAATTGATTCTTAAGCCGCGGCTTAACCTTACAACTCTGTTTCATCTCCATTTTGTGGGAGAGCGTTTTTGTAGAGTAATTAACAGCTGATGGGTTGAGTGGGTAGAAAAAAAATACGGTTTTAGTTGAGATTTTTTTAGGTTTAAGAGTGCTGTTGTTCTTATCGTCGATATCATTCTTAAATTAAAATTTGGATTAAAACTGAAAGTCGGCAGAATTTCGGAACATCTTAAGGTAAATAGAAAATACTTTATTGCTCCAAAAAATATTACAAAGAATAACGAAATTAATCTGTGATCCACATGTGCAGCATACCGACTCGACAATCGGGGTATACCAAGCACATCGCGAGTTTGAGGTTGTGACTTGACGCGACGGTGACTTGACTCGGTGGAAGGACCGTGCCAATGTGACAGGTGGCTGACCTGGCGCCCTTTAACTCGACATATTTATTCTTTATTCATCATCCATAAACAGTCAGTACTCTGCACTCGGATTCGTCATATTGTAACATTGTATTTAGCATTTTGCCAATTCGATTATCATAGCGAAGAAGATCTTGTACTTTACTTTTCCTTACTGTTGACCATACCGGCTCACTCAAGTTCGTACTACAAGGACTCTTTCACACGCTCAAATAGCTCGCCTATGGAATAGTCTTACCGTACGCTCCACTGAAGAACCTATTCCTATCCCTACTGAAGTAAATACATTTACATTGCATACATATCTTAACTCCCCTCTTCTCTCTCTCTCTTGGTATTCAGTTGATGGTTTTGAACAACAGTACCACTGATTAATGTACATACTATACAAGACTATTTTATACATTATATACGTATTAAATTATTTATGTAGTATTCGTTTGTGATTTATCATATTGATTTACTTAATACATTACCACAAACAATTATTGTTCGTCTGCATATTTATACATCTCCCACATCCGAAGGGTTAGTTAGAATAGAATGCCTCACGGCATTAAGCTCGCCTGTTGTGCTGAATTGGTATAAATTGGTGTTCAATAAAGAATATATACATAATATATACATATTAGTCGTTATATTATGCTTATCTTTCTAATTTAAAGGCGAGAACTTGCAGAGAGCGACATTAAAAATCATAGAACAAATTTGATAAAAAAACCATTTTGTTTTGCTAATATATTTATTTATTTATTTATTTATTTGGAAACTTAACAGCTATACATGTATATTTACAACTAGAACTAAAAATAACAAACTGTTCAGCCAGTAAAAAAGTTTCACATTTTTCAAAATTCATAACTAAGTACATATATACATTTTTTTTTTTTTTTTTTAAGAAATAGGTATTAATTATAACAAGAAAAAAAATGCATAATATGTAATATAATATACAATATAACATATAATATACAATATATATAATATATATAATTATTAATTTTAAATAGGGTGAGTGTATGTGTGTGTGTATGTGTGTATGTGGTGATGGTGTGTAGGATTGGGTGTTGGCTTGTATTTTTTTTTTTTATTTTGCATGACGTGTATGAAGTTTAGGTATGTTGTGTGTGAGTGAGTTTGTGATATGTTGAGGTGTAAGTGAGCCATAAAGTAGGTAAGTAGGTAAGAGGTATAAAGCCATTAGCGTGATTTAATAAGAGCCGTTTGTTTTATTCCAGTTAGCATTTATTGGATGAACGATTCAATATTAGGTTTATGTAAATTGTGGTCTTCGACATTGCCAATTTGGTTTGTGAAATATATATTAATCATGCTGTAATGTTTTAGCTGAAACATTTTTTTTTGTATACACTTTATGCCACTTTATGCGTGGCAAGAGCGGGCTTATTGCCTTAGGCAATTTCCTCCAGGCAACCCGGTGCATCTCCATTTTTACATGGAATCCGATCCATTGAGCAGTGGATGAAAGTATGCACGTAATTTTGGATGTTTGACATTCGAATTGGAATGTCAGTATGTAAATTACATATTAAACTAAAAACTCAAGTTAAAAAAGTTATTTAAATGGAAAGAAATCAATGTGTAGATAGATAGGAACACAATTTTATTTTTTTTATTTTTATAGTAAACGCGACATGTGGCGCCGAGCCACCCTTAAGGTGTCTACCAGCGACGCCCATGGACATTCGGTCGCATTTATTGCTCCAAACACATTGATGTCAGTCGAATGCCGATCCCATGGCGACCCCGTGGATGTTATTCAAGTTGAAATAACTCCTCTTTGTTTGATAACTTTTGGCTTCGCTCCAATTTTCAACTTCCTTAATTTTGCTGGTCATATTGGAGTGGGTTTAAGTCTTCGTTCTATATTACTTGTAGGTTTATGCCGTAATGGTTTTTACCGTTGTGTACGTACGTGTATACTTACATGTTTAAATATCGGCGGGGCTATTCCCTATAGAAATTCATCTAAGTAAATTTCCGCGCCGCTCTGAGTTTTTATATTTTATTTACTTAGCGATCCCCCGACTCCTTTAAGTAAGTAAACGCAAATATTTTTGAGTTTTTAAGGGCCAGGGGTTTAATTTAACTTTTATTTCAAGCTTTAAAAAAACCGCATGAAAATCGGTCCACTTCCTAAGATAATATATTTTTTATTACTTTTAATTACTTGATTAATTGATTACAAACATAGCTAAAAACCGGCTAAGATGATCGGTTCAAGAGTTATAGAGGAACATACATACATAAAGAAAATATTTCCAAAAATCGTCAATTTAGTTTTAGTATCATAGTATAAGGTCTTTCTTTTTTTTTTTTTATGGAAACTGACACGGGTGGCTACATCACCTACAACATCCGTGATGTCAGCCCATAACACCGGATAAACTTGGTGCCACGTCAGCGCTTCCCTTCGGTCGTGCCGGCTACACTGAACTGGACGGAAAACACAAACTATTTACATAGCCGTTTCGACCGACCTTTCATTCAGTGCGGTGGTACCAACCCGGGCGGGTTAAACCCTACCACCTAGTAATATAAGAAGCGAGTCATATCCCTTAATCTTTCAATTTAAATGTTCTTGCTTTCATTATTAGGAAACGCTACGCTTAAGGGTGTATGTGTATCAGATACTGATCGATCACTTTCCAATACCATTTTTTTACGATATAAAAAGCCATAGTGTAAGGTGAAATACGCGCACTTCACGTATTTTTGAGGAGTGAGTAGGTTTTTGAGGAGTGAGTAGGTTTTTGAGGAGTGAGTAGGTTTTTGAGGAGTGAGTAGGTTTTTGAGGAGTGAGTAGGTTTTTGAAATGGTAAAAAAAAATGGTATGGGAACGTGATCAGTATCTGATACACACACACCCCAGGCGTCCAATTTTTCATCGCGAAAGTGACTGCAAATACGAGCAGCATTTGAAAATACAGTGGATAAGTGTACACTATAAATATTCTTTATCGAATTGAGATAATTTCGCCTTTCGCGAACTTTTTTGTGTCCAATGTATGTTTTCATTTTAATTTCATTTCATCAATATGGTTATAAATAATAATATCTCATCACTGTTACCAACCACAGATAACTACATCAAATACATATTCGTAGGTACACGTTCTTTGTATTACTATGTAGAAACACACATAGTGAATGTAGCGCTAGCAAGCTAGCTACAATACACTAGTCTGCACACGTAACGCGATCTGTTTGGCAACTCAATGTTGGAACAGAGCCTGCCGCTAGGAGACCAGCAGCTACGTTGCTGGATCTCGCTACAGCGTTTGTTTATTTTTCAAAACTTCATTTAAGTTAGACGGTTACACTTGGCGCCGCCGCTGAGCTGCGGTTAAAGTCACATTCATAGACTACAAGCTTTATAACTAAGCTATTAAAACAATGATTTTATTTAAGGATTTTTCGGGGATCGTGTGGATTGTGATTTGATAACAGTAGCACTAGTAACAGTAACACTTGTAACCGTAACCTTAGTAACAGTGGCACTAGTAACAGTAACACTAGTAGCAGTAGTAACAGTAGCACTTGTAACAGTAACACTAGTAACAGTGACACTAGTAACAGTAGCACTTGCAACAGTAACACTAGTAGTAGTAGTAACAGTAGCACTTGTAACAGTAACACTAGTAACAGTGACACTAGTAACAGTAGCACTTTTAACAGTAACACTAGTAGCAGTAGTAACAGTAGCACTTGTAACAGTAACACTAGTAGCAGTAGTAACAGTAGCACTTGTAACAGTAACACTAGTAACAGTGACACTAGTAACAGTAGCACTTGTAACAGTAACACTAATAGCAGTAGTAACAGTAGCACTTGTAACAGTAACACTAGTAACAGTGACACTAGTAACAGTAGCACTTGTAACAGTAACACTAGTAACAGTGACACTAGTAACAGTAGCACTAGTACCAGTAACACTAGTAACAGTAACACTAGTAACAGTAAGATTTGTATAATCTATAAAATTCAAAATAATTTTAATACAGCAGCAAGTGAGAACTAAATAGACTATTTTATAAAAAAAAAATATTTATTACACCTCGGACAGCATGAATGACAGACGGACGGACGGACAGACATATTATAATCGATGTTATAAGGGTCCCTTCCAGCAACGCCTAAAATTGAACCTTATCAATGTTAAAATCACCTGTACACCACAATTCGAGAAAAACTTATCATGGTTCTGAACAAAAACATACTCAAGAAATTCATTTAGCCTGAATCTCTCGGCTCGAAGTGGCAGATGACATCTTCAATACGTATATACAGTACCGTAACTAGGGCTTGGCAACAGGGGTGGAAACGCTGGATGGCCTCGATTGAGAGTATCTATAGGAATAAAGAAATGTATTAATACTTAATTCATGATAAGTTCGACTTGTTCATTAATCCCAGAACTCTTGCCCAGAACAATAGGGCAAGAGAATCTCTAATTACAAAAACTGTAATGGACTGTCACGGGCCACGGGTGTAGCATGAGATGTTGCAAACCAAGTGAAATAAAAAAAAATATTTATATACAATTGAAATCAATTTCTCTTCTTCTTTTTCTGCTGAGTTTATTTAAACAAATCAATTCGAAAAAGGATGAAAATCGCCCCAATGAAGGAACAGTTAATATTAATTTAGTTGTTTTTAGAGGCTTCTTAAATGTTTGTTCCCACCAAAATAAATAAATTAAATGCGTTGTTTCGATGCGCACTAAATTAAATACATATTATAAAACAACATATCGTTTTACCACCTTTATAGGAAACCTAACTGTAACTATAAATAACAAACAGTGTCAGACTTATATGTTTTTAGTTACCTAAAGATAATTGTACATGTTATTCATATGAAATAAAATATTGTGTTACATATTCATAAAAATCACAAAATTTGTAATGAAAAATAAAATTTCACCTTTAAAAATTTTGGGTTATTTTGTTAAAAAGTGTTAAAGGTTTATTTTGTTTTTATGGATAGCGCGACATGCGGCATTGTTTCACCTACAAGTAGGTGTCTGACGATGCCCATGGACATTCTGTGATGCACGGAGAATGCGAATGCTATGCCGGCCTGACAGGAGCCTTTTCACGACAATAATTAAACAAATAACGATTTGTGGAGAAGCAATGACAGTTACGATGAGTTACCACTGATGACGTCATTGTATGATTTGTTTACTGTTATTCTGGCAAGCTTCTTCTTGCGATATACATAATATATGTGGCACTACGCTCGGTTAAACGACGACTGAATTGGTGGCTCGTACGTGGTGTTACTATTTTCTGTCGCTCGCCGCCACACAGTACCGCCCGTACCAGAGCAGTAACACAGGGTTCGCTTTAAAAAAAATGTTATTAGCGGAACTCGCGGTCAAGATGCGTAAATATCAATGATATCTCACTCTGCACGTGAGTCACTGTTACTGGTGTTAAAATTACCAGTGATACTTTTAATATGTGTTCTTGTTACAATTTATTGTTACTGTTAATAGTGTTCTGTTACTAATGCCACCGTTACTAGTGATAATGTTACCCATTTATTTATATAAATTTTATTTTTTTTTTTAAATCAAACCTAAAATTAATATAAAAATAAACGGAGTTTCCACTACCGGCGGCGGGGCGAACCCAAGCTACCGATGGTCGTGCCCTAGGGAGAGAAACCTCCGGACGATGCGTGCAGTGTCGAGCAGGGCTGCCTTCTGGATCTGGCCCTTGACCCAACCACTCAGCGAGAGCCTCTCAAGGTGATCGTCGAGGTTCTTCGCTATCAACCCATGCGCCGAAACGACTATGGGCACAACGATCGTCGAGTCGACGGGCCACATTTTGGTAACCTCGTGCTGCAGATCCAGATACTTTAACATCTTCTCTGCTTTCTTACTGACGAGGTTACCATCATGCGGCACGGCGATATCAACGATTGTTACTATTGTTACAGTTACCAGTGCTACTGTTATTAATGTTTCCGTTGCAATTATTGCTACTTTTAATAGTTTTACTGTTACTAATGTAACTGTTATTAGTGTCACTGTTACTAGTGTTACAGTTACCAGTGTTAATGTTCCTGTTACAATTGTTGTTACTGTTAATAGTGTTACTGTTACTAGTTTCACTGTTATTATTGTTACTGTTACTAGTGTTATAATTACCAGTGTTACTGTTATTAGTGTTCCTGTTACAATTATTGTTACTGTTAATAGTGTTACTGTTACTAGTGTGGCGGATGTACACGTCAGTGTTTTGCGATCAACAACCTCTTACCTTACCCCTCTCTGGCGATCACCTCAGCGAGCATGGTGCGGCGGTCACGTCGCGTCAGTCTTCTTGTGACCATGTAACGGCAAGTTTGTTTGTCTGTTGCTCTAAATACATTTCTATAGTTTCACGAACTCTTTCATTTAACGTCCTCCATAGGTGAGCTACCCTGTAAACCGATAGAAGCTCGCAGGAGCCTCTCGACAGCTAAACTAGAGTCACTGTTACTAGTGTTACGGTTACCAGTGTTACTGTTATTAGTGTTACTGATACTAGTGTCACTTTTACTAGTATTACTGTTACTAAGTGTTACTTTTATTAGTGTTATGTTACCAAATCAAAGTTCACTCCAGCCACGAAACATACTAGAGGGTTCCCGGTACAGATGTTTACACCATAAAAAATGCTCAGCTACGACACTGTGCGGGCACTGAGTACGCAGTACCGCGGCACAGTCGCCAGTAAGCCGGGACCCGCCTATAGCTCCGCGCATCTCCTAGGGGATTTACGGGGCTGATTGGAAACTTCCTGATTGTCTTTTATTTGCCGACGTCGTCGTCGCGTCGTGTACTCGCGTCGATGTGTAATCACAATCACAGTCTGCTCCGCAATACTCAGCCCGCGCGGAGGCGGCAGGGGTGGCACCGCACCGGCCCGGCCCGGCCCGGCTATTATCCGGCGCCCTGAGCACACAATTGAGGCGTTCGAGCGTTCTGTCTTCATTATTCTAGCTCTTTCGCGATGTCAGCCTCGATAGCTCAGTGGTGCAGACAGTTAACTGTCGCTATTGAATGTTAAGCAACGCTGGGTGCGGTCAGTACTTGGATGGGTGACCGCTGACCGTTGGAGGCTGACCGAGGTTCGGATTCCTCGTAAAACTGTAGGTCCCTTCCCTCCTAATCTTACTTGGTGGCAGGGTTTAACCCGCTCGGGTTGGTTCCACCGCACTGAATGAAACGTCGGTCGAAACGGCTATGTAAATAGTTTGTGTTTTCCGACCAGTTCAGTGTAATCGGCACGATCAAAGAGGGATGCACTGACATGGCACCTAGTTCACCCGGTGTTATGGGCTGACATCACGGACGTTGTAGGTGATGTAGACAACCGTGTCAGTTTCCATAAAAAAAAGATGTAGTTGCACGAATACATATAGATCTGAACGTAGAACACTTATAACGATAAATGAAAACGCTATGGCACCTACTTACTGTATAGAAATAGAAATAAAAAATGGAAATAAATTTATTGCCCACAAAGATCGTACATAATGCTTAATATTATTATATACATATACATATTTGAGGAAGCTAACTGGTTCACGTGGAATCCGAACCAGGGTTAAACTCAACGTTCGAAAAGCCATTCCAATGTCGGACTGGTCGAACTACCTTAGGAACTCTGGGCCCTAAGGGATGGAAAAGATGAGTACTATGGGGCTGATATTGACAACCACGCTGGCAGCAACATAGATGATGACATAAGCGCCGACTACGTGGGTGCTCAGGGGCTCCAGCACCCACGAGGTGTGAGCAGTGGGTGCGGAGCACCCACGACGATAGATATAAAAACTGATCAGTAATAGGATTTGAGCTACGATAAAAGTGCCTTATTTACTTACAAGCCTTTGAGCGGCCACATTTACACATTCGCACTAGTGGCGCGACGAATAGTGAACGTTACTATAGTACTCCGATATTATTCCATACCATTCAATAGAATATAGGGACACTACATGCGTAGGTACATCGTGAAAATCTGTAAATGCGGCAAATGCAAAACATTGTGCGAACGTTTTGCGAATCCATGCTGCCGGGTGCCGGGAGAATTAGTGAAAAATTGGAGAAGCATATGTCCAGGAGTGGACGGCAACACGTTGATGATGATGATGATAGTTGAATAAAAAAAAATTGCATGAGCACCCACGAGGATTTCTAAAAGTCGGCGCCCCTGGATGATGAGACACCAAGGTACGTATTTATCTAGGGCACACATCACGGGCAATACCTACAGGCGTGTACGCGACACCTAACCCGCGTACCTGAAACTAAACAAGGCCTAACAGATCCGGACATGTAGATCCGTTCACCATTTACTGGGAAAGGTCTACCTCGATGTTGATCCCGGTAAGACTATCGGATCAACATCGAAGAACTGTGTTCCCGTGGTCCCTGTTCTACGACCTGGAACAGCTCTCTCGCACCTGCTTCTTATACTAGCCGTGCTAGAGATTCGTGGTGCTGGAGAGGCGCTGATGGTGGAAGGATTGACGCCGTGCTGTCTGATCCAGATTCATCGTTTAATAATTCTAGGTCAGTGCGCAGCATTAATTTCCCGCTTCTTCAGTCCATCTGTCTCGCTTTGCACCGGGTGTTGTGTCATTTTAGGCGTCAGACAGCCTAGAATATACCTATATATTTATTCAGAAGAATTGTAATCATCGTAATTTATTTAAAAAAAAGATCATTATATTAATAAATTATTGTTAAAAACCCTAAAAATAAATAAAAAAAAACTCATGGATAAATAAAATTTGACAACCCTGCTGGCAGCAACATAGATAATGAGATACCAAGCTACGTATTTATCTAGGGCACACATCACGGGCAATGCCTACAGGCGTGTACGCGACACCTAACCCGCGTACCTGAAACTAAACAAGGCCTAACAGATCCGGACATGTACATCCGTTCAACATTTACTGGGAAAGGTCTACCTCGATGTTGATCCCGGTAAGACTATCGGATGTAGAAGGGTATAGACGAAGCCTATCTAAGCATAATTTTTGCCGTGTTTGCGCGGCGGGTGATCGGCGCTGTCTTGGTTTGCATATCACGTGCTTTATGTATCACAACATTTTAAAATAAAACTTTTTGTTGTATTTTCACATTGAGAGAAAATATACTCGCTATCCATGCAAGAACGAAATAGCTTTTTTTTTTTTTTTTATGGAAACTGACACGGTTGGCTACCATCACCTACAACATCCGTGATGTCAGCCCATAACACCGGGTGAACTTGGTGTCACGTCAGTGCTTCCCTTCGGTCGTGCCGGCTACACTGAACTGGACGGAAAACACAAACTATTTACATAGCCGTTTCGACCGACCTTTCATTCAGTGCGGTGGTACCAATCCGGGCGGGTTAACCCTACCACCTAGTAATATAAGAAGGGAGTCATATCCCTTAGTCGCCTTTTACGACATACACGGGGAGAGATGCAGTGGGGCTATTCTTTTAAAGTACCGGCCCCACACGGTACGTACCGGCCCCACACGGTACGTACCGGCCCCACACGGTACTGAACCCTCTCTGTGTGAGCAACGTCCGCACTTATTTTGTCAAATTGATTTATGAATTCGGAGACTAGTATTATCCTCCTTGACTAGTATACATACAGATGTTTCAGTAATGTAGGTATTTACTACAGTAATACAACCGCGATCTAAAACCACTGCAACTCCGTAGGGATGTCGGTGCCCTAAGTGTGATATATCGCTTATTCCATGGGGAATGCTCGGAGGAGCCGTTTAACGCGATCCCGCCGTCCCCTTTCCACCTCCGCACAACGCGCACTGGGCAGGGATTGCATCCCTATACGCTTGACTAACCACGGATGCGTAATAATCGGTTCTGCAGATCTTTCCTCCACAGCACTGGTAAACTCTGGAACGCTCTCCCTGCCCACATATTTCCCCCCAAGTATAATCTCGCGTCCTTCAAGAGAGGCGTGAATAGTAACCTGTCAGGCCGGCATAGCATTCGCAACCCCCGCGTACGACCGAATGTCCATGGGTGTCGTTCAATGACGTATCATGTGTCGTTAGACATCTTATGGGTGGCTCGGCGCCACATGTCGCGCTTTCTATAAAAAACATTTTCAAAGGTGATTTTGGTGATCAATCAAAGATTTGAAGCGCTTTTACTTTTTTCAAAATCCTTTCCTTACCTATAATAAAATTCAACGTCTGCTTTCTGTCTGTCTGAGTGTCTGTCTGTCTGTCCGCTTATAACTCGAGAACCACTAAACCGATTTTAATAAAACAAAATTCTACGGATAGCTTGATTCTTCCCATCAACTATAGGCTACTTACTATCACGTTAAATGGCTTATGAGGTTAGCAGTGAAGTGAAATATGAGAGCGGGCGGAGCCGCGGGCACAGCTTGTACCTATAATAAAATCCAACGTCTGCTTTCTGTCTGTCTGAGTGTCTGTCTGTCCGCTTATAACTCGAGAACCACTGAACCGATTTTACTAAAACAAAATTCTACGGATAGCTTGATTCTTCCCATCAACTATAGGCTACTTACTATCACGTTAAATGGCTTATGAGGTTAGCAGTGAAGTGAAATGTGAGAGCGGGCGGAGCCGCGGGCACAGCTTCTGTAAAATAAAATTCAGGATCCCCTAAATGTATAGCACATTTTTTTAATGTACCATACCTATTATTATTATAATATAGTACTGTGTACGAAAGGATTTATTTGATACTAGCTGAGCCCGCGGCTCCGCTCGCGTGAAATTCGTATTCCAAAGAAGAATGTAAGTAACTAAGGGCGAGGCCGAAGGCCGAGCTGCTTTCAGGTAAACGATAAACCTTTCTCAAATAAAGGAAGTAAGTAAGGGCGAGGCCGAAGGCCGAGCTGCGTTCAGGAAGACGATAAACCTTCTGGAAGAAAGGAAGGAACTAAGTGCGAGGCCGTAGGCCGAGCTGCGTTCAGGTAAACCAAAAACCCTCTTCCGCCTTCGGGCCTCGCCCTTAAATACTTCCTTTCTTCGATAGAATATAATATCGTTTACTCAATCTATTTATTTCATATAAATAAAAAAGTAATACTAATAACTGAAGAATTAAACCTACCTAACAAACATTAAAATAACTATCAAAACGGGCATTTTCAAATGTTCTTAGATCACTTGCGGCATTACCCCGCTGGATGGCAAGGCTTACCCTTTGAATGAAGTACATAAGCCCTTGATGGCGGGACACCAGTTGCGTCAACCAGCTCAAGCCTCTTTTGGCTTCACTGCTCCACGGACCGAGGGTTTCAACCGCAAACGCAACAAATTCGAAATCTTGAATTATATTTCTATATTTGCTGCGTTTGAGGCTCTCCGCCCCCAGCCTCGGCCGCGCCAGCCGCTCTTGAAGATGTCCTAACGTGACTTGGAGCCAATGTGAGAACAAAAGTGGCGTCCCACATCAAAGAACTACCCTTAGTCCATGGCACTAAGGTGATAGCATCGGGCCTCTTGCCATCCAGCCGGGAATAACCGCGAGGTTCTAGGATGCACGGTATATTTGCCGTTAGAAGCGTGGACTTTATAATAAAATTTAAATTAAATTAACTCAATCTTAATATTAATTAACTTTATTCGAGATGGTTTAGCTTCTTCCTGAACGCAGCTCGGCCTTCGGCCTCGCACTTAGTTACTTACTTTCTTCGAGATGGTTTATAATTTGTCAGAACGTAGCTCGGCCTTCGGCCTCGCCTTAGTTGCTTACTTTCTTCAAGATGGTTTAGCTTCTTCCTGAACGCAGCTCGGCCTTCGGCCTCGCCCTTAGTTACTTGCTTTCTTCGAGATGGTTTTTCAATTATCCGAACGTAGCTCGGCCTTCCGCCTCGCCTTAGTTACTTACTTTCTTCAAGATGGTTTAGCTTCTTCCTGAACGCAGCTCGGCATGCGGCCTCGCCCATAGTTACTTACTTTCTTCTAGACGGTTTATGGTCTTCCAGAATAGAGCTCGGCCTTCGGCCTCGCCCTTAGTTACTTACTTTCTTCAAGAATGTTTTTCTTCTTCCTGAACTCAGCTCCGCCTTCCGCCTCGCCCTTAGTTACTTTCATCGAGAAAGAATATCGTTTACGTGAGCGCAGATCCGCCTTCGGGCCCGCCTTTAGTTACTTGCTTTCTTTTTTTAAATACGAATTTCACGCGAGCGAAGCCGCGGGCAACAGATATACAAATTTTATTGCACCAATGACAGCGACATAACTTCGACTTTCAATTATTATTTTTATTTATCAAACAATTTGTACAACAAAGCATGGCTTGATCTGTTAGCGAGTAAGGCTGACAGAAGAGTGAACGCAGGAAATAATGTAGTAGAGGTACGAAAACAAAGGTATGTTGAGGCTAAAATGAAAGTGAAAGAATGTGTTGAAAGAAGTAAAAGCAAAGAGAAAGAAAAGAATGACAGGAGATTCTCTGACAACTTCCGGACTAATATAAAACTGTTTTGGAAAATGGTAAAAACAGTCCGGAAGAAATCAGAGACATGTAAAATAACGGATATCAGGGACAATGAGGGATGTGTATTAAAGGATGAAAAGAAAATTTTAGAACGATGGAAGGATTATTTTGAAAGACTTTTTGAACCTGAAGGTGTGGAGACACAGCCTGAAGCTGGAGCTGTGAGCGACACGCCTAGTATGGATGATGATAGCGAGATTAGTGTGGATGAGATTCAGAAAGCATTGAAAGGCATGAAATTAGGTAAAGCAGCGGGATATGATAGAGTGTCGGTCGAAATGCTGAGGGGCGGTGGTTGGGTGGTTGCAGACCTGTTGCACCGGCTCTTTAATATGTGCTGGCGACACGGCCGAGTACCAGATGATTGGTGCAAAGCTGTGATCGTCCCGCTGTATAAAGGAAAAGGTTCGCAGCAGGAATGCAAAAACTACCGGGGCATAAGCCTTCTCAGCATTGTCGGCAAACTGTACGCAAAAGTACTGATTGAAAGGGTGTTGAAAATTACGGAAGAAAAAATCTGGGATGTACAAGCGGGATTTAGGAAGGGTATGGGATGCACGGATCAGGTCTTTTCCCTACGGTGCATAGCCGAAAAATATCTGGCGAAAAACCAGAAGGTCTTTTGCGCGTTCGTAGATCTGGAGAAGGCCTATGACAAAGTGATGAGGAATGAGTTGTGGGCAGTGTTGTCCGAGTATGGAGTGGACAGTCACTTGGTGCAAGCGCTGAAATCTCTCTATGAGGGTTCTAGGGCTTGCGTCAGGATAAGCGGGGCATACACCGACTGGTTTGACATCTCTAGAGGGGTCAGACAGGGGTGTGTGGCGTCACCCTGGCTGTTCAATCTATTCATGGACAGCTGCTTGGCTGATCTGAAAGAATATGATTGTGGATTAAGAATGGATGAGTTAGTTGTGAAATGCCTCTTGTACGCCGACGATCAAGTGATACTTGCATCGTCGGTGGGCGAGTTGCAGGACATGGTAACTGTTATGGTTGAAGCATTTAAAAGGAAGGGAATGAAAGTGAATGTAAACAAGACGAAAGTTATGGTACTGGAGAGGAATGAAATAGTGTCCGAATGCGATGTCAGGATTGGGAATGAGAGACTGGAGCAAGTGAACGAATTCGTATATCTGGGGAATATGTTCACGCGTGATGGAAAATGTGAAGGAGATGTAGAAAAGAGAGTGAAAGCCGGCAACCAAGTGAATGGGGCGTTGCACGCTATTATGAGCAGCCAAAGCATGTCAACTAGGGCACGTTTGGCTGTCCATGGTGGAGTGCTGGCCCCTACACTTATGTACGGGAGTGAAAGTTGGGCATGGCAGACGAAGCATGAAAGCAGGATTAATGCTGTGGAAATGCGCGCGTTGAGGAGTATGTGCGGAGTTACAATGAAAGATAGATTGAGAAATAGTGTAGTGCGAGAGCGCTGTGGGTTGAAAGAAGATATAGTGACAAGGATTGAGAAAGGGATGCTTCGGTGGTTCGGTCATGTTGGAAGAATAGATGATAGGAGACTAACGAAAGAAATTTATGAAGCAAATGTGAGTGGAAGAGTCGGGAAGGGTCGCCCTAGACGCACGTACCTGGACCAGATCGGGCATGTGCTCAAAAAGGGGCAAGTGCTTAGTACCCGTAACCGACGAGCATGCATGAAGAACATTATGGGAGTGGAAGAGGCGGCAGAGGTGTGTCAGGATCGTGGCACGTGGAGATCCGTTGTCTCTGCCTACCCCACCGGGAAACAGGCGTGACGCTATGTATGTAAGTATGTACAATTTGTCACCGGCCAGCTCACGTCGAGATGACAGTTCTCCGTTGTCAACATGACATTTAAAATTGTTTTTTACCTTTACTTTGGATTACGTGATTTTTATTATATTTTTTAATTATTATGTTCATCCGGGATATACACTGTCACTATAAAAAGTTTCGTCAAATTCCGTTCAGTGGTTTTTGCGAGATGCGCGTACAAATAGGCATTTTTGCATTTACGATTTTATGATATGTATAGAAAGAATAGATATGTATAGACTATTGTGTTCAAGTTATAAAAAAGAAGAACTGTCATTTTCGTTGTATCTACTTATTTTTAAATTTCGAATGAATATTCTATTCAAATTGTATTTGCTGCCAGTTCTCAAGATATAATTATATACTTTGGACTACGTGATTTGAAACGCGCAATAATGTTTATAATTGTAATTTTTTTTTTATTTTTGTTATTTTTTTTTACGTATTATGTTAACCCGGCATATAAACTGCCACTATACAAAGTTTCGTCTAATTCCGTTCAGTGGTTTTTGCGTGATGCGCGTACAGACAAACAAACAAACAAACAAACAAACAAACAAACAAACAAACAAACAAACAAAAATTTTAAAAACTGTTCTAACATGTTCAGTATCTCATTTTAAGCCACCCTGGTTAGTTTTTTTCCGAATACATTCAATGTGCAGACTTTCTTACCTCTACGATTTTATTATATGTATAGATAAAATGAATTAAAATGCTAAACAAACTACTTACATAACAGTATAATATATTTCACTGAAATTTTGCCTGGGGATGGGCTGAGTATTCCCAGCATACATACATACATATCACACACGCTGAATCCCGATAATCGGGGTAAGCAGAGTAATCGGCGTTGTGCTGCAAGTACTCTGGTCAATTACAGCTCAACACCGACCACCACGTTTCGCAAAGTATACGAACAAGATTAAATCGATCAAGCAGCAAGTAAGGCACGAAGACCCACCTGCTGCATGACTCGGTGGAAGTACCGTGCCAAGGTGAGAGGTGGCGAGCCTGTCGCCCTTTAGCACGGCATCTTGTCCTTATCCCTTAGTCGCCTTTTACGACATGCACGGGGAGAGAGAGAGATGCAGTGATGATATTCTTTTTAAGTACCGGCCCCACACAGTACCCAGCATTCCCAGCATACTCTCTACTAATACCTCATATTCAATAATATAAAAAAATTATAGCATGATTTTTCTCTTAAGCATGTATGTAATGTATTGTAAATATTTTTACCTGATCCTTATTCTGTCGCACGACAATTTATTATAAATGTTAATGCTGTTTCAAAGTACACCCTTTTTTTAAATTTCTCAGTTACTAGTAAACCTTTCAAGGGTCTACCGGTGCTGAGACCGCGAAATAGCAAAGTCTAGGTATCAGGCAGGCCCAAATAACAGGTAGTATTGATACAGCTGAATTGAGAATTTGCTGATGTTATTTTGGGGCGAAAATTCGGCTTTAGTTTGCGAGGACCTAAGTAGACACTATGTATGTATGAAAACGAGGCCGGAAATATGAAACCCTTTGCTATGTGGGAAACCCTCTTATAACCTAGAAATATCACGTGAACAGAGGAATATTGGTGGATTCGTTAAAGGATATATATGTTTTAAAAGATCGTTGAAAAAAAAAACAGTTTGACAAACGAGTGTGATGATTGGTTACAAAAAACCCGGAAAAGTGCGAGTCCAACTCGCGCACCGAGGGTTCCGTATCGCCATGCCATGGTCAGCACTGCTTCATACCGTTTTCGCTAGATGGCTTTAGTTTCTTGTATGGGGACCCCGTGAATTTTTTAATTTTTCTTATTTTTATTATTTGTTATATCGGCCATATTAGCACATATTCTGTGAAAATTTCAACGGGCTGCCTATTACGGTTAAAGAGATACTGTAAGACAGACAGACAGACGGCGTAGGCTTAATAACTAGTAGTTCTCAAAACTTAGTCCATCGTCTCGTCCTTAAGAAAGTACGCCAAAATTTAATTCAGGAAGAACAATGACTTCTCACTTACATTATTGTATCCATATCATTGGTCCTACTACAACACGTAAAATCACCTGTGTTAATGTTCTCAAAACTTAGTCCATCGTCTCGTCCTTAAAGAAAGTACGCCAAAATTTAATTCAGGAAGAACAATGACTTCTCACTTACATAGTGTTTTTGGTTTTCCCAATTATTAAAGCAAACTTAGTTTACGTAATGCAGCACCTCCACTTCGCATTCGCCGCGCCGCGCCGCCGCCGCGCGTCTCGCATTTGAATATGGAATGGAACTCGGCGCTATCGCTGCGCTGAGTTGGCGAGTTAATTAAAATTTGCAAATTATTCTCTTCAATACGGCGCGGCGTAGATAGGGAGCGCTGCGTTCGCTATTATTTAGTACCAAGATGGCCGACATATCCTGCTCGAAGGGCCAACGGTTTCGAGTGAAATACGACGCATTCAAAATAGCGCGAGGGGAAATATCATCTACACACGATAACAGTAGTTACGACCTCGGTTACGACAAGCCTTCTTATGCGAGAGGTCTGAGGTTCGAGTCCGGTCGTGTGCCAATCAATGAATTAAATTATCGGGAAGTGGCATACAACGCACCGAATTGAGGCGCGCTATTGGTGAGCATTCAGCACCCTCTACAATCGTTGTCTCTCCTTTATACGTATCAAATTGCCATTTAACCGTCTTACTCTATCGACGTTCACAGAGCGGAAACGTAACTTGATGTATGAGGCGCTCGCGCACTTACGCTGTTTTAAATATTGGCAATATATAGAAGATCTCCAATCGCACCTTTCTACCGGTAAAATGTATGACGAGGGCCCGTCCAGAAAGTAGAATGTCGTTGGTGCCAATGAGTTTTTTCTGACGAAAAAATGTACGTGCATACCTACAGCTGCTGCTTCACCGTTCGGAACCGGTGTAAAACTGTAGGTCCGTGGTAGGCTCAAACTGTAGCCGACTGGTTAGAAAAACTCATTGGTGCGTGTCGTCGGGATCGAATCGTGGACCTTCAGTGGAAGAATCCGACGACGCCAAGGCCGGACCGACCACAAATCTAGTACAAACGGTATTTAAGTAGGTAATGAAATATTATTCCATTACTTTAAAATTATTAAGTACTAACATTTTCTTTTCCATTTCTACATGATCTGGAAATTCGGGTTTTATTATACGCTGAAAGGCCAATGGCCGCGCTGTTTTCAATACCCGCTATTGCTCACCTCACGTTATCAGTTGTAAAGATGTGAGTTCGCGTGAATTCAAATCCTAATGCGCTAGCGACATGAGAGGAGCGGGGGAGGCAGTGCGCGGGGCGGCGCGCGGGGCAGCCAGTGAACGAGAAAATCGACGTCTTTCAATTCCAATCGACCTTTAAAATGCGAATTGAACATTATTCAAGGAGGCACGCGAGCTCCTGTTTCGCCAGTGCCGTAGCGTGATGTTTCGTCATTCAAGCGATTTCCCTGCTGCCCCCCAAGACATTCTGCACTAAGCGGCGGGTGGCCGAGTGGTTTGGGCATCGGCTTCTTATGCGAGAGGTCCGAGGTTCGAATCCGGTCGGCGTGTAGGTACCAATGATTTTTTTCTGACGAAAAAAATTACGTGTACCTACACCTGCTGCTTCACCGTTCGGAACCGATGTAAAACTGTAGGTCCCTTCCCTTGTCCCTTACTAGGTGGTAGGCTCAAATTTTAGCCGACTGGGTTGGTACCACCGTACTGGATGTAAGAAGCCTTGGTTGTGTGCTCCTCTAGTCCAGTATAGCCAAAAATCCAGGAAAGTCTCCGGTATGGCACCTTCTCGGAGGTTATATTGGCTAGTCAGAGCATGTGCTTTGGCCCCTCTGACTCAGCTACCCATACCAGATTAAAAAAAAAACAAGTATGTACATACATACCACACGCCGTATCCCGACAATCGTGGTAAGCGGAGTAATCGGTGTTGTGCTGCAAGTACTCTCATAAATTACATTACAACACCGACCACCACGTTTAGAAAAGTATTCAGAAAAGATAACTATCAGGCAGCAAGCAAGGCACGAAGGCCCACCTGCTGCATGACTCGCTGAAAATACTACGCCAAGGTGAAAGGTGGCTAGCCTGTCGCCCTTATGCACGGCATCTTGTCCTTATCCCTTAGTCGCATTTTACGACTTGCACGGGGAGAAATGCAGTGGGCCTATTCTTATTGAGTACCGGCCCCACACAGTACAGGATGTAATTACATGTATCATTAATAAGTATTCATAATATTATTATTTTATCTTCAATTCTCACGCTCAACTCTTTTGCTACCACCCACTTACATTCCATTATATTAATCGAATCTCAAACATCCAAAGGCTGACTGTAAGATATCTCTGTAAGGGGTAAGTCCGTCTTTACATATTGTTAATGTTGTCTGCTCTTTATGGTGAAATAAATATCTGAATCTGAATCTACACCTAATGTAAATTTTCTGATGTACTTATTACTGTTTCTTGAAGGAATAAAGCATTTTCTATCTATCATACTAACTAACATCTATCTTTTTTTTTTTTTTTTATTTTTTTTTTTTTTATTTTTTTTTTTTATGGGGAGCACGACAAATGGCGCGCGCCAGACTAACGCAGAGGTGTAGTCCGACGGCGCCCACTATCTATCTATCATACTGCCTTCGCTTGCCGTTTGGTTAGTGTAACCATCTTCTTAATAGTAATTATCGTCAAACATCTTGTTAGTGGCGAACATGACATACCTTGTTTTGAAAGCCATTACATTTATTTACAAGTATAATTTCTATTGACACAGACGAGTTACATACCAATGATGTATTAATTGGGTACTGCGTTACTGATGATTCTACATAAGTACATTTATGTTTTTGAACGTAATTAAAACATTAAACTAAAAACTAAACCACGCCGGTATGTTTAATTTATAATAAAAAATTGGTAATATCATTAAAACATCATTATAAATTATTTAAATATTTTGTGACATTCGAAAAAGAATACACTTGGCAGATGGATTCCTTTTTGTCTTCCACTCAAAAAAAATCGTCCTATAAACAGGCCCCTTTTCGCCCCTCGCTGACTACGCCCCGGCTTCGCCTCCAAGGGCGAGTAAGTACAACTTGGCACACGACAACTTGGGAACTATATTGGAATTGGATTTGCAGTTTGGTTTTCTGTTTTGATGCGCCGATGTTTGATGAATGGTTTCCTTGGTTGCGGTTTATTCTCTAAATATGTTTGTCCGTCTTGCTAGCTTTTGCCGGCGGCTTCGCTCGCGGTAGACTCGGTTTAAAAGCAAATCCGATTTAAACGCCAATATCAAACGATCGCTTCTCATATATTCTCTCCTCTCTCCCGCCCATACTATACTTTCTTTGATACTGCTCAGCCCTAAGGCTATTTAGCGTGATGGTATGTAGCATATTCCCTTCTTACCATACTAGGTGGTAAGGTTTATCCTGGCCGGGTTGGTACCACCGCACTGAGCTAAGCTTCGGTCGAAACGGCTATGTAAATACGAGTAGTTCGGGTTTTCCGTCAAAGTTATCTAGTCTTTACGAATTTTCCCCATTGCTTGTATTGCTGTGAATATTTTATTGTGTATTTCTCCCAATACAATGTTTGCGTCTAGGGAGTGGCAAGATAAATTGCTCAATAAAGTCTACCAACTTTTCATGCAACTCGATAGTAGCCCAAAGACCGTAAACTAGATAGACACGATGTTGTGGCTCTGCGATTGCTCCGCCAAAAGGAATATGAACTTATAAAGGAATATGATTGACATAGCGCGCACAAGCGAGCGGCAAGAGGAAGCGTTGCATAAGGCTCTAATGTGTTAAAAAGAGACAAATCGTTTTCTCGCCGTCTTTCTCCGTTCTACGAGTATTGTCGGTATTGCAAGCAAAGGAGAGGGGATGCCGGAGTTTTGGAGCATTATTGTCGAGAAAATACTTATCGAGCACCGCGTCCATCTAGTTTGGTACGGTCTTTGTAGAAGCCAATATATTTCTACCGTGCTAGTACATCCACCACTTCCATTTTATATCTTCTTTATTTACGTAAAGTGTCTTTTGACTTTTTTGTACTTTTCGAGTCCAAATTTTTCTTCCAGAGTTACATACACACATACCACACGCCGTATCCAATCGCGGTAAGCAGAGTAATCGGTGTTGTGCTGAAAGAATTCTGAAAAATTACGGCACAACATCGACCACCACGTTTAGCAAAGTATTCGGGCAAGATAAGTATCAAGCAGCAAGTAAGGCGTGAATACCCACCGCTGCACGACTCGGTGGAAGGACCGTGCCAAGGTGAGAGGTGGCGAGCCTGTCGCCCTTTAGCACTGCACCTTGTCCTTATCCCTTAGTCGCCTTTTACGACATGCGCGGGGAGAGATGCAGTGGGACTATGCTTTTTATGTACCGGCCCCACACAGTACCTTTCAGAGTTATATTTGTTTTAAGGCTGCTTTTGTATAAATCGCATATTAGGTCCTGCTTGGAGTACTACTCGCACTTGCGGGATGACTCAGCTAAATACCAGTTTGCGCCTTTGGATTCGATCCAGTGTCGAGCCGTGCGACTAGTGGGTGACTCCGGCGTGTCCCGCGATCCACTGCAACTCCCTAAGTGTGTTCTATCGCTTATTCCATGGGGAATGCTCGGAGGAGCTGTTTAACGCGATCCCACCATCCCCTTTCCACTAGCCTCGCTTACACCTTGAGGAATTTCCTGGCGGGGCAGGCAGGAAATGGTTTCTTCCGTTAAACCTCCTTCTATGTTTTCTTCAGTTGTGTAACTATATTTTTATTAAACACTGATCACTGAACAGTTTCGCTTTGATTTCATGGAACATTTGACCGTCGTTTTTGTTTTTTTATCTTGATTTCCTATGAAATCACGCCGACGTTGCCTATCAAGTGTACAAAATGATTCCCATATCTCTTTGCGATGAGCAAGTGGGAGTTTGTCACGGCATCGGTTTCTACAATTAATTTGTTTTGCAAGGTGATAGCATGGGATGTTTTTTTTTTGTCAAACTCTACTCTTTTTCAGGGATCGCGTATTCTGAATTTTTTCCCTCAGGGGTGATTGATCATATCCAGTGTTTGTGCATTCGTTGTCATATCCGTCGACAAGGCGTCACCACCGTAACTCAAATGGCAGACTACTGTAACTTAAGTTATTGCGTATTGCCTTGTGGAAATGTGAAGTGGCAATTTTGCGGCAAACTCATACAACTGTACTTGCTTTATTTTGACATCTGGAATGAAAATTTTACCGACTTGCAGCAAATTTTAAATCATCGTTTGAAGAAAAGGTCATACGTACAAAGTTGAATAGCGTTGGTTACTAATTGCGAGCTGTACCACAACCGCACGGCAACGTCTAAGTTACAACGACCGCCTTTCCTTCAGATACAAAGATCTTGTGTAGAAAATCTGATACATTCAAGTTGAATGTCGTTGGTTGCTTTTACGCTGGACCATAACCGCACGGCAACGACTAAGTCACAACGACCACTGTTCCTTCAGATAAAAATATCTTGTAAAAGGTGATACTTAAAAAGTACAAGTGGTCGTTTGATTATGTTGGTGTGGGAGGTGAAGTGCACAGCACCACCGAACTAATTACTGGAAGTCGCAAAGCGTAATTAAACATGTTACCTGTCGCTAAACAAGTTAGAGTGCCTGAATTCACGTGCAATTGTCATCACGAACTTATCGATCGCATTGCAAGCCATCTCATGCTATGAATGCGCTAACGCTCCTCACTCGCGTGTTTACGGACATAAGGTGATAAGGTGAGGTGGTAACTCAGCTAATAAGCTGATTTGGCCGGTGACATGTTTTTTCAGCAGTGAAGTATGGGGTAGGCTCATCTATTAGGCTCTATAATATATATTAGTATAGATAATTGCACAGCGCGAAATTAACCACAAATTATGTACACTTAACGCAATACCTAACATTGCTTGGATTCTAAAGGAGCGTTCTCAACAGGAACAAAAGTTCGCGCCGCGAACAAAAAATTCGTCCCGCTAACAAAAGTTCGCGCCGCGAACTTGAAATGAAATGAAATGAAAATATACTTTATTGTACACCATTGTATAAAAAGGTTACAAAAGGCGAGTTTAATGCCTTGCGGCATTCTTTACGAACCTTTGGGATGTGGAAAACACGTAGGGGCGGACAATGCAGTACTAAAGAGGGAATAGTAGTAGGAAATATAAATACACACATAAACAAACTGTTATTTGCGGGTCGAACAAAAATTTCAGGCACATTTTTACCCAAATTTTACTCGTCTTCTAGTGAAATACATACATACATCCGCGAACAAATGTTCGTCTCGCGAACATATTTTGTTCCCGGGGCGAACCGCTCCATAAAAATATTGATTGGCCAAAATGAAACAATAACGCTAGATAGAGCGTGCGTTAATTTCTCGCATAGTTTCCAACTTATTTACAAACACGATCTTACTCTCCGCACCGCCGCGGCCGGAGTCTCCGAGCCGAGGCGCGAAGGTGTACGGGCTGGGTCGAACCCCTCCCGCGTCGCCTACAGGCAAATATTTACGCAGGAAATGGAGTTTGCCCAGCCGGGCGGGCGGCGGCGGCGGCGCACAGTGGTCTGGAAATCGAGCTCCATAGACATAGAACCTTAATGTCAGGAATAAAAATGAAAACAAATTTAATGTCTCTGGTATACCTCCCTTTATTTCATATTATAGTATGAAGGGTATAAGTAGCTCCATGAATGAGAAAAAAAAAGTTTTGTTTTTTTTTGTATGGATGAAAACACTTAAAGTAATTTTTTTTTTAACTGAATGAAACTGAAGGGCTTGTGCTCACATCTTCTATTGCACCTTACACGGCGATCAAGATGTCACCTTTGGGTGCCTATTTGCGCGTAGCAAACGTTTGAAATTTGGAATTTTCGATAAATTATTTTTCAAACCTTTGTCGTAATTTAATGAAGTTGCCTATCGCTTTGAATATGAAAATACTTTTCTCGTGTTGTTATTGTACTGAGTAGTACTGACAGTACAGTAATTAACCATATTTTATAGTAAACACAGCGTAGCACTGTTAAAATAATAAGAATAACATACAACACACACAAGCGAGCGACCACTAATCAACGAGTTAGCGAAAACCGGTTTTTTCCACTCGCAGCGCGTACTAATCCCCAACACATAACCAGTCCCATGCCTTCTTAGTTTCAGCAAAATTCTTTCAGTAGCTTTTAGCACTTGTGCGCGCTAACAACTATACTTATTACGTTCTATTTGTTTTCGTGCTATGATGGAAGGTTTTGGTACCAATTTGGACATTTTCGTGTTTATGGCAAACAATAGTTGTTTCGCACAGCCCAGTGCGTTGTTTGAAGTTTTTAGGAGTGCCCTTGATCTGTCAGAAAGTGAAAAGAAAGAACTGAAACAATTCTGTCAGACTTATGTGTGTTCATTGAGGAACAAATGGATCTCGTGTAATTGCACGAGACATGCATTCACGAAGAAGTACGAGACGTGGCTGCAAGAAAAGATAAAATGGCTTGAGTTCATGAGGGAAAAGATGACACCTTCTTTAGTGTCAGTAGAGCGGCAACCATGTTCCAGTGACTTCGGTGTAAATGAGGGTGCATCAACGTCCTCAAAACCTGAGACGTGCACTGTTGGAATATCACCAAGAGTTGTGAGTGAAAGGAAACCGTTCTCGGAACTAAGCCCTAAACAGAAGAGAAGGAGAGTGGAAGAGCTCCTAACGCATAGCACTGAAAGCCTCGCTCATGCAACTGTTTTAAGTGTGAACAACAAGGATGTGGCAGAAATAATAAAATTGGTCACAGAGCATCCCGAAGAGGCTACAAAGATAAAACAATTGTTGAAGCCCAAGAAAGCTGTGCCCGTATATTCCGTTGATAAAGCTTTAGGTATTTTGACGCAGAGACGCAGAGGCACAAAGTTTTTCCCTCGTGAACTCAGGCCATTCTATCTTTTCTTGCAGCCACGTCTCGTACTTCTTCGTGAATGCATGTCTCGTGCGATTACACGAGATCCATTTGTTCCTCAACGAACACACATAAGTCTGACAGAATTGTTTCAGTTCTTTCTTTTCACTTTCTGACAGATCAAGGGCACTCCTAAAAACTTCAAACAACGCACTGGGCTGTGAAAAACAACTGTTGTTTGCCACAAACACGAAAATGTCCAAATTGGTACCAAAACCTTCCATCATAGCACGAAAACAAATAGAACGTAATAAGTATAGTTGTTAGCGCGCACAAGTGCTAAAAGCTACTGAAAGAATTTCGCTGAAACTAAGAAGGCATGGGACTGGTTATGTGTTGGGGATTAGTACGCGCTGCGAGTTGAAAAAACCGGTTTTCGCTAACTCGTTAATTAGTTGTCGCTCGCTTGTGTGTGTTGTATGTTATTCTTATTATTTTAACAGTGCTACGCTGTGTTTACTATAAAATATGGTTAATTACTGTACTGTCAGTACTACTCAGTACAATAACAACATGAGAAAAGTATTTTCATATTCAAAGCGATAGGCAACTTCATTAAATTACGACAAAGGTTTGAAAAATAATTTATCGAAAATTCCAAATTTCAAACGTTTGCTACGCGCAAATAGGCACCCAAAGGTGAAGGAATTGTATGCCATCTTGATCGCCGTGTAAGGTGCAATAGAAGATGTGAGCACCAGCCCTTCAGTTTCATTCAGTTAAAAAAAAATTACTTTAAGTGTTTTCATCCATACAAAAAAAAAACAAAACTTTTTTTTTCTCACTCGTGGAGCTACTTATACCCTTCATACTATATTATGAAATAAAGGGAGGTATACCAGAGACATTAAATTTGTTTTCATTTTTATTCCTGACATTAAGGTTCTATGTCTATGAAGCTCGATTTCCAGACCACTGTGCGGCGCACTGTGGACAGCCTCCATACAAGCAACTGTCAAAAATGCTTTTGGCAACATACCACCTGGGGTAATGAAATATATTCCAACGTCTTCCCTTCTGTGTGGGGTCGGCACTAAATAAGAATAGTCCCACTGCATATCTCCCCGTGCATATCGTAAAAGGCGACTAAGGGATAAGGACAAGATGCTGTGCATAAGGGCGAAAAGCTAGCCACCTCTCACCTTGGCGCGGTCTTTCCACCGAGTCAAGCAGCAGGTGGGCCTTCGTGCCTTACTTGCTGTCTGACAGTTATCTTGTCCGAATACTTTGCTAAACGTGGTGGTCGGTGTTGTGCTGTAATTTACCAGAGTATTTTCAGCACAACACCGATTACTCTGCTTACCCGGATTGTCGGGATACGGCGTGTGGTCTTCCCTTCTTTAATAAAATTCAGGAAGCAAAAACAGGTGCTATACTGTAAGCGCATTTAATGGATTTAATATTTAATGTTTTAATTTTTCATTTGTCACAATTCTAGATACAAAAAATTGTTTTATTAGTGAATATTATTATAAAAGTTAATACTGTATTGGTAAAGGTACATAATACGTTTTTATCTTATTTGCATAGTTTAGGAATACATTATTTTCTATTTTAGGTTTTTTTTTTATTAATAATAAATATTATTTTCAATCAAATGTTACTGTTTTTTTGAAGAGCAACTATTCAAGTACCTAATACGATAAAAAAAATTGTCAAAAAAGGTCTTCTAGTTTAGAAGATTCAGATTTTTTACCGAAAAGTGTCACTTTCGACCCATAGTGCGGCGGAGGCGGCGGCGGCCCGGCGCGCGGCGCGCTCCTCGTGCACAAAGTATTACGCGTTGCAATTCAAAATGTGTGGACAGCTGAGGGCGTGTTCAACATTGAACACTTTACATACTCTTACAATATAGCTATGAGGTCCAGTGAAGGACGTGGACAACTTCGGTACGCCCAGCAGTGGATGATGCATACACGCCGACTGACTGTGTCAGTTCACGCATTGAAATGGCACCTAGATCCGACAGGAATACAGGAATATAATAAAATGTAGAGAGGTCACCTGTCAGCTATATGCATACATACATATCGCACGTTGCATCCCGACAATCGGGGTAAGCAGAGTAATCGGTGGTGTGCTGCAAGAACTCTGTTAAATCACAGCACAACACCGACCGACACCACTGTTAGAATTAGGACAAGATAATTCTCAAGCAGCAACTAAGGCATGACGACCCACCTACTATCCGACTCGGTGGACCGTGCCAACGTGAGAGGTGGCTATCCCGTCGGTCTTTAGCACGATATTTCGTTCTTATCCCTTACTCGTCTTGTATGATATTATGCATACACAAGCTGTGCCCGCGGCTCCGCCCGCTCTCATATTTCACTTCACTGCTAACCTCATAAGCTATTTAGAGTGATAGTAAGTAGCCTATAGTTGATGGGAAGAATCAAGCTATCCGTAGTTTGTTTTATTAAAATCGGTTCAGTGGTTCTCGAGTTATAAGCGGACAGACAGACACTCAGACAGAAAGCAGACGTTGGATTTTATTATAGGTATAATATAAGGAAGGATGCACGGAATGAGATGCAGTGTATTAATAAGATTAATCTATAATATGAGGTAAATAACAATCTTCGTATTTTATACTAGCTTTTGCCCGCGGCTTCGCTCGCGTGAAATTCGTATTTAAAAAGAAGAAAGTAAGTAAGCCCGCTACCGTACCTTTATTTCGGCGCGCGGAACAATACGGTTTGTATGAGAGCCACATCTTAGCGTAACCCAAACATAATTTTATGTAGCCTATCCGTATGTGTCACGTATAGTTATATATGCTTGTACTAAGTTTCATCAAATTCTGATGATCGGTTTAAGAGTTATGTTTGTACATACATACATATATACAGAACATATTTCTAAAAATCGTCAATTTAGTTTTAGACTTTAGTATCACACATAGAGTCTACATACGCGCTATCTCACAAAACAAAGTAACTTACTCCATGACCATCACTTACAGATTTATTATTAGTATTTTGAGTATTGATTCATAAGTTCAGAGCAGTCAGCGAAGACCGAGTACCTCGTAACAATATGCGGAAGTGAAAAGATGCGGTCAGCCCCGCAAGAAAATATTCTTAGTTACGCGAATGGCACATGCCACGTGTCTTATAAAGGTGTGTGACGTCAAACTTACACGTCAAACACCTTGGCATGGCATCTTATTCCGGCAGGCTATACTACGATTTATATAGACGGTGAAATAGTTAAGCATCTCACATAAAACGCAGCCAATGAAAGTAGTTTCTATAAAACGAACACGCTATGTAATAATTAATCGACGTATTTTTCGTTCAATGGAATGTCGGAACTTTGGATCTAGGTAATAAAAGTTTAACGACGATGTTTTGATCGTCTATTTCGCTAGTTAACATTATTTCTGTGTGGTCAAAATTCAGATTCATCTTAAGGTCCCGTAGGCTCCTACGTATCTTGCTTGAGTGGGTTCTAGTCTATCAGTACTAATAATAAATCTGTAAGGTATGGTCATGGAGTAAGTAGAAGATACTGCGTCCGTAGAGTCTATGTATGGCACTAAAACTATATTGACGATTTTTAGAAATATTTTCTGCGTGTAGGTATGTTCCTCCATAACTCTTAAATCGATCATCCGAATTCGATGAAACTTAGTAAACGAACATTTACGTAACACAGGATAGGCTCATATATTGTAATAAAATATAACATATTAATTGGTATGTTTGATTCAATGCTAGCCTATAGCCATCCTTGTAAAGTGACTCGCGATTTTTCCGAAAATTTTCACTCAGACATATATAATATAAATATGTATAATATAAATAATAAAATTCAGTTCCGGCTACGCTAAGATGTGGTTCTCATACAAACTTTCTTTCTCCTTTTTAAATACGAATTTCACGCGAGCGAAGCCGCGGGCAAAAGCTCGTATTCAATAAAACATGTACTCACCACTACTGGGCACTTAAGACGATATCAATAGCTATGGAAAATTAAAAATTCGGAGCCCCTTTTAGCACGCCATCTTGTCCTCATCCCTTAGTCGCCTTTTACGATATACACGGGGCGAGATGCAGTGGAGTTATTCTTATTAAGTTTTAGGCCAGTTTGGGAGATGGTGTTTGCACACAACATAGAATAATTTATTGCCAATTTGTCTATTATGTAATAGGGACAATTTTTGTTGTTGTGTAAGTAAAGTGTCTGCGAAAATAATAAATGAAATTTTGAGTCGAGTTTGAGTTGAATTACCGGCCTCACGCGGTACTAATTAATGTAAGTAGATAAGTTAAAACAGTTGACGGTGCACAGCAAGTGAGCCCAATAGAGAAAGGCCGAAGGCCGACCTACGTATTGTTGAATTTTCCGAGTACATTCTGAACGAAGTATGTGAAAAAAGGCAGGTCCATTCACCTTAGCTGTATTCTGTACATTATTAGGTGGTAGGGAATCGTTCAGATTGGTACCAACGCACTGAGTAATGGAAAGTTTTTTTAAACTTAAAAAAAAGTGTTATCATCAAAATGTTCAGGTCCGTCTCCTCCACACGATATAGACAATACCAAACCTGCAGCCAAGTCTAGATTCATCAAAACTTCAGCAAAATCCTATCGGCCAAGTCCTAGCTCTGCGTCCGCCGAAGCCTTCGGGCTGTAAATTACATCCAGTTGAACCTGCACGAAAGTTACGGCTCGTAAATTGGAGTTAACGCTTCACGGTGCGACCACAGTTAAACCGATGCAGTCGAACCACACAAATGCTGGAAAAGACATTCGCGCAAAATATGTGTCGGTCACGGTAAAAGGATCTAACCGCCAGGCAAATTTGATCTACATAAATGTATTCAACTTCAGAAACGTTGAAAACTTAAAACGATATATAAATTATAAACTAAAATTACCTAGGTACAAGAACATAGACTTCAAACTCAAATTCAAATTCAAAATTATTTATTTTTCAATTCCCGTATCAATAACATATAGAATCTTTATACAATATACAGATGTCGTGAATTGAAAAAAAGGTGTAGGCGCAGCATGTGGCACTGGCATTTCAGTGCCGCTGATTTTAAGCCTAACCTTGTTTGACTAGCAATATTAAAAGTTGATTTTTTCTAATATAAAACGCGACACAGTGTGATTGAGTTTTGTTATTAAAAAGTAGATATCACTCAAAGTGTAACACTATGTAATACTCGTTTTATATCACTTAAAATAACTAAAACCTAAAAAACACAGTTTGTAATTTAAAAGTAGTTATCACTAAAAATTTAACACCATGTACCTAATTAAAAAGTAGGGTCACTGAAAATTTTATGTAATACTTGTCATATCTGTATTTCTATCCTCTTCCTCTATCCCTCCTTACCTACCTCTTTTATTCCCTCCCTTCCCCACTCCCTCCACCTTCTTCCCCTGTGCTCTCCCTCCCCCTCCCTCTTACTGCCCTCCCTCTCTGCCCTATCCCTCTTTCTCTTTCCCCTCAACTTCCTCACTCCCCACCCTCCCCTTACCCTCTTCTTCCCTCTTTCCTCTCCCACCCCTCTCCTTCCGTGCGACTTGATTTACAAATATTGAGATTTCAAACTGAAAACATATATTTATCAAAATAAAATATAGCCTATATTACTCAGGAATAGTGTAGCGTTCTATAAGAATTTTTTAAATCGGTTCAGTAGTTCCAGAGATTACCCCCTATATACAAACCAAACAAACAAATGTTACCCCTTTATAATATTTAATTTATACTATATAATAGTGTTAATTACTGATTTACACGTGTACTGTGTAAGCGAGATGTTTGCCTGCGCAGTGACGCGTGAAGCTTGGCCCGGGTGGGCATAACCGCGTTCCCACGGGCACGCGCGCGTCCGCTTTCCTTTGCTGTATTTTGATCAAAGTTGCAACCGCATTATGCAGAAAAGGCCAGCGGGTTGATGTATAAGATATTCTTATTTTTAACCCCCGATTCAAAAAGAGGGGTGTTATAAGTTTAACGTGTGTATCTGCGTGTCTGCTGTGGCATCGTAGCTAGAAATTATTAGTAAGTAAACAGAAATTATTTTGGTGGTATCATCATCATCAGCTCGTATCGGTCCAATCCTGGACATAAGCCTCTCCCAAGGTACGCCACCGCACGCGGTACACCGCTCTGTTATCTATGTCACTTGCGGGTATCTTTAGGTCATTTGTCTACTTAATCGGGAGTTTGTTCGTACTTGTCCTCCATTTTTAGAGTTCCGTAGCATGCAAACCTGTCACGTGTCTGTCCGTCCGTCCGTACATCCCACCGTCTTATCTGCCACAGCCTGTAGCTCCTAAACAGTTCTAAGGCTTTAGGTGTTTTCAACCGAGTTCAAAAGGAGGAGGTTCTCAATTCGACTGTATGTTTTTAATTTTTTTTGTATGTTTGGCGATTACTCCGTCAATTGTAGGCCGATTTTGAAAATTCTTTTTTTGTTTGGTAGGTCATACGTCAGAGGTGGTCCCATATAAATTTCCATATAATAAAGCACACCTGAAATTGATATTGAATTGAATTGATGGTAGCTATTGTACCGCTTTCAACTCAAGGGTCTGAATATGAATCACAATACCGATTCATATATTTCAATACAATGACGGAGAAAATTTCAAAATATACTTTCTAGTTTTTTTTAAAGTCAGTTTAATGTTTTTTAGAGCTATTTGCAGAGTCGGATAAAATGTGGCAGTGAAATTCCACAGCCGAGCCGTGTGAACAGTAGCTGAGGGCATCGAGCCGTATGCTTTCCTTCATGTGTCACGACACTGTAGGTGCACTGTACCAATATTCTTGTAACATCGACGAACGTTCTCGAAGTAATCCCCTACCTAATAGAATTTATCTCGCATTACACCCGTGTGAGAAGGATTAATATCGCGCCATCTATCCTGATATATTAAACAAGGGATTTTCAGCTAACAACTCCTGTGTGTATGCCGCGTTTGAACTTGATTTCGAGAAAAAATACAATTTTCCCACGTTTCAAACATTTGTTTTCTTGTTTTGTTAATAATCAAATGTCGGTTTAAGTAAGTCCCTTCCCTTGCCCCTTAATAGGTGGTAGGCTCAAATTAAAGCCGACTGGATTGATACCACCGTACTGGATGTAAGATGGCCGCATAGCAACCTCGGTTGTGTTCTTCTCTAGTCCTGTATAGCCAGCAATCCAGGGAAGTCTCTGATATGGCACCTACCTTCTCGGAGGTGATATTGGCTGGTCGGAGCATGCGCTTTGGCCCCTCCCACTCAGCCACCCAATTCGGATTACATAAAAAAAAATATAATTGAACTGTTGAAATTTCTAAGAGAAAGATAGACGTGGCGCTGACCATGTCATGGTCAGCGCCACTCACGCCATCTATGGTGTGTTTTATGAAATGCTTCATATTAGGTAAATTTAATGATTAGTTAAAATTCTTCATACTGTTTTCGGTAGATGGCGCGCGACTTTTTAGTTTCTTTTATTTCCCCGTGACTTTTTATTTTTTCTTATTTTTATTATTTCTTGTTATATCGGCCATTAATAACATATTCTGTGAAAATTTCAACAGGCTACCTATTACGGTTCAAGAGATGTCAGCCCTCGGACAGACAGACGGCGCGGCGTAAGGGTCCCGTACGACGGATACGGAACCATAAAAATACAGTTAAAAGCACATCGATATTACCTTCAAGGGTGTCTGAAGAATGTCTGAAAGAATAAGCGAGTCTTCCCCAAACCTTTTATTGTCAAGGATATAACTTCGTTAACAACACGAATTCCTTCGAGGCGACTACCGCGGGTTGTGACTTGTGACGCCTCATGCACGCTTGCAAGTAGAGCACAAAGGTGGCTAAAAGCGCTAATGGCTGCACAAGCGGTAGCGTTCCAGCGCAAGGTCGTCGCGCCGCGTCGCTTCGCTGCAGCGCTGTGGGAGACACCCCGCCAGGGCAAAATTATGCAGTGATGTGCTGTGCGTGATATCGATATCGATACTCAATACTACTTAATAATAAATCTGTAAGGGATGGTCATGGAGTAAGTTACTTTGTTTGATGAGATACTGAGTTTGTAGAGTCTATGTATGATACTAAAACTAAATTGATAATTTTTTTAAATATTTTCTCTGTGTGTGTGATGTATGTATGTTCCTCCGTAACGAGACACAGGATAGGCTACATGATATACGAGACACAGGATAGATATATATTTTATCAATCGTCTCTCTATAATATGGTTGATGGATGCGATGACTGACCCCGGTGTGGTTGGTGCTGTTTGTGGAGACTGGCCTGCTTCATATGGCAGTGCGGTGAGTACCTTATAACTTCATATAATTTCATATTTTAAGAAAATCACTTTGTCCTGTATTGCTGCGTCTGTCAAAAACATTGGCATGTGGCAAACATTTTTGTAAAGTAAACTAAGTGAATAATTGAAAAAAAATTCCAGCGAAGTTTCCTGTCAATTCTTCTTCACTGTGATAATCGAACTGGCGGAATGTTACAATGTAAATATTATAAATCTGAGCGCAGTGTACTGTCAAGAGACGGTAAATAAATATAATGAGGAACTAGCATATTCTGACGTTTGCATCGTGCGTCTATTAACATGCTTTATCCTGCCATGTGTAATACCAAAATTATTGCTTTATATTGCGACATAGCTTCCAAAGTTAGGTATCCGGTATGGCACCTACCTTCTCGGAGGTGATATTGGCTGGCCAGAACATGTGCCCTCTGACTCAGCATGATCATAGAAAAAAAAACAAATAGATAAAAATCCTGTGAACGAGGGCGTTACAATTTTAATGACGTTTCACTTTACTGAATCTAATAGTCGTACGTACTTAAAATCGATTTCATGATTTGGATATTTTTTCATATTAGCCCAAATGTAATATTTCATTAAAGTAAATAACATAAGAGCGGAAGACCGCGTGTGGTGGCGTGCCTTGGGAGAGGCCTATGACCAACAGTGGACCGATACAGGCTGATGATGATGATGATGACATAAAATATAATCGATTCTACGAAATCATCGCTCGTGTCCCTTCCCTACACATACTCTGTAGCAGCGAAGTGTTTTTCCTTGTCTCCAGCAGAGCACCGCATTAATTGTTCAGGCTCGGGTGGAAACAAAGACATTAAACCCACCCTCTTCCATATAGACCGGACAACAAGAACAAAATCGTAATCTACTACTTAGATCCTAGTGGTACAAAGTCGTTCAGTCTAGCGCCACCAGTCCGCATGTGAGGTCGTATTCGTGTGCTAGAGAAAGAAGAAAATCTAAGAAAATATGCCGAGTTGCGCATTGCGGTATTGCAAATCTCGATATAAAAATACGACTGAACATGTAATCAGTTTATTTTCATAAGTATTGTGTATATTTATTCAATATTTGAATATAATACATAATTTCCATAGATGATTCTAGAACAACGATCAACTAGGCCATATTGAAAAAATAAAAAGCGCTCTCTGTTATACAGTAGCTTTACTACTATTATAGTACGAGATCCCACAACCAATATTTTTATCTCATAGTATTACGTTCAAAACCGCTTAAAATCCATAAATTCGATTGTCCTCAACCCGATACTAAATGTTTTTCGTGTAGCGTCTCCTGACAGTATTTTTTAAAAATGGCAACCAATTTGAGCGAACCGAGTCATAGTATTCCGTCTGATTTTCGGAATGTTGTTGAATTACCGATCTAAGATAACCAGAGCATGTTTTTCAGACGTCAGTAGCGGCGCGCGTACCAGACCATTACAAAAATAGGAAATGAGGCAAAAAAAATATTAGGTCCTTACCTATGAAATTGCCGCTTTATATAGAAAAAATCAAAAAATTTTTTTTTATGAAAAAATATATATTTTTTAATCGAAGTATTGACCATTTATTATCAATGCACTTTTGCCATTTTACTGGAAGTTCATTGATGCCTCTACAAAAACAGAATGTTTCAGAATTTCTGTGCCCATTCAACAAGTTAAGACAAGATTCGACGCGATTTTGTTGTTGTTGTTCAGTGAGTTCATACGGTACCCAATTTCCGAGCTTTTTTATCTTTCCAATTTGACGTAAATGAATTAGTATCGTTTTATCACTTACATTGAAGGCTGCTGCTAATTCCGACGTGGTTTCTGATGAATCTGCTTCAACTATGGCTTTCAATTCATCGTTATCGACTTTCGTCTCCGGTCGGCCACGGGGCTCATCATTGAGATGAAATTTTTCAGAACGGAAGCGATCAAACCAAAAACCCACAGTGCGTTCCCTTGCGGTACCTGGTCCATACACGCCGATGATATTGCATGCCGTCTGTGCTGCGTTGGTGCCGCGACGGGATTCATATTCGAGTTCGAGATTCATTTTGAGTTTTCCAGGGTCACAGAACCAGCGATGTAAAAAAAAACCGAACGGTGGGAAAACAAACGAACAACAGATTTTGAAGAAAGAATAATTTGCCTTTATAACAGAAAATATTTGAATCTGGAATTCCTACGCAAAAAAAAGTTAGCCACTTTCAAAGTGGTCAGTTTGTAGGAACGGCAATTTCATAGGTAAGCACCTAATATTGTAGCTCAAACAGTCTCAAAATCATTTTTACAAATGAATTGGGGGCAATTGATCAAAACGGAATAGTAAATAAAATTTAACGATTTTATCGCTCATATGAAATCAACTATCATTTTGGTCGTTGGCTCTCGTCCTATTAGATAGAGATGTGATGAGAAGCACCTAGGGTTACCAGATGCAAAATTGAAAAGGAGGACATTTGAAGCGGTGAATTCTATAAGGGCCCAATATGGCCAAAAACAGAAATAAAAATTTTACAGGAGAGAGTAAAAACTTCATAACTTTGAAATGAAACAACAAACATTTCTGTATTTTTTTTTATTATTATAACTAAACTATATTATGGGTGTATTACTGCAAAAATATACATAAAAAAATTATAGTCGTTTTATGGACAAATTTTAAAAAAATCATTGAATGGGCCCTTGTCGAACCCAACAAAATTTTCCACACTTTGTATTAACAAAAACTTTCACAAAAGTACAACAAAACAATCAGCAAGAAACCTAACCTCGCACAGAACCACAATAACGGACTTTGACATTCAACCGATGCCACACTTCAACATTGACATCTAACAGTTACAATCGCCTAAATCAAATTTGCGGTAAAACGGCCCAATTATGTAATAGGTATTGGGCCCTTGTTTCACTCATAAATTATTTTGATCTCTTTTAATGTACGAAGTAGTAAGAAATTGGGCCTGTATTCACATGAAGGCGATGCGTTCTACCTAGAATACGAAAAAGAAAAAAGCATTTTCGTAAAAAAAAAAACATATTGGGCCCTTATGGAACTCATCGCTTCATTTACTCTGGAAAGGTTCGAATTAGAGAAATGTTATAAATAAAATAAAACTTATTTTAACTATGCATTATATTTTCAGAACTACATATTTTGACGATAACTGGTCACTTTTTTAGAAAATACGTATAAAAGTTAGAGAATGTAACATTATTTTAATTTGTACTGAGTAAAGATTATAACTTATTTGTCCATTGTGCGCTAATAATGGAAAACTCTCGTTCAGTGTTTGTATTTTGCGATGAAATACAAAAATAAAACAGAGCCGGTGAATGCAACGCGGGCGGGAACTTTGAGTACCTAATGGGTTTAATTCAAATAAAGAGGACAAATTGAGGACGGAAGGAGGACGTTTCTAATTGATCCGAAAAGGAGGACATGTCCTCGTTTGGGATACCATCTGGTAACCCTAGATGCACCTCTATTGGCGTCACCTAACGACCGATAGATGAGATATGTTCTAATTATTTTACTTTGTGTTTATTTTGTTTTTGCTATTCAAAGCTAGATGGCGTATTATAATAACCTTGAGCTCAAAATATTGATATGAAACATTGATTTTATAGGGGGAGTTATAAAATCAATGATATGAAAATATTCGCAATGTCCTCTCTATTGGGTGGAAACCACCCTGATGCAAGGCACTTTTAAAAAACCGGCCAAGTGCGAGTTGAACTCGCGCACCGAGGCTTCCGTATCGCCATGTCATGGCTAGCGCCACTCACGCCATCTGTGGCGTGTTATGAAATGCTTCATATTAGTTAAATGTCATGATTAGTTAAAATACTTCATAATCTATTCGGTAGATGGCAATCGCGCATTTACTTTTTGGTTTCTTCTATAGGAACCTCCGTGATTTTTTTTCTTTATTTTTCTTATTTATTATTATTTGTTGTTATAACGACCAAAATAACACATATTCTGTGAAAATTTCAACGGGCTACCTACATATTACGGTTCAAGAGATACAGCCCCCGGACAGACGGACGGACGGACGGACGGACGGACAGACAGACAGACAGACGGCGGTGTAGGCTTAGTAATAGGGTCCCGTACCGAATACGGAACCCTAATAAAAAGCACAGTTAGGGCTCGTACAAAACAAATCAACATAGTCGCTTATATATTTTTTTTATGGAAACTATGACACGGTACACGATACATCACTTACAACATCCGTGATGTCAGCCAATAAAACCGGGTGAACTAGGTGCCATGTCAGTGCTTCCCTTCATTTCATATCGGCTACTCTGAACTGGACGGAAAACACGAACTATTTACATAGCCGTTTCGACCGACGACGTTTCGTTCAGTGCGGTGGTACCAAACCTAGTAAGTAAGAAGGAAAGGGACCTACAATTTAAAGTGTGTATGGATTGCTAATTGTGTACAATAAATTAAATATATTGTATTCTATGATCATCTGTACCGACTTTCATCACTGTGTATTTTTTTTAACTAAATTACAAAGGGACTTTGCCTTTAGAGTTACCTTAGAGTCCCGTGAGATCGCGTGTACCCGCATAATGTTATTTCGGCCCGCGATTCCATATTTACTTTCGATTATAACAGCAATCAAAACTCCGGCTTTCAAATGTGTGTACAAATTAATTTTCGAATCGAAAGGAAAACATGGCAAATTTGAAAAAAAAAAAATTGGAATAAGCAATGTTATCGTGCCGTGCAGGGCCCAATATTTGAAAATAATAACACCACTACATCTCTCCCCGTGCGTGTTGGGCGACTAAGGGGCAAGATGTCGTTTTAAAGGGCGACAGGATAGCAACCTCTCTTTTCTTTCTCTCTTATCTTTTTTTTTTGTAATATTTTTTTGCATTTACTACGAAATGCTTGATTCGAGCGCTGTTCACAATCAGAGGGTTCCGTGTCTATTGCTTTCCTGCACGCATACTTAATGTACCTTGTGGGGCCGGTACTTTAAAAGAATAGCCCCACTGCATCTCTCACCGTGTATGTCGTAAAAGGCGACTAAGGGATATGACTCCCTTCTTATATTACTAGGTGGTAGGGTTTAACCCGCCCGGGTTGATACCACCGCACTGAATGAAAGGTCGGTCGAAGCGGCTATGTAAATGGTTTGTGTTTTCCGTCCAGTTCAGTGTAGCCGGCACGACCGAAGGGAAGGCTGACGTTTTTTTTTTTTTTATGGATACTGACACGGCTGGCTACATCACCAAGTTCACCCGGTGTTATGGGCTGACATCACGGATGTTGTGGGTGATGTAGCCAACCGTGTCAGTTCCCATAAAAAAAAAAATACTTAAGGTGATGTCAGACAGCGTCTGACTCGAATTTCAAGAAGTGTACCGCCAATATTCCTTGCCTGACAGATTCGGTTTTATTATTAACTTCGTCTATCAGCGCAGATCGACAGGTTTTTGAAAACACGATTTGATTAACTTCGCTCGATAGAAAAAAATCATGAACATGCCTCTGAATTTAGTTATAAAAACGTATTTAAGGCAACGCGACCAAATCAAGGCTTTGGAAAACGTATATTTTATCTGTTGAATATACTCGTATATCTAAATCCGTAGCTTTTTACTTTTTTGTTTCGATCCGTAGTTTTAAAATAAAAAAATGAAAACCTAATTTTCGCTAGCGCTAAAATTGATTGATTTAGTTGCATCCTACTCCAACCAGCGAAAGCGGCGCCTTGAAAGAGGAGTGCGAGTGAATAGGGTTGACAGGGCCTTTATAACTAGTGCGTGCGCGGTTGTTTTGTGCTCAGTATTGAGAGTTTAAATAAATAAATAAATAAATATAGGGCAGATAATGCCCTTAGGCTTTAAGTCCGCCTTTTGTCACTTTTTCTGCAATAAAGTATATTTTCATTTTCATTTCATTTCATTTCATAAATTGCTATTTGCTGTCGTCCACCCCCGCGCCCCGCCGCGTAACCGCCGCCAAATCGCGGTAGTATTAATGCTATAAGCATCAAATATGTCCTTGTTTAATACTTTAGTTCGTATAAAATACTTAAAAATAATTAAAACTAAACCTAAAAATAACTAAATCCTTACCTATAATAAAATCCAACGTCTGCTTTCTGTCTGTCTGAGTGTCTGTCTGTCCGCTTATAACTCGAGAACTACTGAACCGATTTTAATAAAACAAAATTCTACGGATAGCTTGATTCTTCCCATCAACTATAGGCTACTTACTATCACGCTAAATAACTTATGAGGTTAGCAGTGAAGTGAAATATGAGAGCGGGCGGAGCCGCGGGCACAGCTTGTTAACTATAAAAATAAATCTAACTACCTATAAATAAAAATAATCGTCCATAGGGACCATTAGCATGGTCCCCATGACTGAAGCGACGGCGTTCCCCCTCTGGATCGCCGGGCTGATCCGCTGGTTGAAATGCGCCCGGGCACGGCGGCGGTCCTCGAAAGCGTCAATGAGAGAGAGACTCAAATTGTAGCCGACTGGGTTGGTACCACCGTACTGGATCTAAGATGGCCGCATAGTAGCCTCGGCTGTGTTCTCCTCTAGTCCAATATAGCCAGCAATCCAGGGAAGTCTCCGGTATGGCGCCTACCTTCTCGAAGGTGATATTGGCTGGTCGGAGCATGCGCTTTGGCCCCTTCGACTCAGCCACCCATACCGGATTACATAAAAAAAAGAGTAGTTTTCCCAATTTATTGGAACAACTTATCGCGTCCGGGCTCCATGCCCCAAGAGTCTCTAGAGCAAAGGGCAAATATACACTTCCAACTCAGAAAAAGTAGCACATAGGGAAGTTGCACAGATTACTTAATTAATAGCAAAGAGTTTGTATTACGTCGCTGAGCGCAGCGACGTAATACAATCTCTTTGATTAATAGTTACTAGCAGTAGCCCGCACAACATCATCTGCGCAGCCAACACGTGGAGACAGGGGAGACGACGGCATCGCTCCACACTTTTACTTCAACCTCCACAGATATATCAACAAAAGCACAACGTATATTCAATACGGATGTTGCAAATCGCACGTACATTGCCAATCACCACATACTGTTTGAGTAGCAGATTGCCTTCCAACCATAGACCACAGAAATAATTGCTAGATGTGGGATCACGCGTAGCGAGTAAGCTTCTGCGTGTCGACATTGTACATGCGTGACTGTGCCGAGGGACCATCGCATCGGTGCAGTCGACAGAGCCATAAACCACGCTAAGTGAGGCGCCATGCCAGCAGATTTGCGGACTGTGCTAGACTATCCAGTCTCTTAATACGATGTTTGAAGGCACCCAGGTTAAAAGAAAAAGGAAACACACATAGTTCCACACCCTAGCGGTGCGACGAGGAAACAATTTTGAGAACCGATGGGTTCTCGCGTCCAATAAATAAAATAAAATACATAAAATTTCGTGAAGGCCTGACGTTACCGTCACTGGGCAGTGAGAAATATGCTCACTTATGTTTTTAACACCCGACGCACTGAATGAACCGATGTAGATGCGGTTTTGTTTTATTAGAAAACTGGTTTAACGGGAATTATTCTTAGCTGTGTTAGTACTAATCAAGTAATAAAGTAATTACGAAGTCATAAAAAAATTACGTCTTACGGATGGATCTATTGGAATGCGTTTTTTTTAAAGCTTAAAATAAAAGTTAATTTACTTCAAATGGATAAAACTGGAAACTGACACGGTTGGCTACATCACCTACAACATCCGTGATGTCAGCCCATAACAGCGGGTGAACTTGGTGCCACGTCAGTGCTTCCCTTCGGTCGTGCCGGCTACACTGAACTGGAAGGAAAACACACATAGCCGCTTCGACCGACCTTTCATTCAGTGCGGTGGTACCAATCCGGGCGGGTTAAACCCTACCACCTAGTAATATAAGAAGGGAGTCATATCCCTTAGTCGCCTTTTCCGACATACACGGGGAGAGATGCAGTGGGGCTATTCTTTTGAAGTACCGGCCCCACACGGTACAAAAGGTGTTGAAGGTACAAAAGGGGTTGTTTTTTTTATTTTCATAAATTTTTGTCTATCCTGCTGCTGTGCCGCCGTCTTGACGTTAACGTTTCCGCACGTAATGCCGCCATCGTCTATTGTGCATGCGGCCATTTGTTGTAGATGTCGACGTGCGACGTGTGCGCGTCGGTGTGAGTTGATTGGCAGGCGTTTTAGCGACACCGTGTTCTCATGCAGAGCGGCCTCGGTGGTGAATCTAGCCATTCGTTATCTGATCTGTGTTTCAACTATTTGATCAGCCAACCGGACACACCCGGTTAACCAGATCTGCCGCACTTAACACGCCGCGATTATAGATCGACGGATTGCCTGTACATGCTCAATCTTGTGTCGGATTACGCGGGTGGGGAGAGATCATGTTAAGCATTCGTCAAATTAATACAAAGGTGTGTTATCAATACTAATAATACATCTGAAATGGATGGTTATGAAGTAAGCTACTTTGTTTTATGAGATATTGCATTTGTAGACTCTATACTTCATTATTCGAAACAAACCAGTACTGAGAGTTGCTATCTCATGTTTACCATAGTCCTAAGGCCCACTTGCACCAACACGAGTTTAGAGTTAAGTAGCGAGTTATGGATTTAAACGCGGTTCCCACAGTCAACGGGTGCTAGCTTAACGAGTTAAACTGGTTTATATCGTTAAATTCGTGTTGGTGCAAGTGGGCCTTAGACAGAGACGGCTGATCGTTAGACCCTGCCCATTATCCCCAACACGCCTGCTTAATACTTTCATTTTGTTAAGGCGCGTTTATACTTGTCGTGCGGCGCGCGGTACGGCGTGGTATCTTTTTTTTCATTTTGCATTTGTGTGGTTATCTACTCATACAGAAGTTATATACAGTTATATACAGAAGTCACCCTCTTACATCATCTTTCTAACTACAATATTACATTTACTGTTTTTCTTTTAAACTTACTATCAGGGCCACCCTTCGCACATATTATACAGCTACTTGATGATTCAACCTCTATTAATTTTTGAATGTCATATTTTATGATTAAATTGAGATTATACAATTTTAACTTCAAAAGAATTGTCAATGTTTCAAATTATAAATAAAATAAAATAAATTAAACAAATAAGAAATTAATTAAATCGTCAATATTATCTTATTAGTCAGAATATCATCTCTAACCAATTATTGTTATAATAATATATATAAAGCAAATTTATATAAAGCAAAATAGCATCAATAAAATTGTCACTTGTTTGAAATAATCAAGTATTATAAAATAATAATAATAGTCATAACATAATGCACTCAATAATAAAATTGGAATAACCTAGCTTGCTCAGAATTGTCAGTAATTTTAATTTAATAACATTGATGAAATAATTAAACAGAAAGAAAACTGAATGTTGACACGTCTGCACTGCGCGAGGTTGGAAACACGACTGAGCGTGGCAGGAGCGCGCGGCTAGCCGGCGGCCCGTATGACCGCAGCTTTAACGGCTTGACGTGGACGAATAGCGCTTCACTTCGCATTATTATTACCGTCCTAGTACTGGTTTGTCTCGCGAAACAGGGTATAGACTGTATGATACTAAAACTATATTGACGATTTTTAGAATTCTTTTCTGTATGTATGTATGCTCCTCCATAACTCTTAAACTGATCATCCGAATTCGATGAAACTTAGTAGAAACACATTTTACTATACTGGACACAGGATAGACTAAATAAAGTTTAGTTACAGTTACGCTAAGATGTGGCTCTCATACAGACCGAATTGTTCCGCGCGCCGAAATTAAGGTACGGTCAGCGGGCTTACTTACTTTATTCTTTTTATTAAATACGAATTTCACGCGAGCGAAACCGCGGGCAAAAGCTAGTTTGAAATATAAATACACAAATTATATGTAATTTTACTTAAGTTTCTGGTAGTTTGAAGCAGCAAGACCTTTGACACATGACCAATTGCATTTATTGCTTAAATCAATCAATAACTTTAGGCCAGTATTATATCAATCATTTTTATTTTATTTTATTTTATTGGAAGCACAGACAGGAGCACAACATTATATAATATACACATTAAACATACAGTACAGGTATATGCGCCCCCAGCACCGCGCTTCCCAAATATGAACATTATTATATAGTATTGGCAAGATACAGAAGCAGCAGAAAAAGAATAGGTAAATACGATTAGAAGAGAAGAAGAAATTTGAATTTGATTTGAATTTGAATTTGATACCTACTAAGTAAAACAATGACAGAATTAATAGTTGAGAAGTGTGCACTTGTGCTACAAACACATATACACACACATACATATATACATACACATACATATATACATACATACATTAAATCAAACTAAATTATGAATTAAGATAATTGCAGTTTTTTCAATACTTCCTTTTTGAATGTGAATGGACTCACGAAGAAAATGTCAATATCACTACAAGTGTCATTGAACGACTGGCATAACCGTCTCATCATACCAATAGTTTAATAATTGTTCACAATAATCATAAACCGTGGGTCTGGGACTTAAACGGAATAGTCCAGCTGCCTCTCTTCCCTTTGTTAACGTTAAAAGACGACGAAGGTATATGGGCGTGATAAAGGTCGACAGGCCAGCCACTTTTCACTTTAACACGGTCCTATACCTACTAACAAATCAAGCAGTTTGAGTCATCTCGCCCGGGTGAACTAGGTGCCATGTCAAGTGCTTCCCTTCCTTTCATGTCGGCTACACTGAACTGAACGGGAAACACGAACTAACTTAGCCGTTTCGACCATAAACACAAAGTTCTACGAACGCTCAAAATGTGAAGGGGTGTTTTGGGCAGGGCGGGCCCTGGCATTCCGCCACGCTTCTCAGGATTCAATCAGCTACCGGTCGGCGGCGGCGCCGAGCCGCCAGCTGTGGATCTAGCGTTCTGAGCAAGGGGCGTATTTCTGCCCCCCCCCCCCCCCGACCTCACCCCTCCCTCTGTTATTTTTTTTTATGGAAACTGACACGGTTGGCTACATCACCTACAACATCCGTGATGTCAGCCCATAACACCGGGTGAACTTGGTGCCACGTCAGTGCTTCCCTTCGGTCGTGCCGGCTACACTGAACTGGACGGAAAACTATTTACATAGCCGTTTCGACCGACCTTTCATTCAGTGCGGTGGTACCAATCCGGGCGGGTTAAACCCTACCACCTAGTAATATAAGAAGGGAGTCATATCCCTTGGTCGCCTTTTACGACATACACGGGAAGAGACGCAGTGGGGCTATTCTTTTAAAGTACCGGCCCCACACGGTGCATTGTTGTGTAAAATAAATAAAAAACTATTGTTTATTTCTGCATTAGATGCAAATCCAAAAATAAATAGAAAAAATACGTCCCGCCCAGGAAATAAGAACTGCTAAAACTCTCGCATGAGTAACCAACATGTTAAAAATATCGCCACAGCATCGTTGTTGACATTTTTTTTTTCAAATTTCGAACTGTTACATACATACGACACAAGCGGTATCTGGACTTTGGAGACTTCCCTGGATTGCTGGCTGCACTGGACTAGAGGAGAGCACAACCGAGGCTGCTATGCGGGCATCTTACTTCCACACTTGAAGATGTGTGCTGTCACAGCACACATCTTCAAGATCTTCCTTCCGCCAAGCTAGCCAAGTGAGTGTTGTGTGCAGCCGGGACTTCGTACGATGTACGGATCGCGATCTCACACCGCTACCGAATATTGTGCAACCTACTGTGACGGTTCGGTAATTATGAATATATCAGATAATTTCCGACCTTCACGATTTGCGCGTTTGCTTTGACATCGTAGGGATGGCAGGTACATAGTCAGGGTAGAGCGAGGGTAGGTAGGAGGTAAAGGGGAAGCTGTCGAGGGAGGGGGGTGTAAACACAGCGTCGGTCGGCGACCGGGCACGTGACGCAGGCAGTTAGGCTAGACGGCGGATTAGGGAAGCGCGTGCGTCTTTGCGATAGTTTGTTGTTTAAATATTATAACAGTAATTTTAAGATAAACAATTGACTTTTTCGTTGAAATAACGCGATAGAAATAGACCGGTGACTAGAACAGTGAAAGTGCAGTGTTTGTGATATTCAGGCGCGCCTGGTGAACCTTGAATATACTCAAACGTTAGTGTGTGCGACTGGACAAGCGTTTGCATAGGGGCGCCGCAACGAGGACTACTGGATGAGTAGCGCATGGACAATTACCGAATAATTCTCTAATTTTATAACATTTATGACTATTGTTTTGATTCTTCCCCGTTATAGGTGGTTTATATGTAATCGTATTTGTTCGGAATTAGTTGTAAGGGTAATTAAATGTTTGTAGGAGTGGAAGGTTCCCTCGGCTTTAAACGACTAGGTATATTTGGAAGTTTCCCACAGGCCGTGTTTCTACGTGGATACGTACATAGTGTGTAAGGAGGAGCCTGCGTGCTTATTATTACGAACGAGACACAAGCAACAGCACCGGAAGGAATCAGTTGGTGACCAACAGATTCTCTCTCACGGAGGCGACGGAATACGATAATTTATATACACAGGAGCGGCTTGGAGACCTACAGTTTAGCCGTTTCGGATGCTGCGCGACACGTAATTCTGTATATGACAATGACGTTTGGACTTGTAGTTTAGAAACTGGGTTGTGGGTAAATATTAGCCTTAGGTTGGCGATTCCGAGGGTTTTATGTCTGCCGAGACGCTGCTTCGGCCTGTCATTTCATCTCAGAACTGATGATAGACTGAAGCCCGGATTGGGAGTAATTATCATTCTCTGATTCAAGAACTTTCGACTAGCATAGGTGAGTTAGTGTCAATGTAGCCAGAACAGGACTATATTGCATGCGAACGATCTGGTGTTGTCGTTTGGAGTGTCCATCTAAGCACTGCGCTTTGGGCGGGAATGCTGGACGTCGCAAGTTTTATTACTTTGTTCAATGTTGCAATGACAGGTGGGGTATCTAGGTCACGGGGTGGGGAGACGCGACGGACATGAAGACGCTAGGATGTACCCGTTAGCTATCACTTTAGCTTCACGTGAAGACTGTTAGGTAGGCGCCTCTCCTTATGTGACAATAACTTGTCGCCGAACTGGAGAAAGTCATCACTAATGTAATAAATATCCTTAAATACAATTAATCATATCTCTATAAAATAAAAGAATATCCATCGGTGACAGATTATTCATGTCGCATAATAACCTGCAGTGCCTCTACGTTGGCGAGGGGCATCCCTTTCATGACGTAGGTATGCCGATGTCATTTAATGTCACGGAGTCATGGAACCAAACTGTCGTAGGGACTCGTCTCTTAATGTCTTCACACCACTATAACGATCACAGCCAAAATTAACATTTTCTCATTTTTATTTTAATCGAAAGTGCGTCTTCCCTTTCCCGCGCAGAAAAGCGAGGGTCTGGGGGTGCTACTATCGCACTACCCACAGCTACCATCTTCGAAAAAGAGCAGTTTGACGTCTGGTACAACGGACACCAGACGTCGGCTCCAGGAACTCCCGCAGTCTCTGAAGAAGCCCGTGACGTAGCGGGCGAAACGTCGACTTATGTAAATCTAAACTTAAAAATTAATATAATTAATAACAGAGTAACCCTAAAAACATCTTACTTCCAGTACGGTGGTTCCAATCCAGTCGGCTACAATTTGAGCCTGCCACCTAGTAAGGGGCAAGGGAAGGGCCCTACCAGTTTTACACCAGCTCTGAATGGTGAAGCAGCAGGTGTAGGTTAGGTTATCGTATTTCATAGATTTTTTTTATAGAAACCGACACGGTTGGCTACATCAACTACAACATCCGTGATATCAGCCCATAACACCGGGTGAACTTGGCGCCACGTCAGTGCTTCCCTTCGGTCGTGCCGGCTACACTGAACTGGACGGAAAACACAAACTATTTACATAGCCGTTTCGACCGATCTTTCATTCAGTGCGGTGGTACCAACACGGGCGGGTTAAACCCTACCACCTAGTAATATAAGAAGGGAGTCATACCCCTTGGTCGCCTTTTACGACATACACGGGGAGAGATGCAGTGGGGCTATTATTTTAAAGTATCGGCCCCACACGGTACACAGGTTAGGTTATGTTATCGTATTTCATAGATCCACCCCTACTGTTGAAGGCTGACGGCTCCGCGTAACAGGCGCGCACCGCCGCGCCGCGCCGTGCTTTATGAGATGCTTGCTGGTGGTCCGGAGTTGGAGTCTCAGCGCGCCGGCACGCCTCCGCCAAGGTGCCGGCGTCGGATGAATTATTCAAGTCAGTGCACCAGCTACTCTATCTGCACTGCCGCCCCCGCGTCGCGCCGTCCCTACAGCACCAGAGTGTAGAGGAGGCTTAAGGAAGTCCGTTCTTGAACATTATTTCATAATTCTGTACTGTGTGAAGCCGATACTTAAAAGTACTGCGTGAGATCGGTACTTAAAAGTACTGCGTGAGATCGGTACTTAAAAGTACTGTGTGAGACCGGTACTTAAAAGTACTGTATGAGACCGGTACTTAAAAGTACTGTATGAGGCCGGTACTTAAAAGTACTGTGTGGGACCGGCACTTAAAAGTACTGTGTGAGACCGGTACTTAAAAGTACAGTATGAGGCAGGCACTTAAAAGTATTGTGTGAGACCGGTACTTAAAAGTACTGTGTGAGACCGGTACTTAAAAATACTGTATGATGCCGGTACTTAAAATTACTGCGTGAGATCGGTTTTTAAAAGTACTGTGTGAGGCCGGTACTTAAAAGTACTGTGTGAGGCCGGTACTTAAACAGAATAGCCCCGCTGCATCTCTCCCCGTGCACGTCTTAAAAGGCGACGAAGGGACAAGGACAAAATGCCGTGCTAAAGGGCGATAGACTAGCCACCTCACCTTGGCGCGGTCATTCCACCGAGTCGTGCAGCAGGTGGGTCTTTGTGCCTTACTTGCTGCTTGATAGTTATCTTATCCGAATACTTTGCTAAAAGTGGTGGTCGATGTTGTGCTGAAATTTTCCAGAGTTCTTGCACCACAACACCAATTACGGAATACAGCGTGTATGGTATGTATGTATTTCATAATTAGGTACTTGTCTGTGTCTCAGCCTCGGGTAGCTCAGTGGTGCGCTGAGCGCGGTCAGTACTTGGATGGGTGACCGCTCGCCCGTTGGAGGCTAACCGTGGTTCGGATTCCAAGTAAAACTGTACGTCCCAACCCTTCTTACCTTACTAGGTGGTAGGGTTTATCCCGCCCGGGTTCGTGCCACCGCACTGAGCGAAACTCCGGTCGAAACGGCTATGTAAATAGTTCGTGTTTTCCATCCAGTTCAGTGTAGCCGACATTAAATCAAGGGAAGTTCACCCGTTGTTGTGGGCTGACATCACGGAGGATGTTGTAGGTGATGTAGCCAACCGTGTCAAAAAAAAATCTGTGACATTATGAACCCATCACACTTCAGTGAAATAGGTGCCACGGCAGTGCTTCCCTTCGGTCGCGCCGTGAGTGGATTCATATGGCAAAACAACGAAAATTGTTATATTTTTTAAAACTTCAAACAAAAATTTTGTTCTATGAATGAAGTACATAATATGATTTTTTTTTAACTAGATAATATGTAATAAACACTGAAGCAGGCTTTTAAAATTTACATTATTTTTTCATGGTGAAAAAAATTTCTGAATGTGACTTATTTTAATTTCTTATGTCGAGCTAGCTCCATTACTGCATAATTTATTTTGGAATAAAATTTACGTCATTGTATAGGGAATTTAATTTTCTAGACATTAAAGCAGCATTATTTTGTAAAAACAAATCCTAATAATTTTTAAACAAACAAAAACTACAAAATTCCCCATATAAACGCGCGCACTGCGCTCGATTGCTCAGTACGCCGAAATTGCATTTTTGTTTTGCCATATGAATCCTCTTAAACACGAAACAGTTTTAAAAGTCCTCACCGCACGCTCTCTCCACACACGCAGTTTTCTGTTGACTTGACGTTTACATATATGTTTCTCAACAGGCCGACACGCGGACCGAGACGGATGGCGGTTGCGGTCTCGCCAGATATCACATCTCCATCTCTGAGCCGCGGGATAACCAGGAATTACTGGTGTCAGCCTCGGCAAGTCGGCTGTGCAGCGGCTGGACGTTATGCACACCCGGGCCCCGACGTTTTTTTTTCATGTAAACCAACATGGGTGGATGTTTCCAGGGACCTATGGTACAGTCGACAGAGCCAAAAACCCCTCTCCTCGCGAAACCACGCTCCATTCCAGCAGATTTGCGGACTGTTGCTATAGGCTGTCTAGCCCGTTGATACGACGTTTGAAGACACCCATGTTAAAGAATTCGGGTAACACACTCGCCGGGAGACAGTTCCATACACTAGCGGTGCGACAAAGAAACGATTTTGAGAAGCGGGCGCGAACAGATGCAGTGGGGATATTCTTTTTAAGTACCGACTCCATACAGTCAGTTAGCGTGTAAGCGTCCACTGCTGGACATACGCCTCTCCAATTTTCCTCCAGTCCTCCCGGCCTTCAGCGATACGGAACCACTGCTTTCTGCCGACGTTCTTGATGTCGTCGTCCAAAGAGTTTGTATTAGGTACGTCTTTGTCGTCGTCCCACCTGGCGGGTGGTCTTCCCACACTCCGTTTTCCTGTCCACGGCCGCCAGTTTAGGACACGGTTACTCCCACGGTCATCATCTCTTCGGCTGGCGTGCCCAGCCCACTGCCACTTGAGGTTAGCCACCCGGTGTTCAATATCGACTACATTGGTGCATCAGCGGATTGCCTCGTGACGCACCATATCACGTAGCGAAATTCCCAGCATGGCTCGCTCGACTCCACACGGTGAAATAAAACTACAATATAATATTATTTATTTTTTATTCACCATTCGTATGGTAGTATACTACGCTTTAATAACACGCACAACAAATAGCCGGCAAGAAACTTCGCCTGTAATTTTTATGTCTGTCTACCATCCGCTATAGCAGCATGACACCGGCCTGGCAAACGGTCGGAACCTCGCACCAAGTAGCGATGGGCAGAGTCTAGATCGCTAGTTGGCGCGCAAACTACACGTTAATATAAAGCGGGTCCAGACTAGGCTTGCCAGGTGCCCGGGATTTCCGGGATTGTCCCGTTCTAGGCTCCAATGTCCCGTGTCCCGGGCGAAGGATCTTTTTGTCCCGGAGAGTGCAATTTGTCCCGGGAAGAAAAATATCTACACACATACTACTTTACGTCGCGCAAAATAGTCGGAGTGGAGTGAACGGAGTCACGGAGTGAAATTGGTCGATAAGATCTACATACATAAGTACTACTTTACGTCGCGCAAAATAGTCGGAGTGGAGTGAACGGAGTCACGGAGTGAAATTGGTCGATAAGATCTACATACATAAGTACTACTTTACGTCGCGCAAAATAGTCGGAGTGGAGTGAACGGAGTCACGGAGTGAAATTGGTCTATAAGATCTACATACATAAGTACTACTTTACGTCGCTCAAAATAGTCGGAGTGGAGTGAACGGAGTCACGGAGTGAAATTGGTCGATAAGATCTACATACATAAGTACTACTTTACGTCGCGCAAAATAGTCGGAGTGGAGTGAACGGAGTCACGGAGTGAAATTGGTCGATAAGATCTACATACATAAGTACTACTTTACGTCGCGCAAAATAGTCGGAGTGGAGTGAACGGAGTCACGGAGTGAAATTGGTCGATAAGATCTACATACATAAGTAATACTTTACGTCGCGCAAAATAGTCGGAGTGGAGTGAACGGAGTCACGGAGTGAAATTGGTCGATAAGATCTACATACATAAGTACTACTTTACGTCGCGCAAAATAGTCGGAGTGGAGTGAACGGAGTCACGGAGTGAAATTGGTCGATAAGATCTACATACATAAGTACTACTTTACGTCGCGCAAAATAGTCGGAGTGGAGTGAACGGAGTCACGGAGTGAAATTGGTCGATAAGATCTACATACATAAGTACTACTTTACGTCGCGCAAAATAGTCGGAGTGGAGTGAACGGAGTCACGGAGTGAAATTGGTCGATAAGATCTACATACATAAGTACTACTTTACGTCGCGCAAAATAGTCGGAGTGGAGTGAACGGAGTCACGGAGTGAAATTGGTCGATAAGATCTCATCACATTGAGAATTACTTGCTAAAGTTGTTAACTATAAAAAAGGTTACAAGTTCGCCCTTAAAATAATTATAAATATTGATCATTCATTTTTCCACTTTATTTATGAAGGACTGCAGGTGTAGATATGTCCCAGGAAGGCTAACATCAGATCTGGTAAGCCTGGTCCAGACAGAATCGAGCCAAGTTAAATCCGGCCAAGTTAACTCTCCGGCCAAAGTTAAGTCGACTGTACATATGCTGATGCAAGATTTCCCGCGAGATGTCTCCGCTGCGCCTTGTCTTGCAGCGCATTCGAGAGATGGCGTTCCCGTCAGCGGATACTAGTAGCGGATGAAGCTGTTAAGTCGCGTCTTTATTTATGCACCGAACTAAATACTCTAGAACTATTAAAACGCGCTGAAATATGTTACGCGTCGTTAGACAAGTGGGCGTGCCTTCACGTGCAATTTTCAAAACGTTATTGTAGTGGTGCGGGTCGGTCGATTGGTTGTTAAGCAACGCTGAGTGCGGTCAGTTCTTGGATGGGTGACCGCTCAACCGTTGGAGGCTGATCGTGGTTCGGATTCCACGTTAAACTGTAGGTCCCTGCCCTTCTTACCTTACTAGGTGGTAGGGTTTATCCCGGTCGGGTTGGTACCACCGCACTGAAAGAAACGTCGGTCAAAACGGCTATGTAAATAGTTCGTGTTTTCAGTCCATTTCAGTGTAGCCGACATGAAATGAACACCCGGTGTTACGGGCTGACATCACGGATGTACATGATGACAACCGTGTCAGATTCCATTAATAAATTGTTTTATGTGTAACTATTTTTCGAATTTCACCTCTCAAATCTCATAAGACTTGTGGAACCAAGAATATGCTTCAAATTGATTCATCTAAAATAGTAGGAAGGTATGCTTATGTACCTATATACTTGAAATGGGGTTCATATTATGTGTTAGAAGGCTTGTAAATAGAGATGAAAGTTTTCTTGAGAACTCTGACATAACTCATTCATATCATCTCCAGTCTGACACAAGTTGTAACACGACATATTATTATCTTTCATACATTATCTAGGAGCGAGTGCGCTCATATCCACGGAGAAGAAAGAGATATAGAGGAGTCATTGCTAGCTGTTCTAAGTTCTAGTAAAACATTGTTAGCTGGCGTTAAAGTATGTTTTATGCGTTATTAAGAGTGTTTCACGCGGAGGAGTGTTTTTTTTTAGAATGCGCGACATTTGTTGTCGAGCCACCGAAAAAATGGCACGACTACGCGAATACCATACCGCCCTGACAGATGGCTATTCACGCCCTCTTGAAAGACCCGAGACTGTAATTGGGGGGAAATATATGGACATGGACAGCGTTCCAGAATTTACCGGTTTTGTAAAGGAAACGCATCAGCGGTAAGTCCAGCGTGTAGGAATGCAATCTCTGCCAAGTGCTCTACGATTGCGTCAGACATCTCCTCCGAGCCTCCCCATGGAATTAGAAAACATTTCCACCAATCACGCATGATTTGACTGCACGTGTGGGTTGTATCTGTACAGGCAATGCCATTCCGTCATCGACGTATGTCCCCAGTTGGTGGCGACGTAGCTTTGCTTAGCCCTTACTCCTCTCTACTAGCCTCTCCGTGTCACATTCAATGTATATCTCAGTCTGTGTACAGCGCAGAATGTCTGTCGCGCCGACGACGAGCGACGCCTCGCTATATTGAATCTTTTCAAAAGCATCAACATCCGGAATCCTAAATTCTTCATACCTACGCCCTATTTCACAAAACCGGCAACGTGCGAATCGGCTCGCGCACCGAGGGTTCCTTACCCCCGCGTAGGTAATTGGTCGGTTTTGATTATTTAGTTGCTTAAGTTTATTTAGAGTTTGCTACGATAGAATAAAAACAACAAAACAAAACGTTGATAAACACACATTTCTTATATGGGGAAAAAATACCCTTAATGTTTTTACTTTTTTTTGTTTTGTTTTTTGTATTTTTTTTTTGGTAGGATGTCCTGTATAATAATTAATAACACAATAATATGTATGTATATATTTAGGTATTATGTATTATATAATTTGTAATATATGTATATAATGTAATTTATAAATAGTAATTTATATGTTTAATTAACTAGTACGTACTTATATGAAGTGTATATTATAGTTTATCATAGTTATTTTCCTTATATTATATTATACATTCCCACACTCAAGTCTTTTGCTACTACCTACTTATATCTCACAACATACGACTCTCAAACATCCAAAGGTTGACTGGGAGAAATCCCTGTTAAGGGATAAGTCCGCCTTTGCCCCTCATGTACATTACTTATTGTCTGTTTGTGTAAAATGTTTTCTGGAGCAATAAAGTATTTTCTATCTATCTATCTATCTTCTGTGAAAATTTAAACTGGCTACCGATTGCAAAAATAAATTTGGACAAATTCAAGCGTAGTTTACTTACAGTGTAGTTTACTACCATAAACTTTTAGTACTTTAGGCAATTTCCTCCAGTCAACCCGGTGGACCTACATTTTTACATGGAATCCTAACCATGGAGCAGTGGGTGTAGGTATGCACGTAAATTTTTCCAAATCAGAAAAAAAACTCATTGTTATACGCCTTTTGGATTCGAACCTCGGACCTCTCGCAAAAGAAGCCGAAGTCCAGACCACTCGGCCACCCGCCACGCCTTCGTATATGAATAAAGAATAAAGAATTACTCTTTAAAATATACAACTCTTCAAAGGTATTTTAACAGACTGACGGACGGACGGACAGACAGACGGCGTAGGCTTAGTAATATAGGTAGGGTACGAAACCCTAATAAAAACAAGAAAAAAAAAGGCACGAAATAATAACATTTAAAATATGCCGTCCGCCTCGCGAGATGCCGGGCTGGGGCGGATGGCTAACGTAACGTAGCGATCCATTTTTTAGGATTACCCTGTGAATTATTCAGATACAAGAGTGGCTCGCGCGCGCCTCGGACGCAATATTGCAACGGAGACGCTCAGTAGAAAATGATTGCGTAAAATTGTCACGTCGACATCGCTATCCTATATTTTTTTAAATATTTTTTATGGAAGCTGACACGGTTGGCTACATCACCTATAACATCTGTGATGTTCGCCCATAACACCTTGGTGAGCTAGGTGCCATGTCAGTATTCCCTTTTGGTCGTGCCGGCCGCACTGCACTGGACGGAAAACAGAAACTATTTACATAGCCTGTCAGCCTCGGTAGCTCAGGCGTGACCGCTCGACTGTTGGAGGCTGACCGTGGTTCGGATTCTACGTAAAACCTTACTAGGTGGTAGGGTTCAACCCGCCCGGGTTGGTACCACCGCACTGAATGAAACGTCGGTCGAAACGGCTATGTTACTTAGTTCGTGTTTTCCGTCCAGTTCAGCGTAACCGGCACGACCGAAGGCACTGACATGGCACCTAGTTTACCAAGGTGTTATGGGCTGACATCGCGGATGTAATAGCGGTGATAAAGTCAACCGTGTCAGTCTCCATAAATTATTTTTTTTTTTTTTTTATGGAACCTGACACGGTTGGCTACATCACCTACAACATCCGTGATGTCAGCCCATAACACAGGGTGAACTAGGTGCCATGTCAGTGCTTCCCTTCATTTCATGTCGGCTACACTAAACTGGACGGAAAACACGAACTATTTACATAGCCGTTTCGACCGAGACGTTTCGTTCAGTGCGGTGGTACCAAACCGGCCGGGATAAACCCTACCACCTAGTAAGGTAAGAAGGGAAGGGACCTACAGTTTAACGTGGAATCCGAACCACGGTCAGCCTCCAACGGTCGAGCGGTCACCCATCCAATCACTGACCGCGCTCAGCGTTGCTTAATAACAGTTGACTAACCAACCGCGCCACTGAGCTACCGAGGCTGACGAATTTTCTTATCCCTTAGTCGACTTTTACGACATGCGACGGGGAGAGATGCAGTGGGGCTATTCTTTTTAAGTACCGACCCCACACGGTACAATATTGTATTGTAAAATGGTTTTTGGCTTTTATATTGTAGGTCTAAAAGCGAGACTTTATAGTCACGCGCAAGCCCGTCGTTAGTCCGTCTAAGTGAAAGTTTTAATAAAGTTAGCGATCGCGGCTCTTTCGCGTTCGTCTGAAACTTTGCTAAGCTGAGCTAATGTCTGGGAAAAAAGTTCTGATAGATACTTTCTTATTCGCTAATACGAGGTAGTCAAACTAATCGAGGAATCAGGCTGTTGGAAGGTAACTGCCGCAACGAATGTAATTGTAGTTACATCAAGCGAAAGGGCAATGGTATGGGCACGACCGAAGCGCTGACATGGCACATAGTTCAAGGAGCAAGATGAAATTGGCTGACATGTCAGATATGTCAGACTTGGCCGCCGCTGCGCTGAGTAACACGCTTCCCTCATCCCTCCTCTTCCTTTTTTTAATGTAAACCAGCATGGGTAGCAAGCAGCGCCGAGAGACCAATGGTGCAGTCGATAGAGCCAAAATCACCTCTCCTCGCGAAACCACGCTCAGTTAGGTGCCATGCCAGCAGATTTTCGGACTGTTGCTAGGCTGTCTAGCCCGTTAATACGACGCTTGAAGATACCCAGGTTAAAGGATTCAGGAAATACACTCGCCGGAAGACAGTTCCATACCCTAGCGGTGCGACAAAGAAACGATTTAGAGAACCGATGCGTTCTCAAAAGCCCAATGTCAACAACAAAAGGGTGCTGAGTCTCTCTGCGACTAGTCATGCGGAGATAGGACGGGTGGCAGGGAATAAGCGATGCTAGTTCCACAGAGCAGCGTCGCAGTATTGCTCTCTGTAATTTTTTTATGTAATCCGTTATGGGTGGCTGTGCTCGAGGAGGTGCCAATCCGGCTTATAGGCGGACTGAAGTCGCTGGGGAAGGATCATTACCCCGCGATTTGAAGAACCGTGGATCGTAGGACATGGCATTCGCAACCTCCACATAATATCGAATGTCAATGGGCGTCTTTAGAGACACAAAGAGTGCCCAAATAGTGTCCACGGGGTATGTGAACGGTCCTTAAGTAACGTTCTTCAAACAGTTTTGCTCTTTGGCGTCTACCTAATGATATTCAAGGACGACTTATTCCAGCGAGGCGGCCGGGTCGACGCTCCGCCGTCTCCTCGACGATGGCTGGTCCCTGCAGACAGAACCTTGTCATAAATCGTCTCGTTCATTTTAAGGTTTTATTTTTACAAGAGCTCAATGTTCGCGCGCTCCGCCCGCCCCTACCAACTGAATGTCTAAATAGCTGGATCAAATTTACAAGACAACGGCTACGATTTATAGTCCCGCATTACTCTCACGCGCGGATGATTCTCTCCGCATCCAATGAATGCATATTTTAGAGGTTCGTGTAACACTTCTTTTTCTAGCCTCTTACATAATACTTGGATTTTTTTTATATAAACCAGCATCGGTGGCTGTGCTGAGAGACCAATGGTGCAGTCGCAGAGCCAAAATCACGTCACCTCGCGAAACCACGCTCAGTTAGGTGCCATGGGCCGCTTGAAGACACCCAGGTTAAAGGATTTAGGAAATACACTCGCCGGAAGACAGTTCCACACTCTATAGGCGCGACAAAGAAACGATTCAGAGAATCGTATATATTTATACTATAGTAATATAGTACAGGGTTTCCGAGATCGAAAGAAAAATATTACCTTAGCTGTTTTATATCGCCTTCTACGTTGTCCCCAAGAACGTTAGAGAGGTAGCGACGTCGGACCTTCCCCGCGCCAGCGTAACACGATATTAGTAAAAACGTACCAATAACATTCGTTACCACACTATCAGAGCGCTATACCACCCATCAGAGTGCGCGCGCCGTCCCCTCCACTACCCGCGGAGCTCGGCGACGCTAGTTCTCATACTATAAGCTATAAGCATTGGACAGTCCGACGTCCCAACATCTTCTAACGTTCTTGGTTGTCCCATTCCGCGCTAATGCTGGTCGCTACTAGGTAGGATGACACGCTGATTCAATGAAAGCCGCTCGACCGTTGGAGCCTGACCGTGGTTCTTATTCCACGTAAAATTGTAGGTCCCTTCCCTTCTTACCTTTTTTTTTATGTAATCCTATATGGGTGGCTGAGTCGGAGGTGCCAAAGCGCATGCTCTGACCAGCCAATATCACCTCCGAGAAGGTTGGTGCCATACCGGAGACTTCCCTGGATTACCTTACTAGGAGGTAGGGTTTATCCTGCCCGGGTTGCCACCACCCCAATGAATGAAAGGTCGGTCGAAACGGCTATGTAAATAGTTCGTGTTTTACGTTCAGTTCACTGTAGCCGACATGAAATGAAGGGAATATGGCACCTAGTTCACCCGGTGTTATGGGCTGACATCTCGGATGTTGTAGGCGATGTAGCCAACCGTTCCATAAAACATATCATTGATCGCGATTTTTTAAATCTGACCCATATAAAACCTATACTCAAAATAAATAAATCTGCCTAAATCAGTGTTGCCTGATTATAAAATTTGTATTCAGTTAGTATATTATTATATTCTTTATTCTGTGTGAGCAGCTTTAGCTTTAGTTTGTTTTTTTTCTCTCTTGCTTAATTTAAAACGATAACGTTCTCGGAAAAGTAGCTATATGGGGCCAGGAGAACCTTTTTTTTTTTTTTTTTTTTATGGAAACTGACACGGTTGGCTTCCACCACCTACAACATCCGTGATGTCAGCCCATAACACCGGGCGAACTTGGTGCCACGTCAGTGCTTCCCTTCGGTCGTGCCGGCTACACTGAACTGGACGGAAAACACAAACTATTTACATAGCCGTTTCGACCGACCTTTCATTCAGTGCGGTGGTACCAACCCGGGCGGGTTAAACCCTACCACCTAGTAATATAAGAAGGGAGTCATATCCCTTAGTCGCCTTTTACGACATACACGGGGAGAGATGCAGTGGGGCTATTCTTTTAAAGTACCGGCCCCACACGGTACAAAACCTTGTCGCCTTCAACGTTAGCAAGACTCAGTGCTGCGCATTATCTGCTAAGGTCGATCCCTTTCCTTTCCAAGCAAGTTTCCAAGGCAGCGTCGTACCTGTCTCGGAACACCTGGACCTCTTGGGCACCACTATTTCCAAAGACGTGGGATTCCGGCAACTAATCGAGTCTAAGACCAACGCTGCATCCAGAAAATTGGGAATACTTTTCCGCAATCGGCGGTTCTTCTCACCGGCTCAACTATTCCTGTTGTACAAAACACAGATTAGGCCGGTGATGGAGTACTGCAGTCACATCTGGGAGGGTAGTCCCCATTATCTGCTAGCATCCTTGGACTCGATACAGCGCCGAGCCATCCGTCTTGTTGGTGACCCGAAACTTACAGATGGTCTGGAGTCCCTGAGTCACAGACGATTTGTGAGTTCGCTTAGTCTGTTTTACATATACTATCACGGACGCTGCTCTGCGGAACTAGCATCCCTTGTTCCCTGTCACCCGTCCTATCTCCGCATGACTCGTCGCAGAGAGACTCAGCACCCTTTTGTTGTTGACATTGGGCTTTTGAGAACCCATCGGTTCTCTAAATCGTTTCTTTGTCGCACCGCTAAAGTGTGGAACTGTCTTCCGGCGAGTGTATTTCCTGAATCCTTTAACCTCCTTGAGCTATACGTTGTACTAGAGGATATACTAAGGGCAAGTACTTTCGCCCCATCGAAGAGAGTTGACTAACAAACTTCCTGTCAGTCGACTCCCGGCGGCCGTCGATGCTAGTCATGTGTACTTCAACGCTTACACAATAAACTTCGCGCGAAGCGAGACACTAAATACGGACTGTGCTACAGTGCGAGCGAGAGTTGTAGATTCATGATTATTTCAGGGTTGTCGGTTTCACTAATACATATTTGTGGAACCGACTAAACATTTATAAAAAATAAGTAATATTTTATGTGTAATTATCTTAGTTCAATTTATTAATGTATTCGTTTATTTACACATTTTTATTAATTTATTTATGCACATAATTAATTAATTTATTTTTATTTTTATTTATTAATTATTATTACAGGGTTGTCACCAGTGATAGTAATAGGTAGGGCTTATTTACCTAAACTTCGAGGAACAGAGTAAAAAATTGGAGACTTCCTTACGACAATATTTTTTTCCGGTTTAATAATATTCATGATGTTTTAATTTCGCAATTTAAAAAAAGTGGCCACTTTTTTTAAATCGCGAAATAAAAAAATATTATCAAAACAATTACTTATAGCTGTTTTTGAGAAAATCGATCTTATCAATAAAATGGCGCCTCTCTGAGCGTGGCTTTGTGAGTAGAGGTCTTTTTGGCTCAGTCGAATGTACCACTGGTCCCTCGGCACAGCCGTTGACTTACATAAAAAAAATTTTAAGACCCTTTTTTTTAATAATGTTCTCATATTTCAATTAATTCAATTTTATTAATTTTTTCATTACTTGAAACCCCGTTACACCTTACAAGACTCATCACGGTGAACATGGCTAATATTATATTAATCTTAAGTTTTCCTAAAATAGAAACTTCATCATATGAATGTTTTGTTGGAGGGAATTTGTTGTATCTTTCATTATGAGGACGTTGCTATATTGAACAAAAGAAATTACAATCGTTGATTTAAAATAATAAATAAGTAAAAAAAAAACCAACATTTTGCTTCAATCAAACGAAAAATCACTGTCATTGCACTGACAACCCTATGCGTTCCGCAAACGCCGTGCCGTGCGCGACGTAATTCAGCGCTGCACATCGTTAGACGATCGCTATTTATTTTAATACTGGTGCTGCGTGCAGCGTTTATATTTAGCTTCACAGCTGCTTAATACCCCGATTCATTCCACAAACTCCGCCTCCGCCTGTGTTAGCTCGTGCACAACGTAATTGCAGCGCTGCACTGTGGCTGCACATCGTTAGACGCTCGCAATTTATTTTACTACTGTTGCTGCGTGCAGCGTTTACTTAGCTTCACAGCTGCTTCACGGCGTATGCGTCACAGAATAGATACTGCTTGCATTCCCCCGCCCGCTCCACCTTTCCTCATACCGCAGTTTTTGTTGTCAAAGATTCGTTCAATCTTTCTTAGTAGTGTTTCCTCTAGTATAACATTATTTCTCCATGTTTAACCTGGGTGTCTTCAAGCGTCGTATTAACGGGCTAGACAGCCTAGCAACAGTCCGCAAATCTGCTGGCATGGCGCCTAACTGAGCGTGGTTTCGCGAGGAGAGGTGATTTTGGCTCTGTCGACTGCACCATTGGTCCCTCGGCACAGCCACCCATGCTGGTTCACATAAAAAAAAAAAAAAAAAAATTTGTTTTACATGCTCTTGTCAGATTTGCTTGTTATGATTATCTGTAAGCTTCGATTTTGGTATATTTAATTTGTGGGATACGGTGCTGGTTTAAACAATTCCTAATTTATTATTAAATTAAAGTTTTGTAACCCTATTCTGTGTTACTCGTTGCGTTTGTGACTCCAAATAAATAAATAAAATAAAATGGTGAACTTTTGAGCACAGCAATTCGTACCGATTGTCCATAAAAAAAAAATCGAGAACCGAACTGAAATGGTTTTTATCTCCATGGAAAACTGAAATCATTTATATTATTATGCAATTTCCTGTTTTGAGTTCCTTACAATATTATTTGAGAAAAACAATAATCATAATTGCACGACACAACAGCTTTTAACACCCGACGAAAAAAGAGGGGTGTTGGTTGTTCAACGTGTGTGTCTGTCTGTGGCATCGTAGTTCCCAGACGGATGGACCGATTTGGATGCGGTTCTTTTTATTGGAAAGATGGTTTAATCGGGATGGTTGTTAGCTTGGTTTGTAATCAATAATAAAGTAATTAAGCAATAAAAACATTTATTATCTTAAAAAGTGGACCGATTTTTTTCCAAAAGCTTGAAATGAAAGTTAAATTACAAATTTAAAAAAAGTTAAAAAAATTTTAAAAGTCAAAAATAATTTCCGTTTACTTACGTGAAGGAGTCGGGGGACCGCTAAGTAAATAAAATATAAAAACTCAGAGATGCGCGGGAATTTACTTAGCGGTCCACCGACTTCTTTAAGTAAGTCACCGGAAATTATTTTAGACTTTTTAAGGGTCGGGGTTTTTTTTAACTATCTTCTATTAGATAAACCTGGGATTTTTAATTGGTAAAAACTTCTATATTCAAATGATCATGCAAGTCATTACATTTTACTGACTCCCACAGCATCCAGAGATGCTCAACTTCATCTCGGCCCGTTGCGGAGTCTCATTTAACTTTACACAAGCGAAAGGCATTAAGCTTAAGCATCTTTCTCTACTTATGTTTTAATTCCCATTAGATATTTGCTGGGCTAGAGCGCCGCGCCACCGCCGCCGCCCACACCCGCGCGCCGGCCGCGCGCTTGGGCGAGTTAATGCAAACGTCTGTTACAATATCTCTCTACTTCTTGTCTCCTGGTATAACATTTCTAGATCTAGTACATTTGAGGGTTCCGTACCCTAGAAGGTAAAAAATTTAACACTTATAAGATCACTCCTATGTACGTCCGTCTCTGTCACAGAGGTTTTTCTTGAAAACTAAGTAATGCAAACATTTAAAATTTGGCAAAATGATAGATATTGATGACGCGCACATAATATCAGTCAATAACTGGATTAAATTTGTATTCTAGATTAGAATATGTGGCGTCCGTTTGATGTCAATAAGAAAAAGTTTAAATTAAGATATCGTGTGGGGTATCATTAAAAAAAAAACATTAATAGGGTTAGTACATATTAAGCCATAGATTTCAAGCAAAAGAGCAGTAAAAAAAGATATGTTTTAACTAAAAGAAGCAACCAACGTCACAGCCCTTTTCTCTCCATAATGCACTCCTGCACGAGAGCAAGAGGATAAAAAATATTTTTTAATTTTTATTTTTTTTATTTTCTTAATTTTATAAGAGCTTTGGTGCACACAGTGATCATGCCAGCCCCATTGGAAACACATCAATTACAAATACATACCTACAAAAATCTATCTTTTATATTTATAAACCTCCTCTTTTATATAAAATAATATTAAGACGAAAACATTTACATTTAAAAACAGAGGAATCGAGTAAATTATTATAAAAAAAAATTGTCATGTATCTGTCTATTCTACATAAATCAATCTGCTCACAATTTCTTAAATTAAAATATCCCACTCGTACTGCGCTAAACAAACATTATTTCAAAATATGCACTTTTTAATTTTCTCCTTCACGTTGGCTGAGCTCAGCTCCCGGCCTATCCCCCAGGGTTGCCAACTGCAGCGCCAGCCGTTATAACAAAAACAATTACAAGCGAATGGCCGCTTCGCCAACGTGCTTCTATTAAAACAAAATGGCGGCGCGCAGGTTACCAACGGGCGGGGAACAAAAAGAGAGCTATGTGCGATCCTTACATTCTTATTTGAGTGGAAGCGAGAAGGCGAGAGAGGCTAATAGGCAGGTGTATAATTATTTTTAAGGGCCACTTAGAGAATTAGTATCGCTTGAGAAGGTTACTCTAGAATGAAGCGTCGCTAATGGTGATACACTTTTAAAAGTTTTTCTCTGTCTCTTAGCGCTTCCTCTATTATCGTTGGGCGTTTAGTAATCTGTGGTTTAGTATGCATGTCTGTCTCTTTTCATTAGACGGCCGTAGATACAGCAATTGAGATCAGCTTTTAGAACAAGGGTCTACGTCAACCGTATGACGTTACGGTAGACACCACAGAGCATGGAACTGCGCGCGCATTACTACTGCAGTAGTATTTCATGCTCTGTGGTAGACACTATGAAAATATTCAGTTAGGGTTTGTTTATCTGTTTGTCACTGCCTGTAGCTCGTAAACGGTTAGAGCTATCTTCTTGGATCTTGAAATCTTTATAGATTCTGTGAAGGTACCTGATATTGAAAGCATTTTTTTTAGTTATTAATTTACAAATAAATAAGTAAATAAAAATAAAAAAACACCTTTAGAGCATCTTTATAAAGATTTCAAGATTCAAGAAGATATCTCTAACCGTTTACGAGCTACAGGCAGTGACAGACAGATGGACGAACGGACGTACGGACGGACAGACACCTGACCGATTTTATAAGGGTCCTCGCTGGCTACGGAACCCTAAAAATAGTAAATAAATGCCTACAGGATATTGTACCTATAGGATATTGTACCTATAGGATATTGGCAATCAGTGGTAGTGTGTCCACGCCGCTCGTTCTTCCGTAGTGCGGAGATTTATTCATAGTACTAGCTTTTGCCCGCGGCTACGCTCGCGTGAAATTCGTATTTAAAAAGAAGAAAGTAAGTATTTGTCAGCCTCGATAGCTCAGTGGTGCAGACAGTCGACTGTTGCTATAGATTGTTAAGCAACGCCATAAAAAAAACGCTGGGCGCGGTTAGTACTTGGATGGGGGACAGCTCGACCGTTGGAGGCTGACCGTGGTTCGGATTCCACATAAAACTGTAGGTAACGCCTTTGTAAATAGTTTGTGTTTTCCGTCCAGTTCAGTGTAGTCGGCACAACCGAAGGGGAGCACTGACATGGCACCTAGTTCACCCGGTATTATGGGCTGACATAACGGATGTTCTAGGTGATGTAGGTAATAACCGTGTCAGTCAGTTTTCATTTAAAAAAAAACCCGCTACCATACCTTTATTTCGGCGCGCGGAACAATCTGGTTTGTATGAGAGCCACACCTTAGCGTAATCGGAACTGAATTTTAGTCCTTTACTTTTTATCCTGTGTCCCATAGTAAAATGTGTTTTTACTAAGTTTCGGAGGAAGTTATGGAGGAACATACATACATACAAAAAATATTTCAAAAAATCATCAATTTAGTTTTAGTATCATACATAGAGTCTAAAAACGCAGTATCTCATAAAAAAGTAAATTACTCCATGAGTATCCCTTACAGATTTATTATTAATATTGATGATAGGGCTCGTGCTTCCAGTCGGCCGCTCAAAGCAGGCGCGGCGGTGGCGGCGGCGCGGCGGCGCGGTCAGCTGAACGCGCTAATGAGCTGGCCGCATCTCGTTCGCCTGTCGTGTTGCAAATAGGTCTTTACCTATGAAATTGGAGATTTTTAAAACCAGCATTTTCGTAATTAATTATCTGTGGATTGGCGCGCGATTCGAAATTCAAATAAATGTTATTCGAAAGCCATGTTATTCTAATTTAAAATTCAGTCATTTGTTTTTAGATAGTGTTTTTTTTTTGTGAAATTGTGGTACCTAGTTTTAGAGCCATGGATAAACTGAAAATTCGTACAATTTTCGAATTAGAGTTCCTACGTGGAAATACCTCTGCGCAAACCTAACACTGCTTGCATTAACACAAAACAATATTACAAAACACACGTCTAGATAGCAACAGTAAAAATAAAACTAGATGATAACTAACAAGCAATAACAAATAAATAAGAATTTTCAAGAACAATTTAAGCTAAATAACATAAGTTATGCACTTGCGTGCAATGTCCACTGTCCATCTGTGCTCATGTCATGACTCGTGAAAGCCACTGTACCTACCACACGCTCTACAATATTCTCATATGACGTTAATTGGATACATGCACCAGCCGCCCCCTGCCCCCAACCCCCTCTTGCCCCCTTCAGTCCCACGGGAACAAGAGCTTACCAATAATTGAGGTCATGACTACACCCCGTACCTAACTGTTGAAAATTTTCTGTATTGAAATGTGCAGGCGGGGCGAATTTTCAGGTGTTAATTTTTACGTTAGTAAAATTATTCAGTCATGTTTAGAAATTATTTGAAGAAAACAAGGTGGTTTTAGTGGTTGAAGGTTTGGTTAATTAACGATATTAAGACATCAATGCAAACCTCCTTTGCTGAAAAATCATATCAAAGACAAGACCAAAAATACACCTAAATAGCGAAAAACAAGACAACTTTTCGTCTCAGATTGGAAAGCGGTGAAGATTAAAATTCTAGAGTGTTTTCTGAGAACATAATACAGCAACATTGAATAAAGAAAAGAAAATAGAAGAGGCATAGAAAATTATTTATTGCTCCACAAATATTTCACAAGAATAACACAATGAATACAGGTACATGAGGTGCAAAGGCGGACTTATCCTTTGAAGATATTTCTTACAGGCAACCTTTAAGTGTATGAAATATGTAAAAAAAATTATGTAGGTAGTAACAAAAATAAGATGTGAACATTTTTTATTGACAATTATATAATTATATTTATGTAAGTAATACTACGTAAGAAAAAATTGAAATTAGGATACATTAATTTGTGTTAAGATAAAGATAAGAAGTTAGGTCATGTATGGTTTTAGCCGATTGGATGGCTACACAGATCAGACGGTGCAAATATTTCCAAAACGATGGTTCGAACTTAGTGTTTTGAAAATATTTGCATTCTAGATATAACAACAAATATTATAAAATAAGGAAAAGTAAACAATTTACGGGGATTCCAATGGAAGAAACTAAAAAGTGTATGCCCGCGCGCCGTCTAACGAAAAAAGGATGAAGCATTTTAACTAATCATGAATTTTAACTAATATGATGCATTTCATAAACACGCCATAGATGGCGTGAGTGGCGCTGACCATGACATGGCGATACGGAACCCTCGGTGCGCGAGTATTCCACTCGCACTTGGCCGGTTCTTTTTTTTTAATAATCTGCTGTTTTACATAAGCCCGTCCAGAAATAAGATGAACTAGCCAGTATCCGTCTCTTAAGTAATATGTAGGAAACACACTCACCTCTTCTGTCGAATGCAAATGGTGTGATAGATAGATAGATAGAAATACTTTATTGCTCCAAAACATACGATAAGTAATTTACATGAGGGGCAAAGGCGGACTTACCCGTTACAGGGATTTCTTCCAGTCAACCATTGGACGTTTGAGAGTCGTATGTTGTGAGATAATTATAAGTAGGTAGTAGCAAAAGACTTGAGTGTGGGAATGTAAAATGTGTATGCCGACCAATGGTTGGTAACGAATTAAAAAGTATGCAACGTATGACAATTCATTTTCTCTCTTTGTATTTCTTTGATCAAATTTGCGGCGTCTTCTCCTTACAAAATGAAACAAGCGAGAACAAGCGTACGCGATCGCGGCAACAAAGGATTCCAATAATGACGTACGCTTCTTAATTGACGTCATTAAATATAAGCACACGTCTTATGTTACCGCACATATTTAACAATAATAAAACCGTACGCGAAAATTATTTTCTATAGGTACTTTCCGCTCCATAAATTAGGATACAGCAGCGGTAGAAGAGAGAGTGGTGTAACTTATTTCACTGATTTGAAATAGTTCCTTGAAATGTTTTGTTTCTTTCTCACATATAGAATATCCAATGGAAACTGACTACTGACTAATTGGAAACTATTTAATTTAATTTGATTTAATTTAATAGATTTATTTTTTTATTTAATTACAGGCGATAACAGACTACCAACATTTTAAGGGGTGATCCTGGAACTCATATTTATTCGGTAGAAAATAAGCCAGCGCCGCTGATTTCTTGCCCCACCTATCTCTTTATATTCTAGCCCCACCTATGTCCTTATTTTCGAGCCCCACCTATCTGTTTATTTTCTAGCCCCACCTATCTGTTTATTTTCGAGCCCTACCTATCTGTTTATTTTCTAGCCCCACCTATCTGTTTATTTTCGAGCCCTACCTATCTGTTTATTTTCGAGCCCCACCTATCTGTTTATTTTCTAGCTCCACCTATCTGTTTATTTTCGAGCCCCACCTATCTGTTTATTTTCTAGCCCCACCTATCTGTTTATTTTCGAGCCCCACCTTTCTGTTAATTTTCTAGCCTCACCTATCTGCTTATATTCTAGTCCCACCTAACTAGTGGCACACGTAGAAAAATAAAGATTTTTCTACGTGTGCTACGGATTCTTGTTGAAACTGCCCTTATGACGGAGAATTGCGTCTTTGTTTTCAACCATCTCACGATGTGTGAGTAAGGCTTCTGCCACTTGTCGGCTAATTTAGGTGTTGTTCATTTGATAAAAGTATTATATTCAATAACAATGGCACCATCGCAAGCTTGTATTTACGGCGTATCTTCGGCGGCCCTTTCGTATTTACGGTGTTTTTCACGCGAATGGTTATATTATGATATGTTGTTTCATGTTTTTTGTATGAGGAGGCGTAAAAATTTACTATACTATCAAATAAATGAGGAGGAATCCACTTTAGGTTCTTTTTTCAGAAAACAAAAAATTGTGCAGTAGAATAAGGAATACATGGATTTGAATTTTGGATTTGTGCCTGTTGAAATCATAGAGAAATTATTTTTCCTTTATACGTCTATGGTTGAAATGTACGGACTAGCTGCTGCTACACCCTGTATGCTGTAATGTGTGTATCAAGTATCTATTATTAGTATATAGTACATATATAAGTATCCTTCTATGTATTCTTATTTAGTATGAAAAATATATCCTATGTTTAAGTAATATATTCTAGTATTTTACCTACATATGTATAGGTATTATATGCCCGGCGTCGTGTTCACTTAATTTTATTGTTTTGTTAGTATTAAGTTTGTGTCATTCTTCTTCTGTTTTGCTACCCTTATAATAAGTTTTCATAAAAGTCAGGTTGACTGGCAGAGATTGCCTTAGGTAATAAGTCCGCCTTTTGTAAAATCGTTGTATTGGAAAGCAATAAAGCATATTCTATTCTATTCTATTCTATTCTACACCCCGCAATGCCCCGCAATGCTCCGCATAGCCCCGGCACTGCGCAAACCAAATCGGCACTCATTAAAGAAACAACGGAAGAACAAACGAAGTACCTACACATCAGACCTCAAACAGAAGAAGAAGCAGTGAAATTGGTCCAACTTCCGATTTATTAAACAAAATTAAAGCGCTCCAGATGTTTAAAAGCGGAATCTCGAAAATGGATTGAGGAAAGCGCTGCTTTTCCATCTCTGTTTAGGTTAAGAAAACGTTAATCTCATATCTCTTTCACACTTCAGCCTGGCCTCGTATCATTATAACGCTATCACTGTAACTTCCTTCTTCACCCTTTTCCCCATTGGGATGACTGAGGTGGGCGCCTCGGCAAAAAGTATTATTTTTGGAAATAAATTTTTCTACTTAAATACAAGGTGATGTTTAGTTAATATTAGCATTATTTTACTTACCATTAAGAAATTACTGAAATTGATGCTTTACTCAAGTTGTATTATCGTTGGTTAAAAAAATTGTGAATTTTTACTTTGCAGTTATTTTTTAAATAATATAATATTTTGATCAACCCCATATTATAATGGCTTTGACAGGTTACAGTCAGCTTCGGTAGCACAGTAGTGCGATCGATCTACCACCGTTAGTGATTTGAAGCACACCTGGGCGGGGTCAGAACTAGAACGTCCGACCGCTGAGGCCTACCGTGGTTCGTATTCCACGTAAAACTGTAGGGCCCTTCTATTTTGCCCTTACTAGGTGGTAGGGCTTAATCTGCGCGTGTTGGTAATACCGCAACCTAAACAGTTAGTGTTTTCCGTTAGTTCAGTGTAGCCGGCAAGATCAAAGAAAAGCACTGATATGGCTCTTAGTTAACCAGGGTGTTGTAGGTGATTTAGCCAACCAGTTTAGTTTACTTGTTTTTTTTTTTAATATTTGAAAAGGATCAATTTTTCCGCACGAACGTGGGAATGAAAGGCGCGCGGTGAGTGAGCAAGCAGGGACGAGTGCACGGAGAGAGGAGATGCGCGGCGGCGGCGGCGCGGCGTGGTGTTTCGACCCCGACCGTTCCCGCACCAGCACCCTCCCCCCGCGCGCGTCAAATTCACTTGACGAACACTTAAATTTCAAAAATGTATATCTCGAAAACTAGACACTTCAGAGAAAAACTTCGTTTACTTTTTTTGTCTCGGAAAAACATGAGGATTGCGCTGGCGATATTAATGTACTGGCCGTTACAATACTCTGTATATACATATATCTCACCAAGTACGTACAACCAACAATATTTCCTCTCCACTAAAATGCACAACAATAGCCACTTTCGGCGTTGCCAAGAAACTGTCTGCAGTAAAAGTTTTTTTCCCCACTCGCCAACAAAGAGCCCACTGTGTTTACCACAAACAGATTAGTATCTCGCGGGCACAAAGGGCGAAACTTATCGAGGCATTAATAACGTCATTTGTTATCAGGAGCAACGGCACCCTAATGGCATCAGAGGGTTGAATGGGGTGTGTGAGAGCCTCAAAAGTCTTGGGAGGCTGTTGGGCTTGGATCATACTTCAGAGCAGTTGCACGTAGACTGCTGAATACTTATGAAAGGGATATTTTAAAATGATTTCCAGTGAAGTTTCTTATCAGTTTCTTATCAATCAGCCTCGATACTCAGTGTTACGGTCGGTCGACTGTTATTAAACAACCCTGGGCGCGGTTGGAGGCTGACCATGGTTCAGATTCCACGTAAAACTATAGGTCCCTTCCCTTCTTACCTTACTAGGTAGGTGGTAGGGTTTAACCCGCCGGGTTGTACCACCACACTGAATGACAGGTCGGTTGAAATGGCTATTTAAATAGTTCGTGTTTTCAGTCAGTGTAGCCGGCACGACCGAAGGGAAGCACTGACATGGGACCTAGTTCACCAAGGTGTTATGGGCTGACATCACGGATGTAGTAGGAGATGTAGCCAACCGTTTCAGTTTAAATAAAAAAATCCTTCATACATAAAAAAAGCCTTAACCCCGGAACCTACAATTTTCATCGCCTTAATTCCGACGACGAATTTTGAAATAACATTTTTCCAAAATATCCCCCTAAGTGGGCCTAACGAAGTCTCAGGCGTTCACAAGTTAAAAGCCTCTGATAGACACTGGGTGTTCGTGGGAAAGCAAAATATTTATCTGCACTTCCTGGTGGTGTTCTACCAGTAGGGTTGGCAGTTGCGATATTTTGGGAGTAACCACATAGTTAGTCAGTCAGTCAGTCAGCGTGTAAGCGTCCACTACTGGACCTACGCCTCTCCAAATTTCCTCCAGTCCTCCCAGCCTTCAGCGATACGGAACCACTGCTTTCGGCAGACGTACTTGATGTCGTCGTCCCACCTGGCGGGTGGTCTTCCCGCACTCCGTTTTCCTGTCCAAGGCCGCCAGTGTACGACACGGTTACTCCAACGGTCATCGTCTCTTCGGCTAACGTGCCCAGCCTACTGCCACATGAGCTTAGCCACCCGGTCTCCAATATCGACTACTTGGTGCGTCGGCGGATTGCCTCGTTACGCACTATATCACGTAGCGATATTTCCAGCATGGCTCGCTCCATTGCCCGCTGGGCAACTTTCAACCTTTGGACAACAGCGACCGTCAGAGTCCACGTTTCACACCCTTACGTCATAACCGGGAATAACCACATGGATCACTGCTATTATGAATTCTAGTTGTGACAGGAATGAGGTTGGTTTGACATCATAGCTGAAGTATGTATACTTTGTTCGCCCAGTCAGGCCTCACGCACTCTATGTACTTGCGCGCGCTAACTACCTACCGCCCGACGGGCCGCCGGCGGTCTTTTTCAGTAGAAATTCGTCAGCCGAGCGAAGTATACATAGACGCTCGCCCACGCAAGTGCGCGCAGCTGCAAAGCAATAACCACTTTACACTCGATCGTTAAGGTACATTTTCGCACGCAGCGATTGGCGTTGTGAAAGAGTAGGCTATTAAAGCCCGAAGGTAGGAACATTTTCTATGGAGTGATTTATCTGTTACGAAGTAACTATTAAGTAATCTGTGGCCCAGTGTTGAGAGTGACTCATCCATCACAGGTCACGGCGCCTTCCAATCCCCGAGGGGGTGAATGCTCGTTTAAATAGCTCAGTATTCATTTGGAAGTCACTCGACATGGACGCATGCGCTTGCTGTAATAGTACTTATCATAACTAAGAGATATTCCGAATTTGTATAAATTTAAGCGGCGGGTGACCGAGTGGTTTTGGCATCGGCTTCTCATGCGGGAGGTTCGAGGTTCGAATCCGGTCGCCGTGTACCAATGAGTTTTTTCTGACGAAAAAATTTACGTGCATACCTACACCTGCTGCTTCACCGTTCGGAACCGGTGTAAAACTGTAGGTCCATTCCCTTTTTTTTTTTTTTTTTATGGAAACTGACACGGTTGGCTACATCACCTACAACATCCGTGATGTCAGCCCATAACACCGGGTGAACTAGGTGCTATGTCAGTGCTTCCCTTCATTTCGCGCCGGCTACACTGAACTGGACGGAAAACACGAACTATTTACATAGCCGTTTCGACCGACGTTTCACTCAGTGCGGTGGTACCAACCCGGCCGGGATAAACCCTACCACCCAGTAAGGTAAGAAGGGAAGGAACCTACTGTTTAACGTGGAATCCGAACCACGGTCAGCCTCCAACGGTCGGGCGGTCACCCATCCAATAGCTGACCGCATCACTGAGCTGCCGAGGCTGACGATCCCTTAGTCGACTTTTACGACATGCGACGGGGAGAGATGCAGTGGGGCTATTCTTTTTAAGTACCGACCTTACACGGTACAAAGTCCCTTGCCACTTACTAGGTGGTAGGCTCAAATTATAGCCGACTGGGTTGGTACCACCGTACTAGATGTAAGTTGGCCGCATAGCAGCCTCGGTTGTGTTCTCCTCTTGTCCAGTATAGCCAGCAATCCAGGGAAGTCTTTGGTATGGCGCCTACCTTCTCGGAGGTGATATTTGCTAGTCAGAGCATGTGCTTTGGCCCCTCTCACTCAGCCACCCATACCGGATTACATAAAAAAAAAAAAAGACAGTTTCCCAGAATAATACGAATCTCGGTAAGTTTTTTTTTCATCCTAATTGATTCATTTAACTATTTCTACATTATTTATTTACAAACTTTATTACGTAATACATTTATTTTCCAAAATGATTAACTCTGATATCAAAAGCCAGTTCTGTTCGGACCGTTTCAAAGAATTCTCTATGTAGACGCTTCTTATTTGCGATATACCGGATACGGAACCCTAAAAAGATCAAGATGAATGAAATATTTATATTTTTCATTATATTACTTTTTGGTCTTTGAGACTTGTACTACCTCGTATTATCACTGGTATAAACTGAAAATACTACAAACATGTTCACTTGAGAATCTGACTGCATACAAATTTTGAATTTTGACAGGGTACAACCTGTACCTTAATTTATACTGCTGACGCATGCTAAATATTAATTTGACTAATTGATACATTAAGTATCAAGTTTATTTAGCACGCATACTAAAATATTAATTTGACTAATTGATACAGTATCAAATTAATTAATTAATTTATTTTATTTATTTTTTGACATTGTACTACAATGTGGTATGAATATTTATAATTGACATGACTTGATACGATATGTATCAACAATTTCTGACAAAGGCTCTATACACCTGATTTTATTTATACTTTTACTTTTACTTTTGATTTTATGTGGTCAGAATTATCAAGCTTAAATTATAGTTATTCTAGCTCTCAAACTATATCTTAAGCGGTGTCTATTGTGTAGCTAGTCACAATGTAAATTCAAGCGTAGTGTACTACCATACGAATGATGAATAAAGAATAAAGAATAAAGAATGATAATGTGGGCAAATAAATTGATTTGATTTAATTTAATTTAATTAGTTAATGATTTTATAAATCACAGCTTTCGCGGTGACGCCTTTCCTTCGGCGCGCTAGTACTAATCCGGGCTTTACCCAAAAGTCTAGTGAGTGAAGCAAAATTGGAACTGGCAACCCTAAGCCCTGAACACTCCAAATCCTTCCTTCGGGAGTGGCGAGACGTCTTAAAAAGGAGAGACTTAAGGAAAGCGTCTCGACGCAAAACAGATTTACTCGGAAAACAGCCCACCTTTATAGGTGGCTTTCTGTGAAACATTTTCATGTCAGTGTACATTAATTTAGGACTGCGTAGGACTCTGTAACGTAAAAAACAACGCGAAGAGAAAAATAAAATAAAGGGGAAATACAACGTAAACACACAACATGCCGTAATGCCGTATCCCGACAATCGAGGCATACCAGCCTCGGCTGTGTTCTCCTCTCTAGTCCAGTATAGCCAGCAATCCAGGAAAGTCTCCGGTATGGCACCTACCTTCTCGGAGGTGATATTGGTATACAGTATATTGGATACTGGTCGGAGCATGCGCTTTGTCCCCTCCGACTCAGCCACCCATACCGGATAACATAAAAAAAAACAAAGCAATCGCTATTGTGCTGTAAGTACTCTGGTAAATTACAGCACAACACCGACCACCACCTTGTACCGTGTTGGGCCGGTACTTTAAAAGAATAGCCCCACTGCATCTCTCCTCGTGTATGTCGTAAAAGGCGACTAAGGGATGTAACTCCCTTCTTATATTACTAGGTGGTAGGGTTTAACCCGCCCGGGTTGGTGCCACCGCGCTGAATGAAAGGTCGGTCGAAACGGCTATGTAAATAGTTTGTGTTTTCCGTCCAGTTCAGTGTAGCCGGCACGACCGAAGGGAGGCACTGACATGGCACCAAGTTCACACGATATTATGGGCTGACATCACGGATGTTGTAGGTGGTGTAGCCAACCGTGTCAGTTTTCATAAAAAAAAAACCTTTAGCAAAGCCCATTTTTAGCAAAGGATTTGGACACGATAACTATGAGGCAGCAAGGAAAGCATGAAGGCCCACCTGCTGCATGACTCGATGGAAAGACCACGCCAAGGTGATAGGTGGCTGCCCTGTCGCCCTTGTGCACGGCATCTTGTCCTTATCCCTTAGTCGCCTTTTACGACATGCACGGGGAGAGTAGCAGTGGGGCTATTCTTATTAAGTATCGGCCCCACACAGTACAATGTAAACCTTACTAAATAAAACAAAATGTGTGTTTGCTTAAGACGAGACGGAAGTTAACTTTCTCCATACAAAATCGTCCTTCGGCATTTATGTTTTTTACCCCCCTAAACGTTATCCGATTTTTGCAATTCTTTTTTTGTTGCAATAAGGACAGTTGAATCTACGTTCCTGTCTTTTTATTTTTTGAATATCTAAAGTGATGACTCAATAAAGCTAAATGAACTCCATGACATCAAAAATAAATAAAAAACAATATTTTTTCAGTCGAAATACAAAAGTTTTGCTCCGGTGTTATAGGCATTTTTCGTCTAAACAAAGACAAAAATGATCGGAACGTTAATTGGACTGTCCTTACGACAAGAAAAAAAAATTGTAAAAAATCGGATAATGTTTTGGCTGCTAGAAAACATAAATGCCGAAAGAATATATGAAGAAATTTAATGTGGAGAAAGTTAACCTCCGTCTCGTCTTAAATGGGTGTGTTTTTCTCTATAGATAGACGTATATACACCAGAGGCACAAGCAGAGCGCAGCGCACCATTTTCTAAACGCGCTTGTGTAAAATATGGCGTCGTAATGGCCCGAGAGTCGCGTTCAGTGAAAGAAATAGCGAATTATTTATTTATTTTATTTATTTTCTCTATTCCACCCGCCCGCGGCGCGGCGGCCGCAAGCGAGACACATGGCCTTCCCTCCTACGTACTGAATGAACCTAGTTCGTGTGGAATTAATTTTATAGGTTTGTTTTGGCGGTAAATAAATATGGCGCTAGAGACTAGCGTACGTGCGTGTATTCTTCAAGTATTTATTACATAAAGATGCGAAAATTGAATACTTAATGAAATGAAATGAAATGAAATGAAAATATACTTTATTGCACAAAAGTGACAAAAGGCGGACTTGAAGCCTAAGGGCATTATCTGCCAGTCATACCGGGGATTGTGAGTAGGGTAGATGGGTAGTGCGGAAAATTAAATGAGATATTTTGAGTACAAAAATAAACAATAAAACATAGATAATAGTAATAACATACAACTAAATACATTCGTGTCGTGACATACATACATACAAGTTCAAAAGTACATACATATACGCACTATAAACAAATACATACATTCATACCTAATGCAGTTTCTAAACAAGCGATAACACACATAAACATATTATGTTCCCTCAAACGGGATTTGAAAATGTTGTGGGAAGCGGAAGTACGGAGAGTGGCAGTTGGTGTTGGTTCCAGAGTTGCAGTGGGAGTTGGTTGCAGTGGGAGTTGGTTCCAGAGACGAGCTGATTCAACAGCAAAAGAATGGGTATAGAATGAACTGGAATGAATCGGGATACAAAGAAGGTTACCATCCATGGACCTCAAAGAAGCACCATGACTCGAAAGAAATTGGGATTTCGAACGGAGATATTCTGGACTTATCAACAATGAGAGAGGGGCATAACATAGGTTGCCGAAGTTTTTTTTTTTTATGAAAACTGACACGGTTCGCTACATCACCTACAACATCCGTGATGTCAGCCCATAACACCGGGTGAACTAGGTGCCATGTCAGTGCTTCCCTTCGATCGTGCCGGCTACACTGAACTGGACGGAAAACACAAACTATTTACATAGCCGTTTCGACCGACGTTTCATTCAGTGCGGTGGTATCAACCCGGGCGGGCTAAACCCTACCACCTAGTAATATAAGAAGGGAGTCATATCCCTTAGTCGCCTTTTACGACATACACGGGGAGAAATGCAGTGGGGCTATCCTTTTAAAATACCGGCCCCCACACGGTACAACGTTACACGCCGCATGCGGCGGCCATGGAATAAGCGATAGAACACACTCAGGGAGCCGACATCCCTGCGGAGTCAGGGTAGGGTCTGCTGCAATTTTTAGGGGTTCGTGTCCATATGGAAGCCTTTTATTAAGCCTACGTCGTCTGTCTGTCTGTCCGTCCGTCCGTCCGAGTGCTATATCTGTTGAACCATAATAGGTGGCCGGTTGAAATTTTCACCGAATATTCGTCAGCCTCGGTAGCTCAGTGGTGCGATCGGTCGACTGGTTGATAAGCAACGCTGAGCGCGGTCAGTACTTGGATGGGTGACCGCTCGACCGTGTTGGAGGCTGACCGTGGTTCGGATTCCACGTTAAACTGTAGGTCCCTTCCCTTCTTACCTTCCTAGGTGGTAGAGCTTATCCCGGCCTGGGATCACCGCACTGAGTGAAACGTCGGTCGAAACGGCTATGTACTTAGTTCGTGTTTTCCATCCAGTTCAGTTTAGCCGACATGAAATGAAGGAAAGTACTGAGACGGCACCTAGTTCACCCGGTGTTATGGGCTGACATCACGGATGTTGTAGGTGATGCAGCCAACCGTGTCAGTTTCTATAAAAAAATCTGTTAAGTGCGAGTTTTACTCGCGCACTGAGGTTTCCGTATGTATCCGCTATTATCCGCCTATCTTTTGTCTTTCAACAATGCAATGTATAAAAACCTGTGGCACCAACTATTATTCAATAGTGTGACTAATAGATTTTTCGGACGTTTGTTGTATGAGAGCCCCCCTTAATTTTTAACATTTTCTTATTTTTCTTATTTGTTGTTATTCCGCCATAGTAACACATATTCTGTGAAAATTTCAACGGGTTACCTATTACGGTTCAAGAGATAATGCCCTCGGACAGACGGACGGACGGACAGACAGACGGCGGAGGCTTAGTAATAGGCTTCCGTACGGGATACGGAAACCTAAAACGAATTTTTTTTTTATTGTTTATTCGTATGGCAGTAAAACTACACTCCAACTTATCATAATTTGTTCCATGCGATTCGATTCTCCTAAATTTTTCGCCTAAATATGTGTTGCCTGATTGTATGATTTGTATTCAGTTATATTTATTCAGTTATATTTATTTATTTGTATTCAGTTATTAATATATTATAGTTAGTATTGTATTCTTTATTGTGTGTGAGTAGCTTTAGCTTTAGTTTGACTTTTTAGGTTTCCGTATCCGTCGTACCGGACCCTATTAGCCTACGCCGTCTGTCGGTCTGTCTGTCTGTCCGTCTGTACCGACTGAGGATCTCTTGAACCGTAATAGGTAGCCCGTTGAAATTTTCACAGAATATGTGTTATTGTGGCCGATATAACAACAAATAATAAAAATAAGAAAAAGTTAAAAAAACCACGAGGATACATAAAACTAAAAAGTGTATGCGCCGAGGTATGCGCGCCGTCTACCGAAAAGAGTATAGCATTTTAAATAATACTTAAATGGCGTGAATGGCGCTGAACATGACATGACGATACGAAACTCTCGGTGCGCGAGTTGGACCCGCACTTGGCCAGTTTTTTTTTCTGTACGTTTTCTTAGCTTATAATAAATTTATGTTAATGTAAGATGTGAAATAAAGAATTTCTATTCTATTCAATTACATTCCATTCCATCAGCCTACTACTACACTATATTAAATACTATACAAGCTGTGCCCGCGACTCCGCCCGCTCTCATATTTCACTTCACTGCTAACCTCATAAGCTATTTAGCGTGCTAGTAAGTAGCCTATAGTTGATGGGAAGAATCAAGCTATCCGTAGAATTTTGTTTTATTAAAATCGGTTCAGTAGTTCTCGAGTTATAAGCGGACAGACAGACACTCAGACACTCAGACAGAAAGCAGACGTTGGATTTTATTATAGGTACAAGCTGTGCCCGCGGCTCCGCCCGCTCTCATATTTCACTTCCCTGCTAACCTCATAAGCCATTTAGCGTGATAGTAAGTAGCCTATAGTTGATGGGAAGAATCAAGCTATCCGTAGATTTTTATTTTATTAAAATCGGTTCAGTGCTTCTCGAGTTATAAGCGGACAGACAGACACTCAGACAGAAAGCAGACGTTGGATTTTATTATAGGTAAGGAAGGATACTTTACTACACTACATACTATATTAAATTGTTTTTCTACACATAATAGAGCTCGACATGGCGGGATGGACCACGTTAGCACAGACGATGTCTAACCCAATTCGTGCCTAAGTAATCGCCGCTGCTCCTATTAAGAAAATATCGTCTCTTTTTCTCCGTAAGAGCCGATGATCTGTACTCGCAGAGGTAAGATAACTGAAGCTTTCCACGCTACTAATCCTCTCAGACCACTGAACTATATTACACGCTGGAATGGTCAGACCTCACAAAATGGCAACTATTTTTGCTCTGCTTTCATTTTCGCCATGACGCTGACAGCAGTAATGACACGTATTTATACATGCTGACCATACAGAGAACTAAATTAGACATTTAATTAGTCATGCGCGATAATGAATGATTAATATGATCGAATTATTTGATAGAATAGTGTAGAGTAGAGTAGAGTAGAGTAGAGTAGAGTAGAGTAGAGTAGAGTAGAGTAGAGTAGAGTAGAGTAGAGTAGAGTAGAGTAGAGTAGAGTAGAGTAGAGTAGAGTAGAGTAGAGTAGAGTAGAGTAGAGTAGAGTAGAGTAGAGTAGAGTAGAGTAGAGTAGAGTAGAGTAGAGTAGAGTAGAGTAGAGTAGAGTAGAGTAGAGTAGAGTAGAGTAGAGTAGAGTAGAGTAGAGTAGAGTAGAGTAGAGTAGAGTAGAGTAGAGTAGAGTAGAGTAGAGTAGAGTAGAGTAGAGTAGAGTAGAGTAGAGTAGAGTAGAGTAGAGTAGAGTAGAGTAGAGTAGAGTAGAGTAGAGTAGAGTAGAGTAGAGTAGAGTAGAGTAGAGTAGAGTAGAGTAGAGTAGAGTAGAGTAGAGTAGAGTAGAGTAGAGTAGAGTAGAGTAGAGTAGAGTAGAGTAGAGTAGAGTAGAGTAGAGTAGAGTAGAGTAGAGTAGAGTAGAGTAGAGTAGAGTAGAGTAGAGTAGAGTAGAGTAGAGTAGAGTAGAGTAGAGTAGAGTAGAGTAGAGTAGAGTAGAGTAGAGTAGAGTAGAGTAGAGTAGAGTAGAGTAGAGTAGAGTAGAGTAGAGTAGAGTAGAGTAGAGTAGAGTAGAGTAGAGTAGAGTAGAGTAGAGTAGAGTAGAGTAGAGTAGAGTAGAGTAGAGTAGAGTAGAGTACGCCGCACTGAATGTTGAGAAACAAACAAGAAATACAGGAGTGGAAGTTCCGTCTAAGACTACTCTCGAACTTATAACAATCAATAATCAATGTCAAAACGACACGAAAAATATCTGTCTAAAGCCATTCCAGCGTCCTATATAATAGAGTTCAGTGTGTCACTCGTTCCAGTCTCACCTCGCCGCCCACGCGCCGCGCACCGCTCGCCCGGTACGCCGAATTACTTCTCTGCGAAAATTGAATATTTTCGCCGATTGAAAATCTCCGCCTGATTGGGGGCGGCCTCATTATAATTTCAAAAATGTTTCCGATCAATTTAATCTCTCCCCTCCTTCTGCTCGCGTTTTTACGCGTCGCGCCCTCTGAATACGAATAAAGTGATTTTTGTTTTTCTTCGAGTCGCAAAAAGGTATCTTTGATGGTACAAAAGGTTTTTAGAGTACCCTTTTCACGTGGGGTCCGTTCCATTCTTCCTCTGCCGTCATTTCTTTGAGTTCGGGTTTGTGTATTTAACCTGATTACCAAGCATTCGCTTTGAAATGGTTTGTTGGGTGGATCTAGGATTTTTTCGAGTAAAAACATAGACTGAAATTGAAGCTGTCAATATCAAATTAGCGCATTGTAATTGTAATTCACTGTACCGTTTCAGTACCTAAAATCCATTTAAAAGACTAAAGTTTTTTCCTTTCTATTTTAGTTAATATAAATACATACATACCACACTCTGTATTCCGACAATCGGAGTAAGCAGAATAATCGGTGTTGTGCTGCAAGAACTCTTGTAAATCAAAGAACAACACCGACCACCACGTTTGGCAATGTATTAGGACAAGATAAATATGTGGGTGGGTCTTTGTGCCTTACTTGATGCTTTATAGTTAGTTCTCAATATTGTGTTATTGCATTTTGTTTAGATAATAATGTTTATGTTAACAACCGAGGCTGCTACGCGGATATCGTTACCTTCAGTACGGTGGTACCAACCCATACATCTATTTATTCCATGTTTTCAGCAGCATCCGACTACCTCGAAGACTAAATGCGAAGATCCACAGAACAAATGATTACAGCCGACACTGTTCTTTAATACTACTAGATGAGCGTTGCTCATACATCACTTCCGAAAAAACATGTCACCGTCCAAATCAGCTTATAAGATGAGTTCAGATTGACAGATGCTTGTGTTGCATGGTTCACCTTATCGTCTTATGTCTTTCTTATGTCCGAAAATACGCGAGTGAGGAGCTTTAGCGCATTCATATCACGAGATGGCTTATAATGTGATATTTGAGCACACACACATGCACGCACGAATGCACGCACGAATGCACGCACGCACGCACGCACGCACGCATGCACGCACGCACTCACTCACGCATGCACGCATGCACGCACGCACGCATGCACACACGCATACACGCACTCACGCACGCATGCTCGTACGCACGCATGTACTCACGCACGCACGCATGCACGCATGCACGCACGCACGCACACACGCACGCACGCACGCACGCATGCACGCACGCACACACACACGCATGCACGTACGCACGCACGCATGCACGCACGCACACATGCACGTACGCACGCACGCACGCACGCATGCACGCATGCACGCACGAACGCACGCACGCACGCACGCATGCACGCACGCACGAACGCATGCACGTACGCACACACGCATGCACGCACGCATGCACGCACGCACGCACGCACATCGCAAACACACACACACCCTCTATCACACCCTCACACACACCCTCACACCCTCACACACACACTAATTAAGTTAGCTATTACAAAAAAAAAAAATTTTTATTATTTGGTAAGTACAAATTGTTATTGTTTTTAAAATGCGAATTGGCTTGCAAAGTAATAAATGGTTGATTAAATAAATAAGTATTTGTGATGACAATTGAATGTAAATGCGTGCGCACCTAGTTACAGACAGGTAACATACTTCATCGCACCTCGCCTCTTCTAGTAATTAATTCGGCGACAGCCAACAGAAGGGCGCGACGAGTCCGTACATATAGTTTATAATTTAGTTTTCTCGCATCGCCCGTGTTTACATTGTGGTGATCTCTCAACTCAATTTCCGGGCGAAATTCCTCTTTGTTCCTACCCGACTTGTTAACTTTTCCCACTGTGCAGGCGGACCCGGTCGCCGCGGGAGCCCTGCGTTCTGTCGAGGCGTATTTTATACTTTTAATTAGCTTTCTCCGAATGCCTTTGAAATTAGACTTCACAGCGCTGACTCGCTTAGCTGGTAGAATCTTAGACATGTAATTTAAAAGGTGGTGGGTTCGTATCCCATTTCCCGATCATGTGGTAAGGACTGAAAAAAGTTTTAACATCTCCATATTATGTTGACTTGGATTATTAAAATTAATATAGTATACAACGTGTCCCAAAACTCAACGTCAAGCGGGAACCAGGGAGTAGGCCAGTTTATGACTACCCAGGGAATAATAAGCACAAAATCGGAGTCATTTGTTTTTTATGATATGAGCATTTTTTGAAAAACGTTGAAAATTTACATTTATCAGTAGGTACCTACTACGATAAAAATTTGCAAATATAATTGTTAAAAAAAATTATTGGTAGCCTAAATAACTCTGCTATAATTGATCAATATCCCAAATAAAACCAGAATGCCTGTAGTTTTACCAAAAAAATATTCAGTTAAATTTTTTTCTAAAAAAAAATCAATGACTCAGATTTTTTTCTGGCCTTCTCCCTGGTCCCGCTTGACGTTGTGTTTTGGGACACGTTGTATGTATAAATTAATCTTTTATATGTAAAAAAACTTTCATTAATTACTTTTGACTGAACCCTATGTTCTTTTATTAGGTATAAAATATTTTTTGGATGTTTCTTTGCCTGATTTTGTTATATTTTTTGCTTATGTAATAGGTTATACTCAATTTAATTACCTATAGCAAAGTTTATTTTACTACTAGTTTTTTTTAGTCCTTTTACTATGCCTATAGTTTGTACGTAAGATTTATATACACGGTGTTGCAATTGCTCCCGTAAATTTTTAACTGACATCAGGGGGTGGTTCTATATGTGAAACTTAATAACTTATGCGACGAAAAAAAATTATTGAAACAAAAATAAAATTTATTTTTTCCATACAAAATTTTAATACCTATTCTCAAAATTTATGGGGAAAATAATTTTTTTTTTCTTCAAATTAAAAAGTCTTAGAACAAAAGTTGTTCGGTTTCATGTACAGAATAACCCCCTTTCGGGTTAAACGGTTGGCGTTGCAACACCGTGTATGTAATAGTCTCTATTTAAATTTATTGTATTTATTTTAATTCCTTGGAAGTACAAAAAGAAACACAACATTATAAAATGCATAAAATACTAAAACTCTACAGGTATGTGCGCCCCCAGAACAGCGCTTCCCAAATATAATAAAATTTTCTACTCTAACCTATTCAAACTGACCTCATAGGTTTAATTAAATGTTTGATTTATTTGAATTTACTGTACTACATCAACATTAAACAAATCAAGAAATAAAATTTACTTTTCTTACCGTGTGGGGCCGGTACTTAAAAATAATAGCCCCACTGCATCTCTCCCGATGCATGTCGTAAAAGGCGACTAAGGGATAAGGACAAGATGCCGTGCTAAAGGGCGACAGGCTCGCCACCTCTCACCTTAGAACGGTACTTCCACCGAGTCATGCAGCAGGTGGGTCTTCGCGCCTTACTTGCAGCTTGATCGATTGAATCTTGTTCGAATACTTTGAGAAACGTGGTGATCGGTGTTGTGCTGTAATTTACCAGAGTTCTTGCAGCACAACACCGATTACTCTGCTCGATTGTCGGGATTCAGCATGTGTGATATGTATGTGTATGTTTAAGTATGTATTTTCCTAAATGTTCCTAAATTCGATCAAGCCGCTGTCGGAATATCCTACCAATCCCCTGCGACCCTGCTCAACTCAAGTCCACATCTCGACGTGGCTATTCCAAGCGTCTCCCGTATCATCCGCGCCGCAATATTTTCCTCCGCGAAAAATAAATCTCCCTTTTTGTCGCGCCAAAATGATGTCGTCGAATCAATGGGCACATGTCGCGCCGTTTTATGACTGAGAACGTTATATTCCCACTTTTTGGGCACCGTGGTTCGTGTACGGGCTGGAAGGAACCCTTATGAAATCGGTCAGGTGTCTGTCTGTTTGTCTGTCTGTTTGCTGTCACTCGCTGTCCGAGGCGGTGCGCCACCTGAAAGACTTCCTGGCTCATTCCTGGCTCCTTTAGCTCCTTTCGGCAGACTTCGGCTCGAAGGAAAGTCATACCAAAGTGATGTTTTGGTGGTTTAAAAAAAAATAACCAGGGTTAATATAAAGAAGATGCGTCGCTAGCGCATCTTCTCTATATTAACAGTAACCTAATGTTGAGGCGGTGCATGTCGTTTTTGTTACGTTTCGTTTCGACCCGAGTGTTCACGAAAGGAGCCAAAGGAGCCAGGAAGAAGCCAGGAAGTCTTTCAGGTGTCATACCCCTGTCCGAGGAGATTGTCAGCCTCGATAGCTCAGTGGTGCAGACAGTCGACTGTCGCTATTGATTGTTAAGCAACGCTGGGCCGGTCAGCACTTGGATGGGTGACCGCTCGACCGTTGGAGGCTGACCGCGGTTCGGATTCCACGTTAAACTATAGGTCCCTTCCCTTCTTACCTTATTAGGTGGTAGGGTTTTCAACCCGCCCGGGTTGGTACCACCGCACTGAATGAACATCACGGAGTTGTAGGTGATATAGCCAACCGTGTCAGTTTCCATAAAAAAAAAAGATTTGTAAAACTCAATAAATCGAATAAAAAATAGTCCGTTTAGCCCTTCACTCAAATGAAGTTGTTATTTTCATTAACTTACTTACTTACATTCAGTGTCCGCCTCGGTGGCCCAGTGATCAATCGGAACTTCAAGCGGTTCGACCGTTGGGTGCAGACCGTGGTTCAGATTCCGCGTAAAACTGAAGGTCCCTTCCCTTCTTACCTTACTAGGTGGTAGGGGTTTTTTTTTTTGGGAAGCACGACAGCGCACGTTTGACAGGCCAGGCCAGTACCAGGTCGGCCGGTTAGGTGCACCTTCACATTATGTTTGAAACACCCCATTGTACATTAGAGGAAAGGATGCAGGTGGGCGTGCATTCCACATGTTGGAAACCCTGTAAATAAAGCATTTACAGGATCGATTGTATTTTATATTTATAATGATGCCGCAAACCCCTTAATTTTACGATCCCCTTAATTTATAATAAATAATTAATTGTTTGAAATTGTGTGCAAAATATATAAGGTCTTTCAAAATTAGTTAATAGTACGCTAAGGGGGGGTTTTGTATGGGAAATAGGTCACTTTCGAAGAATAAATATTTTTTTTTAGAAAATTTTTTTTTAGTGTTAAATAAAAAAAAAATGTCTAAACCGCAATTTTAGTTTTATTAGTATGGAATAGAAAGAATTTGAATTTTTTTATCAACATACACGTGTTACATCATAATGGTAATGAGGACTTTTTTGATGAAAGTGAATCGATTAGGCTATAAAAATCAATCACCTATTTTTTTATTTAAATACATAAAAAAATATTTTAAATAAAAAAAATCGCAAGGTCCAAAAAAAATTATCTAGGTTTTACTCCCTATATGATATGATACAAACCCCCCCCCCCCCTAGCCCCCCCCCCCCTCCCCCTCCCCCACCCCCTCCTTAGCGTACTATTAAGTTATTTTGAAAGACCATATTATAAGTTGAATAGATTTGAATTTATTTGATTTGATTCCACCGCCCACGCCGCGTACTCGCATGCGTTCACGAAGGTAACGCCTACGGAACCGTGTGCATGCGAACGACAACGTTCGCACTTGATAGGTTTTTTTGCTGACTGTGGCGTGAATAATTTAGCCCGATGACAAGTAGAAGCTGTGACGACAGCCGCGTGTGTTGCTTTGAACAAGGCATGTAGGGTGAATGTATGAGAATTTTTGTTCATTGCGGAAGAGAAATTCTTTTAACAAATTATGTGATGTAAGTAGGTGATTTACCTAAAGAGCTTTTTGTGGAATTGTGACTTTGAAGGGAATTTTGTATTTCTCAGTTGGCAATGAGTGTATATTATCATATCAAGCATTCATACGACAGAAAGACACAGAACTTACAGATGGTCTGGAGTCTCTGAGTCACAAATGATTTGTAGGCTCGCTTAGTCTGTTTTACAGTTTTCATAAATATTCTTTAGTCACCTTTTAAGACATGTTTCGGTAAGTCCTTTACACTATTTTCTTTGGTTGATCTGTAGATAATATCTAAGTACTGTATACTATAATAACTATAAATATATCTACTCATATGTGTAAGGTTGAACCAGTCCAGACTGGTACCACCGCACTGAATAAACGTATGTAATGTAGGTCGAAACGCCATGAGAATAGTTCGTGTTTTCCGTTCTGTACAGTGTAGCCGATTAGAACAAAGGGAAGCACGGAATTCTTTAATTTTTTTTTAATTGGAATCGCGACATTTGGCACCTAGCCACCCATAAGGTGTTTAACGGCGCCCATGGACATTCGGTCGTATGCTGGGGTAGCTGTACTTGGGGGGAAGTACGTGGGCAGAGCGTTCCAGAGTTTACCGTCTGTGGAGGAAGGATCTGCAGAACCGATTGGTACGCATGCGCGGTAAGTCCAGCGTGTAGGGATGCAACCCCTGCCCAGTGCGCGTTGTGCGAAGGTGGAAAGGGGACGGCGGGATCGCGTCACACAGCTCCTCCGAGCACTCCTCTTGGAATATCATAATATGCATATATGTATTTGTATTTTTTATTTTTGACAATTATAGTACCTACCTACATTGTAGTATGTTTAATATACTAACATAATTTTATGTTGATACAAATTACGTATCAAAGTTTGACAAAGGCTCTTTACACCTGATTCACTTAATTAATAAGTCTTCGTAGTCAAAACTCCAGCAAAATTGTTCTTGCTCTCAAGTTGTGTTTTCGATAGAGTATGGGCGATGTGATTATGTGGCTAGTCACTAAATACTTGTAAAAATATGTATAAAAAAAATCCCTGCGAAGTCTCTTGCCGGTTCTTCTTGGCGGGTGTAATCGAACCGGTAGAACAAATTGTGACAATTTCGAGTACAGTCTAACTGCCATAAATAAATGATCAATAAACAATACAATACAATACAATACAATACAATACAATACAATACAATACAATACAATACAATACAATACAATACAATACAATACAATACAATACAATACAATACAATACAATACAATACAATAAGCACTCGAACTCACTTACGGCGCCGTATATTTACCTAATATTTGTCTATACCTACTTATCCACTGACATTTATCTCCGTATATTATCTGACAATATTCGTGTCATCAAATATATAGCCGACATTTCATTAGCACAATCACATTCTCGAATCTACTTCCCGGAAGAGTCGAAAAAGGCAATCCATCAAACTCGCGGTGTTCGTAATAAATCAACTGCTGGTACAGTCGATAGACAAAACAGTCACAGAGCACAAAACACGAATATACAGAGACATATCGTTGTCGTTACGACAAGTAAGCGAGGCTCCGCGCACTTTCGATTCAAGCTAATAATAATAATTTTGTTTTTGTTTTTGTGTGTGTTTATATTAATATTGTGTATTTTTAATATATGTATGTAGAATTAATATAAAACTCTGTTTTATCCTGTCTTGAATTTAAATGTTAAAACAAATATAAACATAATATTTTTTTTTGTGTGCGTATAGATTAATTTTGTATATTTTTAATATTTCATTATGTCAGTCAGTCAGTCAGTCAGTCAGCATGTAAGCGTCCACTGCTAGACATACGCCTCTCCGATTTTTTTCCAGTCCTCCCGATCTTTCATTATGTATGAACATTGAATTAATATAAATATTATGTAACGGAAAAAACGTGATAATAAAGAAATAACATAATAAAATACATACATACATACCACACGCTGTATACCAACAATCGGGGCAAGCAGAGCAATCGGTGTTCTGCTGCAAGAACTAGATCACAGCACAACACCGACCACCACGTTTAGTAAAGAATTAGGATAAATATAACTATCAAGAAGCAAGTAAGTAAGCACGAAAACCCACCTGCTGCATGACTCGGTGGAAGGACCGTACCAAGTTAGGGGATGGCTATCAGGTCGCCCTTTAGCACGTCATCTCGTCCTTATCCATAAGTCGTCTTTTATTACATGCATGGGGAGATATGCAGATTTTTTTATGGAAACTAACACGGTTGGCTGCATCACCTACAATCCGTGATGTCAGCCCATAACACCGGGTGAACTAGGTGCCATGTCAGTGCTTCCCTTCGATCGACAATAAAATACAAAGATTAGATTAAAAGTTAAATAGATAGGTAGTGTATTATAATATATAATATTTTCCTATATCAATGCAGAAACGACAGCCGAAAATAAAATTTGTCAAAGTCAAAGTCAAAGTCAAATAATTTATTTCCAATGGAGTAGTTTCGTACAATTTTACAATTTCTTATAAAATTATTCTACTATAGGAAAAGTCAAAAATAATAAAATTATTAATAATACAAATAAAATTAATATAACAAAAACGTCAAAACACAAAATAAATTATCATATTAAAAAAAATTCAAATAAATTTTAATCTAACCTAGCCTATTATAAATTCCCAGTAGTCAAAAAACAAAATCAGATTTAGTACAAAAGTACAGTCAAAATATACATATGTCAAACATATTCCCAATTAAATTTATTTAACACGCTGAATATAAAAAAAATGTCAAAACACAGAATAAATTATCATAATAAAAAATGTTCAAATAAAATTTAACCTAACCTCGTCGAAGGTAGTAAATTATTATTTGGAGAGTTGAGGCCAAAACTCACAAATATTAATGGAAGCTTAATTGCATCTGGTCTTCTTACTAACATTACTAATAGAAATATTTTTTTAGATTCCGTATCCCGTACGGAAGCCTAATTACTAAGCCTACAAAGTCTACGACCGAAGGGAAGGCTGACGTGGCACCAAGTTCACCCGGTGTTATGGGCTGACATCACGGATGTTGTAGGTGATGAAGCCAACCGTGTCAGCATCAATAAAAAAAAAAATCACTGAGTTTTTTGTGGCACACCAAAGGATGGCTTTAAGTGTGTATTGAGTGCATTTCTTTGTGTGTTAAATAAGTAAATATAAATAAGTATTATAATTTTGATCTCAGTTAATTTTAAGTACCGTGTGGGGCCGGTACTTTAAAAGAGTACCGTGTGGGGCCGGTACTTTAAAAGAGTACCGTGTGGGGCCGGTACTTTAAAAGAGTACCGTGTGGGGCCGGTACTTTAAAAGAGTACCGTGTGGGGCCGGTACTTTAAAAGAGTACCGTGTGGGGCCGGTACTTTAAAAGAGTACCGTGTGGGGCCGGTACTTTAAAAGAGTACCGTGTGGGGCCGGTACTTTAAAAGAGTACCGTGTGGGGCCGGTACTTTAAAAGAGTACCGTGTGGGGCCGGTACTTTAAAAGAGTACCGTGTGGGGCCGGTACTTTAAAAGAGTACCGTGTGGGGCCGGTACTTTAAAAGAGTACCGTGTGGGGCCGGTACTTTAAAAGAGTACCGTGTGGGGCCGGTACTTTAAAAGAGTACCGTGTGGGGCCGGTACTTTAAAAGAGTACCGTGTGGGGCCGGTACTTTAAAAGAGTACCGTGTGGGGCCGGTACTTTAAAAGAGTACCGTGTGGGGCCGGTACTTTAAAAGAATAGCCCCACTGCATCTCCCCCCATGCATGTCGTAAAAGGCGACTAAGGGATAAGGACAAGATGCCGTGCTAAAGGGCGACAGGCTCGCCACCTCTCACCTTGGCACGGTACTTCCACCGACTCATGCAGCAGGTGGGTCTTCGTGCCTTACTTGCTTCTTGATCGATTGAATCTTGTTCGAATACTTTGCGAAACGTGGTGGTCGGTGTTGTGCTGTAATTTACCAGAGTTCTTGCAGCACAACACCGATTACTCTGCTTACCCCGATTGTCGGGATTCAGCGTGTGTGATATGTATGTATGTATGTACAAAGTCTGTCTGTCCGTCTGTCTGTCTCTCCGTCCGTCCGTCCGATGGCTGTATCTTTGGAACCGTAATAACTAGCCGGTTGATATTTTCATGTGTGTTATTTTGACGATATAACAACAAATAATAAAACAATAAGAAAGTGAAAAATTAAGGGGGTCCTCATACAGGAAACGTGTTTTTTTATATCTTATTTTTGTGGTGTGGAAACTTCGATGCGCGATTCACTCGCACTTGGTCAGTTTTTTTTTTATAGAAATCGCGAGATGCGGCGCCTAGACACCCATAAGGTGTTTAATGGCGCGCATGGACTATCGGCCCCATGCGGGGTTTGCGAATGCCATGCCGGCCTGACAGGTGCATATTCACGCCCGCGGAGCCGAGACTGTACTTGGGGGGAAATATATGGGCAGGGAGAGCGTTCCAGAGTTTCCAGTTCTGTGCAAAAGGCTATGTTCAGCCCCCGCCCCCTCTCCGCCCGAAACTCGGAAAGCAATAACAACCAGAAAACAAAACACATTCGTTCTAAACCCGCCGCAAAATTTTAATCGAGTTTCATTTTTATCCGTCGCCCGATCGGAACGTGAAAGCCTATAATTAATCTCAATTTAAGATAAACACGCTCCCGGCGACATTTTCCCAAGCCCCCTCCCCCGTTAGTGTCGCGTCGCACCTTTTAATCTCCTTTGGCATCGAGATAAATGCTGCTTAGAGGATGCGCTACTAAGAAAGTTAAAATAAATCAAGTTACTACCACTGTGGTATGAGGGAATGAAGCGGGGTGGCGCGGCTTAATACTTTATAGATAGCGCAAATTAAAGTTTAGTATGTACGCTATATTAAAAAAAAAAAAATTAAAAAAGCAATTGAAAAAAAACTGTATAAGGTTTATGCTGCATAATGATTTTTTTTTCTGTATAATGAATTTGTTTTTTTATAGATAGCGCGACATGTGGCATCGTTTCACCTACAAGTGTTGTTTTGTTTGTGTTGTTCTATTTTGTGCTGTTTGTCTATAGATGTATAATTTTACAGTTTGACATTTCACTTATATTAATTAATTTCATTGATTTATTAAATGGCATTAATGTTAAATCTTTAATCTTAACTATTAAATTTAAAAACTTTACTTCATTGTTTATTAATTATTTTTTAATTAATTATAATGCATTTTTCATGATATTGTAAGCTTCAGTAAGTGTAATGAATGATAGATAATGTGTACAGAAAAACGGAAAATTATTGTATTATGTATGTTGTATGCGCCGTATGTGTAGAATATAGGAATTGTAATAAGATCGTCATACCTGTGTAATACGGTGTTACCGACGTATTTGAAATAAATAAAGAAAAAAAAATGTTAATGTTGTGTGTTCTTAATGGCGAAATAAATATATGCATATTTTTTTATGTAATCCGGTATGGGTGGCTGAGTCGGAGGGGCCGAAGCACATGCTCCAACCAGCCAATATGACCTCCGAGGAGGTAGGGGCCATACCGGAGACTTCCCTGGATTGCTGGCTATACTCTAGGCTAGAGGAGAACACAACCGACGCTGCTATGCGGCCATCTTACATCCAGTACGGTGGTACCAACCTAGTCGGCTACAATTAGAGCCTACCACTTAGTAAGGGGCAAGGGAAGGAACCTACAGTTTACACCGGTTTCGAACGGTGAAGCAGCAGGTGCAGATATGCACGTAAATTTTTTTTCGTCAGAAAAAACTTATTAGTACGTGCATATGAATCTGAAAGGGGCGGCAGAGTGTGAAGCGGCCGGTGCGCGCGGAACGCGCTTGTAGCGAGCGACGCGTGAGGTCTCGTCGCCACGGCGGCTCGCGATCGACTAACTCAGTTGCGGCTGGATGGCTTTAACTCGGCGGAACATGACACGTTGTCCGAGTGCACTCTCTAATAAAAAGTACATATATTTCGATGTTCATTGGTCGAATAATTGAATAGCGCCGCGGAGAGTAAACTTGCAATTTTCGGAGCGATCTGCGAGCTCCAACAAATCGGCGCGCGGCCATCAAATGCAATTACGTACCTCCGGCGCTGCAACGTGCAGAAAAATGCTTGCCATCAATTCTCGCCGAGACGCGGGCTGTGCCAGTTCCAAGTTCGATGCTTGGTTGCGCTCTTGTGACCACCTATGGCACCTACCACCTATAGACTATGGGCGGTGTTATTATGTGGCTAGTCACTAAATACTTTAAAAATATGTATGGAAAAAAAAAATACCCTGCTTCTTGTCGGTAAAGTTTCTTGTCGGTTCTACTTTGTGGGTGTAATCGAACCGGATAGAACAAATTGTGACAAGGCCGAGCGCAGTCTAACTGCCATATGAATGATCAATAAACAATAAAATACAATACAATACCGGGCAGTAAAGTAAAATATTTTCTTTTTATGGAAACTTACACGGTTGGCTACATCGCCAAAAATTTTTTTGTAATGGAAACTGACACGGTTGGCTACTGCACCTACAACATCCGTGATGTCAGCCTATAAAACCGGGTGAACTAGGTGCCATGTCAGTGCTTCCCTTCATTTCATGTCGGCTACACTGAACTGGACGGAAAATACGAACTTTTTACATAGCCGTTTCGACCGACGACGTTTCATTCAGTGCGATGGTACCCACTCGGGCAGGAGCAGCGCACCCAAACGCTACGTTAGGTATTTATATAGACAATATTTCAGTGTAGATATTATATTTTTTTTTTTATTTTTTTTTATTTGGAAAACCCAACAGCTCTGTGATTAATTTTACAATGATGTATTTACTAATAAACTACAGCCAATAATAGGTTTCCCTATATAAATAGTTTTTAAAAATTAGTAAAGAAGTGAATGTATGTAGGTACTTGAAGGAAGTGTAAAGGAGTGTACTTGAAGGGTGAGGGTGTGTGTGTGTACCACAGAGCATCGCGGTAGGTATTTGATGCTCTGTGGTGTGTACATACATAAATATTATATATACATATTATATACTGTATTAGGGAATGTCTACAATCGTTTTATTTATTTTAATTATAAACAAATTTCTTGAATTTTGAAATGGATAAATATCGCTGATACTAATATATCACTAAAAAAATTTAATAATTTAGTCTAAGGAGAGTATTGCACCTATTTATTATTTTAATCGATTGACTAAGTAATTTGACAAATCTATTGATGCTACCTATTTTTTTTTATTGACATACCTAATTGTATTTTTTTTTAACCTTTGACAATTCTATTGATGCGAAGTATTTTAATGTTTTATTTTAATTTTGCTCTAGTTTTAATTGCCTTTTCATGCACTAAATTGTATTTTTTTCTTTGTATTTTTTATAACTTTTTAGGTGTGTGTGTTATTGCTTAGTGTAAAATTATTAGTCCCTTGCCATGGCTTGACCCAGAAAGTTACAATTTGTAAATTTGTTTAAATGAAATGTGACGAACTCAAGTGTACCGACATGGTACTCTAAGACTGAAATGAATAAATGAAAATGAAAATTGCAACACTTGGAATTTACCTACTGCACTATTCACCCATTCTCCCATCGCCTTCTCTCTAAGGGCCAACGCCCTACACAGAACTTTACACCTTGAGTCTAAACCCACAACGTCTCTTTTGCAGTGAGTGGTATGCGATAGTTTTGATTCGACACTTCGAACGATTCGGGTTAAAAATGAGACGTACAAATCAAATCTGTTGAAAAACTCTAAAAACACTTTCGACGAACGTGCGAAATATAATTTTAAACCACGGTGTTAGAGTTTAAAATTGCTACGTTCCTTTAAAGGCGGCGAGGACCTCGCACGGTGTTCGTTTTTCAAAATGAAGTGGACATAATATCGTTGAATGGAAGGACGCCTGCGTAATGTCGATGTGAAGCAAATGTATCGGTTTCGTTTTTGTTGCCTCTTTCATTTGATTTGGGCGAAGTCGAAGGCCTTTTGTGGATAAAAAGTTGAATGTTTCAAGTCCTCCGCCCCTCCGTGCCGCGAAAGGCTTATTCTTTTTTCAATTGTTACGGGAAAAAGGTTCGAGTTTCGATAAATGAGCGGCAATTTTTTTAATGGTGCAAAGTGAGGCGGTGTTGGGCGTTCTTTCGTCGTTTTTCCCTTAAATTTCTTTTATACAAATAATGTACACATTACAGTTTCTTACAAGGCAGAGGGCGGACTTATCCATAGTGCATTTGATATTAATTGCTTCTTGGTATCAGACTTGGACATAACACACTTTTTTAGACGGAGAGTCTTATTGAAAACCTCCTACGCTAATCTAAGTAGGTAATTAAACGTGATTTGTATTGTTTATTAAGTATTATTTATTTATACTTAGATGCATGCGTAGCTCAGTGGTTAGAGCAGTAAACATGTAATCCAAAGGTCGTTGGTTCGAGTTTCTTTTTTTGTCAGGATTATCCACACAGAATCTTTTATACAGGCTGTTCGGCACATCGACCGACACATTTTTTTTGGAGGTGATTGGGGTCATTTGCAAGGTTTGGTAAATGTTATTGGATTTTACGATGTATCCTTGTTCTAGAAAAAATATCCTTTAAAAATATGACGGAATCTTTATTTCTTAATTCACAAAAAGAACCGACACGCATACAATTAATCAGTTATGTATATAAAAAAAACGGCCAAGTGCGAGTTGAACTCGCGCACCGATGGCTCTACTTTTTCTTATTTTTAATTTACTGTTATATCGGCCATAATAAATAACACATATTAACGAAAATTTCAACGGGCTACCTATTACGGTTCAAGAGATACAGCCCTCGGACAGGCGGACAGACAGACAGACAGACAGACTGGTACAGGCTGTTTTCTGTTTCTCTTGCAACCTTTCTGTTATACTTTCCAACGCTTCAATCAATGTTTCTACATAAACACAAGTATGTAAATTAATATATTACTGCAGCAGCTACTCGTAATACATTTTACCTTCCACAATTACTGTCAAACAAAACTAATAAGGTAAATAAATCGACGCAATCTCGCGGTGTAGTAGGTACCTCATTTGAACGTCACCTGCTATGTGAGTTATCTCGCATAGTCATCCGAGCGTAGTTTGACGTTTGCTGAATTATTACCGCCATCTAGGGACGCGCCCTTAACCGGCCTTAGTGTGACTTTCTTGCTAGGGTTATCCTTAATGTACATTTCCATTCTACCTTTGATGTAACGTGGTGTCATTTTAACAAAACCAAGTGCGAGTCGGAATAGCGAATTTTATTGAGCGCGACATAAATGGTGCGGACAACGTACAACGGACCGTCTTTAGGTCTCAGTGCGGAGAATGGCCCTCCCGCCTTCCCATGAGGCTGGGCAGCAAACAACAACAACAACATAATTATGGCACCGAGCCACCTATAAGGTGTAACGACGCCCATGGACATTTGGGGTTGCGAATGTCATGCCGGCCTGATAGGTTTTTTTTTTGACGTGATAACGTCACGTCTTATAAATTGATGAACACCGGCTGCACGCACGAAAAAGTGTCACGTGCCATCTGAGCCTGTGTGTGCAAGCGAGAGCGCGTAACAAGCGATAGAGAGGCATAATCGGCCCAAGCGTCGGCTTGTACACTTACCACTTTATGACGTTATCACGTAAAACTATCGTCCGTAAACCGACTTTACAGACAAAAAATTTTTTTTATGTAGTCCGGTATGGTAGTTGGAGGGGATAAAGTGCATGATCCGACCAGCCAATATCACCTCCGAGAAGGTAGGTGCCATACCGGAGACTTCCCTGGATTACTGGCTATACTGGACTAGAGGAGAACACAACCGAGGCTGCTATGCGGCCATCTTGTGCCGCCCATTCACGCACCTCTTGAAGGATCCGAGACTGTACTTCGGGGGAAATATATGGTTTTCGTACCACAAAAAAGCGTAGCATCTTGTATGGGGGACTACCGCTTAATTTTTTACTTTTTATATTTTTTATGAAATTAGTTTTAAATTTTTATTTTATTAAAAAATTACATTTGTAAAAACTCTGTAATTGACAGCACCTCTCCACCACCTTGGTAGCTTAGTTAGAGAAAACAAAATAATTCAACGTTGTGTAATATTTTGATAAAAACCGGCCGAGTGCGACTCGAACTCGCACACCGAGGGTTCCGTATCGCTATGTCATGGTCAGCGCTGCTTCATACTGTTTTCGGTAGATGGCGCCTGGACTTTTTAGTTTCTTGTATTCTTTACTTTTTCTTATTTTTGTTATTTGTTGTTATATCGGCCATAATAACACATGTTCTGTGAAAATTTCAACGGGCTACCTATTACGGTTCAAAAGATACAGTCCTCTGACAGACGGACAGACAGACGGCGTAGGCTTAGTAATTGGGTCCCGTACGACTGATACGGAACCTTAAAAATTAAATCAAGAATTAACCAAAGAGTTTTTGGAATTAACAAACTCTACACTATTAAAACAACAAATTGGCATAAATTGAGCAAAACATTATTTAAATATATTTGTGTTTGTTCATTATTAACACCAAAGCCCAGTCTCTTTTATTACTTGCACGTTATTTTCAACATTGTCAGTATTTCTAAACGCTCCGTAACATGCCCCCTCCACCCTCCCCGCCCCTTCTAACCACTCACCTCCTTCACCTCACCTCTCCAGACACATAAATTTACTACATAATTTGTATCTAGCGACAGTTCCCCCACCCCCCTAGCGCACAAGTTTTGTGTGCGGAGTGCAGGAGTAGTGGAAATTTGTGAATTTACCTAATTTTTAGGGTTCCGTATCCGTTGTACGTGACCCTACGCTGTCTGTCTGTCTGTCCGAGGGCTGTATCTCTTGAACCGTAATAAGTAGCCCGTTGAAATTTTTACAGAAAATTTCAACGGTTAGCTTGTGAAAATAATGTGTTGTATCCAACGAATTAAAAAGTGGCATGTGTGTAAAAAGTAGAATGTCAGTGTGTGACAAAGTAGAATGTCAGTGTGTGTAAAAGTAGAATGTCAGTGTGTGTAAAAGTAGAATGTCAGTGTATGTAAAAGTAGATGGTCAGTGTGTGTAAAAGTAGAATGTCAGTGTGTGTAAAAGTAGAATGTCAGTGTGTGTAAAAGTAGAATGTCAGTGTGTGTAAAAGTAGAATGTCAGTGTGTGTAAAAGTAGAATGTCAGTGTGTGTAAAAGTAGAATGTCAGTGTGTGTAAAAGTAGAATGTCAGTGTGTGTAAAAAGTAGAATGTCGTTGGTTGTATCATGTACTCGTATTTATAAATAAATAAATAATACTTCTTTATTTCGGTCAAATATTGTCCATAACTATTTTATGTACTTTGCTTAAATGGTCGATTTTTTTGCTGTAATTTACATGTAAATAAAGGTGTGTGATAAAAAAGAGACTACTTCTAACATGACCAGGTAGTAAAAATCCACGACCACATTCAGTAAATTAAAATATAAAAAACATCCTCATGTGAGACGAGATAGAGTTCAAAGCCGAGCGAAGGTCGAAGATGAGGGCGGTAAGAGGTTATAATGTCGCGACTTACACCCGAGTGATGGCATCGAAAGCTCACATTTTTGGCGGGCGTACTGGATAGAGCTCTGTGAGGCCGAAGGTCGAGCCGTGAACCGAACATTTCAGTTGGAATGAAGGTTCATAGAAAACAATAGCGTGAACAGATAAGTTTTTCTATAACATATTTTTTATGGAAGCCTAGAATTGACATCAGGCCTTATATTAAATGAAAATATAGTTGATTGTACACCGTTAAATAAAAGGGTCACAAAAGGTCAATTTAATGCCTTGCTGCATTCGTTACGAACTAACCTTTGTGATGTGGATAACGCGTAGGGAGAGTGGACAGTAGTGTGAAATATAAATGCATAACTTACATGGACAAATTTTACTTAGATACATACAACCAATATAGATCCTTACATATACTTAATTATACATAAATAATAAGAAAAATCAATAAATAAAATGTTTATAATGTCAGGGTTTTTATTTAATTGTTCAGCCCATTGAACCTTGTTACATTGGAACTAAATCTTATTAAATCTTATTCCAGTCAGACTTCGGGGCCGTGCCAATTTCCCTTTGACAATACCAACTGTACAAACATACATAGCGTCACGCCTGTTTCCCGGTGGGGTAGGCAGAGGACAACGGATCTCCACGTGCCACGATCCTGACACACCTCACCCCCCTCATCCACTCTCATGATGTTCTTCATGCAAGCTCGTCGGTTACGGGTACTACGCACTTGACCCTTTTTGAACACACGCCCGATCTGGATCGGTACGCGCGTCTCTTCCACTCACATTCGCTCCATAAATTTCTTTCCTTAGTCTTCAATCATCCATTCTTCCAACATGACCAAACCACCGAAGCATTCCTTTTATTTTTTTGGAAACTGACACGGTTGGCTACTTCACCTACAACATCCGTGATGTCAGCCCATAACACCGGGTGAAATTGGTGCCACGTCAGTGCTTCCCTTCGGTCGTGCCGACTACACTGAACTGGACGGAAAACACAAACTATTTACATAGCCGTTTCGACCGACCTTTCATTCAGTGCGGTGGTATCAACCCGGGCGGGTTAAACGTAATTTCTCAATCCTTGTCACTATATCTTCTTTCAGACCACAGCGCTCTCGCACTACACTATTACTCAATCTATCTTGACAAATGTGTTGAGCGCTAGTACCATAGTTCAAACAGATTTTCAGGTTCTCATTTTACTATGCTACTACGCACTAGGTTTAGATCTCACTTTATCTACTCACTATGTATGCGCTAACTATCCGAATAGTTATTTTATTACAAGGTCGCTAGGAATGCCACTCGGCGCGTAGAACACTGGGGTGAGAACTGCGCACGAAGGAGACATCATAGAGACGTTGTTGCTGGTTTTAATTTCTAGTAAAACATGAAATGAAATGAAAATATACTTTACTAGATTTTGCCCGCGGCTTCGCTCGCATAGCCTATACGTCCATCCTGAAGGTACATTCTAAATATTGGTAAAATATATTTTGTGAGTATTTTCGGAGATTACCTCTTACGTATAAACTTACAAACTTTACCTCTTTATAATATTAGTGTACATTGTACCCATTCTATAAAAGTGTCATTAAAGGTGAGTTTAATGCCTTCCGGCATTCTTTACGAACTAACCTTTGGGATGTGGAAAACACGTAGGTGCGGACAATGCAGTACTAAAGAGTGGATAGTAGTAATGAAATATAAATACACAACTTACCTAACAAACCTAACCTAACTCAAGCCAAAGGTTGGCTGGAGGAGAACGCCTACAGTTTTAAGCTGTAACGTTTGTACAAAACAAAATTCAAGTGCAATAAATATATTTTGATTTGATTTGAAATTGTACAAAGATACATACAACCAATATACATCCTTACTTATGCATAATTACATATAGAAAAATAAATATTGTAATGTACTATACTTACATCAACTCTTATATACTATACATATAATACATACTTATATACTTTACATGTATTTCAACTGGATTGAAGATGCAAAGGCATGGATGAGTATTTATATTAATTTTACCTACTCGTTGTCATGTGGTATCACAAAATATGTGTCGCCGATGATGCGGAGAGTCTACCAATCGCGCACCATTTAACTCCACGAGCGCCGCGGCGCCGGTTCGCCATCACTCCGCGTATGCGACTTGTGCAGGCACGCGCACTTCAATGATGCACACCAATTGGTGGCGACGCATTCAATTTGTTTATACCAACTCCTCTGTACTATGTTCTCCTTGGACGCGCGGCGCCACCGCTCGAGGACTCGCGTGTTTACAAAACACGCTGTTATGATTAATTACCTACGCTCGGTATCTCCTGTTAAATTGGCCGTACCTACTTCGCAAGAGCACCCTGCGTTACGTGAGACAACTCTGGTGACTATAATTATATAAACGGTACAAGTTTATCAAATGTGAGCGGAAGAGTCGGGAAGGGTCGCCCTAGACGCACGTACCTGGACCAGATCGGGCATGTGCTCAAGAAGGATTAAGTGCGTAGTACCCGTAACCGACGAGCATGCAGGTGTGTCAGGATCGTGGTACGTGGAATCTGTTGTCTCTGCCTACCCCACCGGGAAACAGGCGTTACGCTATGTATGTATATAATGTAGTTTATCAAATATTCATGTGGTCTTATGAAAGCCATAGCCGATTTTTCATAAATTTAATACATAAGTATATTCAAACTTATTTTGGAAATTAATTTTGACTTTTTAAGGGTCGTGAGTTTTTTAAATTTGTAAGTTAACTTTTATTTCAAGCTTTAAAAAAAACGCATGCAAATCGGTCCACTTTTTACATCCCACGTAGTCACAGAATTCACGGCACTAACGCGATGTCACACTGCCAACTTAAAAGGGGCCTGTCTTTTAAAAATCATTTCCAATGATAAAAAAACAGCATCTAAATCGGCCCCTCTGTTTGGGAGCTACGATGCCACAGACAGACACACCCATACACACACGTTAAACTTATGACACCCCTCTTTTTTCGTCAGAGGTTAAATACACACACACGTTAAACTTATGACACCCTTCTTTTTTCGTCAGAGGTTAAATACACACACACGTTAAACTTATGACACCCCTCTTTTTTCGTCAGAGGTTAAATACACACACACGTTAAACTTATAACACCCCTCTTTTTTCGTCAGAGGTTAAATACACACACACGTTAAACTTATAACACCCCTCTTTTTTCGTCAGAGGTTAACTACACACACACGTTAAACTTATGACACCCCTCTTTTTTCGTCAGAGGTTAAATACACACACACGTTAAACTTATGACACCCCTCTTTTTTTGTCAGAGGTTAAATACACACACACGTTAAACTTATGACACCCCTCTTTTTTCGTCAGAGGTTAAATACAAACACACGTTAAACTTATAACACCCCTCTTTTTTCGTCGGGGGTTAAAAATAATCATATTTGACATATTTTAGAGCCAGGTAGATATATAGTTTATCTGGTGAAGAAACCAAACATCTTCGCTTGAAATAGTTGCTAAAAAACCTTGTAAATGGGTCAAATAAATAAAACCTAATTCCGCCAACGTGGAATGTTTAATTTTTGTGTAGGGCTATGCCGACTTTTTTTCATATGTTGTAACGTGCGTTTTTCTTTTGATGAATTTATCAGTAAAGGTGTCAAGAACAATAATCTAAACAAATTAATTCAGAAAACCCCTCGTTCATACCAAAGTATAATAATGATGTATGAGTACAAATTCGTCACGCGATTTACGAATACTATACGTACGTACTCACGGTCACGAAGGGAAGCCGAAAATTAAACTGTCATGTCAAACCGGAGAGCCGGCCGCAGTCGAATATCGTCGAAACAAAGGACCAAACGAAACAGCATATTATCGATTTTCTAGTTTACACAAAGTGTGTCTCAAAACCGACTTTCATTTTGAATTTGGAATAATTTTAGTTGTACATGTGCAAGGTGCTTCTTTATTTATGTCAAAAATTTCGGGAGGGTTACATACGCACTCTAATAAACACTTTACGTAAGAAAATAACATAATTATGTTTATAGGAGCATTTTTTCTCCTAACAAAAAAATAAAATCAATTAAGTAGCTGTAAAAACCAATCATAGTAACCTTGTGACTTACTTACAACAAACAGCTGTTCTGCGTTTGAACATAGTACGGTCATTGACCCCCTACAATGAAAGTTACCTACTGTTACACACAGGTTAATGTTTAGGTAGCAAACATGTTTTGTAAGATTTCTCGAAAAGTAATGCTAAAAACATATAGTTTTTTTTGCGTAACGTGTTTATTTAAGTGTCTGTCTATGTAACCCTCCCGAAATTTTTGACATAAATAACGAAGCACCTCATATATTTTTTTTATGGAAACAGACACGGTTGGCTACATAACCTACAACATCCGTGATGTCAGCCCATAACACCGGGCGAACTAGGTGCCATGTCAGTGCTTCATTTCATGTCGGCCACACTCGTCGCCGTTTAGCAAAGTATTCGTTGCAGTGTATGTTAAGTTTTTTTATTGCTCCCGAACTGGGTGGCTGTGCTGGAGGTCGAAGCCTCAGGCGAAGCCATTTACCATCATTTACATCCCCGAGAAAGTGCCAGGTCAGTCCGCGGCTTGAAGGCGGACTAATGTGGCTAGGTTCTATAAATATACTTATATAATGTCGGTGCCTCTCTGAGCGTGGTTTTGCGAGGAATGGTGATATTGACTGACTATAAAATGAAAAAAAAAGCTAAATAAATTACTTAATTTCCATATTTAAAAAAAAAAAAAATTTTATTTCAGGATAGGTTTGAGAAACTTCAGGAATAGAAAGTACTCATTATTGGAAGAAAAAATCCTTAACACTCAAATCGAAATTTCGTTTTTTTTTTCTCACAATAAAATGACCGAATATGGGAAAAAGTTTTCAGATCTTTTCGTCTTCAAATATGGACCCCTAAACCCTATCCTGAAACACCCTGTATATTAGTAAATACCCGCCGCGCAGCTCTGAGGTTTTATATTTTATTTACTTACCGGTCCCCTGACTCCTTTAAGTAAGTAAACGGAAATTATTTTTTACGTTTTAAGGGTCGGGGTTTTTTAAATTTGTAATTTAACTTTTACTTCAAGCTTTTAAAAAAAAACCGCATGCAAATCGGTAAGATAATAAATGATTGCTTAGTTACTTGATTAATTGATTACAAACATAGCTAAGAACCATCCCGATTAAACCAGCTTTCTAATAGAAAAACCGCATCTAAAACGGTCCATCCGTTTGGGAGCTACGATGCCAAAGACACACCCACACACACACACACACACAAACACGTTAAACTTATATAACACCCCTCTTTTTGTGTCGGGAGTTAAAATTAGATGAACGCTCATGAACGCACGCACTCAATTTGTCATATACCTAAAAAGATATATTATGTACTAGCGTACTAGATAAATCACTCGGCCAACTAACATGTTCCACCGAGTTGCGGTTCACGATCCTCAAGTCTCTTAGTCGAGCGCGAGAGGCCGCAGCGCGCAGTCTCCCTACCCCTTGCCTCTCTCCCGCATGCTTCCCGCACCGCGCGCGCTCCCCTCTTTCGCTCGACTCTGCGCTCTGCCTCCCCGCTACCTTACCCCATACCTCAGCCGCTGGGATACCGCTACTCTGTATATTTCTTTGGAGCGATAACTCTATATAATATTTCCTCAAAGTATACCTATCTAATCATAAATATTTCTTCTGAAAGTTTCTTCGAGTTGCGTACACGATCAACGACCACACACAGCCAGTTCGTATAGTTGTACGACCCCGAGGTGACCTTCCGAGCCCGCAACAAACTTTGCTTATTTACCGCGGGGCAAACATTCTTACCCCTTTATTAGACATATTTTAATTAACCCGACCGCATCTACGTAATGAGAGGGCGCCACATTCGTCGCGATCAGTAAAAATGTGTTGTCTGTCCGCATTAGCTAAATGGGCCACTGTGTAGGCGGCTTTCCTTTTATGTTGAATTTGATCCTATGTGAGTGAGGTGATGTGATTTTGAAGCGAGTACTAAACGGGTTTCGTTATTTTTCTTGAAACTGAAATAAAGAAAAAAATTTAATAATAATGATTTATTGATAAAAAAGTTTATTTTCTCCTATAAATATATCTAACCAAATAAAAATAACAACAACAAAAAGCGTGAAAGATAAACAAGTAAACAACTCATCATTTTGTCTAATTTAATTTGCATATTTTTTGACAAATGGTATGTTATAAAATTATACTAAATTGACAAGTAAATGAACGCTCATGAACGCACGCACATGTCATATTTCTAATCATAAATATTTCTTCTGAAAGCCGAAGTCTAGTCTTTCTTCGAGTTGCGTACATGATCAACGACCACACACATCCCGTTCGTATAGTTGTACGACCCCGACGTGACCTTCCGAGCCCGCAACAAACTTTGCTTATTTACCGCGGGGCAAACATTCCTACCCCTTTATTAGACATATTTTAATTAACCCGACCGCATCTACATAATGAGACAGCGGCACATTCGTCGCGAAACTCTAGATGGCGCGAATGTGTTGTCTGTCCGCATTAGCTAAATGTGCCACTGTGCAGGCGGCTTTCCTTTGTATGTTGAATTTGATGCTATGTGAGTGAGGTGAGGTGATTTTGAAGCGAGTGCTAAGCTGGGGTGGGTTTAGTTATTTTTCTTGAAATTTAAATAAAGAAAAAAAATTTCAATAATAATGATTTATTGATAAAAAATTTTTATTTTCGCCTACTATATAAACATAATATCTAAATCTTAGATTATTGATAGGTCTCCGCGCGCTCCGACTAGATACCGCCGGTGTACGTGCAAAATGCGGCAACAGATACTACGCCGAAGTAGGCGTGAGACCTATCAATAATCTAAGATCTAAACAAATAAAAAATAACAACAACAAAAAAAAAAGCTTGAAAGAGAAACAAGTAAACAACTTATCATTTTGCTGGTACTAAAACCAGCTATGTAATAAAAAAAAACCGCATCCAAATCGGTCCATCCGTTTGGGAGCTACGATGCCACAGAAAGACACACACATACACACATACACACACGTTAAACTTATAACATCCCTCCGTTTGCGTCGGTGAAATTAGGTAAAATAATGGGGTAGACGGGTGCTCGAATGGAGGCCACGTACAAGCAAACGTAGCGTGGGACGCCGCCCGGCTAGGTGGACAGATGATCTAAAAAAGGTAGCCGGGAGTGGATGGATGAGAAGAGCGGAAGACCGCGTGTGGTGGTGTGCCTTGGGAGAGGCCTATGCCCAGCAGCGGACCGATACAGGCTGATGATGATGATTGAATTAAAATCCAAACTGCCATTAGGCTCTTCTCACAAGTCCTCGATGGTTCCGATATTCTGATTGCTCTCAAAATCACCCCTTAATAAAATCCATCAATCTTTGTACCTATTTATTTACCTCTGGCCTCGCGGGGCGGGGCGGGGCGCTTCGGGGGCACTCGGGGTTCAGTCAGGGCGCTGTATACTTGTATAATCCGGGTAGTTTTTACAGCAATCCTATTAAGATGTACAGCGGAGGTCGGACGTGCGTGATTGATGTCCTTCACACATTCATGTCGGCCTTCTTACGTAGGGTAGAGAGGAGCGACGTGGATATTTTTGAGTCGACCATGCTTTATAGGATTCCGTGTGTCTCAAAAGGGGAAAATACGGAACCCTTATACGATCACTCTTGTGACTGTCTGTCTAAAACTCGATGTTCTTTAGATAAGACTTTTTTTATAGTAAGCGCGACATATGGCGCCTAGCCACCCAAAAAGAGGAGTGTTATAAGTTAAACGTGTGTGTATGTGCGTATGGGTGTGTCTGTCTGTGGCATCGTAGCTCCCAAACGGATGGACGGATTTGGATGTGGTTCTTTTATTAGATAGTTGGTTTAATCGGGATGGTTACAAGCTACTAGTATGTTTGTAATCAAGTAATTAAGTAATAAAAAAAATAATTATCATAAAAAGTGGACCGATTTGCACGCGTTAAATTACAAATAAAAAAAACCCCGATCCTTAAAAAGTCAAAAATAATTTCGGATTACTTACTTAAAGTAAATAAAATATAAAAACTCAGATATGCGCAGGTATTTACTTAGCGGTCCCCCAACTCCTTTCATAGTAAATAAACGGAAATTATTTTTGACTTTTTAAGGGTCGGGCGTTTTTCATATTTGTAATTTATTTACTGTTTAAAGTATCTGTGAAACAGCGCTTATATTTACTACGTAAGCAGACTCCGTTTTTCTATTCATTCCATTTTCTTTTTTTTTTCACTCTTCACTCCGGCAACTCGCCTCCGGTCTCCGCAGCCTCTCGATAACCATGAGCTCTTCAGGGAACTACTTAGTGTTGAAAGCATTTCTGAAAAAATCTGCCTAGCTCGCCGCCAGTCCGGAGCCTGTAATTCAGTTTCTCGACTCTTTATAAGGGCAGGCCATAGATATTAATATCATAGAAGCGTCATCAGTGTAGCCGACACGACCAACGGGAAGTAGTGACACGGAACCTAATTCCCGCAGGAGCAAGATATCATGAACATCACGGTGGTAGGTAATGCAACCAAAATTAATTCCATAAAAAAACTGTTTTAAAAACATTATGCGCTGGAACGTAAATAAAAAGACGGGGTTGTGTAGAAGAACTAGATAAAAAGACTGGATGGTTTTGAGGAACCTAAATAAAAACACGGGGTTGTGTGGAGGACCCTAAATTAAAAGACGGGGTTATGTGAAAGAAATAAAATAAAAAGACGGGATGGTGTGGAGGACTTTAAATAAAAAGACGGGGTTGTGTGGAAGAACTAAATAAAAAGACTGGATGGTTTTGAGGAACATAAATAAAAACACGGGGTTGTGTGGAGGACCCTAAATTAAAAGACGGGGTTATGTGAAAGAAATTAAATAAAAAGACGGGATGGTGTGGAGGACCTTAAATAAAAAGACGGGGTTGTGTGGAAGAACTAAATAAAAATACCGGGTTATGTAGAGGACCTTAAATAAAAATACTGGGTTGTGTGGAGGACCTTAAATAAAAAGACGGGGTTGTGTGAAAGAAATTAAATAAAAAGACTGGGTTGTGTGGAGTAACTTAAATATAAAGACGGATGGGGTTGTGTGGAGGACTTTAAATGAAAAGACGAGGTTGTGTGGAATTTTATTAGGAATGATATTATTTTATGTGAGAGATTTTCATGCCACATGCCATGTCATTTTATGCCGTAGTTTAGTTATGGGAGGATGGATCTTCCAGGCTTTTACAATGTAAAGTGTAATTAATTTATTATGACAATTTCGAGGACAATTTAGTATGGTGGGACTTCGTGCTTACCGCCTGTTTGATAGTTATCTGTCCGAATACTTTGCTAAACGTGGCAGTCGGTGTTGTGCTTAGTAATTGCAGCACAACACCGATTACTCTGCTCACGCCGATTGTCGGGATACAGCGTGTGGTATGTATGTACGACTATGCCGGTTCCCGATATAAATTTCTATGGCGCAGGCATATTCGGATATTTCTGCGTAGATACAATTAGGCATTTGCGAATGAAGGTGCTTTGGCGCGTCGGCTCGCACTTGCTTGGGAGAGGTGGAAGAAAATTGGATTATTTTGGTTCCGTTTTTAGAGTTCGCAAAATGGTGATAGGAATTTTATAGCTCTTTTATTTGTAACTGGGTTTAGGTATTTGAGCTATTTTTTTAATGTAATCCGGTATGGGTGGCAGATTCGGAGGGGCCAAAGCATATGCTCCGACCTGCCAATATCACCTCTGAGAAGGTAGGTGCCATACAGGAGCCTTGCTGGATTGCTGGCTATGCTGGACTAGAGGAGAAAACAACCAAGGTGCTATCCGGCCATCTTACATCCAGTACGGTGGTACCAACCCAGTCGGCTATAATTTGAGCCCACCACCTGGTAAGGGGCAAGGAAAGGGACCTACAGTTTTACACCGGTTCCGAACGGTGAAGCAGCAGGTGTAGGTATGCAAGTAAATTTTTTCGTCAGAAAAAAAACTCATTGGTACACACACGCCGACCGGATTCGAACCTCGAACACTCGGCCACCCGCCGCTTAAAATTGTTCAGGGTTCAATAGCCAAATGGCAAAAACGACAAGGGCAGACGAATTTTCACACCAATATCAACTTCACCAGCATAACTACCGATACGTACGAACTCCGTCCTCCCGCACGTTTTGACACGTGGAGAATAGTGAATGTCGCAAAAACGGACACACGATTTGTGATCATAACCATAAAGGATATCGCAGAGTGGCGTCCGCAGCGCCAGCAGAAACCACTGAGTCCGGAATCGGAGATCCGTTCAGTCAGCAAGCTACTAGCTATTTTTCTCCTGACTGTACCAGTTTTCATGAACGGACAGTGAAAGAAAACGTGCCGGTTGGATCAGCACGTTAGCGCGTGTTCAAATTTCAGAAGGTTGACTGAAATAACTCACTTATTGTCAGTTTCGGTAGCTCAGTGGTGCGGTCGGTCGACTGTTGTTAAGCAACGCTGAGCGCGGTCAGTACTTGGATGGGTGACCACTCGACCGTTGGAGGCTGACCGTGGTTCGGTTTCCACGTTAAACTGGAGGTCCCTTCCCTTCTTACCTTACTAGGTGGTAGGGTTTATCCCGGCCGGGTTGGTACCACCGCACTAAGCGAAACGTTGGTCGAAACGGCTATGTAAATAGTTCGTGTTTTCCGTCCAGTTCAGTGTAGCCGGCACGACCGAAGGGAAACACTGACATAGCATCTAGTTCGCCCGGTGTTATGGGCTGACATCACGGATGTTGTAGGTGATGTAGCCAACCGTGTCAGTTTACATAAAATAAAAAACATCATCTATAGATGACTATAGGTTCGTATAGTTAGATCTGAACACGGATCTAAAGAGCCAGGTTCTGACGATATTTTGATACAGAATTAAAAGAATCTCACAAGTCCGTGCTACTCTGCTGCTTGGAAAGCAAGGATGGAAATTGAGATGGTTTGATTGAGCCTACGTTTGAGATTTTTGACGTGATAACGTCTTATAAATTGATGAACACCGGCTGCACGCACGAAAAAGTGTCACGTTCCATCTGAGCCTGTGTGCAAGCGAGAGCGCGTAACAAGCGATAGAGAGGCAAAATCGGCCCAAGCGGCAGTGTTGCCAAACGTAGGGTAATTGCCGTATCGTACGGTAATCGAGGCTAGAAATCGACAAATGTACGGCGCACGGCAGCGATAGGGGCCGGTAATACGGTAATTCTTATAGCTGAGTTCATTTATGACGTTATCACGTAAAACTATCGTCCGTAAACCGACTTTACAGACAACCAATTTTTTTATATCTGGTATGGGTGGCTGAGTCAGAGAGGCCAAAGCGCATGCTCCGACCAGCCAATATCAACTTTGAGAAGGTAGGTGCCATACCGGAGACTTCCCTTTAGATTGCTGGCTATACTGGACTAGAGGAGAACCCAGCTGAGGCTGCTGTGCGGCCGTTTATATCGAGTACGGTGGTACTAACCGAGTCGGGTACAATTTGATCCTAACACCTAGTAAGGGACAAGGGAAGGGACCTACAGTTTACGCCGATTCCGAACGGTAAAGCAGCAGGTGTATGCATGACGTACAAAAACTCATTGATACAGTTCCCACAAAACTGAAATACCGCTCGACCTAGCTGTGCAGTCAATGAATTTTAGGTCATCACTCGTAGATCATAGGGTAAAGATTTGCTTCACTGCACATGCACGATTCTATGTTCTACGGGACCACTTGCACCAAAGCTACGTTTAAATCGATAAAGACGCATTTAATTAAATGGAGTTTAAATCCATAACTTCCTACATACGAGTAATATCTCGTCTTGCGCCACGACCTATTAGTACTCATTTAACTAAACTCGGGTTTCTTTGTTCAAACATTCAGAGAGCAACACCAATCCATCTATTCATAGCGTCAACTTACTCTATCACCATGTACAAGAAAGAGATAGCAATATAGCAACATGCGCCCTCAATGTTCGCCGAGTTCGACGACTGTCCCATTTTATAAGGGCTCTGTCAATTCGGCTACGTAATGAACCACAATATTAATTACGCGACTGAATTAAATTTTAAAGGATTTCACCAGGATTTTCCCAGACACTAATAATGAACTTCTAAACTTAGTATCGCTTGGAGCTATCACGTAATTTAATTCGCTGATATAATCAAATAGAATCTACTCTGTACATTTACAATGGCGGCCGCCGAATGTGTTTTACTCTATAATATATTTTCCTCGACGTCGCGCAATCACACCCCAGCTTGCCAGCCTGATGGATAAAGCAGAAAGGGATACGGACATAGCACCTGGCGTGGCGCCTAGGCGTGGAACCCTAAAAGTGTTTTAGGGTTCCGTAACGCAAAAGAAAAAAAACGGAACCCTTATAGGATCACTCTCGTGTCTGTCTGTCCGTCTGTCACGGTTTATTTTCTCCGAATCGGATGGAAGAAAAAAACAGACAGACAGACACCCAGCCAGACAGACAGACAGACAGACAGACAGACGGACAACAAAGTGATCCAATAAGGGTTCCGTTTTTTCCTCCTTTGAGGTACGGAACCCTAAAAATGAATTTTGGCGCGCGCCGAAATAAAGTTACGGGCTTACTTACTTACTTCTTTAAATACGAATTTCACGCGAGCGAAGCCGCGGGCAAAAGCTAGTACATATGACCTATGTACTTTATGACCTATGGTCATATAGCAAACCAGTGATTCCTTGACTAATTTGAAGTCTAAAAGGCCCAGTAAAGTTTTGTCAGATATGCCTTAATTAAGGAGTTATTAATTAAATTAGTTTTCGCGCGCAAAATACTACAGTAGTGCGACCGACCCGACGCTCGCTACATTGCGACGTTGCCGCTACGCTCTGTGCATTGTCGACGCCCGCACATGTTCATCGGTCTATTCACACGGGAGCATTTCGTGAATGGAGTGTCTTTATTTAGTTTAGTATGGAAAAAAAAAGTTCACCGTAGAACAAAATGTCATCTAAGTTTTTTGCTCCAAATAGGCTCGGAGTACCTGGTTTCCTTTGTGACCTATGGTCATAAAACACTCTGTATACCCTAATTGATAGTCTTGCCAGCCTAACCTAATCGAGGTTGGATTAGGTTATTCAACTGATACAGATCGCTTGTTCCTTATTACAGTTTCAAGCAATGCTCGTACGAAATTGGCTATGCGCGCAATATTGCAAGATACTCGTATTTCAACCCAATCTAACGTTAACTAATGCTCACGTCTGTGATCGACGGATGCAGCCTATCCGAGCACGGGCGGATCTGCATAGGATCTTTCTTGAGGGGTTAGATGCTTTCCACTCAACCCTCCGTTAGATTCTGGGGTCGTCGGAACAGTTGAGATATCTTTCGATTTTCTGAAAATGCTGGCAAAACATTAGAAACGGTTTATTTTATAAGATTAGAAAATAGTATTAACAAAAGTACTGCGTGAGGCCCTTACTAGGCGGTAGGCTCAAATTGTAGCCGACTGGATTGGTACCATCATACTGGATGTAAGACGGCCGCATATCAGCCTCAGCTGGGTTCTCCTCTAGTTCAATATAGCCAGCAATCCAAAGGGAAGTCTCCGATATGGCACCTACCTTCTCGGAGTTGATATTGGCTGGTCGGAGCATGTGTTTTGGCCTCTCTGATTCAGCCACCCATACCAGATATAAAAAAAAGCTCAAGCGTAGACTCAATCAAACCATCTTAATTTCCATCCTTGCTTTCCAAGCAGCAGAGTAGCATGGACTTGTGAGATTCTTTTACTTCTGTATCAAAATGTCGTCAGAATCTGGTATAGATCAGTGTTCAGATCTAACTATACGAACCTAAATCATGTTTTTAATTTTATGGAAACTGAAACGGTTGGCTACATCACCTACAACATCCGTCATTTCAGTCCATAACACCGGGTGAACTAGGTCCCATGTCAGTACTTCCCTTCATTTCATGTCATCTACACTGAATTGGACGGAAAACACGAACTGTTTACATAGCCGTTTCGACCGATGACGTTTCATTCAGTGCGGATAAACCCGGCCGGTACAAAACCCTACCACCTAGTAAGGTAAGAAGGGAAGTGAACTACAGTTTAACGTGGAATCCGAACCACGGTCAGCCTCCAACGGTCGAGCGGTCACCCATCCAAGTACTGACCGCGTTCAGGTTCGCTTAACAACAGTCGACCGAAAGCACCACTGAGCTACCGAGGCTGGGGTTTGACACCTGAAAGACTACCTGGCTCCTTCCTGGCTCCTTTGGCTCCTTTCGTGAACACTCGGCTCGAAACGAAACGTAACAAAAACGACATGCACCACCTCAACATTAGGTTAGGGTTAATATGCGAAGAAAAGAAGATAACCCAGGTTATATTAACCCTGGTTATTTTTTTTTAAACCACCAATACATCACTCATACCACACTTTCCTTCGAGCCGAAGTCTGCCGAAACGGTGCCCGCGCACTAGGCAGCCATGGCTGTGCGGCCAGGCTGCCGCAGCCAGAAATATGAGCAGCCATTTAACAGCAGCCAGAGCAGGCAGCCAGTGCCACGTCAGTTGTGACGAAAAATCTGAGCAAGATGGACGTGGAGGATCTTATAATAGTTTGAATTCTCATCACACATTATATTTGTGATTTCTTCCCATTTTATTTTCATCAGATCACGATCACTGTAATCTTCAGAAGACATGTCCCGGATTGCGTTTCGGCTTTCGATTTCCATGATAAATTTCTACGTATCGAAAGTCATCGTGAAAATGCGAACGAATGTGTGGCTGCTTCGACAAGTGCGCGGCGACTGACGGCAGCCACATACATTTTGTAGGTAGACGGCTGTCTGGCTCTGGCTGCGCGCAGCCAGCTGGCTGCTGTGCTTTAGCGCACGTTCTACTAGTCCGGTCGCCCGTAGAACATTCATATTACCAAAAAGGTTACCGCTTGGCTTAGTGAAATTGTTATAAATTACGGCATTTTAAACACAAAAACCCAAGTCTTAAAGATCGCGAATGGGCGCAACTGTATTCGGTGACAAGTCGAAAATCGCCAAAAATGTCGGTAAATTACTTTTTGAGGTTACCGATTCTTTTCACTATAGTTATGTTCTCCAGCTTATTTCAAATACCACACGTCATCGTAAGACCATGGCAAGTGGGCATACACTGGTTTAAGACCACATGAAGTCAGCCGATTTTGACGTTAAATTACTTTTTGAGGTTACCGCTTCAAATTTATACAGCAGCTAATAGACCCTCTGTACAAACCACATACCCATTTTAAGACCCTTTCTGTGGGCGCTTTAGATTTTAAGACCCATTTTGTGGGCGAAGAAAAATTTCAAAAAATTGTATTAAAGTACGTAAATACATACATAATGTACATACCACACGCTGTATTCCGACAATCAGGGTAAGCAGAGTAATCGGCGTTGTGCTGCAAGTACACCTATAAGTCCTGTCGCCCGTAGAACATTCATATTACCAAAAAGGTTACCGCTTGGCTATGTGAAATTGTTATAAATTACGCCATTTTAAACACAAAAGCCCAAATCTGAAAGATCGCAAATGGGCGCAACCATATTCGGTGACAAGTCGAAAATTTCCAAAAAATTCAGTAATTTACTTTTCGAGGTTACCGCTTCTTTTCACTGTAGTTATGTTCTCCAGCTTATTTCAATTACCACACGTCATCGTAAGACCATGGCAAGTGGGCATACACTGATTTAAGACCACATGAAGTCAGCCGATTTTGACGATAATTTACTTTTTGAGGTTACCGCTTCAAATTTATACAGCAGCTAATAGACCCTCTGTACAAACCACATACCCATTTTAAGACCCTTTCTGTGGGCGCTTTAGATTTTAAGACGCATTTTGTCGGCGAAGAAAAATTAAAAAAAATGGTATTAAAGTACGTAAATACATACATAATGTACATACCACACGCTGCATTCCGACAATCAGGGTAAGCAGAGTAATCGGCGTTGTGCTGCAAGTACACCTAGTCCTGTCGCCCGTAAAACATTCATATTACCAAAAAGGTTACCGCTTGGCTATGTGAAATTGTTATAAATTACGCCATTTTAAACACAAAAGCCCAAATCTGAAAGATCGCAAATGGGCGCAACCATATTCGGTGACAAGTCGAAAATCTCCAAAAATTTCAGTAATTTACTTTTCGAGGTTACCGCTTCTTTTCACTGTAGTTATGTTCTCCAGCTTATTTCAATTACCACACGTCATCGTAAGACCATGGCAAGTGGGCATACACTGATTTAAGACCACATGAAGTCAGCCGATTTTTAAGATAATTTACTTTTTGAGGTTACCGCTTCAAATTTATACAGCAGCTAATAGACCCTCTGTACAAACCACATACCCATTTTAAGACCCGTTCTGTGGGCGCTTTAGATTTTAAGAACCATTTTGTCAGCGAAGAAAAATAAAAAAAAATGGTATTAAAGTACATAAATACATACATAATGTACATACCACACGCGGCATTCCGACAAACAGGGTAAGCAGAGTAATCGGCGTTGTGCTGCAAATACACCTAGTCCTCTCGCCCGTAGAACATTTTAGATTAGAGCTTAGTTTTTGTTTTGTTAAGAAGCGTCGTGACTCGCCGCGCCGCCGCCCCCGCCGCGGTCCGTTCGTTAGGAGAGCTCGTTCGAAATTCCTAAAATTTGAGTTTTACATATTTGTATAAATACGAGTAAACTTGGTTTCTTTGTAAAATATGAACTTATACGAATAAGCTAACCAATTTCTGACGACACATCGTCTGGCAAACGAATTCTTCTATATTTGGTTGGACAAACACTTTTTACACTTATTAAAAGATTTTTCTGTAAAATTTATAATAGTTCCAGCTTGCGAACCTGCACCGACATGTCTTTCCACTCATTGTTAGAAAAAATTACACATTATTTAACCGTAGGTAAAACTTACAAAGGTCGGCGGCATCTAGTTTCACTAAATTTACCTCACTGTGGGCGGAGTACGCGTGCGGTGCGCGGTGCGACTGACGGTGCGACGTCGCATCGCAAAAATCTACGACGTAGTTTTAGGTAAAGTGCGATAATGCGACGTTGCATTGCAGTAATTTCCACATGAGCGCGGGTGGCGAGATGAATGACGAACGTTGTAGTGCTCCTATATTCTATTGCATGGTAATACAATATAGTATCAATACAAGGTTTATAACAGAACGTTTATACCAGCTCCACTGCATCTCTCCCCGTGCATGTCTTAAAAGGGATAAGGGCTGCTTACTTGCTGCTCGATCGTTATCTTGTTCGATTACTTTGCTAAACCTTCGGTGTTGAGCTATAATTTATCAGTGTTCTTGCAGCACAACGCCCATTACTCTTCTTGCCCGGATTGTCGGAATACAGCGTGTGGTATGTACATGTATATGTATATATTCTTTAATGAACACCAATTTATAAAAATTAGGTACAACAGGCGAGCTTAATGCCGCGAGACATTCTATTCTAACTAACCTTTGGGATGTGGGAGAAGTACATGCAGGCGAACAAGAATAGTTAGTGGCAATGTGTTAGACTGTAAAGAAATATGTATGATACACTACATAGGAATACTGCATAAATATTTTAATAAGCATATATATGTATATAATAAACATACATATTATGTACATTAATCGGTGGTACCGTTGTGCAACACAATCAACTGAATGACAGTACATATTTATGTATGTACGTATTTTAATACCATTTTTTGAAAGTTTTCTTTGCCGACAAAATAGGTCTTAAAATCTAAAGCGCCCACAGAAAGAGTCTGAAAATAGGTACGTGGTTTGTACAGAGGGTCTATTAGCTGCTGTATAAATTTGAAGCGGTAACCTCAAAAAGTTATCTTAAAAATCGGCTGACTTCATGTGGTCTTAAATCAGTGTATGCCCACTTGCCATGGTCTTACGATGACGTGTGGTAATTGAAATAAGCCGGAGAACATAACTACAGTGAGAAGAAGCGGTAACCTCGAAAAGAAAATTACTGAATTTTTTGGAGATTTTTGACTTGTCACCGAATATGGTTGCGCCCATTTGCGATCTTTCAGACTTGGGTTTTTGTGTTTAAAATGGCGTAATTTATAACAATTTCACATAGCCAAGTGGTAACCTTTTTGGTAATATGAATGTTCTACGGGCGACAGGACTAGGTGTGCTTGCAGCACAACGCCGATTACTCTGCTTACCCTGATTGTCGGAATGCAGCGTGTGGTATGTACATTATGTATGTATTTACGTACTTTAATACCATTTTTTTTAATTATTCTTCGCCGACAAAATGGGTCTTAAAATCTAAAGCGCCCACAGAAAGGGTCTTAAAATGGGTATGTGGTTTGTACAGAGGGTCTATTAGCTGCTGTATAAATTTGAAGCGGTAACCTCAAAAAGTAAATTATCGTCAAAATCGGCTGACTTCATGTGGTCTTAAATCAGTGTATGCCCACTTGCCATGGTCTTACGATGACGTGTGGTAATTGAAATAAGCTCGAGAACATAACTACAGTGAAAAGAAGCGGTAACCTCGAAAAGTAAATTACTGAAATTTTTGGAAATTTTCGACTTGTCTCCGAATATGGTTGCGCCCATTTGCGATCTTTCAGATTTGGGCTTTTGTGTATAAAATGGCGTAATTTATAACAATTTCAAATAGCCAAGCGGTAACCTTTTTGGTAATATGAATGTTCTACGGGCGACAGGACTTATAGGTGTACTTGCAGCACAACGCCGATTACTCTGCTTACCCTGATTGTCGGAATACAGCGTGTGGTATGTACATTAAGTATGTATTTACGTACTTTAATACAATTTTTTTAAATTTTTCTTCGCCGACAAAATGGGTCTTAAAATCTAAAGCGCCCACAGAAAGGGTCTTAAAATGGGTACGTGGTTTGTACAGAGGGTCTATTAGCTGCTGTATAAATTTGAAGCGGTAACCTCAAAAAGTAATTTAACGTCAAAATCGGCTGACTTCATGTGGTCTTAAACCAGTGTATGCCCACTTGCCATGGTCTTACGATGACGTGTGGTAATTGAAATAAGCTGGAGAACATAACTATAGTGAAAAGAATCGGTAACCTCAAAAAGTAATTTACCGACATTTTTGGCGATTTTCGACTTGTCACCGAATACGGTTGCGCCCATTCGCGATCTTTAAGACTTGGGTTTTTGTGTTTAAAATGCCGTAATTTATAAAAAATTCACTAAGCCAAGCGGTAACCTTTTTGGTAATATGAATGTTCTACGGGCGACCGGACTATACTGGCTGCGGCAGCCAAGCAACCATGGCTGCCTAATGCGCGGACGCCCATACACCACCATACGTTCTACTGGCTGCCGCAGCCTGGCTGCGCAGCCATGGCTGCCTAGTGCGCGGGCACCCAAAGGAGCTAAAGGAGCCAGGAAGGAGCCAGGAAGTCTTTAGGTGGAGCACCGACCGAGGCTGACATTCACATTCATACATAACCCTACCACAAAAAAATATGCTAGTCATCCGCAAAAGATGTCTCTGCTTCGGCGCGGCTATTCTCCTTTATCTACGAGCGCCATCTATCGATACAGCTCCGCCGATATCCTAAATAAACAACCCTTAAATTATCAGCTGCGTCTCCCAGAAATATTGGATCCTCCTGATTTATTCACCCAGTCTTGCTTGCGTTCCGCTTTGCTGCCATTGTAAAAAATGTCGCTATGTATACTAGTTTTATTGTTATAGTTTCCTGTCCGTTTGTCTTACTGCTTCTGTCTGTATGTCTTAAAATGTATTGTAGTTTCCTACGAAAAAGAACTATCTCTGCGTTGTGTCTTATGGATGTCTTTCTTCGAGAGAGTTTTTTTTTTAAATGGAATCTGACACGGCTGACTACATCAGCTACAACATCCGTGATGTCAGCCCTTAACGCCTTTGTGAAGTAGGTGCCATGTCAGTGTTTCCATTCGATCGTGCCGGCTACACTGAGCTTGACGAAAAACACGAACTATTTACAAAGCCGTTTCGATCGACCTTTCATTCAGTGCGATGGTACTAACCACGGCGGGTTAAACCCTACCACCTAGTAATATAAGAAGGGAGTCATATCCCTTAGTCGCCTTTTACGACATACACGGGGAGAGAAGCAGTGGGGCTATTCTTTTAAAGTACTGGCCCCACACGGGTATATCATTTACACGGAGCGCGGCCTTCGGCCTCGCTCATAATGACTTATTTTGTTTAGAAAGTATATAGTTTACCTTAACGCAGCCTGTCCTTCGGGTAAGTAAGGGTGGGAACCCTTACTGGCTTACTGATTTCGAGAAAATGTCCCCGGAATTATTTTCTTCGCGAAAGTACATCGCTAACGTGAACGCAGCTCGGCCTTCGGCCTCGCCCTTACTGATTTACTTTCTTCGACGTGAACGCAGCTCCGTCTTCGGCCTCGCTTGCTCTCAATGATTTACGATCTTAGAAAATTGATACATCTGATCTGACGTAAAAATTTGGCTTTTAACTTGCCTTTTGAGTCCAAAGTATGCAATAACGAATATTTGAATGATTGATTAATTTTACTTCTGTATTTTTAAATTATATTTTCACGCTGGCAAAAATTTTAATTTATTTTCGAAATTCGAGAAGATAGATTTCACAATTTGTCGTCAGTTATTAAAATCGTAATTTAGCCCTAGGCACATAGTCCTCCGGTAGTCCGAATATTTTTAAAATATTATAGCTTATATTGATGCTGAAATATTTTATTTATTTGGATATAATATAAATGTGGATATATTCTAAACTGGCGTTATCCAACAAGACTGCCACGAGAGATGAACCACAGACTCAGCTATAAGGAATATATTATTATTATTATTCCGTAGCGTATATTATAGAAGCCATTGTTTCTGTAATTGTGCTTAATTCCGATTTTGCTCTTACACCGAATTTAACGCGAACGGAGCCGCTGGCACAGCTAGTTATATTATTATTAGTAAATACGTTTATTCCTCAATGTTCCTCTTAATATTCCTCAACAAAAGTAATATTTCTATTAAGTCACATCACATCACATCAAAGACGAGAGCGTCTCTCCAACTCCCCGCATCCCCCAGCGCACATTTTTCCGCCACCACACCATCCGGCGTCAAACGGCAGATGCTAGTTCGTCACGACGCTGCGCGGTATCGCGAAGCCCAGTAGGCGGCGACCTGTCACAATAAATTTGGACTTCCATCCATCGAGCATAGATAACAGCGTGGAATCCGTTGGCCAATCACGGGCCGAGATTTACTGGCCTTATTGATTTATTATACGGCTTTTTACAATGTCGGTTGCGGAGTGACTTCTTTTAGCGATTCGCCGTAATGGAGCGATTCGTTACAGGGGCCCGCCGGGAGCGCTTCCGGCGGAAATATGATGCTGCGGAACTGGCTATGAGCTTACAGATATATCTGTGTCCCCAGCCCCAGCCCTCTGTAGATCTCACTTTACTTTATAGCGTTTGTAGAAAAATATTTATTCTGCAAGACGATTAATAAAAAAATACGGAATTATTATAATAGTTTTTTCTACGCCTATTTTATACGACGTGTCCCAAAACTCAACGTCAAGCGGGAACCAGGGAGTAGGCCAGTTTATGACTACCCAGAGAAAAATAAGAAAAAAAAATCGGAGTCATTTCTTTTTTATGATATGAGCATTTTAGGTACGCTAATACAAATTTGCAAATATAATTGTTAAAATTTTTATATTGGAAGCCTAAATAACTCTGCTATTGATAACTATCCCAAATAAAACCAGAATGCCTGTAGTTTCACCAAAAAAAAATATTCCGTTAAATTTTTTTCTAAAATAATAAATGTCTCAGATTGTTTTTTCTTATTCTTCCCCTAGTAGTCATAAACTAGCCTACTCCCTTGTTCCCGCCTGACGTTGAGTTTTGGGACACGTTGTATATAGCCATGTCTCCTGCTCTGGAGAATCTTTGTCTGACAGGAAGACTTGTTTGATCAATGTAACACATAATAAAATTTCTTAATGAAGTTTCGTATAATTAAGACAGAAGATTAGTTTGTAGTAACGGTGTTGCAACGGGCGCGGTCGGACTGTGCATCGGTGATCATCCGACCGTTGGGGCTGGCCGTGGTTCGAATTCCCCTCTCCCTGTGTCTCTTCCTATTTTATGCATTTATTTATTTGTTTGGAAAAAAAAATCATTATGTAACATACAAATTAAGTACTTGACAAACTTTCATAATAAAAACAATTAAGAAATATATCTAACTACAAGATAATTTAATTTAAATAATACACAATCAAAATCGTTATCTTTCTTTACTAAGTGGTAAGTTTTGTGTGTAATGGGTATGTACTTGTGTGTAATTGGTATCAAGTTTTGTGTGTTATTGGTGTAAATTTGTGTGTAATTGGTATCAATTCAGTAATTGGCGTTAATTTGCATGAGACAGCGCCTCTATTAATTTGTTCCTGGACACAGAAACGGAACAAGTCCGAATTTCAATTTCCCCACCTTCCGTTCCGCGAAGCATGTTTGTCAGCTTTAAACGCACTCGAATATTATAAGCCAGACGCCAATTTGATTTGATAGCGAGTGAACTCCGACAGTATAAGCTCTACCACGGAGAAAAGAGGTAAAGAGGAGCTATTGCTGCCTCTAAGTTCTAGTAAAACATAGTCGCCAGTGGACTTCGTTGCCCGCCAATCCCGTACCATTTAGTACCATGGCACAGATGAGATATACCACGTGTTAGGTCATGGCCACTCCGTGAAGTGACCGCGACTGATGCAATGCTACGTCCATTGATCATCCACGACAATAGATATGTGACCCCCCAACGGCACCTCTCAAAAGGGGATCATATTATATTTTATACTTACATCAATAAATGTATTTAACTTTTAATCAAAGAAAAACACATACAGTAATACAAAATACAACTGTACACTAATACACTAAAACAAATCTAAAATTACTATTCAGAAAACCTACAAAAAATTAATTTCTGAAAAGTCCGCCGAAGCACCGTCTCTGCCGACGCCAAGTGTACCCAGTACGCTCGCCGCGTTACCCCTCTGAATCTCAATACCAATCCGCTGTTTAAGGAAGGCTTTGGAACGACGGTCTCCAGTCCTCTCCGCGAGAAGCTTTCCCAGCTTCTGCGTGAAAACCTTGGTTTCAGACGACCATGGTCCCAAAGTCTCCACGAGAAAAGGTTAAAACTCAAAGCGGTCACGCAACGAGCTGTACAATCTCGTCTTGGCGGCGCGGCAGCCTTGTTTGCTTCAATAAATACTATTGAAAATTTTAATCGAAGACAAAATTATAAAAATACAACACGCGAAGTAGATATGGAAAACCAGTTTCGAAAACGGGAACCTACCTTTTGGAACTTGAAAGAACGAGACGAAGAACGAACAGTATGGGTGGCTGTGCCGACGGACCAGATGTACCCGAAACAGCCAAATCCAGCTCACCTTGCGAAACCAGCCTCAGTGAGACGCCATACCAGTAGATTTGCGGACTATAGTGAGACGCCATACCAGCAGATTTGTGGACTATAGTGAGACGCCATACCAGCAGATTTGCGGACTATAGTGAGCCGCCATACCAGCAGATTTGTGGACTATAGTGAGACGCCATACCAGCAGATTTGCGGACTATAGTGAGACGCCATAACCAGCAGATTTGCGGACTATAGTGAGCCGCCATACCAGCAGATTTGTGGACTATAGTGAGACGCCATACCAGCAGATTTGCGGACTATAGTGAGACGCCATACCAGCAGATTTGCGGACTATAGTGAGCCGCCATACCAGCAGATTTACGGACTATAGTGAGACGCCATACCAGCAGATTTACGGACTATAGTGAGCCGCCATACCAGCAGATTTACGGACTATAGTGAGACGCCATACCAGCAGATTTACGGACTATAGTGAGACGCCATTAGTGATGCAAAGGCCGTCAATTACCGACGTTGACCAGACGGAAAACTTCCAAAAAATGGAAAACGTCCGTCAATGACCGGTCATTGACGGCTTTTATGCGACGCCGCAAGCTCGGCACGACGACGCCGCGCGACGCCTTCCATAAGGAGTGAGCCAGGCGTACTTGACGCGCCGCGCGTGTGCAGAAGGATGGATCTTCTTTTAAATTTTTATTAGTTTTTCTTGATATAATGTAGGTATCTACCTAGGTGATTAAATAAAAAACTATAAAAGAAATCGTAATATTCTATGTTGAAAAAAATAGAGCGGGCTACACTCCAATAACTATATATATAACACACACGCTGAATCCCTACAATCGGGGCAAGCAGAGTAATCGGTGTTGTGCTACAAGACCTCTGGTAAATTAGAGCACAACACTGAACACCACGTTTCGCAAAGTATTCGAACAAGATTCAATCGATCAACTCCAATAACTTATATATATAACATCAATGTATATAATATAATCAATCATACCTACCCTACCTACCTCGGACTTTTTCCAGCGCTAACAGGGTAGGTAGCACTCAATCACTAACAACATACCTATAACACGGAAATTCACTCGTGGGCATGCATGAGTGCGGTGCGAATAGTCTACCCTACACGTATTTCTATAAGGAATTATTAAATTAAATTTATTTTAAAACTAACCTAACCAACCCAACCCGAAAGGACTTGCAATGGAATACTCTCTAGACTCTAGATTGACAATTGAACAGAGTGGCGGCGTAAACTTTGTACCTATCTCCTTTTATTTAGTGTTTAGGTAGGTTGATTATTTGAATCGTAGTTGTAGGTAACCAACGTTTGTAGGTAGGTACCTACTATATTGCGCTGCACAACACACATCGCGCGTGCGTGTGTGTGCAACGTGCGACCTTGAACGACGACGAAAATGTCGATGTTTACCTACTTATTTACGCACTGTATTGGACGCACGCAACGCATGCAAGCAAGACATGAGCTAAGTAGGTAGGCAGCTGCGCGGCGCACAGATATCAAAGGGCCGCCGCCCCAGCGGCGTCTCTTTGATGTCTGTGCTGCAGCGGCCGCGCGCGCGACACGCTATCACGCCAGGCAGTACGCTGTGCGCTGTCTCTCTTTTACCTGTAATAATTGCAAACGAGTGAAACAAATGAGTATAGTTAGGGATCTGTGGTTAGGGTTGAAAGCAAATCATTGGCGATGGCGACAAATTGTTTAAAAAATGAACTATATTATTATAAATATTAAGGACGGAAGGAGCGGCGCGGCGCGGAGATGGGCGCGGGGGAGCGGAGGCGGCGCGCGGCAGATTCGCGCGCAGCTCCCGCGCCGCCTGCCCCCGCGCCCACCTCTGCGCCGCGCCGCCGCGCAGCTCCGTCCTTATTAATTTTATAATAATTATTTTCTTGGAAACCATTACGAATAGATGCATAGTTTCTTGGCAAAAGTTGTTTATAATACGGGGAAAATTTATTTTCTCGTTTTCTCTTAAAGTTAAAACAGAAACAAACAAAAAATTTCACATAGGTAGGTCGGTACCTACTTTATTAGCAAAAGTAAAAGTAGGTATGTAACGTTATTTTAAAAACACTCCATATTAAAAGTTTGATAATTAATTAGTTTTTTTAATTAATTATCGTATTCTGTTAGTTCGAAAAAATGCCTGCTTTTTGCCTCCAAAAGCAGGCATTTTTTCGAACTAACAATACACACACACAACTAACAAGTCGCTGACTAACACGTGGTGCAAATGGTGCAATGCAAACGCTAAGCGTGCGTGCGCAGCAAACGGCTACTTAAGTCCGAGTCCGACCGAGTGAGTGCGAGCGACGTCACGTCGATGCGAAACGGCAACGTCGTCGTCGCGTGCGGCGGCGGCGCGCGCGGTCGACAACGCCGAGGAAACATTCCACTGGCATGTTCTGCTGGCATAATACCTACCAGTGGACAGAGAAGGCAAGTAGAAAGCTATCTTGCTGGACTGCTATCAAAATATTGTTTATTGCTTCGTCGATCTTATTTATTACGCTTACAATATTTAGAATGTTTTTTTTGTTTTAAGTACATTCGTTACTCACCAATACTTATCTTCTTATGAAAGGGGGATGGGCAAAAATGTATGAAGCCTGGGCTCACCCACCAACAGAGATGAGATAACTGTTAATATATTTGTTCCACCATAAATATATATATATCAAATAATTTTTGACCCATCGGGGTTATTAAGTTATAAATTTTTTTTAATATAAAAATATAAACTTTTATCTGGACAGAATTCATGAATTTTTATGCGGTTTATACATGTATTTTAGATTCTGATTTACGACATATATGAAATTTTTAGTATAAGGTGTATTAAATATAATAATTAAGGGGTGAGGGGGCGGTGGAGAGTAACGGGAACGCGTCGACGCGTCGCCTGCGCTGCTCCGCGTCGCTCGTGTAGCTCGTCGTCGAGAATAAAGCTGATTATTAACAAACACAATAAAGCTATTAATACTATTAATTACTAAGCAATTTATACATATATTTATTTTTATAAGCAATATATAAATAAGAGTATATTTTAATTTTTAAAAATTGTTTTTATTGCCACAATAACCAAAAATATTAATCATTTTCTGAATAAGCTATTTTCATGTATATCTTTTTTTTTGCAATTGATTTGAACTTAATGCCCTTAGTAAAACTTGAAGTACTAATCGAACCCTTTACAATGATATATGACTCATCTCTGTTGGAGTATGAGCCCAATTTGACCCAAGTTCCTTTTTTTTATGGAAACTGACACGGTTGGCTACATCACCTACAACGTCCGTGATGTCAGCCCATAACACCGGGTGAACTAGGTGCCATGTCTGTGCTTCCCCCTTTGATCGTGCCGGCCACACTGAACTGGTCGGAAAACACAAACTATTTACATAGCCGTTTCGACCGACGTTTCATTCAGTGCGGTGGTACCAACCCGGGCGGGTTAAACCCTACCACCAAGTATGCGGTATCCTTTCCATTGCGGTAGTGCAATGAAGAAAAAATGATGTTCAAATGTGATATGATATGATAGGAAAAATTCAAAATGTTGCTAAACGCATTGTATGCAAGTATCAAACAAGATAATGCATGCTGCACGTAACTTGCACACTTGCTTGCATGTCAACTTGTCCGTCTGAACGGTTCGCGTCATGGACGCCGCTCGCTCGCTCAAACGAACACGAAAACGGAATGAGGTTGGTCATCCATGGAGTTGCTAGATACAATTTAAAATAAAAATTTTGTTCCAAGGTACCTACGAGTAGTTTTGTTTTTCCGATTTCAAATAGTTTTCATTTAATAATTATTTATTATATGCTATGAGGATTTAAATCACCTGTCTTATCCAGTATATTGCATACTATTAGTGTAGGTTCTTAGTTAAAAGGTTAATTAATTTTATTAGGTGGGCATTTTATAATACTGCAAAATAGATATTTACACTTCCTAACATTAACTTTAAAAAATAGTTATAAGTCTTGTTTAATTAAAGTTTTATTTTATAACACTACCTATTTGTATTTCTTAAGTAATTTTATATTCACATTAATCTATGTTGAGTATAATAATAAAATGATACAACTACATACAGCACACTTATTTTATATTTTTAAACGCGCGCTAAAATATTGCGACTCCACAACGTATTTTGTTCTCAGAAGTTGTCGATGGACGTTGCCCGAGCAGCAGTGCGGCAACGTTTCAATTTCGGCGTCGGTAGCGGACAACGTCTTGATGACAACCGGCAACGTCGCTCGACGACGCCGAGACGACGACTTTTTAGGACGTTGACGGTCATTGACCGCTCTTTTAGTGGTCATTGACGGGACTTTATGGTCATTGACGGTCAATTTACAACACTAGACGCCATAACCAGCAGATTTGCGGACTAAAGTGAGACGCCATACCATCAGATTTACGGACTATAGTGAGACGCCATACCAGCAGATTTACGGACTATAGTGAGACGCCATGACCAGCAGATTTGCGGACTATAGTGAGCCGCCATACCAGCAGATTTACGGACTATAGTGAGACGCCATAACCAGCAGATTTGCGGACTATAGTGAGACGCCATACCATCAGATTTACGGACTATAGTGAGACGCCATACCAGCAGATTTACGGACTATAGTGAGACGCCATAACCAGCAGATTTGCGGACTATAGTGAGCCGCCATACCAGCAGATTTACGGACTATAGTGAGACGCCATACCAGCAGATTTACGGACTATAGTGAGACGCCATACCAACAGATTTACGGACTATAGTGAGACGCCATAACCAGCAGATTTGCGGACTATAGTGAGCCGCCATACCAGCAGATTTACGGACTATAGTGAGACGCTATACCAGCAGATTTACGGACTATAGTGAGACGCCATAACCAGCAGATTTGCGGACTATAGTGAGACGCCATACCATCAGATTTGCGGAGTATAGAAGCGATATCCAGCTTATTAATACGACGTTTGAAGACTCCCAGGTTGAAAGAGTCGGAAAACACACTCGCCGGTAGACATTTCCAACCCATGGCGGTGCGACCGACCTTGAGAAAGATGATAGATCCTAGTTCCACCTATTAGTATCCATGATAGTACATCCATGATAGCATCCATGAATTTACCAAGGCACGAGGGGTACGAGGTAGGAAGTGGTGTGGGACCGAGCGGAGATCAGTAGAGAACGAACTCGGTGCCCGGTCGGTACACACGTTCTACACGTCTCCGCGGCGCTCCGTCGAACCGAGTCGTTCCCTACTGAGCTCCACGCGGTCTCACACCACTTCCTACCTCATACCCCTCGTACCTTCGTAAAATGAAAACACTCTACCTGTAGAACAGACTGAGTGACCCTACAAATCGTCTGTTACTCAGATACTCCAGATCATCAGTCAGTTTCGGGTCTCCAACAAGACGGACTATCCTACGAGTGAAGTCGTGTCGTCCCAATTTATGTGGACCCTCCTAAACCCCGCTACTGTGGATCGATGACCACCCCGACTTTAATGAGGTGTGCCCCCAGTTAGTGAGCGTGTACCCAGTTTGCTTAGACAAACTTTTCTCTATCTGTTTCCCCCGTGAGCACCACCTACGTTTGCCCGGAGACTGGAGCGAGACTCGCGCTCTCCTTTGAGTTCTGAGGAACACTTCTCTTTGAGAGCTCTCAACTGGCGAGCTTGTCGGGAGTTTTCTGCAAGAATGTTTGATCAAAGAGCGTGTTTATATTTTTGAGTCACATTTGGACAATTTTTTGTAACATATTTCGATGGCTAACAGATTGCTGTAGTAATAAAAATGTAAATATTGTCTGAGGTGAGTTTATTTATTTTATTTATTTATTTTATTACATTTAGATACCTAAATAGGAATGGCTATAAAGTACCAGGGCAGCAGAAATGATAGGAGGTTTGCAAATTGCCACAAAGGAAGTTCACTTACTGTATCTGTGTTTTCAGGTAAGTGGGTCAGAACGCCCCTCAAAATTAAATGTAATTGGGTCGAAAGGCCACAATTTTTTTTTTACATTGGGTCCTGAGAATGGGTCAGAACGCCACGAGATCAAAAGTATTTCGATCTCGTTTACAGAAACAAGCACATTATTAAATCTCTAGTCTCTAGTTCTTATAAAAGGGTACGTCTGTCTGTATGTATGTATGTTTAAGGTAAACTTCGGAACCACTGAACAGATTTTGATGCGGTTTGTAACAATGTAAAGAATAGTTCTTGAGGCTCACTATAGGCTATATACCATCACGCTAAATATCAATTGGGCTGAGCAGTATCAAAGAAAGTACAGTATGAACGGAATTTAGTGTCGAATGGTATAGTGCCTGATGGAGAGGGCTGAGAAGGACGGAGGTACAGTGCCCACCACGTGTCGTCTCCATTATTATGACGACTTTTAGTGTAATTTAGTCTTTAACTATTTAGTTTTTAATTCAAATCAAAGAAGAATAAAAAAACGTTTATTGCACATATAGTCGTACAGAATTTCGCACTTAATGCCTATTAATTAATTCGTTATATTTATGGGTTAATTTTATTTGATTAGTTATACTTCTTATGTTTCTAACAAATAAAAAGGTTATAAAATTGCAGACTCAAATAATTTTCTTTCATGTTTTATTCCTCCTAATAATTTCCCCATATATTTTAATTTATTTCAAACGTACAGTTCCAGAGTAGCAAAATTTGTTCATTTTGCCAAAAAAAGACTGCTTCAACAAAAAATGTATCATAATTTTTTTTAAGAGTGCCACAAAGCCACTAATGTACAACATTTACTTTCCCTTATGCACTTATTCGATATCGGCGTGCACAATATGCGTATACCACGATTCCTATACCGACCCATGAATGGCTACAAAAGAGAAACCTTATCAGTCGTCGTATTAATTAAAAAGAAAAGAAATCAAGAGAGAGAACGAGCCCCCTTCTTAAATCTGCGCGCCGGCTCTTGTCCGCAGAAATAATGTTGTCCCAAACGTGGGACCACAAATTGACACTTAAAAAGGTTCCGGCGTTCGAGCCGGCGGCGATAAGTGGCCTGGTCGGGCGACAGTTTAGTGCTGGACGTCGTCAGTACTATCGATGTATTTAAAAAATGTTGTCGATACATTTTGAATGTGCCTAAGTTTTGACGCTGAATGTTTTCGCGTCATATGGCGCCGAGCCACCGTATCGGTCGTATGCGGGGGTTGCGAATGCCATGCCGGCCTGACAGGTGCCCATTTACGGCGTTCTTGAAGGATCCGATATGTTGCGACAGTAGTATGTTAGCAGCGGACACACCACGCTCACTGATCGACTGTCGATACATTTATTGCACAAACAAAATATCGACAAATGATCCCTGAGAATATATTTTCAGCAGAATAGAATACAACGTGCTCTAACATATATGATCGACTTGATGTTCCATGGTAATCTAGTGGTATCTTTTAGAAAGAATTCGAACATAAGATATATTATGTTAGGGCAAGCACAACCGGCCAAGCCGAATACGCTAATGAAACTGAAATGCGCCATCATCGCGGGCGGGTCAATGACCTTGCCAAATTACCTTGTCAGGTCAAAGGTAGTGGAATTACACCAAAGTAATGTATTTTTAGGAGAAAATAAATAAATTTAATTATATTTCATTATGTTTAAATTATATATATTTCGTTATGCTACTTTAAAAAAATATCTTTTAAATTAACACCAAATCGTTGAAACCATATTATATAATAAAAAATCGTATATTTAAAACATAAATCTCTTTCACTAACCTACGTATATGGATATGGATTGTTTTGAATTTTCTTATGTTAGTTTAATTAAGACATTATATATTTATAATTGTTATGTTCTATTCGTATGTTTTCTGAATGAAATGACTGATATATATTTGCGAAAATATATGTAGTTGCCCTAATTGTTATTACGAAAAAAAAATTCTAAAAATTTTTAATATTAAAAGCTTCTGATCATTACCGAAAGGTTTATTGAAAGTTTAAATGTTTGCAAGAGTGAATATTTTAACTCTCTGCCTAAGATAAACTCCTGAACGAGGGTCGAGGGTGAGCCTAAAGTGTACACAAGATTTTTTACTTCCTTACTCCATGGGCCTAAAGTTTCGACGGAGAAAGCCAAAAATTCGTAAGATTTTTTAATTTCAGAATATTTACTGTGTTTGCTCCGCGCGGCAGCCTCCGCGGCGGCACCAGGCATCTTTCAAATCTTTAAAATTAATCTTCTCATCTTTTAAATTAATCGACAATGTTCAAAATTGTTGATCGAGCACTCGGCATCCCTATTCCCCGCGGTCATTTGTGTGAGATACGAGTGTAATAGGGCGAAATATGCCAAACGCTGGCTCCCGTTCTCTCTTTCTTTCATAATAATGCGAACGGAAATTCGAGAAGTACGCGAATATTTTCAGCTGTGTCGCCGAACGATATTTTGCGGCACTCGAAAGCGCTAGCTCCTCCGCGGGCTATATTGAATTTCGTTCATTTCTTCCGGACATTATTGTTACGCTTCGTCGTGAATCGATCCCTGCGGTAACACTACAACATTATAACGTTCAAAGAGCTCGCTCGTAGTGATCACTGATCGATCACACACAACTCAACAGGCAGTGCGTGTTGATTGCTTTATTGAACGGGACATAACAAAACAAAACAAAATCTGTTAAGTGCGAGTTTTACTCGCGCACGGAAGTTTCCGTATCTATCCGCTATTATCCGCCTATCTTTTGTCATTCAACAATTCAATGTATAAAAGCCTGTGGCGCCATCTATTATTCAATAGTGTGACTAAATCGATTTTTTGGACGTTTCTTTTATGGGAGAACCCCTGTTATATCCGCCATAGTAACACATATTCTGTGAAAATTTCAACGGGCTACCTATTACGGTTCAAGAGATACAGCCCTCGGACAGACGGACGGACGGACGGAAGGACAGACGGCGGAGGCTTAGTAATAGGCGTCCGTACGGGATACGGAAACCTAAAAAACCGGTCAAGTGCGAGTCGAACTCGCGCACCGAGGGTACAGTATCGCCAAGTCATGGTCAGCGCCACTCGCGCCATGTATGTATGTATTAGTTAAAATGCTTCATACTATTTTCGGTAGATGGCGCGCATACATTTTTTAGCTTCTTATATGGGTACCCCCGTGAATTTGTTACTTTTTCTTATTTTTATTATTTGTTGTTATATCGGCCATAATAAAACATATTCTGTGAAAATTTCAACAGGCTACCTATTACAGTTCAAGAGATACAGCCCTCGGACAGACGGACAGACCGACAGACGACGTAGGCTTAGTAATAGGGTCCCCTACGACGGATACGGAACCCTAAAAAAGGCAAGCTACGATACAAATTTTACAAATATCAATATTGACGGGAATAAAATACTGATATTCAAACTACAAATTAATTTACCTTCCTGTAACACTATACCCGAAAATGAAAGCTTAAAACGTATTTAATTTTAATTAGCCAGCTAACATGTGGCTTGATTCGAGCAACAGGAATATATTATTTTTCACATTAAAAGGCGGTGCAAAATTATATCCCAAAAATATTTTATTGATATCAAATATTAACATTTGCCCCACAAAGTTCAATCGGGCACGGTGGCCCCCTGGGCATATCCCGGTCGACTGGGTGTCAACCGTAATATGAATTTCCTATCCGCCGCCGTGCGGTAGACAATGGAACTAGCTGCAATAATTTCGGACTTCATTTACTACAGCGTCAAATTTTAATGAACCACCGACACAATACCGCGGAATACCGACGTTAAGTCGACTTTCTCTTCTTTCGACTACAAATTGATGCAGTGCGGTTTATAACGCATGAAAGACAGTTTGAAAAAAAAACACTATGTACGCACAATGACCAATGGAGGCTGACCGTGGTTCGCATTCCATCTTACTAGAGGTAGTGTTTTACATGCAGAACAGCCTCAGCAGCTCAGTGGTGCGGTCGGTCTGCTGTTGTTAAGCAACCCTGAGCGCGGTCAGTACTTGGATGGGTGACCGCTCGACCGTTGGAGGCTGACCGTGGTTCAGATTCCAAGTAAAACTGTAGGTCCCTTCTCTTTTTACCTTACTAGGTTTATGCCGGCCGGGGTGGTACCACCGCACTGATTGAAACGTCCCTCGAAACGGCTATGTAAATAGTTCGTGTTTTCCGTGCAGTTTAGTGTAGCCGACATGAAATGAAGGGAAGCACTGACATGTCACCTAGCTCACCCGGTGTTATGGGCTGACATCACGGATGTTGTAGGTGATGTAGCCAACCGTGACCGTTTCCATAAAAAAAAAATACATTGTACGAATATTATATGCAATCACACAATGTCTTATAATTAAAAACTAAGGCAATTCTATTATTTTACTGCATAATTGAAAACTAAAACTAAAAACAAAAATAAGTAACAATAACACTAAGAATTTAAACTAAAATTTAAACAGACGAAAATAATTAAAAAAAATTTTTAAATATTGGTTTTATAGAATTTATTTTTAAATGCATTTTGAAGAAATGCAAAGAACGTGTGCCCATACATAGCGTTATTGGTGACACATTTAGCCACTACATATATATATTTATTTAGTTTCAAGCACCATGCACGTTGTGAATGGAGTGTCTATAGATTAACAGACATGCAGATTTGAGATTTTATATTAGTAACGATAACTACCCGGGAAATATCAGATTGCACTGGCGAAAACCATATTTAATCGTATCTTCCGTATCGTATCGTATCTTTAGCCGTTCTTGAGTTAAACATACAAAGAGAGGACCTACGTTGCATTCGAAATTCTATTTATTTTATGTGTCAGTGTAATTGGTAAGCTTTTTTTTTCCTTAATCAATGTAGTCAGTATGACGATAAATCTGTCGACTCAACGATGAATCGACTCGTCGACCTACGAGAGTGTTGACCTAACGCTCCGCTACACTTTCAGCTGCTTTAAATTCTGCGGTTTATTCGCTCTCGTCGAAAATGTTGTTTTCGTTAGGAATGTTCGAAATGTATTACTTATGTTAATATGTTGGCACGTTAATGTAATCAGTAAATATTATGTATAACGAAATGTGTCGGAGGCCAATGTTTTTTATTTGTTTGCGTTATTTATTATATTAATATTATGAGTACAGACATACAGGAAGGAGTACCTAATGAAGGCAGAATATTTTGGCAGACCGTTGTCTCCGCGTACTGTCTCGTAATGTCTCCGCTTACTGACTTTTTTATGGAAACTGACTGACAAAATTGCCTACATCACCTACAACATCCGTGATGTCAGCCCAAAGCACTGGGTGAACCAGGTGCCATGTCAGTGGTTCCCTTCATTTCATGTCGCACTGAATGAAGCGTGTCGGTCGAAACGGCTATGTAAATAGTTTGTGTTTTCCGACCAGTTCAGTGTAGCCGGCACGATCAAAGGGGGAAGCACTGACATGGCACCTAGTTCACCCGGTGTTATGGGCTGACATCACGGACGTTGTAGGTGATGTAGCCAACCGTGTCAGTTTCCATAAAAAAAAAATGTCGGCTACACTGAACTGGACGGAAACTTTCTCAAAGAAAGTAACTAAGGGCGATGCCGAAGGCCGATTTGCGTTCAGGTAAATGATAATCCTTCTCAAATAAAGTAAGTTTAGGCCCTGCCGAACGCCGAGCTGCGTTCCCGTAAACGATATTATATTCTATCTCATTAAAGATTAGGCCCGAGGGCGGGAGAAGGTTTATCGTTTACCTAGATGCAGCTCGGCCTTCGGCCTCGCCCTTATTTACTTACTTTCATAGAGAAGAGTATCTGACACATGAGGAAGTGTCTATTCGTAGGTATACCTGCATGCAGGTATACCTACGAATAGCCCTGTCCGATCGGGCATGTCTATTCGTAGGTAAACCTCACAGAGCATGGAACGATATACCATGCTCTGTGGTAAACCTGCATGCAGGTATACAAACTGCACTATGGGAGTTTTCAACGAAACGTAACAAAAACTATATGCGCCGCCTCAACATTAGGTTACTTCTCTACGCGACGCGTCTTCTATAATTTAACCCTGGTAATTTTTTTTTAAACCAACTCGCATAGTGCACTTCGTACCTACGAATACCTCATACCTGCGAATAGCACTGTCCCGCCTGGTAGGTCTATTCGTAGGAAATCAAATAGGACACTCCCAGTTCTTAGTTAATAATCTCTGTTTGGCATACTACGAGTTCTTAGTTAATAATCTCTGTTTCGCGTACCTACGAATAGCCCTGCCCGACACAGAAATGTAATAAGTTATTACATTTCTTTGTAGACTGGCCGGCACGTAACTTGGCCTCTGTGCGAGCGGGACAGCGTTATACCAACGATCGCATGCGTATAACGCCGTCCCTCTCGCACAGAGGCCAAGTTACGTGCCGTCTATTCTAATAAACTTTTACTAATATTTGTTGAATTGACTTGATATATTTAAGTATCAAATTGACGATGGTACTATACACCAGATGTATGTAATGTCTAATGTAAATAGGCAGAGTGGTCAGATTCTTCAGTATTCATGTTTATGCTGTAAATATTAATGCTCTTGTGAGCGGTAGTATGGGGTAATTATTTATAAGTTACTATAATATAATACTTATAAGGTACTAACAAAACATTGTGACTTGCGAAGTTTGTTTGTCAGTTCTTCTTCGCATTGAATTTAGAACTTGCGGAATTTTCGACATGTCCAAGCGTAGGTTACCTACCAATGGATGAAATTATACAATAAACAATATCGTTAACTTGAACGAAGCTCGGCTTTCGGCCTCGCCCTTAGTTACTTTCTTCGAGAAGGTTTATTGTTTACATGAACGTAGCTCGGCCTTTGGCCTCGCCCTTAGGTATTTACTTTCTTAGAGAAGAATATCGTTAAAGTGAATGAAGCTCGGCCTTCGGCCTCGCTCTTAGGTGCTTACAAAACACATCTTAGTTGCTTACATTCATCGAGACAGAATAGCGTTTACCTGAACGGAGCTCGGCCTTCGGCCTCGCCATTAGTTACGTACTTTATTCGGGAAGGTTTATCGTTTACCTGAGCGTCATAATTGATGTCATATATCTAATCATAAGGAGATTATCTAAGCACATTTACTGCGTGTACGACTGTCGTGCCAAGGGACGATTTCCTTGCGTCGGCCCTGGAGCGTGGGAAGCGGAGCGGTACTTATCATGTGGCCAAACTCCGTACAGCGCACGTGTACATAATTATTAAGCTGTATTCTGATAATCGCGGTAAGCAGAGTAATCGGTGTTGTGTTGCAACAACTTAGAGAACAGCAAATTAGAGATCAACACCGAACGACACAGGTACCGAAAGTTGCCCCGCGAGCAATGCTGGGAATATCGCTACTCGATAGGGTACGTAACGAGGAAATCCGCCGACGGACGCCCCAAAGTAAGTAGTCAATATTGGACACCGGGTGGCTAAGCGCAAGTGGCAGTGGGCCGGGCACGCCAGCCGAAGAGACGAAGACCGTGTGGAGTAACCGTGTCCTACATTGGCGGCCGTGGACAGGGAAACGGATGTGCGAAGATCACCCGCTAGGTGTGACGACGACTGCAAGTACGTGGGTGCAAAGCAGTGGTTCCGTACCGCTGAATGCCGGGAGGACTGGAGAAAAATTGGAGAGGTGTATGTCCAGTAGTCGACGCATACACACTGACTGATTGACCGAACGACGAGATAACTGTCAAATAGCAAGTAAGGCGCGAATACGGTTACATATTCGCCATTTTATGTAAATAGCGGCATCTTGTCCTTACCCCGCACGGGGAGAGATGCAGTGGACCATTTGAAGCAGCGGAATCCACACGGCAGCGGCGCACTATGACGCGCGGGTTAAACGCCCGGTAGCAATATCAAGCACGAAGCACTCGTTATGCGTGCAAAAAGGAAATACTGTACTGAATAATGTACTGTGTGAGGTCGGTACTTAATAAGAATAGCCTCACTGCATCTCTCCCCGTGCATGTCGTAAAAGGCGACCAAGGGATAAGGGCGAGATGCCGTGCACAAGGGCGACATGTTAGCCGCCTCTTTGGCTGACTTTGCTGCTTGATAGTTATCTTGTCCGAATACTTTACTAAACGTGGTGGTAGAACGTTTGTAGAAACGTTTGTACCGTGTGGGGTCGGTACGTAAAAAGAATAGCCCCACTGCATCTCTCCCCGTCGCATGTCGTAAAAGTCGACTAAGGGATAAGAAAATTCGTCAGCCTCGTTAGCTCAGTGGCGCGGTTGGTTAGTCAACTGTTATTAAGCAACGCTGAGCGCGGTCAGTGATTGGATGGGTGACCGCTCGACCGTTGGAGGCTGACCGTGGTTCGGATTCCACGTTAAACTGTAGGTCCCTTCCCTTCTTACCTTACTAGGTGGTAGGGTTTATCCCGGCCGGGTTGGTACCACCGCACTGAACGAAACGTCGGTCGAAACGGCTATGTAAATAGTTCGTGTTTTCCGTCCAGTTTATTGTAGCCGACATGAAATGAAGGGAAGCACTGACATGGCACCTAGTTCACCCTGTGTTATGGGCTGACATCACGGATGTTGTAGGTGATGTAGCCAACCGTGTCAGGTTCCATAAAAAAAAAAAAAAAAAAAAAAAAAAAAAAAGATGTTGTGCTGCAATTTTCCAGATTTCTTGCAGCACAAAACCGATTACTCTGCTTACCCTGATTGTCGGGATACAGCGTGTGTGGAAGTAGCTACGGAACCCTCGCGTGGAAACATCGTTCGCACTTAACGAGATTTTTTTGTCTGTTAAATTACTCTTCGTCATTCTTCGTTCCTTCTTTATATCGCCGTTTCTTTCTTAATGTTTCCTCTGAAGAGCGAATTGTGCGGCAAGCCCATACATAGCTCAGATATCTCGAGCGGCTGCTAGCAACTGGCTCCGCCATACATCACATTAAGTCGTCGCCGCCTCTTTACAGTAATTTAGCCGCGTGTCGCAGTTGATTTATGACTGGCATCGATAGCGCACGTCTGAGGGGGTAGTCTGTTCGAAGAACCTGTATAGTTTCATGAAAAATTACTATTAGCATAAAGACGATTTTGTATGGAGAAAGTTAACTTCGTTTTTTTTTTGTGTTAAATTACTCTTCGTCATTCTTCGTTCCTTCTTTATATCGCCGTTTCTTTCTTAATGTTTTCCTCTGAAGAGAGAATTGTGCGGCAAGCCCGTACATAGCTCAGATATCTCGAGCGGCTGCTAGCAACTGGCTCCGCCATACATCACATTAAGTCGTCGCCGCCTCTTTACAGTAATTTAGCCGCGTGTCGCAGTTGATTTATGACTGGCGTCGATAGCGCACGTCTGAGGGGGTAGTCTGTTCGAAGAACCTGTACAGTTTCATGAAAAATTACTATTAGCATAAAACATTATTAAACAGTTGTACAGTGTTGTACCTTAGAAAATGGACTGTAAGAAATTTCATCTCGCCGCAGATACTTAGAGTCTTATGGATTTACCCTCGTCCGCGCCCAGCAGGCAGTCTCCGCCACACACCAGCAACGATCAACCAGGCGTCCAGCCAGATTACCGATTGTTTTCCGCTGCACAACACCGTTCGCCCCGATCGTGCACCGATTCGTTGAAATTATGGATGAAAGTTGATTTTTCTGAGAAATAAACTTTTTGATGTAAAGTAATTATAATAGTTCTGTAGTGTTAAATTTTTTATGTAATATAAATTGTCATGTTTGTCTACGATAGCGCAATAAATGAATATTGTATTTTACCACAAAAAATGATAGTACTTTTATACTGATAAATAAAACAATTCGTGCGAAATTATTCTCTAACCATTCCAAAATATTCAAAAATGCACAACGTTGATGTTTAAGTTTTCAATTCTGCCGGCACTCTCGTAGTGCAACCTTAGGCTTTTTTTTATGTAATCCGATATGGGTGGCTGAGTCGGAGGGGCCAAAGCGCATGCTCTGACCAGCAAATATCACCTCCGAGAAGGTAGGTGCCATACCGGAGACTTCCCTGGATTGCTGGCTGAAGCAGCAGGTAGATATGCAAGTAATTTTTTTCGTCAGAAAAAACTCATTGGTACACGCTGACCGGATTCAAACCGCGGACCTCTCGCATGAGAAGCCGATGCCCAATCCATTCGGCAACCCGCCGCTCAAACCGATGCATCTAAAGCGCAACACCGATGCATCTAAAGAGTGACCAATGATGCAAAAATGTAGGTACGTAGTCTGGTCTGCAAACTATTTTGTTTCTTGCTAACTGGGTGGCTGTGCCCGAGGTCGAAGCCTCTGGCGCAGCCAATTTCACCGCCGAGGAGGTGCCAGTCCGGCTTGGAGGTGGACTTTAATGTCGCTGGGGAAAGCTATTTACCCGCGATTTGAAGATCCGTGGATTGTAGGAGTGGGGAAAGATATTCCCCGGAAGCCCGTTCTACACCTTTTCAGTGCGGCACAAGGACGATTTAGAGAAGCGTGCAGTTCTAAGAACTCTTCTGTCTACTACTAAGGGGTGTTACGCGAGAGTATGGCGGGTTTGGCGAAGGCGAACAGGAGGAGGAGGGATAAAGGAACCAAGTTAGTCAGAGAAACGGCCATAGTAGTACCGATAAAACAGGCGCAATGACCCAACGATACGTCTGTGCTTTAGAGATTGAAGAAATTACAACGGTCTGTGCTTTAGAGATTGAAGAAATTACAGACTTTACAACTCGTTTTAGCGTAAATAACTTTTTATGTTCCTACTTATTCCTTACATTTTGTAATAGTAGTGTACATCATCTTGCAAGCAACTACCTCGCATATCGATATAAAGAAGATCGTTTGAGATGGATAGATGCCATCGCGAAACCCCCACATATTATTCAGACGCCGAGGCCTCCTCAAAAGCCTATACACCCTCGCGCCCTCACAGCCTCATACACCCTCACAGCATCATACACCCAAGGGCGGATTTTGCCAAGACAGAGTGAGGCAAGCAACACTGTTAAACCATAAAATACGAATTATACCTGCTGGGTTAAACGCTATAGAACGATTTCACCTGTTATAGAATTTTATTATACTATGAAATCAAATCAAAGGATCAAAATATGTTTTTTTTTATATTTTAAGATCATTTAAATTTTTCTGTGATACAAAAGGCGAACTTTAAACTAGAAGTGATTTCTTCCAGTCATACCTATAATATTCAATACTAATAATAAATCTGTAAAGGATAGTCATGGAGTAAGTTAGATACTACGTTTTGTTATACCCCTAATAATGCATCCAGGCCGCGCTGCACTTTTTACCTTATAAATAGCGTGCGCGCGATCGCCAGTCAGCTCAGTCAATTTCAACCACTCTTCTAGGGCGAAGCTCTGCCCAAATAAATAATAAGTTTCTATATTAAAAAATGTTCTAAATCAAGTGCTAATTCATAATTCTAAATCTATTTGTTGTGTTCTCTATCTATTGTGTTATAATAATTAAGTTCTTATTCACAATAAACGTTCAAGTTCATAAAAAAAAAAAAAACATTTTTTTAAAAAAGCTTAACGGACAACTCCGCCTAACAGTTTGTAAAAAAACACATTTAACTATACGTGACTAAATAAAATTCAGTTTCGGCTACGCTAAGATGAGGCTCCTCATACAAACCGAATTGTCTGCGCGCCGAAGTAAAGGTAACGCAGGAACGCAGCTCGGCCTTCTTTCTTACTCACAAACTTTCTTCTTTTCAAATTTTTTTTTTTTTTTTTTTTTATGTAATCCGGTATGGGTGGCTGAGTCGGAGGGGCCAAAGCACATGCTCTAACCAGCCAATATCACCTCCGAGAAGGTAGGTGCCATACCGGAGACTTCCCTAGATTGCTGGCTATACTGGACTAGAGGAGAACACAACCGAGGTTGCTTGCGGCCATCTTACATCCAGTACGGTGGTACCAACCCAGTTGGCTACAATTTGAGCCTACCACCTAGTAAGGGGCAAGGGAAGGGACCTACAGTTTTACACCGGTTCCGAACGGTGAAGCAGCGGGTGTAGGTATGCACGTAAATTTTTTCGTCAGAAAAAAACTCATTGGTACACGCCGACCGGATTCGAACCTCGCACCTCCCGCATGAGAAGCCGATGCCCAAACCACTCGGCCACCCGCCGCTTTACGAATTTACGAAATACGAATTTCACGCGAGCGAAGCCGCCCGCAAAAGCTAGTATGATATACATTGTATCTACATACATATACGCGCTACCATTTCCTTCTCTCGTAAGCAAAATACCGTTCACTTCAATTATAATCTCTCTAATAGATTAATCAATAGAGTTACTGAAGTCAGAGACCTAGGAGTTCTGCTTGACAGTAAATTAATTTTTAAATCACATATTGACACAATAACATTGAAAGCATATAAACTACTCGGTTTTATATTTAGGACTTGCAATGTATTCAAAAATGTCTCCACTTTCATAAACCCTATACTCCTCGTTTGTCAGACCTATTATTGAATATGCCTCCATAGTATGGAACCCGCAGTATGCAGTCTATATAACTGAAATAGAAAAAATTCAAAAAAAGTTTTTAAAATATGTTGGCTATAGAACTCGTAGGGGAAGTGAGAGCGACGATAACACATTTGAAATAATGTCTCTCGAGAAAAGAAGGCAGATCAAGGATATTACTTTCATATACAAGTTGATCCATTATTACATAGATTCTCCTTATTTGTTAAGTAAGTTAAGTTTTCGTTGCCCTACTAAGGCAACGAGATGTCTTAACACTTTTCATATCGCCAACGTGAGTACCAATTATAGTAAAAATTCTTTTACTAACCGGAGTTGTGCTACTTATGACAACTTCTCCTGTCTTGATTTATTTCATGTATCACTCAGCCATCTCAAAAGGTCAGCGATCGAAACAGTAAATGATGAAACAGGTGTTAAAGCGGGCAGATGAGAATTGTGTGAGGGTAGGTTGGGTTGGTTTTCTTGCTAGGTACATGGTAGGTATTGTAAGGTTCAGTTTAATTTTAAATCATAATAGTGTATTTTGCTTTATTTTATTGTGTCATGGCTTTGAAGATGCTTTGAAGCAACTGAATTATTAACAGTCTGTGGACATTTTTCTGATATGGTATTATTAACAAGTTACAATTATGGAATGATGAACAAGTCTGTGGGCCGTGGAGTGGGGCGGTAACGATTGGGAGTAGACGGTAGACGGGTAGATTGAAAAATTAGAGGAAAAAGCAAGGGAGATACAAGAAAAGGAAAATAGAAGTGTGAAGTTGTACCTCGTGGGTTTTATTGGAGAAGTCTTACAAATCAGAAGCCGGGATAACCAGCGCAAATTGCGTAAGTAAAGTACACGCCTGATTTTTCATTAGTTATGTTGTTGTTGTATTCGTTCACTCTTCGGTGAAATATGGGCTATATGTGTGACGAATAAATAAGGCCAAAATATAATTAGAATGATTTTATGTCGAGAATTGTGTGTGACTAATTGCAGTTGGTTTACTGCGAATAAAAAAAAAAAATCCTCTCTGCTTCGTTTTGCTGTACCTAACTGTTACGGACGACGACATAGAACTATGAAGGCCGGCCAGGCCGCGGGGCGTCGCGATGATATGTCTCCTCGTATAACCGCCCTTTGTTTTAAGGTTTAACATCACGTACGCCCGACATCGTGGGCCGGCATTACTTACCTGTATCGTAAAAAAAAAAAAAAAATGGAACGAACTTATACCTAGTCCACAACTAAGTCATCGTTCCTCACACTAACCTAATTAAACGAAATATTTTATTTTTCTGCGTGAGGTGCGCTGCGGACCATGGAGGGTGACACTGAGGACAACCGTGACGGTGACCATCGCAGGCTGGATACGCCTGCTCGAGATACATCCCGTCACGGTCGAAGGATCGCAGGCTACAGCCGATCCCGAAGCCGCAGTCGTTTGAGTCGTCGCAGCCACAGTGGCAGCCGGCGCCTTCGCGAGCGAGAACTGGATTTGGCTCGCGAACGAGAACGAATTCTCGTTCTAGAACGAGACCTACAGAAGGAGCGAGACGAGGAGAGCAGAAGAAAGCGGAGTGAGTCACGCAGACCAAGCCGACAGCGGCGTCGCAGCGGCAATCGAGATGGACAGCGCCAGGAATCGCAGCAACGGGAACACGAGCGACGTGGTGGAGACGCGAGTGTTTCACGTCGTTCTAAAAGGTCATGTAGTCCTTCTTTTTCATCTAAAGAAGTCCTCAAATTAATTAACTCTCTTAAAGGGGACCTGTCATCGCAGCAGCCAAACAGGAATACACTGGTGAACTTAAAAAGCCTAGACTCTAATAATATTCTGCCTGAATTTGATCCTTCAACAAAAAACCAACGCATGGATGTTTGGCTTAAAAAGGTCAACGAGTGTGCCTCTGTTTACGGCTGGGAGGAACGGACCATAATCCACTTTGCCATGCAGAAACTACAAGGACTGGCTAAAACTTGGTACGAGGGTTTGAATACGATTCTTTTCACATGGCCGGAATGGCAAGAAAAATTAACCAATGCCTTTCCCTGCGAGCAAAATTATGGCCAGTCCTTGGAGGAGATGCTACAACGCAAGAGCAGGTTTCACGAATCAATTGAAAAGTATTATTACGAAAAACTCTCACTTGTGAACCAATGTGACATTGCGGGCAAACGAGCAGTCGATTGCATCATTCACGGGATCAGTGATAAGACCATGAAATCCAGCGCGTTAGCATTGCGCTGTACTGAGCCAGACCAGCTTTTGAGTTTCTTGATGAACAACCAGGATTCAAACGCTTCTCAACATCTCCCTTACAAGAACAGAGGTAGTGGTGATGTCAGTACCTCTGATAAAGGGCAAAATAGTAGGGCGTATCCTAGGTTCTACAACAATCCTACAACGGGCACAAATGTACACTGCTATAACTGCAAGGAAAAGGGACATCCTTACCTTAAGTGTCCAAAACCTTTGATCAAATGTGGTAAGTGTAACCTAATAGGGCATAAAACCGAAACTTGTTCATCAAAACAAGACACGGGGGTATCAAAGGCTAATACATTCCACAAGACTATGTGTATTTCCAGCGCGAATACCCATGATAAATTCATAAAAAGGGTTAGAGTCAATGAAGTGACAATGGATGCGTTCGTGGATTTTGGCAGTGAAGTGACATTAATAAAAGAGTCTGTTACCGCAGAATTGGGAGTTCAGCATGATTGCACTCCATCTACAATGATAGGTTTTGGTAAAGGACAGGTGACATCTCTAGGGTCTGTTATTCTTAATTTGTCTATCGACGAGGTGAAAGCAACTGTCGCGTGTAGGGTCGTCGAGGATTGTCTGCTTGATAGGCCCTTGCTCATTGATCAGTCTTATTCGGAGCAGCCTCATATTGTTGTATACAAAGATGCGACAAAGTTGCAATTCTTAGATATTGGTGCTGAAATGCCCAATTCTTGTGCAGAAGATGAGGCTGAACCCATGTCAAAGGTCCGGGTAGTAGGACAGAGTAAACTCTACGGCGGCGCGAGCGTGAGGGCTGTAACCGATTCAAATTTTTCGGGAACCGTGTTATTGGACACCAAAGTTGTAGGTAAGCCAAACGAACAGTATCTGGTTATCGGGGGAGTTTACAAAGTCACTAATGGGTCTCTCTATGTCACTATAATGCCATGTTTGATTCCTTGTTTGCTTCAAAATAATGCAGTATTCTCTCGCGCAGAAAAGGTAGAAGTTGTTAACAGGATGGTGATGACACCTCCAGACGCCTGTTCAGCAGTGAACAGCGATAACACCGATCACACTATGGACAAGAGCCAAATACGTGTGGGAGAATCAGTGTCCGAAAGCGATAAGGCGAAGCTCATCGATTTGCTTCAACAATACGATCATTGTTTTGCTAATGACTTGAGCGATTTAGGTTGCACAAATGTCACCGAGATGAAGATAGAAGTTAACAGTGAACGTCCCGTCGTATACCGGCCGTATAGGTTGTCACATCACGAGCGTGAAAAGGTTCGTGGTATGATAGGTGAGATGTTGGAAGCGGGAATTGTTAGGGAGTCGGTATCAAACTACGCAAGCCCTATAATTTTAGTGCGGAAGAAGGATGGGAACATGCGTATGTGCATAGACTATAGAATGCTCAATCATATAACCGTGAAGGAACGATATCCTATGCCGATCATAGAGGACGAAATTTCGCGATTGTCGGGGCAGGCGTGGTTCATTACCCTTGATTTGATGTCTGGATACTACCAAGTGCCAATCTGCGAACAAACCAAACACATGACTGCGTTTGTCACTCCGGACGGTCATTATGAGTTCAATCGTATGCCGTTCGGCCTGGCAAACGCACCTGCCGTTTTCCAGCGGATGATGAACCAGGTTCTGGGTCCAGCACGGTTTAACAAGGCTACCGTGTACATTGACGATTTGCTAGTGTTTGGCGAAAGCCCAGGGGAATGTATAGAGCGACTCGAAGAGGTATTGAAGCTTTTGGAAAACGCTAACCTGAAGTTAAATCTATCGAAATGCCGTTTCCTTGAGAATAAAATTTCGTATCTGGGCTACGAGATTAGCTCGGAGGGTGTGCGTCCAGGTGAAGCTAAAATACAAAGTGTTGTCAATTTTCCACGACCAGAAAACGTCCACGGTGTGCGACAGTTTGTGGGCTTAGTCAGTTATTTTAGGAAATTCATCCTTGGCTTTGCTCAACTTGCTTCCCCACTCACAAAATTGCTGAAAAGGGACGTTGTATGGGAGTGGTCAGAAGGTCAAGAGGAAGCATTCAGGACCCTGAAAGCTAGGTTGATCGATAGGCCCGTACTTACAATTTATGACCCTACAGCTGAGACCGAGCTACACACCGACGCCAGTAGGATCGGTATTGGCGGCATCCTAATGCAACGTTCACAAAGTAACGAATCCTTCAAGCCCGTGGCGTACTACAGCCGACAGACAACTCCCGAAGAAAAGAATTTTCATTCATACGAGCTAGAGACGCTAGCCGTCGTTTGTGCTTTGAAAAAGTTTCGAGTTTTTCTGCTAGGAAAAGAATTTAAGATTGTCACCGACTGTAGTGCGCTTCGGTCCACATTTCAAAAACGTGATCTCATACCGAGGATTGCACGCTGGTGGTTGACGTTGCAGGAATTTGACTGCTCGATTGAGTACAGGCCCGGAACAAAGATGTCCCATGTAGATGCGTTGTCAAGGAATCCCGTGATTATAAACTCTCAAAACACCGGGTTTGCTTGCGTTATGACAATAAGTAATAACGATTGGCTGCTCACTTTGCAGCTAGGAGATTCGGAGTTAAGCAGAATCCGTGATATCTTGGGCAGTGATTTAGACTCTCGGGGTCTCGAATATATTAGAGAAAACTACGTCATACGGGATAATAAGCTGTTCAGGTGTTTGGGTGGGGATAAAAACAACGTTAAATGGGTGGTTCCTAAGGGTGCTCGGTGGCAGTTATGCAGGATGAATCACGACGAAATAGGGCATGTGGGTTTCGAGAAAACATTAGAACGCATAAAAAGAAACTATTGGTTTGCCAAAATGTCGCGTTTTGTAAAGAAATATGTAGGAGCGTGCATTGAGTGTGCATACGCAAAAAGAACGGCAGGCTCAAAAGAGGGACTGCTGCATCCGATAGCGAAGGTTGACGTGCCGTTTCACACCTTGCACATAGACCACCTGGGACCTTTTGTGAAATCGAAGAGAGGGCAAACTTACATTTTGGTCGTTGTGGATTCTTTCACGAAGTTCGTTTTTATTCGACCAGTCAGAAATACCAGGACACAAAATGTCATCAAACCGCTTGATGATATTTTTGATATGTTTAGAATACCTGACCGACTTGTTAGCGATCGTGGCAGCTGTTTTACGTCTCATGCCTTTAGAAAATTTTGTCTTGATAAGGGAGTCAAGCATGTACTAAATGCTGTGGCGAGTCCGAGATCGAATGGTCAAGTAGAACGATATAACCGTACCATCCTTGACTCCTTGACCGCACAAAATTTGAAGGATAATGAAAAAGATTGGGACAACAAATTAGGCAGGATACAATGGGGGCTTAATAATACCATACAGAAAACGACAGGTAGGGCACCGTCTGAAGTGATGTTTGGCACTTCAATGAATAGCGAGGTAAACCCGATTCTAAACGAGATCTTAGACGAAACTCGCGAGTCAAGAGATCTGTCGGTAATACGAGGAGAGGTTAAGGACAGAATTAACCGTGAGCAAGTCCGTCAAAAGGAGTATTACGATAAAGGGAGAAAACCAGCGCGGGTGTACAATAAGGGAGATTTAGTGAAAATCACCAAGACCGTTTTCCAAAACGATGGTAAAAGTAAGAAGCTTTTACCATCATATGAAGGTCAACTTAGAGTAGAGAAGGTTCTAGGCAATGACCGTTACACATTAATCCGTATTCGTGGGTTTGAAGGGACGAAAAATAAGCGCAATACTATCGTGGCTGCAGATCGAATGAAACCATGGATACACATGGCGTCGTTAGAAATCCATGACGATCAGCATGAAGCTGATACTGTAAATGATGTGGATGATGGAAATTATATAACTGATGTTAATGATGCAAATAATACTAATGATTCTGAGTAATCAAAATCATAACAAAAATGTTGATGTCGGTTATTATGGTGTTTTGATATTGGATGTTTAACTAATATAAATAATTTTAGTGATTTCTCAGTAATTGATAACGAATGTTGACCGCATTGTTACCATTTTATTGATGTTGGTGATGATGATGGTTTTGCAATGATCAACGGATGTTAATCACATTGTTACTACTTTATTGATGTTGGTGACGATGATGATTTTGTTATGAATACCGAATCGATTGATTTTAATGACATTGTTGCCATTTTATTGATGTTGGTGATGATGATGATTTTGCTTATTATTGGTTATAAATTATAACCAGATCGTTACCATTTTATGGATGTTGGTGACGGATGGTTGTTTTTGTACCATATTGATAAGCAATGGCAGTGAAGTATTCGTCAAATAAAATGTTAATTTGTTCAGTTAAGCTTAAGATAAGATTTTGTTATGTAAGTCACATGATGTATTGTTAGCAGTTCATAGTTGATATAAATACCCTTGCAACGATCAACGGATCTTAATCACATTGTTACCATTTTATTGATGTTGGTGACGATGATGATTTTGTTTATTATTGGTTATAAATTATAACCAGATCGTTACCATTTTATGGATGTTGGTGACGGATGGTTGTGTTTGTACCATATTGATTAGCAATGGAAGTGAAGTATTCGCCAAATAAAATGTTAATTTGTTCAGTCCGCTTAAGATAAGATTTTGTTATGTAAGTCACATGATGTATTGTTAGCAGTTCATAGTTGATATAAATACCCTTGCAACGATCAACGGATCTTAATCACATCGTTACCATTTTATTGATGTTGGTGACGATGATGATTTTGTTTATTATTGGTTATAAATTATAACCAGATCGTTACCATTTTATGGATGTTGGTGACGGATGGTTGTGTTTGTACCATATTGATTAGCAATGGAAGTGAAGTATTCGTCAAATAAAATGTTAATTTGTTCAGTCAGCTTAAGATAAGATTTTGTTATGTAAGTCACATGATGTGTTGTTAGCAGTTCATAGTTGATATAAATACCCTGATGGGCCAAGTGTAAGGTTTCACCAGATGCGTGCATGGGGGCATACACGTTATCAGGATGGTCGAGTGTAAGGTTCAGTTTAATTTTAAATCATAATAGTGTATTTTGCTTTATTTTATTGTGTCATGGCTTTGAAGATGCTTTGAAGCAACTGAATTATTAACAGTCTGTGGACATTTTTCTGATATGGTATTATTAACAAGTTACAATTATGGAATGATGAACAAGTCTGTGGGCCGTGGAGTGGGGCGGTAACGATTGGGAGTAGACGGTAGACGGGTAGATTGAAAAATTAGAGGAAAAAGCAAGGGAGATACAAGAAAAGGAAAATAGAAGTGTGAAGTTGTACCTCGTGGGTTTTATTGGAGAAGTCTTACAGTATGTACTTCTTATCAACGTATCTCCTATGGTTAAGTAATTGGTTGATTTTCGTGTGTTGGTATTAGTTAGTTTTTGATGTTTTCTTTCTTTTAGGTTAATTTTTAATCATGAACGCACTTAATACGGATAACTTTATGTAGAAAACTTTACTGGTCTCTGTGTAATTAATGTTAGTACTTACTCCTTTTTACGATGACTGTATGTTTTCCCAATAAAATAAAATAAAAAAATAAAAAATATTTAACGTAATCTTTCAAGATTTTGTTCGCATGTGCTTACGTCCTATAAGATTAATGCGCTAAACCGAAAAAGGAAGCTTCAAAAGGTAAGTGGAGAACCCCTGGCATTGTTGATTTTTCTTTATGGAAAACCTTTTTAATGCGTTTCTAATGCCTTCGAGATGTTGTGTAGAATCAATGTTTTTATTTTGTGGAAACTGACACGGTTGGCTACATCACCTACAACATCCGTGATGTCAGCCCATAACACCGGGTGAACTAGGTGCCATGTCAGTGCTTCCCCCTTTGATCGTGCCGGCCACACTGAACTGGTCGGAAAGCACAAACTATTTACGACGTTTCATTCAGTGCGGTGGTACCAAATAAGCAAAGTAACATTGAAAAAAATTATAATATTAAAAGCGCAAAACTACGGACTGCTAAAGTTGGTGGGACACAGCGGCGATTCCTTTAAGTTGGCTAGGTTGGCGCCGCCAAACCGAATAAATTGAATGCCAGCATTAGTATCGAAGTATTAAGCAAAAACTATTATTAGATTTTTTTTTTTTTTTATGGAAACTGACACGGTTGGCTACATCAACTACCACATCCGTGATGTCAGCCCATTACAGCGGGTGAACTTGGTGCCACGTCAGTGCTTCCCTTCGTTCGTGCCGGCTACACTGAACTGGACGGAAAACACAAACTATTTACATAGCCGTTTCGACCGATATTTCATTCAGTGCGGTGGTACCAACCCGGGCGGGTTAAACCCTACCACCTAGTAATAAAAGAAGGGCGTCATATCCCTTGGTCGCCTTTTACGAGATACACGGGGAGAGATGCAGTGGGGCTATTCTTTTAAAGTACCGGCCCCACACGGTACAACTATATCGAGGTTATATTATTTTTATTATATACCCACGATGAATAAGCGAGCCACCCATACCGGATTACATTAAAAAAAACAGTATATATAATGTAATATTTAGTTCTACATTGAGGTAATACGTTTTAAGGTTAGGTATATGTAAATGCGTTCGTTGCAGCGACTTTTTTCTGTCCATATTATTTAGCCTCTCGTCCTTGGCGTCCAGTCCCCGCGCCGCACCCTCGTCTGCGGTCAGAATGCACGGTACCCCACGAAAAATGTGCTCGATTCCGCAATGAAAAATAACCGCGGAGGGTATTCGGGTTTTCAGAGGAAATTTTATTTCTAGCCCCCCGAAGGCCGGGAAATGTATTTCAGGTGAAGAAGGCATCTCGGGCGATCTGATGTTATTTTGGATATGCGACAAATTTTAGAAGGTTAGAGGCTTACTTTGTATTTTAGTATCACTTAGATTTAGATTCATATATTGATTTGGCCATAAAATACATAACAAAAGCAGTATAGTGTCCTTAGAATATATGAAAATCAAGAAAACGAAGACTTTCGACGTAAGGTACACCCGTTTCTGTTAAACAAAGTCACGGAAAATATGGAACACTGTTAAACAAAACAAAACAACAAAAGAATGAAATAATAAACTGACAACTAATTCATAGAATAACTATACTTAACACAAACATTAAATTTAATTATTTCAATTTTTTTTTTATATTTAAAAGTTTATTCAATTCAAATTAACATAGTTATAAAATAATTAACTAATCTAAAAAATATATAAACTAACTTAGGAAATAAACTAACTTAAAAAATAAATTTCATTTAGTGCTTTCGTCCCCGGGATTGTGCCGAGGATGCCAGCCGCGTTACCCCTCTGAATTGCCAGGCTTATCCTTTGGCGGAAGAAGGTGAGGCAAGAGGGGTGACCTATGGCAGCAGACATCCTCGACCCTATCTCGTGGACAAAAGCTATCGCCTCCTCAGACCAGGAGCCGAAGGTTTCGACCGCGAAAGCTACAAACCAATAATTCAGGCTGATGTTTTCATATTTTTTGTGCTTTCTTTTGGCTGCAGCCTCCGCAGCCGAACCCGGCTTCATGGCCGATAGGGCGAGGTTGCTGGCACAGATGGTATCGACGCATGTTATTTCAATTTACTTTATTTTAATTGTTAAAACATTGTTAATTTCTTATGTACACAAAATTTAATTTAATGTAAGTACATTAGAAATGAGTAAATGAAATTTTATGAATTCAATGGGAAAATTAAACAAAGAAATATTAATACTACAAACACGTTTATATTTTCATAGAGATAACCCTACTAATATATTTATTCAAACCCCATAATATTATATTATTATAGGTACATAAATTATCCATCGTAAATTTCATTTATACTTTTAGGAATTTCTTCCTAAATTGGAATAATCGTTTAAAAATCGTAATCGTTTATCTTTTCTTTATTACTTTATAATTTTAAATTGTTTTTATTTACTATTATATGGTTATACACAATTTTATAGCTGTGTGATGTTATGTATGTAACTAAGGTAGATCGTCACCGCTGACGTAGATTTTAGCGATGCGAGGGTACTTCTGCCGATGCGGGTAGGTTCGACATCTCTTGCTGGAAAAGGTCGGTGCACACGTAGCTCACTGTATCTATGGCTGTCAGAGCTTGATGCTGATTACCACCCGAGCCGTGCTTCGCCAGCAGAGGAGCCCACGTCGGGTGTCCTCCAGATATTCGCAGTTCCACGGGTATTGAGGATGTCTCCAGAGCGAGGGACGAAACGTCAACGAATGTAAGTCGCTTTGTAATAAACCGCGTTACCGACAAAGAGATATTATGTACTAGCGTACTAGAGAACTCACTCGGCCAACTAGCATGTTCCAACGAGTTGTGGTTCACAGTCCTCAAGTTTCTTAGTCGAGCGCGTGAGGCCGCAGCACGCAGTCATCGCCTGCATGCTGCGATCGCGCCAGGCCGACTTTAAACTAATACATTTACACATCTTCGTCCGTGCGCTAACGCAAACATTAATGATATGTAGCTACTAGCTAGTCGAAGGTGCGATGGCGTATCTGGAGATGAAGTGTTAGAACGAAAAGACAATATGCACACCGACGCTTACTACGCTACTTCTTACCCCTTGCCTCTCTCCCGCGCGCTTCCCGCCCCGCATGCGTTCCCCTCTTCCGCTCGGCTCTGCGCTCCCCCTCCCCGCTACCTTACCCTATACCTCAGCCGCTGAGTCACCGCTTCTCTGTATATTTCTTCGGAGCGATAACGCTAGTACGCTAGTACATAATACCTCTTTGGTAACCGAAGACATTACGATAATGTGTAATAGAGGTAAAATCCTAATAAAACCATTGCAAGCTACCCCTATATGTGGTGGTGCTAAAGTAGGCAATTTCTCCCCAGTTGCCATGGCAAGTACGTATGATAACAAGCGTATGAACAATAATAAGCAGGAAAAGTACACGGGGGATACATACGTCTGATGGAATGAGTATCCTAGAGACGTTCCTTTCCTAACTTCTTTACTCCTAAAAAGGAAGCTAGGATCCTTATTTAGGGTCATGTGTAAGCCTGATCTAATTTTATGATACTAACTTTGTAATAATTATTATTAGCTGTAAGGAAGCAAGGAATGGTTAGACCTTCCTAACTCGGAATTCGGAGATGGCGCGCGCGCATACACTTTTTGGTTTCTTCTACGGCAGGGTTTCTCAAACTTATGATGCCACGTACCCTTAGTAAGGTTTCGAAACGACTGCGAACCCCTGCCCTAACGCAACTCCTCCCCTCCCCGAAAGGAAAGGAAAAGAGGAAAAATACATTCTAGCAAGGTTTTTTAATTTAATAAAAAAGGTTTAACAAGTCGATTTCTATATTTAGTTTTTATCATTACCAGGTGTTAAAACCAACTCTCACAAAGGTATGTTGTTGCGAAGGGTAAAAGGAAATTCACGGCTTTGCGTCAGAGCTCGGAATATTCTTCCTGTCTACTAGCTGCCCAAAAATCAATTAAAGACATATTTTTGTAGTAATGTAGTCACGAACCCCCTACCATCAAATGGCGAACCCCTGGGGGTTCGCGTACCACACTTTGAGTAGCACTGTTCTACGGGAACCCCCGTGAATTTTTTACTTATCCTTATTTTTATAATTGTTGTTATATCGGCCATAATAACACATATTCTGTGAAAATTTTAACGAGCTACCTATTACGGTTCAAGGGATACAGTCCTCGGACAGACGGAAAGACATACATACAGACAGGCAGACGGCGTAGACTTAATAGTAGGATCTCGTACGATGGATACGGAACCCTAAAAATGGCGTATACGATAAGTGTGCCGTCAAGGGACGATATCTCGATGCGGAACCAATGCCTAGATTGATGAATTGTTTCTGTATCTAGACTTCGATCTAACGTCGTATGTCTCCTCCCTCCCCCTATAGTTTGATCGACATATATAGGTATTCATTAGCACTATAACTGTTTCTGTTGCGGCCTCCACCCCCACCCGCGAGATCGCACGTCTGATTACACCGGCGCACAACCGCACGGCAGGCAAATATCAATATTAATTCACAGCAATAAAGTTCAAAATTACCTGTCAACATTTTAACCGCAGAACAAATGGCGCCCTGTGCGAATTTCAAAGCTTCTTTGGTGGAAATAAAGGCGACTTTGAAACGGTGGAATAAAATTATGATAAATATTAGTACATTCTGGTAACAAGTACAGATGTTGCTGATGGCTGCGGCGTGTGGTGTGGGTGTTTTTAGGGATCTGTATCCGTCCTATTACTAAGCCTACGCCGTCTGTCTGTCCGTCCGTCCGTCCGTCTGTCTGTCCGAGGGTTGTATCTCTTGAACCGTAATAGGTAGCCCGTTGAAATTTTCACAGAATATACGTTATTATGGCCGATATAACAACAGATAATAAAAATAAGAAAAGTAAAAAATTCACGGGGGTTCCCATAGAAGAAACCAAAAAGTGTATGCGCGCGCGCCATCTACCGAATAGGGTGTGAAGCATTTTAACTAATCATGACATTTAACCAATATGAAGCATTTCATAACACGCCATAGATGGCGTGAGTGGCGCTAACCATGACATGGCGATAAGGAACCCTCGGTGCCCGAGTTCGACTCGCACTTGGCCGGTTTTTTCGTAAATATTGCAATAAGACGTCTTTGCAGAAGAATTAGAATTAAGATTGAAGCTTTTTCTTAATTTTGATTGCTTGTAAGGAAGAGCATTTTGTGAAAATTTAGATTACTCCTAAGAAGGAACATCTGCAACTCGGTTGGTGGAAAATGAAATTCCTAATCAGATTTCCTGTAAATCTCTATTACCCATAGAATAGAGAAAGAACGGCTAGATAGGAATGAAAATGTTGAATAGACACCTGTCATGTCAATGTCCATGGGCGTTGTTAGACACCTTAGCTCGGCGAGAGATGTCGCGATTTATTTAAATAACCGGCTAAGTGCGAGTCGGTAGGCACCGAATTAAAAGTATCGGGAAGTGGCATACAACGCACCGACTTGAGGCGCGCTATTGGGGAGCATTCGGCACCCTCTCTTTCGCGAGCAATCAGTCCGCCGCACTGCGCCGCTCAGGCAGGTCACGTTTTTGTATTCGTCCGTCCGTAAAAGGGAGAGATAGAATATCGTGCATTCGCATACACAAAATATGAGCGTGAAAAGGATGGCTATACGTTACTCGGTTCGAGACGAGAGCATACGAGTGTCAGTCACTGAGAACATGCAGTGGCGACATGCAGGGTTTTAAACCTATCTTGTAACGCATGGCACAAGTCTTTATATGAATATAAAGGCGACCGCGCAAGCCGCGACGTCTACAAAGTTAAAGTATACGAAATCTAATTTGGAATGTACAAGCGTTGTCTCCCTTACACGTATCAAATTGCCATTTAACCGTCTTACTCTATCGACGTTCTCAGAGCGGAAACGTAACATGATATATGAGGCGCTCGCGCACTTACGCTGTTTTAAATATTGGCAATATATAGAAGAAACTTCAATCGCACTATCCCTTTTCCGTTCACGGAGTTTGCATCTGCAAGTCTTATTCTAGCCTATGTTACGTGTGTGTGTAACATTTTAGCTTAGTGTGCTTCTGTGAGAGAGATTCTCTTTTTCTACCGGTAAAATGTATGACGAGGCCTGTCCAGAAAGTAGAATGTCGTTGTCGGTAGGTACCTATAATTGGCCAGTTTCACTATAGTCACACCAAGTTTGACAGTTGCATGTTTTTACGATAGAGAAAAAAAATAAAAAATAAAAATTAACTCGACAAAAACCCGTTTCTTGCACGGGCCCTTAATTTTTTTTACTTTTTGTTTTTCATGATTTCTTAGGATATCCGCCATAATAACACATTATGTCAATATTTCAACCGGCTACCATGGATAAAACCAGTTAAATTAATCTATAAAACATTTGGAGGGGCTATTATTTGTAGGTTACGTAGGACAAATGAGGTTTTATTATTTAGTATTTAATAAATTATACTTAATTTAATTGCATTTTAAATAAATTATTAGGTAAACATTTTCTTTTTTTCAAAGAGGACACCTTTATCAGGGTTGAGCTGTAGACGCGGTTCAGAAATATACAGAGAGTTTCAGGGTAGGGTTTCGTAACTTCAGGGTTCGAAAGGGGTCCATATTTGAAGACAAAAAGCTTTGAAACTTTTTCCCAGATTCGGTCATTCTATAGTATTTTTGGTGAAAATCGTTTAATCGAGATTTGGTGGACGGTTAACGTCTATCTTTATTAAACAAAAATAAAATGTCTAACTAAAGGCTTAACTAGTAGAATTGAACTGCATGTAGGTCAATCCAAACACTTAAATTTGAATGACATCAAAAGAAAGAGGGGACTGGACTAGGCCATTGCAATCTCTAGACCAGGCATGGGCAACCTTTTTGGTCCAGTTTTGGTGTCGAGTCACGGGCCACATTAAGTCTACCTTTCTAAAATGTGTACCCTACCTACTTGCATCGATGCCTATTTATAATAAGTAAATGTGAAAGTAAGTAGATAAGATAACACACTACTAAATATTACAATAAAATTTCCTGTCAGAAATTGCGCACAACAAGCAAGCCGAGCGTCGTCGTCGTCGTACTAGCTGGCTGACCTGCAACTGAACTGAACTGAATGAAGTGAAGCGACTGCTGCGCTCGCCGCAAAAGCGCAGCAGCCCGATTTTTTAATGAATATTTCGGCTAGTCGGGCCGGACCCAAATAATTTACAGGAAAGGATCGCGGGCCGGACAAAAAGACCTCGCGGGCCGGATGTGGCCCGCGGGCCGTAGGTTGCCCATGCCTGCTCTAGACCTAAGCCGCACTTTTCCCAAACTCACTGTCCATCGAGTTTTCATAACAATTTTAAATTTTTGAATGAAAAAAATACGGAATTTCGATTTGAGTGATAAGGATTTTTTTCTTCTAATAATGAATACTTTCTATTCCTGAAGTTTCTCAAGCCTATCCTGAAACACCCTGTATATATGTCCAAATTTAAAGACAAATAAAAACCTGTCATTTCAAATCTGCCCAGTACATTCAGCAATAATATTGAACCGCCCAATAAACCAGTCAGGAGACACCCGCCCATTCGCGGCCCCCCCTCCCCCCCCCCCCCCCCACTTCCGTCTCCTGCGAGGCGATTCCAACCTATGCCCAGCGGCGCGTCATGTAAATTCACAATGATAGTTGTAATTTTCAAATTCAAATAAAATTTTTACTTCATTATGACACGATTTTTTTTAATACAGAGGCTCTGCACCAGGAAAATCTTTCTCGCAGAGGCAATTGTCAAAAAAAAAGTAAACAATTCAGAGAGCAAAATACAAGAAACGTTTTTTTAAAGTTTTTTTTTGCTTCATCATAAAAACGGCAATACATAGAATATTTTTTTTTGTTCGCAATTAACATGTTGTGTACTTAAAATTTTGGAAATTTGACAGATCTTGAAATGTGGTAGAAAATTCGTATGTCGTGCATGTCAACTTCTCTAAGTACCTACAATAAGTAAATAAACAAGCTTATTGTATACATGGTGTGATTATAGTGCACACTAAATAGTAAAATAAATAAATAATAAAAACCGAAATGAAATGAAGGGAAGCACTGACGTGGCACCTAGTTCACGCGGTGTTATGGGCTGGCATCACGGATGTTGTAGGTGATGTAGCCAACCGTGTAAGTTTCCATTAAAAAACCGGTCAATTACCTGACGAAACGAACACTCGGTGCGCGAGTCCGACTCGCACTTGGCCAGTTTTTTTTTTTTTTTAAATAGATTTACTTTATTTAAAAGGTATTTTTATGTGTTTTTTTATGGGAACTGACACGGGTGGCTACATCACCTACAACATCCGTGATGTCAGCCCATAACACCAGGTGAACTAGGTGCCATGTCAGTGCTTTCATGTCGGCTGCACTGAACTGGTTCGTAAACACGAACTATTTACAAAATTTACATAGCTGCTTTGACCGACGTTTCATTTAGTGCGGTGGTATCAACCCGGGTGCGATAAACCAAACCACCTGGTAACGTAAGAAGGGAAGGGATCTACAGTTTTACTTGGAATCTGAACCACGGTCAGCCTCCAACGGTCGAGCGGTCACCCATCCAAGTACTGACCGCGCTCAGGGTTGCTTAACAACAGCAGACCGACCGCACCACTGAGCTGCTGAGGCTGTTCTGCATGTTAAACCCTACCTCTAGTAAGATAAGGGAGGGTACCAGCAGTTTTTTTAATAATAATTTTCGCATTAACAACTTGGAATAAGCCTCGAAGGTTGTATCGACTTCCCCAAAGACAAGCCGGTACGAGCAAGCTCTTCCGTTGGCTGTTAAAAAGCACATTATATTCTTGTAATGGTAACTTCCGCCGTACGATATTTCACAGGCCCGTGAGCCTTCGAGTTAGGCCTCTACTAGACATTCAGCCTGCGCCTGTTGGTGACAAAAATGCTAGGAACGCTAGTGAAAAAAAATAAAACTTTTGACGGCTTAAACGACCGAAAAAAATCTACGAGTACAATACGTCGAGACAGGTTTTTTTTATGGAAACTGACTCGGTTGGCTGCATCACCTACTACATACGTGATGTCAGCCCATAACATCTTGGTGAACTAGGTGCCATGCTAGTGCTGCCCTTCGGTCGTGCCGGCTACACTGAACTGGATGAAAATCACGAACTATTTACATAGCCGTCTCAAGGGACCTTTCGTTCAGTGCGGTGGTATCAACCAGGGCTGGTTAAACCATACCACCTAGTAAGGTAAGAAGGGAAGAGACCTACAGTTTTACGTGGAATCCGAACCACGGACTGCCATCAATGGTCGAGCGGTCACCCAGCCAAGTAACCGTGACCGCTTCCAGGGAACGACAGTCGACAGACAGCAATTTCGTGCGCGTTGGGAGTACGCATGGCGTTACAATGAAAGATTGAGAAATATTTTAGTGTGAGATGTTGGCATGTGCTCAACAAGGGTCAAGTGCGTAGTACCCGTAACCGACGATCTTGTATGAAGAACATTATCAGAGTGGAAGAGGCGGCAGAGGTGTCAGGATCGTGGCACGTGGAGATCCGTTGTCTCTGCCTACCCCACCGGGAAACAGGCGTCAAGCTATCTATATCGTCACGGCTTAAGCGGCGGGTGGCCGAGTAGTTTGGGCATCGACTTCTCATGCGAGAGGTCGGAGGTTCGAATCCGGTCGGCGTGTACCAATGAGTTTTTTCTCACGAAAAAATTTAGGTGCATACCTACACCTGCTGCTTCACCTTTCGGAACCGGTGTAAACTGTAGGTCCCTTCCCTTAACCATTATTATTTTTTTTATTAATTAATTATATAATAATTATTATATATTACGTGTCTAGTACCACCACCTATCGCTCGTAGCTTGCCTCGCGTCGTCCCGGAGAGCTCCGTAGCCACGGCCTGCACCCGCCGGCGTGCTTGGAGGTTTGTCTCCCGCCGCCGGCGGTATTACCGTTTTTAATTTTTATATTAATTTTGTGTATTTTTATTACTCTTTTGTATAATATATGTAAAATTAATGTAAAATTTTAAGAATGTGAAATAAAGGAAATTATATATAATATAAAAATATTATATAATAATTAGTAGGTCGTAGGCTCTAATTGTAGCCGTCTGGGTTGATACCACCGTACTGGATGTAAGATGGCCACATAGCAGCCTCGGTTGTGTTCTCCTCTAGTCCAGTATAGCCAGCAATGAATTTGCTGAGCCGTAAATTTTTTACTTTTTAAACGGTTTTTTCTTATTTTTATTATTTGTGGTTATATCGGAAATAACACATATTCTGTGAAAATTTCAACGGGCTTCCTATTACGGATACAGCCCTCAGACAGACGGACGGGCATACAGACGGCGTAGGCTTAGTAAAAGGGTCCCGTACCGGGTACGGAACCCTATAAAAATAAATATCGCTTCTCGAATCTCCAATTTAATACACTGGTATCAGTCGGGACGGGCTTAACTCTAGCCCCTAGTGATAGTGATTGAATGACAAAATTTTAACGCTTTCCATTTTGGCATCCAAACGAACTCGCTTATTACTAACCGCCTGCCCCCACCCACAGTCGTACCCAGTCTGTGAACGTGTGGGAGTTCTGCGAAATTGAACTGTCAATCTGTTCGTCCGACAGGCTGCAGAAGAAACGAATAACATTCTGCAAACGGCTTCACTGGTCAATAGCATTTCATTTTTTGCAACTTGAGAATTTTGATTTAAATACAAACAGAAGAAAAACATTTAAATTAAAATAACGTTAAGTACCTACATACAATTTAATTAATTAAAGATACTCAAAAAATTAAGGTACAAACTGTGCTTTTTAGGGTTCCGTATACGTCGTTCGTGACCCTATTACTAAGCCTACGCCGTCTGTCTGTCTGTCCGTCTGTATGTCTGTCTGTCCGAGGGCTGTATCTCTTGAACCGTAATAGGTAGCCCGTTGAAATTTTCACAGAATATGTGTTATTTTGGCCGATATAACAACAAATAATAAAAAATTAGAAAAAGTAAGAGATTCACGGGGGTTCCCATAGAAGAAACTAAAGAGTGTATGCGCGCGCGCCATCTACCGAAAAGAGTATGAAGCATTTTAACTAATCATGAATTTGAACTGATATGAAGCATTTCATAAACACGCCATAGATGGCGTGAGTGGCGCTAGCCATTACATGGCGATACGGAACCCTCGGTGCGTTCGAGTCGGACTTGGCCGGTTTTTTATTAGAACAAACTATTGAAATTGACAAAACGTGAAGCATGAAATAAGCGAAGCCAGCTCGTAGGTTTCCGAGGTCTGCCCGCGGGCGAGGTAGGCCGAACGGAGCACGCCACACCGCCGCCTCCTCTTAATAATTCAATTTTATGGCAAGAATAAAGCGTATGATATATGCACACAGATGAATTACAAATGCCCCCAATCCCGTAGGTGGTGTCCCGCTGCCGTCGGACGGTAAAACGATGTATGAGCACATACAGCGTTTTTACGTAACACGGCTCAATCGAAAGTTCTTGGCGTGCCCTATCACCCAATATAAATGTTATCTTTGTAGGACCTTCACTGAAGAAGTTATGAAGATCGATATGACGATGTATGTCCAAAAACATACGATTATGTGCGGTAAAACGATGCATTTTTTTTCCAGAACCCTCCATTTAAGGTATGCCACGACGATGTAATATCCAATACATCGTTTCACCATAACACCGCCTAGTTACAGCGTTTAGCCATAACACAAATCCTTCAAACGCGTTTATCTCAAAACAATACTTTTGAACATACATCGTTTTACCGTCCGACGGCAGCCCGTCCCGTTTGCTTGCTTCTGCAATTTCTATGTCGCCCTCCTTACGACTTCCAGTGTTTGTGCAGGCTGCCTGCCATTATGAAATGAAATAAAAATATTAATTTCTCCTATACTTAGGTTAAACATTGCATATAAAACGAGAACAAGAATAGCCCCACTGCATCTCTCCCCGTGTATGTCGTAAAAGGCGACTGAGGATATGACTCCCTTCTTATATTACTAGGTGGTTGGGTTCAACCCGCCCGGGTTGGTAACACCGCACTGAATGAAAGGTCGGTCGAAACGGCTGTGTAAATAGTTTGTGTTTTCCGTCCAGTTCAGTGTAGCCGGCACGACCGAAGGGGAGCACTGACGTGGCGCCTAGTTCACCCGGTGTTATTGGGCTGACATCACGGATGTTGCAGGTGATGTAGCCAACCGTGTCAGTTTCCATAAAAACAAAACATGAGAAACGATAACAGAAAGAAACCTGAAGGAGAAAAACCGGCCAAGTGCGAGTCGGACTCGCGCACAGATGTTTCCGCACCACGAAAAATAAACATTGAAGAAAACACGATTCTTGTATGGGAAGCCCCTTAATTTTTTACTTTTTCTATTTTTTATTATTTGTTGTTATATCCGCCATAATAACACATAGGTATTCTGTGAAAATTTCAATGGGCCACCTATTACGGTTCAAGAGATACAGCCCTCGGAGAGCAGACAGACGGACGGACGGACGGGTGGACAGACAGACAGACAGACGGCGTAGGCTTAGTAATAGGCTTCCGTACGGGATACGGAAACCTAAAAAAGGAACCAACTCAGCATTTTTGCTGTAGGAACGCGCCCTACAGCGCTGTTTTTCGGTTGGCCCCTTTTAACATTTTTCTGATAAAGTGAATTACATTACATGAAGTGCATTACATTACATGAAAAACAACATGAATGCGAAACACATAAAAAAACACATTATAATAAATAACCCGAATGCTATTGTCAACGATGAGATCATCGTTCTTCGGTTTTTACGGCTTAGTAATAGGCTTCCGTACGAGATACGGAAACCTAAACAGGAACCAACTCAGCATTTTTGCTGTAGGAACGCTCCATAGAGCGCTGTTTTTCGGTTGGCCCCTTTTAAATTTTTTTCTGATAAAGTGAATTACATTACATGAAGTGCATTATATTACATAAAAACCTACATGAATGCGAAACACATTACAATAACCCGAATGCTATTTTTAACGATGAGATCATAGTTCTTCGGTTTTTACGGCTTAGTAATAGGCTTCCGTACGAGATACGGAAACCTAAAAAGGAACCAACTCAGCATTTTTGCTGTAGGAACGCTCCATATAGCGCTGTTTTTCGGTTGGCCCCTTTTAAATTTTTTCTGATAAAGTGAATTACATTACATGAAGTGCATTACATTACACAAAAAACTACATGAATGCGAAACACATTACAATAACCTGAATGCTATTGTTAACGATGAGATCATCGTTCTTCGGTTCTTCCACCGAGTCATGCAGTAGATAAGTCTTCGTGCTTTACTTGCTGTTTGATGTTCTCTTGTCTGGCGGGGATTTTTATTTTTATTTATTTACTAGCTTTTGCCCGCGGCTTCGCTCGCGTGAAATTCGAATTTAAAAAGAAGAAAGTAAGTAAACCCGCTACCGTACCTCGGTACGGTACGTTATTTCGGCGCGCGGAACAATTCGGTTTGTATGAGAGCCACATCTTAGCGTAACCGGAACTGAATATTATTTAGCCGATCCTATGTTACGTATAATCAAATGTGTTTGTACTAAGTTCAATCGAATTCTGATGATCGGTTTAAGAGTTATGGAGGAACATAAATATATTTTTTTTTATGGAAACTGACACGGTTGGCTACATCATTTACAACGTCCGTGATGTCAGCCCAAAACACCTGGTGAACTAGGTGCCATGTCAGTGTTTCCCCCTTTCTAAAAATTTTAATATTTCTAAAAATCGTTAATTTAGTTTTAGTATCATACATAGAGTCTACAGACCGCTACAGACGCAGTTTCTCAAACAAAGTAACTTACTCCATAACCATCCCTTACAGATTTATTATTAGTATTGATTTGATTGATTGACTTGTATTATATTAATAAATCGAATTCTGATGATCGGTTTAAGAGTTATGGAGGAACATAAATATATTTTTTTTTATGGAAACTGACACGGTTGGCTACATCATTTACAACGTCCGTGATGTCAGCCCAAAACACCTGGTGAACTAGGTGCCATGTCAGTGTTTCCCCCTTTCTAAAAATTTTAATATTTCTAAAAATCGTTAATTTAGTTTTAGTATCATACATAGAGTCTACAGACCGCTACAGACGCAGTTTCTCAAACAAAGTAACTTACTCCATAACCATCCCTTACAGATTTATTATTAGTATTGATTTGATTGATTGACTTGTATTATATTAATACTAGCTGAGCCCGCGGCTCCGCTCGCGTGAAATTCGTATTTCAAAGAAGACAGTAAGTAACTGAGGGCGAGGCCGGAAGCCGAGCTGCGTTCAGGAAGAATATAAACCTTCTCGAAGAAAGTAAGTAACTAAGGGCGAGGCCGAAGGCCGAGCTGCGTTCAGGAAGACTATAAACCTTCTCGAAGAAAGTAAGTAACTAAGGGCGAGGCCGAAGGCCGAGCTGCGTTCAGGAAGACGATAAACCTTATCTAAGAAAGTAAGTAATTAAGGGCGAGGCCGAAGGCCGAGCTACATTCAGGAAGACCATAAATATTCTCGAAGAAATTACGCAACTGAGGGCGAGACCGAAGGCCGAACTGCGTTCAGGAAGACGATAAACATTCTCGAAGACAGTAAGTAACTATGGGCGAAGCCGAAGGCCAAGCTGCGTTCAGGAAGAGGATAAACCTTCTCGAAGAAAGCAAGTAACAAACGGCGAAGCCGAAGGCCGAGCTGCGTTCAGGAAGACGATAAACATTCTCGAAGACAGTAAGTAACTATGGGCGAAGCCGAAGGCCGAGCTGCGTTCAGGAAGAGGATAAACCTTCTCGAAGAAAGTAAGTAACTGAGGGCGAGGCCCAAGGCCGAGCTGCGTTCAGGAAGACCATAAACCTTCTCGATTTCTCGATGAAAGTAATGGCGTTTAGATAAACGATAAAACTTCTTAAATAAAGTAAGTAACTAACGGCGAGGCTTCACAGGCTAAGCTGCATTCTGGAATACAATAAACCTCCACGAAGAAAGTAAGTAACTAAGGGCGAGGCCACCGTCACACCCATCCCCCCTCCCCCCCCCCCCCCTATTTATTTGTTTTTAGTAGCTATAATTATGATTTTCCTTTAAAAAAACCGATATTCCCATACAATCTTTAACACTCCGTTTCCGTTTCTCCCTCTCCCTCTCCCTCTCCCTCTCCCTCTCCCTCTCCCTCTCCCTCTCCCTCTCCCTCTCCCTCTCCCTCTCCCTCTCCCTCTCCCTCTCCCTCTCCCTCTCCCTCTCCCTCTCCCTCTCCCTCTCCCTCTCCCTCTCCCTCTCCCTCTCCCTCTCCCTCTCCCTCTCCCTCCATCTCTCTGCCTCTCCCTCCCTTCCGTTGAGTCTGGCCATCATCGATACTTGGAGTAAATATGGCAACCCCAAAGATGGTAAACAGACAGACATACAGACATACATACAGACAGACAGAAAGCAGACGTTGGATTTTATTAAAGGTAAGGAAGAAAGGAAAGGATAAGGATAAGGGGGATTCCATCGCTCTACCTCCACCTCCCCTCCCGCCCCTCCCTCACCCCCCTCCCTATATGCCTCTACTTACCCCCCCCTCTCCCCTCCCCCTTCAGGATATTGTAATGTCATCGGTTCTTACTCGGGTGAATGATTCCGTGTCCGTTACATACAAATATTGCCAAGTGCTCTCATATTTCACTTCACTGCTACCCTCATAAGCCATTTAGCGTGATAGTAAGTAGCCTATAGTTGATGGGAAGAATCAAGCTATCCGTAGAATTTTGTTTTATTAAAATCGGTTCAGTGGTTCTCGAGTTATAAGCGGACAGACAGACACTCAGACACTCAGACATTCAGACAGAAAGCAGACGTTGGATTTTATTATAGGTAAGGAAGGATACCTACATTGCCCAGCCCAGTCGATGTACATCATTAATTCATTAGTTACAGGCACTGGGGGGCATTGTATAGTATGGCAAGGAATAAATAGGCGCTACCTTCTAAATTAGAATTAAAAATAGTAATATAACTCCAATAATATAATTGACGCACTGTGTGCCGCGGCCAAGGACACATATCAGAGTAAGACAGTGAAATAAAAACAAGATGTTGGATGGAACTACCACGTCCAAGAAAAACATATCAATTTAAATCAATTGCGCGGAAAGCCAAAACAGGGCAGCATTTATGATGAAATTAAAACTACAAGAAATTAATTTAAAAACAAGTAAAATGGTGCCAGCGTAATTTCGAACGAATTGGAATGGATATTGTAGCAAAACACAGAGCAGACAAGGACTTTTCAAAATTGTATTTAAGTACTTTATCTTTTGATTATAACTTTATCTTTGTTTTTGTTTCTGTGTAAATTCACTATGTTGAAATAAATATTTTCTATTTCTATTTCTATTTCTATCTTTAGGTATTTCTATATTTATATTATAATGTTTTGGTTTTTTTTTATGGATCTCGAGTCTGAAGACATAAATATATTTGATTTGATTTTGATATGACTTACATCGGTTCCGAACGCTGAAGCTACGGGTGTAGATATGCAAGTACATTTTTCTGTCAGAAAAAAAAACTTATTCATGCATGGCCGCCGACCATCTGCAGCTAAACACTAACAATTTTATCATTTTGACAAAATTGTAACATTCAATTCCTCGGCAAGATGGTTACAAAGAAAGACGGTGGTTACAGAAGCCGATGAATTCGATATTTTCCTTTTATTTTGGTCCAACTTTATCCGACTTGCAGGTCTTGCCTGGAACTACTGCCACTTGTCAAACTTACTGCAAAAGGCTCCTTGCATAATTTCGGACGATATCGTCGCGGGTGTTTTTTTTTTATTAATTTACAAAAAGGCAAGTAATCTCCGAATCGCAACATCTGGCTCGGTATTACTTGGGACGGGTGACTGTCTGACCTTTGATATTGGCCGTGGTTCGGCTCGATTCCACGATTTTTTTTTATAGAAACAGCGATTTATTGCGCCGACTCACCCATAAGGACATTCGGTCGTACGCGGGGGTTGCGAATGCCATGCCGGCCTGACAGGTGCCTATTCACGCTTCTCTTGAAGGACCCGAGACTGTACTTGGGGGGAAATATGTGGAGGAAGGATCTGCACAACCGATTGGTACGCATCCGTGGTAAGTCAAGCGTTAAGTTCCTACCCTTTTATTACTATATCACCTTTTATTTTATTTTGTGAGACGACAAAATAAAATAAAAGGTGAGAGACGTGTGAGTTCGTGCGACAGGGACGACGCTCTACAACCGGATTGTCTCTTTCTAAAGCTCGACACGCATTATTTGCTGCCGGAAACTTTACTGTCATGGCTCAAAGTTCACCATAGTTTATTAACCATAGATATATTCACATAACTTAGGAAGTAGGTGATAGCCAACTATGTCCGGTGGTATTATAAATAAATAAATAAAATTTTAATAAATAAAAACATCCGACTTAGATTATTTATTGATAATAATTTTTCATATTACACGTCAATAATGTACATAATGCGCCATAATCATTACACAAAAAAATATTTATATTATTATTAAACAATAATCTAAATACTTGTAAGAATATGTTTAATAAAATACCCTGCGAAGTTTCTTGTCGGTTCTTCTTCGTGGGTGTAATAGAACCGGATAGAATAAATTGTGACAAGTTCGAGCGCAGTCTAACTGCCTTATAATCAATCATAATGCAGTTAGACTGATTAATAAACAATACATATGATCAATAAACAATACAATACAATATAATACAATAAAATACAATACAATTTTAGTGTATATATAAAAAATATAAAATACTACCAATTAGATGGCCTTTTATTTACACATTATTATCCATTTGAGTAATTATCCCGGTCTAAGAACTCCTCTGTGGAGTTACTACTCATCCTTCTACTCTAGTTTCCTACTACTCCTTCGGTCGGTATCTTCCTGGTCACCAAAGCATACTTGCTTTGGTGACCAGGAAGATACCGACCGAAGGAGCATTTCGAATAGATTCACTCAGCCTATTCCAGATCGTCGGGCCCAATCACAGCTACCGACCTTTCTGATTTAGTTAGACGATGCTTTATACTACCCATCGAACATTTAGGAGCGGACGAGCCGATATCGTCGCCTTCAACGACAAAGCATCGTCGCGACATGTCGTTTGCTTTCATTATTATAAAAGGGTCCGAAGTCGCTTGCTGAGATTTAAAATTGGAAAGTAGATAAATAACGTTGGTATAAGTTGGCAAAGTCACTCTCTAAGAGCACGTTCCTAAGTTCCTTCAATTGATGTGTTCAGTCGGGGTCCGGGGACCGTGGTACACCCAGATGGCCTGCGCAACCTATTGGTTAAAAATTGTATTTATTTTGGAATTGTTAAGAAGTTAATTTCATATGACTTTTTTGTTTAACTGTTATACTTGTGCTTGTAAATAAATCTGTTTCTCATTAAAAATAATTTAAAGTGATGCGGTCGGTCGACTGTTAATAAGCACACCTGGGCGCGGTCATTACTTGGATGGGTGACCGAACAACCGTTGGAAGCTGACCGTGGTTCGGACTCCACGTAAACCTGTAGATCCCTTCCCTTCTTACCTTTCTTTTCATCTTACTTGGTGGTAGGGTTTATCCCGCCCGAGTTGATACTACCGCACTGAATGAAATGTCGGTAGAAACGGCTATGTAAATAGTTCGTGTTTTCCGTAAAGTGTAGCCGACATGAAATGAATGGAAGCACTGACATGGCACCTAGTTCACCCGGTGTTATGGGCTGACATCACGAATGTTGTATTGTAGGTGATGTAGCCAACCGTGTCAGTTTCAATAAAAAAAAAAAAATTAAAAAAAAAGTGGGGATGGCTCTAGGGGTGGCAGTAACGCGGGGTAATGTTAATTGATATTTTGTTCTCTTCTTCGTTGAAAATGGCGAGTTCTCGACAGCTAAGTGATGTCATGTCGATGGTTGCGGGCACCTTGTCAAAAAAAAAAATCTAAAATCTTGATAACTTGGACAATGCATTTCAGCAGCCAATTTTAGGGTATGTTTGGTGGAGGGCGCGGGATGTGACGGCGGGGAGAGCACCTGCAGACCGCGTGAATGGTTGGCCAGCCGCCCGCCGCCCTCCGCACCGCGCGTGTGCGCCGTTCACTCCCACAAATACACTTTCGTACCTGCGCAAATTGGTCCAAGTTATATGCCGTCTGGTATACTATCTAGGGTTTACACCACAGAATAAGGAATACCTGGACGGGCCATGAAACTGCCATTATATCGAACTTGTACCGAATTCACTGTCGAACTGGCCGCGTGTCCTGACGATGTCCCGGAGGAGCGAGGGATGTAACGTCGACAAATGTAAGTCGCTTTCAGTCATATACTCATATACCACGTAACCGAAAACATTACGATAACCCTAAAAATAATATTAAAAATAATGCTTTCTCCATTAGAATTAATTTCATCGTGCAAAGGATCAATACTGCTCTCCCTCGCTGGATAATGGCTGGAGTGAGGAAATAAATAAAGGGGACTAAGGTTTTTTTTTTTAATTTTTTTTTATGGAAACTGACACGGTTGGCTACATCACCTACAACGTCCGTGATGTCAGCGCTATAACACCGGGTGAACTAGGTGCCATGTCAGTGCTTCCCCCTTTGATCGTGCCGGCTACACTGAACTGGTCGGAAAACACAAACTATTTAGATAGCCGTTTGGACCGACGTTTCATTCAGTGCGGTGGTACCAACCCGGGCGGGTTAAACCCTCCCACCAAGTGAGATTACGAGGGAAGGTATCTACAGTTTTACGAGGAATCCGAACCTCGGTCAGCCTCCAACGGTCAGCGGTCACCCAGGGATATGACTCCCTTCTTATATTACTAGGTGGTAGGGTTTAACCCGCCCGGGTTGATACCATCGCACTGAATGAAAGGTCGGTCGAAACGGCTATGTAAATAGTTTGTGTTTTCCGTCCAGTTCAGTGTAGCCGGCACGACCGAAGGGAAGCACTGACGTGGCACCAAGTTCATCCGGTGTTATGGGCTGACTCACGGATGTTGTAGGTCATGTAGACAACAGTGTCAGTTTCCATAAAAAAAAAATTATAAATAATTCTCAATCATCGATACATTTTGAGTTCGCAACGCTCACGCCATTTAAGTTTGTGATCCGTTGAAAATTGTATTAAGAGGACGATCCGACCTCGCAGTCCTTAGTAACGAACGGTCACACAATGAGAGGAGAACAAGGCTAAAGGGGGGAAGAGTGGGAAAGAAGGAGTTAAAGAAGGAGTTAGGAAAGGGATGAGAACAAAGAATGTAAAAGGATGGAACATTCTTTTTGTCAGCCTCAGTATCGCGTTCTATCTCGATGTTACGCACACCACGGTCGCGGTCAGACTTTGTGTGGGTGACCGCCCGACCGTTGAGGCTGACAATAGTTCGGATTCGACGTAAAACTGTAGGAGGACTGTATTTATTCTTTATTTTTTAATGTTTGAACTCAGAACTTTCGACTGGGTGAACCGATTTTGAAAATTCTTTCTTTATTTGAAAGCTGATGCTTCCCGTGTGGTCCCATTTTGGTCAAGATCGGATTGGAAAGCGAGGCGGAATACATTATTCCGCCGAGTACATTAATAGCAAAAGATTACAAAAAAAAACTGTGAAATAAAAAAGTATTTAAAAACATATAAAAACCGCCTTCAAAAATGTATGAAATAAAAAAATCGAACCCTAGAGTTGAAGGCGGTGCTAAAACAAGCAAAAATAACCGACCGCCTTCAATTCTAGGGTTCTTTTTTTATTTCACACATTTTTTTTTTTTTTTAATTTACATAATATTACCTCACAACTTATCAATAGGCGAGCATGTTATGGCTGATGCAATTTTTTTTTTTTATGGAAACTGACACGTTTGGCTACATCACCTACAACATCCGTGATGTCGTGATAAATATACGTGTGCACACAAGTGTCGAACACGAACACATATAATTTGTAATTTATAAGTCGAGTTGAGAGTTAATGCCCCTTGTAGCTTTTTAATTGTTTTGTGAGATGAACAGCGAACACAAAAGGCGGCGTGTTCTCGAAGTAACTCTTTCGGGGTGAAACCGTACAAGAATCGACTGTACCGCGAAGTTGAGAAGATTCATTGAAATTATTTTGTGACAATCGAAAGAAGCATCAAAAGCTTTGATAATTATTTTTTTATGAATATTTGATTAACTGCGTGACTTACATACTTACTACATCCGTGATTTCAGCCCATAACACATTGGTAAACTGGGTGCCATGTGAGTGCTGCTTCAGGTGCCATTTCCGTCACCTGACCACCACGTAGATCTTTATTGCACCAAGCTAAGTTTAGTCAATGCATTTGCATTGCTACTACTTATTTGGTGTTCAATCGCTTCGATGAATATTGTCTAATATTTACTATTGCCCTCAGTGTATAAGTGGAATATTGCCTAAACATTCCTACTGCTTTCAGGAACAAAGTGGAATATTGCCTAATATTTGCTACAGCTCTCAGGAACAAGGTGGAATATTACCTAATATTTGCTACTGCTCTCAGGAACAAAGTGGAATATTGCCTAATATTTGCTACTGCTCTCAGGAACAAAGTGGAATATTGCCTAATATTTGCTACAGCTCTCAGGAACAAGGTGGAATATTGCCTAATATTTGCTACTGCTCTCAGGAACAAAGTGGAATATTGCCTAATATTTGCTACAGCTCTCAGGAACAAGGTGGAATATTACCTAATATTTGCTACTGCTCTCAGGAACAAGGTGGAATATTGCGTAATATTTGCTACTGCTCTCAGGAACAAAGTGGAATATTGCCTAATATTTGCTACAGCTCTCAGGAACAAGGTGGAATATTACATAATATTTGCTACTGCTCTCAGGAACAAGGTGGAATATTGCCTAATATTTGCTACTGCTCTCAGGAACAAAGTGGAATATTGCCTAATATTTGCTACTGCTCTCAGGAACAAAGTGGAATATTGCCTAATATTTGCTACAGCTCTCAGGAACAAGGTGGAATATTACCTAATATTTGCTACTGCTCTCAGGAACAAAGTGGAATATTGCTTAATATTTGCTACAGCTCTCAGGAACAAAGTGGAATATTGCCTAATATTTGCTACAGTTCTCAGGAACAAGGTGCAATATTACCTAATATTTGCTACTGCTCTCAGGAACAAAGTGGAATATTGCCTAATATTTTCTACTGCTCTCAGGAACTAAGTGGAGTATTGCCTAATCTCTACTCGGCTCTCAGTAAAAAGTTCAGACTGATCTAAGATCTCAAGTGTTTCGCCGTCGACACGTCCTCCTCTTTGTCTTCGGCCGAGCGAGTCTGTAAATGTGCTTCGGCAGCTCGACCCGCTTTGTGATTTGTTCGACTTGCGAAGCGCCTGCTAGTTGTTGCTGCTAGCGATTTGTATCGCTGAGTTCTCCGCGCACGTTTAATTGTGGAAGTCGTTCAGTTGAAGTGAAGCGAAAACTATGTAGTAATTTTAACTTTAGTGCACATTTTTGAATCGAAGAATGGCTAGGTACATACGTTTTATTCGTGCATAATCATTTCTTACTTGTTTTTTTTTCGTTTTTGGCTTCTCATGCAAAAATTCGATGGTTTAGTTTTCATTAGGTCTAGAGTCTAGACCCTGGTGGGTACAAATTAAATTTATTTCTCATTTAGATATATAATTTGTCATTTTGGAAAAAATCATAAATTTTTTTGTTTTTTTTTTCGTTTTTGGCTTCTCATTCAAAAAGTCGAAAGTTTGGAACGTGGTGGGCATAAATGAAATTTATTCCTAATTCGTGATTTTGGAAACAATAATAATTGATGCTCTGGATCGGCGGGCGCGTTCAGATTTTGTATGGCGATCGCCATACAAAATCCGACCGCGCCCGCCGCCGCGCCGTTCCGACCGACGACCGTCAAGTCTGGTGGTCGTTCAAAATTCACGTAAAACTGTTGGTGCATTTCATTACGTTACTAGGAGGTGGGTAGTGCTTACCCGCCCGGATTGGTACCACCGCACTGAGTGAAGGTCGGTCGAAACGGCTATGAAAATAGTTCGTGTTTTCCGTCCTGTGTAGCCGGCACGACCGAAGGGAAGCACTGACCTGGTACCTAATTCACTAAGGTGTAGATAGCCTTACACGATGAGCGTACTTAGTATAGTAGGATAATAATGCCATACAAATGCCGAATACCATAAAATTTTATGTACCTTGAATCTTACATACCTTGAATCTTACATACCTTGAATCTTACATACCTTGAATCTTACATTACGTCACTTCATCAAAATCCATCCTCTTGCTAGAATTCGTCACAAGATGAAACACGCTCACATACATGCACACACCCTCCACGCACACACGCACACAGTCACACACTTATAAGCAGATTAATTTATCAAACTCTCAAAGGGCGACGTCGCTTCCCGCATCGAAAAGCAATAAATCCAACGAATTTGCAAGTCGATAGGCCCATTTACATTTGGAGACCGCTCGCCCGTCCTTAGATTCACACAATACCCAATTAAAGTGGAGAAAAATCCGGCAAACACCCGAGCAGAATAAGAAATAAGAAAATTCGTTGAATTCGTCCCCAATGTTAATGAAGTGTGAAAATTGCGGAGGCGCGGAGGAGCTATGCAGAGGCGGGAAGTACGCACTGTAGGTTGAACGAGATCAACAGATTTGAATATATTTAATTATTTCTTACAAGCATCACTTTGTCGGCCTCGGTATCTCAGTAGCGCGGTCGGTCGACTGTTGTTAAGCAACCCTGAGCGCGGCCAGTACTTTCATGGCTGACCGCTCTACCGTTGGAGGCTGACCGTGGTTCGGATTCCACGTAAAAATGTAGGTCACTTCCCTTCTTACCATACTAGGTGGTGGGGTTTATCCCGCCAGGGTTGTAGCACCGCACTGAATGAAACGTCGGTCGAAACATGTATGTAAATACTTCGTGTTTTTCGTACAGTTCAGTGTAGCCGACATGAAATGAAGGGAAGCACTGACACGGCACCTAGTTCAACCGGTGTTATGGGCTGACATCACGGATGTTGTAGGTGATGTAGCCAACCGTGCCAGTTTCCATAAAAATTATCATAATTTTTTTACGTGTATGAAATTTTACATTATGATAAATCAATACAATACACAAAGGTCGACACTTGGACCGTCGACCTTGCACTCCCGCACGGGCTTTGGCGTCGCTATTAAGAGAGCGTGTTCTAATTAGTGGAGTAATTGGTTTGGTAGAAATAAGCTGAATATGAAGCGGGTGTCTGGAGATGAGAGGCACAGTCAGCTGGTTATTGCTGCTGCATTCGCCTGCCCGGAAAGATTCCAAAAGTGGAGCAAAAAAAGGCCAAGTGCAATCGGGCTCGCGCACCTAGGGTTCCGTACCACCACACAATATATTTGTGTTGTTTAAAAAAAACATTTTTTTCTTTCATTCGCACCACGCTCACTGGGCAGGGATTGCATCTTTGCAGATCTTTCATCTACAGAACTGGTAAACTTTGGAACGCTCTCCCTACCCATATATTTCACTCCAAGTACAGTCTCGGGTCCTTCTAGAGGGGCGTGAATGGGCACTTGTCAAGCCGGCATGGCAACCCCCGCATACGACCAAATGTCCATGGGCGTCGTTAGACACCTTATAGTTGGCTCGGCCCCATATGTCGCGCTTTCAATCTGAACTCAAATTTAGCTGGTTTTTTCAAGGAACCCTTCTTAGCAAAATGTCTGAAACTTAACCCTTATAATTTCCTCGGATAGATAAAAATTTAGATAAATTTAGACTACAACAAAACGGAGTAAAGTTTGAAGTATGGGTTGTTGTACCGTGTGGGGCCGGTACTTTAAAAGAATAGCCCCACTGCATCTCTCCCCGTGCATGTCGTAAAAGGCGACTAAGGGATATGACTCCCTTCTTATATTACTAGGTTTAACCCACCCGGGTTGGTACCACCGCACTGAATGGAAGGTCGGTCGAAACGGCTATGTAAATAGTTTGTGTTTTCCGTCCAGTTCAGTGTAGCCGGCACGACCGAAGGGAAGCACTGACATGGCACCTAGTTCACCCGGTGTTATGGGCTGACATCACGGATGTTGTAGGTGATGTAGATAACCGTATCAGTTTCAATAAAAAAAAAAAAAAAAGTACCTTTTCACACTTACACTCTAGTTTCCCGTATAATTCTGAGAGACTGTTCAGTTGTCCTATAATGTGATAAAGTTTTACATACCTAGTGATGTGTCATCTATGTAAGTATAATCTTACTTCTCAATAATATCAATTGTTTACGTAAGTGTAATAGTATCACTACATGGCGAGTTATAACGTAATGTAATTTTTTTTTTATGGAAACTGACACGGTTGGCTACGTCACCTACAACATCCATGATGTCAGCCCATAACACCGGGTGAACTTGGTGCCACGTCAGCGCTTCCCTTCGGTCGTGCCGGCTATACTGAACTGGACGGAAAGCACAAACTATTACTTCTATTCTAAACTATTAGTTCTCTCCCACTCTCATAATGTTCTTCATACATGCTCGTCGGCGTACCGTTAAGTACTACGCACTTGACCCTTATTGAGCACAGGCCCAATATTCTCTAGCCAGGTCATAGAGTTTCTTATTAGATTTCATTACATATATTCGGGCAAACGGCGGCAGTGCGCGCTTTCGTCTCAAGTAGTTTATTAACCTTTGGTCCGAGAGGAGTAAATTTTCCTCATTACTGCCTATTGATATTATAACCACACAACTAAACTTAGCTTTGTGATAATAGTTTATTATTGAAATAATACAAGTTAGTACCGGCGTTTTAATAATAATATCTATCATCTCAATCTTCGTAGGTAGTTCACGTAAAACTGTAGGTCCCTTCCCTTCTTACATTGGATACGCCCGGGTTGGTACTACCGCACTGAATGAAACGTAGGTCGAAACGGCTATGTAAATAGTTCGTGTTTTCCGCCAAGTTCAGTGTAGCCGAAATGAAATGAAGGGAAGCACTGACATGGCACCTAGTTCACGCGGTGTTATGGGCTGACATCACGGATGTTGTAGGTGGTGTAGCTAAACGTGTCAGTTTCCATAAAAAAAAGATGTATGCAAGATCTTTGATTATGGCCACTACTGCAGCGAATGTCCCAGTGGTCGAATACAGGGTATGTTTATGATAGAAGCACTTCGCGGCCATCACCAGTCTTTTAGAATGGTGGCCAGGATTATGCTTAAACGGTTTAACCTAATTTTCAACAGACTTCCAAAAAGGAGGAGGTTTTTTTGTATCTATGTTACTCGATTTCTCCGCCAATTCTGAACCGATTTTAATGATTTTTTTTTCGTGAGTAGGGTATATCTCAGGGGTTTTATGAAAGAATACCACCCTTAAGGGTGGGAAATTAATACTTTCACATGAAGGAATCAAAAATCAAATCAAAATCATTTATTCAGTGATATCATAAAAATTAACATAGTGTAAGTATATAATTTTTGTTTCTTTTCACTTGTTCATATTAATACTTCTATTAAAATTTAGAATTGTTAATTCAATAAAATTAAACATTAAAAACAATATAAAAATTAAATAAATTAGGTATTAAAAACATGATTATTATCATTTCTGCAATTTTGTCTTATATATCGGAGATTTTCGGAAACGGAAAGTGGATACTTTCCGTCAACCGATTTTAATATTATGTGATATTACTAAAAAGAGTGAAATAAAAAAAAATGTTTATAAAAACATTGAACCGACTTCAGACCCTAAAAAGTATTAAATAATATTTTGATCTTAAATAGAAGGCGGTACAAAAGCACACCTGAAAATTTATAAATAGACGCTTTTGTGCTTTTGTACCGCCTTCTACTCAAGATCAAAATATTATTTTACACTTTTTATAGGGTTTGAAGTCGGTTCAATGTTCTTAAAACAGTTTTTTGTTTTTCAAGTTACGAAACCTTCTCGCTCCTCTTGATAAAATAATTTTTATTATGCATTGTGGTTGTGTAGAAACATGACCACATACATTACCACAATAAAAAAAATTATAAAATAAGGAAAAGTTCAAAACATAAAGTGTCATTACATTTTTCACTTCCCGGTACGTTATCCGACTGAGACGAAGCAAAAAGGGTTTTTCTAAACGAACCTGCGGTATTAGGCGACTCTTTTGGATCAATTAAAACCGATTTTTGCACATTAATCCTCGAGAGTAACATATGTAAATTTATGCCACCTTTTCTCTCAACACATTTGCAAATTTCGATAGATATTAAAAAGATATTTATGGCAGCCCCGGGCGATTTATTTCGGTATGATTGCCAGCATACCGAGACCGCAGAGAGAAATAAATTTATAGATGTCTTCTATAACAGTTTGAAACGGACACCATGTGGTTACCACATCAATAGAAAGTTGTGAGATTTTATTAAATGTCTTCTTAATTTTTTTCACGCGACTTCGCTCGCGAAAAATTTGAGTTATTAAAAAAAAACCGGCCAAGTGCGAGTCGAACTAGCGCACCGAGGGTTCCGTATCGCCATGAGTGTGTATAGCTCTTTATAATATTAGTGTAGACTGTAGATCATATACAGGGTGTTGTAACGGCAAGTACATTAGTTTCGCCAGCACATACCTCATGTTTTTACGAGACAAAAAAGTAAAGTGCTGGCGCGGGAAAGGTCGGGGTCGAAACACTCACGCCGCGTCGTCTCCGCCGCACATCTCCTCTCCCCGCGCGCCTTTCATTCCCACGTTCGTGCAGAACATTACATAGATCCTATTACACTAAATAAATCAATTAGTTTGTATGAAAACTGTAATTTTTTATTTAAAAGGAAATTCTGAAAAAAAATATTAAACTTTTTTGTTACTATTGATCCCAATAATCATTTCCTAAATTTAATGTAGTGGCCGTTGCAACACCCTGTATACATACATACACAGACGACAGATGTTGCATTTTATAAATGTATTTCACCGTGTCCATGCATTTTGTTTAATGTGTTGAATCGGTATTTTGGTTAAAAATTATATTCATTTTCACCTCCAAAGTCTAATCCAAAAAACCCAGTTTAACCCCTGGACATCAACAGACGTACGAATGGGGCATTCAAGACTATTTAAAACGTCGCCATACATTATAATAAGGCACCCTCTATGATTTGTTTTCTCTCGGGATCTTCCGACGGCCGCGGCGGCGGTGTCCTCCCCCGCACCTAAATCAATTTGAAATGGGCACGTTAGATAAGGGGGAATAAAATAAAATGGTAATAAAAATATTCCTGGAGTATGTCCCGCTCCTAATGTTTGTCTTGGGCTGCTTTTCTTGTTCGGCTCGAGAGGTAGAGGGGAAGTTTTTTTTATTTTTTTATTTTTCCGTGCTGCGCAAAGCTTCGCTCAGAAAAAGAAATCAAATTTTTATAAAACCCGATTATGAAAAACTAATAAAATAAAGTAAATTGATCTTATGGAGCAATACAAAATGCTCTAAATGGTTTTGTGTCTATCGTATCCTTGCTCTTTGGTTTAAATGCTCTAATCGGGCTGTAAATAGTTCGTATTTTCCGTCCAGTTCAGCGTAGCCGACATGAAATGAAGGGACGCACGACAGAGCATCGAATAACGCACGGACACGGCACCTAGTTCACTCGGTTTTATGGGCTGACGTCACGGATGTTGTAGGTGAGTCAGTTTCCATAAAAAAATATCGCTGAGTCCACTTTTTCTAACCGTACATTATACATAACCGGGAGGACGCACTCACTGCTCATAAATTCTGGTCTTAAATTTTTAAGAGCGAGTATGCTAAAGTTAAACAAATTTAAATATCTTACGTATACGTACGTTATCTTAAGTACAACTAGAAAGATCGAATTACTCGATGCTAATCTAATCTAAGTTTACTTTGCGGTTCATTAATGAGAGTGTAAGACAGTTGCGAACAAGTCGCTTCGCTGTCGACGCCGCCCCCCTACCGCATCCCCTACTCAGCGCGCTACTTCCTAGAGTTGCCAGATCGGAATTTAAAATTCCCCGCTAAGGTTCTGAAGGTAGGGTGTACCGTGTGTGACCCGGTACTTGAAAAGAATAGGCCCACTGCCTATATTTCCGCGCATGTCGTAAAAGGCGACTGACGACCAATTTCACCATCTTCCGCTAATACGTGGCCATACATTTCCTCCCAAGTACCGTCTCGGGTCCTTTAAGAGGGTACCTGTTAGGCCGGCATGGTATTCGCCACTTCCGCAATCCGAATGTCCAATGTTTGGCACTTATGTATGCATGGAAAAAAGACGTACATATATCGTACACAATTTTCTTTACAGTTTATAAAAAATCATACAAATTTCGTCTAATTTTGGTGGAGCAAGTACAAACCTCAATTTAGTCTCTTATATTTATGAGTAGCTTATTCCCGCGGCTTCGCTCACGTGAAATTCGTATTCACAAAGAAGAAAGTAACTAAGCCCGAAAGTAACTAACTAAAAATTCGGTTTGTATAAGAGCTACATCTTAGCGTAATCGGAACTTTTGTTTAGCCTTCCCGTGTCACGTATAGTTAAATGAGCTTGTAATATGTTGAAAAATAAGAAAAAAAAATCTGAGTCATTTATTTTTTTAGAAAAAAATAAAACTAAATATTTTTTTTGGTAAAACTACAGGCATTCTGGCTTTATTTGGGATAGTTATCAATAGCAGAGTTATTTAGGCTTCCAATATAAAAATTTGAACAATTATATTTGCAAATTTGTAGTTCGTAATGTAAATTTTCAACATTTTTCAAAAAATGCTCCATAAAAAACAAATGACTCCGATTTTTTTTTTCTTATTTTTCCCTGAGTAGTCATAAACTGGTCTACTCCCTGGTTCTCGCTTAACGTTGAGTTTTGGGACACGTTGTATATACAGAAAATATTTCTAAAAATAGTCAATTTAGTTTTAGTATCATTCATAGGTAGACTCTATACCTATGAATGATACTATACCTATACCTACCTATACCTAAACGCAATATCTCATAAAACAAAGTAACTTACTCCATGACCATCCCTAACAGATTGATTATTATTAGTAATGATGGTATTATCTTTTAGCTCAGTATTTGAGGTGTAGAATGTAGAACGCTCGTAGAACGCGACGCGAAGGTAAAATTTCTCGCCGCCCGTTTTTCGTTTCAACGAACGTTTCGTACCGGAATAAAACAGCCGCCGAACAAAAGTTATTTCAATATAAATACATAATTACAACTTTTAGTATTCGGAAACAAATTTCGGACACGGTATACTCGTATTTTATGTGGGCATAGCTCGAGTTTATCGGAATCAGATAGGATCTTTCCCAAAATCTCGCGCCATGAATGTTTCCCCAGAAATGCGAAACCAACTCAAACCTGTCAACTCTGCCCCGCCCTAGGGCACAAGCGCCCTCCTATATTCTCCCTTACACTTTTAATATAATTTTCTCGCACTTCCGGCCGCTGTTTGTTTGTCTCTAATATTTCATCGCATATTAAAAGCGCAATTTCGCATTGCGGCGAAACAAATTCGGCCTCGTTTAGACTTAATTGTTTGCCTTTTGAATTAAATTTCATGAAATTTCGATTACACGACGCTCGAGGTTAATCTTAATAAAATCGGGGGTCGCGGTCGGGAACATATTCCGCGGTTGTTGTTAGAATACAAGGGCCGAGTCGTTTTTTAATTATTTTCGTAGGGATTCGTTGAAAATTACGGTTTCTGGTGTAATTTTGGGAAATTCGCGAAATAAAGAAAAATAAAGTACCAGCACACCATATTCTTTATTCATCATTCGTATTGTAGCTTGAATTTCTCCTTTTACATAATTATAGTTTTTACAATCCAATGTTGATTTTATTTATAGGTTCATATTTAGTTTTATTTAGTTAGAAGTTATTATGTTTTGTTTTATGTTAGTTTTAGCTTAGATCTATCTCATATATAATTTTTATATTCTTTGATAGGTGTTCAATAAAGTATTCAATATACTTATTAAAAATGAAATAGTAAAAAAAAAACATTTTTTTTTACCTTATAGTTTGGTTGGACTACCAAAGTTGACGCTGTATTACAGTTTTTTACAATAGAGCGAAAACAAACAAAACAAATTTCACGTCATATAACTACAAATTAAGGATTTTCGGATTTTTCTCTTTACTTGTGTTGTGAGACCTTGCTTCTTGCAAAATTTCATGATTATATGTCAACGGGAAGTAGCCTCTACTTATAGGCTACTTCCTATGTGTTGATGAGTTAGTTTGTGAGTTCGATACTCATTCGTTCGATAGTTACTTAGCTAATCAAAAATATAACATAAATGGCCTAATCTTTTAATTGCATCTTGTGCACGACATGTGGTGGTTTGTGACAGAAACCAGTAGTATTTCGTTTCATAACTTCATACAATTTCATAGTAAAAATGTTTTCACTTTGTCATGAATTGCTGCATCTGTCACAAATCAGCACATGCGTGTCTAGGCAGTGGCACACATTTTTGTAAAGTAGACTAAGTTCATCAAATTCATGGGAGTTAAAATGTACAATAATCTAAATAGAGAACTGACACAGGTTGGTAGCTTCGGGGTCTTTCGATCTAAATTAAGAAGTTACCTTGCTTCGAGGCCTTTTTATAGTATTGATGAATATTTTGATAATAAGATTTTTAGTTTTGACCAAATAAGTACAAAAAACACGTAGTCAGCAGTCTATTTAGCATATTTTATTCTAGTCTTAGTTTTAATTTAATTTAATTTTTAATAAATATTTTATTTTATTTTATTGTAATGATTGTAAATTTTAAATGTAATTGTATAATGATAGTTTTTTTTTTATTAATTTCATAATTTCAAAATTTATTTTGATTTTGATAAATTTAATTAACTTACGAGATGATATGTGTATACATAATTTTTTTTTTTTATTTTTTTATTTATTTATTTTTTTTTTTTTTTTTTTATTCTTATTTTCTGATTTTATATGTTGTGTGATTTTATAACTCTGACTTGTCCATTTCATTTTTAATTTAATTTTGAATCTTTATGACTAATGAATGATGTATTTAAAATAATGTTTATTGTAACCTTTATTCACATGTTTAATATGCTATCTTTGTGTGGCCAAAAGTTAAATAAAGAATTTGAATTTGAATTTTGAATTTGAAGTGTTCATTGAACAAATTTCCAGTGAAGTTTCTTTGTCAGTTATTCTTCGCTGTGATAATCGAACTGGCGGAATGTTACAATGTAAATATGACAAATCTGAGCGTAGTGTACTGCCAATAGATGCTAAATAAACAATAAACAATAAACAACAATTAAAATACAATCAGATGTGTATTGTATTTCGATTACAATAAACCCAAAAATATATTTTCTAAAAGAAATAGCCAAGGTGTACTTGTCCAGGCGCCCATCGTACGAGAGGTTATGGAAAAAAAAGCCAAAATTATGCCGGTGATTAGAACTACAGGAATCGTTGTCCGATATATTGACAAATACATTTCGGATTTAAAAGCGGATATCAAAATTGAAATTCTACAACAACAAACTGCTATACATACATGCAATATAATGACAAAATTTATGACCGGCTATTTGGAAGAATTAAAAGGAAACAATAATCACACCACTGAAGACTAAGTTGAAGAACTGCCCCGTGCATCTAACACATCTACCCTCTCTCCCAAGGAGATCTTGGGCGGGGATGATGAAGATTGTCCAGCTAAAACCCAACGATTGCTGAGGTTACAAAAAACTTGGATTTATTAGAAACATTTTTTTTTATGTAAACCAGCATCGGTGGCTGTGCCGAGAGACCAATGGTGCAGTCGACAGAGCCAAAATCACCTCTCCTCGCGAAACCACGCTCAGTTAGGTGCCATGCCAGCAGATTTGCGGACTGTTGCTAGGCTGTCTGGCCCGTTAATACGACGCTTGAGGACACCCAGGTTAAAGGATTCAGGATATACACTCGCCGGAAGACAGTTCCACACTCTAGCGGTGCGACAACGAAACGATTTAGAGAATCGATTGGTTCTCAAAAGCCCAATGTCAACAAAAAAAGGGTGCTGAGTCTCTCTGCGACGAGTCATGCGGAGATAGGACGGGTGGCAGGGAATAAGGTTGTGAGCAAGTATATTTTCATTGTGAATTCATTTCCTTTAATTTCATTTCAGAAAACCGGCCAGAGAGCGCGATACGAAACTAAAAATACGCCTGGAGATGGACCGGATGCAGTAAAAATGGGATTATCCTGCGAGAAGAGGAAACTCCCCATATGTCGGTGATTCAATTTATCTCGACCTCATTACGCATTACTGTTTTCTTTCCTTACCGGCGGCACTTGCTCTTCCAATGTTGAGGAAGAGAGTAAACGCGCACGTATGGCTATTGTAACTTGCTATGAATATGGCAACCCTAATTAGGATTCCGTAGCCAGGGACTCTAGCAGGGATCCATATTGTTGATTGTATAATTTCATTCATAGTTAGGTAACCTACGCTTATGTATGTCGAAAATTCCGCCAGTTCTAAATTCAATGCGAAGAAGAACTGACAAACAAACTTCGCAAGTCACAATGTTTTGTTAGTACCTTATAAGTATTATAGTATAGTAACTTACAAACAATTAACCCATACTACCGCTCACAAGAGCATTATTATTTACAGCAGAAACATGAATACTGTAGAATCTGACCACTCTGCCTATTTACATTACCCATATCTGGTGTATAGTGCCAGCGTCAATTTGAAACTTAAATATATTAAGTCAATTCAACAACAAATCATCAATATTATTATTATATATTATTATATATTATATATTATATATTATATATTATTATACTAATAATAAATCTGTAAGGGATGGTCATGGAGTAAGTTACTTTGTTTTAGGAAATATTGAGTTTGTAGCCTCTATGTATGATACTAAAGCTAAATTGACGATTTTTAGAAATCTTTTCTGTATGTATGTATGTATGTATGTTCCGCCATAACTCTTAAACCGATCATCCTAATTCGATGAAACTTTGTACAAGCACATTTAACTATATGGGACACAGGATAGGCTACATAAAATTCAGTTCCGGTTACGCTAAGATGTGGCTCCCATACAAACCGATATGTTCAATCCGCGCGCCTTAGTACTATACATAGGTATTTACCGAGCGAGCGGCGGCAGTTGGCGGCGTGGCGGTACGGTGCGGCGGCGCGGGGGAGGCGCGGCCTATAAACTCAACAGCGAACCGAACAGCCGCACTATATTCCTCTATCAAGCAAAAACTACTGAACAGATTTTGATGAGCCTTTTGATGAGTACTATAGCTTATACATCAAAAAGGCTATAATTAATAAAGACACTAGCCCGCGGCTTCGCTCGCGTGAAATTCGTATTTCAAAGGAAGAAATTAAGTAACTAAAGGCGAGCTGGGTTCAGGTAAACTATAAACCGTCTCGAAGAAAGTGAGTAACTTTTTGAGGCCGAAGGCGGAGTTGCGTTCAGGAAAACGATAAACCTTCTCGAAGACAGTAAGTAACTATGGGCGAGGCCGAAGGCCGAGCTGCGTTCAGGAAGAGGATAACCTTTTCGAAGAAAGTAAGTAACTATGGGCGAGGCCGAAGGCCGAGCTTCGTTCAGGATGAGGGTAAACTTTTCGAAGAAAGTAAGTAACAGAGGGCGAGGCCGAAGGCCGAGCTGCGTTCAGGAAAACTGAACCTTCTCGAAGACAGTAAGTAACTATGGGCGAGGCCGAAGGCCGAGCTGCGTTCAGGAAGAGGATAACCTTTTCTAAGAAAGGAAGTAACAGAGGGCGAGGCCGAAGGCCGAGCTGCGTTCAGGAAGACGATAAACCTTTTCGAAGACAGTAAGTAACTATGGGCGAGGCCGAAGGCCGAGCTGCGTTCAGGAATAGGATAAACCATCTTTAAGAAGTAAGTAACAAAGGGCGAGGCCGAAGGCCGAGCTGCGTTCAGGAAGAGGATAACCTTTTCGAAGAATGTAAGTAACAGAGGGCGAGTCCGAAGGCCGAGCTGCGTACAGGAAGACCATAAATCTTCTCGAAGAAAGTAACTTCTTTGTTACTTACTTTCTTCGAAAAGGTTTATTCTCTTCCTGAACACATCTCGGCCTTCGGCCTTGCCCATAGTTACTTACTGTCATCGAGAATTTATCGTCTTCCTCGCTCGGCCTTCGGCCTCGCCCTCTGTTACTTACTTTCTTCGAAAAGGTCATCCTCTTCCTGAACGCAGCTCGGCCTTCGGCCTCGCACATAGTTACTTACTGTCTTCGAGAAGGTTTATCGTTTTCCTGAACGCAGCTCGGTCTTCGGCCTCGCCCTCTGTTACTTTCTTCGAAAAGGTCATCCTCTTCCTGAACGCAGCTCGGCCTTCGGCCTCGCAGATAGTTACTTACTGTCTTCGAGAAGGTTTATCGTTTTCCTGAACGCAGCTCGGCCTTCGGCCTCGCCCTCTGTTACTTACTTTCTTCGAAAAGTTTACCCTCATCCTGAACGAAGCTCGGCCTTCGGCCCCGCTCATAGTTACTTACTTTCTTCGAAAAGGTTATCCTCTTCCTGAACGCAGCTCGGCCTTCGGCCTCGCCCTTTGTTACTTACTTTCTTAAAGATGGTTTATCCTCTTCCTGAACGCAGCTCGGCCTTCGGCCTCGCCCATAGTTACTTACTGTCTTCGAGAAGGTTTATCGTCTTCCTGAACGCAACTCCGCCTTCGGCCTCAAAAAGTTACTCACTTTCTTCGAGACGGTTTATCGTTTACCTGAACCCAGCTCGCCCTTAGTTACTTACTTTCTTCCTTTGAAATACGAATTTCACGCGAGCGAAGCCGCGGGCAAAAGCTAGTTATTAATAAAATTACTTATATTACAAAGAAATGTAATAAGTCACATTAAAAATCTAAAGATACAAAGTATATCCAATTGTCAAGTTATTTAGTGGGAAAAACAGTAGTCAGATTCTCAGATAAAACTATGGTAAGCTAAAGCATCCTGAACAGTGTAATAACTCTTTTCCAAAGAGTTTGTATTACGGCGCTGCGACGTAATACAAACTCTTTACTCTTTTCAAGTAACATTTGTTTAATTCTTCGTTTAAAATTTGTTATCATCTAATTGTTTTATGTTAGAAGACAGTTTATTATATATACTATAACAAATAAAGGTTTTTGAGGTTTTAGACAATCTATGTCTTATTAGTTGTACATGATTCTTACACCTAGTATCATAGTTATGATTGTCGGAATTAAGAGAGGAATCATGAATATATTTTCTGGTATTAGAAAATCGGTCAGGTGTATGTCCGTGCGACAGCGCCCGGTGGCATATTTCCAAAGTCTAGTATGCGAGTTGCTCTGATTGGTGGAGAGACGAGTCTGGCTCCGTCTCCTGCACCCCCAGCGAACCTACTGAATCCGATATTCGTTTGGTCGCATATGTACTTTGGTGGCTCAGTGGTAGAGTGTAGGGTTTTTCTTTTTTCGATCTCGGCCATGGGTTCGTGTTCCTTTTGCCAAAATTTGTTTTGTTTTATTTTTTTTAAGCAATGTTAGGGTGTTAAAATTAGGTTAAGGTTTTTTTTTTATAACCACCTAAGAAAACTTTATTTTCGGAAATACTTCTGAAATTTATATTTCCCGCCAAAGTTGAGAACGACCAATCAGAGCAACTCGCATACTAGACTTTGGAAATATGCCGCCCGGTGTGCTTCTTCTTTCGCACACCACACCACCGAGCTACCGAGACTGATAGTGAAAATGTACAAAGCGTCTTATGACGAAATGCTTCCTTTTAATTCCCGTTATTCCCGAAGAGTACTTCTGGCATCAACAATAATTTCCCCCAAGATGAGTCAACTCGACAGCTAAGTGAAAGGAAAATAAAAGCGAAGTGGGTGCGAGGGAGATAAAACCATCACCAAGCTACATCTAAAATTCACTGAACTCTATTTTACTAGTACGCCGGACTGGACTGGTTTTTTGACAGCTACAGCCGAGAACGCGAGGATTTTTTTTCGGATTGGTGTGAATTGGGACTTGATAACGAGTGAAGTTTACACATTTTAACCGTGTGTCCCGGCTGGCACTGACACCTATTTTTGCCCCAACCCCCACCCTCTCCTTACTTATCTCCGAAACTACTGACTCTAAAATTTAGAAAAAAGAAATTGGGATTTTTTTATGTAATTCGGTATATGGGTGACTGAGTCAGTACATGCTCCGACCAGCCAATATTACCACCGAGAAGGTAGGTACCATACTGGATACTTCCCTAGATTGCTGGCTATACTGGACTAGAGGAGAACACATCCGAAGCTGCGGCCATTACTTACATCCAGTACAGTGGTACAAACCCAGTCGGCTACAATTTGAGCATATCGTATAGTTTGCACGAAAACGTAAACGAAAACGAATATTCTCACGAAGAACAGAATGGTGTGTCAGGATCGTGGCACGTGGAGATCCGTTGTCTCTGCCTACCCGACCGGGAAACAGGCGTGACGCTATACATGTGTGTATGTAACAGAATGGTACAGAACCCTCTGTCGCAAAGTATTGCTGTCACTTTGGAAGGGATAGCCAGTCCAGCGGCCTAGTGTAATAGATGTCAGTGGCTAAATCTAATTCCCACCACGTCCGTCCTCTTGAGTGTGACGAGCAGGGACAACCGTGGCTTTTAGCTTTAAAGTGTATTTCATAACAAATTTGGATGCTGACGTTAAGATGCTGGAAGGATAAACATCACTCTTGTGTGTATCGAATGTGATTAGCTAGAATGATAATGTATGAGATCGTAGATTATATGTAAGGGCCGTTTGTTTAAAGGGGTTTAATAAATTAAAACATAAATTGTATCTCTTGCACAGTTTTGATTTTAATAGACTTAAAAATTTTCAAACTGTTAATTTTATCTTTTATTCAGTTGGTTATATATTGTAAAACCGGCCAAGTGCAAGTCGAACTCGCGCACCGAGGGTGCCTAATCGTCATGTCATGGTCAGCGCCATTCACGCCATCTATGTATTAGTTAAAATGCTTCATACTCTTTTCGGTAATGGCGCGCATACACTTTTTAGTTTCTTGTATGGGGACCCCGTGAATTTTTTACATTTTCTTATTTTTATTATTTGTTGTTATATCGGCCATAATAAATTAATAACACATATTCTATGAAAATTTCAACGGGCTACCTATTACGGTTCAAGAGATACAGCCCTCGGACAGACAGACGGACAGGCAGACAGACAGCGTAGGCTTAGTAATAGGGTCCCGTAGGACGGATACGGAACCCTAAAACCATATGTGTATGTATTACTATCGTGTGTGTCATTTTCTGCATATGTACTTGCACTGTCCATAGATTTGGCTGAATTATCATCTAATGTTGTAAGTAATGCATAATATATTTATTTATTTATTTGTTTACATTTAAAGACCGAAACATATAAATTTGCTCCGGGGTAAAGGAAAACATTGTAAGAAAATAGTATAATGAAAATACATTTTTATTCCGTCTGCGTGACCCTTCTGAGCCATCCTTATTAGCTGCCTTCACAAGAGCAAACATTTTATACGGACTAGACTAGAAACTAAATACCTTAAAAGGAGTAGATATTTAGTCATCTTTCTCTTTGACTAGGTATTATAAATTAATAAACACACTTTAGATGTTTCAATATTTTTATTTTTACTAAATAGATAAGCGAAAAACCATCTATCAAAATTCGTTATATTTTAATAACTATAAAAAAGACCAACTTAATTCTAATTCAATACACTTAATTCTATTGATAACAAAATTTGTATCTATATAACTTGGTTTATTATTTTACTATACGTATAATAACAGTTTTAAAACATATGTCTCACTTAAATTCCTATAGCTGTTCATTGCTTTGGATGGCTACGGTAGATAACATTTTAAAATGTCTGAGATCTATTTCTCAAATAGGTAATATGTTCCTAAATCTATGGATAATCTTCTCTATATCCACACAATTTAAACCTCAAGTAAGCCCACCACATTAATCTCGTCTTCTTTATAGCTACGAGAAAGAGAATTGAATTTACAAACACTTTAGAAGTTATAAGGAACGACAAGAACAGGTCGACCCTAGTGAACGTGAAGAACCTACTGAAGACCACGAACATAAACTGGACACCAGACATTAAAATGAAGAGCATACTGATAGCGGCGGTCCCATAAACATCCTGTTTGTTCTTCCACAGCTGTCTATTCTTACACAATAATGTCAAGACGTAACCGTAAAGCACAACACTACACACAATTGGAGTTAAAACGGGCAGATACATTCCGACATCTCTCAAATAGTCTATGAATTTCACAATGTTTTCGAGCGAAGTTTGAAATCGGCCAATTTTGATCTTGGCTCTTGCCAATTTCTTGTTGAAAAGCACGTCCGGGAACTCGATTAAGTCAAGAGCCAATCTCATGAAGTCGCAAGGCAGAGGGGACAGCCAGGAGAAGAGAAAGGCTCTTAAAACGAAGCCTTTGTCGTCATCGGAGAAGACGACGACGAGCCTCTTGTAGGCGAGCCAGGCGCCAGCGAGCATCCAGCAAAATGTTGCCTGCCCGACTAATATCAAGACGAATATAAGCGCAGGTGACATGCAGTATTTAAAATCCTTGAAGTTGACGTAAACAACAGTGAAGATGAGGTAAGCCAAGCAGAGGTGCATCCAGGCCTTCGTCTGGATACTCTTTCGCCAGCTCGGGAATATGTAGGCGGTGATGATCAGGAGAGTGAATCCGAAGATGGATAAGGACTCTCCGATGTACCACACGATGTATATCTCTCGCTTCCACTCTTCCAGCTCCGGACCGACTGCCATTATTTCAACGCTCTCACATCGGTGTCGCTCCGATAGAGATATTGTTTTGTTCTTGATGATCATGATTTTTGTCTATCTCAAATTGTTTGTATTCACTTTTAACAATAAAGATTTGTATCCTTTCGTCTATGAAGCGTAGAGTTACGTATTACGGGACCTACTCTCGTGACCCCGTGTTCACTACTGAATCCTCCTTCAGATAGAATGTGTGACTAGTGTATATTATTAAACTTCTCTTAGGTTTTCCTTGACTGGGTGCATTACACTACTACTGTGGGCTCGACATAAATTTCCTCGGGCAGAGAGGTATGACCCAGTACGCACACACACGTAATTAGCACCTACAAAATAAATTGTGAATGAAGCAATATCATATTGTGTGACGAATATGCGGAAATTGTAATTTTTCCTAGTATTAATCAGCACAAGGAGAATATTATCGGTTTTACACATTTCAGTACAGCATTTAAGTTAGATGATATAATAATTGTTCATGTATTGTGCAATGCATTACATACGTACGTAGGTACGTCTTATACGGCCAGTCATAGTCATAGGTCAGCCTAGGTCATAGGTTTCTCCTGCATATTAAATTAACTTACGTAGACAGATACTTACCGTTGGGGTCAGGTACTTAAAAAGTGAAATTACAAATTAAAAAAACCCCCGTCCCTTAAAAAGTCAAAAATAATTTCCGTTTACATAACCGCGGAGTCGGTGGACCGCTAAGTAAATTCCCGCGCAGCTCTGAGTGTTTATATTTTATTTACTTAGCAATCCCCCGACTCATTTAAGTAAGTACTTAAACGGAAATTATTTTTGACTTTTTAAGGGTGGTTGCTTAGATTATTAATTGGTCTCCGCGCAATAATCAAAGGGTGGGTGGTTTTAAAATTGATAATTGAACTTTTAATTCAAGCTTTAAAAAAAAACCGCATGCAAATCGGTCCACTTGTTAAGATAATTATTTTATTGAGTAATTAATTACTTAATTATTTGATTACAACCCTAGCTAACAACCATCCCGATTAAACCAGTTTTCCAATAAAAAAACCGCATCCAAATCGGTCCATCCGTTTGGGAGCTACGATGCCACAGACAGACACACCAATAGACCCATACACACACACCCCTCTTTTTTCGTCGGGGGTTAGAAAAGAGTAAGTTCTACTGCATCTCTTCCCGTGCAAGTCGTAATAGGCTAGATGCGATGTATATGTCAGCCTCGGTAGCTCAGTGGAGCGGTCGGTCGACTGTTGTTAAGCAATCCTGAGCGCGGTCAGTACTTGGATGGTTGACTGCTCGACCGTTGGAGGCTGACCGTGGCTCGGATTCCAAGTACAACTGTAGGTCCCCGTCCCTTCTTACCTTACTAGGTGGTAGGGTTTATCCTAACCGGGTTGGTTCCACCGCACAGAATGAAACGTCGGTCGAAACGGCTATGTAAATAGTTCGTGTTTTCCGTCCAGTTCAGTGTAGCCGACATGAAATCAAGGAAAGCTTGGAAAACATGGCACCTATTTCACCCGGTTTTATGGGCTGACGTCACGGATGTTGTAGGTGATGTAACTAACCGTGTCAGTTTCCATAAAAAAATGCGATTGTGACAAGATGCCGTGCTAATAGGCGATAGGTGGCCACCTTGCACCTTGGCACGGTCCTCCCATCGAGTCATGCAGTAGGTAAATCTTCCTGCCTTACTTACGCTTGTTCCTAATACTTTGCGAAGCGTTGTAATTTATATGCTGTATTTGCGCCCGAACTCTTGCAGCGAACACCGATTAATCTGTTTACCCCGGTTTTTGGGACACATCGTGTAAGTATGGTATGCGTGTATGTATTAAATAAGCGGCGGGTGGCCGAGTGGTTTGGGCATCGGCTTCTCATGCGAGAGGTCCGAGGTTCGAATGAGTTTTTTTCTGACGAAAAAAATTACGTGCGTACTTACACCTGCTGCTTCACCGTTCGGAATCGGTGTAAAACTGTAGGTCCCTTCCCTTGCCCCTTACTTACTAGGTGGTGGGCTCAAATCGTGGCCGAATGGGTTGGTACCACCGTACTGGATGTAGGATGGCCGCATAGCAGCCTCGGTTGTGTTCTCCTCTAGTCCAGTATAGCCAGCAATCCAGAGAAGTCTCCAGTATGGCACCTACCTTCTCGAAGGTGATATTGGCTGGTCAGACTCTCCGAAAATAATCTAGCCCCATAATAGTCAGGATTTTTACTATTCTCTGCCATGAATCTCCATCAACAAAGCAGGATAAACGATGTGTAAATGCGCGCGTTGAGGAGTATGTGTGGTACAATGAAAGATAGATTGAGATTTTTTTTTATGGAAACTGACACTGTTGGCTACATACCCTACAACATCCGTGATGTCAGCCCATAACACCGAGTGAACTAGGTGCCATGTCAGTGCTTCCCTTCATTTCATGTCGGCTACACTAAACTGGACGGAAAACAGGAACTATTTACATAGCCATTTCGACCGACGTTTCGTTCAGTGCGGTGGTACCAACCCGGCCGGGATAAACCCTACCACTTAGTGTGTATAATAGTCTAGTGCGAGAGCGCTGTGGTCTGAAAGACAATATAGTGACAAGGATTGAGAAAGGAATGCTTCGGTGGTTCGGCCATGTAGGAAGAATGGATGACTAATGAAATACATTTATGGAGTAAATGTGAGTGGAAGAGTCGGGAAGGGTCGCCCTAGACAGACTTACCTGAACCAGATCGGGCATATGTTTAAAAAGGGTCAAGTGCGTAGTACCGGTAATGAACGAGCATGCATTACGAGAGCATTATGAGAGTGGAAGAGGCAGCAGAGGTGTGTCAGAATCGTAGCACGTGGAGATCCGTTGTCTCTGCCTACCCCACCGGGAAACAGACGCGACGCTTAGAATCTCCATCATGGTCGAAGGGCTGATTTAATAAAAAATATAAAAATATTCCTATATTGTACTAGTACTTTGGTTTAATTTTATAATTGAAGGAAAATTAAATACCAATATTTTGCTAACGTTTTTTATTTTCGCTTATTGAACCATATAGTACGATTCATTTATTTATTTTATTAAGACCTCATTCCCCCAAACGAAAACTTGCAAACATGCTTAATGGAAAACATACAACGGCAATTATTTTAGGATACAGGTTTCGGTTGATATTACTTACATAAATTTTTAGGGTTTCGCATTCATATGGAAGCTTATGTATTACTAAGCCTACGCCTTCTGTCTGTCTGTGTCTGTCCGTCCGCCCACCCGAGGGCTGTATCTTTAAACCGTGATAGGTAGCCGGCGAAAAGTAAAAAATTAAGCGGGTCACCCACCATACAAGAAACGTGCTAAAAATTTAATAGTAGATAATGACGCTGCTAAATAATAGATGGCGCCACGGGTAGTTTTCATTGAACACAGACAAAAGATATGGTTTTTTGACAGATATGGTATAGCGGATCTACGGAACCCTCCGTGCGTGAGTAAAACTCGCGCTGAACCAATTTGTTTTTATGTAAACCAACATGGATTAGAAATTTCCAAAATTGTTTCATTCACAATGTATTGTGTATATATTACAATTTGAGGCTAGTGGTCCAATATAGAATGTTAATAAACAATTTACGATGAAAAACACATTTACTACCTCAATATATTTGTCTTTATAAATGTTATCCACAACTGTCTCGTTTCTTTGATAGCCAAAATAAACATAATCGAATAGAAGAACACATTGAACGTGGTTAAAAAGGCCGAGAAGTAATCCAACTTGGTGAATGTGTTAAATCTATTTACAATTACGAACAAAAATTGCACACCCGATGAGAATAGGAACATGACTCCGATGGCCGCGTTCGCGCCTCGATTTTGTCTCCTTCCCCACACTTGACGATTGCGATGGAGTGTGTGCAACACAAGACCGTAAACGACCACACTAGCGATGATAACGAGAAAAACAGGAAAGTACATAGAGACGTCGCCCATGAAGAAAATAAAGTCTTTAATATTTCTCAAACTGAAGAAGCGTGTTCCAAGCTTGATCTTGACTTTACTGGCGTGTCGATCGAACAATATGTCCGCGTATTCAATCCACTCTAAGGCACCTCGCGTCGCACAAAACGGTACTGGAGCCAACCAGACGAAGGATAGTACTTTCAACCGGAAATTTGACTTATTACCGCAGAAGACAGTCACTAGTTTCCTATACGTCAGCCATGCACTGGCCAGCATCCAAAAGAAGGTCACTTGTCCGAAGTATATTAGCAGGATGAGCATGACTCGCCCCATACACATGGAGAAATCTCTCGATACGAACAGGTAAGTCCAGGCGAGGTTTGATGTGGTCATGTGCATCCATATCTTGTTTTGATCGCTCTGCCGCCAAACCGGGAACATTACAGCGGTCAGGACCATCAGAAAGTATCCAAGAGTCGAGAATCCGGTTCCTATGTACCAGATTAACTTAATGTTGTGCTCCCAGTCGTCGAGGTCGTGGGTCACCGGTCTAAGCTCCGGAAGTGTACATCTGTACATCTCAGCCAGAGATGTTGTTTCGTTTGTAGCGTTCATGGCTCTTTTGTTTGCATTCTCAACAGTCGTGTTGAACTAAACGGTTTTTTCTTTAAATGTAGTCATAACCAAATGGTCACTTTGTGCAATATTATTCCACTGTTATCTCAATCTCTGTTCACACTTCACACAAATATGTTATACAGCAATAAAACAGCGACGCTGAGAATATCACATGAATGAACTGTCAATATTTTTTAAACACTGCATTAATATGCTATTTCTGCACTAAAACTGTCCGTGAGAAAACTGGTCACATTCGCACGCCACACGTCCGGATTGATTCACAAAGGTCCAGTTGTCGTCTCGTGCGCCGAATGACTGATGATTTGAAGTTTTGAGTAAATTTGTCAATTGCAGATAAAACATTGAGGTAATCGACGGCTCCGTAGACAAACATTTTTTATAAAACTTGAAAGTTAAGTGAACGAGTAGCTCGGGCCGGTTTCATGTCAACAATAAATTTCTGCTCCGTCCTATAACTCGTCTGTTTCAAATCTGATGAACAGTGCAGGCAAAAGAGTCCGCTATATCCTGGACATAGAATCCATGTTCGCTTGTAAATGGTTAAATTTTATATTGAGACACGACTGATTTCGAGGGCGAATTCTCAAAACTGGTTTCCACGCGTCGGAATATTGAATGAGTTCAGCACAAAGCAGTGTTAGCAGAATGGAATCGATTTAATTTGATTCCAAAGCACGATTGATATAAGGTTGAAAGTTAATCGATTAAGGCTATTTTAGGAAAGACAATATTAGATATCAATTAGTTCCTTGTTATAAATAACGGCAGATAGATAAGATAGGCAGTCCACCTTTGCACTTCATGTAAATTATTTTTTGTGTTTGTGTAATAATTTTTTTTTTTTTTTGCAATAAAGTATTTCTATTAATAATATCTATCCAAACATAATTTAGTATTTTATGTTTACTGCGGTATCTACTCGTAATTTTGAATCACCTTTTAAAAATAAATTAACATTAAATAATAATTTTCTTCCAAGGACATCGACTTTGAGATAAAATTGTAAGTCCACTTTTTCCGCCAAGTTCAGTGTAGCCGGCATGCCTAACATGACACCTGATGGTGGGCTGAATCACGCGTGGGATACGGAAGCCTACGCCATTTGTCTGTCTGTCTCTCGTCTGTCCGAGAATGTATCTTTTGAACCGTAATAGGTAGCCGGTTGAAATTTTCACAGAATATTCGTTATTATAGCGGATATGCCAAAAATGGCGGATTTACTAACGAGGCAGGCAGGCGTGACGTTATGTATGTGTATGTATGTATGAACTTATAGCACAACACCGATTACTCTGCTTACCCTGATTGTCGGGATACAAAAGCGTGAGTTATGTATTACTAACAAATAATAATAAAGCTAGTCTCGCGTCGTCTCGGAGAGCTCCGTAACAACGGCCTGCACCCGCCGGCCGGCTCGCTTGGAGACTTGTCTTGTGAAAACGGTAATACATACAAGCATTAAACTTGGTGTAATTATAGTGCAAGTTCGAAAGTAAAACAATTTGTTATAGACAAGTTGTTAAACAGATTGTTATAATTTCGGGCGCTGTCTTACTGCCATATGAATGAACAATAAACAATAAACAATAAACAATAAACACACAATAAACAATAGACATTAAAATATAAACAATACACTAAAAACTATAAACAATAAACAAAGAAGGGTGTAATCGAACCGGATAGAACAAATTATGACAAGTTCGACTGCATTTTTACTGCCATATGAATGATCATGATCAATAAACAATAAACCATCAATTACGTGGTGGTACAGAACCCTCGGTGCTCAAGTCCGACTTGTTTTGGAATTTTTTCAATCGACCCCCTGAAATATTCAGCATGTGACAAAATCAGCATGTGACAAAATCACCCTGTATCAGGAGCATCCGCGAAAATTTCCGAAAAATAGTCATTGGCCGTAGGTATACTTGACAATACATTAAACAGCTGGTCTAAGGTGTGGCTGAAGACAACTCCGTATTAAAATAGCACATAGTGAGGGGAACGTGTCGGCTCTGGGTCTGCGGCCATATGGCTAAACAATCGCGTAGCTAGTGCTTATTTGTTCAATCGTTGTCGATTCAATATTGACACGAACTCCGATGTCATATTCAATTTCGTAGGATCCATCCACGGGCCATAGTCCAGTGCGATGTTTGCTCGTACGGATAAATGTTTATTAGCCTTTTTTATAGGAAATAAATCGGTACATTTTCTGAATTAAAAAAACACATAATCATATTTTTAAATTTTATTATATTGTTGTATTGTTTATTGATCATTCATAATATGGCAGCTAGAATGCACTCGAACTTGTCACAATTTATTCTATCCGGTTTGACTACACCGACGAATAAGAACCGGCAAGAAACTTCGCAGAGTATTCTTTTATACATATTAAAGTATTTTAGTGACTAGCCACGTAATAACATCGCCTAACAGTTTAACAATTTTACTGCGAGTTCTAACTACAAAGACTTATTAATTAAGTGTATCAGGTGTGAAGAGCCTTTGTCAAACTTTGATACGTAATTTATATCAACTTAATTATGTTAGTACATTAAAAATTTATAAACAACTTAAAAACATTATATTAGTGAATGGCCCGGTACTTGAAGAGAATAGGCCCACTGCATCTCTCCCCGTGTACGTGAAGGGCGACAATGGAATAACGACAATATGCCGTGCTAAAGGATGGCATGTTACTCACCTCTCACAGGATTCAGATTCAGATTTTTATTTCGCCAGAACACACAACGTAACAATACTTCATTAAGACATTATAAGACAACATTTTGTTTTGTTTTTATCATATACAACACCTTAAAATTCTATCCCTATGTATCATGGATAATGAATGAATGAATCATAAAAAATTTAATTGTGTGTGAACTTGTTGCGTAATGTTGTGTAAACGTGTAAGTGTAAACTTGTAAATAAAAAATATTGCGTAAAAGGCTGTAGTTTTTGCATAAAGTTCTTTTAGATTTAATGTTATTATTAGTGTAGGTTAAACTTAAAATCAGCAGCCCTTGTGATACTCACACGTGGCCGTATGCTGCCACTAAGTAATTTGACAATTCTATTGATGCTAGCTTTTTAATTTTTTTTTAATTTTTTTTTTATATTGACTTATTTGTATTTTTAACCTTTGACATGTCTATTGATGCGATGTATTTTAATGTTTTATTGTAATTTTGCTCTAGTTTTAATGGCCTTTTAATGCACAAAACTGTATTTTTTTTCTGTATTTTTATAATTTTTTAAGTGTGTTACAAATTAAATGAAATGAAATGTAAAAAATAATAATATACTATATGAAATGTAATGTGTGACATGTCTGAGCGGCAGTTTTGTCCAAAGATGAAATAAATGAACTATGAACTATGAACCTACGCTCTTTCTATTGTCCTGTATGTCTCTATGTGTTATGCGTTATATGTATATAATGTTATACTAAACTTCAGTGGAATAAATCAATATTCTATTATATTCTATTCTAATAATATGCATATCTATTCAGTATGGTTCGTCATCGTTTCTGTTATGTCCCGTTCAGCAGGGCAATCTATAAGGAAAAACCTGGCAAGAAACCTTATATAAATTTTTAGGGTTCCGTATCGTGTTGGATCCTATTACTAAGCCTACGAAGTCTGTCCTTCCTTCTGTCTATTCCACCTTTAAATGGCTGTATCTTTTGAACCGTAACAGATAGCCGGATGAAATTTTCACAGAATATGTATAATTATGTTCTATATCCTAAGAAATAAAATAAAAAAAGTTATAAAATTATAGTAGAGCATCGTCCCTGTCGAACGAACTCGCACGTCTCTGTGCGACAGGGACGTCGCTCTACAACCGGATTGTCTCTTTCTCGCTCGACACGCATTATTTGCTGCCGGGAACGTACGAGTACTAAGTATTATCCAGGATTATTTTATGTTTCATGCCGTTTTTTTTTATTTTATGGAAACTGACACGGTTGGCTACATCACCTACAACATCCGTGATGTCAGCCCATAACACCGAGTGAACTAGGTGCCATGTCAGTGTTTCATTTCATTTCATTTCGGCTACACTGAACTGGGCGGTAAACATGAACTATTTCACTTTCATAACAGCCGCTTCGACCGACGACGTTTCAATCAGTGCGCTGGTGAACCAACCAACTGATGTAGCCAACCCGAGAGCCAACCGTGTCAGTTTCCATAAAAAAATGTATGTATGTACATATGTCTGTGTGCCGCTTCACAAGCAGGTGTTTTTATTGAAAAAAAAAAGTTCTTTTCATTTATTCAGCTCTCCGCTAATTGGGAACGTCGCGTCGGCTTATCTCTGTGAATGTTTCCCGTATGGATTTTTATCAAAGCGCACCAATTATTATCGTACATACAATTAGTTCTCTTTCAGAACATCCGGCTTTTTCAGCAAAATTATATCGATATTGTGCCTCTTGCGTTAGGGTCCTTTCACATCACGGCGTTGGTGCATTTTTATACTACATACATACATACATAACACACGCTGTATCCCGACAATCAGGGTAAGCAGAGTAATCGGTGGGTTCTTCGTGTCTTACTTGTTGCTTGATAGTTGTCTTGTCCGTATACTGTGCTAAACGTGGTGGTCGGTGTTATGCTGTAATTTACCAGAGTCCTTATAGCACAACACCGATTACTCTGCTTACCCTGATTTTTATACTAATCACAAGATAAAGCCGGAATAGGAAGTGGTAAGCGTGTAACGTAGTTCGAAAAATGTTTTGAACATAATACATACATACATAGCGTCACGCCTGTTTCCCGGTGGAGTAGGCAGAGACAACGGATCTCCACGTGCCACGATCCTGACACACCTCTGCCGCCTCTTCCACTCCCATAATGTTTTTCATGCATGCTCGTCGGTTACGGGTACTAAGCACTTGCCCCTTTTTGAGCACATGCCCGATCTGGTCCAGGTACGTGCGTCTAGGGCGCGACCCTTCCCGACTCTTCCACTCACATTTGCTTCATAAATTTCTTTCGTTAGTCTCCTATCATCCATTCTTCCAACATGACCGAACCACCGAAGCATCCCTTTCTCAATCCTTGTCACTATATCTTCTTTCAACGCACAGCGCTCTCGCACTACACTATTTCTCAATCTATCTTTCATTGTAACTCCGCACATACTCCTCAACGCGCGCATTTCCACAGCATTAATCCTGCTTTCATGCTTCGTCTGCCATGCCCAACTTTCACTCCCGTACATAAGTGTAGGGGCCAGCACTCCACCATGGACAGCCAAACGTGCCCTAGTTGACATGCTTTGGCTGCTCATAATAGCGTGCAACGATGTTTTGAACATGTGGCATTTTTTCCACATAAGTAAAAACGCGGAAGTACCAACTTTTCATACATTGCACACTCTGTATCCCGACAATCCGGGTAAGTGTTGTGCTGCAAGTACTCTTGTAAATGACAGCACAACACCGACCACCACATTTGGCAAAGTATTAGGGCAAGATAACCTATCAAGCAGGAAGTAAGGCACAAACTCGGTGGAAGGACCGTGCCAAAGTGATAGGTGGCTACCCTGTCGCGATTTAGCACAGAACCTTGTCTTTGTCCCCTAGTCGCGTTTTCCGACATGCACGGGGAGAGATGCAATGGGGCTATCTTGCAGTAAAGTTACCGACTTCACAGTACCGTGTGGGGTCGGTACTTAAAAATAATAGCCCCACTGCATCTCTCCCTGTGCATGTCGAAAAATGCGACTAAGCGATAAGGACACGGTGCTGCGCATAAGGGCGAGAGGCTAGCCACCTCTTCCGAATCATTCAGCAGGTGGGTGGGTCTTCGTAACTTACTTGCAGCTTGATAGTTATCTTGTCCTTTTTGCAAAACGTGGTTGTCTGTGTTGTGCTGTAGTTTACAAGAGTACCTTGCAACACAACACCGAGTACTCTGCTTACCCCGATTGTCAGGATAAAGCCGGCTGTATGTAATGTGTAGTGTACTCCGGATGAAAGATGCAATATGAAAGGCAGAAATCTACGAAAAGTGAACCGTACGCGGTTCCAGCTCGACTGCCGATGGCGCAGCTCCGTGAAACTTTTTCGCTATCTTTTTGAGTAACTCGGTTTAAACTCTCTCGGCGGCTCTATCTATTTGCATATGAACACAAACAGCGCGCTATTAAGGAAGCTCCAAAGGGAAAAACTTATTTCGCCATGTCGGTGGAGCTGTTATAAATTACATATCGCTCACCCAAAACGAGACTGACGCAACTCAAAAAACGTGATTTTTGGGAAATCGCAAAAAACTAAATATCAGTGAACTTTTTTTTTTCTTCAAATTAGATTTCTTAAGATGTATGGCTGCTAGATCAAAAGCATTAAGGTTATTGGAAAGAGCCCTTAATCGGCTACAATCAATGTAAATAAAATATTACTAAAATCTAGTATTTAATTTTATATTAAATATTAAAGAGAGAAAAATGGCATACGTGTCTCTATGGACTTAACTGATCAGCATTTTTTGGGACACTTTTAGAATTGTGCTTGTCAAGAAATCAATTTTCTGGACAAAAAACACTCTTAACTCCAAGTCTGGCGGCCTAGAAATAAATATAATAGAAGCAATTGAGACACGATAGGCTTTGTAACCTTATAGAATCAAAATGTTCAAAACAATTCATGTGTCCTTTTATGAGATATGTCGTTAATGAATTATATTCTATCTCAAATTCAAAGTTAAGTCATAAATAAATTGATTAAAAATGTATGAAGACCCATAAACTGTATATATTTTTTATTAAAGTATGTATAATTTAATTTAATTACCTGTATTATGTGTTCCTACTTAATATATTATTAACTTTTTATTAATATATTGCATAAGGATTCTATAATATCATAATTTTTTATCATAATTTGATTAAAACGCAATAAAATATTGTTTCAGGATATTTATATAATAACCATAAATATCATTAGGCAATGGTACGAAAATGACGTATTTTCACATAGAATAAAATTATAAAACTAAGAACATGTTATCGACTTTGTGAGACATTTACTCTTACCGATCACATTACTACTATGAAACTAAATTAGTCTTAGGTTATGGAGGTTGGTATGATAATTTGAACAACTAAATCACATTTGGTTATGCTAATCGTATCTAGACACCACACTACGAAGAAAACAAAATATAAAACAAAAAAAAGTACAAACTATTCCACCATTTTCATAATTACAAATCTGCTTGACCCTGCATGACCCTGCAGGACTACATGACCCTACTGCCGTGGAGCCGGGGGAGGGCTCTAGTGTGGGACGCCACATGCGTGGACACCCTGGCCCCCAGCCATGTTCCCGTTACCTCCATGTCTGCCGGGGCCGCGGCAAACAAGGCTACCGCCGCGCCGCCAAGACGAGATTGTACAGCTCGCTACGTGACCGCGTTGAGTTTCAACCTTTCACCGTGGAGACTTTGGGACCATGGTAGTCTGAAACCAAGGTTTTCACGGAGAAGCTGGGAAAGCTTCTCGCGGAGAGGACTGGCGACCGTCGTTCCAAAGTCTTCCTTATACGGCGGATTGGTATTGAGATTCAGAGGGGTAACGCGGCGAGCGTGGCGTCGGCAGAGACGGGGCTACGGCGGACTTTTCAGAAATTTATTTTTTGTAGGTTTTCTGAATATTAATTTTAGATTAGTTTTAGTGTATTAATGTATAGTTGTATTTTTTGTGGTATTAAATGCTAATATATTTTTAATTGCTTAAAAAGTCACGATAAAAACTCGGAATCACACCCTTGTTCAAAAGTTCGTTTATATCTATCTTCTATTCTATCTTCCATTATTACCTGAAAAAAAGAAACAGGCCATTGTAAGTAACACTACTTATATTTGTTATACCACATTGTTAAAGTTATAATAATATCTATAACAATCTAATAGAGGTAAAAACCTAAACAAACTGATACAATATGTATGTTTCGGCTATGTAACTGTTACGGTTTACAAGCATGATAACTCAGAAAGACAAACAGACAATTGGATGGACGTAAAAACATTGAAGCGAGACTAATAGGGTTCCTGATTTTATGTACTGTAGCCCAAACACGTTAAAAAAATAAATGTATGTAAATAATTTATGATTTTGTTTGAAATAAAGACCGACGCATTGCCATGTACAGCAGAAATTTTGTTATTATTTCAAATCAGAACAAACACTTTCTTAATTGTAACAAAAACTTGGATAGAATTTGAATTCTTTACGATTAAAAAACCAAAAGTGTCTACATTTTAGTCCAAGCAACGCTTCCATGTCAGTTCGAGACAGCCACTTTGCTAAATAATTCATACAACAGATGACACATTTATAACTATACTGTTGCTTTTTAAATTACAACACCAAATGTTTACGACATTTGAAGTCGATACGGTCATATTTGGAAATGCGTCCCTCACGACTTCAAAATAATTGTGTTTATTTACCTTGTCTCCTCGATCGAGATGGTCACATTGCTCTTTAGGACGAAAAATACGTGCTCTTTTCTATTCGGCCAACGCAACACTAAAACAAGGCAGTCTCGATTTCATTCATGACACACATTTCGTACAGTGCGAGAGAGACGCGCATATTCATATCTCTGCGTACGAGTGAGATAGGAACACGTTTGTTGCATCTACGGATAGATGGTGTTGCCAGTATCAAAACTACATTATTAGTTAAAAAATTGAAAATTTTGAGTTAGGTCAGTCTCGTTTTCGATGAGCGATATATTTGCCCGATTTCCCGCGGTGACTTCCAGGAAGATTTTCAGGCTTCCGTCGGTGGCATTATACGACTATGGGATGTCGAGTTCACGTGGTGATAAAGACGTTTGGATCATTTTCGTGAGATGTCATCAATACTCGCATCAATATAAATATAATTACTAATAATAAATCTGTAAGGAATGGACATGGAGTAAGTTAGGTAATTTGTTTTATGAGATACTTCTTAGATCTTATGTTTTATTTGCCTACTTTGTTTTGTTTTTGTTTTGTTTTTGTTTTTTTTTATTTTTTGTTTTCACTACAACCCACACTCGTCACTTTCTTCCTTTCTTTCTTTTTTTTTCTTTTCCCATTTTTATGTATTTTTTTTTTTTGGTTTTGTTCTTTTTACGTTTTTAACATAGTTTAATTAAGTAAGTAGTCGAAATTATGTCAATTAGGGTTAGGCTTAAAATCAGCGTTCCTATGGTTCGCCGTAGGAATAAGAGCTGTGCCGCATCCCTTTTGCGAACAATGTGTTGTTTTTTTTTTTCTCTTTAATGTTCTTTTTTTGTTATAAGTATTTAATTATTTTAGTTGTTATTATGTATTTTTTTTCTAATTAATTTGTTTTTAAATTTGTTTGCAATAAAAGTTTTTGAATTTGAATTTGAAAATTTAGATACTGCGTTTGTAGACTCTGAAACTGTGAAACTAAACCTAAATTGACTTTTTCGATTTTTATAAATATGTTCTGTTCCTCCATAACTCTTAAACCGATCATCCGAATTCGATGAAACTTAGTACAAGCACATGTACCGTTGTACCAGACGTCAAACTCACAACGTACACACAACGTACAACGGACACCAGACGTCGGCTCCAAGGAATTCCCGCAGTTCCTGAAGAAGCCCGTGACGTAGCGGGCTAAAAGTCGACTTATGTAAGTCTAAAGCCCGCCATGGACGATGGCGCCAATTGACTTCATTACAACTGGCGTGACGACAAATGGCGTAGTGCCAAAATATTAGCCCACGAACGATCGCTCCAAATTGTGGTCAGTCTTCTGATTAGGATTTCCATTCGTCCCGGTACACCGGGACTTGTCACCGGTTTAGAATCTCAGTCCCGGTAGTCCCGCCTGTCCAGCAAATGTCCCGGTCTGGAACCAGAAGCCAGTTAGTTTTATCCATACTAATATTAGTAGTAGGTAGTAGTATTTAAAAAAAAATCTTCAAAGGGCTTAGTGTTTCATCTTATTTCCTAACACTCCTTACAGAGCGTTTCAGGCATTATAAGTCCGTAGATTTCATTCGCAGATGTCAATTATGTGTATACAGATGGTTTTCCTCCTATGTCTCAAATCGCAGTCAGGCTGTTGTCGTCGGCGGAAATCGTGCTGATTATATAGAAATCCCTTCAGGAGTCCCTCAAGGCTCCCATTTAGGGCCATTGCTATATAATATATACACATACGATATATATAAATGTTTTCACAATGCCAAATTTCTCCTATACGCTGATGACAACAAGATTTCTGCAGCTATAAAAAATAATAATGACTGCTTTGAGCTCCAAGACGACTTGAACAGGGTAGCGGACTACTGCACTATAAATAGAATCAACATAAATGAAGGAAAATGTGAACAAATAACTTTTACCAGGAACAAAAAACCCATACATTTTGATTATAAACTTAACAACTTGGTAATTCGTAAAGTGTCAGTGGTCCGCGACCTTGGTGTCATGCTTGACAGCAAGCTGCTCTTCAGCGATCATATTGACATGGTGACAAGCAAAGCATACAAAAATCTAGGCTTTGTCATGAGAGTATGCAAGCCGTTTACGGACACACTATGCATTAAGTCAGTTTACTTTGCATACGTGCGCAGTGTCTTGGAGTTCGCGTGCAGCGTGTGGTCTCCACAATATGCAGTCTATAAGGATCGACTTGAGCGCATCCAAAAAATCTTCATTAGACATCTAAACTACCGATCTGGACGAACATTCGACACCTATGAAGAAGCTGTCCGTTTTCACAGATTGATGACTCTGGAGGAACGTCGTACAATTATGGACATGACACTTCTGCATGACATTGTAAACAGCACTATCGATTCCCCGGAAATTGTGGAGGCTGTGCAATTTCATGTACCAGCACGCCGCACGCGATCTTCTCAACTACTGCACGTCCATAATTTCCGGAAAAACTTCACAAGAAATACGACACTCAACCGAATTGCAAAAACATATAACTCTAAATTTTATGCCATTGACCTTTTCAATACTTCCAAGACGGGAGTAAAACGTCAGGTAGCGCAGCTGTTACAAGAAGGTTAAACATGTCAAACTGACCACACTCTCTCACATCATGCACACACTCTCTCACAATCACACCCTCTCACACATGCACACACCCCCCAATAAACACACCCTCACACAAATCCTCCTTCTTTCATCCCAGCGAAACCCTAAGTGGAGTGAAATTTTTAAATTTTTAAATTTTTCAATTTTATAATTTTCAGAATTTTTAAATGTTTAAAATTATTTATTTAATTTAATTTAAGTGTTTTTATGATGAATAGAATTTGATATTTTTTTAATTTTAATTTTATTAATGAATTATTTATTAAATTAGTATATTTGTTGTAGGTAGGTATAGGTTATTATTTTAATTTTAATTTTATTTTTCTTATATAATTTTTGGCAAGATGGTAGTCGAAAAGAAAATTTGAAAATTCTAACTATGAAATCTATTATTAGCCAATTTGACATGTCAATGTTCCATAATTTTATAATTTGTTATATGTTGCTGTTGATTTCTTATACAAAAATAAATAAATAAAATAAATAAATAAATAAATAAATAAATAAATAAATAAATAAAAGTATACATAGACAACGAACGTTCATTGGAGACTTTTGGCTAACTATCTGTGAGTTTACAGAGCTGCGTGAATCGTTCTGAATCGGACAATTTTCTGTGGCCTATAATTTATTGGTTATGGACATTCAAAACCATTGCCTACCTAATTATCTAATAGAATTTATGCATAATCTAGGTTTTTATATAGTGTCCCGGTCAGTACCTGTGCCTTCATGGCAACCCTACCCTAGGCGCACGCACGTGCAATCGTACCGCTCCGATCTACGAACTGAGCCGAAATGGATGTGAGTTCGCACATGCACGGGCGGACGGCGTGAAGCCATGGCATGACGCCACGATGGATTATGGTGCGCCCGGAAAATCCGTGGGTCGGCGTCACGCCAAATATTGGCTCACGGATTTGACACGCACGGTCAGTTTTTGAACTGACGTGGTTCCAACTGACGCGATGGCGCTATCGTCCATGGCTAGCTTAAACCTACTACTGTTAATCCGGAAGCTTAAAAATGAATATAATTAATAGCAGAGTAGTAGTGTAGAATTGGGCTATCTAATTCACCTCGACAAACATCATGCCGTTCAGTCTAACTCGCATCGCTTCGCTCATGCTCATTATCCTGAACAGCAAGATGTTTCTGCCGAGGTGAATTAGATAACCCAATTCTACTGTATCGCTGCGGGCAACTATGCTGATTATTTGAATGACGTCGAGATTAAATTCTGTTAACTTCAAATCGATAAAACTCAATTTACCTGCTGATATTCATGTATTGATTAGACTGAATGCCGATGAGCTGCATATGGCGATTATAAATGTTTGCAATTTTTTTTTTTAGAGACGCTGTAAGTAAGGCATGCATGCTTTATAAAATATTGTATGCAATATTTTTTTATATTCTAAGTATTTCAAGCAATTCTCGCTTTGTCTAAAGCCCACCCGCCCGTGGAGCACTATTAAATTTCATGTAATGAATCTCTTTATCGTTTGCATGCGAGCTATTGTACATACATACTCAAATTGCGACATCAAAATCAAGCAGGAAATTCATCAAGCCCTCCACAACCAGACTATATTATGAAATCTTTCCTATTTCCCAGCTCAGCCCCGGCGAGGTTACATAATAAGCCGGATCGAGCTTGTAATGTTTTAAGCTCATATTCCTAAAGTTTTCAAATATATCGCACAATAACAGAACATCGCTTTTTAAGTAAAGATCTGTATATTGACCCAAACTTTAAACTCTAAATTGTCTCCAAACATTTACAGCATGCTCATAATCGCTTTGCGATATATCAGCCGAAGTGAGCGCGTTGTAAAAACTATCTTTTCACGGTAACTCGATTTCATCCAAGAGTTAATCAATCATTACATCGCTTAAAAACATGAGACAGAGCTCCAAGTTTAAACATGCATGAAATTTTTACAAGTATTTGAAATTGTGATGCTTAAAAATTGGAAAACAGACGGGAATTGATCAAGTGTTTTATTTGAAATTTCAAAGTATTTTTTCAATTTAAAACAGTGCAAAGGGTCTGAGAATAACAAGTAAAAATTGCCCTAGTTATGAAGAGATAAAACTTACCAGTCGAGTTCCTTGAGTCTCGGCGAAGGCGGGGGGCAGGCACTTACTTGTTCACTTTCCACTTTTCACTAGGCACTTGTACTTACTGCTTACTGCTCAACTGAATGATGCCCGGTACTAGCGCGACGTCAAATTTATGCAAAAACCAATGCATAAAGCCAGATTCACATAGGGACTGAAATCTTACAGTAAATACAATGTTTGTATGCAACGATCCACCCGTGTTCCATATTTCATCATCAAAACCGAGTGTGAGCATGTCTTACAGAATAATGCAATCAGGCGAATCAGCATTTTCACGGGAATTGAAATAATATTGCTTCGCAGGCGGTTGTACAAAGCGAGGCGCTGTGGCGCGCCGAGTGAAATTCGAAGCTTCAATGCCCGGCGGCGGTGTTAATTCGTAAAAATACATCTATGCGACCGCTCTATATGAAATTTTAGGGTTCCGCGCATTAAAAGGAATAAAGGAGTGCTTACAAAAAACACCTGCCTGCCTGTATGCCTGTCTGTCAATAAAAAAAAAAAAAAAACTGTAGGGATACTGCATGCGGTATGCGCATATATGCATGTTATTGCACATATGTATGTTGGCTGGGAAAAATTGACTGAGGCGGTAAACCCATCCTCGCCTCATATTAAGCGGTGTAAAGCGTATTATTATATTATTAATATTATGTAAATACAAAATTATTCTCGTAATATGACTACTTTACTTGCAAATGAGAATAGATTTATGCATAATCTTTTTTTTTTTTTTTTTACTTGAATTTAAATAGTAAATTTGCTGGGGAAATTAAAACTCAAGAAGTAGCTTACATATACATTTATTTATTCTTTAAATTTCATGTTTAATGTATTTATAAAAATAAAAATAAACAATAAACCTTACGATATTATGCTAACACTACAGTGTGGAAAATGTGCATTCTCGGGATATCTTTCTTAAAATATTTTGAGTTAAATCCATAATTTCATTATAACCGCTTTCAACAACCACGTACTGAGACTGCACTGTTAGAACTTCAGAAGCTTCGCTCCCTACTAAATCATACATCTGAATTTTTATTAGATGGTGTCCCCGAGCCTGCTGCGGTGTTATTATGTATGATGACGGCTGTTGTTTAACGGCAGCTTGCATATTCCTTTTTCCCCGTCCTTGACTAGTGGACTGGCTCGCATTTTTGAAAACGCCTGTTTCGTCTATCCCATGACTCTTGAGACGTCCGGCGCTCCGCTCGTTTTTTAAAATATCATTATAAGTTTGAAGTATGAGAGGTTTTGAACTTGCATCGCGATATGTCATGGCTTCCTGATCGCGAATCTGAAAAAAAAAACAATTAAACATTATTTTATGTAATGCTGATTTGATGTAATGCTGGAAAACATGAAATAGTTATTATTTATTTATTTATTTATTCTTCCTTTATCACCATAGTGAAACATGGAAATAGTTGTTATTATTATAATATGAGGCTTACCGACATGATGCAGGCGTGCGAAGTATTCGAAATGTAAAGCTGAAGTGCCTCGAGAGCGGAGGGATTCGCATCGCTGCAGCCGTGAAATTAAATTTCATCAATATTTCAAGTAAAACCTGTTCTAACATGTTTTTTTTTTCATCGAGTAGCACCTGCAGATACATGTGCGAGCTTGCTAGACACGTTCCGCTGAAATCATTGCAGATGTCGCAACATGATTTTTTTTCTTTTTCATCGATTAGTACCTACAGTGGTGTGCACGAGCTTTCTAGACACGCATCGCTGAAAGCATTGCGGATGTCAAATTCGCGCATAGTAAAGCGTTAATTAGGCATACACCCCTTTTTTAGATTATATTGCATGTAAAACTTTTTGTTTTTTTTTCATACAGCCGGAATTTATAAAAGGGGGTGGCTTTGCTGAAGATAATCATATATGTGCATTCAGCAGCTGAGTAAGGAATTATATTAGGAGTATAGCGGTCATGAAATTTGTAAAACAACCTATATTATTAGATTTAAATTTCGCTTATCGCTGCGGTGAAAGTGAAAATTCAGCGCCGAGGCATTGCAGTCTTCTACCGAATAGTATAAGATCTTTAGTATGCGGAGCCAGTAATTCCGGGAAAACAAACCTGATTTTAGCACTCTTATTACACGAGAATGGGTTAAAATATAGAAACATTTATCTTTACTCAAAAACAATATTCCAACCGAAATACCTTTTCCTTAGCAAAGTTTTCGATAATATACCTGAAGTAAGATTTGAAAAATTTAATGATAATGAAAAAGTTATATCACTCCTGGAAACATTGCCGGATTCCATTTTTATTTTTGACGATATTGCGTGTGAAAAGCAGAATAATATTCGCGATTTCTTTTCGATGGGAAGACATGCATTTATCGACTGTTTTTACTTGACTCAAACATACTCGAAGATACCGAAGCAGCTTGTGAGGGATAATGCTAATTTGATTATACTTTTTCGGCAGGATGATGTAAATCTGAAACATGTTTACGATGAGCATGTTAATAGCGATATGTCGTTTAATGATTTCCGTCATATTGCGGCGAGAATTTGGAGCGAGCCCTATAATTTCTTGGTAATTAATAAGGACTGCGAAAAGAGTAATGGGCGGTATAGAAAAAATTTTGATGAATATCTTTCCAGCGAATAAAATCTTTAAAATGTCTCGAGGGAAGAGTCAAAGCTCATTAATACTTAAATTTTACTGGTAATAGGTTGTCTTTTAATTTTTTATAACAATTATCATGATAAATATTAATAAAAACAAATCCATCAAAGAGGAAATTATAAAATCTGTACAAGCGGTTAAGAAAAAAGTTAGTGAAATGCGGGAAAATAAAATGCATGACGAGAAAGTGATGGAAGACATGTTCCAGCCAATTATTCAACCGCTGAAAAAAATTGCTGACCGCTCCGCGAATGCAAACTCAGGTCGGGAATTTGAACACTCTCAGGAAATTCATGATGACGATCAATTGAGCAACAAATTCGACTCGCATAACCATAGCAATATTAGCGATGGTGCCGAGTTAGATTCGGAGGAGGAAAAAGATGTTGAGATATTCGAATCTCCTAATACAACTTTCATCCGCCAATCATCGGCTTCTTCGCTAGAATCAGGAAGCGGCGACGCGGGCGCTAATAGACCTCGTCTTACAGATATGATAAAACTGGATGTCCCCTTCGGTGTGAGAGTAGACAGAGGAAAAACAATGATAGGTAAAAACCCTGTTAGAATAGAAAACGATGAGATTACGCTGGCAGGTTTTAAATACAAATTATCGCCTGGTTTAAGAGAGTTATTATTCAAGAAAAGTCCAAATTTAAGCAAAATAACAGCAGCGGACAAAATTAAGTATAAAGAAATTTTGTTAGAAACTAGCGTGCATAAACGAAATTATGATCCCACTAAACCTGTAAAGAGTAATAAAGGTATTAAATATCGGTATATAATAAAACCACTGTTAAATTTGGATCGGAAGACGGATGGCGATGGCTATACATCAGGAAATGGTCTGCCTAGTATGAAAATGTTGAAGAAAAATACCTCCTATGTTTACTGGGATGATCCGAATGAATTAGTCGACCGCCTCCGTTTGCTAATCGCATCGCGGGATGCAGGAAATACAGGCCTCGATAATGAGATTATATCTATTTTAGAAGAGTTAAAAGAATGCGGCGTTATTAATGTATAAAATGTGGTGTTGATGGTTTATACGCTCAGTAACATTCAAACTTTCGCAGCAATTATTTCCGAGGCTTGCTAAAATGAATATTGATAAATTCGGCCAGCATGTGCACAAAAGACTTAGGCTTTCTGAGCTTCAACGTGATCATATAGATTCATGCTTCCATAGAACTGGAGATGGCAATATTGATGCACGATCATCGAGATTGACAGGGCTTCTGCCCCCGAAAGAATCAAATGATGCTGTTACAAAATCTTATATCGATAACCTCCTTAAGGAATTTTGCAGCAAAAAACAGTTAAGCGATAGCTTTCATCGATTTCAAGCTGATATAAAACACGATATTGAATTGCTACAATCTCATTTCGAGCGAAAGATCTATACTAAAGCAGACGTTCATAGCCTTGAAGGAGAAAATAAATCTTCATAATGGAGGCTGTTGTCGAAGAAATTCATAAACCCGCTCGTAGAAATTTTCTGAGGCGAATAGTAGAGCTTCGAGGCATAGACGATTTATGGCAAGCAGATCTGGCTGAGATGAGAAGTTTTCAACGGTATAACAGGGATATAAGGGATATGACTCCCTTCTTATATTACTAGGTGGTAGGGTTTAACCCGCCCGGGTTGGTACCACCGCACTGAATGAAAGGTCGGTCGAAACGGCTATGTAAATAGTTTGTGTTTTCCGTCCAGTTCAGTGTAGCCGGCACGACCGAAGGGAAGCACTGACGTGGCACCAAGTTCACCCGGTGTTATGGGCTGACATCACGGATGTTGTAGGTGATGTAGCCAACCGTGTCAGTTTCAATAAAAAAAAAAAAAAAAAAAAAAAACAGAGGATATAAATTAATACTAGTTGTAATTGACGGATTTTCGAAATTCGCATGGGCAGTTCCTGTGAAGACAAAAAATAAGGAGGATATTTGTAATGCGATGGAGGTAATTTTAAAAAAGGGGAGAAAACCCGCACACCTGCAGACCGATCACGGGAAAGAATTTTACAATGAAAAATTTAAAAAATTTATGGTGAAACAATCTATTAATCATTATTCAACATATTCTATCAAGAAAGCTTCGATCGTTGAACGTTTTATAAGAACGCTAAAAACCCGATTGTATAAAACATTCAGTTTAAATGGTAACTATAAATGGGTTGGAAAACCACTTGCAAATATAATGACTAATTACAATAATACAGTGCACAGCACCACGCGTTTTAAACCTGCAAATGTGAGCAATTATAACGCGGCTGCTGTTCATGCAAATATTGAAAAAAGTAGATAAAAATATGCAAACGCGCTGCTACCCCCGAAATTTAAAATAGGTGATCATGTCCGTATAAGCAAATACAAAGGAGCTTTTGCCAAGGGATATAATCCGAATTGGTCAACTGAACTGTTTAAAATAGCTAAAATAAAAACAGTGAGGCCTGCCTCGTATATATTAAGCGATATGCACGGCCAAATTATATCAGGATGTTTTTATGAGCAAGAACTGATGAAAACAAGATATCCAGATATTTACCTGGTTGAAAAAGTTTTAAAAAGAAATGGGGAAAAAGTGTTTGTAAAATGGCTGGGTCTTCCCGCGTCTGAAAATAGCTGGATAGATGCTGATAACAAGGTATAATTAGTTATAAAAACTTGAAACGCTTGCTAAAACGTTCATTTGATATTAAGTGATGAAAGGGGAGGGAATAGTCGATACATTGATAAATAATTTACCTTTTGAAATTCATCTGCCTGGCTATAATTATTGCGGTCCGGGGACGCGTTTAAATAAAAGACTGCAGCGAGGTGATACGGGGGTTAATCAATTGGACGATTACTGTCGAGAACACGATATAGAATATATGAAATCAAAAAATTTGGGCGTTAGACGTATAGCTGATTTAAAATTGATGGATAGAGCGGGGAAACGTTCAAAGTGTGCTGATGCAGGGAGAGGAGAAAAAATCGCTTCATGGCTGGTGAAAAATATTATGAAGGCGAAAGTGAAAGCGGGGGCCGGTGTAAAGAAAAAAATAAAAACGTTTAAGACAGCGATAAAAAAAATTAAGACTAAATTAGGAAAAATTAAATCCAAAAGCAATAAAACGGTTATTCGTCGGGCGCTTGCTTTTGCAAAAAAGATTATTCCGAGGAATGCATGCATTTCATTGCCTAGAGTAATACCAATTCCAAAAACAGGTGGTATATTACCGCTTATACCAATTTTTGCAGGCCTATCTGCTTTAGGCAGCTTGGCTGGAGGGGCTGCTGGAATCGCTAAAGCCGTGAATGATTACAAAATAGCTAGAGAAGATTTGAAAGAAGCACATCGTCATAATAGCGCCATGGAATCAATCGCTATAGGACATGGTTTATATCTCAAACATTATAAAAATGGAGCTGGATTATTTTTTAATGGTTCAAAAACTGATCAAAAGGCTGCCTAGAAGAGCGCTTACAAATATAGATATCTTGGAACATGCTCAGGATATACCGCACTTTAGAAATGTGTACATGAGGGATGCCCTGCCTCATAAGCCTAAAAAAATTGAGTGCGGTGTTCTTAATTTGGATAGCAATAAAAACCATGGAACTCACTGGGTGGCCTATGCTAAAATAAATAATTATGCTGAATATTTCGATAGTTTTGGAAATTTACAGCCACCGCTAGAATTAATACATTATTTAAAAACGTGTAAAATTTATTATAACTATAAAAAATATCAAAAAGATCATGCTAAAAATTGCGGTCATCTGTGTGTCAAATTCCTCCGCAAATTTTGGGAAATACATTTATAATGCAGACGTTAGTAAAACGCATTCATTTCGAAAATGTCTTTCACTCTGTCAATTCACGGCACCGATTCCCTCTTAACCAGCAATTATTTGCCTGCACTTGAACTGAACGGAGAATACGAGTGTGGATTGCTCTATTTTGCAACATTTAATTCTATTCCGAATGTTGACTATAAAAATAACAAATTTCATTTTAACGATAGTGATGTCTTAGAAATTCCCGAAGGCTCTTACGAGCTGCAAGATATAAGCGAATTCCTGAAAAATAATTTAATTAATAAATGTAATATTAATATTACATCCAATAATAACACTTTGAAGTGCAGCATCAACTGTTCGAAAGATGTTCACTTTGAGAAGCCAAATTCAATAGTTTCTCTGCTCGGGTTCCCCCGAGAGATGCTGAAAGCAAATATAACTCATGAATCGACTCAAACGATCGCCATTCTACCTACAGCAGTCATAAGAATCGAATGCGATATTGTGAATGGCTCTTTTATAAACGGGAAACCATCGCATATAATTCACGAATTTATTCCTAATTCACCTCCAGGTTACAGGATTTTAGAAAAACCTGAAAATATTATCTACTTCCCCGTCAATCAGCAAACAATATCAGCAATAACCATAAGAATACTCGACGGAGGTAATAGTTTAGTTAATCTTCGCAAGGAAGATATACATATGTGTCTGCATTTAAGAAAAAAATCATGCTAGTGTTCAATAAATTAGCACCTCCCCCTAAACAATGTGCCAGTAACAGACGCATCGCTCGGCAAGAACGACGCGTGATTAAATTAACAAAAGAGAATAAACAATTTTTACGGTTAATCGGATTAATACAAAAATGAGCATTTTCGATGTAACAGCATTGCCCGAGCAAGATGATTCTATAGAAAGCTTTGAAATTCATTCCTATAAGCCCTATGTCAATAGTTTCAGTAACAACGATGAGATTAGAATACCGATAAACCAGCAAGATTTGTATGTACTACCATCAGAAAGTTCCCTGTACATGGAGGGTGTATTTCGTGCGTACAAATCGAATGCTGATAATAAAACTGAGAAATTGCCTAATATGCATTTAATCAACAATTCCATTTTATTTTTATTTCAAGACATACGATATGAGCTTAATGGTGTTGAAATAGATAAAATAAAAAACGCTGGTATAACAACAACTATGAAATCATACATTTCGATGAATGAAAATGAGTCGAAAATGGCTGGAGCATGGGGATGGTATACAGATGGTGTTAATAGCGATGGAAATTTTACCGTTAACATCCCCCTCAATAGAATTCTAGGCTTTGCAGAGGATTTCAAAAAAATTATAGTTAACTGCAAACATGAGCTTGTGCTTTTGAGAAGTAGCAGCAACGTGAATTCCTTAAAACTGAATCAGGGTGAATTTATTTCGGAAGTATTTATTTCAAAAATAATTTGGAGAATGCCTCACGTTAAAGTGTCAGATCGCATGCGTTTAAATTTACTCAGGCACCTGGAAAAAGATAAATCATTAAAAATTGCTTTTAGAAACTGGGATTTATATGAGTACCCTCTTCTACCTAGAACAACCAAACACACATGGTCTATTAAAACATCGAATCAGTTAGAAAAGCCTAGATTTGTTGTCTTAGGTCTTCAAACGAATCGCAAAAATTCTCAAGGAAACATGTCCGAATTTGATCATTGTAATTTGATTGATGTTAAAGTCTTTTTAAATTCTACTTATTACCCGTATGACCTCCTCTCCATAAAATTTAATGAGTCGAAGTATGCTTTATTATACGAGTTATACTGCAAGTTTCAACAGTCTTACTACGGCCGTCAGCCGAGCTCGTTGCTAAGTTTAACCGATTTTAAAACAAAAGCACCACTTTTCGTAATAGACTGTTCTCATCAAAACGAGACTGTGAAAGCTGGGGTAATTGACGTTCGACTGGAAATTCAGAGCCAGCAGGAAATACCTGACAAAACAGCAGCTTACTGTCTTATAATTAACGACTGTTTAATAGAATATAAGCCTCTAAGCAGTATTGTGAGGAAACTAACATAATGGCTCAACCTATCATAGTGGACGTTCAAGGATTTAAAACTTCTGAGAACAAATTTATTCTCAAAGAACTAGCGATGCTTGCAGACACGAATACACAAGTTTTTGTTCTAAAAGCACCATTTCCCTATGAGAAATTAAGCATTGAAGAAAGAAGACAAGTCAATTGGCTGCAACGAAATCGGGAAATTTCCTGGGGCGGGGGTTTCATGCATATGTATGAATTTAATAAAATTGTTAAACCGTATTTTAGCGATAAAAAAATTTATTGTAAAGGTGAAGAAAAAGTGGCATGGATAATACAATTACTTGGAAATGAAAATGTAATAAATCTAGAAAGCTTGAATTGTCCTAATTTTAAGATTTTAGAAGAAAAGTATTGTGATGAGCCATACTATTATAATTGTATAAGTCATAAGAAATGTTGTGCTTTGAAAAATGTAATATGTCTAAAGAAGTGGTGTGATGAAAATATAATTTTTTAAATAAAAGGTTTAAAATTCGATCGCATTTATTACTTGGTTTTTTCATTCTTCGGTATAGCCATCGTATCTTCATATCGATTGCTGTGAAAATTGTAATCTATTTAGCACCTAAACATTACCATTCTGCCATCGGCATTCAGTTTACCGATCAAAAAGCGATTTTAACGCTCAAAGAGCTCTGCAATGCAAACGATCTGCACCTGCATCGCAGACGTAGTTTATAATTGGGCTGTTTGATTTCACCTCGACAGACAGATCGAGCTGTTTGAATCATGAGTATGAGCGAAGCGAATGCGATTATGATTGAGCAGCTCGATGTTTCTGACGAGGTGAATCAAACAGCCCAATTATACACTACTCAGAGTAAACTTAAAAACATTAGAATCCGATTTTTTTTTATATTTTTCCCTGGTAAACTGGCCTACTCCCTGGTTCCCGTTTGACGTTGACTTTTGGGACACGTTGTATTATACAATGCTGAAAGAAAATATATCTTGAAAATGTTTTCACCGCCCGAAATACGCAGAGCACATTACATTTCCCGCTGACATAAATTATAGAAACCTGCAGTAATTCCTTAAACTCGGAAGGCGGACCGGAGAGGCATCCCTGCCCGTGCACACTTGACCGGGTTTTTTATCACGTCTTCTCGCTCCAGATCACAGTAGATTTAGGGCTCCACTAAATGACGGCGCCTCCTTTTGTTTTCCTTTTGTCGTCGGGAATTTAGTGTCCATTTGCAAGTCCGAAAGTTTGCGGGAGAGGCTGCATTTTGTGGGAATTTCTTTGGCGGGCATCTTCGGACGGGCGACCGACGAACTAATTCGGTTTCAGAAAAAAATTGGAATTAAGTAGGATTTCGAATAAAATTATACTACCGCATACTGCAACACCGTAGGGATGTCTGCTCCCTAAGAGTTCCATCGCTTACCTATTCCATGGGGAGTACTCGGAGGAGCTGTTTAATGCGATCCCGCCGTCCCCTTTCCACCTTCGCACCACGCGCACTGGGCAGGGATTGCATTTCTACACGCTGGACTTAAAGCGGATGCGTACCAATTGATTCTGCAGATATTTCCTCTACAGAACCGGTAAACTCTGGAACGCTCTCCCTGCCCATATATTTCCCCCCAAGTACAGTGTTCTATGTTCACCGTTAGTTTTTGTTTTCATATAGTTTTAGTTTTGTTTTTGTTATAGTGTTCTTTTCTACTTTTTTTAATTTTGTTAGTTTAGTAATATACTCTCATGGGTCCTGATTCGTTCCAACTAGAACACTGTCCACCTATCATGACCTATTCCTTTCCGTGTCTCTCTGTCACCAAATTTTCTCCATTATTTTACCTACCCTCAAATCGGCAGCAAGCCTCACTTTAGATTTTTCGCAACTAGGAGGGTAGCTCTCAATACTTCACTTCCAAGATCGACCTAGAGGTGACTGCATCGTTTTTTCACCCCATCACCGAAGAACAACACTGCACGGATGTATTTTACGAGCTGACTGCAGCAGCTAACCCAGTGCGCAATACTAGAATAGTCCTGCCTGGATCAACCAACGATTTCGGGAAGGAGCGTCGCCATCTATTTACAGTCCACTCACCAAACCACACAGCACCGCTCTGCTGCATCACCGGGTAAGCTGTCGGTTCCTTTTTTTTATCCATCCCCAACACCTCGCCCTACAGTTGGATTAAGTTGGCACATACAGTCTCGGGTCCTTCAGAGGGACGTGAATGGGCACCTGTCAGGTCGGCGTGGCATTCGCAACCCTCGCATACGACCGAATGTCCATGGGCGTCGTTAGACAACTTATGGGTGGCTCGTCGCCATATGTTGCGCCGTCAATAAAAAAAAATATACGCACACACACGTACCGCAAGCCATATCACGAGAATTGGGGTACGCAAAGTAATCGCTGTTGTGCTGTAAGGACTCTGGTACAGACAGCACAAATATATTTTCCTCTAGTCCAGTACAGGCAGCATTCCTCAGTGCGCAGGAAGTCTCCGTTATGGCACCTACTCGGAAGTGATATTGGCTTGCCGGAGCATGTGCTCTGGTCCCTCTGACTCAGCCGTCCATAACGAATTACATTAAAAAAAAATATACATGTTCTCATCAATCAATCAACACTAATAATAAATCTGTAAGGAATGGTCACGGAGTAAGTTGCTTTGTTTTATGAGATACTGCGATTTTATACTCTATGTATGACTCTAAAACTAAATTGACCATTTTTAGAAATCTGTATGTATTGTTTTTATTTATTGTATTGTAATGTATGTATGTATGTTCCTCCAAATATCTTAAACCGACCATCCGAATTCGATATAACTTAGTACAAGCACATTTAGCTATTTGTGACACAAGATAGGCTAAATAAAATGTGTCAGTTACGCTAACATGTGGCCCTCATACAAACCCAATTGTCTGCGCGCCGAAATAAAGGTATCGCAGGCACGCAGCTCGGCCTTCTTTCTTATTTAATTACTTGTCTTACTTTCTTCTTTTCAAATACGATTTTCACGCGAGCGAAGCCGCGGGAAAAATCTATACAAAATAATAGAAAAATAGTTTTCTCAAATGAACACTTAGGTGTACGAATCTAACGCTAGACATCGACAGTCTTCAGGAGGACGAAGGGGCAAACACGGTTGAATTGTGTTCTCCGCCTGAAAAGTTAACAAGATGAACCCGGACCGCCCCGGGCAGGGTTGAGGCGACAAGTCGTGTATGTGTTGTTTTGTGGGCCCTCGGGCTACGTAGTCTGTCTACCGCGGAGATGGTAGGTGAGAGGAGTGCTGCTAGCTCTAATTTCTAATAAAACATGTGTCGCCAGTGCGGAGAGAGAGGAGGTTATTGTGATTGTTCATGTGCGTTGGGTCTTGCGCTCATGCGCGACCACTGCTGACACATGAATGCCACATCCAGAATTAATGTATTTTTAATAAAATTATAAGTGTAAGTTTAACTAAATGTGTAAGTTATAATTGTTTTTTTTTTATATTAAGCGCGACATTTAGCACCGAGCCAACCACAAGGTGTCTAGCGACGCCCATGGACGTTCGGTCCATGGGCGATCGTAAAATTCAATAAACTTAATTTCGTGCTGATACAATCATAAACAGAAAAGTTACAAGGGTTTAAAGCTGGGATTTTGGTAATTTTCAAAAATAAAGAAAAAAAATCTTATCTCGTAAAAAATCTTATAAAGTATCTCGATACCACGTGACACCTGACAAAAGGTATCATGGGTCAAAACGTGGCAAATGACCCCACTTACCTAAAAAAAAAAATTTGTCGGTCGGTGTGCCGAACATCCTGTATAATCCATATGACAGCATGACAGCATTAGGCCATTTTTAGGTTTCCGTATCCCGTACGGAAGCCTATTACTAAGCCTACGCCGTCTGTCTGTCTGTCCGTCTGTCCGTCTGTCTGTCCGAGGGTTGTATATCTTGAACCATTTGTGGATTGAACACAATACAAGGACTTTGAGATAAAGAGCCCGAAGCCGAAACCATTCCGACCACCCACCGCCGCTTAAATCGACGAAACTTAAATCTTTTTATCTCAAACTGCAATGAAAAGACGAATTTGTCCAGCCAATTCGAGTCAAACGTATTTTCGAACTACTTCAGATGCATGCAGCTTTGAGTCGATTTTGAAAGCGCATTAGACTGTATGTTGGGGCAAATACCTTTTTAGAGAACGTTCGCTTTGAGCGGAACACCACAGGCCAGGCGGTGTCACAATATTACTCGTATGTCCAATGCTCTGCCACTGGCTGGAGACAGCGTGAAGAGAAAACACACTAAGCTTAGGGTTGCCATTGGATTGTTTTGTTGTTTATTTTGACGTTGAAAATTGTCTTTTCGATCGCTTCAGTATAGTCCCCGATTTCCAGCGAGAGTGCGAATTCGCCCTGGTGCCGTGAGTTTTAAGGCTATGTAAATTTTAGGGTGTCCAAATGACGAGTATGTATAGGGGCTACGAGATTGTGAAAAAAAATTTAAAAGTTTGAGATTTTTTGAGAAAATCGCAAAAAAATAATTAAAATAGCCGTTTTTAGGGGGTTTAAAAAGAGCACTTTTAAACATATTTCTTTTAAACAACATTTATAAATATGTTTCAAAGTTAAACCCCCTAAAAACGGATAGCGGTTTTATGCGATTTTGTCAAAAACTCAAACATTAAAAAAATAAAAATTCACCCTCTTGTAGCCCTCGCGGATATGTGTCATTTGACACCCTAAATATTCACGTAGCCCTAAAACTCACGACACCAGGGCGAATTCGCACTCTCGCTGGAAATCGGGGACGATAATGAAGCCATTGAAAAGACATTTTATTTTTGAATGTCAAAAATCCATGTATCATCCGTCATGTATATATAATTCGTCTGTACGTGTGTTTGTCACCTAACTCCGCTTAAACGGCTGGACCGATTTGGATGAAATTTTGTGTGTATATTTGAGTGGGTCCCTGGATGGTTTAAAAATACAATTGGACTCGGTAGATGGCGTGATAAGTCTACGCGGATGAAGTCGCGAGAAAAGCTAGTTATATATAAATATTGATATATAAAGTCGTCTTTCATATACGCAATAAATAATATAATTTGTAAGGCTTTGACCAACCCTAGACCGAAAGAGCAGTGAGTTGTGGCGGGCTGCGGAGCGAGGTAACGACATTGCATTCGTTCCTCGGGGGATAAACCCATTTGCGGAGATACGATTTGTTGATGAGCGACCAGCGCTCGGCTAGCATGGACGCCGCCATTTCTCGTTGTCTCTACTACATCCGTGATGTCAGCACATAACACATTGGTGAACTAGGTGCCATGTCAGTGCTTCCCTTCGGTCGTGCTAAACGAACTGGACGGAAAACACGAACTATTTTTACATAGCCGTTTCGATTTAACCCGACCTTCATTCAGTGCGTACCAACCCGGGCGGGATAAAGTCGAAACGGCTATGTAAATAGTTTTCCGTTCATTTCGGTGTGGCCGACATGAAATGAAGGGAAGCACTGACATGGCACCTAGTTCACTCGCGGTGTTACGAACTGACATCACGAATGTTGTAGTGTAGGTGATGTAGCCAACCGTGCCAGTTTCTATAAAACAAAATAAAATAAAAAAAAACAAGCGCTCTCCATACATGCGAACGAGGCGCAACGAAGTTACGATCGCTGAGTGACCGTCGACTCTTTGTCGCTAAGAAGATTTATTCAAAAGATCTTAAGAGACAGACGCGATCGCTCCACATTGCCGTTTTCGCCCCTTTCTCTTCTCTTTCTTTCTTTGTCTTTCTTTTTAGGGTTTCGTAATAGCCGCGCTGGCGCTGGCAAGAACCCTTATAAAATCTACCAGGTATCTGTCTGTCCGTTTGTACGCCTGTCACACGCACTGTCCCATGCGATTAAAAAAAAACCGACCAAGTGTGAGTCGGAATCGCACACCTTGGATTCCGTATCACCACATGATTGGCCGGTTTTTATTTGGTTGTTTTACTTCAGAGTTTGCACTATTAATAATCACACCAAGTTTAACGCTATAAAAACACGTTAAAAACCTCCTTAATTTTATACCTACGTTTTGTTTTAGTTTTACTATTTGTTAGGATATCCGCCATAATAACTCATATTCTGTGCAAAATTCAACCGGCTACCTATTACGTTTCAAAAAGCCCTTTAAAGGCAGGACGGTCGAACAGGACGGACGGACGGACAGACGGTGTAGGCTTAGTAATAGGGTACGGATACGGAACCCAAAAAAATCAGCAAAATGGTATGTCTAGTCCTGACGACATGAAACTCATTTTGAAGTTGTACTGCTTTGTATTGTTATTACTCATACAAAATACTTCACAAACTCTGATACGCCGAATACAACCACATACAAAAATGACTTAAGGATGGAGTATACAATTAATGAGTAACACTTTCCTGCCATTTTCATACCCTAACTTTTTTTTTACTCGAAACCTAGAGAAAATTACCTTCCGGCCGCGTAAGTAACCGAGTTTCGTAACTGGTTGCGGTAGAAAAATATTTATTCTTCGGTGGTACCTAACTGATTTCGGTGGAAGAATATTTATTCTTTCTTGGTAACTGGTTTCGGTAGAGGGATTTTTTGCGTAAAAGTCCGAAAGGCGAAGACAGAAGTTTTTTATTAATATTAAAAAAAAACAGTGGTTCAGGAATATAATGTTGACTTGCCACCGCGCACGCACGCACACGCTGTTCTTTCAAGAGTGAAATGCCTACGGAGCCCTCTGCGTTTGAACAACGTACGCACTTGACAGGCTCTTTTAGTAAAATTAAACGGACCTGTGATAGGATCGGTCGGTCGCATCTATTCGCCACTAGCGTTCTTTAGACTCTATGCACTGATGAGATAAAGTGATTTATTTCAACGATTCGAACTCTGCTGAGCGATGGAGGATGCTGCCCGTTCGTTAAACTTTCTGCCGTCTGCTACAGTACACAGCCATAGCAGCCAGCCAATATACAGGCTGTTGAAGCTACATACATTAAAAAAACATTTAGGAGTGTCCCCATTCAATAAACGTGTTTCAGGGTTCCGTATCCGGTACGGGAGCTTATTACTAAGCCTACGCCGTCTGTCTGTCTGTCTGTCTGTCTGTCTGTCTGTCCGTCCGTCCGTCCGTCCGTCTGTCTGTCCGAGGGCTGCATCTCTTGAACCGTAATAGGTAGCCCGTTGAAATTTTCACAGAATGTATGTTATTATGGCCGATATAAAAACAAACAATAAAACTAAGAAAAAGTAAAAAAATCACGGGGGCTCCCATGGAAGAAACCAAAAAGAGTATGCGCGCGCGCCATCTATCGAATTGACACATTTTAACTAATCATGACATTTAACTAATATAAAGCATTTCATAACACGCCATAGATGGTGTGAGTGGCACTAACCATGGCATGGCGATAAGGAACCCTCGGTGCGCGAGTTCGACTCGCACGTGGCCGGGTTTTGTAACTTTAAAGGAATATGAAAAGGGAACGTCTGTCTGTATGAATGAATGTATGTATGTATGTTTGAGGTAAACTCCGGAACCACTGAACAGATTTTGATGCAGTTTGCACCAATGTAAAGAGCAGTTCTTCAGGCTCACTATAGGGTATATACCATCACGCTAAATAGCTTTAGGGTTGAGCAGTATTAAATAAAGTATAGAATGAACGGAATTTAGTGACGAATGGTAATCATAGATGGCGTTAGCAGTTCTGTTGCGTTGCGTTGGTGAAGATAGGTTCGTAGAAGTGATTTTAGATACACAGAATAAAGAGTATACCTATCTTCTTCTTCCCTACTTCTATAGAAGGGAACATTTGTCTGTCTACGAACTACCTTTTGTCGAAAAAAAAAACGGAGGGGGGTGAATAGGGGATGCAATTTTGTATGAGGAACCCACCCTTTCCTATGTTAGGGATATGAAGGAGGAAGGGTTTAGATGGGTGAAGGGGAACGGGCGTTGATGGAGGGGTGAGGATGGAGGAGGGATGGGGTTTGAGGGAGAGGGGGAGGATGGGGAGGGAGAGGTGAGTGGTGGGGAGGGAGAGGTGAGTGGTGGGGAGGGAGAGGTATGGTGTAGGGAGGGGCCGGCAGGGGGAAGGAGGTATGAAATGGGAGAGTGGGAGGAAGGTGGGAGGGATGGGAAGGGAGGTGAGGAAGGTAGGGAGATAGAGAAGGTGGAAGGGATTTAGGGTAGGGGACGATGTGTAAGATTGTTGGAAGATGGAGGAGGGGAAGCACCGGTGTAGAGATGGTTGAACAAGGGCTGAGATAAGGAGGGATATAAGTGGCGGATGGAGGGAGGGGGAGCGAGAGAGTTAGGGAGAGAGGGAGGGAGAAAGGGTTGAGGAAGAGAGAGAGGGAATACAAAAGAAGCAATCGTTTATCATATTTGCGTTTAAATCGAATTTGTTATTAAACCGACTTTTACGCGAGCGCAGCCGCGGGTAAAAGCTAGTTTTGAATAAATTTTGAACGGTACGAATAAATTTTAAATCGCTGCCCTTTCTAGTAATATTATATCTCCTTGTTTCGATTGCCTGAATAATGTCAGTAGCACTGCTAACCCTTGTCAGTATATTGAGCTGGTGGCTATTTCGATTTTGAGGTTACCTGAGCCGATCGATCGTAAGAGTACCCACGGCCCAAGATTTCAATTAAAGGAGCGGTTTGGCCCACGTCAGATCACGTGAATTAATATAATATAATAATAACAATATGGTCTTTGTATGGTAGACAAATCTTTTCATAATCAAAGTTAAAATAAACTTGTTAAATACTTCTAAAATATAAAAGAATTATTAACTCAAGCAATAATATTGTTCCACTTCATTGTATTTTATAACATTACTAGCTGTTGCCCGTTCCGTTCGAAATTCGTATTTCAAAGGAAGAAAGTAATTAACTAAGGGCGAGGCCGACGGCCGCGCTGGGATCAGGTAAACGATAAACCGTCTCGAAGAAAAAGAGTAACTAAAGGTGAGGCCGAAAGCCGAGCTGCTTTCAGGTAAACGATAAACCTTCTCAAATAAAGTAAGTAACCAACAATCCTGAAACACGTCAGTATTTATTTATGCTCAGTAGCTTTAATTCAAATGTTCATGTTTCAAAGAACAAAGACTTTTATACAAAGTCATCCCCCCATTCCTAGTTGAATTTTCCAAAAATAATTTCTTAGCGGATGCTTACGATATAAAATAAACCTATGATCCAAATTTCAGCTTTCTACACTTAGTAGTTTTGGCTGTGCGTTGATAGATCATTTAGTCAGCCAGGACAAACGATTTTATATGTTTGGAAGATAGCATTCTGATAACATTCTGGAGTAAATTATTAAATTAGCTTACCGGCCAGTGACAATGCAGGACTAAAAAGCAACATTTCAGACTACTTAAAATTTTACCACGAAATACAATGTTTTAAAGGTTCGTGATGGGCCGTCAAAATCTATATAAGAATCATATTTCAACTGTTTTCCTTCCGTATAGATTCGGAGGAAATAAGCTGCGACAGACAGACAGGCAGACAGACAGACAAACAGATATTCAGACAGACAAACAAATAGACAGACAGACAAACATACACGAGAGTGATTCTATAAGGGTTCCGTTTATCCTCTTTTGTGGTATGGAACCATATAAACTAATGAATGACAATTAAATCATTGCATTGCCATATAAATACAGAAAATTAATTAATTAATTTATTTATTTATTTGTAAAAGAAATCAACAGCAACATAATATATCAAATTATAATAAACTATGGAACATTGTCATATGAAATTAGCTAATAATAGATAGATCATAGATAGAATTTTAAAATGTTCTATTCGACTACCATTTTGCCAAAAATTATATAATAAAAATAAAAATAAATTGAAAAACATAAAACCGACTTCCTAAAAAAAGTAAAACTAAAAAACTATTTAAAATAAAAATATAAAAACCGCCTTCAAAAATATATGAAATAAAAACCTAAAAAAAAAAACGAACCCTAGAGTTGAAGGCGGTGCTAAAAAGGCTACACAAATCACAAAGGATATTATCATCCACTCATGTTTTCTTTCATGCATCATTTTTGCTTGCTTTAGCACCGCCTTCAACTCTAGGGTTCGTTTTTTTTTTTAGGTTTTTATTTCATATATTTTTGAAGGCGGTTTTTATATTTTTATTTTAAATAGTTTTTTAGTTTTACTTTTTTTAGGAAGTCGGTTTTATGTTTTTTAAAACTTTTTTTTTATTTCACAGTTTTTTTTAGTAATTTTTTGCTATTAATGTACTCGGCGGAATCGCTCGGCCTTCGGCCTCGCGATTCCGCCTCGCTTTCCAATCCGATCTTGACCCAATTAAAATAGGACCACGTCAGCTTCGATAGCTCAGTGGTGCAGACAGTCAACTGTCGCTATTGAATGTTAAGCAACGCTGGGTGCGGTCAGTACTTAGATGGGTGACCGCTGACCGTTGGAGGCTGACCAAGGTTCGGATTCCTCGTAAAACTGTAAGTCCCTTCCCTCCTAATCTTACTTGGTGGTAGGGTTTAACCTGCCCGGGTTGGTACCACCGCACTGAATTAAACGTCGGTCGAAACGGCTATGTAAATAGTTTGTGTTTTCCGACCAGTTCAGTGTAGTCAGCACGATCAAAGGGGGAAGCACTGACATGGCACTGGTGTTATGGGCTGACATCACGGACGTTGTAGGTGATGTTGCAGAACTTAGTAGAATGGACAGACATAAACGTGTTACGGAAGCCTACTTTTATTATAAAATAACCGTCGGAGGACCTTGGTTGAAAATTGTAAAATTTAGTAGAACGGATAGACATGCATATGTTACGGAACCCTACATTCATTTTGCAGAACTTAGTAGAATGGACAGACATAAACGTGTTACGGAACCCTACTTAACAGTTGCACTCCGGGAGTGCCGGCAGATCCCGTGCCACTCTAACTTAACCCTTAATGCAATGACTTAAGGTTTCATTTTAAAAATGACGCTGACGCGATGTCGCGAGTTATACATTTTTACCCACCTAAAAAAGTGCCAAGAGCCGCTAAAGAAGTTTTCACTTCAAAAACCTCAGAGTTATCCCCTTTCAAATAAAAAAAAAAAGAATTTTCAAAATCGGCCCACAATTGACGGAGTAATCGCGTAACAAACATCCAAAAAAAGAAAACATACCGTCGAATTGAGAATCTCTTAGGTCTAAAGTAAATTTCTCGTGAAGACAAATGCAACGAGCCCAAACACGATGGGTTTATCATGTGTAGTTTAGGAGTTCCTATGGCCACCTTCTGTCTCCATCATCAGACCAGCTCGATGGTACTCGGTACAGTAGGTACCGGCCAGGTACCATAATAAATTAAGCGCACCTGGCCGGTCGGAAAAGATAAAAAATTTCAAATTTTGAATATTCATGAAACAAGGGTCCGAATACGTATCACTAGTATATCGATTCATGTATTTCAACAGAACAGAGAAAATGTCAAAATATTAGGTACTTATTTAATACTTTTTAGTTCTTTTTTTTTTTTGTTTTTTGGAAATCGGTTTAATATTTTTTAAAACAGTTTTTATTTCATTCTTTTTAGTAATATTACATAAAAAAGAATAATCGAAATCGAATGATCGAAATCGATTGAAGTGGTACAGAATTATTCGCCATATGTGTCAGACTGCAAATTGCTGAATAAGTCCACATCACAAATGTTTTGCTGAAGGTAACCACACACCATACTAATTTATCAAACTGAAAATTGCCGAAAACGACCACATCACAAGTTTTGCTGAAGGTAACCACACACCATAGTATTATGCTGATTTTTCGAAAACCACTGAACCAATTTCGATAAAATTGAAATGGGACCACCTCGGATGTATGACCTAACTAACAAAAAAAGAATTTTCTAAATCGGCCCTCAATTGACGGAGAAATCGTGTTACAAACATACAAAAAAAAAAAAAAAATAATAAAAAAAAAAAAAACATACAGACGAATTGAGAACCTCCTCCTTTTTTGGAAGTCGGTTAATAACCTATACCCACCTACCTACAACCAATATACTAATTTAATAAACAATTCATTAATAAAATTAAAATTAAAAAATATTAAAAATTCAATTCATCATAAAATACTTTAAAATTTAAAAATTAAATTAAATAAAAAAAAGCCTAAAGTTGCACTCCGGGAGTGCCGGCAGAAGTGAAAACTTAAACATCAACGTTGTGCATTTTTGAATATTTTGGAATGGTTAGGGAATAATTTCGCACGAATTGTTTTATTTATCAGTATAAATGTACTATCATTTATGTGGTAAAATACAATATTCATTTATTGCGCTATCGTAGACAAACATGACAATTTATATTACTTACCTAAAAAATTTAACACTACAGAACTATTATAATTATTTTACATCAAAACGTTTACTTCTCAGAAAAATCAACTTTCATCCATAATTTCAACGAATCTTACGCTTTTTCGATCAGGCTACGGATCTGACGCGAGTTTAACATTTTTTACCCATCTAAAAAAAGTGCCAAGCGCCGCTAAAGAAGTTTCGAATCTTACGCTTTTTCGATCAGGCTACGGATCTGACGCGAGTTTAACATTTTTTACCCATCTAAAAAAAGTGCCAAGCGCCGCTAAAGAAGTTTTCACTTCAAAAATTCTAAACATTTCTGAAAATTCGAAACTTTGAAATTTTTTTTAATTATTATTTTTTTATTTCACTCCACTTAGGGTTTCGCTGAGATGAAAGAAGGACGATTTGTGTGAAGGTGTGTTTATTGGGGGGTGTGTGCATGTGTGAGAGAGTGTGGTCAGTTTGACATGTTCAAGCTTCTTGTAACAGCTGCGCTACCTGGCGTTTTACTCCCGTCTTGGAAGTAGTGAAAAGGTCAATGGCATTAAATTTAGAGTTATATGTTTTTTGCAATTCGGTTGAGTGTTGTATTTCTTGTGACGTTTTTCTGGAAATTATGGACGTGCAGTAGTTGAGAAGATGGCGTGCGGCGTGCTGGTACATGAAATTGGACAGTTTCCGCAATTTCCGGGGAATCGATAGTGCTGTAGAAAATGTCATGCAGAAGTGTCATGCCCGTAATTATACGACATTCCTTCAGTGTAATCAACCTGTGGAAACCGACAGCTAATCATCTAAAATAATAATCAGACTTTCACAAGTACGTAAGCCGTTTTGAGTGGCGAACGGTCCACGTGGAGCCAACATCAAGTAATGTAATACCACAGAGTGAAATAGGTAATACGATTAAAATTGCCATCGGGGAAAATAATTAATCAAAAAGCGAAAGCATATTTAGACGTTCGGCGAAATCTTTACACAGACATCCCTACCAGGGTTGTTGCGAACATCAGCATCAGCATCAACATCCGCGGAACTTCAGCATCATTTTCAACATCAGCATCGCATCAGCATCCGCATTGATCGATGCTGATTATTAATGCTGATGTTCGAGTCGTGACAAACCTTCTCGGAACAGACTCGAAGCCGGAAAAGCAGCAAATACAGTTCCAAATAAAATTAAAATTGCATCCAATACTAATAATTTAATGGGCAAGTCGCATGAACACATTTTATGGTTCCCTAAAATCAAGCTAAAAATCACGAAAATTATTGCGAAAGAATGACCTCGAAATTATTAGTAATTATTTTTTTATCGATTTTTAAAGTCGACGCTTTCATTAATCCCCGTCTAGCGCGCCAAATTGCGTGTGACGTCATGTCGCGTGAATCCGCGCGGCCCACGGCCACGGGCCGCCCGCACGCATCTCCGCATTCATACGTGAACACTTGGGTCGTTTAGTCAACGTCTGGGTTTCGACGTGTTTGTACACAAATTTGGTGTAGTATGGAGAAAAAAAAACCATATCGATATTGTGTAGTACCTTGTTGTACCAATACAACAATCAAAACTCCAACAAAGTACTTCTTCCACATTCCGAATGACGCGAAAATAAGAAAAAAGTGGTGCAATCTAATGAGAAGAGACGACAAAAAGCCATTATCAACAAAAACGTCCATGCATTGCTGCGAGGATCATTTTAATGTAAGTATCTTATTATCATATTCATATTGTTGTAACTTACGTATTAGGTACATGTATACATAAGTAGGTACTTACTACATTCATATGCAGCATACGCCGCCGTTTTCAGGCTACGAAGTTCGATCGAACGCCTAAATAATATTTTGTGTTTATGGATGAATAAGTGAATAATTTTCAAATCGACACACCTACGTTTAGTTTAAAGGTACTTAAAAGGTACGGTAGGTGTCCAGATAAAATTATTCACTTACTAAGTAATATTTAGAGTCATGCATGCATGAGAGTGCCCATTGTCATGTATTATTTATGGAACTGAACAAGTAAGTACTTACACGAAATGCTTCAAGTAAAATTAGTGCTGTCAAAAGTCGACAGAATAAAGTGCGTTATCGATTAATGTGTTTAATATTGATAAATAAAAAATATGCTAGACTACATGGCATTGGTACATTTTATTTCAAAATAACTAAATTTTTCAGGTGGAATCCGATGCTGAAAATCTAATAAAATGGAGAATGCTAGGTGGAACCTTAAAATTAAAACGGGGCGTAGTACCAACTAAATTCGACTGTCAGAAACGGAATACTTCACCTAAACCAACTCGTCCTGCGGTTGAAAAGAGGAGAAGAATAGAGTTTTATGAAAAGTTATTGTGTTCAGAAGTTCAGCCGTCAGTAGCACAACAGCCCGTCGAGTTTCATCCATGTGAAAATGAACCAATGGTCCTTGGCGATGATGAACCACCCAATCCATTGCCAATCGATAATACGTTACAAGTGCCAGAACATACAAAAAAGGTAAATCACAAAGGGATACAGGTAGAGCAGAAAAAACAAAACGCACAGACTCAAACTTTTATAAAAAAACAAGAACGGAAGGTTAACGTAAACCAGGATGAAAGTTTCGACAGCAATATAAGTAGTGCTAGTCGCGGTACTGAAATATTATTAACTTCGTGCAGTGAATCTAGCCAAATGTCGAATGAGCTCACAGTCATAGATAATAGAAAAGGCACTATTATAAAAATACAAAATAATCCTAAGCTCTATTGTGGGATCCCAAAAGAGTCATTCTTTATTATAAATCTTTTGGTAGAAAAAACAAAGGTATCATACGTCGATGTGCTTATCTCCCTAAAAAAAATTAAATTAAATGATTCTTATGATCGTTTGGCCATAGACTTTAATATGCACAAAAGCAATATAGGAAGAATTTTCAGAAAAACTATACCTTTATTAGCAAACTGCTTTAAGGAAATTATTTTTTTTCCATCTAAAAAATCCATCAAACAACATCTTCCCATTCCCTTCCGAAAAAGATATTCCAAAACAGTGAGTATCATAGACTGTTTTGAAATCAGAATAGAGAAACCCACTAACGCTTTGCATCAAGCATTGTCCTGGTCACAGTATAAAAGCTGCAACACTATAAAATATTTGGTATCCATTACCCCCGATGGTCTAATTACCTTTGTTTCTCCTGGGTATGGAGGCAGGACCAGCGACACAGAGATATTCGTAGATTCCAAAATTCTGGATCATATACCAAAAGGAGGTGAGAAAAGTTATTTTATTAATTTCATACACTTTAATTTTATCTCTTACCTATTCTTTATATTCCAAGTATTTAAAATATGATTTCATTTCAAACTAGCTGAGCCCGCGGCTCCGCTCGCGTGAAATTCGTATTCCAAAGAAGAATGTAAGTAACTAAGGGCGAGGCGTAAGGCCGAGCTGCTTTCAGGTAATGGATAAACCTTCTTAAAGAAAGTAACTAACTAAGGGCGAGGCCGAAGGCCGAGCTGCTTTCAGGTAAACGATAAATCTTTCTCAAATAAAGGAAGTAAGTAAGGGCGAGGCCGAAGGCCGAGCTGCGTTCACTAAGACGATAAACCTTCTGGAAGAAAGGAATGAACTAAGTGCGAGGCCGAAGGCCGAGCTGCGTTCAGATAAAACAAAAACCCTCTTCCGCCTTCGGGCCTCGCCCTTAAAGACTTCCTTTCTTCGATAGAATATAATATCGTTTACGCAATCTATTTATTTCATAAAAATAAAAAAGTAATATTAATAACTAAAGAATTAAACCTACCTAACAAACATTAAAATAACTATCAAAACGGGCATTTTCAAATGTTCTTAGAGCACTTGCGGCATTACCCCGCTGGATGGCAAGGCTTACCCTTTGAATGAAGTACATAAGCTCTTGATGGCGGGGCACCAGTTGCGTCAACCAGCTCAAGCCTCTTTTGGCTTCACTGCTCCACGGACCGAGGGTTTCAACCGCAAACGCAACAAATTCGAAATCTTGAATTATATTTCTATATTTGCTCCGTTTGAGGCTCTCCGCCCCAGCGTTGGCCGCGCCAGCCGCTCTTGAAGATGTCCTAACGTGACTTGGAGCCAATGTGAGAACAAAAGTGGCGTCCCACATCAAAGAACTACCCTTAGTCCATGGCACTAAGGTGATAGCATCGGGCCTCTTGCCATCCAGCCGGGAATAACCGCGAGGTTCTAGGATGCACGGTATATTTGCCGTTAGAAGCGTGGACTTTATAATAAAATTTAAATTAAATTAATTCAATCTTAATATTAATTAACTTTATTCGAGATGGTTTAGCTTCTTCCTGAACGCAGCTCGGCCTTCGGCCTCGCCCTTAGTTACTTTCTTTCTTCGAGATGGTTTATCATTTGTCAGAACGTAGCTCGGCCTTTGGCCTCGCCTTAGTTGCTTACTTTCTTCAAGATGGTTTAGCTTCTTCCTGAACGCAGCTTGGCCTTCGGCCTCGCCCTTAGTTACTTGCTTTCTTCGAGATGGTTTTTTAATTATCCGAACGTAGCTCGGCCTTCGGCCTCGCCTTAGTTACTTACTTTCTTCAAGATGGTTTTGCTTCTTCCTGAACGCAGCTCGGCCTGCGGCCTCGCCCATAGTTACTTACTTTCTTCGAGAAGGTTTATGGTCTTTCAGAATAGAGCTCGGCCTTCGGCCTCGCCCTTAGTTACTTACTTTCTTCAAGATGGTTTTGCTTCTTCCTGAACGCAGCTCGGCCTGCGGCCTCGCCCATAGTTACTTACTTTCTTCGAGAAGGTTTATGGTCTTCCAGAATAGAGCTCGGCCTTCGGCCTCGCCCTTAGTTACTTACTTTCTTCAAGAATCCTCGCCCTTAGTTACTTTCATCGAGAAAGAATATTGTTTACGTGAGCGTAGATCCGCCTTCGGGCCCGCCTTTAGTTACTTACTTTCTTTTTTTTAAATACGAATTTCACGCGAGCGAAGTCGCGGGCAACAGATATATAAATTTTATTGCACCAATGACAGCGACATAACTTCGACTTTCAATTATTATTTTTATTTATCAAACAATTTGTCACCGGCCAGCTCACGTCGAGATGACAGTTCTCCGTTGTCAACATGACATTTAAAATTGTTTTTTACCTTTACTTTGGATTACGTGATTTTTATTATATTTTTTAATTATTATGTTCATCCGGGATATACACTGTCACTATAAAAAGTTTCGTCAAATTCCGTTCAGTGGTTTTTGCGAGATGCGCGTACAAATAGACATTTTTGCATTTACGATTTTATGATATGTATAGAAAGAATAGATATGTATAGACTATTGTGTTCAAGATAATAAAAAAAAAGAACTGTCATTTTCGTTGTATCTACTTATTTTTAAATTTCGAATGAATATTTTATTCAAATTGTATTTGCTGCCAGTTCTCAAGATATAATTATGTACTTTGGACTACGTGATTTTAAACGCGCAATAATGTTTATAATTGTAAATTTTTTTTATTTTTGTTATTTTTTTTTACGTATTATGTTAACCCGGCATATAAACTGCCACTATACAAAGTTTCGTCTAATTCCGTTCAGTGGTTTTTGCGTGATGCGCGTACAGACAAACAAACAAACAAACAAAAATTTTAAAAACTGTTCTAACATGTTCAGTATCTCATTTTAAGCCACCCTGGTTAGTTTTTTTCCGAATACATTCAATGTACAGACTTTCTTACCTCTACGATTTTATTATATGTATAGATTACGTAGGACTTGTGAGATGTAATAAATTAAAAATTTGTATTTTCATGCGCTATTATGGCTGACAGAGGGTTCAAGAACATCGCCCCTGAAGTTGAGATGTACGGATGCCACCTAGTAAAACCTCCGAGTGTCAGCGTGGGTAAACCCAGCACAAAAGAAGAAGTTATGGAGACCAAACGTATAGCAGCTCTCCGGATTCACGTTGAGCGGTCAATCAGTCGTCTGAGAGAGTTTAAGTTAACTTCACCTCACGCTTGTGTAGATACAAAAGTTATCGATATTTTAGATTACATTGTTCTAATAGTATGTGGGATAGTCAATTTACAGAGCAAGTTAGTTTAAGATTTACGTACTATTAGAACAATGTAATCTAAAATATCGATAACTTTTGTATCTACATCGTAAATTAGTTTGGTCAATTTTAAATAATAAATAATATAAGTTTCTGATGATAATGCATGATTATTTTTATAGTATTTTCCGTTTCTGGCTCTAAAAATTGCGGGATGAATAATAAAATACGACCCAACTTCAAATTTTTTCAAATATATTTTTTTTCCAGAATTTCATACACTCTTCAATCAGCTCGTCACAATATATTTTATTAAAAATAACATTATGAATATCCAATATTTTTGTCGTTTCAAAGTCTTCATGAGCAATGCAAAATAGACATTTTTCTTTATTCGAAAAAAACATTTGTAGTTGCATTTGAGCGTAATATTTATTGGTAATTTTTTTGTCGTGTATGTAGTTTTTTATGTTTGTATTACTTATTGGACACTTGATTTCCAACACGCATTCGTCACTGATTCCGTCAGGTGATGCACCCAGTAATGGAAACTCTGGAGATAAAATCAGACCATTTTTTCTAAATTTAATCTTTTTTCTCTTCGATACCTCTTCAAAGACAGCAGCCTCCAAGTATTTACCTCTTTTTATTGCAAATGTCTCTTTAAGTTTGTAGGCACCTAAAAGGTAGTCCACCAAAACTCCATCTGATGTATGGCAATGAGCAGATTCATATGCTTTAGAAGCAGTTATGCGGCCATATCTCAACTCATACCATAATCGAGAATCTGCTTGGGACGAAGTAGCTTTCTCAATAGCTTCGCATTGTTTTACTGTCATCTTTTCTTTGCAGAAAGCGATGAAGCTCTCTACATCTGAATTTATATTCTCCACTTTGAATAAATTAACCAAGTAATGCAACGATATTTTGTAGAGGTCTTCGGTTGGTTCGAAGTAGGTCATGAGCTGAGACTTTATGTTTTGGTCTAATGATTTTTGTATTACCGATTGAAGAAAATTTCCGTTGGATCCTGAATGTGTAGCTGGTTTAGGAGGGCGTTTTTGCGCAGTGCCCATCTCCGTCGCTTTAATGTATTTAATGTTAGAACCAACTGTTGATAATTTCGGTTTTTTCCAATAGCAGGTAACGTCTGTACAGGCAGGCTCTTCACTACGCCTGTGTAACCACATTACCAGCGCAACTGCATGCTTGCACCCTCCTTTACTTGCAGCACAATCATCACATTCGACATTTTCAATTTTTTTTTCCTGTTCATCACAAATAAATGTGCAACGATAGTTAGTGCTTCGTACCCTATGTTCGGGTGTAATCCTGGCCTTAACTGTGCATTTGGTTCCTTGTCGTCGCACTTGTACATATCCCACAGCATTGTCTCCATAAGTCTCTCGGCCTGACCTATATCAAAATAAATATAAAATAAGAATTACTCCCAGCAAGGCTCAATCTCTTAAAATGTAGTTAAACCAGTAACACATATTTGAGTAACCTTGTGGGCAGAGCGTTGGCCTCTGCATAGTAAGTAGGTCGTAGGTTTAAACCCGCCACCCGTGATATGTTATAAATTTATAAAATCTTACAATAACTTTTATGCAAATTACTGAACAAACAGGGAAATTAAAACACGAAACGAATACGAGAAAACCTGCACACTTATCAATACGAAAGTGTATAACGGTTGACTGGAAGAAGTTGCCCATGGCAATAATTCCGCAGTTTGCTTAGCAGAAAAGTATACATTTACATTGTTTTTATATTTTTACTGAGGAAATTTGCATGAAGTTTTATCGATAAAATATCGACTATTAAAAGCACAACACTAGCGAAAGAGCAATCGAATCTCTTCCCTCTTGTCCTGTCTCTCTCTACGCTAAGACTCTAGGTTTCAAGGTTGCACACCTGCTGTTCGGCGAGGTCAAGCGGAGGGCGGAAGAGAGCGCGGGGTGGACGGGTGGATCGGATTCGGTCGGTAAGCCTGGAGGCGCTATACATAGGAGGACAGGGGTAGCCGCGCGTCGGCGCACACGCGCCAGCGCGTCAGTCTAGCGCCGGCGACCGATCTTAGTCTCCGTCCGCCGCTCAGGCGGAGCGAACGTGCGCGTCTGTCACAAAATGCCTCATTGTGCAGTGCTTTGGTGCAAAAAGTCGTCGAAAAATTCAAACTTGAACACAGATGGAGTCACCTTTCACGAGTAAGTACTTTCATTCAATTTGATAGCATTTTTCGCTTGAATTTCAGTAACAAACATCGGCGTAAATATGTATGGAGAGCTCTTTTCTGCTTACCCACCATAGGTCGACTATCGTGTTGGATGCAGTTAGCTCTTGTAATTTTTTTTATTTATTGATAAATATGTATGTTAAATGTATACAGATATTTCATGCATTCTGCCTTATTGCCAAAGGACATTTCTTCTAGTCAACCTCAGCAGGTTTCCTCGTTCAATATTCGTTTATCGCGCTTTTTTCATTCAACCAGTACCTACCGGTTTTTACTTTTGAGCGACTCTAAAGGAATTAATTTCTTTAGGTCATGCGTCTACCGGGAATTAGTCTTGTTATGCTTAGCATTAACAAAATTAATTCATAATGAATACCCCGTTAGCATTTAGCACTGCTAAGCGCCCTGATGAATAAAAATTAATGCTAAATGCTAAGCAATAATCACATTTAATTTTAATTAGCATTGCTGTTTCGTTCGTAAAACTTTGTTGGTTCGTTTGTTTTGGAACGCACAAAGCAATGAAGTATGTGCTATTTATCTGTGGTACTGCTAAATGCTATATAGCGCCTGCGCTCCGCTGCTAGCTAGCTAGCTAGCATCTAAATGCGAAATGCGATGCGATCATGCGAGTGAGGGGTCGGAATTATCATCTGTCACGTGATCATTAGTTTTGGTCATATCTACAGAACCACTGGACTTAGACCCATCGTGTTGGTACTCAATCTGAACGTCTCGATGAGATCTATCCATCTGTCACATTAACTATTGTTTTGGTCATAACTCGAGAACCACTGGTGCTAGACCCATCGTGTTGGTACTCAAACTTCAGGTCTCGGTGAGATCTATCCATCTGTCACATGAACTTTTGTTTTGGTCATAACTCGAGAACCACTGGTGCTAGATCCATCGTGTTGGTACTCAAACTTTAGGTCTCGGTGAGATCTATCCATCTGTCACATGAACTTTTGTTTTGGTCATAACTCGAGAACCACTGGTGCTAGACCCATCGTGTTGGTACTCAAACTTCAGGTCTCGGTGAGATCTATCCATCTGTCACATGAACTTTTGTTTTGGTCATAACTCGAGAACCACTGGTGCTAGACCCATCGTGTTGGTACTCAAACTTCAGGTCTCGGTGAGATCTATCCATCTGTCACATGAACTTTTGTTTTGGTCATAACTCGAGAACCACTGGTGCTAGACCCATCGTGTTGGTACTCAAACTTTAGGTCTCGGTGAGATCTATCCATCTGTTGCGCGACCATCTCTCGAGACACATGTTAGTTCTTTAGTTCTTTAGTTCAACAATAACAATGTAAATGTCAACAATGTAAACAGTAACAATGTAAATGTCGTAAATTGTGCTTTTAAATTTAATTCAATTGTTCAAAAGTTACCAAATGAAAATTTTAATATAGATACCGATCTATAAATAAATAATTAAGTAAATTATTGTTCTGTTTCAAATATATGTTTCTATTACAGACTACACAGCCTTTCATTTGTTATTTTATTAACCCTTATATAACGAATTCACACCGTCAAACTGACAGAGAGACGCATGGTACATTTTATAAGGCTCTAGCTGCATGGCTGGTTAGTTTGTTAAAAAAGGCAAAGCCTGGAAAACCTCATTTTACCCTAAAAAAATTAAATATCCAGGTGGGTATGGCTGGTTAGTTTGTTAAAAAAGGCAAAGCCTGGAAAACCTCATTTTACCGTAAAAAAATTAAATATCGAGGTGGGTACTCATAAATTTTTTATGGTAGGGTAGATTTTCGCGAATTTTTCGCGAAGTCATATTGCAATATAATTTGTCATATCGTTGGCTAAGTAATTAGCAAATAGTTGTTAATAATATAATAATTATTTTTTTTGGTTACAAAACTTTTCGACTTTCTAACATTATTTTTTTAATTTTGGAAAATTCCAATAACAAATACTCCAATAAGATAATACCAATGTACGAGGTCTTACATATCATTGTTTTGGAAATTTGATGTAGATTTATATTAAGTATCCGAGGTATCTCAGAACTTAGAACTATTATCGTGTTTATGCGAAAATCTGCAAATTCGCAAAATTGTGAAAGGGGCGTTGCCTTTGTTCATTTAAGAGAAAGTTATATTATTCCCTTGATGTAAAGAAGGGTTAAATATTGTTAAATCCGTTTCATCTTTTCATCGCGAATCGACACAATGAGCGACTTATTGTATGAATCCCGTTCAAACGTATGGAAGACTGGCGTCACGTGGCTACCTACTCGCTCGGCCAATCACGGCGTTCCATGCGCCGCTCCCGCCTCAGACTTCACACCCCTTTGGCGGCTACCTCGGTTCTCATACAAACGATGCCGTATTTCGTATCCAGGTTTACTGACTCGTGGGTCGGACGGTCGTAGGACGCCTATCCTATGCCACTAAGTAAAACTAGGCATAATGTTAGGTAAGTTGGTAGGTACCTTCTAACTTATTCGGTATAAATAAGGAAACGCATCATCGTGAGGAAGTACATATAACTCCATATAACACTTTAAATGTTGTATAGTATAACAATTTTGAAAAACTGGTTTTCTAATAAATAATAAAATTATAAAATACTCCTCAGTTGGGTTAGGTATTGCTATTGGTATCACTATATTTTAAATATTTTGAGTGCAATATCATCGTACCTAGTAACGACATCAAGTACGTAGGCGGAAAACAGTGGTTTCGTACCGCTGAAGGCCGGGAGAACAGGAGGAAAATTGGAGAGGCGTATGTCTAGCAGTGGACGCAGACACGCTGACTGACTGACTGACTGACTGAGTGCAATAAATATAATGAAATATATTAAAAATAAATAGAAAAGTTACACGGGCACTTACCTTACAAGCTTTAGTCCCCGAATTTCTGCACTTATGTACTTTTCATTATTACTGAAATAGTTTACAACCATATATAAATCTACAGCAGGCAAATTATCGGATTGCCCGCGGACGAAGCCGACTTCCATGTTGGAGGTTTATAATAACTAATTTACGACACGTGTTCTTTCAATCACAGCAGCTAATAAATGAGCGCAAGTGGAATACTTACCTACTGTACTGCGCGGCGAACAGCCGAGCGAGCGAGCGAGCGAGCCAGCACGCGGCGTGACGTCACAGCACTAACAGCGATACACTAGCGCGCGAATTGAAGATGATAACTTTAAAATTATATAACAAAATAAGTAATATACATATTACTATAATTCTTTCACCATTATTAATGTTATTTTTAGGTCATTTTTTTGAGCATAGGAAATCACGATTTTATCTCACATGCGACTAGCCCAATTGTTTTTTTTTTTTATTAAATGTCACAAAATTATAATAATAATATTAAAAATAAACACACACAAAATAAATAATATTAAAACACAATCTTTTATTTCAATACCAACCAAAACTTTGGATATAAATTCATAATATTCATATAGTTCAGTATTGTTCCCTATTTTTAAAGAAAATAATTAAAATCAGCATCAGCTGATGTCAATGATAAAATATCAGCATCAGCATCAGCATCAGCTGATGTGAAAAAATGTGCATCAGCAACAACCCCAATTCGTACGCCGCGCCGCGAGACCTCGTCTCGGATGACGCAAAGAGAAAGTAAACAGAACTAGGAACTCAAAGAAGTTGCGTCCCTCATTAACTCCCCACACGGACCCCGCAGGACCTCTAAGTGATCCGACATCAAAGAGACCTCGGGGTCCTTTCCGCTGAATTCCTAACGAGGGCCCGCTGTTTTTATTTTTAAGATAAATAAAGAACATAATCTCGCGTTTCTTTTACAGATGTGATTTTATGGACCATTTTTTTAGGTGACCTTGAAATCCATGAAAATTTTACCTTAAAGGAATTTTATTCTATCTAAGTACAATGATCTGTTATATTGTAGTTTATACCTACTGACGTCTAGGTTTTTAGTTTGTTTCGGCGTTGAATTTTAAGGATTTTTGAACAATTCTAAGCCATTTGAATAAACAGAGAGGTACGATTTCAAAAAAGGTAAATTACGTGTGGATGACTTAGTGGTTGAGTTTCGTTATTGCTTCGTAACTCCATAATAGGTAGATTTCAAAACCCATCCAGTGGACTAGCCACTTCGCACCTTGGCACGGTTCTTCCACCGGGTCAGGCAGTAGGTGGATCTTCGTGCCTTACTAGAATAATAAGAATAAATAAGAATAAAATATTTTTATTTACACACTTTTTACATTATACTTACCTACATTAAAATACATTTAATCTTAGCACAACCTAAGTGCAGTATGTAAATAGGTAGCGGCTCAGCATATGCCTAGCTGGGATTGCGCCCAGCTGACGCTGTTTTTCAGCCGCAACCTACCAGAGGTAATCAAAAAATAATAACATGGTGAATATAGAAAACAAAACAAATTTACAACTACAAATAAATATACAGAGAAAACAAACTTACAACTACAATAATATACAAAGATCCAATATGGTTGAAGGAAGACATCATAAAAACTAAATAACTAAAAAACTTAAAAAAAACATAAAACCGACTTCCTAAAAAAAGTAAAACTAAAAAACTATTTAAAATAAAAATATAAAAACCGCCTTCAAAAATATATGAAATAAAAACCTAAAAAAAAAAACGAACCCTAGAGTTGAAGGCGGTGCTAAAAAGGCTACACAAATCACAAAGGATATTATCATCCGCTCATGTTTTCTTTCATGCATCATTTTGCTTGCTTTAGCACCGCCTTCAACTCTAGGGTTCGTTTTTTTTTTTAGGTTTTTATTTCATATATTTTTGAAGGCGGTTTTTATATTTTTATTTTAAATAGTTTTTTAGTTTTACTTTTTTTAGGAAGTCGGTTTTATGTTTTTTAAAACTTTTTTTTTATTTCACAGTTTTTTTTAGTAATTTTTTGCTATTAATGTACTCGGCGGAATCGCTCGGCCTTCGGCCTCGCGATTCCGCCTCGCTTTCCAATCCGATCTTGACCCAATTAAAATAGGACCACGTCAGCTTCGATAGCTCAGTGGTGCAGACAGTCAACTGTCGCTATTGAATTTTAAGCAACGCTGGGTGCGGTCAGTACTTAGATGGGTGACCGCTGACCGTTGGAGGCTGACCAAGGTTCGGATTCCTCGTAAAACTGTAAGTCCCTTCCCTCGTAATTTTACTTGGTGGTAGGGTTTAACCTTCCCGGGTTGGTACCACCGCACTGAATTAAACGTCGGTCGAAACGGCTATGTAAATAGTTTGTGTTTTCCGACCAGTTCAGTGTAGTCAGCACGATCAAAGGGGGAAGCACTGACATGGCACTGGTGTTATGGGCTGACATCACAGACGTTGTAGGTGATGTTGCAGAACTTAGTAGAATGGACAGACATAAACGTGTTACGGAAGCCTACTTTTATTATATTATAAAATAACCGTCGGAGGACCTTGGTTGAAAATTGTAAAATTTAGTAGAACGGATAGACATGCATATGTTACGGAACCCTACATTCATTTTGCAGAACTTAGTAGAATGGACAGACATAAACGTGTTACGGAACCCTACTTAACAGTTGCACTCCGGGAGTGCCGGCAGATCCCGTGCCACTCTAACTTAACCCTTAACGCAATGACTTAAGGTTTCATTTTAAAAATGACGCTGACGCGATGTCGCGAGTTATACATTTTTACCCACCTAAAAAAGTGCCAAGAGCCGCTAAAGAAGTTTTCACTTCAAAAACCTCAGGGTTATCCCCTTTCAAATAAAAAAAAAAAGAATTTTCAAAATCGGCCCACAATTGACGGAGTAATCGCGTAACAAACATCCAAAAAAAGAAAACATACCGTCGAATTGAGAATCTTTTAGGTCTAAAGTAAATTTCTCGTGAAGACAAATGCAACGAGCCCAAACACGATGGTTTTATCATGTGTAGTTTAGGAGTTCCTATGGCCACCTTCTGTCTCCATCATCAAACCAGCTCGATGGTACTCGGTACAGTAGGTACTGGCCAGGTACCATAATAAATTAAACGCCGGTCGGAAAAGATAAAAAAATTTCAAATTTAGAACATTCATGAAACAAGGGTCCGAATATGTATCACTAGTATATCGATTCATGTATTTCAACAGGACAGAGAAAATTTCAAAATATTAGGTATTTAATACTTTTTAGTTTTTTTTTTTTTGTTTTTTGGAAATCGGTTTAATATTTCTTAAAACAGTTTTTATTTCATTCTTTTTAGTAATATTACATAAAAAAGAATAATCGAAATCGAATAATCGAAATCGATTGAAGTGGTACAGAATTATTCGCCATATGTGTCAGACTGCAAATTGCTGAATAAGTCCACATCACAAATGTTTTGCTGAAGGTAACCACACACCATACTAATTTATCAAACTGAAAATTGCCGAAAACGACCACATCACAAGTTTTGCTGAAGGTAACCACACACAATAGTATTATGCTGATTTTTCGAAAACCACTGAACCAATTTCGATAAAATTAAAATGGGACCACCTCGGAAGTATGACCTAACTAACAAAAAAAGAATTTTCTAAATCGGCCCTCAATTGACGGAGAAATCGTGTTACAAACATACAAAAAAATAATAAAAAAAAAAATTAAAAAAAAAATAAAAAAAAACATACAGACGAATTGAGAACCTCCTCCTTTTTTGGAAGTCGGTTAAAAACTTAAAAATTAAAACAGACAGAATATACAAACTATAATAACAACAAGAATATACATAGTACTTACTAGAACTAAAAGTATCGGGCGGGTCCTTCATTTTAATTTTAATTAAAATGAAGGACCCGTACTGTTGCTTCTTGATCATTATCTTGTCCTGATACTTTCCTAAACGTGGTGGTCGGTGTTGTGCCGTTATTTACCAGATTTGTACTGAATAACTACCTACATACTATTGTACTGAATAACTATTTGGGGTTGGGCTGCTGAATGCAATATTATAGCTTTAGAAAGAGCTCACAGAGCTGCTCTCAGAGTTATGCTCGGTAAACCCTATCGTTTCCGGACTGAACAAAATTATATCGGAGGAATGTAAATTTCTCTCACTCCGGCAATTGCTTATTAAAGCAGTACTGGAAAAGTATCACAAAATGGGAAATCCAATGGAGCATGCAACACACAGACACCAAACGAGAAAAGATTTTTGTGAAATTTACTTCACAAAAATCTTAAAGTCCCCAATGTTAGCACTAGCTATGCCCATAAATGTCATACATTTATCTGACCTCACTTGAACAATAAATTAGATTACCCTATTAGAAAAATTGGTAAAAAATATCTATTTAAAAAACAAATATATTCCTGGCTACTATCTATTGGACTTAAAAAATCAAATGAACTCTTGAACATTGATGATGGAAGGTAGATTGACAAAACTGAATACTTAGGATACACATAAACTTATGTAAGAATTTAATTTTCTAAATTTATTTCTATATTATTATTTTTTCTTTATTAATCTATATTGACAGCTACCTGCCCCCTGCGAGACAGCTCACGCTAGTTCAGAGGGCTACATGTATACTAAACATGTACAATGTAAATAAATATACAAATAAACATATTTTATCTTTATCTTTATGTATGGGAAAATTCAAAAGGACGAATTTTCAGTTAAAATTGGGTGAATAAACAAAGTTATGTACATATTCATCTGCCCACTTAATCAAATACACACTTTTGAAGGTGTATAAATTAGGTTACGGTGTTGCGGCCCAGGGTTCCGGAGCAGACGGGCCGGCGAGTGATTTAGCATCCGGTCACACCCCGCAGGGTCCCGTCGGATACGCTCCGCACGCACTTTATAGCACGTAACGGACGCTGTGGTTACTTTTGCGAGCTGTGGCGCTATTCCAAGTTCAGCACGATGCGAACGTGGCATTCATAATAAATTGGGCAATTTTTATATTTTAAGAAAAAGATTTTGGTACTAAAATTTCCATACCAATATTTACTTGAGCGCGTTACTATTGTACTCATCGAAATGTAAAAAAAATCTCATAATCGAGTCCCAGTGTGGTGTTAGTCTAAGGCCCGTATACATAGAGAGTACTGACTTCGCTTCTTACGCTCAACTCAATAAAGTCGCTCTGCTATCTTATTCGAGCGAGCATACTCAATCAAATATTCGAGCATACTCATAGACAAATTTTGTCAACGTTTTCTTGCTGCCTGCGTTTTGTTTTTCAATATTACGCATTGATGAATAATGCAAATGACGCGAACTTGGAATGCAAAGTTTACTTGGAGCGGTAGGATTTTAGGACCCAAGACTCGGTAGAGCCGAGATTATTGTGTAGAAGTTGTGAGTCTAGTCTCAAGCATTGTCTATGTATGCCAAATTACGACTTGAGTATTTTTGCCAAGCTAAGACTGAGAATTATTTATGTTTATGGACCTTAGAGCTGAGGTGGTCGACATGTTTATTGTTTATAGCCAAACGTCAATTCAGTTTTCTGCCAAGCTCGCGCCATCGCGCGTCGACGGTTTAGTGCTCATGATGGATTGGCCCTAAACGTCGAGCGAACGACCGATAGTAGACCGAATCGAACGAAAGCACAAATTATTTCCATAGACATTTCTACCAACCTCTATCCAGAGCAGCTGTGTAGCAGATACAGCAGACCCCAGTATAATTACGTTGAATGCTGAAATAAGAGGTCTAATTAGCTTTGTTCCAGTTTGAACCAAGGCCAGTCACAACGATCGAAGGAGCACATACAAACTCCGTCAGCCCCCGTGCCTTCGGTTATTTATTTTTATATATATTAGCTTCTGCTCGCGGCTTCGTTCGCGTGAAATTCGTATTTAAAAAGAAGAAAGTAAGCCTACAACCGTACTTTTATTTCGGCGCGCGCAACAATTCGGTTTGTATGAGAGCCACATCTTAGTTAGATTAACTGGAACTGAATTTTATTTGACTTGGATTCGTCATATTTGATAAATTTAGCAATTTTTTTTTTATAGAAACTGATACGGTTGGCTACATCACCTACAACATCCGTGAGCTTGGTGCCACGTCAGTGCTTCCCTTCGGTCGTGCCAGCTACATTGAACTGGACGGAAAACACAATTTATTTACATAGCCGTTTCGGCCGACCTTTCATTCAGTGCGGTGGTACCAACCCGGGCGGATTAAACACTACCACCTAGTAATATAAGGGAGTCATATCCCTTATTTCTTCGCTTAGAATGGCAAGAGATGGCTGCACCGATGCATGCGCCACCGAGCTAGCGAGGCTGACGAACGCCAATTATGTCGCTCCTAACTTGGAATCGAGCTCGGGCTGTTATTTTATTCCCTAATGTTTTCACGCTGACGGTCCGGAGGTCTACCGCTAACTAAAGGATAGGTTTCAAATCTATGGACCCCAAATTTAGTCATGTCCTATAATGGAGGTACTAACTAGCTATCACACTGGATTTGCGTACAAATTTGCGATCGAGTAAGTTGATAACTCTGCCGACTCTCTAATGATGTCTTATTTCGATTGTTCGTTTAAACGTCTATATTTTAGGGTTTCGTGGGACCCTATTAGTAAGCCTGCGTCGTATGTCCGGTCGCCTGTTCTACTTTAAAGCGCTGTATCTTTTGAACCGTAATAGGTAGCCGGTTAGAATTTTCACAAAATATTTGTCTTCGTGCTTTACTTGCTGCTTGATCGATTTAATCTTGTTCGAATACTTTGCGGAACGTGGTGGTCAGTGTTGTGCTGTAATTTACCAGAGTTCTTGCAGCACAACACCGATTACTCTGCTTACCCAGATTGTCGGAATTTAGCGTGTGTGATATGTATGTATGTATGTATTTGTTATTATGGCGCATATCCTAACAAATCACAAAAAAATACATAAATTACATTCAAATTATAAAATTTAAAAAATTTAACAAAACGCAAAATAAATAATCGGAGTGACCCCATACAAGAAACGTGTTGTTTTTCAATGTTTTTTTTTTCAATCGTAAAAACGGACGCCAACACTTACAAGCGTCAAACTTGATGAGATTATAGTAAAAATATAAAGCAAAACAACAAATAACAATAAAAAAAAGTGCGAGTCGGACTCGCGCACCTAGGTTTCCGCACCACCAACAAAATACTTAAAAAAAACCGGCCAAGTGCGAGTCGAACTCGCGCACCGAGGATTCCGTATCGCCATGTCATGGTTAGCGCCACTCACGCCATCTATGGCGTGTTATGAAATGGTCATGATTAGTTAAAATGCTTCATATTCTATTCGGTAGATGGCGCGCGCGCATACACTTTTTGGTTTCTTCTATGGGGACCCCGTGATTTTTTTACTTTTTCTTATTTTTTTATTACTTGTTGTTATATCGACCATCATAATCGTAACACATATTCTGTGAAAATTTGAACGGCCTACCTATTACGGTTTAAGAGATACAGCCCTCGGACAGACAAACAGACGGACGGACGGACGGACGGACAGACAGACAGACAGACTGACGGCGTAGGCTTAGTAATAGGGTCCCGTACCGGATACGGAACCCTAAAAACACGGTTCTTGCATGGGGATTCCCCTTAATTTTTTCCTTTTTAATTTTTTATTATTTATTGTTATATCCGCCATAATAAATAACACATATTCTGTGAATACTTCAACCGATTACGGTAGCAAAGATACAGCAGTAGGAGAGACAGACAGCGGCGTAGGGTTAGGTAGGTACCACCTTTTCACCCACTTATTGTTCAGAGAATTTAGAAAATTACGTTACAATAATGTATTCACATTATAGCTTGAATCTTTACCTAACTATAATATTAATATATAAATTATAATTATTATATAAATTATAGTTAAATCAATTGAAATATTACTATGGTTATGATAATACGATGTGATGTTTGCCTAGTACTCCCCCCCCAAGTCTAGCCCAACAGTAATTTCGGGATATCAATCATCAATCAATACTAATAATAAATATGTAAAGGATGGTCATGTACACAGAGCATCAAATACCTACCGCCCGCGCCCCCTACTAGAGGCGCCCTAAGCGATGATATTTGAAACCCAATAACCGTACGCTGAGCTGCTAGCGCTTCGTATGTGTGTGTGTGTGCTAGTATCGACACTACACACAAAGAGGAGCAAGTTAGGCACACGCACAAAACAAATGCACACGCATAACACACATTTATGTAAGTCATAGGCCACGCCCACAGGCTTCAACGGCGTTGTAGAGAAATCGCGCTCACGGCGCCTCTAGTAGGGGCGGGCGCGCGCATTTCATGCTCTGTGGTCATGTAGTAGGTTAGGTTAATTTAGTTTTAGTATCATACGATACTAAAACTAATATGAAGATTTTTAGAAATCTTTTCTGTATGTATATATGTATGTTCCACCATAACTCTTAAACCGATTATCTGAATTCGATGAAAGTTGGTACACGCACATTTACTTATACGATACACAGGATAGGCTAAATATAATTCAGTTCCGGTTACGCTAAAATATGGCCCTCATACAAACTGAATTGTTCCGCCCGCCGAAATAAAGTTACGGTAGCGGGCTTACTTACTTTCTTATTTTTAAATACGATTTTCACGCGGGCGAAGCCGCGGGCAAAAGGTAGTTTCTCATATATTTGACTAGAGTTAATTTGCAGCCGACGACGGTGGTGAGATCGGCCGAAAGTCGATTCTAGGGTTGCTCCGCCCGCGGGCAACCAGGCTAATTTTTAATTCCTCACCCCTATCCACATTCAGGGGTCCGTAATGGCCATTTTAATATTTAAAACGTTCTACTCAATTTTGGGCTTCATTAGTTATTAATAACTCTACGATTGATGACTGTACATTAGTTCCGAATACAATATGGTTAGCCCTACCTTTGAAATCATATTCGTTGATACCTACCACAGAACATGAAGTACTAATATTTATCCCGGCCGGGTTGATACCACCACACTGAACGAAACGTCGGTCGAAACGGCTATCTAAATAGTTCGTATTTTCCGTCCAGTTCAGTGTAGCCGACATTAAATGAAGGGAAGCACTGACATGGCACTTAGTTCACCCGGTGTTATGGGCTGACATCACGGATGTTGTGGGTGATGTAGCCAACCGTGTCAGTTTCCATAAAAAAATAAATAATCATAGAAAATTCTTTATTAGGCTGGATGGCGCAAAAATATTGGCACTCTAGCTAGAAAGTGTCTATATTTTAGGGTCCATTTGGCCCTCAAGATCACATGATGTGACCTGTCTCGACATAATGTATCTTCTTTGGGGTTCTTTGAAATCGGTACTCTATGCCAGTGGTATCTAAACATTTTTACAGGAGGGCCAAATGGGCTCTATCAAAAATATTTGCGGGCAAGTAACACATATAAATTATTTTTTTTCTATAAAAAACATTTGTTTTTGTAAATAAAATAGTAAACTGAAAAATATGCGTACCTAGCTAAATTCCTTAAATATTATTGAAATCATAAAAATGTAAAATAGTTTAGAGAAAAAAAAATTATTTGGGCCGCAAACGCGGCGCGGGCCTGATAAAGTGGCGACGCGGGCCGTATCTGGCCCACGGGCCTTAGTTTGGAGACCCCTGGTCTATACGAACAAGCCACTGACTCTCGTAGCCCTGAAATACAATCTTCAACAATGGAAAGCACGACATGTGACATCTGTGATGCGCGAAATGGCTCCAGTGTATCCACAGTGGAGCCATTTCGCGCCCCTTTTGAAAAACCCCAGCCTGTACTTGGGAATAGATCGGCAGGGAGTGCGTTCCGCTTTTTCCCGGTTCGGTGAATACATTACCCATAGAACCGGTTGATTGCGAGTCCCGTGGGCGATTTTGTTTTCGTTCAACTACTTATTGCTCCAATCAATGTTCAAAATTAGATAAGATGTTCTCGCGTTTATTCCGTACTCTCGGTTTCTCTATAAAAAAAAATCTAAATTGAATAACTTCCTAATATACGCCGAACAATGAAATTCCAGTGGCGAGGAAAGAATTTATATTTCGCTGAGGAATTTCCACAGTATCTCTATCACGAATTCCGTCGCTTCCCAACAAAGCGATAAGATGACCAAATTAATGTTGAAGAAAATATTTTACAGAAGCGGGCGCAACATAATACACGAAGTGCGAAGGCGGACTTATCCCTTACAGAAATATTTCTTCCAGTAAATTTTTGGACGTTTGATTGTTTGAGAGTCGAAAGTAGTGAAAATATAATACATACGTACTTATGTAACGTCACGAATGTTTTCCTGTGGGGGGTTTTTTTTTTTATACTAAGCGCGACATGTGGCTCCGAGTCACCCATAAGGTGTCTAGCGACGCCCATGGACATTCGGATGCAGGCGGGGGCTGCGAATGCCATGCCGGCCTGACAGGTGCCCATTCACGCCTCTCTTGAAGGACCCGAGACTATACTTGGGGGGAAATATGTGGGCAGGTAGAGCGTTCCAGAGTTTGCCGGTTCTGTGGAGAAAGGATCTGCAGAACCGATTTGTACGCATCCGCGGTAAGTCCAGCGTATAGGGATGCAACCCCTGCCCAGTGCGCGTTGTACGGAGGTGGAAAGGGGACGCCGGAATCGCGTTAAACAGCTCCTCCGAGCAGTCCCCGTGGAATAAGCGATAGAACACGCTTAGGGCGCCGACATCCCTACGAAGTTGCAGCGGTTCTAGATCGCGGGACACGTCGGGGTCATCCACTAGTCGCACGGCTCGACGCTGGATCGAGTCCAAAGGCGCAAGCTGGTATTTGGCCGAGCCATCCCACAGGTGCGAGCAGTACTCCAAGCAGGACCTAATCTGCGATTTATACAGAAGCAGCCTTTGGCCCGGCGTGAAGTACCGTCGAACCTTATTGAGTACGCCTAGCTTTTTTGAGGCCAGCTTGGCCTTGCCCTCGATATGGCGCCGGTAATTTAGGTCGTGCGACAGTTCGACTCCGAGGACCCCGAGGTGGTCGCTTAATTTAAGCGACGTGCCTTGGAAGGAAGGAGCTGGTGTGAACGCCGCTCTCTTCGCACTGAACGCGCAAACTTGTGTTTTTGAAGCGTTGAACTCGACCAAATTACTACGGCCCCATTCGGAAATAGACCGAAGCGTTTGTTCGAGTTCAGACACAAGTCTTCGCCTCTTTTCATCCACAACTTCTCGTCTGGCTGAAGGGTGACTGGTATAGGATCCGTGTGCTGTACTGTCATCCGCATAACAATGTATGTTGCCGAGTGGGGGTAGACAGAGTCAATGGATTTCCACGCGCGACGATCCTGACACGCCCCTGCCGCCTCTTCCACTCTCATAATGTTCTTCATGCATGCTCGTCGGTTACGGGTACTACGCATTTGACCCTTGTTTAGCACATGCCCGATCTGGTCTAGGTACGCGCGTCTAGGGCGACCCTTTCCAACCTTTTTACTCATATTCGCTTCTTAGTTATCTTTTATTAGTCTGCTATAATCCATATTTCCAACATGACCGGACCACCGACGCATTCTTTTCGCAGTCCATGTCACTGAAATAATACAGAGTGGCCCATAAGTCCTTAGAAATGTAAAGATTGAATAAATCAAAAACATTTTATAAAACACGCCATAGATGGCGTGAATGGTGGTGACCATGACATGGCGATACGGAACCCTCGGTGCGCGAGTTCGACTCGCACTTGCCGTTTTTTTAAGGAAACTGACACGGTTGGCTACATCACCTGCAACATCTGTGATGTCTGCGCTTCCCTTCATTTCATGTCGGCTACACTGAACTGGACGGTGAACACGAATTATTTACATAGCCGTTTCGACCGGCGTTTCATTCAGTGCGGTGGTAACAAACCGGGCGTAATAAACCCTACCGCCTAGTAAGGAAGAAGGGAAGGGACCTAAAGTTTTACGTTAAAGTAGTGACTCCTACAACATTCTGTATATAATAAGACATTTTACAGATTACCAGCCAAAAGCGCGCTTGTTACAGCAGCGGAGAGGACGACGCGGCGGAAGCGCCTTCTGCTAACGCGGGATTTATGGACCGCGTTGAGACAACACTTAGCCCAATACCCGCTCAATTATTTGAGGATACGGCGATGCTCGTGCGCTCGAAGCGGATAGAGTGGGATGAGTACGAAATGCCGACAGCAACAAATAAAGCGGTGTGTTGTTAATGCGTAAATATGATTATTATTAAATTTCACATAAAACTAATGTTCCTAGAGGCGAGCTTAAGGCCATAAGGTATCATATTCTAGCTAACCTTTAGGATGTGACTCTAGTGCATGTCTAGACGATAGATGTGTGATTAAACTTTGCAGAGCACAAGTGTCATATTATATCGCTACCTTTTTACAGATTTCCAGCCAAAGGCGCGCTTGTTACAGCGGAGAGGACGACGCCGGAAGCGCCTTCTGCTAACGCGGGATTTATGAACCGCGTTGAGACAACACTTAGCCAAATACCCGCTCAATTATTTGAGGATACGGCGATGCTCGTGCGCTCGAAGCGAATAGAGCGGGATCAGTACGAAATGCCGACAGCAACGAATAAAGCGGTGTGTTGTTAATGCGTAAATATGATTATTATTAAATTTCACATAAAACTAATGTTCGTAGAGGCGAGTTTAAGGCCATAAGGTATTATTTTCTAGCTAATCTTTAGGATGTGAGTTTAGTGCATGTCTAGACGATAGATACGTGATTAAACTTTGCAGAGCACACATGTCATATTATATCGCTACCTTTTACAGATTTCCAGCCAAAAGCGCGCTTGTTACAGCGGATAGGACGACGCGACGGAAGCGCCTTCTGCTAACGCGGGATTTATGAACCGCGTTGAGACAACACTTAGCCAAATACCCGCTCAATTATTTGAGGATACGGCGATGCTCTTGCGCTCGAAGCGGATAGAGCGGGATCAGTACGAAATGCCGACAGCAACGACTAAAGCGGTATGTTGTTAATGCGTAAACATGATGATTATTAATTTCACATAAAACTAATGTTACTAGAGGCGAGATTAATGCCATAATGTATAATATTATAGCTAACCTTTAGAATGTGAGTCTAGTGCATGTCTAGACGATAGATGTGTGATAAAACATTGGAGAGCACACATTTCATATTATATCGTTAGCAGCAGGTATTATAGTTACTTTTGAGGTTATTTTACGCGATTAATCATTTATAATTTTTCCATTTTTATGATGATACGTTTTGTCAGCGTATAGTAAATAAATACACTGCTTACTTTACTTTTAATTTTTTACAAAATAATGTCCTACTATTTTGGTGAAAATTAAGCATATTAGTTGATTTTAAGCCCTTGTGTACAGATAAATAAAAAGTGCGAGTAGGTATCGCGCACCGAGCGAGGGTTTCGTACCACCAGAGAATATATTTGTGTTAAGTATTAAAAAAAAAGTTGTCTTTTGTTCAATTCGCTATCTTTAGCGCAAGCCTGACTCACATTTGGCCCTTTTTTATTATTTGTAGTTTTACTATTTGCTCTATAATCACACCAAGTTTGGATCTTGTATTTATTAAAGTTTTTACGATAGCGCAAAAAAAATAAAAATAAAAAAATTATATAATAGATTATTAACCATATTAAGACAGATTTTGTCAAAATTTCAATCGGCTATTATAGGGCAGATGTACAAACGGAGGGTCCCGCTGGGAACCCCTAAAAAGTTTGTTGCAAGAAAACAAACTAGACACTCAAGAGAAAATGGCTCTCCATACATTAAACTCATTAAAATATAATAATTTAAATGGTTTAGCTCGGTGTAATAGTTAAGTCTACTTTTATCATACACCAGGGGGAGTTTCTTTCCAACCCGTAAATCTTGGACTACCATTTGAAATGTTTTGTGTGTAAAAGATATTTCAATATCTATGTCCCTATGTTGTCCTTTTTTCGTTATTTCATTTTAAATTAAATATATTTTATTATAAAAATGTGAAAATATAGAGACATTCAGTAGGCTTTTGTTGATAATAAAAATTTATATCACTTAAGTTGAGGAAGAATAAAGAGACATGAAAAAAGACTTCGCCTGAATGATGATTCACAAATATTTTGTAGGCAGGTTGCCTCTGAGCTGCAGTTGTCCTTTTCACGTGCGTGGGCAGCGGCGCGGCCCACAGCGACAGCAATACGATGAAGGAAATTCGAAATTTGAAAACGGTTCGCAGTACACGATGCTCTTTAAGACGAGAAATCCTCGTTATCAGGCATGTCCGTCCTAAGTAAATAGGTCAGTTTCTTCACTACCGACGCCGCAGAACACCGATTAGAGATCCTCAGCTCTCGTGTTAATTAATCAGTTAACAAATATCCGTGTGAATTCTAGCACATAAACACATTAGTCCCGATGCATATCGTAAAAAGCGACTAGATGCCGTGATGAAGGGCGCAGATTAACCGCCTCTTACATTGTCTCAGTTCTTCCATAGTCAAGCAGTAGGTAACTTAATTCTTTTAGGTCTTCAACCTGGCCCTAATTAATTAATTAAAATTCTAATATATGATATCCTTACCTATATATTCTTATACATGATAAATATAAATAGAAACCTTGCCCCTTAACCTGTTTTAATAAATCAAAATGAAAAAAAAATCCAAAGTATTCACAGCGTAAAATATTTTATATTATCCTGAATACAGAAAAATGTCGGTCTCTCGTGTTCGACCCGCGCGAGCGGCTGTGCGCGGGGTGCGATGTGTCGGCGCAAATCCTATCAGTTTCAATGTTGCATCCGCTTAGAACCTCCCGCGCCACTCGTTCCCCTCCCCGGCTCTACCTAGCCCCTAGTAGCCCCTACCCGCCCCTACCCACCCCCGCCCAGGTGTAGCGTAGGGCGGGCGGCGCGGCATCCCGTTACCGACACGGAAACGTGATATTTTGCTGACATAATAACGGAGTAGAATGCATTATGAAAAGTGATCTGCAATATTTGGAATTTTCGTACCAGCAGAGAGCGCCACGCAGAGGCAGGGCAACTCTTTGTGTTGTGAAGAGTTACGAGACAGAATAGAATAGAAACACTATATTCTTTATTGTTTTTGTTTGTATGATTTCATATATTTAACCTAACCTAACCTAGCCTAGCCTAACTTAACCTAACCTAACCTATAACATACATACATACATATCACACACGCTGAATTCCGACAATCAGGGTAAGCAGAGTAATCGGTGTAGTGCTGCGAGAACTCTGGTAAATTACAGCACAACACCGACCACCACGTTTCGCAAAGTATTCGGACAAGATTCAATCGATCAAGCAGCAAGTAAGGCCCGAAGACCCACCTGCTGCATTACTCGGTGGAAGTACCGTGCCACGGTGAGAGGTGTTGAGCCTGTCGCCCTTTAGCACGGCATCTTATCCTTATCCCTTAGTCAACTTATACGACATGCACGGGGAGATATGCAGTGGGGCTATAACTTTTAAGGGTTGGCCCCATACGGTATAACCTTGTAATATAAGTACTACACCTGCTGCTTCACCGTTCAGGACCGGTGTATGGTAAAACTGTAGGTCCCTTCGTTTGCCCCTTACTAAGGTGTTAGGCTCGAAATAGTAGCCGACTGGGTTAGTACCACCGTAGTAAGATGGCCACATAGCAGCCTCGGTTGTGCTCTCCTCTAGTCCAGTATAGCCAGCAATCCAGGGAAGTCTCCGGTATGGCTCCTACCTTCTCGGAGGTGTTATTGGCTGGTCGGAGCATGTGCTTTGGCCGCTCCGACTCAGCAACACATACCGGATTACATAAAAAAAACCTACATTTCCGCACAACAACAAAAAAACACGTTTCTTATATGGGGACCCCCCTTAATTTATACTTTTCCTTTTTTTATTATGTTTTGTTATATCCGCCATAATAACACATATTCTGTGAAAATTTCAACGGCCTAGCCTATTACGGTTCCAAAGATTATTTTTATGTAAACCAACATGGGTGGCTGTGCGGAGAGATCAATGGTGCAATCGACAGAGCCAAAAACACCTCTTTTCGCGAAACCACGCTGGGAGACATGCCAGCAGATTTACGGACTGTTGCTAGGCTGTCTAGCCGCTGGCCTGTTAATACGACGTTTGAAGACACCCAGGTTAAAGGATTCGGAAAACACACTCGCCGGAAGAAAGTTCTACACCCTAGCGATGCGGCAAAGATACGATTTAGAGAACCGATGGGTTCTCAAAAGCCCAATGTCACAAACAAAAGGTTGCTGAGTCTCTCTGCGACGAGTCAAGCGGAGATAGTACGGGTGGCAGGGAATAAGGGATGCTAGTCCCACAGAGCAGCGACCGTGATAGTATCTGTAAACAAGATACAGCTATCGGACGGACGGAAGGACGGACAGACAGACAGAAAGAGAGACGGGCAGACAGACGGCGTAGGCTTAGTAAGAGGCTGTCGTGCGAGGTTTTTTTTTTTTTTTTTATGGAAACTGACACGGTTGGCTACATCACCTACAACGTCCGTGATGTCAGCCCGTAACACCGGGTAAACTAGGTGCCATGTCAGTGCTTCCCCCTTTGATCGTGCCGGCTACACTGAACTGGTCGGAAAACACAAACTATTTACATAGCCGTTTTAACCGACGTTTCATTCAGGGCGGTGGTACCAACCCGGGCGGGTTTAAACCCTACCACCAAGTAATATTAGGAGGGAAGGGACCTACAGTTTTACGAGGAATCCGAACCTCGGTCAGCCTCCAACGGTCAGCGGTCACCCATCCAAGTACTGACCGCACCCAGCGTTGCTTAACATTCAATAGCGACAGTTGACTGTCTGCACCACTGAGCTATCGAGGCTGACAAAAACGGGGTACGGAAACTTATCAAAACTAAAATAATTTCGATCGATAATGCTTTACCATCCTTAAGGTCGGAGCGAACACTATCGCTATTTTGCATAATGCACAGTCACTTTGCAGGCTTACGCGGCCAGATTGTACCTGAAGCCTGAGGGGGGGAAGGGGGGCTTTTAGGGGGGAGTGGTGGCTAGAGGTAAGGGGGGAGGGGGAGGGGAAATGGCTTTCAGTTCAAATAATACACAATGAGATCGCGATAGAACTCTGAAACAGCTAAAATCGATGCCAAATAGCAGAGCACCAGGGAATTCCGAATAATGGAATAGTTAGTCGTCGAAACGATGAAAACGCAAAAATTTTGTGCACTAAGGTGAGATTTAAACATGTATGCACTTACCCTATGAATTAATTGCCTAGTCTGGCGGTTAACCGTCACTGGACAGAAACTGGACGGAAAAGAAAATTTTTTTTCATCGATATTTCGACCGACCTACATTCAGTACGGTGGTTTCCTGAATCCAGACGGGTTAAGCCCTACCAGCTAGTTAGTAAGGGAGGACTTTGAATTGTGACTTCTATTTTGTATTTCTTGTGCTAAAATAAATAAAAAAAAAAACATATCGAGTCGATATAATTTGCCCGTTGACTGTGGAGCGGTCGATATTGACCGCTAGAGCACTATTATCGTCCACAAAGAGTTAGTATTACGTCGCTGCGCTCCTTTGACGTAATACAAACTCTTTGATCTTCCAATAATTTAAACCATAGATACATTCGAAAAATTCAAATCCACGACAAGACCATCTATCATTCATCATCATAATTTGACACAGTAAATATATTGAATTTGGATCTCTGACGACGACTTATAAAAGTCGAAATATAAGATGTAAAATATGTGTATTTTTTTATTTATTTTGTACAAAATATATATAAAAATCTAAAACAAAACATTGGTGTGAATAACAATATTTAATTCAACAAAATGTTTTACTATAAAGTATGGAATGCAAAATAAATCAACAATTACCCTGCAAAGTTTCTTGCCCGTTCTTCTTGGTGGGTGTAATCGAACCGGATGGAACGAATTGTGACCAATTCGAGTGCAGTCTAACTGCCATATGAATGATCAATTAACAATACGTCATTACAATAACAACAAATCTAAAATTTGGCTAAACCTATACGCTAAACTAATACGAAACACTATTTCCGAGTTTAGTCGATTTTTATTAGAATATATATCGTGCCTATAAATAAAATATTTCGTCCATCCCTGCCGAGGTCCTCAAATGTAGGCACGTAAAATAATCTGTGAGTTGCCACTCTGAATCTCCAGGCTTGTTCGCCTCTTTGTATCATTATCCCATATTATTTGCAAACATGAAGCGTGTTGAATGTAAATGTCCTACAAATGAGTTCTATTACATTTTTAGGCTCCCGTAACCCGTACGGAAGCCTATTACTAAGCCTACGCTGTCTGTCCATCTGTCCGTCTGTCTGTAACTGCCGAATCTTTGGAACCTTAAGACGAGACGGACGTTAACTTTCTCCATACAAAATCGTATTTCGGCATTTATGTTTTCTAGCCCCCTAAACCTTATCCGATTTTTACAATATTTTTTTATTTCTTGTTTTAAGAATAGTCCAATCTACGTTCCTACCATTTTTTTGTTAAGATGAAATATACCTACAACACCGGAGCTAAAAAATTGTTTTTCGATCGAAAAAATTGTAATTTTATAATTTTTGATGTCATGAAGTTCATTGAGCTTTATTGAGTCATCATCACTTTAGATATTAAAAAAATTAAAGACAGAAACGTAGATTTGACTATCGTTATTACAACAAAAAAATAATTGTAAAAGTCGGATAAGGTTTAGGAGGGTAAAAAACATAAATGCCGAAAGATTTTGTATGGGGAAAGTTTACTTCCGTCGCGTCTTAATAGCTAGCCGGTTGAAATTTTCACAGAACATATGTGTTATTTTTATTTATTATGGCCGACGTATCAACAAATAATTCATTAAAAAGGATTTTTTTTATGTAAACCAACATGGGTGGCTGTGCCGAGAGACCAATGGTACAGTCGACAGAGCCAAGAACCCCTCTCCTCGCAAAACCACGCTCAGTGAGGCGCCATACCAGCAGATTTGCGGACTGTTGCTAGGCTGTCTAGCCCGTTGATACGACGTTTGAAAACACCCAGGTTAAAGGATTCGGGGTGCACACTCGCTGGGACAGTTCCACACCCTAGCGGTGCGACAAAGAAATTATTTTGAGAACCGATGGGTTCTCAAAAGCCCAATGTCAACAACAAAAGGGTGCTCAGTTTCTCTGCGGCGAGTGCTGCGAAGATAGGTTGGATGGCAAGGAATAAGGGAAGCAAGTTCCTCCGAGCAGCGTCCATGATAGTACCTGTAGAACAGACTGAGTGACCCTACAAATCGTCTGTGACAGAGACTCCAGATCATCAGTCAGTTTCGGGTCTCCCAGCAGACGGACAAATGACGGTTAAAATGTATACAACATGCATACAACAAGCTGGCATTAACCGAGGTTGCATTTAACCGATAGACATGCAAAATTTTAGATTAATAATCGAGGTTCTACCGTACATTAAAATTTATTTATTTAATTATAAAATTAGTAGATACTCACCGTACACAAAACAAGAAACGTGGTTTTTTTCAACGTTTTTTATTTATGGTGCTGAAACCTCAGTGCGCGAGTGCGGCTCGCACTTGGCCGGTTCTTTTGTGAATTACATGAATACACGTTTGGCGACAACACAGATTGCATACTTGAAAATATAAATTGTCTTATGAATTGTTAAGAGAAGATTTGGAAGTCTGGCTCTGCCATTTTTGTGACAAAAATGTGGTACCTGAAACAAACCGAAGGACATCAGTATTATTAAAATATCAAAATCAGATAAGTCGTTTATATATTAGGTACATACAGTGATCCTAACAAACATACATTCATACCTACATAATCGGTTGGATAAAAAATAAACAACTTCGACTGAAAGAAATTGCGCTCTACAATAAGTTCGCATGCTACTCAACAGAAAAAGTGTATAATATAATCATACGTTTAGAAATATTTTTTCTAATAGACCTTATGAAAACACTCTTCAAAACTCGTTGAACCCGAAAGCTACGATCAAATTGATTCCTTCCAGACCAAAGCAGGCACTCCTACAGTTTGTCACACTTAAATCAAACTTATTTACAAAACAGACGGGCTATCCACTAACAGCAGCCAAGATCGAGCACGATAATTCCACTCTTAATCTAGTTTTAATTATGTATATCTATGTAGCATTAGCATAGCGATTTGATACATATCACACACGCTGAATCCCGACAATCGGGGTAAGCAGAGTAATCGGTGTTGTGCTGCAAGAACTCTGGTAAATTACAGCACCACACCGACCACTACGTTTCGCAAATTATTCGAACAAGATTCAATCGATCAAGCAGCAAGTAAGGCACGAAGACCCACCTGCTGCATGACTCGGTGGAAGTACCGTGCCAAGGTGAGAGTTGACGAGCCCGTCGCCCTTTAGCACGATATCTTGTCCTTATCCCTTAGTCGCCTTTTACGACATGCACGGGGAGAGATGCAGTGGGGCTATTCTTTTTAAGTACCGGCACCACGGATTTGATACATTTTAACAAATCCCCGAGTTAGATAGACAGGTAGATAGAAATACTTTATTGCTCCAGAAAACATTTTACATAAACAGACAATAAGCAATGTACATGAGGGGCAAAGGCGGACTAATCCCTTAACAGGGATTTCGAGTTAGCTATGTAAGTACACAAAATTAGACTCAATCGTTCGGTCAAGTGCGTAGTACCCGTTACCGACGAGCGTGCATGAAGAACATTATGAGAGTGGAAGTGGCGGCAGAGGTGTGTCATGATCGTGACAGGTGAAGATCCGTTGTATCTGCCTACCCCACTGGGAAACAGGCGTGACGTATTATATTTTGTAAATACATGTACATAACGTTAACTAAATTCTCAAACCTCTTAAGTGAAAAAAGTATATTTTACAGGAGAGACAAAAAACTGATGTAAGTGCTTAATAATTGTAATACATTTGTTTTTTTTTTTCTTTTAGAAATATTGTTTTATATCCCTTTATTTATTGTGCTAGTGGTTTTTAACATAAATTTGATACAACACATCATACAGTACTTACGAGGTTTAATACCCTCTAGATTTGCTAGAACCGAGGTTTTGGCACTAATAATAACCCATTTGAAAATATAACCTGATTTATATAAATACATTGCAAATTATTTACAACAAGTTTATTTTATGTATAAATTGTATAATCTTTCATAATTAATTAATTATTTTCATATAATTGTAATTTTAGGTTCGTTTCCTTCAGAAACGAGCTTTGTGCCACTAAATAATTTTCAGATAAGAGGTTAGGTTTAAATTTTTTTGAGTATTGAGAATTTAGCACTTACGAGTAGTGCATCTGCTAAAATTATTGCATTACACTTACGAGGTTTGAGTCTTACAGTTACGAGGTTAGCCCTTTAAGTTTTCCTGCTGATTTTAAGATACGAGGTATGTTAATTTGATTTTACATAAACAAATAATTTTTTAACAGTTCCGAGGTTTGGCAGTTTCGTGCCGACTGTGGCAAGGTATAAATTAACGAAAAAATCGATTTTTGTAAATTTTGCACTTACGAGGTTTGAGAATTTAGTTGACGATACTAACCAATTTTTTATTTTATTTTATTGTTTTTATTACCTTTAATATTATTTCAGTGAATAGACCTCCCAGGCCTACCGGAGCGTCCCAATGTTCCAGCCACTAGTGGAGGAGACACCCAGGCCAATTCTGCGAAGGATTTGGTACACCCCCCTCGTTTGAACTTTGAGTGTCAATTCCAAGTGTTGCCTTGTTTGCGGTGGAATTGACAGCATCGTATTACGTACAATTTATTTATTATAAATAATATATTCATCGTAGGTATTTACGTTAGATTTGCTGAGCTAGAGTTGACAGCCTTTTGTGCGATCGGTCGACACGTGTCATACGTGATATTAAGCACACTAACGAGTCTATTGACGTTAACTCGCTCGCTAACTCACAAAAACTCGTAGATTTCAACCAATGGCAGGGCCGTGTGCTTTACCGAACGCTTTTTCATTAGTTGAGATCGATCATTTCTCATACTCACTTGTATTATTTCATCCATAGGTAGATAACCTAAACTTGGACATGTCGAAAATTCCGCCAGTTCTAAATTCAATGTGAAGAAGAACTGACAAACAGACTTCGCAAGTCACATTGTCACAACAATACAATTTTGTTAGTGCCTTATATTATAAGTATTATATCTAGTAACTTACAAATAATTAACCCATACGACCGCTCACAAGAACATTAACATTTACAGCCTAAACATGAATACTCAAGAATCTGACCACTCTGCCTATTGTATATACATATAGGTTATAGCCAACAATTGCACGTTCTGTAAAAAACACGCAAACAACAGCGAACTTGAAATTGACCCGGTCTCTGGAAGCCGCGATGAACAGACCTCTAGCTCAATGGTCCGCGAAGATTGGGGGGAGTGAACAGGGGAGGCCGCTCACAGTACCCAGATAGTATCAGGGACGATCTCTTTGGGAAGTCCTCCGTATATTTCGTATGCATGAGTGAAAGGAGGGGGGATAGGCGTGTAAATATTGAATGGTCCCTGAGCATGGGGGAGGGGGGTGATGTAGTGGAAATGTCAGTAAATTGCAGAAATTCCTGATGCGAATATGATAATATCTTGTGTAGTCCACAAGCTACTGCCAGAAAGCTAGAGAGAAAACTCACACCCAGCAGTTATTATACCGGCTGGGGTTTACGAAGGTGCGATACAGTTAGCAAATCGCAGATAGCGTAGTCTAGTATCTCTATCTTCTCTATCTCTATCTCTACTTTTTATAAAAAGGAACGTCTTTCTGTATGAATGTATGTCCCAACAAACAAATTGGTGCTACTTAACGGCAGGTTATTTTAGATCTTAAAGTGGTATATTGGATTATTATAACGCGTCACTATTGGTAGAGCTCTTGTTCTACCCTTACAGTACTTACTAACGCTATTATAAAGTCACTAAAGAACCTTAACCTGTATAAGAATGGGCCTCTATTAAACAGCTCTTATAACGCCTGTCTAAACACCATAATGTTAGTTGGGGTATGTTTGAGGTAAACTCCGGAACCACTGAACAGATTTTGATGCGTTTTGCACCAATGTAAAGAGTAGTTCTTGAGGCTCGCTATTAGGCTATATACCATCACGCTAAATAGCAATAGGGCCGAGCAGTATTAAAGAAAGTATAATATGAACGGAATTTAGTGTCGAATGGTAGCGTCTGATGGAGAGCGGAGTAAAAGTGGTGGTCGGTGTTGTAATTTACAAGAGTATTTGCGGCACAACACCGACTAATCTACTTACCCCGATTGTTGGGATACAGCGTACTGCCGTATTGTCATAGTCAGGTGCAATTTATAACTGAATAATGTAAAATTTAATAGTCTATGATTAAGACGACGCGACGACGTTAAAAGACTTAAAACACTAACAGCAGTTACCATGTTTGTACTCGTGGTGGTGATGTATGAAATAGATAACAAAGAACAATTTCATACAAATCTCGTTTCACACATTTTTTTATGTAAACCAGCATGGGTGGCTGTGCCGAGAGACCAATGGTGCAGTCGACAGAGCCAAAATCACCTCTCCTCGCGAAACCACGCTCACTTAGGTGCCATGCCAGCAGATTTGCGGACTGTTGCTAGGCTGTCTAGCCCGTTAATACGACGACGCTTGAAGACACCCAGGTTAAAGGATTCAGGAAATACACTCGCCGGAAGACAGTTCCACACTCTAGCGGTGCGACAAAGAAACGATTTAGAGAACATATGCCACACGAAATGCCAATAATTTATTAAGCTAATTATTTTATGTTTTATTTTAATTTATTTTAGTTTTAATTGCAATTTCATGCAAAAAACTATATTTTTATTGTTTGACAATTCTTGTGGTGCTAAGTATATTTTTATTATAAATACCAAAGTAACCAACAATAAATAATGTTATTGAAATTGAAACAGTTATTTTGCTGCACCGGCAAATAATGAATGAACAATAACGAAAGTAAATTAATCCAGTAATTTATTACCCAGCAAATACAATTACAGATAGTTTCTCATCAAGTGCGCCACAAAAATAATAAAACACATTCGTATGAAATTAAAATAATAGTCTCTACTCGAGCACTCACATCTCTCGAATTATCAATAAAATACACACCGCAATTTACCAACGCTAAATCCACCGGAATTGACACCATTTTGCACTACTCCAAGTTTAGTATGTCGAAACCTCAGAGCTATATTACTTATGTAGTCTTACAAAAGTTGAAACCTGTAAGTAACATACATACATACATACATACCACACGCTGTATACCGACAATCGGGGTATGAAGAGTAATCGGTGTTGTGCTGCAAAAAATCTGGTAAATTACAGCACAACACCGACCGCCACGTTTAGCAAAGTAATTAGGACAAGATAATTTCTCAAGCAGCAAGCAGGGCACGAAGACTGCTGCATGACTCGGTGGAAGGACGGAGCAAAGGCGAGATGTGGCTATCCTGTCGCCCTTTAGCACGGCAAAAATGATTAGTTAGCGCATGGCATTAATATTTTTTCTTTTTTGTAGACAGCCGGCACTGGTGTCTGTGCCCAAAATTTCAACGGAAGATCAGACGCAGCCAATAACACACTAATCGCGAAACAACGCTCAGAGAGGCGCCGCCCGCCGTGCCAGCTATACTTAAAGCGGACAATAAGGTTGTCGTCCAATGTATCGCAAACACCAAACACATAAAATTATTGACAATATTTTGTGTTTAGGGTTCCGTATCCGTCCTACGGAACCCTATTACTAAGCCTACGCCGTAAGACAAGTGCGAGTTTCTATCAGACGAAGAAGACTCTCGGGCGAGTCTCGCCGAGTCGCGCAATTTTCTTCCTAGTGGAGATCACACCTAAGGCCTTTGGTTTCTCGGTAACGTCTTTAAAGATTTGAATGAAATTTTGTATGTTTATAAGTTTTATTTTCAAAGTTTATCCAGATAGTTTAGTCATACCAGAGAAAATCCGTTTTCGCGGAAAACTATTTTATTAACACGATCTTTTAGCTTAGAATGTTGAGGTATGAGTAGTACCTAGGTAGCAGTATCTGCTGTCATGTGGTGCCTCTGTTGACGGCAAACTCGAAAGACGCCGAGCGAAGATCGGTCGTCTAGGTATTTCAAACTTACGACAATGTATCCAGTTTTTTTGTAACATAACTCAAATGATTCGTTCTTTTTCACTCTTTAGTCATTAATTTTTGCTCTTCCCATTTTCTTCACACTTTACACTTCAATATGCTTCGTCATTACGCCACAGTATAGTACATATCGTCGGATAGCGTTCGCGTGATGACTGGATGTAAGATGGCCGCATATCAGCCTCGAATGTGTTCTTCTTTAGTCCAGTATAGTCAGCAATCCAGGGAAGTCCCCGATATGACACCTACCTTCTCGGAGGTGATATTGGCTGGTCAGGGCATGTGCTTTGGCCGCTCCGACTCAGCCACCCATACCGGATTACATAAAAAAAAACGTGTAATGACCCCGCAGACCAACAGAGGTGACTCAGTAAGTTTTATATAAGCCAAAACTGTAAATTAGTTAAATACATATTTTTATCATGAAAATGTTCCAAATTATCCCGTAATATTAATTACTAGCTTTTGCCCGCGGCTTCGCTCGCGTGAAATTCGTATTAGCCACATCAAAACACACAAAAAAATCGGGGTGTGGCTGTGTCGTGAACACGGCCATGTGTGTTACGCGTGAATACGTGTACGCATTCTTTGATCCTTTACCTATCGAGTGGTGTAATTAAATTTTGAATGTACATGATAGATTGTTTTCTGGATTGGATCCCACTATGGAAGCAAATTATAAAGACGTATTCACGTGAAAACTTGGAATCAAGCTACAAGGTTCGCATAACCCACGCGAGTCGCCTACGCCGAAATAAATTCCCCAATAAAACGATAAAGGAGCACGTTCGATACGAACCTAATTAATTACACACAAGCTCAGAATCGCTGCTATGAATAATAATAACGAAACTGTTGACATCGGCGCCAGTTAGGCTGCGTTCATACTGGGTGTACATCGCCACCGCGTGCCGCTTGCCGCTAGATGGCGCGGCGGAGCGGCAGCGTCGGTGCAAGCGAAATCGTGTTTTGAGTTCGAATTTCGAATTCAAGAGCGTATTCAAGATATACATTGTCAGCCTCGGTAGTTCAGTGGTGCGGTCGGTCGACAGGTTGTTAAGCAACGCTGGGCGCGATCAGTATTTAGATGGGTGACCGCTCGAAATTTAGAGACTGACCGGCTGTTTAACGCGATCCCGCCGTCCCCTTTCCACCTCCGCACCACGCGCACTGGGCAGGGATTGCATCTCTGCACGCTGGACTTACCGCGAATGCCTACCAATCGATTCTGCAGAACTTTCCTCTACGGAACCGGTAAACTCTGGAACGCTCTCCCTGCTCATATATTTCCCCCCAAGTACAGTCTCGGGTCAAGAAGTATGCGAATAGGCCCCAGTCAGAGAAGATTTTGGAAGGAGAGAAGATGTGTCATGAACGCCCCAACCTATCGGAATAGCTGTCACTAGTTTCCGGTCGCACACAATCACAATTCACACATATGAACGTACGACCGCATACGCACCACGGTTCTGAGGAGGAAAGATCTGCAGAACCGGTTGGTATACATTCGCGGTAAGTAAGAGCATAATGTAAAGGATAAACGTTTATGTTATGAAGCTGAAGTATCTATGTTATGTCAGTAAGTCATGTTACTCCAACGGTCGTCGTCTCTTCGGCGGACTTGCCCAGCCCACTGCCACTTGAGTTTAGCCACCCGGTCTCCAATATCTACTAGAGGTCATGTAGTAAGTCACTTTGTTTTATGAGATACTGCGTTTGTAGACTCTATGTATGATACTAAAACTACGATGTTTATAATTCGAATTTATACTTTAGGCAGAGCCACAAATGGGTTTACACGAATGAACCGGCATTGTTTGAATCTAAATTGTACAATACAAAAAAATTCAAGTAAGTTACCCCGCTCCCGTACCTTTACTTCAGCGCGCGGAACAATTCGGTTTGTATGAGGGCCACATCTTAGCGTAACCGGAACTGAATTTTATTTACCACAAGCTGTGCCCGCGGCTCCGCCCGCTCTCATATTTCACTTCACTGCTAAACTCATAAGCTATTTAGCGTGATAGTAAGTAGCCTATAGTTGATGGGAAGAATCAAGCTATCCGTAGAATTTTGTTTTATTAAAATCGGTTCAGTGGTTCTCGAGTTATAAGCGGACAGACAGACACTCAGACAGACAGAAAGCAGACGTTGGATTTTATTATAGGTAAGGATATCATGTGTCACGTATAGTTAAATGTGCTTGTAATAAGTTTCATCGAATCCGGATTGTCGGTTTAAGAGTAATGGAGGAACATACATACATACAGAAAGATTTAAAAAATTTGTCAATTTAGTTTTTTTAAATTTAATTTTTAAATTTCGTTTATTAAAAATAAAAGCCAATTATAGATTTCCACTGCTTAATCAGATTAATAATATGTTATGCCTTGCTACCTTAGTATCATAAATAGAGTCTACACACTCAGTATCGCATAAAAAAAAGTACCTAACTCACTCCATTACCATCCCTACAGATTTATGGTATTGATGAGAAATAGTCGCCGCCACCGACCACTATCAGTAAGTACAACTCCGGAAGGAACAAAGTGGGACGAGCTGGAAATTGTGTAAACGCCATCCACGTCAGGTCCATTTCAGAACATCAACGGACTGACAGAGGTTACACAAGGGGATCCGATGAACTTCGTCTGTGTGAACGCTTCTTTGTACGTCGCGCGCCAGTGACGTGACGCGCGCGCGACGGACGACGCTACGCTGTGTTACGAATGTATTCCTTCACATCTACTAGAGTGGACGTTGATTTTGTTAAATTTCTGGCTTGAGAATTCTAACAGTTTTCTTGTTTGGAATTGAGAATGTAATGAAAATGTACGAAAATTTCTAGCTTTTGCTCGAGAGAACCTATTTTTTTTTTTTTTTATGTAATCCGGTATGGGTGGCTGAGTCGGAGGGGCCAAAGCACATGCTCTAACCAGCCAATATCACCTCCGAGAAGGTAGGTGCCATACCGGAGACTTCCCTGGATTGCTGGCTATACTGGACTAGAGGAGAACACAACCGAGGTTGCTTGCGGCCATCTTACATCCAGTACGGTGGTACCAACCCAGTCGGCTACAATTTGAGCCTACCACCTAGTAACGGGGCAAGGGAAGGGACCTGCAGTTTTACACCGGTTCCGAACGGTGAAGCAGCGGGTGTAGTTATGCACGTAAATTTTTTCGTCAGGAAAAACTCATTGGTACACGCCGACCGGATTCGAACCTCGGACCTCCCGCATGAGAAGCCGATGCCCAAACCACTCGGCCACCCGCCGCTTTTGAAATAGAATAGAATATAGAATAGAAATTTGCGAATAGAAAGGCTTTTATGGCACAGTTTTGGTTAAATGTGAGAAAATAAAATGTAGATATTATACTTGAGCTTGAGCGAGCAGCGTATTTAATAGACTTGAGTAGTCACATGATGGATGGGCAAGACAACTGTGTGTCTGCAACATTATTATTGTATGTTCCCTGGCAATATGCTCGCTCATCGCAAACGTTTCAGTTGAAGGTCTCCTATGTAAAGCATATGCAAAAGCAAGCGTTTTATGGAAACCGACACGGTTGGCTACATCACCTACAACATCCGTGATGTCAGCCCATAACACCGGGTGAACTAGGTGCCATGTCAGTGCTTCCCTTCATTTCATGTCGGCTACACTGAACTGGACGGAAAACACGAACTGTTTACAAAGCCGTTTCGACCGACGTTTCGCTCAGTGCGCTGGTACCAACCCGGCCGGGATAAACCCTGCCACGTAGTAAGGTAAGAAGGGAAGGGACCTACAGTTTAACTGGGTGTACGGTAAAATAAATGCAGGGGAATAAAGAAAGATATATAATTTCACGTGCCATGCCGCGGATGCTCGGCGGTGCTACACCGTCGAGGGGGTGGTTCGAATTCCACGGAAAACTATATACTACCTTTCTTACCTTACACCGCACTAAATGATGGTGATTGAAACGAACCGAACGATTTTTTCGTTCGGTTCAGTCTAGCCGGCACGACCAAAGGGAAGCAATGCCATGACACCTAGGCTACCAAGGTGTGCATCACGCGTGCAATATGTAATTTAGTCAGCCATATCGAGTTTCAAGGAAAGATAGAAAGTGTTGGACACAATGAAAGACCATAATTAAGTTGTTGGCTATGTAAATAGCCATAATTAAGTTGTTGGCTATGTAAATAGTTTGTGTTTTCCGAGACCAGTTCAGTGTAGCCGGCACGATCAAAGGGGGAAGCACTGACATGGCACCTAGTTCACCCGGTGTTATGGGCTGACATCACGGACGTTGTAGGTGATGTAGCCAACCGTTTCAGTTTCCATAAAAAAAAAAAAGTTGTTTATTGTTTGTTCATCATCCATACATAGGCACTCGGATTTGACATGTTATATTATATCACATTGTAACATTCCGACCAAAGATTTTGGAAGTAGGGAAGATCTGTCATGAACGCCCACTCGTATCGAAACCGCTGTCGCCAGTTTCCGATCGCACACAATCACAATTCACACACACGAACGCACGTACACATTCGCACCATCGATTTTTGGCCAATCGAAAGCGTCGCATCCACGTGCGCTCAAGCACACATCGATAGTCGTCAATATGGGCAAATCTCCCCATATTACCTTGTCGCGGACACGCCTTTTTTTATGGAAAATGACACGGTTAGCTACATCACCTACAACATCCGTGATGTCAGCCCATAACACCGGGTGAACTTGGTGCCACGTCAGTGCTTCCCTTCGGTCGTGCCGGCTTCACTGAACTGGAAGGAAAACACAAACTATTTACAACTAATAGCCTTCTCGACTGACCTTTCATTCAGTGCGGTGGTACCAACCCGGGCGGGTTAAACACTACCACCTAGTAATATAAGAAGGGAGTCATATCCCTTAGTCGCCTCCTTCGCATATCTACATACTCTCCTTCCAAAATATTTCATTCCGCCAGTACGATTATCACAGCGAAGAACTGGGAAGAAACTTCTTTATTCTTTATTCATCATTAGTATGGTAGTACACTACACTTGAATTTATCCTGTTTAGTTTTTACAATCCGGTTCGATTACATCCACAAAGAAGAGCCGGCAAGAAACTTCGCAGGGTCCTTTTTTTAGCATCTTCGGTTACAATACATTGTGACTAGCTACACAATAGATACTTCGCTGGAAATTGAAAATTCTGCCCTGTCTAAAATATTCTATGCCAAACAACCGTGCCAGTAGCGACCGGGAGAAGTTCAGCGCTTTGATTGCGCGTTATTCGTCCACCACAATAACTGTTTATGGTTACAGTGGCTCTACCCTGCGCCCCCTCTTTACCTCCCCTTCACCCCCTAACCCCACTACCCCCAAACGTGTCGCTCGAGCAATCTTGGCAGACGACCAACTTGGTTGTAAACGTAACGATTACTAGCAAGACTCGCGAAGAACATTTAGAGTGACTGCACCTAGAGAAATACAACAGCTAATATTAGGCTGACGTATGGAATTTGATTTCGAAGTTTGGCTTCAAATAATTGATGGTGGAAGGAGATATGCCGCTTTGGGGTTCATGACGATAATTTTACCATAAAACAAATATAGCTTGTGAGGGAATTCGTATAATGATGTATACTATTTTAGTAGATACATACATATATATACATAAGTACTATTTATGTGGTACTTAATGTAATAGAATCGATACATTATAAGGAAATGTGTTTGGTAATAGTTTTACTTACTTGTTTTTAGGCTTCCGTATCCGTCGTACGGAACCGTATTACTAAGCCTACGCCGTCTGTCAGTCTGTCTGTCCGAGGGCTGTATATCTTGAACCGTAATAGATAGTCCGTTGAAATTTTCACAGAATATGTGTTATTATGGCCGCTATAACAACATATCAGTGGCGCTCACCATGACACAGCGATACGGACACCTCGGTGCGCGAGTTCGACACGCACTTGGCCGGTTTTTTCTGTTGTTTTTGTTTTCTTTTCGGGTTTTTTATCTTTCTATCGTTATTATATTTATGTCTATTTGTAATTATTATTAATCGGTAATGTTCAGTAGGACCCGCACGGGCCCCGATTCTTTTTACATCTGTTCGCGTCCATTGGGCCCGCGCGGAGCCCGAATAAAAAAATCGAGTAAGATTTTTATTTTTCAAAATATATTTTTAAAATATCAATACTTCTAAACTAGTAAACTCTCACGGTTTTCACATTGCTTTGTAGGTAATTTCGTTGCCCATAATCTGCAAAAGAGTTCATTGGTCTAGCTTCATTATTTTTCAATAAATAGGTAATTTAAATATGACACCGACGACCCGTCCATTGAAATTTAAAACCAAAGGAGCTAAGCCCTCACCAGAAGCTCTATTTCAAATTTGGCACGGTGTCAATATTGCATACCGAGTATAAGATTCGGCCTAAGGAGTTTCATCTCATCATAACCTTTTTACCCGACTGCGCGACGCAAAGGAGGGTAATGTGTTTATCAGCCTATGTATGTATGTATGTATGTTTGTTCCTTTGTTTTGTTTTTTTTTTATTGTTTCCGAACTAGCTGGTGCCAGTCCGGCTTGGAGGTGGACTAATGTCGCTGGGGAAAGGCTATTTACCCGCGATTTGAAGATCCGTGGATTGTAGGATTGCGGAAAGATATTCCCCGGAAGCCCGTTCCACACCTTTGCAGTGCGGCACAAGAACGATTTAGAGAATTAGAGAAATAGCGACTTTAACAGTCGGGACCCATTATAATTTTCCCAATAATGGGTCCCGACTGTTAAAGTCGCTATGTTCCGTATTAGAGTTTATTATTTGTTTTATATGTGTGTATCGATCATGAAACTATTTCAATGGTGTAGTTATTCAATATTACTTAACAGAGCTCTAGACTACTGGACTTGTTTTTTTCTTTTCAGTTTTTATTTAAAGTGATTTTTTTTTCTTATGAAAAACGAACTCACTTGGCTATATCACCCATCAGCGTGAATATCAGCCTATAACATCTTGGTGAACTAGGTGCCGTGTCAGTGCCTCCCTTCGGCCATGCCGGCTGTACTGAATGGACGGAAAACACGAACTATTTACACAGCCGCTTCAAATGAATTTTCATTTAGTGCAGTGGTAGCAACCCGGACGGGTTAAACCCTATCACCTAACTTGTAAGAGAAGAAGTGAATATTAGTAGGTCTAGACTCTATCTAAATCTGTTGGTGGGTAGCATTTTCCTTTTATTAATGTTACAAAAATAATGTTTTAATACCTAAGGTGATGTATCTGATACCTATTCTTCTAATATTGTTGTCAACCCTACCACAGATTACTTAATAGTTACTTCGTAACAGATAAATGACTCCATAGAAATGTGTCTACCTTCGGACTTTAATAGCCTACTGTTTCACGTCGCCAATCGCTGCGTGCGAAAATGTACCTTAACGATCGAGTGTAAAGTGTTTATTGCTTTGCAGCTGCGCGCAGTAGCGTGGGCGAGCTTCTATGTATACTTCGCGCGGCTGACGAATTTCCGCTGAAATATACCGCCGGCGGTCCACCGGGCGGTAGGTAGTTAGCGCGCGCAAGTACATAGAGTGCGTGAGGCCTGACCCTACGCACCGTCGAACCAATCACGAGCGAAGTGCGTGACAGATACTGTCAACGCAAAGTGAGCGATATGTGCGGGACGTAGGACTTATATTAGCTTGCACGCGACCCTCGCTTCATTTCGTCGCTATATTTTTCGCGGTACATCAAACAAAAGTACTTGATTTGTCCTTCTGTAAGCTAGTTACTATTAAGTATTCTGTGGCCATACGCAGGTGCGGTACGTATGCCATACGCAGACCAAAAGTATCAAAATTGACGATGGCACTATACACCAGATATACGAGTATGTAATGTTAATAGGCAGAGAGGTCAGATTCTTCAGTATTCATGTTTATGCTGTAAATATTAATATAGTTGTGAGCGGTAGTATGGGTTAATTAATTGTAAGTTACTATAATATAATACTTATAATGTACTAACAAAACATTGTGACTTTGGAAGTTTGCTTGTCAGTTCTTCTTAGCATTGAATTTAGAACTGGCGGAATTTTCGACATCTCCAAGCGTAGGTTACCTACCTATGGATGAAATTATACAATAAACAATAGACCAGTGCATTACTTTCGCTTGCGAGTCTTGTCAAACTTGAAATAGAGCTACTGATTCGAACGTGACGTTCACCTAAGCAACTATGTTTGACGGCAAACACAAAGCTCTGTGAAAATCAACCGCTTGAATTGCCAAAATGATGGGGCGAGTTCATTATTTCTCTATGTGCGAGTTGGACTGTTCGCGACAGCTAGACGAGCGACTGTGCGTTCGAAGCACGCTAACTTATAAGTTTCGATTAGCATTTGGTAGTGCCACCATCTGTGTGCTTGGCTTTCTCTCTGATATCGAGTCTGTAATACCCAAAGATTTTGCAAGGAGAGTAGATAATATGCGCAGGAGACTTTAGAGTTATCGCTCCAAAGAAATATACAGAGAAGCGGTGTTCCAGCGGCTAAGTTATGTATGGGGTAAGGTAGCGGGGAGGCGGAGCGCAGAGTCAAGCGGAAGAGGGGAGCGCGCGCGGGGCGGGAAGCGTTCGGGAGAGAGGCAAGGGGTAGAGAGAACGATTGCACTCGTGATTCGGTGTGCATATTGTCTTTTTATTCTAACACTTCATCTCCAGATTCGCCATCGCACCTTCGCATCGACGAAGTAAATGTATTAGTTTAAAGTAGGCGAGGCGCGATCATAGCAGGCAGGCGACGACTGCGCGCTGCGGCCTCTCGCGCTCGACTAAGAGACTTGAGGATCGTGAACCGCAACTCGGTGGAACATGTTAGTTGGCCGAGTAATTTATCTAGTATGCTAGTACAATAATATATCTTTGGCAGGAGACGTGTCCGCGACACGGCAATATGGGGAGATTTTCCCATATTAACTATCGATGTGTGCGTGAGCGCCAGTAGATGCAACGCTTTGGATTGGCCAAAAATCGCTTGTGCGAATGTGGTCTCTGAATTTTGATTGTTGTGTAAGTATCAAAGTTTGACAAAGGCTTTACATCTGATACACTTCAATTAATAATCTTTGTAGTCAGAACTCTCTGTAAAATTGTTAATCTTGCTTTGAAGTAACTATTAATTAAATAATCTGTGGCTGTGTTTTCGATAGACTGACTGTGGGCGATGTTATTATGTGGCTAGTCAATAAAATACTTACAATAATATGTACACAAAAAAAAGATGTACTTTGTACACTAGTACATAATACCACTTTGCCACAAAATTACAAAAACATCCTGCGAAGTTTCTTACTGGTTCTTCTTCGTGGGTTTAATCGAACCGGATAGAACAAATTGTGACAAGTTCGAGTGCATTTTGACTGCCATATGAATGATCAATAAACAACATTTTCATTCTGTTGCCACGCGTGCAAGCTGCTTCTGTGGCAGTCCAGCCAATATGGTCACATGATGGTTTCATTAGTGCCCACTTAACTGTCATGGCGGCGGAGCGGCTAATATCGTGGCTGTCAACATCTAGACCACTGGATGCGATTAACATGGGCTCAGGATTTCATAGTGGTCAACATTATAGCTGAATTATCGGTAGGTAATTTACAACTGGAGTAAACCGCACCGTTAATATCTCTCTCGCGCCCGCTCAGTGCTCATATTGCCTCTCGCTCGCACAGCGCTCGTCAGTGTTCTCCCTCGCACCCGCACCGTACTCGTATAGTGTAGGGTTGCCATTCGTCCCGGTACACCGGGACTTGTCACCGGTTTAGAATCTCAGTCCCGGTCGTCCCGCCTGACCACCAAATGTCCCGGTCGGGAACCAAAAGCCAGTTAGTTTTATCCATACTAATATCAAAAAAATACGAAAGTAACTCTGTTTTCTGTCTGTTACATTTTCACGCCTAAACCGCTGAACAGATTTCGATACAATTTTGCACGGAGATGGATTGCATCCTGAGAAAGATACCTATCATCTCAAATTTATGGTAACTCTAGTTTAGTGTATATTTTTATATCATTGTAAGAGAGAGGAATTTGCAGCTGCAAAAATACTTCTTGCGGGACAAGAAAGATTTTCCCGTTGAGTGTACATGCGCGTGGCGACGGCCGCTGCGGCGGTGACCCGCCAAGATCGGTCCCGCTATTGTACCGAAATTAAAGCCCATGCTTGCCTGTAAGGTTTCGTTCTATTTTATCCGGCTGCGGTCGCCGAAGTGCGCGCGTCTTTAATTAAATATTTTTAAACAAATTACAGCAATTTGCCCCGAACGGCGGAGCACGGAGGAATTCGGGCCCATTCTGGGAACTGGGGATTTCAATAAGAACACGTTTGAAGCTGGCGTCAATTTGTATCGACGAAGCTAATTTATGGGATCTGGGCACAGATCCGAAAAAAATTGCTATATATTATTGTATATGTCTATATATTATATATGTACAATTATTTGTTTATGTGTGTATTTATACTGACATTGAAAATGTCTTTTCGATCGCTTCAGTGTAGTCCCCGATTTCCAGCGAAAGTGCGAATTCCAGGCGTGAATAGGCAACTGTCAGACCGGCATGGTATTCGCAACCCTCGCGTACGACCGCATGTCCATGGGCTGGCTTATGGGTGGCTCGAGGGTATATAATGTCGCGGACTTAGAATTCGCGGCACATCTGCGTGTCAATCGCGGCACACCCGTTGAAAACTCCTGGCATGGCCTATGGCATCTGATACAAAAAATAAGAAATCTTTACAGATTTTCTAATTATATCTTCGAAATCGGACGTAATTGGCAATTTGTGAAATAACAGGCTATGATCATCTTAAAAATTACTAACCTTCAGTGTTTATTACATCAAATGGCCTTGTTTAAGTTTCGTTACAGCATGTCTACTAGGTCATATTTGTCTGAATTTTAGACAGAGTTAGTCTAGCTAAATTTCAATTCTTTGTTTCTTTTGTTTTGTTTTTTTTTTTCTCTAGTTCTTTGTTTTGTTTTTGTTTAGTTTTTATTGGTAGTGGGTTTCGTTTTATTTTATTTTATACTTGGAATATTTATTGTCCATATCATTGTTTTTTGTTAGCTATTACGTTTATTGTGTACTTAAAATTTTGGAGAGTTGACATATTTTGAAATGTGGTAGAAAATTCGTGTATTGTGTCAACTACTCTGTTGAAGTACCTAAAATAAATAAATAAATAAATAATTTCACGAGCCTTTCTTAAGACGAGATGGAAGTTAACGTTCTCCATACAAAATCGTGTTTCGGCATGTATGTTTTTTACCCCCCTAAACCTTGTCCGATTTTTACAATTCTTGTGTCGTTGTAATAAAGACAGTCGAATCTACGTTCGATTATTTTTTGAATACCTAAAGTGATCCGTGTATGTACACCAAAAAAAAAAATCAATTTTTTTCGTTCGAAATATAAATTTTTATCTCCGGTGTTGTATATTTCCAAAGAGATTGTAGCGCAGAGACGTAATACAAACTCTTTGTATATTTCATCTAAACAAAAACAACAAAAACAGGAACATCGATTAGACTGCCTTTATCACTACATAGCGCACGCGCCCCCTTTTTTTACAAGTTTACTCGTGTAAAAAAATAATATGATTTTTTTTAGAACAGAAAAGTATTTTGATTAAAATACAGGTTTAGTTATAGAGTATGTTTATCTGTTGAGTCTGTTCTGTATGAACCAAATACGGTTCTAATCAGTGAAATCTATAATTTGCTTTGTTTTTTGTATAAATAATGTTAGTTATATTCTAAATGTAATGATGTTGATTTCGTTAACATTAAATAAATAAATAAATAAATCATTAAAGAAAATAAAAAAGAAACTGAACAATTTTAGTACTTAAATACTATTTTAGGAATATATTAGTAACATCTATGAAAAAATCAACATTTGAGATTAGCTCGTATAAAAAAATTAAGAAAAGGTCTTCACATTTGTATTTCTCTTCTTCCTCACCTTCAATGGATAAGACGGCCTGGTGATCAGGGCAGAAGCATCTAATGCAACCTCATGATCATGGTACCTCACCATGGTACGTTCCATGTGAGGATCCATATAATAAAAAATAAAAATTACTAAATAAACTACAAATTATACTGTTAATGACATATCGCATATACCTATATAAAAATATAATAGTTATATACAATATTAAAGTCTAAAAAGTAAAAAAAACTTCGTATCATACATTGCTTACCTCCATTCGTTTTTGTTACGCAGATACTCGTACGTACTACTTTATTAGATAGTAACTTTGGCGGGTAATTGCGGAAGTATGGACTCACGCCATGGACAAAATATACTGGACCTATCATTAACGTCGTCAACAAAGCGAACCGGGCGGGGTCGCCGCGAAAGGGGTAAGAAGACGGCGAGGGAGCGGGGACGTTGCGTATGCGATGTTTTTCCATCTCTGTCGATCACGCACGATCACGCAGTCGCACGGTATTTCTTTCCTCGTCTACGGATTCACCTACACACACTTAAAGAGGAGAAAGAGATAAGGCGATCGAGTGCCTTCGTGAGTGAGCGAGATGCAGTTCAGGCAGTCAGTGAGCCTGACGCCCTTGCGTGGTTACTCCCGCTCGCCTATGTATGATCGGTCCAGTATATTTCGTCCATGGCTCACGCTGTCGCTTGGCGCCACACTAACCCGTTGTGTAATTTAGTTTCTGAGGCTTATCTAGGGGCGCGGGGGGAAATGTCTAGAAATGAGAAAGGGACGGGCAAAATCGCAAGTGTGTTCTACCATAGTAGAGCGCACCTATGGTAGAACATTATACGAACATTATGACAAGAACCGTGTTTTTGTACCGTGTGGGACCGGTACTTTAAAAGAATAGCCCCACTGCATCTCTCCCCGTGTATGTCGTAAAAGGCGACTAAGGGATATGACTCCCTTCTTATATTACTAGGTGGTAGGGTTTAACCCGCCCGGGTTGGTACCACCGCACTGAATGAAAGGTCGGTCGAAACGGCTATGTAAATAGTTTGTGTTTTCCGTCCAGTTCAGTGTAGCCGGCACGACCGAAGGGAAGCACTGACGTGGCACCAAGTTCACCCGGTGTTATGGGCTGACATCACGGATGTTGTAGGTGATGTAGCCAATTGTGTCAGTTTCAATAAAAAAAATAAAAAAAAACACTAACCCGTTGTGTAATTTAGTTTCTGAGGCTTATCTAGGGGCGCGGGGGGAAATGTCTAGAAATTAGAAAGGGACGGGCAAAATCGCAAGTGTGTTCTACCATAGTAGAGCGCGCGTGCACTCTAGTGTTAAGACAAGAAAAAAAAGTTGTAAAAATCGGACAAGGTTTAGGGTAATTTCTAAGGACAAGGGCTAGAAAACGTAAATGGCGAAAGAAGATTTTGTATGGGAAAAGTTAACTTCCGTCTCGTCTTAAAAACGTGAGTTGCCGCTACTATAGTTCGAAAGCAGTGATAGGCGCACTGTAAGGTCTCTGTCATGTTGGAAGAATGGATGATAGGAGACTAACGAAAGAAATTTACGGAGTGAATGCGAGTGGAAGAGTCGGGAAGGGTCGCCCTAGACGCACGTACCTGGACCAGATCGGGCATGCGCTCAAAAAGGGTCAAGTGCGTAGTGGACGTAACGGACGAGCATGCATGAAGAACATTATGAGAGCGAAAGAGGCGGCAGAGGTGTGTCAGGGTCCCCAGTCGGGCAGGCAGAGACAACGGATCTCCATCCGTTATCTCTGCCTGCCCGACTGGGAAACAGACTTGACGCTATATATGTATGTATGTAAGGTCTCTGTTTACCTGTACTAACTAGAATTCAGGAGTAATTATTATGTCTGTGATTGTGTTTGGACCTAGTTTTAATAAGCCAACTCTCATATAATTAAGGCAAACAATTGGCCTTACAAAGGCAAGCTGAAATGATAGCTACCGCGCTACTCCTTGCTTTAAAACATATTTATCTTGCTTAATATAAAAAATAACTAAACAATATATCACTTTTACTGCTTCCTCAGAACAATGTGTTCATTAATAATTTTATACAGTTTTTAAATTAATGATCAATAGTTACGCGGTTCAGAAAGCTAAGTACCTATTTACTGTTCAGTGTTGAGCTTCATTACATAGTTACGTACAAACACTTTTGAAATGTAGTTTCAAACATTATGAATGAAGACGACCGAAGGGAAGCACTGACGTAGAACCAAGTTCACCCGGTGTTATGGGCTGACATCACGGATGTTGTAGGTGATGTAGCCAACCGTGTCAGTTCCCATAAAAAAAAGAAGGCGAAAAACTTGTTTTCAAATAATCATCATCATCATCATCATCAGCCTATATCGGTCCACTGCTAATCAAATAATACTATAATGAAATTTTTTAGATTATATTAGATAGGCTGCTATCTAATAGACAGGCTATCTATCTATTAGACAGCATAAATATCTAATATATAGGCTATATATCTCTTACATTAGACAGGCTACCTATCGATTAGATAGGTCGCCCATCTAATAGATATGCTATCTATCTATTAGATAGGCTATGTATCTAATAGATAGGCTATCTATCTATTAGGTAGGCCACCTATCTAATAGATAGGCTATATATCTATTAGGTAGGCTACCTATCTATTAGATAGGCTATGCATCTAATAGATAGGCTATCTACCTATTAGGTAGGCTACCTATCTATTAGCTAGATAGTCTATCTAATAGATAGGCTATCTATCCAATAGATAGACTATATATCTATTAGACAGGCAATCTATCTATTAGATATGCTATAATCTATTAGGTAGGCGATGTTCCTTTCAGCTTCGCATTACCTCCGTTCTTGCACACGTAGTAGTCATGTCTGGGTGAGTTTAGGGTTTCATGCGGACCCTCTGGGCGGACGGGCCCGCAGACCGTTTGCCCTGATGGATGTCCTAGCCGACTCGCGCCCCTAACGTCCGCAGCCATTTTTGGCAGACTCGAGAAACGCAACCGGCAATTCTTGGCATAGCTGGGTGCGCGTCTAGCACAATTTAAGCGTTCTCTCTAAAATTTATCGTTCGTTTATTTTGCAGTTAAAGCCGTTGAGTTATGTTTACCTAACTCTCAGGCGGAGCGGTTTAAACTTACCGTTTTATGGGTTGCGTTTTTTTTAATTGTCTCATTCTCCACACGTGTAGACTGTCGGGCATTCGTGTTTTTGAAATATACAAACATATATTTTCTATATAACATAACCACAAATTTAAAGTTTTCGGATTATTCTCATTAGATCCATCATGGATCTGGCCAAGGGATCTTCTGAGAACGAAGGTTCTCAGTGGATCCACACCTTCAAAACTGGATCTAATGAGAAATACATATGTATCTCACTAGATCCATCATGGATCTGGCCAAGGGATCTTCTTAGAACGAAAGTTTTCAGTGGATCCACACCTTCAAAACTGGATCTAATGAGAAATACATATCTCACTAGATCTATCGTGGATCTGCCCAAGGGATCTTCTGAGAACGAAAGTTCTCAGTGGATCCACTCCTTCAAAACTGGATATAATGAGAAATACATATCTCACTAGATGCATCATGAATCTTGGTAACGGATCTTCTGAGAACGAACCGACTCTACATTTTGTACCTGACTTTTTGTAACTTTATTCTATAAACATGTAACCTCCGTGCCGCACAGGCTATGTCGAAGGCAAATGGTATAGAATTATCCTAGGCATTTTGTAAAAACAAAGAATCAAGGTGGTCGGCTAGTTCAAATATTTCTAATCGACCACCCAGGTGGACAGTAGGTGGTCTGATAGGAACAAATATTTCTAACTGACCACCCTGGATGGATTGAGTGGTCCGTTGGTAACAAACCCCCGTGAGAAATGTCTACTGTCAAAACAGTGCAAGATTTTCTCATCAATAGTTTCATGCTGTTAGGACTAATTGAACTACTTCAATATATATATTTTTTATGCTCTTTATTTCACGTTTTTTGCAATACATTTATATTAATTTTACATTTATTATATTAAAATTAATAAAGGCCCCCAAAGCACGCCGGCGGGTGCAGGCCGCGGCTACGGAGCTCTCCGAGACGACGCAAGACTAGTTTCTAGCGATGGGTGGTGCTAGTAAGACACGTAGGCCACCACCACCCCCATCTCGGAGAGATACGTTTCCCCCGGTCGGGACGAACGTCACGCAGACCTTTTATCGACTTAGATGGTCATGCGTGCGTCGGCGTTGCGCACTTTACCGCCACACCGTAGCGGGGGCTGTAGACGGAGCACGGAGCCCCGATAGCCTCAAGCAGACCGGTTGTGTGTGGGAGACGTCGTCGTCCCGTCGTAGATGATATGGCGCAAGAGCGACGTTGATCGCCGTCGTCGCTGGCAGACGTCGGCGATGGAGGGATGAACATTAGTGAACGGTGTGCGCTGGTCGTACAAGAAGTGGCAGATCTACGCCACTGGATCCGGGGACTCCGTGAAGAGGGCGAGGCGATGTTGGTCAGACGCGCGGCGACGCGTGGCGACGCGCGGCGCAGCGGCAGTGGCGTAAACAAAGACATTAATCTCTTTAGGCGTAAACCTCTCTAAGGGATAAGTCCGCCTTTGCACCTTATGTAAATTTTCTAATGTACTTGTTACTGTTTAATGTTTACTGGAGCAATAAAGCATTTTCTATCTATTCCATCTATCTAACTCATTTGTGCACTACAGCCGGAATCTCGAACCTTGAGTTCGACAGTTGAACGTCAAGAACGTGCCGGCCATCCGCCGCTTACCTATTAAGTGCACCCGTGATGGTAACCCACCACACCTTGGTAAACGAGGTGCCAAAGTCAGTAATTCCTTTGGTTGTGCCTGCTACAAACACTGAACTTGACTTCATTCAGTGCGGTGGCACCAATCCGGCCGGGTTAAACCCTACCACCTAACAAGGCCTTTCTAGTCCAGTATAGCCAGCAATCCAAAGGGAGGTATCCGATATGGCACCTACCTTCTCGGAGACTCAGCCATCCATACCGGATTACATAAAAAACAATTAAAAAAGGTAAGGGTAGAAAGCTTACGTGAAAATAATTTTGAAAGGAATTTTTACGTGGAAACCGAACCACTTCGAATGGTAGCCCGTGGCCGCGTGGCGCTGTTTGAAAACAGACAACCTTTCCAGGACTTTGACGGCGCCCACGCACATTACAACTGTTAAAATATGCGACCATTACATTGACAAGTACCCAGGGAGCACATAAGCACTCCCTTCCTGTCGGGATGCACAAAGCACATAAGAATGCTAAATAAAATAACATCCCTCGAAAAAAACCTGCCTCTGTTTATATATTAATACGCTCAGCGGAAACCTTTCCCAGCTCCCAGCCTGGCGGGGATCGTGGATGTTGCATCTTTTAGCAGCTGGCTGGTCCGACCTCCGCTTCACTGGCCCCTCTGTCATCAAGTATTTGGTAGTCGCACGCAGTACATAGTAGCAATTTGATAAACAACATAAGTCACTTGAGGTAAACTTTACAGGGGGTACAAAAAACTGTTTCCTCTTAAATATTTATATGGTAGTATATACACTTATAATTATATTTTATATAGTAAATATGCATGCATTTATTAAGAAAAGACACAAATAGGGTATCTGTTTTTTTTTATTATTATGTGTGAAAGTCGGCTAACAAGTTGTTTCTCAAAAAAATGGGCAACCTATAAGATCAGATAATTGAAATAATGTTTTATTCTATTATTCCCCACTTTACTTGTAAGTTCATTTGTAGATTTGGTTGTGTGGTTTCTCTCTATGTATGTGGAGCTAGACCGAAAGAAGAGAATTAAATGAAAAAGTAATTTGCCCAAATTGGCGACATAAGTTGTTCTCAATATAATGTAACGATTCAATTGATAGAGCAATTTAAATGTGTAAACAGGGTGTTTTTAATGACTCGCATGGCTTTGGCGGGTGATCTTGAACCTCTAACTGAAACATTTTAGTCATTAAATAAATAAAGAGCAACATTGGAAAAAAAATATATTGAAAAACCTGTATATATGTTTTTGTGTACCTGTGACCAGTGCATCCTCCTGGTTATGACGTACGGGTGTGAAACGTGGACTCGGCGGTCGCTGTTGTCCAAAGGTTGAAAGTTGCGCAGCGAGCAATGGAGGGAGCCATGCTGGGATTATCGCCACGTGATACGGTGCGTAACGAGGCAATCCGCCGACGCACCAAAGTAGTCGATATTGGACACTGGGCGGCTAAGCCCAAGTGGCGGTGGGCTGGGCACGTTAGCCGAAGAGTCGACGACCGTTGGAGTAACCGTATCCTGGCGGCATTGATGCATGCCGCCAGGAAAAATGCATTTTGAAAGTACTTCAGAACCGTAAATTTAATTTCTCAATAAACATCTTTATTTTTTTTCGGATCATGAAATGGCATATTTTTGAAAATGTGTATCTTTAAAACGAAATATTTTTGACACATCGAGAGAAAAACTCTCTCTCGCACTTGACTTGATTTTTTTTATAATAAGTATAGTGTCCATTAAATCGGCTCCCATAACACACTGTGAGTCGGTTCAATGTTTTTGATATACTCAAAAAGGCCCAAGTGCTTAGTACCCACAATCGACGAGCTTGTATGAAGAGCATTATGATTGTGGAACAGGTATCAGAGGTGTGCTAGGATCGTGGCACGTGGAGAACCGTTGTCTCTGCCTACCCCATTGGGAAAGAGACGTGAAGTTATGTATTGTACCTGGTAGTTGACCAGTGTAAGATTTTATACTTTTATCATAGAGTCTATCTATGATATTTGAATTTTGAAAGGTAATCGTTTTTTTTATGGGAACTGACACGGTTGGCTACATCACCTACAACATCTGTGATGTCAGCCCATAACACCGGGTGAACTAGGTGCCGTGTCAGTGCTTCTCTTCGATCGTGCCGGCTACACTGAACTGGACGGAAAACACAAACTATTTACATAGCCGTTTCGACCGACGTTTCATTCAGTGCGGTGGTAGCAACCCGGGCGGGATGAACCCTACCACCGAGTAAGGTAAGAAGGGAAGGGACCTACAGTTTTACGTGGAATCCGAACCACAGTCAGCCTCCAACGGTTTAGCGGTCACCCATTCAAGTACTGACCGCACCCAGCGTTGCTTAACAATCAATAGCGACAGTCGACTGTCTGCACCACTGAGCTATCGAGGCGGACGAGACGAGAGGCACGTCGAGTATTTCGAATGCGATCGTGGTTTGTCCTGTCATGGTAGTTTGAAGAATACTGTTTCAGTTTAGGTCTAGACGTGAAAATTATAGCATGTAATACGTTTATCTCAAACTTGGAATACATCTTACTTCCTGGCATCGTCCAAAAGTGGTTTTATTCATAACAAGAGCAACAAGGAGAAGCAACCAGCAAATGGTGCAGTTACTTGCCAGCGACTGCCGCTTAGGTAGTCCGGACTGATCCGGTCATGTACAGCGACCTCGCAGAGATGAACTCTTGTAGACTATTTAAGGGATGTCTGTTCTAAGCTGTACACTCGCGTACCAAACGCGATTTCGCCTCATACAACCATCGTCACGCAATAGGTGAGTCTTCATCCCTTACGTGTTAAACCCCGACGAAAAAAGAGAGGTGTTATAAGTTTAATGTGTGTGTGAGTGTATGTGTGTATTGGTGTATGGGTGTGTTTGTTTTAAGTACTATCCGAGGACGTGCACCTGAATACACAAGGCACATACGAGGACATTTTCAAACCGAGGACTTTTTGCTGGGTCCTCGGATTGAATGGTCACCATTGTCGTATTCTCCGTGCGATTCTGAACCTTTCTGTCTAAGAAATACGGAAATCGGAAACGGTCCTCGATTTGGTCGCCATAATTTTAGTCAGAGTGTGAAAATTTGTGACCACCAGGGCGGCGCCACCGTCGTATTTTACACACTTCGATTTACACTCAAGTCCACTTTCTTAACCAATCCGAGGACCCATGTGTGAAGTTCACACATGGGTCCTCGGTTTGGACACGTTTTGCTGAGTGTGTATTGTTTTTTTTTTCTAAACAAATTTTCCAAAATTCAAAAGCGGCGGGTGGCCGAGTGGTTTGGGCATCGGCTTCTCATGCGGCAGCGGTCGGCGGCGGAGGTCGGCGGTTCGAATCCGGTCGGCGTGTACCAATGAGTTTCTGACGAAAAAATTTACGTGCATACCTACACCTGCTGCTTCACCGTTCGGAACCAGTGTAAAACTGTAGGTCCCTTCCCTTGCCCCTTACTAGGTGGTAGGCTCAAATTGTAGCCGACTGGGTTGGTACCACCGTACTGGATGTAAGATGGCCGCATAGCAGCCTCGGCTGTGTTCTCCTCTAGTCCAGTAAAGCCAGCAATCTAGGGAAGTCTCCGGTATGGTACCTACCTTCTCGGTGGTGATATTGGCTGGTCGGAGCATGCGCTTTGGCCCCTCCGACTCAGCCACCCATACCGGATTACATAAAAAAAAAACAACATTAGATAATTTACCAAGTTTGGCCCAACCCATCAATATGAAACCACTATTAATATTCTTTATTTCACATTTTCAAAATTTTCTATTAATTTTACAAGTATTAAAAATACAAAGTAATAAAAATACACAAAATTAATAAAAAAATTAAAAACGGTAATACCGCCGGCGGCGGGAGACAAGCCTCCAAGCACGCCGGCGGGTGCAGGCCGTGGCTACGGAGTTCTCCGAGACGACGCGAGGCAAGCTACGAGCGATAGGTGGTGGTACTAGACACGTAGGCCACCACCACCCCCATCTCGGAGAGCTCCGTATCCACCGGACTGCACGGCGACGTCGTCGCGCAGCTCTTTGAAGTCTTAATCTTCGCGCGCGCGTCGCCTCATGGTCGCACGCACCACCGGTAGCGGGGGCACTAGACGGGACGTGAGGTCCCGATGACCCCAAGCTTGCCGATGGTGGACGTCGCCCTCACCGTAGATGTTGTGGCTCGGCCGACGTCAACGCTCCATCTTCTTCGTCGATGAATGGACCGGCGGCGTGGAGCTGGGTGGTGGGGTGTGCGTGTGGTGTCCGAGAAGAAAGGGCGGCTCCTGTATTGGACGACCCGGGCGCGGGGAGGCCGGGCGACGCGGTGGGCGGAGGCAGTGCTGCTGCGGGCGAGCGGTGGCGGCGGCGGCGTCGAAGTCGAGCGCGGCGGCGGCCGACCGTCGCTGCAGAGCCTGCTCTCCATCACGCGCGTCGCGTCCCGGGTGGTCTGCAGCCGCTTCTGTCGCCAGGCATGTGAAGTTGGTGGAGAACGAAGGACGCCGAGCGGCGGCGGTGGTGGTGCCGGCACGGTGCCTCCAACCGTGCGGGTCGCTGCGCCGCTGGAGAAGGGTCCGCGCGTGGCGGAAGCTCGATGGGTTCGTCCCAGGAAAAAAAATTGTAAAAAATTTGTTATGCCTTATAAATAATAATGAATTTTAGAACGAAAACAATGGGGATTAAAACTTATTGAAAAATATTAATCATTCTAATAATCAGATAGCTTATATTATTTTCATTAGCAATATTTGAGAGCTGGACATGATTGTGCGAATATTACACCTGCTGTGGTGATATTAGCCCAACACACAACTATGCCGAAGGAACCCTAGGTGCCATTTCAGAACCTTCCTTTATCTGAGCACGGCTGTATTGAACTAGAAGATGGAAAACACATCGATGGAAAAACACGTACATTTGCAGCTTCAAACATATTTTATTGAATGCAGTGGTACTGTAATAACAACCGAAATGTCGGGCGAAGCGACTGACGACCGACTGACTGTGATGGGAGCACGATTTGTTCTATTCCTCTACCGGCGCGGCGGCGCGGCAGCGGCGTTCTTCCCTTCCCCTTCACCTTCCCCTTCCCCCGGTCCTCGTTTTGTACAGAAGAAATCAGAATAAAATGTCCCCTGTTTGATAGTAGAAAATTCAACACAAGGTCCTCGCATAATACAACGTTTCAGGAATTGGTGTGCTATTAGGTCCTCGAAATGGCATGGCTGGACAGGTCGCGAAGGTCCTCGTTTAGCCTAATACAAAGTCCTCGAATGGACGTCGCCAGACAGGTTTGCGAGTGTATAGTGTCCTCGCTTTGTTTGTCACAATTGAAGTTAGAAAGAGTAGGAGATATCGAAACACTAAGCGCTTGAGCGTTTCCACGAATAAATTTGGCGCACATCTGTCTTGTCGAGGTCATCGTACGACTTCGTATAGTCCAGATACGGAGAGGTCCTCGGTCTGAATGAGTAAAACGGGGGTCCTCGCATGGTACTAAACAAACAAGGGTGTGTCTGTCTGTGGCATCGTAGCTCCCAAACGAATGGTCCGATTTGGATGCGGTTTTTTTATTACAAAGCTGGTTTAATCGGGATGGTTGTCGGCTATCTTTGGAAACAATCAATCAAGTAATTAAGTAATCAAACAAGTGGTCCGATTTGCATGCGGTTTAAAAAAAATTGAAATAAATGTGAAATTACAAATTTAAAAACCCACAGACCCTTAAAAAGTCAAAAATAATTTCCGTTTACATACTTAAAGGAGTCGGGGAACCTGTAAATAAAATATATAGGCTCCTTTATTGTAGAACAATTTTACCTCAAGTCACAGACGATTTGTAGGTTCACTTAGCGCGTCTTGCACCAACACGAGTTTAAAGTTAAGTAGCGAGTTATGGATTTAAACGCGGTTCACACATACAACGGGTGCTAGTTTAACGAGTTAAACTGGTTTATATATTAAATTTGTGTTGGTGCAAGTGGGCCTTAGTCAGTCTTACAGGTACTATCACGGACGCTGCTCTTTGGAACTATAATATATATAGCATCCCTTATTCCATGCCGCCCGTCATATCTCCGCATGACTCGTCGCAGAGAGACTCAGCACACTTTTGTTGTTGACATTAGGCTTCTGAAAAACTCCTAAATCGTTTCTTTATCGCACCGCTAGGGTGTGGAACTGTCTTCCGGCGAGTGTATTTCTCGAATCCTTTAACGTGGGTGTCTTGAAATGTCGTATTAACAGGCTAGACAGCCTAGAAAGAGTCCGTAAATCCGCTGGCATGACGCCTAACTTAGCGTGGTTTCGCGAGGAGAGGTGATTTTGGCTCTGTCGACTGACTGCACCATTGTTAGCTTCCTGAAGGTATAATACTTCCGAGAAAGTTATACCCTGCGAAAAATACCCTGCGAAGTTTCTTGTCGTGTTCTTCTTCGTGGATATAATCGAACCGGATAGAACAAATTGTGACAAGTTCGAGCGCAGTCTAACTGCCATATGAATGATCAATAAACAATACAACAATACAATACCGGAGACTTCCCTTAGGATTTTTTTTTTTTTTTTTTTATGGAATCCGGTATGGGTGGCTGAGTTGGAGGGGCCAAAGCGCATGCTCCGACCAGCCAATATCACCTCCGAGAAGGTAGGTGCCATACCGGAGACTTCCCTGGATTGCTGGCTATACTGGACTAGAGGAGAACACAACCGAGGTTGCTATGCGGCCATCTTACATCCTGTACGGTGGTACCAACCCAGTCGGCTACAAGTTGAGCCTACCACCTAGTAAGGGGCAAGGGAAGGGACCTACAGTTTTACACCGGTTCCGAACGGTGAAGCAGCAGGTGTAGGTATGCACGTAAATTTTTTCGTTAGAAAAAACTCATTGGTACACGCCGTCGGGATTCGAACCGCGGACCTCTCGCATGAGAAGCCGATGCCCAAACCACTCGGCCACCCGCCGCTATACCCGCCGCCGGATTGCTGGCTATACTGGACTAGAGGAGACGACCGACGTTACTATGTGGCCATCTTACATCCAGTACGGTGGTACCAACTCAGTCTGCTATAATTTGAGCCTACGACCTAGTAACGGGCAAGGGAAGGGCATTGCCAAGAACATTTAGAAGAGTTTGGACGTCGGACTGTCCAAAGCTTTTCTTTTTTTTATTGCTACCGAACTGGGTGGCTCTGCCCGAGGTCGCAACCTGAGGCGCAGCCAATTTCACCGCTGAGGAGGTGCCAGTCCGGCTTGAAGGTGGACTAATGTTGCTGGGGAAAGGCTATTAACCTGCGATTTGAAGATCCGTGGATTATATGAGAAACAGCGTCGCCGAGCTCCGCGGGTAGCGGAGGGGACAGCGGCGCGCGCTCTGATTGGGTGGTATCGGGTGGTATCGCGCTCTGATTGGTTGGTAACGAATGTTATTTGTACGTTTTTAGAAATATCGTGTTACGCTGGCGCGGGGAAGGTCCGACGTCCATACATCTAACGTTCTTGGCCTTACTTACACCGGTTCCTAAAGGTGAAGCAGCAGGTGTAGGTATGCAGGTAAATTTTTCCATCAGAAAAAAAAACTCATTGGTACACGCCGACCAGATTCGAACCTCGGACCTCTCGGAAGAGAAGCCGGCGGCGCCCAAACCACTCGGCCACCCGCCGCTCATAATTTGACTAAGCTATAGGGCTTCTTGCATTATAAACTGAAAAAGATACATACTTAAATAAGCATAGTAGTCGGTGTTGTGCCGCAAGTACTCTTTTAAATTACAACACAACAACGACCACCACGTTTAGCAAAGCATTAAGACAAGATAACTATAATGGAGCAAGTATGGCACGAAGACCCACCTGCTGCATGCATGACTCGGTGAAAGGACCGTGTCAAGGCGAGAGGTGGCTAGCATGTCGCCTTTTAGCGACGCATCTCGTCCCTATCCCTTAGTCGCCTTTCATGACGTGCACGGGGAGAGATTGGACACCGGGTGGCTAAGCTCAAGTGGTAGTGGGCCGGGCAGGTTAGCCGAAGAGACGATGACCGTTGGAGTAACCGTGTCCTACACTGGCTGCCGTGGAGAGGAAAACGGAGTGTGGGAAGACCACCCGCCAGGTGGGACGACGACATCAAGTACGTTGGCGGAAAGCAGTGGTTCCGTATCGCTGAAGGCCGGGAGGACTAGAGGAAAATTGGAGAGGCGTATGTCTAGCAGTGGACACTCACACGCTGACTGACTGACTGACGGGGAGAGATGCAGTGGACTGAAAATGAAAAAGAGTTATGTAGATACTAAAAGCAATCATAAAATTATGTTCCCATTCCGCCTAATTATGCTTCTCCTATCTCTATAAACTGAAATATTTACATTTTCAAAGAACGTTATGCACGAGATGCATATTGAGATATCATAAATCTTCAGCAATTTGAAATTCTCGGCGTGCATTATTCATAGTACGCTGCGGTGCTATTCCAAGCTTGGCACATGAAAGAATAAAATATACTTATTTTATTTTTATAAATATTAATTTTTTTTATTTTAATGTTATTATACACTTGTTTAATACACTTTTTAGGGTTCCGTATCCGCCGTACGGGACCCTATTACAAAGCCTACGCTGTCTGTCCGTCTGTCCGTCTGTCCGAAGGCTGTATCTCTTGAACCGTAATAGGTAGCCCGTTGAAATTTTCACAGTATATGTGTTATTATATATTCACAGAATATTTGTATAAATTAGTTGGTTAACTAAAGTATTAACTAACTAATTTATACAAATACACACATACACATACGAACACACACACTCCAACAACCGCTCACAACACGCTTCCCATTGTAATTAAAATTTAGTTTTTTTTTTAGCATAAGAAGATAAAATATAATTTTGTAAATAGAGAAACTTTGTTATTTTATTGGTTTTTAATTTGTTTATTGTAAGCTGTTGTTTAATGTACATTGTAGCTGTTAAGTTTCAGAAATAAATAAGTAAATAAAGTGCAGCCATCGTTCGTCCAATACTTTATAGTTATAGTTTGAACTTTAGAAAATTGGTTTGTAATTGTTTATTGTATAATTTCATCCATAGGTAGGTAACCTACGCTTGGATATGTCGAAAATTCCGCCAGTTCTAAATTCAATGCGAAGAAGAACTGACGAACAAACTTCGCAAGTCACAATGTTTTTTTAGTACCTTATACCTAAGTATTAGGTATATTAAAGTAATTTCCAATAATTAACCCATACTACCGCTCACAAGAACATTAATATTTACAGCATAAACATGAATACTCAAGAGTCTGACCACACTGCCTATTTAAATTACCTATATCTGGTGTATAGTGCCATCGTCAATTTTGATACTTCATGTATCAAGTCAAATAAAAAGCAATTAATTTACGTTTATTACAAAGAAATGTAATAAGTCATATTAAAAATCTAATGATAATGAACTTGGAATGGCACTCACTAGTGGCGTGGAGCTAAACCGGTTTTATGATGGCTTTCTTATAGCATAGCGTACTACTTACTGCTCGGGGCAATAACCCTGAAAAAGCGCCTGCAACATGGGAATTACAGTCAATTGTAATGTAATGATAAAATAGATAGACCGTAGAAAGGTTTATTTTTAGAGTTTCGTATCCATACGGAACTACTAAGCCTACATCCTCTGTCTCTCTGTCTGTGTGTCCGTCCGTCCGGCCGTCATTGTGGCGGACATAAAAACAAATAAGAAAAAATAGAAAGTTTGAAAAATTTATAGGGGTCCCCATACACGAAACTTGTTGAAATAAAAAAATGAAACGTGTTTTTTTTAATAATATAATAACACATATTCTGTGGAACATTTCAACGGGCTACCTATTACGGTTCAAGAGATACAGCCCTCGGACAGACAGACAGACAGACGGACGGACGGACGGACGGACGGGCGGGCGGGCGGGCGGGCGGGCGGGCGGGCGGACGGACGGACGGACGGACGGACGGACGGACGGACGGACGGACGGACGGACGGACGGACGGACGGACGGACGGACAGACAGACAGACAGACAGACAGACAGACAGACGGCGTAGGCTTAGTAATAGGGTCCCGTACCGGATACGGAACCCTAAAAATCACATTCTCTACAGAAATGATATAATCTATGTTTATTCCGTAACTAGCTTCTGCCCGCGGCTCCGCTCGCGTAAAATTCGCATTTCAAAAGAAGAACGTATAGCTTTTTTTTTTATGGAACCTGAGACGGTTGGCTACATCACCTACAACATCCGTGATGTCAGCCCATAACACAGGGTGAACTAGGTGCCATGTTAGTGCTTCCCTTCATTTCATGTCGGCTACACTAAACTGGACGGAAAAAAAAACGAACGATTTACATAGCCGTTTCGACCGACGTTTCGTTCAGTGCGGTGGTATCAACCCGGCCGGGATAAACCCTACCACCTAGTAAGGTAAGAAGGGAAGGGACCTACAGTTTAACGTGGAATCCGAACCACGGTCAGCCTCCAACGGTCGAGCGGTCACCCATCCAATCACTGACCGCGCTCAGCGTTGCTTAATAATAGTTGACTAACCAACCGCGCCACTGAGCTACCGAGGCTGACGAATTTTCTTATCCCTTAGTCGACTTTTACGACATGCGACGGGGAGAGATGCAGTGGGGCTATTCTTTTTAAGTACCGACCCCACACGGTACAAAATGAAAGCTAAATGTTCTGGTAATTAGTTTCATCGAATTCGAACGATCGGCTTAAGAGATATGGAGGAACATACATAAAGACAGAAAATATTTCTAAAAATCCTCAATTTTGTTTTAATATCATATCATACATAGAGTCTACAACTCCATGACCATCCCTTACAGATTTATTAATAGTATTGATTGATATGCTCGAATTTTTAAAAAGTTCTCTGCATTAATTAAAATTTAAACCAGCAAGTCAATTATAACATGACGTGGAAAAACTATTCGAATTTTCAATCAAATGTACGATTAATTTGACTTACAGAATTTAATTGAGAAATAACAGTACCCTGAATTCCCAATTCAGTGGTACCAACCGAGCAAGTATTATCAGTGGGTCAATTCACTAGTTAGGTACTGTGCTATGCTATAACTACTTTTTAAGGTTCCGTAGTTAGCGATGCTGGTCCAAGCTGACTCAATGAGCTTTATAAAATCGGTGAAGTGTCTGTCTATCAGTCCGTCGGAAACTGTAGCTGCTAAACGGCTTGAATGATCTTCACGAAATTTTTAATGTGCTATTTAAATTACTCGTCGAATGTTGTTAAGCACTCCTGGGCCCTGTCAGTACTTGGATGGGTGACCGCTCGACCGTTGGAGGCTGACCGTGGTTCGAATTCCACGCAAAACTGTAGGTCCCTTCCATTATTTTACCTCACTAGGTGGTAGGGTTTATCCCGCCCGGGTTGGTACCACCGCACTGAATGAAACGTCCGTCGAAAGGGCTATGTAAATAGTTCGTGTTTTCCGTCGAGTTCAGTATCGCCGACATGAAATTAAGGGAAGCACTGACATGGCACTTAGTTCACGCGGTGTTATGGGCTGACAACACGGATGTCGTTGGTGATGTAGCCAACAGTCTCAGATTCCATAAAAAAAACTGTGGCGTCGCGCCATCTATTATTTAGTAGCGTGACTAATCGATTCTTATATTTCTTGTACGGGGATCCCCCTTATTTTTTTTTTTTTTTACTTATTTTAATAATTGTTGGCATATTCGCCATAATAACACATATTCTGTGAAAATTTCAACCAATTACGGTTTAACAGAATACAGCACTCGGACGAATGGACAGACAGACAGACACACAGACGATGTATTAATAGGTTTCCGTACGGACACGAAACCTTTGCTTCATTGGCCTCAATACATTGTACGGGATTTCCAATTGAATACAAAACAATGGCTCCTATTTGGTTTTAATCCAATTAGAATGAGGTGCGGAGGGCCGGCTGGCGACGAATGACGAACTTCCAAATAGTATGTATCGACACCATACAACCAAAACCCAATAACTTAGGAAAACATAGTTTCGAGATATTTCAATTTGAAAGTTTAGACATCCAAAAGACCATGAATTAAACAATATAATCTGTTTAAACTATTTTATTATGTTTAACCCATTCATATTCTACATGCCCACTGGAAAAATTCAAGAAAATTGTAAAACAGAAGCAAGAAAAAAAATAAAAATGTTACCGGGATAGGCGAAAAATCACACTTATTGGGTTTTCGCTGAACTACTTTTAGTTTCAAATACGTTAAGTTGTATGGTAACTTTAAAAAAAAATAAGATTACTCATATTTTGCCTTAATTTGAATGCAATAAAACAGTTACTTTACATATATTTCTACTACGGTCGAAACTCGATAACTATAATTTATAACGAAATGCTGAACGAAAGAAATACAAGGTTCAGATTTATTGGTATTCATACATTTTATCCTAATTTACTAGTCAGAGTCATCATCACTCGCTTCGCCTACCGCAGGTTCAGGTGCACGATCAATAGCATCTTTAGATGTTGGCAGGTTCTCGTACCATCCATGAAATTCACAAGGTTTTTTTTTCATTATACTAATGGTGAGTTCTTTATGTATAGTTTTTAACCCCCGACGAAAAAGAGGGGTGTTATAAGTTTAACGTGTGCGTGTGTGTGTATGGGTGTATCTGTGTAAGGGTGTGTCTGTCTGTGGCATCGTAGCTCCCAAACGAATGGACCGATTTGGATACGGTTGTTTTTATTAGAAAGCTGGTTTAATCGGGATGGTTGTATGTAATCAAATAATCAAGTAATTAAGTAATCAAAAAATTTATTATCTTAAAAGTGAACCGATTTGGAAGCGGTTTTTTTTAAAAGCTTGAAATAAAAGTAAAATTACAAAGATAAAAACCCCGACCCTTAAAAAATAATTTCCGTTTACTTACTTAAAGTAGTCGGGGGACCGCTTAGTAAATAAAATATAAAAACTCAGAGCTGCGCGGGAATTTACTTAGCGGTATCCCGACTCCTTTAACGGAAATTATTTTTGACTATTTAAGGGTCAGGCTTTTTAAGAAAATTTAATTCTGGAAATACTAATTGTTTATTGGAGCTCTTCCTTGATGTGCTGGGGCTTCCCGTTGGAACTTTCCTTGTTGTTCTGATTGCCTTTGACGTTTTTGGTTTATTTTTTTAACGTTATCCTCTTATATTCATCGTTAAGGTTGTATTTGATAGATTTGATCTATTGAATTTTTTATGAATTAGATATTTTTTATTTTCATCTACATGACACGTTCACCTTCAGTATCAATATTTTTGTTGTTTATAATATTGCTTGCCATATTTTTCAGATCACAAAAGTTGCAATACTTGAACTCTTTGACGTTGTATACATGTGTACTTTAGCATGCATACTTTATCATTTTTTTTTCTTCCATAGATGCATTTGTTCCGGGCTAATCGGAAAATACTCAGCCAGTCCTGCATTGTGTGTACCTACTGGGACAAATTTTTTGTCCTCTCGATGCATGCGTGCATGGAATCCACTTCCATATAACTGTGCCTGGCCTGATTCTAGAAATTTTTGTTCGTTTATTTCAAGATGCCTTATTTTTTGAACTGCGTAAATCAACATAGCTGCTAAGTATTGGTTCCTTTTCTGTCCGCCAGCTGTATCGAAAAACAGTATTATATGTTTCACATATTTTCCTATGCAGTTTTCTTAGTAAAACAGGATACAACTGCCGATTTACGAGCTTCCTTTCTTCCCTTTTATCTCTGTCCAAGAGAAACAAAATACATTGTTTGGGAGGCATGCTTCATACACTGTAAGATTATAAGCATTTAATTTCCGACTGTAATACAGTGGACTAGCTTCGCTGCATGGAATCTTCAGGACAGATTGCAGATCAAATGTGACGGATAGAAAGGATTGTTCTTTGTTGCATTTTTCTTTATCCGTTTTCTTTTCTGCAAGGCATTCTTTAATTTATTTCATTTTATTGTTAGAAAAATTCAACGAACAACCGTCATAAGTACAGCGAAAATCGTATGACTGTAATTTTTGCTATAGATAAATTAAAAACAAGAGCCTAAAAATATAGCAAAAATCGTATTATCAATCTTATTTGGTTTTAGCAGAATAACATTTTGATTTACAGACAGCTGATATTAACAACAAAAATCCAATCTTTGTATTTATTCCAGACCATTTTATTTGAAAAAATATGCTGAAAATTTGAAATAAATATGGAATATGATTACGAATAATGAAATTTAAAAAAGTCCTTTTAAATTTAGTTTTTTTTTATTTATTTGATTTTCGTGATAGCTAAATGAATTAAGTGGGTTTCCAAGACTACAGCAAAAATTCTATAATACTATTTATTTGATTTTATTGGTAGAAAAATTCAACTAACAGCCGTCATAAGTATAGCCAAAATCCTATGACTGTACTTATTTGATTTTTGTTGTAGATAAATAAAAAAAGAGAGCCTAAAAATATAGCAAAAATCGCATTATCAATCTTATTTGGTTTTAGCAGGATAACATTTTCATTTACAGACAGCTGATATTAACAACAAAAATCCAAGATCTCTTATTTATTGGGTTTTCGCTATACAGCCTGTGTAAACCATACATTAAGTTAAGGTTATTGGTTTTTGATTGAATAATACGTGTCATTTTGTGGGTTTATTGGATTATGGTAACCCATATCTCTGTCAATACTCGTGTTAGAAGAAATTGGGTTTTATCTGTCGAAAGTACGTTTCAAAATAAACATTTCTGTATATTTAACTCAGTTTCGCTAAAAAGCCAAGTTATTGGGTTTTGGTTGTATGGTGTCGGTATGTTTCAGACACAAATTCCCGTTACACAGCAAAAACAGTTTACTACTCTTTTATTTTGGCTAAACTCTTATATTGGTACATTTGGTAAATTCATTTATATTGTGTAGTTGACTAAGAATAACCGTTTAATTTATTGAAAACATTATGGCAAAGCTGTTATTAAATCTAAACCCCGCCCGGGTTGTTACCACCGCACTGAATGAAACGTCGGTCGAAACGGCTATGTGTTTTTCTTCCAGTTCAGTGTAGTTGACATTAAATGAAAGGAAGCACTGACATTGCAACTAGTTCACCCGGTGTTATGGGCTGACATCACGGAAGTTGTAGGTGATGAAGACAACCGTGTCAGTTTCTATAAAAAAAAATATATAAAGCTACAAGAATTAATTTTCGGTCATGCAATGTCGCCTATTTCATACAATTTTATTATACTCGTATTTTGCACCCAGATATTCATGTATAATCATTAAAAATTGTCAAAATATTAAGTAACATTCAACCGTAGATGTAAGTTCATCCAAATATACATTTGACATGAATGCGCTGACACCCACAACAATCTGTTCCATATCGTCGTGTGTGTGATTCGAACTATCCTCTGGCAATACGCGAACGGTCGCCAGGTCTGCGGATGTGTAACGCGGCTGGTCGGCGGCAGAGGTGGTCGGCATGTGCTGCGCCAGTTACGCTTAAACTATTATTAATTTAATTTATTACCCACCTCAAATACGAGCCTCTGTTTGTCTATGCAAAGAGGGTTGAACACGCGAGACTGGAGAAAGAACAGACGCGGCATATTCGATTCTACAAGTTCCTAGCGACGATTAAAGTCGTCCATTTTTTTTTATGTAATCCGGTATGGGTGGCTCCACAGAAATCCTAAGTAATACTTCTCTGATCTGTGGGTGGCTCAGTTAGAGGGACCAAAGCGCATGCTCCGACAAAGCAATATCTCCTCCGAGAAAGTAGGTGCCATACCGGAGACTTCTCTGGATTGCTGGCTATACCGGACTAGAGGAGAACACAACCGAGACTGCTATGCGGCCATCTTACATCCAGTACGGTGGTACCAACCCAGTCGGCTACAATTTGAGCCTACCACCTAGTAAGGGGCAAGGGAAGGTACCTACAGTTTCACACCGGTTCCGAACGGTGAAGCAGCAGGTGTAGGTATGCACGTAAATTTTTTCGTCAGAAAAAACTCATTGGTACACGCCGACGGGATTCGAACCGCGGATCTCTCGCATGAGAAGCCCATGTCCAAACCACTCGCCCACCCGCCGCTTAAACTGGTTAAAATAGCGTGTATTTATTATAGAGCCCACCGTATAAGTATATACAACGTGTCCCAAAACTCAACGTCAAGCGGGAAGCAGGAAGTAGGCCAGTTTATGACTACCTAGGGAAAAATAAGAAATTGTTATGGCTTGACGTTGAGTTTTGGGACACGGTGTATAGATAATGTATTTTACATAGGTATACGATGAATGTCAATCACTGCTGGACATATGCATTTCCAATTATTTTCCACCAGTCCTCCTGAACTTCAGCGGTACGGAACTACCGCTTTCCGCCGACGTACTTGATGTCGTCGTTGCATCTGAGCGATGGTCTTCCCACACTCCGTCATAGTTCAAACAGTCTCATTTTACTATGACTCCGTTTTCCTGTCCACGGCCGCCAGTGTAGGACACGGCTACTCCAACGGTCGCCGTCTTTTCGGCTGATGATGTATCCTTCAACATTCTCACGCTAAATGGAGAAGAAAAAGTTATTTCGCCAAAGCTTTAATTATGATGGGAGAGGCTCAAGACCCCTCCTGATAGGGGCTTTGTGGGGCCGGTATTTAAAAAGAATAGCCCCACTGCATCTCTCCCCGTGCATGGCGTAAAAGGCGACTAAGGGATAAGGAGAAGGTGCCGTGCTAAAGGGCGACAGTCTTGCTACCTCTCACCCCGACACGTTCTTCCGCCGAGTCATGCAGCAGGTGAGTATTCGTGCCTTACTTGCTGCTTGATAGTTATCTTGTCCTAATACATCGCCAAACGTGGTGGTCGGTGTTGTGCTGTAATTTACAAGGGTGCTTGCAGCACAACACCGATTACTCTGCTTACCCCGATTGTGAGGATACAGCGTGTGGTATGTATGGTTTTGGTGTCGGTAACCACTCGCCGCTTCTGAAAGACTGTTCGCTCTATTCACTAACCCGCTTATAAAACAGGATTACGTACACCGCCAGCGGAAGGATTAGCAGATATCATCGGCATTGTATGAAGGCACCTACGTAATAGAATGACAGTATGCAGGGCCGGATTTAAGTTACCGCTCGTTGGGGTTTGTTCAAGGAAGTGACGCAATAATATGGGGTGTGACAGCGATTTAAAATATTTCTAATGATTTCTGAATTTTAGGTCAGTGATTTTAATTGCAATTGATACGTATATAGGTACGTATATAATAATAACAGGAAAATCTCAAACCGAATAAAATATATATATATTTTTTATAAAGAATTGACACGGTAGAACTACATCACCTATAACATACGTGATGTCAGCTAATAACATATTGGTGAACTAGGTGCCATGTCAGTGTTTCCCTTCGGTTGTGCCGGCTACACGGACGGAAAACACGAAAGGAGCACTTCACGAAAGGAGCCGCCTAGTCTTTCGGGTGTCGTACCGCGTTTGAAAGTAGTTAAATAAAATAAATTACGTCTATACTGCAGTAATATACCTATGTACGGTGCTTCGTTATTCATGTCAATAACTTCGGGAGGGTTACATACGCGCTCAAACAAACACTTTACGTAAGAAAAAAACATATGTTTATAGGAGCATTTTTTCTCCTAACAAGAAAATTAAATCAAATAAGTAGCTGTAAAAACCAATCATAGTGACCTTGTGACTTACTTACAACAAACAGCTGTTCTGCGTTTGAACATAGTACGGTCATTGACCCCGTACAATGCAAGTTACCTACTGTTACACACAGGAAGTTAGTTAGTAGCAAACATGTTTGGTTAAATTTCACGAAAAGTAATGCTAAAAACATTTTTTTTGCGTAACGTTTTATTTGAGTGTGTATGTAACCCTCCCGAAACATTTGACATGAATAACGAAGCACCTTATATACGCTTGTAAAGACACAAACACATATACTACTGCAAAAGAGTCGTTACGGTCGAAGGACTTTTTTCGGCCTAGCTCGCATTCGCGGAGTGTAACGTGCGTAAGGACCTTCGTTCCAAAAACAAAAAATAAAAAATTAAGGATTCCCCATACAAGAAACATTTTTTTTTTACCTATGGATGGAATTATACAATAAACAAAACGTTTACTGAAGCCGAATAATCTACTCTTGGATACGTCACAAAAGGCGCTAAGTATCAATAATGACGGCATTAAATACTGACAGTAAAACTGAAGAAAACATTGTTCGTATAGCCTGGGTTTAAGGCAGTAAAACACATTGTAATAAACTGTCTAACCGAATAGACACCAATACCATCTTTTCTAGAAGCCAACCGTTCAAAATGGCCGCCCATTTCAAACATCGAACACAAACGCGGAACAAAGCACGCTCATTTTCAATGTCTTATCTTTGTTTGACCAACCGTTTCGCTATGGAACATAATGTGTCTCCCCACCCCTTTCTGCCTTCAAACCCGTGCTTCCCTGGTACATACAGTCGTGTAATGTTGGATATTTGGGTGTGGAACCCTGTCATATAAACACTGATTAGCCACGCATTGTGCATACACAAGAGCGTGGAATATCAATGAGTGCGGCATAGTCCTAGTAATGTATCTTTATAAGTTTAATCTTACCGCCGCCTGCGTGATGTTCAGTCACAAGGAACCGTCAAAGCAATTACAGGCGACAAGATGGTAATTCTTCAGGGCGTATCATATATTATGTCGTGTATGTCGTAAAAGGCGACTAAGGGATATGGCTCCCTTCTTCCTGAGGTGGTAGGGTTTAACCCGCCCGGATTGGTACCACCGCACTGAATGAAAAGTCTGTCGAAAAGGCTATGTCAATAGTTCGTGTTTTCCGTCCAGTTCAGTGTAGCCGGCACGAACGAATGGAAGCACTGAAATGGCACCTCGTTCACTAAGGTGTTATGAACCGACATCACTGATGTTGTATGTGACATAGACAACTGTGTCAGTTTCAATAAAAAAATGTCGTCTGGATTCGATCCTCGGGCCTTGACATCAAGATGGCGAACCAAGACGTGCTAACCACCCGCCGCCCAAAGTCTTACAAAGGCCCAACAAGGAGTAGCGTTCAATCTTTTTAATCCCCCATCCTAAGATCACGTAGCGGCTATTAAACTAATGGTTCTGGCTTAGCCAAACCCGATCGATCAGCTCCTATCGGATTACCCTGAGATTGCTTCTCGTGGGGGTCTCAAAAAGAAGAGTCTTCCCACTCACGGAGTATTTAGCTAACAGCCCCAGAAGCTCGATTAGCGTAGTCAGAAATATAGGGTGACGCTTTGCTCACTCGAATTCAGGCAGCTACCTATTCATTTATTTTATTACATACATACGGCATATCATCACACACGCTAAATCCCGACAGTAGGGTAAGCAGAGTAATCGGTGTTGTGCTGCAAGAACTCTGGTAAATTACAGCACAACACCGAACACCACGTTTCACAAATTATTCGAAGAAGATTCAATCGATCAAGCAGAGAGTAAAGCACGAAGACCCACCTGCTGCATGGCTCGGTGGAAGTACCGTGCCAAGGTGAGAGGTGGAGGTAGCCTGTCGCCCTTTAGCACGGCATCTTGTCATTATCCCTAAGTCGCCTTTTACGACATGCATGGGGAGAGATGCAGTGGGGCTATTCTTTTTAAGTACCTGCCCTCACACATGAATTTATTTAGGTAGGTAGAGAGTTACTCGCGCACCGAGTCCGCCCCACAAAAAACATTGAAGAAAAACACGTTTCTTGTATGGGAACTCCCCTTAGTTATTTACGTTTTCTATTTTTTATTATTTGTTGTTAAATCCGCCATAATCCTTCCTTATCCTTACCTACGTGGGGCACACTAAAAGTTTCCGGAATTAATAGGAATAAAATACTATTAAAGGTCAAAAATGAATTTATTGTTTCTCAAAATATTCTCCCTTTGCGTAAATGCACTTTTTCATACGATTAAACCAATTTTGAAAACTTTTGTGCCACTCCTCCGTGGTGACCTCAGAAACGTGTTTTTCATATTCTTCGACAGCCTCTTCTGGTGATGAAAATCGTTGACCGCGTAATTGGTTCTTAATTTTTGGGAACAGAAAAAAGTCACAAGGTGCCGTCACCTGTTACTATGTCCCACACCAAATTTGAAGCGCCTTTGTTGAATCTGGTAAGCATGGCATTGCACCAAGTGACGCGGTGCGTTTTTTGAGCCTCGGTCAAATTGTGTGGTATCCACCGCGAGCTCAGCTTTCTCACACCCATATGTTTGTGTAGGATTGATTGTATTTGACTCATGCCTATGTCTAAGGATGCCCGAATCTCATGGTAGGTCACATGCCTGTCTGTTTCGATCATACGGCGCACAGCATCGATGTTTTTGTTGTTCACAGCGGTGAAAGGGCGACCATCGCGAGATTCGTCACTGAGATTGACACGACCGCGCTTGAATTCTGCAAACCAGCAATAAATAGTCGTCTTGCATGGTGCTTCATCGCCAAAAGCCGATTGAAGCCGAGCGAGGCTCTGATGAGCTGTCAAATTACACTTAAAATCGCAGAAAATCATACTACGAAAATTTTCCCGGGTTAAATCCATGTTAATGTAGACACGCAATTTTTAAAATGGCGCCACAATGTAAAAACAATTGACAGTCAGATGAAACAAACTGCATTCTACAGCCAAAGAGTTCCATTTTCAAATGTTGTAATTACTTTTTAAATATTGTTTATGTAAGTGGCCAATTCCGGAAACTTTTAGTGTGCCCTATGTATAATAAAATCCAACGTCTGCTTTCTGTCTGTCTGTCTGTCCGCTTATAACTCGAGAACCACTGAACCGATTTTAATAAAAACAAAATCCAAGGATAGCTTGATTCTTCCCATCAACTATAGGCTACTTACTATCACGCTAAATGGCTTATGAGGTTAGCAGTGAAGTGAAATATGAGAGCGGGCGGAGCCGCGGGCACAGCTTGTAACACATATTCTGTGAAAATTTCAGAAACCTATTACGGTTCAAGAGATACAGCCCTCGGACGGACGGACGGACGGACGGACAGACGGCGTAGGCTTAGTAATAGGCTTCCGTACGGGATACGGAAACCTAAAAACTCAAAATGTTGACTGGGGATGGAGCGGAGGGTACAGAGGATTCTCGCCGCATTCCCACGTTGTATCGTAATTCTGACCCTCTGAGGTATCTCTCCGAACGAGGGTCGCCTGGAATTATTTGGAATTTCGAGCCTAAATCGTGCAGTAGGTATTTTACTTCCTTATTCCAAGGGTGAAAAATAAAAATAAAAGCGAAAAATTCGTATGCATTTTTTTTTATTGGATATTTTTGTTGGTTCCTTGGCTAATTCATGCTCTAAATAATTGGTTGCAGTCTAAAATATCAATTTTCCTAATATCTCTTTGCAATTAATTAGGGAACAAACATTGATTGATTTTAACCTTTAGCTGCTGACGTGGCTTGGGCGGTGCGTGAGTACTGACGTGTAGTCTCTCAGACGTGGTTGAATTTACAAGTGAATCTCAAACATTTATGCATATATATTGAAATCTATTTGTCAGCCTCGATAGCTCAGTGGTGCAGACAGTCGACTGTCGCTATTGATTGTTAAGCAACGCTGGGCGCGGTCCGTACTTAGTTGGAGGCTGACCGTGGTTCGGATTCCACGTTAAACTTTAGGTCCCTTCCCTTCTTACCTTACTTGGTGGTTTCTACAGCCCGGGTTGGTACCAACGCACTGAATGAAACGTCTGTCGAAACGGCTAAGTAAATAGTTTGTGTTTTCCGTCCAGTTCAGTGTAGCCGGCACGACCGTAGGGAAGCACTGACATGGCACCTGGTTCACCCGGTGTTATGGGCCGATATCACGGGTGTTGTAGGTGATGAAGCCAATCGTGTCAGTTTCCATAAAAAAAAATTACACCTAATAAAGGATACTAATTAAAGTACAGGATACTAATTAAAGTAATACACATGGGAGTACATTTGATACTAATGTACATGTTTACATTATCACTGAATAAATCAACAGAAAAACAGAAAGATCGTCATGCCTGTGTAATATCATGAAATGAAGGAAAGCACTGACATGGCACCTAGTTCACCCTGTGTTATGGGCTGACATCACGGATGTTGTAGGTGATGTAGCCAACCGTGTCAGTTTCAATAAACAATAATCAAAAACAATATGGTGTTACCGACGAATTTGTAAATAAATACATTTTTAGGAATAAAAGCTCTGAATATCTAGACTAATATTTAAAAAAAAGGGAAAGTTTGTAAGTTTGGATGTAGGAGGTAATCTCCGAAAACACTCATACGATTTTTTTATTTCTTTGACTAACATTTTAGAATGGACCTTCAGGATGGACATAGGCTATGCGAGCGAAGAAAAGCTAGTTATAAAATGAAGTTGTCATTTCTGTGATATTTAGACTTTAAATTTCTTAAACTACGATAAAATACATGCAGAGAAAGTACACGGTGATTAAATAACGCACAACAATTCTGTGACCCTCTAAAAATTTTCCTTTGCACTATTCAGTGGTAAAGTCAGCTCTGACGGGGTGTTTCGCAGCGAAGGCGCGCGCATTGCTGCAAAGAACGGGGTAAAAACAAGTGTGTTCTATCGTCTATTTCATGGCGAGTGTTCGGAGGAGCTGTTTAACGCGATTCCGCCGCGCCGTCCCCATTCCACCTACGCACTACGCGTACTGAGCACCGCGTGCATTTAGGGACCTCTATACAATCGATCTACCACGGTTCTGTTCGTCTTATATTCACAGAACCGGAAAAATCTGGGAAGCACTTCCTGCCCATCTATTTTCTCGCAAGTACAGCTTGAGGTTTTTCAAAAGGGCGTGAAAAGGCTCCTGTCAGGCCGGCATGGCATTCGCAATCCCCGTGCATCACAGAATGTCCATGGGTATTGTTAGACACCTACTTGTAGGTGAAAAGACGCCACATGTCGCGATACCCATAAAAAATAACAAGAAGGTACTGAGAGTAACAAAGTTATACAAAGAAAACAAAATTTCGTGCATTAGTTTCACGGTGTCTCGCAGACAACCACGTCAGCAGTTAAAGGTTAAAACATGATACATTTTAATATAAGTTTAACTTGCTAAAAGCTGACTCGAGAATCCGAATATTATATGAAGTAACGAATATCTACTCACACACACATAACTCGCGATTAGCCAAGCGTTCAACGTGTCGGGGGGTACTTGTAAATATAAACCGCGCCGTAAACGGGCAGAAGTGACGGAAAAACTGCGTTACCCCAAAGTAAGTGGCCAATTTTCGACAGCTGCACCTTACGCGGCTTTTCCGCGGGCCGTTTTCCCCGTGACGTCATATTCCTGCGTCCCTCTCTCACCCGATTCCGACACGTCAATAAGTCCCTAGCGCGAGCTCGGAAAACCCCGGCCCGCGTCGGGGAAAATCGGGAAAGGTCGGCAAAGTTCGGCCGTTTCCGTCGCTCACGCCTTTACGGGTAGTCGTCCGAAGGTGACGGGCGGAGAAAGCCGGCGTTCGTCCCCGCTTCTTGCGCTGTATTGCGTTTTTCAATTTTTCAGTGCAAAAACATTGCGTTTTGGCGACAAATATTGTCGGACGTGGTGACTGTGAAATAAAAACTACACAATACATTAAAAATCTATGCGAAACGCTTGATGCTCTTTCAGAAAAACTGTTAAAAATTTGTGGAGAATGTGATCAAACGCAATTTAATTCGGTGGTGTCGTGAGGTTGTTGAATTCTGTGAATTTTGGATGGATTAACGAAATTCAGTGACGAATGTGAATGACCAGGTACTTTTCAGTACGCAGTGGTTATTTTGATGTGTGCCAACTGAGAAGCAGTCATTCTAGGATTTACATGTTGCTGGTAGAATAATGTAAGTATTTATATGATAAGATCTGTGGTAGAGATTATCACTTGTTTCTTAGATAAGTATGTATATATTAAATCTAGGTATTCGTAATTTAAGTAAATAGCCCGCGCAGCATAATAATATGTATGAATCCCTGATGGAGTAATTCAAATGTGATTTATTATTTTTTTATCCTTCCTTCCTTACCTTTAATAAAATCCAACGTCTGCTTTCTGTCTGTCTGTATGTATGTCTGTCTGTCCGCTTATAACTCGAGAACCACTGAACCGATTTTAATAAAAAAAAATTATACGGATAGCTTGATTCTTCCCATCAACTATAGGCTACTTACTATCACGCTAAATGGCTTATGAGGTTAGCAGTGAAGTGACATATGAGAGCGGGCGGAGCCGCGGGCACAGCTATAGTCAAATATAAAATCTAGATAGATAGAAAATGGTGTAATGCTCCAGAAATATTTTACATAAATACAGACAATATAACATTTACCTAAGGTGCAAAGGCGGACTTATCCCTTACAGTTATTTATTCCAGTCATTCTCTGGATGTTTGAGAGTCGATTAGCATAGAAAAAACCGGCCAAGTGCGAGTCGGACTCGCGCACCGAGGTTTCCTCACCACAACAAAAAAAAAGAACGTTGAAAAAACACGTTTCTTGTATAGGGACCTCCCTTGATATTTAACGTTTTAATTTTTTTATTATTTCTTGTTATATCCGCCAAAATAATAAATTTCACATTCCGCGCGCCGAAATAAAGGTACGGTATCGAGCTTACCTACTTACTTTCTTCTTTTTAAACACGAATTTGACGCGAGCGAAGCCGCAGGGTAGTAGAATTTGACGCGAGCAAAGCCGCAGGGTAGTAGAATTTGACGCGAGCGAAGCCGCAATAGGTAGTAATATAATATAATGGTTTGATTCTTTAGGAACACGTAAGTATATATTTTTTTTGTTTTTGCCGAAACCCACTCTTTCGTACAAAATAAATGCTTCTTAGTTTATTCCTAGTATCTATGTTCTATACATTTTATGTATGTTTATGCTGTTTGTATTTTATTATCTTACATGTAGGTATATTCATCATAAAAATAAAACACATATTCCTCCTCCTTTCGCTTGCACTAACCATACTTCTTTCTCTGTATTTTATTCCTCATCACCCAAAGGTTGACTGGAAGAAATCACTTGCAGTGATAAGTCCGCCTTTGCGCGCTCCTGTATTTTTTGATCCTACTCGTGTACTGTTCTTCTTTCCACTGTGTGCAATAAAGAGATTCTATTCTATTTTATTCTATTCCTTCATATTAAAAATAAATTATTGTAGATTCTTGCGAAACCGAAAGCAAGATTCGACGCGGGGGCGGGCGTACCGATCACACCTAGATGTGTGCGGACACTATAGATTGTTCTGGAATAGGAGCACCCGCTCACGGGGTTAGCTGGAGGTACATGCGATTTTTTTCGAAAAAAGAAAAGTAATAATTGTTTTGCTATTTTCAAATATTTCTTTTAGTATATGTATTATTACCATAGAGAAATAATATGATTATTACTGAAATATTTTCTTCCAACCTATCTCCAGCCCCCATGGGATATTAATAATTTGTATGGGAATACCACTACAAACTCCGGTTTCCGGTGTAAGCATTGGAACTCAGCCCCATGGTTTTTATATTGCAGTACTTAGCTTTTTAGCTTTTTAGCTCGCGTGAAATTCGTGTTTAAAAAGTAGAAAGAAACGGGACGAAACGTCGAAGAATGTGAGTCGCTTTCAGTCGTATAACCGCGTAACCGAAAACATTACAATAATGTATGTATTTTTTTTTTAATGTAAACTGACACGGTTGGCTACTTCACCTATAAAATCCGTGATGTTAGCCCATAACACCGGGTGAACTTGGCGCCACGCCAGTGCCTCCCTTAGGTCGTTCCGACTACACTGAACTGGACGGAAAACACAAACTATTTACATAGCCGTTTCGACCGACCTTTCATTCAGTGCGGTGGTACCAACCAACCCGGGCGGGTTGAACCCTACCACCTAGTAATATAAGAAGAGAGACATCTCCCGTTGTCGCCTTTTACGACATACACGGGGAGAGATGCAGTGGGGCTATTCTTTTAATGTACCGTCCCCACACGGTACAAATTAATGTGTGTATTTTTTTTTATGTAAACTGGCACGGTTGGCTACATCACCTACAACATCCGTGATATCAGCCCATAACACCGGGTGAACTTGGTGCCACGTCAGTGCCTCCCTTAGGTCGTTCCGGCTACACTGAACTGGTCGGAAAACACAAACTATTTACATAGCCGTTTCGACCGACCTTTCATTCAGTGCGGTGGTACGAACCCGGGCGGGTTAAACCCTACCACCTAGTAATATAAGAAGGGAGTCATAATATCCCTTATGTATGTATGTCTGTACATTTCTCAGTAGGTAGGTGAGGGCAGTATAAGCGACCTAGTGCGTGTATTGCTAATTGATTCCGTGTTGCACGCACATTTAAGAATTTGTTAAAATTTCAGCGCCTTACTTAATATAGCCTATATAACTCAGTTTGATTGATAGATTCTGTTTTTGGTTATTTTTACAAGTTTTTATTTAACTTCACCTGTTACTATGTGTCGGCTAATACAAAACGCTGTGGCCCTGGGCATAGGTTGTTGTTGAACTCCAGTGGCAGTGATGGTTTCATCCCCGGCTCTCGACTTCGGTCGGGGGTTCCTTCGGGTGGACGGGTGGTGGCTCGGATCGGCTGGGGAAAGGATTCAGTCTGTGTTTCCGATGGGATTTATTTCGGAAGAAATGTACAGCTATGGGGCCTCGATCTGGCATACATGATCACTGTACTCGCAAGAGTGCAGGGATAGACGTCTGGATTTTATAGCCGCAAGGCTGGTATTTCTGGACGTCTATAAACAAAACGTAAATAAATGATAGTATATCCCTTTGTTAACTATGTGTGGGTCAAATCTTGCAACTGAATTTTACACCAGTTCCACTGAACCGATTGAGCTGAAATTTTGTTCACACTTTGGTGCTGGTGACAATACAATCTATTATACTAAAAATTGTAAAAAAAAATTGGTTGTCTGTAAAGTCGGTTTACGCACGATAGTTTTACGTGATGACGTGGAATAATCGTAGTACATAGAGCAAAATTCAGTAATTCTATTTCCAGTAGTAGTAAGAAAGACTGGAAATAGAATTGTAACTGGCCATCAATAAACTTCTGTTGTCTGATCTTGAGTTTTAATTCTTAAGACGTTTCCATGGTAACTTTGACTATACCGATTGTGCCTCTCTATCGCTTGTTACGCGCTCTCGCTTGCACACACAGGCTCAGATGGAACGTGACACTTTTTCGTGTGTGCAGCCGGTGTTTATCAATTTATAAGACGTGACGTCATCACGTCTTATAAACGGAAAACGAAAAAAATAATAAAATCTAATAAAACGGAAAAAAATAAGTTTTTAAAAACAACCTTTTATTATGAAATAAAATAGGTCGCGAAATGTTCATAAAAGTAGGTACCAATTAATTTAATTGGGCAGTGATTGGTTGATAAGCAAGTACTTGCCGAAGTATGCATGAGGCGCGTTCAAATAGAAGTTAGAATGAGGTACATGCCCCTTGGAACTACAAAATTACACTGGAAGGTCTATCTAAGACGTCGGTTAGATTAAAAAATAAATAATTAAATACAAAAAAAATTCCGTTTACTTACAGGAGACGGGCGACTGCTAAGTAAGTAAATTCCCGCGAAGCTCTGAGTTTTTCTATTTTATTTACTTAGCGGTCTCCCGACTCTTTTAAGTAAACGGAAATTATTTTTGACTTATTAAGGGTCGGGGGCTTTTAAAAATTTTTAATTTATTTCAAGCTTTAAATAAAAAAACACCGCACGCAAATCGGCCCACTTTTTAAGTTAATAATTTTTTTTATTACTAAACTACTTGATTAAAAATATAGCTAACAATCATCCCGCTTAAACCAGCTTACTAATAATAAAAAAAAAAACCGCCAAGTGCGAGTTGAACTCGCGCACCGAGGGTTCCGTACCATCACACTATATTTATTTGTATTATGAATGTACAAAAATAATTGTGTTTTGGAAAATCACGAAACGCCTAAATAAAAACTACACCAGTGGTTTGACTGTCAGACATTCGTGCAGTTTAAATATACAAAAATATATTTATTATATGACATAACTACAAAACAGTTTTCTGATTTTTCCTTTACTTGTGCTGTGAGACCTTGCTTCTTGCCAAATTTCATTGCTCTAGGTCAACGGGAAGACCCTATAGGTTTTGATGTGATTTGAGTGAGTTTGCGAACATAAAATCTGACATTATAATGGCCGTATTTTTTGATTGCGCTAATTTAGAAGCTTATATTTTCTACACCTCGAAGATATTACAGACTTTAGTATTTCGTATTAATTTCAATTTTTGATATCTTGATCCAATTTTGAGAAAAAGGGTCTTGACATACAAAACAAAAAAAATAATTGTTATGTCAAATAAACACAAATTTACTATTTTCTGATTTTTTCCTTTACTTGTACTGTAAGACCTTGTTTCTTACAAAATTTTATGATTCTAGGTTAACGGAAAGTACCCTGTAGGTTTTGATTTGTTTTGAGTGAGTTTACGAGATCAAAATAAAACATAAATACCCGTATCTTTTGATTATGTTAATTTAGAAGCTTGAGTTTCCTACACCTCTTAGCAATCGTAGACGTAAGTATTTTGTATTAATTTGAACTTGATATCTTGATCCGGTCCTGAGAAAAATGGTTTTGACATACAAAACAAGTAAAAATTTTTTCTATGTGATATAATTACATATTAACAATTTTCGCATTTTTTCCTTTAAGTGTACTGTGAAAACTTGCTTCTTACCAAATTTTATCATTCTAGGTCAAGGGAAGTACCATATAGGTTTTGATTTCATTTCCCAGTAGCAAAATATGTGACATAAATAGCCGTATCTTGTGATTTTTTTACAACTCCAAGGGAACGCAGACCTTAGTACTTGGTATTAATTTCAACTTCATGCCTCTTCGCGTTTCTGAGAAAAAGGGTCTTGACAGACAGACAGACGGACAACGAAGTGATCCTATAAGGGTTCCGCTTTTTCATCTTTTGAGGTACGGAACCCTAAAAACCGCATCAAAATCGGTCTAACCGTTTGGGAGCTACGATGCCACAGCCAGACACACCCATACATACACACACACGTTAAACTTTTAACACCCCTCTTTTTGCGTCGAGGGTTAATTAAAAAGGAACAGATTGTCTTTTGTTTTTGTTTTTGTTTGAGTCATTCATGTGAAACTCGCCTCCCTTGCCCCTTACTACGTGGTAGGCTCAAATTGTAGCCGACTGGGTTGGTACCTGTTGCGTGTCGTAATTGCTGGAACACGCCTCTGCGTAGTGTGTTGATTCCTTCAATAGTTCTAGTGGAGTAGCTTGTGGACTGTATAGGTTGGTTTTGGGTTGATTTAGTAGTGGAGAAATATTATTAAAACACTTTTACGTTCACTTACATGTTTTATTCGCCATGGCGGCGGTGACAGAGAAAGATGCTCCGGAAGGGAGCATAGACAAGGATTACATATTTGTTTATGGTAAACGTGTTATGCTGATGCTACACGAAACACACCCCCGCGTTGAAAGAAATAACTTTCAACCAAAAGAAAATCCAAAAACAAATGCTAATTTCAACCCCCCAGAAGTTAAACAAAGTTAAGTTTACTAAATGACTCAACGTTACATCCGCAATAAATCCTAACTGACAGTTTCGCAAAAAAATTTACTATCATGTATTTTAATGACATTGTCTCTTCATCTAACACGAGTAAAAGTACACAATTTTAAGGACACTGTCTCTTAGCCTAACACGAGAAATCAACGCACAATTGACTTTAATTAAAGGTACACAAATTATAATGACACCATTTCTTAATCTAAAAAATAATAGTACACGAAAATCAGTCCGTCTCTATTGGAGGAACAAGAAAAACAACTTCAATCAACCATGTTCATACACTTAACTCCCTATGGGGTAGCAAATACTTATTGCTAATTAAATTAAATAGTAGTCAGTCAGTCAACCTCAACCTGAATACAACTTACTAACATTCAGACTTACTGTAATAAAATATGCATACAATCTTAAATCTATTTGCGCGCAAAAAAAATAATTTATAATTATGTACAGCGTATTATTATACTTATGTATAACAACTATCCTCAGTTAAGGAAGCTTAAGACTAGCGTATGTGACGCTTAATTCATTGGCAATGGACAAATTTTTGTAATGGGTTTTGTAACTTCTCTATTGTCCTTTAATTTAATAGACGCGGCGCGTACGTGACCATCGCGTCCGATGATCACTTCCGCTACTCTGCCTAGCGGCCAAGATAGTGGAGGTTGATTATCGTCCTTTAATAAAGCGACCTCTCCGACCTTAAGTTCAGGTTTGATTTTTAACCATTTTTTACGATTTTGTAACGTGTTTAAATACTCTGTGCTCCATCTTTTCCAGAACGACTGTTTTATTTTTACTATTTGTTCGTACAATGATAGCCTGTTCACATTTATATCTAATAAATTAGGTTCTGGGAAAGACGTAATGCTTTTTCCAATTAGGTAGTGCGCTGGGGTCAGGCATTCGAGGTCACTGGGGTCATTACTCGCCAGCTGGCAGAGCGGTCTAGAATTGACAATGCCTTCGATTTGAATAAGTACAGTGTTCAAGTGCTCATATGACAACATACTATTACATAATAGTCTTTTTAAGTGACCTTTTACAACTTTGACACCGGCTTCCCAAATCCCGCCCCAATGAGCTGAGTATGGCGGGATGTAATGCCACTGTATGCCCTCATTACCTGTGAAATTTGATATTAACAATGAGCTAGAGATGTCATGGAACAGAGTGTATAATCTATTTAGCTCATTGTGAGCACCTTTAAAGGTTGTGCCATTATCGCTATAGATATTGGCTGGTTTTCCTCTCCTCGACCAAAACCTAGAGAGAGCATTTAGAAATTCCTTACTTGTCATGTCGGTAACGAGTTCCAAGTGGATCGCTTTGGTGCTCATGCACACAAATAAGCAGATATAACCTTTGGTTATTATTGGTTTTCGGACTCTAGCGACACGAATCTGAACTGGACCTGCAAAATCAATTCCTACGTTTTGAAAGGGATGTGCAGGCGTGACGCGTACGGAAGGTAGGTCGGCCATAATTTGGTCTTTGCCTTCGGCTCTCAGACGGTAACATTTTACACATCGATGTATGGTATGCCGTACTACATTCCGTCCGTTCAGTGGCCAGTACATTCTTCTTAAACTGCACAACGTGCTTTGAGCACCGGCATGTAAGAGGCGTTCATGTTCAGACCTAATTATGATTTTGGTTACATGTGAATCTGCAGGTAATAAGAGCGGGAAGCGCTGAGACGCTGACACGGTAGAATATTTTATTCTGCCTCCGACTCTTAATAGACCTCCAGAGTCTACAAATGGGTTCAAGAACCTGATGGAGCTATCTTTGCTTTCCACGTCATATACGGAGGAGTTATTGTTTTTTAAAGATTTAATAATTTTAGCAAAATGTGACATTTGAGTAATTTTAATTATTATAAAGCTAGCTTCATGTAACTCTGTGGTGTTTAAGAACTTAGATATTTTTTTGCCTTTGTCCCGAGAAGTGTTGTAAATAAATCTCATGACATAAGCAAAAATTCTTTTTAGTTTGGGCCACGAAGACACCCTCTCAAAATATTCTAGCAAGTGATTTTTCGGTACGTTCAACACGTGAACCGTGCAAGCAGACTTCTTAAGCTCTAGACTTACCTCCGTCTCCCGGGCGGGCGCAGCGGCAGCGGGCCACTGGTCCTGCGGTAAGCAGAGCCACGCCGGGCCAAACCACCAGATGGTTTTCTCCATTAAATGCTGCGGCTGGACGCCCCGGGACACCAAGTCGGCGGGATTATCTGAGGATCTTACATGATACCAATTTTCCTTGTTTGACAGATCTTGAATTTCTGCCACTCGATTGGCGACGAAGACGTTCCAGCGTGACGGATCGCTACGGATCCACGCTAATGTAATGGTAGCGTCTGTCCAATAATATGTCTCGTAATTATTTTTTATCAGAATATTTTTAATTTTTTGCATCGTTTTTGCTAGCAATAAGGCGGCGCACAACTCAAGCCGCGCTAACGTTACGGGTTTGATTGGGACGACGCGAGACTTGGAGCAAACTAGTTGTACCGAGTGTTTATTATGACTGTCAGATGTTCTCAAGTAGATGCAGCAGCCATAAGCAACGGTCGAGCTGTCGGCAAAACCGTGTAACTGACCATTTATTATATTTTTACTAACAATCATTCTAGGTATTTTAATTTTACTTAAGGCACTAAAATTTTCACAAAATTTGCTCCAAGTTTCTAAAATATTCTGGGGAACCTTGTCGTCCCAAGCTAAATTTTCTTTCCAAATAGCCTGCATAATTAATTTAGCACAGGTAGTTGACGGTGCAACCCAACCACAAGGGTCAAACAGCTTAGCAATATTGGATAAAATTTCTCGTTTTGTAAAACAAGATGAGAAATTTTCTGGTATCGATACAACGAAAATGTCAGTTTTAGGGTTCCACATTATTCCCAGCGCTTTCAGCGACGGCGAGCCATCAGAGAGCTCGTAATTGTATTTACCTCGTGTTTCTTCTGGAACTGAATTTAAAAGTTGGTCGTCGTTTGCAAACCACTTATGCAATTCAAAGCCACCTTTAGCGAGAAGGTGGGTCAATTCAGTTTGTAATTGTTTAGCGACTTGTAAGTCATCCGAACCAGACATTATGTCATCCATGTATGTCGATGACTTTAAAGCGATAGACGCTAATGGGAAATCGTGGCCTTCATCAGAGATAAGTTGCAGCAGAGTTTGTGTTGCGAGGAAGCTAGCCGCGGCTGTGCCGTAAGTGACAGTATTCAATTCAAAGCATTTAAGTCTTTCTTCAGGCGAGTCTCGCCACAAAATCCTCTGCAACCGTCTATCATCAGGGTCTATTTTAACTTGTCTATACATTTTTGAAATGTCAGTTATAAAAACGAATTTTGGCAAACGAAACCGAACGAGTACCGTAAGTAGATCCGGTTGCACCACAGGGCCGATGAGCATTATGCTGTTCAGCGAACGGCCTGTAGATGAAGGGGCGCTCGCGTTAAATACAACGCGTAGGCGCGTGGTCGACGACTTCTCTCTGATGACTGGATGATGAGGTAAGTAGAAAGCGATGTCTCGGGTCCCTGCAATCGGAGAATGACATTTTATTTCATTTGCATGACCCAATGAAATATATTCATGAATGAATTTTTGGTATTCGAGGAAGAGCTCGTGGTTCTTTTGGAACCTCCTTTCTAAAGACAAGAAGCATCGGCGTGCATGATGGAAGGAATCTCCAAGCTCATGTATACGATGCGGCAGTATCGGTAGTTTCACTTGATACCTGCCATTTGCGTCACGCGAGACATACTTAGTGTATAACGTTTGACACATTTTATCTTCAGAACTTAATAAAGAGTGGGGTTCCACTAAGTCTAGAGACCAAAATTTGGTCATGATTTCATTTAATTGAGAAACGGACTCGGAGCTGGTTACGTGGCAACTCCAATTTGAAGTCGGTGTGCGTGCGATGTAACCTCCGATAATCCACCCCAATTTAGTATTTATTAGGACAGGCTTTCCTGGTCCCAATTCTATGTGTCCTCTTACCAGCAGATTGTAGAAGCACTGGCTCCCCAGCAGAAGATCGATTTTGTTTCTTATATTAAATGAAGGGTCGGCGAGCTCGACGAACGGCGGCCACCTAATGAGATCTCTGTCAAAGGAAGAATGAGGTAAATCACATGTAATATTTTTTAATATTCCGCATTCTGTGACGAAACTATAATTTTTAATTCTCGACCGTATACATAACGTTGCGACTTCACATATGTCGGAAGATGAACATCCGACGCCGCTCACGGCCCATCTTGTGGGTTCAGACGGTAAGTTTAATATTTTTAATGCCGCGTTAGTGATGAAACACTTTTCGCTGGCGTTGTCTAAAAGAGCACGCAGGGTTGTATCTTTCCCTTGGGCATCTTTAATTACGACGAGGGCGGTGGACAACAACACCATTCCTTCGTCGGAAAGGACCTATGTGGTTCCATTGTGTTCTTGGCCAGAATGGGAAGGGTTTTGATGATTCCGTTGAGATTGGTTATTGAACGTCAGGTTGTCCTGATGGGTTAGTTCGTGGTGACCGTAACCACATTTTTGGCATTTTGCCTTAGAGCGACAGTCGAGAGTTTGGTGGTTATTTTTAAGGCATTTAAAGCACGCCCTCTCCCTTGACAGGAAGCTGCGTCGCTCTGCGACAGCTAGTCGCTTAAATGCGTAGCATTTTCCGGTCTTATGTTGTTTGTTGCAATATAAACAAGCAATTTTTTCATTACCACGCTTGTCGGTGCTCGTGAAGCATGCGAGGCTCTGCTTCGCGACAGACTGGAGGTCGTCCCGCGCCAGCAACTCGAGGGCGGTGCCACGGCTCTCCAGATACTCCAGCAGCTCCTGCATGGTTGGAAACTCATTAATTGATTTTTTCAATTCAAATTCTTTCAAAGTATCAAAATCTAGTTTTTGTGAAATAATGTAAATTAGTAGCGTGTCACTCAGGTTCTGAATTTTGAGCGATTGCAGCGAGTCTAAGTGTTGTTTGAAAGAGCTTGTAAATTTCCTTAAGTTATTTTTTGGCACTTTCTGTAAATCGAACAAGCATTTAATGTGATAATTTGCTAAGATCGGTTTGTTGTTGTACCGTTTAGTGAGAGTGGACCACGCTAGCTCGTAGTTTTCATCAGAGCAGTCCATGTTTTGAATTAACATGGATGCGTCTCCAGTGAGCGCACCTTTCAAATACATAAACTTCTGAATAGGTTTTAAATGTTTGTTTTCGTGAATCATGTTCATATACATATCACGGAATGCGGGCCAAGCTAAGTAAGCGCCACTGAACGAGCCTAGTTGCACTTTAGGTAGTGAGATAAAGTGTTGCTCACCTGCTGACGTGTCGATTTTCGGCTCCGTTTCTTGCGACTTCCTACCTGACGTTTCCATCAATTCACGTATGCGACCGTCGAGCTCTAGATACTTCCGCTCGATGTTGAGGCCTTCTTCGCTGTAGAGGTGCTGCTCGTCGCACGCCTCCAGCTCCATGGTGATGTCCTCAACATTCCGATATACATCGGAGAGGCGGTTTGCATAACTCTTCAGAACGCCCATTGCGAACACGGTCTGTGAACTAAATAAGCGGTCGATGGCCGTTATGCGGCCTTTGAGGTATTTCCTCTTGTTCAACAATGATTTTATTTTATCTTCCATTTTGCTTTAAATTTACCAACAAAACAAAGTTTAATAATATATGTGTAAATTTACCCTTTTATTTTCTGTTCAATGACCTCTCTCAGCCCTACACCTCCTGGCTGAATACCTTCCTGAGGTTAAGTGATATAATCCCTTCTGAAGTTAAAAAATCATGACTCCTTGAGGTTAAATAATACCTTCCTGAGGTTATGTCGAACTGAAGCTGCTCAGTGGCTTCAATTCTAAAGTGGTATTGTATGAACCACGGTTGTCGGAGTGCGTACTTTAAAATGTACCTAGAGTGTGAGAATGCGTAATGAAATAGTAACGGTATAGTATATCTATATAGCTAACAGTATTAGTATAGTAACGATAATATAGCTGCTACCCGATGTACCTTATTTCTGTCCATATTGTTGTGACGTGTGGTTCCGGGCGCACCAAATAAATAAGCTCACAACAAAAGAGAGGTTAGGCCTCTCGAGTGGCAAGCCTTGAGCGCTGCCACCCAACACCGCACGTTGCACTCCTCGACCCCAATAAACATCAACGACAAAAAAATAACTCGCACTTTGCACACTACGGACTCCGGTCTGCCTCCGGTCCGATGTTCCGGCGATACGGGCGCTCGCGCGCCGCACAAGAAAGACGTCACGCGCTGTGTCGCGCGTGGCCACGTTCCCCTCGCGACGAATGTGCAGCTTGGCTCTCGCTGAATACGCCTCGCGGGCGCACGTCGCCGGTTCTCGTCGACTCCTCGCGGTCGTCGCGCGCGCCTCGCGTGCGCGCCGCCTGCCTGCCGCCTCGCCGCTGTCGTCGTAGCGCGCAGTAGGTTCGCCGAGCCGCGACCGCGACCGCGCGGTCCGCCGCTCGCCGCTTGCGAACTTGCGCACGACGTGTGCGCGTGCTGCTGAGACGGCACGACGTGCAGTGCAGGGCAGTAGGTCGCGCACGTACTCACGTACTATCTTCGCCGAGAAGGGAGCGCTCCGCGAGCCGCCATATAACACGCCGGCCGGCGTTTTGACAGATGACTTGTCAGTCAAATCTGTGCGAATCCTGTCGCTGTGTTTACGTTCGGGTGTCGGCTGTCTCACCGCCGCCACGGCAATAGACTTCAATTGATGAACTAGTGTATATTTACTCCAAAACTTGTAGATATTCTCGAAGACGGACGAACGGACGTTGACGGGTCGTAAGGACCATGTTGCGTGTCGTAATTGCTGGAACACGCCTCTGCGTAGTGTGTTGATTCCTTCAATAGTTCTAGTGGAGTAGCTTGTGGACTGTATAGGTTGGTTTTGGGTTGATTTAGTAGTGGAGAAATATTATTAAAACACTTTTACGTTCACTTACATGTTTTATTCGCCATGGCGGCGGTGACAGAGAAAGATGCTCCGGAAGGGAGCATAGACAAGGATTACATATTTGTTTATGGTAAACGTGTTATGCTGATGCTACACGAAACTACCACCGTACTGGATGTAAGATGGCCGCATAGCAGCCTGGGTTGTGTTCTCCTCTAGTCCAGTATAGCCAGCAATCCAGGGAAGTTTCCGGTATGGCACCTACCTTCTCGGAGGTGATATTGGCTGCTCGGAGCATGCGCTTTGGTCCCTCCGACACAGCCACACTTAACGGATTACATAAAAAAAAATTCGAGAAAAATATTCAGCTTCATCAGGATTTTTTTGTGTAATTTATTCGTTTACCAATAAATAACACATAAACATTATCCGGAATCTGTAATGCTTTTTTCTAAACGTGGTAGTCGATATTGTGCTGTTATTTACCAGAGCTCTCGCAGCACAACACCGATCGCTCTGCTTACGACAGCGTCGAAGTTTTGCGTCAGAGAAAAATAAAAGGAAGCACTTAATGCGCGATCGTCAGAGATCAATAAAAGAAAACAGCACATAAGCGTACCCGCACGTTTTTTTCATGATCTATCATTTCAAGGGTTGCTTGTATAATTTTATCTTCCCGAGCAAGCACAACGCGAAGGAAACTGTATGGGCAACGCGCCAGCAATGCGGCATTTTTTTTTTATTGAGCGCGACCCGTAAAACGTCTGGCACTAGAAACCGCCACACGCAATGACCTCGCTCAGCTATGCTAAACATTTTGTCCTAGAACCTAATAACGCGGCGGCCCTTGAGCGCTTAAATATAACTTGCCCGAGTCAGAGGGACTGGGACCAGAATGCACGCCACGACCAGCCAATATCACCTCCGAGAAGGAAGGTTAGATAGATAGATAGAAATACTTTATTCCTCCAAAAAACCATTTTATATAATCAAACAATAAGTAATTTACATCAGGGGCAAAGGCGGACTTATCCCTTACAGGGATTTCTCCCAGTCCACCTTTGTAGGTGCCATACCGGAGACTTCTCTGGATTACTAGCTATACTGGACTAGAGGAGAACACAACCGAGGCTGCTATGCGGCCATCTTACATCCAGTACGGTGGTACCAACCCAGTCGGCTAGAATTTGAGCCTTCCACTGAGTAATGGGCAAGGGAAGGGACCTACAATTATTTTACACCGGTAAAACTGCACCAGTTGTGCAGTAGGTATATACTGCACAACTGGTGGCACAGGTGGTGTTCGGTGTTGTGATGTAATTTATCAGAGCCCTTGCAGCACAACACCGATTACTCTGCTTACCCCGATTGTCCGTATACAGGTTGCGGTATCTCTATGTATGCATAATTTGCCTTTTTTTTCAAATCTCGACTCAGCGACCGTACAATCACTTCATATAAAATCATATAAATCCTCACAAAAATAGTAATAGGTACAAGGAAAGTCAAGGTTAGGTTTACAGGTGTGAAGCCTTAAAACACGAAATGTGACACCTACAACAAAGCAGGCGTGTTGGAGTATGCATAATTATATTTTAGGGCCGTTTGCCCGAACACAGACTTAACAAATTAAGTCCACTCATGCTCATCTTGAAGACAAGATAAAAGTCATTTGCGCCAAAGGTGAAATCCAGTCATTAGAATCCTAAGCAGACTTACAATTAATAATTATAACGATAGCGAAGAGCCTCGACGACCATCTTGAGAGGCTCTTGCTGAGTGGTTGGGTCAAGGGCCAGATTCAGAAAGCAGCCCTACTCGACACTGCGCGCATAGTCCGGAGGTTTCTCTCTTTGAGACCGGACCATAGGTAGCCTGGGTTCGCCTACCGCCCCCCCCCCCCCCCCCCCCCCCCCAACGCGCCGGTGATGAACAACATTTTTTTTATGTTTATTTTTCTATTATGTTTTTAATGTTAGATATTTTTAATATGTACAGAACTCGTTTTAAGTAAATGTGTAAATAAAGATTTAATAATAATACAATTTATGTCACTTAATGCGTGGCAAGGGCGGGCGTATTGCCTAAGATGATTTCCTCCAATCAACCCGATGGACCTAAATTTTAAGAATTCAGTGTTTATGTTTGGCTGTTTAACTTTCTAACAGGCACTTAATAAAAATAAATAAATACAAATTGACGACTGCCATGCAGAGCGAATGAGCGTCAGCTGGTCTGACTAGCTATGGCTTTATTATACAAAATGTAGTGCTATCTTTGTTTTCTTAGCGTTGATAAAATTAAATAGAGTTGGTTAGTGTCATCTTCGCTCATTGTTTTTTTATAGAATTCAGGCAGATCATAGATATTTATAATTTGATGAAAAAAAACGCACTCTCAGAGATAACGATCTTTTTTTTATGAAAACTGACACGGTTGGCTACACCACGTGATGTCAGCCCATAACACTGGGAGAACTAGGTGCCATGCCAGTGTTTCCCTTCATTTCATGTCGGCTAAACACTTAACTGGACGGAAAACACGAACCCGTTTCGACCGGTGTAGCGACCGTTCAGTGCGGTATTACCAACCCGGCCGGACTAAACCCTTCCACCTACCATCATTTAGCTAAAGTCGAGTTATTTTGTCTTGATGCAAATCGCCGTTTCACTCATCGAGTTACGGATAAGTAAGCAGCTGTCCTTAGTCAACTGGTAACGAGAGACGGACGAGACGGAAGTTAACTTTCTCCATACAAAATCGTCTTTCCGCATTTATGTTTTCTAGCCCCCTAAACCTTATCCGATTTTTTTAAATTTGTTTTCTTGTCTTAAGGACATTCCAATCTACGTTCCTGTATTTTTTTTTTGTTTAGATGAAATATACCTACAACACCGGGGCTAAATAATTGTATTTCCACCGAAAAAAATTGGATTTTTTTATTTTTTGATGTCATGAAGTTCATTAAGCTTTATTGAGTCATCACTTTTATATATAAAAAAATTTAAAAGACAGGAAGATAGATTTGACTGTCCTTATTACACAAAAAGAGAATTGTAAAAATCCGATAAGGTTTAGGGAGGTAAAAAATATAAATTCCGAAAGACGATTTTGTATGGAGAAAGTTTACGTCCGTCTCGTCTTAAGAGATATTTAAGTTTCTGTTTGTGCAATCGACCCAGGTTATTAAGGCTATCACACTTGAGTGAACACTAGCCACCTATACGTGTAATAAGCTAATGGTGATTCTTTTGGTTGGAGGTGAAGGCCACGCCTCGAACGGTGGCATTGTGGCAAAAACATTAGCTACTTACTTCGTCACTAAAATGTAAGGGAAAAATTTAATATACTTACTGCAAAATAGATACATACACGCTGTATCCTGATAATCGGGGTAAGCAGAGTAATCGGTGTTGTGCTGCAAGTACTCTTGTAAATTACAGTACAACACCAACCACTACATTTAGCAAGTATTAGGACAAGATAACTATCCAGCACCAAGTAAGCCATGAAGGCAGTTAACTACCTACTGCATGAGCATGCAGGAACCGTGCCAAGGCGAGAGTTGCCTATGCCATCGCCCTTTAGCTAACCTACCTATTGTAATTTGGCAGCGTGCTGCGAATGAGGTTTTAATCTAATATCTTTTGATGTCGAGTGAGACCGTATTCCGTGGCAAGGGTTAAATATATTCTCGAACATGTCAGAAAACGCGTCTAACCCACAGGAAACCGCAAGGGTAACTCGGTAACGTGTCACCACGTAACCTAATTTCTGTTCGCCTTGAAGTGGTTTCGGAAATCGGAATACGCGTCAGTAGCATTAATTTTGATATTTCGAAACTCACATGAGATGATTTCAGATTCAGAGATTCAAATATTTATTTCGTACATACATACATACATAGCGTCACGCCTGTTTCCCGGTGGGGTAGGCAGAGACAACGGATCTCCACGTGCCACGTTCCTGACACACTTCTGCCGCCTCTTCCACTCCCATAATGTTCTTCATGCATGCTCGTCGGTTACGGGTACTACGCACTTGCCCTTTTTTGAGCACATACCCGATCTGGTCCAGGTAAGTGCTTCTAGGGCGACCCTTCCCGACTCTTCCACTCACATTTGCTTCATAAATTTCTTTCGTTAGTCTCCTATCATCCATTCTTCCAACATGACCGAACCACCGAAGCATCCCTTTCTCAATCCTTGTCACTATATCTTCTTTCAGCCCACAGCGCTCTTGCACTACACTATTTCTCAATCTATCTTTCATTGTAACTCCACACATACTCCTCAACGCGCCCATTTCCACAGCATTAATCCTGCTTTCATGCTTCTCCTGCCATGCCCAACTTTCACTCCCTCTCCTGCCATGCCCAAGCTTCACTTTATTTCGTACACATAATATTCTCAATATTTCATTGAGACATGATAATAATAGTATGGCTCTTCATATTTTTAGGTTTCCGTACTCCGTACGGAAGCCTATTGCTAAGCCTCCGCTGTCTGTCTGACCGTCCGTCCGTCCATCCGTCTGTCTGTCCGAGGGCTGTATGTCTTGAACCGTAATAGTTAGCCCGTTGAATTGTTCACAGAATATGTGTTACTATGGCGGATATAACAACAAATAATAATAAAAAAAGAAAATGATAAAAATTAAGGGGGGCTCCCATACAACAAACGTGCGAAAAATCGATTAGTCACGCTACTGAATAATAGATGGCGCCACAAGCTTTTATACATTGCATTGTTGAAAGACAAAAGATAAGCGGATATTATTGATAGCGGATAGATACGGAAACCTCCGTGCGCGAGTAAAACTCGAACTTGACACATTTTTATTTGTTTTTGTCATGTCCCTTTCAGCAAAGCAATCTATAAGGAAGAACCGGGTAAGTAACCGACCGCACCACTGAGCTGCCGAGGCTGCCAAATATGTAGGTATTTAATTATTCATTGAATTAATTTCCAATAAATACAATAGGCGAGCTTAATGCCGTGAGGCATTAATCTAACCTAACCCGCCCGGGTGAAAGGCACCGCACCGAATGAAAGGTCGGTTGAAAAGGCTAATATAAATAGTTAGTGTTTTCCGTCCAGTTCAGTCTAGCCGGCACGGCCGAATGGTAGCACTGACATGGCACCTAGTTCACCAAGGTGTTATGGGCTGACATCACGGAAGTAGTAGGTGATGAAGACAACAGTGTCAGTTTCCATAAAAAACACCTACGTGTCAGTGTCGATAAAAATGTACATTGTATGTTTAATATACTAAAGATACAAATTTCGTATCAAAGTTTGACAAAGGCTCTTTGTAGTCAGAACTCTCAGCAAAATTGTTAATCTTGCTTTCCAGCTGTGTTTTCGATAGACTATGGGCGGTGTTATTATGTGGCTAGTCACAAAATGCTTGTAAAAATATGTTTAAAAAAATACCCTGCGAAGTTTCTTGTCAGTTCTTCTTCATGTGTGTAATCGAACCGGATAGAACAAATTGTGACAAGTTCGAGCGCAGTCTAACTGCCATATGAATGATCAATAAACAATACAATACAATACCGTGTGGGGCCGGTACTTAAAAAGAATAGCCCCATTGCATCTCTCCCCACGCATGTCGTAAAAGGCGACTAAGGGATAAGGACAAGATGCCGTGCTAAAGGGCGACAGGGTCGCCACCTCTCACCTTGGCACGGTACTTCCACCGAGTCATGCAGTAGGTGGGTCTTCGTGCCTTATTTGCTGCTCGATCGATTGAATCTTGTTGGAATACTTTGCGAAACGTGGTGGTCGGTGTTGTGCTGGAATTTACCAGAGTTCTTGCTGCACAACACCGATTACTCTGCTTACCCCGATTGTCGGGATTCGGCGTGTGTGATATGTATGTAAAATACAGTACATAACACATCATACAACTCCACTATAGAATGTTCGGCATTATCGCGACGCGACAAATTCGAAACCGACATCCTCAATAAACGAATACTCTAGTCTTTCTTTCTGTCAACTTTTATTTATTTTCTCAACGCCGATACTTTTAGAGGGATCCCGTTTTGATACGGCACCCGAGCGTGGCAGGCAGACTTCATGAATATCCTCATAGCGGTTTAGCATCTTAGCATATTTCTTACTGAGACGTCTTTGGCGCTTTCGGTGTGGGCGTGTGAACAAGAATCGCGCAATTTGAGAAAAGTATTTTCTCTTTTATGTCGTTTAATTTTGTGTTTGACGTAAAAAATGCGTCTTCGATTTCGGGTTAAATCAAGTGGTAACTTGATCTTTTTTCTTGATTTTTATTTTGTAACGTACTTTTTAGGGTTCCGTATCCGTCGTACGAGACCCTATTACTAAGCCTACGCCGTCTGTCTGTCTGTTCGTTTATCTGTCCGAGGGCTGTATCTCTTGAACCGTAATAGGTAGCCCGTTGAATTTTTCACAGAATATGTGTTATTATGGCCTATGTAACAACAAATAATAAAAATAAAAAAAAGTAAAAAATTCACGGGGGTCCCCATACAAGAAACTAAAAAGTGTATGCGCGCCACGTACCGAAAAGAGTATGAAGCATTTTAACTGATACATAGATGGCGTGAGTAGCGCTGACCATGACATGGCGATACGGAATCCTCGGTGCGCGAGTTCGACTCGCACTTGATCGGTTTTTTTTTTCTTAACTTTTGTTTTAGGACTTCAGCCGTACTTTTTTCATTTCCGCGGGAGACGTCTTTAGCGTTTTAAATTTGTGTTTGACGTAAAAAAATCGTCTTTGATTTCGAGTTACATCAAATGGCAACGTAAAGACGGACGGACAGACGGACAGACGGCGTAGGCTTAGTAAGAGACTTCCGTGCGGGCACGCATATCTAAAATCTACCAATTCCTTCACCGCAAGCAGTGGTTCATTTCGACTTTATTTATCTTACACAGACTATATATCAATATCATCAATACTAATAATAAATCTGTAAGGGATGGTCATGGAGTAAGTTACTTTGTTTTATGAGATAAGTACTGCGTTTGTAGACTCTATATATGATACTAAAACTAAATAGGCAATTTTTAGAAATCTTTTCTGCATGTATGTACGTATGTATGTTTGTATGTTCCTCCATAACTCTTAAACCGATCACCCGAATTCGATGAAACTTAGTACAAGCACATTTGTTTATACGGGACACAGGATAGGCTAAATAAATTTCAGTTCCGGTTACGCTGAGATGTGGCTCTCATACAAACCGAATTGTTCAGCGCGCCGAAATATAGGTACGGTAGCGCACTTACTCACTTTCTTCTTTTTAAATTCGAATTTCACGCGAGCGAAGCCACGGGCAAAAGCTAGTCGTCATATAAATTTCTCTTTACAAACAGCGTGAATAGCTAGTTGAACAGCGAAGAAAAAATAAAATTGTGTTGCGTGATTTTATTTCTTACTTCTCCGCGAAGGCTCTGCATAAGTTTCATGCGAACAGGAAAAAGCTTTGCAAAGGAATGAGAACTTCTCGGCCGCAATCTATTCAGTGGCAGCTTTTATTTTATAAACTATCACAATGAGAAGTCAACTTTTGGCCGCTATATGTAGGTCAAGGAAGATAGAAGTGGTTGTATCTTAATATTCATATATTTTTGACAATTTTTACTACATTGTAGTATGTTTTTAATATACTAACATAATTATTATGTTGATACAAATTACGTATCAAAGTTTAAGAAAGGCTCTTTACACCTGATTCACTTAATTAATAAGTCTTTGTAGTCAGAACTCTCAGCAAAAATTATTAATCTTGCTCTCAAGCTGTGTTTTCGATAGATTATGGGCGGTGTTATCATGTGGCTAGTCACTAAATACTTGTAAAAATATGTGTATAAAAAAATACCCTGCGAAGTTTCTAGTCGGTTCTTCTTCGTGAGTGTAATCGAACCGGATAGAACAAACTGTGACAAGTTCGAGTGTAGTCTTAACTGCCATAGGAATGATCAATCCTTACCTATAATAACTGCTTTCTGTCTGTCTGTCTGTCTGTCCGCTTATAACTCGAGAACCACTGAACCGATTTTAATAAAACAAAATTCTACGGATAGCTTGATTCTTCCCATCAGCTATAGGCTACTTACTATCACGTTAAATGGCTTATGAGGTTAGCAGTGAAGTGAAATATGAGAGCGGGCGGAGCCGCGGGCACAGCTTGTAAACAATACAATACAATACAATGTAGGTACTTGCTTGTGTGAAACAACTATTTTTCGTCGTATTTTTTTAAATATTCTGTAATTGATATGTATTAAAACAAGTAGGTAGTGATTTTATTTAACCAGCATCCAGCATGCTCAATGCTCATACAGATGGCCTAGTCCGAGTTTACGTGATAGCTACGTAAACGTCAAATACCGATCGAATTAAGTTTTTATGTATGGAGCTCTCTAGTGGCGCCGCGGTGAGCGTATTGTGCTCCCATACATAAAAACTCTTCTTCTTCTTTTTTTAAATAGTGGCAACCAAACGAATAGGAAATTCGTTTATTACTGCCAGTATCCAGTGACGGAGTTGCACGGTATAAATTTGTGATTACTTTTTGTAATATAATAAAACAAAATAATTTTGAAAGGAACGAAGCATTTGAAGTTACTAGTTTGCATGCACAAATTCTGGAAGACACATACTTAGTTGTAAATAAGAAGATGAAAATAAATAACTAAAACATTATACATATATTTATATATAATTAATTACAGTCTTACGTCATTACATTTTATAAATTTTAATATATATTTTATAACATGGGAATTGTTAGTATACAGTATCGTTTGTATGTTAGTAGGAAGTGGGACTTTAAACAAATGTAAAAAGGCATATAACGGAGGGGAATTAACCGCGAGGGTAATTGGACAACCAAAGAGGATATGGTCCAGGGTTCCTTCTTCCAGTCCGCACTCGCAGATTGATGAGTCAAGTATACGAAGTCGGGCTAGATGCACTGGAGTGCAGCAGTGTCCAATTCTCATTCGGCACAGAACTGAGGTTTCCTTTTTATTAGCCGTAATTGAAAAAAACCAAGGCTTTGCGGGTATGACCCACATAAAAACTCAATTCGATCGGTATTTGACGTTTACGTAGCTGTCACGTTAACTCGGACTAGGCCCTCAGTTATTTAACCAGCATGCTCATACAGTTCACGGCAGCTAATAGTACGTGTTGAGCTTTAGAAAGAGACCATCCGGTTGTAAAGCGCCGTCTCTGTCGCACTAACCCATAATTACTAGCCAGCGTGTATGCGTCCACTGCTGGACATACGCCTCTCCAATTCTCCCCGCCTTCAACAGACGCAACCGCCGCTTTCCGCCGCCGGCGGCGTACTTACAATAATTAATTACTTATGTAACTAACTAAATTAAAATGAATTTATGATAATATTTTTTATATTAAAAGAAAATATGTATAATTATATCACTTTGCAGTGTTTCTAAATATTTATTTAAAAATAAAAACAATTTTTATTTATTAAATATTTTGGCGAATAAAGACGTCTTCAGTAATTATCTAATAGAATAAATATTAATAATTGTTACCATGACAAACTATTGTAAATAAATAATATTTATTTTATTAGATACCTAATTACTGAAGACGGCTTTATTCGCCGAAATATTTAATAAAATAAATTTATTTTTTATTTTTAAATACATATTTAACTAAATTAAAATAAAAAATCCATTAATAATGGTTAAAGTGTATAAAACACAAAAACTAGCATTATAAATATTTCAGGTTAACCCAAAGTGAACTAACTGTACCTTTAATACAAGGGTTTCCAATCAATTTTGGCGAAACATAAACGCCACCAATCAAAGGGCTGATTGGATGCGATTCAGTTGCTCACATCGTGTGTTAGTGTGCGTGAGTTAATTCTCCTAATCGAATGAAGTTCCGCCACTGAACTCTATTATACTAGTACGCTGGAATGATTTTAGACAGCTATTAGTTATGTCGATTTGATTGTCGCCATTATACCGCTGATAGCAGTAGCAGAGCGTTCACGAACTTATGTTGGTATGGAATTCATTTTTAAGTTTCCGGATTAACAGTAGGTATACCAAAGACTTGCATAAGTCGACGTTTCGCCCGCTACGTCGCGGGCTGCTTCAGGAACTGCGGGAGTTGCTGGAGCCGACGTCTGGTGTCCGTTGTACCAGACGTCAACGTCTTTAGTATGCCTACTGTTAATCCGGAAACTTAAAAATTTATATAATTAATAACAGAGTAAACATAAAAACATTAGTTGGTATGGAATGTTTGATCTGTCTATACAAATAGTATATCTACATATATAAAAATATTTTTCGAGTCTGAAGTGAATTGCAATTTTGTAACGATAGGTAACAGTAATGTTGACACATCTTACCGGTATGTACATACCTATATTTTTATACATATTAGCCATGAATCCACTTGCTTGTGGAATCTTACCTCATCCACTTCCCTTTTGGTAATATTCATACTGCAGTATTTGAAAAAAAAAACTATCCTTTAAACACTTTTGAACTAGACGAAACATAAAAAAGTGTTACAAAACGTACAACCGCGCCGCCGCAATCACTATAAAAATAATAAAAAATACATATAAAACCCAATTACGAAAAATTTTGGAAATAACATAGAAATATGATAGAAAATACTGTAGTCGCTCCACCTAACTATTCTAATCCTTCTGCACGCCCAACCATAACATTTTCGATAAACTTTCCTTGTTCATTTTATCGTTTTTCGTAATCGGGTTTTAGAAATTTTTTATTTGGCTTTAAAGTGGAACGTAATCACGTGCATGAATACATTATTTATGTATGCATGTATCCTTCCTTTTGGCTTTGACATAGTCGGTTAAAAAAACGCAGATATATATTTATATTTAACAGACTTATATTTAACCACAAGCCGACCATTTGCATTAAATGTCAATAGTTCCCCGGACGCTCACTACTGCTATCAGCGCTTAAATTGCGAAATTATAGCATCAAAAATGTTTGTAATTTTTAAAGGTATAATTATTCCAACGTATTACTGTAATAGAGTTCACTGGATTTCGCATACCCGAACTAATGCGGAGGTGCCTTTCAGGCGAACCGAGACGTTGGTGTAATTACTATATAGTAGTTTATTTGTATGATTGTAACTAATTTAGATTGTAAGTAGTTTTATGTTCAATGCTTTTAGTCGTATTTATAAATACAAATTTTCGCCGGCATTTCCCGGTCTGGAGCGGTCATAGTGTCGAACTTTTGATATCAAGGTTCGAAATTTGAATCCGGCCGACATGTAAGGTGCTCCATCTGACTAGTTGTTCTGGTAGATACGTGCGTATTTATACTCGCTATATCACATTTCGGTAGCGGTGTAAATAGATCCCCTTCCTTGCCTCTTAGTAGTTTTTTTTTAATTATTTTTAGGGCTTTTAACAGTGATTGTTAATATCAGCCACATAGTACTCATCTTCCCTATCACCTAGGGTCCAGAGTCCCTCTCACTTGGTCTCGCTAACAGTTTATGAATACCAAAAAAATAATTAAGTCTGTCCACCCTAAGTGACGCCTGCAATTCCCTCCGTAATTACATTGCCACGAACTATTCTTGTTCGCCTGCATATAATTCTCCTACATCCCAAAGGTTGGTTAGAATATAATGTCTCACGGCATTAAGCTCACCTAGTGTGCCTAATTTTTATAAATTTGATATTAAATAAATAATATAAACATATACATAATTCCTCGTTCTGACCACACTCCATGAACAAATGGTATACAGATTCAGCCATTTTCGCCATAAAGAACACACAACATTAACAATATTTCATTGAGACATAAATTATGCATATTCATTCAGTATATGGTTCGTCATAATGGAATGAAATGTATGGTATTGTGAATCAATCTCTGAAAGTAACGACATTTCCGAAACCTCTTTTTTATTTATTTATGGCATTAAATGATTTATCTAATAAGGTTTTATTGCGTGGTTGAAGTACGAAGACAAAGCAGGGATAATCGTTTAAAGATCTATCGGCCTCCGCCCGCAGAGGCCACGAACGTGCGCGCTAACAGTACATCGTCCTCCTTGTTCTTAGTAGTTTATAGGGTCAAATTGTAGCCTTGGCCGCTAAAATTACATAGATTTTAATGTAACCTGACATTAATGTCAGACCATTATCATCGACGATTCGGAATTACGGGCCATGTATGATAGAAATTTGTGAATACGAGAAAATGACTTGACCTGCTCGCATGAAAAATAGCTTGTAAATTGGTTGACCTGCCGGCTACACTGACGCTTGCACGCGACGGTATTATAGGCATGTCACTCCGTAATGGCTGCCTTCTGACTAGACGATAACAGTCACGTCACAGTAGCACAGGTGACAAAAATTATTAAAATCTCAAATTAAATTATGAATTAAATAGTTTTATTTACACCAATTTAAATTTGGTTTTAGTTATTTTTATAATACCTTTTTGTACCGTGTGGGGTCGGTACTTAAAAAGAATAGCCCCACTGCATCTCTCCCCGTCGCATGTCGTAAAAGTCGACTAAGGGATAAGAAAATTCGTCAGCCTCGGTAGCTCAGTGGCGCGGTTGGTTAGTCAACTGTTATTAAGCAACGCTGAGCGCGGTCAGTGTTTGGATGGGTGACCGCTCGACCGTTGGAGGCTGACCGTGGTTCGGATTCCACGTTAAACTGTAGGTCCCTTCCCTTCTTACCTTACTAGGTGGTAGGGTTTATCCCGGCCGGGGTGGTACCACCGCACTGAACGAAACGTCGGTCGAAACGGCTATGTAAATAGTTCGTGTTTTCCGTCCAGTTTAGTGTAGCCGACATGAAATGAAGGGAAGCACTGACATGGCACCTAGTTCACCCTGTGTTATGGGCTGACATCACGGATGTTGTAGGTGATGTAGCCAACCGTGTCAGGTTCCATAAAAAAAAAAAAAAAAAAAAAAAACCTATATATTTTGTAGATTATAAATTTAAAGAGCCGGTAATTTTATATTATGATATTTCGACTTATTGGTCGTCTTCAGATAACACACATTTGTACAAAATACATACATACATACATACATATCACACACGCGAAATCCCAACAATCGGAATAAGCAGAGTAATCGGTGTTGTGCTGCAAGAACTCTGGACAATTACAGCACAACACCAACCACCACGTTTCGCAAAGTATTCGAACAAGATTCAATCGATCAAGCAGAAAGTAAGGCACGAAGACCCACCTGCTGCATGACTCGGTGGAAGTACCGTGCCAAAGTGAGAGGTGGCGAGCCTGTCGCCCTTTAGCACGGTATCTTGTCCTTATCCCTTAGTCGCCTTTTAAGACATGCATGGGGAGAGATGCAGTGGGGATATTCTTTTTAAGTACCGGCCCCACACTGTACAAAATGTACGGTACTTGTACAAAATGTCATGACAATATTGATTTCAACTTTAAACTAAACTTAACTTCAGAACTTAACAGAGGCATTAATTTCAAATGCAGAAACGATATTCTAAGAAATGTTTTGCCTCAAGATATTGATATGTTCATGAGCCAACATAGCAAAATTATTGGCAAAGTCGTATATGAACAAAAAACATTTTTTTTAACTCCTAATCGCACACAAATGATTTATTACAGTAAATTTAGTCAAAAATTCTCTCACACAATGACGGTTTATGTAATTACTTAGATTTTATTTTGTGCGCCTATCCTGCTGCTTTCAGGCTGTTTGAAATTGCAAAAAATATCTCCAATGGTCGTAGGTCATTCAGAAATTCTAATCAATAATTTTCAGCTCCAACTAATAAAGTAGGTAGGTAAAACGTAACCAATTAAATAGGAGTACACGCAAAAATATCTCCAATGGTTCGTACTCGTTTAGGTCATTCAGAAATTCTAATCAATAATTTTCAGCTCCAACTAATAAAGTAGGTAAGTAAAACGGAACCAATTAAATAGGAGTACACGCAAAAATATCTCCAATGGTTCGTACTCGTTTAGGTCATTCAGAAATTCTAATCAATAATTTTCAGCTCCAACTAATAAAGTAGGTAAGTAAAACGTAACCAATTAAATAGGAGTACACGCAAAAATATCTCCAATGGTTCGTACTCGTTTAGGTCATTTAGAAATTCTAATCAATAATTTTCAGCTCCAACTAATAAAGTAGGTAAGTAAAGCGTAGCCAATGAAATAGGAGTACACGCAAAAATATCTCCAATGGTTCGTACTCGTTTAGGTCATTCAGAAATTCTAATCAATAATTTTCAGCTCAAACTAATAAAGTAGGTAAGTAAAGCGTAGCCAATTAAATAGGAGTACACGCAAAAAATATCTCGTACTCGTTTAGGTCATTCAGAAATTCTAATCAATAATTTTCAGCTCCAACTAATAAAGTAGGTAAGTAAAGCGTAGCCAATGAAATAGGAGTACACGCAAAATTATCTCCAATGGTTCGTACTCGTTTAGGTCATTCAGAAATTCTAATCAATAATTTTCAGCTCAAACTAATAAAGTACGTAAGTAAAGCGTAGCCAATTAAATAGGAGTACACGCAAAAAATATCTCGTACTCGTTTAGGTCATTCAGAAATTCTAATCAATAATTTTCAGCTCCAACTAGTAGGTAAGTAAAGCCTAGCCAATTAAATAGGAGTACATGCAAAAACTAACGTGCGAAACTTAATGGAAACTTACCTTATTCCTCGAATTCATTGTGATTACATTACACCACACTTCCTTACCTGCGTGTACATCAACAAATTATCTCGACTATGGAAAACTCGCACCTGTTTCACAGACCATTAAGTCTTTATTCGCTCAAACTTTACTTCGCACCCCTCTGAAATATTATTCAAAGGAATTTACGCTCTCAACTTTAAAGATAGGGTTCATTATTACTTGCGGCTCCTTGTCGCTTTTACTATGCAAAAGTTTAGCGTATTTCTTGAAAATGGAACCTCACATTCGCTGAGCCCCTTTGAGGCTTACAGGCGATTTCGCGTCTTGTGTATACGATGTTAGGGGCTATAATGGCTTATAGCGATGTGTGGCGTTGAGGTTAACGTTTCCGTTAGGAAGTTTGCAATAGGATTGTGTCTTCCGGACTAACGGGTGAGCCGACTAATGCATTCTCTATAGACGGGGTATGTCTGTTTGAGTTTACTTATTATGCTCCTCAGAACTTGTAGGTAATAAATAATAATAACTGTAACGTGTAATAGGGACAAATAGGCTAGCTGCATCCTCATGCTGTGGTCATTTGGTAATTTTTGGTCTAAAAGTATGTTTAGACGGATCCGGTAGCGATTCAGTTCAGCGATCCATTACAGCGCTGGACTGGATCGCTATTGAACTGGAACCAAAGAATATAATATACTGGACCCGTCTAAGCATCATTGAGTCCCAGGCCCCAGTGCTCTGGCAACCCAGCGTGCCATCCAGTCCAGACACGGGTCCGTGGGGCGAATTTTCGATCTGATCGACTTGAGATATGCCCAAAAAAAAGTTTTATCTCGTCGAGACTTATAATTTTACATATGGGAATGAGTAGGCTGGGATCAGTAGTTTCCGAGATATGCCCTATCAAAGTCTTTTTCCTTTTTTTTCCAAACGGTTGAACCAATTTAAAAAAAAAACATTATTTCAGAAAGACAAAATTTTATTTACGGAAGGAAACAAATTTCAAGTCGATCCGACCATTAGTTTAGGAGTTATAGGCATTTATTGATTTTCGAAGCCTTTTTTGTAAAGGCTTTTACGTCATCAATTGTTCATACGAGTATTATTTATTGAAGTTTCCATATGTGGAAGGCGGCCGAGTGATCACCTGACACCTGGTATGCTGGGATTGGTTGAACGGTTCGTGAGATAGTGGTATGCCGAAAGTACATTAAAAATTACGGTCGATTTATGCAAATGGCACCAACGACATTCTACTTTCTGGACGGGCCCTCGTCATACATTTTACCGGTAGAAAGGTGCGATTGAAGTTCTATATATTGCCAATATTTAAAACAGCGTAAGTGCGCGAGCGCCTCATACATCACGTTACGTTTCCGCTCTGTGAACGTCGATAGAGTAAGACGGTTAAATGGCAATTTGATACGTATAAGGAAGACAACGATTGGAGAGTGCGTGAGGCGCGTGCGCTGAATGCTCACAAATAGCGCGCCTCAAATCGGTGCGTTGTAAGGCACTTCCCGATAATTTAATTCGTTGAATGGCACCGGTAAGACATTACATATGGATTCCATGTCACAAACCTCAATTGATTTTCAAGTTAGGAAATTTTGACATAAAACAAGTTATTTATCCACAGAACTGGCAAACTATGAAGCGCTCTCCCTGCCCACATATTTCCCACCAAGTATAGTCACGGGTCCTTCAAGAGAGGCGTGAATAGACACCTGTCAAGCCGGCACAGCATTCACAACCTCCGCGTACGACCGAATGTCCATGGGCGTCGTTAGGCACCTTATGGGTGGCTCGGCGCCACATGTCGCGCTTTCTATAAAAAAAAATTTAAATCTTTTCCACCCTTGTTTCACACTCATAATCAGTTTTCGATGAAAAAAAAAGGGACGTACCTACCAACCAAAATGTAAATATCCTGTGCAGAAAACACAAGAACGTAGAATGTACCTGCTCGCATGCAAAGGAAATTTCATTTCATAATAAAGACTGCGAAAGCTCGGCTTTTTAGAGAAAATCCCTTACAGAGAATACATCTGCATAAATTAAGTACATTAGGTGGGACAGGCTAAGTACATTTTAATGAAATAACTTCAAATGATTTATTTGGGCATACGAACACAAGCAAGCCCCGCGTAGCTCCAATAATTCAAAACATTTAAAATAATGCCCCAAGGTATTAGCACAGAATAGAAAAGAGTACGTATTAGCGTCAATACGAACGAAAGAGCTCTCAAAATGTCTGTTTTTGTATAAACAATATAAAAAAGTAAAAAATTCTTTATTCAACCTACATATTTACAATGTGGCAACACAGCCAGTGTGCTGGTACCGCTGGGGAGACTACGGTCGAATTGAAGGACATTTTTGTACTGTAACATTATCTTTTTTGGTTTTAATTTAATATATTAGTTTAGTTTTATGAAAATAAATAATAACTCTAGCTAACTTATCTCTTTCGCACTAGGGACAAATTCACGTTACTTCTTTATAGCCTTTCTTGCTCTTTGACCTGCCCTGTCTGATTTTTTTTTATTAATTATTGGCTTGCATGACGGGTCCTTCTGCATGTCATTTCTTTTCTATGATTTATACAGTGTGTTTCAGGATAGGCTTGAGAAAATTCAGGAATGGAAAGTACTCATTATTAGAAGAAGAAATCCTTATCACTCAAATCGAAATTCCGTATTTTTTTTTTCATACAAAAATTTAAAATTGTTATTAAATCTTGATGGACAGTGAGTTTGGGAAAAGTGCGGCTTAGGTCTAGAGATCGCAATGACCTAGTCCAGTACTTTTTCTTTTGATGCCATTCAAATTTAAGTGTTTGGAATTTATCTACATTCAGTTCAATTCTACTAGATAAGCATGTAAGTTAGTCATTTTATTTTTATATAATAATGATGGACGTTAAACGTCCACCAAATCTCGATTAAACGATTTTCACCAAAAAATACTATAAAATTACCGAATCTTGAAAAAAATTTCAGAGCTTTTCGTTTTCAAATATCGAACCCTTTCGAACCCTGAAGTTACGAAATCCTACCCTGAAACAGCCTGTATATTTTCCACTGTATTTATTATAATATATTTGTAAAGGCTTTTATAATATTTTTGTTCTGTTAATAAATAAGTCATTAATTTTAAGATTGCACAACTTGTCTTCAGAGAATATTGTTATATCTTGTGTGTCTTGTATATCTGCTGCCAGCAATAATCGCTGGACAGCGAACTTCTGGCATAACTCAATATAAGATGTGACAGGTCGGCATCGACATGGTGGTTGCAATATTAACATTCGCTGTTTGGCAAAAGGTGGAGTCTGCGAAGATGGGCTGGTGTTTGGTTATGTCCGAATCTCATTCTGTTGATTATTGTTATGAATTTACGGTTATTAAAGTCCTTGTGTTTATTGTACCAGGGTTGAGATGGCATAACCTTTTGTATATCTGCACTGAGCGTAGTCTTGCCTGATAATTTTTTGGGAAAAAGGAGCAGCTTTATAAGGATTATACAGGATGTTTCAGGATAGGCTTGAGAAACTTCAGGAATAGAAAGTAATCAATATTAGAAGAAAAAAATCCTTATCACTCAAATCGAAATTCCGTATTTTTTTTCATACAGAAATTTAAAATTGTAATAAAAACTCAATGGACAGTGAATATGGGGAGATTTGGCAACCGTGCTGACTAGGTCTAGGGAGTGCAATGACCTATTCAAGTCCCCTTTTCCTTTTGATGTCATTCAAATTTATGTGTTTGGAATTTACCTACATTTAGTTTAATTCTACTAGTTTAGCATGTAAGTAGTCATTTCATTTTTATTTAATAAAGGCTGATGTTAACCGTCCACCAATTCTCGATGAAACTATTTTCACCAAAAAGTACTATAAAATGACCGAATCTGAGAAAAAGTTTCAGAGCTTTTCGTCTTCAAATTTGGACCTCTTTCGAACCCTGAAGTTACGAGACCCTATCCTGAAACACTCTGTATATAATATCTGATCTACAAAATATAAATATCTCTCAGTGCTATACAGTAAGAGTAACGACAAATTTCTTAACATTATAACACGGACATAGCACTTTCTGGATTAAAATTGAATTTGGATAAATGGCTTACGCTGTGTATTTTGACATCTTGACTAAGATAGATGACAAGGTAGAAGTAATTTAATACGCGCCGCCGTGTGAGGTTTTTTTTTTTTTTTATGGAAACTGACACGTTTGGCTACATCACCTACAACGTCCGTGATGTCAGCCCATAACACCGGGTGATACTAGGTGCCATGTCAGTGCTTCCTCCTTTGATCGTGCCGGCTACACTGAACTAGTCGGAAAACACAAACTATTTACATAGCCGTTTTGACCAACGTTTCATTCAGTGCGGTGGTACCAACCCGGGCGGGTTAAACCCTACCACCGAGTAAGATTAGGAGGGAAGGGACCTACAGTTTTACTAGGAATCCGAACCTCGGTCAGCCTCCAACGGTCAGCGGTCATCCATCCAAGTACTGACCGCGCCCAGCGTTGCTTAACATTCAATAGCGACAGTTGACTGTCTGCACCACTGAGCTATCGAGGCTGACAAATTTCTCTGGTGGTTTTATACAAAATTGTGATTATACCTACATAATTTTATGTATGATTGTCTATCGTGTCTTGTTACATAATTATTACACCCTCCGCATTGATTTTATAGGGGGAGTCAGATGTACCGTCAGCGATGTTTTAAAGGTAACATGAAATTAGTCTTCAATTATGTCCTAAGATGGCGCCAGGAGTATCGAATTTGAATTAAATAATTATTATATTTTTAAATCTGCTAATTATAGAACGATGCTAAGTGGGAACAGCATAGTTAAATTTAAAGATTATTTTATATTAAGTAGAAATTTCAAAATAGTGTATTTTAAGGTTTTCATAATTTTTCCAATAAATATTTTCATGTTTTGTCAGTCCGTGAGCTTGGCGGATAAAATGTATAATTTCGCCGCTTCTGCATCATAGATGTCAGACCAAAGTTAAGTTGTCCTATTTGTCTATAGATGGCATGCCTATTTCTTATTATATTTTTAGTTGCCAAATACCAAGAGGGTGAGTTTAATGTCTTTGCCAAATACCCACCAACCAAACCTGCGTGCAATTCAAATACGCGCGTGCGGTTAGGATAAAGTGGAGATACCTTCTTTAAAATTATATTTTTTTACCTCACCACCTTTGAAAACGGAAACAAACACGATGGATTAAATATAATAATAATAATAAAAATCGTTAGCCATTTATAAGAAAATCGACCTCAACGAAATAATTTGTATGACAGCTACCCTTATTTTTTTTAATTAAAAAAAACTAAAAAAGGTACCCCTAGATTATCATTTCAAACTACTAAATACGAATTTTGAACGAAATCGGTTGAGCAGTTTAGGCACAAGGTCGCTGGACGGACACACACACACACACACACACACATACATGTTTCTCAAAACCACTTTTTTGGGATCGTTGACAGATATATAGCCCAAATCTGTACTGTGTGGGGCCGGTACTTTAAAAGAATAGCCCCACTGCATCTCTCCCCGTGTATGTCGTAAAAGGCGACTAAGGGATATGACCCCCTTCTTATATTACTAGGTGGTAGGGTTTAACCCGCCCGGGTTGGTACCACCGCACTGAATGAAAGGTCGGTCCAAACGGCTATGTAAATAGTTTGTGTTTTCCGTCCAGTTCAGTGTAGTCGGCACGACCGAAGGGAAGCACTGACGTGGCACCAAGTTCACCCGGTGTTATGGGCTGACATCACGGATGTTGTAGGGGATGTAGCCAACCGTGTCAGTTTCAATAAAAAAAAAAAAAATCAGTCGCATTCTCAACTTCGACATTTTGGACGATCACAATACTTCCTTTCTCCTTACAGTCGCTCGAAAGTAAAAAGCCACCTCCATAGTTTTTAGCCGTTGCGGTAATTTATCGATCGACGCGCGACGTTCGCTTGTTTTGGAACACGCAAATGTTTGCGTGGAGCGTGCAGGCAAGCGATACGGGTTACTGCGCGTGGAAAAAGGATGACACAATATCGATGCGATCTCTTGAGACGGTCGGTTCTGTATTCACGCGATACGCACACTACCATAATCGCGGTGTCTCGTTTTAGTAATAGTTGAAGTATGAACAAAATGTCTTTGAGTATGAAGTCCGGGCACCGAATTAAAAAAAGTTGAGTCCAGGGCTATTTTTTCCATCTACGATGCTGCTGGTGGTGTTATACCAAAGAGATTAAAAGAGGGTGGGTTTAATGTATTTGTGATAAGCTTTACAGAATATATAAGTCAATGATATTTTATATAAAATTGTAAAATTGTAGATTTTACCGACGACGACACGACAACGAATAAAATAAAAAAATAGTAAATCTGATTTAAATGCAAAATTGATAATAAACCATCGCTTCTCTTATATTCTCTATCTTTTTCGGGAGGAAGGAAGGGATTCCTTCCTCGCCCATCTCTCACTCACCTCTCTCCCGGTCTTCTCTCCTCGATCCCGCCTTCCTCCCCTCCTTCCCCTCACCCTTCACGGACCCCCTCTTTGCCACCTTCCCTTTCGCCCATTCCCTCCCTCTCTCCCTACTTCCCTTCCTCCCCTCATGTCGCCCCTCCTTCCCATCACCCTCGCATTCCATTCCTCCCCTACTACCCCTCATCCTGTCCGCAACCCCCTCTTACCCCGCCCCTTCCCCCTTTCAACCTCTCACTCCCTCGATATCCATTCCTCCTCGTTCCCTCTACTACCTCCCTCCCCCACACCTACCCTCATTCACTAACCCTTCCTCCCTCCATACCTCTCCTCCTCTTCTTCTTTTTTTTATGGAAACTGACATGGTTGGATACATCACCTACAACATCCGTGATGTCGGACATGTCGTGCCGGCTATACTGAACTGGACGAAAAAAAACGAAAAAACTATTTACATCAAATCTCTTTGATTTACATAGCCGTTTCGACGTACGTTTTATTCAGTGCGGTGGTACCAACCCTAGTAAGGTAAGAAGGGAAGGGTGCTACAGTTTTACGTGGAATCCGAACCACGGTCAGCCTCAAATGGTCGAGCGGTCACCCATCCAAGTGTTGACCGCGCCCAGGGTTGCCTGCACCACTGAGCTACCCAGGCTGACAAACGTACCTCCCACCCACTCCCCCTTCTTTTCTCTCCCCCTTCCTCTTCCTGACCATTATTCATTATTTCTTACCAAAAGCAGTAACTATTGAGTAATCTGTGCCAAAAGCCTAGATAATAAATTTTCATATCCTTACCTAGAGAAATCATGGATTCCCCATACAAAAACTTTCACCCCTATTTCACCCCTTATTTTTAGGTTTCCGTATCCCTGTACGGAAGCCTATTACTAAGCCTCCGCAGTCTGTCTGTCCGTCCGTCCGTTTGTCTATCCGAGGGCTGTATCTCTTGAACCGTAATAGGAAGCCCGTTGAAATTTTCACAGAATATGTGTTACTATAGCGGATATAACAACAAATAAGCGGAGCTAGGTACAACCCAAGTACAACCAAAGAGTTTGTAAATTCTTTGGACCGGAGTAAAACCGCAAACAGGAAATTACAATCTTACACGTTCAACGCCACATGAAAAATCCAGTATTTCCGTTTGGGCCACGGGGCTCACCGCTCACCGGTGAGCCTTTCCTTACTGAACCATTCAGGGCATGGGGGTCACCGGTGAGCCGCGTGAGAGGGCCTACGTAAACGCTTCCTACAAGCCACAGAGCGCAGCTACAAAGCCAATATGGAAGTGAGCCGCATGGCCTTGTAGTCGAAGCGGACGGCGTGGTTTTCAAATCCAATAGAAACTTGTAGTTTTTTATTAAGTTAATTGTAACGATGCTAGGGCTGCTCTTAACGATAAGGTAGAAAATAATATTTGTATTAATAGAATTAATAAAACCAGAAAATAATAAGAAAATATTCGTCAAAATAAAAATGAACATAAAATTTTCTTCATTGCCAAATAAGAAGACATTATTTATTACGAAAATAATTTATGAAATTGAACAAAACAAAATATTTATGAAATTGAACAATCACAACATTATCACACTTCTTCAAAGGGTTTAACCATAAACAATAAAGAATTATCCGTGAGTCATGTTAAAACAAGGCAAACAAAGGAATGGTTTAGTTGGGCTGCTTTGGCAATAAGTGGATACTTTTTTCGACTTGGTTTTAGCCTGTTTGCTACCCATTATTGGTACGTTCTTTGCATAACATTGGTGACATGTTCTTCTCACTTTTCTGGCCAATCCCTCTTTCCTTTCCAGAGTGTGTTTCATTCTCTTCCGCCTTTCTATATGCATTTCATAGTCGCTATCCTCACTCTCCGACAAAAGAATTCGACAGCATCTTCTTTTCGTTGGTTGAACTACGTCTTCATAGAATCTATTCCGAAACTACGGTTCAGAAGATCTATCTCGATGTTTTCTAACTGCGTTAGCGCTTCTTGTGTTAACTCGAAATCTTCAAAATAATCATTTTTGGCGAGAAAAGCGTAAAACATCCTCAATTGTCGACGCAGCCGGACCGGGATTGATCGCTGCGTCCGCGGCGCGCGCGTAACGGGTGGGCCGCGGCGTGACCCCGCGGCTCCAGCCAACAGAAAAATACAAATCCTTCATAGGAGGCCACACGATCCACCCGTGAGCCTTCTGCTATATCTCGAAAATTAGACGGTAAAAGTCGCAAATTTTTATTTTCCTTACAAATTACCGCATTTTATAAACTTTGTGATGAAAATCTCAAGTTGATGAAAATTACGGATATAATGAGTTTGGCTTGGCCCGAACCGAAAAGTACGCTAGGCCCACCGGTGGGTCGTATGGCGTTCAACGTGTTAATTGTGGGCTGATTTTGAAAATTCTTTTTTTGTTTGGTAGGTCATACTTCAGAGGTGCTCCCATTGAAATTTTATTGAAATTGATTGAGCGGTTTATGAAAAAGCAACAAAATACTATTGGTGTGTGGTTACCTTCAGCAAAACTTTTGTGATGTGGGCTTTTTCAGCAATTTGCAGTTTGACACATGGCGAATAATTCTGTACCACTTCAACCGATTTCGATTATTCGATTTCGATTATTGTTTTTTATGTAATATTGTTTTAAAAATATAAAACCGACTTAAAAAAAATAAACTAGAACTAAAAAGTATTAAATAGGTAGAATAGGTACCTAATATTTTGAAATTTTCTCTGTCATTGTATTGAAATACATGAATCGATATTGTCATTCATATTCGGACCCTTGTTTCATGAATATTCTAAATTTGAAATCTTTTCCGACCGGCCAGATGCGTTTAATATATTATAATACGAGTACGAGTACCATCGAGCTGGTCTGATGATGGAGACGGAAGGTGGCCATAGGAACTCCTAAACTACACATGATAAACCCATCGTGTTTGGGCTCGTTGAATTTGTCATCACGAGCAATTTACTTTAGACCTAGGAGATTCTCAATTCGACGGTATGTTTTCTTTTTTTGGATGTTTGTTACGCGATTACTCCGTCAATTATTGTGGGCCGATTTTGAAAATTCTTTTTTTTTGTTTGAAAGGGGATAACCATGACGTGGTTCCATTTTAATTTGGTCGAGATCAGATTGGAAAGCGAGGCGGAATCGCGAGGCCGAAGGTCGAGCGATTCCGCCGAGTACATTAATAGCAAAAAATTCAAAAAAAAACTGTGAAATAAAAAACTATTTAAAAAAATATATAAAAACCGCCTTCAAAAATGTATGAAATAAAAAAAATCGAACCCTAGAGTTGAAGGCGGTGCTAAAGCAAGCAAAAATGATACATGAAAGAAAACATGCGTGGATGATATCCTTTGTGATTTGTGTAGCCTTCTTTAGCACCGCCTTCAACTCTAGGGTTCGATTTTTTTAATTTCATAAATTTTTTAAGGCAGTTTTCATATTTTTTTTTACATACAATGCTGACATTATTAGAATGAAGAGTGACGAGTATTTGTTTAACTGTTCAACTAAATAAATACGTTCTATCCACAGAGCACGGAATACCGCGCGCGCGCGCGCGGGGGTATTCCGTGCTCTGTGTGGATCTATCTATTAAAAGCGCACAAACAGGAAATTACAATCATAATAATATTTTGTTCCGTATACCAAATAATTTTCAAAACATTTTTTTATTTTATTTAATTTGATTATGACAATTAAACTAACACTTCTTGTGTTAGTTTAATTGTAAATTGTCATAATTTTATTATTCAAATATAATTAAAAATTTTGGAATTTACATAAATAATGTTCTTTATAAATATAAATGAAAGCGCCATCTTTTGTCTAGTAGCAGTAATTCTACAGCCTAGTGACAATTAAAGGTACCTAGATACATGTTGTATTTCAACTAGATAGCGCCCTTAGTATAGAAGTATTAACAAACATTAACGCCACCTGTTTGTTTTACGACAACATCAAGAAAAATTATTAACGCCCTCTGTTGGTTTTACGATTTACAACGTTACCAAATTTGTTATATGGAGTGGTCTATCTGTCCCGACAGGGTTATAAAATCAATGACCCTCCGTGTAAAATTTTAGTTTAAGGGCCAGCATAATATATTTATTAATAAGTTGCATGCAACGTAATAAATGTAAGTTATTCGAGGAGGTCTGAACGTTCTCAGAATGGAAGGCCGTAAGTGCCGGATCAATAAATCTTTAATTGAACGTGTAATATTTTAATGTAATAATAATAAAACTCTTTTTCATTCCAATTAATAATTTTTAATACCTAATTAGTCAAATTTCCAATCTAGGTGAATAAAAAAAAACAGAGATTATCTTGCGCACAGAAAAATTCATAAATAATAATTAGTTAAAGTAATAGATAAACACTGTAGGATTAAAAAAAACAAAAGAAAAATAATATATTTTATATTTCTCATATTATTTTGGTTTTCAATTTCTCCATCCAGCCCACATTGCCCACTAGCGATATCGCGTGCAGCACGACGCTGTACCTCTGAAACCACCTTATAGTTCACATTTCTCATAACCTAACGTTATTCATTCTGTGCTGTTTTACGAACACGAGATATTTTCACGATCAGCCCGAAAAATCGTTTCGACGTATGTCGTAAAGAATTTTAACGCTTAGTTATAAACATTCTGTTATGCTTAGCCACATTCGGGTGGCAATTTCCGAATCGCTAAGCCCACAATGAGTTGTGTGGTAAGCTGTATGGGAGAGCGTACCATTTTATAATAGAAAAATCTAAGATTAAATCACAGTGCAATTGTTTTAACCTTGGTGGTTTAGGGTTTGTTTAAGGTTAAGAGTGACCATAGGTCAAGGTTGACTATGGCAGTTACACGCATACATACATACCACACGCTGTCTGTATCCCGATAATCGGGGTAAGCAGAGTAATCGGCGTTGTGCAGCAGGTACTCTTGTAAATAGCCACCGACCATCGCGTTTAGCAAAGGTATTAGGACAAGATAACTAAGCAAGCAGCAAGTAAGGCACGAGAAACAGGATAGGCTAAATAAATTGTTTTTTTGTTGGTAGGTACTTGCGCGTTTGTACTTCATTGAAAAGACAAACTTTTTGCAAACTACGTTATTAGGTTGTTTACCTGTTCGTCTATTCTTGTGATTAGGATAAGTTTTTACAATCATTTATTTAACTTCACTGGTTAGTGTGGGTCAAATCTTACAACTGTGCCCTACGCTACGCCGTGTTCTCCGCATCATTTTGCATGGAGAAACGAAGTTCGCAAATCTATCACTAGAGGCGCTGCTCCGTTTCTCTATACAAAATGATGCGGAGAACACGGCGGCGTAGCGTAGTACGCGGTGCATAGGTTAAATCTCGTGTTATGGGTACTGAATTTTAAACCACTCAACCGATTGAGCTGAAATGTCCCACAGACTTTTGGTTCTGACGACATTGCAATCTAGTTTACAATGATAATTTTTTTATTTATTATTTCAAATATTTAAATACTCATTCGCCGCGCTCTAGTTCTCAGTACAAGCCTCGCAGCACAGTGCATGCCGGCGCCTGAAGTACTGAAATAAATCTTTTGCGAGCATAAATTTAAGCGAAGCCCCGCACGGGACCCCGGCTCGGGAGTGGGGGGCTCGTTGGATAATCCTGGAAAATCCCGTGAAAAATTTCCCAGAGTGGCTAATCTTCTACATATTCTTCGGGTGCATATATATCGTGTGTGGCACGGCTTTAAAGTTACGGTGCGCCACCTGAAAGACTTCCTGGCTCCTTCCTGGCTCCTTTAGCTCCTTTCGGCAGACTTCGGCTCGAAGGAAGGTGTGGTAAGAGTGATGTTTTGGTGGTTTAAAAAAAACCAGGGTTCTCTATATTAACCTTAACCTAATTTTGAGGCGGTGCATGTCGTTTTTGTTACGTTTCGTTTCGAGCCGAGTGTTCACGAAAAGAGTCAAAGGAGCCAGGAAGGAGCCAGGAAGTCGTTCAGGTGTCGAACGCTTAACGTTATGATGGCAATTTTTTTTCACTGTTCCACGTGGCTCCACCTACGTGAGTCGCTAAACAAGTTAATACAAATATTAGCAAACTAACTTTTGCCCGCAGCTTCGCTCGCGTGAAATTCGTATTTAAAAAGAAGAAAGTAAGTAAGCCCGCTACCGTACCTTTATTTCGGCGCGAGGAACAATTCGGTTTGTATGAAAGCCTCATCTTAGCGTAACCAGAACTGAATTTTATTTAGCCTATCCTGTGTCACATATAGTTAAATGTGCTTATAGTAAGTTTCATCAAATTCCGACTATCGGTTTAAGAGTTTTGGAGGAACATACATACATACAGAAAAGATTTATAAAAATTATTAATTTAGATATAGTATCATACCTATAGTCTATAAACGCAATATCTCATAAAACAAAGTAACTTACTCCATGACCATCCCTTACAGATTTATTATTAGCATTGTGTCTTCGGACGCCTTACAGAGTCACTTTTTTAGCAATAATTTTGAGCAACCCTTAATCGTAGAGCTTTCATCCTACCCCCAGTGTTGGCCGCGTGATGAATGAGCTCGTACACAATAAGGGACGAGAACACATTTATTGCATTTTTCTTCATCTTGCTTCATTAAGCTATTTATAAGCTTTCTTTCTTACGCGGCGGGCCGCGACACTTTCTTAATTACAGCTGTGATGTATTGCTTAGTCCGAGGAGCATTTACTCACTTGTTTCCTCTACTTTGGTTTGCAAAAAAAATAAAAAATTGTTCTACCTTTTTAGGGTTTCGTATCTGGTACGTCGTTCAGATGTCTCTATATTCGTACGTACTTCCTTCTGTCACACGCGATGACAGATAGACACACACGAGAGGGATTTAGGGTTCAGTTTTTTCAGGTTCAGGTACGGAACCCTAAAAAGAGACAAGCATTACTTACAAGCGGTGTAAACATTCTCGTTGTGTATAAAACTGTAGGTCCCTTCCCTTGCCCCTTACTAGGTGGTAGGCTCTTCCAGGCCACCATAAGCGGTCTTAACGCTCCTCTCATCCATCAGCTCCTGGATACCTTTTTTAGGTCGCCTGTCCACCTTTCCGGGGGGCTTTCCACGTCACATTACGCACCCTTGATCATACCATACAGAAATTCTCACGTTTCGTTTCATGCCATGCCATAAATAATAATTGTGAAAACTTTCACCAGCACGCGAAGCCCAAAGAAACGTCACGTCGTAAAGAATTCCCTCGCAACATCCGAAGTATTGCGGAGTTGCTCGTTTGTAAATTGGTATTTTTGAGGGGCCGCCGCCGCCGTCTGAAGTTGGCGTGCGGTTTGGGGGGACCGGCGCACGCGAGCCTACAGCTTGGAGATGCCCGTTTACAGTGACGGCTTTTTATGGTTTGACCTGTCAGCCAAGGGCGACTAAGGGTTGGTAACTATGCCGTGCTAAATGACAACCCCCGCGTACGACCGAATGTTCATGGGCCACATGTCGTGCTTTCTATAAAAAAACTAAAACAAAAACGTTCACACCGGCTCCTTCATTCCAAGGCACGTCGCTTAAATTAATCGAACACCTCGGGGTCCTCGGAGTCGAACTGTCGCACAACCTAAACTTTCGTCGCCATATCGTGGGGATGGCCAAGCTGGCTTTTAAAAAGCTGGGCGTACTCAATAAGGTGCGACGGTACTTCACGCCGGACCAAAAGCTGCTTCTGTATAAATCGCAGATCAGGCCCTGCTTGGAGTACTGCTCGCACCTGTGGGATGGCTCTGCCAAATACCATCTTGCGCCTCTGGACTCGATCCAGCGTCGAGCCGTGCGACTAGTGGGTGACCCCGAAGTGTCCTCTAGAACCACTGCAACACCGTAGGGATGTCGGCTCCCTAAATGTGTTCTATCGCTTATTCCATGGGGAGTACTCGGAGGTCTGTCTTTGCCCCTCATGTAAAATATCCACTTCTCGTTTGTTTCTGTAAAATGTTTTTGGAGCAGTAAAGTATTTCTATGTATCCTTACATGACTTAGATCTAAAGAGATGTTACGGAAATTTTCAGTGTATTTTTTTCTCTTTTTTTTCATCTAGACTTATAATTATCGAGATAATCAATAACGCGTTATCCGGGCGTTGTATTATAGTATACGAAAAAATTAAAATCTGATTTAAAAAGTTGAAGTGTCGAGGGACACCCGACCGAGGCGAAGGTTTTTACGCTTTGTATTTAAAATGCAATTATTAATTTAATGTTGTTCAGGATAGCGCCATATATGTGATATTCCTTTCAATCAACGTTCGACTTCAAAAGACTCTCATAGATGATATACTCGTAGCTACGCGCTGCCCAGCGCCATCAACAAAAAACAAAGTGTAGCACTGACATGGCACCGTTCCTAGTTGACAGGAACACAGGTAGGCTGACATGTGAGCAGATACTTTAGACAACTATGTGGGGTTATAAAAAAATAAAGCGGTCAAGTGCGAGTCGAACTCGCGTGGAGAGGGTTCCGTAACATTCAGTTTTCCGTGAGAACTTTAATACTTACGATTTTCGTTTAGATTTTCCAGTAAACTATATTAGTAAGAGAGGCCCTATATTCTTATTTTTTTTTTCGCAATTTTAGTCTCAGTAGTTTGGGGAGATCATTAGTTTATGAATATTTTCTTTATTATCTTTAACACTATGCCTTCTTCGAGAATTCACTTCAAAATATTTTTTTTCGTTTTGAATTGGTCCCCCAAAGTAAACCCGAAAATCGAAATTCTTTCATTTACGCTATACGTCCGTGATTGGGTCATCAAACTCTATATTATATGTGCCAAATTATTATTTAGTTCATTCAGTAGATTCGGAGAAAAGAAGTTATGTGACAGACCAACAGGCAGACAGACAAACAGACAGATAGACAGACAGAGACAAGAGTGATCCTGTAAGCGTTCCGTTTTTATCTCTTTTGAAGTACTGGATGTAAGATGGCCGCATAGCAGCCTCGGTTGTGTTCTTCTCTAGTCCAGTATAGCCAGCAATCGAAGGAAGTCTCCGGTATGGCACCTACCTTTTCGGAGGTGATATTGGCTGGTCGAAGCATGCGCTTTGGCCGCTCCGACTCAGCCACCCATACCGGATTATATAAAAAAATAAATAAACGAAACCCAAAAAATTTTCAACACAATTAGTGCCGCCGTGTAAACGGGCCTCCCTCCCGGATTGTGTTGTAGGTAGCGGTGTTCGCTGGCAGCTCAGCGTGAAAGATTAATGCCCGACGGTGACTCATTCTTTGCACGCGCCCGACCGCGCGCCGCGAGCGCGGGGTCAATCTCTTGCTTTACAGCTAACTTGCCGGGACATGACAGTTCTTAAGCAGGCGCGGTAGAGCTTTATGCTAGTGTGGCTTTTAACTAAAGGAGATTATTATTTTTCACTTTGATGTATCTATGTACATACATACATACGTACCACAGTCTACTCTGCAAGTACTCCTGTAAATTACAGCACAACACCGACCACCACGTATAGCAATGTAATAGTTAGGAAAACATAACTATCAACACCAGTTCCTTCCCTCCAGTGAACGTCGCTAAAATTAATCGACCACCTCGGGGTCCTCGGAGTCGAACTGTCGCACGACATAAACTTTCGGCGTCATATCGAGGGCAAGGCCAAGCTGGCTTCTAAAAAGCTGGGCGTACTCAATAAGGTGCGACAGTACTTCACGCCGGGTCAAAGGCTGCTTTTGTATATGTAAATCGCAGATTAGATCCTGCTTGGAGTACTGCTCGCACTTGTGGGATGGCTCAGCTAAATACCAGCTTGCGCCTTGGGATTCGATCCAGCGTCGAGCCGTGCGACTAGTGGGTGACTTCGACGTGTCCCGTGATATAGAACCACTGCAACTCCGTAGGGATGTCGGCGCCCTAAGTGTGTTGTATCGCTTATCCCACGGGGAATGCTCGGAGGAGCTGTTCAATGCGATCCCGCCGTCCCCGTTCCACCTCCGCACAACGCGCACTGGGCAGGGATTGCATCTCTATACGCTGGACTTACACGGATGCGTACCAATCGGTTCTACAGATCTTTCCTCCACAGAATGGTAAACTCATTGGTTAACTGACCGTAATTTTATCTAAGAGTCTGACTACTGTTTTTCCCACTAACAAATTTCGACAATTCGATACACTTTGTATCATTTGATTTTTAATATGACTTATTACATTTCTTTGTAATAAACGTAAACTAATTGTTTTATTTGACTTGATATAATATGAAATATCAAAATTGACGATGGCACCCGTCAGGCCGGCATGGCATTCGCAACCCCCGCGTACGACCGCGTACGACCGTGCACGTGGCTCGGCGCCAAATTTCTCGGGCGGTTTCTATAAAAAAAAATCAGCAAGTAAGGCACGAAGACTCACCTGCTGCATGACTCGGTGGAAGGACCGTGCTAAGGTGAGATGTAGCTTGCATGTCGCCCTTTAGCATGGCATCTTGTCCTTATCCCTTAGTCAGCTTTTACGACATGCACGAGGAGAGATGCAGTGGGGCTATTCTTTTTAAGTACCGACCCCACACAGTATCTATGCATGTACGAGTATACTATGTGCGTTGATTGGGTGGTTGAGTTTCATTATTCCACACTAAACGCTAAAACGGCTGAATGTATTTTGATGAATGAAGTGTCCGACAAGTTGTTTTAGTACCGCGAGTAACATACGCTACCTATGCGACACAAACAAAAAAATTAAAACAAAATTGATGGAGGCGCCATTATTGTCAAACTTTAAAATAAAATGTTGTCTTAAACCCATCGAATATCTGCGAGTCATATGTACATTCTTTGACTGCAGTCAATTTAACTAAATTTCACACACACACACACACACACTCACAGAGACACAATCGCACTCAGAACTCAATCAAGCACATTTACACTCCTTATTAGGTGGTAAACTATTTTGGTTTTCTGATTTATATTTATTTTTTTTAGATACCCGCAAAATTTCTCTAATATTTAATAATTGTCTCACGTTTTAAGGTGTTACATGTGGTGTTACACAAAGTGTTATATATATAACACTGTAATATGGGTATTGTATGCACCCACCGTCTCTCATGATACAGCCGGTTAGGCCAGTTTGGGAGATGGTGTTTGCACACAACACAGAACAATTATTGCAAAGTCTGTTATGTATGAAATAGGGACAATCTGTTGTTGTGTAAAAGTGTGAAAATTAATAAATGAAATTTGAGTTTGAGTTTGAGTTTGTTTGAATGGGGTATCGTTCTAGAGCTTAAAAAACGATATATGAAAATATACAACACATCATCGTTTAGAAACGCGTACGCTCGGCGATATTGTCAAAGTTTGAAATAAATGTTTTCTTAAAAACACATCAAGTGTCCTAATCCTTTCACCGAAGCCTACTGAAAATTCAGCTATGCAAGCTGCTTGTAACTGACCCATTCGTATAGTTATTTCGGAAATGCTGGTTCAAATGAATGCCAATTCTATATGCAGTACCTGGTGGAAAGAGCGAATTTAACTTCGTTTCCGACCAACTCTCTCTCCATTCGAAATTTCGAATCGACTGACGACTCAGTAACGACCCTATTGTTTCGATTCGTTCAACTAGCCACCGCGTCGCGAACTAAGTGAATGATTAATGTGTGAATGAAAGTAGTTCAGTTCATACAAAGGCATTACTACCGATCATCATTCAAAATTCGTATCTGAAACATGGCATGGGGGCGACATGCTAGGGATATAGGGTTGCCGATCGGTGTTTTTTTTTAATGAAAAAACCAGTACGTGTGACTGGGCCGAGGTAGCAAAGATGCCCGAGACAGCCAAATTCACCTCAACTCGTGAAACCAAGTTAAGCAAGACATCTTAGCCTGCTGATAAGATGTCTTGCAAGGAATAATGGTTGCAAATTCCTTCGAGTAGTGTCCAAGTGTAACTGTTTTGTATACTACGGTGTCTCACCAAGATACTAGAAATTTGTCCAGTTTACTATCTATGTTACATTACTCCGACAATATATATTATTCATTCGATATCAATAATTTGGGAAGCTAAGTTCGTTTCCTTGGCTCAGCGCCATTCAGTAGTAGGTTTATTCCAAGTGTGACAACATCGCAACAAAACGGGTGCGGAAGATTCATCTGATGTGAAGTGTTTTTTTTTTATTGATAGCGCGACATGTGGCAGCGTTTCACATACAAGTAGGTGTCTAACGATGCCCATGGACATTCTGTGGTGCACGGGGATTGCGAATGCCATGCCGGCCTGACAGGAGCCTTTTCACGCCCCTTTTGAAAAACCCCAGGCTGTACTTGGGAGGAAATAGATGGGCAGGAAGTGCGTTCCACATTTTCCCGGTTCTGTGAATAAAATACCTACAGAACCGGTTGGTGCGCATCCGTGGTAGGTGCGGAGGTGGAATGGGGACGGCGGCGACGACGTCCGAACACTCCCCATGGAATAGACGATGTCTGTTGCAACTCTGTCTAGTCCACTGCCGGACATACGCCTGTCGATATTTTCTCCACTCCTCTCGGCCTTTAGGGGTACGGAATCACTGTCTGCCGGCGACATCCGCGATGTCACTCCTCCACCTAGCGGGTGGTATTCCCACCCTCCGCGTTTCCCTGTCCACGGTCTCTAGGCGTAGGACCCGTTTCCCCCATCGATCCTCGTCTTATCGGAATATGTGGCCAGCCCAATTTTAACTTGGCCACCCGGTGTGCAATGTCTACTGTTTAAGTGCGTCGACGGATCTCCTCGTTACGCACTCTGTCCCGTAGATGTATTCCCAGGATACCTCGTTCCATGGCACGCTACGATACCCTCGATTTTTAACAGATTCCGATCTTTAGGGAATCCTGTTATGGCCCTGTCTACAACCATTGGCGAAAAGGCGTTACGTCAAGCATGTATATTATGATGAAAACAGTAATATACAGTCGATCAAGCGACGGGTGGCCGAGTGGCTTGGGCATCGTCTTCTCATTCGAGAGGTTCGAAGTTCGAATCCGGTCGGCATGTACCAATTAGTTTTTTTTCAGACGAAAAAAACCTAGGTCTCTTCCCTTGCCCCTTACTAGGTGGTAGGCTTAAATTGTAGCCGACTGGGTTGATATCACCGTACTTGATGTAAGATGGCCGCATAGCAGCCTCGATTGTGTTCTCCTCTAATCAAGTATTGCCAGTAATCCAGAGAAGTCTTCAGTATGGCACATACCTTCTCGGAGATGATATTGGCTGATCGAAGAATGTGATTTGGCCCCTCCGACTAAGTCACCCATACCGTATTACATAAAAAAATATGACGAGAGCCTTATATTGTGTGAACGTACATGTGCAGCTTCTTCACAACAGAAAATGTTATAGGTAATACAATTTGTCTGTATGTAATCTCGTAGTCTTGTCACCTTTCCTGATGAAGTATGGCCGAGGCCAATTAACCTCCCTTCGACCTCACACCTCTTCCCCTCTCGATCCGAGTCGAGGGACCAAAACACGGAGGAGTGAGTAGAGAGAAGCTATTGCTGTTAGCTCATTTATATCCCATGATGTCAGTCATATCATAACACCTTGGTGAATAGGTGTCTTGTCAATCGACCGCCCTTTCATTCAGTGTAATGGTACCAAACTGGTCGGGTTAAACACTGCCACCTAGTGTAAAATGCCGTGACGCATTAAACTCGCCTTTTCAACGGTGATCAATAAAGAATTAGCAGGAATTAAGTATGTGTCGCGATCGCGGGCAGTAGCTGGAGGAGGCACGACTTTGCAGTCCACCGATCAAGGCACAACTAAACAGTAATACTCTTTGTGATTTTGCAGCAAAACTATAGAAGTTACGCAAATGATTTCTTTTAGTAAAATAATCTAAAACACTTTATCTAGATAAGTACTTATTGTTGGAAAACACGATCTGAGAACACTCGTAAAAAACTTTTCAAACATAAACCTTAAATAGTTTTTTCAATTTTTTTCCAAACATGTTTCATATAAATAGGTAGTTCCATTTTTATGCATAGGTGATATTACAATACGTAAATAATGATCATGGTGTTTGCCCAACGGATCATTAGTTTTTTTTAATAATAAATATTTTCAATTCAAATGAGAAAATCTGCATAGATGATTCGACGTAAGCGCCACGTCGTCGTTGAGCTACCTCACTTGCTGTCTTTTTCATACACGCGCTCACGCTCCTTCGCCCTCTCCCTGTCTGTCAGGGTGGAGGCGGAAATTCAATGTCATTCAAGGTCATTTTGCGGCGCCACTTCGATGTCGTATGCCCCCAGTTGGTGGCGACGCACCCAGTAAGACAACCTCATATCTGGTATCTCCTCCGTGGACCAAAACGAGAGAAGTAATCGCACATTCGGGGGAGGGTGATTAAACGTTTTTAGGGCTCCGCAGGAGAGTCGTCCGTCTTTGATTGATGGTGGGAAGTTCGGCGGCAAAAACGGGTTGGGCAGGGTCGGGGAAGGAGCAGAAGAGGGGTTGGGAGGGATGGGAGGGATGGGTGGATTGATCGAAGACGACGACGGCCGAGTCTGTCGGTCGAGTAATAACATTTTGTAACGGCCCGAAGTAGGATGAGGTTATTAGTGGAATTTCTTTTGAGAGTAATTTGGGTATTTTCGTTGAAACTTTCTTGATTGGTTTATTTCATTAGAATAATTATAAAAATCCACAGAACAGTGATCGGCGGAGGTCAGCGGCGCGGTGGTTTTCCCCCAGCCGGCCGCCCCTACGCGCGGAGTTTCGTGCTCTGTGTAAAAATCTAATCGAAAGATAATTCGTTTATGATCCTAAAACAGTTAATAACAAAATACACAACTTAACCCCGTGGGCGGTGTCTTAAAACCAACCTTTTGTATATCAAGAAAATTGCAGAGAACACAAGAGTACTGTGAGAAGAATACTTTGAAATATTTTATTAAACATACCTGCAAACAAGGAGGATACCTGCAAATATCGATTCAAAATATAAAAAAATACACACATACGTACAATCACGCTGTATCTCGATAATCGGGATAAGCAGAGTAATCTGTGATGTGCCGCAAGAAGTCAAGTAAAGTGCCGCACAATACCGACCACAACCACAATCTATAGCAAAGTATTAGAACAAGATCACCATCATGCATCAAGTATAAGGCACGAAGATTATCCACTGACACGGCGGCGCGGCGTCCTGATTCCTTAGTCACGTTTTACGAAATGTACGGAAAAAAATGCAGTTGACACTACTGACAAAGTAATACGATCAATTTGATCTGCTATACTTAGATCAAATCCTCGTGAAATTCGCCTGTCTGAAAGCACTCTAAATAAACGTTTGGAGTGCAGGATTTAATCAATTATATTTCCCGGAAACGGTTTCGATCTAGAGCTTAGTCGGGTGGCTCCGGCAAGCCGGAGAGGGTCGGCCGCGGAGGAAAGCGTACAGAGAAGTTGTTGCTACCTCTAATTTCTAGTAAAACATGTGTCGCCAGCGCGGGGAGTAGCGGGGTAAGGAGCGACTCCTTGGTCTACCAATCATGCCCCATTTAACTCTACGTGCGCTGGGTCGCAATCACGCCGTGATCAAACGCACCCAGTTTACCTAGACTAAGGCGTCCATTACACGCTCATGCAAGCGTCACTCAATTCCATCAGTAATGAATTATGCGTGAATGATAATATCGACTGATGGAATCATATCGACATTATACATTCATTCTGACTGATCGTCCGTCATACTCAAGATTTTACTTTTTGTATTGAAATTTTGCGATGCGATGTTGAGCAAAAAACGTGTAAAAAGCGTCGGGTAAAAGATTATATCTATTCCCTTATAAATATATTGGCTGATTGATATATGGGATTCGAAAGAGCATAAGGACTATGAGAATTATTTTTGCATGAAAGATGCGTGTTTTGATAACCTTTTGGTTATAGTAACACCATACCTAAAAACAGCAAGCATACCTGCATGCGATGCGATACCTGCATCTCATTAGACGATAGGTTATCCATCAGTCATAGCATTGACTGTCGCAAAACTGACAGCAAAACCTACAGCCTAATGGACGCCTAACTTCTCTTTTCTCTCTCCTCCTTGGGGTTGACGGTATGTATCGTATGTAGCTCCGCCGGTATCGAGTTTCCGATGAGCAATTTCTGAATACAATACGAATACGAGCCTCGATCGCTAGCAAATTACTAACGTAATAGAGGTGCGTGAATTTACGAGTAGTATGGGGATATAGTTTCAAGTGACTTCATTTGTTTTGGGTATACAAGGAAATTGCCGTTAGTTGCACCTTATTACTACATTGGAACAGCGCGCCATGTCCCGCTGAGTTCCAAATTCAAATTCAAATATTTCAACTGCAAAAGTATGAGCAGAAATTAATGAAAATGGTCACCGATACATGGCGAGAGGGTTTACGTTGGGATTTATAAACCCGGAAACTCAGTGGTGCGGTCCGTCGACTGTTTGTTAAGCAACGCTGAGCGCGGTCAGTTGGATGGGTAGCCGCTCGACCTTTGGAGGTTGACCGTGGTTCAGATTCCACGTTAAACTGTAGGTCCCTTTCCTTCTTACTTTACTAGGTGGTAGGGTTTATCCCGGCCGGGTTGGTACCACCGCACTAAGCAAAACGTCGGTCGAAACGGCTATGTAAATAGATAGTGTTTTCCGTCCAGTTCAGTGTTGCCGACATGAAATGAAGGGAAGCACTGACATGGCACCAAGTTCACCCGGTGTTATGGGCTGACATCACGGATGTTGTAGGTGATGTAGCCAACCGTGCCAGTTTCCATAAAAAAAAATAAAAAAACATAGGACTCATTGTTATTTATTACTCTATTGTACAAACGGTAACGAGGGCTTACTTCAAGAATGCATTAAGTCAGAAAAAGTAGTTTTGAGATAATCAAGATTTAAAGTTTACGAAAAATTTATAAAAAATTCTACTTATATTTACAATATCAGTATTATGTACCGAGATTTATTATCTATCGAGGTTAAAAATGTTATTAATGAAAAAAATATATGTTCACACAATAGCACTTTATATTCAAAAGTGTAGGAGAAGGTACTGACTTAGTGTATTTTGTTTGACGGTTAATTTTGCAGTAAAATAAAAATACTGCGTTAAGTCTTATAGTAATTTAATGAAAAAGACAGTTGTGGTTGGTGCTTTGGTTTGGGGTTGGCTCTAGGCCTGCAAACTAGTCCCGCTTGGTTGAGGACCTTCGTGCAAAACCCTGCGATCTCCAGCTACCCCAGCCAGCCTATGTCATGGAAGAAAGGCTTTCATGGAAGAAAGCCACAAGTCGACTGGGGCGTTTGCAGACCTCTGCAACGGAAGATGGAGAACGGAGTATGTCCCTTCGTTGGTTGTCAAGCAAACTGCACTCCAACAAAACATGCTCGGTCATTTCATTCGTCGCCAAACATTCCCTGCACAGTGGGCTATTCGTAATAACCACGGTGTGTAGATATTTATTTAGCTTAGCCCGGGCCAGATTGATAAGCTTCAGAGCCAGCCTTCGGTCTGGTTTAGGAAGAGCAGCTCTCGACTGTCTGCACTCTGAGAGGCCCTTCCATCTGTCCCTGTGTTTCCGTGATGTCGACGCGTGCAACCAAGTCCAAGTTCAACCAAGTTTTCTGTATGCTTGCTGACGACATTATCACGGGTTCCGCTCCTATGGTTATAGTTCTAGAGCCTCTTCGTTGTAGTGCAGTGTACATGACATACGCCCATCTCAGTCCCAGCGGTTGCACTTGTAGCACCCCGATTACTTCCATTTGGAAAACTGTTGAGTGTGCACCAAGTCGTCCTGATCTATTAATGTTCAGCTCACGTGAGAAAATGCCCCCACCGGTCCAGCTGCTTGTCCTTGACCCGTCTGTGAAGATTCTTAGTTCTGTCTCACTAGATGGGCCGGGGGTTGGTCATTAATAAGGGTAGTTCACTGCACACCGTGTGCAGGACACTTGTGTGCTTTACCGGTTCGTCCCCTTTTCATAATCATAGTGCCTTGAGTCTGAATGCGGACGCCGCTGCCTCCTGTTTGACACATAGGTCCAGCGTTGACAGACAGAGTATGGCTTCAATGGTGGCCATGGGTGTACCGCATACAATCCGTAATATCCTTGGAGGTAATATCTATGCAGGCGAATCTCTAAAGCTTCTCTAATTGCATCGTTGATTAAAAAGACAGTTTTACGGGATTATAATTTTTCAGTGAATTAAAATGGTGGCTGCTAGTTGTATCATCTATCTATTACGATTACCAGAGAGAAAACGCTTCATCTTGCCAAAAAAAAATTCTTTTTTAACTAGATAACCTCAAATTACAACAGCTCACTAACAAATTCACTCAGCGAATGCTTGAGGTGCCATCCACGGTTCAGTATTGCAAGCACACAATTCTAATTTATGTCGACTTAATGCATCGGCCAGTGTAGTTGTTAACAACCACCACTTCAAGTAATATGGCCAAGAATACATTAAGTCCGACTTAGTGCTTTTCGCACTAAGTTTTGACGACGTTTCTAAAAATCGCGTCTTCGTAAATGCACTAAGTGACATAATGTCTTTTTGAAAATGATTTCATTAAGTCTGAGTAAGCCAAAACCGCAACATGAAATGCATTAAGTCACTTAATGCTTTCTTGTAGAATAGTATTCTACCACGAATTATCGAATTTGTATTTGTGAAATAACACTAAGTAGACTTAATGCATTTCAGAAGAATTACATTTTGCGATTAACCTAAAAAACATTTACAGTAAGGCACTAAATTGTACTTAGTGTATTTACGTTGACTATAATTACAACAATAATCAGAACTTAGTGCCATTCTATTCGAATCATGTCATTTAGTGCTTTTTGCTTGTACAAAGTAGTTATATTATGACTTAATGCTATAGCTATCTTTGGATCTCGTCAGTGTACAGCTTAGTGTGTTTTTGAAGAATGTAGCGCAAAAAATAATGAACAAAACTGTATAATTAAGTCAAAATCGATTTTTTTTTACATAGTGCATTCTTGAAGTAAGCCCTATGTACAGACGACAGCGCTCATTTCTCAAACTTCAGGAACCCTGTCAAAATAAAATATTTGATTATTTGTATAATTTTGTAGGGTTAATGACATGAATGACTATTGTGTGAATGTTAATTTGACAAGGTTCCTAAAGTGTGAGAAATGAGAGCAGTCGTGTGTACATAAAAGCGTTAAACTTGGTGTAATTATTTAGTGCAAGCTCCAAAGTAAAACCACAAAATAAAAAAACCACCCAATTACGTCGTGGTCCGAAATTCTCGGTGCGCGAGTCCGACTCGCACTTGGCCGGTTTTTGTACATATTTTCTAGATCTCTGATGCATTTCAAAAGATTATTGAAAGTTGTATGTTCTTCCACTCGTGTTCACTTCCATGGGTGTTGCTTTTGTTCTACCACTCGGGTCATCTGTACCGTAGGATTGATGCAGACATATGAAAAGTTAAAGATATAAGTATAGCGAATGTTCTAGGTTTTCAATCTACAGCATTATCTTACCTTATTACCTCGACGTTGAAACAGCAAGTTTTTTAACTTCACATGATAAAAAAAAATCCAAACATTCCTCTATTTTTGCGTCAATTTCTATTGTAAAAATATAAAGAATGAATGAATATTTTTTATAATTTTTCCCTAAATACTATTTTATATTCTTTAGTGAAGCACAATGTGAAAGTTCACAAAGCTAAAAATTTTCATACTTATTAAAACAAAAACAATTTGCGCGCTATTCACATTAGCTTTGTTAATCGTAAGCAACTTATGGCGATTCCATCCCGCTCTAGCAGGCCTTCGTCACTCGCTCAAGGTCGCGAGTTAAATGCCTACCGCTTGGCGTAGCGGCTAATCTACAATTAACAGTGGGCTGCCGCTATCCAGCCAGACCGGGCGCGTGGCGCTTTCGAATTTAGAAAATGTCGAAATCACGTAAATATTGTGCAGTGGACGGGTGCAAAAGTCAACAGACAAATGAAAACTTGTCTTTTTTTTCATTGCCGAGAGACGAAGAAAGGTAAGTGTTTTGTTTAGTAGCATTTTGATTTATTTCTAGTAATTTATTTATTCATATAGTAGGAGGTCATTGATTTAAAATGATATTATTATATTGCCAATAACATTAGTTAGATAACGCCGAACAGCGTGGTGTGTATGGCCTAATTCGTATAAGGATAATAGGTACATTGTAGATGATCATTGATCATTAAATTTATTGATCAAATAAAACTATCACTGGAAGGTTGCACGCAATGCACGCTTCGATGTGAGAAACTAATTGTGACGCTAACGCATGCATGAATTTGTTCGCATGAATTTGCCGTAGCTAAATATCATATCGTTCGTTGGTAGCTAGAACGATAAAAGTTGGTAGGTATCATCTTCATTTTATTCCTCACAATAAGACAGCACAAAGACACAGCCCTTAACGCGCTGAACGACGCGCTTTCGAGATAGAGTTACACGACAGAAAGAGAAGCGAAATGTAGGCGGTTATCATGGTTAGGCATGCAGCTCTGTGCGAGTCAATTTGTACTTTATCGCGTCGTCGCAGAGTAGTTATTTCTTTGTGAGTGTTTGTACAGAGCAGCTTCTGTACGGAGTACTCTTTTCTATTCTGTGGCTCTAGTAAAGAGCAAACTGCCTAAAGAGGAAACGGAGGCACGGCGCCCCTTACCCCGCTCCCCATTCCGCTGAGCGCATGACGTCACTATGAATGGAAGGGGCTTAAACGTCCACCGTGTGAATCAGGCGAAAAATAAAGAATATCCCAAGGTCACCACTGCATTATATTTCCCACTGGCCTCCGACTTGTGTTGGTAGGCCTACTTCCGTTTCTTTACTTCCGGTGAGCCCTCACACGCGGCTACGCCGCCCACCGGTGGGTGACACGCAACACCTAAACTGCCTTTTCTACCTGATGATGATGCTTTGGAAGCACGAACCCATTTGTTTTCTTACATTATTCGCGTGGATGCAATGCAGTTTGTGACAGCTTTATCGTCCTTATGGATGTATGGACATTTGAGTCGATGCGACGACGATTTTTTATTAGGTAACACCCGACGCAAAAAGAGGGGTGTCATAAGTTGTACCGTGTGGGGCCGGTACTTTAAAAGAATAGCCCCACTGCATCTCTCCCCGTGTATGTCGTAAAAGGCGACTAAGGGATATGACTCCCTTATTATATTACTAGGTGGTAGGGTTTATCCCGCCCGGGTTGGCACCACCGCCCTGAATGAAAGGTCGGTCGAAACGGCTATGTAAATAATTTGTGTTTTCCGTCCAGTTCAGTGTAGCCGGCACGACCGAAGGGAAGCACTGACGTGGCACCAAGTTCACCCGGTATTATGGGCTGACATCACGGATGTTGTGGGTGATGTAGCCAAACCGTGTCAATTTCCATTAAAAAAAAGTTTTACGTGTGTGTGTGTATGTGTGTATGGGTTTGTCAGTCTGTGGCATCGTAGCTTCCAAACGGATGGATCGAGTTGCATGCGGTTTTTTTAAAGCTTCAAAAAAAGTTAAATTAAGTAAATACTTACTTTATTAATTATAAATCCTTTACTCAGCGGTCCCCCGACTCCTCTAAGTAAACGGTAATTATTTTTAACTTTTTTAAGTTCGGTTTTTTTTTATTTGTGATTTATAAATGAAATGGTTATTTGTTGTGACTCAAGTCATTCAGCGTCTATGCGTTCCGTGCTGGACTGTCTTGGACTGTTATAATATGCGTAATGTACTAAAAATTTTAAGTTCTTTTTTTATGGACAGCCGGCGCAGGTATCTGTGCCTAATACTTCAACGGAAGATCAGACACAGCCCATAACCACAGACGCTGCTCTGTACAAACACTCACAAAGAAATAGCTACTCTGTGACGACGCGATAAAGTACAAATTGACTCGCACAGAGCTGCATGCCTAACCACGATAACCGCCTACATTTCGCTTCTCTTTCTGTCGTGTAAATCTATCTCGAAAGCGCGTCGTTCAGCGCGTTAAGGGCTGTGTCTTTGTGCTGTCTTATTGTGAGGAATAAAATGAAGATGATACCTACCAACTTTTATCGTTCTAGCTACCAACGATATGATATTTAGCTACGGCAAATTCATGCGAACAAATTCATGCATGCGTTAGCGTCACAATTAGTTTCTCACATCGAAGCGTGCATTGGTGATAGTTTTGTTTGATCAATAAATTTAATGATCAATGATCATCTACAATGTACCTATTATCCTTATACGAATTAGGCCATACACACCACGCTGTTCGGCGTTATCTAACTAATGTTATTGGCAATATAATAATATAATTTTAAATCAATGACCTCCTACTATATGAATAAATAAATTACTAGAAATAAATCAAAATGCTACTAAACAAAACACTTACCTTTCTTCGTCTCTCAGCAATGAAAAAAAGACAAGTTTTCATTTGTCTGTTGACTTTTGCACCCGTCCACTGCACAATATTTACGTGGTTTCGACATTTTCTAAATACGAAAGCGCCACGCGCCCGGTCTGGCTGGATAGCGGCAGCCCACTGTTAATTGTAGATTAGCCGCTACGCCAAGCGGTAGGCATTTAACTCGCGACCTTGAGCGAGTGACGAAGGCCTGCCATAACACCATTCCTCGCGTAGCCACGCTCAGAGAGGCGCCATACCGGCTATGAGGCGGACAAAAAGGTCGTCGTCTAATTTATTGACACGCCTTTTGAAGATCCCCAGGTTATAAGGTGGTAGGGGAACACACTCAACGGAAGACCGTTCCATATTTTCGCCGTACGACGACGTAGGAAAGATTTCGAAAAACGATGCGTTCTTAGAAGTTGGGTGTCAACAACATATGTATATTCCGAGCGAGTCCGGCGTGTGTGGCGGAGACGGATGGGGGCAGGAGGGATGAGGGAAGCCAATTCAACAGAGCATCGTCCATGGTAGTGCCTATAAAATAGAACCGATTGTTCGCCTGTAGCGAATTGCAGGCAGAAGTCTTCTGCCTACAATTCAACGACTTCGTATATTGGAACGTGATTGGAACAGCCTCATTTGGCACCGACTAGTACTTAACAATTGGTTGTATTTAGCGCAACGGTATTTTCCGGAGAGACTTGGCCCGTTCCGTTTTGCCGTTGAGACAGACTTGCACCATGAACACCTAAAAACTGGGCCCATCTGGCCGGGAGCCAGCGCGGTAGCAGTACTCCTTCTATGAATACGTTATGTATGTGGCAGTCGCCAACACGATCCTAGTGAGAATATAATTTTGAATTTCGAATGGATTTTTTTTTGACATCCTCGTTCTTTTATAGAATACTAGCTTTCGCCTCGGCTCGCATTAATGTTTTTTTTTATGTGAGAAATATTAGCGCATAATAGCCCACCAAAGTTTCATCGTAATCGGATGTACTGTTAACGAACGCATAGAAGACGAACGAACGAACAAATATTATTTTTATATATATAGTAGATAATTCTTTCGCTTGAGCGAAACATTGAAAAAACACATTTCCACATCGATTTAAAGAATCTTTATTATCTCAAAGAACGTGTACACATTCGCTTGCAGAGATTAAAACTTAACTTAAGATTGCTAAAGCTTAATTAAGCAGTAATATTAATCAGCTAATGATTCAGCAAACAGACAGACATACCGTCGGATTGCTCAAAACATGGTTTCAGATTTGCGTATAAGATCGCTCTCCTCAAGAATTAGAGGCACAAGGAGAAGAATAAGAGCAATCACAGAATGTCCATGGCCATCGTTAGACACCTACTTGTAGATGAAAGGATGTCACATGTCGCGCTATCCATAAAAAAAGTTCTGCAAGACGTGTCCCCCCCCCCCCCCCCTCGGCCACTCGACCCTCGACCCCTCGACCCCTCGGCCCCTCGACCCTCGGCCCCTCGACCCTCGGTCACTCGACCTCCTCAAAGGCACCACTGCACAATACCTACATTCAAATATTTTTTATGCGGTGAGGATAACGTGATGTAACGTTTTTTCTGAGTTTATTCATAATGTTCATAATGTTCATAATGTTCATAATCAACATTTTTCATAATGTTCAAATTATTGCGTAAAGAATTTATAACATAGAGATCCGTTGTATCTGCCCGTCCCATCAGAAAAAGGGCGTGATGCTATGTATTTATGTAGAGCAGCGATTTCCTCTAGTCACGCGTTCGTCGCTCCATCTGGAGTTGACCGTTTTTGCTCAAATTCCTTCGAGTGCTGTTAGTACGAGGGAAGACAGCTGCGCCGGCCACCAATATGTATGTAAATTAGACCAACCAACGCTCACTAAACCTGTAATAATTCAGGAGTGTTGGGACCTATTTTACGTACTTCCATAAACTTATTCATAAAATAAGCAATACATATCTTTATGCATCTCATAAATGCGTTCCCTAAAAGGTATAGAAATAGATAAAGGTGGAAAGTACAGGGTATCCCAAAATAAAATAAAAAATTATAATTAAATAGGTAGGTATTGTTGAGATAATTTCAACAATATTATAACATGGCTATAATCACTAAGTTTGCTTTGACAAATATTTCGTTTGAAAGTTTATAAAAAACTGAAGTTATGTCGCCGAACTTTTGAGAATTATACAAATAATTGTCAATATAAAAAACCGGCCAAGTGCGACTCGAACGCGCGTACCGAGGAGGGGTCCCGTATCGTCATGTCATGGTCAGCGCTGCTTCATACTGTTTTCGGTAGATGGCGCGGATACACTTTTTAGTTACTTGTATGGGGACCCCGTGAATTTTTTTACTTTTTCTTATTTTTTGTTATATTGGCCATAATAACACATATTCTGTGAAAATTTCAACGGTTTTACGGTTCAAGAGATACAGCCCTCGGACAGACAGACGGATAGATAGACAGACAGATTGCGTGGGCTTGAAGATTGATGATAACTTTTAAGTTAGATTTTAGTGACTTATGGTTCTTTACCTCAAAAATACCTACTCGCCAATGATGGTCTTTTCTATGGATTGTAATAGTGGTAAAGAGTATTAAGTTCAGTATATCAATATCAACTTCATGCTAATATCTCATACGATTAAAATTATTTTGAAGACGAAACAAAATTTATGCACTAAGTTTATTTTAATCTTGATTATGTAATATTGAAAATGTGATAATAAGGCTTATATAATTCTTAAAGGACTTACGACTCTTTACGTTAACTGTTATCTTTACTGATACTACGAGCTATACAGATATTAACGTTCGTTACACGGTCGCCGCCGTCAGTAGACCGAAGAAAGTTCGCCTTATTTATTAGGAAAATTCTGATCAGTTTAGAACAGACAAGTGCCTGACAGGAGCTTCTCTTGCTCTATTGAGATTGGTGTTCGTATTTTAAATTTTAAAATACGAAGTCTAGAGGGCATAGCCGAACATAATGTCTGGCCTTGAGACTGTCTAATTAATTGTCTAGTCATTAGGGCGTGTTTGTTGTCAGCCCAGTAGCGCAACTGGGTGTAAACCATCCCTTAGGGGTCGTCTAACCTTAGTCTATATCTAATTATTAACATATAGTTAATTTGGAATTACATACTAACCAAAAAAATAAATAAACAGGACCAAACTAATGATGATTTTATTTATATTGTTTATTTATATTCATTTTATTTATATTTTATTATTGGTAATTTAATTTATATTTCTAAATATAAACATATATTAATTGTTTTATTAAGATTAGAATTTATAGTTTTAGGAATGTTTTATTTCAATTTTTTAATAACTTTTAATGAATTATATTTTTAATGGTATTTTATAGTTTTTGTTGGGGAAGCTGAGTTAAGGGCAGCGAGAGTGAATGAGGTTTATAGAAATTCGGAAAGAGCCAGACGCTTTTGGACGTCCGAGCTGACTTTGTCTCGCGGCAAAAGTCTGCACTTGCGCGTTTTTTTTTACTTCTATGAAATGAAAGTGCTACATGTTCAAAACATTTTACAAACTACATTACAACCTCTTCGTTTTCCGGTTTTATTCTTGCTAACACAATCTAACACATGGCAACTCCATGAGACAAGGCCACGAGTCCGCGAGCCCAAATTTAGTACCACCTCAGACTACCGCCATCTGTCAAGGTCAACAGTCGCGTGTCGAGGCGGCTAACGCGTCCAGGGCGGGCGGCGGCGTGTTCTCACAGTATAATTTCTAACTATCGAGTTTCTAACGACTTATTAAGCGCCATTTCTTGTGGAATAATTTTTAGGGTTCCGTTGTATAGAGACAGCAAAAGATGGGTTTCATTTTCATAATTGACAATTTTTTTACGTAGAATTTGGGCTATATCAACGTGGCTAAGCTCAAGTGGCAGTGGGATGACGACCATTGGAGTAGCCATTTATGAAATCGGCTTTACCGGCGCGATTGTAGCGATGCGATCGCTACAATCGCACAGGTAAAGCCGATTTCATAAATAAAATATTATGAGTGACGACGACGTTGCGGGACTAAAAAGTAAATTACTTTATTTTATAATATTCACATCTATTATATTATGCCGCAAGGCATTAAGCTCGCTTTTTCTAACCATTTTATATATTGATGTACAATAAAGTATATTTTAATTTTCATTTATGTTATCTATTAGTTATATGTTATATTATATTACATTAATATAATATTAAATTGTGTATTATACGAGTATTATAATATTATACTAATGTTTTTAAGTTGACACTGTTATTTATTATACTTATTTGCTATGTCACGGGCTTATTTAGGAACCGCGGGAATTCCTGGAGCCGGCGCGATGTCTGGTGTCCGCTACTAGACGTCGTTTTTTCTTCTTTTTTAACCCCCGACGAAAAAAACGGAGGGGTGTTATAAGTTTGACGTGTGTGTGTGTGTGTGTGTGTGTGTGTGTCTGTCTGTGGCATCGTAGCTCCCAAACGGATGGACCGATTTGGATGCGGTTTTTTTTATTAGGAAGCCTGTTTAATCGGGATGGTTCTTAGCTATGTTTGTAATCAAGTAATAAAGTAATTAAGTAATAAAAAAAATTATTATCTTAAAAAGTGGACCGATTTGCATGCGGTTTTTTTTAAAAAGCTTGAAATAAAAGTTAAATTACAAATTTTTTAACCCCCGACGAAAAAAACGGAGGGGTGTTATAAGTTTGACGTGTGTGTGTGTGTGTGTGTGTGTGTGTGTGTGTGTCTGTCTGTGGCATCGTAGCTCCCAAACGGATGGACCGATTTGGATGCGGTTTTTTTTATTAGGAAGCCTGTTTAATCGGGATGGTTCTTAGCTATGTTTGTAATCAAGTAATAAAGTAATTAAGTAATAAAAAAAATTATTATCTTAAAAAGTGGACCGATTTGCATGCGGTTTTTTTTAAAAAGCTTGAAATAAAAGTTAAATTACAAATTTAAAAAACCCCCGACTCTTAAAAAGTCAAAAATAATTTCCGTTTACTTACTTAAAGGAGTCGGGGGACCGCTAAGTAAATTAAATATAAAGACTCAAAAGTTGCGCGGGAATTTACTTAGCGGTCTACCGACTCCTTTAAGTAAGTAAACGGAAATTATTTTTGACTTTTTAAGAGTCGGGGGTTTTTTAAATTTGTAATTTTTTGTATGGATATCCTTGAAATAACATTATAAATTTTTTGCTCAGATATAGTAATTGTATGTTATATTTAACATAATTAAAACTTAGTATGTAAGTTATATTTAAAAAAAACTCTTCTTGCCTTGTTCTTCCTTATTCCTTATAGATTGCAGCTGAACCGGAAATGACAACAAAAAAAGATGACGAACCATACTGAATATGCATATGTCTCAATGAATTATTGTTACTGTTGTGTGTGTTCTTTATGGCGATATAAATATCTGAATCTAAATCTGAATGTAAATGTTTGAGATACATACCCTTGTAAATTCACAGTATTTATGTACCGCCCAAGCCACGTCAGCAGCTGAAGTTAAATATAATGTATCTATGATGTAAACGAATATCTTAATTAAAATGAAGATGCCAGAATTAATGTTAAAATGTATTATTACAATCATGTAAATTGACAACATTTACACTATGTACTTGTATGAACACGAAAAATAACTGACATAGCATACTAATCCCTGTGAAACAAATATAATTTGTGTAAAAAAAAAAAGTCAAATCATTTATTTCCAATGGAGTAGTTTCGTACAATTTTACAATTTCTTATAAAATTATTCTACTGTAGGAAAAGTCAAAAATAATAAAATTATTAATAATACAAATAAAATTAATATAACAAAAACGTCAAAACACAGAATAAATTATCATATTAAAAAAATGTCAAATAAAATTTAATCTAACCTAGCCTATTATAAATTCCCAGTAGTCAAAAAACAAAATCAGATTTAGTACAAAAGTACAGTCAAAATATACATATGTCAAACATATTCCCAATTAAATTTATTTAACACGCTGAATATAAAAAAAATGTCAACACACAGAATAAATTATCATAATAAAAAATTTTCAAATAAAATTTAACCTAACCTAGCCTAAAATTCCCAGTAGTCAAAAAACAAAATCAGATTAAGTACAAAAGTACAGTCAAAATATACACATGTCAAACATATTCCCAATTAAATTTATTTCAACACGCTAAACACTTTCAGTACATTAGTACAGTCCAAAATTTCAAAATTGCTAAATGTTTTAAGAACCAATGTTATAAAATTCACTTATATTATACAGGGGGTTTTTGATCAATATCTTTTTTACATAATTTTTAAATAATTTAGGTGGTAGTTTGCGTGTCTCTAATTTCAAACTGTTGTAAAGTTTTATTTTTTCACTATCGGTATGCCGTTTGCTTCGTGCCAAACGACAGTGTATGGGTTGTAAGTTTGCTTTGTTTCTTGTTGGATACGAATGAATATCTGAGTTACATGGGTATTCAGTTTGATTTTTGTGTATATATACTAAGCAACTGAGAATATATTGAGCGACTACTGTTAGAATTTCCGATTCTTTAAAAAGTGAACGACAAGAAGCTCTCTGAGGAACACCATGCAGAACTCTTAATGCTGCTTTTTGCTTTATAAGAATACGTTGAATATCCACCCCATTCCCCCACACTAAAATGCCATACGACATTAGGGAATGAAAGTATCCAAAATATGCTAATTTAAGCGTTCCTATGCTAGTATATTTTTTCAGCTGTTTTAAAGCGTATATACAGGACGCTAATTTCTTACAAAGCTTGTCTATGTGGCAAGTCCAGGATAAATTACAGTCTGTTACTATGCCTAGAGAAATTACTTCTTGAGCGGTACAAAAACTGGAGGTACGGTTCTTCTTTGTACATGTAAAGTGTATAAGATGCGTCTTGGTTTCATTTAGGACAATCCCATTCGCCTGAACAGTGTGTTTTTTATGACGAAATAAACAAACATTAAACAACATTAAACATTAATATAATTTATCAGTGGTAAATTCAATTTGTTTAAATCAATAGCAGTTGAATTCGCCGGCTTTTCGTTTCACTACTCCGCGCCAGATGAACGAGCGCGATATGAAAGTTTGCGCGGACGTGCCGCAGTTAGGAACAGTTTAAGCGCCATAACTTGGGCAATTTCACCAGTTTTATAACTCCTCGTAGTACATACTCCGTGTAGTTCGCCAGCTGAAATGGTTGTATCTAATGACCCTATTAATGGTTATAAAACCATAACGCAAGCTATACAATGTTGGTGTAACAGATTCGCTAAATTCCCGTTGAAAAAAAATTTCTGACCTCGCTCAAAAATCATTTCGTTTCCTTTATTTCAGAAAATAATAAACTTTTTGACAAAAAGGTTTTTTTGAATCAATATATCAATCATCATCATCATCATTATCATCATATCTACGAATAATAAATGTGTCATGGAGTAAGTTACTTTGTTTTATGAAATATTGCGTTTTTGGACTCTATGTATGATACTCGTACTAAAATTAAATTGACGATTTTTAGAAATGCTTTCTGTATGTAGGTATGTTATGTTCCTCTATATCTCTTAAACCGATCATCCGAATTTGATTAAACTTAGTATAAGCACATTTAACTATACGGGACACAGGATAGGCTAAATAAAATTCACTTTCGGTTACGTTAAGATGTGGCTCTCATACAGACCGAATTATTTCGTGCGCCGAAATAATAGCTGGCTTACTTACTTTCTTCTATTTAAATACGAATTTCACGCGAACGAAGCCGCGGGCAAAAGCGTCTTTATAATAAATTCTTCACAATGTTAAAACTAGCACATTTGTACCGTGTGGGGCCGGTACTTTAAAAGAATAGCCCCACTGCATCTCTCCCCGTATATGTCGTAAAAGGCGACTAATGGATATGACTCCCTTCTTATATTACTAGGTGGTAGGGTTTAACCCTCCAGGGTTGGTACCACCGCACTGAATGAAAGGTCGGTCGAAACGGCTATGTAAATAGTTTGTGTTTTCCGTCCAGTTCAGTGTAGCCGGCACGACCGAAGGGAAGCACTGAGGTGGCACCAAGTTCACCCGGTGTTATGGGCTGACATCACGGATGTTGTAGGTGATGTAGCCAACAGTGTCAGTTTCAATAAAAAAAAAATAAAAAAAATTTTAACTTAAGAACTTTAATAGCACGAACCTTTCAAAAGTACATGGTTTTTCGTAACGCAATTTTTCTGGAATGACACTCAAACCAAACCATAGAACCCATAGATCCCGACATGATTGGCTGCACACCAAAGATAGCTTTGCTCATGTTTGAACTAGTTACCATGCCAATAATTTTATTCTCTTTGATGGTATACTGGACGTTATGCTAATCAGTACTAACGAATTATCGGCAATCAGTCTATGTGCGGCGGTCGAGTAAATATTCAACCCTGTTACGGGCTATCCAAATCAGCTTAATTATTAACGCTTAATGATGTTAATGATTGAATTAAATTGGGTCGATGATTACAGTGAAATTATAATATATCAACCGTGGTCGAAGGATCTTTATCCTCCTTATGACCATATTATAATGGCCTTCCTTCTCTTGCACTGGTGCCGAAAGGATATGTCTCAAAACCGGTTCTCACTTCGAATTTGGAATTATTTTATTTGCGTCGAATTTGGAACGCTCACATTTGACAGGTGTCGTCAGCAAGCTTTCAAATCATTGAGAATTTCACAATAGTGCATAGAAATCGCGAAAATTTACTACCGAAATGATGCCGAAATGGTGCGCATTGTGCAGAAACGGTACAAAAATGCCGGTAGCGAAAATGAGGTGGATGGAATGTGGTTTACGTTTTCACTAACTGCCGCAATGATTTCGAGCGCATTACCCGTACGAATATGGCCGCGTCGTTTAACATTCTCAATTGAACCAATAACGGCCTGAAATTTATTGAATAAATCATCACAGCGGGCTGAGATGGTGCGATAGGATGGCCGAAAAACGTGCAACATTTTATCCTCTCTTAAATTGTGCGAACCATTTAGAAAGTGAATTTTCCTATGAAATTTTCACATGGAATACATTCCTTGGTTGCGAAATGTGATTCTTTAACCTCAAATCTTGCCGACGACAATGACGAATTGTTAGCGTTCCATATTTGACAAAACGAAAATTATTCCAAATTCAAAACGGACAGAGGTTTTGAGATACCTCATAATTTGTCGGAAGCACATTTATTACATAAACTACCTACTTAGAAAATCGTTCAATTCGAAGGCGGTCTTTGTGGATATGGACTAATGGTTGTAGGATGACGGAACCCACTTTCTCGTCGGTTTCTCGGATTGATGGGTAGGATTATTTGAGATGAGGAAAGCTATTTTCACGGAGCTGCGGCCTTGACCTGTTCTAAATGTAACTTGACCTTGAAATCCCCAAAATGCAACGTTTTAACTTCAAAATCCGGTCGAACAGCATTAAAAGGCCTAAGCCGAGCTTACTTAAGCCGGACTTAGTCGCAACTTGTAATCTCGCTTATCGGAACAAAATGTCTGAGATTGTAGGTCGCTTCGCTCGGGATCGGGGGAGCAAATGAGTTGGCGATGACAACGTGGTTTGGGCAGCGTTACCGAGGCCGTTTCAACAAATTAATCATAGTGATCGTCTACGCAGGTCCGTGGGCTTAACTGTCTACGAAGTCATGTTATAAGTCGCTGAAAGTGAGAGACCGTCTTTTACGAAATAGAAGTCACAAAACAAGAATTTATTGTAATCCGGCACATGGTCCGACCAGGAAATTTTACCTTCAAGAAAATTCCATACCGGAGACTTCCGTGTTAATTGCTGGCTATACTGGACTAGAGGAGAACACAGACGGGGCTGCTATGCGGCTATCTTACGTCCCAGTAGGATGGTGGCAACAGTCGGATGCTGTTTGATCCTACCACCTAGTAAGGGGCAAGGGAAGCGACCTAGAGTTTTATATCTGTTTCGAACGGCGAAGCAGCAGGTGTAGAATTTTTTGCATAAGAAAAAACTCTATGATCAATTTCGGATTCGAACCTCGGACCTTGCGATTAAGAGTTTCATCCATCCAAAGTATGACTTCGTTCGATGTTGTTAACTGTTCGCCACAAATTCTGAAAAACTAATTAAAATGTTTTTAGTTTACCCTGTTATTCATTATACTTGTTTTAAATGTTTACTGCGGTGGTTTTTTTTAAGACTGACATAAGTCGACTCCATGAATTCCGTGAAGAAGCCCGTGACGTAGCGGGCGAAACGTAAAAACCACTGATAATCCGTGAAAATTAAAAATGAGTATAACTAATTAAAAATCTTATGTACTAAAAAAACCGCCCAAGTGCGAGTCACAGACGTGCGCACCGAAGGTTCCGTACCACCTCAAAATTTGCCGGTTTTTACCTGAATGGTTAATATTTTTTTGATTTAATTTAGTTAGAGTTTGCAATATAATCACACTAATTTTGACGCTTGCATGTATTACCGTTTTTACGATAGATAAAAAAAATAAGTCGAAAAAACACGTTTCTTGTAAGGCGACTCACATATTTTTTTTACTTTTTGTTTATTTTTATTACGATATATTATATTTATTAGGATATCCGCCGCAACAACACATATTCTGGGAACATTTCAACCGGTTACCTATTACGGTTCAAAAGATACAGCCCTTGAAATGTAAGAAGGGAGGACAGACGGACGGCAGATTCCGTATGGTACGGAACTCTAAAAATGCTTAATCCCTTCATTCAGCATATAATATTATGATCGTTATGACAAAAGCTTGTAATAACAGGACCTGTGTTTTCGTTTACCTCTTAAATTTAATTAAAAACATTTCCAAATAACCCTTCCCAATGAAACAATTTCCCCGTAATCCGTAAGGCTCCACTTTTTTTAATCCATGGCTCTTTGTTATTCAATTACACATTATAACTGACAGCTTTTGCCGGCACCTTTCGGGCTATTCGAGCCGTCAGCTTTAACACAATATCATCACAAAAGTAGGTATAGTCGTGCGTAAAATTGTAAGTTGTAAGAGCAAATGAGTGGAGGGTGACAGCGTAGTTCTGAGCCCCGAGACCGAGAATTAATTATCGCGGGAGGACAGCCTCCCCGAGCAGCGTTCCATCCCCGGTGTGACCTCCTTTATTAAGGCTCGGTGGTGTAACGTAGACAAAGGCGATCTCAGCATCGGAACTTTCCATTTTTGGTGGAGCATGATTATCTTATGCTCTAAAACATTAACTACAGACAAAACATATAAATTTTCGACGTGAAAAGAATATTCGTTCGCTGCAGGCGGGCCGGTTGAAAATTGCATATGTTCAAAAACCCGACTTTTTTTATGTAATCCGGTATGGTTGGCTGAGTCGGAGGGGCCAAAGCACATGCTCCGACCAGCCAATATCACCTCCGAGAAGGTAGGTGCCATCCATACCGGAGACTTCCCTGGATTGCTGGCTATACTGGACTAGAGGAGAACACAACCGAGGCTGGTATGCGGCCATCTTAAATCCAGTACGGTGGTATCAACCCAGTCGGCTACAATTTGAGCCTACCACCTAGTAATGGGCAAGGGAAGGGACCTACAGTTTTACACCGGTTCCGAACGGTGAAGCAGCAGGTGTAGGTATGCACGTAAATTTTTTCATCAGAAAAAACTCATTGGTACACGCCGACTGAAATCGAACCTCGGACCTCTCGCATGAGAAGCCAATGCCCAAACCACTCGGCCACCCGCCCCGCTTACTACCCCACCCGCCGACTTTAAAAAAAGAAAGGTATGACATGGAAAGTTGATCGATAATGCTGCAGTCGGTTCTATTCGAATCCCTCTACCTTGCAGATGCGTTACAAGTTTAGTATAATATTTTTGAAATAGCCTTTTCAAGCTTTTGACAATGATACCCACTCGACGAGAGTCGAAGAAAAGCTATTTTCAAAGTTTGATCAACATTAAAGGGCGTCTGACGCCCGCCATTTTGAATTCTTATAAAGTGTGGTATCCTTTATAAGAATTCAAAATGGCGGGCGAAATACTGCAACCGTGATGTCAGCCCATTATACCTTCTATGGTGCTACGTGAGTTTCTCCTTTCATCACAAAAACAAAAAAAACATATTTTCAAAGCCTTTTCGACTGGCCGTCATTTAGGACGTTGGGGACTAATCCGGTACGGGGACTAACGCAAATTATGAACGTGTAAACTTCTTAAATATGTTGCTTTGTAAACTTCTCAAAATATCTTTTATATGTAATTTAATGTGTTAAATATTGTGAGATAGTTAATATGTCTCTCATCCGTCCAATGGTTAATAGACAGTTAGTAGGTTAGGTAAGCGTTGCCACACCTAAATGTAAACGAGTATGGCAATACAGACAAAAATCTAGTGCCTATCTCCGATCACATGGTAACAATACATATACATACAACTTTCATATTACTATCTAGATTAATCTTGTCTCTGTTACTGTGTTTCTTTCATGGCTTCTAAGAAATCAATATTTTGGATTTGGATTTGTATTCTCGCTATATATACTTGTTATCTAATAAAAAATGCCGATCCTGCATTCCTTTATCGATGGCGGACAATTTTAACCTTAGCTGCCTTAGCGCTGTGTCGTCGAATATTTTCTTGAAAATTCATAACAAATTGTGTTCTTTCCTGGCGCCATAATTTCATTAATTACGAAGTCACTTTACTACCGCTCGGATCTTTTCATTTCAGGCCGTTAGACCATTTTTAGAAAATGAAAATTCCTCAAAGGTGATTCAATTTATTCAAAACTTAAAAGTGCGGGTCGGACTTGCGCACCGAGATTTCTGTATCAGCACGTAATTGGCCGGTTTTTATTACTTTTTGTTTTGCTTTAGACTTTACACTTTAATCACACCTACGATAGAGCAAAAACAAACAAAAAACCAAAAAAACAAAAACAAAAAAACGGGAAAAGACAAGTTTCTTGTAAGGGGACCGCACTAAATTTTTTTCTCTTTTTATTATTTGCTAGGACATCCGCCATAATGACACAATGTTCTGTGAACATACATACATACATATCACACACGCTGAATCCCGACAATCGGGGTAAGCAGAGTAATCGGTGTTGTGCTGCAAGAACTCTTGTCAATTACAGCACAACACCGACCACCACGTTTCGCAAAGTATTCGAACAAGATTAAATCGATCAAGCAGCAAGTAAGGCACGAAGCACCCACCTGCTGCATGACTCGGTGGAAGTACCGTGCCAAGGTGAGAGGTGGCGAGCCTGTCGCCCTTTAGCGCGGCATCTTATCCTTATCCCTTAGTCGCCTTTTACGACATGCATGGGGAGAGATGCAGTGGGGATATTCTTTTTAAGTACCGGCCCCACACGGTACTGCAGTGGGGATATTCTTTTTAAGTACCGGCCCCACACGGTACTATGTTCTGTGAACATTTCAAATCAAATTTATTTTACCAACGTCGGGGTTTTTTTTTAATTTGTAATATAACTTTACTTCAAGCTTTTTAAGAGAAGTAAATTTTTGATTACTAGATTTTTTTTATGTAAACCAACATGGGTGGCTGTGCCGAGAGACCGATGGTACGGTCAACAGAGCCAAAAACCCCTCTCCTCGCGAAATCACGCTCAGTGAGGCGCCATGCCAGCAGATTTGCGGACTGTTGCTAGGCTGTCTAGCCCGTTGATACGACGTTTGAAGACACCCAGGTTAAAGGATTCGGGAAACACACTCACCGGGAGACAGTTCCACACCCTAGCGGTGCGACAAAGAAACGATTTTGATTACAAATATCGCTAAGAACCGTCCCGGTTAAACCAGCTTTCAAATCGGTCCATCCGTTTGGAAGTTACGATGCCACAGACAGACACACAGACAGACGGAGTTGCTTGCATCTTCTCTAGTAGGTATGACGAAATCTTCTCCGTTCAGTCAACTTGCACGATTCCTGGTCGGGACGTATTATTTCTCTTCAGTTTCGGCTTTGCATTTATCTTTTTTTTTTGTATTTAAACCAACATGAGTGGGATGTGGGACAACAAAGGATTCGGGAAACACACTCGCTGAGAGACAGTTCCACACCCTAGCGGTGCGACAAAGAAACGATTTTGATTACAAATATCGCTAAGAACCGTCCCGGTTAAACCAGCTTTCAAATCGGTCCATCCGTTTGGGAGTTACGATGCCACAGACAGACACACAGACAGACGGAGTTGCTTGCATCTTCTCTAGTAGGTATGACGAAATCTTCTCCGTTCAGTCAACTTGCACGATTCCTGGTCGGGACGTATTATTTCTCTTCAGTTTCGGCTTTGCATTTATCTTTTTTTTTGTATTTAAACCAACATGGGTGGGATGTGGGACAACAAAGGATTCGGGAAACACACTCGCCGAGAGACAGTTCCACACCCTAGCGGTGCGACAAAGAAACGATTTTGATTACAAATATCGCTAAGAACCGGCCCGGTTAAACCAGCTTTCAAATCGGTCCATCCGTTTGGGAGTTACGATGCCACAGACAGACACACAGACAGACGGAGTTGCTTGCATCTTCTCTAGTAGGTATGACGAAATCTTCTCCGTTCAGTCAACTTGCACGATTCCTGGTCGGGACGTATTATTTCTCTTCAGTTTCGGCTTTGCATTTATCTTTTTTTTTTGTATTTAAACCAACATGAGTGGGATGTGGGACAACAAAGGATTCGGGAAACACACTCGCTGAGAGACAGTTCCACACCCTAGCGGTGCGACAAAGAAACGATTTTGATTACAAATATCGCTAAGAACCGTCCCGGTTAAACCAGCTTTCAAATCGGTCCATCCGTTTGGGAGTTACGATGCCACAGACAGACACACAGACAGACGGAGTTGCTTGCATCTTCTCTAGTAGGTATGACGAAATCTTCTCCGTTCAGTCAACTTGCACGATTCCTGGTCGGGACGTATTATTTCTCTTTAGTTTCGGCTTTGCATTTATCTTTTTTTTTTGTATTTAAACCAACATGGGTGGGATGTGGGACAACAAAGGATTCGGGAAACACACTCGCCGAGAGACAGTTCCACACCCTAGCGGTGCGACAAAGAAACGATTTTGAGAACCGATGGGTTCTCAAAAGCCCAATGTCAACAAGAAAAGGGTGCTCAGTTTCTCTGCGGCGAATGCTGCGAAGATAGGTTGGATGGCAAGGAATGAGGGAAGCAAGTTCCTCCGAACAGCGTCCTGTCCATGATAGTACCTGTAGAACAGACTGAGTGACCCTACAAATCGTCTATGACTGAGAGACTCCAGATCATCAGTCAGTTTCGGGTCTCCCACCAGACGGACGGCTCGGCGCTGTATTGAATCCAAGGACGCCAACAGATTCTAATGAAGGAATATATTCGACTTTGACTTTGAGTTGACTAGACTATCGCTAGTTGAAGTATCTTTGTAGTCAACAGTCTAAATCCAGTAACAGGGTCAGACAGAAGCCTACATAATAGCGGGAATTTTAATTAGGAATTTTCGCAGTAAATTTTAGACATAAAATAGCAACAACGTGATATAACTCGGATCTCCAAGTTTCCAGTTGTTGGTCCAAGGCCCGGGTGTCGGGTGAAACTTAAATGAAGTTTCGTGTTAATTATTGGGCCCGCGGTCGAGGAGCGGAACGATTCTGTTGATCTTGGAAGTCTTACTTCATTTGTTTCTCGTCAGGACGCGGTTTCGCAGCGGCGTAACGCGAACGGGCAATAGGGGTCGTCGCCCGGTAGCACTGTCAGCGACGCGACCGGCGGCGGCGGCACGGCGGCGGATATATTCGGTGGCGGCGGCGGATATATTCGGTGGCGGCGGCGAGCCCACAGAACACACAAGCGATTAGAAGTGGCGACATTGCTTATTAGCATCAGTCAGTCAGTCAGCGTGTAAGAGTCCACTGCTGGACATACGCCTCTCCAATTCTCCTCCAGTCCTGTAACTGCTTTCCGCCACCGAAGTACTTGATGTCGTCCCACCTGACGGGTGGTCTTCCCAAACTCCGTTTTCCTGTCCACGACCGCCAGTGTACTCCAACGGTCGTTATCTCTTCGACTAACGTGCGCAGCCCACTGCCACTTGAGCTTAGCTTATTAGCATCATCATCAATCAATACATAATATAAAATGTAAATCGGAGCGCAATGCAAAAAGGATCATTGCTATTAGTGTTCTAAAAAGTTGGTTTACAAAATACTTTTAAGGTCCCGTCGCAAAGGACGAAAAAAAGGGGCCCGGGATCACTCGGGTGTTTAAATACTTTTAGTATACCATGGATATTAATATTATTGGTTACCATGGTTGGATTTCGCGGTAACCTTAGCCGACCTTTCGGACTGGCGCGTGCTTGTTCTGTCAACCGCAGCCAGGCACACCTGGTAGACTTGACACCTGAAAGACTTCCTGGCTCCTTCCTGGCTCCTTTGGCTCCTTTCGTGAACACTCGGCTCGAAACGAAACGTAACAAAAACGACATGCACCGCCTCAACATTAGGTTAGGTTAGGTTAGGTTAGGTTAGGTTGATGTTAATATAGAGAAGATGCGTCGCTAACCCAGGTTATTTTTTTTTAAACCACCAAAACATCACTCATACCACACTTTCCTTCAAGCCGAAGTCTGCCGAAAGGAGCTAAAGGAGCCAGGAAGGAGCCAGGAAGTCTTTCAGGTGGCGCACCGGCCAAGCACTCGCCCTGATGATGGACTAAACTCTGGTGTTTGAGAATGTTTACCCGCAGACAGGCATTAGATAAATTTGTGTAACAGTTTGGTGGAAAGTTCACGGTCGCCAAAATGGGTAAATTTTTGCTTTTTTTAGGGTTTGTGAGTTGCATAATCTAAGTAATATTTTACTTTATTTATATATTTTCGATAATAATTATACTAGGTACCAACATTATAGTACGTGTAATGTACACTAACTTATTGTGTTGAAACAAATACCTTATCGGTATTTTACACCTGATACACTTCATTAATAAGTCTTTGTAGTGAGAGCTCTTATCATCAGTTTAATGGTTACTCTTGCTCTCAAGCTATATTTTCGATAAACTTTACGCAATGTTATTTTATGGATAGTCACTAAAATACTTGTAATAATATTTATGAAAAAATATAACACCTACGAAGTTTATTGCCGGTTCTTCTTCGTGGGTGTAATCTAACCGCATAGAACAAATTGTAACAAGTTCGGGGGCAGACTTATTGAAATAATAATTATTCTCAATAAACAATATTATGTCACATTTAGACAAATTATTTGTGCGATTATCGTTTTTGCACTGCAGTTTTTTTTTATGGAAACTGACACGCTTGCCTACATCACTTACATACAACATCCGTGATGTCAACCCATAACATCGGGTGAAATAGGAGCTATGTCAGTGCTTCCCTTCATTTCATATCGACTTCACTGAACTGAACGGAAAACACGACCTATATACATAGCCGTTTCGACCGAACAATATAGCCTTTCAGCATTTTTTAGCTCAGTCAGTAATAAGGCGACTTTAATGAGCTGAGACCGATTGCGCGGAACTACGCTTACTTGTGGTACACAACACAGGTACCACTCACTTATGATTCTACTCATTTTGTATGTTCTGTGGGACGCTCTTTGATCAGGCGAACATTTCGAAGAAATACTTTAATGAAGCCAAACTTTAATTAATTTGATAGCGCCGCCTACGCAACAACGGAATATAAGCTCGTTAATATTTTGAAAATCTTCGCCTTGTTTTGCGAGTTCGATAACTCAATCGCAGTGATGCCAACTTAAAAGACAGATTCGGATCAGGCTCGGAATTAGTTTGAGGGGGAGTGCTGTCTGATTAGACATCAGACAAAACTCCCCCTCAAACTAATACTTTGGTTCCTGAATATTCAAATTATCTCCTATTATTTACATCTTTTCTCTACTATTATAAAGCAAAACGTCTTTCTGCCTGTCTGTCGGTAATATTAAATTAGTATTAGTAAGCTTACTATCATGTAATGTTAGTTTAGTTTAGTTGTTTTAATTTAATTAGTTATTTAAAATTATTATTATTTCTTTATTTTATTTAACTGTTCATTTATCAGTTTTGATTTATTTTTAATTAGAAAAATTCAAAGCGAAAATCATTGGAAAAAATACATCCCGGCCAGGATTCGAACCTGGGTCTCTGGCTGGTTCATTTATCCATTTGATTTGTTTAAATTGATTTTTATTTTTCTTACACTATCGTATACTTAGTGACCTATTAGCGGTGTATGTCGGGTGAGAGAGCAGAGGGCAGAGGGCAGAAAGCAGCGGAGGACAAAGAACAGATTTTTTTATGGAAACTGAAACGCCTGGCTACTTCACCTATGTTGTAGGTGAAGTAGCCAGGCGTGATGTCCCATCACACCCTGTTGAACTAGGTACCACGTCAGTTCTTCCCTGTGGTCATGACTAACCGGCTACACCAAACTGGACGGAAAACCCGAACTATTTACATAGCCCCTTCGGCCGACCTTTTAGTGCGGTGGTGCCAATCCGGATGGCTTAAACCATACCACTTTGTAAGGTAAGAAGGGAAGGAGGCAGAGCAGAAAAGAAGAGACAAAGATAAAATTTTAATTATTAACAAATATGTTTTAAGAGCAGAAATGGGTTAGTCAAGTCACCCGCTACTCTCTCGCTCTCAGTATAATCTCAATATAAAAACTCAGAGCTACGCGGGAATTTACTTAGCGGTCCCCCGACTCCTTTATGTAAGTCAACGGAAATTATTTTTTACATTTTAAGGGTCGGGGTTTTTTTAATTAAAATCGGCCGACATTCCAATCAACGGTGGTGTACCGCAGGGCTCTGTGCTGTCGCCTACGCTTTTCATAATCTTTATAAACGATCTACTGTCCTTGGGCATGATACACAGCTATGCAGACGACAGCACGGAGCACGAGGAATATGTTAAGGACTGGAAGAGTAGAGATTCGCGGCACAGGGAGGCTCAACGTTCAGTTGTTTATAAGGTCGATAATGTTCTCGGAAAAGTAGCTATGTGGGGCCAGGGGAACCTTGTCGCCTTCAACGTTAACAAGACTCAGTGCTGCGCATTATCTGCTAAGGTCGATCCCTTTCCTTTCCAAACTAATTTCCAAGGCTGCATCGTACCTGTTTCGGAACACCTGGACCTCCTGTGCACCACTATTTCCAAAGTCGTGGGTTTCCGGCAACTAAATACTTTTCCGCAATCGGCGATTCTTGTCACCGGCACAACTATTCCTTAGGCAAAACACAGATTAGGCCGTTGATGGACTACAGTCACATCTGGGAGGGTAGTCCACATTATCTGCTTGCGTCCTTGGACTCAATACAGCGCCGAGCCATCCGTATTGTTGGTGACTCGAAACTTACAGATGGTCTGGAGTCTCTGAGTCACAGACGATTTGTGGGTTCGCTTAGTCTGTTTTACAGATACTATCACGGTCGCTGCTCTGTGGAACTAGCATCCCTTATTCCGTGCCACCCGTCCTATCTCCGCATGACTCGTCGCAGAGAGACTCAGCACCCTTTTGTTGTTGACATTGGGCTTTTGAGAACACATTCTCTAAATCTTTTCTTTATCGCACCGCTAGAGTGTGGAACGGTCTTCCGGCGAGTGTATTTCCTGAATAACCTGGGTGTCTTCAAGCGTCGTATTAATGGGCTAGATAGCCTAGCAACAGTCCGCAAATCTGCTGGTATGGCACCTAACTGGGCGTGGTTTCGCGAGGAGAGGTGATTTTGGCTCTGTCGACTGCACCATTGGTCTCTAGGCACAGCCACACATGCAGGTTTACATTAAAAAAAATATTAAAAATTAACTTTTATTTCAAGCTTTTAAAAAAAAACCGCATGCAAATCGGCCCACTTTTAAGAAACAAATTTTTTATAACTTTATTACTTGATTACAAACGTAGCTAAGAACCATCCCGATTAAATAAGCTTCCTAATAAAAAAAACCGCATTCAAATCGATCCATCCGTTTCGGAGCTACGATGCCACAGCAGACACACCCCCCCTCACACCCCCCCCCCCTCCCCCACACACACGTCAAACTTATAACACCCCTCCGTTTTTTGCGTAACGCATAACTCCGCGGTGTCGACGGTCATCGCTCCTTCGTATAGCGGCGGACTGAAGCGCGTGGAGGGAGAACTTGTGCGTAATATAGCCCCGAAATTCAGAACGTTCTTGTTTTGTAAATATGCCTTTTGGGTCTCATTTTATAGGGCAATTTACGTAAGGTAAATATTTCCAGCGCTTTCTAGAGACCGGACGGACGACGGCGTTTGGGCTTTCTCTCTTGCGTGTTTTTTTTTTTCGAAATAATTTCGCCGACGATACTGGGGGAAAGTTTTTTTTTCAACTTGAATTTCATAGAGATATTCAACGTTGTACGTACACGGCGAAATATTTTCTTAATTAGCTTGCAGGTTTTCTGTACTCTTTTTTTTTAGGTTTCCGTATCCCGTACTAAGCCTACGCCGTCTGTCTGTCTGTCTGTCTATCCGTCCGTCCGTCCGTCCGTCCGTCTGTCCGTGGGCTGTATCTCTTGAACCGTAATAGGAAGCCCGTTGAAATTTTCACAGATTGTGTGTTATTTATTAGTTATTACTTCCGACCGAGACCGAGGTTCGGATTCCTCGTAAAACTGTAGCCGATATAACAACAAATAACAAAAAATAGAAAAAGTAAAAAATTAAGGGGGGTTCCCATACAAGAATATTTTTTTTTCAGTGTTTTTTTTTTCTGTGGCTCGGAAACCTCCTAGTCCAACTCGCATTTGGCCGGGTTTTTTCAGACATCTCATATAAAAGTTTACCAAATAAAATGCTATATGCATCTAATAATAAATCTGTAAGGGGTGGTCATGGAGTAAGTTAAGTACTTTGTTTTATGAGATACCTACTGCGTTTGTAGACTTGATCGATATGGTGCTAAAACTAAATTGACGATTTTTAGAAATCTCTTCTTTGTGTACTCGTATGTATGTTCCTCGATAACTCTTAAACCGATCATCCAAATTCAATGAAACTTTGTACAAGCACATTTAGCTATGTGGGACACATGATGCTTAGGCTATAATAAAATTCAGTTCCAGTTACGCTAAGATTTTCTTATACAAACCGAATTGTTCCGCGCACCGAAATAAAGGTACGGTAGCTGCCTTACTTACTTTGTTCTTTTTAAAATACGAATTTCATGCGAGCGAAGCAAAAGCTAGAAAGGGTATGAAGTTGCATAATAAACTTCACAAAAACACACTAAAAAGCATCGATACACAATGTGAATTCAGTAAAAAGTTAGCCGCGCGCATACACTACGCGCCCCAACTTGGCTTCAGACGCCCGCTTTCTTTGCCAGCGTGTGCTGGACACGGGCCAACCGTTCGCTTGTTCCTATTTCAAATTAAGCTCCATCGGCCGTCGTCCGTACTTCCGGCGGTGGTAACTAGGGCTACTTCCGGCCTGTCGCCGACAGATATGCCCTATCGAAGCTTAATGGCTGTTGCTCTGTGCATGATGCGATTAACAATAGGTACGGATGACAGGACAGAGCCGTCTGGGTATCATTGAATGCATCTGCCTCGATCTTACGATAAGGCCAGTAAGGGAAGTACTTTCAAACGAAGTATGGAAGCAGGATTGCTGTGAAATTGTGCGATCACAGTCAATTAGTTATCGTATATGCGTTCACTGCTGGACATACGCTTCTCCGATTTTCCTCCAGTCCTCACGATCTTCAGCGGTACGGAACCAATGCTTTCTACCGACGTACGTCATCGTCCCACCTTTTCTACTTTTTTCCGCTCCGCTTTTCTGTCCACTGCCGCCAGTGGTAGTCGCATCTTCGGCTTACTTGCCCAGCCCACTGCCACTTGAGCTTAGCCACCCGGTGTCCTATACCGAATGCTTTGGTGCGTCGGTGGATTGCCTCGTTACGCACCATATCACGTAGTTATATTCTCGCTCGCTATGCTCGCTGGGCAACATTCAACCTTTGGACATCAGCGACCGTCAGAGTCCAAGTTTCACACCCGGATGTCATAACCGGGAGGACGCACGGATCTGAATTTTTTTTATATGCTGTGTATGTGTGGAGTTACACTTACATACTTTACAAAGCAGATAGATAGAGAAACAGTATAGTGCGAGAGCGTTGTGGTCTGAAAGAAGATCAAGAATTTGGAAAAGGAACGCTTCATTCGTTCGGCCATATTGTAAGATTGGATGATACGAGAGTACCGAAAGATATTTATCGAGCAAATTTTAGTGGAAGAGTCGGGAACACTGAGCTATAATATATAGCTATGTATTATAGCTCAATGGTCGAGATAGGACATCCAAGACGCACGTATCTAGACCAGATCGGGCATGGCATGTCCTAACAAATGAACCTGTAAGCGAAGAGCATGTATGAAGAATGTTATGAAGAGGCGGCAGAGATTTTTACGAAAGCAGCATGAACTCTCAACTCACAATGACCAAGTGAGCAGTGAGACTCAAATGAGCAGTCGACCGAGCACAATTCACCTCTCCTCACCCTCAGTGAGATGCCATGCCAGCAGATATTCGGACTGTCGCTGAACTGTCTTGCTTATTGATACGATGTTTGAAGACACCCAGGTTAAAGGATTCAGGGAACGCGTTGTCAGCCTCGGTAGCTCAGTAGTGCGGTCGGCGACTGGTTGTTAAGCAACGCTGAGCGCGGTTAGTGCTTGGATAGGTGACCGCTCCACCGTTGGAGGCTGACCGTGGTTCGGATCCCACGTTAAACTTTAGGTCCCTTCCCTTCTTACCTTATTACTAGGTGGTAGGGTTTATCCCGGCCTGATTGGTACCACCGCACTGAGCGAAATGTCGGTCGAAACGGCTATGTAAATAGTTCGTGTTTTCCGTCCAGTTCAGTGTAGCCGACATGAAATGAAGGGAAGAACTGACATAGCACATAGTTCACCCGGTGTTATGGGCTGACATTACGGATTTTATAGGTGATGTAGCCAACCGAGTCAGTTTCCATTAAAAAAAAACGCGCTCGCCGGAAGACAGTTAAGTACCCGAGCGATGCGACAAGAGAGCGATTTTGTGAAACAATTTGTTCACAAAAACCGAATATCAATAGTAAAAGGGTGCTGGCTGAGCCTCTCTGCGAAGGGGATGGGGGTGTGTCAGGAATCGGAGCACGTGGAGATCTATTGTCTCTGAATACCCCACTGGGACACAGACGTGAACAATTACGCTTAAGTACAAAATGCCAATCAAAGTTAATCGTTTCAACTGCCACTTCGAAAGGAGAACTCGCAAGAAGCTTTAACCAACATATGTTTGACTGAACTCGGCAAAGTTGAACAATCATATGCTGTCGTAAACATTTAGCATACATTTGACATTATAACCTTCAGAAATTAATTTCACAAGAGCCGTACTTACACGCGGCCGCCGCAGTTGGATGTGAAATTACAAATGCTTAACGTGACATAACAGTAACGATGACTGTTACGCAGACATTCGAAATGGTTTAATAGTCAGGCGTCGTGGTATCGTCGCCTCGCAGCCGAGCTAACGATGTTACAAGGACGTGTAATAGGGTTGACACGTTTTATTTGATTCTTTCCCGGACAAAAAAAAACAGAGCGCGGTATCGGTGTTAATGGATTTTTAATACCACACGCTGTATCCCGACAATCGGGGTAAACAGAGTAATCGGTTTTGTGCCGCAAGTACTCTTGTAAATTACAGCACAACACCGATCACCATTAGCAAATTATTAGGACTAGATAACCTATCAAGCGGCAAGTAAGGCACGAAGACCCACCTGCTAATATGACTTGGTGGAAGGACCGTGCCAAGGTGAAAGGTGGCCTGTCGCCCTTATGCACGGCATCTTGTCTTTATCCCTTAGTCGCCTTTTACGACATGCACGGGGAGAGATGCAGTGGATCAATTCTTTTTAAGTACCGATCCCACACGGTACATGGATTGTAAACTATTTTAATAGATAAAATTAAACTTTATTAGATACCCCATGCATGCGCACCAACCGGTTCTGTAGGTAATTTGTTCACGGAACCGGGAAAATGTACTGACTTCCTACCCATATATTTCCCCCCACGTGCAGCCTGGTGGTTTTTCAAGAGAGGCGTGAAAACTCTCCTTTCAGGGCGGTGTAGCATTCATCATCCCCGTGCATCACAGAATGTCCATGGGTATCGTTAGACACCTATTCGTAGGTGCTACGATACCACATGTCGCGCTTTCCATAAGAAATAAAAAATAAGTATTTTTTACGCCTTAAAACGCCGGAGTGACCCGTTTGACCGCTAAAGCCATTTTAAATCCATGCACTGGCTGTATCTTTGTAGGTATGGTTCGTAAGGTCATGAAAATGCAATTTTAATATTTTCAATTTTAATAATATAGTCTGGGATCGGTGTACCGTGTGGGGTTGTTACTTAAAAAGAATAGCCCCACTGCATCTCTTCCCGTGCATGTCGTAAAAGGTGAATAAGGAATAAGGACAAGTTGACGTTCTTACCTCTCACCTTGGCACGATCCTTCCACCGAATCATGCAGCAGGTGGGTCTTCAGTGCCTTACTTGCTGCTTGACCGTTATCTTGTCTTAATACTTTGCTAAATATGTGGTGGTCTGTGCTGTGCTGTTATTTTTATTTACAACATTACTTGCAGCACAACACCGACTACTCTGCTTACCAAGATAACTACTCTGCTTACGCTGTATGTGTGATATGTACCTATGTAGGTACGTATTTTAAGCACCTGGACTCCCAGACAAGGTACCCGCTTCCCTAACTGTCCGGGCAATTCCCGGACGAGTGGCAACACTACGTGTAGCCTCGATAAAGGCGCCGGCACTGTGTTAGGATAGGATTAATGGTGACTTATGTGTGTGTACACGAACGAAAGCCGCGCAGAAACGAACGAGAGAAGTGCTAGCGCTGGCGAGTAACTTTGCGAAATTAGTACTAATATAACTGAGAGCCTCGTTTCCAAGTCAGTCAGTCAGTCTGCGTGTAAGCGTCCACTGCTGGACATACGCCTCTCAAATTTTCATCCAGTCTTCTCGGCCTTCAGCGATACGGAACCACTGATTTCCGCCGGCGTACTTGATGTCGTCGTCCCACCTGGCGGGTGGTCTTCCCACACTCCGTTTTCCTGTCCACAGCCGCCAGTGTAGGACACGGTTGCTCCAACGGTCATCGTCTCTTCGGCTAACGTTTCCAAGTAGTAAATATCAATCAATACTAATAATAAATATATAAGGGATGATTATGGACTAAGTTACTTTGTTTTATAAGATACTGCCTTTGTATACTCTATCAATGTCTTAATTACTAAATACTAAAACTTACCGTGTGGTGCCGGTACTTAAAAAGAATAGCCCCACTGCATCTCTCCCCGTGCATGTCGTAAAAGGCGACTAAGGGATAAGGACAAGATATCGTGCTAAAGGGCGACGGGCTCGCCACCTCTCACCTTGGCACGGTACTTCCACCGAGTCATGCAGCAGGTGGGTCTTCGTGCCTTACTTGCTGCTTGATCGATTTAATCTTGTTCGAATACTTTGCGAAACGTGGTGGTCGGTGTTGTGCTGTAATTTACTAGAGTACTTGCAGCACAACACCGATTACTCTGCTTACCCCGATTGTCGGGATTCAGCGTGTGTGATATGTATGTATGTATGTACTAAAACTTAATTTACAATTATTTTTAGAAATATTTTCTGTATGTATGTTCCTCCATAACTCTTAAACCGATCATCCGAATTCTATGAAACTTAGCACAAGCACATACAAACCGAATTGTTACGCGCGCCGAAATAAAGGTGGCTTACTTTTTAGGATTCCGTATCCGGTACGGGGCCCTATTACTAAACCTACGCCGTCTGTCTGTCCGTCCGTCCGTCTGTCTGTCCGAACTGTATCTCTTGAACCGTAATAGGTAGCCCGTTGAAATTTTCACAGAATAATGTGTTATTATGGCCGATATAACAACAAATAATAAAAATAAGAAAAAGTAAAAATTTCACGGTGGTCCCCATAGAAGAAACCAAAACGTGTATGCGCGCGCGCCATCTACCGAATAGAGGTGAAGCATTTTAACTAATCATGATATTTAACTAATAAGAAGCATTTCATAAAACACCACAGATGGCGTGAGTGGCGCTAACCATGACATGGCGATACGGAACCCTCGGTGCGCGAGTTCGACTCGCACTTGGCCGGTTTTTCTTTTTAAATACGAATTTTACGCAAGTCCATAACCTCCTAAGTCAGCATTGCGTTGATCAGATAAGGCAGCGCGGTCGGTAGCGCGACGGAGTACGACGCTGAAGTATTATCAGCTCTTTGAATTGAGTCCGCCCTGATCCCGGCAGTCACTCGCATACGTGTACGTTGAAAGCATTATTTGAAGCTTGACATGTAGGCTACTGAATCATTGAGTTGGACGGAGCTATCGCCTCTTTTGCGACTGCTAGGGCTGTTCGTCAAAATGTCGTTCTAATCTAGTTGCTCTTTAGAATAGAAAAGTAATTATTGCACACAAATTGAAAGAAGAACAGTTCACGACAAGAAACAAGAAATACTTAAGTAACATACATTACATATACATAACACACGCTGTATCCCGACAATCGGGGTAAGCAGAGTAATCGGTGTTCTGCTATAAGGACTCTGGTAAATTACAGCACAACACCGACCACCACGTTTAGCACAGTATACGGACAAGACAACCTATCAAACAGCAAGTAAGGCACGAAGAACCCACCTGCTGCATGACTAGGTGGAAGGACTACGCCAAGGTGAGAAGTGTCTAGCCTGTCGCCCTTTAGCGCAGTATCTTCTCCTTATCCCTTAGTCGCCTCTTACTACATACACGGGGAGAGATGCAGTGGGGCTATTATTTTTAAGTACCGGCACACGGTACCTAAGTAAGTAAGTAGCAAGAAATTTTAAATTATTAACTACTAGCTATTGCCCGCGGCAACGCTCGCGTGAAATTCGTATTTAAAAAGAAAAAAGTAAGCCCGCTTTATATAGATAATAATGGAGAATTCAATTACCGTGTGGGGCCGGTACTTAAAAAGAATAGCCCCACTGCATCTCTCCCCATGCATGTCGTAAAAGGCGACTAAGGGATAAGGACAAGATGCCGTGCTAAAGGGCGACAGGCTCGCCACCTCTCACCTTGGCATGGTACTTCAACCGAGTCATGCAGCAGGTGGGTCTTCGTGCCTTACTTGCTGCTTGATCGATTGAATCTTGTTCGAATACTTTGCGAAACGTGGTGATCGGTGTTGTGCTGTAATTTGCCAGAGTGCTTGCAGCACAACACCGATTATTCTGCTTACCCCGATTATCGGGATTCAGCGTGTGTGATATGTATGTATGTAATTCAATTTCAATTATAATATCTGCTATTGTTACTGAACAAATACATAAATACTAATACTAAATAAATTTTTTTTTATTCTGTTTCGTGTATAGTTAAATGTCCTTGTACTAAGTTTCTTCGAATTCGGATGATCGGTTTAAGAGTTATAGAAGAACATACATACATACAGGAAAGGTTTCTAAAAATGTTCAATTTAGTTTTAGTAACATACATAGATTCTACAAACGCAATATCTCATAAGTAACTTACTCCATGACCATCCCTTACAGATTTATTATTAGTATTAATGATGGTACTAAATGAACAAACTTATTGTTCAGTTTCAGTATCAAAATTTCCTCCTTTCTGGCTATTTAAAACACACTCTATACGTTAGGTATACGGCACCGCATATCACTCTTCCCAGCCGCCCCCTCTAGTGATCAATTCAAATTGGGCCCCGTAGATACAAAGCCACCACACGTGGAATACTTGAATACCTATTCTGGAATGTTTGATTACGTAGACCCTACCAGCTGGGTAACTAGAGGGGGCGCTTTTTTCCTTGCCCTCCGCCCTATATTTGTAAATATATAAATCTATTTTTTTATTATAGTTTAGATTTATTTTTATAGTAAATTTAGTTACTTTTTAGGTCTAGATTTAATTATTTTAAAAGTATTTTAGATGAAATAAAGTATTGAAAGAAAAAATAATACATACATACGTAGTTGTGTTGGGAAAAATATACTTGTATATTAATATTGAAATAGGTATTTTATTGAGGCACAAAACATTACAGAAATAACCACAATATCATAGTTTACGAGGGGTGCAAAGAAGACCTCCCATGCAGATGCTTTTGCAGTAAACCTTCTTTTATGAAGATCTGAGAGAAGGTAAGCTGAAAAGGTGCCGTTATGGTATTGCCAAATTAGCTTTAAGAAAAAGTTAAAACATCGGCATTGACAGTTTAATATAAAATTGATAGAATTAAAATTACTCAATAATTGCTATATGGTATTTTATTCCGAAACAGGTATGGAGCGATCTCTGAGATTTTCTTATAGCCGAGTAATCAAATACTATTTGAGGTACTATTAAAGCTGTTTAGTGCCACTATCGAATTCTATACCTATGAACTAGTACTATTTATAAAGCTATGAAATAGCTTTATAAATAATACTAGATTTTAAAAGCCGCACTGTTAGCTTAATATAAGATCTTTTTAAAATATTTATTATTATAAACGTCAGTATCTCTCCCCGTGCATGTCGTAAAAGGCGACTAAGGGATAAGAACAAGATGCCGTGCTAAAGGCTGTCAAAAATAATTTCCGTTTACTTAATTAAAGGAGTCGGGGGACCGCTAAGTAAATAAAATATAAAAACTCAGAGCTGCGCGGGTATTTACTTAGCCGTCCCCCGACTCCTTTAAGTAAGTAAACCGGAAATTATTTTTTTTAAGCGTCGGGGTTTTTTTAATTAAAATCGGCCGACTTTTGCACCGTTATACTGAGCCATGAACATATCAAATGAAAGGAACGGTGACAACAAATTAGAGAACCGCCCCCCACCCCCCCCCCCCCCCCCCCCCCACCGAGACCGAGTGCTGGATCCGCAACAGCCCTCGCACAATAGTCGGCGACAATTCTCGCTGTATCTAACCCGCCCTTAATTAATTAAGCAACTTTATGACGTGCGCTTATCTCTACACCCCGTAGAGCCAAACAGAGAGGGAGATATATAGGCCTTAATTTGTCAGCCTGCCTGCCTGGAGAATGCTGTAAAATATATGAGTTATGATTGGATTTCAGAGAAGCCTATTGCCTTCTACGTCTAAACTTATTCGATCGCAGTTTCAAACATTATATCTGATTACATACGTACATATAGGACGTTCGTTCTAACCTGTCTAAAGCTGTCAGCCTCGATAGCTCAGTGGTGCAGTCAGCCTCGATAGCTCAGTGGTGCAGACAGTCAACTGTCGACGCTGGGTGCGGTCAGTTCTTGGATGGATGACCGCTGACCGTTGGAGGCTGACCGAGGTTCGGATTCCTCGTAAAACTGTAGGTCCCTTCCCTCCTAATCTTACTTGGTGGTAGGTATAACCCGCCCGGGTTGGTACCACCGCACTGAATGAAACGTCGGTTGAAACGGCTATGTAAATAGTTTGTGTTTTCGGACCAGTTCAGTGTAGCCGGCACGATCTAAGGGGAAGCACTGACATGGCACCTAGTTCACCCGGTGTTATGGGCTGACATCACGGACGTTGTAGGTGATGTGGCCAACCGCGTCAGTTTCCATAAAAAAAAAACCTGAGGCGTACAAATACATTCACGCATGACGGTGAGCATACAATTCTGCGAGTGTAGTAGTGCCCAGGCCATGTATAGGTGCATGTCAAGCATTTGTATTAAAGAAATGCATTTGTGTGCGTACGTGTGTTCGCCTCAGGTTAGGCCGTCCATGCTAAGCTGGAATGGCGGTTTAAGGATTGTCCGGTAATTTTCGGACTGGTGGTAACTCTACCGTAGACATTTACAAATAGAGAGGGAGAAAGAGATAGATAGCTCCCAACGGATAGTGTTGTGCGGTGGCTTAGCTGGCGGTGTGCCAAACTAGTGGGTTTGTGCGCAAATCTTGAAAAAATAAAAATTGGCGCACACCAGACAGCCAGGTGTGATTTGAAGCATATGCTGGCCAACACAAAGTGCAATATGTGGAAAAAGAAAATGAGATGGGAGAAATTTGTGGCATAGGGAATTAGAGAGATAGAAACAGAAATGGGTAGAGATACATAGTGGAAAGGGGAAAGTTAATTGGAGAAGAGACATTTGGGGCATTGGAAATTAGAGAGTTAGAGAGAGAGAAATAGGAAGAAATACATAGTGGAAAGGGGAAAGTTAATTGGAGAAGAAAAACTTGGGGCATAGAAAATTAGAGAGATAGAGAGAGCGAAATGGGTAGAGATCCATTGTGGAAACGGGAAAGTTAATGAGAGAAAAGAAATTTGATGATTCTTTACAGAATAAATGTGAATGTTTTAAGAATCTGACTACTATGTCTATAGTATGCCCAACAGTATAGGATATCATGAATATTAACGTAAATTTAATTTAGTTCGTAACTTAATATAAAAAAAAACTCTATAAGGTTTCTTGCCCTGTACTTCCTGCATTACTGAACGGGACAAAATATTATGACGAACTATACTGCATATCCTCACCTAGCATTACCCGTATTTTATTTCAGTCACAGACGATTTGTAGGGTCACTGAGTCTGTTCTACAGGTACTATCATGGACGCTGCTCGGAGGAACTTGCTTCTCTTATTCCTTGCCATCCAACCTATCTTCGCAGCACTCGTCGCAGAGAAACTGAGCACCCTTTTGTTGTTGACATTGGGCTTTTGAGAACCCATCTGTTCTCAAAATCGTTTCTTTGTCGCACCGCTAGGGTGTGGAACTGTCTCCCGGCGAGTGTGTTTCCCGAATCCTTTAACCTGGGTGTCTTCAAACGTCGTATCAACGGGCTAGACAGCCTAGCAACAGTCCGCAAATCTGCTGGTATGGCGTCTCACTGAGCGTGGTTTCGCGAGGAAAGGTGTTTTTGGCTCTGTCGACTGTACCTTTGGTCTCTCGACACAGCCACCCAGGTTGGTTTAAATAAAAAAAAATAAATTTGAGTGCAATAAAAATATACAATACAATTTTAACTTATATTTTTAACCTAAACTAGTGCAACCGAATTTCTAACTAATGCGTTTTTTCTTTTGTTACAGGTAAGTCATCTGCAGTCAAGTTTTTCTTAACCAGCTACTAAACACAACGACCAAAAAACTCATGGTTTATCGTCAGATGTAACATCTCTACTTCATCCATACTATTTTAAAAAGCCCTCGGCTCTCTGATCAGGTGAATTGAAAGTGCCTGCGCAAGCTGCTGGTACGTTTGAAAGGGGAATTAAGGGAAATAGAGCGCATGGGGCCAATCAACTGTATGAAAAGAACGAGCCTTTTATGCCTTTGAGGCAACATGTACTGGCGAATATATTTTTTTAACAAGGTGTGCTACATCGACACCCTCGTGCAGTTCACGCTGTTTTCCCGTTGAGCCGCGTATTGATTAGGCGCGGCAAACCGTTGAGTTTTGGTTCGTCAGTGGTGACAACATTTATGACTGGCTATTTGGAAGAGTTACCAATAATAACACCACTGAAGACTAAGTTGAAAAACTACCCCCTTCAAAGTTGAAGATCATAACCAGCGGAAATCATAAACTTTTTAAAATGAGGTCCCACCGCACTGAATGAAGTTCGGTCTAAATGACCATGAAATTAGTTCGTGTTCTCCTTCCAGTTCAGTGTAGCCGGCACGGCCATAGGAAGGCACTGGCAGGGCATCACTTTACGAAGGTGTATACGACTAACATCATGGATGTTCCACAAAACAATAAATATGGTGGATATGGCTGTGCAGATGGACATTTGGACTATCGGCATTGCCGTCCACTCCGTGGACATGAATAAGGAGAAACATGTGTTCTAAGGACAAGATCAGGAGGGGATTACTTAGTATTGTATATTTGATTAGCTGAGGGATGGTATAACAAGCAGCTGGAACCGTGCGAATAGCCCACAGATGAGAGAAATAGAGAACTAGATATTTCACCAAGAGTACTCTGTATGGGAACACATATCATCAAAATTCTTACCAGCAGCATTGCGCACAGCGGCCAAACAGCGATCGTATGTCGATATCTCCCCAATGAGAGCGCTCAAGTGTGTCGACATCATCTGCCATATGGATTTTAGGTTTCCGTATCCCATACGGAAGCCTATTATTAAGCCTCCGCCGTGTGTCTATCCGTCCGTCTGTCCGAGGGCTGTATCTCATGAACCGTAATAGGTGGCCCGTTAAAATTTTCACAGAATATGTGAAAATTTTATAACAACAAATAATAAAAAAATATAGCGGATATAACAACAAATAATAAAAAAAACAAAATGTTAAAAATTAAGGGGGGCTCCCATGCAACAAACGTGCGAAAAATGGATTAGTCACGCTACTGAATAATAGATGGCGCCACAGGCTTTTATACATTGCATTGTTGGTTAGTCAACTGTTATTAAGCAACGCTGAGCGCGGTCAGTGATTGGATGGGTGACCGCTCGACCGTTGGAGGCTGACCGTGGTTCGAATTCCACGTTAAACTGTAGGTCCCTTCCCTTCTTACCTTACTAGGTGGTAGGGTTTATCTCGGCCGGGTTGGTACCACCGCACTGAACGAAACGTCGGTCGAAACGGCTATGTAAATAGTTCGTGTTTTCCGTCCAGTTTAGTGTAGCCGACATGAAATGAAGGGAAGCACTGACATGGCACCTAGTTCACCCTGTGTCATGGGCTGACATCACGGATGTTGTAGGAGATGTAGCCAACCGTGTCAGGTTCCATAAAAAAAAAAAAAAAAAAAAGACAAAACATAGGCGGATATTATTGATAGCGGATAGATACGGAAACCTCCGTGCGCGAGTAAAACTCGCACTTGACAGATTTTTTTTAAAGAAACCCAGTATGGATGGCTGTGCCGAGGGACCAGAAGTACCCCAAAACAGCCAAATCTACCTCACTTGGCGAAACCATGCTCAGCGAGACACCATACTAGCAGATTTGTGGACTATAGAGGAGCTATCCAACTTGTTAATACGATGTTGGAAGACATGTTAAAAGTATCGGAAAACGCACACACGCTTGTAGACAATTACATGCCCTAACCTGTGCAAACTCTGCACTATCCAATCCTTCCAGTTCTTTTCAATCGCCCAAAGGATGACTGGAAACAATCTTTACTAATGATAAACCTACCTTTGCACAGTATCGTTCCTTCTGTTTCTCTCCACATTCTTGTTTCTATTTTATTGTCCCTTCTTATGTTTTCTTCTTGTATAGTTGTTTTTATATCGTTGTGCAATGGAGTATTTCTATTCTCTTTTTATTCAAGCTCTGGGCATAGAGCTTGTATGATGCTTGGCTCATCTAGCCGTTCATTCTCTGGTCTGTAGAGCAGCCGCAGACGCACGGCTTAGCAGGTAACGCCGATTACACTTGCAAATCCACCGGAACCTCCCAAAACAAAGCTCTCAACATTAGGAAGGCGATTCTCAAATAATTCAAAGGGGCGGAAATTCAAAATACGCCCGGGCCCGACCGGAAGCCGCCATATTTAAATTCGGCCGGATGCGAGCGGGCACGGCCTCATCGAATATTCGAAAAACGAACGGATACATAATAAAGTTATGAAACTTCGCCAAAGGAGACTCGTACTTACATCAAAGGAAGACTTTTGTATTCATCCTGTGACTGTGTGTTGTTTTCGCTGTGGGAGTTCAGAGGCTCGATCACGAGTTGTTTTCGCCCGTTCCGTGATGGCCAGAACGAAAAGATTGTATGGGATATGATGCAAACGCCACTAGCGAGCGTTTTGAGCACTAAAATCGATCATAAATTTCTTTTGTTCGGGCGACCATTGAACGGGCGGGAACAACTCGTGATCGGCATGGGGATGCTCGATCACGAATTATTTTCGCCCGTTCTACGATGGCCCAAAGCGCTCGTTAGTGAAGCTTCATCTTTTCAAATATAATTTGTTTCTCTCGGAAACAAGTCGACAACCAACTTTAAACAAACTAAACTAAACAACGACAACACTTACTATACTTAACGTTTTCGTCCAACGAAATAAATTGTATGAAAATGTTAGTACCTATCTACGAAATCGAACACTGTGGGCGCTTCCATTTTTTCTTCCAAACAGTCTTTTCGTTCGGGCGAAAATAATGAATTGAATCGAACTTATTTTTTTTTTTTTATGGAAACTGAAACGGTTGGCTGCATCACCTACAACATCCGTGATGTCAGCCCATAACACCGGGTGAACTTGGTGCCACGTCAGTGCTTCCCTTCGGTCGTGTCGGCTACACTGAACTGGACGGAAAACACAAACTATTTACATAGCCGTTTCGACCGACCTTTCATTACTTTCATTACGACTTTCGAACTGTCAAATATGTGATAGTTGCTCCACTGCCCTGTAAGTACTGTAATTCGATCACGGGCTATTTTTACACTATGCTTTATCAACGATTTTCGTCCGGCATAATTATATGGCAGTATAATTTGTATGGCAATTTTAGCAAAATATTTCACATCCACTAGACGCGCTGTCCATTTTTGGCACAAATTTATTTGGACGAAATCGTTTCAAATAAGCGATGTGTCAACAGATCGAGCTGTTTCGCCCGAACGAGATCAGAGGAAACTATGCAGTGTCTATAAGGACGTTTTGCGTACTAAAATGAGTGGTAGAAATATTTCGTTATGTTTCAAAAAACTCGTAATACTGGCTGCGGGCGGGGGTGTGCGCGACACTACCGAGGCGGTGGCGGCGGCGGCATATCAATACTAGACTATTTTTACCTTGTTTGTTCTCTATTCCGTAGTAACTTCTCTTTTGCAGTCTTGTGAATATTTGTGAGATATTTCCGCTCAGTGCTGGATCTCAATTGAGTGGATTTCTGTTTTATCCAAATAAACGCGTTCTAATTACACTTTCGTTTTATATAAAACTGGCTGTAATTATAGTAAGCATATGTTTAATAAACAGAAGTTCTTATACACTTTATTTTAAATCAAACAGCTTTACTCACGGTTTCACTCCGAGCTATGTATCCGAGCCACATAGCTCGGAGTGAAACCGTGAGTAAAGCTGTTTGATTTAAAATAATGTCTAACAACCACGGTAATTTAAAAATCCATATTCTTATACACTTCTTTATAATTACGCTCCACCACCATAAGGTTAACTGGAAGACATCACTTGCAGCGAAAAGTCCGCCTTTGCGCAATACTGTATTTTCTTTTTGGTTTTTTTTTTTTGGTTAATTTACTGAAATGTTTCTAATATATTATTTTCTATAAAAAACAATAAATAATCGATAACATAACGGTTTATTAGGCACCAGCTCCATTGTGAAAATCTAAAATTATTTTGAAAATATAATCATGTGCCTTTTGTAGTTTCACGCTGCATAAAATCCTTATCTGGAAATTGCCTGTCGCCTACTAGAAATAAACCAAAAATACGCCAACGCGTCGTATGCAAATATTGCAGCATCTTTTTCATAAGGTTTTTTTTTTTATAAATTGCGATCCTTCGCATTAGAACTTTGAAAAGCATGTGATCGATAGATAAAACAAATGGCATCATTTTGATATAAACATTTCATTCAAATTCTCTTTAGTTTCTGAGATCAAGTCTTCAAAGTTCACGGGGAAGAAAAATCAACATTTGGTTTATCGCATAGTTTGTATAGAAAATGATGACATTTTACAACCAAAAACTTGTGATCGATAGACCAAGAATTGTTCTATATTTTGCAGTAGTATTTAGCCTTTAGATTGGTCTAGTTATCACCGGCTACTTCTTCAAAAATTCACAACCTCTCTTTCTAACATTGGCCGTTTTTCATACATTTTATTTTATTATGAAGAAAATACATACATACATACATATCACACACGCTGAATCCCGATAATCGGGGTAAGCAGAGTAATCGATGTTGTGCTGCAAGTACTCTGGCCAATTACAGCACAACACCGACCACCACGTTTCGCAAAGTATACGAACAAGATTAAATCGATCGAGCAGCAAGTAAGGCACGAAGACCCACCTGCTGCATGACTCGGTGGAAGTACCGTGCCAAGGTGAGAGGTGGCGAGCCTGTCGCCCTTTAGCACGGCATCTTGTCCTTATCCCTTAGTCGCCTTTTACGACATGCATGGGGAGAGATGCAGTGAGGATATTCTTTTTAAGTACCGGCCCCACACAGTAAGTATGAAGAAAATATACAACTTAAGAAATCCTATGGGAGAAATATGCATGATAAAATTATTAATGTTTTCAATAAAAACATTTGGTACTCCACATATAATAATTGAAAAAAAAAACTAACAATTTATTTAGTTTCTGTTTTTTTAATTATTATATGTGGAGTACCAAATATTTTTATTGAAAAGCATTAATCATTTTATCATGCATGTTTCTCCCATAGGATTTTTTTATAAGTTGTATATTTTCTTCATAATAAAATAAAACGCGCATTGTTAGAGTGAGAGGCACAATTTAGGGAGGTAGACCCTTAACCCGAAGGATAAACCAATTTTTAAAAAACGCAGCTTCGAAATATGTTCAAACCAGCCAGCCATATTATCCTCCGAAAGCGATCTAGATTTATTTCCTGTCCACGGCACGGGCAGCGCATTGTGTGGCGCGGGCGGCCGAGGTGACGTTGCATTGAGGTTCGGACAAAGGAAACTCGGCTTGTATCGTACGGTCTGCCCACAATGCGGACGTTGTGCGAACGTTTGGGCGCTGCGCTGTTGAGTTGAGTTGAGATGCACGTCTGAAAGGCTCATCGACCGGCAGAAAGCTCAACATTTGAGGTTTTATTGATCGAAATGTCTATACTTAGCTGAATTTTGTACTGTGTGAGGCCGGTACTTAAAAATAATAGCCCCACTGCGTCTCTCCCCATGCATGTCGTAAAAGGCGACTAAGGGATAAGGACGAGATGCCGTGCTAAAGGGCGACAGGCTTGCCACCTCTCAACATGGCACGGTCCTTCCACCGAGTCATGCAGCAGGTGGGTCTTTGTGCCTTACTTGGTGCTTGATAGTTATCTTGTCCGAATACTTTGATGAACGTGGTGGTCGATGTTGTGTTGCAATTTTCCAGAGTTCTTGTAGCACAACACTGATTACTTTGCTTACCCTGATTATCGGTATACAGCGTGTGTGGTATGTATGTCTGAATATTGTAATAAAAAACCGGCCAAGTGCGAGTCGAACTCGCGCACCGAGGGTTCCTTATCGCCATGTCATGGCGCTACTCACGCCATCTATGGCGTGTTTTATGAAATGCTTCATATTAGTTAAAATTCATGATTAGTTAATCTTGTGTGGGGACCCCCGCGAATTTTTTATTTTTTTTCATTTTTATTACTTGTTGTTATATCGACCATAATATAACAACAAATAATAAAAAAGTTGTGAATTATTTTAAACGGGACCTCGCCTATATTTTTATTCATCTATCGAAGCTTGTTCTCTTAAAGATGAAGTAAAAATTAGGCCAAGGTCAAAAATATTCATAAAGCATAAAAATTTCAATTTCGAAATTGATGTTAAAGTAAGTACACTTAAAATAATTTCTAAGTTAAAATATAATAAGGAAATAATTGAATTTCTGTTGGAAATTATAATTATAATATTTGAAATGATTCACGATTATTTTGACCTCAAAGCTTGCTGATGAAAACTATGAAAACTCAGCGTTCCATAAAGACAAGGAAAATAATTCTATATTCAAAATCAAAGCCGCTTTTGTCCACGGGTCCTTCAAAATATTCCTCAACGCAATTTTGTGTTTTAGGCAAAATACCGCCTATTCTAAATTTAAATTTTCAACTCTATTAATTAAGCTTGACAAACGTGACCACCATGGCGGAGAGACCATAGTGAGGGTCAATAAAATTTACGATTTTACCCGCCGAACCCTTCAATCTGAATTGAATAAATTATTCACAAAAGTCAACCAAAATATTCGTCGGAGAGCAAGTTCGCTCAACAGATCGATTTTCCATTGTTAGTTTAGTCGAGGTCGGGTTAATCGGAACTGGGTTAATTTAACAAGTGGGTCATTCCGCCACCCTTCTTAAGGTACGGTTTGGAAACTAGCAACCGTGGTAGTATAAATGTAGGTACATAGATACATAGAAAATAATTTATTGGTTCAAATAAGCACAATATAACATTTACACGAGGTGCGAAGGTGGACTTATCCCTTACATAGATTTCGTCCTAAACCTTTTTTGTGTTTGAGAGTTGATTGATGTAGTGAAATGTAAGTGGGTACTAGCAAAATACTTAGGTTAGGTTAGATACGATGATAGCTGTCTCTTAATAAAACCGTCTATAGCTTGGACTAGTCGGTGCTTCACAAACTTAACACACACTTTTTTGTATTTATACAAAAAAGTGTGTGTTAAGTTTGTGCAAAAAAGGTTAAATAAATGAAACAATATTTTATAAAATATTGTTTCATTTATTCAATTTGCGATTGCATTTAAAATTATTTATTGTAGGTAAATATAAAACATTCTTTCTCACTAACTTCATTATCTTAACGTCACTGAAACGCAAATTGTACTACGGCCCTGCGGGCGCGCGTCGTGGTCTCGCCATTGTAATCGGTTTCACAACAACGGCGCGGCGGCGTATCGCAGCCGCGCATCGCTGTCGCTAAGATCCAAACTGTACCTTTACTGAGCGGGTGAAACGCGGCACGCGCAAATATGACTGAGCAATATTTTTCAGGCCTCGCCAACGCTACTGTTGAAGTTTGAGTAGATTAATTGGGTCCTAGGCTTTTAATTTACTTCTGAAAGGCTTCGCTGGCAGGTTGTTAGGCCAAACAGCGGGTAGGGTTAAGACCAAATTATTTTACGCTAAAAAGGTGGTTCGGAATTAAGTATTTCACTTGATAGGCTATAATCTGTGAATACCTTGTTGGTCTGATTATAACAGTAGTATTTACGAGTAGTTACTACATAATATGTCTATTGCGATAATAAAAAAATATTTGTAAATATACGAATTATCGTAAAACAAGTGTATTTCAAGAAAAAAAAATTGATTTCATGGCCCCTGAAATTTTAAATTTCGAAGTAAATCTTCCTATAGTCTCTTTTATGGAAGACGGAGGTAGGTGACGTTTGAAGTGTTGCAAGTTTCCAATAAAATACGTTATCATAAATAGTTCTTATCGATAATTTTATCGATTGATTATCTAATGAAATTATGTTTAGTTTGAGTTTTCATTATGTTTTTATAGTTTCTTGTTCACTGTATGGCCCTAGTTGGCTGAAATAAAGATATGAAATGCTGTAAACTCTAATTTATCTAATTTTGCATTCGACAAAATCTTCAGCTGCCTCTAGCCAGAAAAAAATTAAGTTGGCAGCACTACAGGTAGCGCATATGTGTAAAGGTGTGTCGTGTGTATGCACTAGTAACATAGTGTGTATATTTTCACTTTAATATCGGGACATAAAAGTAGCATTATAAATAAACTAAAGATTATTCAATCGATAAAAGTCCATAGTATTTTTATCGACTGTTACTGTACACACTTGTTGTGTGAAACCTGTCAGTCACAAATAACTTTCCTCCGTCTTGCAAAAAAAAAAAAACATACTATAGGTATACTCGCAGGTAATTAAAACAATATTATGTATATTTCCCTTCAAGTACAGTCTCAGATCCTTCAAAAGGGACGTGAATAGGCACCTGTCAGGCTGTATGGCATTCGCAACCCCCCAAACGACCGAATGTCCATGGGCGTCGATAGACACCTTATGTTATATATATAAATATTGGGTTTGATGAATGGTTGTCTTGAAATAACTTAATGACGCTATTCTACAAACACCAATGAGCTTTTATTGCCGACCGTTTAGCACGCGATCGATACTTTCGTATATTTTCATTTGTTTCTGACACTTCCATAATATAACACCGCCGGTAGCAGTAAAACACGCGACTCTAACTCGAAATTAGGTACGCGACATTTGACTGACACAATAGCCTGTTTTCCGGTCTCGGCCTAATTAAATAACACTATTTCATTATCAGCTTTTACCATTCGCGTGACGCTTTTGAAATTTCTTGAACAAAAATGTATGGAATTTCTACTTTAACGCGGACAGAGCCGGATTACTAGCCCGCACGCTAGCTGAATGTACTTTCACAGAGTTTGGGCTCAATCTGTTGAGTGGTTTCTGAGTAATTGACGAAAAAACAATATGGTTTCGCAGTAACCTTTTTATACAGTTTTTTGCCATGTGTGGACCGGTAGATATTTAAAAAAAATAGGTCCATTGTATCTCTCCCCGTGCATGTCGAAAAGACGACTAAGAGATAAATACGCCACCCTAAAGGCCGACAGATTAGCCACCTCTCACCTTGGTAAGGTCCTTTCATAGTTCTTGTAATATTTTGCTAATCGTGGTGACCGGTACTGTAAGTTACCCGTGTTCTGTACATCACAACACCGATTACTCTGCTCACCTCGATGGTCGGGATAAAGCGCGACGGTGTGCATGTATCAGGAAGTATAAAACAGTTTTCAATGGCATAGCCTTACAAGCGGGGATATCATCGAAATTTCCCACCACAAAGAATGTGTATTAATGCTTTCTTAGCATAATTAACTCCCAACAAAAAAAAACTGCTTGTACTTACACATCAATATTACAAAAGCTTTACCTTCCTGTAAAGACGTCGAGTCATTCAAAATTATAATGCCGCGCATTCTTCCATGAAATTGATATAAGACCGGCCGCCGGCTGACGACAATGCAGCGGCTTTTTGAGAAAGGAATATTAATAAAAGAAGCTTTCATTTTGCCTACCTGAAAAAATCATTCGGGCCAGTGGGCGCGCGGCGCTCGCTCGAGCGCGCACAAAGGGGCGCGGCGCACAGTGGCTCCGCGCCATTTATTCACCAGACAAAACAATAACGAACAGTAACAACCTCAAATTAGGAAGCAAATTTAGCGAATCTCGCCGGAATTGTTTCGTCTTTTATGTGTAATTGTAAGGAGATTTAGCGCCAGGCTGTCGCGCTCGCTACAGATGATTAATTTTAATATGTTTTTTGAACTGTATACTTATGTGTTTGTAGATTTATTTTGCTATTGTTTATTATTTTTATTGAGTATTCTTATTTAGACTGCACTCAAACTTGTCACTTAAAATCTTGTATTTAAATAAAAAATTGCCTTTTGTGCAGTTTTTTTTTTCAGATCACTACGCCACACCCGCCGGACTCGCTCGGAACATCCATATGTTGTTGACACCCAACTCCTAAGAACACATCGTTTTTCGAAATCTTTCCTGTGTCGAACGGCGAAAATATGGAACGGTCTTCCGGTGAGTGTGTTCCCCACCACCTGGCTGGGAATCTTCAAAAGGCGTGTCAATAAATTAGACGACAACCTTTTTGTCCGCCTCATAGCCGGCATGGCGCCTCTCTGAGCGTGGTTTCGCGAGGAATGGTGTTATTGGCTGTGTCTGATCTTCCGTTGAAGTATTGGGCACAGACACCCGCGCCGGCAGCCTATAAAAAAAAAAAACTATAGGAAATAAGGCATTGTGAATGTGAAAGCCACAACAAATACTTTATTATTTTAGACCAATTTATAAAAATAAAACAATAATTATATTTATTAAGATATAAATCCTGTTTATTTTTTATTAGATTTAGGTTTAGAAAACGAAGAATAAAAAAATGTAAATAATTATTTAAAATATTTCATGTTATTTGACTCGGTCATCGGGGAAGAAAGGAAGCAATGATTTGATTTTTATTTATTTTATTTTTTGCTTTTTCTATTTTTTATTATTTGTTGATTTATCCACATAGGTAGGTATTCTGTGAAAATTTGAAGCGGATATTTTTTACGGGTCCAAAGATACAGCAGTATGACAGAAAGACAGACTGCGTAGGCTTAGTAATAGGCTTCCGTATATAAACGGAAACCTAAAAATAAGCTGAATATTCACTAAATATAATTATCTTAAAATCAACTTCCCATCCACGTCATTAATATGTCTACAAATTTCAAAATTGCACGATGACAGAGCGCGCGTCATTATTCTCTAAAGGTGTGTATACGTTGTGCGTTGTTAGAACGAAAAGGTTCGCAGGCCGCACATCAATGTCAGCGCAGGGATCAAGCCTTCGTTGATAAGGTCGCGACAGCTTCGTGGGACTAATCCTTCAGCGGCGGCTTAAAGCCCCCACTCAAAAGAATCTTTTGTGAGAGACAATATTCAATAGACTCCACGATTCAAAGGCTCTATACACCTGATTTAAATTATACTTTTACTTTTTATTTTATTATCAAGCTTAAATTATAGTTATTCTAGCTGTCAAACTGTATCCTAAAACTGTAGGCTGTGTCTATTGTGTAGCTAGTCACAATGTATTGTAATCGAAAACGTTGAAAATGAAAACCCTTCGGAGTTTCTTGCCGGCTCTTCTTTGTGGGTGCAATCAAACCGGATTTTAAAAACTAAACAGCACCCTTATCACGAGATTTAACCTACACCGCGTACTACGCTACCTCTCGTGTTCTCCGCATCATTTTGTATGGAGAAACGGACCCGCGCCTCTAGTGATAGATTTGCGAATTTCGTTTCTCCCTACAAAATTATGCGGAGAACACGGCGTAGTACAGGGCAAATTCAAGTGTAGTGTACTATCATACGAATGATGAATAAACAATAAAGAATTGTTGTTCTCATCTATCAAAATATGAAGTCTTTGCAAAATTTACGCAGGGTGATTGAAAAAGTTATTTGAAATTTCTATCTCCGTAATGATTTTGAGTGTAATAGGCTGTACAAATACACGAAGTCCATTTGGCTATGAATGTGTATGTGCACAGGCGTGCACATACACATTGTTTTAGTGTGCGTAACCTCGAGAGCGCTCAGTCACGATCGCGACGTGGTCCGCGCACACAGTACACACAAGCGCGCTTATCAGTACACATCACTACTACAACCAGAGCCAAACGGACTTCGTGAGATAGAACATCTGTAGCTGGAAAAACTCAATAGAGAGAGAGAATAACAATTATTAGAATAACGGCTTTTTAATACCGTAAAAATTTTAAATCATTCTGTTCATAGTAGTCAGAGCACAATCAAAGCGCAGCAGCAGCTATGATGGGATTATAGCTGGTGACGTAGCCTATCCAATTTGCCAATATCGAATTGTAGTCGATTGGGTTGGTAAAACCGTACTGGATGTAAGATGTCCGCATATCACCCTCGGCTGTGTTCTCCTCTAGTCTAGTCTAGTATAGCCTACCAAAATAGCATCTCCGGTGTGGTACCTTCACGGAGGGGATATTGGCTGATCGAAGCTTGTGCGCTGGCCCCTTTTTAATTAGCCACCAATACCGGATTACATAAAAAAAAATTCAGATTTTCAATAAATATTACCTCTAAATTGTTTTGCAGCTTAAATTATTTGGTCCACAAAAAACCCTAAAATACACGGGACAGTACCAACGTCTTGGAATTCACAATGAACAGACTAGCTTGCGAGTGAATCAATAAAAAGAGAATTTACGACGTAAAGTATTAACGAAGCGAACTAACCTTGAAGAGGGCAAGGTGACTTCCAAGAGCGTGAAGTCGTTGAAACTGCTACCACCACTAAGGCTCCCAGTCACGTACCTTGCCTGCGTGTCCCTGTGACAGCGTACGAATTATTTGAAATTTTTCATTAGATGAAAGCGAAGCATACATCTACAGCGGGATCGAGAGAATTTATTGATGATGAAGAGAATTGCGATTTAATAACAACAACGTTGTAAGAATACCACTAGTAATAGCGACGCTCACGAGTTTGATATCGCTGATGACACAATATCATAACGACGACTCTCGAGACTCGAAATTTTTCATTTCTGTTCCAAATTTCCCAATGACAAATTTTACATCTGTAGGTAATCAAAATGTGCTTTGGGAGAGGGCTATATCCAGCAGTGGACCGAAGCTAACTGATGATCCCAATTATCCTGTGCAATGAACAAAAATTATCCAGCAAAACTCAACAACGAGGAACAGACACCATTCTCGCGTGTGTTTCCCGAATCCTTTAACCTGGGGCATAGTCCTGGGGTGTCTTCAAACGTTGCATTTAATAAGCTAGACAGCCTAGCAACAGTCTGCAAATCTGCTGGCATGGCGCCTAACTAAGCGTGGTTTCGGGAGGAGAGGTGATTATGGCTCTGTCGACTGCACCATTATTGGTCCCTCGGCGGAAGCAACCATGTGGATTTGCAAAAAGAAATTTTTTTTTTTTAGAAATTCGACTTATAACAAAATATTTAATAAGGTGTTGCTTAAGTCTGTACTCAACTTTAAGCACTCTTGGGCTGGCCCGAGCTGAGGTCAGCGAATGACAGCTGACAAATGTCAGTAGTGTTTGTTGGTTGCTCAGGAAATAATGGGAAATTGCTATTAATGACCCAATCTTGTATAAGCGAGGGCCATTCATAATTTCCGCTGATAAAGGCCCTTTCAGAAATTGAATTATAACCTAGGAAGGCACACTAATAGTTTATTGTTTAGTTGTGATTAATGCCATGCAGGGAATAAGTTATTTGGATTGTTAACGGAAAAGGACGCATTTTTAGGTCCGACAATATTTTCTAATAGGTTACTTTTTTTAGTTAAAATCGACTTTAACCCCTGAAGTACGTCCTTTCCAAAATAAAAAGAATAAATCGAAATCGGTTGGCGTGGTAGATAATTATTTGCTCATTTTTCGTGCAAATTAAAGAGTTTGATGATTTTCTCATGGATCGTGACATCATACTTAGCAAAATTTATATGAGACCACCTTTCTCTAACTAAACTAAAGAAATTAAACTATTCATATTTTATTCTGGTTATTCTAATTGAGCTCAACATTAGACAATTTCTACGAACTGTAATACAATAGTTTGCTATTACCTATTTATATTTCCCTACATGAGTCCCTCACAGTCCAAAGGTTGATTCGAAGAAATATGTGTAAGGCATAAGTCCGCCTTTATACCTCAAATAAACATTCTGTTGTTTTTGTCCATGGAGCAATACTGTATTTCTATAATATCAATCTACATATTATAATCCAGTGTGAATACGACCCAGTTTATATTAAAGCCCTTTTACATCACGGCAATATTCATATTCATCCGGTAACACTGCTGGAACCGTCGAATATTTACGCATATTCCAGAAATTTCGCACTTGTAGACAGAAGGGCAAGCTGGTATCACGAACAGTGTACCCGATAAGCTCGACAAACGCCACAGCACCGGCTGAGGCCACAGACTGTGTAAGCAATCTCGTAACATGATGTCTATATTGTTAGGTTAGGCTGTTGTGGAACAGGTGAACCGCATACAACATCTTAAGCACTGGGTTTACAGGTGAGGTTTTCGGCAGAAATTACTACAAGCAGCAGAGATACTATCGTGTGAAGTCCTGCCATATCTTTTTAAATATACTTATCTTTATCTTTAAATCTATCTCTGGCGCTATGTTTACCTCTACCACTACCTTTAACTCCATATCTGCCCCAGTCTCTACATTTACCGCTACCTCTACATCAACCCCACCTATATATATCTTATCTCTCTGTGTATCTCTACCTGTACCTCTACCTCAATCTCTCTATCTATATCTACCTCTACTTCTACCTTTACCGCTACCTCTACATCTACCCCAATCTTTATCTCTAGATTTATCTCTATCTGTACCTCTGCATAGATAAGGTTCTGTACAATTCAGTTTTTAGTGGAACCTGTAAGACTTAGGGTTTTTTTTAGAGAAGCTCTTTATTTCCAATTTTTGTTAAACATTTTCGACTCTGTAGTTTCTAGTTTCTGATATATGGGGGGGGAATGCTCGATTTTCTTATATTTTCTATAATTATTTTGAAATAATAAAAATATTTTTTTTACTTCTCATAATCGGCCTTTTTCATTGATATGTCACATGATACTTGTAAACAATTTATTTTTATTTCTAATTTTGTCCCCCCAAATTTACCCCTAAATGGAAATTCGTTAAAAAATCGAAACTATACGTCCGTGATTGGGTCATCAAACTCTATATAATATGTACCAATTTTCAACCTTTTTCGTCCAGTCGATTCGGAGATAATAAGCTGTGACAGACGGACAGACAAACCGACAGACCGACACGAGAGTGGCGCTCTAAGGGTTCCGTTTTTTCCATTTTTTTAAGTACTGAACCATAAAGAACGTCTCATCGAGACAACTGAGTCGATCGTGCCGGGCTACATCACTGCTGACCCGGCACATTTGCCGATCCGGGCATGGACCCGGGCAGCCGCACAGTGCAGTGAATGTATGGAAGAATGGGACAAAAATCGAAACTCCGGCTATATTTAAATAAAATTTTTATTTTATTCATATTTCAATTTATAACATTATTTTTTATATATAATAGCTATATATATAGAATATAGATCATATATATATATAATTAAACTTATAATTAATATTAAATTACAACGTTAAAACTAATTAGAATCTGAATAATCGTCTTCCCTTATATCTAAATTCGGTAGGTATATCTAGATCTACATTGCGAGACTGGAGCCATTTTTTTCAAATAATTAATTAACATCGCCGTCTATTCTCACATATTTGTGTGTAAATACCTTCCTCTGCGAGGATATAACCTACTCACATTTTTTATACTTTTTCATCGTTCAAATATACTCAAACGAGAACATTTTTCGTTGAATACAACTTGTTTGCGGTCATTTTTGCTGCTGTTTATGCCGCAAGCTCCAATTTTTGATGACGATCCCCTCTCTGAAAAAAAAATCTATATATTACCTATTGGCAGATATTGGCAGACAAACTTTACTAAATCTGAAAGTACATTAATATAGCTACAAGAAAAAGTAAATACCTCGAGACACTTTGTGCACTTTTTTTTTAAAGCTTCGTCAAAGTTTGGAATTGCATTAATTATAGATAATTTTCAAGGGTATGTTTAAGACCTAATAGAAAAATAAATCTTAAACAAAAAGACAACATTTATATAACGTATTAAACTACGTACCTTGGGCTACAGAATCCATTTTCAATCACTTCAAAACACTTGCTAATACTTTTGTTAGGACATTCGATGCAACGGACAACATACAACTGATAAGAGGGACTAACTACTCGCGGCGACATTGTTCCAGTTGGAGGGGTGATCATGAGCCAATGAGCGCAGTTCACCTAGTATAACTATAATTCCTAGAAGTAATGCCTTATCTACTTTACAACGGCAGGATGAAAGTCCATGGAATTTATAGCTCATTTTTCGATTTTTGGTAAAGGCTCACTGCACTGTGAGCCGGCAGGAAATCCCGCTGTGGAAATGGGCCCTAAGTAATGCCGCCGGTCGAACCGTGTCCGTTGTAGCGCGCCTAATGTTCGTCCGAGCTGGTTCATTGCCCCACTTCACAGGCCGTCAGTGATCAAGCGTACTGGAAAATGCTCCCTTAGATTTTCCTTTGGCCACGATCGGGGTACACAAGTCGCTCGCTACTCTGTGAACTATGCGAAACTTTACAATAACGTATTCCTATTTATAAGGGAAAACCGAGCAAACGAAGACATTTTAAGCGGCGGGTGGCCGAGTGGTTTTGGCATCGGCTTCTCATGCGAGGAGGTCCGAGGTTCGAATCCGGTCGGCGTGTACCAATGAGGTTTTTTTGACGAAAAAAATTACGTGCATGTCTACACCTGCTGCTTCACCGTTCGGAACCGGTGTAAAACTGTAGGTCCCTACCCTTGCCCCTTACTAGATGGTAGGCTCTAATTGTAGGCGACTGGGTTGGTACCATCATCGTACTGGATGTAAGATGGCCGCGTAGCAGCCTCGGTTGTGTTCTCCTCTAGTACAGTATAGCCAGCAAACCAGGGATGTGTCCCGTATGGCACCTACCTTCTCGGAGGTGATATTGGCTGGTCGGAGCATGTGCTTTGATTCTTCCGACTTAGCAACCCATACCTGATTTGATTACGGTAACACAGATAATTTTAAGTTTAATGAACCAAAGTTTCATGTTCTATTTTTAAGTAGTGGTCGGTCACTTACCCTCCCTCAGACTCGTTATGATGTATGTACTAAAATCACAGATTTGTTTTTTATTTATGTAATCCGGTATGGGTGGCTGAGTCAGAGGGGCCAAAGCACATGCTTCGACAAGCCAATATCACCTCCGAGAATATAGGTGCCATATCGGAGACTTATCTTTGGATTCCTGTCTATACTGGACTAGAGGAGAACTATGCGGCCATATTAAATCCAGTATAGTACAACCCAGTCGGCTACAATTTGAGCCTACCACCTATTAAGGGGCAAGGGAAGGAACCTACAACTTACACCGGTGAATCAGCAGGTGTAGGTATGCACGTAAATTGTTTTCATCAGAAAAAACTCATTGATACACGCCGACCGTAATCGAACCTCGGACCACTCGCACGAGAAGCCGACGACGACGCCCATACCACTCGGCCACCCGGCGCATAGATATCCAAATTTGGAATTAATAAAAAAAAAACGGCCAAGTGCGAGTCGAACTCGCACACCGAGGGTTCCGTATAGCCATGTCATGATCAGCGCCACTCACGCCATCTATGGCGTGTTTATGAAATGCTTCATATTAGTTAAAATTCATGATTAGTTAAAATGTTTCATACTCTTTTCGGTAGATGGCGCGCATACACTTTTTGTTTCTTGTATGGGAACCCCCGTGAATTTTTTACTTTTCTTATTTTTATTATTATTTGTTGTTATATCGGCCATAATAACACATATTCTGTGAATATTTCAACAGGCTACCCATTACGGTTCAAGAGATACAGCCCTCGGACAGACGGACAGACAGACAGACAGACGGCGTAGGCTTAGTAATTTATTTATATATGTATTTATTTATTTATTTATTTACTTTAATTTAAATCTAAGAAACATTACAGGTAATAGGCTTCCGTATGGGATACGGAACCCTAAAAATTCACTAAGCAAGATACGTACTATCCTATCGCATTAAGCCTCCTATTGTCGTCCGACCCAACCCCTATCCGCGAGCTTGTACAGCCAGACGTTTGCTCTCGGCAAACGAGGAATGCCCGTCGTCCGCGGCACAACTGACGTACGCTTCCAGATGAGATAAATCAAATTTTTATCTGACGACATTAAACGTTTGGCTCTAGGAGTGTGGACGTCCACGATGATTGATCACCCGCCGCCCGTTTCCGTCTTCCCCCCTTGCGCCCTCCATTCCGCTTTTACCGCCGACCCCACCTTCCCTTTCGTCCACCCGGCCGCATATTTCCAAAGTCTAGTATGCGAGTTGCTCTGTTTGGTCGTTCTCAGTGAGGTAGGAACTTTGGCGGGAAATATAAATTTCGGAAGTATTTCCGAATATACAGATTTCTTAGGTGTTTATAAAAAAAAATACTGTATTAATTACCTATTTATTTCTCCGCGCCGTCTCGTGGAGAAATCGGGGGATAGCCGTGCTGGATACTTCCTGTTGCAGCGCATCAGCATGGCTGTACAGAAGGCAAATGCCAGCGTTATGGGCACATTCCCGTCATCGGGCCATTTGGATGGAAGTTTTATGGATGCGTGATTTTTTATTAGGTTAATTATTTTGTTATTATGTTATGTTATGTTATATTGTCTTGTTATTTAAGTGTTTGGCATTACTAAATATATACTACTGTCATAACCTAATTTTAACACCCTAACATTGCTTAAAAGAAACGACGACACGAAACGAACCCATGGCCGAGATCGAAAAAATAAAAACCCTACACACTACCACTGAGCCACCAAAGTAAATAAATGACCATACGAATATCGGATTCAGTTAACAAGCCAGACACGTCTCTCCACCAATCAGAGCAGCTCGCGTAGTAGACTTTGGAAATATGCCACCCGGCCCGGCCAGGTTGGTGCTCAATTTGGAACGTATCCGCTTTTCCATAACCCTCCATCACTCGCGCGGGGTTCTCGGTGGGCGTCCCGCTACTTTTGAAACATAAATTTTCAACTTCAGTTTATTTGATCTGTCCGTTCTGTTAGCACGGCGAAAAAGAAAGGGCGATATTATAATACTTTGTTTTAATGCTTGAAATTAAATGAAAATGTACTAGGTATAATGCGCAATACAGTAATATTTATATGGGGTTTCAATCACCATGTTTTTTAAATCTCCTTGGCTGGGTGACCGCTCGATCGTTGGAGGCTGATCGTTGTTTGGATTCCACGTAAAATTGTAGGTCCCTTCACTTCTTACCTTACTAGGTGGTAGGGTTTGTCCCGGCTGGGTTGATACCACCCCACCGCACTGAATGAAACGTCGCGTCGGTCGAAACGGCTATGTATAAAATAGTTCGTGTCCGTCCAGTTCAGACTCAGTTCTCGCATACGACCGAATGTCCACGGGCGTCGTTAGAAACCTTATGGGTGGCTCGGCGCCATATGTAGAGCTGTCAATAAAAAAAAAACTATAATACAAGTTTGATGTGTCAAATGTTGATGACGAATGATAAGATTGCGTTGTCGTGGGTTTGAATTTTCAGAATGTATCTATAGTTGAATGGACGATATAATATACAAATATTTATCGAAGCCGTAACCGAAGCATAGTGGGAATAAGTGGATAAGTACAATATTCACTAAGGCCCACTTGCACCAACACGAATTTAACAATATAAACCAGTTTAACTCGTTAAGCTAGTACCCGTTGACTGTGGGAACCGCGTTTAAATCCATAACTCGCTACTTAACTCTAAATTCGTGTTGGTGCAAGTGGGCCTAAGAGTAGTTGCGTGTAAACGCGGCACAACAGAGTAAAGACACGCCGCCGTACTACACTCACATGTGTGTCCTAATTCTTGTTCATGAATTTTTTAAACATAGGGTTTTAAGGATAAGTGTCGGTTACGTTTGATGTAAATTTAACTAATATCGATCGGGTTACGCCTTTCGATTCTTCGATGCCCGGTTTTCACTTCAATATAATATATGTAAAGTATATAAAGTAAACTTATAATATAGTAATATTCACAATTCATAAATTGAAATTATTAAATAAACTATATAACTACCTATCACATAAAAGTATATAAGTTTGTATGTATATCTCTATATCTACTTCTTATAAAAGGGAACGTCTGTATATATGTTTTTTTTTATGGAATTTGACACGGTTGGCTACAAAACCTACAACATCCGTGATGTCCGCCCATAACACCGGGTGAACTAGGCGCCATGTCAGTGCTTCCCTTGTCGGCTTTTAATGTCGGTAATTACTTACTGGTGTATAGTTTATACTGAAGAAGGATTTAATACTTCTGTTTTATTTTTAATCTAGCTGTTACCCGCGACTTCGCGCGTGGATAACCGAACATGACAAGTTATTCTTTCAGAAACACATGGAAATTAATCATTTGTGATACTAAACCCTAAAAAGAAAACAGTTAAAATGGTTACTCACTGAAAATATTTATTAACATACTAGCTGTGCCCGCGGCTCCGCCCGCTCTCATATTTGACTTCTCTGCTAACCTCATAAGCCATTTAGCGTGATAGTAAGTAGCCTATAGTTGATGGGAAGAATCAAGCTATCCGTAGAATTTTGTTTTATTAAAATCGGTTCAGTGGTTCTCGAGTTATAAGCGGACAGACAGACAGACAGAAAGCAGACGTTGGATTTTATTATAGGTAAGGAAGGATACGTTTTGCCAGCGGCTTTGCTCGCGTGAAATTCGTATTGAAAGTAGTTAACTAAACCGGAAATATTAAAAAGCCTGACAAAATCCGAACGGATGTTAACCCTACCCCTGACAGACAACGGATTTCTTACCATTAGGGCTCCTTTGTGCCAGTCCGTTTTGATACGAAACCTTAAACAGTTATACCTAAATAATACGAATACAACGTCTTATTTTCTTACAAACTGAGGAAATTAACCGTGCCAACGCAAACAATAGCCTACGCGGGCCAACGACATCTATAGGCAAGTTTGTGAAACAGTTGCTTATCAGACCGGAAGGAGGGCACGAAAATAAATATGTTTTTGCGTAAACTCCCTACAGCATTATTTATTTAGAACGGCGGCGCGGCGGCTGGAAGTACTGTGTTACACAATCGGAGATGCTCTGAAGAGATATTATGCAGAAAGGAAACAAACAAATGTATGGGTCGAAGTAATATCTTCTAATATCGAACGGACCTACATTTAGTACAGGGTGTTTCAGGATATGGTTTCGTAACTTCAGGGTTCGAAAGGGTTCCATATTTGAAAACTAAAAGCTGTGAAACTTTTTCTCAGATTCGGTCATTATATAGTACTTTTTGGTGAAAATCGTTTCATCGAGATTTGGTGGATAATTGAAGACGTGAGTGGACGAAGGTACTATGTAAATTTTTTTTCGAAATGCATTTTTTACCGTAAATGAAGGTGTTATGTGCCGAGTAATCAAGTGGCACTGACAGAAAATCCGAAATCACGACGGAAATAGGAGTTATTCAAGTGGTGAAGGTGTTATGTACACGAAATTGTAGGTTTTACCGTGGAAGAAGGAGTCATGGTCATATAACACCTTATTCCAGTTTGATCATCTCCAAAGATCATCTCATAAATTGAATTTTTTGTTCATGATGAAGGAGCTATGTGGTACAAAACACCTTCATCCACAAAGCAAAAAAAAAACATAATGCATGGTTTTGTACGCTTTTCATGTATATACAAAGTAAATTTAGTCTGTTAGTTATCAGGAATAGAAAAAAATCAAGTCAAAAGAAAAAAAAAAAATTAAAAAAACTTTGACCCCATTTTTCTCAGCTTTTTGTTTTTGTTACAAAGCACCTTTGTCACCTGATGTCTTCAATTAACACACGCCTTTATTAAATAAAAATCAAATGACTAACTTACATGCTTAACTAGTAGAACTGAACTGCATGTAGGTTTTTTTTATGTAATCCGATATGGGTGGCTGAGTTGGGGAGGCTAAAGCGCATGCTCCGACCCGCCAATATCACCTCCGAAAAGGTAGGTGCCATACCGGAGACTTCCCTGGATTGCTGGCTATACTGGACTAGAGGAGAACACAACCGAGGCTGCTATGCGGCCATCTTACATCCGGTACGGTAGTATCAACCCAGTCGGCTACAATTTGAGCCTACCACCTAGTAAGGGGCAAAGGAAGGGACCTACAGTTTTTCACCGGTTCCGAACGGTGAAGCAGCAGGTGTAGGTATGTAGGTAAATTCAAAGCACTTAAATTTTAATGACATCAAAAGAAAAAGGAGACTGGATTAGGTCATTGCATTCGCTAGCTAGACCTAGACAGCACTGTTGCCAAATCTCCCATACCCACTGTCCACCGAGTTTTTATTACAATTTTAAATTTTTGAATGAAATAAAAATACGGAATTTCGATTTGAGTGATAAGGGTTTTTTTCTTCTAATAATGAGTACTTTCTATTCCCGAAGTTTCTCAAACCTATCCTGAAATACCATGTATAGAGATGTTAGTAGGTTACAACGCTCAATATGTACGATTCCTTCTTTTTTACGGTTCCATTCTTCAAAAGAGAAAAAAAATCAATACTAATAATACATCTGTAAGGGATGGTCATGGAGTAAGTTACTTTGTTTTAAGATGTAATGAGTTTGTAGGCTCTATGTCTGATACTAAAACTAAATTGACGATTTTTAAAAATATTTTCTGTATGTATGTAGGTATGTATGTATGTCGATGAAACTTAGTACAAGCACATATAACTATACGTGACACAGGATAGGCTAAATAAAATTCCCTTCGTGCAAAGATATGGCTCTCATAAAAACCGAATTGTTCCGCGCGCCGAAATAAAGGTACGGTGGCGGGCTTACTTACTTTCTTCTTTTTAATACGAATTTCACGCGAGCGAAGTCGCGGGCAAAAGTTAGTATCTAATAATATAAAGGGTGTAAGATGGCCGCACAGCATCCTCGGTTGTGTACTCTTCTAGTCCAGTATAGCCAGCAATCCAGAGAGGTCTCCGGTATGGCACCTACGTTCTCGGGAAGTCATATTGGCTGGTCGGAGCATATGCTTTGGCCCCTCCGTCTCAGCCACCCATACAGGATTACATATTTAAAAAAACTGAATGGCAGATAAGACACAGCCAATAACCCCATTCCTCGCGGAACCACGCTCAGAGAGGCGCCGTGCCAGCCACAAGGCGGACAAAAAGGACGTCGTCTAATTTATTAACACGCCTTTTGAAGATAGCCTAGTCCTGAAGACTAGTTCCGCTCCACGTCCAACGCAGATTAGCTGACGAGGGCTCGACGCGAGCCGAAACGTCTAGCGAGCTGTGAGTAGGGTTTCCATTTTCGAATTTGAAAACTCCTGACAAAACCTGGTCATTTAAAAAAAAGTGACAAAATGAAATAACAAAACCAACTCACTTATAATTAAACATTCATAAAAAAATGTGTCATCTAAGCCAAAAATGCAAATAAATTAAGAAGCCAGACAATATCCGGACGGAATGCCGAAAATCCGGACATGTCCGGACAAATAGGGACGGATGGTGACCATAGCTGTGAGAGAGTATCAGTGTTCACTCGCTAGTCTCGTGCTAGATTGAAACCTTCTCCCACTTTATTAAATAAATCTCGCTGGGTAGTAGGCGAGCTACTACCGCCGCCGGCTTGGTTTGGTTGGTTTCGTGAATTAGATGAACGTTCCCCGTGTGCTTTCGTTTACGAAAAATTATTATATTTTTAGGCCAACATGTATGTTAAGCCTGAATCTGTCCGTGAGAGTTTATTTGGTGAAAATCGTAAGAAAGCGTAAGACGTTCATCGAATTCACGTAAAAAAATTTTTTCGGGTCTATGTAGCTCGGCGTTTCGGCCAAACATGTAGCCTATCTTCGTGAGTACTCCGCTAGCGCGACGGCTGGCAGATAACTATGTTCTCAGTCAGTTCAGTTCTCAGTTTTACACCGGTTTCGAGCTAAGAAGCAGCTGGTGTAACTGCATTATGCATCTGATTGCCCACACCAAGAACGCGCCAACCACCCACCGTTTCTCGTGTGAGTATACAATAAATGAAGGAAAAATTCAAATACATGTGAATAATTTTTGAAATTCCACTCCACCTTTCCATCGAGCCACGAAACAGCAGGTGGAACTGCATTATGCATCTGATTGCCCACACCAAGACCGCGCCAACCACCCACCGTTTCTCGTGTGAGTATACAAGAAATGAAGGAAAAATTTAAATACATGTGAATAATTTTTGAAATTCCACTCCACCTTTCCATCGAGCCACGAAACAGCAGGTGGAACTGCATTATGCATCTGATTGCCCACACCAAGACAGCGCCAACCACCCACCGTTTCTCGTGTGAGTATACAAGAAATGAAGGAAAAATTCAAATACGTGTAAATAATTTTTGAAATATCCACTCCACCTTTCCATCGAGCCACGAAACAGCAGGTGGAACTGCATTATGCATCTGATTGCCCACACCAAGACAGCGCCAACCACCCACCGTTTCTCGTGTGAGTATACAAGAAATGAAGGAAAAATTGGTATCCCACGCTTAGTGTATTTCCTGAGATGCTCCCCATTTTTTCTAAATCCAAACCACCTAAAATTCTTTGACAATAATTTAAAGTCTTCTTTGGAAAAAATTTTAAACATTAGCTTTCAAAATTCACAATGGACACACGCCACCTTACCAACACGTTTAGGAGGGATAGGTGTCAGGCGAGCATCGGACATAGCGCTTCCAGCTTTCGTTTCTTCTACCCATGCTAGTCTTAGCCTCATCCGAAAAATTCTTGAAAAATCGACTGTGTCGAATCACCTGTGTGAGGTCGACTGCATGGATGAGGCTCTGGAGCACTGGAGGGCGCTGTGTCCAGATGTCGTCGAACCGACTGAGGAAAACAAGGGACTTCAACGTTTGTGGGACATCCCTCTGGCAATGAAACAGCGTGAGATTTTATTGTCAGAGGGGAGCGTTACGGATCGGGCGCGCATCCTGGCATCTGCGGAAGAGGAGTCGGGTGCATGGCTGAAAGCGTACCCGTCTCCGAGTCTTGGGACGCTTTTAGACGGAACCACACTACGTATAGCTGTGGCTCTTCGTGTCGGGGCCGGAGTGTGCAATCCCCATATTTGCGTCTGTGGTAAGAGCGTAGATTCCAGCGGTATCCATGGCCTTTCGTGCCAGAGAAGTGCCGGCAGGCTTCCCCGTCACAGCGGCTTGAATAATATCATCAAACGCTCGCTGGCTTCAGTAAATATTCCGTCTACGCTGGAGCCAGCGGGCTTATGCCGCACAGACGGGAGAAAGCCAGACGGCATGACGCTGGTGCCATGGTGCCAGGGAAAGGCGCTCTTGTGGGACGCTACGTGCGTGGACACCTTGGCCCCGTCCCATGTACTCGACTCCTCCAAATCTGCCGGAGCCGCTGCATCTAAGGCAGCTGCCATCAAAGTGTCTAAGTACAGCCCGCTGCGCGACCACTTTGAATTTCAACCTTTCGCCGTTGAAACTTTGGGGCCGTGGTCGCCAGACACCAAAACATTCTCGGATAAATTGGGAAAACTTTTAGTAGATAAATCTGGTGACCGCCGTGCCAAAGCTTTCTTTGTTCGGCGAATCGCCATTGAGATTCAGAGGTGTAACGCGGCGTGCGTACTTGGCACTTGCACCGGTGCAGCGACTCTGTCAAATTTAAATGAAATATATTATTTATAGGTAGTTTTAATTTTTATTTTTTTTTTATTTTTTAGGTTTAGTTTATAAGTTATTTTAGTTTAGTTTTATCATATTTCTTAATTTTAGTTTAATTTTATTGTATTAGGTTATTTTGTTTAATTTAAATAAAGACATATACTGTAAAAAAAAAAAAAGGAAAAATTCAAATACGTGTGAATAATTTTTGAAAAATCCACTCCACCTTTCCATCGAGCCACGAAACAGCAGGTGGAACTGCATTATGCATCTGATTGCCCACACCAAGACAGCGCCAACCACCCACCGTTTCTCGTGTGAGTATACAAGAAATGAAGGAAAAATTCAAATACGTGTGAATAATTTTTGAAAAATCCACTCCACCTTTCCATCGAGCCACGAAACAGCAGGTGGAACTGCATTATGCATCTGATTGCCCACACCAAGACAGCGCCAACCACCCACCGTTTCTCGTGTGAGTATACAAGAAATGAAGGAAAAATTCAAATACGTGTGAATAATTTTTGAAATATCCACTCCACCTTTCCATCGAGCCACGAAACAGCAGGTGGAACTGCATTATGCATCTGATTGCCCACACCAAGACCGCGCCAACCACCCACTGTTTCTCGTGTGAGTATACAAGAAATGAAGGAAAAATTTAAATACGTGTGAATAATTTTCGAAAAATCCACTCTACCTTTCCATCGAGCCTGATACAACATGTAAATCTCCTAACCCAAGCCCGCGGCCTGCCCCTATTGGTAATGTATTTGGGCTATTACTGTCATGTGGCGGGTGATTGATTGTGCTATCATTTCGTTTCGGGCGTGCTGAAGCAAAAACAGAACGCTAGTAACTCTTTTGCGCGCCGTTCCGAGACAAAGAACTGCGAAAAGCGTACGAGATAGAAGCGGCAAACGGTTGTTCAGCGCGTGAAGAGGAGAGAGTGCGCTCCGAAACCGTTCCAGAATCTAGAGGTGTACGCGAGTCTTAGGAAGCCGGATGCTTGCATACTGGGCGACGACGGCGGCGGCGGCGGGACGACAACGGCGTAGCGACTTTAAAGTCACTACTACGGAACGGCAAGGCAGTGTAGTTCCTGTCTCGGAGCACCTGGACTTTCTGAGCTGCAACATTTCCAAAGACGTAGATTTTAGGCAGTTTATTGAATCCGACGCCCAAATCGCATCAAAACACTGGGGATCCTAACCCGCAGTAGGAGGTTTTCCTCACCAGCACAACTACCTACGTAGGTACTATGCTGTTTGTACAAATCACAGATGAGGCAGGTGATGGAATACTGTAGCTACATTTTCGAAGGCAGTCCCCAGTATCTGTTGGCGTCCTTGGACTCAATACAGCTCCGAACTGTCCGTCTTTTTGGAGACTCAAAACTCACTGATTGCATGAAATTTCTGAATCACAGACGATTTGTAGGGTCACTCAGTCTGTTTTAGAGGCACCTACTCTAATGGTTGCAGGAACTTGCATCCCTTATTCCTTACAATCCAACCTATCTTCGCCACACTTGTCACAGATAAACTGAACACCCTTTTGTAGTTGTACTGGTTTTCATAAAGAAAACGGACTTCCCACTAGCTGATCACAATGGTAACTTAAATTGTCTGCGCAATTTGCTGTAGTGAGGGAGGGAGTTAGGCATATATATAGTCGGATCGACGAAAGATGATTGACGTAGGAATGCACGACTCCCTTGGACGCTAGCTCGTGCGTTCTCGCAGCGTTGCTGTGAGCCTCGTTGTCTCAATGTGATGCGTTGTAACCAGTCGTCGTGGTCGCTAAAAACTTGATCACACATCAGTACCCTAATCGTGAGTTAACTTACTACGTCACGCACGCTACGCCGTGTTCTCCGCATCATTTTGTATGGAGGAACGAAGTTCGCAAATCTATCACTAGATGCGCTGCTCCGTTTCTCCATACAAAATGATGCGGAGAACACGGCGTAGCGTGCGTAGCGTAGTAGGTTAAATCTCGTGATTAGGGTACTGATCAAGATCAAACGTTTTGTTGCGTAGCTTTGTGTAGCATGTTTCGATGGTATGCCTGTAGGAATATTACATTTTGAAATTATTTTTAAAGTCGCAATATTATCATGAAGTTGAACATTGTGAATGCTTTATTTCACCGTCAGTTCTGGCCCCGTGTGTGGTGTTTCGGCGTTACAATAGGGGTCCTCAGCGTGAGGTCGCGCGCCCTACGCAAGCTGAGCCCGCTCCAATGCGGGCGCCACTGTCACCCTGAATGGGCCCATTGGACTCCAAGCGCATCTGATTTACCGCAACAGCAGAACATAGTTCAAATTATTTTATTGTATTTTTTTAATGACCCTAGTTGGATGAAATAAATAAATAAATACAATAAAAATAAAACAAAACTAGTAAAATTATATAATATTTCTAGCAGTTATGATAGTAAGTTTTTAATCATTTGCCAATCAAAACTTTCGGGTGGGAGTTAGTATAGCGCGACATTCTTAGAAGATTTCTGGTAGCTAGGACTGGTAGGCGAGGGTCTAAGGAGCTATTAGCAAAAAAAAATTTTGTGCAGAGACTTGTACTTTCGGAGAAAAAAAAAAAAATGTTTCATACAAAATTAATTTTCGACTTATAATAATGCCGCGCTATACTAACTCCCAACCAAACTTTCGAACTCAAAGCTCCGCGATACGATTTAACAATACGAACGGTTTATAAATAAATCAGCATATGCGTGTTTAGGTAGTGGCAAACATATTTGTAAAGTAGACTAAGTGCACATTGAAAAAATTTCCAGTGAAATTTCTTGTCAGTTCTTCTTCGCTGTTATAATCGAACTAGCGGTGTTATGGGCTGACATCACGGACGTTGTAGGTGATGTAGCCAACCGTGTCAGTTTCCATAAAAAAAAATGTTACAATGTAAATATGACAAATCTGAGCGCAGTGTACTGCCATGAGAGGCTAAATAAACAATAACCAATAAACAGGGAATGCTCGGAGGAGCTGTTTAACGCGATCCCGCCGTCTCCTTTCCACCTCCTCACAACGCGCACTGGGCAGGGATTGCATCCCTATACGGTGGACTTACCACGGATGCGTACCAATCGGTTCTGCAGATCTTTCCTCCACAAAACTGGTAAACTCTGGAACGCTCTCCTTGCCCACATATTTCCCCCAAGTCCAGTCTCGGGTCCTTCAAGAGAGGCGTGAATAGGCATCTGTCAGGCCGGCATGGCATTCGCAAACCCCGCGTACGACCGAATGCCCATGTGCGTCGTTAGACACCTTATGGGTGGCTCGGCGCCACATGTCGTTCTTTCTATAACAAAAAAACAATATACGTAAAGTAATTCTTAATTATTAAAGAACCTTAACTCTCATAGTCATTACATTTATGATATAAACACGACGAGATTGCCTCAATCACCAATGCACACTGTCGTTCAATTTAAGTTTATATGTCTATCTTATGATATGATCCAAATAGGATGTTGCCGGCGCCAGCCAACGTCGCGCGCGGGTATTCCGGCGCGCGCGACTGCTCACCCCTCGCCCCTACACTCTGCACATCTCCATCAAAAGCTCATATTAAGCTCCCATCGATCGTGCGCTGTCGTCGAGTGTCAAACTTCCACCAAACTTGGAGCTTCTACGTCGAATTCCTCCTCATTTCCCGCCTAACGTCGTCGACGACTTTGTATGAAAATACTTCGGTGGCAGTTTGTCAGTTAAAATGTAGGTGCCCATGTAGGCTTTCATCACTTTAGATGCGCAGAGGACGCCGAGAGGGGGAAACGCAATGAAAATATGCAATGGAAAGTTAACTTCAAGTTAGTTAGTTTTGTCAGCCTCGATAGCTCAGTGGTGCAGACAGTCAACTGTCGCTATTGAATGTTAAAGCAACGCTGGGCGCGGTCAGTACTTGGATGGGTGACCGCTGACCGTTGGAGGCTGACCGAGGTTCGGATTCCTCGTAAAACTGTAGGTCCCTTCCCTCCTAATATTACATGGTGGTAGGGTTTAACCCGCCCGGGTTGGTACCACCGCACTGAATGAAACGACGGTCAAAACGGCTATGTAAATAGTTTGTGTTTTCCGACCAGTTCAGTGTAGCCGGCACGATCAAAGGGGGAAGCACTGACATGGCACCTAGTTGACCCGGTGCTATGGGCTGACATCACGGACGTTGTAGGTGATGTAGCCAACCGTGTCAGTTTCCATAAAAAAAAAAAAAAAACTTCCGTCTCGTCTTAAAGTAGGTATTTACTTTAAGACGAGACGGAAGTTAACTTTCTCCATACAAAAGTTGTATTTCGGCATTTATGTTTTCTGGCCCCCAAAACCTTATCCGATTTTTTTTTCTTGTCTTAAGGACAGTCCAGTCTACGTTCCTGTAATCTTTTTGTTTAGATGAAATATACCTACAACACCGGCGCTAAACATTTGCATCTCGACAGAAAAAAATTGAACTTTTTATTTTTTGACGTCATGAAGTTCCTTTATCGAGTCATCCATCACTTTACTTATTCAAAAAATAAAAAGAGAGGAACGCAGAGTGTTTTCATTTTACGAAGGCACGAGGGGTACGAGGTAGGAAGTGGTGCGAGAGGCGACCGCGCGGAGCTCAGTAGAGAACGAACTGGGTGCTCGGTCGGTACACACGTTCTACACGTCTCCGCGTCGCTCCGTCGAACCGAGTCGTTCCCTACTGAGCTCCGCGCGGTCTCAAACCACTTCCTACCTCATACCCCTCGTGCCTTCGTAAAATGAAAACACTCTACCTATGTAGATTCGACTGTCCTTATTACAACATTAAAATAAATATAAAAACCGCCATCAAAAGTGTTGGTCAAGAGTTGAAGGCGGTCGGTGATTTTTGCTTGCTTTAGCACCGCCTTCAACTCTAGGGTTCGATTTTGTTTATTTCATGAATTTTTTAAGGCGGTTTTTATATTTTGTTAAATAGTTTTTTATTTCACAGTTTTTTTAGTACTCGGCGGAATTCCGCCTCGCTTTCCTATCCGATCTTGACCAAATTAAAATGGGACTACACGGGAAGCACCAGCTAAGAAATAAAAAAAGGATCATCAAAATCGGTTCACCCAGTCGAAAGTTCTGAGGTAACAAACATAAAAAAAGCACAGTCGAATTGAGAACCTCCTCCTTTTTTTGAAGTCGGTTAAAAAGAAGGAAAGAGCTACCGAGGCTGACAAATGTATATTATGTAATTTTTAAATAATAATGTTTCATCTTGCTCTAACATAAGTGAGCCCAGGCGACATAAAAAATAAATTGTCACGCGTATAAATAAAATGTTCATATTTTTCGCTTAATAGAATGTCGAGGGTGACTTATCGCGACGAAGTGTCATCGACCCTCGCGCAGGGTTCGCCTTCGCGTAAATCACAACGCACGATAGAAGCCTTAAGGCTCTATCAAACCTAACGCGGACATTTCGCGAGCCTTTACCCAAAGTTTTATTTTAGAAAGAGTCTACTCTCCTAAAATAAAACTACTGTGTATAGTGTGTAGGTACTGTGTGAGGCCGGTACTTAAAAAGAATAGCCCCACTGCGTCTCTCCCCGTGCATGTCGTAAAAGGCTACTAAGGGTTAAGGACGAAATGCCGTGCTAAAGGGCGACAGGTGTGCCACCTCTCACCTTGGCACGGTCCTTCCACCGAGTCGTGCAGCAGGTGGGTCTTTGTGCCTTACTTGCTGCTTGATAGTTATCTTGTCCGAATACTTTGCTAAACGTGGTGGTCGATGTTGTGTTGCAATTTTCCAGCGTTCTTGCAGCACAACACCGATTACTCTGCTTACCCTGATTGTCGGGATACAGCGTGTGTGGTATGTATGTACCTATGTATGTCTAATCTCGTACAATATTTAATAGGAATCTCAAAAAAAATATACTATTCGGCCTCGGTACCTTGGTGCGATGGCGATGGGTTACCGTACGAAATATACAAATCAGCCTCGGTATCTCTGTGTTGTGATGGACCAAGGTCCGATGCAGAAATTAAATACACCCGGGAGGGATCAGAACTTGGGTGGATGGGTTACCGTACGAAATATACAAATCAGCCTCGGTATCTGTGTTGTGATGGATCGACGTCCGATCGATAAATTAAGCACACCCGGGCGCGATCAGAATTTGGGTGCATGGGTGACCGGTCGACCAATGAGGCTGGCCGTGGTTCTGATTCCACGTTCCTAAAACTGTTAGGTCCCTCCCTTCCCTTCTTACCTTACTAGATAGTAGGGTTTAACTCGTTTTTAGGGTTCCGTCGCAAAATGCGAAAAAAGAGACGGACGGAAAACACGAACTATACACATAGCCGTTTCGACCGACATTTCATTCTGTGCGGTGGTATCAACCCGGCCGGGATAAACCCTACCACCTAGTAAGGTAAGAAGGGAAGGTACCTACAGTTTTACCTGGAATCCGAACCACGGTCCGCCTCCAACGGTCGAGCGGTCACCCATCAAAATACTGTCCGCGCTCAGCGTTGCTTAACATCAGTCGATCGACCACACCACTGAGCTAAAGAGGCTGAAAAACCGCTTGTGCACCCCAACCGCTCCCTCTTGCCCCTTTTTTTTTATGTAATCCGGTATGGGTGGCTGAGTCAGAGGGGACAAAGCACATGCTAGCCAATATCACCTCCGAGAAGGTAGGTGCCATACCGGAGACTTCCCTGGATTGCTGGCTGTACTGGACTAGAGGAGAACACAACCGAGGCTGCTATGCGGCCATCTTACATCCAGTACGCTGGTACCAACCCAGCCGGTACAATTTGAGCCTACCACCTAGTAAGGGGCAAGGGAAGGGACCTACAGTTTTACACCGGTTCCGAACGGTGAAGCAGCAGGTGTAGGTTGTTGTTGTTGTTTTTGTTTTGGTTTGGGGTTGGCTCTAGGCCTGCAAACTAATCCCGCTTGGTTGGGGACCTTCGTGCAAAACCCCGCAGTCTCCAGCTACCCCAGCCACCCTATGTCTTCCATGAAAGCCACAAGTCGACCGGGGTGTCTGCAGGCCGCTTATCCCTTAGTCGCCTTTTACGACATGCACGGGGAGAGATGCAGTGGGACTATTCTTATTAAGTACCGTCCCCACACAGTACAGCAGGTGTAGGTATGCACGTAAATTTTTTCGTTAGAAAAAACTCATTGGTACACGGCGACCGGATTTGAACCTCGGACCTTCCGCATGAGAAGCCGATGCCCAAACCACTTGGCCGCGCCGATTTACTTCCCTTACCTCAGCCTCCCCGCTCCTATTTTATTTTTGCGATAGTATAAGACCTTAACATAGTACATACATGCATACACACACACACACAAGTAAGTACTGACAGAGCAATGCTGAGAGGAAAAAAAAAAACTTTCCTCCGAATGGAAAGATATCGCAATAGCGCTGATAGAGGCGGGAAACTTTTGAAAAGGGTTTTTGTTACGAGCAGTTTATTACGTTCGGTTCTGGAACGCTGAGCGTATTTTTTCGATGAAAGACCTCGGAATCACCCATCGATGCTTTCTGATATGGTTTCATTCGTATTTAATCTTTGCCCTGGAGTTTTTATACAAATTCAATATCAGTGCTTCCACCGAGTCATGCAGCAGGCAGGCCTTCATGCCTTACTTGCTGCTTGATAGGTTATCTTGACCGAATACTTTGCTAAACGTGGTGGTTGGTGTTAAGCTGCAATGTACCAGGGGCCTTGAAGCACAACAACGGTTACTCTGCTTATCTCAATTGTCGGGATACAGCGTGTGGTATGTGAATGTGTTTGTGTTCATTATCAGTGGCGAAAAACGTTTATCGAAGTCTAGGAACCTTAATAAAACTTTTTTAACGGTTACTCTTGTCACCCTCGGTAGCTCAGTGGTGCGCTCAAGCGTTAAGCAACCCTGAGGGCGGTCAGTACTTGGATGGGTGACCGCTCGACCGTTGGATGCTGACTGTGGTTCGGATTCCACGTAAAACTGTAGGTCCCTTCCCTTCTTACCTTACTAGGTGGTAGGGTTTATCCCGGCCGGGTTGGTACCACCGCACTGAGCGAAACGTAGATCGAAACGGCTATGTAAATAGTTCGTGTTTTCCGTCGAGTTCAGTGTGGCCGACATGAAATGAAGGGAAGAGCTGACATGGCACCTAGTTCACCCGGTGTTATGGGCTGACATCACGGATTTTGTAGGTGATGTAGCCAAACGTATGAGCTTCCATAAAAAAAAATTCTATCTATCTATCTAACCTATCTAAATATACATAATTTTGCAAACACTTTCGCGAGACAACATTACGAGTATGTGATATGTGTTCCTTCCTCGAATTCCGGTACTATAAACTTCGCCAAACACAAATCTAATTATTCGCAGATCACTCGCGGCGGGCGCGTTCCGAAATGCTGTCTGTTTTTTTTTCTCAGCAAAAAAATAAAAACGTTAAAGCGCGGCGGGTCCGGAAATTATTTTTCGGCGCGGAAATCACGACGCTACCGTGTTAACAGGTGAAGCATCGCACGGCGGGGGGCACGGAGAATGAGAATATGACTTGGGGGGGATAGGGGGGAGGGGAGGGGGGGGGAGAGTGGGGGGAGGGGGGGAATAAAAGCAGAGATCTAGAAAATAATATGATGGCCCGCACATCATTCTGATGGTCCTATAAACGCTCGAAATAATTTCAAAAAGATAGGAAAGTCACAAAGTCTGCTCGCAGATGAAATGTCGATGTAAATATGTGACTTGTCGACTCATTATATTCATATATAGCTGTTGCCCGCGTCTTCGCTCGCGTGAAATTCGGATTTAAAAAGAAGTACGTAAGCCCGCTACCGTACCTTTATCGGCGCGCGGAACAATTCGGTTTGTATGAGAGCCACATCTTAGCGTAACCGGAACCGGACCCGTAATCGAATTCGGATGATCGGCTTAAGTGTTATGGAGGAATATACATACATACATAAAGAAAAGATTTCTAAAAATCGTAAATTTCGTTTTAGTATCATACATACATAGAGTCTACAGACGCAGTATCTCATAAAACAAAGCAACTTACTCCATGACAATCCCTTACTGATTTATTATTAGTATTGATGATTGATGAATGAAAGGTCGTTTGAAACGCGTATTTAAATAGTTCGTGTGTTCCATCCAGTTTAGTGCAGCCGACATTAAATGAAGGGAATCACTGACATGGCACCTAGTTCACCCGGTGTTATGGGCTGACATCACGGATGCTGTAGGTGATGTAGGAAACAAAATGTAAAATTAGGGATTTGGAGCTGTAGATTTTAATATCTCACTTAACGCGAGCGAAGCTGTGAACAAAATCCAGAACATAATAAATGTGTGTAGCGAAGAGCAATATAAGGTCGCTTACGCACGTGCCGCTCGTAAACTCAGCGCATGATTTTTATAAGAAATGAAAATGTGAAATCACTACTTATGCTCGTAGAGATGAGGTTAAAGACTTTGGATACTAAGACATTGTGTGTTTAAGTATAAAAAACCGACCAAGTGCGAGTTGGATTCGCGAACCGAGGGTTCCGTACCACCACGTGATTTTTTTTTATTGACAGCGCGACATATGGCGCTGAGACACTCATAAAGTGTCTAACGACGCCCGTATTCGGTCGTATGCGGGGGTTGCGAATGCCATGCCGGCCTGACAGGTGCCGCCCCTTTTGCAGGACCCGAGACCGACTTGGCCGGTTTTTATTGTTTTAGAGTTTGCACTATAATCACACTCAAGTTTGATGCTTGTATGTATTACTGTTTTTACGATAGAGGAAAAAACAAACAAAAAAACACTGAATTTGTGATCTTTTCTATATTTTATTATTTGTTGTAATATCCACCATAATAACACATTATCATCCTCATCATCAGCCTGTATCGATCCACTGCTGGACATAGGCTTCTCCCAAGGCCTGATGGATGGATGAGAAGAGCGGAAGACCGCATGTGGTGGCGTGCCTTGGGAGAGACCTAATAACACATATTCTGTGAAAATTTCAACCGGCTACCTATTACGATTCCAAAGATACAGCATTAGCACAGACAGACAGACAGAGAGACAGACAGACAGACGGCGTAGGCTTAGTAATAGGCTTCTGTACGGATGCGGAAACCTAAAAAAAACGTCTTGCGTAATCACGAAGGAAGAGTACATGGATAGGAAAACATCGGAAACAAATTGCTGTGCGCTTCCGCAAAAAAATAAACTCGATAAGATCGCTCGCACACTCGCCGCTCTCCGCTCGGCAGCTCTCGGGGCAGAGTAATCGAGTTATCTGGTCGAACTATTCGAGGAGGCGAATTCGGTAAGGAAACGTAAAAGCGAATACATACTTCGAGTAAAATTTAAGGGGGGGGGGGGGGGGGGGGCTACTCTAGGCAAAACATCACATCATATTATCCTAACTATAGCCATATTTCAATAGATATAACTATAATTTATATCCTTATAGTTAGGTAAAGATTCAAGGTATAATGTGTGATAGATTTTTGTAATATAATCTTGCAAATTCTCTGAAAAATAAGTGGGTGAAAAGTGTTAAAAACGTTCGAAAATGCATTTGCTATTTCGTTACAAATACGTCCATACAAAAAACGCTCGCGCACGGCAACGGCAATGTTCAAAGATGGTTCAGTGAAAAACCACTTAATTTTATCCTGTAAGCGTTTGAATTTATTTAGATGATTATGGACTCTAAGCTCAATGAAGCATTTGTCGTATTAGATCCATTTGTAAAAAATGGCGAAGGAAATAGCAAAGGCATTTTTGAACGATTTTACAACTTTTCAAACATATATTTTTAAGGGAATTTATAAGATTTAATTAAAAATAATGTATTCACATTATACCTTGAATCTTTACCTAACTACAGACATATAAATTATAGTTAAATCAATTGAAATATGGGTATGGTTAGGGAAATACGAAGTGCTTTTGCCTAGTACCCCCCTTAATGCATTGTCATTCCGTAGAGGCTTAGAGGCGCATGTCCAGCAGTGGACGCTTACACGCTAACTGACTGACTCTGAGTGTGATATTGGTGGATTGGTTGATTTTGCTTCTGGTGCACGCGACCTACAACTTTGTGTAAATATAATATAAAATTTGGATAAACTTTCACTGGAACCACTTTGCTGCGTTGGGGCCGGATAATTGTTCATACATTAAATAAAAAAAATAACATTTGTTTTATTCAAACTAGTTCCGATATAATTCTTCATAATACCGATGATATCACAAGCTGAATTCAAATCAAACGGCACTATCGTGGAATCTATCTATTCTATATACATATAATAAAATCGTTAAATTAATAATCTCTCTTTGTCTGTACGCGCATCACGCAAAAACCACTGAACGGAATTTGACGAAACTTTGTATAGTGACAGTGTATATCCCGGATTAACATAATAAACAAAAAAATATAATAAAAATTAAAATTATTATAAAATTTAAATGACAAGTTGACAACGGAGAACTGTCATCTCGACGTGAGCTGGCCGGTGACAAAATGTTTGATAAATAAAAAATAAAAAAAATTGAAGTCGAACTTATGTCGCTGTCATTGGTGCAATTTATATTTCTGTTGCCCGCGGCTTCGCTAGCGTGAAATTCGTATTAAAAAAAAAAGTAAGTAACTAAAGGCGGAGCCGAAGGCGGATCTGCGCTCACGTAAACGATATTCTTTCTCGATGAAAGTAACTAAGGGCGAGGCGGAAGTCGGAGCTGAGTTCAGGAAGAAAAAAAACATTATTTCTTGAATGAAGTAAGTAACTATGGGCAGGCCGCAGGCCGAGCTGCGTTCAGGAAGAAGCTAAACCATCTTGAAGAAAGTAAGTAACTAAGGCGAGGCCGAAGGCCGAGCTACGTTCTGATAAATAATAAACCATCTCGGAGAGAGCGAGTAACTAGGGCGAGGCCGAAGGCCGAGCTGCGTTCAGGAAGAAGCTGAACCATCTTGAAGAAAGTAAGTAACTAAGGCGAGGCCGAAGGCCGAGCTACATTCTGATAAATAATAAACCATATCGAAGAAAGCAATTAACTAAGGGCGAGGCCGAAGGCCGAGCTGCGTTCAGGAAGAAGCTAAACCATATTGAAGAAAGTAAGTAACTAAGGCGAGGCCGAAGGCCGAGCTTCGTTCTGATAAATAATAAACCATCTCGAAGAAAGGAAGTAACTAAGGGCGAGGCCGAGGGCCGAGCTGCGTTCAGGAAAAAGCTAAACCATCTTGAAGAAAGTGAGTAACTAAGGCGAGGCCGAAGGCCGAGCTACATTCTGATAAATAATAAAACATCTTGAAGAAAGCAAGTAAATAAGGGCGAGGCCGAAGGCCGAGCTGCATTCGGGAAGAAGCTAAACCATCTCGAAGAAAGCAAGTAACTAAGGGCTAGGCCGAAGGCCGAGCTGCGTTCAGGAAGAAGGTAAACCTTCTTGAAGAAAGTAAGTAACTAAGGCGAGGCCGAAGGCCGAGCTGCGTTCTGAATGAAGCTAAACCATCTCGAATAAAGTAGGTAACTAAGCGATATTAGGATTGAGTTAAATCAATTTAAATTTTAATATAAAGTCCACGCTTCTGACGGCAAACATACCGTCCATCCTAAAACCTTGCGGTTATTCCCGGCTGGATGGCAAGAGGCCCGATGGTATCACCTTAGTTCCATGGGCCAAGGGTAGGTCTTTGATGGGGGACGCCATTTGTGTTCTCACATTGGCTCCAAGTCACGTTCGGGCATCTTCAAGACCGGCCGGCGCGGCCGAGGCCTGGGCGGACAGCCTCAAACGCAATAAATATTATAGATATATAATTCAAGATTTCGAATTTGTTGCGTTTGCGGTTGAAACCCTCGGTCCGTGGAGCAGTCATTGAAGCCAAAAGCTTCTTGAAGAGGCTTGGGTCTCTGCTGGTGGACGCAACTGGTGTCCCGCAATCAAGGGCCTACTTCATTCAAACGGTAAGCTTTGCCATCCAGCGGGGTAATGCCGCAAGTGTTCTAGGAACATTTGAAAACGCCCCTTTTATGATAGTTATTTTAATGTTTGTTAGGTAGGTTTTAATTACTTAGTTATTAATATTAATTTTTTATATATTTTATTAAATAAATAGATGGAGTAAACGATATTATATGCTATCGAAGAAAGGAAGTCATTTAAGGCGAGGCCCGAAGGCAGAAGAGGGTTTTTGGTTTACCTGAACGCAGCTCGGCCTTCGGCCTCGCCCGTAGTTACTTACTTTCTTCGTGAAGGTTTATTGTCTTCCAGGATGCAGCTGGGCCTTCGGCCTCGCCGTTAGTTGCTTACTTTATTTGAGAAGATTTATCGTTTACCTGAACGCAGCTCGGCCTTCGGCCTCGCCCTTAGCTACTTAGATTCTTCTTTGAAATACGAATTTCACGCGAGCGAAGCCGCGGGCAATAGCTAGTAATAAATATGAGAAAAGCAATATATATCAGAGAAAGATTATTATAACTGAGGGTTAATTTGAGTCGAGGCAGTAAAGCGACGTCTATCGGGCCATTAAGCTGTCGCAGGATATTTCATGAATGTTTTAGTGGCTGAATTATTTACTTAGAGGACTTTCAGTTACTTAGCCATGATACATTACCGAAAATCTCGTGAAAGCGGCTGAAATTAATGAAGTTATAATTCGTGTTCAAATTTGAATTAAATATATGATAAAACATTTAAAGGGGATCTAACCCCTATTCAATCGACCTACCACGGAGGCGCATGCCGTAAAAGGCGACTAAGGGATAAGGACAAGCAAGATTCCTGCCGTCCCCTTTCCACCTCCGCACAACGCGGACTGGGCATGGATTGCATCCCTATACGCTGGACTTACCGCGGATGCGTACCAATCGGCTCCTCAGATCCTTCCTCCACAGAATTGGTAAACTCTGGAACGCTCTCCCACTCCACATATTTCCCCCCAAGTATAGTCTCGGGTCCTTCAAGAGAGGCGTGAATAGGCACCTTACAGGCCGGCATGGCATTAGCAACCCCCGAGTACGACCGAATGTCCATGGCCATCGTTAAATATGGGTGACTCGCCGCCACATGTCACGCTTTCTATTAAAAAAAAGATTGAGAGAGGCGATGGCTGGGCCTGGCGTGATGCTCGTGAACGAGTGCTGTTTGTAGAAAATGACCTGCTCCAATTGGCTCCAACATGTTATATGAATGGGTTTAAATGGTTGTGATACATTTGTGTACTAAGAAAATAAGCAAGCTGAAGTGGCAGTGGGCTGGGCACATCTGTCGTAGACCCGGCAACCGATGGAGTAGACGGGTGCTCGAATGGAGGCCACGTACAAGCAAACGTAGCGTGGGACGCCCCTTGGCTAGGTGGACAGATGACCTAAAAAAGGTAGCCGGGTGTGGATGGATGAGAAGAGCGGAAGACCGCGTGTGGTGGCGTGCCTTGGGAGAGGCCTATGTCCAGCAGTGGACCGATACAGGCTGATGATGATGATGATGATACATTTGTGAATTTGTAATGAATCGTGTTTATCGTACAAGGAACTGCATACACATACTTACTTGTAATGATGACTTGATTTGATAATAATGACTTTCATCTTTTTTTTAATAGAAACTGACACAATTGGCTACAGCACCTACAACATCCGTGATGTCAGCCCATAATTAGGTGCCATGTCATTGCTTCCCTTCATTTCATGTCGGCTACACAGAACTGGACGGAAAACACGAACTAATCACATAGCCGTTTCGACCGACGTTTCATTCAGTGCGGTGGTACTAACCCGGGCAAAACCCTACCACCTAGTAAGGACATCTTGCTTAGTCGCCTTTTACGGCATGCGCCTGAAGAGATGCAGTGGGACTATTCTTATTAAAGTGCGGGGCCACACGGTATTGTATCATCGAATAACAGTAAATTCATCATTGTTAGTTTCACGAAGGAGTGGGATAGCCTGTATAATACAATTGGCAGTGGGAAAGTTTTCCGCGATTTATTATTTTCGGCCTGGTCGCAGACGTCCGCCGTTGTGCCGGCCGCAGCGCGGTCGCGGCCGAAAAAGTTTTGTTTATCAAATCGTCCCAAATGTATTCGCTGTTAGTGTTCTTCAAATCTTGTTACGCAGTTCGTTGGGAGTTTTCTTCGTTATCCCGAAAGTTGTGCGCTGGATGTTTCGCGCGTGCGATAATAGAGTGTTTGTTACGTGTCCGCTTGTGTGCCCTTCGGTTTCTCTGAGGCATACGTGAACTACTCGTATCTTAAGCGGCGGGTGGACGAGTTGTTTTGGCATCGGCTTCTCATTTTTTTTAAATGTAAACCAGCATGTGTGACTGTGCCGAGAGACCAATGGTGCAGTGGACAGAGACAAAATCACCTCTCCTCGCGAAACCACGCTCAGTTAGGTGCCATGCCAGCAGATTTGCGGACTGTTGCTAGGCTGTCTAGCCCGTTAATACGACGCTTGAGGACACCCAGGTTAAAGGATTCAGGATATACACTCGCCGGAAGACAGTTCCACACTCTAGCGGTGCGACAAAGAAACGATATGAAGAACCGATGGGTTCTCAAAAGGCTAATGTCAACAACAAAAGGGTCCTTAGTCACTGCGACGAGTCATGCAGAGATTGACGGGTGGCAGGGAATAAGGGATGCTAGTTCCGCAGAGCAGCGTTTGTCATAGTATCTATAAAACAGACTAAGCGAACCCACAAATCGTCTGTGACTCAGGGACTTCAGACCATCTGTAAGTTTCGGGTCACCAACAAGACGGATGGCTCGGCGCTGTATCGAGTCCAAGGATGCTAGCAGAAAATGGGGACTACCCTCCCAGATGTGACTGCAGTACTCCATAACCGGCCTAATCTGTGTTTTGTACAACAGGAATAGTTGTGCCGGTGAGAAGAACCGCCGATTGCGGAAAAGTATTCCCAATTTTCTGGATGCAGTTTTGGCCTTAGACTCGATTAGTTGCCGGAAACCCACGTCTTTGGAAATAGTGGTGCCCAGGAGGTCCAGGTGTTCCGAGACAGGTACGACGCTGCCTTGGAAACTAGCTTGGAAAGGAAAGGGATCGACCTCATGCGAGAGGTCCGAGGTTCGAATCTGGTCGGCGTGTACCAATGAGTTTTTTCTGACGAAAAAATTTACGTGCATACCTACCTACACCTGCTGCTTCACCGTTCGGAACCGGTGTAAAACTGGAGGTCCCTTCCCTTGCCCCTTCTAGGCTCAAATTGTACGTCGACTAGGTTGGTACCATCGTACTGGATGTAAGATGGCCGCATAGTAGCCTCGGTTGTGTTCTCCTCTAGTCCAGTATAACCAGCAATCCAGGGAGTCTCCGACTCAGCCACCCATACCGGATTCTCGTCAACACGCATCACAACGGACGAAGGGACGACAACGTCGCAACTTTGATAGGTGCTCAATATATTTCGGGAGACTTATCGATCGATTGTGATCCCCACACCACAAAAGTCCCTGAACCTACCTTTCAGAAATACTTCGTACATTATATTTTACCACATCCAATAGGGCCGCTAATTGCTTTTCTGCAAGGTCGAAGTCTAGACTCCTAAAGTTATAGGCAGTCTTAATAAAAACGGCTCATATTTTGCCCATTACGATATTTATCAAAAGATAGGGCACTCACCTTTTCTGGTCGCTCGCTTCGGTTCTAATATTAGCTTGTTATAGACTCCCCAAGGGAAGGCGCCTATATGCTAGCGGAATTTCCAAGACACACAAGACTTAAAGATATTGTGGCCGAAAAGCTTGCGTGGCAGTTTTGACTGCAGTTTGTCTGTAAACGAGTAATTGTATTGTATTGTATTGTATTGTATTGTATTGTATTGTATTGTATTGTATTGTATTGTATTGTATTGTATTGTATTGTATTGTATTGTATTGTATTGTATTGTATTGTATTGTATTGTATTGTATTGTATTGTATTGTATTGTATTGTATTGTATTGTATTGTATTGTATTGTATTGTATTGTATTGTATTGTTTATTGATCATTCATATGGCAGTTAGACTGCACTCGAACTTGTCACAATTTATTCTATCCGGTTCGATCTTAAACGTCTAAACCGATATAAGTGCGGTTTTCACAAATGCAATCTGGTATACATCGGGTTGATTGGTCATAGGTTATGCTACGTCTGATTTTTTTCCAATTTCCTGTGTGGTTTATTTTTATGGAATATGACACGGTTGGTTACATCGACTACTAAATCCGTGATGTAAGCCCATAACACTTTGGTGAACTAGTTGTCATGTCAGTGCTTCCCTTCGCTCGTGCCGGCTATACAGTATACACTGAACTGGACGGAAAACACGAACTGTTTACATAGACGTTTTAACCCACCATTCGTTCATTGCCGTGGTACCAACCCGGGCGGGTTAAACCCTAGCACCTATTAGTAAGGTAAGAAGGGAAGGGACCTACAGTTTACGTGGAATCCGAACCACGGTCAGCCTCCAACGGCAGGCCTTCGTCACTCGCTCAAGGTCGCGAGTTAAATGCCTACCGCTTGGCGTAGCGGCTAATCTACAATTAACAGTGGGCTGCCGCTATCCAGCCAGACCGGGCGCGTGGCGCTTTCGAATTTAGAAAATGTCGAAATCACGTAAATATTGTGCAGTGGACGGGTGCAAAAGTCAACAGACAAATGAAAACTTGTCTTTTTTTTCATTGCCGAGAGACGAAGAAAGGAAAGTGTTTTGTTTAGTAGAATTTTGATTTATTTCTAGTAATTTATTTATTCATATAGTAGGAGGTCATTGATTTAAAATGATATTATTATATTGTCAATAACATTAGTTAGATAACGCCGAACAGCGTGGTGTGTATGGCCTAATTCGTATAAGGATAATAGGTACATTGTAGATGATCATTGATGATTAAATTTATTGATCAAACAAAACTATCACTGGAAGGTTGCACGCAATGCACGCTTCGATGTGAGAAACTAATTGTGACGCTAACGCATGCATGAATTTGTTCGCATGAATTTGCCGTAGCTAAATATAATATCGTTGGTAGCTAGAACGATAAAAGTTGGTAGGTATCATCTTCATTTTATTCCTCACAATAAGACAGCACAAAGACACAGCCCTTAACGCGCTGAACGACGCGCTTTCGAGATAGAGTTACACGACAGAAAGAGAAGCGAAATTTAGGCGGTTATCGTGGTTAGGCATGCAGCTCTGTGCGAGTCAATTTGTACTTTATCGCGTCGTCGCAGAGTAGCTATTTCTTTGTGAGTGTTTGTACAGAGCAGCTTCTGTACGGAGTACTCTTTTCTATTCTGTGCCAACGGTAAGCGGTCACCCATCCACGTACTGACCGCGCTCAGGGTTGCTTAACAACAGTTGTCCGACCGCACCACTGAGCTACCGAGGCTGACTATAGTATATCCCTCTTAGTGTTTCTATTCATTGCTTCGGTTTCTTACTGTTTATCTCTAATAATATAATATAGTTACCTTTTATTTTTTACTAACGCATTTGTATTACTTCCTTATCCTTCCTTACCTATAATAAAATCCAACGTCTGCTTTCTGTCTGTCTGAGTGTCTGTCTGTCCGCTTATAACTCGAGAACCACTGAACCGATTTTAATAAAACCAAAATTCTACGGATAGCTTGATTCTTCCCATCAACATCACGCTTAATAGCTTATGAGGTTAGCAGTGAAGTGAAATATGAGAGCGGGCGGAGCCGCGGGCACAGCTTGTTTAATAATAAAATTGGTTCTAAATTAATGTTTTGTCTCTCACATGTAGTATATAAAAGGGACCAACTGAAAACCGACGCTGCAGGGTATGCTCCTGCAGAAAAGTGCTGAGTTAGTCCAATTTTCTGTTGATCCAAATTTTATTTGTTGCCGTGTTACACAATGATATGTCATACATAAGAGAATTAAAATGTTAATTAAAAATTTAAAAAAGTTATTAATTTTAATTTTTTCATTCCATTTAATATCATATCATTTAATTTCCTACATCAACGTACGCTGTCTAATCCATTAAACAAGTTTGAAAATTACGTGTAAAGAAGTTTTACGCAGAATCTACATAACTCCTAAGCGTAACCCACAACGTCGCGTGCTGACCGCGAGCAATAGCTAGTGTCATACATAATTAAAGCTGAGAACATGAAAGTTAAAAATTGATGACACGAAAAAATTACATGAAAATAATAGAATTATATTTCACTACGGTCATCATCCAATAAAAGCGACAATATGCTTTGAAAATGTAAATAAAGACCGTTAAAATGCTGAATAGCCTGTACTCGAATGAATCCGCTTGGGATGATTTACCAATTTAACCCATTTACCCACTTGTACTAAATTTTGATAGCGCGATTACGTCAATGCTCATTGCGTCCTTATACTCAACAGCGCCATCTAGCGGCAGGCGACCGCAACACATTTCGTACTCGCTAGCATAGTGTCGCCATATCGAATATTGTCTGCTGCTAGCGTATAAGCCGCCACATTACTATGAAACCGAGGGAACTGAACTGTGGTGTGTACTGAGCGAGTTGAAGGCCGGCATTGAACCGAGTACATGATCTGCTCATTTGTGAGTAGGTAGAAATAATAGGCGGAGAACGGGCAACCAACCCTCCTCTAGAGACGGGCTTCTGCGGATAGACGTGGTATGTTCCTCCCCTCACTCTAGACTGGCCATACGTGACGAGAGAATGTTTAATGCTAGGGACCCACCTGCTGCCCATCACTCGGTGGAAGGACCGTGCGAAGGCGAGAGGTGGCTAACCTGTCGCCCTTTAGCACGCAACTTTTCATTATCCCTTGGTCGCCTTTTACGGCATGCACCGGGAGAGAAATGCAGTGGAGCTATTTTTTTCAATTACAGACGGACCGCACACGGACGCCAGAAGGTTTGTCTCAAAAGCGGTAGCCACTTAATTTCACATTCGAATATTTTCATGGGTGACTGTGCCCGAGGTCGAAGCCGCAGGCGCAGGCAATTTCACCCCCGAGGAGGTGCCAGTCCGGCTTGATGGTAGACTAGGGGAAAGACTATTAACCGGCGCAGGAATAGGGAAAGATATTCCCCGGAAGCCCGTTCCACACCTTTGCAGTTGGCAAGTGTACCTAAGTAAAATAAACATAATAAATATATATATATTATACATACATATTTATTAACTTGTTTAATAGTCCGGGACATTTTAGCGAAGGTTTTAATATCGTCTCTCTCGTGGAAAAGAGTCATCAACCATTACATGTTTTTGGCGATACATCAAGTTGAACATACTGAGCATTTGTTTTTGTTGGTTTAGTCGTAGGTGCTTCGTCGAGTTTTTTTTTTTCTTCATATAACCGACTATACATACACAGTTATCTACCTATTACTGGATACATATAAATTTTTTTTTTATGGAAACTGACACTTTTGGCTACATCGCCTACAACATCCGTAATGCCAGCCCATAAAACCGGGTGAACTAGGTGCCATGTCAGTGCTTCCCTTCGATCGTGCCGGCTACACTGCACTGGACGGAAAACACAAACTATTTACATAGCTGTTTCGACCGACGTTTCATTCAGTGCAATGGTACCAACCCGGGCGGGTTGAACCCTACCACGGAGTAAGGTAGGAATGGAAGGGACCTACAGTTTCACATGGAATCCGAACCACGGTCAGCCTCCAATGGTCGAGCGGTTACCCATCCAAGTACTGACCGCGCCCAGCGTTGCTTAACAATAAATAGCAACAGTCGACTGTCTGCACCACTGAGCTATCGAGGCTGACAACTAATATACATACCTATGTAATTGCATATCGCTATTTATATTCCACTGGATTATACACGATTATACATGAGCGAATATAGGTAACAAGCTGTGCCCGCGGCTCCGCCCGCTCTCATATTTCACTTCACTGCTAACCTCATAAGCCATTTAGCGTGATAGTAAGTAGCCTATAGTTGATGGGAAGAATCAAGCTATCCGTAGAATTTTGTTTGATTAAAATCGGTTCAGTGGTTCTCGAGTTATAAGCGGACAGACAGACACTCAGCCACTCAGACAGAAAGGAGACGTTGGATTTTATTATAGGTAAGGATGAAAAAAAAAAAACAGTCAAGTGTTAGTCTAACTCGCGTTGACAGGGTTCCGTACCATTCCGCTTTCCGTGTGAACTTAAAAACTTAGGATTTTTGTTTCGGTTTTCCTGTAAACTATAAGAGAGGTCATATATAGGATGTATTTGAATTAACTGCGTTCCTTTCAGGGGGTTGTTCTATATCCTAAACTGAGTAACTTGTGTTCTCCAACTTTTGGAAATTGGACAAAAAAAATTCACTTTCTCCATACATTTAAGGGCAGACCTAACCTCCAAATGTATGGGGAACATGAATTTTTTTTTTTGGAAATTCCAAAAGTTTTATAACAAAAGTTGCTCAGTTTAAGATACAGAACAACCCCCTAAAAGGAACGCAGTTAATTAAAATACAACCTGTATTTATAATTTTTTTTTTTTAAATTTTAGACTCGGTTTGCTGGATTTTTGTATATTTGCATTGATATGTTTTAAACTATTCACTTTAAAATTATTAAAAAAAAAAAATATATATATATATATAGGTATATAAATATTTGTATTCCTTACTAGCATTTGCCTGCGGCTTCGCTCACATAGTCTTTGTCCATCCTGATGGTCCATTCTAAATATTCGTCAAAGAATTCTTTGAAATCGGATGAGTATTTTGGGAGATTAGGTACCACCTACATCCAAACTTACAAACTTTACCTCTTTATAATATTATATTAGCGTAGAATACGATTATCTACGCCGTAGATAACGATTGATATGTCATGTTATACTTTTAATTTGTCCCCCAACATCAAAATTCATTCATTTACTCAATACGTCCATGATTGGGTCATCAAACTCCATATAAATGTACCAAAATTAACTTTTTTTGCCCAGTAGATTGGGAGAAAATAAGCTGTGACAGACGGACAGACAGACACAAGAGTGATCCTATAAGGGTTCCGTTTTTTCCTCTTTTGAGGTACGGAATCCTAAAAAATCAGCGCGTTTTTAAAAAAAATTTATAACGAAACTGTAAAATTTAATGGCACGTGAATATCGCTACTTCGTGCCGCAATTACGTAGGAATTAATTCAAGCGGAATAAATAAATATAATGATCGCCGTAAATTTCTGAAAAAATTACCTTCAGTACTAAAAGTATAAACCGACGGCGCTACCAGGCAAATCCCCTGTACAATGAGTGTATGCTAATAAAACTCGACTCAACGGTTGCGCCGAAAAAGGTGAATTTTTACCAACGATGACCCAAAAGTAACCTATTCTGTGCTTAGGAAATTTTGTCGTTAACTTTGTGCGCGCAGATCCGTGCTCCGGCGCCCGGCAACTTTGCGCCGTATTGTCTGCGTGTCAGAGTTCAAAGTCGGTTGGAAGATTTGCGCGATATTTTCGTTACATTCAGAGTAGATTCGAGGGGGGGATTCTATCATACATAACTGTACCCAGTAGTGAGTACTTTACCCGCAGATAGAGCCGATGGGCGGGCCGGAAGGGCGCGGCGCGGCGCGCGAGGGGGTGGGTTTTGTCCGAAACTCCTTCATTCGTAAAAGTTAATAGGCGTGAATATTATATTTTTCAACATTTTGTCCCTTTCACGTCGAGGAATTTTCATATAGGGACTTTCGCTGCAAGGGACCAGCAGCGCGCTCGCCTCGGCTGCGGACTTGCGCGGTTATTTTGTTAAATCCTTTACATATTTCAACGGAGCCTTTTGGAGGGTGAAATTAATTTTTTTTTGGCGAAATGATTTTTCGGAATAAATAAACGGAGGTTCACTTGCCCGCGGAGAATTTTCACGTGTTTTGCGTTTGCCGAGAACGTTTTCACTCGACTCTAACTAAAGTTACGAGTGTTCACTATCCACGGAGGTGGGAGGAGAGAAGGGACAAGATTCAATTTGTAATCGCGCAAGTTTGAAAGAACGCAGGAGCATGCGTGCGCGACGCCTTATAGAAGATGCAACTTGCAAAATGAGTTTTTTCTGACGAAAAAATTTACGTGCATACCTACACCTGCTTCTTCACCGTTCGGAACCGGTGTAAAACTGTAGATTCCTTCCCTTGTCCCTTACTAGGGGGTAGGCTCAAATTGTAGCCGACTGGGTTGCTACCACCGTAGTGAATGTAAGATGGCCGCATAGCAGCCTCGGCGTGTTCTCCTGTAGCTCAGTATATCCAACAATCCAAAGGGAAGTATCTGGTGTGGTACCTTCTCTGAGATGATATTGGCTGATCGCAGTTGCCGGTTGAAGCGGCTCTGGCCCCTCTGACTCAACCAGCCATACCGGATCACCTGAAAACAAAAATTATAATAAATTAGATCAATGGTGTCCATGGAGTGTTCGAACGAGGAGTTTAATGGTATGCACAGTACGCGCAATCAAATAATGAACATCGAGCTTTAGAAAGAGACAATCCGGTTGTAGAGCGTCGTCCCTGTCGCACATAGACGTTCGAGTTCGTGCGACAGAGACGCTATACACGTTTCGTTAAAATTTCAACCGGCTACCTATTACGGTTCAAAAGATACAGCCCCTTTAAAGCTAGGACGGATAGACGGAGGCGCAGGCTTAGTAATAGTGATTCTATACGGTTACAGAACCCTAAAAATTATAGCTAACAACAACTCCTCTGTACTATCTCCTCCGTGGTCCTCCCGTATCTATTGGCCCGTGTCTGTTGCGAACTCTAGATGGAGAGCGTCTCGAAACTCCTCGGCAGCCTGCGCCCGTTTATCGAAGAAAATGTTACGAGCACTTTCGCAACTTTCTCCAGCGCGTCGAGAAACAAAGTTCACCAAGCGACTAGTATAGAGTATATATACGACAGATGAGCAAAATAGATGCTAAATGGACCTTTGATTAAATAAAAAAAGACCCGCCGTGTCTCGCGCCCACTATACTCTGTTCGGCCAGTGTTGGCAGTGACTCATCGCAAATAATGAGCGTTTACATAGTTTAAGACTTCTCCAATAAAACCCACGAGGTAAAACTTCACACTTTTATTTTCTCTTCCGTATCTCCCTTCCTTTTTCCTAATTTTCCCAATCTACCCGTATGCCGTCTACTCACAATCGTTACCGCTCCACTCGACGGCCCACGATCGACCACCCGCCAGCATTTAGAGATACCATACCTGATAAATGTCCACAGACTTGTTAATAATTCAGTTGCTTCAAAGCCATGACACAATAAAATAAAGCAAAATACCCTATTATGATTTAAAATTAAACTGAACCTTACACTAGATGCAAATTCTCTGAACCGGTCCGAACAGAACCGACTTGTATTATCAAGAAGTTAATCATTTTGAATAAGAAATTACGTAATAAACTCTGTAAAGAAATAATGGAATTCCTCAAATAAGATTTAAAAAAAACTTACCGAGATTCGTATTATTCTGGGAAATTTTCTATATAAATTTGGACGTAATGTACCTATAATAAGTTATAATTAATACTACGGGCAGCAATGTTTTTATGTTACGGCAACAATATTAAAATATGTTGAGCGGTAAGAATTTGTGTTGCGCGCGCGACGGCATGAACAAACGCATGCATCCGTGTCGAGTGAGTCGACAAAGGCAGCGGTAAATTCTTGGTCGTCCATCTAGCCATTATTTCTCTTATCTATGGTGTACAAGAACGCACACCTTAAAAGTACTTGCAAGTATTTTAATCTAATAGTTTTATAGCTTGTAATCGAGACTTCACCCGCGCTAAGGTTTGATTTTGCCTATCGGGCAAAGTCGCGGGGCACCACCATCGCACCGAATGAAGGTCGATAGAAAGGGTTCTGAAAACAGTTCGTCATTACCGTCCAGTTCAGTGTAGCCGGAACGACCAAAGGGAAGCACTGATATGGCACCTAGTTCACTGTAGTGTTACAGGCTGATATCATGGGTTTAGTTATTGATGTAACCATCTTTTATATGTCGGGTTCCATAACACTTCCGTTGCGAAATACGACTGATTATTTGGTGGGGTCGATAGGTTAGACGAAGAGATGACGACCGTTGGAGTAACCGTGTCTTACTGACGGCCGCCATGGACAGGAATATGGAGTGTGGGAAGACCACCCGCCAGGTGGGACGACATCAAGCACGTCGGCGGAAAGCAGTGGCAGCAGTACCGCTGAAGGTCGGGAGGACTGGAGGAGAATTGGAGAGGCGTATGTCCAGCAGTGGACGCACACACGCTGACTGACATTTGGTGGGGCGAAGAGACCTCACTTCAATCCCTCCCCACTATTAGATGACGCAAGCGCGGGCTACCGCGCTTGCGTCATCTAATAATCATCTAATATTTTCTCCTATTCATTGCGTGTTCCAGGCTTAAGTATTATATATTTTTTTTCTAATAATTTTTAAAGTTATCAATGTGTCTGGAATTTGTTATAGTTTACAATTAACCCTACGTCGGGCGCAACCGGCCTGAGAGGCCCGCAAAACACTTTTTTGGACGCCCCTCCTCCCACTGGCGTCCTAGCGGGTTGCCCCTCCCAATAGTTTCCTGGCTCGAGGCGATGCTTAGGATGCGCCCCCTTAATCTGCCGTCAACCTTCAGCCGGCTCGCATGTGACCCCCCTGGCTCGTGAGGCCCACTGCGCCCGATTTCGTCATAACTTTGAAGGTGAGTTTTTTCAAGATATTTTTATTGAAATCGTTCATTTTCCTCAAAATAACCCTCTTCTGTGTGGAAGTTCGGCGATATCTTAAGAAATAAGTGCTATTCTGACCTTGGCTTCTCAGGCCTAGTGCGTCTGATAAAATTACATCGATAATTAATTTCAGTTTTCCTGTATTCTGTTCCAGATTTCCTACGAAAAAAGAAGGGACATCTGAGGAGGAGGAAGAAGAATAGGACATAATGTAATGATTTTGTTCTTGGATAAACAGACAAAGTGGACCAAGGAGCCATCTCCAGCCGCTGTTCGTCGGGTACAATGTCACAACATCCTTCCAGGTGTAAAAGGAAATGCTAAAACTATATTGCAATGAAAATTGGGATTGTTTGTTTAATACAGAAAAATTGGAACTGATTGTCAAGTACTCCAACCAATACATCAACTCAGTCAAAGGCAACATCAAGGCATTCATTGGTTTGTTGTACCTGGCTGAAGCTTACAGATGGAACCTCCCAACCTCCCAAAAGACGTAGGTGTGGAATTTTCATAGATGAAACAGGATATAGAAGGATGACAAATTACGAATGTCAAAATTGTCATAAATCGATCTGCCTAAGCAACGTAAATCCACTGTGCCAGACCTGTTATTCGGCTGTTGATTTGGAAGTCTAAACGTCGCTTTCTGCCCACGACTGTGGCAAATAATGATGGTCCGACATCAGAAGATACTGTGTACTGACTTTTTTTTCCAGATTTTTACTTTTATGATACTTGGTTCGTCCAATTTTGAAAACGCTTTTGTGACAAATTATCAATTTTATTTGTTTTAGCTTAAGCTTCATTTCTTTCATTAAACTGGTTTTTAACGGTTAAATTTTGTATATTTGCTATCCTTAGATCCTAGCAAAAGCTACCCTAAAGTTTTTTTTTTAATAATAATTCAATAGGGAGGTGGCTGGGCTAAAATATATGGGTGGCCTCTCAGGCCGGGTGCGCCTGATTTTGTTTCGTTCAGTGGTGCGCCCGACGGAGGGTTAAGGTAGTTTAGATTATGTATGGGCGTGTAAAGGGCGTGTAAGGGGCGTGAAAAGGCTCCTGTCAGGCCGGCATGGTATTCGCAATCCCCGTGCATCACAGAATGTCCATGGGCATCGTAAGTCACCTACTCGTAAGTGAAACGGAGCCACAGGTCGCGCATTCTATAAAAAAAAAATTTATGTGTTAGGTACTTTTTAAAATAAGTTATATATTTTCCATTTTTTTTATATGTTAGTACTAAGCATGCACTCGCTTTTTATATTTTTCTTTTTAGTTAAATGCAAAGCCGAAAATTAATAGAAATAATTACGTCACGTCACGTCAAATACGACTTTGGTGACGACAGCATAAGATTCAATATTGAATCGTGCAAGTTGACTGAACGCAGGTGATTGCGCCATACCTACTAGAGAACATGCATGCAACGATTCGAAAGTTTAGAGAGATACGTCATCGACCCGGTGGGGGAATTGGCAATGCGCTGGCGGCTCAAGCCGGAGTTCAAGGTTCGAATCCTGGTCGGGACGTATTTTTTGTTTCCATTTTCGGCTTTGCATTTATCTAACAAATAAAAAAAGAATCATCAAAATCGGTTCACCCAGTCGAAAGTTCTGAGGTGACAAGACATAAAAAAAATACAGTCGAATTGAGAACCTCCTCCCTTTTTTGAAGACGGTTCCAAAGAAAAATATAAGTAAATAAGGTATATACGTTCACCGAAAATATATTTTTATACATAGGTAAGTTCCTTCCGAAGAAACCGAAGAATATCTTACACAAAGATTACTCAAGCGTGGAAGTACCTACTAGACCAGTATCAATTCCTGATAGGGAAATTGGTTTCCTATTACCTTCGGTTGAAGCGAGCTTAGAGGTTATTGTGCTAAATTGGGCGGAAACGGGTCTTGTTTCAGATATACATATAGATATGAAGTTTTTTTCAATATAACATTAGGATGGAATCAGATAGAACAAACAATGACAAGTTCGAGTTAAAGAATAAATGGCAAACAACAATTGAATCGCTGATTTTTAAAAGCATAGCCCATGCACAGAGCAAAAAGGGGGTTATGTTACATTTTCAACTTTCCGAGATATTATTTAAAAAAACTGTTTCATAATGTAGGTATAAATGAATTTATTTATAACATATTCGTCAAATAACAAACAAATTAATATACTTTATTGTACCCAATATAAAACATGGAACACAAAAGGCGAGTTTAATGCAATGAAGCATTCTTTTCAAACTAACCTTTTGGTTGTATAGAAACGCGTGGGACGGACAATGCAGTCAAAATTAAAATGTGAAGAATAAAACTATGAAATATATTTTTAATATTTGTTAGGTTATCCGCCATACTAACACATATTCTGCGAAAATTTTAACCCTCTACATATTACGGTTCAAAAGATGCAGCCCTTTAAGAGGATTCATATGGCAAAACAAAAATGCAATTTCGGTGTACTGAGCAATCGAGCGCAGTGCGCGCGATTGTATGATGAATTTTGTAGTTTTTGTTTGTTTTAAAATTATTAGGATTAGTTTTTTTTATTTTTCAAATAATGCTGCTTTTGGGTCAAGAATATTTAATTCCCTATACAATAACGTATATTTTATTCCAAAATAATTATCCAGTATGGAGCTAGCTCGACATAAGGAATTAAAATAGCGTCACATTCAGAAATTTTTTTCATCATGAAAAAATACTGTAAATTTAAATAACCTGCTTCAGAGTTTATGACGTATTATCTAGTTTAAAAAAATGTTTTTTTCATATTATGTACTTCATAGAACTAAATTTTTGTTTGAAGTTTTAAAAAAATATAACAATTTTCGTTTAATGTCCTATATAATCCTCTTAAAGGTAGGACAGACAGCGTAGGCTTATTAACAAGGCACCGTGCTGTACGGAACCCTAAGTCATTTAACGCCATCTATTAAGTAATAGCGTTGACAAAAAGTCAAATCATAACAGTCCTCGTACGTAACGATTACTCCGGCCACGCTGTGAAATCAAAAGAAGTTACCATTCCCCCAGCGAAAGCCGAATATCCCCTCGCTTTACCGTTCAAAGTAACGGAAATATATTATTCCCTTTAAACACGTAGTTCTCTGCTAAGTTAGAAAAAACATACCTTGTTAACGGTCGCAGGCTTTCTCGGAGCTTGAATATTTGATGGGTCGCTGTGTCGCTGGGCTCGCTCCACTGGAAATATATCGTCAGGAATTGAAGGCATAAAGTAAGATTAGGAAGTGATTTCGGCTGGCCTTGTCGGGGAAATAAACATCTCGCACACGAAATTAGATAAAGCGAAAAAGTTCTGGCTTTTGGTTTCCCAACTGAGCGTTTCTTATAAAGTTGCAAGAGTTCTACATTTGGCACCCCTGCCCTGCGAGTGTCATATTCAGTTCAGGCGGAACGGCCAAAGGAAAGAACTGACACGGCATCTAAGTTGTTAGCCTCGGTAGCTCAGCGGTGCGGTCTGTCGACTATCTGTCGTGGTCATAAGCACACCTGCGCGTGGCCAGTACTTGAATGGGCGACCGCCCGACCGTTGGAGGCTGACTGTGATTCGAATTCCACATAAAACTGTAGGTCCCTTCCCTTCCTACCTTATTAGGTGGTAGGGTTTAATCAGCCCGGGATGGTAACACCGCACTGAATTAAAGGTCGGTTGAAACGTCTATGTAAATAGTTCGTCCGTCCAGTTCAGTCACCGAGCACAGATGGTCCATCTGTGCTCGGTGAGTGCAGTATAGCCGGCACGACCGAAGGGAAGCACTGACATAGCACCTTTTTTTATGTAATCCGGTATGGGTGGCTGAGTCGGAGGGGCCAAAGCGCATGCTCCGACCATGCAATATCACCTCCGAGAAGGTAGGAGACATACCGGAGACTTCCCTGGATTGCTGGCTATACTGGACCAGAGGAGAACACAACCGAGGCTGCTATGCGGCCATCTTACATCCAGTACGGTGGCACCAACCCAGTCGGCTAAATTTTTAACCTACCACCTAGTAAGGGGCAAGGGAAGGGACCTACGGTTTTACACCGGTTCCGAACGGTGAAGCAGCAGGTGCAGATATGCACGTAAATTTTTTCGTCAGAAAAAAACTCATTAATACACCCCGACCGGATTCGAACCGCGGACCTCTCGCATGAGAAGCCGATGCCCAAACCACTCGGCCACCCGCCGCTTAAACCTAACCTAACCTAGTTCACCAAGGTGTTATGGGTTGACATCACGGATGTAGCAGGTGATATGGCCAACCATGATAGGTCACAATTTTTGACGTGATGACGTCAAGTCTTATAAATTGATGAACACCGGCTGCACACACGTAAAAGTATCACGTTCCATCTGAGCCTGTGTGTGCAAGCGAGAGCGCGTAACAAGCGATAGAGAGGCACAATCGGTATAGTCAAAGTTACCATGGAAACGTCTTAAGAAGTAAAACTGTCAAGATCAGACAACAGAAGTTTATTGATGGCCAGTCACAAGATGATTAATCTTTCTACTGGAAATAGAATTACTGATCTTTGATCTATGTACTACGATTATTCCACGTCATCACGTAAAACTATCGTCCGTAAACCAACTTTACAGACAACCAATTTTTTTTTTTCAAAATTTATCCTCACCAATTTTGTCACTGTTTTGTTACTTCTAGCTCGTTACTTCGCCGGGTTACTGACGACAAGCTCGAGGCGTCTCGCGTCGCGCTCGATGGCTTTGTTGTGATTTAATCAGGAACGCAAACAAAAGACGCCATCTCGCTCTCACGCCCCGTGAATACAAATTCGCAGATTCGTTTAACTCTTTCGGTCTTGTACGGACGCGATCGCGAGTGAATGGGTGACGCTGGAAGCGGAATGGAGTGGGGGTGGCATATTTCCAAAGTCTAGTATGCGAGTTGCTCTGATTGGTCGTTCTCAACTTTGGCGGGAAATGTAAATTTCGGAAGTATTTCCGAAAATAAAGTTTTCTTAGGTGGTTACAAAAAAAATATCCATAACCTAATTTTAACACCCTAACATTGCTTAAAATAAAAAGTAAAACAAAATAAATTTTGACACGAACCCATGGCCGAGATCAAAATAAAAACCCTACACTCTACCACTGAGCCACCAAAGTAGATATGCGACCAAACGAATATCGGATTCAGTAGGTTCGCGGGGGTGCCGGAGGCGGAGCCAGACTCGTCTCTCCACCAATCAGAGCAACTCGCATACTAGACTTTGGAAATATGCGTGCGGGTGGGAAAACCCACCTCGCGTTGAAGTTCAATTTCTCGTTGTGAACCACTTCAGCTGTAAGAATGGAAGCACGGGAAGAAGGGACGTCGGCTCCCTAGATGTGTCCTATCGTTTATTTCATGGGGAGTGTTCGGAGGAGCTGTTTAACGCCGTCCCCACATTTTCACCTCCTCTTGCCAGCTTACACCTGCGTCAGAGGTCTTCCTGATTGTATCTGTTGTTAAGTGTACATACCTGGAAAGTGCACAGTGTCTTGTGTAAGGGTTGCTCGAGCTACTGCGCCTCCACGCTAGTTGAAGACGATAGGGTGGAAATGAAGGCTGTGCTGCCGACCAACCCTGCCACCCAAGAAGCCTACACTGCCTGCTCCGACATATATATATATGACGGCGGAGGCGCAACAGCGGCGCGCGAGCTGCGATTCTTCCGCCCCCGCCCCGCGCCTGCACCGGAGAAACGGAATATGTCTACCTACCCGCATATTCGGATGGAGTCGTGTCGTCGGAGTGACAGAGAACATGTACTTTGAGTGAACGAGACAGCACCGAGAGAGTTCGAATGAGCGAGAAAACACGCGCTCGCTCAAAGCGAGCAGCCACTCTTGATCGGCGCGAGACTCGAGCGGTTCTACACTCACGAGACGCGAAACCGTCGACGTTTTTCCGTGCCTGTCTGGAAGAGGGAACCCTCAGACGACGGCCACAAGGAGCAACTTACTTCCCTTTAACCTGGACTCCGACATTGGGTGTTTCAAGATAGCGTTTCGTAATTTCAGGGTTTGAAAGGTGTCTTAGGTAACCCTAAAAATGGAGATGGTCATGGAGTAAGTTACTTTGTTTTATGAGATACTGCGTTTGTGGACTACATGTATGGTACTAAACTAAATTGACTATTTTTAAAAATATTTTCTCTATGTATGTATGTTCCTCCATAACTCTTAAACCGATCATCCGAATTCGATTAAACTTAGCACAAGCACATTTAACTATACGCGACACAGGATTATCTAAATAAAATTCAGTTCTGGTTACGCTAAGATGTGGCTCTCATACAAACCAAATTGTTCCGCGCGCCGAAATAAAGGTACGGTTGCGGGCTTACTTACTTTCTTCTTTCTTCTTCTTTGTCAGCCTCGATAGCTCAGTGGTGCAGACAGTCGAGTGTCGCTATTGATTGATAAGCAACACTGGGACGGTCAGTGCTTGGATGGGTGACCGCTCGACCGTTGGAGGCTGACCGCGGTTCGGATTCCACGTTAAACTGTAGGTCCCTTCCCTTCTTACCTTACTAGGTGGTAGGGTTTATCCCTCCCGGGTTGGTACCACCGCACTGAATGAGACGTCGGTCGAAACGGCTATGCAAATAGTTCGTGTTTTCCGTCCAGTTAGGTGCAGTCGACATTAAATGAAGGGAAGCACTGACTTGGGACCCAGTTCACCTATGTTTTATGGGCTGACATCACGGATGTTTTAGGTGATGTAGCCAACCGTGTCAGTTCCCATAAAGAAATATATCAATGTAACGCTTGGAATGGGCTCACGTACACTGCTCTCAGCGAGTACTTGCAACTTTGTTTCTGTTTTTCAATGTTGCGCGTTTCTGTTGAAAGAGCACTCAATACAATTGAACTGGTTCTTGCCAGCATTTTTAACCCCCGATGCAAAAAGAGGGATGTTATAAGTTTAACGTGTGTGTGTGTGTGTGTCTGTCTGTGGCATAGTAGCTCCCAAACGGTTGGACCCATTTGGATGCGTTTTTCTTTATTAGAAAACTGGTTTAATCGGGATGGTTCTTAGCTATGTTTGTAATCAAGTAATTAAGTAATAAAAAAAATGATCTTAAAAAAGGGAGCGATTTGCATGCGGTTTTTTTTAAAGCTTGAAATAAAAGTTAAATTACAAATTTAAAAAACCCCGACCCTTAAAAAGTCAAAAATAATTTCCGTTTACTTATTTAAAGGAGTCGGGGGACAGCTAAGTAAATAGAAAATAAAAACTCAGAGCTGCGCGGGTATTTACTTAGAGGTCCCCCGACTCCTTTAAGTAAGTAAACGGAAATAATTTTTGACTTTTTAAGGATCGGGAAATTATGTATAGTTAATAACCTACGTACTAGCGTACACACGGTTTTACATTAATATGTGTTAGTACTGTGTATGTATATGGTGTAGTAATGCTGAAGGCCGAGAGCACTACAGGAGAATTGGAGAGGCGTATGTCCAGCAGTCGACGCTTACACGCTGACTAACTGACGGACAGTACCCGAAAGTGGGGTGATTCTACACCTGAAACTGAACCACTCTTGTTCTACGAATTTTGCTTTTGAGAACTTTTTTTAGGATTAACCATATTGTTTATTGTATAATTTCATCCATAGGTAGGTAACCTACGCTTGGACATGTCGAAAATTCCGCCAGTTCTAAATTCAATGCGAAGAAGAACTGACAAACAAACTTCGCAAGTCACAATGTTTTGTTAGTACCTTATAAGTATTATATTATAGTAACTTACAAATAATTAACCCATACTACCGCTCACAAGAGCATTAATATTTACAGCATAAACATGAATACTGAAGAATCTGACCACACTGCCTATTAAAATTACATAAATCTGGTGTATAGTGCCATCGTCAATTTTGATACTTCATATTATATCAAGTCAAAAAATAAATAAAAATTAGTTTACATTTATTACAAAGAGATGTAATAAGTCATATAAAAAAATGTTTATGATACAAAGTGTATCCAAATGTCACATCATACACACACGGAAGGCTATTACTAAGCCTACACCGTCCGTCCGTTTGTCCGTATGTCTGTCCTTCCTAATACCTTTAAACGGATGTGTCTTTTGAACCGTAACAGATAACAGATATAGCCGGTTGAAATTTTCACAGAATATGTGTTATTAACCCTTGTGCTCCCAAGTGGAGCGAGCGCTCCAGTTTTCGTCGCCTACCCATGGCTCCCAAGTGGAGCGCGCGCTCCACTTATTGCGCGCCTTTTGCGCGCCGCTAGTTTTAATTCATTATCTAATTCTACCAATTTTCCACCAAAACACTCAATATTGGTATCATTTCTTGGTTAAACTTACTAATAACTATTCTCAGACACGACTGGGCACACAATAACCTTCACACAGAAAATAAATAATGAAGTTGACAGAAAATAAAATGTCACTTTTGGCAGCTGACATTTCCACTGACCCTGGAATAGACAAAGATTGTACTCGTAAACGTTGTTCGGTATTCGATAGTTCGTTTCAATGCGCTTATTTCGGTATGCGATATGTAAGACGAAATTGTACAGTTTTGGTCAGAAAAATTCAAAAAAAAATGTCGAGTGTGTTTTGTTTTGCCTGGAGTTCAAAAAATCGGCCTGTGCTTCTAAATAAGTGAATCCTGAAGAGTTTGGTATCACTGAACGCGTAATTTGAGTACAAACAAGACTGAATAACCAGTATTGATGGATCGATCGATTGAGGCGGGATATTCGAATTTGTGTGGGAGCGCGCGCGCCAAAATTTTGCGTTTTTGAGCGCCGCTAAAAGGGCCTGGGAGCCAAGGGGAGTAGTACTATTTTCCCGTCAAAGGGACTCAAAGGGACTTATTATTCTAACAAAATATAGTTATTAAAAAAACCGGCCAAGTGCGAGTCGAACTCGCGCACCGAGGATTCCGTATCTCCATGTCATGGTTAGCGCCACTCACGCCATCTATGGCGTGTTTATGAAATGCTTCATATTAGTCAATATTAATGATTAGTTAAAATGCTTCATACCCTTTTCGGTAGATGGCGCGCATACACTTTTTAGTTTCTTCTATGGGAACTTCTCTTGAACCTATTACGGTTCAAGAGATACAGCCCTCGGACAGACGGACGGACGGACAGACAGACAGACGGCGTAGGCTTGGTAATAGGGTCCCGTACCGGATACGGAACCCTAAAAATGGTACTACAGTAATGCGTCAAACTTGGTGTGATTATAGTGCAAACTATAAAGTATAACACCAAAAAAATTTTAACCCCAATCACATGTGTTACAGAAACTTCTCTTACTTAGGCCCAATTGCGCCAACACGAATTTAGAGTTATGTAGCGAGTTATGCATTTAAACGCGGTTCCCACAGTCAACGGGTACTATTTATATAGTTAAATTCGTGTTGGCGCAACTGGCCCTCAACCTGTTGCATTTAGCCGGTTTTTAGGTTTCCGTATACCGTACGGAAGCTTATTACTAAGCCTACGCAATCTGTCTGTCTGTCTGTCTGTCCTACTGCTGTATATCTTTGGAACCGTACTTAGGTACCCGGTTGAAATTTTCACAGAATATGTTATTTATTATGGTGGATATAACAACAAATAATAATAAAATAGAGAAAAGGTCCAAAATTAAGGGGTGTCCCCATACAAGAAACGTGTTTATTTTTCAAAGTTTTTTTGGAAACCTAGGTGCGCGAGTCCGACTCGCACTTGCCCGGTTTTTAACTTTCTCCTTACAAAGTTCACCTCACACATCCTCATACACAAAAGGAAGCGTACCTACTTACCTGCCCAAAATACCTCTACCGTCGAGTCCTAAATTGTGTTCCTACAGCATTGGGCTGTTCCGCGCACGTTCATGAAGGAATGAGATCCAATCACACTTGACGAAAAATATGGATACGAAGAAATGGTTTAATTTTATTTTATAGCGCCCATACACACACAGTGGCGCCCTGATTTCTAGAGTAAAATCTTTTCTCGCGCTCAATATTAACCGCGGAGGAGATAAGTAGAGAGGAGGGGTGTAAGCTAGCTCTACTCATCAACTGGGGGCGTACGTCATCGAAGTGGGCACGGCAATGCATCAAAACAGACTTGACAGACATGTAAGCGGCGGGTGGCCGAGTGGTTTGGGCATCGGCTTCTCATGCGAGAGGTCCGAGGTTCGAATCCGGTCGGCGTGTATGTACCAACGAGTTGTTTTCTGACGAAAAAAATTACGTGCATACCTACACCTGCTGCTTCACCGTTGCGAACCGGTGTAAAACTGTAGGTCCCTTCCCTTGCCCCTTACTAGGTGGTCGGCTCAAATTGTAGCGGACTGGGTCGTTACCACTGTACTGGATGTAAGATGGCCGCATAGCAGCCTCGGTTGTATTATCCTCTAGTCCAGTATAGCCAGAAATCCAGGGAGTCTCCGGTATGGCACCGACCTTCTCGGAGGTGATATTGGCTGGTCGGAGCATATGCTTTGGGCCCACCGACTCTGCCACCCATACCGGATTACATAAAAAAAAGTGCGGAGTGATCGCGACACAGCGCGCGTGGAGTTGAATGGTGCGGGATTGGTGGGCTAAGAAGTCGGGCGTCACCACGCCACTGTCAACACTGGCAACACCATGTTTTACTAGAAATTAGAACTAGCAACAATTCCCTACTTAGTTCCTCCGTGATATGTACCTACTCGCACTGCCTACTCGTGGATAGTAAAATTTTGAATATGATACATTTTGAAATACTTTATATAGGAAAGGCCTGTCAAGTTCGAACTTTTTTCAGACTCCTCTCAAGAGAGAACCTCAAAAGAGGGAAAAATTGATCACTCTTATATCTGTATGTCCGTCTGTCATAGCTTATTTTCTCCGGTTCTACTGGACGAATAAAAGTGAAATTGTGGTACATATAAAGAAGTTTGATGACCCAATCACGGAAGTATAGGGTAAATGAACGAAATTTCGATTTTCGAGGTCAATTTTGGGGCCCAAATTAGAAAGGTAAAAAAATATTTAAGTGCATCATATGACATGACAATGAAAAGGGCTCGTCTCTCGTTATAAGGAATACAAATAGATATATAATCTTTTGACGTGAATTTGATGAAACGTCTTTAGGGTCGGGTAAGGGGGGCGACTAAAAAAAAATTACGATTTTTTTTTACGTTGCTACGCTTAGTACTCAGCAACAAGACTACGTACAACAATTCTAAATATGTCGAATGAAATATACATCTGACGGCTTCAAATACGTCATACATTTTTATTTTATCATTCCATCCCTTCTGGCCCAAATCCGCCCTTCAAGTTGGCATGTTTTGAAAAATGCGAAAACACCCAAACTTCACACACCTCTCGCGTCGAGACAAACTCTAAAGAACAGACAAAGGTGTTAAATTTAATCGATGCTTCAAACAAAACCTTGGATGAAGCCTAGGTTGGGCAATATGGGCTACCAAAGTTGAAATTTTTTCCTACGAATTTTTTTTTTCAAACTGCGTAAACATCATATTCACAAAATAAGTTTGACGGCTGAAATGCATAATTTAAAGATATTAATGAAAAATCTAATATTCAAAAATCTAATATACACCCCCCCCCCCCCCCTCCCATCCCCTCCCTTCCCTCCTCCTCCATTATCACCGAAACTATACAAAGTCTAAAATTTCGAACAAAAAGGAATATACGGCCATAGATTACATGAAAAACATAAAATCCCAATCCCTCGCACTTGACCGCTTTTTATTATTATTTAGGTTCCGGAGTTATCACCTCGGTAATGGTAGCAGACAGACGAACGGACGGACAGACATCTGGCAGGAATCCTAAAAAGGAAACGATATCGTGAAATCGAAATATCGGTGTCGAAAATTAATCAAACAATAATTTGAAACCGTTTCGGCGGAAGAAATATGTAATAACTTCTCGAATAAATTTGTTAAACGATTCAAATGTATTGGCGAATATCTCAAAGGTTGCTTATAAATAAGAAATTTTCATAAATTTGCTGATTCAGCCTCGTTTCTTAAATTTTCTTGACTAATATATTGGAATTACTTAATATTTGGGTTTGCTTAAATCGGAAGTCGGCCCAGCGGTTGACGCTTTTTTAACCCCCGACGAAAAAAACGGAGGGGTGTTATAAGTTTGACGTGTGTGTGTGTGAGTGTGTGTGTGTGTGTGTGTGTGTGTGTCTGTCTGTGGCATCGTAGCTCCCAAACGGATGGACCGATTTGGATGCGGTTTTTTTTATTAGGAAGCCTGTTTAATCGGGATGGTTCTTAGCTATGTTTGTAATCAAGTAATAAAGTAATTAAGTAATAAAAAAAATAATTATCTTAAAAAGTGGACCGATTTGCATGCGGTTTTTTTTAAAAAGCTTGAAATAAAAGTTAAATTACAAATTTAAAAAACCCCCGACTCTTAAAAAGTCAAAAATAATTTCCGTTTACTTACTTAAAGGAGTCGGGGGACCGCTAAGTAAATTAAATATAAAGACTCAAAAGTTGCGCGGGAATTTACTTAGCGGTCTACCGACTCCTTTAAGTAAGTAAACGGAAATTATTTTTGACTTTTTAAGAGTCGGGGGTTTTTTTAGAATATGTTTTTAGAGAACTTCAGAGAAGGCGGAAAAACTGGCATTGAACTTTGAGCGTTAAGCTCCTTTAACGAAGGTAGCGCGCGAATCGTCATCTCTTTCTTGCGCTGATGTTTCCGGCAGGTAAGTCGCAAGACAGAGATAGCGATTCGCCCGTCACTTTTCAATGAAAACCAGTATGGATGCTCGAAATAGGCAAATTCACCTCACCTCGAAAAAAACATGCTCAGCTAGACACCATACCAGCAGACTTGCATTACAAGAAGGTCCTGCCTCTTGATACGACGTTTGAAGACCTAGGTTGAAATTATTGGGAAACGAAGAATACTTCAACAGCGACAGATCAATGATTAGGTGAAACGATGGATTATCAAAATCCCAATGTCAAGAACAAAAGGGCGTTCGGTTTATCGGAGACGAGTGCTGTGGAGATAGTTTGGATGGCAAGGAATAAGGGATGCAAGTCCTTAGAGCAGCGTCCATGATAATACCCGTAGAATAGACTGAGTGACCCCACAAATCTTCTGTGGGTCAGAGACTCCAGACCATTGGGAGTTTCGGGGTTCCAAAAAGATGGACGGGGCTGTACTGAGTCTAAGGATATAAATATTGTAAATATTGTAAACGTTGTGTGTTTTTTATGGGAGAATAAATATTTGAATGGGAGTCTGGAGAATTGTATAATGACGACAAATTGTTTTGTCCCCAGGTTCGGCTCAGGCGCGAGACAACGGCGACCGCGCGACACGTAGCGGACGCGGGCGAGGGAGAGCAGCTGAGATGTGCCGGGCGGCGCTGCTGCTGTGGCTCGCGCCCGTCCTCTACACCACCAGCGTCGACACCAGCGAGTCCATAGGTCGGCACTCTCATACAATACGCGACATGTAGCGGACGCGGGTGAGGGAGAGAAGCGGAGATGTGCCGAGCGGCGCTGCTGCTGTGGCTCGCGCCCGTCCTCTACACCACCAGCGTCGACACCAGCGAGTCCATAGGTCAGCACTCTCATACAATACGCGACACGTAGCGGACGCGGGCGAGGGAGAGCAGCGGAGATGTGCCGAGCGGCGCTGCTGCTATTGCTCGCGCCCGTCCTCTAGACCACCAGCGTCGACACCAGCGAGTATATAGGTCAGCACTCTCATACAATACACGACACCTAGCGGACGCGGGTGAGGGAGAGCAGCGGAGATGTGCCGGGCGGCGCTGCTGCTGTGGCTCGCGCCCGTCCTCTAGACCACCAGCGTCGACACCAGCGAGTCTATAGGTCAGCACTCTCATACAATACGCGACACGTAGCGGACGCGGGCGAGGGAGAGCAGCGGAGATGTGCCGGGCGGCGCTGCTGCTGTGGCTCGCGTCCGTCCTCTACACCACCAGCGTCGACACCAGCGAGTCCATAGGTCAGCACTCTCATACAATACGCGACACGTAGTGGACGCGGGCGAGGGAGAGCAGCGGAGATGTGCCGGGCGGCGCTGCTGCTGTGGCTCGCGCCCGTCCTCTACACCACCAGCGTCGACACCAGCGAGTCCATATGTCAGCACCCTCATACAATACGCGACACGTAGCGGACGCGGGCGAGGGAGAGCAGCGGAGATGTGCCGGGTGGCGCTGCAGCTGTTGCCCTGTCCGTTCTCTATATCACCAGCGAATCTGAAGGAACACACAATATTGCCCATCGATTACACGAACTCTTTTAATTAGAATAATTAAAACACAGAACTTGAATAGTCCAGAGCGGACTCTCGATATTTCCTTCAGTGCATCTGCAGCCAAAAATTGCCTACTTATTATGACCACACACATAATATTATGAGCACATACCCCTTGATAGATATTTTAAGGATACGGAAAAATTACTTGTTAAACCGCCATGCAGCTCCATGCGGGATAACTTTCTTATAATTTTGATATAAATAGTTCGATAACTGGGCAGGAATTGCTTCCCTATACGCTGGACTTACCACGGATGCGTACCAATCGGTTCTGCAGATCTTTCCTCCACAGAACTGGTAAACTCTGGAACGCTCTCCATGTCCACATATTTCCCCCCAAGTATAGTCTCGGGTCCTTCAAGAGAGGCGTGAATAGTCACCTGTCAGGCCGGCATGGCATTCGCAACCCCCGCGTACGATCGAAAATCCATGGGCGTCGTTAGACACCTTATGGGTGGCTCGGCGCCACATGTCACGCTTTCTTTAAAAAAAAAACTTCGGGCTGAACGTTATGGTTACTTATATTTATGTCCTCTCTCTAACAGTTACCACGGTAATTATATGAAGGTGTAATTATGTCTTGTCTTGTTCTCTGACTGTCGTGTTTGATTGCAGAGCGTCGCGACATCCGCGACCAGATTCAGGACGTGCCGGAGTGGCGCAACCTGTGGTACGCGAGCTTCGAGGACTACCAGAAGCTGGAGCCCACCATCATCAACAACACAGTCACCAACATCACGGTGCAGCTCGGCGCTATAGCCTTCCTACACTGTCCTGTCAAGAACCTCGGCGAGAGAGGGGTAAGCTTTCACTTGTCACATAAGCAACCTGGTGGTTCTAAATTAACGGTGGGTATACCCTCAACTATTATTCAACTAAGTCAAAGCTAATCAAATAGATAACATTCATGCCAATAGATCGCGACAAGCTATAGCTTGACCCCAATGACCTTGACCTCCACTATCTCCGAACCTTTTAGGTATAAATTTCGAAAAAAAAATCATGCGTGAGCACTAAGCTTACCAAAATGTGATGGCAAATGGGGAAATGAAATTTCTACAGTAAGCGACACTCGGATCAACTGGATTAAAATGTCTTGCTAATTTTTAGGTTTCCGTACCCCCTACGGAAGCCTATTACTAAGCCTCCGTCGTCGTCTGTCGTGTATGTCTGTCCTACTGCTGTATCTTTGGAACCGTAATAGCTAGCTGGTTGAAATTTTCACATTTATGTGCCATTATGGCAGATATAACAACGAATAATAAAAAATAGAAAAAGTATAAATTTAAGGAACTTGTTTTTTTTTCGACTTTTTTTTGTAGTACGATAACCTTGGTGCACGCGCTAGCACTTGGCCGGTATTCTATGTATGATACTAAACCTAAATTGGGGACTTTTAGAAATATTTTCTGTATGTATGTCCTCCATAACTCTTAAACCGATCATCCGAATTCGATGAAACTTAGCACCAGCACATTCATACGTGTGCAGGATAGTCTAAATAAAATTCAGTTCCGGTTACACACTAAGAGGTGGCTCTCGTACAAACCGAATTGTTCCGCGCGCCGAAATAAAGGATACGCAGCTCGCCTTCTTTCTTACTTAATTGCTTGCTTCTTTTAAATACGAATTTCACGCGATCGAAGCCACGGACAAAGGTTAGCTCTTGATAGAAGTTATACTTTATATACTTATAGGTTACCTTCTAATACACCTACCTAACTATAAACAGGCAACAATGTTTTGTGTTATCTATCATTTACCTTCCATCCGCAGGAATATCAGTAACGGCCTACGCGCTAATATAGAACCGTTTCCGAAATATGTCCTACAATTTCGCAAAAAGCTTCTACTAGTCGCTATTTACTTCGACGTTAACGGAAACCACCGAACACTGCACGATTGTTTCACTAATCGATGAGCGTTTACGGAACGAGGTCGTGTTTACGTTAGAGACTTTGATCGAACGTTCCTATTATTCCCGTCTTCTCCTCCAATACCATTAAACCTCATCGACGTTACCTCGTCGCTTATCCTCATAATTTTTTATACTCCGATGTCATTGGCCGAAGACGTCAACGTAAGATAGTCGATGTTTACAGTATCGTTAGCCAAAATATTCGTCGCTGTTCGTTACCTTTTGTTTTGTAGTACGAAAATTTATGGATGAAGCCTTCTTGAAAGGATGTCTCGCTGTTTTGTGCCAGCAGACGTTTGATAGAGGCCTGTCAACAATTTCAGGAAAATAATGTATTTGTCGATAACGACTTGAAGATCCAATGGAACCTACTTCAAAGGTTTGACTATATTTTTGTTTGTTGTGCCCAAAATTTCAAAAGCAGATCAGGCACACCCAATGATGCTGCTCCTCGCGAAACAACGCTCAGATAGGCGCCATACCAACTATAAGGTGGACCAAAAGCTCGTTCTCTAAATTATTAACACCTTTGGACAACAGCGACCGTCTGAGTCCACGTTTCACACCCGTATGTCATAACCGGGAGGTTCATATAGACGGGTCTTTAAATTTTGCGGAAGGTCATACCTTAGGGCGAATTTTAACTTTCCAAAATTAGCCTAACCCAGTTGAATTCTTTCCTCGACCTCCTTAAGCAGAAAGTTTCCCAGACATTGTCTACCAAGCCGCAGAATTTTACCGAGATATACGTTCTATTCCACCTGTTCGATCAATTCTCCGTGTCGTCGTAACGATTTGTCCTCCCGTCATAGCCGCGTTCGCCACGACATAAATTTATTAACACGCCTTTAAATATCCCCAAGTTATAGGCAACGACATTCTACTTTCTGGACGGGCCCTGGTCATACAATTTACCGGTAGAAAGGTGCGATTGGAGTTCTTTTATATATTGCCAATATTTAAAACAGCGTAAGTGCGCGAGCGCCTCATACATCACGTTACGTTTCCGCTCTGTGAACGTCGATAGAATAAGACGGTTAAATGGCAATTTGATACGTATAAAGGAGAGACAACGATTGGAGAGTGATGCTGAACGCTCACAAATAGCGCGCCTCAATTCGGTGCGTTGTATGCCACTTCCCGATAATTTAATTCGTTGGTTATAGGTAGTGGGAACACACTCACCAGAAGACCTTTCGATATTTCCGCCGTCGACACAGAAACGATTTCAAGGGTGTATACAAAAGTATTTTCAGCTAGAACAATATTTGGGCAGTATTTGAAGATAAATTGTTTATAGCCAGTCACTATTTTTAGTGTCCACTGCTCGACATACGCCTTCCCAATTAGCTCTTCGATCCGCCCGGCCTTCAGCGGCACGGAACCACAGTTTACCTCAGACTTAACTGATGTCGTCTTCCCCCCTGGCCCTTGCGTCGATCGATAGGCTAATTCAGCATTACAAAAATTAACAGGAGTCTGTGATCATTAAGCTTAAATTATTAAGTTAAATCATTAAGTTGACTGCCGCGCCGGTCACCGGTGACCGGACCCTACCCTGTATTGAGGCGCCACGTAGGTCACCGGTGACCTCAAGGCAGACCTGTTGTCGAAACGAATTTTTGGGCCGTAGGACACAGTTATCGTACATTTCTCACTGGTGGGTGACCGGAGCGGCGCCGTAGAACATTTCTTCCACGTGGTTTTCGACTGTCTATTGAAATTGTGAAAAATATTAGGTAAAATGTAAGGGATGAGAACAAAAAAAAGTATGATCTTCTGACCAGGACTGTTATAAAGTTTACAAGTTTACTAAAAGGCAACATTAAACACAAAAATACAAAAGGAAACTTATATATAACGATGACACTTATTAAAACAAAGTAAGCAGTAAGCAGGTTCACCGGGACATTCTTTACAGTATGTTGCTACTTTCTTTGTCTTATTTTTGGCCTCTATTGAACCATACGTTTTCGCGCAGTCTTTGTAGCACTCTACACAAAAACGTCTGGTGTTGCCGACTATACCCTCTTTTTTTTAGCAATTTTTGGGTGACCGGAGATGTGACCTCTCCGGCGCCCTCGTAACGAATATTCAATTTTTCTCATTACAGCGCCGTGTAGGGCACCGGTGACCTTGTGAGGGTTTTTGGAAATATCTACGGAACCCTTCTACGTATTGAACTTTAAATAGTATATTATTCTATATTTCGGCTTAGCACATCTATTTTCAGCAAAAAGTTTTAATATAATTTTTCATGTTTACTCTATGGCAGTCAACGTGATAAGGATTTGGAAGAATGGATGATAGGTAAGACTAACGAAAGAAAATGAAGTAAATGTGAGTGGAAGAGTCGGGAAGGGTCGTGCTAGATGCACGTACCTGGACCAGATCGAGCATGGGCTCAGAAAAGGGTCAAGTGAAGAATATGAAGAACATTATAAGAGTGGAAGAGGCGGCAGATGTGTGTCAGGATTAGGATCGTGGCGCGTGGAGATCCGTTGTCTCTGCCTACCCCATCGACAAACAAGCGTGACGCTATGTATGTATGTATGTGATAATAACCCTTCCTTTAGGATTCACCGAAAGGTTCTCTTCAAAAAGGTAAACCCACTCGGTTGGCTCGCTATCGCCTCATGTCAGTAACTTCTCTTGAGTTCTCGTTCGGGTAAACTTTTTTATTATGCCATCCGGTATGGGTGGCTGAGTCAGAGAGGCCAGAGCACACGCTCCGACTTGCCAATATCACCTTCGTGAACGTACCATGCCCGGAGACTTCCGATTGGTTTGCTGGCCATGCTGGATCAGAGGAGAACACAGCCGAGATTACGATTCTGCCAATCTTTTTTTTTTTATTGATACCGCGACATATGGCGCCGAGCCACCCATAAGGTGTATAGCGACGCCCATGGACATTCGGTCGTACGCGGGGGTTGCTTGGGGGCTACTTGGGGGGAAATATATGGGCAGGGAGAGCGTTACAGAGTTTACCGGTTCTGTAGAGGAAAGATCTGCAGAATCGATTTGTACGCATCCGCGGTAAATCCAGCGTGTAGGGATGCAATCCCTGCCCAGTGAGCGTGGTGCGGAGGTGGAAAGGGGACGGCGGGATCGCATTAAACAGCTCCTCCGCATGGAATAAGCGATAGAACACACTTAGGGAGCCGACATCCCTACGGTGTTGCAGTGGTTCAAAATCTTTCGTCCAGTACGAAACTAGCACGCTGCTATCAGCCCAGTACCGTGTGGGGCCGGTACTTTAAAAGTACAATAACCCAACTGCATCTCTCCCCGTGTATGCCGTAAAAAGCGACTAAAGGATATGACTCCCTTCTTATATTTCTTATATGCAGGTGCAGGGTTTAGCCCGCCCGGGTTGTTACCACCGCACTGAATGAAAGGTCGGTCGAAACGGCTATGTAAATAGTTTGTATTTTCCGTCCAGTTCAGTGTAGCCGGCACGTCCGAAGGGAAGCACTGACGTGGCACCAAGTTCACCCGGTGTTATCGGATGACAGCACGGATGTTGTAGGTGATGTAGCCAACCGTGTAAGTTTCCATAAAAAAATAAAAAGAACTCGTACGGGACAAGGGGATTGAATGAATATTGTTGTTTTCGTTGCAGATATCGTGGGTGCGCCGGAGGGACTGGCACATCCTGAGTTCTGGCATGTTCATGTACACTAACGACGAGCGGTTTCAGGTATGTTTATTTTTATTTTTATTTAATTTATTTTGGGAAAACATACAGACATGTGCATAAGATAAAAAAACAATAGCAAACATAATAACACAAAATAAATACATATCCAGCAGCGTTTTTCACAAAGAAAATTACAGAAGGCCGTTACAATTTGACTTATTCAAAAACTAGTACCATTAAACCTACCTAAAGAAAAGAAATCATGAAAGAAAAAGGCAAGTACACAGCATGCAAAAATCACAAATTACATTTTATAATGAGGAGCAGCAAGAACACACCACACACATAAGTAAGAGAGTAGGTGATAAATAAAAAGAAAAGAAAACAACATACTTATCACATACACAGAATAAGTATAGATTTTTTTTTTATATTATAAAACTTATATATGTGTACACCTATCTAATCTCATCTCACTAATATTATAAACGCGAAAGTATGGATGTTTGTTTGTTCCACTTTCACGCCTAAACAGCTGAACGGACTTGGATGAAATTTGATAGACAGATGAATCAAGCACTAAATTAAAATATAGGCTAATAATTTTTATGCCATCAAAATGCATGGTTCCTGTAATATAGCGATTATTCCATAGAAATGATTTAACTGTAATAAAATTATTGTACGGTGTGGGGACGAAGGTACTTAAAAGAATAGCCCCACTGCATCTCTCCTCGTGAAGAAGATTTTATTAATTCCGAGAAACAGCACTTTTTAAACTTCCTTTCTTACCACGTGGCGTCCTATCAAACCAACCAGCAGTAGAATTTCCTTAACCACACACGAGATAAACTCTCCCTTTATACATACAGGGTCACAATATATTTCCGCTATCTCCTAACCCTCCGCTCGGGCATTCAGCAAAATCTAGATTTCAAAATCCATTCAGCACAAAACGAACTGGTTCTCAGAGCAAACTGTCAAAAATATCTCCCCTCGCGATAACGCAACGAAAATATTGAATAGCTAACGATGTGACGGAAGACGTTGGCTTGCCCTTGGCTGTTGACAAGCCACCGCGCGAGGCACTCATCTTATCACCTTGACGACCCCGACCGAGATAACCGCCCGATATCACCGACATAACGATACGATTGACAAAGGGACTCGACTGTTTCGTATTTATCGATAGCAATTTTTGTATGAGAAGTGGCAAGATGGACGCGGATCGATAGGAATTTTCATGCCGATATAAAGATGGGCTTATTTTGGAAAGGCTTTGTGATTTTCGTGATATTCCTTTCTAAAGTCATGTCAGTTTGGGGAACATGTTTAGAAGGGATATGAGTCTACGAAATACTGTAAGACTGACTGTAAGCGATGTTATTATTAGGTGGCTAATCACTGAAATACTTGTAATAAATATGTATAAAAAAAAACTCACAGATCTCATGTATTACATGACCTTCGGTAACATTGAAAATTACTTTTAGGGGGTAATTATTTATATTTTTTTTCGGGTCCATCAAGAGAGGCATGAATAGGCAGGCACCTGTCAGGCCGGCATGACATTCGCAACCCCCGCGTACGACCGAATGTCAATGGGCGTCGTTATACACCTCATGGGTGGCTCGGCGACACAAGTAGGTACTGTGTGAGGCCGGTACTTAAAAAGAATAGCCCCACTTCGTTTCTCCCCGTGCATGTCGTAAAATGCGACTAAGGGATAAGGACGAGATGCCGTGCTAAAGGGCGATTGGATAGCCACTTCTCACCTTGGCACGGCCCTACCACCGAGTCGTTCAGCAGGTGGGTCTTTGTGCCTTAATTGCTGCTTGATAGTTATCTTGTCCGAATACTTTGCTAACCGTGGTGATCGATGATGTGTTGCAATTTTCCAGAGTTCTTGCAGCACAACACCGATTGCTCTGCTTATCCTGATTGTCAGGATACAGCGTGTGTGGTATGAAATATTAGCTAGCGTGCTATTATTAAATGCGAAATTAATACATATTTATCTATAACAATTAACAAGCATTTATTTTAAGTCTCAAACCTCTATACAGGGTGATAAAATGGCGAGTACATTAATTTCGCTAGCGCAATCCTCATGTTTTTCTGAGAGAAAAAGTAAAGAAAGTTTTTCTCTAAAGTTTTCGAGATATGAATTTTTGAAATGTATGTTTTCGTCTAGTGTAATTAACGCGTGTAATTAACGCGTTGTAGCCGCTCCGCACACTCCGCCTGCCGACCTCCAGTCCTCCACTCCACAAAGGTAACCCCCGCCCCTCCCGCCAACACCTCCATCCGAGGCGCTCACGTCTCACCCGCTCTTCCCCCTTCCGCGCCGCCCTGTTGTCATTAGATCATTTTTACACTAAAACAATCAATTAGTTTGTATGAAAACTGTAACTTTTTATTTAAAGGGAATTCAGAAAAAAGTTACGTGACTTTTTTGTTGATCGTCATCCCAATAATCATTTCCTAAATTTAATGTACTCGCCGTTTTTACACCCTGTATAGAACCCACACATCGCTAAAACGTCAATTCCATCAATATTTTATCATGTCTCCACGATCTGGCATCGACCTTTAGAGACGCGAGCGAAACTAACCACAACCTCGCCTAGCCATGTCGGCTACACATCAAACATTATTCTCCGACCACGTATTCGAAGCAATAACTCTTGGAAAATAGGAAGGGAAACGTGAAAATACTTTCTATCCTCCTTTATGGTCGGCGGCATGGCGTATCTGCCAAAATCTATAAAACCGTACATTCCTTCAGTATAATCGTTGCCGTATACGTAACGGCGAAGGCAGGGTCGTATTTAATGCTACTTCGCGATGGCTCCTTAATAGGTGATCGAGACATACTTTCCTTTCCTTCCTTCCTTACCTATAATAAAATCCAACGTCTGCTTTCTGTCTGTCTGAGTGTCTGTCTGTCCGCTTATAACTCGAGAACCACTAAACCGATTTTAATAAAACAAAATTCTACGGATAGCTTGATTCTTCCCATCAACTATAGGCTACTTACTATCACGCTAAATGGCTTATGAGGTTAGCAGTGAAGTGAAATATGAGAGCGGGCGGAGCCGCGGGCACAGCTTGTGTCGTATAAAGTCGGACACGTCGATGCGTAGTATTGTTTATCCTTCAGGATAGTTCTTTTTTTGGAGATTGAGTGGAAGATATAGTTGAATTTAGGTTGTTTTGGAGACAAGACACTTTTTTTATTTTATTTTTTTATGGAAACTGACACGGCTGGCTACATCACCTACAAACGTGATGTCAGACCATAACACCGGGTGAACTAGCTGCCATGTCAGTGGTTCCCTTCATTTCATGTCGGCTACACTGAACTGGACGGAAACCACGAACAATTTACATAGCCGTTTCGACCGAAGTTTCATTCAGTGAGGTGGTATCAACCCGGGCGGGATAAACCCTACCAACTAGTAAGGTAAGAAGGGTAGGGAGCTACAGTTTAACGTGGAAACCGAACCACGGTCAGCCTCGAACGGTCGAGCGGTCACCAATCTAAGAACTGACCGCGCTCAGGGTTGCTTAACAACAGTCGACCGACCGCACCGCTGAGCTGACACTTGTATTAAAAATAGATATATTTTCTATAGTAATCTTCGAGTGACCACAGACGCAGCTATAACATAATATATTTTTAATTCCGCCATCAAAATAATGTGGACAGATATAACACGATATATTACGGTACGACGACGACAGCAGAGCTACTGAGTGCAAAAATACATATTATAGCATAGCTACCGTCTGTGGTAGCTTGCTATAACATTATATTATATAGATTAGTATATTAATGTCCCCGGACTGGTGTAGTTCCTTTAAGGAGGCTATTCTACGCCTTATAACAAAAGCACTGGTGAAAGAATTTTTTAAATATGTGCTTTCATAAAAAAATTAAGATTTCCTAACAAACTAAATGCGTAATACAATGTGTGGGCGCCTTTAGCGGCGCGGCGGGGCGCGGGCGGTACGCTGGCGGAGCAGCTGGCGCGGCGGCGCGGCGGGGCGGGCTATCTGTTTGCGCTTACTCGCGTCGCATCCGTCCGTATTCCCGCTGCCCGCTGCCCTGCGCCCCGCGCGCGCCCGATTAGAGCATTACCACATTACACTACATTAATAACTTAAAAAATGTATATCTTCGCAACGGGCGTACCTAGAACCCTACTTCTTTTACTAATTATGTTTGTTACAAAGCGTAGAATAGCCTCCTTAAAGGAACAACACCAATCCGGGGACAGCCTGTATATGATAGCTCCGTCTGTGATGGGCTTTAATGGCCCCTTTTGTACGCTCCCGAGAGTTTCATTGCATGCCAGCTCCAGCCGAAATACGTCCCTGAGTTACTCAGTGAATTTAGGTATGGCGTGCTGAAATAGCGTTGCGACCCTAAAATATTGGCAGGCTGTCTGACCTGGCCACGTGTGAAAATGCAGGCTGCATTTCAGGTAAACGCGGCCGCGCTCAGCCCAGCTTTGTCTGTTGAATATTTTATGTTGGTATATTTCAGGCACACATTCAATGAGGCTATCAATGTCCGGCCAATCCCGATGGAAACCTTTATTAGGAAATGTGCTTACTAAATACTCGTACATATTGTATTGTATTGTATTGTTTATTGATCATTCATATGGCAGTTAGACTGCTCTCGAATTTGTCACAATTTGTTCTATCCGGTTCGATTACACCCAAGAAGAAGAACCGACAAGAAACTTCGCAGGGTATTTTTTAAACATATTTTTACAAGAATTTAGTGTCTACCCACATAATAACACCGCCCATAGTCTATCTAAAACACAGCTTGAGAGCAAGATTAACAATTTTGCTGAGAGTTCTGACTACAAAGACTTATTAATTAAGTGAATCAGGTGTACAAACGTATATACCGTCACGCTCAATCTCTACAATCGGGGTGAGCAGAGTAATCGGTGTTGTGCTGCAAGAACTTGAGTGAATTGGTGAGCGGCCAGCCTGTCGCCCTTTAGCACGGCATCTCGTCCTTATCACTTAGTCGCCTTTTCTGCTGCGCGCAATAGGAAGAAAACAACTCCCTTCTTATATTACTAGGTGGTAGGGTTAAACCCGCCCGGGTTGGTACCACCGCACTGAATGAAAGGTCGGTCGAAACGGCTATGTAAATAGTTTGTGTTTACCGTCCAGTTCTGTGTAGCCGGCACGACCAAAGGGAATTAGTGACGTGGCACCAAATTCACCCGTTGTTATGGGCTGACTTCACAGATGTTGTAGGTGATGTGCCATCCTTGTCTGTTTCCATAAAAGTATATTTATATTTAGTTGTCATGTTTTATCATATCAATTCAAATCCAGGTCGAAAGTTATTCAGGTTCTTGGTAAGGAAAACAACTCACCACAATAGACAGCGGGAAAGTTTGTTCGCGGAATGGTGAATTTGAAATTCTACTAGGTGGCTGCTCCACTCTCCGACGAATAGAAGTCGTTGTTGGTGAGATACGCTGATGCTGAGTAAACAAGATCAAATCGCAAGAACGCTATAAAGAAGAGAGTTATTTACTGTTGAACTATGCTACAAGCCTTTCCCATAGAATAAAAATCTGTTAAGTGTGAGTTTTACTCGCGCACGGAGGTTTCCGTATCTATCCGCTATTATCCGACTATCTTTTGTCTTTTAACAATGCAATGTATAAAAGCCTGTGGCGTCATCTATTATTCAATAGTGTGACTAATCGATTTTTCGGACGTTTGTTGTATGGGAGCACCCCTTAATTTTTAACTTTTTCTTATTTGTTGTTATATCCGCCATAGTAACACATATTCTGTGAAATTTTCAACCGGCTACCTATTACGATTCAAGAGATACAGCCCTCGGACAGACGGACAGACGGACGGACGGACGGACGGACGGACAGACGGCGTAGGCTTAGTAATAGGCTTCCGTACGGGATATGGAAACCTAAAAATATATATTGTCATAAGACAACATGATATTATATCCTTTTTATTAGGGTTCCGTATCCGGTACGAGACCCTATTACTAAGCCTAGGCCGTCTGTCTCTGTCCATCCGTCCGTCCATCTGTCCGAGAGTTGTATCTCTTAAACCGTAATATTTTGAAATTTTCACAGAATATGTGTTATTATGACCGATATAACGACAAATAATAAAAATAAGAAAAAGTATTCGTAGCGGGTTCCCATAGAAGAAACCAAAAAGTGTATGCGCGCGCGCCATCTACCGAATAGAGCATGAAGCATTTTAACTAATCATGAATTTTAAATATTATGAAGTATTTCATAACACGCCATAGATGGCGTGAGTTGCGCTAACCATGACATGGCTATACGGAACCCTTGGTGCGCGAGTTCGACTCGCACTTGTTACATACATGCTACCACACGCTGTATCCCGACAACCGGGGTAAGCAGAGTAGTCGGTGTTGTGCTGCAAGTACCTTATGGGTGGCTCAGCGCCACATGTCACGTTTTCAATAAAATCACAGCTCGGTTAAATATGTGTCATGGTACTACTTCCCTTTTGGTTGTGCCGGCTACACTGAACTGGACGTTCAACGCGAACTATTTTGTATCCATTTGTTTTTCGTCGTCAGTGTAGCTGTCGAGACTGAACAAAGGGAAAATACAACGAAACCCTAATTCTGAGTCGTGTTCACTTAACAGGCTGGTACATTTTATTTATTTCGTTATTTCTATTTTTAGGGTCACTTACTGTGATTGTTTCTCAATAACGGCTGAATTAATATAATTACTACTAATAATAAATATGTAAGGGATGGTCATGGAGTAAGTTACTTTGTTTTGTGAAATACTGCGTTTGAAGACTCTATGTATGATACCTACTAAAGCTAAATTTTTAGAAATATTTTCTGTATAATATATGAATGTTCCTCCATAACTCTTAAGCCGATCATCCGAATTCGATGAAACTTAGTACAAGCACATTTATTATATACTAGCTTTTGCCCACGGCTTCGCTCGCGTTAAATTCATATTTAAATAGAAGAAAGTAAGTACGCACACTACCGTACCTTTATTTCGGCGCGCAGAACAATTCGGTTTGTATGAGAGCTACATTTTAGTGTAACCGTAAGTGAATTTTATTTAGCCTATCCTGTGTCCCGGGTAGGTAAATGTGATTGTACAAAGTTTCATCGAATTCAGATGATCGGTTTAAGAGTTATGGTGGAACATACATACATACAGAAATGACTTCTAAAAATCGTAAATTTCGTTTTAGTATCATACACAGAGTCTACAAACCCAATATCTCAAAAAAACAAAGCAACTTACTCCATGACCATCCCTTACAGATTTATTATTAGTATTGATGATACGTGCCACAGGATAGGCTAAATAAAATTCAATTCCGGTTACGTTAAAATGTGGCTAAATATCCGATCTCGAATTATTCCGCGCGCCGAAATAAAGGTATTGTAGCGGGCTTACTTACTTTTTTCGTTATAAATACGAATTTCACGAGAGCGAAGCCACGGGCAAATCCCAAAAAAACTAAAGAAAGTCTACAATGCCATAGTCCTGTTCCTATAAAGTTCAAAGGTCATTGTTTAAGGTCACAACTTGTAGGTTGCGCTTATACAGAAATAGCCTTCGCTAGATATCGGTACGAAGGCTCTATTGAAATAGATCATGCCTGTGATAGGCTGTATCAGACGGAACAGAACACGAGGAAGGCGGGTAACATAATATACACTCGTTCTTATATAAAAGTCAAAATCCCTACAGAGTGACTTATTATATTTTTATTTTCATATTTATATATATTTTGCCCGCGGCTTCGCTCGCTGTAGACTCGGTTTAATAGTAAATCCGATTTAAACAAAAATATATCATAATAAACGATCGCTTCCCTTATATTCTTCCTCTCTATCCCGTCCATACTATACTTTATTTGATACTGCTCAGCCCTAAGGCTAATTAGCGTGATGTTATATTGCCTGTAGTGAGCCTCGAGACTACTCTTTACATTGGTGCAAACCGTATCAAAATCTGTTCAGTGGTTCCGGTGTTTACCTCAAACATACATACATACAGACAGATGTTCCCTTTCATAAGAAGTAGAGATTAAAAATCTCAAGTCCACTTCTAGTGTCCGATGCCAAAAACGACTTTGGTGACGACAGCATAAGATTCAAATATGGAATCGTGCAAGTTGACTGAACGCAGTAGATTGCGCCAGGAGATGCAACTGTTCAAAGTTTAGAGAGAATACGTCATCGACCCGATGGCGGAATCGGTAACGCACTGGCGGCTCAAGCCGAGTTCCTGGTTCGTATCCTGGTCGGGACGTTTTTTTTTTTCTCTCTTTATATTCGCCTTTGCATTAATCTAATGAAGGAAGAATTAAGCTATTACCGACCGGTATAAATCCTGGACCTATGAAACGTGAAATTTTGGGGATTACAGGACATTATTGTCACTAATAATATGAAATTTAACAAATTCTTTTTTTTTTTTACTTTTTTCTCATGAAAAAATTGTTTATGAAAATTCTACCTTAGACAAGAGTTAGATCGTGTTAAAATGCCCGTTAACTAATTTCTCAATATTTTCAAGTCCGATGACAAAACAACTGGGTTATAATGACAACGTTTACCAACCGTTACCGTTTAACGTTTATTAAAATTCTACTCCCAAAAGTGTGAGAATAGGTCATTCGACCCAGACCTGGTTAACTTATTTTTTATGGTAAATGAATTGAACGCGAGCGAAGCCGCGAGCTAATGCTAGCGAAATGATATTTTCGTATCGTTTCGTGCTTGCGGCGTCGTCGTCGGCTACGAAGTCTATTTTCGGGTCAACAGAGAGTCTGGGGGGGAATATCTTGACACAACTTATGCGGCTCGTCGCCTAAAGGCTGTACTTGTAAACGCTGTACTCTTGTTGTAAGAAGCGTGGGTTTGGTGTGCGGTTTGATACCCGATTGGGATCCGAAATACGAAGTAATGGAATAAGAATTGTGTTTTATGATGTTGATTTAGTCAACCATGTGAAGTAGAGCCAAAAAGAACATTCTTCTTTCTATATCTCCACCTGTGTCTTTATCTCGTCCTTTCCTCTCTTCCCTTCGTTGTCTCGCTATTTACTCTCTTTCTCTTTATCGATGGCGATTTTATTATGTGGGTAGTACTAAAATACTACTTGTAATGTGTATGAAAAAAATACGCTGAGAATTTTCTTGCCGGCTCTTCTTCGTGCTTGTAATCCGTAGACGGAAAAATGATCGAAGGTGTAATCGAACGGGATAGAACAAATTGTGACAAGTTCGAGTGCAGTCTCAATCGAATTCTCAATAAACATACTAGTGTATTCTCCTCCAGTCCAGTATAGCCAGCAATCCAGGGAAGTCTCCGGTATGGCACCTATCTTCTCGGAGGTGATATAGGCTGGCCGGAGCATCTGCTTTGGCCCCTCCGACTCAGCCATCCATATCGGATTACTTAAAAAAAAAACAACAATCAAAAATATCTCTCTCTTACGCTCTGCCCCCTCTCTCTAACTTCTCTCCCCCTCTTTCTATCACTATTTATCTCTTCCCTAACTTTCTCCCCTAACTTGACTTTTTGTCTCACTAATTCGCTCTCTCTTTCTTCACTCCTTTCCCGTCTATCTCTCATTATATATCTGTCTCTTTTTCCCTCTCTCCTTCCCTTTCTTCCCTCTACTCTCTCACTATTTATCTCTCTCTATCTATACCTCTCTCTCTCTCACTATATCTCTTCTTCTCTCTCCCCTCCCCATCACTATTACGTCTATCTCCTTCTCTCTCTATCACTATATCCACTAAATATCTCTCTTTCTCTCCTATCTATCTTTCACTAATTTTATTATCTCTCTCCTAACCTCTCTCCCTCTCTCTGAGAAGTGAGCACTCTCTCACTCTGAGAAAGTTAAACTGACAAGAACATCTAAGTAAACTCTCAAATAATGTAAATTCGATGTGGAAATCTGCTCAATTTAAACGTAAGAATATTTTTAAGTAAATTGCCAAGAGAATCGTGTCAGACTCTAGTCGAGGGGTCTGTGCCCCAGTGATAGGGAGAGAAGTGAAGTTGGCACGAGACGGGTCCTTTGCGAACTTGGAGTGTATATTAACTGGAGTATGTTTAGGGGTCCGTACGTCCGTGCTTAGGGTCTTTTATTAAGCTTGAGTGACACTTATTTAAATGTTTATATTTACTCGTAGAAAAATTATATCATGCTTATTTTACTCAATTTCAGTTTTCAGTTTTTATTTTGATATAAATATTACTTATTTAAACAAAAAAATATCACAATACATTAATGACAAAATATTAAAGCTGGTGTATAAATTTCTATATAAATGTTTTTGTTTCATTTAATTTCATCATATATACTCGTATATTTCACCGTACGCCCGTCTCAAACATTATAAAAGGTGAGTTGATAGAAATATATTTAGGGAATAAGTTCGTGTTACTGTTACTGTGTTCGCACACTAACGTCAGTTGTAAAGGAGTACTTATCCCCAATAGAGATTTCTTCCAGTCAACCTTTGTAAGTCTGAGGCGTACGGACATTGAAAGATAGCAGGTAGCAGCATAAAAAAATATTGGAATTTCAAATTACACTTTCTTATTAATAATACGTTTTATTCGAAAAGATGTGTTGCCATTACATGTCAATATTCCACGCCTACTCCACTCTGCTTTTACTTAATTCAATTCTTAAGGCTGTGATATGCAATTTTTAGGAGAAAACTAGATTTTTGCAATTTTTAAAAATTTATTTCAGAGAAACCAGGCCACACAGAAAAAATATAAAAATTGATCACGAAAGCCAAGATTAAAGAGAACTTTATAAGAAAAAATTATACTCAAAATTTGGCTTATTTACTTAACAAACCCCACCGTTTCGTAAACTTGGTAACCTGGTGTTTTCAGCAGCTTTTTCCAGGGTCAACCTATACAAAAACGAAAAAACAATTAGGATAAACCCTCGTTCTCATCTTTTTCTTGGGCTCCTCCTGAACATTTTGTGTATAAGTGTCTTGATTTTCTTATCAATTTCTTCTAAAAAAACCTAATTTATGGTCCTCTGTCGTGTTTTTTTTTTGGCAAAAGTTACATGTTATAAGAAATAAATCACTAAGCATGTTATAACACATATATTTTTATTGAAAAGAACAAAAAAAATCGATTGAAAAAATGAGTATTTAGTTTCGAAAGTTGTTCTAACAAATGGCACATAATGTAAGCCAAAACGCTCATTGTTCCTATGTTTTGCATCGGCGGAATAGGGCCTTACTTAACCTTTCTTTCACGTCGATTCCAATATATCGCCTGCCTACAAAGCCTACAATGCTCACCACCCGGTGCGTACATCATATTACGTGCGTGGCTTGAGGACCCGTGACCTTGGCAGCGAATACTGGTCATAATTCAGTTGGCACTACACTGAGGCACGCACGCCGCCGCCGCCCCCTAGCGCCGCGAAAACAGCCCTCGTCGCCTAGAAGCTCGATTCCAAGTAGTACACGAACATATTACTCCTGCATCCCAAGAAACGTAGAAGTTTTTTTATGGAAACTGACACGGTTGGCTACATCACTTACAACATCCGTGATGTCAGCCCATAACACCGCATGAATTAGGTGCCATGCCAGTGCTTTCCTTAATTTCATGTCGGCTACACTGAACTGGGCGGAACACGAACTATTAACATAACCGTTTCGACCGAAGTTTCATTCAGTGCGGTGGTATTAACCCGGGCGGGATAAACCCTACCACCAAGTAAGGTAAGAAGGGAAGGGACCTACAGTTTTACGTGGAATCCGAACCACGATCAGCCTGCAACCAGCCTGCAGCGGTCCCCCAGCCAAGTACTGACCGCGCTCAGGGTTGCTTAACAACAGTAAACCGACCGCACCACTGAGCTACCGAGGCTGACAGAAGTAGAAGAAGTTTTGTGTTATCCTTTGTCTTCGAAAGCCTCATACAAAGTCTGTTTGAATCGGTAGAGAGATAGAGGTCGAACACAGGTGTTGGCGCCTAGCTCTTCATGGAGTTGGATCGCTGAAGGCAGCTAGGGGAGCTCTTCATTGAAATGCGGTGGACTGTATTACTTTAGGTTTAATAGATGAAATTATGTAACGTAATGACATGAATGTAAGTGTAAGAGCGCGGTGCGGCGTGCAGTCGCCGTCGCGGTGCTTTGCAGAATGCCGGTAGGTAGGCTGCGACGGAGAGGGGAGCTGCCGCCGCCGCCCGTCGCCCGCGCACCTCCCCGCAGTACTGTGGTGCCTAGTGGTCGACGGTGCGGAGGCTAGTGGTCGCGTGAGCACAGGAGTAGCTCTGCTCCACGTTCCACTCTGTTGGGAATTGGACCGCAAGTTCCAACTCCAACTCTCTTGACATTTATCTGTCAAATTAAAATTTGGCGCCAATACGTATCGAATGAAATAAACTGCTACTTTCATCAAATTAATCGCAACCTACCTACTTTAAAAAAAAAACTACTAGTCGTGAATGACTAGTAGTTTTTTGGTAGCACGTCAAATAGGTTAAAATTTGCAAAGAACAAATTCCAACATCAAATAAAACTCAAAATCAATATATAACTCAAGCAACAAATAAAGTTTAGAAACACTCAACCAAACACAAACTATGTAAAATTAAATAAGAACTGGTGAAGTTAAGTGAAAGTTGGCGAGTATTTCTGTAAGTACCTTTCCCCTTGTGGTTCAACGAATTTAGCATAGTCTCGAACACACTCAACATTGACTAGCTGGCGAGAACTCTTTATTGAACACAATTGAAATAAGAACATTACAATACAAATACAGGATTTCTCAAAGGCAGAATTATCACTGCAAGTTATTTCTTCCAGTCTACCTTTTGCTAATGATGAACAAAATTCTAGAGAAAGAAGAATGGGTAGTGCAAGTGATAAAATATACCTACACATAACATACAATACATACACATTTATAGAGCATACATACATATTACATACAAACAATACATACTAAGCCACAAGTGAATAAAAATAGACAAAATTAGTTGAGGAATTATTTTCTACTATTTAAAATAATTTAATATTTAAACGAAGATGACGATTGAAATAAAGTATTAATAGTTGATTGTGGCATAAATGACGCTGACGTCTGTGGAAGAGAGTTTTTACGCATTTGCAATTCCTGTTTTTTAGGTTTCCGTATCCCGTACGGAAGCCTATTACTAAGCCTCCGTCGTCTGTCTGTCCGTCCGTCCGTCCGTCCGAGGGCTGTATCTCTTGAACCGTAATAGGTAGCCGGTTGAAACTTTCACAGAATATGTGTTACTATGGCGAATGAAACAACAAATAAGAAAAATAAGAAAAAGTTAAAAATTAAGGGGGCCCCATACAAGAAACGTTTCATTAAAATCGATTAGTCACTCTATTTAATAACAGATGGCGCCACAAGCTTTTATACATTGCATTGTTATAGCCGCTAAAATGCTATCGACCTCATTGAGACTTCTCTATGATCGTCCCACATAATCTTCGAAATTTAAATTCGAAGACCATGCCACCTGAGCGGATAGGCGGATATTATTGATAGCGGATAGATACGGAAACCTTCGTGCTCGAGTAAAACTCGCACCTCACAGATTTTTTTTACAATTGTCATTATCTTAGCTCAACGTATTCCTCGTAAAATTTGCACACAATATATAACATCGCTGCTCGGATGCGCCTACACACCTCCACCAACCAACTGCCATTCAGTTCAGTGTCTATGTCACGGAACGCGCCTGAGTTGGAATCGAAAAGCTGGCCGCGCTGGCCGCCTCGGCCTACGGCCTTCGAGGTCAGATAGAAATATCCCAAGAGACGCTGTAAGCCTGGTGAAAGAAGCGGGTCCGCTCCAAAAGGCTTTGCTATATAATATTATGAGTAGAATTCGAGTGGTAAACAAAGTTATTCAATATAATACTAATAATAAATCTGTGCGTGTGTCATGGAGTAAGTTACTTTGTTTTATGAGATACTTAGTTTGTACAGTCTAATGTTTTTAAATTTACTCTGTTATTAATTATATTCATTTTTAAGTTTTCGGATTAATAGGTAGGTGTAAAATACTTACATAAGTCGACGTTTCGCCCGCTACGTCACGGGCTTCTTCAGTACCCTACGCTACGCTACGCTACGCTACGCTACGCCGCCGTGTTCTCCGCATCATTTTGTATGGAGAAACGAAGTTCGCAAATCTATCACTAGAGGCGCTGCTCCGTTTCTCCATACAAAATGATGCGGAGAACACGGCGTAGCGTAGTAGGTTAAATCTCGTGATTAGGTTACTGGACCCACGGGAGTTCCTAGAGCCGACGTCTGGTGTCCGTTGTACCAGACGTCAAACTGCTCTTTTTCGAAGATTGTAGCTGTGGGTAGGTTGCATAATATTCGGCTGTTGTGTCAGATCGCGATCCATACATCGCACGAAGTCCCGGCTGCACACAACACTCACTTTGTCTTCAGACGCTGACTTGGCGGAAGATCTTGAAGATGTGTGTTGTGACAGCACGGGCAGCCAAGAAGGTGATAAATTCATACTGTCGTCCCTGTTGAAATTACTGTGCCTGTTGATTTCGATGGCTTCCCTGACTAGGCGTGGAGTCTAGTGACGTTCTACCTAGTGGTTTAATGAAGCGTCAGTACTAGCGGTCACACCGGGTGAACTAGGTGCCATGTCAGTGCTTCCCTTCGGTCGTGCCGGCTACACTGAACTGGACGGTAAACACAAACTATTTACATAGCCATTCCGACCGACCTTTCATTCAGTGCGGTGGTACCAACCCGGGCGGGTTAAACCCTACCACCTAGTAATATAAGAAGCCTTTTACCAGATTACTCTGCTTACCCCGATTAAAGCGTGTGGTGTGTATTAAATATAATATAAAATGATATCTGTCACATAACGATATTCCTAGCACGCAGCGGTAGTTGAAATACCGGTGCTTAGATAATGTCAGTGGTTCTAACCACCAACTCTCCAACTTAATGCAGAGCGCTGAATTCGGCGATAACTTCACTTAAAATGTTAAGGTATGAAAATTTACATATTTCATTGGAGGAGGTACGAATTCTGGCTTCGTTTGTTTTCTTACGAATTTACCGTCGGCGAAATTTGAATATAACGACAATAAAAAGCACAGTTAAGTACCCCTACCACAGATTACTTAATAGTTACTTCGTAACAGATAAATCACTCCATAGAAAAAATTCCATACCTTCAGCTTTAATAGCCTACTGTTTTACGTCGCCAATCGCTGCGTGCGAAAATGTACCTAAACGATCGAGTGTAAAGTGATTATTGCTTTGCAGCTGCGCGCAGTTGCGTGGGCGAGCGTGTAGGTATGCTTCGCGTTCCTGACGAATTTCCACTGAATTAGATCGCCGGCGGTCCACCGGGCGGTAGGTAGTTACCGCGCGCAAGTACATAGAGTGCGTGAGGCCTGCCCCTACCTACCTAAAGTTGGTTGTCCAGTCGAAACTACGTTTTGGCGTAGCGTCGTCACGTCTTCAGAGCAACGCGGCAACGCGGCAACGTGCCCCGCGCCGCGGGGTCGTCACCCGCAATTTTTTTTTTATTGAAATCGCAACATGTGGCCCCTTGCCACCCATAAGGTCTTTAACGACGCCCATGGACATTCGGTGGTATGCGGGGGTTACGAATGCCATGCCGGCCTGACAGGCGCCCATTTACGCCCCTCTTGAATGATCCAAGACTGTACTTGGGGGGAAATATATGGGCAGGGAGAGCGTTCCAGAGTTTACCGGTTCTGTAAAGGAAAGATCTGCAGAACCGGTTACTACGCAACCGCGGTAATTCCAGTGTGTAGGGATGCAAAAAAAATATCTCAGACTCGTACATTTTTCACGGGTTTACTCAGAAAAATACTAGGATTCGTAGGAATGAATGTAGTGGATGCTGAAATTATATTTTCTACAAAAAAAAAATATTTTGGCTGCTGAAATAATATTTTCTACAAAAAAAATTATTTTGGCTTCTGAAATAATATTTTCTACAAAAAAAAATATTATTTTGACTGCTGAAATTATATTTTCTACAAAAAAGATATTATTTTGGCTCCTGAAATTATATTTTTTACAAAAAAAAATATTAAGGGTGCTTAAATTATATTTTCTACAAAAAAAATATTATTTTGGCTTCTGAAATTGTATTTTCTACAAAAAAAAAATATTATTTTGGCTGCTGAAATTATATTTTCTTATGTTTGCTCATAAATTAAATTATGTTTGCTCAGTTCAAACAACCGAGACCGTAAGTTATTATTAGACCCCATATCCGAAGGTTACGGTCACATTGAACCTTAATAGATTGAACAAAAGCTCGTATTCACAGACAGACTCTTGCTTTTACGTTGCCGGAAGTGAAGCCGCCAAAGTAAACTCGTCGGCGTTTCTCTTAAATATGCTTACTGCCTTTTGACGTGGAATCACGTCTTACTCAAATGGTACAAGGTGGGATGCATGTAAGCTAAAATGTGACGTCAATGACACGAAACATGTACCGGGTAGTGTAACAGGTGTAAAGAGCCTTTGTCAAACTTTGATACGTAATTTATAAAATAATTATACACGGTGTTGCAGTTGCCCCCGTAATATTTTTAACTGATATAAGGGGGTTATTCTATATGTGAAACTAAACAACTTCTGTGAAGAAAAAAAATTATATATATAGTGCGAAAAGAACGACGTTCACACCAGAACCTACCTTCCAAAGCACTTCGCTTAAATTAAGCGACCACCTCGGGGTCCTCGGTGTCGAACTGTCGCACGACTTAAACTTGCGGAGGCGTCACATTGAGGGCAAGGCCTAGCTGGCCTCAAAAAAGCTGGATGTACTCAACAAGGTGCGGCGGTCCTTCACGCCGGGACAAAAACTGACGTTGTATAAAACGCAGGTTAGGTCTTGCTTGGAGTCTGCTCGCACCTGTGGGATGGCTCAACTAAATACCAGCTTGCACCGCTAGACTCAATCCAGCGTCATGCCGTGCGACTTGTGGATGACCCTGTGGTGTCCCGCGACTTAGAACCGCTGCAACTCCGCAGGGACGTCAAGTGTGTTCTATCGTCTATTTCACGGGGAGTGTTCGGAGGAGTCCCCATTCCACCTCCGCACTACGCGTACTGGGCAGGGGATGCACACCTGTACAAACGAACTACCGAGGATGCGCACCAACCGGTTCTGTAGGTATTTTATTCACAGAACGGGAAAATGTGGAACACACTCTCTGCTCATCTATTTCCTCCCAAGTACAGCCTGGGGTTTTCCAAAAGGGGCGTAAAAAGGCTCCTGTCAGGCCGGCATGGCATTCGTAATCCCCGTGCATCACAGAATGTCCATGGGCATCGTAAGCGAAACGATGCCACATGTCGCGCTTTCCATAAAAAAATAAAAATAAAATCAAGATACTATTGAATTCCATGTCACTGTTTTCCTTTTTGTCTTGCAGGCTACACTGAACTGGCGGAACATTCAGTGCGGCGAAACTAGTCCGGACGGGTTATAAATAAACCCTACAGCACATATTATTTGGTTCCTCGTAATATTTTATAGATTCTGTTCATACAGGCACTCGAACGAAGAGCATTTAATAATCATGATTACGCGATCTTATTAGAAAATACCAGACATTAATTATAGGTAATTAGTTCATAGAACCGTTAGGTCTATCGGTAAAGTGGCGGTTAAGATCCTTTGTATTAAACAAGGCAATTTGTACAAATTATTTCTCTTGGAAAAACTCGTTTAACAATCGTCAGATAACTTATTCATCAATCTGGGTCGATTGACTAACGATATGGCTATAGCTTGTACTTTTTCCACCGTCAGACAGAACAACTGCAAGACAGCTGTCAGTGTAATAAAACCGGTCAAGTGCGCACTTTACTCGCGCACCAAGGGTTCCGTAGGTTCGCTATATTTAAGTTATGACCTCGGAATATTAATACCTAAATGGGCAATGTCAACTTACACAAAAAGTTAGGCGGGTTAATTCAATTATAACTCGAGAACCCTATCACCAACCAGAGCAGTTATTATTTGCTGTTCAGCTGATTATAACGTTTACGATATTGTTTGATAACCATAGCATAAAGTACTTTCTGAAATAGACCAGGAGACAAAAGGGAATAAAATGTTTAGGGTTCCGTATCCGATACGGGCATTACATAAGGTAATTGGTCCGTGTAACAAGGTTCTTCAGGTGATATACCAATTTTTCGACCGAACTTGTGTAATTAATAAGTTCGCTATTACTTTAATGAGACTCGGCGGGGTGGGACCGCGCCTACAAACTGCGCCTAAACCTATGTAAACCCTGTTTCGTAATAAAACTTTATGTACTTAAATAATAACTCTGTACATTTAATATCGGCGGCCGCGGGCAGGAAAACAGAGTGTGTGAAGATCACCCGCCAGGTGGGACGACGACATCAAGTCAGTCAGTCAGTCAGTCAGCATGTAAGCTCTGCAATTTTCATCCAGTCATCCCGGCCTCCAGCGGTACGGAACCACTGCTTTCCACCGACGTACTAGATGTATGACCGAAGGGAAGCACTGACATGGCACCTAGTTCACCCGGTGTTATGGGCTGACATCACGGATGTTGTAGGTGATGTAGCCAACCGTGTAAGTTTCCATAAAAAAAACAACATATATGTTATTCTGATGTATAAGCTATAGCGTGTGGTGGCGTGCCTTGGGAGAGGCCTATGTCCAGCAGTGGACCGATACAGGCTGATGATGATGATGATGATGATGATGATGAAGCTATAGTACTGTAAAGTCTCATCAAAATCCGTTCAGTAGTTTTTGAGTGAAAGAGGAACAAAGATCCATACATCCATCCATCCTCACAAACTTTCGCGTTTATAATATTAGTAGGATTTAGTTCGGTACGTCAGACCATCTGGCTAACTTTTCTTTTCCTCTATATTTTCTTGGACTATTATTCAAGAGCTCTCCTCTTCCCACAGTCTTTCTTCAGCAGACGCGTCCCGCCCGCTGCTACTTAGATTTCCCGTTTTCCGTTTTCCGTTGTCGTCACAGAATTATATTCTCTCTACTCTCTACTTCATTGTATTGTATTTATGTACTGTGTGGGGTCGGTACTTAATAAGAATAGTCCCACTGCATCTCTCCCCGTGCATGTCGTAAAAGGCGACTAAGGGATAAGGACAAGATGCCGTGCATAAGGGCGACAGGCTAGCCACCTCTCACCTTCGCGCGGTCTTTCCACCTAGTCATGCGGCAGGTGGGCCTTCGTGCCTTACTTGCTGCTGGATAGTTATCTTGTCCGAATACTTTGCTAATCGTGGCGGTCGGTGCTGTGCTGTGATTTACTACTTGCAGCACAACACCGATTACTCTGCTTACCCCGATTGTCTGGATACGGCGTGTGGTGTGTATTGTATTTATTTATCGTAATGTAAATTTTCACATACGTATAAAAATTATGTTTAGGTAACATGTACCTACTTTAATTACTCGTCTACAGTTCGTCAATGACATTAGGTCACACAAATATGGCCAAATAAAAATAGTCAAATATACAATAAACTGTACAATAAATTAATCAGTAAATTCTTAATCAAGGTATTCAGTTGCCTTGTACCTAGTAAGGTTTGTTGAACAGTAAAAAGCACCTAAAAAGGGAAAGTCTATCTGTATGTATGTAAGTTTGAGGTAATCTCAAGTTTTGAAAGAATAGTTTCTCGAGGCTCACTATAGGCTCACCATAACGCTAAATAGCCTAGCCTAGATAAATGTCGCGCTTTAAAAAAAAATTTGCCAAGTGCGAGTCGGACTCGCGCACCGAGGTTTCTGCACCACAAAAAAAAAACGTTGAAAAAAGACATTTCTTGTATGGGGACCCCCCTTAATGTTCACTCTTTTAAATTTTATTTGATGTTATATCCGCCAAAATAATACAATATAAAATTCTCTGAACATTTCAACCGGCTAGCTATTATGGTTCCTGAGATACAGCCATCGGACGGACGGACGGACGGACGGACGGACAGACGGATGGACGGACAGCAAGACAGACAGACGTTGTGGGCTTAGTACTTAACTGGCTTCCGTACGTGGTACGGAATCCTAAAAACGTCCTCGTTATGAACGGCATAAAAAAATCGCTTACATCGATTCGACTAATAGAACAGTGCATTCCGGAGAGCCCACCTTTTTTGCGCTTCAACAAAATCCATTAGAGTCCTCGGCGGAACGTATTGCTGTAACGAACCACCGTTTACTTCCTTAAACATAAAACAGTGGAGGTACGGAGTTGGAACTGTGTCGAATTTTCCCCTTCACGGCGATAAGTATTTATTGCTTTGGGCGCACGAGAAATATGATTAGTTTGACAAAGTTGTCCAGGTGTATCGCCGCGTAAAATTTTATGTGTGAGGGGAAAATAAAATTCGTTTGTTCAGCAACAATGCCGAAACAATGGTGGGCGTGAAAAATAACCAGACGGACATTGGGGGCCATGAAAAATGTAAGCAGCAAAATGCGATTATAGCCTTTATGCGATAGCAGCACGCCCGTATAATTCGGTCAGTGGTAGAAATTGTTGATAAAGGTCGTTTTCGAACGGGCGCGTGTCGGGCGGAATGGCCGCTGTTTCCGCGGTGTCGGCTCGGCACAAAGGGACTTTGTGGCCAGCCCCCTCAGCCGCTACCCCGCCCCGCATCATAGACACTTTTCATACTGAAGATCGAATTGACCTGTAACGTTCAGAAGGGCGGGCCCCCGCGGGCATCGATTCTTTTTACACCCCCTCACTTCCAATAAAAAACAAATAACGATAAATTATTTTTTTGCAAAAATTTATTTATGTGTACTTCTAAACAGGTGAACTCTCACATGTTTCACATTGTTTTGTAAGTAATTTCATTGCCTATTAGGGTGCAAATGTTAATAGTTAATTGATCTAGCTTCACATTTTACGAAACCCATATCGGATTACATAAAAAAAACCGGCCAAGTGCGAGTCGGCCTCGCGGACAAAGGTTTCCGCACCCACAAAAAAAAAAGAAAAAACACGTTTCTTGTATGGAAACACCGTATTTTTGTTTTTTTTTTCTATTTCTTATTATTTGTTGTTATATCCGCCATAATAACACAATTATTCTTTCAGCGAAAATTTCAACCGGCTAACTATTACTGTTCCAAAGATATACCAGTAGGACAGACAGACAGACAGACGGCGTAGGCTAAGCAATGTAATAGGCTCCCGTACGGGCACAGAAACCTAAAAAGGTCAGACCTCAGGGCGAATTTCAACTCAGACCCTAACATAATTATTTCACGCTAAGCTATCTCACAAAATTGTTAGCCAAAGCTTTTCCTTATCACGTCGACATTTCATAACGAAGCCTCGCTTATCCGGGCAGAGCTCGTGGACGTCGGAACAACTTTAAACAATGCTCTGGGAACCTTCGTTAGAATAAAACATTGAATATATTTGGATAGATTTTATTTTGTGGCAAACGGTCCGGAGAATTCAGTGTGTTTTGGCCGAATTGGGCTGTTTTAAAGGCCGTTTAAGCGTCCGCATTAGGCCGACCTTGGCCATCGGGGTAGTATATAGGTAGTCGATTGGGCGAGGGAGGGTCAAGGGTATTTCCATCTCATTGTTTCTGAATTGTCATTAGAATCTTTTTGATCAGAGAAATTGTCGCTTTTTTTGTTAAAAATTCAGTTGCAATCACAGATCAAAGAGATAATGGCCAGTGAGCTGTGTGCTTTGCGCCCACTGAGCGATCGCATGTCGACATCTACAACCAATGAGAGCTAGCAAATATATCGACATCCTCTGCCATGTTTTTTTTTATGGAAGCTGACACGGTTGGCTACATCACCTACAACATCCGTGATGTCAGCACATAACACCGGGTGAACTAGGTGCCACGTCAGTGCTTCCCTTCGGTCGTGCCGGCTACACTGAACAGGACGGAAAACACAAACTATTTACATAGTCGTTTCGACCGACCTTTCATTCAGTGCGGTGGTACCGACCCGGGCGGGTTAAACCCTACCACCTAGTAAGGTAAGAAGGGAAGGGATCTACAGTTTTAGGTGGAATCCGAACCACGGTCAGCCTCCAATGGTCGAGCGGTCACCCATCCAAGTACTGACCGCGCTCAGGGTTGCTTAACAACAGTCGACTGACCGCACCACTAAGCTACCGAGGCTGACGAATTTCCTTATCCCTTAGTCGACTTTTACGACATGCGACGGGGAAAGATGCAGTGGGGCTATTCTTTTTAAGTACCGACCCCACACGGCCCCTGCCAGCATCGCTTGCTGCGGGACCCAAAAAACTGTACCATGTTTGAGTCTGAGTAGATTTTATTACATCACAGAATTATTATAAAAATATTTATGTTTTCCACATTTTGTTGCCGTTAATTTTTCGTAAAATTTAAATTTATGCCCAGACGCAATTCCCACGGAGAGGCGTTATAGGCTTTAGCCATTATTGTAAGTAGGTAGCCATGTTAAGTGGCGCCCATAAATACCGGTATTTTATCGTCTACTGTACCTTAAGGAGCGTAGAATCGGAATTTTCATTGTATTTTGTTAAATCCGACGGCGTACCTGCCCGGAGACTAATAACCGTTAACAATATATATTTGTTGTAGGTAGGTAGGTATAGGTTAGTATTTTTTTTTATTATATAATTTTTGGCAAGATGGTAGTTGAATAGAAAATTTGAAAATTCTAACTATGAAAATTAAAACTCACACTACTTTTGCGAAGTATTCGGACAAGATAACTATCAAGCAGCAAGTTAGGAACGAAGACCCAGCTGCTGGGCGACTCTGTTGAAGGACCGTGCCAAGGCGAGAGGTGGCTAGCCTGCCGCCCTTTAGCACGGCATCTTATCCCTTAGTCGCCTTTTACGACATGCACGGGGAGAGATACAGTAGGGTCTATTCTTTATAAGTACCGGTCCCATTTGTCCCCTCTGGCACGAAGCGGAAGGGGACAGTTGGGAAGATTTGTCACCCGGGTGACAACTGGGAAAAATATTCCCAGTTGTCACCCCGGGGGACAGTGGTAGAGGGGACTACTGGGAACAATCCCCCACAACACGTTACTAGTAGTCTAAATTATTTAATGTGTTTTTTTAACCTCATTCATTTCCCACCAAGTACAGTCTCGGGTCCTTCAAGAGGGGCGTGAATGGGCACCTGTCAGGCCGGCATTCCGTTGCCCCTTACTAGTTGGTAGGCTCAAATTGTAGCCGACTGGGTTGGTACCACCGTACTGGATGTAAGATGGCCGCATAGCAGCCTCGGTTGTGTTCTCCTCTAGTCCAGTACAGCCAGCAATCCAGGGAAGTCTCCTCTATGGCACCTACCTTCTCGGAGGTGATATTGGCTGGTCGGAGCATGCGCTTTGGCCCCTCGGATTCAGCCACCCATAACGGATTACATAAAAAAAATGGCATTCGCAACCTCCGCATAAGACCGAATGTCCATGTTCGTCGTTAGAAACCTTAAGGGTGGCAAGGTGCCACATGTCTAGCTCTCAAAAAAAAACTGGCATGTTCGACTACCTCAACTACTTCACCCGTTATGTCGACTCGTAACACCTTGGTGAAATAGTTGCCATGTCCGTGCATCCCTTCCGTCGTGCCGGTTCATTGCCGCTTCGACCGAGACTGAGTTTAATGTGCTCAAGTCCTTTGCTACTAAACTTTGTCTAATAGTAAACCAAACGACTTGGTGATTCGCTACGAGTATTTATTACTGTAATAGCTGTTGCCGGCGACTTCACTCGCGTGAAATTCGTATACCCTTCACCTACGGAGCGGCCGATATCGGTCGCCTTATACATTATAGAAGAAAGTAAGTAAGCCCGCTAAGTACCGTACCTTTATTTCGGCGCGCGGAACAATTCGGTTTGTATGAGAGCCACATCTTAGCGTAACCGGAGTATTGTTATTGTTGTGTGTTCTATAAGGCTAAATAAATATCTGAATCTGAATCTGATTTTTGTAGAATAAAAAAAAACTTGTCAAGTGCGAGCCGCACTACAAATGTCAGCTTCGGTAGGTCAGTGGTGCGGTCGGTCGACCCTGGCCGCGGTCAGTACTTGGATGGCGGACCGCTCGACCGTTGGAGGCTGACCGTGGTTCGGATTCCACATTAAACTGTAGGTCCATTCCCTTCTTACCATACTAGGTGGTAGGGTTTATCCCAGCCGGGTTGGTACCACCGCACTGGACGAAACGTCGTGTGCCGAAACGGCTATGTAAATAGTTCGTGTTTTTCGTCCAGTTCGGTGTAGCCGACATGAACTGAAGGGAAGCACTGACATGGCACCTAGTTAAACCGGTGTTATGGGCTGACATGTCGGATGTTGTAGGTGATGTGGCCAACCGTGTCAGTTTCCATAAAAAAAACACAAAAAAAAACGTTAAAAAATCAGTTTTTTTATTTTGTACTTTTTATATGTTTTATTATATCTTACCATCGGACGGACAGACGAACGGACGGACAGACAGACAGACGGGGCGTAGGTTTAATAATAGGCTTCCGTACAGGGGATACGGAAACCTAAATATTGCGTCTCTATAAAAATGTGATGTATTGCTCGCAGGTTCTACACAGCGAGGGTTCCGACGACTGGACTCTGCAGATCAAGTATGTGCAGAAACGGGACAACGGCACCTACGAGTGTCAGGTGAGTGCACACATCAATCAATCAATCAGCTCACATCAATCAATCAATCATCTCTCATCAAATTATAACAGTGTACTCAGCGCATCCCTACTCCTACCAACGTTCCGACACATCCCTAGTTTGCTCGCGCCATGGGGGGTAGTTTCGAAAGGTGATACGAGACGAAGGGAAAACGCGCTCGTCGGGTAGTCAGTAAACGACCACGGCCGCGCGAGACACATTACGAACTAGAAGAAGAAAGAAAGACATTTTTCATACGTGTTGGGGACAAGTACGGAAGGATAGACAGGAGTGGATAGTGATTGCGACCGCGACGTTTTGGAAGTGTATAGTTTGTAAGATTATTAGTGTGGACTCGGACACTGCCGAGCACGCCAACTCAGCGCCCCCGGCAGTGGTACGCATCCGGCCGTCTCCGTGGAGTCTGGAGATCTGCTTCGCCCGGTGAGTGAGCAATTTACGTCTCTTCTTCTGTCCCTGCGTTGAGTACACGTTATTAGCTGCTCTGCAACGTTACACAATCAATTCGATATTTTGCGAGAGTGCTCTAAAAGGCTAGTTCAGGGATAGGCCGCCGTCCCCTTTCCACCTCCGCACCACGCGCACTGGGCAGGGATTTCATCTCTACACGCTGGATTTACCGCGGATGCGTACAAATCGATTCTGCAGATCTTTCCTCTACAGAACCGGTAAACTCTGGAACGCTCTCCCTGCCCATATATTTCCCCCCAAGTACAGTCTCGGGTCCTTCAAGAGGGGCGTGAATGGGCACCTGTCAGGCCGGCATGGCATTCGCAACCCCCGCGTACGGCCGAATGTCCATGGGCGTCGTTAGACACCTTATGGGTGACTCGGCGCCATATGTCGCGCTATCAATAAAAAAAAAAGGCAAACTATGGCCCGCGGGCCATTTCCGGCCCGCGAACGGTTGCAATCCGGCCCGCGACCATCGACCCAGAAGTAGATAATAAATAACATAACATAAATCATGGAAACATTCACCAAACATTAAATAGTGTACTTGGTTACTTTAATTAATAAATATTTTTTTCAAATTTTACAGATTACCTGCAATAAATATATATTTCCCTATTTAATAGTTTTTTTTTATAGAAACTGACACCGTTGGCTACATCACCTACAACATCCGTGACGTCAGCCCATAACACCGGGTGAACTAGGTGCCATATCAGTGCTTCCCTTCGATCTTGCCGGCTACACTGAACTGGACGGAAAACACGAACTATTTACGTAGCCGTTTCGACCGACGTTTCATTCAGTGCGTGGTACCGACCCGGGCGGGATAAACCCCACCACCTAGTAAGGTAAGATGGGAAGGGTCCTACAGTTTTAAGTGGAATCCGAACCACGGTAAATTGCATTTCTGAATGGGACATGACAAAAAAAATTATGACCAACAATACTGAATGTGCATATGTCTCAATGAAATATTATTAATGTTGTGTGTGTTCTTTATGGCGAAATTAATATCTGAATATGATATTTAATGTGAATTTTTGTGTTAAAATTTGTGATTTTGAAAATATGGATCATCGACGACCGTGAGTAAAGGCGGTAAATGTTTAATAATGCTTAACAACCACGGTAATTTGAAAACTTTTATTTGATCTCCAAACAGTTTAATTACATTTAAGTATTTTCATTTAGATACCTATTAGGCATTTAAAGATTACCAACCACTTATTTAATCTTATCAGATAATCCAACAGAGGCGGGCCATTTTAATTTGAAAACTTTCCCGATCGATTAATTATTTTGTGAGCTCTAATCCATTATCCGGTTAGACGGATATTAGAATCCCAGTAGTAGAGCCTAGCCTTCGGCTGGTACGACCGGCTCGGTAAGCAAAGATACATCTGTGTAAGGAACGTAAAATTGTTTTATGCTCTAGCTAGCCTACTAATCGCAAACGCTTCAAAAGCGCAATTTATAAAAATACAGAAAGTAAGAATGCCTTCTTAGGTAGAAAATCCTACTACCTTAAGTGAGCTAAACTTGATCAAATTGGTTTTCTGAAACGGTTCTAAAGATTTGGAAGAAATTTTGTATTTATATTATGTTTTTTTTTTAAGATTAACTGGATAGGTCATAGATTCTTTTAAGATTAGACGATCTTCTAGGTACATTGTCAACTGAAACTTCACTGAAAAAAGAAACTTCGCTTGATTTATTAGGATAAATAGATGTAAAATTTCTAGAACAAACACAATATTATTATTAAACTTAGATTTACAATATGAATTCCATGGTAATAATATTTATAATTTTAAAGACTTCTTCAATATATTTATGAGATACCTAGACAAGCATCTGCCACTTAAACGTATGTGTGTAAGTAATAAAAAAACATTTGCCGACTGGGCTACTCCAGCTATTATTATTTCTAAAGACAAATTATTTCATTTATATGATCTCCTAAAAGTTAACAATAATCCACATCTTAGATCTTATGTTACACGTTACAGCAAAATCTTTAAGCAAGTTACCATTAAAGCCAAGCAACTGTTCCTTAAAATTATGAATTCAGATAATAAAATCAAAATGGCCTGGAACATAATTAAAGAAGAAACTGACAAATCTGAAGACTGTAACACCAAGCTAGAGTTAAAAATTGGATCAGAAATTACTTCGGATAATACAGCGATTGCCAATCATGTGAATAAATTCTTTTCCACAATAACCCATAATACTTCTCAAAGTCTAAAGGCTAGCAAAGAAGTATCGTTCAACTGCCTCAAATCATTTATCCCTCGGAATTCTGAATCAGCGAAATTTGCATCTGTCACATACCTAGAGACTAAGAGAGTAATTAGGGACCTGAAATCTAAACATTCTCTAGACCTTTGGAGTATATCACCTGTATTATTGAAATCTGTAACAAGTGTCATTGGCCCGCTAACAGATATTGTAAATGACTTGTAATTGATAATTGAAAAATGGCATATTCCCAGATTCATTAAAAGTAGCCAAAGTCATACCATTGTATAAAAAGGGATGCCATAACAATGTTGAGAACTATCGTCCTGTCTCTATATTGCCAGTTTTCAGTAAAGTCTTTGAATTTTTTTTGGAAAAACGGTTAATTAAATTCTTTACAGATAATAAACTTTTAAATTGTAAACAATTTGGATTTCGGAAAGGACTGTCAACGGGTGATGCTATAGCTTCTATGGTGAAATCTATATTAACTTCTCTAGACGACTCTCAGCATACTTTTGGCATCTTTTGTGACCTGTCCAAAGCCTTTGACTGTGTAAATCACGAAATATTATTAATGAAACTAGAGCATTATGGTATAATAGACAATGAATTATATTTATATTTATATAATAACGTATATTTCAATCATATTTAGAAAATAGAGCTCAAATATGTGACGTCAATGGCTCAAAATCGAATGTAGAATCAATTACAATGGGTGTGCCGCAGGGTTCCATCCTGGGACCATTATTGTTTCTAACATATGTTAACGACATCTCGAGCTGCATAACAGACGATATAGAGATGGTAATGTTTGCAGATGATATCTCAGTTGTACTGAAAAACAATGATATAGATAAACTAAGAGAATCCTTTTTAACTGTACTAGAATCTCTAAAATCTTGGTTTGAGTGCAATAATCTATTACTAAATGTTAACAAAACTAATATTATGCACTTTGCTCTTGGGACTCATAGACGTAATAACAATGATGGCATATTAAAAACTGCAGAAAACTTGTCATTAAACCTTGCTAATGAACTAACTTTTCTTGGGGTAATATTTGATAAAAGTTTTACTTGGAAAGCCCACATAAACTCTTTAGCTGGTAAGCTGAGTTCCGCTTGTTATGCTATCATAAAAATTAAATAACTAGGCGGAACTCATGCTGCAAAAGCGGTTTATCATGCTTATTTTGAGAGCATCATGTCATATGGCCTTATGTTTTGGGGAAATGCAGCAGATTCAAATATAATATTTTTATTACCGAAGAGGGCCTTGCGGTACATCTTGAATATGAAAACTAGAGATACTTGTAGGACAGCGTTCGGGGAGATAGGAATCATGACTTTACCAAGTGCATATGTTTACCAGAACATATGCTATGCCAGAAAATATATTCATGATTCCTCTCTTAATTCCGACAATCATAACTATGATACACGGTGTAAGAATAATGTACCGTTAATGACACATAGATTATCTAAAACCTCAAAAAGCTTTATTTGTAATAGTGTTAGATTTTACAATAAACTGTCTTCTAACATAAAACAATTAGAAGATAATAATTTTAAACGAAGAATTAAACAAATGTTAATTTAAAAGAGTTATTACACTATTAAGGATGCTTTAGCTGACCATAATTTTATCTGAGAATCTGAACTTGACAATTGGATACACTTTGTATCTTAAAATTTTTAACATGACTTATTACATTTCTTTGTAATAAACTTTTACTAATATTTGTTGAATTGACTTGATATATTTAAGTATCAAATGGACGATGGCACTATACACCAGATATTGGTAATGTAAATAGGCAGAGTGGTCAGATTCTTCAGTATTCATGTTTATGCTGTAAATATGAATGCTCTTGTGAGCGGTAGTATGGGTTAATTATTTATAAGTTACTATAATATAATACTTATAAGGTACTAACAAAACATTGTGACTTGCGAAGTTTGTTTGTCAGTTCTTCTTCGCATTGAATTTAGAACTGGCGGAATTTTCGACATGTCCAAGCGTAGGTTACCTACCTGTGGATGAAATTATACAATAAACAATTACATACCTAAACTACAAAAAATGGAGTATGGGTCAGTTGACAATTTAACACATAAAACGATACACAACATAAAACACTTAAAAGTATAACCAACATAGATGTATCTTCATTTTATTGTGTGACCGTACATACATGCCTCTATTATCCGCTGTACGGTTGACAAGGGAAGGGATTGGATAGAAACATTGAAAATTCGGCCAAGGTTATAAATGATACAAAAAGCGAATGCATCAAATTAACTTATTTCCGCAGTTATTATATAACATGAAATGAAGGGAAGCACTGACATGGCACCTAGTTTTTGAAAATTGTTGTCACAGTTCCAGAGTTTTCATCTAAATAGTAGGTATTATGGTTCAATGGCTTTTTTTTATTGAAAGCGCGACCTATGGCCCCGAGCCACTCATACGGTGTCTAACGACGCTCATCGTATGCAGGGGTTGCAAATGCTATGCCGGCCTGACAGGTGCCCATTTACGTTCCTCTTGAAGAACCCGAGAACGTACTTGGGGGGAAATATATGAACAGGGAGAGCGTTCCAGAGTTTACCGGTTCTGAAGAGGAAAAATCTGCAGAACCGATTGCTACACCTACCGGTCAATCGCTACACGTACCGGTCAATGGCTACACCTAGGTACCGATCAATGGCTACACCTAGGTACCGGTCAATGGCTACACCTGGGTACCGGTCAATGGCTACACATACCGGTCAAAGGAGACGAGTTTCCTATCTTTTTCCCGTTAAATTACTTCTTAAAAGCCTTCCCAAAAAGCGCTTACAGCAGCGCTCAATCGTCCAAACGAGCTGAAAACCCTTCACCGCATTCGCGTGGCCATTTATTAGCAAATGCTGTCTGCTTTAAGCGGGAAACCCTTTTTGAGAAGAGCGATGCGCGCAGTACGTGATGGGAACTTCAAAGGGCCCGCCATTGTGCCCTTCAGTTGAAAAAGATTTGAAGTGTTCCGAATGTCCCGACTCATTAGACCTACTTAGAAAGTCCTCATGCTCCAGTGAGGGCTTGGAGAAAGATTTCTGAAGTGGGTAGCGAGTGGAGACACTGTTTCTGTTGGCAACGCTATTACGAATAGCCGATTTGTAGTTGAATGAAAATGAAAATATACTTTATTGTACATTATTGTATAAAAAGGTTACAAAAGGCGAGTTTAATGCCTTGCGGCATTCTTTACGAACTAACCTTTGGGATGTGGAACAGACGTAGGGGCGGACAATGCAGTACTAAACAGGGAACAGTTGTATGAAATATAAATACGCACATATACAAATTGTACAAAGATACATACAATCAATATAAATCCTTACATATACATAATTACATATATACAATGTTTATCTTTTTTTATCTACAACGTCCGTGATGTCAGCCCAGAACACCGGGTGGACTAGGTGCCATGTCAGTGCTTCCCTTCGGTCGGGCCGGCTAGACTGAACTGGACTGAAAACACAAACTATTTACATAGCCGTTTGGACCGACGTTTCATTCAGTGCGATGGTACCAACCCGGGCGGGTTGAACCCTACCACCTAGTACGGTAAGAAGGGGAGGGACCTACAGTTTAACGTGGATTCCGAACCACGGTTATCCTCCAACGGTCGAGCGATCACCCATCCAAGTACTGACCGGCCCAGCGTTGCTTAACACTGAATAGCGACTGTCGACTGTCTGCAACACTGAGCTATCGAGGCTGACAGTTATCGAGGCTGACAGCTATCGAGGTTTACCTTTATAGAAAGAATGAAAGAAATTTATTCACCATCATTTCAAGACATTCAGTCGGCCTCGGTAGCTCAGTGGTGCGGTCGGTCAACTGTCGGTCGTGATCATTAGCACACCTGCGGTCAGCAATTGGATGGGATGGCTCGACCGTTGTTGAAAGCTGACCGTGTTTCGAATTCCACGTAAAACTTTTTTCGGTTGAAATGTTAATAGTTCGTTCGAGGTGAAGGGGGTGCTAAAGCAAGCAAAAATGATTCATGAAAGAAAACATGAGTGGATGATATCCTTTGTGATTTGTGTAGCCTTCTTTAGCACCGCCTTCAACTCTAGGGTTAGATTTTTTTTTATTTCATACTTTTTTAAGGCGGTTCTTATATTTTTTTTAACCTAGTTTTGTAGAGCATTTTGACGGTTCCGTTCTCTCTATGCGTCGCTACATCTATAACTCTGTGGTCAGCACAAAGTTATATTTAGGCAAGCGTTCGATCGAATTCTTTCTATTATACCGTAGGAATGACTTCGTTCGTATCAGAAACTTCCGAACTACTTAGCAGTTCGTAAGGCCCGACAATTTGTGAGGAAGTTTCGCCGTTGAACTTGGGATCAATTAAAAACTTGCGAGGTCATGTCCCTCCCTCTCTTTTGACTGTGACTATATTAAGGAATTATATATAATGGATATATATATAAAGGAATTATATATAATGGAGTTTATATATGTATTGAAGTGGTAGTAAGTATGTAGTGTAGTATAATCTTATTGTTAATTTCGCGTGACTCGTAGAAATGTATTGTTTACCTGAACCATGTAGGTGGACCTGAACCCAGTTTGGCCTTCGTCAACTCTATCTTTCAACTTTAATAAGACAAAGATTGCACTAAATTGTTTGTATAATAAAGCCATAATAGTCCCTAAAACAAACTTAAAACTGAAACTATACATTCTTTATTCTTTATTCATCACTCGGGTTCGACATATTTTTTTACATTAACATTTAGCATTTTGCCAGTTCGATTATCACAGCGAAGAAGAACTGGCAAGAAACTTCGCTGGATACTTTTTTTTACGTCCACTTAGTCAAAAATGTTTACAAAAATGTTTCTTACTGCCTACATAGTACGAGTCGTCACTATTTCTAAAAAATATCACAAATACAACATTTTCCCTATAAGCTTAAACCATTCATATAACATGTTGGAGCCAATTGGAGCAGGCCAGTCTCCACAAACAGCACCCGTTCACGAGCATCACGCCAGGGCCGGCCATCGCTCGCATTCGCTCTGCATGACAGATGTCAGTGTGCCTGTTAGAAAGTTAAATGGCCGATCACCCAGACTTGTGTTTAGGTCAGCTTAAGATTCTACCTTTGGCGCAACTGACTTTCATCGTAAGTGTCTTTAAGACGGGCTTAATTGACTCACTGGTTACTTAGTTACTTGTTAAGTCTGCGTTGGCGCATTTGGCCCTCGTTGGAGCTATATTGGATGGGCGAAGTCCCAGCACAAATGACTTACACAATCGCAGCATAAGTTTTCTAATGACAGCATTTAACTTTTGGCGCAACTGACTTCCATCGTGAGTTTCTTTATGGTGAGCATAAATTGACTTACTGGTTGCTTACTTATTTGTTAAGTCTCCGTTGGCGCAATTGACCCTCAGATACATCGACAATATCCAAATGCGACTGAGCGATATTGGGTGGGCGAAGTCCCGGCACAAATGGCTTACATAATCGCAGTAGTCATAGGCAAACTGTCGCTATCAATTTGACATTTCTTACGTTCCTGTTAGAAAGCTAATGGCCAAACACCCAGACTTAAATTTAGGTCAGCTTTAAGATTCTAATGACAGCATTAAACCTTGGCGCAACTGACTTTCATGGCAAGTGTCTTCAAGATGAGCATAAGTCGACTCACTAGTTACTTGTTAAGTCTGCGTTGGCGCAATTGGCCCTCAGATACATCGACAATATCCAAAGGCGACTGAGCGATATTGGATGGGCGAAGTCCCAGCACAAATGGCTTACACAATCGCAGGAGTCACGGGTAAACAGTCGCTGTAAATTTGACTTTTCTTATGTGCCTGTTAGTAAGTAACATAAATGGCCGAACACTCTGCCTTAACTTTAGGTCAGCTTTAAGATTCAAATGACAGCATTTAACTTTTGGCGCAACTGACTTCCATCGTAAGTGTCTTTAAGGTGGGCATAAGTAGACTCACTGGTTACTTGTTAAGTCTGCGTTGGCGCAATTGGCCCTCAGATACATCGACAATATCCAAAGGCGACTGAGCGATATTGGATGGGCGAAGTCCCAGCACAAATGGCTTAAATAATCGCAGTGGTCACGGGCAACTGACGCTGTAAATTTGACTTTTCTTATGTGCCTGTTAGTAAGATAAATGGCCGAACACCCTGCCTTAACTTTAGGTCAGCTTTAAATTTCTAATGACAGCATTTAACTTTTGGCGCAACTGACTTCCATCGTAAGTGTCTTTAAGGTGAGCATAAATAGACTTACTGGTTACTTACTTACAATTGGTCCTCAGATACATCGACAATATCCAAAGACGACTGAGCGATATTGAATGGGCGAAGTCCCGGCACAAATGGCTTACACAATCGCAGTAGTCACGGGCAAACTGTCGCAGCGACTAGCCGGCGCGGCCATTTGCATCGAGACCCGAACGCCCCAGCGCCATCTGTTAGCCGGCCGAAGAATGTCCCACAAACTACCCTCATTCCGTATTCATATTTTCATCTACATTCTAGAGTAGCACGGAGTCCGGTGGGAAGTTTAATTATGAAATTGGAATCTTGAAATGTTAAAAAAGTCTAAACTGGTATTTTCAAACAATGAAAATGTCTCGAGCGGGGCCATGGTTATAAATAAATAAATACAATTAATTAAAATGTTTAAAATTATTTGTAATGTAAATGATTTTTTTTATGAAAATTAATTAAAATTGTAAACCTTACGAAGCTTCGTTAGGCTTACATTTCTATGCTTCGCATTGCTTCAAACAATAGTTCCTGTCATATTAATGTTTTTCTTTAAGACAAATTTCCTTAGTTATAGGTTTGATATTATTTAGTTCTGTATATAATATCCATGATTTTGTTCAAACTTTGGAAGGCCAGTTTTGTTATAAGGATTTTAAAGTTCACTAACTTGAAAAAACATAGCATTAATAAAAACCTCAATTTTGGACGTATTTCTTTGAATTTTTGAAAAAAATAATCGTAAAGTGGCTCCTAATTTTGACGTTTTATTCGCTTTACTACTTACACAAGCATTACGCCACGCACACGCCGAAATATTTTATTAACAAGAAAATTCGCCGCAGCGAATTTTGAATTTGCGACAGCTATATTGAAGACGACTTCGGCGTCGTTTCGGCCCCGCTTCGGAGACGGTCGCCAGGACTCGTCCAACTTCGACCTGGAGGACACCTAACACGTCGTTTAGACAGAATTCGTTCTCATGAATATACCGCATAACCGGAAACCGTTAAGTACTATAATGTGTAACAGCTTTAAAAACCTAAACGTACATAGAAGTTTTAATCATATTAATTTGAATTTTTCTCGGCTTGTAATTAACTGTACCGCGTGACGCACTTCTACCGGATACCCTCCGGGAGAAACCGCTCTCTCCAATTACAGCTCGTTCTAATATTCATTCAAATAGATTTCATTTGCATGTCTTTGAGGTCTACCCAATCTGAAATCCGGCATGCTGATGTCCCCGGCCTGCTTAAATAATCGTGGGCGGTGTCGCTGGTTATAAAATAGATTTTATAAAGCGCCTACATTAATGGTATATGTGAAAACGAATTACTTGATCACATGGCTTAAGACTAGTAGTCACAGTGACAGTTGATCACAAGGCGGCGGCGGGTGGCCTAATGGTTTGGGCATCTGCTTCTCATGCGAGAGTTCCGAGGTTCGAATGCAACCGGGCTGCGTGTACCAATGGGTTTAATGGTATATGTGAAAACGAATTACTTGATCACATGGCTTGAGACTAGGAGTCACAGAGACAGTTGATCACAAGGCGGCAGATGGCCGAGTTGCCTGGGCGTCGCCTTCTCTTGCGAGAGGTCCGAGGTTCGAATCCAACCGGGCGGCGTGTACCAATGGGTTTAATGGTATATGTGAAAACGAATTACTTGATCACATGGCTTGAGACTAGGAGTCACAGAGACAGTTGATCACAAGGCGGCGGATGGCCGAGTTGTCTGGGCGTCGTCTTCTCTTGCGAGAGTTCCGAGGTTCGAATCCAACCAGGCGGCGTGTACCAATGGGTTTAATGGTATATGTGAAAACGAATTACATGATCACATGGCTTGAGACTAGGAGTCACAGAGACAGTTGATCACAAGGCGGCGGATGGCCGAGTTGTCTGGGCGTCGTCTTCTCATGCGAGAGTTCCGAGGTTCGAATCCAACCAGGCGGCGTGTACCAATGGGTTTAATGGTATATGTGAAAACGAATTACATGATCACATGGCTTGAGACTAGGAGTCACAGAGACAGTTGATCACAAGGCGGCGGATGGCCGAGTTTTCTGGGCGTCGCCTTCTCTTGCGAGAGGTCCGAGGTTCGAATCCAACCGGGCGGCGTGTACCAATAGGTTTAATGGTATATGTGAAAACGAATTACTTGATCACACGTTGAGACTAGGAGTCACAGAGACAGTTGATCACAAGGCGGCGGATGGCCGAGTTGTCTGGGCGTCGGCTTCTCTTTCGAGAGGTCCGAGGTTCGAATCTAACCGGGCGGCGTGTACCAATGGGTTTAATGGTATATTTGAAAACGAATTACTTGATCACATGGCTTGAGACTAGGAGTCACAGAGACAGTTGATCACAAGGCGGCGGATGGCCGAGTTGTCTGGGCGTCGTCGGCTTCTCTTGCGAGAGGTTCAAGGTTTTCGAATCCAACCGAGCGGCGTGTACCAATGGGTTTAATTAATGGTATATGTGAAAACGAATTACTTGATCACATGGCTTGAGACTAGTAGTCACAGAGACTGTTGATCACAAGACGGCGGATGGCCGTGTTGTCTGGGCGTCAGCATCTCTTGCGAGAGGTCCGAGGTTCGAAGAATGTACGTGCACACCGCACACCTTCACCCACTGTTCCATGGTTCGGATTTCATGTAAAAATTTTGGTCTACCGACTGGAGGAAATTGCCTAAGGTAATAAGTCCGCCATTGGCACGCATTAAGTGGCAGTGTATTATGATTAGTAGTAAATTGAGGTAAGACTGATCCGCAAGCGTCGAATAATACCTACTTTATGGCAGCTCTTTCGAGACCTGCTTTTCCATCTGAACGAAAGCGAACAATAAAAAAGCTGTTTTATTATTTCATTTCAGTTGAGTATCAAATGAATAATACATTTGCAATGAAAAAAGAAAACGCAATAAAGGTGAGAGCTAAACATTTCAAAAAGCTACATTATTGTCATTCTGATATGTTGACCTTCTGCCAGTCCCATTGGGAAACTTCCTTACCTGTAATAAAATCCAACGTCTGCTTTCTGTCTGTCTGTAACCACTGAACCGATTTTAATTAAAAAAAAATCTACAGATAGCTTGATTCTTCCCATCAACTATAGGCTACTTACGATCACGCTAAATGGCTCATGATGAGGTTAGCAGAGAAGTCAAATATGAGAGCGGGCGGAGCCGCGGGAATTTGAATAAATTATGTGTTAAATTAATGTTCATCATGTCAGTCAGTCAGCGTGTAAGCGCCCACTGCTGCTGGCGCCTCTCTAATGTTCCTCCAGTCCTCCCCGGCCTTGAGCGGTACGAAACTACTGCTCTCCGCCGACGTACTTGATGTCGTCGTCACACCTGGCGGGTGGTCTTCCCACACTCCGTTTTCCTGTCCACGACCGCCAATGTAGGACACGTTTCGTTTCGTTTCACAATGTAGTAGACTTAATTTTATTTTTTCATCATTCATATTTTTTCTCCGAGGCTAAAAACAATCGAATCTAAAAATTCATCAATCTCTACACACTTTTTTCTCATCTATGCTCCTACATAATTTAAGTTTCAAAGCACACGTATTCCAGAATCTCGTGCGGAACCCAAAAAAAAACTGTTAAGACTACGAGAAGGCGTGAAAAATATCGAAAATGGGGGGCATTCCCCCGGGAGGTTGATCCCTCCTTCATTTAATATTCCATTGTTAAGGGCCTTTCTCGGCGTCGGGAGTTAACCGCCTTTACTTGGGAATTTCTCGCCAGTGCTTTGGCGGAGATCCTCTAGAAATGTTAGTACAGAATTCAGTGCACAATTTAATTATGAATACAACATAATAAAATAAACTCTGGAACGCTCTCCCTGCCCACGTGTTTCCCTCCAAATACTGTTTCGCGTCCTTCGAGAGGGGCGTGAATAGGCACTTATCAAGCCGGCATGGCATTCGCAGCCCCCTTGTGCGACCGAACGTTCATGGGCGTCGTTAAACGCCTTATGGGTGGCTCGGCTCCACATGTGGCGCTTTCTATAAAATAAAAAAAGATAAGATAAGATAATCGTTTATTTTGCATAATAACTAACTAACATAATATTTACATTTTATATATAATTTTTAATGTATGCAAAATTGGCCAATCGGCTCAGCATGTGCCAGGGCAGGACAGTCCTTTCCTGGCGCTGTTTTTCAGCCGTTGCCATGTGTGTGTGTGTGTGTGCGTTAAGAGGGAGGGTGTGTGTGTGTGAGTGTTAGGGTGCGTGTGCTTTTAAAAACACGCCTTAGTTTTTTTATTTTACCACAGGAGGAAAATACCTAAATATATATTTGAAAAAATTCTATTATGTTTCTTACCCGGTTCTTCCTTAGAGTGCATTGCGGAACGGGACATGACAAAAAAAAATTATGACGAACGATACTGAATATGAATATGTCTCAATGAAATATAGTTAGTGTTGTGTGTTCTTAATGGCGAAATAAATATCTGAATCTAAATCTGAACCATTTTCATCAAAAAATTCCAGTTATCCACTGCTCCCTAAGTGTGTTCTATCGCTTATTCCATGAGGAGTGCTCGGAGGAGCTGTTTAACGCGATCCCGTCGTCCCTTTCCACCTCCGTACCCCGCGCACCGGGCAGGGTATGCATCCTTACACGCTGGACTTACCGCGGTCACGTACTAACCGGTTCTGCAGATCTATCCTCTAAAGAACCGGTAAGCTCTGGAACGCTCTCCCTGCCCATGTATTTCCTCCCAAGTACAGTCTCGGGTTCTTCAAGGGGGGCGTGAATAGGCACCTGTCAGGCCGGCATGGCATTCGCAACCGCGCATACGACCGAATGTCCATGGGCGTCGTTAGACACCTTCTGGTTGGCTCGGCGCCCCATGTCGCGCTTTCTATAAAAAAAATAAAAAAAAACATTTCTTACTTAAAAACGGACACTGCACGCAGTGCTATTTCGAAAGAAGAAACACCCAGGGAGTACCGGCGAGCCGTTGGGATAGGTCGTATGTAGTGGTGCCACGGAGCCTTTGAAAAATTGATTAATATACCAGTTCTGAACGTGATCCGCTTTACTATTACCGGCCAAATCTGTTTCAAGCCGTTATCTCGTTACGTGTTCTACTAACTCTAGCTAGCAAGAAAGCTGGAGATTTTTATTATAAAAAAAAGTGATAAATGTAGCGAAATCCCTGCGGACTTCTGAAAGTACCTTGGCAGTTCGTTCTAGGTTCCAATTTAGGCACATAGGAATGCCTTATTGGTTTAAAAAGACACAACAACAAAAATAACCTTGCAAACACAAGCACAAAAATAATATCTTATCTTCTTTTATACCACGACATGAAATGAAGGGAAGCACTGACATGGCAACTAGTTCACCCGGTGTTATGGGCTGACATAACGGATGTTGTATGTGTAGATTTTTAAAAAATCTCCTAATAGCTTTCATACATACATACATAACACACGCTGTATCCCGACAATCAGGGTAAGCAGAGTAATCGGTGTTGTGCTATAAGGACTCTGGAAAATTACAGCACAACACCGACCACCACGCTTAGCAGAGTATACGGACAAGACAACTATCAAGCAGAAAGTGAGGTACGAAGAACCCACCTGCTGCATGACTAGGTGGAAGGACTGCGCCAAGGTGAGAAGTGGCTAGCCTATCGCCCTTCAGTGCAGTATTTTGTCCTTATCCCTTAGTCGCCTCTCACGACATGTGCGGGGAGAGACGCAGTGGTGCTATTCTTTTTAAGTTCCGGCCCCACCCGGTACCCTAATAGCTTTCGTCTGATGAATTCTAACGTGCTCTGTATCTTGTCCGCAGGTGTCGACAGGATCTGGAATCCTGTCCCGTTTCGTAAACCTTCAGATCGTGGTGCCCGAAGCTTTCATCCTCGGCTCCGGAGAGCACCATGTCGACGCGGGCAGCGTCATCAACCTCGTCTGCATTATTGAGAAGGTAGGCACACTTTAGACAGGATTCGACTGTCCTTATTAGAACAAAAAAAAAAAACAATTGTAAAAATCGGATAAGGTTGAAGGAGGGTAAAAAACATAAATACCGAAAGACGATTTTGTATGGAGAAAGTTAACTTCCGTCGCGTCTTAAGCCTCAGAAGCCTTTATTTAAAACAACAGAGCTCGTAAAGAAACATTAACTACTGCGTTGTTAGCGTTTTGAGACAAAAACTAAGCAGTTTGAGTGACAGTTCTAATTACTTGTGTTCGTTCAGTGAGTTGGCAATTCGGCTCATTGTGGCCTTCAACGATCTTTTGTACCACTAAAATACGTAATAATACAAAAGGCGAAATAGCACAAAAAAATTATTTTGTGTGAAATGTTTTAGAGGTTTTTCAAAATAAAAAAAAAATTGCGCGATTACAAAAATTCTAATATTTGGTCGCAACGAAATTTATATATAAAAAAAATCTAACTATATTTAAATATAAAAAAAATAAAAAATTACTCTAGTAAAAAGTATGCGAAATATTATTAGTAAAAAAAAGCATTTCCATCAAAATAACGCTAGTTCCGGAACGCACCTGAACCCTCGTCTACGGAAACTACCCGCACTGGCCACAGCTACAATCTTCGTCAACGACGGACGGAGATCTGACAGTTCTCTGCCAACCGTCGCAATAGGTAGAGTGCTCATGAGGATGGGCCATACGCTTGGCCCGAAACGTCGAGCCTCATAGCTCGGGAAGAACCGTGAGTAAAGCTGTTTTGTTTTTAAAAATAACGCTAGTTATTATTGTATTTTTAATGAAAGTCTAAATTGAAATTCGAAATGTGAAAAATTTCGATTAATTAATGACTTAAAATTTTTATGTTTCATTTCGAAATAACATGCATTCATAACTAAATATTTCATAATATTTTGTAATAAATGTTTATATAATTTACCGTTCATCTTTTCTAATTCACAATATAACATTATGTTCATATCGAAACGATGGCACACACTATCGACGCACTAACTGGCAGACGTTTGGAAATCTCACTCGAAATGTTGGAAATATATAATGGACCTCCTTACGAGGATCTGGAAGGATGGCTGCTTCTAGCGATAAAGAAGATACATATACTCATAGAAGAATATTTACGGCGATCTTTAGGTACAAGCTATTGAGGCGGCTAGCTAGCAAACAGTATAAAATGGTATACGAACCGATAAGTTGACACTTTAAGGAGCCGTTAAGCGGCCTGTTCACGTCCATGCAAGCAGAGCCGCTATCGGGGGTAGGTTTTCAGACGCACCATAATTATGGTATTAATACCGTATTTTCATACACTGTACCATAATGGTAAAGTGAAAATACAATGATCTCATTTCTCTAGCTGCAATTTATTTGCAATAGCGCGCCATTGTGTAGTGTTTTTCTTTTTTATAGTATGAGCTCAACGTTAGCCGAAGAGACGACGACCGCTGGAGTAACCGCGTGTCTTACACTGGCGGCCGTGGACAGGAAAACGAAGTGTGGGACGACCACCTGCCAGGTGGAACGACGACATCGAGTACGTCGGCAGAAAGCGGTAGTTCCGTACCGCTGAAGGCCGGGTAGGACTGGAGGAAAATTGGAGAGGCGTATATCCAGCAGTGGAGACAATGCGGGGATTGAAAATCTGGTATGAATACCATAATGTGGTACGTGCAGCAACGCTAAACCTGTCTTAATGTTATCGACGTGTATTTTATTACTTTAACAAGAATCTGCAGTCGCGACTCGGGACACAGTGAACTTATGACATAGATCACAGTTCGATACTTTTGAGGCGACTGAACCTTTTTATGAGGTTTGACGATATGACGAAATAAAGTATAACTTTTTCACTCTTAGCCATAAAATAAAATTGCATAAATTCTTCAAAATTGTCTAAATCTGTTGTATAAATAGGTGTACTTAGGTACACTTAGGGTTTTTTTTTTTTTTTTTTTTTATGGAACCTGACACGGTTGGCTACATCACCTACAACATCGGTGATGTCAGCCCATAACACAGGGTGAACTAGGTGCCATGTCAGCGCTTCCCTTCATTTCATGTCGGCTACACTAAACTGGACGGAAAACACGAACTATTTACATAGCCGTTTCGACCGACGTTTCGTTCAGTGCGGTGGTACCAACCCGGCCGGGATAAACCCTACCACCTAGTAAGGTAAGAAGGGAAGGGACCTACAGTTTAACGTGGAATCCGAACCACGGTCAGCCTCCAACGGTCGAGCGGTCACCCATCCAATCACTGACCGCGCTCAGCGTTGCTTAATAACAGTTGACTAACCAACCGCGCCATTGAGCTACCGAGGCTGACGAATTTTCTTATCCCTTAGTCGACTTTTACGACATGCGACGGGGAGAGATGCAGTGGGGCTATTCTTTTTAAGTACCGACCCCACACGGTACAAATATACTTATGTATGTAGGTATACTTACAAAATAAAACATGTAGTCCTCCTCCCTTTCAATTGCGCTACCCATACTTATTTCTTTATAAATTTGTATTCCAAATCATCCAAAGGTTAACTGGCCACTTAGTGAATGATTTGTATGACATGTGGTATACCGTTGGAAAAGGCGTAAACTAGCAAAGTTTCTAAAAGAAAAGCATGCTGTCAATTATTCCTTCGTTACCCGTGTTTAAGAAATTAAGATTCTGTCATATTTTTACTCGTCCTCGAGACTTTGGGAAGTCATAAGTCCTTTTCATGGTATTAACTTCATCAAATAATATTTATTCCAGAACAAGGATACATCTTTTGTGCTGATACAATCATCAAACAAGGATACATCTTTTGTGCTGATGCAATCATAAACAAAAAAGTGACAATGGTTTAAAACTGAGATTTTGGTAATTTTCAAAAATAAAAAAAATAAAATGGTATCACAATACCACGTGACCATTTGCAAGGTCAAAACCTTGCAAATGACCCCACTTACCTACAAAAAAAAAATTGGTCGATCTGCGGAACACCTACTTTTCTATTTTTGTTATTTAAACATAAAAATAGAAACCTCGGTGCGCGAGTCCGACTCGCACTTGGGCGGTTTTATATTTTAACGCAGATTCCGCAAATGTTGCCATAAAATGTTCACGCTTATCCTCTTTCTCCTTAATCAAGGCCTCACATACATCTCCGCCTCTCTCCGTCATCTCATGGCAATGGCTTTCGATAGTGTTGATAAATGTCGATCATATTTTTATCGAATATCATCGACATCTATTTTATAGATCGAACGTCGTACGATTCAACCTGTGCTAGACGTCATGTCGGTACAAGTGTGCGTGCACGCAGATGCTATCGCGCGCTCGCCCCCACCCGCCCACAGATGACAAGAACGAGCGAGAAAGACGTCATGCGGCGCGTTTGCCGTCTTTTCGCCCACTCCCATCACCAGCAGGCAAGCGAGAACGAGAACGCGATACCACCGCACCGTCACACGATCCTATCCGTGACAGCATGGCTTCTTAACACGCCATAACATGCTCAGGCGAAACAAACAACAACGTTTGTCACTGTCACTCTTTATAACAGCAACCGGGCATGCTGCACTCACGCGTCACCGACTCGATACAGACTTCGTGCGTTCAACACGCGCCGCAGACGCCGTATGAAGCGGCTGTCCGTGAAATCTGCATTATATGCGGTTCTCGTCGAGAACATATTTTTTCGGGAGTGATGTATGGGATGGGCTAATCTATAAAATAGATGTCGATGTCGAATATTGTATTCTTACTACTCTTGATAAAGTCATGCATGACGTGTTTTTTTTTTGTTATTTTTGTTATTATTTAGTTTTAATTTTCTATAGTGTAAGAAGTTTTATATATCAATTGTCAATGTACTTACCTTATTATATGGAAACTGACACCGTTGGCTACATCACCTACAATATCCGTGATGTCAGCCCATAACACCGGGTGAACTAGGTGGCTTGTCAGTGCTTCCCTTCCACGCTCATCATCTAACGATCGAGCGGTCACCCATCCAAGTACTGACCGCGCTGAACAGTCGACCGACCGCACCACTGAGCTACCGAGGCTGACACGACACGACGATCTATCAATTAAAGATTTCATTCAGTAAAATTTTGGATGTTTGAGAGTGGTATGTAGTGAAATATAATATGTAGGCCGTTGCAATCCTTACCTATAATAAAATCCAACGTCTGCTTTCTGTCTGTCTGTCCGCTTATAACTCGAGAACCACTGAACCGATTTTAATAAAAAAAAATCTACGGATAGCTTGATTCTTCCCATCAACTATAGGCTACTTACTATCACGCTAAATGGTTTATGAGGTTAGCAGAGAAGTCAAATATGAGAGCGGGCGGAGCCGCGGGCACAGCTAGTCTATTATGTAAGACTAGAGTGTGGGAATATAAAATTAAATGTAATAAATGTAATTATAATCTAACATACAAGTTACTACATTGAATTATATGCGTACAACTTAATTAAAAAATATGCGTCAAAACATCAATTACAATTTGTATAAGATACTAGCTGAGCCCGCGGCTCCGCCCGCTCTTATATTTCACTTCACTGCTAACCTCATAAGCCACATAGCGTGATAGTAAGTAGCCTATAGTTGATGGGAAGAATCACGCTACCCGTAGATTAAATCGGTTCAGTGGTTCTCGAGTTATAAGCGGGCAGACAAGAAAGCAGACGTTGGATTTTATTAAAGGTAAGGAATAAGGAAAGGATAATACCTAAATATATAAATTCTATCCATAAATAGGTACCTGTTCATGCAGGTTTAAAATAATCTAATTATAATTTTGTCTATATTTTATTACATTTCTTATAGATCTGTGAAGTATCAAGCAAAAACAACAAAAGTAACCTTCATTATTTGAAATTTAATTAAGATTTTAAGTAACGTTCAATCAATTTTTTTGTCAATGCCAACTACTTTGGAAAACGATTGTAATTGAATAATATCATCCTAAATACTTAAAAATAAATTAGGTAAAGCGAATTTTAACATTCCACATATTTGAAACAGAAAGCAACCATTAAAAACTTATTCTAATAATTATCTCTAAAGCTATTCCAACATTTACATACTAGTTACATTTAAGTTTTAGAGTCTTGTACAAGAGATATGTGCTCCGTTTCTCGATTCCAAGTTTGACGTGATACAAATCCTTAACCGTCCAAATTATGTGTCCCGATTTATCTTTACTTTTAATTATTTTACTAGACTAATTTATCTTAACTACATAAGTGCATACATACATACATACCATCACACTGTATCCAGATAATCGTGGTCAGCAGAGTAATCGGTGTTTTGCTGTGAAGTATGGCCATATTTTGTTTCCTGATTAGACCATTGTTTAGTGGGATCAAACACTACTCTATGAATCAAACTTGTTTATGTAGTGATGTGTCAATGCAGTCTAGTGTTGTGTAATGTAGTGTGGTGTAGTGATAGTGTACACATAACTTTTCATAAATTTACTTTTTAATTAGCGGTGAGGGGTGGATGCGGGAGAGTGTTTCAATACAGCCCACGTACGTACACACCTCGTATTGTCGAAAAAAAAAAACAGAAATAGTTCTTGTTATTTATTTTTGTGTATAATATTATTGTATGTATCCTGTACCTATGGACAAATTGTCTAATAAAGACGTTTAATTTATTAATATTTATTACTAGCTTTTGCCCGCGGCTACGCTCGCGTGAAATTCGTATTTAAAAAGATGAAAGTAAGTAAGTACCGTACCTTTATTTCGGCGCGCGGAACAATCGGTTTGTATGAGAGCCTCATCTTAGCGTAACCAGATCTGAATTTTATTTAGCCTATCCTGTTTCCCTTATAATCAAACGTGCTTGTACTAAGTTTCATCGAATCCGGATGATCGTTTTAAGAGTTATGGAGGAACATACATCCAGAAAAGATTTCATAAAATTGCCAATTTAGTTTTAGTGTCATACATAGAGTCTACAAACGCATTAGTTCTTAAAACAAAGAAACTTACTCCATCACCATCCCTTACAGATTTATTGTTAGTATTGATTATTATAACTGCGCGAAAAAGATGTGTAAGGATGTGTGTAATGTGTAATGTAGGATATGTGTGTGTATCTGAACACGTTCATTACGTTCGAGAGCTTCGACCCTACGCTTCACATACCATACTTGGAATAACTCGAGTATATCACGTTACCACCTATGCCTTGTAATTACAACTTGCTCTGTGCATGTTTAGAACTCTAGGGTCTGAAATAGTAACTTTATTACTTATACTAATTAACTCTCAAGCGAGCCACAAATGTAATGCTTTGGAGTTTCAGAAGAGTAGGTATCGAATTGAGTAAAGACCAATTATTTTGGGTACGAACCGTTCGAGCAGAATAAACTAATCAAACAGTTGTCAAAATAAACACTTACTGAATTATTCGAAATGAGCAAACAGCCAATTACTGGCAATGCCAATAACCTAATAATAACAATTCCGACTTGTTATTTGAATACATAATTTAATGTAGAAATGTGGAAACATTATTGATTATAATAACTATAATTGTATACCTAATTAATAATTTGTTATTTTGAAAAAGCCGGCCAAGTGCGAGTCAAACTCGCGCACCGAGGATTCCGTATTGCCATGTCATGGTCAGCGCCACTCGCGCTATCTATGGTTTAGTTAGAATGCTTCATACTGTTTTCGGTAGATAGCGCGTATACACTTTTCAGTTTCTTGTATGAGGACCCCCGTGAATTTTTTACTTTTTCTTATTTTTATTATTTGTTGTTATATCGGCTACTAGCTGTGGACTTATCACGACGCCATCTATCGGGTTCAATTGTATTTTCAAACCATCCTGGGACCCACTTAAATATACACACAAAATTTTATCCAAATCAGATCAGCCTTTTAAGAGGAGTTAGGTGACAACAAAATAAGATAAGATAAGATAATAACACATATTCTGTGAAAATTTCAACGGACTACCTATTACGGCTCAAGAGATACAGCCCTCAGACAGACAGACGGACAGACAGACAGACAGACGGACGGCGTAAGCTTAGTAATAGGGTAGGGTCCCGTACGACGGATACGGAAGTTCCTCAGCGAGCGATGGAAAGAGCACAGTGCTTGGCATATTTTCTTTGATAGATATAATCCGTAATCACGAAAGACGACAAAGAACTAAGGTCGTCGACATTGCTGAGAAAATTAGCAAGCTGAAGTGGCAATGGGCTGGACACATCTGTCGCCGACCGGATAACCGCTGTTCTTGACGGATGCTCGAATGGAGACCATGTGCAAACAATCGTAGCGTGGGTCGCCCTCCCTCGACTAGGTGGACAGATGACCTAAAAAGGTAGCCGGGAGTAGATGGATGAGAAGAGAGGAAGACCGCGCGTGGTGGCGTGCCTTGGGAGAGACCTATGTCCAGCAGTGGATAGTGATGATGATGATGATGACTTTGGATATAGAGGCTGGCAGCCAAATTTTCTTCCGGTTTTTGTTTTTATTAAGGAAATTGAATTTGTTGCCTATATCACCTACAACATCCGTAATGTCAGCCCATGACATGACGGACACAACATATAGTTGTCACATCAGTGCTTCCCTTTGGTTGTGCCGGCTTCACAGAACCGATTTACATAGCCTCTTCGACCGACCTTATTCAGTGCCCTGGTACCAACCCGGGCGTGTTAAACCCTATTAAGGTGATAAGGGAAGGGACCTACTGTTTTACTTAGACCCCGAATCTGAAGAAGCCTCCAACGATCGAACAGGTGTGCTTAAGATCACGAACGACAGTCGACTGATGGCACTGAAGCTACCGAGGCTGACATTCATACATTTTTCACTGCGAATATTTGGTATGTGTTATTTTTTGCGTCCGTAAAAATATTAGATGGGTTAGCCACATCCCAAGGTTAACTAGAATAGAAAGCCTTACGACATTAAGTTCTATTCATTTTTAAGTTTCCGGATTAACCGTAGGTGTACTTGACGTCTGGTACAACGGACACCAGACGTCGGCTCCAGCAACTCCCGCAGTTCCTGAAGAAGCCCGTGAAGTAGCGGGCGAAACGTCGACTTAAGTAAGTCTTTAGTACACCTACTGTTAATCCGGAAACTTAGAAATGAATATAATTAATGTAGAAAGCGGCCGATATCGGCCGCTGCGTAGGAGATGGGTTAATAAAATAACAGAGTAAACTTAAAGACAATAAGTTCGCCTTTTGTATCAAACATTATTTGTAAAATTGACGAGAAAGAATATTTAATTGATTAATATATCGATATATCGATAGTTTGAAGCGCGCATCCCTACTAGAGCGTTATTGGATATTGGCGCGCGGTGATTCGCTTTATCCGAGAAGTTCCCGGGTAACGTATTCGTGTTTTGTGCCTAAACATGTTCCATCATATTCCTTCCATTTTGCGTGGCCGCCTTTTGTGGGGCCGAGCTCGGCCCGAAATTGATATTTTTTCTGTAATCATTGTTGAGCCAAGTTTGGGAGCTAAAGGCCTTTGTGGCGAAGGAAAGCAGTAGAAGGGTATGGATATACAAATATTGTACCTACATAAATACAGGATGCGGTGTACTGGTTATCCCGTAAGTGGCGGAAGTAGCGAAAATAGCAGAAGTTATAACTAACGTAGATTATTTTAGATTTCTAGTTAAAGTTAGTGACTATCTCGGTGGCTATAGGGTGGCGTACGCGAGATTCGATAATCGGAAATGACGTATGACATAACGTATAGTTAAATTATGGCATAGTAGAGTGCGCCGACTGTCGTGGCGGTGGGATGACATTTTCGTTTTGTCGCGATTTGTTTGGTGGACGCTTTACTGACATAACCCCGTCTTTCCGGTACGTACAACGTTGTGTAGTACATTTTTTAGGTTTTCGTAGCTGACAGGCACCTTATAAAACGGTCAGGTATCTGTCTGTCTGTCTGTCTGACTGACTGACTGTATGACCACTGTATAGCGAGCCCTCATTGTTGGCTGAAACATGATCAACTCCCCTCATCTCATCCGCTCGTTCAATCCACCGACCGTGCCGACTCGTCTGCTGGCCCCCAAGTGCAGCAGCTGCATCAGGAGGTTGTATAGCATGGACGGCCTAACCTGAGGCGAACACACTTACGCACACAAATGCATTTCTCTTATACAAATGCTTGACATGCACCTATACATGGCCTGGGCACTACTACACTCACAGAATTTTATGCTCACCGTCATGCGTGAATGTATTTGTACGCCTCAGGTTAGAACGAACGACCTATACCTACGAGCTGCGGTACACGCATATAATAAATGGGCAGGGAGAGCGTTCCAGAATTTACCGGTTCTCTAGAGGTAAGATCTGCATAACAGATCGGTATGCATCCACGGTAAGTGCAGCGTGTAGGGATGCAATCCCTGCCCAGTTCGAATGGTGCGGAGGTGGGAAGGGTAGGGCGGGATAGCGTTAAGAAAGAAAGAAAGAAAGAAATGATTTTTATTTTCTCTTAATTAATCCTTAAAATAACAAACGGTACAAAAAACTAAAAGAGAACTAAAAGAGAAGTTAAACAGCTCCTCCGAGCACTCCTCATGGAATACGCTATAGAACACATTTAGGGAGCCGACATCCCTACGGAGTTGCAGTGGAAAGTGGACCTAAAGATGTCATGGACGCGAACAACGTTACCCACAAAATAATATCAACACGGTTATGAATTGAGCCAGCATTATGTATGGTAGTGATTTTGGTTGGAAATTAATCCTCCCCCATCCCCCTATCTCCGATTTTCTTTTGTTCCGCCACCTACGGGACAGCCTGTGTAGTTAGGCATGCGTAATGCACGGAGGTTCTCTGTTCGTTTGTGAAATTATGCGTATAATTTTAGTTTATGAACTGACATGGGCAATTACATTTAGAACTGAATAACTGAGTATCTTAACCTATTTTCGAGACAAAAACACTAGACTTGCGTCTGTTTTGTTTTGTTCGGTTTGTATGGGTTAGTAGGAATGTATCTGTTTAACTAATCTTTTTTATGCGCTGTGAATGTAGATAGATAGATAGATAGAAAATTCTTTATTGCTCCAGTAAACATTAAACAGTAACAAATACATTGGAAAATTTACATAAGGTGCAAAGGCGGACTTATCCCTTACAGAGATTTCTTACAGTCAACCTTTGGATGTTTGAGATTCGATAATATAGTGGAATGTAAGTAGGTAGTAGCAAAAGAGTTGCGTGACAATTGGAGATAAAAATAATAATAAGAATACTTATTAATACGTACATATAATTACATGCTAGTAAAATATAAGCCATACATGTTTAATACACATAAATTACTAAATACATAGAATATTATATACAAATAAATATACATATATACATACTTGTCCATCCAGGTAAGTATGAAGCAAAAGTGGTTTTTGTTTTTTAAGTTTTTACTTCACATTGACGGAGGTAATACAGTTTTAGGTGTTTTTTGAATAAGGGAAGCGATTTACAATGTCGGATAAAGTGTGGTAGTGAATTCCACAGTCGAGCTGCGTGAACAGAAAATGAGTTGGTATAAAAACCAGTTTTATGAGAGGAGATAGCTAAAATATTGTCATGACTAGACCGAAGTGGGACACCGTGAGAAGATAGGTTCTGAAAACGGGAAGATAGATACTCGGGAGCAGAGGGGTTGTTAAGACAAGAGTAAAGAAGACTAAGGATGTGGGAATTCCTGCGGTAACGGATTGGGAGCCATTTGAGACGTCTGCGATATTCTGAAACATGATCGTACTTGCGTAGTCCGAAAATGAATCGTATACACATGTTTTGCAGACGCTCAAGCTTATCCAGGAGTTCCACAGTAACAATGTATTAATGTAGAATAAAATTATAATTTGTAGTAATAAAAAATAAATGTGAAATTAAATGTTAAATGTTGAATGTAACATAGTTATTGCCTGTCATAACTGGCGCACGTCCACCAGATTCGAAACACGGACTATGAGAGCGTGAAATCGACGGCGTCGAGACCGCGCCTAACCATCCGCCGCCTGTTACGGACGTGAAAATTTCAATGCTTAAAATTGTCTCATTGAATAAAGTTTCAAATTTATTCTCCCCGCGTCAGATCGAGGCAGGACCTTTATGAAAGAGAAACTTTTCCCCAGATACACAAAACGCCCTAAAGAGAAGCCTCCCCGTCCTCTCGTTCGCCGAAACAGCCTTCCTCGCTCCCCACTTCAGTCAAACACGACCAAGCTGAATAGCGAACCACTTAATTAACCCTAAAACATCTAAAGTAATTTTGAAACCTGAGACGTTTTCAATAAGGCATAATTTTAAATGCATAATTTTACCACAAGGTGTGTCCCGCAAGCAAATCTAATCCTTATCCGCTATGGCTTTTGGGCGATATTCGCCTGGGATCCGCTTCAGCAAGCAGGCTCTATCTAGGATCATTAGCGTGATCAGAGTTGCTCGTTAGGCTAACTTGATATTTCAGATAGCAAGGTACTAAGTGTGACATGGAGGGGATCGAAAATGGAAAAAGCTTCAATTACGGGGAAATCGTTGATACCCTGTCTGAAATCAATGAATCGAGGCGTGTCTTTCAATTCAATTAAAATCCTAACAATTCGCCGATAAAAATATATTTTCCCTATCTCTATCTCTATCTTTACTCTCTCTACATCATATAAAAGGGAACGCCTGCCTGTATGTATGTACGTTTGAGGTAACTCCGGAACCACTGAACATATTTTGATGCGGTTTGCACCAATGTAAAGAGTAGTTATTGAGGCTTACTATAGGCTATTATACCATCACGCTAAATAGCAATAGGGCTGATCAGTATTAAAGAAAGTGTAATATGAACAGAATTTATTGTCGAATAGTAGTACCGGATGAAATGGGAAGTTAAGGACAGAGTGAGGAGGCTAGAGAGGGAGGGGAAGAGATGGAGGGAGAGAGAGAGAAAATATAAGACAAGTGATACTTAATTTATTATCGTATTTATGTTTAAATCGGATTTGCTGTCAAACCGAGTTTACCGCGAGCGAAGCCGCGGGCAAAAGATAGTTTTCATAAAATGAAATAAAATTATACTAAGATTATTGAATAATTACATTGGATATCAAAAAATCCTCCTTATTACAACAACACAAAAACTAACCTCCTAGATTATACTTGATTGTTCACTAGTATTACAAATTCTCCTATTATTACCAACTTACAATTAAAATACATAATTAAAAACTTCTTCATCATTAATTTATTGTATTTCTGTTTTACTTCAATTATATTTTACAATTTTATTCTTAGTTTATGTGCGTACGTTCATTCATAAAGTAGGTAGATATGTGAAACTGATCAATGTTTTGGTTAGCGTCAATATATATATTTTTTATTTCTTTCATCATATCCACGAAAGTGCCCAAATGTAGACATTTAAACAAATTTTTATTTTTTTATTTTCACATAGGTACTGAATATAGTATACTTATACATTTTCGCTGAACAAGGGGGTACGACCGAAAATTTAACACCGTTAAAAAATGTATCACAACTATTTTTATAAACTCAGGTTTAGTATATTTCGAGCAATTTTATCTGTATGAAAAAGAAATACAATTTCCTAGTGAATCGTCAAAACAAGTTCTAAGAAAACATAAATTCTGATATGCCGACATCAAAATATGTTTCGCAGAACGTAACTAGGCTTTATCGTTCATAACATCGTTGTGTGAGGATATTGCCCGGCCGGGCTAGTGATGTGAAACGCTTGAAAAAAGAGAAAGGTTGTCGATAAATTTTATATTTTCAGCTCCGTCATTTACTGTTGTTTTTTTTTTCGCCGAACCATCTGCAGTTACGACATTGTATAAAAACTGCCCTTTATTTGATTTTTGATAACCCTTTTTTGTGTTTAACTTCTGCATGGGTATCGTGAGTATGTAATGTAAGAAATATATGTATATTTGAGGCTGCAATTAAAATTTTTAAACAGTTATTAATATTTATTTTCTTTGTTTTGTCTCTCAGCTGTCAGTTCAGACTCCTCCAAAATATGATTCAACCTACCTGTGAATCTACTCTGTCTGTGCGCAGTTTGCGCTAAGCGCTATTTTTTTACTCTCTGACAATACTAAAACCACGACGTGGCATCGTACTTAGTTCCTTTTGATATGTTTTCTTAGTTTTCGAATAGGTAATCTAATTTTAATTTAATTTATAATTCTATCGACGTATCACACGACCAAGAGTAGGTTATCTTCCTATAGATGATATTATATAATAAACAATTCATATGTATTCATGTATACTTTAACTATCACGTATTTATATGTATTAAAGTACCTATATTATATTTATATTCATTATAATTATATTTTACATTCCAACCATCAAAGTATTTTGCTACTACCTACATACTTATTTTACAAAACATACAACACTCAAACATCCAAAGGTTGAATGGAAGAAAATAAACCGTTTGGGGCCGGTACTTAAACGGCTATGTAAATAGTTCGTGTTTCCCGTCCAGTTCAGTGTAGCCGACATGAAATGAAGAGAAACATAGTTATGGGCTGATATCACGGATGTTGTAGGTGATGTAGCCAACAGTAACTGTTTCCATGAAAAAAAAAGTGACACGGTTGGCGTGTCACTTTCCATAAAAAAAAAAAAAATTTAAATAAAAAAATGTCACCCCATCCGAAAAGGCGGCTAAGGTATAAGGACAACATGCCGCGCGACAGGCTAGCCACCTCTCGCCTTGGCACGGTCCTATTCCACCGAGTCTTGTAGCAGGTGGATCTTCGTGCCTTACTTGCTGCTATTTATCCTGTCCTCATACTTTGCTAAATGTGGCGGTCAGTTTTGTGCTGTCATTTACAAGAGTACTTGCAGCACAACACCGTCTACTCTGCTTACCCCGATAGTCGGAATACAGCGTGTGGTATGTATGTATTTAGAAAATATACAACATCGATATATCGATATTCTCAATACAGCACTGCCCTCTACTTATCACATTGCATGAATAAGACAGCTTTATTCTCACAGGCCTCGCGTTATCTCGATGTTCCTCCACCTATATATAACGGCACCTATATATAATGGCACCTATATAGTACGGCACCTATGTAGAACCGTACATATATGTCTCAACATCTACTTACCTCCGAATCTCCAGCGGAATAATGCTTTCTTTTTCTCTTTGACGCCATTCTTTTCCTATGTCCGAGAGTGTTGGATAATATCGTGGAAAAACAAATAGCAGAGATTTGGGCAGCCCCTCTTCCTTGGGGTTTATTTCAGTTTGTTGACACTTGGTGTGGTTTTGATGACCTGAAGAATGAATTAGATTATATGTATTAGATTATACCAGCTACTATGTCTAATATCTTCACACACTGCGCGCAATTCATGCCGCGTTTTTTGCGTCGCATAAAAAATGTTTAAGCGATGATGAAAAATAAAATAACTATTATAGGTACGAGTACCATCGAGCTGGTCTGATGATGGAGACGGAAGATGGCCAAAGGAACTCCTAAACTACACATGGTAAACCCATCGTGTTTGGGCTCGTTGCATTTGTCTTCACGAGCAATTTACTTTAGACCTAAGAGATTCTCAATTCGACGGTACGTTTTCTTTTTTTGGGTGTTTGTTACGCGATTACTCCGTCAATTGTGGACCGATTTTAAAAATTCTTTTTTTTTGTTTGAAAGCGGATAACCCTGAGGTGGTCCCATTTTAATTTGGTCAACATCGGATTGGAAAGCGAGGCGGAATCGCGAGGCCGAAGGCCGAGCGATTCCGCCGAGCAAACAATTACTAAAACAACTGTGAAATAAAAAAACTGTTTTAAAAAACATAAAACCGACTTCCAAAAAAAAAGTAGCACTAAAAAATGGTTTAAAATAAAAATATAAAAACCGCCTTCAGAAATGTATGAAATAAAAAAGAACGAACACTAGAGTTGAAGGCCGTGCTAAAGCAAGCAAAAATGATGCTTGAAAGAAAACATGAGTGGATGATATCATTTGTGATTTGTGTAGCCTTTTTAGCACCGCCTTCAACTCTAGGGTTTTTTTTTTATTTCATACATTTCTGAAGGTGGTTTTTATATTTTTATTTTAAATCATTTTATAATGCTAAGTTTTTTTGGAAGTCGGTTTTATGTTTTTTAAAACAGTTTTTAGCGTAACCAGAACTGGACTTTATTTAGCCTATCCTGTGTCATGTATAGTTAAATGTGCTTGTACTAAGTTTCATCGAATCCGGATGATCGGTTTAAGAGTTATGGAGGAGCAGATATATACAGAAATGATTTCCAAAAATTCTCAATTTAGTTTTAGTACTTATCATACAAACACACTATCTTATTAAACAAAGTAACTTACTTAACCACAGCAATCATTTACAGATTTATTATTAGTATTGATGAAACAATTTTTAATTTGAATTTTACTGTGATATTTTCTTGCAAATTTCCGAATTAATTTGTTCCGTTTCAATTCAATGAATGAATCCCTTAGAACAATTTTACCAAAATGACCAAAAAGAAGACACGCAAAGTAGATATGGTACTTTAAAATTATCTCACGAATTTACATATAGCACTAACAAAAGTGCCATGTCGCACAAAGCCGTCCCAAATTTATTGCAGTGCCTTTGTAGCGACCGGGCGGCGCAGCGGGCCCGCAGTTGGGAACCGCTGGAATATATTATGTACTTCTGCGTGGGTTTGCACATATGTATGTATAGGGCGAGTATTTAGGACGATGATGTTAGCAAGAGAGGTCAAATCTTCAAAGTATGAAAAATAAAATCAACCATGAAATGTTCAGTTTTTGCTGCATGCAAAATGCTAGCTCTTTTTTTATAGCGTGCTTTTCGCCAAAGTTTCGTATACTTCCAGCGTTATCCCACCGAGTTTTTTTAATTTTTTTTTTTTATTGAAACTGATACCGTTGGCTACATCACCTACAACATCCGTGATAGTAAAAGGAAATTATCTTTGACTTTTTAATAATTAAAAAACCGGCCAAGTGAGAGTCAAACTCGCGCACCGAGGGTTCCGTATCGCTAGCGCCACTCACGCCATCTATGGCGTGTTATGAAATGTCATGATTAGTTAAATGCTTCATAATCTATTCGGTAGATGGGTCCCGTACCGGATACGGAACCCTAAAAACGCTGTTCATTCAAGTATGAAACGCTCCATATAATGGATTTGCCGCTCCTGCACTGATTAATTTGCCAACAACTTGACGCTACCCTGCTCTGTAAACGTGCACCAATGCACTCTCTAATAAACTGAATTAATTGGCATTATACCACAGAATACATTAATAGTACTAACATACAGAAGGATAACTCTACAAAGACACCTATATAAATAGCTACTCTTGCTACGAAGCAATAAAGTGCAATTCAGCTCGCCCAGCGCTGCTTGCTGCTTGTGTCGGTCGAAACGGCTATGTAAACAGTTCATGTTTTCCGTCCAGTTCAGTGTAGCCGATATTAAATTAAGTGAGTCACTGACATGGCACCTAGTTCACCCGGTGTTATAGGCTGAAACCACGGATTTTGTAGGTGATGTAGCCAACGGCGTCAGTATCCATAAAAATAATACTATAGGTTTCTCTTTCTATCGCGTAACTATCTCTTCTAACGCGGCACGTACGGCTTGTACCGTGTGGGGCCGGTACTTTAAAAGAATAGCCCCACTGCATCTCTCCCCGTGTATGTCGTAAAAGGCGACTAAGGGATATGACTCCCTTCTTATATTACTAGGTGGTAGGGTTTAACCCGCCCGGGTTGGTACCACCGCACTGAATGAAAGGTCGGTCGAAACGGCTATGTAAATAGTTTGTGTTTTCCGTCCAGTTCAGTGTAGCCGGCACGACCGAAGGGAAGCACTGACGTGGCACCAAGTTCACCCGGTGTTATGGGCTGACATCACGGATGTTGTAGGTGATGAAAGCCAACCGTGTCAGTTTCCATAAAAAAAAAAAAAAAAAAAAACGTCTCACTGAATTGACCCGCCAAGGCGGGCCCGCCGATGTACTTACGACCGTACTGGATGTAAGATGGCCGCATAGCAGCCTCGGTTGTGTTCTTCTCTAGTCCAGTATAGCCAGCAATCCAGGGAAGTCTCCGGTATGGCACCTACCTTCTCGGGGGTGATATTGGCATGTGCTTTGGCCCGCGACTCAGTAAACGCGGTATGCGTTACATAAAAAAAAAAGAAGTTGTAGCTTCATACCCAAAGCGCGGAGTGCGCCAGGCCTGCCTGTACCTCTAAGTTGGCCACCCTGTATCACGGAAACATCTGCCTGAGTTGTAGGTTCATATATTACGCAACGTGCCTATGTACTTTGCGACTGAAAAGATGGCCGGCTCTCCGCGCAGACTTTCTAAATATTCTCAGCTCTGCATATTTTGTCTCCGCAGTCTGTGGGGGTTTAGCCTAAGCTATAAAATTTACTGCGATAGGATCTAAGGACTTGTTGTTGTAACATAATATTTATTTCGAAACAGTGTGGGGCCGGTACTTAAAAAGAATATCCCCACTGCATCTCTCCCCATGCATGTCGTAAAAGGCGACTAAGGGATAAGGACAAGATGCCGTGCTAAAGGGCGACAGGCTCGCCACCTCTCACTTTGGCACGGTACTTCCGCCGAGTCATGCAGCAGGTGGGTCTTCGTGCCTTTACTGGCTGCTTGATCGATTGAATCTTGTTCGAATACTTTGCGAAACGTGGTGGTTGGTGTTGTGCTGTAATTGACCAGTAGGTCTACCGGCGTTCACTCACTCGCCCGTGTGAGTGCGAGAAATGTGGCGAGAACGCTTTATTGGCACCGGTGAAACAGGCGAGTGACGTCATTCTCGCACTCCCACATTTTACTCGCTAGAGCTGTCGATCTAGTCGATTATAGCCTTCTCTATATGTCCTTTCAAGACGACAAGGACGGAATACAGAAGGCTATGAGTCGACACGGAGTCGATCTATCAAACAATTGGCACCGGGGTTTTTGACGTTTCTTTGACAGATAAACTCCCCGATATTTGCCGCTAAACTCGCTAGCTAAGGATCAACTTTTTGGCGTTCACTTCATGAGAAAACTGACGAAAACATCGAAATAAATTTATTAACTGAACAAAAATATTATAAAAGTCTTTACAAATACATAATAAATACTGTAGAAAATATAGAAATTATAGGAAATAAAATTAAAGAAATGGCAGAAGGACCCGGCATCCAAGCCAATAATTATTAAAAAAAAAAAAATTACAGCGGTTCGTAAACAAACAAGCAAACACGACATTCGCTTCGCGATGTTTATTTTGTGGTTTCTTTCTTTCTACGAAACATTTACGTAAGCGGCGGGCGGTTGGCGCGGTCTTGGCTTGGACTCTTTTGCTGGAATCCGGCCGACATGCGTCGATGAGCTTACAGCAAGAACATCGGCGCGAACAAGAATCCACTCAAGGGAGCTGCGCTTCGCCACTTTACGAACCGGCCGACACCCACAAAAGAAAGCCGACGCTATATCACCCACTTCCAAGGTATGTACTTTGTCATCTGTGCGACAGAAGGTTGAAAAACTACAATAGCTTTGCATCAACCTCTACTTTCTATGCTGAATCAAATGTTGCTCTTAATTATTTAATAACCAATTCTAGTGTACAGTACGCGGCGGTAAATAATGTGCATCATGCTTTGATGACTTTCTGGTTGTCTCGGTCATACAGATACTTGCAGTGCGACAGAGACGACACTCTACAACCGCACTATCTAGTTTATCACCAAAGAACATTGCGCATTATTTTAAATTGTATTTGCTAGATAATGACTGCCCTTCCATTTTATGCAAGTGATACTTACCAACGCACGGAGGGTCATATATACGCTTCCCACAAACGCTTCTCTCAAAATGAAGTATTCTTATCTCTGGTAAAAAAAGTAAACAAAACAATAATAAGAATAAAATATTTTTATTTACACATACAATTTACACAAAAACCTATTTAGGTAAACTAAAGAACTAATTGAGCATCTTAATAATAAACGCTGAGCACATGCTGGCATTGATGTTGTGGAAGGACTTGGTGCTTGCAACCAGCAGATGGTAGTGTGCTGCACCAAACCCGAGGATGTGCTCCGTTTATGTAGGGAGGGTGTTCATTGTCCCAAGTGAGCCACTGCTGGGGTTTGTTGAAAACGCCCTCGGTTGTCCTGCAAGTTAAAACAAAAAATATCTTTAAATTATATTGTTTTGATTAGCGTAGGTACTTAGATGTATTTGGATCACATTAGACCATTACATTGCTTGGACATTTAAAAACAGGAGCCAAGTGCGAGTTTAACTCGCGCACTGAGGGTTCCGTACTACCACACAAGATATATTTTGTTATACACGGTGTTAACTTTTTTCGCGACATTTCAATTTTAATACCGAATATTAAACCATTTCGTATACTGATTATTTTGTGGTACTAAAAAATAAAATCTAAAATAGTTTAAAAAAATTTGCATATTTTCTTCAAAATTTTACCTCAGCGACAATTTCTCTTTGGAATGGTGTAGCGAGCGCCGCCGCGCGCCGCGCGCCTGCGACCGTGCGTACCCAGCTGACTGACCACGTGTCGCGCGCTAGCTGTTGTATCGTGTCGGTATGAAAGTGATTTTTTTTATTTATTTGAAAAATTACTCAGCTTTCGATTTTTTTGGTAATGCAGTGTGATTCCTATTATGAAATACCATGTTTTTATACCAAATATAGAAATTGAAAATTTTAAAACCAAAGCTAAAAAAAAAATTACCCCCTTCTTCGGCATCAGTATGTGACCCAAAACAACCCCCTTTCGGGAATGTTGCCTATTTAAGTTAACACCGTGTATATTTACCAAAATAATTGTGGTGATATGTCCTATAAGGGTTCCGATTTTTCCTCCAAAAACCTTTTGTTTAGTATTGAAATGGGAATTAGTTTATATGGTTACTGAATGTTTTTATTCAGTCTGAATTCATCGTACACCTTTATTATTTCTGTTAATCCCATGAATCTGCTCCCGGACTTAATGTAGTGACTGCTGCAACAGCCTGTATATATTATATAGCAATACTTACATTAAAACATTTTTTTTTACCTGCAGAAACTGCCGCAGAAGCTCCAACTGTTGCCGCCGAAACTCCTCCTGTGACACCAGGCACCACTCTCTGAGGGCCATGTCCTGCCGCCTGTCTTCAGCGTGTACCCGCTCGTACTCCTCAATAACCTCGCGCATAGGCGGGTTGATTTGCACGAAGCTCACGAGGGGGGCGGCCAGCAGGCGTACCTTAATGGAAAAAAATAATTTAATTAGGCATCTATCTTTTTTAACTTTAAGACATAATTTTGGATGATAAAGTATCAGGCAGATCTTTATGATTTATATTTATGATTTAACGTAAAACCATCTTAAGAAATGACAGATTGTAACAGTGAAAACAGTATGTAAATTAATAAAGTGGTTCTCGAGTTATAAGGATATTCATATTTTTTTTTTTATGGATCCTGACACGGTTGGCTACATCACCTACAACATCCGTGATGTCAGCCCATAACACAGGGTGAACTAGGTGCCATGTCAGTGCTTCCCTTCATTTCATGTCGGCCACACTAAACTGGACGGAAAACACGAACTATTTACATAGCCGTTTCGACCGACGTTTCGTTCAGTGCGGTGGTACCAACCCGGCCGGGATAAACCCTACCACCTAGTAAGGTAAGAAGGGAAGGAAGGAAGGTGTGGATCTAAGCTTACGATGGCTTCACCGAACATATCCGGGCCCATCGGCAGTAGAGGAGGGTAATAATCGAGGTCGGGACTAGCGAGTGGCCACTCTAAATTTCCCGCGCATGCTTCACGTTTCGGCTCGCTTCAAGCCCTCGTCAGCTAGTCTGCGTTGACTAGGACGCGGGGAAACCACCAGTCCCGCTCTCGACCTCCCTCTCTCTACCTATCCATATTCTGTAGGATGCTTCCAGTGACGTTTTCGAAGCTCTCTCCATATATGAGCTTAGCGTCGATCTTGGGAGCCCTAGATTCTTGAAGAGACTGTAGAGCGACTTCGCTGGTAGTCCTCTTGCTCCGACTTCCACAGCGAAGAGATCAGTCTTGAATCCGTTTCTCACAATCCGGTCTACTAAGTTGCAGTACTTGTTAAGTTTGATGTTGTGGTCCTTCGGTATGTTACTTTCCCATGGAACTGTAAGTTCAACAAGTACTACATGCTTTGTCGCTTTTGAGAATATGAGTATATCCGGTCTTAATGCTGTGGTACAGATTTCCGAAGGCATTTGGTAATGCTTCTCATGTGTGTCCATCAACAATTCCCAATCCTTTGCTGCTCCCAAAATTGAAGAAGGTTTAGTCCTATCTTTGGGCAGCTTATTGGCTCCAGGTTTCACAAAGTTGACCTTCTGGAAGCCGCTACTGGTTTGCCCTTTCCTGGTCCGTGCAATTGACAGGTTGATGGCCTCTCTGATGATTTGGAGGATTTTATCATGACGGTAGGAATACTGGCCTCGCTCAAGTAGTATTTTGCATCCGCATAACAAATGTTTGGCCGTGCCTACGAACTCCTTACATGACGGGCATAGTCTATTTGTAGATTTACAGTTTAATGTGGAATCCGAACCACGGTCAGCCTCCAACGGTCGAGCGGTCACCCATCCAAACACTGACCGCGCTCAGCGTTGCTTAATAACAGTTGACTAACCAACCGCGCCACTGAGCTACCGAGGCTGACGAATTTTCTTATCCCTTAGTCGACTTTTACGACATGCGACGGGGAGAGATGCAGTGGGGCTATTCTTTTTAAGTACCGACCCCACACGGTACATATATTATATAGACGTGCGTTGGCCAGTCGCAATTATAGCTCGGTACTTTATTGTGAAAAATTTTGCTTCTATGTTACCTACTTTACTTTTATTCAAGAGAGAGTAGTGTTGTTGAAAATAAAATTGATTAAAAAGAAATGTTTTCCTTGTTTTCTTCCCTAAAACACATTGGCTGCTTGCATACTAGACGATAGCGTCGCGGCAGCGGTGATATGACCGCGACGCGGCAGCAGGTTTCGAGCATACCGTCACGGTATTGCGTACATTTTTCCTGCCCTGCTGCCGTGACGTCACCGTCTAGATAGTGCATAAACAGTCGTTGGTTACATACATACAATGAAGTATGTAAACAATACTACAGTAAATAAATACCAATGTGATTTAAAATATGCTTACCGGTAGAGTGTTCACTATGACCTCGGAGTCCCCGAGTCCGAAGCCCTGTCCCAACACCGCCAGCATCCGCTCGTCCTATTGCTCCAGCAGAGCTACCGGTGCCGCCGGCCCACACCCGTTCCGTGGGCCTGCCGCCTGGCTCTACCGGCCAAGTTTTTTAAGTGAACTTTATTGTCCGTCCAATACTGAAAAAACAGATGAACATATTTGTAAAATATTATATTAGTACGACCATTGTAATACGACTTATTAAGTTTGATGTTTGAAAGGAATTTGTGAATACATAAATATAACACACCTTGTGCTACTGTTGCCATGTTATGGCGCAGCCCCCCGATGCTTTGAGGCGCTCCGTTAGGCCCATCCAGAGGCGCGAGCATCGCATTCTCTCCCGACAGCCGGCCCCGCGCCAACTGCGGATTTTGTTCCATGAACTCCGCCATCACATCATATCTCTTTGCACCGCAGTCGGCCGGGAGCGGAGTGTGGATGAGGTGCCTGCACTTGGCTCATGTTGCGTTACTTACACTCAAGTACGGTACATATATTTATTGAAGAAAAATTGGTAAATTCTTCTTCTTTTTTTTTTTAATAAACATGACAGTTGATTGACAGACACTGGCACATGGTCTAGGTCGACATAGTCTATGCTAAGCACTCATTTGTATCAGTAAAAATGGTTAAAAGGTAGTAATTAATATTTTTTTTGGCATAAATGTTCACGAATTTCCATAAATTATAAATACAACATATAAATAATTAGATAACATAAGATAATAATAAGTAATCGCAAGTAATCTAGACCGTCTTATCTATGGTAGGTCGACACTCACTTGAACGCCGGTACCGATACGAATGACGCTAAAAGTGAGAAGGAGTACGAGTAAACTCCCTCGCATATTTCAAGCGAGAAATGCCGGTAGGGCCCCAGAGTTCTTGCAGCACAACACCGATTACTCTACTGACCCCGATTGTCGGGATTTAGCGTGTGTGATATGTATGTATAACTATTTAAAGACAATAAATTACAAAAACCCATATTTTACATAATATTTCGACTTTTATTAGTTGTCAGATAAGTCAATTTCAATATAAATAGTATATACAAGCTTGTGAAATCTAAACTATCTTAAAAAAAATTATTATAATAATATAAACTTTAAATTAAATATAACTATTACAATTCTGTGGTTATGTGGCAGAAGCAGACATGTACATTTTTTCCAGTATTGAGTTATAAATACCAAAATTTCGGTAAAAATGCGCTCTTCAATATGGCAAAAACAAACATGTCGTAAGTAATACCCAAAGCCATGTATTTCCCTTCGACCAAACAGTATATGTCATAAAAATCACAATAACGTATGCCAAAACAGTACAAGTAGCGACATGTCTTATTTTGCCATATAAGAAAATCAACAAATAGCGACATGTCGAAGTACATGTCATAGACATCACAATAACGTATACCAAAAACTATTTAAAAACAATATAAAAACCGCCTTCAAAAATGTATGAAATAAAAAAAAAATCGAACCCTAGAGTTGAAGGCGGTGCTAAAGAAGGCTACACAAATCACAAAGGATATCATCCACTCATGTTTTCTTTTATGCTTCATTTTTTCTTGCCTTCAACTCTAGGGTTTGATTTTTTTATTTCATACATTTTTGAAGGCGGTTTTTATATTGTTTTAAATAGTTTTTTATTTCACAGTTTTTTTAGTAATTTTTTGCTATTAATGTACTGGGCGGAATCGCTCGGCCTTCGGCCTCGCGATTTCGCCTCGCTTTCCAATCCGATCTTGACCAAATTAAAATGGAACCACCTCAGGGTTATCCCCTTTCAATCAAAAAAAGAATTTTCAAAATCGGCCCACAATTGACGGAGTAATCGCGTAACAAACATAAAAAAAAAAAGAATACCCTGGACACCACCTAGGCCTAAAGTAATTGCTCGTGAAGACAAATGCAACGAGCCCAAACACGATGGGTTTATCATGTGTAGTTTAGGAGTTCCTATCGCCATCTTCCGTCTCCATCATCAGACCAGCTTGATGGTACTCGTACCATAATATATTAAGCGCATCTGGCCGGTCGGAAAAGATGTCAAATTTAGAATATTCATGAAACAAGGGTCCGAATATGTATCACAATATCGATTCATGTATTTCAATACGATGACAGAGAAAATTTCGAAATATTAGGTATATCTAATACTTTTAGTTCTATTTTTTTTTTTTGGAAGTCGGTTTTATATTTTTAAAACAGTTTTTATTTCATTCTTTTTAGTAATATTACATAAAAAAGAATAATCGAAATCGAATAATCGAAATCGGTTGAAGTGGTACAGAATTATTCGCCATGTGTCAAACTGCAAATTGCTGAAAAAGTCCACATCACAAGAGTTTTGCTGAAGGTAACCACACACCATAGTAATTATCAAACTGCAAATTTCTAAAAAAGACCACATCACAAGTTTTGCTGAAGGTACCCACACACCATAGTATTTTGTTGATTTTTCAAAAACCGCTGAATCAATTTGGATAAAATTTATACGGGACCACCTCTGAAGTATGACCTTCCACCTTCAAACTATGGACTGGAGGAAGAACAAAAGGCGCCCCCTGGGCAAATCGCGTTTGCACATATGCGAATAGGTCCAATGGCTATCAATCCCAATAAAAAAAAAAGATTTACTATCTATTTTGCCATTAATTGATCCCGTATACCATGATTTTTACAAATCCTTAACGACGAGTGCTACTGCGTCACTGGCTGGTGACCAGGCAGAATCTTCGGACGATGAATCGTAAATATTGTCAGTAAAGTGGCATTTGTATTTACTGAGATTGTTGATTACATTTTGTGTAGGGTTTTACTAATAAAATGATTAAATTTCCTTTATTTCATAAACGATTTCGTTTTATTAATGTTAAAACTTGAATAAAGTCTTAGATGACCGATACTACCTCACTAGGTGTATCCTTGATATATGTAACGTGAAGTAAAATACTTTTTATGGCAGAAAAAAACAAGTCGCACTTATTTAATGACATGTCGCATATAAATTTTACTTCTTTATATGGCATTACATGACATGTAATTTAAATTAATTTCTTCAAAATCCTAGAAAACTTTTTATAAAAACAAGACTTTCGTTGTATTCTCAGATAACTTATTAACTCACATTAAAAATATTGTTAATATATCCATGCAAACCTTATTTTAGTACCACTGCAAAGTTTATATTGCTTGTAGTCAAAAATGCACAAAAGTAACATGTCAGCTTATGCCAAATTTCCACAGAATTAAATAAATGAAGAAAAAGGAGGGTTGAGCGTCGGGGGTGCGGTGGTGGGAGCGCTGTGAGAGAAGGTAAATCTCCTCCAGTTCTGCCAACTCCCCTGCGGTACCCATGACACTTGCACAATTGCCTCTCTGAATCTTCAGCGCTACAGTTGTGTGAAGAAAGCACCGGCGCGACGGTCACCCGACTTATCGACAAGGAGTTTACCCAATACCTTGCCGAACGATTTTGTGTCAGGCGACCACACGCCAAGTGTTTCCACGGCGAACGCTAAATTCGAAGTGGCCCACAAGGCCTGAGTACTTTCCTTTTTTAAGGTTTTATTGCGAATGATGATGACGAGTGATAGATGGCGTTGTCATAGGTTTGAATTTTTCGAATGTATAATCGACGATATTTAGGCCGGGTGGCATATTTCCAAAGCCTAGTATGCGAGTTGCTCTGATTGGTCGTTCTCAGTGAGGTAGGAACTTTGGCGGGAAATATAAATTTTGGAAGTAGTTCCGAAAATAAAGTTTTCTTAGGTCGTTATAAAAAAATAACCATAACCTAATTTTTACACCCTAACATTGATAAAAAAAATAATTGGCAAAAGGGACACGAACCCATGGGCGAGATCGAAAAAATAAAAACCCTGCACTCTACCACTGAGCCACCAAAGCACATAAATGACCATACGAATATCGGATTCAGTTAACAATCAGATGTTGAACGTTTTCTCCGCTAGGTTCGCTTATTGAGTATGGTTCGACATCATTTTTAGGGTTCCGTATCCACCCGACAGCGACGTGGCGATCCGCTGTCTCTACCTACTCCATGATGTTATGTATCTGTGGAAAAATTATTAAATAAACTAGTTATCAGGTAATTTGAAAGAAACATGTACCTTTTATCTACTAACATACTTAATAATTACTTTCTCATCAAAATTATCTAATTACTTTTCAAAACTGAAAAAACTTCGGTTACCTACACGTTCATTATTATAATTTGGCTCATATTACCGAAGAAAATCCATTTTCGAATATTCCTAATTAAAAATCTAAAACTTAGTTATATTTTTTTATGTAATCCAGTTTAGTTGTCTTAGTCAGAGATAGCCAAAGCTCATACTTCGACCAGCCAATATCACCTCCGAGAAGACTGATGCCTTACCGGAGAATTCCCTTTGCATTGCTGACTATTCTGGGCTAGAAGAGAAGACAACCGAGGCTTTAATGCGGTCATCTTACATCCAGTACGGTGGTACGAATCCAGTTGGCTACAATTTCAAGGGGCAAGGGATGCACAAACTTACTCGTGTATCGATATTCACTCCTTACGTTCAAACACTGCGTCGATCTTTCTCATGAGATGCTTGAAACTAGTTCATACTAAAACAGAGTTCTTCTTCCCCAGAGTCCAACGCCGCCGCAGTACGTGTTCTGGTACCACAACGATCGCATGATCAACTACGACCAAGCGCGGGGCATCGGCGTGGAGACCGACCCCGGACCCAAGACTCAGTCGCGGCTCACGATCCACGACGCGCGTCAAGTCGACTCCGGCAACTATACGTGCAGCGCGAGCAACACAGAGCCTGCCTCCATCTTCGTCTTCGTCTCGGAAGGAAGTAAGTCGCCTCTTTTTATCCCTGTCTAACGTTAAACTACTCACGGTGTGAGTTGAGACAGAATTAATTCCAAGACTCAGTCGCGGCTCACGATCCACGACGCACGTCAAGTCGACTCCGGCAACTACACTTGCAGTGCAAGCAACACAGAGCCTGCCTCCATCTTCGTATTCGTCTCGGAAGGAAGTAAGTAGCCTCATGTTATCCCTGTCTAACTTTAAACTACTCACGGGGTGAGTTGAGACAGAAGTAATTCCAAGACTCAGTCGCGGCTCACGATCCACGACGCGCGTCAAGTCGACTCCGGCAACTACACTTGCAGCGCGAGCAACACAGAGCCTGCCTCCACCTTCGTATTCGTCTCGGAAGGAAGTAAGACGTCTCATCTTATCCCTGTCTAATGTTAAACTATCCCAACAAACAAATTGATGCTAACGGCAGGTTGTTTTAGATCTTAATATTTTTTTTTTTGACACGGTTGGCTACATCACCTGCAACATCCGTGATGTCAGCCCATAACACCGGGTGAACTTGGTGCCACGTCAGTGCTTCCCTAAAGTGGTATATTGGATTAATATAACTCAAGGTTTAATCGTCACTAAGTACTGTTAGAGCTCTTGTCCCACTTATAGCACTTACTAACGCTATTGTAAAGTCACTAAAGAACCTTGGGCCTCTTTCGGGGTTACAAGACAGCTAGAGTACGCTATAACACCAATAAAATTGTTAACACCACTATACCACTCCAGCCTCTCAAAATAACTATTTAACAGCTCTTATAACGCCTGTCTTAACACCATAATGTTAGTTGGGATGGCGGCGGCGTGTAGTCGCTGCAGCCCCGTCCGAATGGGATGAAAGTGAAAGTATATCTATTTGAACTCGGAGATTCGTTGTTCAAAAAAATAAATAAAAATAAACATTAATATACTTAACACCATATTATACATTTTAAATATTAAAAAAAATTAAATACATAGAGACACAAACACACACACACACACCCTCTCACCCTCTCACACACCCTCACACACCCTCACATACACACTACGTACCACACAACAACACACCACAAAACACCACACCTAACACACCTTTATACACCTAGATTATGCCCTACGCAAACATAAATAAAAAAACCAATCAGGGAAACATGTAATTGGCCATACTTTAGGCATAAAAAAAAAATAAGTGTATCAATATTGTGAATGGCTGTATATTTTCTAATATAAATAAATAAAAATAAATAATAAATAAATTCTATCCCATCTATTGAGAAACAGGCGTGAGGCATAATCGTAATAATCTATTTTATAACTTTTCACATTTTATATCAGCTCGCAAAAATATCGCCACAACAAAGTTATATTCCGTCTCACTGAAGTCTAAAGCGAAAATTTTCAAACTTAATTTCCTTCCCACGTTTGTTCCGCGAGATAAATCTGACACGTCATCTCGACGAGAGACGCGTCATTAAGTCTAGAAAAATCCAGCCCAACATCTCCATACGTGCGGTTACTTACTTGAGCCGCTGCGCCCTTGAGTCCCGGCGCACTTGAGTCGCGGCGCCCTTGAGGAGTAGGTAATCCCGTCGTCGCCGGGGTAATCCTTCGGGATTACGCCCTGACGAACGTGACAGTACCGCCGTGATGTGACTGACTCATTTCTTATCAGGGCGTGAGACAAAACTGAGGATTCTTCGGATCAGCAGCTAGTGAGTATTATAGAGCCTAGGCAGGCACTCGCGAGATTGGATGCGGTGGCGTATTCTAAAATAACGTCTAAATGGAAAATTCTAATCTGTTTTAACTATTTGTTTACTCATTTTTACAACAAAAAGGTTAAAGGTGCCTACTTTTAACAAAATTGTAATGTTTTTGTACTTTCACAGATTTGGGTTTCGGTGAAATAAAAATTTTAAAAAATGGTCAAGTGTGAGTCGAATTCCGTACCATTCTGTTTTCCGTGAGAATTATAAGACTTAGGATTTTCGTTTAGGTTTTCCCGTAAACTATAGGAGAATAATAAAAGAACATAATGTTCCAACAAAAAAAAAATTTTTTCGTAGATAAGCGGGGGGATTATAAAAAATATATATTTGTATTTCTTATAATGAGCTCTTTCCATTGATACGTCACCTATGTGAAAAAAAAATTTTTAACTTCGAAATTCGAAATTCGTTCATTTACACTATACGTCCGTGATTGAGTCATCAAATCAAACTCTATACAAAATTTCAACTTTTTATGTCCAGTCGATTTGGCGAAAATAGGCTTTGAAAGACGAACAGATAGACAGACAGACACGAGTGTGATCCTATATAAGGTTTACATTTTTTTATGTACGGAACCCTAATGGAATTAAATAAAGCTGGTACGACCCAAAATGTTGATCCGAAATGATTGACATAGAGAAAATTCTCGGAAATGTATAGACATACAGATTTTATTTTATGGAAACCGACACGGTTGGCTACATCACCTACAACATCCGTGATGTCAGCCCATAACACCGGGTGAACTTGGTGCCACCTCAGTGCTGCCCTTCGGTCGTGCCGGCTACACTGAACTAAACAAACTATTTACCCGTTTCGACCGACCTTTCATTCAATGCGGTTATACCAACCCGGGCGGGTTAAACCCTACCACCTAGTAATATAAGAAGGGAGTCATATCCCTTAGTCGCCTTTTACGACATACACGGGGAGAGATGCAGTGGGGCTATTGTTTTAAATTACCGGCCCCACACGGCAACTCACGGCGTCTACTGAATCCTTATAATAATGATATTGATTTATCTCTCGGATTGTCGTCTAATTAATCTCATAAACTTACTGTGTAGTGTATTGGCTAAATTCCGTTTGATCGTGTCGCTAGACGACAGACAATATATTCTATTAGACTCGCATACCACACCTGTTTGTGTACATGGTGACTCTAATTTAACTTGTACGTGCCAATTATCGGTCTTTGGAAACAATGTCGAGCCAGCCAGTCGTACATTGGCTTCGTCGCACGCTGTACATTATTGTACGTACATACGTACATTGCTTCTGTAGTCGCAGGTACATTGGCTGGTTCAAATGTTTGACAAATTAGTACATTTATAAGGGACGAAATTTATCGTATGCCTGAAAGTGCACACAAATCAATTCTTACCTTACTTGGTGGTAGGGCTTATCCTGCCCGGGTTGGTACCACCGCACTGAATGAAACGTCGTCGGTCGAAATGGCATGGTACCAACCCGCCCGGGTTGGTACCACCGCACTGAATGAAACGTCGATCAAAACGGCTATGTAAATAGTTTGTGTTTTCCGACCAGTTCAGTGTAGCCGGCACGATCAAAGGGGGAAGCACTGACATGGCACCTAGATCACCCGGTGTTATGGGCTGACATCACGGACGTTGTAGGTGATGTAGCCAAATGTGTCAGTTTCCATAAAAAAAAAAAAGACCTTGCAGGCGCCCTTTGGCATATGTGGGGCCCTTTTAGAAAGTAAAAATATATGAATGAAAACAACAGTGTGTACTTTTATGTAGTGACTTGAATGTTTTAAAGTTATTCAATATATATATATATATATATATATTTTATGGAAACTGACCGTTGGTTACATCACCCTACAACATCCGTGATGTCAGCCCATAACATCGGGTGAACTAGGTGCAATGTCAGTGCTTTCCTTCATTTTCATGTGGGCTACACTGAACTGGACGGAAAACACGAACTATTTACAATCCTATTTATTTACAAACCCTACCACCAAGTAAGATTAGGAGGGAAGGGACCTACAGTTTTACGAGGAATCCGAACCTCGGTCAGCCTCCAACGGTCAGCGGTCACCCATCCAAGTACTGACCGCGCCCAGCGTTGCTTAACATTCAATAGCGACAGTTGACTGTCTGCACCACTGAGCTATCGAGGCTGACACTAAGGTCTAAGTCGCCTCTGGGCCTCGAGTTACACTGCTTTCGAGAAATTATACAGGGTGTTTCAGGATAGGCTTGAGAAACTTCAGGAATAGAAAGTACTCATTATTAGAAGAAAAACATCCTTATCGCTTAAATCGAAATTCCGTATTTTTTTTTTCATACAAAACTTGAAAATTGCTATAAAAACTCGATGGACAGTGAGTATGGGGAGGTGCTGTCTAGGTCTAGGGAGTGCCATGACCTAGTCCAGTCTTCTTTTTCTTTTGATGTCATTTAAATTTAAGTGTTTGAAATTTACCTACATACATGCAGTTCAATTCTACTAGTTAAAAATTGCAATTAGTCATTTTATTTTTATTTAATATAGGCGGATGTTAACTGTCCACCAAATCTCGATTAAACGATTTTCACCAAAAAGTACTATAAAAAAAATTACCGAATCTGGGAAAAAGTTTCCGAGCTTTTCCTTTTCAAATATGGACCTCTTTCGAACCCTGAAGTTACCAAACCCTATCCTAAAACACCCTGTATAATTTACCTGAACGCAGTTCGGCTTTTGGCCTCTCCTTCAGTGAAACTGAGGCGACAGCGGGAAAAAGCTATACAGGAGCGATTGTTTTTTTTTACATTTGTGCGTTTAAATCTACCCATAAGGATTCTTTTTAAGTACCGGCCTCACACAGTACCTACTTGTTCCGCCGAGCCACCCATAAGTATAACGACACCCATGGACATTCGATCGTACGCGGGGGTTGCGAATGTCATGCCGACCTGACAGGCCATTTGCATTTACGCTCCTCTACGTCTATGAATGTATTTAAGATAAATTTAAACAAACTTCTCCTTTCCTTACCGAAGTAAATGCAATTTATATTACATAAGTACATATCTTTACTCCCCTTCTCTTACTCTCCTGTCATTCAGTTGATTGTGTTGCACAACGGTACCACCGATTAATGTACATATAATATGTAAGTTTATTATATACACATATATATGCTTAATAAAGTATCTATGTAGTATTCGTACGTAGTTTATCTTATCATACATATTTCTTTAATCTAACACATTGTCACAAACTATTCTTGTTCGCCTGCATGTACTTCTCCCACATCCCAAAGGTTAGTTAGAATAGAATGCCTCGCGGCATTAAGCTCGCCTGTTGTACCTAATTTTGATAAATTGGTGTTCAATAAAGAATATATACATACATACATACAGGTGCCTATTCACGCCTCTTTTGAAGGACCCGAGACTATACTTGGGGGGAAATATGGCAATATAATTTGATAATAAACTGAATTTACCGCGAGCAAAGCCGCGGGCACAGCTAGTTGTGCAAATTGAATGTATCTTTAAGTTAAGAGCTGTGTTTTCTCTCACTGAAATGTTATTCTTATAGAGCGCTGTGAGGCTTAGCGCCGCGCTCTTCGGATGAGCACTTTTCTTAGAAAACATTTGCTAAGAACTATTACGTGACTTTCCAAGGGCTCCTGTCTATTGTAGTCGGAAGCATGCCGGCGCATTCTTGAAATATTCCAACGAATCCCTCCCTATGGTGCTGTGAAAATTTGCAAAAGAAACTCGCGGCGAAGGACTTTGGGCATTATTTCGAAGGCGGTAAGGTTGCGTTTGGGTTGGGGGAGTGCTGTTGAATGGCGACAAGGCTGCATAATAGGCGTCTGTAGTCTGCAGCGGACTTTGTAGTATGTAGGCTGTATTTAGCGTTCAACATGACTGAGCTTGGACGAAACATCGTAACTAGAGGCGCCATGGGGGATTTCATACGTTAACTTTGAGGAAAAAAATTATATATTAATTACAAATTAAAAAAACCCTGATAATTAAATCCTTGAATCCTTGAAAATTAAATAGTACTTTTCGATTATTTAATCAGGGGACCGAGTAATTTTTTTTTTACCATTAATTTAATTTTATGTATAAACTGAAATTGAGATAAAATATAATGGAATTGCACCCATTGTGGTGCAAAGCTATTAGACACTTTCTACCTATAATTCAGCCATTTGGCGACAATATGTATGAATCGGCATCTCTTTTTAAACACGAATACACATTTATAAATTTGAATAACCACAAGTTACAAAAGCAAAACTTAAATATTTTTCTCCCACTTACGACCATTTAAATACTGAGAAACGAAATCTGACGTAGCTTAAGGCCCACTTGCACCAACACGAATTTAACTATATAAACCAGTTTAACTCGTTAAGCTAGTACCCGTTAACTCTAAATTCGTGTTGGCGCAATTGGGCCTAAGACGTAGTCTAAAATAACAAACTCAGGTTACTGCTTTATAAATTACTAGCTTTTCCGCCCGCAGCTTCGCTCGTATGCCCTATGTCCATTCTGAAGGTCCATTCTAAATATCTGTCAAAGAATTTTTAAAATCGGATGAGTATTTTCTGAGATTACCTCCTACATCCAAACTTACAAACTTACAAACTTTACCTCTTTATAATATTAGTGTAGATTTTGTTTTTCTGTGACCTTCCTTTCTGTTCTTGTCGTAATGAAAACAATATTATTCAAATTTAAATAGGGCAGTAATGAACACATTATTAAAATTCTATGTTTACTCGAAGTAAACTTTCTTATTCAGAAATGGTATCTCCTTAGCAGTTTCTACCCTAGAAAATTATTCCGACAACTTCTCCCAATTGGCCAATTAAAGTACAAATGGTACTTGAATTAATGTGACTATCTGGGTAGGCGGCTCCCAGTCTTTCCATTATGTATGAAGAACAAAATGGCGCCTCGATGCCGATGATCGCGCACGATTACTTACTATTCATACTGAGATCTAGAAATATAGATTACGTTGCGATATGAGTAATTAATGTTGCAATACATTAATAACATCAGGCCTGCTTCCCAATAGGGTAGGCAGCTCCCAGTCTTTCCATTATCTATGAAGAACAAAATGGTGGCCCGATGCCGATGATCGCGCACGATTACTTACTATTCATACTGAGATATAGAAATGTAGGTTACGTTGCGATATGAGTAACTAATGCTGCAATGATACGTACATTAAATAACGTCAGGCCTACTTCCCAATAGGGTAGGCAGCTCCCAGTCTTTCCAGTATGTATGAAGAACAAAATGGCGCCTCGATGCCGATGATCACGCACGATTACTTACTATTCATACAGAGATCTAGAAGTGTAGGTTACGTTGTGATATGAGTAACTAATGCTGCAATGATACGTACATGAATAACGTCAGGCCTGCTTCCCAATAGGGTAGGCAGCTCCTAGTCTTTCCATTATGTATGAAGAACAAAATGTCGCCTCGATGCCGATGATCGCGCAAGATTGCTTACTATTCATACTGAGATCAAGAAATGTAGGTTATGTTTCGATATGAGTAACTAATGTTGCAATGATAAGTACATTAATAACGTCAAACCTGCTTCCCAATAGGGTAGGCAGCTCCCAGTCTTTCCATTATGTATGAAGAACAAAATGGCGGTAAACGGTATATAACTTGGACCAGTTTTCTCAGGTACGGAAGCTTATTTTCCCAAATACGCTTCCGTACTTGAGCGAACTATTGGGAAGCAGGCTTCGCACAGCGCTCGCGCTTTGCGGAGGGCAGTGGGTGACTGGCCAACCAATCACGTGGTCTGTAGGCGCTCTCCCACCGTCGCATCCCGCGCCCTCCACCAAAGATACCCTAAAATCAACGAAATCAATTCAAGTTCAATTCAATTCGGTTCAGAACTAAAATGATTGAATTAAATAATAAACAAAATGTTTTTTTTATCGGTTTACAAACAACTAAGGAACAAACGAAAGTTGATCGAAAATAGTTGGGCTTGTAGAAGGATTCGAATAAACAGGTAGTCCAACTAAAGCATTTTTGATCAACTCTCCTGGTCATTCCGTCGTTTTTTTTTTTGTATTTTTAGGTTATTTCATGCTAAATAATCAATCAATCAAACAAATACTTTATTGTAAGCCATAAATCACGGAACACAAAAGGCGAGTATTGTGTTGTATTGTTTATTGAGCATTCATATGGCAGTTAGACTGCACTCGAACTTGTCACAATTTGTTCTATCCGGTTCGATTACACCCACGAAGAAGAACCGACAAGAAATTTCGCGGGGTATTTTTTTTAAACATATTTTTACAAATATTTAGTGACTAACCACATAATAACACCGCCCATAGTCTATCGAAAACACAGCTTGAGAGCAAGATTAACACATTTGCTAAGAGTTCTGACTACAAAGACTTATTAATTAAGTGAATCAGGTGTAAAGAGCCTTTGTCAAAGTTTTATGTAGTTAGCATTATTTGCCAAGACTTAGCGGGTGAGACAATTTCAGATATTTTTCTCATGTCTCATGTCATCCTTAATCCCAAAATGTCCATTTAGTGATAGGGCGAAGGCACCGAATATATAAGGTGTCGTCAAACTAACCGCTGTTCATTTGTTACAGGTGACAAAATGGCCGCCATCCTTCGGCGAAAAACCAACGCCGCCGCCAAAGCGGAATCCACAGCCGCCCTGTGTGCCGCGCTCGGCTCCGTAATGATTATCCGCATGCTAGAGTTTGCGAAGATGTTTTGTTAAAAGGACTCAACGCCAGAATCTTGAGTCACTTGTCAATGCGTTCCTCCAAGAGCGAAGCGTTGACAATTTGTCAAGACGTTTTGGTTAAATCTAGTTTCGAGAATTTTGTCAATTTAGTTAAATCAATAATAAATAAGTGCGCGAGCTCACAAATTGAATCGGCGATAGTGTTGTGTTACTTAGCCAAAGCACGAATATTGATTCACTGTACTAAAATTTAACTTTAATTGCAATTGTTAATGAATTAAACTTTCAGTCGGTAAATTTTTGGATTGTTAAATTGCAATTGTTTTGTTTTTTATTTCACGAAACAGCTCTGTCCTCATACATTCTTTGTCGTGCGGCTTAAGACGAAACGGAAGTTAACTTTCTCCATACAAAATCGTCTTTCGGTATTTATGTGTTTTACCCTCCTAAACTTTATAAAATTTTTACAATTATTTTTTGTTGTAATAAGGACAGTCAAATCTACGTACCTGACTTTTTTATTTTTTTAATATCTAAAGCAATGAATGACTCAATAAAGAGGTCTTCATGAAATCAAAAAATAAAAAATTTCATTTTTTTCCGTCGAATTAATTTTTTTTAGCTCCGGTTTTGTAGGTACCTATATTTTATCTAAACAAAAAAAATTACAGGTACGCAGATTGGACTGTCCTTAAGACAAGAAAAATTTTTAAAATCGGATAAGGTTTAGGCGGATAAAAAACATAAATGCCGAAAGACGATTTTGTATGGAGAAAGTTAACTTCCGCCTCGTCTTAAGAGAGTGACAAAAAAGACGAGAGGTGTCGTGGGATACCCGGTTGGAACGAAGTTCCTTTCGCTATAGATTATGTATTAAATAACATGCACAATGAAATAAATTTTCAACCTTTGAGAGTAATTAACGGAAAAATAAAAAAAATTATGTCTATACTGCAGTAATATACATACCTACACATAGGCATACGCTTGTAAACATACAAACACACATACTACAGCAAAAGTGTCGTGACGGTCGAAGTCTTACACTTTTTTCCGCCTAGCTCTCATTCGCCAAGTGTCTGCAGTGTAACGTGCGATAAGGAACTTCGTTCCAAAATGCTTCTAGCAAAATGCTCTCGCTGCCCGGAAGATAGAAAATATCTGAAATTGTATACAGTTTAGTGGCACATTCGTTTAAATGGCCTGAATTGAGTCAAGTTTCGTCCTGTTAGACCATCTCACTTACACCGCATCAAAATGTCACCCTCGAGGTATATTTACTAACTACGTACTAGAGAGAGCGCTTCATATTATCGCAATGCAAAATCGTGTTCCTAAGCTGAAGAGAGAAGGAAGGGGGAGGGGCGGTGGCGGGCGTGCCGAGCGGGAATCGGCTAGCTTCGGGCGAACGCGCGTCGAACTAGCTTTGTAAATCGGTCGTACTCGCAATTGCGCGGTCGATCGCCGATGACGTGAGAGCGTTGTGTGCGTGTGACGGTTGTGTGATAGAGACGACAATAGGGAGAGCACACACGACGAGCGACGAAATGAGTCACGAAGACTACCAGTGGCGACGCGACGGCTTCGCGCTCTCGCATTCAATTCAAAAGTAGATTCAACTCCTGAGGCGAAACGATGTGTAACCTGAAACGATGTCGCGGCGCTCTCTCCGGTATGTTATACCTCAATGGCAGTGTGGCTATTTTTTTGAGCAAAGCGACTGTAGCTGGGAGCGAGAGAAAAATGCAAATACTGATAGATTTTAATTTTATTATGCGGTCGCTCAATAGGCCAGTTCAAAGAATATTCAGCGCTTCATAAAACATAACTTTAGCAAATTGTACGAATGCATACAAATTAGTATTAACAGCACTATATTTTACAGAAAATAGTCACAGTTATATTTTAGTTTGAATCCACCACAGTATAGTTAGACAAAAATAGAGTACATATTATTATTTTAGATGACTTAATTGATAAGTAAATTTGTACCTTCTTAAAGACATGTAAAGATACATTCTCCTAGACTTAAAAGTTCGACTTAAAATTACTTACAATAAAATATACGATTACGTGTTGTAGGTATAAAATTATAAATAATTTAGATTTTAAGATAAAAGATTTTTGTTCCGTTACTTCAGAAGAACGACGACGTCCAATTTAGGATGTGATCACAACAGGGAATCTCATATTCTAAGAATTAAAAAAAAATCTAGGTGAAAAAAAAAACATTATTTGCTGCATAGATTTATCTAACGGATTGAATAATTGTAATTTATATAATATTTATTGAAATAAAAAATTCGATCTTAAAGAGAGCGAGGGGGGGCTAGTAAGTGTAAATAGTGAAAAATTAGTTAAGAAATAAAATAAAGAGATTTCGTCGGTGAATTATGTCAGTGTTGGAAAAAGAATAAAGCAATGTTGGATATACGTCATTAATTATTGTACAATTAAATAAAAAAAAATTGTTAATAATTTATTCGATTAATTGAAGATACGTAAGATGAAATTATTCCTATCGTCGTCACAACTTTCCGGAAAAGAATATTGGTTTTCCCTACATTTGTTTGGGATCCGTACATCGTTTAGACTATTTCTTTCACAAACAGAGCCTTCCACTATGTAATTAAATCCATTCTCGTAATAAATACATTCTGTAAATAATAATGCGATTTATTTATTCACTCTCATTCCTCTCCTCTTGCGCAATATATTGGAAAAAACAATCCAACCGTGTTTTTTGTTATGGAAACTGACACGGTTGGCTACATCACCTACAACATCCGTGATGTCAGCCCATAGCACCGGGTGAACTAGGCGCCATGTCAGTGCTTCCCTTCATTTCATGTGTGGGGCCTGTACTTTTAAAAAGGAATTGCCCCACTGCATCTCTCGCCGTGCATGTCATAAAGGCGACTAAGGTATAAGGACAAGATTCAGTGCTAAAAGGCGACAGGCTGGCCACCTCTCACCTTGGCACGGTCCTCCCACCGAGTCGTGCAGCAGGTGGGTCTTCGTACCTTACTTGCTGCTTGATCTAGTCCCAATACATAGCTTAACGTTGTGGTTGGTGTTGTGCTGTAATTTACAAGAGTTCTTGCAGCACAACACCGATTACTCTGCTTACCCCGATTGTCGGGCTACAGCGTGTAGTATGTATGTATGTATGTATGTAAATGTGGGACAATGAAATAAAAAATTGCTCCCTAGCGACGACGTATTCACGAAAGAAATAGCGGATCAGTGTCTGCCTGATCCACGTCATTTTTTGCTTGTCACTGGTGACACGGACGTCTGACCTGAATTTCATATTTCAGCCGAATTCACATCGCGCAGACTAGAATAGAGAGTTATGAAGAATAGAATGGGACAAGCCATTTCACTGCGAATGTTTGGTACGTGTTATTTTTTTTGTGTCGGTAAAAAATATTTGATACCCATTCCGTTCTTTACGATGCAGGCAAAGACATTCAAACTGCATACTAGAGCGGACAGCAAGAACGATATCATCAATATCAATGATACTATACTATTTTTTTTATTTTTTTTTATTGATGCTGACACGGTTGGCTTCATCACCTACAACATCCGTGATGTCAGCCCATAACACCGGGTGAACTTGGTGCCACGTCAGTGCTTCCCTTCGGTCGTGCCGGCTACACTGAACTGGACGGAAAACACAAACTATTTACATAGCCGTTTCGACCGACCTTTCATTCAGTGCGGTGGTACCAGCCCGGGCGGGTTGAACCCTACCACCTAGTAATATAAGAAGGGAGTCATATCCCTTAGTCGCCTTTTACGACATACACGGGGAGAGATGCAGTGGGGCTATTCTTTTAAAGTACCGGCCCCACACGGTACAGTAATATATAACTATACTACTAATAATAAATCTGTCAGTGATGGTCACGGAGTAAGTTACTTTGTGTTATAGTTATGAGATACTGCGTTTGTAAACTCTATGTATGATACTAAAACTAAATTGATGATTTTTCAGAAATATTTTCTGTATGTATGTATCAGGGATGTTGCGGATGCGATTTATTTGACATCCGCGGATACGGATGCAGATGCGGATTTTTGGACGCTCACATCCGCGGATGCGGATGCGGATGCGGATGTTAACAAGATTGCTTGAAGAGATGATTTTTCAAAGACGTAGTGGTGCGGCCCTTGCGAGAGTATGTTTTATTACATATTATATACAGCGATTTTTCGACATCATTTTCATCCGCCTTAAAATAAGTCTAAATCTCACTTCGTACCGGTGGTGACATTGTTGTTACACTTTATGAATAACATTCACTTCTGGGACACTATACTTCGCCGCACTATATACAGTGGAAGTGGAATACTCGAGTCGGAAATTCAACTTAGAAGACGCGTCGTCGCGCGTGTTTAGTTAGACACGCATGCATACACGAAACGTGACGGAATGAAATGACGCAATAATAATGGAAAACAAAGTCGTCAGCACTGCACTGCACCGTCGCACAGCATATTCTCTTCCTATTGGTCAATTGCAGCGCGCGCCACTCGCGGATTCCGCCCAATTTCATTCAAGTCTCAACCTGCACTACATCCGCATCCGCATGAGTTCCGCATCGATTTAATGCGGATGCGAATGCAGATGCGGATGTCAAAATCAATGCGGATGCTCCGCATTTACGGATGCGGATGCGAATATCCGCAACATCCCTGGTATGTATGTATGTTCCTCCATAACTCTTAAACCGATCATCTGAATTCGATGAAACTTCGTACAAGCTTATTTAACTATACGAGACACAATATATACAATAACATTCCGTTCCGGATAAGCTAAGATGTGGCTCTCATTCAAACCTGTTCCCAATCTCATCCCAAGTCCCATTCAAACCAATTGTACCGTGTGGGGTCGGTTTTGTACCGTGTGGGGCCGGTACTTAAAAAGAATAGCCCCACTGCATCTCTCCCCGTCGCATGTCGTAAAAGTCGACTAAGGGATCGTCAGCCTCGGCAGCTTAATGGTGCGGTCAGTTATTGGATGGATGACCGCCCGACTGTTGGAAGCTGACCGTGGTTCGGATACCACGTTAAACTGTAGGTCCCTTCCCTTCTTACCTTACTAGGTGGTAGGGTTTATCCCGGCCGGGTTGGCACCACCGCACTGAGCGAAACGTCGGTCGAAACGGCTATGTAAATAGTTCGTGTTTTCCGTCCAGTTCAGTGTAGCCGGCGCGAAATGAAGGGAAGCACTGACATGGCACCTAGTTCACCCGGTGTTATGGGCTGACATCACGGATGTTGTAGGTGATGTAGCCAACCGTGTCAAGTTTCCATTAAAAAAAAAAAAAACCGAATTGTTCCGCGCACCGAAATAAAGGTACGGTAGCAGGCTTATACTTAATTTCTTCTTTTTAAATACGAATTTCACGCGAACGAAGCCGCGGACAAAAGCTAGTAATCCTATAAATGGTCATACGAGTGTGACATGAGTCTTAGCATTGCATCAGGGCCGTCTTAGACCATGTTGGGAACCTTGGGTACAGTTGGGACCCCCTTAGAAAAAAAAAATGTAAATGTAAACATCAGAACCTATGTACTTTTATTTAGTTTCTTGAATATTTTAAAGTTATTTAAATATTTGTATACATTTTATAGAATTCATTATGAAATTTTACGTTAAGTATTTTTCAGATTTTTTTTTTAACTTATTAATGTTTTGTTTACTAATTTAAAAATATTTCAAAATCTCATGAGAGAGAGAGAAGTAGAATACACTAAAAATTGAGCTCCTGTTTTTCGGTGTGAACGTTTGGGGCCCTCATGGACCCAGTGCGTCGACTCGAATTCGCCCGGATTTTTTATATGGATGGCTGTACCGAGGGACCAGTGGTGCAGTCAACACAGAAAAATTCACCTCTCCTCGCGAAACCACGCTCACTATGAGGTGCCATGCCAGTCATTTGCGGGCTGCTGCTTTTTTTCATGTAATCCGGTATGGTCGCTGAGTCAGAGGAGCCAAATCACATGCTCCGACCAACCAATATCACCTCCTAAAAAGTAAGTGCTATGTCGGAGACTTCACTTTGGACTGCGGATTGCTGGCTTTAATGGACTAGAGGAGAACACAGCCGAGGCTGCTATGCGGCCATAATACATCCGATGCAGTGGTACCAACGTAGTCGGCTACAATTTGAACCTACCACCTAGTAAGGGGCAAGGGAAGAGACCTACAGTTTTACACCCGGCTCCGAACGGTGAAGCAGCAGGTGTAGGTATGCACGTAAATTTTTCCCTAAGAAAAAAAAACTCATTGGTACATGCCGACCGGATTCGAACGTCGGACCTCTCGCAAGAGAAACCGACGCCCAGACCACTCACCCGCCGCTTAAACTGCTGCTAGGCTATTTGAAGACACCCAGGTTAAAGAATTCGGGAAACTCACTCGTCGGAAGGCAGTTCCACACCCTAGCGGTGCGACAAACGTTTTATCAGAGAAGTACTCACGCTAATCCTGAGTCCTACTCTCTCCTCTCCCTGCGCCCACCCCCTGGTTCCAGAAAGGGTACTCGAACCGAGATTAGTCCCGAATATAGCGATGGTTAGTAATCTCTCGGATAAATAAGTTTAATAATGAATCAGTCGGTGCCACGGCGAAGAGAGCAAAGAGGAGTTGGTGGAAGAAAACTGAGTACATCGCCACGCCGCCGCGGCGCGGCGCCGCCGCGGGATTGTACATATGGCAGTTAGACTGCACTCCAACTTGTCACAATTTGTTCTGTCCGGTTCCATTACACCCACGAAGTAGCACCAACAAGAAACTTAGCAAGGTATATTTTTTTATATACCTACATATTATTACAAGTACTTTACTAGCCACATCATAACACCTACAGTCTATCGAAAACACAGCTTGAGAGCAAGATTAACAAATTTTGCTGAGAGTTCTGACTACAAAGACTAAAGTATATCAGGTGTCAATATGTCAACCAGCCTTTGTCAAACTTTGATACGTAATTTGTATCAACATAATTATATTAGTATATTAAAGATACTGCGATGTAATATAATTGTCAAACATAAAAAATAAAAATATATGAATATTAAGATAAGTACTTGAAGTATCAAGTTGTCAATGGGTTAATAAAATGTAGGTACTAATCGTACCTAGTACCGTACCGTAGTAATCGTACCGTTAACTGGGGCACATGCCAACGAGGTGTGCACAATATACACACTTGTAAAACTCGCCTCTTATAACCTTTTTACAAAATGGTGAACAAAAAAAGCATATTTTCATTTCATTTCATGTTTTCATATATTTTAGGTGCCAGTATACAATCGGAAGCCTATTACTAAGCCTATTACTAAGTCTATTACCAAGCGCGCCGCCGTCTGGTCGTGCTAACATTTTAGCTACAAAAAGTAAAACGGAGTGTTCGCTGCGCGAGTCCGACTCGCACTTGGCCGACTTTTTTGTCTCCACTGCTGTCGTGACGCGGTCCATTGGACTATGAAGTCCGTGAAGCTCTGGTGACGCATGTTTTCCTAGAAATTAGAGCTATCAACGACTCCTCTCTAGCAATCTCCTCAGTGGTCGGGCCTTATGAAAATTTAAGTGAATTACAAAGTCTGCTCGTCGCTGGCAAAAAAGGAGGATTGTTTCCAGGGCCGCGAATGTAATTGGAGTTTGGAAGCAACGCTCAATTATACAAGGGACAACATGGCTGAAGCTACTGCGAAATTGAAAATAATATACTCAACTACTCTTGCACTGATATCTATTTGGATATTTCTTTGCTACTCCAAGAAATTAATGAATAATTGATACCTATCATATTGAACTTAGTACCGTGTGGGGCCGGTACATAAAAAGAATTTTTTTTTTTTTTTTTTTTTATGGAAACTGACACGGTTGGCTACCATCACCTACAACATCCGTGATGTCAGCCCATAACACCGGGTGAACTTGGTGCCACGTCAGTGCTTCCCTTCGGTCGTGCCGGCTACACTGAACTGGACGGAAAACACAAACTATTTACATAGCAGTTTCGACCGACCTTTCATTCAGTGCGGTGGTACCAACCCGGGCGGGTTAAACCCTACCACCTAGTAATATAAGAAGGGAGTCATATCCCTTAGTCGCCTTTTACGACATACACGGGGAGAGATGCAGTGGGGCTATTATTGTAAAGTACCGGCCCCACACGGTACAAAAGAATACTGCATCTCTCCCCGTGCATGTCGTAAAAGGCGACTAAGGGATAAGGACAATATGCCGTGCTAAAGGGCGACAGGGTCGCTACCTCTCACCTTGGCACAGTACTTCCACCGAGTCATGCAGCAGGTGGGTCTTCGTGCCTTACTTGCTGCTTGATCGATTGGTTGACAAAACTGGTAATCTCTGGAAACGCTCTTCCTGCCCATGTATATCCCCCCAAGTACAATCGCGGGTTCTTCCAGAGAGGCGTGAATAGGCACCTGTCAGGCCGGCATGGCATTCGTAACCCCCGTATACGACCGAATGTCCATGGGCGTCGATAGACACCTTATGGTTTACTCGGCTCCATATGTCGCGCTTTCAATAAGAAGCATTTCTTATTTTGGGTTTTCATTTCACACTGTCGGAGATAATAGTGATATTAGTGTTTAGTTTTCTATATATTAATTGTATATGATAAATGAATATATCAGAAATATTTCCGGTAGGTCCCATTGTCCCCGGCGGCCCGTCCCCGGTAACGGGGACGATAGGAAAATGAGCTAAAATAATTCCCATTGTCCCCGGTGGTAATGTCGACGGGGATGATGGCACAAAAGTTCACGAATATATTCCCAATGTCCACACTCCCTCTAATAGCAATTGAAATCTCTCTCAACACTCATGTAAGTACAGTGTTAACACACATCTAAAAACAGCACAAAACTTTACGACCCCCACGCATCAACTATAAGATAAGCTTTATTTATTTTTTTCTATTTTCTCAGCAATAACTCGGCTTTTACGATATCTCAGCGAAGCATTATAAAACCCGGCATGTCCTTCAAACGTATTAGCGAGATTTGTCGAAAGGTCTAAAAACCTAGGGATTACATTCAAAAAGAAAATGTACAACGCGAACTGCCGCGGGGGCCAAATTTGAACACATCGGCGGAATAGGCGACAGACTGAACCAACATCCAATTGGGAGCCGTGAGTTCTGGTCTCTAGTCGAATTTCTGGCGCTCCTCTCTTCCACCTCTGCCAACACCCAACTGGGAGCCGTGAGTTCTGGTCTCTAGCCAAATCTGTGGAGTCGAATTTCTGGCGCTCCTCTCTTCCACCTCTGCCAACACCCAACCGGGAGCCGTGAGTTCTGGTCTTTAGCCAAATCTGTGGAGTCGAATTTATGGCGCTTCTCTCTTCCACCTCTGTCAGCACCCAACTGGGATCCGTGAGTTCTGGTCTCTAGCCAAATCTGTGGAGTCGAATTTCTGGCTCTCCTCTCTTCCACCTCTGCCAACACCCAACCGGGAGCCGTGAGTTCCGGTCTCTAGCCAAATCTGTGGAGTCGAATTTCTGGCGCTCCTCTCTTCCACTTCCGGAGGCTTCTGTGACCGACGGACGGACACCGGAGTGATCTTATAATGGTATTTTTTTATTGAAAGCGCGACGTATGGCGCCGAGGCACCCATAAGGTGTCTAACGGCGCCCTTGGACATTCGGTCGTATGTGGGGGTTGCGAATGCCATGCCGACCTGACAGGTGCCCATTCACCCCCCTCTTGAAGAACCCGAGACTGTACTTGGGAGGAAATAATTGAGCAGCGAGAGCGTTCCAGAGTTTACCGGTTCTTTAGATAAAGGAAACATCTGCAGAATCGATTCGTCAGGTCAGAACCGATCCGCGGAAAGTCCAGCGTGTAGGAATGTAATCCCTGCCCAGTGCACGTGTTACGGATGAGGAAGGGGGACGGCGGGATCGCGTTAAACTGCTCCTACAAGCACTCCCCATGGTTCCGTTTTTCCTTTTAAGATACGGAACCATAAAAATGCCACCATGGCATGTTATATAGCTTTGTTTAGACCTAGTTAAGTAGAATACAACTGTATTTTTTATTTAATGTTATTTTATTATAAAAGGCCACTTATATGCATTTAACACACAAATCAAAACACAAGCTTTTTATCCAGCGGCTCGGCTGTTATCGGCCTCTCTGGGCGTGGTTTCGCGAGGAGTGGTGTTATTGGCTGCGTCTGATCTTCCATTGAACTTGTGAGTACAGTCACCCGTGCCGCCTGTCTATAAAAAAGTCAATTTATTAAATTCATACAGGCTCATAGGTACATACTTAGATAAATGTATTATAATTTTTGAGGTATTATTCCGAGATCATTACTTGTTTTTTTTAATGTAATCCGGTACGGGTGGCTGAGTCGGAGGGGCCAAAGCGCATGCTCCGGACCAGCCAATATCACCTCCGAGAAGGTAAGTGCCATACCGGAGACTTCCCTGGATTGCTGGCTATACTGGACTAGAGGAGAACACAACCGAGGCTGCTATGCGGCCATCTTACATCCAGTACAGTGGTACCAACCCAGTCGGCTACAATATGAGCCTACCACCTAGTAAGGGGCAAGGGAAGGGACCTACAGTTTTACACCGGTTCCGAATGGTGAAGCAGCAGGTGTAGGTATGCACGTAAATTTTTTCGTCAGAAAAAACTCATTGCTACACGCCGACCGAATTCGAACCGCGGATCTTTCGCATGAGAAGCCAATGCCCAAACCACTCGGTCACCTGCTGCTTACTTGAATTTGTTCTTTTGCTATACGCGACCTTCTGTGCGCGACGAAAACTCACACTTGGCCGGTTCGTCTATCGCTTTCTTACGGAACCCTCAGCTCAGAGCGAGTTTAACTCGCACTTCACCGGTTTTATCTCATACGCTCGAGATATTCATTTGCATATTATGATTGCTTTTCTTTTCGTAACTGTCACATATTCCTATAAGTGTGGCAGGTACGTCAGGGTTGTGTCACGGTCGTGGCATATGCGAGATCTGTTGTCTCTGCCTACCCTATTCTGAAAGTGGCTTAGTGTATATGCAGGTATGGTATAATTTCTTGGTGGTAGGATTTGATCCGATTGGTATTAACGCACTGAATGGAAGGTCGGTCGAAGCGGCTATGTAATTTCAGTGTAGCCGGCACGCCCGCCCAAATGGAAGCACTGACGCGTTACCTAGTTCACGAAGGTGTTATGGGCTGACATCACGTATGTAGTAGGTGATGTAGTCAACCGTGTCAGTTTCTATAGAAAAACTACAAATTGTAGGTAGACTCTCGAAGAACGTAAGTCACTATACTCTGTTCGACCAGTGTTGACAGTGACTCATCGCAAATAATGAGCGTTTACATAGAGGCGAATTCTCTGAACCGGTCCGAACAGAATGCGCTTTTGTTATCATAGTTAATTCTTTTGAAAAAGAAATTAGCTAATAAAGTTTGTAAAGAAATAATGTATAAATAATTAAATTGCTCAAATATGACGATAAAAAAAACTTAACGAGATTCGTATTATTCTGGAAAATTTTATATACAAATTTGGATGGAATATATTATAAGTACTACTGGAAAAGATGCTAATAAATTGGATTAAAAAAATTGCGTTGCGCACGCGACGGCGAGAACAAACGAACGCGTCCGTATCGAGTGACTTTCAAATGAAGACTGGGCTATGTAAACGTGCATTCACCCGCTCGGCGGGTTGGGAGCCGCGGTAACCTGTGATGAGTGATGAGTCACTGCCAACACTGACCGAACAGAGTATAAGGGCGAGGCCGAACGTCGGACTTCGTTCAAGTAAACGTAATAATCTCCCGAAGAAGTATTTTCGCACCCAGAATAAACTCAAATCTGGCAAATAACAAAAAATTATGGAGCGGTAGACAATAAAGAATAACGTTAATGTTTCCAAAAAAATGTTAGCACCTAATTAATGTTCGGCTTTTAGTAAAATAAAATGCAATTGAAGCCGCTCATAAAAGTTAGGGGCGCATAAAAACGTGGGGTTTATTATACGAAGCACGGAAGCAACCCCCGGTGGAATCGCCGATGCGTCTAAAACTAAGTTCGTCTAAATAAAACGTTGGTTCTATTTAGTCGTTTCAGTAGGTACGTCAGTAATGTTGAAATATAATTTGCTAGAAATATTCTAAGAGTAGAAAAAAATGTTAGAAGAAAATGAGAAATGTCCATACATACACGCTGCATCCCTAAAATCGGGGTAAGCAGAGTAATCGGTGTTGTGCTGCAAAGACAATTTTGTAGGTTCACTTAGTCTGTTTACAGCACGATTTCCTACATCGTGTTTACAGATAATATCACGGGCGCTGCTCTGTGGAACTGAACTGTCATCCCTATACGTCTATGGTCATCTCTTATTCCCTGCCACCCGTCCTATCTCCGCATGACTCGTCGCAGAGAGACTCAGCACCCTTTTGTTGTTGACATTGGGCTTTTGAGAACCCATCGGTTCTCTAAATCGTTTCTTTGTCGCACCGCTAGGGTGTGGAACTGTATTCCGGCGAGTGTGTTTCCCGAATCCTTTAACCTGGGTGTCCTCAAACATCGTATTAAAAGGCTAGACAGCCTAGCAACAGTCCGCAAATCTGCTGACATGGCACCTAACTAAGGGAATAAGGGATAAGTCCGCCTTTGCACCTTATGTAAATTTTCCAATTTTTTTTTTTTTATGTGAACCAGCATGGGTGGCTGTGTCGAGGGACCAATGGTGCAGTCGACAGAGCCAAAATCACCTCTCCTCGCGAAACCACGCTCAGTTAGGTGCCATGCCAGCAGATTTGCGGACTGTTGCTAGGCTGTCTAGCCCGTTAATACGACGCTTGAAGACACCCAGGTTAAAGGATTCAGGAAATACACTTGCCGGAAGACAGTTCCACACTCTAGCGGTGCGACAAAGAAACGATTTAGAGAACCGATGGGTTCTCAAAAGCCCGAGATAGAAATGCGGAGATAGGACGGGTGGCAGGGAATAAGGGATGCTAGTTACGCAGAGCAGCGTCCGTGATAGTATCTGTAAAACAGACTAAGCGAACCCACAAATCGTCTGTGACTCAGGGACTCCAGACCATCTGTATGTTTCGGGTCACCAACAAGACGGATGGCTCAATGTATTTGTTACTGTTTAATGTTTACTCGAGCAATAAATAATGTTCTATCTAACTGAGCGTGGTTTCGCGAGGAGAGGTGTTTTTGGCTCTGTCGAATTGGTCTTTCGGCACAGCCACCCATGTTGGTTTACATAAAAAAAGACTCTTCTAAATGACAGCATAACACCGGCCACCACGTGTTAAATAGTCTAACCTTAGAGATGTGTCAGGATCGTGGCATATATTGATCTGTTGTCTCTGCTTATGTCAGGGTGGCATACCATTCGCAACCCCGCATACGTCCAATGTCCATGAGCGTCGTTAGACACCTTATGGGTGGCTCGACAGCACATGTGCCGAACCGAATTGTTCCGTGCGCCGAAATAAAGGTAGCGGGCTTACTTACTTTCATCTTTTTAAATACGAATTTCACGCGAGCCAAGTCGTGGGCAAAATCTAGTATATATGTTGATTGTATAATTTCATCCATAGGTAGGTAATCTACGCTTGGACATGTCGAAAATTCCGCCAGTTCTAAATTCTGACTGTTTTATAAAGAACTGACAAACAAACTTCGCAAGTCACAATGTTTTGTTAGTATATTATAAATATTACATTCAAGTAATTTACAAAAATTAACCCATACTACCGCTCACAAGAACATTAATATTTACAGCATAAACATGAATACTCAAGAATCTGACCACTCTGCCTATTCGGATTACCTATATCTGGTGTATAGTGCCATCGTCAATTTTGATACTTCATATATCAAGTCAAATAAAAAACAATAATATATCATCATCATCATCATCATCAGCCTGTATCTTTCCACTGCTGGACATAGGCCTCTCCCAAGGCACGCCACCACACGCGGTCTTCTGCTCTTCTCATCCATCCACTCCCGACTACCTTTTTTAGGCCACCGTTGTGATACAATTTACTAGCGTTTTAATGTTCAATTAATAGTTTTAATGCGGCCACACGTACGGTTCCTTCGTCATTCCGTTGAGCGGTTTTTACGTCGGGTAGGTCAACCGTTTATTGCCGGCTTATGGCGGCGCGTTCATAAAAATCCGCGCCGGCACTTTTGGTGGGAATTCTTTTTTTATTAGCAGCGTGTGGGGTGAGGAATTAGGTACGTAACGCGACGATAGCTCTGTATAATGCCAGTACACACGGATCCTGGGTAATAAACTCTAATAATATTAATGCTCTCTCGAGGATTATTGTTGTACTAAGATTGGCCATCTCGCTCTCTTTAATATTTCTGGGTTCCTGGTTACAATGAAACCGCAATCTTATCGTGTATGGGATTTTAGGCGAGGCGTGCGGAGCTTCCGTCACACTATAGATAGATAGAAGATGTAATTGATCACTTTAGTAGTAAGGGAACGTTCATAAACCACGTGACGGATTTTAGGCTAATTTTGGACCCCCCCCCCCCCCCCCCCCCCCAAAGTAACGTGACATTTATGAAATATTATTTTTAAATTAAACATACAATTTGCACACTTTGTCTCACTTCTACAATTTAAATTACGTACGTATCTACGGCAGCTCTCTCGGCGGCGCGGGAATTTTTGGTCACATGACTCGACTCGACACCCCTCCCCCCCCCCCTCCCCCTTAGGTGACGGTAGGTGACAAAAAGCTGGACCCCTGCCCCCCCCCCCTAACACCGTCACGTGGTTTATGACGCTCCCTAACATATAAAAGTATATAAAATATTGTATTCCAATCAGTAAATTTTCATATAATTATCTTTCATTTCTTTATCCAGTAGCTTGAAGTTTTGCGCTAAGCTCATTATTTTCCTTAATCAAAGAGACATACGTCGTTCTAGCCCGGGCGGCGCGTAGGAAACTTATTTTGCTTATCAACACGGGCGGGGGGCGAACCAATACGAAAGTTGCCTGCCACTATGTTAATAATTTCTTTGTTCAAACACTAAATTGTACGAAACTAACTTGGATAGTGCGTGCTCAGTGGCGCCATAGTGTTAACGAAAAACTAGTGGGTGGTGATGAGTGGTAAAAAAAAATTACCAAATGCGAGTCGTGTACGCGCTAAGGTTTCCGAACTTTATTAAAGAAAACACAATTTGTTTTTTTGCTTGAGCAATAGCTTTTAAAAATACATAAGCAATGACGAAAGATATTTCAGCGTTTTCTTTTTTACCCGACTGAGCAAAGCAAAAAGGAGGGTAATGTTTTCGAGTGCATGTATGTATGTATGTATGTATGTATGTATGTATGTATCTATGAATGTATGTATGTGTTTTCTCAGTACTAAAAGCGAGGCGTTTCGTGCGTCCACAGTAACGACACCGAGGCGCCGTCAAAAGTGAGACCGCCTCGGTTTTGAACAGAAAATTTTAACGGCAGATTTGAAATCAGCGACCCCTGATTGGTCGGAAAACGTAGGTATATCTGCAATATTTATCATTTCGAGAAACGTGTTGTAGAAACGTATCGATTGCGAATCTTTGTTTTGTCTCTTTGGCACTTAGTGCCGCAAGCTATACTCGATCATTGTAGCTTAGTCTGGTAAGCGGTCATCGATCATTGTAGCTTAGTCACGGAAGCGGTCATCATTCTTTGTAACTCAGTCTCGTAAGCAGTCATCGATCATTGTAGCTCAGTCTCGTAAGCGGTCATCGATCATTGTAGCTTAGGCTCCTAAGCGGTTATCATTTATTGTAGTCTCGTAAGCGGTCATCGATCATTGTAGCTTAGTATCGTAAGCGGTCATCGATCTTTGTAGCTCAGTCTCGTAAGCGGTCATCGATCATTGTAGCTCAGTCTCGTAAGCGGTCATCGATCATTGTAGCTTAGGCTCCTAAGCGGTTATCATTTATTGTAATCTCGTAAGCGGTCATCGATCATTGTAGCTTAGTATCGTAAGCGGTCATCGATCTTTGTAGCTCAGTCTCGTAAGCGGTCATCGATTATTGTAATCTCGTAAGTGGTCATCATTCTTTGTAGCTCAGTCTCGTAAGCAGTCATCGATCATTGTAGCTTAGGCTCCTAAGCGGTTATCATTTATTGTAGTCTCATAAGCGGTCATCGATCATTGTAGCTTAGTATCGTAAGCGGTCATCGATCTTTGTAGCTCAGTCTCGTAAGCGGTCATCGATTATTGTAATCTCGTAAGCGGTCATCATTCTTTGTAGCTCAGTCTCTTAAGCAGTCATCGATCATTGTAGCTTAGTCTCGTAAGCGGTCATGGATTATTGTAGTCTCGTAAGCGGTCATCGGTCATTGTAGCTTAGTATCGTAAGCGGTCATCGATCTTTGTAGCTCAGTCTCGTAAGCAATCATCGATTATTGTAGTCTCGTAAGCGGTCATCAATCATTGTAGCTTAGTCTTGTAAGCGGTCATCGATCATTGTAGCTTAGTCTCGTAAGCGGTCATCGATCTTTGGCGTCCAGGCTCCTCACTCCAAGAGTCACCACAGCAAAGGCGATGAACTCATAGCGTTGCTTAATGGATGTATGAATATATGTACCTATGTGTGTATGTATGTATGTATGTATCAACGTACCAATGGACTGAACCTTGCAATAAAACATTATGACGTAGTAAAGTTTACAGGCAAAGTTTTGAATATCTCGAAAATGTTTACTGCAAATAGGAGCGGTGTATTTCTACTGAGAACCACTCGCATGGAGTTATAAGGTTTAAATACATACAGGAGGTTCCAGCAATAACTACCAACATTTTAAGGGCTGATTATGAAGCCACAAGAACAACTTTGTATGATAAATTTGTCATATCATAAATTTGTATGGCAGTAAATCCGAAACCTCCGGTATGGCACCTACCTTCTCGGAGGTGGTATTGGCTGGTCGGAGCATGCGCTTTGACCCCTCCGACTCAGCCACCCATACCGGCTTACATAAAAAAAAACCTCTCAGAAGATCAGGGAATGTATTTTTGGCATATAAAAAAAAAATTAAGGGTTGGTCAATTTCATTGGAGCCCAAAAATTACTTCTTACTATTTTGGTAGTTATTGCTAAATCACCTATATGTACATGTCCCATATCTACCACGGATGGCACCAACCGGTTCTGTAGATCTTTTATTCACAGAACTGGGAAAATGTGGAAAGCACTCCCTGCCCATCTATTTCCTTCCAAGTACAGCCTGCGGTTTTTCAAAAGGGGCGTGAAAAGGCTCCTGTCAGGCCGGCATGGCATTCGCAATCCCCGTGCATCACAGAATGTCGATGGGCATCGTTAGACACCTACTTGTAGGTGAAACGATGCCACAGGTCGCGCTATCCATAAAAAAATTGTAAATATTTTAAAAGAAATGTTTTTATTTGATTTTTTTTTTTGACACTTATGAAAATATATTTTATCGTATTTTACTACAATTCACGTAAGCATTTTAATATTCAAAAACTTCAAGTTTATAAACATTTTTCTTTAACTCAAACGAACATCAATACCAATTTGTAAGTCGTTACCCGCTCTCCTTCTCTTTTATCGATCGATAACCTTGAGTACTTTAAATAAAAAAACTTTTCTAATGTGTCCACTCCCACACCCCATAGGTTGGCTAGGATATATTATTTACGGCAATAGGCTTTTGTGCCAGCTTGTTGTGTATAATAATTGTGATCAATACATTATATTTGATCGATTGTTTAAATAAATCATTTATTTAATTAAATAAATTTGTACAACTAAGGTGTACAGAAAATTTAAAAGAATACTTAACCGACAGTAAACAGACGATGCGTAAAGATATTACACTCAAATTCTTGCTAAGCTTCCGATCACACGTCCGCCTTCGTCGCTGTTTCACCGCGAACTGCGCGCGCGACCGGGGAGTCGGCTACGGTGGCGCCACCTCGCGGCAGAAGTACTGCCAGAAGTAGCGGGCGCCATCTGAAATTGTCGCAGCAAGTTCCGGGTTCTGTATTTTGCTTTGTTTAAGTTTCGATACGCTATCTAATTTATAGTGGAAAGTTTTTGTTGGTAACGTGCAACTTTCTTGCTTTTTTTCTGCTATTGCGGTCGCTCTGGCCGAGTAATTTATTTAATTTTGAACAAGAAACATATTGTATAACTTCTACCAACATCTGATTCATTATAATGTGCACAAAGAGTTAGTAATTTTATTTTTTATCCGAATTGGTATCCGAATGGTCACCATCACCTCACTACACCCGTACTCTCACGAAGTCAATATGGGCGAGGCCGAAGTGGAAGTGGAAGTGGAAGTCGAAGTCGAAGTCGAAGTGGAAGTCGAATAATTTAGTTTTTTATGGTATCCGAATGGTCATCTACCATCACCTCACTACACCCGTACTTTCACGGAATCACTATGGGCGAGGCCGAAGTGAAAGTGGAAGTCGAAGTGGAAGTGGAAGTCGAAGTCGAAGTGGAAGTGGAAGTCGAAGTCGAAGTCAAATTCGAAGTCGTAGCCGAAGTCGAAGGTCGTCCTTATCCCTTAGTTGCCTTTTACGTAATGCACGGGGAGAGATGCAGTTGGGCTATTCTTTTTAATTGCCGACACTACACGGTACGTATGTTTGTATGCGAAGTCGAAGTCGAAGTCGAAGTGGAAATCGAATAATTTTGTTTTTTATGGTATCCGAATGGTCATCTACCATCACCTCACTACACCCGTACTTTCACGGAATCACTATGGGAAAGGCCGAAGTGAAAGTGGAAGTCGAAGTCGAAGTGGAAGTGGAAGTCGAAGTCGAAGTGGAAGTGGAAGTCGAAGTCGAAGTCGAAGTGGAAGTCGAAGTGGAAGTCGAAGTCGAAGTCGAAGTCGAAGTCGAAGTCGAAGTCGAAGCCGAAGTCGAAGTCGAAGTGGAAGTCGAATAATTTTGTTTTTTATGGTATCCGAATGGTCATCTACCATCACCTCACTACACGCGTACTTTCACGGAATCACTATGGGCGAGGCCGAAGTGAAAGTGGAAGTCGAAGTCGAAGTGGAAATGGAAGTCGAAGTCGAAGTCAAATTCGAAGTCGTAGCCGAAGTCGAAGGTCGTCCTTATCCCTTAGTCGCCTTTTACGTCATGCACGGGGAGAGATGCAGTTGGCCCATTCTTTTTAATTGCCGACCCCACACGGTACGTATGTTTGTATGAGATACAGGTAGTGTTTACAAAGCACTTCACACCGCGCATGTTGCCTGGGTGAGCCGATGAAGTGAGGATGCACTGAGTGAAGTACTTCAGTGCATCGACTGCTAGGTACTGGCAAAGAGCTAACGAAGTGCGCCAGATTTTTGTTTCTCTGAAGCGAAGCTTTTTAATGCACTTTTGGGACGGGGACCTAAATCAGAAAAAGTGAAACGTCACGAAAGTATAAACGAAAATTGCAACGCCAATCATTGGCTGGGCAGCGCGTAGCGCCATCAGTAAGATTATTTTGAAGTTGAAAAATTTTATAAGTTGAAAGAAATATCGCATAGAAAACGGCGCTATGGCTATTGAAATTATATAATGTCAGTGCTTCCCTTTTGTCATGCCGACTACACTGAACTGCAGGTCTATTCTTATAAATTCTGACAGCGGACTCAGCGCCACAACAGCGCTGATTCCGCGGTCAGAATTTACAAGAATAGACCTGCTGGACGGAAAACACTAACTATTTACATAAACGTTCGAACCGACCTTTCGTAATGCGGATTAGTAAATGCGGTTTGGTAATGCGGATTAAACATTACCACCTAGTGAGGTAAGAAGTTCCAGTTTGTAGTACGTTTGCCAGCCTCCGTAGCTCAGTGGTGACCCTGAGCGCGGTCAGTACTTGGATGGGTGACAGCTCGACCGTTGGAGGCTGACCGTGGTTCGGATTGCACGTAAAACTGTAGATCACTCCCCTTACCTTACTAGGTGGTAGGGTTTATCCCGCCCGGGTTAGTACCACCGCACTAAGCGAAACGTCGGTGGAAAGAGCTATGTAAATAGTTCGTGTTTTCCGTTCAGTTCAGTGTAGCCGACACGAAATGAAGGGAAACATTGAAATGGCACCTAGTTCACCCAGTGTTACGGGCTGACATCACGGATGTTGTAGGTGATGTAGCCAACCGTGTCAGTTTCCATAAAAAAATGGTTGTTACGAAAATTACAGGCCACTAAAGTGAAATTAGTATTTATATTTTTACCTGCAAACTTGGACGTGTTAGAATTTTTACAACTTCGGTGCTTCTCCGTAATTGTTCGGGCGGATGGGTGTTACCATAAAAATTAACTACACCGGTCCGCGAGCTCCACGACACAGGCGTCGAACAAACAAACCAACGGCGAAAACACTTACTATAGTGCGACAAGGCTTTAAATGAACGTGGATGACGTTTGTGCGAGGGCGCTGCTGCAGCATTAGGGTTGTCAATTTTGAAAATTTCCTCACACTAGGGGAAAATATCGCTGAAAAAGAAAATGTATGTATATTACCTATATCGTAGGTACTATAATATATAGGTTGAATTTTAGGAAGACTAGCTCACTAATAAAATAACAGATAGACTTCGATTTCCGCTAACAACGCCACAGACTAAGTACTTGTAGCGCTTTACACAAAATGGTGTCATGTTTAGGTTTCCGTACCCCGTACGGAAGCCTATTACACACACACACCCACACATTAATAAAAAATTAAAAATAAATTAAATTAAAAGCTACAAATCACGAGAAATCCTACATAAAAATATAATGAAGTATGTACTTACTGTCTACCTACGATACAGCCTTAGGGCTAGTTTAGGTGATAGGAGAAAATACAGGGTAGGTAAATTACTGTATACATTTCTATTTTGTATGTCTTGTATGTATTGTATTGTATTGTATTCGTCAGTTTTTTTGTCTCTCTGTATTGTAATGTGTTTTATTTTGAATAAATAAACTTTGAAACTTTGAAACTTTTGAAACTTTGAAATTAATAAGCCTACAGCGTCTGTCTGTCCGTCCGTACGTCCGTCTGTCCTATGGCTGTATCTACACGCATACCACACACGCTGTATGTATTACATAAGTTCTTAAAGAAAATATCTCGTATTGTTCTATATTTTATGTTTTAATTTAGTTTTATTATTTCTTCTCACAATTCTCGCCTCGCTCGCTTGCCCGAATATCAACAGAAGCCAGACCCGTGTCAACCATTTTTATTTAGACGGCTCAACTACTTCTGTTTTCCCTAAATTACTCGCCATGTTTTTTCCTTTGTCTTTCCATAAGAGGCTACTCTCCGAGACACAGAACACCAACCCGGATCATGTGTACTTTAGAATTGATGCACACCTGTAAAAAGTTATAAATAAGTATAGGGGATGTTTTAGGTTTTCAATCTACAGAATTATCTTTAGTGAACTATGAGGTTGAAACAGCAAGTTTTTTAACTTCGCTCGATAGAAAAATATCCGAATATTCCTCTATTTTTACAGCAATTTCTATTGCAAAAATATAAATAATTAATGTACATTTTTTATAATTTTTCTCCAAATACAATTTTATATTCTTTAGTGAACCGCAATTTTAAAAAGTCACAAACCTACAATTTTTCATACTTATTAAAATAAAAAAGATTTGCGCGTTATTCGCCTCCGCTTTGTTTTATCGTAAGCGCCTTGTGGCGAATTCCATCCCGCTCTAGTAAAGAGGAAACTGCCTCGCGTCCGCTTTGTCTCGCGACGCTCCCCACTCCGCTGAGCCATAGCCGTCTCTATTTTGAGCGCATGAAATTAGATATTCTGTGGCATGGGTGGAACAGGCTTAAGAAGCTAGAGTCAGACAAATACAAGTATCGTTAAAAAATTTTGATATTTCGTAAGCGAAATAGCACTTTGATAAGAGTTGGATCAACAGATATAATGTCGCGACAATTTAGTATTACAAATTGTATTTGGTAAGCAATATTGATTCTGACACTTGGTGAAAATGCCACTTTTTTTTTAATGTAAACCAGCATGGGTGGCTTTGCCGAGAGACCAATGGTGCAGTCGAGAGCCAAAATTACCTCTCCTCGCGAAAACACGCTCAGTTAGGTGCCATTCCAGCAGATTTGCAGACTGTTGCTAGGCTGTCTAGCCCGTTAATACGACGCTTGAAGACACCCAGGTTAAAGGATTCAGGAAATACACTCGCCGGAAGACAGTACCACACTCTAGCGGTGCGACAAAGAAACGATTTAGAGAACCGATTGGTTCTCAAAAGCCCAACTATGTCGTGCTAAAAGGCGACAGACTAGCCACCTCTCACCTTTGCACGGTCTTTCCATTGTCATGCAGTAGATAATATAAGAAAGTTAACTTCCGTCCCGTCTTAAAGATAAAAGAGCGAAAATGTTTAACATCCTAAGTGCTCTGTACAAGTCATTAGTGATTTTCGACAGAGAAAACAAGAATTAGGCTTATCGTCAAACTAGCGCTTAGTCGTTCTATGAGGCAGGTTGTTGGTACATTTTTAGCCGCTACAACTCGTCAGCCTCGATAGCTCAGTGGTGCAGACAGTCGACTGTTGCTATTGATTGTTAAGCAACGCTGGGCGCGGTCAGTGCTTGGATGGGTGACCGCTCGACCGTTGGGAGACTGACCGTGGTTCGGATTCCACGTAAAACTGTAGGTCCCTTCCCGTCCTACCTTACTCGGTGGTAGGGTTCAACCCTCCCTGGTTGGTACCAGCGCACTGAATGAAACATCGGTCGAAACGGCTATGTAAATAGTTTGTGTTTTCCGTTAATTCAGTGTAGCCGGCACGACCGAAGGGAAGCACTGCCATGGCACCAAGTTCACCCGATGTTATGAGCTGACATCACGGATGTTGCGGGTGATGTAGCCAACCGTGTCAGTTTCCATAAAAAAAAACACGGAGCGTTTTTTCTGCCGCGTAACTCTCGTCGCGTAAAAATATTTCCAGTGAATGAAAGGTCGGTCGAAACGGTTATGTAAATAGTTTGTGTTTTCCGGCCAGTTGAGTGTAGCCGGCACGACCGAAGGGAAGCACTGACGTGGCACCAAGTTCACCCGGTGTTATGGGCTGACATCACGGATGTTGTAGGTGATGTAGCCAATCGAGTCAGTTTCCATAAAAAAAAACAAAAAAAAAAAGTTCCTGGCGTCAAATAGTGAAATGAAAATTTACGTGGAATCCGAACCACGGTCGGCCTCCAACGGTCGAACGGTCTTTTTTAGATACATACATACATACCACACGCAGTAGCCCGACAATCGGGGTAAGCAGAGTGTTGCGCTGCAAGTACTCTTGTGAATTACAGCACAACACCGACCACCACGTTAAGCAATGTATTATGACAAGATAACTATCAAGCAGCAAGTAAAGCATTTTTTATTTTTATACATACATATCACACACGCTGTATCCCGACAATCGGGGTAAGCAGAGTAATCGGTATTGTGCTGCAAGAACTCTGGTAAATTACAGCACAACACCGACCACCACGTTTCGCAAAGTATTCGAACAAGATTCAATCGATCAAGCAGCAAGTAAGGCACGAAGACCCACCTGCTGCATGACTCGGTGGAAGTACCGTGCCAAGGTGGCGAGCCCGTCGCCCTTTAGCACGGCATCTTGTCCTTATCCCTTAGTCGCCTTTTACGACATGCACGGGGAGAGATGCAGTGGGGCTATTATTTTTAAGTACCGGGCCCACACGGTTTTTATTTATTTGTAAAATCAACATTTTATACTATGTATCCATCAGTTTATGAATGTACCTAAATGAAATATTCATAAACCAGTAAAAAATAATTTCTCATATTATTTACCTTGAAAACATTTACAGAAATTGATATACCTTCAAAAATTGTTGTACCACACCACATGCCGGAAAATAAAGAAGTTAATACAATAAAAAAGTTATTAAATCCTTACCTATAATAAAATCCAACGTCTGCTTTCTGTCTGAGTGTCTGAGTGTCTGTCTGTCCGCTTATAACTCGAGAACCACTGAACCGATTTTAATAAAAAAAAAATCTACGGATAGCTTGATTCTTCCCATCAACTATAGGCTACTTACTATCACGCTAAATGGCTTATGAGGTTAGCAGTGAAGTGAAATATGAGAGCGGGCGGAGCCGCGGGCACAGCTAGTAAGATATAAAATGTCATACATTACATAAAGATAAGAAGAATTTTCTATACATACCTAGGTGTCTGTGAGCGCTGATCAATACTAATAATAAATCTGTAAGGGATGGTCATGGAGTAAGTTACTTTGTTTTATGAGATAATGCGTTTGTAGACTCTATGTATGATGCTAAAACTAAATTGATGATTTTTAGAAATATTTTCTCCGTGTATGTATGTATGTCCCTCCATAACTCTTTAAAGGATCATCCGAATTAGATGAAACTTATTACAGGCACATTTAACTATACGTTACACAAGATAGGCTAAATATAAGCATATATAAAATTCATTTCCGGTTACGCTAAGATATTGGCTCTCATACAAACCGAATTGTTCCGCGTGCTGAAATACAATTTTATCACGGTGGCTATCTTCTTTTTAAATACGAATTTCACGCGAGCGAAGGCGCGCGCAAAAGCTAGTTAAAATATAAGATATAAAATTTCATACATTACTCAAATATAGGGGAAAGTTTCTGTACATACCTAGGTGTCTGTGAGCCCTAATTTATTTAATAAAGGAGTAATTTTGTTATTACAGTACATTACTCCGTATCTCGTGGGTGCGTAATTATTGCCGAGAACATTTTGTAAAACAATATAGTCTAGCAATTATAAACAAGCTACAATTTTGAGATGGAATGAATCTACTCATATTTAAATTTCGAATTAATTAGAGTTTAACTACTTCATATTACTTATACGAAAGCAAGCCGGTTAAATGCGAACGCTGCTGTTCACACATTCTGTCACACACATCACACGCTGTACCGTGTGGGGCCGGCCGGTACTTTAAAATAATAGCCCCACTGCATCTCTCCCCGTGTATGTCGTAAAAGGCGACTAAGGGATATGACTTCCTTCTTATATTACTAGGTGGTAGGGTACAACCCGCCCGGATTGGTACCACCGCACTGAATGAAAGGTCGATCGAAACGGCTATGTAAATAGTTTGTGTTTTCCGTCCAGTTCAGTGTAGCCGACATGAAATGAAGGGAAGCACTGACGTGGCAACAAGTTCATCCGGTGTTACGGGCTGCCATCACGGATGTTGTAGGTGATGTAGCCATCCGTGTCAGTTTCCATAAAACAAAAACCAGAATGGTTGTTAGCTATGTTAGTAATCAAGCAAAGAAAATATTATGAAGTAAAAAAACGCCTCACCGACAGACCGATTTGGATGCGGTTTTAAAAAAAAAGCTTGAACTAAAAGTTAAATTACAAATTTAAAAAACACCCGACGCTTAAAAAGTCAAAACTAAAATATAAAAACTTGGGAACTGCATTTCAATTAGTAGTCCCGCGACTCGGTACTTAGGTAAACGGAAATTATTTTTGAATTTTTAAGCGTCGGAGTTTTTTTTAATTTCTAATTTAATAATTTTGTTTGCCACTATTACACTATAATACCATCGAGATATACGTACTGAAGACTGCAGTCGGACGGCGGCGCGCAATTTTTTTTTTTCATGAAAACTGACACGATTGGCTACATCACCAACAACATCCGTGATGTCAGCCCATAACAGTGGGTGAACTTGGTGCCATGTCAGTGCCTCACTTCATTTCATGTCGGCAACACTGAAACACGAACTATTTACATAGTCATTTTGACCGACGTTTCATTTCAGTGCGGTTGTACCAACCCGGGCGGGATAAACCCTATCACCTAGTAAGATAAGAAGGGAATGAACGTAGGTCTTACGTGCAATTCGAACCGCGGTCACTTATCCAAAAAAACTGACCGCGCTCAGGTGTTCTTAACTACAGAACTTTCCGTATCTGTAATGGTTTGTTTGTAGTATCAATTTGTGTTTACCTACCGACATATATTTCAAAACGGGCCGTGGTGTTTGCTGATAGAAAAATTCGTGTTTTTTTTTCCACCTCCGCCGAAACAACGCTCACCGCCGGAGCGCCGCCGCCTTTTATGGTAACGAACACGACTCGTGGTAACGAATGACATCTGAATGACGAAACATTCATTCATTCATTCATTATGCATGCGGCGACCGACACGGTGGTGTGGCGCCGCTCGCATGGCGAGCATGTAAACCACAGAGCATCGAATACCGCGCGCGCCCCCTCCTAGAGACGCCCTGAGCGCGATTTCCCTACAACGCCGTTGAAGCCTGTGGGCGTGGCCTATGACTTACATATGTGTGTTGTGCGTGCGCATTTGTTTTGTGCGTGTCCTTACTTCCTCCTATTTGTGTGTAGTATCGATACTAACACACACACACATACGAAGCGCTAGCAGCACTGCGTGCGGTTATTGGGTTTCAAATATTATTATTAATTTCGCCTCTAGAGAGGCGCGCGCGGTATTCGATGCTCTATGATGTAAACCCACCTTTATTTACTTGGACCGCTTTACATTTTTACTCCGGGGCCTTTTTTTTTTGGCTTTTCATCATTTATTCCGTTGGTAAAGTGTGTCCGTATCGGATACTTTATTTTATTATTCCCGTTATTTCGGCGATTTTAATATTGCAGCTGTCGTAACGGACGTTTCCACTTGGACCCCCTGCCAAGACCCCCTCGGGGATCCACGGATACTTTCTAATCCACCTGGACCCCCTGAGCAGAGGTTCTGATAGGAATCAAAACTTTATATTCCACCTAGGGTCCAGGTGGAATATAAAGTTTTGATTGACCCCCGAGCAGGGGTTATAATCCAAGAGGCTTTTCTTTTTATTAAACCCCGGCAGACACATGTCGCGCTTACTTTAAAAAAAACAATTGGAGAGGCGTATGTCCAGCAGTGGTCGCTTACACGTTGACTGTATGACTGTTTAGTAAAAAATGTCACTCCCCAAGTTTTTACCTTATACCTACTTGATTCTAAGAAATTGTAGCGTGTGGGGCCGGTACTTTAAAAGAATAGCCCCACTGCATCTCTCTCCGTGTATGTCGTAAAAGGTGACTCAGGAATAGACTCCCTTCTTATATTACTAGGCGGTATGGTTTAACCCGCCCGGGCTGGTACCACTACACTGAATGAAAGGTCGGGCGAAACGGCTATGTAAATAGTTTGTGTTTTCCGTCCAGTTCAGTGTAGCCGGCATGACTACAAGGAAGCACTGACGTGCCACCAAGTTCACCCGGTGTTATGGGGTGAACTTGGTACATCACGGAGATGATGTAGCCTATTTTATGTATGTATGTTTCCATAAAAAAAAAATCTTTAAGGGATAAGTCCGCCTTTGCGCCTTCTAAATTTTATAATGTACCTACATATATTATCTACTGTTGAATGTTTCTTGAAGCAATAGAGCCTTTTTTATCTATCTAAAATAATATGAAAAATTCTAGTTTACCACATTGAATATTTAAATATCTTTGCCAACACATAATGTCAGAGATTTCTGTGACATTTTGACGCATTCGGTATAAAAGTCCTTTGTAGTCGCTCTATTCAGTTCGTTTTCGTATAAAAATGTCGCTAAGGAAAAGTTTGGAAGTTTGCGTCTCGGCTCGACGAGGTCGGAAACGCGAGGTTCAGTCGTGCGTCCGTCACACCCGTCTGAATCAGAATGTACTGCTGGATAAAGCCTTCTCTGTGTCGCTAAGTGGCTAAGGAAGCTGCTAATCTTAGGTTAGATAGGTATAAGGTATATTGGTATAAGGTGCTTCATTATTCATGTCAAATGTTTTGGGAGGTTACGCACTCAAATAAACACACGTAAAAAACATGTTAGGAGTATTTTTTCTCCTAACAAAAAAATAAAATCAAATAGCTCTAAAAGCCAATCATGCTATAGACGCTTGCCAAACACGAAACGTAGGCACACACACTGCACACGTAGGTAGGTAGCTAGTTTTAGAGCGGCGGAGGCGGCGGTGGCGCGGTGGCACGCTGACAAAAGACCTAGTGACCTTGTGACTTACTTACAACAAACAGCTGTTCTGCGTTAGAACATAGTATGGTCATTGACCCCGTACAATGCAAGTTACCTACTGTTACACACAGGTCTAGTGACCTTGTGACTTACTTACAACAAACAGCTGTTCTGCGTTTGAACATAGTACCACAGAATAGATATTGGTACTGGCGTACAGAAGCATCTCTGTACAAACACTCACAAAGAAATAGCTACTCTGCGACTACGCGATAAAGTACAAATTGACTCGCACAGATCTGCATGCCTAACCACGATAAAAACCTACATTTAGCTTATCTTTCTGTCGCGTAACTCTATCTCGAAAGCGCGTCGTTCAGCGCGTGTAAGGGCTGTGTCTTTGGGCTGTCTTTTTGTGAGGAATAAAATGAAGATGATACCTACCAACGATACGATATTCAGCTACGGCAAATTCATGCGAACAAATTCATGCATGCGTTAGCGTCACAATTAGTTTCTCACACGGAAGCGTGCAACCTTCCAGTGATAGTTTTGTTTGATCAATAAATTTAATGATCATCTACAATGTACCTATTGGTTTATTGGTGTTTTATTGTATAAAACCCACATTGAGAGACAGAGAACGGATACGGAACCCTAAAAAGTATTTAAGTCGTAAATAAATTAATTACAACGTTTAAAAAATTTATTTTATTCTCACATGTGTGCGAACCCTGTTTTTAACTAAATTACACTAATTAACCTGGAAATTTCGTGTGCGGTATCTGACATGGATAACTCAAAATTGCTATAATTCTGGGTAATTTCTGAGTAATTCGTTTTAATTACCTACAGTTTATTAGGGAATACGAAAAGGTTAAAGTTCATCTTGTTCAGACAGATAGATGGATAGAAAATGCTTTATTGCTCCAGTAACAAGTAAATTTTTTACATAAGGTGCAAAGGCGAACTTATCCCTTACAGAGATTTCTTACAGTCAACCTTTGGGTGTTTGAGATTCGATAATATAGCGGAATTTGAATAGGTAGCAGCAAAATAGTTGAGCGGGAGAATTGAGGATAAAAGAAATATAACATAATGTACTTATAGTATGAGATATTCAGTTTTCAAATGGTTTATTGGTAATTTTAAGCGTTCTCACTATGGTTTGACCACCACATTAGTGAGGACATTTATTTATTTAGTTCGTATGGACTAATTTACCCTATATTCATCCTGAAGGATCAATTGTCAGCCTCGATAGCTCAGTGGTGCAGACAGTCAACTGTCGCTATTGAATGTTAGCAACGCTGGGTGCGGTCAGTACTTGGATGGGTGACCGCTGACCGTTGGAGGCTGACCGAGGTTCGGATTCCTCGTAAAACTGTAGGTCCCTTCCCTCCTAGTCTTACTTGGTGGTACGGTTTAACCCGCCCGGGTTGGTACCACCGCACTGAATGAAACGTCGGTCAAAACGGCTATGTAAATAGTTTGTGTTTCAGTGTAGCCGGCACGATCAAAGGGGGAAGCACTGACATGGCACCTAGTTCACCCGGTGTTATGGGCTGACATCACGGACGTTGCAGGTGATGTAGCCAACCGAATCAGATTCCATAAAAAAAAAAAAAAATTATTCTTTATATTGGTCAAATAATTTTTACAATCGGTTCAGTAGTTCCAGAGATTACCCCCTACATACAAACAAACAAACAAATAAAACAATTTTTTCCTCTTTATAATAATTAGTAGAGAAGTATAGATGTTCTTCGTTAATTAATTTTCAAGCGGAGTATCTGGTCGCTTTGTTCGTTTCATGTACAAATTCCTCCGTGGAATTAATTCAGTACGTATTTTCTTACTGTCGAAATTTTCTCAAGGGCCCGCGCCACGGAGAATACACAATGTTGTAACGGCAACTGCATAAAATTTAGGAAATTATTATTCGGATCAAAAGTAACAAAAAAGTAAAATAACTATAAAATGTTACAGTTTTCATACAAACTACCTAATTGAATTTTATATTGTTTAAAAAAGGATCTAATGCTCCGCACTAACGTGGGCGACTAAGTGAGCGAGCAGGGACGATGGCGCGGAGAGAGGAGATGCGCGGCGGCGGCGGCGGAGCGGGGTGAGTTTTTCGACCCTGACCGTTCCCGCGCCAGCCACCTCCCCCCGCGCGCGTCAAAACACGTGACGAAAACGTAAATTTCAAAAGTTAATATCTCGAAATAGACACTTTAGAGAAAAACTTTATTCACTTTTTAGTCTCGGAAAAACATGAGGATTGCGCTGGCGAAATTAATGTACTGGCCGTTACAACAACCTGGAGGTATACAGGGTGTTAAAACGGCGAGTACATTCATTTCACCAGCGCAATCCTCATATTTTTCCTAGACAAAAAAGCAAATGAAGTTTTTCTCTAGAGTGTCTAGTTTTCGAGATATGAATTTTTGAAATGTATGTTTTCGTCTAGTGTAATTTAACGCGTTGTTGCCGCTCCGCACCCTCCGCCTTCCGACCTCCAGTCCTCCACTCACAAAGCTAGCCCCCGCCCCTCCCGCCAACACCTCCGACCGAGGCGCTCACGTTTCCCCCGCTCTTCCCGGAGGGAGGCCCCCCCCCCCCCCCCCCCTCCCTCCGCGCCGCCCGGTTGTCATTAGATCATTTTACACTAAAATAATCAATTAGTTTGTATGAAAACTGTATCTTTTTATTTAAAGGGAATTAAGAAAAAAGTTTTGTGTCTTTTTTGTTACTCTTGATCCCAATAATAATTTCCTAAATTTAATGTACTCGCCGTTTTTACACCCTGTATTTTAGATTGTTGTCAATTGTACAGTTACTAGGTTAGGCTTAACATAAGCGGCGCGGCGCTGCAAGTTGCTGAGCCGCAAGCAGCCCGCGTACACCACTTTCACCCAATGATGTTGTAAAGGTATAGATTCAGCGTTCTATACAATATTGGAGGGGAATTTGGTATTCAATAAAAACATTGCCATCTTGCGGTAAACTAATGCAACGCTTTGTATAGATGTGTAAATGAATGGATAATAAAATATAAATATAAATACCTATTTAAGTGGAAGTTGAAATTGGCACGCGTGCGTTCAAGGAGTAGTCGCGACTCAGAGCACGAGGCTGTAAATATAAATAGTGTGTGATTGTGGCCCTACGAAGCCTTGCCCCCCCCCCCCCCCCCCCCTTCCCCGCTACACCGCACTGTCGATACATGTTTTACTAGAAATTAGAGCTATAGCAACAACTCCTCCATACCTACTTCCTCCGTGACTCTCGCCGAACGAAGGTACTTGGAAATCGACTTAAGATTTTTCCGTCGTACTTCCGCGCCATCGCCTCAAACGGAATATTTTAACGTTCCTTTTTCGAAAATATAGCAGAAATGAAGATACAACGAATGGACTCGTAATAGGTTTTTTATGAAAACCAACATGGGTGACTGTGCCGAGGGACCAAGGGTGCAGTCGACAGAGACAAAATCACCTCTTCTCGTGAGGACACGCTCAGTGAGGCGCCATGACAGCAGATTTTGTCTCAGGTTTCGCCAGATGTTGTCACCTCCGCACAACGCGCACTGCGTAGAGATTACATCCCTACAGGACTTAACGTGGATGCGAAAAGATCGGTTCTGCAAATCTTTCCTCCGCAAAACCGGTAAACTCTGGAACGCTCTCCTTGCCCAGACATTTCCCCCCAAGTACAGTCTCGGGTCCTTCAAGTGAGGCGTGAATAGGCACCTGTCAGGCCGGCATGGCATTCGCAACACCCGAATGCGACCGAATGTCCATGGACTTCGTTAGACACCTTATGGGTGGCTCAGCGCGACATGTCGCGCTTTCTATAAAGTAGACCGTAGTATCCGTAGACCTAAGTATAGATATAAACTTCACACGTACCTGAGAAAAAGGGTCTTGACAGACAGACAGAAAGAGGGACAACAAGTTGATCCTATAAGGGTTAAATTTTTTTCCTACTTTGAGGTACGGAACCCTAAAAAGATCCGCAAGACTGTTGCTAGGCTGTCTAGCCTGTTAATATGACGTTTGAAGATACCCAGGTTAAAGGATTCGAAAAACACACTCCGGAATACAGTTTCACACCCTAGCGGTGTGTAAATAAAATGTAAAATGTATATGGAGCGCATCTAACCCATACCAACCAACCGGTACTGTAGGTATTTTCTTCACAGAACCGGAAAAATGTGGAATCCACTCCCTGCCCATCTATTTCCTCCCAAGTACAGCCCGCGGTTTCTTAAAAGGGGCGTGAAAAGGCTCCTGTCAGGTCGGCATGGCATTCGCAATTCCCGTGCATCTCAAAATGTCCATGGGCGTCGTTAGACACCTACTTGTAGGTGAAACGATGCCACATGTCGCGCTATCCATAAAACAATTATAATAAAAAAAATAGGAAGTGTTTATTCGTAGGTATACCTGCATGATACAAAAACGACATGCACCGCCTCAACAATTAGGTTAGGTTAGGTTCCTAAAACCTCATACCTGCAAATAGCACTGTCCCGCCTAGTAGGTCTATTCGCAGGTAATCAAATAGGACACTCCCAGTTCTTTGTTAATAATCTCTGTTTGGCATACCTACGAGTTCTTAGTTAATAATCTCTGTTTGGCATACCTACGAGTTCTTAGTTAATAATCTCTGTTTGGCATACCTACGAATAGCCCTGTCCAAAAAAATATGTGTCTCAAACAAATTTAGGTAAACGATGCAAGAATCCAACAACGCGCTATTCCGAAAATTCGCCAAAATGAAAGAATTTTTCGTGACATTTTTTTTCCCCTCGCAATGATTGGTGGAATGATCGAGCGCGTCGACATGATAAATCATCGAACGAAACAGTCCGAACGCAAACAATAAAGTTCATTTAAAATATTGGATTTATATGGGGAAACTTGGGAGCGGCCGCGAGCGTTGTGAGCTACCACAGAACAGTAATAACGAGTAGAAGTAAACATACTAACCTTAAAAAAACATTATAATAAATACCTATTACAATTTACAGAAGACCAACAACCACTAAATCTAATAATTTTAATTCAATAAATACTCACACCTTCACACAACACAGCATTATTCAACACTCCATCCATCTTATTAACACATCGTATATCTTTTCTTTCTTTGCTACCTACCCTTCACCACAGATTACTTAATAGTTACTTCGTAACAGATAAATCTCTCCATAGGAAAAGTTCGATACCTAACGGCTTTAATAGCATAATGTCTCACGTCGCCAATCGCTGCGTGCGAAAATGTACCTAAACGATCGAGTGTAAAGTGATTATTGCTTTGCAGCTGCGCGCAGTTGCGTGAGCGCGCGTGTAGGTATGTTCCGCGGCGGCTATCGAATTTCCACTGAAATAGGCTCGCCGCCGCCGCGCCGGGGCGGCCCGCTAGGCGGTAGGTCCCTTGCCCCTTACTAGGTGGTAGGCTCAAATTGTAGCCGACTGGGTTGGTACCACTGTACTGGATGTAAGATGGCCGCATAGCAACCTCGGTTGTGTTCTCCTCTAGTCCAGTATAGCCAGCAATACAGGGAAGTCTCCGGTATGGCACCTACCTTCTCGGAGGTGAAATTGGCTGGTCGGAGCATGCGCTTTGGCCCCTCCGACTCAGCCATCCATACCGGATTACATAAAAAAAAAAAAAAAAAAAGGTAGTTAGCGCGCGCAAGTACATAGAGTGCGTGAGACCTGCCTTCACTTACATTGTCGTCACTTTTGTTTTTAGTTAGGTAATAGGTACCTGCAAGGTTAGGCATAAAATCAGCGGCACTGAAATGCCAGTGTCACATGCTGCGCCTACGCCTTTTCTTCAATTCACATATTAAAAAATTGTTTGTATATTGTATATCTTTTGTATTGTATTGTAAAAATGTTTGTATATTGTGTACCGTGTGGGGCCGGTACTTTAAAAGAATAGCCCCACTGCATCTCTCCCCGTGCATGTCGTAAAAGGCGACTAAGGGATATAACTCCCTTCTTATATTACTAGGTGGTAGGGTTTAACCCACCCGGGTTGGTACCACCGCACTGAATGAAAGGTCGGTCGAAACGGCTATGTAAATAGTTTGTGTTTTCCGTCCAGTTCAGTGTAGCCGACATGAAATGAAGGGAAGCACTGACGTGGCGCCAAGTTCACCCGGTGTTATGGGCTGACATCACGGTTGTTGTAGGTAATGTAGCCAACCGTGTCAGTTTCAACAATAAAAAAATATATCTAAGTGAATTGAAAAATAAATAACTTTGAATTGAATTGAATTAAGGTCCCGCTATGACTTGTGCTTACCACGATTAAGCGTAGCTCCGAACACTGGATCTACGCCCTAATTTTTACGCAAAAATTTTAAGTAATGTCCCGAAAATAACAAGCTATAAAAACCGGCCAAGTGTGAGTCGAACTCGCGCACCGAGGGTTCCGAATCGCCATGTCATGGTCAGCGTCACTAACGCCATCTATGACGTGTTTTATTGAATGCTTCATGTTAAAATTCATGATAATTTAAAATGCTTCATACTGTTTAGCGGTAGATGGCGCGCGTACACTTTTTAGTTTGTTGTATGGGGACCCCGTGATTTTTTACGTTTTCTTATTTTTATTATTTGCTATATCTATTACTATTATTGTTATATCTTCCATAATAAATAACACATATTCTGTGAAAATTTCAACGGGCTACCTATTATGGTTCAAGAGATACAGCCCTCGGACAGACAGACATACAGACAGACGTCGTAGGCTTAGTAATAGGGCGGGACCCTATTACTAAGCCGCATACGAAACCCTAAAAAAAAAAAAAAAAAGAAGGGAATGGCCACGGAACCCTACTCATGCGCACAACGTTCGCACTTAGGTATTTATTTATGTTCTGTGGTCGGTATTGGGGAAAGCGCTCTGCTCACTCACCTCACCCTCTCACCTCCCCCGTCGACCCAGTTCCATATGATCGACTGATGTAATTATATATTTATTTTGCAATTAAACCAATTCCCTTTTTAGGGTTCCGTATCCGGTACGGGACCCTATTACTAAGCCGCCTACGCCATCTGTCTGTCTGTCTGTCTGTTCGCCCGTCTGTCCGAGGGCTGTATCTCTTGAACCGTAATACGTAACCGGTTCAGCACCGCGGTTACAGCTTCCTTAACCTCCTGTGCGCGGCCATGATGAGTTCCCTTGAGGTACAACTTCATCTTGGGGAATAAGAAAAAGTCGCAGGGGGCTATATCGGGGCTATAGGGTACATATGTGCGGCAACGTTGGAATGCCTTTTTTCACCAAAAACTCTTGCACAATGAACGAGGAATGGGCCGGCGCGTTGTGGTGCAAGATCCAGGACTCCACTCCACTAAAAAAGTTACTTCAGAAAAGCAAACATAAAAACAAACGAAGCGCGCCATTACGTTCAAATTTCGAATGGAACGTAAGGAAGGTCCCTTCTTTCCAGCCATATGGTTATGATGTGTTGCCATTTCCCGAGTTATAGCCAAATTGCTTAATTGCCAAACTACGTATGGCTTTCAACATACGGCTACGTGAATATTTAAGTTGTCAAATGACGCGATGGTGAAAAAAACAATTAAAAAGTTTGAGAGTTCTTGAGAAAATCGCAAAAAACAGCTTAAAATAGCCGTTTTTAGAGGGTTTAAAAAGGTTTTATATTGTAGATTGACTTAATATCTCGGGATGTTTTTTTTTTGTTTTGAAAAAAGTGACAAATTTGGGAGTTATGATTTTTTTTATGTGATTTTGGCTTTCAAATCAAATCAAATCATTTATTAATTCAGGCACTTGTCCCATTGCACACACAACAAATTCAAATACACTAGAATAGTAACAATAATAATTATAAGAAGAAAAAGAGCTGTCAAACTGATATGTTTGAAAAATTTTCTCTTGTACAAATTTTTTAAAAGTTCTTGTCTGAGACAACCAAATCGAGCTTCCGCCACGTGTGGACCCATCTCCAGCGGCGCAGCGGCTCGCACGGTTGGAGGCACCGTGCCGGCATCACCACCGCCGCGCCGGCGCTCGGCGTCCTCGGACGGAACAGACATGTCTGGTGACAGAAGCGGCTGCAGACCACTCGGGACGCGACACGCGTGATGGAGAGGGCTCTGCGGCGAAGATCGGCCGCCGCCGCGCCGCGCTCGATTTCGACGCCTCCGCCGCCGCCAACGCATCCGCTCGCCCGCAGCAGCACTGCCTCCGCCCACCGTGTCGCCCGGCCTCCCCGCACCTGGGTCGTCCAACACAAGGGCCGCCGTTCTTCGTACCACATGCACACCCCACCACCCAGCTCCACGCCGCCGGTGTATTCCATCGACGATGAAATGGAGCGTTGACGTCGCCCGAGCCACAACAACTACGGCGAGGGCGACGTCCACCATCGGTCAGCTTGGGGTCATCGGGACCTCGCGTCCCGTCTAGTGCCCCCGCTACCGGTGGTGTAGTGCACCCAAAAGGCGACGCGCGCGCGAAGAAGGAGACGTTTAAGAGAGCTGCGCGACGACGCACAGTGGGGCGATTTCACAAAGTAGGGACATTTGGAAATTTGATAACGGAATCGTGTTCTACTCATGAAAACAAACATCTTTTATACCTGGGTATTTTTTTATTTGATGCGTATTTTTCGAGAAAAAAAACGATCTTTATTTTTTTACTATGGAGCAAAAATTTATTTTATGTCTTTCTCGAAATTTATATATTGAATAAATTTAATCGATTTTAAATTATAAATGAACAACTATATGAGAACAGTTTTGCATAAACACCGCAACTCTAAATATTCACAATTAGTGTATATACGTGCTTGAACATGGCTCAAAATGCATGTATCGATTATTGTAAATTGTGCAATTTCTATTGACCACAGGGTAAACTATCTTCTACATTCTTATAAATTCTATTACAGTCGACATATTGTTAATATAGTATGAAAATATATCACATAAAACACAATAAATGCTACTTTATAATTTTATTCAAAGTAACTCAATAAATAATACTTATTTTCTGTCTAATATTAATTTAAACTATGTAAATATACATAGGTAATAAATAACTAAGATTCAGATTCAGATAATTATTTCGCCATAAAGAACACACAAAAATTCTTTATTCTTTATTCTTTATTCATCATTGGTATGGTAGTACACTACGCTGGAATTTGTCCTTTTTAGTTTTTACAATCCGGTTCGATTACACCCACAAAGAAGAGCCGGCAAGAAACTTCGCAGAGTTATTTTTTTAACGTCTTCGATTACAATACATTGTGACTAACTACACAATAGACACTGCTTACAGTGTTAAGATACGGTTTGAGAGCTAGAATAACTATAATTTAAGTTTGATAATTCTGACCACATAAAATCAAAAGTTAAAGTAAAAGTATAGATAAAATCAGGTGTATAGAGCCTTTGTCAGAAATTGTTGATACATATCGTATCAAGTCATGGCAATTATAAAATATATTCATACCACATGGTAGTACAATGTCAAAAAAATCTAAATAAATAAATAAATTGGATACTGTATCAATTTGTCAAATTAGTATTTAGAATGCGTCAGCAGTATAAATTAAGGTACAGGTTGTACCCTGTCAAAATTAAAAATTCGTATGCAGTCAGAATGTCAAGTCAACATGTTTGTAGCATTTTCAGTTATACCAGTGATAATACGAGGTAGTACAAATCTCAAAGACCAAAAAGTAATATAATGAAAAAATATAAATCTGCGACAAATGTAACAGTTCATGACAGATACCAATATTTTATTGAGACATATGCATATTCAGTCTGGTCCGTTATAATTTTTTTTCTTCTCCCGTCCTCCCTTCGTCCCGTTCAGCAATGCAATGTATAAAAAAGAAAAAAATGCTACTTTATAATTTTTTTGAGTAAGAAGTTTAACATAAATACAATTATAAACATTACATTCATATTAAGCTATTACAATGGATCCGAATCTTCGGGAAGGTTTTCTTCAATGTTGACGTTTGGTTGTACATGAACGTATTCGACGTGGTGTATTTCGTTTTCAGGAATCAATAGCAGCGATTTTACCTCATCTGGCATTATTTCAAGTTCCTTGGATGTCATCTTCGGTCTTATTGTAGATATGTATGGGTCGGATGAAATGAGCAAGTTGTTCAATATATCACGATTCGTGACACCTCTGTTCATTTTTCGGGAGTGATGCTCTCTAAATCGTCGAAAATCTTTATTGCGAGCTTCAGAAGCCTCTTCGGAAAGCTGCCCAATAGGAATCACATTGAGAGCTTGAACTATGTCGCTACCGTGTACAAGAAGCTTATGCACGCTTACAGGCATATAGTACCACGGATAAAGTTGCACGAATAGTTCAGCTGTGTTTTTTGCATACGTTTTAAATTTTTCAATGTCTATGTTATGTCCCGAAGAAATAGCTCTTAGAATGATCGAGAGGCTTCGAATGAGTTCTACATTCACACCGGTAATTACAGAAGTGGTCTCTGCATCACTGAAGAATCGGCGAGCGGTATTACCATCATTCGAATTACCCGAACCCTGAGTCACGATATCCACGGGCAGGCCCATTTCATCCATAAAACTGTCCTGTATTTGCTTTTTCCTGGTATTCAATAGATTCTTATCATTTCCATGTGCTGCCCATTTCTTAAAATCCAATCTGTAAGCGATGTGAAGAATCGCTTCCATACTTTTTATTTTAGCATGTAACGTCGATAGCCCGTACTGATACACCTCTTCCCGGAGTTCCCTGGCGTATATTGTTTGTAGATTATTCATTTGTGATGGTGTTGCTCCGCATATCTCGCATGTTTGATTGGCCGTATCTGTCAAGTCTGATACGACTTTGCCATCGATCATTGTCATCAAAAGTGTATGTTGTACATTTATATTCTCATTTAGTGGTGATGGAACGAGGGCTTTGATTTCAGCGTCAATCGATTCTTTTTCTCTCTGAACTAGAAGCTTCGTTTCTTTCTGAAATTTGAAAAACATGGGCCTGCAAAAGTGTGCTGAACAGGGTTTCGGATTTTCCCATATAGTACGATCTCCGTTCATCAGTTTTATAGGAACCAACGAGCACATAAAAATTTATGTGTCATTGAATTTGGTGCCAGGTTCCGTGCAATGAGCCTTTTGTTTGTATCTTTTTTGGCTTGATGCACCGTCAAAACCCCATTTGCTAAATAGAGTTAGGGTAGGCCCAGTGTCAGACGTGTCTACTAACTTTCCCAAACTCTTAACTTTAGTGTCAAGAAGAGCCTTTTAATTAATTTAATTTAATTTTTTTAATGCCTGTATCCGAGACCTGTATATCTTCTTTAAGCGGGTAGCACTGATTTTTAGCCTGTTGCAGTTTATAATAAGAGGGATAAATATTACAGTTTTCTTGCATTGCGTCATGTCTCAGCGTAATGTAATCCCATCGAGACATCCCTAGAGATATGAACAATCCCAGCGCTTTTTCTGGAGTGTATTTAGTTTTGTTGGTGCGTTGTGATTCATCTTTTATGCATTTTACCAGTGTGTCCGCTTCGCCGGGATTTTTAAGTAGGAAGTCTAAAATATTTGCCATGCTTTCTTTTCCGGCCTCCTTACACTTTACTGAAGCAGCATGCATAAGTTCTTGGTACCCTGAGTCACTGTATGTAGAGTCAATTCTCCTCTTTTTCTGTTTATTAGAGAGTTCTGAGAAAGGTTTCAAGGGACTTACTCGAGTAGATGTAGTAATCGATCGTTTAGGTGGTGTGATGAACAGAGCTTGATTTTGGTCGGCAGATGATTTCGTCGGCGTAATAGGACTTGGCATGTTTTCTTTATGACTCGTTGAAGGTAGATACGAAGTCGAAGCACGCTGCAACATAACGAACTCTGGCCAGTTTACATGACCTTCTAACCACATTTCATTTTTCTTTAGGAAAGTTTTAAGTGAGCGGTTTGACGCACGCCATCTTCTTTGCAGATTATTTAGGTACACTCTACAGAACTCTAACAATGTTTGTTGTTGTTGTTGTGTCAAGTTCAAGTTGAAGTCAGCACGCACTTTATCACAAATAACTGAAGGATCTCCAAATGAATTTGTATCTCTAATCACTAAAAATACGTCAAGGTTTGACACTAAAGCCATGATTAATTGTACTAAACTTCAATATGCAATATATACAATGATGACCACGAAAGCTTTCGGCGAATTTAACGCGAACTCGAAGGCTTACACAAAGTAGTTAAAATTAACAAACTAACACAGTGAATGCGCAAGTGAGAGCGTGTGCTTCGTGAGCGAATCAGCGATATACTGAATTCCAGCTCAGTCAAATTTTTTGAAGGACTAGGTATATGGTCTCTCTCTTTCACGTATTACAGCGTTTAAAAGGATTAACAGGATTAGCAACAACGTTGCCGCTCCTCATTAGCGTGGTTGAAAGAGTCACGCGCGAGCGGCGAGTCATGTAAAGACCGGTTGAGTACGAAGAATTTCGTACAATGACCCGTCACTACTTCTCTGTCTCTCGCGCATAAATATATTACCGTTGCGCTCACACACCGCATCTGTGCGAGCGCGACGGCAATATATTTATGCGCGAACGACAGAGACCAGAAGTGACGGATCATTGTACGAAATTCTTTGTGCTCCGCGATCGGGCTTTATTCGTGCGTTTTCACTATTTATCTCCTCACCGATACCTCCATATCATGTCTCACAATCCTCTAAAACTTATTTAAAATCGTATACTTTACTTTATGTATAGTGCAACATAACCCGCAATATGCAAGAAATCACAGTTTGAGTAACATGTTTAAACACAAATAAAACAAAAAACGGCACGAAGCGGCACGCGGTTTTTTTAAAATAGTGCTTAACTATAGTCATACATCACGACTATGTAGGTGCTAGTTCAACCATTTTTAAACATTTTGAGAAATCTGCTGGAATATGTTTCTCGCCATACAAATAATTCACATTTCCTTAATTTTCTCCGAAACTATTAGTTTTAGAGAAAGATACGAAAGAGCAAAAGTATGTTATATTTGACCGTCCAATACGATTCTACAAAAAGCATTTCGAAATTCTAGAAAAAGATTTTACAATGGTCGATGTCCACCAATCTGGGAAATCGCCCCAGTGTGCGACGTCGCCGTGCAGTCCGGCGGATACGGAGCTCTCCGAGATGGGGGTGGTGGTGGCCTACGTGTCTAGTACCACCACCTATCGCTCGTAGCTTGCCTCGCGTCGTCTCGGAGAGCTCCGTAGCCACGGCCTGCACCCGCCGGTGTGCTTGGAGGCTTGCCTCCCGCCGCCGGCGGTATTACCATTTTTATTTGTTTGTATTAATTTTGTGTATTTTTATTACTTTTTATAGTTATAATATATGTAAAATTAATGTAAATGTATTTAAAAATGTGAAATAAAGGAGATAACATAATAAAAAGATAAGAATAAAAAATAATAATTATAAGAAGAAAAAGAGCTGTCAAACCGACATGTCGGAAAAATTTTCTCTTGGAAATTTTTAAAAAAACTTCTTGCCTGGGACCACCCAACCGAGCTTCCGCCACGCGCGGACCCTTCTCCAGCGGCGCAGCGACCCGCACGGTTAGAGGCACCGTGCCGGCATCACCACCGCCGCCGCTCGGTGCCCCCGGTACTTCACCAGCTCGACATACCTGACGACAGAAGCGGCTGCAGACCACCCGGGACGCGACACGCGTGATGCAGAGCAGGCTCTGCAGCGACGGCCGGCCGCCGCTGCGCTCGACTTCGACGCCGCCGCCGCCACCGCTCGCCCGCAGCAGCACTGCCTCCGCCCACCGCCGCGTCGCCCGGCCTCCCCGCGCCCGGGTCGTCCAACACAAGAGCCGCCTTTCTTCTCGGACACCACACGCACGCCCCACCACCCAGCTCCACGCCGGCGCCGCCGGTGCATTTCATCGACGGCGAACATGGAGCGTTGACGTCGGCCGAGCCACAACATCTACGGTGAGGGCGACGACGTCCACCATCGGCCAGCTTGGGGTCATCGGGACCTCACGTCCCGTCTAGGGCCCCCGCTACCGGTGGTGCAGTGCGCCCTTGAGGCGACGCGCGCGCGATGAAGAAGACGTTAAGAGAGCAGCGCGACGACGTCGCCGTGCAGTCCGGCGGATACGGAGCTCTCCGGGATGGGGGTGGTGGTGGCCTACGTGTCTAGTACCACCACCTATCGCTCGTAGCTTGCCTCGCGTCGTCCCGGAGAGCTCCGTAGCCACGGCCTGCACCCGCCGGCGTGCTTGGAGGTTTGTCTCCCGCCGCCGGCGGTATTACCGTTTTTAATTTTTATATTAATTTTGTGTATTTTTATTACTCTTTTGTATAATATATGTAAAATTAATGTAAAATTTTAAGAATGTGAAATAAAGGAAATAAAAAGATAAGATATAACCTCGTCAGTAAGGAAGCAGAGAAGATGTTAAAGTTTCTGGATCTACAGCACGAGGTTACCAAAATGTGGCCAGTCGACTCGACGATCGTTGTACCCATAGTCGTTTCGGCGCATGGGCTGATAGCGAAGAGCCTCGACGACCACCTCGAGAGGCTCTCGCTGAGTGGTTGGGTCAAGGGCCAGATCCAGAAGGCAGCCCTGCTCGACACTGCACGCATCGTCCGGAGGTTCCTCTCTTTGGGACCCGACCATCGGTAGCTTGGGCTCGCCCCGCCGCCGCCGGTGGTGGAAACTCCATTTTTTTTTATATTAATATAGGTTTTAATTTTTTATTAAAAAAAAAATTAAAATGTATATAAAAAGAAACGTGTGAATAAAGGAAAAAAAATAAAAAGATTAAAATAAATAAGAATTAAATTAATTACAATAAAAAAAAATTGTCGACTGCACCATTGCTCTCTCGGCACAGCCACCCATGTAGGTTTACATAAGTTTTTTTGTAAATTTTTCAAAATTGACATATTATATTTCTTATATTTGAATACACTCTAAAAGTCATTTTCAATTTACCTACCCGAAGGTCATGTATGAGATTTGTAAATTTTTTACAAGTCCTTATTTTTCTTTTTTTTCTTACAATAATCTCTATGCAACCAGTGACATTCAACCTATAGTACCGCACCCCTTCATCGAAAGCATTTTGTAAAGCGTTGACATGTAGGTCCAATGAATGGGCCTAGCAACAAGCTATTCACAATCGGTGACCCTGCTTCAAAAGCCAAATGTGTCAACTTGCCTCTAACTATTTATGTATGTATTAAATGTTTATACATACATACACAGCGTCAGGCCCGTTTCCCGGTTGGGTAGGCAGAGACAACGGATCTCCACGTGCCACACGATCCTAACACACGAGATGTGGGTGGTGGTGGCCTACGAGTCTAGTACCACCACCTATCGCTCGTAGCTTGCCTCGCGTCGCGTCGTCTCGGAGAGCTCCGTAGCCACGGCCTGCACCCGCCGGCGCGCTTGGAGGCCTGTCTCCCGCCGCCGGCGATAATGCCATTTTTGTTTTTATATGTTTATATAAATTTTGTATATTTTTGTATTGAATAATATATAAATGTATACCTAAATAATTATTATATATATAACATATTAATTTATCGTCGGTTGCGGGTACTACGCACTTGAACCTTTTTGAGCACATGCCCGACCTGGTCTAGGTACGTGCGTCTAGGGCGACCCTTCCTGACTCTTCCACACACATTAGCTCAATAAATGTGTTTCGTTAGTCTTGTATAATCCATTATTAGTACCGTGTGGGGTCGGTACTTTAAAAGAATAGCCCCACTGCATCTCTCCCCGTGTATGTCGTAAAAGGCGACTAAGGGATATGACTCCCTTCTTATATTACTAGGTGGTAGGGTTTAACCCGCCCGGGTTGATACCACCGCACTGAATGAAAGGTCGGTCGAAACGACTATGTAAATAGTTTGTGTTTTCCGTCCAGTTCAGTGTAGCCGGCACGACCGAAGGGAAGCACTGACGTGGCACCAAGTTCACCCGGTGTTATGGGCTGACATCACGGATGTTGTAGGTGATGTAGCCAACCATGTCAGTTTCCATAAAAAAAAAAAAAAATTATTTCAACATGACCGAAGCACCGAAGCATTCCTTTCTCAATTATCCTTATCACTATAGCTTCTTTCAGCCCACAGCGCTTTTGCACTACACTATATCTCAATCTATCTTTAATTGTAACTCCACACATTTCTTCAGTTCTGTAAATTCAAACTTGTAACTTGGCGTGTTTTGAATAAGTTTGAAATAAAAGGTAAATAACTTGCTGCGGGTGTTAAGATTCCCGTTTAAAGGATTCCATTTGACAAAGACTAAACTTTATCTGCAACACGCCACTTTGTTGGGGATTACTGAAAATAATAAACATACAATCACATAAGTACCTACCTAAAATCTGGCGAGAGGTTAACTCAGCGCGAGTAGTGTGACGACTTCAGATCAGCAGATCTATCAAATAACCTTTTAAAAATGTTTTTTTTTTATATTTTTTCCGAACAGGTTGCCTATAAACAGTTGAATTTATACATGATTTTGTGAAACACCATTTACACAAAATTAGTGCAAAGTGAAATAAAGTTGCGTTTTTCGTGGATTTTATATTATAAAATTTTTATATGGAAAAATAAACCAATAATTCCTTTTGTACGTGCGGCACGGATATTAAAAACAATTCTGAATTTATGAAAAACAACCAATTGAGAGAGATTTAATATAATAAAAGGAGGGTTAAAAGCGTTTTAAATGAAAGTGGAAGCTGTGTCGATTAACTCGTTTATACCAGGCACAATATTTATATTCAGGCACTGCAATCGAGTGCACAGTGGTTCGGTGTGGCGCCGTTGCGGCGTAAAAAATATTATATACTTAAAGGGGCTATTAACCTTGTTGAGGAGGGAAAAGATATATTAATATAAAGCGCGACTTATGTCTGTACGTCTTTCTGTCTCTCTCTCTCTCTCTAAACTGGAAAACGGCTGAACCGATTTATATGCAGTTTTTCGTCGTGGGCAAAAGCTGGTTCCTAACATACGTCTATCTCTGTCATCATATAGCGTTGGCAGATAGCGTCAGCATTGCCGTAAAAGCGACAAAGGGATATGACTCCCTTCTTATATTACTAGGTGGTAGGGTTTAACCCGCCCGGGTTGGTACCACCGCACTGAATGAAAGGTCGGTCGAAACGGCTATGTAAATAGTTTGTGTTTTCCATCCAGTTCAGTGTAGCCGGCACGACCAAAGGGAAGCACTGACGTGGCACCAAGTTCATCCGGTGTTATGGGCTGACACTACGGATGTTGTAGGTGATGTAGACAACGGTGCCAGTTTCCATAAAAAAAAAGTTGCGATATAGCGTGGGAGTGCGGTCCTCGGAGCACTCTGCTCCATGTCCAGTCAAATACAAACATACCACACGCTTTATCCCGACAATCGGGGTAAGCAGAGTAATCGTTGTTGTGCTGCAAGTACTCTTATAAATAACAGCACAACACCGTCCATCATGTTTAGCAATATATTCGGACAATAGCAGCAAGTAAGGCACGAAGACACACTGCACGACTAGGTGGAAGGACCGTGCCAAGATGAGAGTTGGCTATCCTGTCGCCATTTACCATGGCACCTTGTCCTTATCCCTTAGTCACATTGAGTGTGGGAATTTAAAATAAAATATAATTAATATAATATCTAGAGGGCTATGTCCAGCAGTGGGCCGATACAGGCTGATGATGATGATAATTGTAATATAAATCGGACCCGACCATGGGTAGCCTGGGTTCGCCCCGCCCCGCCGGTGGTAGAAACTACATTTGTTTTATAATAATTTTATATATAATTTTTGTATATTTTAGGTATAGTTGTATGTAAAATTATTGTAAATAGATGTGTAAATAAATGGATAATATATTATATAAATAATATAATTGGTATAAGTTTAATTAAGTTAATTTAGTTTAAGTTTTATGGAACCTGACACTGTTATTTACCCCACCTAATACGTCCGTTATGTCAGCTCATAACATATTTCTAAAATTGTTAAAATTATAATAGCGTTTCAGGATAATTCCCTCTTTGGCCGACGTTCAAACAAGATTTTACAGCGCAACGTGCCTCTAGTTTCCTGGTAGCCGTTAATAATATAAAAGAGACACGAGCGAAATATTCCCGAGCTCCCGGGCACGTGCCGGACGCAGCGTTAACCCAGTGTGCGGTGCACGGTGGCACTTTTTCTTAGATCAACCAGGAAACATTTATTTTATAATTTATATATTTTTTTTTTTACCATTCACACTAGAACGATGAATTTATATACAATCAATTTCTTGAATTCTCAATGTACGGGTATATTCTTGTATTTCTAAGTACCGTGGTGGCCCCACTGTATCTCTCTACGTGCATGCCGTAAAAGGCGACTAAGTGACAAGGTGCCGTTTTTTTAGTAATTTATTGTTACAACAAAGCAATACGGCGTAGAGCTTTCAACGGTGATGTAGAGCGTGCTACGATTTTTTTAGTAATTTATTGTTACAACAACGCAATACGGCGTAGAGCTTCCTACAGTGATGTAGAGCGTGCTACGATTTTTATCAGTGATGTATTGTTGCAACAACGCAATACGGCGGCGTAGAGCTTCCTACAGTGATGTAGAGCGTGCTACGATTTTTGTCAGTGATGTATTGTTGCAACAACGCAATACGGCGTAGAGCTTTCAACGGTGCTGTAGAGCGTGCTACGATTTTTTTAGTAATTTATTGTTACAACAACGCAATACGGCGTAGAGCTTTCAACGGTGCTGTATAGCGTGCTACGATTTTTTTAGTAATTTATTGTTACAACAACGTAATACGGCGTAGAGCTTCCTACAGTGATGTAGAGCGTGCTACGATTTTTGTCAGTGATGTATTGTTGCAACAACGCAATACGGCGTAGAGCTTTCAACGGTGCTGTAGAGCGTGCTACGATTTTTTTAGTAATTTATTGTTACAACAACGCAATACGGCGTAGAGCTTTCAACGGTGCTGTATATCGTGCTACGATTTTTTTTTGTAATTTATTGTTACAACAACGTAAAACGGCGTAGAGCTTCCTACAGTGATGTAGAGCGTGCTACGATTTTGTTCAGTGATGTATTGTTATATACAACAACGCAATACGGCGTAGATCGTGCTACGCCTGTGTAGAGAGTGCTACGACTGCGTAGAGCGGGCTACGACATTGGTAATAGTTTTACGATATTTTTAGTGTTCCAGTGATCAGTACCCTAATCACGAGATTACACCTACTACGCTACGCACGCTGCGCCGTGTTCTCCGCATCATTTTGTATGGAGAAACGAAGTTCGCAAATCTATCACTTTATTCTTTATTCTTTATTCATCATTCGTAAGGTAGTACACTACGCTGGAATTTGTCCTGTTAGTTTTTACAATCCGGTTCGATTACACCCACAAAGAAGAGCCGGCAAGAAACTTCGCAGGGTTCTTTTTTTAACGTCTTCAATTACAATACATTGTGACTAGCTACACAACAGACACCGCTTACAGTGTTAAGATATAGTTTGAGAGCTAGAATAACTATAATTTAAGCTTGATAATTCTGACCACATAAAATCAAAAGTTAAAGTAAAAGTATAGATAAAATCAGGTGTATAGAGCCTTTGTCAGAAATTGTTGATACATATCGTATCAAGTCATGTCAGTTATAAATATTCATACCACATTGTAGTACAATGTCAAAAAATAAAATAAATAAATTTGATACTTAATGTATCAATTAGTCAAGGTAATATTTTAGTATGCGTGCTAAATAAACTTGATACTTAATGTATCAATTAGTCAAATTAATATTCAGCATGCGTCAGCAGTATAAATTAAGGTACAGGTTGTACCCTGTCAAGATTCAAAATTTGTATGCAGTCAGAATCTCAAGTGAACATGTTTGTAGCATTTTCAGTTTATACCAGTGATAATACGAGGTAGTACAAATCTCAAAGACCAAAAAGTAATGTGATGAAAAATATAAATCTGCGACAAATGTAACAGTTCATGACAGATACTATAGTTCCTTTTAAAAATATACGCCTAACATATAAAATATACAATGTTACCAATTGGAGCAGGCCAGTCTCCACGAACAGCACCCGTTCACGAGCATCACGCCAGGGCCAGCCATCGCTTCCCTCAACCATATTTTAGGGAGAGAGGCGACCCGGACCAAGCGTCACCGTAAGCAAAGACCTTAAAGCGATGCATTACTCCAGTGGCAACATGAAACTTATACGATATGTTTGCATTTTGTTTTACATAATACCACTGCTTCTGTCACAAACTGCTACAGTGCCCCGATCACAAAGCAATATGAAGTTCTATAAACCTGTATACACATAATATGTACAGGTTCTGTTTATCCTGTTATTACTTATACCACTCGCACTAGCACCGAGTACACTATGTTAACCTATACACGGTCAGCCTCAGAGTACAATATTTTGTCAGTTAGAGCTTCTTTTACATTATAATAAGCTTTCTTTATAAGAATGGCTTTAATGCGTTTCTTAAAACATACATCATTAAGATTTTTTATTTCTAATGGTATTTTATTATAAAATCGAATGCTATTGCAAACAAAACTCTTGGACATTTTAGACGACCTGTGTTTTACAATTGTTATATCATTTTTGTGTCTAGTTTCATGGTGATGTATATCAGACTGGAGAGTAGCATTTTGTATGTATTTTCTAGCATAGCAGATGTTTTGATACACATAAGCACTTGGTAGTGTCATAATTCCTATTTTACTAAATTCATTTCTACAAGAGTCCCTCGTTTTCATATTCAGTATACAACGCAATGCTCTTTTTTGCAGAACAAATACTCTGTTTACTTCAGCTGCAGTTCCCCAAAACAATAATCCATATGACATGAGACTATCAAAGTAGGCAAAGTAAACAGTTTTTGCAGCTTGTACACCACACAATTCTTTGATTTTTTTGATGGCATAACATGCTGAACTTAATTTACCAGTAAGTGAGTCTATATGGGGCTTCCAGCTGAGAGTTTCATCAAATAGTACTCCCAAAAAGGTAATTTCTTTAGCAATATTTAGCGTTAGTTCTTCTGCAGTTTTAACAATTTCTTGGTTCGCCATGCGTCTTTGAGTTCCTAAAGCAAAATGCATTATGTTAGTTTTATTTACATTTAGTAGTAGATTGTTTGATTCAAACCAAGTTTTTAGAGATTGTATTACTGCTTTAAACGAATCGCGTAAATCATTAATGCTTTTATTTTTTAAGACTACTGAGATGTCATCAGCAAACATGATTAGTTCTATATCATCTGTAATACAACTGGAGATGTCGTTGACGTAGATCAAAAAGAGCAAAGGTCCAAGAATGGAGCCTTGAGGAACACCCATAGAAATGGTTTCACAACTTGATTTTTCACCACTAACGTCACATATTTGCTGTCTGTTGCTTAAGTAGGATTTACAAATACTTAGCTCTATATCTCGCACGCCATAGTGATCAAGTTTATTTATAATTATTTCATGATTAACACAATCAAACGCCTTTGACAGATCACAGAATATACCATACGTGTGATGTGAATTATCTAGCGTTTGTATGACTGTTTTTATCATTGATGCAATAGCGTCACCAGTTGATCTGCCCTTGCGGAATCCATACTGTTTATAATTCAAGGTGTTATTTTCATTAAAAAATTCAATCAGCCTTTTTTCTATGGCTTTTTCAAACACTTTACTGAATACAGGAAGCAAAGAGACAGGCCGATAATTTCCAATAGTACTATGACAACCCTTTTTAAACAATGGTACCACCCTCGCTATTTTTAATATATCTGGGAATGTGCCCTCTGCAAAACATTGATTAATTACAGTAACTAATGGATCTATAATACTACAAGTTAATGACTTCATTAGCTTGGGTGAAATATTCCATAGGTCCTGGGAACTTTTGGACTTTAAGTGACTAATAATATTATTAAGTTCTTCGTGTGTGACAGGCTTAAATTTTGCTGATTCAGTATTGCGGGGCGTATATTTTTTCAAATATACTAACGCTGCATCAGCACTTGACTTGACATTTTTTGTGGTTTCTTGAGCAATAGTCGAGAAATATTTGTTAAAATAGTTGGCAACACTAGAGTTCTCACTAACTAATTCGTCTCCAATCTTTAATTCTATTTTTGTATCGGTAGATTTGGGAGACTTGCCAGTTTCTTCTTTGATAATGTTCCAGGCCATTTTTATTTTATTGTCAGATATTAATATTTTTTCTTTTAAATATAATTGTTTTGCTTTAATTGTAACTAGTTTGAAAATTTTACTATATGAGGACACGTACGCTCTAAGGTTTGGATTACTATATTTTTTTAATAAATCATACAATATAAATAATTTTTCTTTGGATCTTACAATACTGGGTGTGGCCCACTGTGAAAATTTGTTTCTATTACATATACGTTTAGATTTCATAGGCATGTGCATTTCTAAATATCTGACAAAAGTATTGAAAAAAAAATTAAAATTTATTTCATTCTCCACATTTCCAAATTCAATTAATAGGTCTCTATTTAATGCTTTAATGGAGTCATTGCTTATTTTTCTACTCAGTTTATACGCTGCTTTATTATTACAATGATTATTAGTTTCACATTTAACTGATATTATTTGTGCAAAGTGATCGGAATGAACTCCGTGGCATACCTTTGATTGTAACACGTCAGCATCAGTAAAAATATTATCTATACAGGTTGCACATGAATCGGTCACTCTGGTAAATTCATATATAGATTGCTTGAGTAAAAAACTATCCATTAAGTCTGACAGTTCATGTTTCTCTCCGGTATGTATAGGAAATCGAACGTTAAAGTCACCACACACTATAATTGATTTGTTATTATTTTGATTTAATTTATTTAAACATTCCTCCAGTCCATCTGAGAAAGACTGTAAACTCATTGAGGGAGACCTATATACTGAAAGGATAATAGAAGATTCAATTTCAACACAGCTAACTTCAAACTCTTTTTCGACTGACATTTTAACAATATCTGACCTATTTTTAGCTCTCAAACCGTTTCTCACATAAATCATTGTTCCACCTCTAATGAAATTCTTCCTGTGATAACTACTTATTACAGAATAATTTTGTACATGCTGAGTAAGTACCTCATGTGATTCGGACCAAGATTCTGAAATACAAAATATATCAATGCAATTGTCTTTTAAGAATAATTCTAGTAATTGACCTTTACCTCGTAAACCTTGGACATTTTGATGGCTAATATTTAGTTTATTATTCAGATTTTTCTTTGTTCTAGTGTTATTTCGTGCACATTTAATACTCAGTGATAGCTTAGAAACGGAAGAATCATTTATTAATTGCACAGCACAGTTATTACTGGATCTCGGCATAAAAAAGACCCAGCATCATTTATCGCATTACTTTCTACTAAGGGAATGAATGTTAAATTTGATTTGCTAGTACAGTAGTTACATTTATAAATTTTTGTGACTAGCATTTTCAGGGCTGAGCTGTTCATTAGTCCTCTTTTTGAGTAGCACTGCCTTGGAAAATAGTTTAAATCTAAATATACTGTGTTGGGAACAGACTCTGTGAGATTAAATAACAATTGGTTTATCCTGTAAGCGGTATCGTTCATGGTAGTCACATTTAGAGTGTGTGAGGTGCGTTCAGAGTGAGGTATATACAGCAATGAGCTTACAAATAAGTTTACTTTCTTGTGTGCACACACCTCTGATGCATACCTGACACACTTTACATACATTTTAGGGTCCATGTTGCTCGCCACATTACCCGCCATCAGGATGACAATGTCGCCTTCGTTCATGTCGGAAACTTTGCGCGGAAAGTCTTTAATTATCTCGCTGATCGGCGCGGCCGGTTTACATAAAGCGGTGACATTCACTGATGCGCCGCATACCTCCTTGTAGTGCTGCGCCATACCAATGCCGTGCTCATCGCTCACAATGACAATGTTCTTCTTCTGTGCGGAAGCTGTAGGAATAGTGGCAGTGGTACGAGTGCTGGGCTGGCGTTCGTGGACAGTAACAGTTACTTTATTTTTTTGTGTTTTTATTGCAGGTCTGACTGGTGATTGCTCGATAACAGTTGAAGACTGTCCGAGCTGACCGTTGTCTTCAGGTTTATCTCTTTTCTGCTTTGGCCGAGCTGGTTGTGACTGGCTCTTCGGCTTGCTTACTTCTTTAGCTGCGCCAGGTTTCTTGTTTACCTTCTTTTTCTTCTTGGGTGCCATAGAAATAGTAGCTGAAGTAGATGCTAGTTTAGGAGCTGGAGCCGGAGTCTCTCTGGTCGGTGTTTTTTGAGTTTTGGGAGTGGCGGAAGTCTTTCTTCGGAAAGGTGTTGAGTCATCGCCGGACTCCGTGCGGAAAAGGGGCGTGTCCGAGGTAATGAGTTGTGTGGGGGATGCGGGGGGCTGTGCGGGGAGCGAGTTTCTGCATCTCGTGCGCGGTGCTGCCTCCTGGTGAGTAAGCCTCAGTGACATCACACGGATGGTCACATTCCTGTCGGCGATCTCTCTTCGCAGTAGAATGTTCTGTTGCCTCTCGTTAGCAAGTTCCTCACGCGCGTTCAGCAGTTCCGACGAGCCGCCGTCGTAGGAGTAGGTGCCGCTGATCTCCTTGTTGTAGTGTGCTTCCAGTAACTCCCTCTGCATCGCATTATTTTCGTCTAACACTCTCTCGAACTCCTTCCTATCACTTTCATATTCACCGATGGTGTCCATGAGTTTCAGCCTGTCAGATTGAAGCTCCTCGATGTACTGCTCCTTCTCGGAGAGCATCTTCTTGAGCGGCACAGTGGACGCCAGAAGCTTATCAAATTCCCGCGCATTTTCAGCCTGCTCTGCGAGGAGATGGTCGTTCAACTTGCGGAGCTCTTCGATCTGCTGCTCCAGGGTGGCGATTTGATCTTCCATCTTAGCTGCCGCCGCAGCCCCAGTTTGGCTCCGTGTGCGCATGAAAAGAGAGTTTTTCGAAAACAATTAGAATGTTACACCAAAATATGTACTAGATTGTAATATGATCAAATAAATTTATTACTTAAGTTTAAATCTTTTGTGTATGTAACTACAAGTTATATACCTATATAATATAACCCTATACGAACTCTAAACCCTATGCATACTTAAGGTATCTATAGACTCTTATTTATTTAGATAAATTACTTATAATGAGGGGAAAAGGTCACACTTGCAACACTGCAGATGTGTAGTTTGTGATCTAGTAAGATCACACTTTACAAGTTTTATTACCAAGCCACATACTAGGACAGAATGGATAAATTTACATCGGTCTAAGTATAATAGCTATGTATACAATATATACCTACTATCAAATTAGTTGTCCTGTAAGAATTTTGAGTGATGTGTATATCTATATAAGAGAAGAGAAAAAAAATGGCTTGTACTAGTACCTACTGTTATGATTAAATTACTTGCGTGCTAGTATGCAATTGATTGTGTAAGTGCGTCAGTGCAGTGATAAAAGCCGCTGCTGTTCAATGAATTTGTCAACAACAAACAAGGTGTGAATTTTGTAACCTACACTAATAAATAATCGGTATATAATATATATATATTTATACATCCCGCTATCATTTCTGCGTCCTTTCAAAAAAGATACTTGCTGCGTCCATCACTTCTAGAGTATTTAATAAGGATGTAAGTGAAAATAGTGTAATAAAAACTTTCTATCATATGGGCAGATTACTTTTTATTTCGATATTTTTATTCGTATTTATATATGCTGTTTTCATTTCACCCTCCGTATGACGTCTGTTCATATTACAGACATTTCGGCACCCGCCCTGTATATTAAGAGTATACATTTCAATTTACACACAGAATTGACTCCTTTTATAATACACATTATGGCGTCCAGCCAGTCCAATCCAGTCAAGGTCAAACTATGTATACTCTAAATAAAAAAAAAACCGACACTATTGCTTCCAATCCATTCATCACTAACAAAGGTCATATAAAAGTCAAAATATACACTAAATAAAAAAACAAATTACATTGATGCTTCCAATCTAAAGGTCGAATTAAAGTCAAAATATTTACTGTACCTTCTTCAAGAAACAGGTACTATTGCTTCCAATCGATTAACTAACAATTTCGACATTCGAATTCAAGTCAAAATCTACTTTAAAAAACCGACATTAGATATTGCTTCCCACGTATTTTTTAAATATTAACACTCTTTGATTAGGTCAACCTGTGAGTAAATTTGTATGTAACTATGTAATGTAATCTTTGGTACAGAATTTCACCCACTAATAATTGTTGTATCATTTTGAAAATTGTCAGTTGTATGAGGTTCTGATGGCAAATATGGTACCACCGAACTTATTTGATGATGGAGCCGGAAGGTATGCACTGGAACTCCATAATATTATAATTACGAGAAGAATACAAAAGACGTGAGAAGTTACAAAAGACGAGGCTGCATGGAGATATTATATTTTAACGGCTTACGCGCGTGCGCGCGCGGTGCGCGCGCGGTGCGCGCCTCCGATCTGTGTCCACAGATTTAAACCGATAGATATGGCAAAGCGCTTAAGAGTATGTCACCGTTTAGATATAACGGTGTGTGAGATGAGACTTCATAATATTACAGTAGCATTGAGTTACAGTAGTCATCGCGCAGTGTTTTTGTACTTGTGAAACACACACAAAATCATAATGGAATTTAGGTATACTTTTTTTAGTTACAAGTTCTCTCAAAACGCGGGTGGCGCTGCATCTGATGCGAAGTAGCCGCATGCGGTCCTTTTATTTGTGATATTGTTCATTGTGCATGTACATGAAGTCTCACACACACACCGTTCGTCTAATAGGTGACATACTCTTGAGCGCTTTACCATATCTATCTATTTAAATAATTGGATTAGACAGAGTTCAGTCAGCAGGCAGGCAGGACAGAAGGCGCGCCGCGCACCTTATCGGGCTTATGGGGAATCACCGGGACATGCGTTGGGGTTGTGTGTGTTCGGGTGAGCGGGTGCAACGTGCCACGTGCAATCAATTGGCACGGCCGCGCGCTTCTTCGTGATTGTTATAGGACTTCGACTTATATTTGACATTAGATCAGAGGTGGTCAATACACGGTGTTAACTATAATAGGCGACATTCCCGAAAGGGGGTTATTCTGTGTCACATTTCACATACTGATCCCGAAATGAGGAATTTTTTTTGGTTTTGTTTTAAAATGGTCCATTTCTATATTTGGTATCCTAACCTAAACCTAACCTAACCTAACCTAACCTAACCTAATCTAACCTAACCTAACCTAACCTAACCTTAGCCAACCCAACCCAACCTAACCTAACATAACCTTACCCAACCCAACCTAACCTTATTAGATCTAACCTTACTGCCCAAACTTACACAACCTAAAAAAACCTAACCTAACCTAACCTAGCCTAAACTAACCTAATCTAAACTAACCCAACCTAACCTAACCTAACCTAACCTAACCTAACCTAACCTAACCTAAGCTAACCTAACCTAACGTAACCTAATCTAACCTATCCAAACAATTTGAGGGAAAAGTTGTGTCTGCGCGCTGTAATATAGAAGTGATTGCAAAATGTAATAATTGAAATTGTTATTATTATTGTATTCGTTATAATAGTATTTATTATACAGGGTGTTCGGCACATCGACCGAAATTTTTTTTTTTATATACGTGGGCTCATTTACAAGGTTTTGACCCATGATGATACCTTTTGTCAGGTGTCACGTGGTATCAAGATACGATTTTTTTTCTTTATTTTTGAAAATTACCAAAACCCAAGCTTTAAAACCTTGTAACTTTTTTGTTTATGTTAGTATCAGCACAAAATAAAATGTATTGTATTTTACGAATATTCTTATTCTAGAAAAAATATAATTTGATGAAGTTAATACCATGAAAAGGACTTATGATGACCTCTCAAAATCTCCAGGACGAGAAAAAATATCCTAGTTTACGCCCTTTCCAACGGTATAACACATGTGAATGACTTGAATCATTCACTAAGTAGCCAACATTCGGGATAATTTGCCAGAGTTCTAACATTAACACTAACATTAACAATGGAAATTATTGGAATTATTAAAGTATTGAGAGCGTTTTCCGGAAACTTTTCAAATTTAGAACATGTAACGGCCCCACGGGCACTTCGTTTAATACAAACTACTTCACTGCAATTGTTAATGTTCGTTCAGACTCTTCCAAATTATCCCTAATTTTGGCCACATTGTGAATGACTTTTTAAAGGAAAACGAAGCTCAAAATTGCTGTCAGTTTTTGTGTAAATGAATTCGGTATATCATTCTTTTGTATGTATGTATAGGTCTTTTCGTTTGAAGTGACGGGCTTTTCAGGGGAGGATTCTATATCGGAAATAGATCAATTTAACAAAAAAAGGTTGTAAAATTTTTATATTTTATTAAATATTACAAAAAAAAATCAAACAAACTCATCCGAACATAGTAAACACCTTTTGCTAAGATAGTATGTTTCAATTTCTAATAAATACTGAAATAATAATGAGGAGGCGGTGAACAAAATCGGATTTGTCCCACAAATATAATTTTACAGGAGAGCTCAAAAACTAGATGAAGCAGATAGGGGCCAGCTATAGCTCTACATTTTTGTACATACAAGCTTCATCAAAATACAAACGTGTAACCGTCGTTTATTTTATCAGAACATTGACTAATTGTCTTATTTTTTTAATTTAAAAATGGACAAGTTCGGTTTTGTTTGAAAAATCTCCGGTTTCGTTTGAAAATTCTGGACAAATCTTAACAAATATCAAAACAAACAAAAAATAGATATTTATTTGACAAGTAGAAAACATATCACACGAAAAATTATTCAATTAGTTTCATCCCGTTTTGATTGTAAATGAAGGTGCAATCATATTTTCTTCTAATTTTAATGGGACAAGTCTGGTTTTGACTGAAAATGCATATTTGAGTATTATTTTGTATAGGAAAGAAGCGGTTTTGAATGAAAGTACTTCAGGGACGACATAAATATGAGCTCAGAGAATAAGTTACTACGAAGACTTCTTCGTACTTATTCTTCGAGACTACGCCCGACTGACTCATCATCGCCCAGCCCAAACCGTAAGACTTAGAGTGTTGAAATTTGGAACGTAGTTCTATTATATGACGTAAACATCCACTAAGAAAGGATTTTTGAAAATTTCAACTTTAAGGGGGTGAAATAGGGGATGAAAGTTTGTATGAAAGTCTTTGTCCTTTGCAGTTAGAAATATAAAATTTTTAATTAAGGCTACTGAGCATAAACAAATGAAGACGTGTATCACGGTTTTTTGATTTTCACCTTTTAAAGGGGTTAAAAGGAGGGTGAAAGTTTGTATGAGAGGACTTTGTTCTTTGAAGTATAGTATGAACGGCATTTAGTAACAAATTTTGATGCGGTTTGCACCGATTCAAAGAGAGTTTTGGAGTTTAACTATAGGCTATATACCATAACGCTGAATTAATTAAAGGACAAAGTAAATCACTAACTCCAAGGTTATTCGAAGGTCGAACTGTGTTCAGATAAACAATATACTCTCTTCATACTACTCAAAGAAAGTAAGTCACTGAGGGCGAGGCCGAAAGCCGAGCTGCGTTCAGGTAAACAATGTTCTCCCTAGAAGAAGTAAGTCACTAAAGGCGAGGCCGCCGGCCGAGCTGCGTTCAGGTAAACAATGTTCTCCCTAGAAGAAGTAAGTCACTAATTGCGAGGCCGAAGGCCGAGCTGCGTCCAGTTAAGCAATATCCGCCCTAGATGAAGTAAGTCACTAAACGCGAAACCGAAGGCCGAGTTGTGTTTAAATAATCGGTACTCTCTAGAAGAAATAAGGCGAGGCCGCAGGCCGAGCTGCGTTCAGGTAAACAATGTTCTCCCTAGAAGAAGTATGTCTTTAAATGCGAGGCCGAACGCCGAGCTGCGTCCAGGTAAGCAATATTAGCAAAATTTTTTAATTATAATTTATTTGATTTTAAATAATAATTTAATTATTTTTTTAGAATGAGAAATTCTTACAATTAATTCTTCTATTTCTTCTAGAGAGTACATCGTATACCTGAACGCAGCTCGGCCTGCGGCCTCACCTTTAGTGACTTATTTCTTTTAGAGAGTACAACGTTTCCCAGCACGCAGCTCGGCCTTCGGCCTCGCCTTTAGTAACTTACTACTTCTAAGTAGCACTTTGCGGCCACGCCTTTAGTGACTTATTTCTTCTAGAGAGTACACCTTTTACCTGAACGTAGCTCGGCCTTCGGCCTCGCCTTTACTGACTTACTTCTTGTAGGGAGCACATTGTTTTCCTGAACGTAGCTCGGCCTGCGGCCTCGCCTTTAGTGACTTATTTATTCTAGAGAGTACATCGTTTACCCGAACGTAACTCGGCCTTCGACCTCGCCTTTAGTTACTTACTTCTTCTAGGGAGAACATTGTTTACCTGAACGAAGCTCGGCCTTCGGCCTCGCCCCTAGCGACTTGCCGTTTGTGACTTACTTTGTCCTTATGGAATTAAACGCGAGCGAAGCCGCGGGCAAAAGCTAGTAAAAAATAAATCTATGTGGGTGGACATGTCCGCTTTTGTTCGCCGCCTCCTCCTCATTATGAAAGTTTAAATTCATAAGGTACACGCCTATCTAGATAACTAACTACATATTATGGTTGGTTCTGTCTGTTGTCTACGCGGCTAAAACTCGTTAATACTACACCACTCACACAAAGCTATGGACCAGTGACTTAACTAAAACAACGCATTCGAAATAGTGGAAGCAATACTATGGTGCTAATAGCTGATTAATATGAGCCATGGGGGGGAGGGGGGGGGGGGGGGGGGAGGAGCCGCCGGGCGAGCGAGCGGCGCTCGGGCTAGGCTATGCATTCGAAAGAAATAGTGGAAGCAACACTATCGTGCTAATAGCTGATTTATATGCGCCGGGGGGGGGGGAGGGGGGGGGGGGGGGAGCGGCCGCCGGGCGAGCGAGAGGCGATCGCGCTAGGTTACTATGCATTAGAAATAGTGGAAGCAGTACTATCGTGCTAATAGCTCATTTATATGCGCCGAGGGGAGGAGGGGGGGGGGGGGGGGGGGGGGGGTCCCACGCGAGAGGCCCGGGCGAGGTTAAATTACGCATTCCAAATACCGGACGCAATACTACTGAGCCAATCGATATTTTATATACGGCAGGGGCGCGGGGCAGGGTATACGCGCGCACAGTGTCGCCACCTGCGCCGCTCGGGATTTGGCTGAACTAAAATACCCGAATTTGTATACTTTTTCAGTAAAGTTGCGTCCGTGGTTGTGTTCACGGGTGTTTTCACAGAACGCTTCTAGATGGCATTAGAAGTCATTTCTAGTTAAAAGAACAGAGGTTGCAAAGTTGCGTCCGTATACGGAAGCCCAAGTGCGGTGGACGCAGTATTATATGAAAATTTTGTAATAGGTGGACGCACCTTTGTTCGCGGGACAAATATATATATATATTTTTATTAAAATAGCCCTAGCCATGTATGTATAGTAGCTACTTATGTATATTGTATTGTGAGTTTATGATTACATTAGGTGTGTATGTTGATAGGTAGGTGTAGATATTATTTTAATATAGCTAAGTAATTGACAATGTTTACTCACGCTTTAGGTATGGTGATAATGAAGTACGTAGGCACATCACATCGACACAGCAATAATTACATTAATGCCCAGCTGACGGCTGCGTAGTAAGTCGTCCCGTCCGCGTCGTCGCCCGTGAGCTGGAGGCCTTGTCAGTGGTTGATAATATGCAGCCCGTTTAGCGCTCGAGACAGCTGCGGGACGGTGCCGGTGGGGCGCGGCGTGGGTTTGAGGTTATCTACTGGTTCCTTTCACCGTCCGTCGTCGTTGCAGTGTAGGTACTTTGAATGTTCCTTCCTCGTCGTAGCTGCCGATGTCGCTCAGATCTTGTTTCCGTAGAATCTTAATGTGAAGTGAATGACTGACGCCAACTTGTAACGGTCACTTTTTATATTCGCAAGTTTCACGCGAAATATCACTTTTCAGGACGAAATATTCCACGCACATATGTTTTCGAATGCGGCGATTCTATTAAATATAAATTTGTGCCTTTATCTTGTAATAAACATTTAAATTAATATAATTAATCGCGGAGCTAGAATTTCAAGTATTGACAGTTGGCAGGGTTGCCAATATCTATCTATCACAATAGCTATCACTAGAGGCGCTGCTTCGTTTCTCCATACAAAATGATGCGGAGAACACGGCGTAGCGTAGTACGCGGTGTAGGTGTAATCTCTTGATTAGGGCGCAGAGCGTTTTGTGCCACTACGTGCCGCTACAATGTTGTTTTCTTTATTTTCGTACCAACTTAAGCAGTGGCGATACGGCGCGGCGCGGCGTAGAGCATGCCACGGCGGCGGCGTAGATAGTGCTACGGCGTAGACCGTGCTACATTTAATTATCGAAAAATGACGATGGCACTATACACCAGATGTAGGTAATGTAAATAAGCAGAGTAGTCAGATTCTTATGTATTCGCGTTTATGCTATATATAAATCATGTTATTTTGAGCGGTAGTACGGCGTGATTATTTGTAAATAACTATATAAGATCTTTATAAATTAGTTTGTAGTAAGCTAAGGAGGGGTTCTGTATCATATAGGGAGTAAAACCTATATAAATTTTTTTGGACCTTGGGCTTTTTTTATGTAAATTATGTTTTTACGTATTTAAATAAAAAAATAGGTGGTTAATTTTTATAGCCTAATCGATTCAGTTTCATAACAGTAACAAAAAAGTCTTCATGACCATTATGACGTAACACGTGTAAGTTGGTAAAAAAAATCTAATTCTTTCTATTCCATACTAATAAAACTAAAATTGTGGTTTTTCACCATTTCTGAAAGAAAGAAATCTATGTGTTGGAAGACTTTTTTGTTTCTGGGGTGAAACTGAAACGATTAAGAAAAAAAATTTTTTTACATTTTAATTAAACGATTTTTTTTTTTGGAAAAAAAAAATCTTTATTCTTCAAAAGTGATCTATTTCCGATACAGAACCCCCCCTTAGCGTACTATGAACTAATTTTGAAAGACCTTATATAATACTTATAAGGAACTAACAAAATATTATGACTTGGGAAGGTGTTTTCACTGGCGAAATTTTCGATGTTCGATTTCGTTTAGTGCGGTGGTACCAACCCGGCCGGGATAAACCACACCACCTAGTAAGGTAGGAAGGGAAGGGACCTACAGTTTAACGTGGAATCCAAACCACGGTCAGCCTACAACGGTCAAGTGGTCACCCATCCAAGTACTGATCTTGACAGGTGTCCCTAACAACAGTCGACCGACCGAACCACAGAACTGCCGAAACTGACATATTAAAATGCCTTTTTTATTTGTATAGAATAATATAACCTTTACTGGATTATTCTTTTCTATTCTATACGCACAATCTGTAAATGAATATAAATGTAAAAAAATTAATAATAAAAATTTTACTTATTATAAATATACGTTATACCAACATAAATAGCGTCAGGCCTGTTTCCCGGTGGGGTAGGCAGAGACAATGGATCTCCACGTGCAACGATCCTGAGACACCTCTGCCGCCTCTTCCACTCTCATAATGTTCTTCGCGCACGCTCGTCGGTTACGGGTACTACGCCCTTGACCCTTTTTGAGCACATTCCCGATCTGGTCCAGGTACGTACATCTAGGGCGACCCTTCCCAACTCTTCCACTCACATTTGCTCCAAAAATTTCTTTCGTTAGTCTCCTATCATCCATTCTTCCAACATAACCGAACCACGGAAGCATTCCTTTTTCAATCCTTGTAACAGTTATAATAGCTAAAAAAAATTTAATTGGGGTTCAATGCCGAATTTCAACCAGAGAATTAAATGAAAAAAAAAATTGTGTTCAATAAATACCTACAAAATATATCCCCCAATCTAATCCGTAGTCCGCGCGCCGCGCGTCGCACCTCAGCGTGGACCATTAATAATTCCCGCGCGTCGGGCGAGCGGAGCCCTTCAGGATTAGATCAGCTCGGAGAGGAGGCTTCGGGGCCAAATTATTAGCCCACGGGAGCCCGTATCGACGCCGACGTTTGAGGCTCGATTCCAAGCGTGATGCAACACAACACAAGCATCTGCTTGATCGATTGAATCTTGTTCGAATACTTTGCGAAACGTGGCGGTCGGTGTTGTGCTGTAATTTACCAGAGTTCCTGCAGCGCAACACCGATTACTCTGCTTACCCAGATTGTCGGGATTCAGCGTGTGTGATAAATGTAAAGTGCGTATGTACGCAACACAATTGTTGTATTTTTTTGTTTTATGAAAAACTGACACGGTTGGCAACATCACATACAACATCCGTGTTGTCAGGCCATAACACCAGATGAATTAGGTGCTATGTCAGTACTTCCCTTCATTTCGTTCGTATATAGAACGTTATTTTATTACATACATACACAACACACGCTGTACGCTGTATCCCGGCAATCGGATTAAGCAGAGTATCCCTTAGCCGCCTTTTACGACATGTACGGGAAGAGATACAGTGGAGTAATTCTTTTTAATACCGGCTCCATACGGTAACAAACCTTTTTGAACCTACCTACCTATTATGGTAGCGGGTTGAAATTTTGAAACAAAAAGTAAAAAAAAAACATTTTTTTCTATTTTGCTCTATCGTCAAACTAGGTGTTATTACAACGTAAACTATAAAATGAAATAGCAAATATTAAAAACCTGTCAATTACGTACTCAGTGCGGGAGTACGCCTCGTACTTGGCCGGTTTTTTTTCATTAAATTTGTACTACCCTGTTTCATATTACTGTTTTTATCCACTCGGTCGGAGATATTCCACTTATTTCTTTCTCGTCTCGACTTATAAGCGAACACATAGAGACATATTTTATATTAATATTTAATAATATTTTTCACATGTTTTTATTTATTTATTAGCTTAGATTTGTGGTGAAGCGTTTTTAATAGATAAATAGTTAAGCCATTATACAAACCATATTAATTATTAAAAACTAAGTAGGTAATTGAATATGTTTTACTAAACATGAAACTAGACGAAAACATACGCAAAAATAACTAAGATATATCTAAAAAATCCTATAGCTAAAACGATGAATATTTTAATTTTTATGTTACTATGCATTTATTATGCGATAGAGAAAAAAAACCGACCTAACGGTTTGAAGCTATAGGGACTGTCACGTTTGGAATCGACCCCAGTCAGGTGAGCCCGCCTGGTCCGGCATGACGCGGCATTTTGGAAGAATGCCGGCGTCCGCGCGGCATTTTTCGGCATTTTATGTGTGAGTGTGACGTACAGAGCGCTGCGGAAGCGTCTTCTGGGATGACAATGCGGAGCTTTTTATGAAAAAAAAATCGAAGGTCATCCTTTAAGTTTGAAAGGTGCGATTCGTTATTCGTTTTGAGCGGCGCGTGATCGGTGCGTTCTTGTCGGACTGTTGACCTTAAGGTCCGAGGTTTGAATCCGGTTGACGTGCACCAATGACTTTTTTCTGATGAATACATTTACGTTCATACCTATACCTGCTGCTTCGCAGTATCAAACTGTAGGTCCCTTCCCTTGCCCATTTACTAGGTGGTAGGCTCAAATTGTAGCCGACTGGGTCGATACCACCGTACTGGACGTTACATGACCGCATAGCAGCCTCGGCTGTGTTCTTCTCTAATCCATACCACACGTTGTATCCCGAAAATCTGGTTCAGCAGAGTAATCGCTGTTTTGCTGCAAGTACTCTTGTAAATTACAACACAACATCGACCATCACGTTTAGCAAAGTATTAGGACAAGATAACTACAACAAGCAGCAAGTAAGAAACGAAGACCCACCTGCTGCATGACTCGGTGGAAGTACCGTTCAAAAGTGAGCGGTGGCTGGCCTGTTGCCCTTTAGCACGGCACGGGGAGTGATGCAGCGGGGCTATTCTATTTAAATACCGGCCCCACAAGGTACGTACAAACAGTTAATGCATGTACATATATGTATATTGTTGTATTGTATTGTTTATTAATCATCCATGGCAGTTAGAACATTCGAACTTGTCACAATCTGGTTCGATTACACCCACGAAGAAGAACCAACATGAAACTTGGCAGGGTATTTTTTTTCATACACATATTATTACAAGTACTTTAGTGCCTAGCCACATAATAACATCGCTTACAATCTATCGCACAGCTTGAGAGCAAGATTAACAATTTTGCTGAGAGTTCTGACTACAAAAACTTATTAATTAAGTGTATCAGGCGTATAGAGCCTTTGTTAAACTTTGATTCGTAATATTTGATCGTTCAATTACTTCTAATATGGGACAAGTGTTTGCAGAGTTTGTAATAAAATATAGATCTATAATATAATTCAAATTGCGCCAAAAACACTTTCCCTAGAGAAAATTTATTTATTCTATAAACATTCAACGTCTCTACTAAAAGCTGTTTCGGTAAATAAGATATTAGCTCCAGCAAAATTGGATGATGGATCGCCTGCTTTAAAATGTACAATAATAATCTTGCCAAGGTCTCAAAGGTTGAACCTTTCACCTCTGGGGTGACGAAACGAGTCCCTTAATAATATAAAAATAAGGGTGATTGATTCCTCCCGTTTTCTTCACACCGATAGATGGATACCATCAATAGCTCAATATTCTTTCTACTTAAGATTTAATTTTGGATATTTTTTTATTATAAAATTGGAAATTTATTTGAGAAAAAACATATATAAGGTGCTTCAGTTGTTTATGTCAAATCAATTGCCATTTCGGGAGGGTTAGGCATCAAATAAACAAGTTACGCAAAAAAAAAATATATGTTTTTAGCATTACTTTTCGAGAAATTTAACAAAACATGTTTGCTACCTAAACATTAACCTGTGTGTAACAGTAGGTAACTTGCATTGTACGGGGTCAATGACCATACTATGTTCAAACGCAGAACAGCTGTTTGTTGTAAGTAATCCACAAGGTCACTATGATTGGTTTTTACAGCTACTTATTTGATTTTATTTTTTTGTTATGAGAAAAAATGCTCCTATAAACATAACATATGTTTTTTTCTTACGTAAAGTGTTCATTTGAGTGCGTATGTATTATGTAAGCCTCCCGAATTTTTTTACATAAATAACGAAGCACCTTGTATAAGGTCTTTCATTAGTACGTAATAGTACGCCAAGGAGAGTATGTGTATCAGATACTGATCACTTTCCCCATACCAATTTTTTCGGATATCAAATACTTACCCATCCTACTAAAATAATAGTTTATTGAACAATTATTTCATAGCATGGGTAGGTATTTGATATGGGAAAAAAAAAAATAGGTATGGGGAACGGGATCAGTATCTGATACACATACTCCCCTTAGCGTACTATTACCTACTAATCAAAGACCATATATATTTTTATAAGGAAACTGATACAGTTGGCTACATCACCTACAACATCGGTGATGTCAGCTCATAACACCGTGTGAACTAGGTGCCACGTTAGTGCTTCCCTTGGAAGGAACTGGAACGGAAAACGCGAACTATTTACGGCGGTACCAACCCGGCCAGGATAAACTCTTCCACCTAGTAAGGTAAGAAGGGAAGGGACCTACAGTTTAACGTGGAATCCGAACCACGTTCAGCTTCCAACAGTCAAGCGGTAACCCATCCAAGTAGAGACCGCGCCCAGGGTTGCTTAATAACAGTCGAGCGACCGCACCACTGAGCTACCGAGGCTGACGTCTACATAATCACAATAGGATAGTACTCGTAGTAGGGTAGTAATTTGGTAGTTATAGTAGTTGTAATTTTTTTTTATGGAAACTGATACGGTTGGCTACATCCCCTACAACATCCGTGATGTCAGCCCATAACACCGGGTGAACTAGGTGCCACGTCAGTGCTTCCCTTCGGTCGTACATACATAATATGGTTTTATTATTTTATTTTTGTATTTTTTTTATTCATAATTATTACTTATTTTATAATTATTAATTATATACGAATTCGTCACAAAAGCCGATATTAATGTCATAAGGCATTATATTATAGCTAACTTTGTGATGTGGGATGTGTCATGCATGGCAGCTATCATGAAGATAAAAAGGCAATATTTAAACTGTCTGAATACATTCAAATAAATATTTTGATCAAATCAATATCTAGGACACAAATATTGATTTAAACATAGAACACGTAAAGAGACAATATTAAATTATTTGGGAGGCATTGGCGGAAAACTAAAAGAAGACGCGGCGAAAATGCCTTCAAATATCTGGACAGACTTGCTTTCACATCATATTGTAAAACACTTAAGGTGATTATATAATTCTGAATTATTATTCTCTTGCCAATACCCCAGTGAGAGTGGAACGTGAGTGAGGAAAAAATATGACGCCGAAAGCGATACACTATTTTTAAAACAAATTCAATCAATACATTTGTTTAAAATTCATTTTAACGTTAGACAGTAATTTCAATATGATGAATAAACAACATTATTACCTATGCAAAAAGTTAAATTACCTATAAATAAAGAAACAGCTTTCTAATAAATAAAACAACATCCAAAAACACCCACCCGTTTGGGAGCTACGATGCCTCAGACAGACATACAGGCAGACGGAGGCGTCAAACTATATGTTTGACAATCCTATTTTTCGTCGACGGTTAAAAATAACAACCAAAATATGAAAATTGTTTTATATAAACATTTTACTCATCACGTCGGGGTCACCAATGTAGAGCTGTGAGGCAAAAGGTGAAGCGGTGTCGTGTCATCTGGCTCCACGTGTAGCTGCAGCTGATGTTGTTGTATGGGCTAGTGCCCGGTTGTTCTTGCCAAGCGATCTGTATTTATGCGAGGCGTCTCCCCATCCCCGTCTCAACATCCCTCTTTCTGCGTCCGGAGTTAATAAAAAGAAGACGACGTAATTACTTATAGGTCATAGTAATAAAATTTTGTATGTTCTGAAATATTGTAGGAGTTGTTCCGAATTATGTAAACGAAAGAAACATGAGTCACCTTAAAAGCGTCTCTACATCTAATGTTACTAAAATGTACGGCCCAAAGAAATATGTCCAAGGTTATCTGCCCATATCGACGGGCATATTTCAGCAAACTTCGAACCCTAGTGATTTATTAAGGGTCATCTGAAATACTTTCGCGTTGCGCTCTCAACCTTATTTTATCGAAAAATACTACCTTCGAAATAGAAGGTTTTAAGGGCCAACAAAACTCCATCCAAATAGTATCAGAACGGCAGACTCACTACGAACGAGATACAACATACAAATGCGCGAGTAAGGAAGAATGATAGCTCAAAATAGTTGGACCTATAATTTATACTCATTAAAATTTTTTACGGATTAACAGTGGTAGGTACTGAAGACTTACATAAGACTTACACCAGCGCACTGAATGAAAGGTCGGTCGAAACGGCTATGTAAATAGTTTGTGTTTTCCGTCCAGTTCAGTGTAGCCGGCACGACCTAACGGAAGCACTAACGTGGCACCAAGTTCACCCGGTGTTATGGGCTGACATCACGGATGTTGTAGGTGATGTAGCCAACCGTGTCAGTTTCCATAAAAAAAAAAGTCGACGTTTCGCCAGCTACGTCACGAGCTCCTTCAGGGTCTGCGGGAGTTCCTGGAGCCGACGTCTAGTGCCTGTTGTACCAAACTGGTTTGACATCTGGTACAAGCCAGTCCGGCTTGAAGGCGGACTGAAGTCGCTAGGAAAAGACTATTACACGCGATAAGAAGATCCTTCGATTGTAAGAGTGGGGAAAGATATTTCCCGGAAGCCCGTTCCACACCTTTGGAGTACGGCACAAGAACGATTTAGAAAATCGTGAAGTTCGATGAAAGATTCTGTGCTTGGCGAAGGCGATCAGGAGGAGGAGGGATGAGGGAAACAAGTTCAGCTCATAAGCAATCTTTTTATTTTATTGTCTTATTTTTATAAATCTTATCTTATTATGATTTTGCTTTGTATTTCTGCAAGACAAAACAAAACAAAATTATGACGAACCATATTTAATATGCATAATATGTCAGCCCGGGTAGCTCAGTGGTGCGGTCGGTCGACTGTTGTTAAGTAACGCTGAGCGCGTTCAGTACTTGGATGGGTGACCGCTCGACCGTTGGAGGCTGACCGTGGTTCGGATTCCACGAAAAACCGTAGGTCCCTTCCCTTCTCTTACCTTACTAGGTGTTTTATCCCACCCGGTTTGGTACCACCGCACTGAATGAAACGTCGGTCGAAACGGCTATGTAAATAGTTCGTGTTTTCCGTCCAGTTCAGTGTAGCCGACATGAAATGAAGGAAAGCACTGATATGGCACCTAGTTCACCCGGTGTTATGGGCTGACATCACGGATGTTGTAAGTGATGTAAGCAAACGTGTCAGTTAAAAAAAACGGTTTTGGAATTTTCGAGAGCCAACGGTTTTTTGTTTTTTCTATCAAGCAAAATAAATCAAATTACTTAATTACTTTTCCATTGGATACAGTTTGTTTTGTAAAATATCATATAATATACATATTTTTATAACACCACACTCACACTGGTTTGCTAGTAATTTCGTAATATAGTAACCTTGTATTTTGGTATTGATAGACCTTAAGGGCGACTTTATTGTCTTATGTCTGCCCTTGTAAAGATGTGTACATCAGCAATAGTTCTAAAGATTCTAGATCCAATAATGCTTCGTACAAGCTTTGAACATCGAATGCCTTTGATGGGTTTTATTAGAATTCTCATCCAAAATACTTTATTGAGTAGTATTTTAATGTATTTTTATTTACTGGAAATTTATTGAGTTTACTTATTTCAAACTAAATAAGTAGGTATATGAAAGAATGCAGAGTTAGATATTGTACCGTGTTCTGTATTTATTTTATCAAATATGTTTTTATTTCTTGACAATATAATTTAGCAAAATATTGTATTTCTGGTTTTATATAGTAAGTACATTTTGATTTTTTATTTATATGATTAAACATTACATTATGTATTAAGTTACAGGCGCTGTCTTTTAAATAAAAAATAGGTTGTGTTTTAAGAGGACAAAATAAATAAATTAAGATTAATATCCCTTCATTATTCGCCTTTTAGTATCAATATTGATTATTATAGTTAATTTTAACATGCCCGAGCATAATAATAGTTTTGATGTCGGCAATTCAAGCACTTGAAATTGCTACCAAAATATTTCTCACATAATTTTCAAACCATTTTCATAGGCCGAAATACATCGAGATGTATGTACTGCATACAAGAGAGTGCACTCGGACAACGCGCCATGTCCCGGCGAGTTGAAGACATCCAGCCGCACCTGAGTTAGTCGATCGCAATCCGCCGACGTCGCTACAGGCGCAGTCAGCGCGCGACCCGCCTAAAACAACGCTTCTCCTCTCTCGTTCGCTCTCTGCGCCAGCACTCCCTCTACCGCTGGGCTCCCCGCGCCTCGCGATGCGCCATCTACCTCATATTTGTAAGTATATTGTTTTACTACTCTCGAACTTGTCACAATTTGGTTTTTATATCCGTTCGATTTACAAATATACTAGTGTAAGTGTAGTGTAATTTACTTGATATAAATTACGTAGATATCAAAGTTTAACAAATGCTCTTTACACCTGATACACTTATATAATAAGTCTTTGTAGTCAGAACTCTCATTAAAATTGTTAATCTTGCTCTCAAGCTGTGTATTCGATAGACTGTTAGGCGGTGTTATTATGTGCCTAGTCGCTTAAATACTAGTATTAATATGTATGAAAAAAAATACCCTGCGAAGTTTCTTACCGGTTCTTCTTCGTGGGTGTAATAGAAACGAATAGAAGAATTTGTGACAAGTTCGAGTGCAGCCTTACTGCCGTATGAATGTTCAATAAACAATAAACAATTACACCCACGAGGAAGAGCCGTCAAGAAACATCGTAGTGGTTTTTTGTAAGTCATGTTTTGTCTGCCTCGGTAGATCAGTGGTGCGGTCGGTCGACCGTTATTAAGCAACCCTGGGCGCGGTCAGTACTTGGATTGGTGACGGCTCGACCGTTGTAGGCTGACCGTGGTTCGGATTACACGTTAAACTGTAGGTCCCTTCCCTTTTTTTTACCTTACTTGGCGGTAGGGTTTAACGTCGGTCAAAACGGCTATGTAAATAGTTCGTATTTTCTGGACAGAAAAGTGTTCAGTGTAGCCGACATGAAATGAAGGGAAACAATGACATGGTACCTAGTTCATCCGGTGTTATGGGCTGACATCACGGACGTTGTAGGTGATGTAGCCAACCGTGTCAGTTTCTATAAAAAAACCTCAATTATTCTCTCTTCTTAGTACACCTCTAGTAATACATCTCGGTGGGTCAACATACCAAAATATTAAGCCACTTTCAGCTATCGAAACTTTTGCCGTTGCGCAAAGTTGCCACGAATCCGGCCGTTCACTAATTTGTCCGGTAAACACTATCACCAGAACACAAACACCTGTAGCTCTCGAGCTAGTTACAGTTTCTGTTAGAACAATCAATATTTATTCATCTGGCTTGCCTAGCTGACATAATATTTATGTCAATAGAAAAAATGTTCAGTGAAATGTCAGCCTCGGTACGTCGTTGGTGCAATTTTTTGGGATTCCATACATCAAAAAGAAAAAAACTAAACCCTTATAGGATCACTTTATTGTTTGTCCCGTTTATCAATACCGTTTTCTCAGGAGTGGGGTGAGGTATCAAGTTGAAAATAATATCTTAAGCAAGCTTTCGGCCCACGGTGTCCCTACAAAACTGTGCACTTAGATCTCCACCTTTTTTATTGGTCGGTCGATCTTTGTCACCCTAGATGGTGCCTGTTCCGCCGACTACTTAATCAATGCTGGTGTTCCACAAGGATCCGTGCTGTCGCCTACGCTGTTTTTATTTATTTATCAACGACATGCTCTCGCTCGGCGAAATACATTGTTACGCGGACCACAGCACGGTACACGAAGGGTTCATCAAGGACTGGAAGGGTAGAGAAGCCTCAGCAGCAAACGCGAGACGCGAAACTGTTGCTCGGTTTTTTTTTATTGCTTCCGAACTGGGTGTCTCTGCCCGAGGTCGAAGCCTCAGGCGCAGCCAATTTCACCCCCGAGGAGTGCCAATCCGGCTTGGAGGTGGACTAATGTCGTTGGGGAAAGGCTATTAACCCGCGATTTGAAGATCCGTGGATTGTAGGAGTGGGGAAAGATATTCCCTGGGAGCCCGTTCCACACCTTTGCAGTGCGGCACAAGAACGATATAGAGAATCGTGCAGTTAGAAGAACTCTTCTGTCGACTACAAAGGGGTGTTTCGCGAGAGTATGGCGGGTTTGGCGAAGGCGAACAGGAGGTGGAGGGATAAGGGAAGCAAGTTCGTCAGAGCAGCGGCCATATTAGTACCGATAAAACAGGCTCAATGAACCAACAATACGTCTGTGCGTTAGAGGTTGAAGGTCCTTTGTGAGTACAGAGTCACCAATGAGGCGAATGGCTCGTCGCTGAATAGAATCCAAGGCTGAAAGACGATACTCAGGGGAACCATTACAAAGATGACTTCAATATTCCATCACCAGTCTTACTTATGCTTTGTAGAGTGCAAACCTACCTACTACACCGGTTCCGAACGGTAAAGCAGCAGGTGTAGGTATGCACGTACATTTTTTAGTCAGAAAAAACTCATTGGTACACGCCGACCGCATTCGAACCGCGGACCTCTCGCATGAGAAGCCGATGCCCAAATCACTCGGCCACCCGCCGCTTATACGTAGATAAATATTTTGATTATATTTCCAGTTATTTCTGATTGGACGTAAGTTTTTAATGCAACGTCTCAATAACTATACTCTCCGCCCGACTGACCACTCCCTCCCCTCTCGACCCTCCGCCGCCCCCGCCGCTGCCACCGCCGCTGCCACCCCCCGTAGGTAATCAATACGGAGTGAGAAACCTCCAGATGTAACCTGATCTAGTTCAATATTTGTGTAGAAGTTTTCCATTTGAATAATTTCGAACGGCGGCTGTGAAAAAATATCTAGTTTTAGTTCCGAAAACCGAAAGTGAATATTTTATGTAATTCTACATAAAAGGCAATAACATTATTTTAGCCTCGGCAGCTCAGTGGTGCGGTCGGTCGACTGTTGTTAAGCAACCCTGAGCGCGGTCAGTACTTGGATGGGTGACCGCTCGACCGTTGGAGGCTGACCGTGGTTCGGATTCCACGTAATACTGTAAGTCCTTTCCCTTCTTACCTTAGTATGTGGTAGGGTTTATCCCGACCGGGTTGGTACCACCGCACTGAATGAAACGTCGGTCGAAACGGCTATGTGAATAGTTCGTGTTTTCCGCTCAGTTCAGTGTAGCCGACGTGAAATGAAGAGAAGCACTGACATGGCATCTAGTTCACCCGGTGTGGGCTGACATCACGGATGTTGTAGGTGATGTAGTCAACCGTGTTAGTTTCCATAAAAAAATACATACATACATATAGCACACGCTGAATCCCGATAATCGGGGTAAGCAGAGTAATCGGTGTTGAGCTGCAAGAACTGTATGTCACGAATGTATTTAGTTGTATTTTATTACTATTAACTATGTCTTATTGTTTATTTTTGTACTCTTAAAACGCCTTTTGTCACTTTTTGTGCAATAAAGTATATTTTCATTTCATTTCATTTTCATTTCAACTCTGGTCAATTACAGCATAACACCGACCACCACGTTTCGCAAAGTATTCGAACAAGATTCTCGGTCAAGCAGCAAGTAAGGCACGAAGACCCACCTACTGCATGACTCGGTGGAAGTACCGTGCCAAGGTGAGAGGTGGCGAGCCTGTCGCCCTTTAGCACGGCATCTTGTCCTTATCCCTTAGTCGCCTTTTACGACATGCACGGGGAGAGATGCAGTGGGGCTATTCTTTTTAAGTACCGACCCTACACGGTCCATAGAAAAATATATACTTACATAAATACACACGCTTTATCCCGCCAATCGGGGTAAGCAAAGTAATCGGTGTTGTTATGCAAAAACTCTGGTAAATTACACACCACGTTTAGCGATGTATTATGACAAGATAACTATCAAGCAGCAACAACCGCATGACGCGGTGGAAGGACCGTGCCACGGTGAGAGATAGCTGTCCTGTCGCCCCTTAGCACTGCACCTCATCCTTATCCCTTAGCCGCCTTTTACGACATGCACGAGGAGAGATGCAGTGGGGCTATTCTTTTTAAGTACCGACCTCACACGGCGGAAAAATAATTATAATGGATTTTATAATATGAACCAAATAATGTTATGAAAATAATTATGAACCTAATTTCACCATCATATTTTTCTCACACTACGATAATAAACCTTCTATAGTTTCCAAAGTAGATATTACCGAAAAGGAAAAACGGACACCGGAAGGGGACAATGGGAACAAAAGCAAAATGTCTTCCGAAAGCCCTCATTACGCGTGATCTGTCTGGCTTCGCATTGACAGGTCACGCGGGAACGGTACGCTGCATTCCAAGTTATGCACGAACAAGGAGCACTGCTCTACTAGTCTGTGCGACAAAGCGGAGTGAATGTCGTTTACATAACGTACTGTGACTTAATGCGCTGTATTCGCACACTCACCGCATCATACGAGAACAGTTTGCTATAGATATACCGGCGACGGTTGTTATATTTTAGAGCTTATCGAAGTGCATTTTCAAATTTGGAATCTTTAGAACGCGTCTGGACGATTCACAAAATAATTTATTTGGTAATAGGGTGTTGGTATTATTATTATGTACATTTAATACGCTGTATATATTTTGCGCCGCGTAACTTGCGTCAAGTAAACATTTGTGTTTCAACGTAACGACCAAAGAGTTTGTATTACGTCGCTGCGCTCCGCGACGTAATACAAACTCTTTGGTAACGACGTATGTAGGAATGGCGCGCAGTAGAAATTTGTATGCAGCGCAATGTTCAGTTACTTTCACGAGTCATAAGCACACTTTTCAATGGTCGATTTGATGGGATGTGATGTCGATGGCGCCGACGGCGCTTCACGCGATTGGTTCGTCAGTCAGCGTCAGTCGACGCTCGTCGCCTATTGGGCTCACCCGCTTCGTTCGACTACTATACACTTGCTTGCAATGTTAGTACACTGTCCATCTGTGCTTATGACTCGTGAAAGCAACTGTACACACGTAACGCGACATTTACGCGGCGCACAAAATACGTTTAGTGTGGCACTGAGGTAAAGCGCCTTTAGCGGATATCTAGACAGTTTTTAATGCACTTTTTGAATTAGCCGCCGAGACAAGCACAAGTTCGTGTTTATTTGGTACACTTTTTATGTCATCCATCGTCATTCCGAAATTGGAATCGACAGTACCCCATGGGGATGTACCGGAAGTGGGCCCAATTAGTAGCCAATACTTACTTTGTATCGTAACTATATATTTTATATTTATACTCACTAGCTACAGTATCGCGTAAACGTAATGTAGATCGGTAGGTGCAGTCTCGACCGGCCGCCCGCGAGTTCGAAAATTCTCAGTAGCTGTGTCGTTTCTGACGTCAGTACTCTGGGCGAGGTTGGTTTAGTATCTGCACTCATACGATGAGGGGGAAGGGGGAGGAACATTTTCTGCCATGAGGGGGGGGGGGGGGAGGGGGGCATAGTTCTAGGGGGGGGGGGGTCACTAGTTGTTAAAATACTAGCTTTTGCCCGCGGCTTCGCTCGCGTGAATTTCGTATTTAAAACGAAGAAAGTACATAAGTCCGCTACCGGACCTTTATTTCGAAGCGCGGTACTAAGTTTCATCGAATTCGGATGATCGGTTTCAGAGTTATGGAGGAACATAAATACATACAGAAAAGATTTCTAAAAATCGTCAATTTAGTTTTAGTGTCTACAAACGCAATATCTTATAAAACAAAGTAACTTACTCCATGACCATCCCTTACAAAATTATTATTTGTATAAATTAACCCTAACCTCATAGGGACTATGCCGAGGTGAACCATGCCGTTTTTGCATCTGAGATATTCTTACAACCATTTTAGTTCCAAAATGACTGAACCGGCAAGAAATTTCAGATTATTGTAATTAAAACCTTTTTATCATCTGTCCCTGCTGAATGAGGAATGAAGATTCAGCTGAGCGCATGACGTCATTAATTACACCGCCTTAAGGGTCACACGAATATTACGATATATTTCCCTATCGCTTGGTTTTGACATTGAAAATGTCTTTTGGTTCGTGTTCCAGTATAGGCCGCGATTTCACGAAAAAGTGCGATCCCCTTATATCTCGGAGAGTTGTGAAGATATGTAATTCAAAAAAGGTTCAAAAGACACGTATTCTTGAGAGCTGTAAGGTGCAAAAAGAATTATTTGAGAAAGTAAAAAACAAAAAAAGTTAGGGCCGAAATAGTGAAAAAAAAATTTTATTGTTTCCGAATTTTTGATTTTGGCGCTCGATATTTTGGAAACGAAGAATGATATCAAAAATTTGAGAAAAAATCCTCTGGACAGTTTAGTCAGCTACAATTTGAGCGTAAAACAAAGACGATCGGGTTAAGGGATTGCCCTGTAGCTCAACCTTTTTGAAAAAATAAATTCACAGATTTCGTGGCTCACACGACTATCGAGCACATTGGAAATGAATCTACGGAATTCGAATACTGTCGCTGAGCGACACGAGAAAGTCGGGATAAGGAAAAGGTTAGTTGGGGTCTGATGATGGAGCCGGAAGGAAGCCATATGAACTCCTAAACTACACATGATAAATCCACCATATTTGGGCTCGTTGGATATAGGAATATAGGTTAGGTTAGAAGATGCGTCGCATTGAAAATTAATTCAACAAAATAAAAAAAATATTACATTATTATAGGTATAAAAAATACCTTTCAAAAAATTATATTTCAAAAACACAAGCAGCTTAAAAAATGTAAACTAAAATTTTGACAGAAAAAAATAGATAAGCTTGACATTATTTCTTACTAAGTAGGTAACAAATTAATAAATATTAAACATAAAAATATAATAAAAGGATATAGAAGATAAGAATATAGGTTAGGTTAGAAGATGCGTCTTCTAACCTATCCTATATTCCAACATCCAACGAGCCCAAATATGGTGGATTTATCATGTGTAGTTTAGAGTTCCTATGGCTTCCTTCCGGCTCCATCATGAGGACCCTGGAAATAACATATGACTAGAGTACTTGCGAAGACAAATCAAACGAGGCCAAACAAGATGGGCTTATCAAAGTCAAAGTCAAAGTCAACAATATTTTTTCGAATTCCGTAGATTCATTTTCAATGTGCTCGATAGTCGTGTAAGGCACGAAATCTATGAATTTTTTCGATACCGTGTGGTGGTTCAAGGGATTTATGTTGTTGTTGTTGTTTATTTAGCATCTATTGACAGTACACTGCGCTCAGATTTGTCATATTTACATTGTAACATTCCGCCAGTTTTATTATCACAGCGAAGAAGAACTGACAAGAAACTTCACTGGAAATTTTTTCAATGTCCACTTAGTCTATACAAAAATGTTTGCCACTGCCTAGACACGCATGTGCTGATTTGTGACATGCAGCAATTCATGACAAAGTGAAAACATTTTTACTATGAAATTGTATGGACTACTGGTTTCTGTCACAAACCACCACATGTCGTTATCGCATAACTAATTAATTACATTCATATCGCATCATTAATTATATTTATTTATCATGTGATTCTGACAACTTCTGAAGTATATAGGTATTATGTAAAAAGTCCGGTGTATAGTGCCATCGTCAAATTTGATAGAGAAATTTTATCAAGTCATTATTTGATTTTGTTAGTAAGCAAGTAACATACTACAATGTAGTATAAAATGTCGAGGGTAAAAAAAAATAGATGCACAAGTACCCATTGTCTTAGACTTAGTAGAGAACATTACGTTATGTCATACTTTTGTACTTAATTTATTATGTGTCAGAATCACAAAATTCGTCAGTTAAGGCATCTTTTCTTATGGTGAGCGATATTGTGAAATATGCCCTAAGTTATTTATCATATATATTTTATCTTCATCGTCTATGACTTAAGTATATTGACAATTCTTCGAGAAAATTTATCGTCTTCCAGAATACAGCTCGGCCTTCGGCCTCGCCCTTAGTTACTTACTTTTTTTCAAGAAGCTTTATTTTCTTCCTGAGCGCAGCTCGGCCTTCGGTCTCGCCCTAAGTTACTTACTTTCTTCGAAAAGGTGTATTGTCTTCCAGAAGGCAACTCGGTCTTCGGCCTCGCCGTTAGTTACTTACATTATTTCAGAAAGTTGATCGTTTAGCTGAACCAAGCTTGGCCTTCGGCCTCGCCCTTAGTTACTTACTTTCTCCTTTTGAAATACGATTTTCACGCGATCGAAACCGAGTGCAACGGTTAGTTTAAAATTAATCTTTACTGTGTGTATGGAACTGATCATCATTTTAAACCCCGACATTATACATATCTGCCTCAACGCAAGAGGCCCCCGCGCCGCCCCGGCTTTATGAACTTGCTCTGTAGAGCTGAGCTCTTCTCAAACGAGAATGCAGCCTCGCTCAAGAGGCAGGAAGGCATCTTAAGTCGACTCCTTTAACGTGGAATATCCGCGTAGGATTATATCACTTTGCATTTTCGTTTGATGGCTTATGGCAAGAGACAGGAAACTGCAGATGACGTTGAAAATATCTTCTAGAATTTTTATGTATATTTTTATAGACCCCGACACGGTTGCTTACATCACCTACAACATCCGCGATGTCAGCCCAAAACACCTCAGGTGCCATGTCAGCGCTTCCCTTTGGTCGTGCCGGCACTTTACTAGATGAAAAACATGAACTATTGGCATATTCTTTAATCTTTATTCATCATCCATAGAAAGTATACTGCCCTCGGATTCGTCATTTTTTTTATGGGAACTGTCACGGTTGACTACATCACCTACAACATCCGTGATGTCAGCCCATAACACCGGGTGAACTAGGTGCCATGTCAGTGCTTCCCTTCATTTCATGTCGGCTACACGATTATTTAACATTTAACATTTAGCATTTTAACAGTTCGATTATCACAGGGAAGAAGAACTGGCAGGAAATTTCGCTGGATACTTTTTTTTCGTCCACTTAGTCTACTCGTACATTTACCAAAGTGTTTACAATTGCCTACACAGTAAGAATGATCATTGTTTCTAAAAATGTATCACAAATACAAAATTTATTTTCCATAAGCGTAAACCATTCATATACCATGTTGGAGCCAATTGGAGCAGGCCAGTCTCCACAAACAGCAGACCCGTTCACGAGCATCACGCCAGGGCCAGCCATCGCCGTTTCGGCCGACCTTTCATTCAGTGCGATGGTATCGATCAGGACTATACTGTCTCTCAGACGTCGTCGTAACTAGCGACGTCTGAGGTTTGAAAGTGAAATATGCGCTAGTGAGCAAAATATTTCAATATACCGTTTTTTTTATGGAATCTGACACGGTTGGCTACAACACCTACAACATCCGTGATGTCAGCCCACAACACCTTGGTGAACTAGGAGCCATGTCAGTGCTTCCCTTCATTTCATGTCGGCTACACTGAACTGGACGCAAAACACGAACTATTTACATAGCCGTTTCGACCGACGTTTCATTCAGTGCGCTGATACCAACCCGGGCGAGATAAACCCTACCACCTAGTAAGGTAAGAAGGGGAGGTACCTACAGTTTAACGCGGAATCCGAACCACATTTTTACATTATACGTTTTTGATGGTATAATTTACGCTGACAGAGGGCGACGCGGACCGAACTCTGCAGGCGTAGGTACTCGAGAACTTCTCAACGATATATTATGAGATTCTTTGACTATTTTCGAATATATTTTTCTTCAGTTGAAATGAATATTGAGCGAAGTGAGAGAGCTGTGATGTGGAAATTTCAATGTGGAAAAATGTATACAAAATAAATTATTAAAGGTTCACCTTTGAACGTTTTGCTTAATATGTCAAGGTCATATGTTATAAATTGAAAAAAATAAATTTGCTTTGACGTGTGTTTATATAATTGACTTTTTTCTCGAAGGTTCAGGCTTTTTAATACATACATACATACATACCACGCACTGTATCACGACAATCGGGTTTAGCGGAGTAATCGGTGTTGTGCTGTAGCAGTACTCTTGTAAATTACAGCATAACACCGACCACCACGTTTAGCAATGTATTCGGACAAGATAATTATCAAGCAGCAAGTAAAGCACGAAGTCCCTAGTAGTATTGATAGTATTGATTCTGCAGATATTTTCTCTAAAGAGCCGGTAAACTCTGGAACGCTCGCCCTGCTCATATATTTCCCCGCAAGTACAGTCTCGGGTCCTTCAAGAGAAGCGGGATTGGGCACCTGTCAGGCCGGCATGGCATTAGCAACCCCTGCATACGACCGAATGTCCATGGGCGTCGTTAGACATGTTATGTGTGGCTCGGGGCCACAAGTCGCGCTTTCAATAAAATAAATAATAAATAAATCACGCAAAAATTTCAAAAACATTGCAAATTTTGGTATTTCCAAAATAATAAAAAAATCGTTCAAAACATGTTCTGTTTTTACCCGGATGCGTGAAGAAAAAAGGAGGGTAATGTTTTTTTACATACATAAAAGAATTGGTTTTCGGCTATATAAAAAAGCACCACCTTAAATTGTAACATTCCGTATTAAACGAAACTACAAAATTTAATTGAAAAATGCGGCATCGAATTCCTTCGAGACATAAACGGCATTCCGAACTTGCAGGAAGGGTCCAAGCGGTGTTACGGGCAAAAGAGCCTCCGACCTTGCCTCAGGTATTTTCTCGATAGCACAATCAAAAAACCCGACTACGAAAAACAAAAAAGGAAAAAATAAGATAATTTTGTAATATATTGGGGCAAAGTGCAGTTTAGATTACATACTAGCAAAACTAAGGAAGTCGGATTTATGATTCTGAAAATATAGCATTAGGTATCGATCATAATTAATTATGTACTTGAACATAGTCAATCTGCATTGATAATATGAACGAAAGGTCATTCGAACACAATAATACAGCCGGAGCCGGAGTCAGCTACATTTTCAAGAAGTTTTGCTGACTCCGACTCCGGAGTTTCCCCAAAGAGGGCCCCGAAGCGTAGCCAGTGCACAGAAGCAAGTTGGTCTACATTCGGTCCCGTGAGAAATCTGAAGTAGCTCCCGTGCAGCTGAAGGTAAGAACGTTCTGATACTTCCATGCGGTCCTCGGCGCTCAGGACTTCCGCCAGTTCTCTTTTCCAATGCTCAGCGGGTTAAGACCTTTATCGCTGATGACGACATCGCGGTGCATCTCACAAACATCCAGTCTGTTTCAGAAAGTACTGAAAGAGATTGCATACCTTGCGGTTGTGTAGGTTCTTAACATTTAACATACTTCAACCCCCACACTTCCGCGGGATATACAATCTCATGACCGATGATCGTGGGTGATGCATCCTGGACGTCGTCGTCATCAGCGTCCTGAACTTTCTGTCCATCGAGTCCAATTCGATCTGAGTCCACCTGAGAATACCAAAGGTGTACAAGATTATTATCATTATTATTTAAAATCAAATTAAGCCTAAAAGCCATTTATTAATCTACTTAGTTCCCTCCCGAAACTTATAACCAAACTAAGACACAACAAGCATTCTGCGATTCGCCAACTGGGTTAATATTGACTAAGAGTGGATTGTTAGAATTTAATAAGAGTAGGATGGGAGATGTCTGAAGCTTCGGATAATTAGCCTTCAGGCTTCAATTCCATTGGGGAAAGCGCTGGGATTAAGTTGGGAAGAATAAAGAATGTTCCCTTGTAGTTAGTATCTGTACGAGACTTAACTCCTGAAGTGAGCGGCTGAAATCATTATAATTACTAACTTTAGTTTATTTTAACTTTTAGTACTTATAATCTAATAGTTTAGCTATAAATATAAACATTTATATATTAAATAAAATACTCTTTGTCAAAAAAGTTTTCACATAAAAATATAATTTGTATGTGAAAACTTAAATTCTTAGCTACATCACATGGCGGTACACTTTTTTATCGAAACTGTCACGGTTGGCTACATCACCTACCACATCCGTGATGTCAGCCCATAACAGCGGGTGAACTTGGTGCCACGTCAGTGCTTCCCTTCGGTCGTGCCGGCTACACTGAACTGGACGGAAAATACAAACTATTTAGTTAGATAGCCGCTTCGACCGACCTTTCATTCAGTGCGGTGGTACCAACCCGGGAGGGTTAAACCCTACCACCTAGTAAGGTAAGAAGGACAGGGGTGTACAGTTTTACGTCGAATTCCACCACGGTCAGCCTCCGACGGTCGAGCGGTCACCCATCCAGGTACTGACCGCGCTCAGGGTTGCTTAACAACAGTCGACCCACCGCAACACTGAGCTACCGAGACTGACAAAACGGTTTCCTCCAATCCTCCGAACTTCAACGGTACAGAACCACTGCTTTCCGCCGACGTATTGATGTCGTCGTCCCACCTGGCAGGTAGTCCTCCCACCACACTCCGTTTTCGTGTCCACGCCCGCCAGTGAAAGCACACAGCATCTCTCCTCGTACTTACGAAATTCAGTTAAGGCATAAAGGATAAGGACAAGATGCCGTGCTAAAGGGCTACAGGCTAGCCACATCTCCCCTTGGCACGGTCTTTCCACACTCTTGCAGTAGGTAAGTCATCGTGCCTTAATTTCTAGTTTATAGTTGGCTCGTCCTAGTGCTGTGCTAAACGTGGTGATCGGTGTTGTATTGTAATTTGCCAGAGTCCTTGCAGCACAACATCGATTACTCTGCTAACACGGATTGACGGGATAAGGCGTGACGGTATGTATGCATGTACTTTATTTTATTGTATGAAACTCAAACTTCATAAGAAAATGTTGCAGTAAGACAAAGAGATTACGAAAAAGAAAAACAAAGAGTGGAAAACTCCAAACACCAGCTGGCGAAACCATAATAGCATTCTCAATGACCTAAAGTACTTCCACTTAACTAGCCCAAGTATACCTAACTGTACCAAAGTTATTTCAACTGTAAACTCCTAATGATCTTGGACACAAAGGAAAGATCTATTCAACTATACAATGGCGGATCTCTATACTGCACCCTTCATAGTCATTAACGAAGTATAAGGTTATAGGACATGCCAACTTACAATAGACATTTATGAGCGATCCGATATAGGGGTCAGAGCAACGATCTCACCTAAATCTATAGATAGAGCTTTTAGCTTTACTCGGCGTGACACGAAAGCGTACGCCCTCCGCATGCTTACGCCCCTATCCTACTGTCAGTTGGCAATTTCATATGAGCGGGACTCTGACTGTTGAGTATTTTACGTCGTTTCGTGGTTAGAAACAGGTTAGGTTAGGTTATGTCGTGACGAGATATTCTTGTTATTGCAACATAAGAAAGCTGATAAGGTGTGTGAGGGAAGGTTTTTTATTGTTTTGTCTTTTATTGAAAGCGCGACACATGGCACAGAGCCACCCATAGGTGTCTAACGACGGCTATAGACATTCGGTCCTATGCGAGGGTTGCTATTGATTGTTTACTTATTTTAGTCTTTAGTTACTATGAAAGTTAGTCATTATATTTGTTATAAAAAAAACCTCTGTACTCCTCTGTACCTGTGTACCTCTAAAAAATACCGAAATTTTGACAAAATATAAAACCAACATTGAGAATGTGTAAATTAAAATATTATAGCGGCCTTATTGAATCTGTCAATAATATGGCGGTACAGTCGTTTGAATGGCGTGTCGCTCTGAAGGGCAATCTATTAGATTTGAGTGAGTTCGTTGGGTCAGAGTTATGTACAATGGAGTAACTTCGGAAAGTAAGTGACTATGCAGACGGGAGTTTTGAAATGCTCGTTTGTAATTATGAGCTTCTCTGTTTGTAGGTATTTACTGCGGCAAAGAAACGTATTTAAGAATGCAATTTTTTTTTCACGCAACCTATTAACAAATATATTTACTCATTAGGTATATATTTAGTCAAACAGATATCACGAACGACAGTCGACTATTTCCACACAAGGGATATGACTCCCTTCGTATATTACTAGGTGGTAGGGCTTAACCCGCCCGGGTTGATACCACCGCACAGGTCCGTCGAAACGGCTATGAAAATAGTTTATGTTTTCCGTTCAGTTTAGTGTAGCCGGCACGACCGAAGGGAAGCACTGACGTGGCACCAAGTTCGCCCGGTGTTATGGGCTTACATCACGGATGATGTAGGTGATGTAGCCAATTGTATTGGGGCAGATTTTATTTTTAATTTTTTTATGTAAATTGACACGTTTGGAAACATCACCTACAACATCAGTGATGGCAGCACATAACACCGGGTGAACTAGGTGCCACGTCAGTGCTTCCCTTCATTTCATATCGGCTACACTGAACTGGACGAAAAACACTAACTATTTACATAGCCGTTTCGACCGACGTTTCATTCAGTGCGGTGGTATCAACGCGAGCGGGTTAAACCTAGTAAGGTAAGAAGGGAAGGAATCTACAGTTTTACGTGAAATCCGAACCATGGTCAGCCTCAACGGTCGAACGGCCACCCATCCAAGTACTGACCGCGCCCAGGTGTGCTTAACAACAGTCGACCGACCGCACCACTGAGATACCGAGGCTGACGTGTATCCAATTGTCAAAGTTATTTAGTGGATAAAAAAACAGCAGTCAAGGTGTTATTGGAAAAACTATGTTTTTCCAATAACACGTTAAGTACGTGTATTGTTTTTACTCCAAGAAATCTCAAGAAAGTAGGGGAATCGTGAAAGCGACCGCTCGCGATAATTGTAGGAGTTTTAAAAAGTATACACTCTAGTGTATAGGAGTAACTCGAACAGCCAGTCTTCTAATGGGGCGCGACGAGTCGGAACGAAAAGCAATCCCGCAGGACACAGGCGTCCTGGGAGATCTCGACGTTGTGTTCGCTTTCGTCGAATTTAATATTAGACCTTTTAAATTAAATTAATATAAAAAAGGCGATTATAATATTTAACAAAATTGTTTCATTCTCATTTTAACAAAATATACAGGAACATTTATTCAGGGGACCGCTAAGTTAATTCCCGCGCAGTTCTGAATTTTTATATTTTTTTTACTCAACGGTCCCCAGACTCCTTTTAGTAAGTAAACGGAAATAATTTTTGACTTTTTAAGAGTCGGGGGTTTTTTAAACTTGTAATTAAACTTTTATTTCAAGCTTTTTTTTTAAAACCGCATACAAATCCGCCCACTTTTTAAGATAATACATTTTTTTATTACTTAATTACTTGATTACTTGGTAAGAACCATCACGATTAAACCAGCTTTCTTATTTAAAATAAACCGCATCCAAATCGCGGATGGACGGATGAACCGTTTGGGAGCTACGATGCCACAGACAGACGCAACCATAAACACACACGTTAAACTTATAACACCCTTCCGTTTGCTTCGGGGGTTAAAAAAACAGGCCAAGTGCGAGTCGGACTCGCGCAACTGGGTTTCCGCACCACAAAAAAAAAACTTTGAAAAAAACGGGTTTCTTGTATGGAGACCACCCTTAATTTTTGACCTTTTCTATATTTTATTATTTGTTGTTATATCCACCATAATAACACATATTCTGTGAAAATTTGAACCGGCTAGCTATTACGGTTCCAATGATACAGCAGTAGGACAGACAGACAGACAGACAGGCGGCGTAGGCTTAGTAATAGGCTTCCGTACGGAATACGGAATCCTAAAAATGAAGACGTGTGAAGTCTCCCAGGGTTCCGTCGTCGCGACGCTCCGCACTGAGAGCGGGCGCGAAGAGATGGCTGATCTCAAATAAAACCAATAAAGGGGCGTGTGGACCGCGCCCGCCCCGGCGGCAGCGCCCGCACGTTCCCTGCACACTGCTACACTCGCGTACGTGTTCTGGACAAAATACTGGTATATCATATGAGTTATGTTAGGTTATATTTATTCGTCAGCCTCGGTAGCACAGTGATGCGGTCGATCGACTGTCGGTCGGAAATGGAAAGAAAACCGAAGAGATAGCTGTCCTTAATTCTAGAGACATTTCAAAATGAATAACATAATTTCTTTACGGTAGGTAACTTATTTATTTAGACGGAAAATTCAGCCCCAAGGAATGGCCAAGTTCTTAATTAGGTACATTCATTTAGATCGTCGCACAACATCGGTCCCTAATTTCTCTAAGGAAAAACTTGCTCGTATATTTAGTTGGACTTCTTTCATGCGTAGGAATAATCTTAAAAACTGGTCAAATGTGAACCAAGTTCACTTGCCGAGGATCTCGTCACCGTTGCTCTCATGTGAAAAGGCTCCTGTCAAGCCGGCATGGAATTCGCAATCCCCGTCCATCACAGAATGTCCTTGGGCATCGTTAGACACCTACTCGTAGGTGAAAGGATGCCACATGACGCGCTTTTCGTAATAAAATTGTTTTACCTTAACCACAGAATCCATAACTACGCCCCTCCCGAACATAATTTTACAGCATTTTAGTATTTGTGATTTATGAATACTAGCATCAGTTTTCACCCGACGCCCGTATTACCTTCTTTCACCCTAACTATAATTTTGCGATTCCATACAAAAGTTAAATTTATGAAATTCAGAAATATGGTTTTTTTAAAAACCTTAAATTTTTTCAGCATAATCGATAATCATGTGTCCCTTTCTCTCGCAATTTTGAAACGGAACTCTAATAAGTAAGCTATAGATAGAGATAGAGAATTATATTTTTGAAAGAGAGAAGTACTTATTACATAAAAACTGAGATAAAAGAGAGAAACTTAAAACGCGAAAGTTGTTGTATTAAATTATTTCAAGCGCCGAGTTCGCGTCACAACACAGTGCACTTTCTGAAAAAACCATCTCGTTAGTTGGAGCTAGCGATGGTATCGCTTCGAATCATTTCCACAAATTCAATTATAAGTTTCTCGCAACGGGTCGCCTGAACCTATAGTGCACTTAAGCCGACATTACTTATTCGTAACCGTTTATCGAAAATACCATGCGACGAAACCTTAATTGTTTGGAATCATATTGTTGAAAACGTCGTGGACGTAAAGCCGATATAACATTTATAGAAATGCCATCGCGGTTCACCGCGCGACGGGACTTTCGCAGTTCGGAATTATGTGTTGAAAATGCGAACACGATGACGGTTACTGTGACGGTGATAGTGCTTCTGACCTGATAAAACCCAAAACCAATCCTGGCATCCTTGCCCAAGCAAGAAACGCGTGGGTAAGGATGCCGTTTCGATGACTGCGAGGCTCCATCACCCGACCCCATCATCTGCTGTGACACAGTTGGGTGTGATCTCACCCAAGCTCTTCACCAACGCATTAGATGATGCATTGAAGATGCTTTAGTGGTACAACGTGTTATAAACGTGAAGGCGAAGTGTCAGAAGCTGCAAAGATATATAGCGTGTTTCAGGATAGGGTTTCGAAACTTCAGGGTTCGAAAGGGGGTCATATTTTAAGACGAAAAGCTCTGAAACTTTTTCCCAGATTCGGTCATTTTATAGTACTTTTTGGTGAAAATCATTTCATCGAGATTTGGTGGACGGTTAATGTCCGCCTTTATGAAATAAAAATAAAAAGAATAACTTGCATGCTTAACTAGTAAAATTGAACAGCATATAGGTAAATTCGTAACACTTAAAATTTAATAACATCAAAAGGAAAAGGGGACTGGACTATGTCAGTGCACTCCCTAGATCTAGACAGCACTGTTGCCAAATCTCCGCATTCTCACTGTCCATCGAGTTTTTATTACAATTTTAAATTTTTGTATGAAAAAGAAAATACGGAATTTCGATTTGAGTCATAAGGATTTTTTTCTTCTAATAATGAGTACTTTCTATTCCTGAAGTTTCTCAAACCTACCTGAAACATCCTGTATAACTTTCATACGAGATCGAGAGTGGCGCAATTTTGAACTCTTAGATGTCATCGTGCATGTAGGAAAATGACGAAATTAATGCAAATAGTCGGGTAAAAGTAATAACCCTTCGTTTCGGTGTCGCCGTAGTCAGCTAAGAAGTGCCGTTACTTAAGATGATACTTTTGCGACCAATTTTCACAAAATGTAATCTCGGCTTTAAGCAGCATGAACGCTTTTTAAGGCCACTAGAAGCCAATGGGTGCTTACATAAAAGCACAGTGTTTTTTATTTGCTAGCGTTTTAAAATGTATGTTTGTACTTTTTGTTAAAATTTAAATTTTCTTCTTCGTAAAGTGTGGTGTGTTCTATGGCCTATTCCACGGGGAGTGCTCGGAGGATCTGTTTGACGCGATTTCGCCGTCCCCTTTCCACCTCCGTACAACGCGCACTGGATTGCATCCCTATACGCTGTACTTACCGCGCGGATGCGTATCAATCAGTTCTGCAGATCTTTCCTCTACAGAACCGGTAAACTCTGGAGCGCTCTCCCTGCCCACATTTTTCCCCTCCAAGTACAGTCTCGGGTCCTGCAAGAAAGGCGTGAATGGGGACTTGTCAGGCCGGCATGGCATTCTCAACACCCGCATACGACCGAATGTCTCTTAAATTAAATTAAATATTCTTTTATTAATTTTCTGTTTTTTTTTATGAATAAAACTTTCATTACATCGTGCACATGGACTGTCTGCGATATCATTAGACCTTTCGCGTACACAGCCTCGCGAACGACGCTGTTACCAGAAATAATACTCTAATGGACGCTTTTAAATTAAAGATTTTATATAGAACAATTTATAGAAAAGTTTGCTTTACCTCTTCGGCTCAGAAAATTGCGAGTTGAGTGCTCGAATCTGGGCTTAGCCGTAGTAACGAAAAGCGAAATTAAGCGGAGAGAATACTTAATATTTTTGAACACTTTTAGTGTAAGCAAGGGATAGATTTTTCCAACAATAGAAAATTTGCATCAAGAGGATTCATAAGGCAAAACAAAAATGCAATTTCGGCGTACTGAGCAATCGAGCGCAGTGCGCGCGTTAATATGGTGAATTTTGTAGTTTGTGTTTGTTTAAAAATTATTAGGATTTATTTTTGTTTTTCAAATAATGCTGCTTTAGTGTCTAGAAAATTAAATTCCCTATACAATGACGTAAATTTTATTCCAAAATTATTATCCAGTATGGAGCTAGCTCGATATAAGGAATTAAAATAGAGTCACATTCCGATTTTTTTTTCACCATGAAAAAATACTGTAAATTTAAAAAACCTGCTTCAGTGTTTAGTACATAATATTATCTAGTTTAAAAAAAAAATCATATTATGTACTTAATACATAGACGTTTATTTCTCTATGACTTAATTGTTGTTTGAAGTTTAAAAAAATATAACAATTTTCGTTTAATGTCCTATAGAATCCTCTGAATAATATTTTGACATAAAGCATGTCTTAAATTACAGGATATATGAGTAGATATAGAGTGGCACATGGGCGAATTTTAGAAACAAAAATAGCTTCACGTTTGTTAGTTTTGGCTGTCTCAATTATGAGGGCATGTTGAAAGGTGACCTACAAATTCGACCACGCGGCGTTGGAAGCAGATAGTTCGACATTTTCTGCGTAAAATTTGCAGCCGTGTTAGAGTCAGCCACGTCTCTTTTGGTTCCGTATCTATACGGAAGGCTATTACTAAGTCTGTCTGTCTGTCCGTCCGCCCAAGAGCTGTATCTTTGAACCGTAATAGTTAGCTAGTTGAAATTTTCACAGAATATGTGTTATTTTGGCGGATATAACAACAAATAATTAAAAAATTTAAAAATGAAAAATTAAGCGTGCTCCCCATTTTTTTTTTTTTTTTTTTTTTTTTTTTATTGAACCTGACACGGTTGGCTACATCACCTACAACATCCGTGATGTCAGCCCATAACACAGGGTGAACTAGGTGCCATGTCAGTGCTTCCCTTCATTTCATGTCGGCTACACTAAACTGGACGGAAAACACGAACTATTTACATAGCCGTTTCGACCGACGTTTCGTTCAGTGCGGTGGTACCAACCCGGCCGGGATAAACCCTACCACCTAGTAAAGTAAGAAGAAATAAATGTGTTTTTTCAAAGTGTTTTTTGTAGTGTGGAAACCTGTCATCTGGAGACAACCCTGGGCGCGGTCAGTACTTGGATGGGTGACCCTTTTTATCCCTGCCGGGTTGGTACCGCCGCACTGAACGAAACATCGGTCGAAACGGCTATGTAAATAGTTCGTATTTTCCTCCCAGTTCAGTGTAGCCTACATGAAATAAAGGCAAGCACTGACTTGGCACCTAGTTCACCCGGTGTCATGGGCTGACATCACGAATGTTGTAGTTGATGTAGCTAACCATTGCAATAAAATAAAAAAAAAACCTCGGTGCGCGAGCCCGATTCGCACTTGGCCGTTTTTTTTTCACCATCTACCCCGGTTAGGAAGGGTGGCCTCCCCGCACGCGATTTCATTTCATTTTATTTCCTCGTAGGCTACGTAGTAGCGTCTATTTTGTTTCGATTTGCTCGTACTCCGGCGTCGTGTAGGTATGAAATGTGAACGCCTACCTACCATTCCGTGCTTCGTAGATACAGTTGGATTGGAGTAAGTTGGCAACCTGTCAGCTGGAGACAACAGGTGTTGCTTATCTGCTAAAGTACTCCGCTGGGATAGATAAACTTATACAGTTGGATTGGAGTGAGTTGGCAACCTGTCAGCTGGAGACAACAGGTGTTGCTTATCTGCTAAAGTACTCCGCTGGGATAGATAAACTTATACAGTTGGATTGGAGTGAGTTGGCAACCTGTCAGCTGGAGACAACAGGTCTTGGTTATCTGCTAAAGTACTCTGCTGGGATAGATAAACTTATACAGTTGGATTGAAGTGAGTTGGCAACCTGTCAGCTGGAGACAACAGGTGTTGGTTATCTGCTAAAGTACTCTGCTGGGATAGATAAACTTATACAGTTGGATTGGAGTAAGTTGGCAACCTGTCAGCTGGAGACAACAGGTGTTGGTTATCTGCTAAAGTACTCTGCTGGGATAGATAAAGTTAATATGTTTGGGATAAACTTCGCAGTGTATTCCATGGGGAGTGCTCGGAGGAGCTGTTTAACGCGATCCTGCCGTCCCCTTTCCACCTCCGCACCATGCGTACCGGGCAGGGTAGGCATCCCTACACGCTGGACTTACCGCGGTCGCGTTCTAACTGGTTGGGCAGATCTTTCCTCTACCGAACCTGTAAACTATGGAACGCTCTCCCTGCCCATATATTTCCCCCCAAGTACAGTCTCGGGTCCTTCAGGCTGGCACCTGTCAGGCCGGCATGGCATTCGCAACCCCCGCATACGACCAAATGTCCATAGGCGTGGTTAGACACCTCATAGGTGGCTCGCAGCCAAATCTCGCGCTTTCTATAAAAAAAAATACACTTTGAAGTGAATTTTGGAAATATTTCAAAGCAATGCTGTCGAGTGGCGTGGGTTCATTTCCTGCTGCCTTATATCTAAATTCATAGGGTTCAATTTTAACTGCTCATTATGATTTCAAGTTTCCTAGTGAAAAAAAACAAACTATTGGTTACATACATATCACACGCTGTATCCCGACAGTCGGGTTAAGCAGTGTAATCAGAGTTGTGCTGCAGGTACTCTTGAAAATCACAGCACAACACCGATCACCAGGTTTAGCAAAATATTCGGACAAGATAACCTTTCAAGCAGCAACTAAGGCACGAAGACCCACCCGCTGCATGACTCGGCGGAAGGACCGTGCCAAGGTGAGAGGTAGCTAGCCTGTCGCCCTTTAGCACGGCATCTTGTCCTTATCCCTTTGTCACCTTTTACTGAATACAAAGCGAGAGATGCAGTGGGGCTATTATATTTAATTACTGGCCCCACACGGTACCATTTGTTATAAAATTATTCGTTGTACAATGTTTTTATAAAAATTTCAATCAATTGTACGAAACTCCCGCCACGCAAACGGCTATGTAAATAGTTTGTGTTTTCCGACCAGTTCAGTGTAGCCGACACGACCGAAGGGAAGCACTGACGTGGCACCAAGTTCACCCGGTGTTATGGGCTGACATCATGGATGTTGTAGGTGAAGTAGCCAACCGTGTCAGTTTCTATAAAAAAAAATTCAAAAAAATTACTTTTAGGGGGCTTACATAAACATAAATACCGAAAGACGATTTTGTATGGAGAAAGTTAACTTCGGTCTCGTCATAAGTATAGGTAGGTACCTTTTAATATAATATTTCGTGCATTTTATCTCTCAGGTTCCCTCTTTATCGCCTCAAGGCGGCCCCGCTCAGCACTTTACGGCCCATCTACGATATAATTTGCATACGTTCAGTTTTAGGTTATTACGCGCGCGTAAAAAAATCTCCCGGAACATGGGTGTGGGCCTTAAAACCATCGTAAACTTAGTATTATAATACAGTTTAAAAACCTGTTAAGTGCGAACGTTGTTGTTCACGCAGAGAGGGTTCCGTCACAGTTCAAGGAGACGAGTAGGTTAACTGGAGCCCGTTTTTTAAACAATTACCTTACCTACGCTGCGCCGAGCCACCAGGGCTGTCACAACTCACAACACTAACACAACTGACAGGTAGTGAGTGAGCCCATCATGTTCGAAATGCAATTCCAGATAAAAAAGAGAGAGAAAGAGATAGAGGGAGAGAGAGAGAGAGAGAGATCTTTTAAAATAATTACTATTTATATAATAAATAATTAAATATAAGCGCGGGGCTTTTTTTTAAAGCTTGAAATAAAAGTTTCATTACAAATTTAAAAAAAAACCCCGACCCATTAAAAAGTTAATAATAATTTACTTTTAGTTACTTAAAGGAGTCGTGGGACTGCTAAGTAAATAAAATATAAAAATTCAGAGTTGCGCGGGTATTTACTTAGCGATCAACTAAACGGAAATTATTTTTTATTTTTATGATATATAATGATCAATAAACAATACAATACAATACAATATTATAGTACAATCTAACACTATTACAAATACAGTTACAATAAATCATACTCTCATGTTTGATAGTGATTAAAAAATTGCATCCATTGTAAAAACGAGATTTTCCCCCTTCTAGTGTTTTAGTGCTGGGCTAGGTCGGTAGATAGCGCTGTGTAAAACGTTAATTAAACAGCGAGGGCGGTTAAACGTTAAAGGCTCTTCAGTTTATTAACCACTGGAACAGCGGCAACAAAGTTTTTCGCTCTTTGGCATGTTGAGATTTGTCTCTACATTGTGGTATTTTTTAGGGTTCCGCACTTCAAAGGAGAAAGAAACGGAACCGTTATAGGATCACTGTGATGTCTGTCTGTCTGTCTGTCATACCTTATTTTCTCCGAATATAATGGACGAAATTTCGATTATGGGGGTCAATTTTGGGGGAAAGATTATAAAGTTTTTTTTTTTCAAGTACATCATTGACGTATCAATGGAAAGGGTTCGTTACAAGAAATACAAATTAATATTTTTAAAATGCATAGGTTGAAAGATATCGTGAATGGGGGGGGGGGGGGGGGGGGGGGGGTAATCTCTCCGAAATTTGGATAGGGGAATATAGGGCCTCTCATATGTTTACAAGAAACCCTAAACGAAATCCTTGAAGTCTTGAAGTTCTCACGGAAAACGAACACGGAATGGTACAGAACCCTCTCCACGCGAGTACGACTCGCACTTAACCGCTTTTTTTTTTTTGGCTAAGAAGAAAACAAAAAACTTGCACAGTTAGACAATACGACGGAATTGTATCGATAATACGAAGGCAAATTTTACGTACAATACGTCGAGCTATCCTGTCTGTTTCTTACGCGGCGTGGCTTTGTATATTATATGGTTTAAGGGCAGAAATTCCGTGACTCTAATTCCGAGTATACAGAATACGGTACGTCATGTTATTTTCAACGTGGCCTCCTAATTGCGACCACAGATATTATAAGATTAATTTTTTTTTCATATTAAATTAATTTGCAGTTCTACATACGCTCTTGTAGAGGTAAGACGAACTGGCATGTATCCGACCCTTAACGGCAAACGTTTGAAATACCATTTTAAGAATTATTATTATTTTATTTTATTAATTATATTATATTAATTATGTAAGAACTGACATTAATTCGTATATTTCCAATTTCCATATTCATTTAGTATATATTTCTACCTCACTTTCACAATAGTTTGGGTAAAACGATTTAGAACATAAAACGGCTAACCCATAAAATAACCCGCCACTTTATCTACAAGCGTATCGGGTGACGCCTATCTGGACCTAGAACCCACACGGTCTGAGCGCATATAGACTCAACCCTAGCACGACTGAACCGACGCGGTCTGGGCGGCGGGGTCAATTCACTACGAGCCGAATTGTAGATCGTAAATGTATTGTCGAGTAATATGTTTACATATCATAATATATGTATATATATTTTGTTTATACATATATATAGATGTGTGCATCTATAAGTATGTATGTAATGAAATTATTTATTTGTATGTTAAATATATAAGTAAGTATATTATTATTTTTTACTTTTCATTTAATTTCGCACTACACATCTACCTTACCCACAATTTTGTCACTTTTTATTGTGTAATAAAGCAGATTCTCATTTCATTATAATACAACCTTGCTCGTCTAGCTCAGTATTTCTATCGGCACCCGCGGAAAACCACATTTTAGTCTACAGATGAGTTCTTCGAACGACACTATATCTTGTGCCGCACTGCAAAGGTGTGAAATAGGCTTCCGCGGTACATCTTTTCCAACTCCTACAATTCACGGGCACCCGAGGAGTGGAATTGAATTCTTCCTGGGGCTCCCACCTCGAGCACAGCCACCCAGTTCGGGTAAAATATAGAGAACGCATGGCGAGTGCTACGCGATTGCTTCGGACCTCTTTTGTTTTTGATACTGGGGCATTTGAGAACAAATCGTTTCTCAAAATCGAGTGCTTTTCCCGAATATTTTAACCCGGAGGTCTTCAAATGTCGTATCAATAGGAAAGCTAGACAGCGCGGCAACAGTCCGCCTATCTGCTGGCATGGCATCCCAATGACTTGGTTTCGCGAGGAGAGGTGATTTTGGCTCTTTCGACTGCACCATTGGTCCCTCAGCACAGCCACCCATGTTGGTTTATAAAAAATATTTTACTCGTCTCGTAGAAAAATCGGATATCGAGTACTTAACTCGATTTCCCTTTTCCTCCTACTGAATTCGCCCCCTGTACCCTAGATCGCCTGTTATACAGATAGTAGGTAGATAAATAGGTTCTTATGTTACCCACTGATAGGGATAACCCCTATAAATATTTGTACTATGTTGGATATTTTAAGTTTATTTAAAGTTTATAATCTAAAGTTGAGGGACCTTTTGAGCGTGCTCGATAAATCGGAACTTCATCATGGCAGTGTAGACGGCACGAACAAAGGAAATCACATGCCATCTAGTTCACCACTGGGTGTATTTGATGTAGCCAACCGTGTATGATACTATCAAACATTCTGAGGAACTGATGGGGAAATAAAAAAAATATATTATGACATGAATGAATGAACGAAATATATTCTTATATATTTCTTTTATATGTTAGTACTAAGCCTGTAATCGCTTTTCATATTTTTTCTTTTAGATAAATGCGAAGCCGAAAATGAAAAAAATATCTTTATAATTTATAAAATAAAAATAAAATAAGTATTGATCAATAATTTTATAAGGGACAATAGGCGAGCTTAAAGCCATTAGGCATTCTTTCTATTCTAGATAACCTTGGGTTGTAGAGCAGTTTTCAGCCAGTCAGTCGGTCAGCATGTAAGCTTCCACTGCTGGACATCTGCCTCTCCAGTTTCATCCAATCCTCCCACCTCCAGTAACCACTGTTTTCCCCCCACCAGAGGATATAAGCACTAAGTTGTCGACGTACTTGATGTCGTCGTCCCACCTGACGGGTGGTCTTCCCGACAAACCTTCCAGTTTGTAGTGAACACGAGTAATGTATTATATAAATATTGTTTTATGTAGAAAGCGCGACATGTGGCGCCGAGCCACCCATAAGTTGTCTAACGACGCCCATGGACATTCGGTCGTATGCGGGGGTTGCGAATGCCATGCCGGCCTGACAAGTGTCTATTCACGCCCCTCTTGAAGGATCCGATACTGTACTTAGGGGGAAATATAATGGGTAGGGAGAGCGTTTCAGAGGATGAAATGTTTTTAATTTATTTATAAATCCAGATTGTATTAACACTAATCAAAACTAATCAAAATAAAGAAAGAAATCGCTACAAGTTTCAGTGGACCATAAGAAAGACGTTGGAAATATTTTAAACCAACTTTTATATCACGGAAATAGCTAAACTGGTCTTGTTAGGGAAGGAGTTACAACACGTTAGCTCGACACAGAAAAAAATCTCTAATATAACCACAGATTACTTAATAGTTACTTCGTAACAGATAAATCACTCCATAGAAAATGTTCCTACCTTCGGGCTTTAATAGCCTACTGTTTCACAACGCCAATCGCTGCGTGCGAAAATGTACCTTAACGATCGAGTGTAAAGTGGTTATTGCTTTGCAGCTGCGCGCACTTGCGTGGGCGAGCGTCTATGTATACTTCGCGCGGCAGACGAATTTCTACTGAAAAAGACCGCCGGCGGCCCGTCGGGCGGTAGGTAGTTAGCGCGCGCAAGTATATAGAGTGCGTGAGGCCTGATATAACATTCTTACAGAAAGAGAACATAAAAACCTGTTGTCAGCCTCGGTATCTCAGTGGTGCGGTCGGTCGACTGTTATTAAGCACACCTGGGCGCGGTCCGTACTTGGATGGGTGACCGCTCGACCATTGGAGGTTGACCGTGGTTCGGATTCCACGTAAAACTGTAGATCCCTTTCCTTCTTACCTTACTAGGTGGTAGGGTTCATCCCGCCCAGGTTGCTACCACCGCACTGAATGAAACGTCGTCGGTCGAAACGGCCGACGACGTTTCATTCAGTTTAGCCGACATGAAGGGAAGCACTGACATGGCACCTAGTTCACCCGGTGCTATGGGCTGACAAACAGGCTGACATCACGTATGTTGCAGGTGAAGCAGCCAACCCTGTCAGTTACCATAACAAAATGTTTGCCAACACACGACTACGTCGAGACACACAGATTATGTCAACACCACGTCAACCTAAGGCCGTCGACCTAACTCCCCGCCAAGACAATGTCTCGGAAATGACCTTCGTCATAACAGGAGCCGGTCCTCGTTCAAAAGCCGTCCGGCTTCCGGCCGGCGACTCCGGAGAAAATTGTCAGCGGTGCGAGCGGAATAATTTTCAAAAGGTAATTTCGACCGCAAGATTTCGAGGGCGGAAACGTTGGGAGTTACGAAAATAGCCGGATATTCTCAAAATAACCGGGCATTTTCACGTGAACAGAGCCGGAACAGCGACCGTAAGCCGTGCGGAGTTTTGCCATTGTGTCGCAAGCGATTTAGTTTTAGAGCACAATACTTGGATATTTTACTCGCAGTTTTATAAGGTAACGCGTGGGGCCGGCACTTAAGCCCCATTGCATAACTCCCCGTGCATTTTTTTAAATGTAATCCGGTATGGGTGGCTGAGTCGAAGGGGTCAAAGCGCATGCTCCGACGCCAATATCACCTCCGAGAAGGTAGGTGCCATTCCGGAGACTTCCCTGGATTGCTGGCTATACTGAACTAGAGGAGAATACAACCGAGGCTGCTATGCGGCCATCTTACATCCAGTACGGTGGTGCCAACCCAGTCGGCTACAATTTGTGCCTACCACCTAGTAAGGGGCAAGGGAAGGGACCTACAGTTTTACACCGGTTCCGAACGGGGAAGCAGCAGGTGCAGGTTGCACGTAAATTTTTTCGTCAGAAAAATCTTATTGGTACACGCCGACCGGATTCGAACCGCGGACCTCTCGCATTAGAAGCCGATGCCCAAACCACTCGGTCACCCGCCACATGTCGTAAAAGGCGACTGAGGGATAAGGACATGTCCTTATGTCCCACGGCATCGGGCACGATGCCGTGCTAAAGGGCGACAGGTTAGCCACCTCTCACCTTGGCACGGCACAATGAATATTGTTGGATTCGCCCTATGGTCTGTGTGCCTAGATTTTTGTGCGGCCGCCAGGCGCCATATTATCAAACTTTGATCATATCGTGTAGAAGATTACGAAATTGACAGGGAGCTAGACTACAGAATTTACTAATGTTTTTCATGCATCAACTATCCTTGTCATTTCCATCGTTTTTCGTAGTCAGGTTTTATAAAAAAAGTACCACAAGAAATCGTCAGCCTCGATAGCTCAGTGGTGCAGACAGTCGACTGTTGCTATTGATAGTTAAGCAACGCTGGGCGCGGTCAGTATTTGGATGGGTGACCACTCGACCGTTGGAGGCTGACCGTGGTTCGGATTCCACGTAAACTGTAGGTCCCTTCCCTTCCTACCTTACTCGGTGGTAGGGTTCAACCCGCCCGGGTTAATATGCTATGTAAATAATTCGTGTTATCCGTCCGATTCAGTTCAGCCGACATGAAATGAAGGGAAGCACTGACATGGCACCTAGTTCACCCGGTATTATGGGCTGACAATCACGGATGTTGAAGGTGATGTAGTCAACCGTGTCAGTGAACTCGGCTGGTTGGAGTAAGGCCTTGGGAAGCGCAAAGGCCCACAATGGAGTGGGCTAAGAGGATTCTATTGGACAATAAACGAAAATTGTTATACTTTTTAAAACTTCAAACAAAAATTTAGTTCAATGAAGTAAATAAAACGATTTTTTTTTTTAAACTAGATAATATGTACTAAACACTGAAGAAGGCTTTTTAAATTTACATTATTTTTGAATGGTGAAATAAACTTCTGACTGTGACTTTATTTTAATTTCTTATGTCGAGCTAGCTCCATCCTGGATAAATTTTCATTTTGGAATAAAATTTACGTCATTGTAAACAAATCCTAATAATTTTTAAACAAACAAAAACTACAAAATTCCCCATATAAACGCGCGCACTGCGCTCGATTGCTCAGTACGCCGAAATTGCATTTTTGTTTTGCCTTATTATGAACAACAATAACAACAGCTGATGCTGCATCGCCCTCGTGTCGTGCAGTATGGTGGTACTAAGCCAGTAGGCTACAGTTTCAGCGTACCACACACCACCAGTTCGAAGGTCGCATCTTGGTATCGAGTTTAAATAAGAAATCATTATGAAGAGCTCGGAACTTTTTACGACTTTCCATTTCGTGCCCAACCTTTGAGACGTGTGTCGGGATTCACACTAAATGTCGAAACATTATTTACGAAAAAAGAAGCGACAAACACCAAACAAATAAAATATTATATGGTTTTGTCCCTTTTATGTCACAAACAATACGCTTATCAGGAACATTTAATAGGTAAGGACGTCGGACCTTCCCCGCGGCGGCGCGGCGCCAGCGTAACACGACGTTTCTTTATAGGTACAAATGCCATTCGTTACCAATCAATCAGAGCGCGATACCGCCCGATACCACCCAATCAGATCGCGCGCCGTCCCCTCCGCTACCCGCGGAGCTCGGCGGCGCTGTTTCTCATATAAGCATTGGACAGTCTGACGTCCATACCTATTTAAATGTTCTTGACGCTAATAATTGTATTGTATTTTAAACCGACTTCCAAAAAGGAGGAGGTTCTCAATTCGTCTGTATGTTTTTTTTTTGTGTGTATGTCATTCGATTTCTCCGCAAATTCTCAACCGATTTTATACCGACCGACCGACTTCCAACCATAAAAGTATTAAATAATATTTTGATTAGTTTTTATCGGTACTATTGTGGCCGCTGCTCTGAGGAACTCGTCTCATCCCTCCTCTTCCTGTCTGCCTTCACCAAACTCGCCATACTTTCGTGGAACACTCCTTTGTAGTCGACAGCAGGGTTTTTCGAGCGACGCAATTCTCTAAATCGTTGTTGTGTCGCACTGCAAAGGTGTGGAACGGGCTTCCGGGGAATATATTTTCCTAATCCTACAATTCACAGATCTTCGAATCGCGGGTCTTTGCCCAGCGACTTCAGTTCCCCTTCTAGCCGGACTGTCACCTCCTCGGGGGTCAAATTGGCTTTGCCTGAGGTTCCGACAAGTTCGAGTGAAATAAAAAAATAATTCCTATAATATTTTTTTATGGAAACTGACACGGTTGGCTATATCACCTACAACATCCGTGATGTCAGCCCATAACACAGGGTGAACTTGGTGCAACGTCAGTGCTTCCCTTCGGTCATGCCGGCTACACTGAACTGGACGGAAAACACAAACTACTTACATAGCCATGTCGACCGATATTTCAATCAGTGCGGGGGTACCAACCCGGGCGGTTTAAACCCTAACACCTAGTAATATAAGAAGAGAGTCATATCCCTTAGTCGCCTTTATCGTCTTTATCGCCATATCATAGGTGACATTTCATAAATTTCCTTGAATTATTGTCCGGGTACAAACCGGATGACCCGTGCGTGCTCATCGATCTGCGCTCTTTCGAGCTATCATACGTATCCCGCATCATCATTCCCCACACGTACGGGAAACAATCTAGTAAGACAAAAGCTGCCCCTCGTCCACTCCCCGGCCCGTCTCGCCTCCATTACTGTAATTTTAGTACGTTAGCAGTCCAGTGGCTGCTGGGAACATGTCCGCTTACGATCAAGTACTGCCAGCAGGAAGATTCGATTGGGCTGACCCTGTCGTAGAGAAAGAATGGAGACTCACTTTCTGTGTATAGGCAGATGTAGAACCTAAATTTTTTTAGAGAGTAAAGCAAATTTTTGTCTATCTACTCTTTAAAGTTAAATAATTTTTTTATTAATATACCTACAATTTGACAGCGAGTTACATATAATTCCTACTTTAAAATATGAATTAAATATTTTATTATTTTTAATTATTTGTTTGTTTTTATATTTTAAATATTCATTACAAAACATTTAACACGCACATTCTAATCTAATATGTTTCGAGTTTAGTCTTCATCGGTTACATATTTAAAAAATTCTAGATACGTACTTAATTAAAATATTTACAAGGTGTGTCAAGAATGATGACGAGGGATGATGGATGGCATATTACATGAATTACTTTTTAAAATACAAACTTTCTCTAGTAACCACTATTCGCTTCCGCTTCCTGCTAACTAATTTGATATAAAAGCCTTTGTATAAAATATATTTAACTTAATATTTCAAAAGAATTTAAGGTGATGTGTGTGAGACTGCGTCTGACTCGAATTTCAAGAAGTGTACAGCCAATATTACTTACCTGACAGATTCAGTTTTAATTTATGTCAAACTTCATCTATCAGCGCAGATCGATAGCTTTTTGAAAACACGATTTGATTAACTTCGCTCGGTAGAAAAAAATCATGAACGTGCCTCTGAATTTAGTTATAAAAACGTATTTAAGGCGACGTGACCAAATGAAGGGTTTGGAAAAAATATATTTTATTTGTTGAATATATAATGTAAATCCGTAGCTTTTTACTTTTTTGTTTCGATCCGTAGTTTAAAAACCAATTTTTTTATTGATTGATTGTGTTGCATCCCACTCCAACCATCGAAAGCAGCGCTTTGAAAGAGGAGTACGAGTGAGCTGGATAAATAATCTAATATGTAGTCAAAGCGTGCATATAGATATACAATATTTTAATACGCCTCAATAGAATTACTTTTCTGAACTCGCAAATAATTGAGTTAAAATTGGAATGTTTTTTCAAGCCGCACAGTAGTGCAAATTGCACAAACAGGATTGTTTTCGCATTGTCACTAGCGAAGGGCGCTCTGGCATTCGAGGCACGATTCTCCTAACTACCTACGTCCCCGCTAGAAGGCGCTGCTGGCTCGAATGCGTACTCAGTAACACTCGAGGCGCTCAAGACAACTTAAGACGAGACGGAAGTTAACTTTCTCCATACAAAATCGTCTTTCGGCATTTATGTGTTCTAGCCGCCTAAATCTTATCCGATTTTTACAATTTTTGTTTTCTTGTCTTAAGGACAGTCCAATCTACGTTCATTTCACTTTTTTGTTTAGATGAAATATACCTACAACACCGGAGCTAAAAATTTGAATTTCGGCCAAAAAAGAAAATATTTTTGATTTTTTTGATGTCATTAAGTTTATTAAGTCATCACTTTAGATATTCAAATAATAAAAAGACAGGAACGTACCGTGTGGGGCCGGTACTTTAAAAGAATAGCCCCACTGCATCTCTCCCCGTGTATGTCGTAAAAGGCGACTAAGGGATATGACTCCCTTCTTATATTACTAGGTGGTAGGGTTTAACCCGCCCGGGTTGGTACCACCGCACTGAATGAAAGGTCGGTCGAAACGGTTATGTAAATAGTTTGTGTTTTCCGTCCAGTTCAGTGTAGCCGGCACGACCGAAGGGAAGCACTGACGTGGCACCAAGTTCACCCGGTGTTATGGGCTGACATCACGGATGTTGTAGGTGATGTAGCCAACCGTGTCAGTTTCCATAAAAAACAAAAATAAAAAAAAAAGTTAAAATTGGAATGTTTTTTCAAGCCGCCCAGTAGCGCAAATTGCACAAACAGGATTGTTTTCGCATTGTCACTAGCGAAGGGCGCTCTGGCATTCGAAGCACGATTCTCCTAACTACCTACGTCGCCGCTAGAAGGCGCTGCTGGCTCGAATGCGTACTCAGTAACACTCGAGGCGCTCAAGACAACTTAAGACGAGACGGAAGTTAACTTTCTCCATACAAAATCGTCTTTCGGCATTTATGTGTTCTAGCCCCCTAAATCTTATCCGATTTTTACAATTTTTGTTTTCTTGTCTTAAGGACAGTCCAATCTACGTTCATTTCACTTTTTTGTTTAGATGAAATATACCTACAACACCGGAGCTAAAAATTTGAATTTCGGCCAAAAAAGAAAATATTTTTGATTTTTTTGATGTCATTAAGTTGATTAAGTCATCACTTTAGATATTCAAATAATAAAAAGACAGGAACGTACCGTGTGGGGCCGGTACTTTAAAAGAATAGCCCCACTGTATCTCTCCCCGTGTATGTCGTAAAAGGCGACTAAGGGATATGACTCCCTTCATTACTAGGTGGTAGGGTTTAACCCGCCCGGGTTGGTACCACCGCACTGAATGAAAGGTCGGTCGAAACGGTTATGTAAATAGTTTGTGTTTTCCGTCCAGTTCACTGTAGCCGGCACGACCGAAGGGAAGCACTGACGTGGCACCAAGTTCACCCGGTGTTATGGGCTGACATCACGGATGTTGTAGGTGATGTAGCCAACCGAATCAGTTTCCATAAAAAAAAAAACCTAGATTCGACTGTCCTTATTACAACAAAAAAAGAGTTGAAAAAATCGGATAAGGTTTAGGTGGGTAAAAAACATAAATTCCGAAAGACGATTTTGTATGGAGAAAGTTAACTTCCGTCGCGTCTTAAGAGGTATCTTTGGGTTCGGCGCCAAAACGGTGAAGTTTGTGAAGTACGAGTATTATGATGAGACGTACGATGAGAGTATGTGTTCGGCAGTAATTTTTTTTCATAATTCACATTCAGATTTAGATCTTTACATTACATTACATATTGTTTCCCAGTGGGGTAGGCAGAGACAACGGATCCCCACGTTCCACGATCCTGACACACCTCTGCCGCCTCTTCCACTCTCATAATGTTCTTCATGCATGCTCGTCGGTTACGGACACTACGCACTTGACCCTTTTTGAGCACATGCCTGATCTGGTCCAGGTACGTGCGTCTAGCACAACCCTTCCCGACTCTTCCACTCACATTAACTCCATAAATTTATTTCGGTTAGTGTACTATCATTCATTCTTCCAACATGATTACATAGTTTCAAATTATTGTTACGGGAATACCATTTATTCGTTATTTAAGAATATTTATGTATAATGAATGACGATACCTAAAGATCAAGATTTTAATTGTTTGATAATGTGTGTTAATAAATAAAAATAAAAAATTTAAAAAAAGATCGAACCACCGAAGCATTCCTTTCCTTGTCACTATATCTTCTTCAGCCCCCAGCACTCTCGCACTACACTATTTCTCAATCTATCTTTCATTGTAACTCCACACATAATCCTCAAATAAATTATAATAACATATTATAATGTTGTTGTATACGTCAAATATGAGAATTGAGAATTAACAGACATTTTATTTTATTTAATTTGACAAAGAAACAAAACATAGCCCTACTGACGAACCGTACTGAATATCCATATGTCTCAATGAAATATTGTTATTGTTGTGTGTTCTTTCTTTATGGCGAAATAAATATCTGAATCTGAAACTGGTCAGAGCCTACGGCTGTGTCAGGGTTGTGTGTGGCGCATTCACATGACCTGTCGGCATTTCCTCTTCTCCCTCCCTCCCTTTCACTCTATCTCTCTCTCCTCTCTGACTCTCAATTTCTCTCTCTAATTTGGAAAGTTACGTCGAGTCCGGCCGCGGCCGTTTTAAAATTTATGAGCGGCGGGAAGGCCCAAAAACGTAGTTCCTTCGAGAAATGATTTATTAAAAAGTAAAGTTGCCCTCTTTTTGTTAGGCGCAATACTTTTTGTTCTCCGACTGCTAGGGTTCCGTCGAACACATTGATTGATTATACTGATAATGTTACCGCCCGTTTTTCCGACGGCGCAGTATTGACGTAGAAACTGATCTATCCCGCCTGTGTCACGTATAGTTAAATGTGCTTGTACTTACATTCGGTTGATCGGTTTATGAGTTATGGAGGAACATACACACATACAGAAAAGATTTCTAAAGATCCTCGATTTAGTTTTAGTATCATACATAGAGCCTACAAACGCAGTATATCATTAAACAAATTAAACTTACTCCATGACCATCCCTTTCAGATTTATTATTAGTATTGATATAATATGAAGTTAATAAGGTAGTGTTTTTATTTACGCAAGTCCTCATTCAGATATATTTGAGCTGTCCAAGCTCGGTGCCATTTATGTCGCGCTTTCAATAAAAAAAACATTTTTGGAACAATAATGTATTTATATATTCAAGTGATTGGTATTGCATAATTCGGTTCAATACAATATTAGTCTATGGGTTCAATGTAGCCCTACAAGAATTAGCAAGTGCGCTTTTGCGCCTAGTAACGCCAACGGGGCGTAGCGCGCAGTAGTTTTCATAAGGGGTTTTTTTCATAAATTGCGATCCATCGCATTAGAACTTTGAAAAGCGTGTGATCGATAGATATAACAAATGGCGTCATTTTACTAAAAAAAATATATTCAAATTCTCTTTAGGGATAAGTCTGCCTTTGCCCCTCATGTAATTTACTTATTGTCTGTTTATGTAAAATGTTTTTTTGGAGCGATAAAGCATTTCTATCTATCTTTTTAGTTTCTGAGAACAATTCTTCAAAGTTCACGCGGAAGATAAGAATCTATATTTGGTTTACCGTATAGGTAGTTTTTATAGAAAATGATAATTTTTTATAACCAAAAACGTGTAATCGATAGACAAAGAATTGTTCTATATTTTTTGCAGTAGTTTTTAGCCTTTAGTTTGGTCTAGTTATCACGGGTTACTTCTTCAAAAATCTACATATGGCGTTACTACGCGCGAAGATGAAAATAAAGACACACATACAACGTAATAATTTTATTTCCTGCTTGTTAAATCAGCAACCCTGCGATCTAAGGCAGAGTGCACACTCGACCACTTCGGAGAATCGGCTGTTTTTGCAAGGGAGTGTTTGAGTAACTTTTTGCAGGCAACTTAGTCTGTTACAATAATAATCTTACGAAATAGAATTGGAAAGAATTTGTTTTTCCGCCTGCTGGCGGACCTAACTTTTTCTCGGCGGAAAAAGATAATTATTTTAGCCACAGAAGATGAAAACGAATAGAAATTGCAAGTGAGCGGTACAAAAAGTACCAGTACCAAAAAGTGACAGTAATCTGTAGTACAGATTACTGTCACAGAAACCACCATGCCATCAAAACTGCCAACCATGCCAACCAAAATCTAAAATGCTGTATTGTGCTCTATTAAAGTGCAAAAAATACAGAGGGTTCCGTAACCATTCCCTTCTTACACGTACAGCGATCGCGCGACGGCTGCCATACACCACAAGAATGCTACTTTCTCTATTTATTATAGAAAGCGTGCCATGTGGCGCCGAGCCACCCATACGGTGTCTAAGGACGCCCATGGACATTCGGTCGTACGCGGAGGTTTCAAATGCCATGCCGGCCTTTTTTTATTTTTTATGGAAACTGACACGGTTGACTACCATCACCTACAACATCCGTGATGTCAGCCCATAACACCGGGTGAACTTGGTGCCACGTCAGTGCTTCCCTTCGGTCGTGCCGGCTACACTGAACTGGACGGAAAACACAAACTATTTACATAGCCGTTTCGACCGCCTTTTCATTCAGTGCGGTGGTACCAACCCGGGCGGGTTAAACCCTACCACCTAGTAATACAAGAAGGGAGTCATATCCCTTAGTCGCCGTTTACGACATACACGGGGAGAGATGCAGTGGGGCTATTCTTTTAAAGTACCGGCCCCACACGGTACAAAATTCACTATTCACTCCTCTCTATAGCCGAATAAGGTATAAACTTGAAAATAGTTTTCATTTTTTTTTTTATGTAAACCAACATACCCATGTTGTCTCGAGGGACCAATGGTACAGTCGCAGAGCCAAAAACCCCTCTCCTCGCGAAATCACGCTCAGTGAGGCGCCATGACAACAGATTTTCGGACTGTTGCTAGGCTGTATAGCCCGTTAGTACGACATTTGAAGACACCCAGGTTAAAGGATTCGGGAAACACACTCGCCGGAAGACAGTTGCACACCCTAGCGGTGCGACAAAGAAACGATTTCGAGAACCGATGGGTACTCAAAAGCCCAATGTCAACAACAAAAGGGTGCTCAGTTTCTCTGGGGCGAGTGCTGCGAAGATAGGTTGGATGGCAAGGAATAAGGGAAGCAAGTTGCTCCGAGCAGCGTCCATGATAGTACCTGTAGAACAGACTGAGTGACTATTATATGTCATCAATAATATGTCATCGCGTTACGTCTGGTCGTGTTTTTATGCTCTGTGGTTTTAGCCCCCAGTTCTTACTAAAACCGAGTAAGATTTATTAAGATTTGTAAATATTGAATTGAGTTTGGACGCTCGGGGATGCTGGGTCTGTTAATAGGCTATTTCTGTTTCGTGCCCTTTGACAATTAAAGCGGCAAATTGGTTCGTCGCCAGTAGCTAATATTGCGGAAACTCAAACGGAAGCCAGTTAGCTGAGCTCATTATGCGTATAGCAGTATTATTCCATTCATCTCTTACTCGTATTATTATATTTCGTCTGCACAGATAATATACAGAATTAAAAATTTTGAGAGGTAATTACCCCTCTTTTTTACCAAAATCTTATTCTTTTAAAATCTATAGAAATGTCAAAATTTCTAATTTTAGTCATTAAAATAATTGTAAAATAAAAAAAAATACATTTTAATTTACCGTACCGGCCGCATACGGTAATCTTTAACAATGTTGTTTATTTATATTGATCATTCTGACAGTTAGACTGCACTCGAACTTATCACAATTTGTTCTATCCCATTCAATTACACCCACGAAGAAAACCCGGCAAGAAACTTGGCAGGTTTTTTTTCGTAAATATTATTACAAGTATTTTAGTGGCTATGCACATAATAATATCGCTTACAGTTTACCGAAAATACTGAAAACACCAAAAAACAAGGTTCTGTTCTAAAGGGCGACAGGCTAGCCACCTCTCACCTTGGCACGGTCCTTCCACCGGAGTCATGCAGCAGGTGGGTCTTCGTGTCTTACTTGCTCATTGATAGTTATCTTGTCCTAATACATTGCTAAGCGTGGTGTTCGGTGTTGTGCTGTAATTTACAAGAGTACTTGCAGCACAAAAACGATTACTCTGCTTACCTCGATTGTCGGGACGCAGCGCGTGGTATGCATGTATTTATCAGTCCTGGATTTCCCATTAGGCCGTAAGGCCGCGGCTTAGGGGCGGCAAACTTTAGGGGGCGGCAGATTTCCGAAGGCACTAAAGAATATTACTTTATTTATTTTATTTTCGTTTATTTTATTTTCGTTTATTTGGGAAATCAACAGCAGTTTTACAATAGGTGTGATTATGTATAGGTTGTACAATAGAAGCCAATTTACAAGTAACACTTGCGTTTTGGTATGTTTTGTGTAAGCCGTCAAGTCGTGAGCGATTATGGACGCAATACTCAAGCAAGTCGCTTGTGGATAGAGTTAGTTTTCGATATATTAAATGCTAAATATCATTTGGGTCAAGGTTTTAAGTCCCCATTGCGACTTGGTAATTAATTTATTTATTTATTTATTTATTTATCTCTATATTTCAGCCAACTAGGGCCATATTAAAATACATAATATATTAAATGTCTTAACCTAAGAACTAAAAAATAGAGGATACTCCCAATACTCCTGTGGTGATAGCTACACCTATCCCACAACTGAATAATAAAGATCGATAATAACCTACATCGCTTCGCGACGAAGAAACAGAAAGATTCACTAGCACACCAACAGGTGGCAAATAACGGCTAATTAAGAATTCCATACGCAACGTAACACATTGCTGAAATATCAAATACACCTCGCATAAATACAGATCGCTTGGCAGAACAACTGGGCACTAGCCCATACAACATCAGCTGCAGCTACACGTGGAGCCAGAGGACACGACGCCGCTTCACCTTTTACCTCACAGCTCTACATTGGTGACCCCTACAAAGAACATCGCAACCTTCATGAAGCTGACATCGCAACATTACCTACTGGCTTCCCACAAGCGGGTCTCAACCAGTAGGTAATCGTAGCAAGCAAGACAACACTCGGTCAACGCCCCGCCGCCGCGCGCCTCCACAGAGGACTACGTCAGCAGTACGCGACACCAACTGACCACGCCGACCAAGCTGCGTCATCGGAGCATACTGACTGATCGGCTCTCAATCGTCACGGACTACGTCACGACTGAGGGGGGAATACTGTGGTGATAGCGACACCTATCCCACAACTGAATAATAAAGATCGATAATAACCTACATCGCTTCGCGACGAAGAAACAGAAAGATTCACTAGCACACCAACAGGTGGCAAATAACGGCTAATTAAGAATTCCATACGCCACATAACACATTGCTGAAATATCAAATACGCCTCGCATAAATACAGATCGCTTGGCAGAACAACCGGGCACTCGCCCATACATACAACATCAGCTGCAGCTACACGTGGAGCCAGAGGACACGACACCGCTTCACTTTTACCTCACAGCTCTACATTGGTGACCCCTACAAAGAACATCGCAACCTTCATGAAGCTGATATCGCAAGATTACCTACTGGCTTCCCACAAGCGGGTCTCAACCAGTAGGTAATCGTAGCAAGCAAGACAACACTCGGTCAACGCCCCGCCGCCGCGCGCCTCCACAGAGGACTACGTCAGCAGTACGCGACACCAACTGACCACGGCGACCAAGCTGCGTCATCGGAGCATACTGACTGATCGGCTCTCAATCGTCACGGACTACGTCACGACTGAGGGGGGAATACTGTGGTGATAGCGACACCTATCCCACAACTGAATAATAAAGATCGATAATAACCTACATCGCTTCGCGACGAAGAAACAGAAAGATTCACTAGCACACCAACAGGTGGCAAATAACGGCTAATTAAGAATTCCATACGCCACGTAACACATTGCTGAAATATCAAATACACCTCGCATAAATACAGATCGCTTGGCAGAACAACTGGGCACTAGCCCATACAACAACATCAGCTGCAGCTACACGTGGAGCCAGAGGACACGACACCGCTTCACCTTTTACCTCACAGCTCTACACTCCTATCCTATGTTATTTGTGTTTTGCGCGGGCGGCGAAAGTCAAGTGGCCTATACTTAAGAACAGTACAAGTCCGGCACTGGTATTTATGTAGGAGATGCTCCATTCATTACTTATGAAAACCTGACTTGCAAGCGATATTACATACACACTGCATACACGTTTTCACAATGTTTTCCTCCACCAGAGCGTGTAATGTACTCGCTTCTCTCGTCATCTCGCCATGGTCTCGCGAGCCACGGACTCAATATCGCCCGAACATCATCAAGTCTGTATTCAGCTTCAATATTGATAAGGCTCTCGCGCTTGAAGGCTGGCACGCTCTGTCTTTAGGGCTGTGACGGGTTTGATGTTCATCATCTGCGGATAATCCTCATCCTCATTGTCAGTTTATTTTTAGGGTTCCGTATCCGTCGTACGGGACCCTATTACTAAGAGCCTCCCAGGAAACACATTCGGTCACAATATGATCGCCGTTCCGAAACCGCAACCAAGACTTGTGTGCACACTTAAAAAATCCAGTCACAATTTTGTTTGCCGAGTGCACACCGTTCGGTCGCAGTTACCAGAAATGGGGAAGAAATCGCTTCATTAGGTAACTTTTTGCTACCACAAAAAGCAGTCGCCGTTACCACACATTTGCGACTAGTTTGTGACATTATTTCCGAATTATCCCGAATGAACGTGAGACAAACGAATAAACGTCTTTGCAAACGAAAGACAAAAAACAAACGTTGAATCAAGAGCGTTCGATAATCATTGTCGCCTTTTTATCACTAATGCAGAGGTGTAGTCCGACGGCGCCCACGGGCATTCGGATATTTACGGGGGCTGCGAATACCATGTCGGCCGGCTAGGTGCACCTTGACATTGTGTTTGAAGGACCCCAGACTGTACATTAGAGGAAATGATGCAGGTGGGAGTGAATTCCACATGATGGCAACCCTGTAAATAAAGGGTCCTAAGTGAATATTATAGTTAATTTGAAGTTATACTGAATATACGCCGGGGAAGTTATACTGAAATACATGTTTTATTCCGTTTCACCCGCATCCGCGGATCTAAAAAAACGGATCATCCTGTCCCAGCGCTATCCTTCTTATGTAAATACCGCACGTAGTCGGAATATGTTCCTTTTATGGCCCATCCGCTACTGGGATCACGTGCCAGCGTCGCGGACTTCTGGAAATCGTGAAATTATTACGCCGTATTTTAGGACAATCCGGCGACGGCCATTGTCAGTTATCGGCTCAAATTCAATTCTAAGTCTTTACGAGTTTTCGTTTATTCCATTCGTTTCCGCGCTTCGTTTTCTATAGATGTATGTTATGGCAAGAAAACAAAACGTATCTTGAAAGTAGCGATTCAGGGAGCCAGCTTAGGGTCCCGTACAAAAATCGGTCAAGTGCCAGTTATCGGCTCAAATTCAATTCTAAGTCTTTACGAGTTTTCGTTTATTCCATTCGTTTCCGCGCTTTGTTTTCTATAGATGCTATGGCAAGAAAACAAAACGTATCTTGAAAGTAGCGATTCAGGGAGCCAGCTTAGGGTCCCGTACAAAAATCGGTCAAGTGCCAGTTATCGGCTCAAATTCAATTCTAAGTCTTTACGAGTTTTCGTTTATTCCATTCGTTTCCGCGCTTTGTTTTCTATAGATGCTATGGCAAGAAAATAAAAAGTACCTTGAAAGTAGCGATTCAGGAAGCTATCTTAGGGTCCGGTACAAAAATCAGTCAAGTGCCAGTTATCGCCTCAAATTCAATTCTAAGACTTTACGAGTTTTCGTTTATTCCATTCGTTTTCGCGCTCCGTTTTCTATAGATGTTATGGCAAGAAAACAAAACGTACCTTGAAAGTAGCGATTCAGGAAGCTAGCTTAGGGTCCCGTACAAAAATCGGTCAAGTGCCAGTTATCGGCTCAAATTCAATTCTAAGTCTTTACGAGTTTTGGTTTATTCCATTCGTTTCCGCGCTTTGTTTTCTATAGATTTTATGGCAAGAAAACAAAACGTACCTTGAAAGTACTATTTAGGGAGCTAGCTTAGGGTCCCGTACAAAAATCGGTCAAGTGTCAGTTATCGGCTCAAATTTAATTCTAAGTCTTTACGAGTTTTCGTTTATTGCATTCGTTTCCGCGCTTCGTTTTCTATAGATGTTATGGCAAGAAAACAAAACGTACCTTGAAGGTAGCGATTCAGGATGTTCGCTTAGGGTCCCGTACAAAAATCGGTCAAGTGCCAGTTATCAGCTCAAAAGTTTTCGTTTATTCCATTCGTTTCCGCGCTTCGTTTCTATAGATGTTTTGGCAAGAAAACAAAACGTACCTTGAAAGTAGCGATTCATCATCATCATCACCAAGTAGCCAACCGTGTCAGTTTCCATTAAAAAATATGTTTAACCTTCCGCAAGTACGTTGCCACAAATACTTAACTAAAAAAAATTGAGTGGCAATTTAAAAATACTACTATGAACTAACTATGGCCACTCCTCTGAGGAAATAGCTTCCCTCATCCCTCCTCCTGTTTGCATATTCCGGGGTACATTTTTCTCTACTCGTAGGTACAATACACGGGGGTATAAGCTATGCGTGAAGCAGACCTTGGGCTTTCACACATTCACCCGGTTCTGGTCCAATAAACAATCACCAATTTCCCTCCTTTTGTAAATGTTTGATAATTTATAATAAATAAAATACATTTAATGAGTCCATCTTTATTTTACTATGTTGACTGACTGTCAAAATTACAACTTTTTCTATGAACTAAATAATAACCAGCCAACCCATGACATCTCCTTTTTTAACTCTTTTAACTAAAACAAATGAAAACACTAATAACATATATAATCATGCAGATATGCCGGTGGTCTAATAACCCTACCGCTTCTGGTTGTTACATGTTTATTTCCTAAATTTACTGTCTCCTGCTCTACATCATTATCAGGTACAGGTACATAATTATTGTCTGTATCAGCACAGGCATCAGCTGGCGTTACATCAGCATCAACATTATATTGATACAAGAAGGTGTTTCCTTTATTACCAATAACATCCTTCTTATTTCGTTCAATGACATATCCATTTTCTAAAAGTAATCTATAAGATCTAGGCCGCTTTGCATAACCAATAACAATAGCTGGTTTAGCTTGCCCTCTCTCTTTTCTTACAAATACTTGATCTCCCTGCTCAAAATCATCCCTTTCTCTTGTACCTCTTTTGTCATAATAATATTTCTGTGAATATTGACGTTTTACTAAATTATTGTAGTGTTTTTTATAATTTACTCTAACCTTATTATTTACATCAAGCAATTGTGGCATTATACCTACTATTTTTCTTCCAAACAATAACTCTGCTGGAGACAACATATTGTCATCAATAGGTGTATTTCTTAGCTCGAGTAAAGCCAAATATATATCTTTTTTTTCAAGATCACATTTCTTTAGAACATTTTTCACAGTTTGAATCATTCGCTCAGCTTGTCCATTAGACTGCTGATGTTTTGGACTTGAAGTTTTGTGTATTATATCCCATTCTTTCATAAACATTCTAAATTTGCCACTCGAATAATTTCCCCCGTTATCTGAATAAAATACATGCGGTATGCCATATCTGGAAAACACTGATTTCAGGACCTCAATTGTCGTTTCAGTTGACTCATCTTTTAGCAAAGCCAACTCAATAAATTTTGAAAAATAGTCAACAATAATTAAATAAGGTTTGTCTTTGAAAAAATATATATCTGATCCTAACATTGACCACGGTCGTTTTGGTAATTCTCTAAGTATAAGTGGCTCTTTGCAAGGTTTCTTTCTATATTGAGCACAAATAGAGCACTTTTCGACAATATCTTCAATATCTCGGTTCATATTTGGCCAGAATACAACGCCTCTAGCTCTATTTTTACATTTGTTCTTCCCTAAATGATTATAATGTATTCTATACAAAGCATCTTTTCTCAGTTTATTAGGAACTACTATAGCGCTCCCTTTAAATACTAAATTATTACATATATAAAGATCATCTCTTACTTGGAAATATGGCAACATTTGATTAGTTATTTTACCTTTTGACCATCCATTTGTGATATGTTCTTTTAAAGTAATCATATCTGGATCTGTAGCAGTACATTCAATATATAATTTTAACTTGTTATTAGTTACAGGCAATTGTTCAACAACTAATCCAACGTGAGCTTCAATTTTGGAGTCATCTACGTAATCTGAATCATCTAAAAAATTCCTTGACAATGCATCAGCAATAAGTAACTCCTTACCTGGTTTATACTCAATTTTCAAATCATACTTTTGCAATTGTAACCTCATGCGTTGGAGTCTCATAGGACATTCGTTGAGTGGTTTCTTAAATATAAATTGAAGCGGTCTGTGATCACTTTCTACATTTACTTGTTTACCATATATATATTGATGAAATCTTTCACAACCAAATACTATTGCTAGAGTTTCTTTCTCTATTTGAGCATATAATTGTTGTGTCGGCGATAATGCCTTAGATGCGTAACATATCGGCAAATTGTCTTGAAGCAACACTGCACCCATCCCGTCTTTACTGGAGTCCACCGATAAAACCACTGGTTTATTAATATCATAGTATCTTAGTACTTGTTTAGACATTAGTGTTTGCTTAATTGCTTCAAATGCTTTACGATGTTCATCCGTCCATTTCCAATTGACACCTTTTCGCACCAAGCCTCTCAGCGGTGAGTTTATCTGAGAAATATTAGGAATATAACGCGACACATATGTTATCATACCTAAAAATGTTAGTAACTCCTTTGCATTGGTTGGTTCTTTGAGATTTTTTATAGCTTTAACCTTACTATCATCAACTCTAATTCCTTCCTGTGTGAGAGTGTGACCTAAAAATTTTACTTCAGTAACAGCTATTTTACATTTATCTACATTAAGTATTATTCCATAACATTTTGCTCTATCAAGAACTTTTTTTAAGCGTTCGTCGTGTTCTTTTCGATTGCGACCCCATATCAAAAAATCATCAATAAACGTTTCACATCCCTCAATGTCATCAAAAATGTTTCTGAAAGTTTTATGAAAAATCTCTGGTGCTGTACATAAGCCATATGGCATTCGGTTATAGCAAAACCTACCAAAAGGTGTATTAAATGTGCACAAATGACGACTATTCTCTGACATTTTTATTTGATGGAATGCAGTTCTGGCGTCTAAACTACTAAATATCTTAGCTTCATGAATTCTACTCGAAATCTCTTCAAAGGTTGGCAATACATAATGCTCCCTGTGAATTTGTTTATTTAAATGTTGTGGGTCTAGACAGATTCTCAATGAGTTATCTGGCTTCTTAACTATAACCAAACTATTCACAAATTCAGTTGGTTCATTCACCTTACTGATAACACCAGATTCTTCCATTTTCTGTAATTCAATTTTTAATCGGTCAATCAAACTAAAAGGTACTTTACGACAAGCTTCCACTTTTGGTTCATAATTATCTTTTAATTTTATATTACATTGATAATCCATTATTGTTCCTAATTTATTTTCGAACACTTGGGGCCAAATTAACACAATGTTATTTTTATCATACTCACCATTATGGATTATTGTTTTAATTTCATTCCTGTTTATTAGTTTTAATCGAAGTAATGTGCGCCACCCCAACACTGGTATAACATTCCGCCTTACTTCGTCTATTACCATAAATTCTAGACAATGTGACTTCATATTTTGAAACATGCAGACTACTCTTATTTTACCAATACAATTCAGACTAGTACCATTGTAATTAGAAAGTCTTGAGTTTGTTGGTTGAATGTTGCTTTCGTTGAACCCAATTTGCTTCAGTATATATAGCGGCATAACATCGCAATCAGCTCCTGAGTCTAATTTAACTTTGAATCTTGAATTTCCGTACTTCAGTTCTTCAATGAAACAATTTTCTTGTTCATCGTTTGTAATTGCATCCAAGGTAAATTCCTCCATGTCGTTCTCATCTTTTCTTTCACTGTAATCTTCCTTGATTTCATGAACTACTCCTCCATTCTTAGTTCGACACATTTTTGCAAAATGATTGGGCTTGTTACATTTAACGCACATTTTCTTATATGCTGGGCATTTTACAGCTTCATAAACATGTTTTGTTCCACATCTCTTGCAATCAATTTGTTTTGACATTTGTTCGGTTCTGACAACCTCATCTTTTCTTTTGTAGACTTTTGATACATTCTTTTCCATCATTGTTTCGAGTTGTGCAGAGGCGAGTTCCGTTGCTTTACAAATTTGTAAACATGTTTTCAATGATAGATTGATGTGCTGAAGAAGTTTTTCTCTCGATTTATTATCGCTGATTCCTCTTACTATTTGGTCTCTCACCAACCCATCTTTCAGTTTTTCGAAACCACAATCTTTCGATAAATTCTTCAATGCTATTACAAATTCATCGAAACTCTCTGATTCTTTCTGAACTCTTGAAAAAAATGTATGCCTCAATACGGTTTCATTGCGAATCGGCTCACAATAGCTTTGAAAAGCATCCAGCAATATCTCAACTGTGAGGGTTTTTTCTTCTATTTCTTCAAACGTGTTGTAAATTTCCAGAGCGTCCTCACCAATTGTGTGTAGCAATAATGCGACTTGTTGTTCCACATCGAACTTCTTATCTGCTCCTGTGGCCTTGTAGTACAACAAAAACCGTTGTTTGAATTTTTTTAAATTCTCCGCTACATTACCTTGTAGGTCGAGTGGTGGCGGTTGCTTTAATGATTCCATTTCCACTTTATACCGGCTGCGCCATGTAAATGTTTGATAATTTATAATAAATAAAATACATTTAATGAGTCCATCTTTATTTTACTATGTTGACTGACTGTCAAAATTACAACTTTTTCTATGAACTAAATAATAACCAGCCAACCCATGACACCTTTTTGCTTCGCGTAGTCGCGTAAAAAAATAGGCATGTAGCATCACCGACAGCCCCCTATGCAGAGGTTGCATGGCGGAGGACGAAATAGCCTGGACAACATGCTTCTGGAGTGCTCGGTGGTGGCAGAAGAACGACTGCAGTTCCTTGGGAACGTGGGAACTGCCCATGGGAGTGTGGAAGCGACCGAGAAGAGTGCTCCACTTCATGAAAGAGCTCGGGTGACTGGAGTAGCACTACCCGGGCGCCAACGTACAGCGGAGAATGGCCCACCCGCCTTCCCAAGAGTCAGACAGCGAACAAACAAACAAACGACTCGGTGGTAGGACAGTGCCAAGGTGAGAGATGGCTGGCATGCAGCCCTTTAGCGCGGCATCTCATTCTCATCCCTTTAGTCGGCTTTAACGACATGCACGGGGACAGATTAAAAGGCTCACTTTTTTGTTTCCATCCATTTCAGTGTAGCAGTGACACGACCAAAGAGAAGCACTATCATGGCACTTAGTTGATCAACGTGTGATGGGCTGACATGATGGGTGTTACACCGGTGATACAGCCAACCACATAAAAAAACCACCGACCCTTAAAAAGTGAAAAATACATCATTTCCGTTTACTTACTGAAAGGAGTCGGGGGACCGCTAAGGCAATACCCGCGCAGCTCTGAGTTTCATATTTGATATACTTAGCTGTTCCCCGACTCCTTTAAGTGAGTAAACGGAAATTATTTTTGACTTTTTAAGGGCCGGGAGTTTATTTAATTTCTACTAAATTTTTTAAGCGTTAAAAAAAACCGCACGCAAATCGACCCACTTTTTCAAGATAATTACTTTTTTGATTAAGTAATCAAGTTAATTACTTGATTACAAACATATCTAAGAACCATGCCGATTATACCAGCTTTCTAATAAAAAAAACCGCACCCAAATCGGTGCATCCATTTGGATGGACACCCCCATACACACATACACACGTTAAACTTATAACTTATAACACCCCTCTTTTTTCGTCGGTGGTTAAAAAACATACAATTCAATCAGAAAGAACCAATTTTGTTTGTCAAGTTTCAAGATTTGATATGTATGAGAACTTATCAGCATATGTCTTTTGAGCCAGAGGGGGACTGGAGTCAGTATATCTCGTACAGATCCTATAATGCTGTGAAGAAATCATATTTGTCTATTTCCTCGCGCCCGGGCTGTCAGCAGGACGTGGGTGTCGCGGTGGCGGGCGGCGCGGGATCTGTATGCAATCCATTCTTTTCGTTTCTGTTTACCCCATACGGAAACCTATTACTAAGGCCCGGACTTCATGCATGCGTTTCTGAGCGTTTCGCCACGGAACCGGCGAGCCGGCGAGAACTGGGCCACGCCTACAGCGCTCGACTACTCTACTCTACGACTACTCACTCTGTCGCTCGCACCGATGGGTGGACGTCGCGTGCGCGCATCCCACTCTGCTGCTCGGGGCTGTGAGAGAACGTCGCTAAAAAACGCTCCGCGCGTCCGGGGCGGTCCGGTTTTTGTCACGGGAGGGGAGACTTCTGAATGTTTCCGCTTGCGTGTAGTTGACGAGCGCGGAGCCGCGGATATTATACATTTTGTTTGGAACGCGGTATCCGTCCGTCTCGGAGGTGGGAGTGGGGTGTGGCCTATTTTAGTCAACTCCGAGGAGAAACGGATGCATGAAGTCCGGGCCTAAGCCTATGACGTCTGTCTGTCCGCCTGGTATGACTGTCCGTCAGTTCGTGCGTCCGATGGCTGTATCTTTGGAAACGTAATAGATAGCCGGTTGAAATTTTGACAGAATATGTGTTATTTTGGCGAATATTACCAAGATAGATAGATGGTAAATACTTCATTGCTCCACAAATATTTTACAACAATAATACAATGAATACAGGTACATGAGGTGCAAAAGCGGATTTATCCCTTGAAGAGATTTCATACTAATAATAAAAAAGTAAAAAATTAAGGGTTGTCCCTTGTCCCCAACTGTCACCCATGTGTTGGTTAAATAAAAAATGCCTACACTTCAAAAAATAGCTTAGAATAATCTAATCTACGAGTAAATTAGACGTCTGGAATGGATGTTTAAAATAAATAAGTTAATACAATTTCTGAATTGCACACGTACCCCGGCGCGCGCTCGCCTCTCGCGAGCAAGACATAGTGTTTATCAAAATATCTCATCTGGCTGCTTCGACGTGATATCGACAACGACGACGACGCCCCACGTCGACGCCCGCGTCGGCGTCTCGTGGCGATGCGATGTCTGAATTTACTTTGTTTGATTATATTTTTAAATGTAAGAAACATTCACAGATAAGGCTGACAGGAAAACATCTCTTTATGGGATAAGTCCGCCTTTTCACCTCAAGTAAATGTTCTAATGAGCTTATTTATGATAAATGTTTCTTGGACCAATAACGCATTTTATATTATACTTTTGCCCGCGGCTGCGCTCGCGTGAAACTCGTATTTAAAAAGAAGAAAGTAAGTAAGCCCGCTAAAGTAAGTATCAAAACACACACTCCATTCAACCGCAAAAACACACATAGGTATTATTTTCATACAAATAGTTACATTATTATGTTAATGAAACGTAATTAAATATGTCAGCAGCGGTAGCTCAGTGGTGCGACTGTTGTGTAGCCGTTTCGACCGACCTTTCATTCAGTGCGCTGGTATCAACCCGGGCGGGTTAAACCCTACCACGAGAAGGGAGTCATATTCCTTAATCGCCTTTTACGACATACACGGGGAGAGATGCAGTGGGCTATTCTTTTAAAGTACCGGCCCCACACGGTACATGTTACGTAGGTGTATGTAATTGTTGTCAACCTCGATAGCTTGGTGGTGCAGACAGTCGGCTGTCGATATTGATTGTTAAGCAACGCTGGGCGCGGTCAGTACTTGGATGGATGACCGCTCGACCGCTGGAGGCTGACCGGTACGTAAAACTGTAGATCCGTTCCCTTCTTACCTTACTAGGTGGTAGGGTACAACCCGCCCGGATTGGTACCACCGCACTGAATGAAACGTCGGCCGGAACGACCGAAGGGAAGCACTGAGATGGCACCTAGTTCACCCGGTGTTGTGGGCTGACATCACGGATGTGATAGGTGATGTAGCTAACCGTGTCAGTTTCCATAAAAAAAGGTAAAGGGTAGCGGACGACCCCCCCGGGCTCGTGTGAGCCTGCCACCCGAAGCAGAAGCGCCCAGCACGCTTGCTTAGTCCCCTTTGATCTTTCAGCCGCGCGCCCTGCATGAAAAACACCTCGAAATTACTTATCCAATTGATTTGGCAAAGGCCTTGGCATACCGAATTCAAGGTCAGCAGAGGCCATAGGGAACGTAACCATACCTCGTGACCGTTTTGAAGGGGGGGGGGGGGGGGGGGGGGGGGGTTAAACCCTGTCACGTGGTATTTCAGAATATAAGATAAGTACACAAAGAAGTAGTGCTCAACTTTATCATACTCTTAAATTTATGGCTTGACTGAACCCTAGTTCTTTGTATTTCACTATCTTTTATTTTCTTTTTTACTTCGACATAGTACGAGTATGTTTTTAACTTAATTAAAACTTATATGTACGTAAGTTATATTTAAAAAAAACAGCTCTGAGAGGTTTCTTATCCGGTTCTTCCTTATTTATTTATTTATTTTTAGAAAACAGACAGCCTAATGACAAACAGATAAAGGATTAAGTAGTACATACATTGACGTCTGGCAATTTTTTGTTTCCCTTATTAGGCTATAGTTTAGTGGGATCAACGTGTGTGTGAGTGTGTAGTGAGTGTCAATGCAGTGTGTAGTGTAGTGTAGTGTAGTGTAGTGTAGTGTAGTGTAGTGTAGTGTAGTGTAGTGTAGTGTAGTGTAGTGTAGTGTAGTGTAGTGTAGTGTAGTGTAGTGTAGTGTAGTGTAGTGTAGTGTAGTGTAGTGTAGTGTAGTGTAGTGTAGTGTAGTGTAGTGTAGTGTAGTGTAGTGTAGTGTAGTGTAGTGTAGTGTAGTGTAGTGTAGTGTAGTGTAGTGTAGTGTAGTGTAGTGTAGTGTAGTGTAGTGTAGTGTAGTGTAGTGTAGTGTAGTGTAGTGTAGTGTAGTGTAGTGTAGTGTAGTGTAGTGTAGTGTAGTGTAGTGTAGTGTAGTGTAGTGTAGTGTAGTGTAGTGTAGTGTAGTGTAGTGTAGTGTAGTGTAGTGTAGTGTAGTGTAGTGTAGTGTAGTGTAGTGTAGTGTAGTGTAGTGTAGTGTAGTGTAGTGTAGTGTAGTGTAGTGTAGTGTAGTGTAGTGTAGTGTAGTGTAGTGTAGTGTAGTGTAGTGTAGTGTAGTGTAGTGTAGTGTAGTGTAGTGTAGTGTAGTGTAGTGTAGTGTAGTGTAGCGTTGCGTAGCGTAGCGTAGCGTAGCGTAGCGTAGCGTAGCGTAGCGTAGCGTAGTGTAGTGTAGTGTAATTCAGTGTGATGTGGTGGGATGCAGTAGTCACGTACCAGGCAGTTTATTTACAGAATTTCGAGACCATTGATATATAGATTGCATTGTTGAACGGGACATGACAAAAAAATGCGCATACAACACACCTAGCTCCTTAGATGCGCTCCCCGCTATGCCAACTCGAAAGGCTGATGAGCGGGTGCACGCGGGACGGGGGTACATCTCGGCCGCTTGTATGGAATTCGATGGCGCTTCAAATGTAGCCAACCGGCCAATGAATGCCTTGGTGTGTCATTCGTCGCCCGCGTTTGATGCGCGCGAAATTTCAAATAATGTAACGGGATTATAACATTTTATCTGATTCATCGTGGGTTATACATATAATAAATAATGTGTGGAGCCGGTACGTCCCGTGTGGAGCCGGTACTTAAAAAGAATAGCCCCACTGCATCTCTCCCCATGCATGTCGTAAAAGGCGACTAAGGGATAAGGACAAGATGCCGTGCTAAAGATGCCGTAAAGGGCGACAGGCTCGCCACCTCTCACCTTGGCACGGTACTTCCACCGAGTCATGCAGCAGGTGGGTGTTCGTGCCTTACTTGCTGCTTGATCGATTGAATCTTGTTCGAATAGTTTGCGAAACGTGGTGTTCGGTGTTGTGCTGTAATTTACCAGAGTTCTTGCAGCACAACACTGATTACTCTGCTTACCCCGATTGTCGGGATTCAGCGTGTGTGTTATATTTATGTATGTATGTATGTAAATAATGTAACCCCGATATTTTTTCACATTTGTTTTTGCTTAATACTTCGATGTTAATGCTGGCATTCATTTTATTTGGTTTCGCGGCGCCAACCTAGCCAACTTAAAGGAATCGCCACTGAATCATACGAAACATAATCTGAGGTATTTATTACAATTGACTATTTCTATGGGTATACCAACTTTTAAAGTAAAACAATAACGACATCGAAAATGCTAATGTGGTCGCTCTTTTTCGGCCGCACAGTCAAATAAACATTTTATCAAATAAAGAGCCAACATTATGCAAGCCCGCACTCAAACAAACTCACTGAGTTAATTAGATGTTTTACTTTATGTGTGCGCTGTGCGAACGAACAATGTTTCGTTGGTGGGTTTAAAAAGAGTTATTCATATTAAGATAGAGAATTTTTATGTATTTTTAGGGTACCGTATCATTACGGGATCCCATCACTAAGGTTACGCCACCGCCTGTCCGTCCGTCTTTCTGTCCTACCATTAAAGAGTTGTGTCTTAGTTCTGAAATGTAGGTATGTTTGTTATCGCAGATATCCTAAGAAATAATACAATTTGAAACAGTCAAAATTACAAGAAACTCTTTTTAGGTTTCCGTATCCCTGACGGAAGTCTATTACTTAACCTCCGTCGTCTGTCCGTCCGTCCGTCCGTCCGTCCGTCCGTCTGTCCGAAGGCTGTATCTCTTGAACCGTAGTAGGTAGCCGGTTGAAACTTTCACAGTATATGTGTTACTATGGCGGATGAAACAACAAATAAGAAAATAACGAAAAAGTTAAAATTAAGGGGGGCCCCATACAAGAAAAGTTTCATTAAAATCGATTAGTCACACTATTGAATAACAGATGGCGCCACAAACTTTTATACATTGCATTGTTATAGCCGCTAAATTGCCAACCACCTCATTGAGGTGCTGTTATTTTCCCACCTTATATTTCTATCCACCTCATTGTGGCTTCTCTCCGATCGTCCTACTTAACTTCGAAATTAAAATTCGAAGACCATGCCACCTGAGCGGATAAGCGGATATTATTGATAGCGGATAGATACGGAAACCTTCGTGCGCGAGTAAAACTCGCACGTAACAGATTTTTCTATAACGCACACTTGGGATGGTCACCTAACCCAGATAATGTGAAACGTCACGAAGAAAGTACCCTGAGCGCCATCTATGAGAGTCTTTTGAAGTCCAACCCAAAGAGTTTGTATTACGTCGCAAACTCTTTGGTCCAACCATTATAATGGTCGCCCTTTAGCACGGCATCTTGTTCTTTCCCCTTATTCGCCTTTAACGACATGCAAGGGGAGAGATGCAGTGGGGCTATTATTTTTAAACACCGGCCCCACAAGGCACTTCGTTATAAACTCGTACATTAAAAGTGTGTAGGTGTATATTTTAAATTCAGAAATGTATTAATTTAGTTTTTTTACGTTAACTGACACGGTTGGCTACATCACCTACAACATCCGTGATGTCGGCCCATAACACCGGATGAACTAGGTGCCATGTCAGTGCTTCCCTTCGGTCTTGCCGGCTACACTGAACTGGACGGAAAACACAAACTGTTTACATAGCCGTTTCGAGACGTTTCATTTAGTGCGGTGGTACCAACCCGTACGGGTTGAACCCTACCACCTAGTAAGGTAAGAAGGGAAGGGACCTACAGTTTTACTTGGAATCCGAACCACGGTCAGCCTCCAACGGTCGAGCGTTCACCCATCCAAGTAGGTACTGACCGCGCTCAGGGTTGTTTAACAACAGTCGACCGACCGCACCACTGAGCTACCGAGGCTGACGAATGTTATATGATTACGCCAACTTACACTACGCCGTGAGTCGAGATCCTGGGTTTCCTCATGAGCGAACATCGGGATTCGGGACGGGAGTGAGGCGTAAGTAGGTTGGCTTAAGTACAGACTAGAGAGGGGGACGCGGGAGGCAAGATGGAACTTTAGACTCGAGGGCCCGCGTCTAGGTTAAGGCTGGTTTACACTGACAACCAAAATAGAAAGAAAGGGGCCTTTCGTTTTACACTGAAAATGTATTGCTCTTGTATATAATGTCTATTATATAATCTATTATATACACATGTATTGTATACTTTACTCTCCCCCTTTACCCTTCCCCACCCTACTGTCCCCGACCTACCTGGCCTTATCCAACTTCACCCTTTCCTACACTGCTGCCCTCTATTGAGTTGTAGGCTGTCCTTCTCTACCTTAATATACTCGTATACCTATATTCCAAACAGAAGATCTATATTTTCTGTCACCTAAATTTGTATTGTCATCAACTCGCATCCTCTGATTAATATTATAATCCACACAAAATGTTTTATCCAATCGAAACATGTAGATTCGTTTATAATCTCTGCTTCATTCTGTTTTAGAAGTCGCTGCGTCGAGAAGGACACAGACGCGAGCGAGACGCAACACATTTAGCGACTCTTCACTCGCCTCTGCATGTAGCTCAGTGTGAACGCGACGCGGCGAGGAGGACACACAGCGCCTGCACCTGACCGCCGACAACTAGATGTCCTCGCTGCGTAGAGAGAGACACAGACGCGAGCGAGACGCCACACATTTAGCTACTCTTTACTCGCGTCTGCGTGTAGCTCAGTGTGAACGCGACGCGGCGAGGAGGACACACAGCGCCTGCACTCGACCGCCGACAACTAGATGTCCTCGCTGCGTAGAGAGAGACACAGACGCGAGCGAGACGCCACACATTTAGCAACTCTTTACTCGCGTCTGCGTGTAGCTCAGTGTGAACGCGACGCGGCGAGGAGGACACACAGCGCCTGCACTCGACCACCGACAACTAGACGTCCTCGCTGCGTCGAGAGAGATACAGACGCGAGCGAGACGCCACACATTTAGCTACTCTTTACTCGCGTCTGCGTGTAGCTCAGTGTGAACGCGACGCGGCGAGGAGGACACACAGCGCCTGCACTCGACCACCGACAACTAGATGTCCTCGCTGCGTAGAGAGAGAGACACAGACGCGAGCGAGACGCCACACATTTAGCAACTCTTTACTCGCGTCTGCGTGTAGCTCAGTGTGAACGCGACGCGGCGAGGAGGACACACAGCGCCTGCACTCGACCACCGAAAACTAGATGTCCTCGCTGCGTAGAGAGAGACACAGACGCGAGCGAGACGCCACACATTTAGCAACTCTTTACTCGCGTCTGCGTGTAGCTCAGTGTGAACGCGACGCGGCGAGGAGGACACACAGCGCCTGCACTCGGCCATCGACATCTAGATGTCCTCGCTGCGTAGAGAGAGACACAGACGCGAGCGAGACGCCACACATTTAGCTACTCTTTACTCGCGTCTGCGTGTAGCTCAGTGTGAACGCGACGCGGCGAGGAGTACACACAGCGCCTGCACTCGACCACCGACATCTAGATGTCCTCGCTGCGTCGAGAGAGATACAGACGCGAGCGAGACACCACACATTTTGCTACTCTTTACTCGCGTCTGCGTGTAGCTCAGTGTGAACGCGACGCGGCGAGGAGTACACACAGCGCCTGCACTCGACCACTGACATCTAGATGTCCTCGCTGCGTCGAGAGAGATACAGACGCGAGCGAGACGCCACACATTTAGCTACTCTTTACTCGCGTCTGCGTGTAGCTCAGTGTGAACGCGACGCGGCGAGGAGGACACACAGCGCCTGCACTCGGCCATCGACATCTAGATGTCCTCGCTGCGTAGAGAGAGACACAGACGCGAGCGAGACGCCACACATTTAGCTACTCTTTACTCGCGTCTGCGTGTAGCTCAGTGTGAACGCGACGCGGCGAGGAGTACACACAGCGCCTGCACTCGACCACCGACATCTAGATGTCCTCGCTGCGTCGAGAGAGATACAGACGCGAGCGAGACGCCACACATTTAGCTACTCTTTACTCGCGTCTGCGTGTAGCTCAGTGTGAACGCGACGCGGCGAGGAGGACACACAGCGCCTGCACTCGGCCACCGACATCTAGATGTCCTCGCTGCGTAGAGAGAGACACAGACGCGAGCGAGACGCAACGCATTTAGCTACTCTTCGCTCTTTCTCTTTGCGCCTTTGTGAAATTGCTGGTGTCGATGCGCGCGGCATAAATGTATTTTGGAGTTACATACACTGATTTTAGAAATAATATTTTGTCTAGCATTCTTGGTGACGGCAAGCATTTATTCGGTGGGAAAATAGCCAGTCATGCTTTTGTAAAACCTATCATTTAATTTCAAAAATAATATTGAATTCACGATCACAAAGCAAGACAATACATGGAAGCAATGTAGGTCCCTTCCATTCTTACCTTACTAGGTGGTTTGGATTAACCCGCCCGGGTTGATACCACCGCACTGAATGAAAAGTCGGTCGAAACGGCTATGTAAATACTTTATGTTTTCCGCCCAGTTCAGTGTACCCGGCACGACTAAAGGGAAGCACCGACATGGCCCCTAGTTCACCAAGGTGTTATGGGATCACGGATGTTGTAGGTCATGTTGTCAACCGTGTCAGTTTCCATAAAAAAATCTCTCCCCGTTTATTTCGTGAAAAGTGACTAAGGTATAAGCGACAGGATAGCAACCTTGGCACGGCCCTGACACTGCATGCAGTAGGTATGTAAGTCTTCGTGCCTTACTTGCTGCTTGATTTTTTCCAGACAGGCAGACAGACACAGGGGGACTGACAGACAACTGATCGATTTTGTAAGGGTGACGGAACCTTGAAAAATGTGTCTGCCTGCCTACAAATAGACCACCCATATTATTATATTGTCACGTACCAAATGCCTGAGCACTAGGCCTTTTGACGAAACTTTCTCCAAAGGATTATTTCTTTTAGAATAACAAGAAAAATTATTGCCAGAAACACAAATATAGTTTTGACAACATAATCTAGGCGGGACTTAGTCGTATTATTAGAAAAGTTTTGACGTATGTATTTTGTAACAATATTTTAGGGAAATGTTTTAAGAGAATCTGTCAGTTCTCGTAACTTATATTACAGTTATGTTAGGTTAGGTTAGGTTACTCTGCTTACCCCGATTGTTAGTATACAGAGTGTGGTATGTATGTACGTATAAATATGTATCTATGAGTTACAAGTTTTTTCATTCATTCATACAATCACGCTGTATCCCGACAATCGGGCTAAACAGAACAGTCGGTGTTGTGCTGCGAGAACTCGGGTTTAGTAAATAGGACAATATTAAAGGCACGAAGACTTATCTACTCCATGCGGTCCATGCGGTGACAGGACCGTGCTAAGGTGAGAGGTGGCTATTCTGTCGCCCTCAATCATTGCATCATCTCTTTATTCCTCAGATGCAAGTTATCTAAATAAATACTTACTAATAAGTTCCCTCATTAATTTTTTCATCTCCAAGACAGCCCATGGAACGGAAAAACAGACTCCAGCGAAGTCCATGCGAAACAAACAACCGCGAGATCCCATTCAGTTCGTGAAAATCCCTCATTAAAACTATGAAACCGCGACGAAGGCTGAAACTTGGCGCCGGGGGGGTTAAAAATAAAATGTCTAATTAGTGGAGACTTAACGAACGACTCGACAAGTACCGCAAGTGAAATACGGGTTGGGAAAATACGGGGCTGGGAATATACGGACGGCGAATGACGTAAGAAGTGTTCAGAGGGGAAATTTTGAAATGTTTTTTATCGAACCTGACATAATAAAAGCGGCGGGTAGCCGAGTGGTTTGGGCATCGGCTTCTCATGCGAGAGGTCCGAGGTTCGAATCCGTTTGGCGTGTACCAATGAGTTTTTTCTGACCAAAAAATTGACGTGCATACCTACATACACCTGCTGCTTCACCGTTCGGAACCGGTGTAAAACTGTAGGTCCCTTCCCTTGCCCCTTACTAGGTGGTAGGCTCAAATTGTAGCCGACTGGGTTGGTACCACCGTACTGGATGTAAGATGGGCGCATACCAGCCTCGGCTGTGTTCTCCTCTAGTCCAGTATAGCCAGCATTCCGGGGAAATCTCCGGTATGGCACCTACCTTATCGGAGGTGATATTGGCTGGTCGGAGCATGCGCTTTGGCCCCTCCGATTCAGCCACACATACCGAATTACATAAAAAAAGAAAAAAAAATGCACTTGGCTATTGGGCCCTCCCTATAGCCAAGTGCATTTTTTTGTGTAATTCTGTATGGGTGGCTGAGTCGGAGGGGCCAAAGCGCATGCTCCGCTGAAATATGTCTACCATACCCTACCCAGCTGAAGCTATTAACTAAGGGCAAGCACTTGGCAGCACTGTCAGTGGCATATAAAGTAACTAAACTAGGCGAAATGTTGTTTTGTTGTTCTGAGCACTGTTAGATGCTGTCACCGCCAACTTTTTGCTATGGAAACTGACACGGTTGGCTACATCACCTACAACAATCGTGATGTCAGCCCATAACACCGGGTGAACTAGGTGCCATGTCAGTGCTTCCCTTCATATCATGTCGGTTACACTGAACTGGACTGAAAACACGAACTATTTACATAGCCGTTTCGACCGACGTTTCATTCAGTGCGGTGGTACCAACGCGGGCGGGATAAACCCTATCACCTAGTAATGTAAGAAGAGAAGGGACCTACAATTTTACGTGTAATCCGAACCACGGTCAGCCTCCAACGGTCGAGCGGTGATCCATCCAAGCACTGACCGCGCTCAGGGTTGCTTAACAACGGTCGACCGACAGCACCACTGAGCTACCGAGGCTGACAAACACTTCTGACTTTCATTTGACACCCACCTTGCTACCTAGACCGACACCACCAAAAAGGAAAAACGAAACTAGTTTTTCGTGAGATCGAAAACCAAATTAAAAAAAAAAAGGTTTTTAGGGTGCCGTATCCGTCGTACGGGATCCTATTACTAAGCCTACGCCATCTGTCTGTCTGTCCGAGGGCTGTATCTCTTGAACCGCAATAGGTAGCCCGTTGAAATTTTCACAGAATAGGTATGTGTTATTATGGCGGATATAACAATAAATAATAAAAAATAAAAAAGTAAAAAATTAAGGAGGGGCTCCCATACAAGTTTTTTTTTGTGGTGCTTTGCGGACTCGGTGCGCAAGTCCGACTCGCACTTGGCCGGTTTTTTAATTAAAAATAAGAGCAACGTACCGTAAAACGTAAGGCGCCTCTAAATTTTCGTAAGACTAGCGCAAACAGTGCAAAAGCAGACCGCATCGTTGACAACTTAGTAAGGTGGTGCTAACTCGACGCGACACGAGTGAGCTCGCTGCGCGGGCGACGACGACTCGAGTTGCGCTGGGGGCCAATTCACTACACCACAAGCAATACGTCGTATACTAAATTAGAATAAAATGTAAATGAAATGAAAAAATTTTTGTTAAGTAATATTTTATTACTGTGTGTATTGTAACACGGGAGCCGCTGAAAATCAGCGCGCAGTCCAACTGCGTCTTAGCTGAGCGATTTCCGATTCACCGTCCTCATGTGTAATTAATTAATTAAGTAGGTATGTAAAATTATTGTGCTGTACTGTCAATGGATAGTAAATAAAATATTTCTTTCTTTCTCTCTTTCTTTCTTCTTTAAAATATCAATTAATAAAAGAGAACGTCTGTATGTACGCATGTTTGAAGTAAACTCCGGAACAATTGAACAGATTTTGATGCGGTTTGCACCAACGGAAAAAGTAGCTCTTGAGGCTTACTATAGGCTATACACCATCACGCAAAATAACCTTATGGTTGAGCAGTATCAAAGAATGAGTATGGTATGAACGGGAGAAAGAGAGAGAATATAAGAGAAGCGATCGTTTACGATAATATTTGCGTTTAAATTTTGCTATTAAACCGAGACTATCGCGAGCAAAGCCTCCGGCAAAAGACAGTATGGTAATACAAAGTTACAAACTGGCCATTTGTAATAATAATATTAAAAACACGAACTATTTACATAGCCGTTCATATTTCCATAATTTTACGGTTTTCGAAAATGGAACTCTGAGAGTCTTTTGAGTTTATTTGAATATTTGAAGGTCTCAAATGTAGACCTGATGACGCATCCGCCATACCGTCCAAACCTTGAACCTTGCGATTGTTTTTTTTTCGCATAATTAAAGACAAGCTTAGAGGTATCTGGGGGCACGGTAGTGCCACCGCCAAGTCGAGAAAACACGGTCGTGCCATCCTCTTCTCGAAACAACTCAGCGTTCTTTTGGCTTCTACGATTTACAAGTCCCGAAGCGGCGGTGAATGCGTTCCAAGAGGCCATTGAAGACGTCTCTACGGACGGCTAGGCCAACTGCTTTTTATATTAGTTCCAAATAATGTAAAGATGTGTAAATAGAGAGGGAATCTACTTTTAAAAACAATAAATATATCATAAACATAATATTTGGTTTTATTAATGAGAATTCAGAAATTTATGGAGCAAATGTGAGTGGAAGAGTCACGAAGGGTCGCCCTAGACGCACGTACCTGGACCAGACCGGGCATGTGCTCAAAAAGGGTCAAGTGCGTAGTACACGTAACCAACGAGCATGCACGAAGAACATTATGAGAGTGGAAGAGGCGGCAGAGGTGTGTCAGGATCATGGCACGTGGAGATCCATTGTCTCTGCCTACCCCACTGGGAAACAGGCGTGAGTGGCGTGACGCTATGTATGTATTGTATGTAATCCAGAAACATTTAGTATGACCTAAGTATATGGTTAAATTACTAACCATTCATCATGCAACACTCTATATACAGTTTTCTATCTATACGACCGCCGGCGCCGGGCGCCCGCCCAACACCGCTCACCGCAGACAAAACAATTAATTGATATCCCGCCCTAGAGTGTCCCAGCTCGTTCTCCCTTCGACCCGCTGCAGCCCGCCCGCCGCCGCCGGCTGGGCGGAATGAGATATTGAGTTCGGTCAATACCTCGTTGTCCTGAATGACGTGGATGAATACTGCACTCAGTATCCAAGAGAAAAACAAATAGAAAACCAAATTTAGAGCGGCGGGTGGTCCAGTGGGTTAAGCACCGGCTTCTCATGCGAGAGGTCCGAGGTTCGAATTCGGTCGGCGCGTACCAATGAGTTTTTTTCTGAAAAAAATTACGTGCATACCTTCAGTGTCAGGTCCAATTTTTCTTGTCTTAATTATTGTTCTATGTGTTATATAAACTGTCGTATGTGTTAAACAAGAAAAATAAAACTTATTCATTTTCATTTACACCTGTCCTACACTGGCGGCCGTGGACAGGAAAACGGAGTGTGGGAAGACCACCCGCCAGGTGGGACGACGAAATCAAGTGCGTCTGCGGAAAGCAGTGGTTCCGTGCCGCTGAAGGCCGGGAGGACTGGAGGAAAATTGGAGAGCGTATGTCCAGCAGTGGACGCTTACACGCTGACTGACTGACTACACCTGCTGCTCACTTTCATCACGGAATCGGGTTATCGAGCATCGTCTCTGTCGCACAGAGCATCGTCAGCCGTAGAGCATCGTCTCTGTCAGCCTCGATAGCTCAGTGGTGCAGACAGTCGACTGTCGCCATTGATTGTTAAGCAACGCTGGGCCGATCAGTACTTGGATGTTGGAGGCTGACCCTGGTTCGGATTCCACGTAAAAACTGTAGGAAGCCCTTCTTCTTCGGCACGACCGAAGGGAAGCACTGACGTGGCACCAAGTTCATCCGGTGTTATGGGCTGACATCGCGGATGTTGTAGGTGATGTAGCCAACCATGTCAGTTTCCATAAAAAAAAACAGAGATGTGTCAGTACGAGCGATAGGGACGACTCTCTACAACCGGGTTGTATCAATGTAAAACACGATGTTCATTATTTACTTCATAGTTCTGAGTGCTAACTTCACCCTTGGCAGGAAAAATGGTCGGAATGAAAAATGTCAGCGGCTTTAAATCCTCGCGTAGTGAGAGGGGAGGTTGTAAGATTCTGAAGAATGCTTTCGATGAGATACATTCACAGACCGACCACTTCCATTGTTTTGGGGCTGGTGATTTGTAAGATTTTAATGTAACATGTGTCATGACATGAATGTATGCATTGGATAGTAAAACAAGTTACCTACATAATTGAGTAAAACTAATTATATACAAATTATCCTAATAAATAATTATCTTACTGTAAGTAAAATATTTAACATATAAATATTATTATGTAACATAGAAAAACCGAACTAAAGAGAGCGGTCAAGTGCGAGTCGACCTCGCGTGGAGAGGGTTTCGTGCAATTCCGCTTTCGGTGATAACTTTAAGACTTAGGATTCGTTTAGGGTTCTTTGTAAACTATAAGAGAGGCCCTATCCTCCCGATTTTTTCGAAATTTTATACTCAGTAGTTTCGGAGATATGAGGGGGGAGGGGGGGAGGGGGGAGGAGGGTGAGAATGCTCCATTTTTTTATATTTTCTTTAATATCTTTTAAACTATGCATTTCAAAATTATGGAAACAATCGTTATAACGAGCTCTTTTGTTGAATGAATGTACTTGGAAAAAAAATGGTCTTTTGATCCCCATAATAATTGACCTCCAAAATCTAAATTCCTTCATTTACGCTTTACGTCCGTGATTGCGTCATGAATCTCTGTATACTTACCAAATTTCAACTTTTTTCGTCCAGTAGATTCGGAGAAAATTAGCTGTGACAGACGAACTGTCAGAGAGACAGACACAAGAGTGTCTTATTAGCGTTCCGTTTTGTTCTTATTTTAACATTGAAAATGTTTTTTCGATCGCTCCGGTAGGGCCCCATTTTCGCTGAAAGTGTGTTTGCCCCGTGGTGTATAGTGGTGTAGGGCCACGAGGACGTATAAGGGCTCAAAAGACTTTTTAGTTACGTTTCTTTTGTTTTTTTAATACATGCCGGATCTGGTCCAGGTATGTGCATCTAGCTCGCCCCTTCCCGACTCTTCCACTCACATTCGCTTCGTAAACATTTGTTAGTCTCCTATCATCCATTCTTCCAACATGACCGAGCTCCAGCTAAACTACCTTTCTAAATAAATTTGTTAAGTTATTTCATTTCAAAACAATTTATTTTGAGTCCCGGATTCAGAACTCAAACATTCACCGCATCAGGAACTAAATTTGCACTTCAATCTGGCAATTAAATGTTCATTATATTATGTAAGTCACGTCAAAACTCGGAAATAGTTTCCAAGCACCCCCATTCACACACTCAAGAATTTGCACTCCAAATTACTCCTCACACACTCCCATTCGCACTCCACCCACACTAAATGCTAAATCAGCTAATAAAATACTACAGCGCAGAGCTCAATTCACTATGTGCCAAATTGTACATCGAACATGTAATTTTGAGGATAATAAATAATTATTGCATTGTGCGAGTCGATAAATAGGCTTAATAATCGTATAATAAAAATAAGAAAAAATAAAAAAATCATGGGGTTTCCCATAGAACAAACCAAAAAGTGTACGCGCGCGCGCCATCTACCGAATAGAGCGTGAAGCATTTTAACTAATCATAATATTTAACTAATATGGAGCATTTCATAACACGCCATAGATGGCGTGAGTGGCGCTAACCATGACATGGCGATACGGAACCCTCAGTGCGCGAGTTGACTCGCACTTGGCCGGTTTTTATAGAAATGAACATGTTAAATATGGATAGAGTAACTAATCGCAATATTATTAATTAGAATTAGAAAATATAGTTTATTGGAACATTGTTCAATTGGAGCTTCAATGATATGGAATTTTACAACGTTTTACGGTGGAAAGGTTGCGTGCGAGACTTGGCATATTTTTTACATTATACGTTTTTGACGTGATTAATTAATTTTACTCAAAATCGATTTAGCAGCTACTAAATTCGACTCCTGCGCATTCTGCACGGGCTGTTGTGTCGCGCACTTGTCATTTCTATATAAGAGCCACACGAAGCGAGCTAAGTAAATAGCTGGAAGCCTCACTCCGAGCGAAGATGAAACAATGGCCTCGCAAAGAATTCCAAATGATAGAAGGAGTATCGTCAAGCCTAAGTTAGCATTATACATACATACCACACACCCTGTATCCCGACAATCAGGGTAAGCAGAGTAATCAGTGTTGTGCTGCAAGAACTCTGGAAAATTGCAACAAAACATCGACCACCACGTTTAGCAAAGTATTCGGACAAGATAACTATCAAGCAGCAAGTAAGGCACAAAGACCCACCTGCTGCACGACTCGGTGAAAGGACCGTGCCAAGGTGAGAGGTGGCAAGCCTGTCGCTTATTAGCACGGCATGTCGTCCTTATACCTTAGTCGCCTTTTACGACATACACGGGGAGAGATGCAGTGGGGCTATTCTTTTAAAGTACCGGCCCCACACGGTACATGACGATTTTAAGAAATCTTTTCTGTATGTATGCATATATGTTTCTCAATAACTATTAAACCGATCATCCAAATTCGATGAAACTTAGTACAAGCACATTTAACTATACAAATGCTAGTATTAAATACATGCCATCGTTATTACGTTATAATTCATTTAGTTACATCGTATGCTATAATATGACAATTCGTTCCATCCTTTTGATTTCTTTGGTGGTTTCCTATCTGCGAGATATTCCGCCTTCCCCCCGCCACCCCATTCAGCCATCTTCCTTCCCGCTTCCTCGAAGGTCATATTCTATTAGTTGCTGCCACTTGCAATACAATTTATGGCGAACGTAGCCTTGCGTTAAAATGTTTGCATTATATTCTTGTTCTGCAGCGCAGAAGACGAAGTCTGTTTTTAATCATGGTACGCTAGCAGCGCTTAAGTTGTTCTAAACTAAGAAGTATACGTAGAATCAATGCTAGGATTAGGAATAAATAACAGTTTTTTTTATTAGGCACTTTGTTACTCAATAAAATGATTGGCTGTTTTTTTAAGCGTTGGTAGCCAAATTTTCTCAGAGTATCAGTAATGGGTAATATTGGAAGTTTTCTTGCACCGATGTGACTTATGTGCTTCTGTGTCTTATGCGGGTGGTCAACAATCTGCGATCCTAACGACTTTCGAACCACAGGCCCGTCACGTCGCGTCGCCTAAAAGAGCTATCCAGAAATGCGATTGCTTGAAAATTCAGTTTAAAGAATATTTATTTCCCAAAAGAACATTACATTCACTTTTATGAGAAAATTTTACATTTGTTTTCTTTACAAATGTTAAATTTACTTTAAAATTCTTAAAAATCTAGACAACCAACTCGTACATCACTTTCTTTTTAATTTTTAGGGTTCTGTACCTCAAAATCAGAAAAAAACTGAACCCCTATAGGATCAATTTTAAGGGCATTATATGGCATATCAATGAAAAGGGCTCGCCATAAGGAATACAAATATATTTTAAAATGCATAGTTCAAAAGGTATTAAAGAAAATATACAAAAATCTAGCATTCCCAACCTTATCTCCGAAACGACTGAGTTCTAAATTTCTAAAAAAATAGGGAATATAGCGCCTTTCTTATAGGTATTTTTACTTATAGGTATAGGTACTTTCTTATAGGTTTATTAATAACCGCTATTTATTACAATAAAATTGTAGTTAGTGCCTTTAGAGTTTCTTGCTAAGGCTTAAAGCATTACAATTTTGTGCCATCTCCGTACCACTAGTAGGAAGAAATCGAATCATAATACACCAGCCTTATTCCAGTCAGCAGCCGCAGTCGACTTATTTCAATTGCGGCTCAAGTGCCCACAACTGCATTGTGTATCGCAGACCACACAGCTGCTTGAGATAAAGCAGCCAAAGTGATGGTACAGCTTGAAAATTGCTCTTGCGTACCGGATGTAGTTTAAGCGCCATATTTCACTGTCGTTTAAATTGGATGGAAATGTGCTTTTATCAAACTGTATAATATCTCTCCTATTAATTTATTTATATTCACACGGTGTCAGCCCCTCGGTTTTCTATTCTGAAACGCGCTATCTATAGTAGTAAGTCAATAAGGGCGAGGTCGAAGGCCAAGCTACGTTCGGCTGAACGCTATATAATTGTTTATACTACATTGCCACAATATAATATTCTTGTTCGCCTGCAAGCACTTCTCGCACTGCCCAAGGTTAGAATAGAATGCCTTACGGTATTAAGCTCGCCTATTGTGCCAAATTTGTATAAAATTGCTGTTCAACAAAGAATTTATTAATAATAATACTTCTAACTTCCGTTGAAACGTCGCCACTCTGGTTTGGTCCAAAGTGTTTGATGTCCGTTTAATGGTGTTGGTTAACGCGTTTACTTAGCGAATTTGTTCTTTTCAAACCGAAATTCACATAAAAAAAAACTGTGATTAGTCACTGTCAACACTGGGCGAACAGAGTATAGTAGCTATATTTATAGCCATTCCCTCGTATCCTACACCGGAAGCGACTGCAAACTAACATGCCAGCTGATACAGTATGGCCGCCGTGTGCAGCATGGATAGCGTCAGCACTTCCAAACGTCTACTTCATGTATTACTGCGCAGCCCACGGCTCGATGTACAGTCGGCACGCAAAGTTGGTATACATTAACACTCCTCCCTGCGTTCAAATTTTAGTTCATTCGTTGTACACTTGCCCTTACTAGGTGGTAGGCTCAAATTGTAGCCGACTGGATTGGTAACACCGTACTGGACGTAAGATGGCCGCGTAGCAGCCCCGGCTGCGTTCTCCTCTAGTCCAATATAGCCAGCAATCCAAAGGGAATTCTCCGGTATGGCACCTACCTTATTGGAGGTGATATTGGCTGGTCGGAGCATGTGCTTTGGGCCCTCTGACTCAGCCACCCATACGGGATTACATAAAACAAAAATACACAAAGATGAGTAACACAAAATGTAAATGTTTGGTATATAAACTTTTGGGTGACAGGACGAGTCTTATTCAATACAGAGTCTTTATGACAGACATTATTCACTATGTTTTATGCTATTTCTGCCTGTGCATTTACGCTCCTCTACGTCTATGAATGTATTTAAGATAAATTTAAACAAACTTCTCCTTTCCTTACCGAAGTAAATGCAATTTATATTACATAGATATGTTTAATCCCCTTCTCTTACTCTCCTGTCATTCAGTTGATTGTGTTGCACAACGGTACCACCGATTAATGTACATATAATATGTAAGTTTATTATATACATATATATTATGCTTATTAAAGTATCTATGTAGTATTCGTACGTAGTTTATCATACATATTTCTTTAATCTAACACATTGTCACAAACTATTCTTGTTCGCCTGCATGTACTTCTCCCACATCCCAAAGGTTAGTTAGAATAGAATGCCTCGCGGCATTAAGCTCGCCTGTTGTACCTAATTTTGATAAATTGGTGTTCAATAAAGAATATATACATACATACATATTTCATCGTGCACCCTTTCATCTGCACCCTTTTTTTTTTGCTGACATTGGCTTTGATAAATGTCTGTCAGACATTAGGATTGGCGACACAGAGACTGGGGAAGGTTGAGGATAGGGATCGAGTTGTGGTGCAGTCCTTAAATTTGGTCAAACATAGGTAGGTATACCATTTTTTATGTAAACCAACACGGTAGGCTGTGCCAAGAGACCAATGTAGCGGTCGACAGAGCTTAAGATCACTTCTCCTCGCGAAATCACGCTCAGTTAGGCGCCATGCTAAGCAGATTAGCGGACTGTTGCTAGGCTATCTTGCCTGTTAATACGACGTTTGAAGACACCCAGGTTAAAGAATTCGGGAAAGACACTCGCCGGAAGACAGTTCCACACCCTAGCGGTGCGACAAAGAAACGACTTAGAGAGCCGATGGATTCTCAAAAGCCCAAAGTCAGCAAAAAAAACAAAGGATGCAGATGAAAGGGTGCACCATGAAATAGTATAAAACGTACTGAATAATTAAAAGTATGAGTGGAAAAAACCTTGTACCGTGTGGGGCCGGTACTTTAAAAGAATAGCCCCACTGCATCTCTCCCCGTGTATGTCGTAAAAGGCGACTAAGGGATATCACTCCCTTCTTATATTACTAGGTGGTAGGGATTAACCCGCCCGGGTTGGTACCACCGCACTGAATGAAAGGTCGGTCGAAACGGCTATTTAAATAGTTTGTGTTTTCCGTCCAGTTCAGTGTAGCCGGCACAACTGAAGGGAAGCACTGACGTGGCACGAAGTTCACCCGGTGTTATGGGCTGACATCACGGATATTGTAGGTGATGTAGCCAACCGTGTCAGTTATCATAAAAAAAAAAATACATTTTTACATCGTGGTATAAATAATACATTCATCAGATTATGTTTTTATTTTTTTTATTTTTATATGTTAGTACTAAGCATGTACTCGCTTTTTATATTTCTTCATTAGAGAAAATGCAAACGCGCTGGCAGCTCAAGCCGGAGTTCCAGGTTCGATTCCTGGTCGGAACGTATTTTTTCTCTTCATTTTCGACTTTGCACTTTCTCTAATGAAGAAACATTCATCAGATTGTTTTAACGTATTTTTGTAACTATATTGGTTTTTGTCTCTATGTAAGTGACAAGATTAAACATAGACGATAATTTTGTATGTCGACTTTTTTTGTGACCGTACAAAGACACAGTGTGTTGAGAGTACTTGAGAGTCAAGAGAAATGGTGGTAGTTCCTGCTCGTGCATATTGTATAGTGTTTACACGAATAATGGTCCTTATATTAATATACATAGAAGCTAGAAAGTAATTTCCATTGGACGCTATTATATATTGATGAAAAAAACCGGCCAAGTGCGAGTCGAACTCGCGTACCGAGGGTTCCATATCGCCATGTCATGGTCAGCGTCACTCACGCCATTTATGTATTAGTTAAAATGCTTCATAATCTTTTCGGTAGATGGCGCGCCATACACTTTTTAGTTTCTTGTATAGTAACCCCCGTGAATATTTTACTTTTTCTTATTTTTATTATTTGTTGTTATATCGGCCATAATAACACATGTTCTGTAAAAATTTCAACGGGCTACCTATTACATTTCAAGATATACAGCCCTCGGACAGACAGACGGACGGACGGACGGACGGACGGACGGACGGACGGACGGACGGACGGACGGACGGACGGACGGACGGACGGACAGACGGACGGACGGACAGACGGACAGACGGACAGACAGACAGACGGACAGACAGACAGACGGACAGACAGACAGACGGACAGACAGACAGACGGACAGACAGACAGACGGACAGACAGACAGACGGACAGACAGACAGACGGACAGACAGACAGACGGACAGACAGACAGACAGACGGACAGACAGACAGACGGACAGACAGACAGACGGACAGACAGACAGACAGACAGACAGACAGACAGAGGGCGTAGGCTAAGTAATAGTGTTCAGTTTTCTTATGTGTAGCCGGTAGCCTTAAAACTATCCAGTGACCCTGTGTGCCTGTGGGTAGAATGAAAATAATATCCACACAGGTAAATATTTAATTTAAAATATTTTTAATTTTAATTATGTATGTATATATCACGAGTCAGTAAGCCTGGATACGAAATACGGCATCGTTTGTATGAGAACCGAGGTAGCCGCCAAAGGGGTGTGAAGTCTGAGGCGGGAGCGGCGCATGGAACGCCGTGATTGGCCGAGCGAGTAGGTAGCCAAGTGACGCCAGTCTTCCATACGTTTGAACGGGATTCATACAATAAGTCGCTCATTGTGTCGATTCGCGATGAAAAGATGAAACGGATTTAACAATATTTAACCCTTCTTTACATAAAGGGAATAATATAACTTTCTCTTAAATGAACAAAGGCAACGCCCCTTTCACAATTTTGCGAATTTGCAGATTTTCGCATAAACACGATAATAGTTCTAAGTTCTGAGATACCTCGGATACTTTATTATAAATCTACATAAAATTTCCAAAACAATGATATGTAAGACCTCGTACATTGGTATTATCTTATTGGAGTATTTGTTATTGGAATTTTCCAAAATTAAAAAAATAATGTTAGAAAGTCGAAAAGTTTTGTAACCAAAAAAAATATAATTATATTATTAACAACTATTTGCTAATTACTTAGCCAACGATATGACAAATTATATTGCAATATGACTTCGCGAAAAATTCGCGAAAATCTACCCTACCATGTCAATTATTTTTAATTCTCCTAAATATCCGCGATCTGATATTCCCGGTAGTGTTGTTAATTAATTCGAAAAAGCATTAATTTAATTCACTTGCGAATCTTACGCCATTAACATGCTAACGTTAAATGCTAAATGCGAATGCGAAAAATATCGCTCGACAGTTCATGATGGAATGAAAACACACAATGAATGTCTTATACACGGTGTTGCAACCCCAACCGTAAAACCCGAAAGGGGGTGATTCTTTACGTGAAATAACCACAACTTTTGTTGTACGACTTTTTAATTTGAAGAAAAAAAATTTTTTTTCTCCATACATTTTGAGAATATGCATTTAAAATATTTACGGAAAAAACATTTTTTTTTGTTAAAAAAAATGTTTTCGCCACATAAGTTGTTTAGTTTCACATATAGAATAACCCCCTTATGTCAGTTAGAAATATTACGGGGGCAACTGCAACACCGTGTATATGAAGTGCGAATTCACTCAAGCGTGTGAATAAACCAAAACAAAAGTTCATGTGATAGATGGATAGATCTCACCGAGGCCTGAAGTTTGAGTACCAACACGATGGGTCTAGCACCAGTGGTTCTCGAGTTATGACCAAAACAAAAGTTCATGTGACAGATGGATAGATCTCACCGAGACCTGAAGTTTGAGTACCAACACGATGGGTCTAGCACCAGTGGTTCTCGAGTTATGACCAAAACAAAAGTTAATGTGACAGATGGATAGATCTCATCGAGACGTTCAGATTGAGTACCAACACGATGGGTCTAAGTCCATTGGTTCTCGAGATATGACCAAAACAAATTATCACGTGATAGATGGGTAGATCTCATCGAGACGTTCAGTTTGAGTACCAACACGATGGGTCTAAGTTCAGTGGTTCTCGAGATATGACCAAAACAAATTATCACGTGACAGATGGGTAGATCTCACCGAGACGTTCAGTTTGAGTACCAACACGATGGGTCTAAGTCCAGTGGTTCTGTAGATATGACCAAAACTAATGATCACGTGACAGATGATAATTCCGACCCCTCACTCGCATGATCGCATCGCATTTCGCATTTAGATGCTAGCTAGCTAGCTAGCAGCGGAGCGCAGGCGCTATATAGCATTTAGCATTTAGCAGTACCACAGATAAATAGCACATACCGTGTGGGGCCGGTACTTTAAAAGAATAGCCCCACTGCATCTCTCCCCGTGTATGTCGTAAAAGGCGACTAAGGGATATGACTCCCTTCTTATATTACTAGGTGTTAGGGTTTAACCCGCCCGGGTTGGTACCACCGCACTGAATGAAAGGTCGGTCGAAACGGCTATGTAAATAGTTTGTGTTTTCCGTCCAGTTCAGTGTAGCCGGCACGACCGAAGGGAAGCACTGACGTGGCACCAAGTTCACCCGGTGTTATGGGCTGACATCACGGATGTTGTAGGTGATGGTAGCCAACCGTGTCAGTTTCTGCGACTAGAGCGACTCTAAAGTAATTAATTCCTTTAGAGTCGCTCAAAAGTAAAAACCGGTAGGTACTGGTTGAATGAAAAAAGCGCGATAAACGAATATTGAACGAGGAAACCTGCTGAGGTTGACTAGAAGAAATGTCCTTTGGCAATAAGGCAGAATGCATGAAATATCTGTATACATTTAACATACATATTTATCAATAAACAAAAAAAATTACAAGAGCTAACTGCATCCAACACGATAGTCGACCTATGGTGGGTAAGCAGAAAAGAGCTCTCCATACATATTTACGCCGATGTTTGTTACTGAAATTCAAGCGAAAAATGCTATCAAATTGAATGAAAGTACTTACTCGTGAAAGGTGACTCCATCTGTGTTCAAGTTTGAATTTTTCGACGACTTTTTGCACCAAAGCACTGCACAATGAGGCATTTTGTGACAGACGCGCACGTTCGCTCCGCCTGAGCGGCGGACGGAGACTAAGATCGGTCGCCGGCGCTAGACTGACGCGCTGGCGCGTGTGCGCCGACGCGCGGCTACCCCTGTCCTCCTATGTATAGCGCCTCCAGGCTTACTGACTCGTGGTATATATTTAGGCATTATGTATTATATAAATTGTAATTCATATGTATATAATGTAATTTATATGTTTAATTAACTAGTACGTCATATGTGTTAATATGTGTAATAAATTAACATGTGTTTATATGTAGTGTAGGTATATTATAGTTTATCATAGTTATTATATTATACATTCCCACACTCAAGTCTTTTGCTACTACCTACTTATATCTCACAACATACGACTCTCAAACATCCAAAGGTTGACTGGGAGAAATCCCTGTGAGGGATAAGTCCGCCTTTGCCCCTCATGTACATTACTTATTGTCTGTTTATGTAAAAGGTTTTCTGGAGCAATAAAGCATTTCTATCTTTCTATCTATTCTCTCGGTTCTCGTTATAATACAGTGCGTGCACAAGCGTCTCGATAATTCCTAATCATCAAAATTACATACATACATAACACACGCTGTATCCCGACAATCAGGGTAAGCAGAGTAATCGGTGTTGTGCTATAAGGATTCTGGCAAATTACAGGACAACGCCGACCACCACGTTTAGCACAGTATACGGACAAGACAACTATCAAGCAGCAAGTAAGTCACGAAGAACCCACCTGCTGCATGACTAGGTGGAAGGAGTGCGCCAAGGTGAGAAGTGGCTAACCTGTCGCCCTTTAGCGCAGTATCTTGTCCTTATCCCTTAGTCGCCTCTTACGACATGCACGTGGAGAGATGCAGTGGGGCTATTCTTTTTAAGTACCGGCCCCACACGGTACTTTTTTTTTTAAGTACCGGCCCCACGCGGTAAATTCATCCTGCGCAAAGTTTTCCTTCACTGGTGCCCTATAAGGTGTCTAGCTTGGCGATCTCCACGGCGCGGCGGAGCCCCTAACCGGCGGAAGAACCCAGATAACGGCGTCCCAGGGCGCCAGTAAGCACATGCACCGACCAGCCAATATCACTTCCGAGAAGGTAGGTGCCATACCGGGGACTTCCCTGGATTGCTGGCTATACTGGACTAGAGGAGAACACAATCGAGGCTGCTATGCGGCCATCTTACATCCAGGACGGCGGTACCAACACAGTCGGCTACAATTTGAGCCTACCACCTAGTAAGGGCTAAGAGAAGGAACCTACAGTTTTACACCGGTTCCGAACGGAGAAGCAGCAGGTGTAGGTATGCGTAATTTTTTTCGGCAGAAAAAACTCATTGGTACACGCCGACCTGTTTCGAACCTCGGACCTCTCGCATAAGAAGCCGATGCCCAAGCCACTCGGCCACCCGCCGCTTGAGTGATCCTACAAAATAGTCTGTGCGTAGTATTCGTAAGAGAAGATAATGTGTGAAGAGCATCATAGGTGTGTCAGGCAGGATCGTGGCAGGTAGATACATATGCGCTGTCTCTGCCTACCCTATTGGGAATCTAGCGTGAAGTTACGTATGTATGTGAGCTGTAGTTTGGGGATGAATTTTTAAGGTAAAATGTCGAAAAGCGAATACAGACACCGCATTACAGAGCTGATACAAGAGTTCTATTGTGTAAGCTGAACAGGACTCCTTTAGAATGGTTTTAAGCCGCTAAACACGATCCCGACGTAAAAATATTCAACGTGCGAATTCCCATGAAATGCTCGACTTTAAACCAGATGTTACATTTATGAAATTTCGTCGCGAAAGCGGTTTCGTATTTACATATTGTGTGTCGTTTTCGCGATTACAATCGCAACTTAAATTGCGCGACGATTAGGTCGGTCAACGTGTATGCCTTCACTGCTGGACATACGCCTCTCCAATGTTTCTCCAGTCATCCCGGCTCTCGGCGGTACGGAACCTATTGGCTCCGACGTAGGTACTTAATGTCGCCGTCCCACCTGGCTGGTGGTCTTCCCATACTTTGGTTCTCTTTCCAAGGCTGCCATTGTGGAGACCGTTGTCTCCGACGGGGACGAGTCCTGGGTCCTTCAACAGGGGCTTATAATATACACCTGACAGGTCTGCTCGGCATTCCCGACCCCCGCCATCCGAATGTCCAACGTACATTCGGACCACCATGTACAGTCCAGGTTCCGTCACCTGGATTATATACACTTTCATACATACATACATATCACACCCCGTATACCGACAATTGGGGTAAGCAGCGTAATCGGTGTTGTGCTGGAGGTACTCTTGTAAATTACAGCACAACACCGAGTACCACGTTTAGCAATGTAGCTCGATAATTCCTAATCATCAAAAATCTTCCTGCGCAAAGTTTTCCTTCACTGGTGCCCTATAAGGTGTCTAGCTTGGCGATCTTGGCGTCCTTGACAAGACAACTGTCAAGCAGCAAGTAAGGCACGAAGACCCACCTGCTCCATGACTCGGTGGAAGGACAGTGCCAAGGTGAGAGGTGCCAAGGTGATAGGTGGCTATCCTGTCGCCCTTTAGCACGGCATCTTGTCCTTATCCCTTAGCCGCCTTTTACGACATGCACGGGGAGAGGTGCAGTGCGGCTATTCTTTTTAAGTACCGGCCCCACACGGTACGGTTGCGTACAATATCGTAATGGTAATTTCCATAAATGTAATATCTGCTTAGCGAGCTCGACGCAAAGTTACTACAAGGGATTATTTTTGCACTTTTGTACATATCGCAGTATGTTAAGGGAGATTTTTCCCTGAGCAAATGGAATGGAAATAAGTCTTTTTAGTTGGAATTCCAGGCACGTATTTTGGCTGCGCGAGTTTTCCCACACGTTCTTCGCAAGCCCGGTTCACTTGAGAGCTGCGGTCAGTTGTTTTAGTACGTCAACGAGCTTATGTGAGGATTTTATTTTTTTCAGTAGCGTATTTTGTGTGTTGCGGGAAACTTTGGGCAACGTGACTACACTTATGTTCCATTGTGTTATATCTAAATGTGTAATGTTGGTACCACAGAGCATTAAATGTGCGCGCCCCTCCAAGAGGCGCCCTGAGCGCGATTTCTCTACAACGCCGTTGAAGCCTGTGGGCGTGGCCTATGACTTACATATGTGTGTTGTGCGTGTGCATTTGTTTTGTGCGTGTGCCTAACTTGCTCCTCTTTGTGTGTAGTGTCGATACTAGCACACACACACATACGAAGCGCTAGCAGCACTGCGTGTAGTTTTTGGGTTTCAAATATTATCGCTTAGGGCGTCTCTGTAGGGGGCGCGCGCGGTAGGTATTTGATGCTCTGTGGTTGGTACAGACTTGTACATACTTTACTACCCAGAGCATGGTCGGCGCTGTCTTGCTTGACTTGAACTTGTGATCCCAAGGTCTGAGGTTCGATGATTCGATGTGCACCATGAGTTTTCTCTGGCGAAAAAATTTACGTGCCTACCTACACTTGGAGCTTCGCCCAAAGAGGTATTATCTACTAGTGTACGCTAGTACATAATATTATACCTCTTTGGCTTCGCCACCGTTCGGAACCGTGGTTCCTTCCTTTGTCCATTACTAGATGGTAGAACGGATTGATGGTAGAACCTTACTGGATGCACTCGGTCGGTGGCTGAGTAGTTTCGGCATCTGATTCTCATGCGAGAGGTCTGAGGTTCGAATCCGGTGTCGGCGTGTACCAATGAGTTTTTTCTGGAGAAAAAATTTACGTGCATACCTACACCTGCTTCACCGTCCGGAACCGGTGTAAAACTGTAGGTCCCTTGCCCTTGCCCCTTAGTAGGTGGTAGGCTCAAATTGTAGCCGACTGGGTTGGTACCACCGTACCGGATGTAAGATGGCCGCATAGCAGCCTCGGTTGTGTTCTCCTCTAGCCCAGTATAGCCAACAATCCAGGGATGTCTCCGGTATGGCACCTACCTTCTCGGAGGTGATATTGACTGATCGGAGCATGTGCTTTGGCGCCTCCGACTCAGTTACCCATACCGGATTACATAAAAAAAACATACCACACGCTTTATCCCGACAATCGGGGTAAGTAAAGTAATCGGTGTTGTGCTGCAAGTACTCTTGTAAATTACAGCACAACACCGAGAACCACTTTGCCAATGTATTGTTGTGACAAAGTAAGGCACGAGTGAGTCACCTGCTTTATGACTCGGTGCCAAGTTGATATCGCTATCCTGTCGCCCTTTAGCGCGGCGCCTTGTCCTTATCTCTTAGTCGCCTTTTACGACATGCATGGGTAGAGATGCAGTGGGGCTATTATTTATAAGTATAGACCCCACATGGTATGCTATATTGTTTTTTTTTTATGGAAACTGACACGGTTGGCTACATCACCTACAACGTCCATGATGTCAGCCCATAACACCGGGTGAACTAGGTGCCATGGCAGTGCTTCCCCCTTTGATCGTGCCGGCTACACTGAACTGGTCGGAAAACACAAACTATTTACTTAGCCGTTTCGACCGACCTTTCATTCAGTGCGGTGGTACCAACCCGGGCGGGTTAAACCCTACCACCTAGTTAGGAGGGAAGGGACCTACAGTTTTACGAGGAATCCGAACCTCGGTCAGCCTCCAACGGTCAGCGGTCACCCATCCAAGTACTGACCTCACCCACTAGTTGACTGTCTGCACCACTGAGCTATCGAGGCTGACAAAATTATTTCTTATTAAATATTTACTTTATTCTTAGTTTATGTAATTTATCCTTGGTCGTATTCTTAATTAAAAAAATATTCTTGTACTTAGATTAAATTTGTGCCCGAAAAATTACTTCCAGCTAGATCGCGCTAGCGTCCTTGGAACTGTTACAAGGACCCAGGCCTTGAATATTTTAACGGTAATTATTTTTGCGAAGAAATATTAATTTAATTTCTTATAGTTTAGTTTTTCGAGAGCGGTCTCATTTTTCAGAAACCTTTGCAGAAATTATCTTTAGTCATTATACAAATTGAATTTTACCGTGAACGAAAGTATGAAAAGTAAGGACACTGGCATGGCATCTTGTTCCGTGTTGACCGCAGAGCAAGAAAACGCGTCGTCGTCCCGTGTTATTTAGTGTTGACAATGAGGAATAGACATTAGACAGTTATGTAGTCATCGTTTAAAAAAAAACCGAGAACACAATTTCTCTAAGCGTAAAAGTACAATGTTCATTCAAGTTTCATTTGTTCTTGTATATAACACACTAGCTTTTGCTCGCAAATCCGCTCGCGATAAACTCTTTTTTTTTTTTTTGGAAAGTGACATGGTTGGCTACATCACCTACAACATCCGTGATGTCAGCCCATAACACCGGGTGAACTAGGTGCCATGTCAGTGCTTCCCTTCGGTCGTGCCGGCTACACTGAACTGCACGGAAAACACAAACTATTTACATAGCCGTTTCGACCGACGTTTCATTCAGTGCGGTGGTACCAACCCGGGCGTGTTGAACCCTACCACCTAGTATGGTAAGAAGGGAAGGGACCTACAGTTTTACGTGGAATCCGAACCACGGTCAGCCTCACACTCAATACTGCAATAATCCAATACTGCAACGCAACACAACAGAACTGCTAACGCCATCTATTACTATTATTCGACACTAAATTCTGTTCAAACTATACTTTCGGATACTGCTCAGCCCTAAGGCTGTTTTAGCGTGATGGTATATCAATTCTGCTCCTGTTACCGCACGACGTTACCGCATGCCCAGCAACCACCAACCAGCTAATCAGAATCCAGAATAGCAAACCGTCAAGATGTAATGACGTCAATGCGTCTCCTATATTTGTCCATCTATACCGAAGAACCCTATATCCAGAAACGGTGTCAGCCTCGATAGCTTAGTGGTGCAGACAGTCGACTGTACGCTGGGCGCGGTCAGTACTTGGATGGGTGACCGCTCGACCGTTGGAGGCTGACCGTGGTTCTTATTCCACGTTAAACTGTAGGCGCCTTCCCTTCCTACCAAACAAGGTGGTAGGGTTCAACCCGCCCGGGTTGGTACCACCGCACTGAATGAAACGTCGGTCGAAACGGCCATGTAAATAGTTTGGGTTTTCCGTCCAATTCTGTGTAGCCGGTACGACCGAAGGGAAGCACTGACGTGCCACCTAGTTCACCCGGTATTATGGGGCTGACATCACGGATGTTGTAGGTGATGTAGCCAACCGTGTCAGTTTCAATAAACCCAAATGTATTTTGGAATCAAATATCTAAGTAAGTGAAACATGTTCATTATTACCCAAACAGATGTGACGATATGCACTGAAAGTTTTGTGTAACGAAAACGTATTCCGGGAGAATTGATATATCTCGGAAAGTATAATAGCGAGGAGTTTAACACCTTAACATAGAAGAATTATGCGCAAGTAATAAACGTGTGTTTTGACATTTTAGGGTGTGATTGATGAGTCATCAAAGTTTCGAAATGTTTTCGGTATTCCCCAGAAAGTAGATTTTGAAATATTTAAAATTTTCGGAGTCAAATAACAAAAAAATACAATTTTATAGGGTTTCAAATGGTCAGTAGGTAATACCTTTCGTTCAAAACGTTGAAAGTTTAAATTCGGGAAAATAGCGTAATTAAAGTCGAAAATTCTCACACAAGACAAATCTACGAATGTCAAATAATCTTTAGGTAAAAAAACTATTTAAAAAAATATAAAAACCGCCTTCAAAAATGTATGAAATAAAAAAATAAAAATCGAACCCTAGATTTGAAGGTGGTCGGTTATTTTTGCTTGCTTTAGCACCACCGCCTTCAACTCTAGGGTTCGATTTTTATTTTTTTATTTCATAAATTTTTGAAGGCGGTTTTTATATTTTTTTAAATAGTTTTTTATTTCACAGTTTTTTTAGTAATTTTTATTTGCTATTAATGTACTCGGCGGAATCGCTCGGCCTTCGGCCTCGCGATTCCGCCTCGCTTTCCAATCCGATCTTGACCAAAATGGGACCACCTTGGATCTAGACTGAACCGAACACAAAAAGAATCATCGAAATTGGTTCACAATTGGGGAAGATATTGATGAACATACATAAAATAAAAAAATACATACAGCCGAAAATAGAACGTCCTCCTTTTTTGAAGTCGGTTAAAAAGATAGGGCTCATCGCTATCGCTTAAAGAAATAATTACTATAATAGGACAATTCTGAGAGGAGTCAAACGGGTTCGAATGCGATTAGTCACATAGTAGATGAGCCATCTATCTGTTTTAATTCTTTCACTTATCTGAGGAATCAATCGCCATCTCTGATGGCCTCCGGCCTATTTACTTTTTTTTTTTTTTTTTTTTTTTTTTGGAACCTGACACGGTTGGCTACATCACCTACAACATCCGTGATGTCAGCCCATAACACAGGGTGAACTAGGTGCCATGTCAGTGCTTCCCTTCATTTCATGTCGGCTACACTAAACTGGACGGAAAACACGAACTATTTACATAGCCGTTTCGACCGACGTTTCGTTCAGTGCGGTGGTACCAACCCGGCCGGGATAAACCCTACCACCTAGTAAGGTAAGAAGGGAAGGGACCTACAGTTTAACGTGGAATCCGAACCACGGTCAGCCTCCAACGGTCGAGCGGTCACCCAACCAATCACTTACCGCGCTCAGCGTTGCTTAATAACAGTTGACTAACCAACCGCGCCACTGAGCTACCGAGGCCGACGAATTTTCTTATCCCTTAGTCGACTTTTACGACATGCGACGGGGAGAGATGCAGTGGGGCTATTCTTACCGACCCCACACGGTACAAGATTGAGATTGTGATTGTTCTGACGATGAGGCGACTACTTGCAATTGTTTATGATATTTTCGAGCTCAGCCAGCCGTTGTTTATTGTTTACTAGCTTCTTCCCGCGACTTCGCTCGCGTTAAATGCGTAATTAAAAAGAAGAGAGTAAGTAAGCCCGCTACCGTACCTATACCTATTACACTTTTCTGTGTTGTAGAAGGCGAACTTGTTCTACAATGCATTAACTTCTTAAATTAAATGTAAAATTTAATGTAATTTATATATAGTAATTTATATGTTTAATTAACTAGTACGTACTTATATGTAGTGTATATTATAGTTTATCATAGTTATTTTCCTTATATTATATTATACATTCCCACACTCAAGTCTTTTGCTACTACCTACTTATATCTCACAACATACGACTCTCAAACATCCAAAGGTTGACTGGGAGAAATCCCTGTTAAGGGATAAGTCCGCCTTTGCCCCTCATGTACATTACTTATTGTCTGTTTGTGTAAAATGTTTTCTGGAGCAATAAAGTATTTTCTATCTATCTAACTTCCAGATTTCGGCGCGCGAAACAATTCGGTTTGTATGAGAGCCACATCTTAGCGTAACCGGAACTGAATTTTATTTAGCCTATCCTGCGTCGCGTATAGGTTAAATGTGCTCGTACTAAGTTTAATCGAATTCGGATGATCGGTTCGATGAAGAGTTATGGATGATCATACATACGTACAGAAAAGATATGTAAAAATCGTCAATTTAGTTTTAGTATCTACACACAAATAAAAGAACCTCCTCGTTTTTGGAAGTCGGTTGAAAACAGTTTACATTTAATCGAACTCTATCAAAATTATCCCGTGTTGTGGAACCCTAAATTCGTAACTACTATATAAAGCATTTGAAATTAGATGCTTGGGAAAACATCGGGCAATAAATTGGTGTTCAATAAAGAATATCAAATCAAATCAAAATATACTTTATTGTACACCATAAAAAGGAACACAACAGGCGAGTTTAATGCAGAGTAGCATTCTTTACAAACTAACCTTTGGGATGTGGAGAAGCTGATAGGGCGGACAATGCAGTGCAAGAGAGAAGCGTGAAAAATAAAACTATTAAATAAATGGACACAAACAATAGGTACATAGATACATACATAAAATAAATACTATAAGGTACGTACATATTATATTTATGCATAAACTACATATACATATGTAAACATATATTTTATAATATAAAACCATCTGAATAAAAGTTACAAGAACGTAATTAAGGGAAATTTATATTACTCGTCGCCGCCGTCAGAATCAGATAGAAACAGTTTGCGAATACGTTCTCTAAACATGAATATAGGGTATATACAAATAAATCCCGCGTAGCAGCGCAATTTACAAGAGCCCTTGCAGCACAACACCGATTACTCTGCTAAACCCCGATTTTCGGCATAAAGCGTGTGGTGTGTATGTATAAACTCTATTACCTATGAAATAATGCTCAAATTATAATGCACTATACATAGACAGAGCTCTTCGCGAATTTTTTTTTTCATGCAACTTATGAGAAAAAATTTCTCATTGTAAATTCGACTCTATCTCTAGGTGTTAAAGATGGAAAGTGTTTTTTGTCAACTTCAGTTAGTTGTTGCATTTTTCAGAAAAGAAAGTGAATGAGGATGTTTTGTGCGGGTAGTTAGCAGTGCAGAGTCAGCCATACTAATGAGGTACTCCACAGAGCGAGGGACCTGCCCACGGAGAAGAAAGGTAGAGAGGCGTTTGTTGGGTTTATTTTGTATTTTTTTTATATCTTCCGAACTTGGCTGTGCCCGAGGTCGAAGCCTCAGTCGCAGCCAATTTCACCCCCGAGGAGGTGCCAGTCCGGCTTGGAGGTAGACTAAATATGTCGCTGGGGAAAGGCTATTAACCCGCGATTTGAAGATCCGTGGATTGTGGGAGCGGGGAAAGATATTCCCCGGAAGCCCGTTCCACACCTTTGCGGTGCGTCACAAGCACGATTTAGAGAATCGTGCAGTTCAAAGAACTCCTCTGTCCACTACAAAGGTGTTCCGCGTGAGTATGGCGGGTTTGCTGAAGTCGAACAGGAGGAGGAGGGATAAGGGGAACAATAATGCAATAATGCTAAGAAAACTGAGTACGTCTTCGCACTCAAGTACTATTACCGGAGGCATTCATCGAAGTAAACGTGACATTATGGACAATACCTCGGACAATACGCGGAATGCGTAATGGTTGTGGTGAACAAAGTTGTGCTTCCAAAGGGGTTTTTGGCTCTGTCGACTGTACCATTTGGTCCCTCGACATAGCCACCCATCTTGGTTTAGATAAAAAAAAACAAAAAAGCGCGACATGTGGCGCCGAGCCACCCACAAGGTGATGAACGACGCCCCTGGATATTCGGTCGCATGAAGGGGTTGCGAATGCCATGCCAGCCTGACAGGTGCCTATCACGCCTCTCTCGTTTTACTAGTAACTAGAGCTATGTAGCAGCGACTCCTTCACACCTATCTTCTCCGTGGACTCGCTTAAAATGTCCTACCTTTGTCACTGTAAAAATGACGGTAGGCGACATAAGTTGAAGTACCATTGTCGTCCATTGTTCGGGCTAGACTCTCTGAATGCGGTGAGTGAAAACGAACGTTTCGTGGTAAACTTGTACAGTTTTGAATGAATGTGAATATTTTTCTGTTTGCAGGGAAAATAGTGTGAATGGGTTGTATTTTTGTAAACTGTAAACTCTTTTACGTGAACTTAGCTCGGCTTGCGACCTCGCCCTTAGTGAAGTTTTCGAGAAAGTATATCGTTATTCTGAAGTTAGCTCGGTCTTCGGCCTCGCCCTATAAGTAACTTACTTTCTTCGAGGGAATACATCGTTTATCTTAACGCTGCTCGGTCTCCGCCCTTGCCCTCAGTGAGTTACTGTTTTCGAGAAACAATATAGTTTACCTGAGCGCTGCTCAGTCTTCGGCCTCGCCTCAGTTACTAACTTTCTTGAAGAAATTTGTCGTTTACCTGAACGCTTCTCGATCTTCGACCTCGCCCTCAATTACTAACTTTCTTCTAGAAAGTGTATCGTTTGCCTCACCGCTGCTCGGTCTTCGGCCTCGCCCTCAGTAACTAACTGTATCATTTACCTAAGACAGAAGGACAGACAGACAGACGGCGTAAGCTTAGTAATAGGGTCCCATACGACGGATACGGAACCCTAAAAATAAATATGTAATTCCGAATATCCCATGGTGGGTGGGACGACCCCTGTAAAAATTAAGTCCTTATTAGGACACATTTCTTTCGCCGAATTTTTTCCTTTGTGATTTCCATTTCAACTTACATGTGGGTAGGCACGAATCTTTGTCAAATTATTACGAGTAAAATCTTGCTTTTACCTCTCTATGTCAGATGGAATTATTATTAAAATATTATAGAAGATACAAGAAAGGTAATCTGCATAAGTCTGCATAAACACGGTACAAACTGAATATAGAATAACCAGATTACCTATGTATGTTAAAGTACTTCGAAAAATCTGTGAGATATTACAAAGCTAACATGTCTGGGGGCCTAGGGGCACAAGTGCCCCCGCCAAGTTCGAGCCGCACTACCATTTACGAGAATATTATTTTATTTTTATTTATTTGTTTTTAATTCCATTTTAAGTATTTCTTACTATGCGGGGGTTGCGAATGCCATGCCGGCCTGACAGGTGCCCATTCACGCCACTCTTGAAGGACCCGAGACTGTACTTTGGAGGAGATATATGGGCAGAGAGAGAGCGTTCCAGAGTTTACCGGCTTTGTAGAGGAAAGATCTGCGGTACCGGTTATTACGTATCCGCGGTAAGTCCAGCGTGCAGGGATGCAATCCCTCCTCGATGCGCGTGGTACCGAGGTGGAAAGGGGACGTCGGGATCGCGTTAAACAGCTCCTCCAAGCACTATCCATGGAATAAGCTATGGAACACACTTAATAATTTGTGTGGGGCCGGTACTTAAAAATAATAGCCCTGCTGCATCTCTCCCCGTGCATGTCGTAAAAAACGGCTTAGGGATAAGGACAAGATGACGCAGAGTGCGCGTATGTACGTATTTTTTAAATATAGTAATTGCGACATGTGGCGACACCCATGGATATTCGGCCGTATGCGGGGGCTGCGAATGCCGTGCCGGCCTGGCAGGTGTCCATTCACGCCTCTCTCAAAGTACCCGAGACTGTACTTGGGGGTGACTATGTATAGTAACAGCATATCAGCAGCTTCACACAAGCGCTCAGCAGTAAATCTTCGGGTTTGCAGTTCGCAGACCCGCCGATGTCAACACTGTGCGTTGCCGCCGCCCCTAGGGGGCGCCGCGACCACGCGCCCTAGAAGCCTGCGGATACAACCATGATCCATTATTATAATAAATATTGATAATTTAAACATGTCATAACAACATATGTAACAATAAATAAGCAAAGCAGCAATATGTAATCTGACCATTTGAAATTCTGACGAATTGCAAATCTGACCATTTGAAATTCTGTCGAATTGCAAATCTGACCATTTGAAATTCTGTCGAATTGCAAATCTGACCATTTGAAATTCTGTCGAATTGCAAATCTGACCATTTGAAATTCTGTCGAATTGCAAATCTGACCATTTGAAATTCTGTCGAATTGCAAATCTGACCATTTGAAAGTCTGACCAAATGAAAACAAAAGATATACCTACATATGTATTGATTACATAAATTCTTGTACTGATTAATGTATATAATATGTAAGTTTATTATATACATATACTTAAATGCGTTTTAAAGTATTTATGTAGTATTGATTTGTAGTTTATCATCATATTTCTTTACAGTTTAAAAGAGTTACACATAGCCACAAAATTCTTAATTATTCCCCTTATTTTACTTTTTCTATGTTGAATCATTTATTGTTATATCCCCCATATTAACACATATTCTGTGAAGACATACAGGCAGACAGACAGACAGGCAGGGTACGAAAACCTAAAAATGGTTCATAAAGAAATCTACCTAATACATATCCGTGTATCCAAAGGCGAGTGTATCGTTCATCATTCGCTAACCAGGGCCTGGCTGCAAACCGCTCGGTGGACAATTTCCATTCATCAATGACAAGAATCAATGTCTAACTCGCTTCCCGCCTGTAATCCCGCCTAGATATAATCACCGTTATATATTGTCAGAGCAGTTAATACGAGACACGGAGAAAATTTGTAGGGAGGAGTTGGTCTGAGCAAACTGGGCGCGTACACATAAACTGGGGGCATGCGTCATCGAAGTGGGCATTACGATTGTACCGTGCGGGGCCATTACTTAAAAAAAATAGCCCCACTACATCTCTCCACGTGTATGTCGTAAAAGGCGACTAAGGGATCTCCCTTCTTATATTACTAGGTGGTAGGGTTTAACCCGGCCGGATTGGTACCATCGCACTGAATGAAAGGTCGGTCGAAACGGCTATGTAAATATTTTCTGCTTTCCGTCCAGTTCAGTGTAGCCGGCACGACCGAAGGGAAACACTGACGTGGCACCAAGTTCACACGGTGTTATGGGCTGACATCACGGATGTTGTAGGTGATGTAGCCAACCGTGTCAGTTTCCATAAAAAAAAAAGAAAAGTCAGTACATCGCAAGTAGAGTTAAATGCATTGCGTGATTGGTAACTGGTCACTGAATGACCTTGGCTGATACCTGTCTAAATACCTATCCGACCGTTTCCAAATGCTTTCCTCCCACGGTGTACCTTTAAGATCCTCTGACACCCTTGTCTTGCTATCCCGTCCCACTCCTCAGTCTTTTACACTGACTCTTTCACAGTGCACGCTGCACGCATGTGGAACGCGTGCAGCGTGCACCCGCTCTTTTTTTTTATTGAACAAAAAAAGAGCGGAAATATACAAATTATACCAAGTTCCTGCCTAGCACAATGTTATGAAAACAAAATTGATACATTAAATTTACAGACCAAAATTGGCAATTAAATTAGTCAGTGCGCGTTGGTTCTGCAAAAACTTGCCCTGGTCTATTATCTATTTTTCTGTACCCTGGTGCACAATGAATTAGCAAAAACATTAAAATTGTCACACCAAAGTGTATTCGGCGCACTAGTGCAGCGCTGGAAACATACTCTATATGTATATCGTAGTAACAACGTTCCATAAGGTTCACTAACAAATGTGTCATCAAAATAGATTACACTCGAAATTGAGCGATTATCTTGATAAAGCTTTGTAGCTTTAACAGCTTGAAGCTTCAGGGGAAACTAAGCTTCATCTTCATGCTATGCATAAAAACAAAACATACTTACATACATTACATACATACCCGACAATAGGGTTAAGCAGCGTAATCGGTGTTGTACCGCAAGCACAAGCAGCAAGTAAGGCACGAATACCCACCTGCTGTACAACTAGGTAGAAGGACCGCGCCAAGGTGACAGGTGGTTAGCCTGTCGCCCTTTAGCACGGCATATTGTCCTTATCCCTTATAGTCGCCTTTTACTAAATGCACGGGGAGAGATGCAGTGGGGTTATTTAAAGTGCCGACCCCACACGGCATACAGCATAAAAACAATGTACACCTATACATGAATACGCTGTCAAATTCATAACGCTGCTTTTGGCTTCGACGCAGTCGGGTAAAACGAAAGTACGACCACAAAGACGGTCCAATGCTTCTGGACACCCAGCAGCGTGATAAGTGAAGACTATAAATCTCTCTCTCTTCTTTATCCAAACCTAGACCGCACACGCTCGCACCTTCCTGAACATCCATCAAGGAGTGAGAGCGTAGCGATAGCATTGCTAAGGAAATGGGAAAAATATGCAACGATATTTGAAAAGTCATCCCGTAAATTGGACTTTTTTCGACTTCGCGGTTCGCGATTCCCATCTATCGGCCATTCAGGGCTATTCCGCGGCCGTAACTGTTGAAGTCTGCTTTATAAATCTTAGGTAATTTTCAAATCGCTATGTGATCACTCCACAGATCATTGTATACGCTGGCTAGATGTGGGTTCACCTGTAACAAACATACCTTTATATTGATCTATGGTTAGTTTGAGATATTGGAAAATGTAGAAATCTGTCAAGTGCGAGTTTTACTCGCGCGCGGAGGTTTCCGTATCTATCCGCTATCAATAATATCTGCCTATCCGCTCAGGTGGCATGGTCTTCGAATTTTAACTTCGAAGATATGTAGGACGATCGGAGAGAAGCCTCAATGAGGTCGATAGCAATTTACGGTGGGAAAATGGCGGTTATAACAATGCAATGTATAAAAGCTTGTGGCGCCATCTATTATTCAATAGTGTGACTAATCGATCTTATTTTACATTTCTTGTATGGGGGCCCCCCTTAATTTTTAACATTTTCTTATTTTTCTTATTTGTTGTTATATCCGTCCATAGTAACGCATATTCTGTAAAAGTTTCAACGGGCTACCTATTACGGTTCAAGAGATACAGCCCTCGGAGAGACGGACGGACGGACAGACGGCGGAGGCTTAGTAATAGGCTTCCGTACGGGATACGGAAACCTAAAAACATGAACAATGTCAGACACTTCTTCTGTCATTACCTACTGTCGAGATTTGGAAAAATAAAAATTGCTGGAACATAATTTGTCAAGAAATATTTAATTGTATCACTATTCACGTGGGGTAATCTGGCCTGCAGATCAGCAATGCGTGCCGGGAGCTGTACTGCCTCAAGTACGGGTTCCAGCCTGTCGGACTGATGCCAGTCGACATGACCTTCAGCACCTCCTACCACCTGCTGGCAGCTCTTCATCCGACTTGACCATCGGCCCCACTTCCGTCTACACCTGTTGGCAGCTCTTCCATCCGGAACAACTCATCATTGACAAAGTGGTCATCGCGAACATCTACGCGCACGATCACAATCCTTGCGGATACTCCCTAAACTTACTCCAGAACAACTCATCATTGACAAAGTGGTCATCGCGAACATCTACGCGCACGATCACAATCCTTGCGGATACTCCCTAAACTTACTCCAGAACAACTCATCATCGACTAGGAGGTCATCGCCAACATCCTCGCGCACGTCCACTATCCTTGTGGATACTCCTTAACCTAATTATTATATTATTCAATTATCATAATATCACAACGTAGTTTCATTTGTAACTTCGTTACACACCACAACATACACACACCGTATCCCGACAATCGGGGTAAGCAGAGTAATCTGTGTTGTGCTACAAGTATTCTGATAAATATAGCACAACACCGACCACCGCGTTTAGCAAAGTATTCGGACAATATAACTCATCAGGCAGCAAGTAAGGCATGAAGGCCCGCCTGATGCAAGACTCGGTGGAAACACGGTACCAAGGTGAGAGGTGGCTAACCATAAGGCCAAAGATACGATCGTTGAAGTAACCGTGTCCTACAGTGGCGGCCGTGGTCAGGAAAACGGAGTGTGGGAAGACCACCCGCCAGAAGGGAATACGGTATCAAGTACGTCGGCGGAAAGCAGTGGTTCCGTATAGCTGAAGGCCGGGAAGACTGGGGAAAATATAAGAAGTGTCCCCCGATCTAGAAGCACTGCAACTCCGTAGGGATGTGGGTGCCTTAAGTGTGTTCTATCGCTTATTTCATGGGGAGTGCTCGGAGGAGTTGTTTAACGCGATCACGCCGTCCTCTTTCCACATCCGCACGACGCGCACCGGGCAGGGATTGCATCCCCACACGCTGAACTTACCGCGAATGCGTACCAATCGATTCAGCAGATCTTTCCACTACAGAACCGGTAAACTCTTCAACTATATAATATATCTTCAACTATAAGTATCGGGTCCTTCATGAGGGGGTGGAATGGCACCTGTCAGGCTGAAGCGTGATTGAACATCTGGCCCTGTTTTCTGTGGTCTATGTTTCCCTCTCCCTGAAGTTTAGTCAGAATAACTGGAGTAACTTTTCTTATTTCGAAGATATCGAATAAAAGTTTGCGTGTGTCGATGTTTTCTCTTTTTTCTGACACAAGAGGGGAGGGAAAGCCGAATATTGTATTTGCATATTTGAAAGTAGTCCATTCTATGTACAGTCCGTTTTTAGGTTTCCGTACCCCGTACGGAAGCCTATTACTAAGCCTACGAAATCTGTCTGTCTGTCTGTACTATTTCTGTAACTTTGGAACCGTAATAGCTGGCCGATTGAAATGTTCACAGAATGTGGTGTTATTATGTCGGTTATATTGTAAAAAAGAACAACAAAAACGTATATTTAAAAAAAATTGTGGTGTTCAGGCCGGCATGGCATTCACAACTATAGTCGATGACCGAACATGCATGGGCGTCGTTAGACACCTTATGGGTGGCTCGGTGCCACATGTCGTGTTTTCTTTAAAAAAAAATCGCTTACTTCGATCTATCACGATAGTTCTAACCGTTTGTTATGTTCTATGACTAAAACAATAAGCAATACGGCAGTGCGTCTAAAGTTACGAGCAAACATCAATAAACAATTCACTGAAGTCAAATGAATAACAGTTCAGTAATATCTTGTTACTAGGCTACGCTAGCGGTAGACGCGGTTTTTAAACGAAAATGATAATAAACTATCGCTTCTCTTGTATTCTCGCTCTCACTCTGCCCCCCCCCCCCCCCCCCCCCCTCCCCCTCCCCCTCCCCCTCCTCCTCCACGGTCTTTTTCAGCCCTCTCCATACGCCATCTAGCGACGGATTGCCGAGTGGTTTGGGCATCGGCTTCTCATGCGAGAGGTCCGCGGGTCGAATCCGGTCGGCGTGTACCAAACGTCATTGGTACCAATGAGTTTTTTCTGACGAAAAAATTTACGTGCATACCTAAACCTACTGCTTCACCGTTCGGAACCGGTGTAAAACTGTAGGTCCCTTCCCTTGCCCCTTACTAGGTGGTAGGCTCAAATTGTAGCCGACTGGGTTGATGCCATCGTACTGGATGTAAGATGGCCGCATAGCAGCCTCGGCTGTGTTCTCCTCTAGTCCAGTATAGCCAGCAATCCAGGGAGTCTCCGGTATGGAACCTACCTTCTCGAAGGGGATATTGGCTGGTAGCGCCACGGTAGGTATATAGCCTAAATTGAGCCTCAAGAGCTACTCTATACATTGGTGCCGCAACCGGATCAAAATATTATGTTCAGTGGTTCCGGAGTTTACCTCAAACATACATACATACAGACAGACGTTCCCTTTTATAAGAAGTAGAGATAGAGATTGTTATTGTTAGTCGTAATTGACTTCCCGGAGCAAACAGCGTGCGATCTGAGTAAATAAACAAGATCTGTGAACACAGAAGTAGGCATTCGGCAAAGTATTATATAGGTTTAATAACAGATTGCGCTGCTTCCTGAAAGACAAATTTTATCTTGTTCAGGGAGGCATAGGCGAAGATACGCGCACAAAATACGAAATGATCAAATTTTTATTTTGTTTTATTTTGATACAATTATATTTTGATTTTGTATACAGGGTGTCGCCAGATGTCCGGATTAGACAGATAATTTTAACACAAAATTTACTGTATTCTTCAGTATTGCGCAAAGAACAACGATCGGGCCACACCGCCCGCGCCAGGAGGGCGACAAGACCGGACTTTTTTGCTCTATGGTATTACGCGTTCAGTTGAATTCAAATTCAATTTAAAATAAAAAATCACAAGAACATACACATTTTTATAGAGCCTTTACACTAGAAAAATCTGTCTCGTAGAAGAGGCAGTTGTTGAAGGTACTTAGTAAACATTGTACCCTTATCTAGCCTGTACAAGATTCAAATACGAAACTAATTAAGGCAATCAAACAATAAATAATAAACTTAAAATAATCATTATTTGCCCATCGGAAGATATTTTCCCAGAAAATGACACCGTATTAATTTTCCCCAAAATTATGGGTCCTGCCTGACTGACTGACACAAGTATGTTTTTTCACTAAGTAATACTCGTATATTCAGTTTACCATTTGCAACAGCAAGCTAACTCAATACTTGGCTGACAGAAAAACCTAAAAAGCATGATTTTTTGAAAATATTCAATTTTTTTTGTTCTGACAAAAAATTTTAATTTTGATAGTCGTCCCAGTTGCAAAACAGGCCTGACGCTATGCATAATAACTTATTTCTATTTATGTCTGTATTCCACAAGAAAACAAGGTACGAGTACTAAGATAATTCCACAGCAACTAAAAGATTTATACCGCTGCATAATTTTCTTTTCGAGCGAGTCGTATATTTTCAGAAAACTTGTTACATTTCAAAAGTTTAGACGTGAAAAATTATTGTATTTTCACTGGAGATTACTACAAACAGTCCCTTCAAATCTTAACTTCCTTATATCCTTACCTATAATAAAATCCAACGTCTGCTTTCTGTCTGTCTGTCTGTCCGCTTATAACTCGAGAACCACTGAACCGATTTTAATAAAACAAAATTCTACGGATAGCTTGCTTCTTCCCATCAACTATAGGCTACTTACTATCACGCTAAATGGCTTATGAGGTTAGCAGTGAAGTGAAATATGAGAGCGGGCGGAGCCGCGGGCACAGCTTGTGTAAACATAAATATATTGTTATATTGCTAAATCTATAATTTTGTATTCTTTATTCATCCATCATTCGTATGGTAGTACACTACGCGTGAATTTGTCCTGTTTAATTTTCAAAATCCGGTTGGATTACACCCACAAAGAAGAGCCGGCAAGAAACTTCGCAAGGGTTTTTATCGTCTTCGATTACAATACATTGTGGCTAGCTACACAACACAATACACTAGCGTTCTATAAATAAACTATAACATTATTGTATTGTTTATTTTATCTATAGGTAGACAAGCTATACTCAGGTATGTCAAAGTAAGAAAAATATTAATGTTATTGTGCACTTAGAAACTAGACACAACAAAAGTTAAAACAACACCACCTAGTAATAAAATAGGTACTACTTACTAAAATTTTTTTTCTTTACAGTGTTATTTATGGAAACTGAACGGTCGACTCCACCACCTGCAACATCCGTGATGTCAGCCCATAACATCTTGGTGAACTAGGTGCCATGTAAGTGATCCCATTCGGTCGTTCCGGCTACACTGAACTGGACCACGTCCATTTCCACATCCGTTTCCATTGCGGTTTTCCCATAATCAAGTTTACCACCGTCGTCGTCGCCAATTTTCAACAGCGCACCAAATTTCTGCTATGAGTATGCAGCAGCTAAAGTAATGATAAATCGTTAATGGATTAGATAAAATCAGACAGCGCGCGGTAAGCGGTAATTAAACCGCCGTAAATGAATTAACCTGGATAGCATTGTTCACGCTTCATTAGGTTCGACTATACTGCGCATTCAGATCAGGGGTGGCTGTGGTGATCATGCGATTCTGGAGAAGAATTTTATAGAAAAACTAGCCGTGCCCGCGGCTCCGCCCGCTCTCATATTTCACTTCACTGCTAACCTCATAAGCCATTTAGCGTGATAGTAAGTAGCCTATAGTTGATGGGAAGAATCAAGCTATCCGTAGAATTTTTTTTATTAAAATCGGTTCAGTCGTTCTCGAGTTATAAGCGGACAGACAGACATACACTCAGACACTCAGACACTCAGACAGAAAGCAGACGTTGGATTTTATTATAGGTAAGGATTTGTTTTAGAGTTTCTGTAATTTATTTGGCAACAATTAGTTTCTTGAGAAATTCGTGTTATATTTTATAAAGATATATAACTTTATTTAATAAAATTATATTACTTATACCAATGACTTATACTAACTATTAAATTTTTCTTCACGAACCAACCCATTTACAAGATAAATGAATTATTTAATTTATTGCTTTTACTGCTTTTACTGGCATATTTACAGCTTTTTTTTAATTTATAATTTTATTTTATTTTTAACTTTATAATTTTAATCTTTCTCTTTCTCAACATATCTGAGTATTGTAGCATGTTGATCTTTTTGATTTTTCAAATGTTATTGGAAAATTTAGTTATAATTCATTTTTCAACAATATTATTATAAATGGAATGTGTTGAAAAGTCTGATCTGTACAAAAATATGCAGTTACAATGTATCCTAGATATTCTGCATACAATGTATCCTAGATATTCTGCATACAATGTATCCTAGATATTCTGCATACAATGTATCCTAGATATTCTACATACAATGTATTATAAGCATAATATTCATTATGGAATCGTGCAAACAGGATATTATTGCGTCATACTTAGTAATGCAACCTATTCAAAGTTTAGAGAGAACTGCCTCGAGTCATCGAGCCGATGGCGATATGGTAATGTGCTGGCGGCTCAAACCGGAGTTCCAGGTTCGAATCCTGGTCGGGACGTATTATTCCTCTTCATTTTCGGCATCTATATAATGAAGAAAAACCGGCCAAGTGCGAGTCGAACTCGCGCACTGAGGGTTCCGTATCACCATGTCATGGTCAGCGCCACTCACGCCATCTATGGCGTGTATTATGAAATGCTTCATATTAGTTAAAATTCATGATTAGTTAAAATGCTTCATACTGTTGGCAGATGGCGCGCATACACTTTTTGGTAGTAGATAGTTATTCTATGGGGACACCTGTGAATTTTTTACTTTTTCATATTTTTATTATTTGTTGTCATTTCGACCATAATAATACATATTCTGTGAAAATTTCAACCGGCTACGTATTACGTATTACGGTTCAAGAGATACAGCCCTCGGACAGACGGACAGACGGACGGACAGACAGACAGACAGGCAGACAGACAGACTGACAGACAGACAGACAGACTGACAGACAGACGGCGTGGGCTTAGTAATAGGGCCCCGTACGACGGATACGGAACCCTAAAAATAGGTATAGTTATCAATAGGGGGAAGCACTGACATGGCACCTAGTTCACCCGGTTCTATGGGCTGACATCACGGACGTTGTAGGTGATGTAGCCAACCGTGTCAGTTTCCATAAGAAAAAAATATATATGTCTATGACCGCGGCGCGTCTCATCTAGGTGTCGTCGCTGTATCTGTATCGCCGTCGCAGCCCTGGCAGAGCAGCCAGCGCTATAATAGCTATATAAGTGTCGCAAGCACGCAACGCTTCGCTGCCCGCTAGAGATGTTCGCTGGTCGATATTTTCCCCGGCTGCGAAATCGAAGGAGGATAATGTGTTTCACTATTATGTGGGTAGATGTTTGATTTTATTTTTATTCCCTCTTAACTCCGAAACGGTCGAATGCATTTTGATGAATGAGGCGTCCAACAATTTGTCATACGCGTGTGCGAGTTTAACTCGCGCACGGAGGGTTCCGTAGATGTGCCATACCTCTCTCTCTCTCTGTGTCTTCTCACACACCCCCCCCAAAGTGGGGGAAGTGGGGTAACGGCGTCGAGGCTAGCCTCCTTGTCCGTGGTGTCCTTTCGCAGCCCTTAACAAAGGGCAGGTCATCCTTGACCTGGGTCAACCAAGGGTGCGTGGGCGGTCTGGACACTGCGGAGCGCTCATTCGCCGCTCTGGGCGAACAGCTCACGGAGTCCGCCCATGAGAAGCAGCACTGGATTCTCCCCCCTCTCCAGCGCCTGCAGCAGCCTGTGGATGATGCCCAGCATCACCCTCAGCTGGGACGTCTGGCTCGGCGACATCGGGACGAGCGGTCGCGCGTCAGACGTCGGGGTAAATATTGGGTTCGGTGTCGACGTGGACATCATCCTGTCTCGCTGGCGCTGCGGCGCCGGGACTGGATGAGGTGGAGGGGGAGCCAGCGGCACCTGGGGCGGCTCGAATGTCGTCGTGGGCTGCGGCTCGTGGGCTGGTGCGGCTTCCGCTGCACCCGGCTTCTTCTTTGCTCGACGAAGGGCGCAGCGAGCGATGGGACAGGGGCAGCGGCGCCGGCGGCGCGGTGTGGGCGGTCTGCTGGCGAGTATAATTCTACGCTTTATACACAGCACAGCTTCATAGACAGAAAATAAACACAAATGCGCATGCAATGAAAGAAAATAATACATACTTACATACATACATACCACACGCTGTATCACGACCGTGGCTATCCTGTCGCCCTTTAGCACGGCATCGTGTCCTTGTGCAGTCGAGGATGCAGTGTAATTTTTATCGATATACCTACGTCACCAAAAAGTGAATATTCACGTGCATATGAGCAGTTCGACGTCCGGTGAGCCTAGATACGTGCGGGGCGCGGCGGGCGGCGGGGGCGGGGCGGAGGCAGCGGCGGAGCTGAGCAGCCTGCTGCTGAGTAGAATTCTTCTATTTATACACAACACAGCTTCATGCACAGAAAATAAACACAAATGCGCATGTACGCAAAGAAAATAAAATGTATTTATTAATTGATGTATCTTAGGTAGGTACTTACAGAGAGAAGAGATGCAAACAACGGTTTGAGAGATACGTCATCGCCCCGGTGCGGTGGCGGAATCGGTGACGCGCTGGCGGGTCAAGCCGGAGTCCAGGTTCGAATCGTGGTCGGGACGCATTTTTTCTCTTCCATTTTCGAATTTGCATTTATCTAATGAAGAAACTACACAGAGAAGTTGACACGACATACGACTGTTCTACCACATTTCAAGATCATTCAACGCTGCAAAATGTTAAGTTAAAATGAAAAATTAAAATGTTTATTCATAAACTAGGTTTTATATAACTAGGCTCACATAATTTTTGTATAGTACTTATAGTAGTGCATTTTACATAATATACATTTTCACATATATATGTAGGTAAATAGGTATTTTAACTAAATATTTTAATATTTATAATGCATATAAACTAAAAATATAAAAGAAAGTAAAAAGAAAGCGTAACGCAAGATGTGGGTACATTATTTTGCAGGTGTGAAGGGCAATAAAATTAATAAAGGCTAAGAAGTAAATCTAAACAACTTAGGTATTCATACAAATGATTGCAATAATTAATTCTATTATATAGCACTTCACTACGATACGAAATTTAAAGTAGAAGCCACCTTGCCCTAATCGCATACTTTCTAAACTTGTGAAATACCTATCTACCTACTGAGTTAAACCTATTACTATGATCACTTTTCTGACACTTTGGCTCCTACACTAGTAAACACTGTATTGCAGGAGCCATTCAGTTCCCTGTACAGTACACAACATGTTGGAATTTATAACCAAAAACAATTTAATTATATAAAACCAATGCTATGCTAATGCTCAGTGACTTGTGGCGGTTCATGAAACATGCGATCTATCCTTTGCCTGCTATTTTGTTTTCTTTTTTTTAAAGTCATTGACGATATTCTCCTGTTCGCAGAAGCTGAACACAGGTTTCCTTATATCGGTTATAGTTAGTCCAAACCCTCTGGAGTCAAGATAATGGCACACGTTGTACCAGAAGTGCCTCAAGGTCATGGGGGATTACCGTTTTCCTTCCACTTACTTGTTTTATTGGTTCGCTTTTAGCCACATGACGTTGTAAAGTGCTGTACGGCACCTTCATGTGATCTGCAGCTTGGTGAAGTGACATTACTTTCTCCTTTACCAGATTCACAGCCTGCAGCATATCCTCCTCCTTCCATTTCTGTTATGCTCCCCAGTGGCGGCTCTGGCCAATGAATTTTAGTGAGGCACCACCTACATAATAGCATTTTTTAATGTTGTATTACAGTTTTCATTTCGAGGACAGGACATGCCCAAAGTCTAGCCATAAATGGATGTAAGATGGCCGCATAGCAACCTCGGTTGTGTTCTCCTCTAGTCCAGTATAGCCAGCAATCCAAGGAAGTCTCCGGTATGGCACCTACCTTCTCGGAGGTGAAATTGGCTGGTCGGAGCATGCGCTTTGGCCCCTCCGACTCAGCCATCCATACCGGATTCATCATCATCATCATCATCATCAGCCTGTATCGGTCCACTGCTGGACATAGGCCTCTCCCAAGGCACGCCACCACACATACCGGATTACATAAAAAAAAATAAACATTCATGTTGATTTTTTTTTTCTTTACCTTCAAGATAATTAAGTGAGGCGGCGTGAGGCGGCGCCTCACTTGCTTCACCTGGGGAACCGCCACTGATGCTCCCCTACTTTTGTAGGAGACATCTGCGAACGAACGAAATAAAAATTTTAAATGGCAACTTGGCCATACTTTACCCAAGCGAAGCCCTGTCCCAAAACTTCAGCTGATATACCCAATTGTAACTTCCTAATAACTAAACTAACTTCGAAAAACTACAAATTATTCCAATTAAATGCCGACCCAAATATCCTCCATCGCACGACCCAAATATCCTGTTCAATAGTCAGTAGGGTAAAATAAAATTTCAAATTAACTACCTACTAAAACTAGAAGAAAAATAATGTTTTCGTGTCAAACCTAATCGTATGTACTCGTATCTATAACTCAAAAATAGTTCAATTGGCAAAATCACAACAACTTTAACATGCCTTCTTACCTTTTGATGAGTAAATTTTACATCAGCGTAAATTAATAATGGCGCACGCGTCGCTTGCTCACATACGAAACACCTCACTGGCCACTGATGCTCGAAACCGACACAAGTGCAGCCATAAGTGCAGCACTGACGCCTTGTTTAAAGACCGCTCAGTCGATAAAACAGCATTACTTACTTTTTAAAAAGTAAGAACTCATTTCATTGCCAGCCCACACGACACATGTCTTGCAACCTCTTGACCGTGCTGTATTTAAGCCCTTAAAAACCTTTTTACCATCAAAAAGCATCTACTGGGTTCACAACCATCCAAGCCAACCCTTTTCAAAAGTTCACTTTGGAACAGTACTTGCAAGAGATTGGTACAAAGGAGCTGCAGTCGGTGATGCCGTTAAAGGGTTCGAGTGCACAGAGATTTGGACATTCGACAGAAACAAGATTCCCGAGAAGAAATTTGCACCCTCAAAGGCATGTATTGAAGAAGTTCAGCCATCACCCGAGGTGCAGCCGGCGCCTGAAGTCCAGCTAGTATGTGAAATCCAGTCAACACCTGAAGTTCAGCAATCACATGCATTTCAGTCGATTGCTTCAACATCCCGTGCCGCTATCCACTCACCATATCCTGCTCTAGACGAAGATGATTTGACATTAGCTAGAAACATCGAAGCAATTGTGAAAGACGCAGAAGAAGCAGAAAAAAAGAAGAAGGCCAAATTGCAGATAATTTTTCCATCTCCTGCCAAGAACTAAAACACGAAAAGAGCCAAACCTAAATCTTGTCAGCACGTGACATCACCAGAATGTTTGAAAACCGCAAAAGTAAGAGCCGAGAAAAGAAAAGCAAACTTGAAACAGCCCAAATCAAAACTATTGAAATCGAAGATAAAAAGGGTAACAATTTCAAGCTCCTTCTTCTTCTGCCGATGTTGACGAGAATACTTATAACGAATGTGGATTCTGTCGCCTGCCCTACTATAGTAATGAAAGCATAAAAAATGGGGACTGAATTCAATGCCAAACTTGCTCTGATTGGTTTCATGATGTGTGTGTCGGAGCAAAAAAATTCCAAAAGACTGTGGAAAATGTATATGATTTAAATAATAAGCCAGTGTGATATAATTAAAATACTGCATTGTTTGATTTACGTTCTCGATTTCCACCTGATCCAAATAACCTCACGGCTGACCCAAATATTCTGACGGTAGGTTATTCCGGTCATTATACAATTTTGAAAAAAAAAATTAACTGTGTCCACAGTTTACAATATAATTTTGTTTTTCTGTGTTGCATTTTATAACAGTGTACTCAGCGCATCCCTACTCCTACCAACGTTCCGACACATCCCTAGTTTGCTCGCCGTGGGGGGGTAGTTTTGAAAGATGATACGAGACGAAGGGAAAACGCGATCGTGAGGTAGTTAGTAAACGACCACTGGCGCGAGAGACACATTGCGAACTGGAAGAAGAAAGAAAGGGATTTTTCATACGTGTTGGGGAGAAGTAAGGAAGGATAGACAGGAGTGGACAGTAATTGCGACAGTGACGTTTTTGGAAGTGTATAGTTTATAAGCTTATTAGTGTGGACTCGGACACTGCCGAGCACGCCAACTCAGCGCCCCCGGCAGTGGTACGCATCCGGCCGTCTCCGTGGAGTCTGGAGATCTGCTTCGCCCGGTGAGTGAGCAAATTACCTCTCTTCTTCTGTCCCTGCGCTGAGTACACGTTATTAGTTGCCTTACAACGTTACAATTGGTGGAGGCGCAAAAAAAAAAAAAAACTAGTACATAGCCTACCCTAGAAGAATGCCTAATAACGAGGAAGGAACGGGTGCACAGCATCAAGGGGAAATTAATCAAATATTTGCTCGTTTATCTCAACGGATAGCCGGGCAAACCGAGCTAATGCGAGAAATACACGAACGTCTTTCGTCGATTGAGAATAGGATGACAACTTATGAAACGAAGAAGGAAACGGTCGAAGGCGAGAACGCGGCCGAGCCGCGAGCCGCCACGCACACCGAGCCCGCGCACGCGCAGGGGCCGGCGTACGGCGGCGGCGCTGCCGTCGCAGCCGCCGTCTCCGCCGCCGCCGCCTCCGCAACGAGTTTAAGCGACAACATTGAAAAGGAAAATTTCAAAGTCGCGAAGCAAATGATCGAAGGCGTTACGTGTTGCGACGGGAACAACGCGAGAACTTTATTAGATTTTATAATCCAGTTGAACAGAATATTTAGTTTAAACCTAGTAAAAGATGACAGAATTATTCCGTTAGTCATGTTAAAACTTCGAGAGCCGTTGAGTAGTTGGTGGTTCAGACAAGTCGACAGCTCGTGCTCAACCTGGGAAACGATGAAACAAATTATCCTTAACTACCTCAGTCCAATACACAGAGAGGCTCTAAAACAAGAGTTAGTATTCAGATTTCAGAAACCGACAGAAAGCCTAAGAGAATTTATTCAAAAAGTGGAGTCTGCTTCAAAAGCACTGAATTGCGAAATCTCAGAAAAAGAATTGGTAAATATCATAATTGCGCATATTTCACCAACGACGTTTTCGTATCTGCGACCAGTGCGACCCATTGACAACATCGAATACCTATTACAACTAGGCAGTGAGGTAGAAGGAGCGATGTTGCGAGATGCGCAATATACGGCACTCTCGTCGGCGGCGTCGCCACAGCCTCCGCCGCGCGGCGCCGCCACTCCCGCACGGACGAACTACGGTAACGATGTTTCGAATTCGAACATACCGGTGGCCCCCCAGCGAGCGGCGAGCGCTCAAATGGTAAACACGAACGGCCAAGCATGGACGAATAGGTATAGGGGAAATAGTTCGATGGGAAATACGAATAACAACGTGAGAGACACAGCGGCACGTTGTTACGAATGTAACGGTGTAGGTCACATAGCGCGGTTTTGTGAAGAACGGAGAAATAGGTACAGAAGTAACTATAATAATCATCTCAACAATAATAACAACTCGGAAAACTAGAAGCGGCGCGGCATTCACCCCACAATGTCGCGCTTACTAAAGAGGCGCAGTGCAACCAAGTGTTTAGAAAAGGCGAAGAAATAATTAAAAATAAAAATTTAGTACAATTACCTATAGTCAGCGTGTGCGTGGGTAAGGGGCTTAGAACGAACGCACTCATCGATAGCGGGGCCAATCGCTCCTTTTGTAGGGAAGATATTTTTTTACAGATTAAAAGTGAAAGAAAAGTGAAAGTATATGATGAAGTAATGGTGTGCACCACGGCGGACGTGCGTCCACTACACGCGAAAAATCGTATTTCAGTGTTAATTTCAATCGATAAGTTTACTTGGAGGCATGAGTTCGTGGTATTAAGGGAACTCGCTAGTCCTATGATTTTAGGATACGACTTTATAAAGAAAACACACTTACAATTTCACCCCAGAGAGGAAGCAATTTTTTTTAACTTCAAACCGCGAACAATAATTTTAATAAAAAGGCAAAATAAGAGTAAGGAGGCTCACTGCAGTAGTATAGCAGAGACCGAGAGTGAGGTGAAACTTTCGAGAGCAGAGAAGGACCGATTAACTACATTATTGGAAACGTACAATGACGTCATTACAAAAAGATTGGGAAAAACAAATATCCTACAGTATTCGATAAAGCTAACAGACGACGATCCAGTGCGTTTAAGATTCTACCCCCTCTCCCCACCAAAAGCGGAAGAAATGAGAAAACATATCGAGGAATTATTAGAAAAGGATGTGATTGAAAAATCTATATCACCGTATGCCGCCCCCGCATTTTTGATAGATAAGAAAAACGGTAAAAAGAGACTATGTTGCGACTATCGAACCCTGAATAAAAAAATTGTATACGATTCTTATCCCATGATGTCCGTAGAAACTGTATTTCAGGCATTGGGCAAGTCAAAGGTGTTCACCGTCATCGACTTAAATAGTGTTTTCCATCAAATTCCATTAAAAAAGGAGGACAGGGAAAAGACAGCATTTATAACACCGAACGGACTTTTCCAATATAAATATGTTCCCTTCGGCTTGTGTATAAGCCCTCAAGCGTTGAGTCGGGTCATCGACCATGTGTTTGGGGACATAAAATTCAAATTTATAATGCCCTTCGTGGACGATTTGATCGTCTTTTCGGAAAACGTAGATAGTCACTTTCTACATTTAGAAAAGGTTCTGTCAAAATTACGAGACGCAGGTTTAACAGTAAACCCTGAAAAAATAAAAACGTTCCAGAACGAAGTGAGTTTCCTAGGGCACGTCGTGAACGGCAAGGGACTACATGTCGATCCGTCTAGAACAGAAGTAATCGCTAATTATCCTAGACCGAAAAATCTCAAACAAGTAAAAACATTTCTAGGAATGTCCGGGTTCTATGCAAAGTTCATCGCTAAATATGCAGAAATGTCAGAACCCCTAAACAGACTGAAGAGGAAGGACGTCGTATTTAGGTGGGACAAGGAACAAGAGGGGGCATTTGAAAGTATTAAGAGAGCATTGATAACACCGCCAGTACTTAGATTTCCTCAATTTGACAAAAAGTTTGTACTTCAAGTAGATGCGTCCGGCAACGCATTAGGGGCAGTCCTGCAACAAGAAGTGGACGGCCAACTTCTGCCAAAGTCTTCTCACAGGGGGGGGGAACGGAGAAGGGCAACCTACGAATTAGAATGCGCGGCCGCTGTTTTCGGAGTGACAAAGTTCAAAACATACTTAGAACTAGCAGAATTTGAAATGCACACGGACAACGCAGCCCTGTCCTGGTTATTTTCTCATCCAAAACAAACAGGCAAGCTGGGCAGATGGGTTTTGACGCTGTCACGACTAAAATTTAAAATAAAACACATCAGAGGAAGTGATAACAATGTAGCAGACGGACTAAGCAGAATGTACGATAACACTGTAGGCGCATGTAATAGTCTAATAAATTACGCAGACTTTAATCAATCACTTAGGCTGCACCAGCGGAACGACGACGATTTAAAAAATTTAATTGAAAAAATTGAAGAGGGCACTAAGTACAAGGAGTACAAATTAAGTAACAACTATCTATGTAGGAAGGTATCTAGGAGCAACAAATGGCGTATCGTGATCCCAGTAAAAATTGTAAAATCACTCTTACATTACTATCACGACCAAGAAATATCGGGACACCTTGGAATAACAAAAACGCACAATAGGATTGCAAAATATTACTGGTGGAAGGGAATGTACAACGACATAAAGAACCACGTACGAACCTGTAAAGAATGTCAAATTTCAAAACCAACGAATCAGTTGCCAGCAGGCTTGATGAGTTCAACGAATCCAGAACGCGTCTGGGACTCTGTATATATAGATTTTAAAGGACCCTTGCCTCGCTCGAAGACGGGAAATCAGTACATTTTAGTATTAATAGACGCGTACTCCAAATGGGTCGAATTATTTCCGACACGGAGCGCGAACGTGCTCAATACAATAAAAACCCTGAGCAGCCTCGTGTGGTCGAGATACGGCCCACCGAAAGCAGTTGTCTCCGATAACGGAACACACTTTACTGGAAGCGGGTTTCAGGAAATGTGTACGGCCTGGGGGATTAAACGAGTAAATATCAGCGCGCATTACCCCCAATCAAATATGGTGGAGAGAGTAAACAGGAACCTTAACTCAATGCTTAAGATTTACTGCCAGCGCGAGCACGACCTGTGGGACGCCTGTCTACCCAGTCTGCAACTGGCACTGAACACCGCGACGCACGAGAGTACGAAAGCGACCGCGGCTCACTTGTTCTTAGGGCGCAATATAACAACACCGCTAGAAAATATTTGGTCGGTCGAGGACATAGACGCGTTATCCAGTCATCTCAATCCCCCGACGAAAGACGTTATCAGTCAGAACTTAAGAGAAGCGTGGGATAGACGAGCCAAATATTATAACTTAAGAAGACGGGACAACAACTTTACTGTGGGGCAATTAGTACTCAAAAAGAATTTTCCGGTAAGCGACAAATCAAAGGGAATAGCAAAATCCTTCTGCCCGAGATGGCTGGGACCATTTGAAATAAAGGATATGAGAGACGGTAGAGTAGAGCTCTTAAAGCCCGGGTCTAACAAGTCTATCTTCACTAATATTGCCTTAGTGAAGCCATATTGGTCGAGATAAGGGCGGGGGGTTGTTATTAATAAAGACAATTAAAGTCTTTCATTTATTTTATTAAAGCTGAATAAAGCTTAGCTGGCTCAAATAACCCGACTTTACCCTATAGTTAAATGTGCTTGTACTAAGTTTCATCGAATTCGGATGATCAGTTTAAGAGTTATGGAGGAACATACCTACATGCAGAAAATATTTATAAAAATCGTCAATTTAATTTTATGTAATACGTAGAGTCTACAAACGCAGTACCTATCTCATAGAACCACAGAAATCAAAAATATTGATTTATTTCTGTGCATAAAACAAAGTAACCTTACTCCATGACAATCCCTTACAGATTTATTATTAGTATTGATGATTGATGATGACCGATATTGGTATGTCTGTACTGACTCTGACACTTATAGAATTGTAGTTAATTATCTAGTTAACGAATTAATAACTTCGCGTCGAGTATGAAACTTCAAAGTTAGAACGGCTCAATTGTTTTCCCGCCAAAAGCCCAAGTCCGTGACAATAGCGCGTGAATTTAATTATAAAGTTCGTCTCATACTATCCGACAGTTTAACTCTGTTTTGGCGTGTTTTTGACACTTTTTGTGTTTTGAGAGTATTCGATATTTATAAAAGTACTTTTCCTGTGTTTCGCTATTTTAATCAAACGGAGGCGATATGGGCAACCGATTTAAAACAATTGTATTGTTTTCTCAATACTAATAAATAATACATCTGTAAGGGATGGCCTTGGAGTAAGTGACTTTGTTTTATGAGATACTGCTTTTGTACATAGTATACTAAAACTAAATTGACAATTTTTAGAAATATTTTCTATATATGTGAATGTTCCTCTATAACTCTTAAACCGATCATCCGAACTCGATGATATCTTAGTTCAAGCACATTAATTAAACTATACGTGACACAGGATAGGTCAAATAAAATCAGTTCCGGTTACGTTAAGATGTCATGTCTCATACAAACCGAATTATTCCACGCGCCGAAATTAAGGTAAGGTAGCTTATACTTACTTCCTTCTTTTTAAATACGAATTTCACGCCAGCGAAGCCGCGGGCCCCACACAGTAAGTACTAGATTTATTATAAACATGTATTATATTATATATAACACAGATTGCTGAAAGAGTAACATGTCGGTAATTATAAAATATTACTTCATGAATTTGGCCCGGGGGCTCTCGCTCACGGAGAAGAGAGCAGAGAGTATTTTTTGTTTTGTTTTTTGTATTCCATTTCTTGCCGTCTTTAAAACAAAAAAACCATTTAATATGGCAAATTCAAGTATAATATACTATTATGCGAATGATCATTAAAGAATATAATGCGAACGTATCAACATATTTTTACAAAAGCTCTTTACGCCTGATACACTTTATGAATAAGTCTTTGTAGTCAGAACTCTCAGTTAAATTGTTAATCTTGTTCTCTTGCTTTGTTTTCGGTAGACTGTGTAGGGCGTAGGCGATGTTATTATGTAAAAAAAAAACCCTGCGAAGTTTCTTGCCGGTTCTTCTTCGTGGGTGTAATCGAACCAGATAAAACAAATTGAGACAAGTTCGAGTACAGTCTAATAATTGTCATATGAATGGTCAATAAACAAAACAAATCAATATAATACAATACTATGCGTTGCGGTGCGGTTCGGTGTGATGCGATGCGATTCGATTCAAACTAGCCCGCCTAAAGGCGCTGCCTTCCATATTATTACCTTTTTTTTATGTAATCCTGTATGGGTTGCTGAGTCGGAGGGGTCATTAGCACGTGCTCCAACCTGCCAATATCACCTCCGAGAAGGTAGGTGCCATACCAGAAACTTCCCTGGATTGCTGGCTATACTTGACTAGAGGAGAACTGCACAACCGAGGCTGCTATGCGGCCATCTTACATCCAGTACGGTTGTATCACCCCGGTCGGCTACAATTTGAGCCTACCACCTAGTAAGGGGCAATGGAAGGGACCTACAGTTTTACACGCGGTTCCGAACGGTGACGCAGCAGGTGTGGGTATGCACGTAAATTTTTTCGTCAGAAAAAACTCATTGGTACACGCCGACCGGATTCGAACCTGGGACCTCTCGCATGAGAAGCCGATGCCCAAACCACTCGGCCACCCGCCGCTTGAAGTTAGCCACAAACCTACCTACCTGATGATGGATTGGTTGATTTGATTTGATTTGAGGACGTATGTCCCCAGTTGATGGCGACGTACCCAGCTTGCTTAGAGCGCGACTCCTCTCAACTTGCTCCTCCGTGCTTACGCGCCGCCGCTCCCCGTCCATGTTGAAAGGCATTTTGTAATTTCGTAGATCACGTCACAAAGTTCCGACGTAGCAAGAATCGAGCCTCAGGCAACAAGCCACTAAATTAAGAGATCGTGGTCAAGTCTGCGTTGTGTACACAAACTGGGCTTTCGTAAGAAATTTGTATTTATATTTGTTCGAAAATCATTCGTGGGCAATACATATTGCACTTGAACTCGTAACAGTTTATAAATTAAATTCGAAACATCCACACAAAACACTCCACTCAATCAGAGCCCAATCACGACAAGGGACTTGCTTAGAATATTGGATACATAGGTACTTATCCAAAATTAGCCCAATATTTCCCTTACATAAAATCAATTTCAATTTTCCAATTGTCACATGATCTTAATCATTAAAATAATTAAAAGATAGAATCTTAAATTCATTATAATTATCAAACATCAATTCAATACATGTAATTTTTTTTTTATTTTTAGTAAGAAATAGAAATAGAATATGAAATATTTATGCCTCCACAAATATAATGTAATTTATATATAAGTCTTCAATTCAGTTTATAATATAATACGTAAAATATATAAGTATGTATGTATGTATGTATGTATGTATGTATGTATGTATGTATGTATGTATGTATGTATGTATGTATGTATGTATGCATGCATGCATGCATGCGTGCATGTATGTATGTATGTATGTATGTATGTATGTATGTATGTATGTATGTATGTATGTATGTATGTATGCATGTATGTATGTATGTATGTATAGTATATAAGAGTTGAAGAACAATACAATAATTATTTTTCTTATTTCATATAGGATGTATAATGGTTGTATGTATCTAATCTAAGTGCAATTTGTCTATGTCAGTTATGTATTTATATTTCATACTACTCTCCATTCTTTAGTACTGCATTGTCCGCCCCTATGTGTTTTCCACATCCCTTTGGGATTAGTTCGTAAAGAATGCCGCAAGGCATTAAACTCACCTTCTGTAACCCATACAATAAAATATATTTTCATTTCATTTAATTTCACTTCAAATACTCGTATTTTACAATTACGAGAGTGGAAGAGGCGACGGATCTCCACGTGCCACGATCCTGACTCAGGATCGTGGCAAGTGGAGATCCGTTGTCTCTGCCTACCCCACCGGGAAACAGGCGTGACGCTATGTATGTATGTATGTATGTATATTTTAAAAGAAAAATAACGCAACGAAAAAATCGGTTGAGTGTGAGTTTTACTCGCGCACGGAGGGTACCGTAGATTCTCTATACCAAACCTGTCAAAAAACCATATCCGTCTATCTTTCATCATTCTACATGCAAAATAATTGGGCTTTTTTGTCAAAATCGTTCCTTTGTCGCACCGCTAGGGTATAGAACTGTGTCTCCCGGCGAGTGTCTTTCCCGAATCCTTTAACCTGGGTGTCTTTAAACTTCATATCATCCTAGCAAAATTTTAAAACCCGTATATGTGACCAGTGTGTCCTCCCGGTTATGATGTACGGGTTTTTTGTCAAAATCGTTCCTTTGTCGGCTTTTTTGTCAAAATCGTTCCTTTGTCGCACCGCTAGGGTGTAGAACTGTGTCTCCCGGCGAGTTTCTTTCCCGAATCCTTTAACCTGGGTGTCTTTAAACGTCATATCATCCTAGCAAAATTTAAAAACCCGTATATGTGACCAGTGTGTCCTCCCGGTTATGATGTACGGGTTTTTTGTCAAAATCGTTCCTTTGTCGGCTTTTTTGTCAAAATCGTTCCTTTGTCGCACCGCTAGGGTGTAGAACTGTGTCTCCCGGCGAGTTTCTTTCCCGAATCCTTTAACCTGGGTGTCTTTAAACGTCATATCATCCTAGCAAAATTTAAAAACCCGTATATGTGACCAGTGTGTCCTCCCGGTTATGATGTACGGGTGTGAAACGTGGACGCTGACGGTCGTCGGTGTTGTCCAAAGGTTGAAAGTTGCCCAGCGAGCAATGGAGCGAGCCATGCTGGGAATAACGCTAGGTGATATGGTGCGTAACGAGGCAATACGCCGACGCACCAAAGTAGTCGATATTGTATGCCGGGTGGCTAAGCTCAAGTGGCAATGGGCTGGGCACGTCAGTCGAAGAGACGACGACCGTTGGAGTAACCGTGTCCTACACTGGCGGCCGTGGACAGGAAAACGGAGTGTGGGAAGACCACCCGCCAGGTGGGACGACGACATCAAGTACGTCGGCGGAAAGCAGTGGTTCCGTAATGCTGAAGGCCGGGAGGACTGGAGGAAAATTGGAGAGGCGTATGTCCAGCAGTGGACGCTTACACGCTGGCTGACTGACTGACTGACTGACATCCTAGCAACCAGTCCGCAAATCTGCTGGCATGGCGCCTCAGTGAGCGTGGTTTCGCGAGGAGAGGTGTTTTTGGCTATATCGACTGTACAATTGGTTTCTCGACACAGCCACCCATGTTGATTTACATTTAAAAAAAGCCTTTATTTTGCGCCATTAATTATTCAGTAGCGTGAATATTCCATTCTTAGCACGTTTGTTGTATGGGTAACCTCCCTTGATTTTTTTTACTTTTTGCTTTATTTGTTGGCACATCCGCCGAAATAAAACAATATATTCCGTGAAAATTTCAACCGGCTACCTATTACGGTACAAAAGATACAACACTCGGATGAACCGTACATAATAGTTAGTTTTTTTTAAAGTATTAATTTGTGTAAGAAATGCCCACTTAAATGTCTGTTGTCTTCATTATCTGTGTTAAATTTTCGCTTTTTTTCTCTCTAAATTTGAACCTAAATGTGTAAACTTGTAATTGGTGTCCTGTAGTTATAATTGTATGTTTATTCAATATGTATCTGCACTGTAAGTTTACCGAAATAAATAAAATAAAATAAAAAAATAAAAATAATGTCTATCTATCTATTATCATTTATCAGCCTCGGTAGCTCAGTGGTACGGTCGGTCGACTGTTGTTAAGCAACGCTAAGCGCGGTCAGTACTTGGATGGCTGACCGTAGTTCGGATTCCACGTTAAACTGTAGGTCCCTTCCCTTCTTTCCTTACTAGGTGGTAGGGTTTATCCCGGCCGGGTTGAGACCACCGCACACCGAAGCGTCGTCGGTCGAAACGGCTATGTAAATAGTTCGTGTTTTCCGTCCAGTTCAGTGTAGCCGACATGAAATGAAGGGAAGCACTGACATGGCACCTACTTCACCCGGTGTTATAGGCTGACATCACGGATGTTGTAGGTGATGTAGCCAACCGTGGCAGTTTCCATAAAAAAAATCAATATCTAGGGTTTTTCCCCCCAAGTACAGTCTCTGGTCCTTCAAGAGGGGCGTGAATGGGCACCTGTCAGGCCGGCATGGCATTCGCAACCCCCGAATACGACCGAATGTCCATGGGCGCCGTTAGACACCTTATGGGTGCCTCGGCGCCATATGTCAAGCTAACAATAAAAAATAAAAAAAAACTAGGGTTGAAATATTTCGCTTACGGAAGCCTGCATACAGAATACGACCTTATTAAAAATACATCCTTGTAATGTCGGCTATGCCTGAAATGTTGTTTATGCTCCAACATTTCGTATTCGTATTTCTCATTAGTTCTGTTCTGTGGGCAATCTGTACATAAACGAAATTAATTCGCGACATTTCGATGGATATAACATTATTTATGGCTGCACAAATATTAGAAAAAACCGGCCAAGTGCGAGTCGAACTCGCGCACCGAGGTTTCCGTATCGCCATGTCATGGTCAGCGCCACTCACGCCTTAGTTCAAATGCTTCATACTATTTTCGGTAGGTGGCGCGCATACACTTTTTAATTTCTGTATGCCAGTGCCAAGAGAGCAGCGTTCACACCAGCTCCTTCCTTCCAAGGCACGTCGCTTAAATTAAGCGACCACCTCGGGGTCCTCGGAGTCGAACTGCCGCACGACCTGAACTACCGGCGCCCTGCTGGCCGTGCGACTAGTGGGTGACCCCGACGTGTCCCGCGATCTAGAACCGCTGCAACTTCCTAGGGATGTCGGCGCCCTAAGCGTGTTCTATCGCTTATTCCACGGGGAGTGCTCGAAGGAGCTGTTTAACGCGATTCCGCCGTCCCCTTACAACAACGCGCACTGGGCAGGGATTGCATCACTATACGCTGGACTTACCGCGGATGCGTACCAATCGCTTCTGCAGATCCTTCCTCCACAGAACTATTTGTCTATTTAATTTGATAGGTAGTTATAGTTTGTGTATTATGTATATTTTCCTGTTCATGTATAAATATAACTTAAAATATATAAAATGTACCTAAATTGTAAAAAATCTGTAAAGATTAACAAAAATTAATGTAATAATAACTCAATTGATATGTAAAGTAACTACGTGATGAGTTACATAAAGTATAATAAAAAATAATAAAATTGCGCACTTCCGGTGAAAAAATTTAATTCTTAAGAAATACATTGAAAATACAATAGTTATGTGAACCTTCTTCTGCTTTGCCGGAGCCAATTACTTCAACGAAACGAAACAAAGTTGCAAGGACGAAAGAAGTTTTTAGTTAATTAACTAGTGAAGAAAGAAATAGAAAGAAATGAAATAATTAAAAATACTGCAGACAAAGAAAAATTCTGCTCTTTCTGGAAGTTTCCACTTGAACCCCCTGCCGAGACCCCCTGGGGGTCCACAGATAATTTCTATTCCATCTGGACACCCTGGGTGGTCCACGGATACTTTCTAATGGACAGACAGACAACAATAAAATGCTGTTCCAGTTACGCTAAGGCATGGCTCTCATACAAACCAAATTGTTTCGCGCGCCGAAATAAAGGTAGAGGCAGGCCTCACCCACTCTATGTACTTGCGCTCGCTAACTACCTACCGCCCGACGGGCCGCGGTACCTTAATAGGTAGCGGCGGTCTATTTCAGTGAAAATTCGTCAGCCGCGCGAAGTATACATAGACGCTCGCCCACGCAACTGCGCGCAGCTGCAAAGCAATAACCACTTTACACTCGATCGTTAACTTACATTTTCGCACGCAGCGATTGGCGATGTGAAACAGTAGGCTATTAAAGCCCGAAGGTAGGAACATTTTCTATGGAGTGATTTATCTGTCACGAAGTAACTAAGTAATCTGTGGTAGAGGGCTTACTCACTTTCTTTAAATACGAATTTCAAGCGATCGAAGACGCGGGCAAATGCTAGTAAAAACATAAAAAAAAATTTTTCTTCGTGTTAATTTTAATTTTCCATTTTTGGTGTTATTTTTATTTTATTTTCCTTTCATACATATATTAATTTTTATTTTCCATTTTTAGTTATTCATTTTATTTTATTTTCCTTTCATACATATATCAGAAGCAAAAGCTGGTGCAGATTATTTTGAGGGTCTAACTAAGTCCAGCCAGACTAGTAAAAGAGCCGGCAACTGTCAGAACTTAGTAACTGCGCCCCGGGCCATCTTGCTTTAGCTAGCTAGAGAATATACCTAACTAGAGGGTTAGCTGTTAGTAGCCGGAGGAATAAAAGTTCCGAGCATGCTGAACAATTATTGTCCTTTGCATAGAAATTGCATTTTGTATGTAGATGCGCGCGCTGAGGAGTATGTGTGGAGTTACAATGAAAGATAGATTGAGAAATAGTGTAGTGCGAGAGCGCTATGGTCTGAAAGAATATATAGTGACAAGGATTGAGATAGGAATGCTTAGGTGGTTCGGTCATGTCGGAAGAATGGATGATAGGAGACTAACGAAAGACATTTACGAGTATGGAGCAAATTTGAGTGCAAGAGTCTGGAAGGGTCGCCCTGGACGCACGTACCTGGACCAGATCGGGCGTGTGATCAAAAAGGGTCAAGTGCGTAGTACCCGTAAACGACGAGCGTGCATGAAGAATATCATGAGAGTGGAAGAGGCGGCAGAGGTGTGTCGGGATCGTGGCACATGGAGATCAGTTCCCTCTGCCCAAGTGCCTACCCCACTGAGAAACAGGCGTGACGCTATCTATGTATGTATGTATCTTATTTTAAAGTCTCTCGTCCTGAACTTTCATATACTACTAACACGATCAGCCTACTCGAGATAAGCACACAGAACTCCGCGGGGGAGGCGACAACGGGTCGGTGGCGGCACGCCACGGAGGTAAGAGATAGGAGGACCGTTTTGATATCTAACTTCTCCAAAATAAATAAGTACGCGAGTAAGTATCAGCACATTCATTCGTAGCATGATGATGGTGTGCCACTTTAGGCTAGCCTAGATAAGCTAGCTAGACTGTGGCCGAATCTGTAGGATATATTGTTTGGTATTGGAATAAGACACCAGTGAAGTTATGGAAGTTAGTTTATTGAGAGAGAAAGGAAAGAACACGTTTAGCGCGCGCAGACGCTAGAGAATGACTGATGTGAGGTTAGGTGCGGAGCGAGGTGCCGGGCGACGCGCGGGAGAACGCGCGCGTCCTGGCGGCGACACAATATGGCAGTGCAAAGTCCACGTAATGCGCAAAGTGCTGATTCGGCACAATGGCTTTTAATGCGTTTGAAAGTATTCGTGATGGCAGTTGCATGTGAAGGCACACACATTTGTTTATCGACAGGTAACAAGTTTCATCGCGCTTTGCGGAATCTTTTACGTTATATAAAGCGGGACATGGACGCCCATGGACATTCTGTAGCACGCGGGGGTTGCGAATGCCATGCCGGCCTGACAGGTGCCTATTAACGCCTCTCTTGAAGAACGCGAGACTGTACTAGGAGGGAAATATGTGGGCAGGGAGAGCGTCCGGAGTTTACCAGTTCTGTAAAGGAATGATTTGCAGAACCGATTGGTACGCATCCGCGGTAAATCCAGCGTATAGGGCTGCAATCTCTGCCCAGTGCGCGAGTTGGAAAGGGGACGGCGGGATTGCGTCAAACAGCTCCTCTGAGTAGCCCCCATTGAACAAGCGATAGAACACACTTATCGCTCCGACATTAGGAATGTCGGATCGAGTGATCGAGTTCAAAGGCGCAAGCTGGTATTTAGCAGAGCCATCCCAAGGTGCGAGCAGTACTCCAAGTAGGACCTGATCTGCGATTCACGCGTGCGTCTCACCTTCTTGAGTACGTCCAGATTTTTATAAGCCAGCTTGGCCTTCCCCTCGATATGGCGCCGGAAGTTTAGGTCTTGCGACCGTTCGACTGCGGGGAACCCGACGCGACGTGGTCGCTTAATTTAATCGAAGTGCCTTGGAAGGAAGGAGCTGGTGTGAACGCCGCTCTCTTCGCACTGAACGCGCAGACTCGTTCCTACTTAGTTCGGTGATCGTGACTACTCCGTAGACGCGACTAATGCCGTGTGGGGCCGGTACTTTAAAAGAATATCCCCACTGCATCTCTCCCCGTGTATGTCGTAAAAGGCGACTAAGGGATATGACTCTCTTCTCATATTACTAGGTGGTAGGGTTTAACCTGCCCGGGCTGGTACCACCGCACTGAATGAAAGGTCGGTCGAAACTTCAGGTCGAAAGTCCAGTTTAGTGTAGCCGGGACGACCGAAGGGAAGCACCAAGTTCACCCGGTGTTATGGGCTGACATCACGGATGTTGTAGGTGACGTAGCCAACCGTGTCATTATCCTTAAAAAAAATATTAAAAAAAATAATGCAATGCTACGTCCGCTTCGATGACTCATGCGCCCAGTCGGCGGCGCTACCCAGTTCGATCCAGCTCCTCTCACCTCTCGTCACCGTGGCGGCACACTCACTCGAGAAACTCTAGACGTACTCTCGCGATGTTTGAACTCGGAGACAATTACGTATATGAACTTTGCGCTTCTGGGGGAGGAAAGAAAAACAAACGCCCGGGAAGCCGGGCCGCGAGCGAGTCGCTTCGAAATAATCATGTTTGCCTTTCATACTGTTGACGGTTTGCATTTTTTATCGCAACGCTCTGAGACGATGGCGTTGAGTTACTTCATCTTATCGAGATGTACATTTGTTTTTACATAATTTCTTTGAGAAGATTTATAGTCTTCCTGAACGCAGCTCGGCCTTCGGCCTCGCCCTCTGTTACTTCCTTTCTTGGAAAAGGTTATCGTCTTCCTGAACGCAGCTCGGCCTTCGAACTCGCACTCAGTTACTTACTATCATCAAGAAGGTTTATAGACTTCCTGAACGCAGCTCGGCCTTCGGCCTCGCCCTCTGTTACTTCCTTTCTTGGAAAAGGTTATCGTCTTCCTGAACGCAGCTCGGCCTTTGAACTCGCACTCAGTTACTTACTATCATCAAGAAGGTTTATAGTCTTCCTGAACGCAGCTCGGCCTTCGGCCTCGCCCTTAGTTACTTACTTTCTTCGAGAAGGTTTATTGTCTTCGAGAATGCAGCTCAGCCTGAAGCCTCGCCGTTAGTTACTTACTTCAGTTGAGAAGTTTTATCGTTTACCATAGCGCAGATCGGCCTTAGTTACTTACTTTCTTCCTTTGAAATACGAATTTCACGCGAGCAAAAGCTAGTAATTAAATAAAGCATTAAATGCGCGAGATCAGATGTAACGCCGAGCCACCCATAAGGTGTCTAACGACGCCCATCGACATTCGGTCGAATACGGCGGACGCAATGTAATGACGACCTGACAGGTGCCCATTAACGCTTTTAATCCCTTTTTTTTTTATTGAAAGCCCGACATATGGCGCCTAGCCATCCATAAGGTTCCTAACGACGCCCAGTCGTAAGCGGGGGTTGCGAATGTCATGCCGGCCTGACAGGTGCCCATTCTCACCCTTTTGGAGGACCCGAGACTGTACTTGGGGATAACATTCATAAACTATTATAAAGTTTATATAGGGAACAATTTATTGAATAACTTACATGCTGACTTGCATTTGAGCGGCAGGTGGCCGAGTGGTGTGGGCGTCGTCGTCGGCTCCTCTGGCGAGAGGTCCGAGGTTCGAACGGGGTCCGGTTCGGGGGTGAGCTGAATTGACAAATAAACAAGTCTCAGGAAACCTACTAGGAAACTACAACAGACTTTGAACTTGGTCGAAAGTTTCACCAAGTACTATTTATTCACATACTAGCTTGCGACTTCGCCCGCGTGGATTTAAAAATAATTCGAAATTTAAGTTTCTAATGTGACGTTGATAGGCTTTTGTTTTTCTTGTCTGTTATATTCTCTCTCTCTCCCGTCCATACTATACATTATTTGATACAGGTCGGTTAACTAAAGCTGGCACGTCCACAGTACTCACACCAATGCAATTGCCCGCGTGCGAGTGAGACAGATCGGGTTTTCGTGATGCGTATGCAGTTCGACGTCTCACTCGCACGCGGGCAATTGCATTGGTGTGAGTACTGCGTACGTGCCAGCTTTAGTTAACCGACCTGTACTGCTGAGCCGTAAGGCTATTTAGCGTGATGGTATATAGCCTATGTGTTATTCTGATGTATAAAGCTATTAGTGCTGTAAAGTCTCATCAAAATCCGGTCAGTAGTTTTTGCGTGAAAGAGGAAAAAAGATCCATATGATACATCCATCCATCCTCACAAACTAATATTAGTAGGATTAAAACACAAATACCATCAAACTGAAAATTTGAAAATTGAACGTCTTCGCTTTCATTCGACAGACAGAGAACGCTAGGTAGCCACACTGAATAATACAGCACGTGGAATGTCGAGGCAGAAGTCTTTGCTCTTTACATATTTAGTACGTCCGTACTTTTCCCGCACGAAGTTGCTGGGGCAGTATTTTCTTTGCGGTAAAACTTGATAATAGAATCAAGGAAACCTTACGTACACTAAGAAAATAGTACAATAATAGACTAACGTTTCCAAAAAGAAAGAAAAAAAACCTAAAAAGTGTATCACTAAGAAAAATGTTACAAACCAACCGTTCGATTGTTATTTACTAATCGTGAGTAGCTAATTCCAAGGTGAAGTGCTTAGTACCCCTAACCGCCGAACGAGGAAGAATATTGTGAGTATGGAAGATGGGTCAGTCAGTGAAGTGCCAGGATCTAGGCCAGGATCATGGCACGTATGAAGATCCATTCATGGTCTCTGCCTATACCAAATTTCAAAACAGCCGTAACGCTATGTGAGAGTATTCATTTTAAGTAAAGGCTGCTCGGCCTTCGGCCTCGCCCGTAAGATATATGTATATTAGGTGTTTCCATACTAAGTGCAAATATTTTGGGAGAGACACATATCCGTCATACATAATAAACACTTTAAGAAAAAAAAAACCGCCCAAGTGCGAGTCGAACTCCAGCGCCACTCACGCCATCTATGGCGTGTTTATGAAATGCTTCATATTATTTAAAATTCATGATTAGTTAAAATACTCTTTTCGGTAGATAACGCGCATACCTACATGGTGTATGCGCGCCATCTACCGAAAAGGGCTTTGTTTTGAAAGTTTCTTCTATGGGAACCCTCGCACTTGGCCGGTTTAAAATTTTTTTGGTTAACGTGTTTATTATAATGGTTATAAGTCCCTCCCACAATATTTGCAGTTAGTATAATATATATATAGGAATATACGAGTATGTATGTATATTCCGACTTAGGCGTAAGGGTCTAGCTAGATACATAAATTTTGTCTAAAGTTAGGCAGTTACAGTTTACTATACCTAAACCGCAAGCACGCCCTAGGCATTCCAGTAGCGTCACACATACAAATTACATTGTAACTTAAGTTCTTACAACTTTCTTAATATTCTAATAGGATTAATTACGTACATAAGGATGAATCTTCTTTGTGAAAGAGAAAATTAAATGAACGCAAGAAATGTCTACAAACTTCCAGTTAGCGTGATTTACATTTGAACAAATTCGCTTTCGGGAGTGTAATTTATAATTTAGTTTATTGCTCTCTTATCTGGAGGATAATTTAGTAGCCAAGAAATATAAAATCGAATACGTTTTTTGAACAAAATCAATTCTTTATTCTTTATTCATCCATCATCAATAGACAACTTTGTATACTATCATTTATAAACCTTTCATTTATAAACATTCATTTATAAATTATCATTTATGCGGCGGGTGGCCGAGTGGTTTGGGCATCGGCTTCTCATGCGAGAGGTCCGCGGTTCGAATCCGGTCGGCGTGTACCAATGAGTTTTTTCTGACGAAAAAATGTACGTGCATACCCACACCTGCTGCTTCACCGTTCGGAACCGGTGTAAAACTGTAGGTCCCGTCCCTTGCCCCTTACTAGGTGGTAGGCTCAAGTTGTAGCCGACTGGGTTGGTACAACCGTACTGGATGTAAGATGGCCGCATATCAGCCTCGGTTGTGTTCTCCACTAGTCCAGTATAGCCAGCAATCCAGGGAAGTCTCCGGTATCGCAACTACCTCATCGGAGGTGATATTGGCTGGTCGGAGCATGCGCTTTAGCCCCTCCGACTTGCCCATACATACCGGATTACATAAAAAAAAAACCCTTACGTTTTGTTTATAGACGTCCAGAAATACCAGCCTTGCGGCTATAAAATCCAGACGTCTAACCCTGCACTCTTGCGAGTGCAGTGATCATGTATGCCAGATCGAGGCCCCATAGCTGTACAGTTCTTCCGAAGTAAATCCCATGGGAAACACAGACTGAAACCTTTCCCCAGCCGATCCGAGCCACCACCCGTCCACCCGAAGGAACCCCCGACCGAAGTCGTATCAACAATAGACAGTACTCTGCATTCAGATTCGTCATATTTTGATATTTAACATTTAGACAGTTCATTATCACAGCGAAGAAGAACGATATAAGATGGCCACATAGAAGACTTGGCTGTGTTCTCCTCTAGTCCTGTATAGCCAGCAATCCGAAAGTAAGTCTCCGGTATGGCACCTACCTTCTCGGAGGTGATAATGGCTGGTCGGAGCATGTGCTCTGGCCCCTCAGACTCAGCCAAACATACAGGATTACATATAATAATAATAGTAATTCTTGTCTTCTATCAATTTCATTGCAAATGGAACAAACACAAGAAGTACCGTGTGGGGCCGGTACTTTAAAAGAATAGCCCCACTGCATCTCTCCCCGTGTATGTCGTAAAAGGCGAATAAGGGATATGACTCCCTTCTTATATTACTAGGTGGTAGGGTTTAACCCGCCCGGGTTGGTACCACCGCACTGAATGAAAGGTCGCTCGAAACAGCTATGTATTTAGTTTGTGTTTTCCGTCCAGTTTAGTGTAGCCGACACGACCGAAGGGAAGCACTGACTTGGCACCAAGTTCACCCGGTGTTATGGGCTGACATAATGGACGTTGTAGGTGATGTAGCCAACCGTGTCAGTTTCCATAAAAAAAAAATCATTGCAAATGGAACAAACACAAGAAGGCATCAGGGGAAGAAGGGGGAATGTCACATTCTTTACGATAGGTATTCACTGAAGCGGCGGGAAATTAATGCTACGCACTGACCTGGAATTCTTGAAGGATGGATCTGGATCAGACAGCACGGCGTCAATCCTTCCACCATCAGCGACTCTCCAGCACCACGGTTATCTAGCACGGCTAGCTAAGAAGCAGATGCGAGGGAGCTGTTCCAGGCCGTAGAACAGGGACCACGGGAACACAGTTCTTTTATAACGGAGCGCGAGCAGGCACTTCTTTCTTGTTGGTTAGTTAAAAGTAAGTAAGTATCGGTGGGTATACTCGCAAAACAGATCACACTATCGATGACGTAGGTGTTCAATAGATTTGCTGTCCAATCAGATTCGCGCATGGCGATAGCACCGTAGGTTTTGACGCGTCATGGTATTCAAATCTTAACCGATGCTGCTGGTCTGATGGAAGCAGGAAAGAGGACAATATAAGGTGAGATTTTGGATGGGATTTTCATTGTCGGACTGGCAGTACGCAACAAATTCCCCCCCACAATTCATCATATGAATTAGAGCACACAATTATGAACCTTTTTTCACATCATGTACTCAAAAATCAAATAAAAATATAGTAAATAAAAATAAAAAAAAAAATTAAATACCTTACTTAAGTATATTAAAAAAAAAACGCATGCATACAGTGAACATGCGAATGAAAAAAAAAAGAGTTAAAATAAAAAATCACAATTGAATCAACATGCATAGGGAAGCGGACACAGTTTGTTAACTGGTCGCTTCAGTAGACCTCTTTGTGTTTTCAGTGTCACCACACGGATGACACCGTCCACGGGACTAGGATGTGTGGCATGCACGCGAGCCAAGGCCCATCGTTGGACTGGCATTTGTTCATTTTTTATTAGTACAAGAGCATCAATATTTAAATTGGCCTGCGTTTTGTACCATTTTCCACGTTGTTGAAGATTATGTAAATATTCTTGAGACCAACGTTTCCAAAAATGTTGGGCACAATTTTTTACAAACTCCCACCGAGTCAAGTGATTGTGAGGTACTTCAGTGATGTCGTACTCAGAGACTGCTGCGAGAGGTTGACCTACGAGAAAATGTCCAGCAGTGAGTGCATCAAACTCATTCGGGTTATCTGATAAGGGGCAGAGCGGCCGAGAGTTGAGTATAGCTTCGATTCGACAAAACAAGGTTGACAACTCTTCGAACGTCATGGCTTTGTCACCTACAATTCGACGGGCATGGTATTTTGCTTGTTTAATTCCGCTTTCGAAAATCCCGCCAAAATGTGAGCCGGTAGGAGGATTGAAATGCCATTTGATATTTCGAACTGCACATCCCTGAATAATGTCGTTGTGGGTTGATTTGGAACTAAAGAATTTTGCTACCTCGGTTAGCTGTTTGTGAGCTGAGACAAAGTTTGTTCCGTTATCAGAATATATTGCTGATGGGATACCTCTGCGTGAAACGAATCGGTCGAGAGTGGCAAGAAAACATTCGGCTGAGAGTGATGATAGAACTTCTAGATGAATGGCCTTTGTAGTGAAACAGACAAATAGACATAGATATGCCTTTTCAATTTTTGCGTTACGGCGTAATGATTCTTTTATTAGAAAGGGGCCACCGAGATCTACACCGCAGGTTCCGAAGGTGCGATCTGGTTTCACTCGGGATGCCGGGAGTGAGCCCATGGCTGGTTGAACGGATGTTCTAGGGTTATATTTGAAACATACTTTACATTTTGAGAGGACACCTCTTACGACACCACGAGCATAAATAATCCAAAACGTTCGTACGATAATTGACAAGAGTGTGCGTGGACCAGCGTGTAGGTAAGTTTTGTGATAGTGTTCTATTATTAAATTAGTTATATGACATTTCTTTGGCAACAATAGAGGGTGTTTTGCGTTGTAAGATAAATCAGACTGTTGAAGTCTGCCTCCGACTCTAATCAGGTCATCCTCAATAAATGGTGATAGTTTTTGTAGTGACTGTACATGTTTTGAGGCTTTAAGTAACTCAATTTCTTTTGAAAAATAAGTCATTTGGACACATCGAACGATAGACAAGCGAGCGTTATTTAAGTCGGTAGTACTCAGAGCGCCTAGTGATCTTTGTGACATTGGAGTTCGCGAGTTGTTACAGAATCTCAAAACAAAAGCAATCACACGAACGAGTTTAGTGAATGATGAAAATTTGTCGAGAACGCGAGTGTTGAACTCATTATCATTCGCGGTCGCGGTGAGTACAAATGCATCTGTAGTTCTTTTCATTTCCGGAATTTCATCGGAATCTTTAACGTAAATTGAGGCAATTGGCCACTTAGATCGATGATTATATAGCCACCTGGGGCCTTCGAACCACTCAGGTGTGAGCGCAAGCTTCGACGGAAGGACACCCCGTGAACACATATCTGCTATATTATCCTCACTGCGAATGTGTGACCAAGACGTAGGAGGCACGATATCTATTGCCTGAGTTACGCGATTTGCAACAAACGTTTTTAGTTTGTAGGGCTGCGTTTGTAACCAGGTTAGGGTGATGGTGCTGCCACTGAGTGCAATGACCTCGTCGAAATGAATTTGATTGAATGAACTTGATACATAATTAATGAGTTTTGTGAGTAGAACGGCCGCAAGTAGCTCCAGCCGTGGGATTGAGATTGGTATTAGGGGCGCGACCTTTGATTTCGACATTAACAGTCGAACCTTGATATTGTTATGTGCATCTATACTGCGTAGGTATAGGCATGCGGCGTAGCCACGGGATGAAGCATCTGCAAAGCCGATAAGTTTGCACGAAACGAAGTCAGATATAAGTACGTGACGTTCGATGCGTATGTGAGAGAGAGATGGCAAATCTGATACGAACTTCATCCATTTTTCGCGAAGGTCTAATGGAAGTGGAGAATCCCAATCTAAGCTACACTTCCACAGATCCTGCATAATGCACTTTGCAAGAAATATGGAAGGTGCTAGAAATCCGGTCGGATCAAATATACTGGACAAAATGCTGAGAACTGATCTTTTGGTGGAAACAGCATCACGCAGATGTGATGAGAAGGTGAAACAGTCATTTTCTGGAATCCACTGCAACCCTAAAACTTTTATGGATGCTACATTTTGATCGTCTTCAAAGTTTTTTATTTTGTCTGAAACAAGGTCGTTTGGAACCTTGTCTAAGAGACATTGATTGTTTGAAGCCCACTTACGAAGATCAAATCCACCGCATTTCAATAGGGCGCACATTTCTTCCTGAAGTTGTATTGCTTCTGAGACGGTTTTGACTGACCATAAAAAGTCATCTACATAGAATCCTTTTAGTAAGACTGCAGATGCTAATGGAAACTGTTGTTGTTCGTCTATTGCAAGTTGCTGCAATGTACGAATTGCGATGAAAGGCGCGGAGCGCAAGCCATATGTGTTTGTATTAAGTTGATATATGTGTATAGGTAGGTCAGCTGATTTGCGCCATAGGATATGTTGGTAGGTACGTTCCAAGGGATCTATGAGAACCTGCCTGTACATCTTAGCTATGTCTGCGGTCATACATACGTCGAACAGACGAAAATTTGTTAGCACGGTCGATATATCGTGTTGTAACTTAGGACCTGTGAGAAGTATATCATTGAGGGAACGCGAGTTACTCGATTTACATGATCCATCAAACACGGTCCGAACAGGAGTTGTGGACGAGCTCTCTCGAATGACACAATGGTGCGGAATAATGTATTTACTATTCATGTCTCCTTTGTACAGCTCCATATGACCTAAATTTTCATATTTCAACATAAAATCGGTATACGCGGCCTTAAGTTCGTGGTCGCGAGATAAGCGTTTTTCTAAATATAAATACCTACGCATAGCGATGTCGTGCGTTAGACCGAGAGTCTGGTTACATTCAGGATTGATTAGAAGGGGCGACACGTACCTACCTTCGTCGTTTCTACGTATATTTTCTGTAAATATTTTTTCGGCTATCTGGTCGAGTGGATTACATGGTGGTTTTATATTTTCACTAGGAAAACTTTCCTGTTCCCAAAACCGTTTCAGGACCGACTCTGTTTCATCGGCCGAGCAGTTATATGATAAGAATGACGTTCGCGTGTCAGTGGTTGAGATATTATGTTCATATTTTCCGGTAATTACGTAACCGAAAATTGAATGCAAAGCTAAAGGTGACGATTTGGTAAATTCGATTTTTTTACCAGTGTATATGTATGGAAACACATCAGCAGCCAATAAGATATCGATTTCTTTCGGTTGGTAGAACAAGGGGTCTGCTAAATTTAAATCTTTGTACAGATCGATTATGCCTTGCGGAAGCGGTATAGTGGGAAGCGATGGTGTAATTTGATTTAAAATCACTGCCTGTATGTCTAGATCGTAATTGTTGTTTTTGGATTTTATGGATAAATCAGCCTGGCCCAGTGTTTTTACGGGCTCGCCGTTTAAGCCTGAGACCTTGAATTGACACTTAGATCGATATAATCCAAGACGATTGACACATTTATTGGTAATGAAACTTGACTGAGCGCCCGAATCAATAAGAATGCGACACTTAGAGTAGTTACCCGATTTGTCTTGGACATCGACAATTGCGGTGCCCAAGAGTACGTTTTGAGAATTCCCTTGCATAGAAGAGCAATGTAAAGAAATGGCGGTACCTGTAGTGCAATCAGTGGCAGGTGAATCCGTATCAAGTATCGTGCAGGGAAGCGAAGGCTTTGTAGGATTTTCATGACACACATCACTATTACTTTTCTCGATATGAACTAGTACGTGATGTGGCACGTCACACACAGAGCAAACGAATTTGCTTTCACATTCACCGCGATGACTTTTTAGACAATTTACACACAAGCCGAGGGCGTGTACGCGCGACAGCCGATCGCGTGCAGGCATCTTACGAAACTGAAGGCAGTTGTAAATTAGGTGACCTTCGCGACTGCAGTGCGAACACGTAAACTTACTTGCGTTCGCTACGAGCGCGAGACTCTGATTATTTTCTAATGAGCGCGGATTATTGTAGTTTGACCGTTTGAACTGCGACGGTTCAAATGATTTTCTTTTGTTCGAGTCGTGATAAAATGATGAGTGCTCTAACACTTTTACTTGATTTTTAATGAATTTAGCGAGATCTTCGTAACTGGGCAACTGATTTTGATCTAGTTCTTGCTCAAACTGTTTTCTCGTCATGGGATCGAGATTTCGAAGCGCTATGTGACCTAGAATGAACCCACTTAGGTTTGTTACATTCAGCGCTTCGATTGCTCGTACTGAATTTTCATATGTCTCTAGGAATGAGTTTAGATTTCCGGCAGATTCCTTGGACAGTGGTGAGAAATTCAAAATTTTATCTAGGTATCGAGCTAACAGGGTTCTTTTGTCTCGATATTTGTCTACTAAGTTTTTGAAAACGATTTGGTAGTTGTCTCCAGACAAGGGCAATGACCTTACGAGACTTAGAGCTGGACCTTTTGTTGCCGATATGAGAAAATGAAATTTATCAATAGTAGCCAAGTCAGTTCTACTGTCTACGAGGGATGTGAAAGTCTCATAGAATGTTTCAAAGTTCTCGATATCTCCGTCGAATATTACAAGATTTAGTTTCGGCAGCCGTGGTTGGACAGATTGACTATTACTTGAGTTGCTTTGTGACGTACTGCTCTGGTTTAATTTGGTAGATTGGAGATCTTCGTAAACGGACTTTATTTTAAAAAATATATCGTTGAAACTATCAATTTCCTGCAGGCTGGGAGAACTTTTAGGATTGTACTGTAATTCAACGTCCATGCAATCGTATACAGCTTTTTCAAACTTTTCTTTTGTTGCGTTGATTTCTGAGTACCTCACAAAAAAATCACTTTTCGACTCAGTTTTTGCAACAACACTTTGGGAAAAGTTGTACAGGGACTGAACTTGTGAAAATAGATGTTGTTTTATAAGTGTAAGTCGACGATATTCCTTTTTAATAAAGGTAGTCTCTGAACTAGTGCCTGGCGGCGGCGAAGGGTCTTCGCTATGCATTTTGCTTAGCTATAAAGTTATAGGTTTGACAATATATGTGTGAATATAAAAATATCAATTAACGGCACAAGTGTTTGCACAACACGTTTGTTACTTGAAATCAACTTGTGATAAAAGGTTCATGTAATCCGGCTCGAAGGACCATTATGAAGCGGCGGGAAATTAATGCTACGCACTGACCTGGAATTCTTGAACGATGGATCTGGATCAGACAGCACGGCGTCAATCCTTCCACCATCAGCGACTCTCCAGCACCACGGTTATCTAGCACGGCTAGCTAAGAAGCAGATGCGAGGGAGCTGTTCCAGGCCGTAGAACAGGGACCACGGGAACACAGTTCTTTTATAACGGAGCGCGAGCAGGCACTTCTTTCTTGTTGGTTAGTTAAAAGTAAGTAAGTATCGGTGGGTATACTCGCAAAACAGATCACACTATCGATGACGTAGGTGTTCAATAGATTTGCTGTCCAATCAGATTCGCGCATGGCGATAGCACCGTAGGTTTTGACGCGTCATGGTATTCAAATCTTAACCGATGCTGCTGGTCTGATGGAAGCAGGAAAGAGGACAATATAAGGTGAGATTTTGGATGGGATTTTCATTGTCGGACTGGCAGTACGCAACATTCACTTTTTATTTAATGCCATCTGGTGGGAAATTTTACTTAGAATCGCACACAGAAACCGTACAGAGCATAAAAGGGCCATTTCTACTGAAAAATCTTGTCAACTAGACATTCCCCCTTCTTCCCCTTCGTCGTAACAACTAATTATGTTTTTTTTTTTATGGAAACTGAAACGGTTGGCTACATCACCTACAACATCCGTGATGTCAGCCTATAACACCTTAGTGAACTAGATGCAATGTCAGTACTTCCCTTCGTCGTGCCGGCTACACTGAACTGAACGGAAAACACGAACTATTTACATAGCCGTTTCAACCGACCTTTCATTCAGTGCGGTGGCACCAACCCGGGCGGGTTAAACCCTACCTCCTAGTAAGGTAAGAAGGGAAGGGATCTACAGTTTTACGTGGAATCCGAACCACGGTCAGCCTCCAACAACGGTCGAGCGGTCACCCATCCATCCACTGACCGCGCCCAGGTGTGCTTATGATCCGGCCGACAGTCGGTCGCTCGCACCAGCGAGGCAGACTAAAATAGGTTACCTAACCTATGTATTCTATTCGTCCTTTTGATTTTGAAACATTTTCAAAGCGCTACGTTCGCTAAGTCTCGCCGACTTTTTCCCCCCATTTCGCGCGAGCTCTAATCGAATTGTTCACGTACTTCCGGGCCGTGCTTACGTCCACTTCCGGTGTATACGCAATAAGACCCTTCCGGACCCTAGGGAGCCTTTCTGCGAGTTTTCCACGATCAAAATATGCCTTTGTAATGAAAGGGGTGCGAGCTAAAGGGATGAACGCACCTGGATTTGATGATAGGCGAGATTTTGTGCAGGTTCACGCGGCCATTCTTAGTTATTTACCCAAAAATAAAAAGAACCGAACCAAAGACGCTAGGAGCCGTAATGTCAAAATTTTTAAAAATGGTTTTCCTTCGTACCCTCCCGTTGGTATCTGTATCGATGTTTAGAGATTAAAAAGATGATTTTAGAAAAATATACTCCTAATTATAATTTTTTTTTTTTGCGAAACTGACAGTTATCTTCATCACTACATCTTAATTTTGGCAAGTTACAAATTAATTAGTTATTTTTAAATTATTATTTTTTTTTCTATTTTGACTGTTTACTTATCAGTTTTGATTTGTTTAAATGTATTTTTCTTTCTCTTGCGCTGTATACTTATTTTTATCTGAAGTGACCACAGAAATAAAAAATATTAAAGAATATTTTTGATTTCTGTGGTAGTAACCTATTAGCGTTGTATGTGTGACCCATTGTAATATTATAAATTTTGTGTTGATCTCACTGTTGGTTACTCTAAATAAATAAAATAAAAAACTACTACATCCGTGATCCGTGAACACCTTGGTGAACTAGGTGCCATATCAGTGCTTCCCTTCGGTCGTGCCGGCTACACCGAACTGGACGGAAAACACGAACTATTTAAATAGCCGTTTCAACCGACTTTTCATTCAGTGCGGTGCCGGTGGTACCACACCGGAAGGGTTAAACCCTACTAGGTAAGGTAAGAAGGGAAGGGACCTACAGTTTTACGTGGAATTCGAACCAAACCACATTATTGTTTAGACATAAGTAAAAAGTGTAAAATATTAAATTAAATTTAAATTAAAATAATATGCCTCAGGTTATTGCGACTTGATTTATTTGAAACTTTCTTCGTAGCGCACCCTCCTCTAGTTAATATACCTCGATGACTCTCACCTTGAGAGTTTAACGATACACAAAGGTCTTCCCTGATTAAATATTGATTTCTCATTCTAGCAAAAGAAAATCTAAGCGATTACCTGCTTAAGTGTTCTTCGGCTCGTTCTATTCAAACGCGTGCCACTTACCGAAACTTCCTAATCCCTGACTACAGAGGCAGCGTGTAAGGGCTTCCAATACTCCGAAACCCTTATTACAATTAATAAGGAAGCACCCTGTACGGACACCCTCACTCTGACATCGCTTCGGGCAAGATGTCTAAGTTGGGCGTAGGGAGGGCAAGTGTGTCGAGGCAGGGACCCTAAAACAACCAAAAAAAATTTTCATACCTGGATGGACAAGTATGTATGTAAGTTTATTTGCACATAATATTCTATATATTTAGTAATTTGTATGTAACACATGTATGGCTTGTATTTAACTAGCATGTACTTATATGTATTGTTAATAAGTATTCTTATTATTATTTTATCTTCAATTCTCACGCTGAACTCTTTTGCTACTACCTACTTACATTCCACTATATTATCGAATCTCAAACATCCAAAGGTTGACTGTACGAAATCTCTGTAAGGGATAAGTCCGCCTTTCCACCTTATGTAAATTTTCTAATGTACTTACTTATTATTGTTTAATGTTTACTGGAGCAATAAAGCATTTTCAATCTATCTATCTACCATATCTCCTCTGGACAGAAAATTAACACTTTTCTTATTCACCAAGCTCGCCATACTCTGGCGGAACACTCCTTCGTAGTCGACAGAAGAGTTCTTCGAGCGACACGATTCTCCGAATACTTCTTGTGTTGCACTGCAAAGTGTGGAATGAACTTCGGGCGAATATCTTTTTCTACGCCTTACAATCCAGACATCTTCAAGATCCGAGTCAATGCCCTTTCCACAGACAATTTAGTCCACCTTCATACAAGACAGACTGGCACCTCCTCGGGATGAAATTGAAGACTTCTGGTTTATAGTATTAATCTCTACAGGTTATTACCCCGGGGAAGATCGAAGGTAAACGAAGACCTGGAAGACACCGTATATCTTGGCTGAAGAGCCTGCGCTAATGGTACAACCGTAGCACACGTCTGTTTTCCATGCTGCAGCCTCGGAGGTGGATGTCGTCCTAATTGTAGCCAACATTCCTTAGAAGAAGGCACCTTTAGGAGAAGAGAAATGCTTTCTAAATCATGTCACACAGTACCTAGTTTTGACAGGAATATGACCTGTCAAAACTAGTGCGATATATTAGTGCTATATATCATAAATCAGCACATGCGTGTATATGGCAGTGGCAAACATTTTTGTAAAGTAGACTAAGTGCACATTGAAAAAATTTGTGAAGTGTAGTTTCTTGCCAGTTCTTCATCGCTGCGATAATCGAACTGGCGGAATGTTACAATCTAAATATGACAAATGTGAGCGCAGTGTACTGCCAATAGATGCTAAATAAACAATAAACAACAACAAACAGCCTAGCAACGTATACCCAACTCACGGGCTCTACCCTACAACCTAGTCGTGTCAGAGAAGGGACTTACACATATGCGGATGTGGATACGAGGCACATCACTATTTTGTACAGCGACCTTCGGTACTACGACAGTAACACGCCAATGAAACCACAGCCTTATTAAAAAGGTTTAAAGTTCACAATTACACGACATAAACGTGATTTCTAAGCTTCCACTTCCGCAGCGACAACAGCACATGTTTCTAAATAGAAGAATACTTAATTTGAACTTTTTGCGATTGAATTAAGGTTTAAAATAGCTCTCGTTTTCACTACGATGTTTGCCAGGTTTTGTACACGGCATTGTTCTTAATTGGTTATTAGTGTGCTCTAGGCGTCGCTGTTTCACTCCGAGAGATAAATTCTTGATAAGGCGATTGTCATGTTTCTGCGTCCACGCCCATTTTGTCATCCTATCCCCCTTCCTCTCTGTAGCTTTTGTCCCTCCTTCCCCCTTCCGTGTGGGGGCGAGGGGGGCGACGGAAGAGGGGGCAGGGAGAACATCTCCCTGCCAATGTACATTACGCGAAAAAGAAGCAGAAGACAGACAATTTCAGGTGTTTCCGCTCGGTAAAATTATTTTAGTGAAAATATAATTTGCTTCGCCTCTGTTGTGAAGAATAAGAAAAGTAGGTAGGTACTACTTGAAGTTTGAGATTCTTCAGATGTGAAAAATCCGTTTCTTTGATTTCTTTCATTTACTTTCGCTTTTCTTTACGCACTTTATTTGTATTCATTTAGGTATTATATCTTATATAAATTGTAATGTTCAGGTATCGTTTTTAGGAAAGGGGTCCCCAACCAAGCGAGATTAATTTGCAGGCCTAGAGCCAACCCCAAACCAAACCAACAACAACAACATCGTTTTTAGGGTTCCGTATCCGTCGTACGTTACCCTATTACTAAGCCTACGTTGTCTGTCTGTCTGTCTGTCTGAGGGCTGTATCTCTTGAACCGTAATAGATAGCCCGTTGAAATGTTCACAGAATATGTTATTATGGCCGATATACCAAATAATAAAAATAAGAAAAATTAAAAAACTCACGGGGGTCCCCATACAAGAAACTAAAAAGTTTATGCGCGCCATCTACGGAAAAAAGTATGAAGTTTTTTAACTAATCATGAATTTGAACTAATATGAAGCATGTCATAAAACACGCCATATGATAAGTGGCGTGGCGTGAGGGGCGCTGACCATGACATGGCGATACGGAACCCTCGGTGCGCGAGTTCGTCTCGCACTTGGCCGGTTTTTTTAATTAATTAGGTAGTAAGTACGTACATATAGGTAGTTAAAATTTTATTTATTATATTGTAAATTATATTAATCATATTTTATCTTACATTTCCACACTCAAGTATTTTGCTACTACCTAAATATATATATATATATTTAAGTAATCGTGTATGGGTGGCTGAGCCAGAGGGGCAAGAACACATGCTCCGACCAGCCAATATATTGGACTAGATGTGATCACAGTCGAGCCTGCTATGCGGCCATCTTACATCCAGTACGGTGGTATCAACCCAATCGGCTACAATTTGAACCTACCACCTAGTAAGGGACAAGGGAAGGGACGTACAGTTTTACACCGGTTCCGAACGATGAAGCAACAGGTATGCCCGTAAATTGTTTCTTCGGATAAAAATCATTGGTAAGTACACGCCAACCGTATTCGAACCTCGGACCTTTCGCAACATAAGCCAACGCCCAGACCACCCGGCCTCCCACCGCTTAAAGCACATCTAACCAAATTCTTATCTGTGGTTCCCAGGTTCGATGATCAGCATCACGCACGCCAGCCAGACACGCAAGATCCGCCCAGTTAATGGAAAGATATTTTCTCGCTCGAAACAAATCTATAAGTACAACAGAACAAATTTCCAATGATATTTGATATCGCACTAAATCAATTCTGTGTGCTCGGCCTCATTCAATCGCACGACACGAGCGAGGCCGCTAAACCACGAGCTAGGAAAAACATAGAGCCACAGAGCATGAAATGCGCGCGGGGGCGCGGGCGGTAGGTATTTGATGCTCTGTGCATAGAGCCCTCATCCATCAGTTACGATGTTACAGTCTTAAGCCCGTATACATAGAGCGTACTCACTCTGATTCTTACGCTCAACTCAGTGAAGTCGTTCTTCAATCTTACTCGGGTTAGCGTACTCAATCGTATTTATAGTCAAATGTTGTTAACGTCTTTTTGCTGCATGCGTTTTGGAACGCAAATTTTACTTCGAGTCTTAGGATTTTACTTAGTCGTGATATTTCCAGACTTGGCTTCGACTTTGCTGACCCGTGTTTATTGTGAGTAGAAATTGAGAATCTAGTCCCTTGCCCCTTACTAGGTGGTAAGCTCAAATTGTCGCCGATTGGGTTGGTACCACAATACTGGACGTACAATGGCCGCATAGCAGACTCGACTGTGTTCTTCTCTAGACCAGTATAGCCAGCAATCCAAAGGGAGTCCTTCCTTCCTACCTTCTCGGATTTTGATATTGGCTGGTCGGTTTATGTGTTTTGGCCCCTTTGACTCGGCCACCCACACCGATTACATAAAAAAGTATTGTCTATGTGTGTCAAATTACGACTTAAGGCCGTGTTTTTGTCAAGCTAAGACTTATAATTCTTTATGTATGCGGGCCTTAGAAATGGACACAAGTAATATTGCAAGTGGCCCTTCAGAAGGTGGTGTAGTCGCGTTTAAATGTATACTCTAAACAAAGCTTCCTCTCATTGCTCAGTAGATGGGCGAATGGAGACTGGAGGTACACAGTAACTTATTTACGATCTATGCTTAGTTTTCGCCGGGCCCGACTAGGTCAGAAAACGAGGTTAGCTCCGATTTTTCGTCCGCTCAAACGGAACATATAAATATGATTTTTGCTATACCAATGTGTGTGTTTTTTTTATGGAAACTGGAACGGTTGCCTACATCAACTACAACATCCGTCCCAAAAAGACCTTGGTGAACTAGGTGCCAAGCAGTGCTTTCATTTAGTCGTGCCTTCTACACTGGACTGGACGGAAAACACAAATTATTTACATAGCCATAGCCATGTCGACCGACTTTTCATTCAGTGCGGTGCGGTTGTACCAACCGGTGCGTGTTACACCTTACCACCTAGTAAAGTAAGAAGGGAAGGGACCTACAGTCTTACCTGGAATCCGAACCAGGATCAGCCTTCAACGGTCGAACGGTCACCCATCCAGGTTTTGGCCGCGCCGAATGCGTGTGAATGCTTATGATCACGACCGAAAGGCGACAGCCTAGCCACCTCTCACCTTTACTGTACATTGGAGGAAAGGATGCAGGTGGGAGTGCATTCCACATGTTGGCAACCCTGTAAATAAAAGATTTACAGGATCGATTTGCCATAAGTGGGGGAATATCAACAATGTGTGGATGCATTCCCAACCTGTTGCGATGGGGATGGAGGGATTTTGACTTGTAAAGATCTGCACCGGGACCTTGAGGGTCTTGCGGGGCTGGATTGAATTGAGATTTGGCAACAGTAACGTGCCCACGACTGTCAATGCTTTCTTATGATCGCCAGAAATGCACTTCTATTATAGCCGGTGTTGTGATGATATTCTGTGGGTCGCTCGCTCCACTTCGAAGTCGTTAGGGACTCGTATCTTCGCCGCCTGATCGCACATTAATCCGGTAAAACACGGCCCGAATAACCGCAGCGAACTGCATCCGCCCGGTACGAACCGGTTTTTGTCCGGTTAAAAGCAGCGCAATGGTCCGAGCCAGCTTTCAGTTGCGGCGGGCTTGGCGACGCGGAGGTCGGGGGCCATTCATTGTTTAAGTTTCTAAAGGACTCATTTGGATAGAGTTTTAATGAAATTCTCGTTTCGGTTGACTTTCGATACGGAAATGGATTCACTGGGGGATTTGTTTGTGTGTTCGATGCATTTGGCGTTTAGGAACTTTGGATAAATTCATGTAGAAACGTATGACGAAAATATAGAATGGTCTTTCTTGGGAGTGGGTTACAGTTATCACCAATCACTACATAATCAATACAATACATAATACATAATCAATAAATAATATAAAATCCAAACAAGCCTTTACCTGAACAAGCGTAACTGTTACAAGCGTTCCTGGTACTATCGTTACATTTTTTTTTTTAACAAAACAGCTTTAGTCACCGTTCTTCACGAGCTATGCGGCTCGACGTTTCCGGCCAAGCGTATGGCCCATCATCATGAGCACTCTGCCTGGTGCGACGGTTGGCAGAGAACTGTCAGATTTCCGTCCGTCGTTGACGAAGATCTCCGTCCGTCGTTGACGAAGATTGTAGCTGTGGCCAGTGCGGGTAGTTTCCGTAGACGAGGGTTCAGGTGCGTTCCAGATCTCGGCGGGGAGACAGAAGGCGCTGACGGTGTCCACGTCCGGCTGGTCGTGTCCGTCGTGTCTTCTTCTCTTGAGCGGCGCTATGACTGGGTTCCACATCGGCGACAACTTGAAGGCGTCCTCCCGGTTGAAGTTGTCGTGCTTCTTGATTTCGATGGACTCTCGGACGAGACGTGGGACGTGTCGTGTTTCAGTCGCAAGAATTTTGACCTGATCGAACCTAATCCAGTTGTTCGTTCCGGAGTCTATATGATCGCACACTGCCGATTTGTTGGAGTCCACTTGTCTCGCCGCTCGTATGTGCTCCGAGACCCGCGTCGCTAGCTCCCTCTTCGTCTGCCCGATGTATGACTTTCCACAGCTACATGGGATTTGGTACACGCCGGCAGACTGGAGAGGTAACTTGTCTTTTACCGAACGTAGCATCTGGGATACTTTTTTGGTACCTCCATGCCACCTCACACCACGCCCCCGCGCAGATACATTCGGTGGCGAGGGCACTGTGGAAAATCGAGCAGACGGGCAGACGAAGAGGAGCATACCGATGCGGGTCTCGGAGCACATACGAGCGGCGAGACAACTGGACTCCAACAAATCGGCAGTGTGCGATCACATGGACTCCGGGACGAACCACTGGATTAGGTTCGATCAGGTCAAAATTCTTGCGACTGAAACACGACACGTCCCACCTCTCGTCCGAGAGTCCATCGAAAGAAGCACGACAACTTCAACCGGAAGGACGCCTTCAAGTTGTCGCCGATGTGGAACCCAGTCATAGCGCAGCTCAAGAGAAGAAGACACGACGGACAAGACCAGCCGGAAGTGGACACCGTCAGCGCCTTCTGTCTCTCCGCCGAGATCCGAAACGCACCTGAACCCTCGTCTACGGAAACTACCCGCACTGGCCACAGCTACAATCTTCGTCAACGACGGACGGAGATCTGACAGTTCTCTGCCAACCAGGCAGAGTGCTCATGATGATGGGCCATACGCTTGGCCCACAACGTCGAGCCACATAGCTCGTGAGGAACCGTGAGTAAAGCAGTTTTGTTTAAAAATAATGTCTAACAACCACGATAATTTAAAAACCCATATATCGTTACAGTTACTAGCGTTACATTTACTAGCAACAAACTGTATCTTAACACTGTAGCTGTGTATATTGTGTAGTTAGTCACAATTGTATTGTAATCGAAGACTTTAAAAAAACCCTGCGAAGTTACTTACCCGCTCTTCTTTGTGGGTGTAATCGAACCGGATTGTAAAAACTAAACAGTTACTAGCGTCACTGTTACTAGCGTTGCTGTAACTAGCGTTGCCGATACTAGCGTTGCCGTTACTAGCGTTACCGTTTCTAGCGTTACTGTTACTAGCGTTACTGTTACTAGCGTTACTGTTACTAGCGTTACTGTTACTAGTGTTACTGTAACTAGCGTTACAGTTACTACCGTTACTGTTACTAGCGTTAATGTGATCAGTGTCAATCTTACTCGTGAAAATTGCAATTCACTACAACCCCTTCAGGGTCCCGGTTTAGGTGTTTTACACATAAAAAAATCTTGAGCATCATCTTCCAACTAAAGAAATTCTGAATAAAATCCAAACACAGCATTCTGTCTGACTTCCAGTACAGTAGGTAGTCACTTATCTGAGGTAGAATAGTCGACATCATTTTGAGCCTCAATAGGTACACACCTGGGGCAAACGCCGGATATTTTTGGCCCACTCCCGCGGTCGTTTTCCCTTTTCTTAATAGGTCGCATTAAGTCCCTGGACGCAGTTTACTAAGACTTCTGATGTCGTGGATGGGCCTTGGGCGTAAATATAAGTACCGCAAAAATCGGACCATTATCAATACCTGCGTACATTGACAGTGGTTGTACATTTAAGATATTTGCAAAGAAAAAGACTTCGGGGGATGAAGGACAAGTAATAGAATGCATTGAGACCATTTTCACTCTCCAGTTTATGAAATATACAAATATCTCGATGGTTCTTTACCCCTAGTGCGGACTAAGCGCTCCAGTATTTCTTTTATCTTCCGCACTGCGAAACTCTGGAATACACTTCCTCCCAATGTGTTTCCTTCAGTGTATGACTTTGGATCTTTCAAGAGAAGCGTGAAAAGGCATCTGTCACGCCCCGGCACGGTATTCGCAGTCCCCGTTCTAATACGAATGCTTTTGGGTGTCGTCGTCGGCTCAACAATCTATAATCTATAAAAAAAAAGTTGCAAGCCCTATCCAAGTACATAGTCAACTAAGCTTCCCACTAATGGTTACCGCAGTTTATGCCTCTACGAGCCTGGTGGGCAGTTAACAGTTGCCTCGGAAGACCACTTCGATGCCCAGCTTTTATTCGAACCAACAATCTGGTGGTTCTCAGTCCGCCTTTGCCCACTCCTATATTTCTCGTTTCTTTTCTTGTACAGTTCTTCTTTCAATTGCGTGCAATAAACAGTTTCCATTCAATTCTAAATTTCGTGGCACAAATTCCGGGTATACAGGTGGTCCGCGTCACCTTTCAACAGTGCCAAAACTAAAGGCCAGAAAAGGCTGACGTTTTCTTTAATTCGCCCGTGCGTGGACCCATATAGTCACTTCTTTTATGACGCATTCTACGCCTAAAATATTTAGAACTTTCGTGGTGTCGTAAAGTTATTATTTTTTTTTTATGTTATCCGGTATGGGTGGCTGAGTCAGAGGGCTCTGACTAGCCAATATCACCTCCGAGAAATAGGTGCCATACCGGAGACTTCCCTGGATTGCTGGCTATATTGGACTAGAGGAGAACACAACCGAGGCTGCTATGCGGCCATCTTACATCCAGTACGGTGGTACCAACCCAGTCGGCTACAATTTGAACCTACCACCTAGTAAGGGAAGGGACCTACAGTTTTACACCGTATCATGACGCATTCTACGCCAAAAATATTTAGAAAGTTCGTGGTGTAGCTGTTATTATGACGCATTATTCGCCAAAAATATTTAGAAATTTCGTGATGACGCATTCTACGCCAAACACATTTAGAAATTTCGTTGTGTATTTATTTTATGCTTACCACATCTGCGATGTGCGTCCATCACACTTTATCTTTGTTGGAACGTACATAGGTGCCATCTCAGAGTTTATCTTTAGTCCAGTGCTTTCCTTTCTTTTAGCTTAATAGTTTATTTCCTTTATTTTCTTCTCCTAGCATGACCTGGAAAGATTTTCAAATCCCTAGAAGAATTTCTTCAAGATGGGTCTTATTAAATGTTCTCAAAGGAGAGCGATGTCTATCTAGCTTATTCAAGTCTCATTATGAAAAAAATAATGTCAAAGCTTTTCTTAACTAACGTCTTCCAATTAATATTGTTTCTTCATTTTAGGGTTCCGTACCAAAACGGTACAAACTCTTATGGTGAGACTCCGTTGTCTGTCTGTCCGTCCGTCTGTCATCCTATCACAGCGTCTTAGGTAACTTGTAAACCAGAAATGACTAAAATTTAAATTCGGAATACAGATAGGGTTTTTCCATTTGCCAATAGTCGAATGACCTTCCCCCCTCCAACCAACACACACCGCCCCCACCCACCCCCCCGCCCTTATCTAAAAAAAACTAGATAATTCACAGAAAAACGCCGCCACCGCGCCGTAGGAAATGTTCTCGTTCACACTCATAAAAACATAATACACACCACACGCCATATCCCGACAATCGGGGTAAGCCGAGTAATCGGTGTTGTGCTGCAAGAACTCTGCTAAATTACTGCACAACACCAACCGCCACGTTTAGCAATGTATTCGGACAAGATAACTATCAAGCAGCAAGTAAGGCACGAAGACCCACCTGCTGTACGACTCGGTGGAAAGACCGCGCCAAGGTGGCCAGCCTGTCGCCCTTAAGCACGGTATCTTGTCCTTACCCCTTAGTCGCCTTTTACGACATGCACGGGGAGAGATGCAGTGGGACTATTCTTATTAAGTACCGGCCCCACACAGTACTTTATTTATTCAATTATTTATCTTTATCCAACTCCAGCACTTCAAAAATCTAATAATAATAAATTGAATAGCGGCTCTTGCGGTTTATATTAACCGCTCCAGAGCCAACGGGTTAATGCCTACGGATCCCTAGTGTAGGCGCGTGAGTCTAATTCGCACTTGGCCGGGTTTTTCTTATCGCAAGTACGTTGAAGACTTTCCCGACTCCAAGTGAAGCGTTTTGTCGTTCACTTTGTGCCTCCATTAACTTGTACATGTACCTACTCTTAAATGCTGGCTTCAGTTAGGGGCTTTTAACGAACTTTTCCCTTTGGTAAAAAATTTACGCTACGGAAAACCATACTCGTGGCTTTCACAATGAGCTCAGGTTTGTAGGTACGTAATAAAACGTACAATGAACGTTTCTATTCAGCTCCGTTCCTGTTCAGTTCAGTTTTCGTTCAAGCTCCGTTCAGTTTTAGCTACTAAGTATTCGTGGTTTTAGTTTAGTTCAGTTTTAGTTCTGTTCAGTTACTGTTACGTTCAGTTCTATTTCAGTTCAGCTCTGTTGAAGTTCAGTTATGTTTGAGTTCAGTTTCTGTTAAGTTCTGTTCTATTTAAGTTCAGTTTTGTTGAAGTTCAGTTATGTTTAATTTCAGTTTCTGTTAAGTTCAGTTCTATTTAAGTTCAGCTCTGTTGAAGTTCAGTTATGTTTAAGTTCAGTTTCCGTTATGTTCAGTTCTATTTAAGTTCAGTTCTGTTGAAGTTCAGTTATGTTTGAGTTCAGTTTCTGTTAAGTTCTGTTCTATTTAAGTTCAATTTTGTTGAAGTTCAGTTATGTTTCAGTTCAGTTTTGTTTAAGTTTATTTTTTTATGTAATCCGGTATGGGTGGCTGAGTCAGAGGGGCATATGCACATGCTCCGACCAGCTAATACCACCTCTGAGAAGGTAGATCGGAGACTTTCCTTTGGATTACAGGCCATACTGAACTAGCGGAGAACACAGCCGAGGCTACTATGTGGCCATCTTACGACTCCAATTTGAGCCTACCACCTAGTAAGGGAAAGGTAAGGTAACTACAATTTTTCACCGGTTCCGAACGATGAAGCAGCAGGTGTAGGTAAATTTAGTTCTGTCACTTCAGTTTAAGTTCAGTTTAGTTCCGTTAAGTTCAGTTCATTTTCTGTTCAGGTTAGTTTCGGTTTAGTAGAATCAATAATATTACTCAACATACACACTAGAACAGATTACATATACATACATACCACACGCTATATCCCGACAATCGGGGTAAGCAGAGTAGTCGGTGTTGTGCCGCAAGTACTCTTGTAAATTACAACACCGACCACCACGTTTAGCAAAGTATTAGTACAAGATAAATTGTCAAGCAGCAAGTAAGACACGAAGACCCACCTGCCACAAGATTCGGTGGAAGGACCATGCCAAGGTGAGAGGTGGCTATCCTGTCGCCCTTTAGCATGGCATCTTGTCCTCAGTCACCTTTTACGACATGCACTGGGAGAGATGCAATGGGGCTATTATTTTCAACCGACTTCCAAAAAAGAGGAGGTTTTTTTTATGGAAACTGACACGATTGGCTACACGTCAATTATAACATCCGTGATGTCAGCCCTATGTTTGATTTTCATGAGTGTAGTAATGTTTGGTTTTTAGGTGCCATGTCAGTGCTTCCCTTCGGTCGTGCCGGCTACACGGAACTGGACAGAAAACACAAACTATTTCGACCGAGGCTTCGTTCAGTGCGGTGGTACCAACCCGAGCGGGTTTAACCCTACCACCTAGTAAGGTAAGAAGGGAAGGGACCTACAGTTTTACGTGGAATCCGAACCACGGTCAGCATCCAACGGTCGAGCTTCTCATTAAGTACCGACCCCACACGGTTTTTACCTATACATTTAAGCATAAAGCATCCTTGTTAAAAGTAGGATATATCTCGTTAAAATTTAATATTTCATTACCGAACTGCATACATTATTATTTTAATTAAGTTTGGTCAGCAACCGGCGGCGAGCTCGTTCTGCCCGCAAAGAGCTGGTACGTGCCAGGCCACGTGATGCGGAATAACAAACAACGCCTCGCAATAGCGCACACTAGTTTGCAATTCATCCTCAACAGCGAAGCAGCGATTGAGCGAGTTCCGGTCACGCGAGCTACGTTTATCCGAAGTATAGTCGTCGTTACCATAATGTAGGGTTTGTTGGCGATGCTTGCAGTATGTATGAGGGCTCGTTTCGTTAGGACCTCGGTCCACTGAAGGAGCACGAGCTATACAGGGTGTTTCAGGATAGGGTTTCGTAACTTCAGGGTGTAATAGGTGTAAAACTGTAGGTCCCTTCCCTTTCCCCTTACTAGGTGGTAGGCTCAAATTGTAGCCGACTGGGTTGGTACCACCGTACTGGATGTAAGGTGGCCGCATAGCAGCCTCGGTTGTGTTCTCCTCTAGTCCAGTATAGCCAGCAATCCAGGGAAGTCTCCGGTATGGCACCTACCTTCTCGGAGGTGATATTGGCTGGTCGGAGCATGCGCTGTGGCCCCTCCGACTCAGCCACCCATACCGGATTACATAAAAAAAATAACAAAAAGTTTTCGAAAGGGGCCCGTATTTGAAGACGAAAAGCTCCGAAACGTTTTCCAAGATTTGGTCATTTTATAGTACTTTTTGGTGAAAATCATTTCATCAAGCTTTGGTGGACGGTTAACGTCCGCCTTTATTGAATAAAAACAGAATGACTAACGTACTGCTGCACTAGGTCATTGCACTCCCTAGACCTAGACAGCCCTGTTGCCAAATCTCACTGTCCATCGAGTTTTTATTACAATTTTCAATTTCTGTATGAAAAAAAATACGGAATTTCTATTTAAGTGGAAAGAATTTTTTTCTTCTAATAATGAGTATGTTCTATTCTTGAAGTTTCGCAAGCCTATCCTGAAACACCCTGTATAAAAGAGCGCATTCACCGGGAACAAAAGTTTGCGCGATTTTTTTCTCGCCGCTCGATACCCAAATTTTACCCAAATGTATATCAGTCTCTTACATCGTACATAACACACCACACGCTGTATCCCGTTTTTTTTTTTTATAGAAATTGACACGGTTGGCTGGCTACATCACCTACCACATCCGTGATGTCTGCCCATAACACCGGGTGAACTTGGCGCCACGTCAGTGCTTCCCTTCGGTCGTGCCGGCTACACTGAACTGGACGGAAAACACAAACTATTTCATAGCCGTTTCGACCGACCTTTCATTCACCAAATTTTTGGGAACATTTTAGAATAAAACAGAAATCATAAGAAAAATTATATTTTTTTAGACACATTCGCCCGGACTGTGTGTCTAAAAGCAATGTTTTTTTTTACACATTAGTAATGTGTTAAAAAAATGTGACATTACAGATTAATCTTTATGAATTACATCTTAATTATAATTTGACTCGTTACAAATTCTTACGTAGTAAGGCGTTTGAATTTTTAAATGTAACATCCACTGAGCGCGGTCAGTGCTTGGATGGGTGACGGCTCGACCGTTGGAGACTGACCGTGGTTCGGATTCCACGTTAAACTGTAGGTCCCTTCCCTTCTCACCTTACTAGGTGGTAGGGTTTATCCTAGCCGGATTGGTACCACCGCACTGAGCGAAACGTCGGTCGTGACGGCTATGTAAATAGTTCGTGTTTTCCGTCCAGTTCAATGTAACCGAAGGGAAGAAGGGAAGCACTGACATGGCACTTAGTTCACCCGGTGTTATAGGCTGACATCACGGATGCTGTAGGTGATGTAGCCAACCGTGTCAGTTTCAATAAAAAAAAATGCACAATGTTTAATTCCATCTCGAAGTTCCTCTCACTCCAACCCCTAACTACTCGAGCGGCAAACGTTCAACTATTCAGTATTTCACTCGACCTCGACGCCGCCGCCGCCGCCTCCGCCGCGCCGCCAAAAAAAGGATGGAAACGAGTTTTCTTTAAATGCCCACGAGAACAGTTGGTAATTAAAAACGAATGGCATTCCAGGCATAGCTGGGCGTTCCTCCGCTTTCGCTGATATAGGTCAACAAGTTTGTACGTGGCTAACCTATTTCGAAGGAGCGGTAAGTCGGGTGAGGTGAGAGGCAACCAGTGGACATAAGGAACACCGCTTTTAGAGTTTTTTTTATGGAAACTGACACGGCTGGCTACATCACCTACAACATCCGTGATGTCAGCCCATAACACCGGGTGAACTTGGTGCCACGTCAGTGCTTCCCTTCGGTCATGCCGGCTGCACTGAACTGGACGGCAAACACAAACTATTTACATAGCCGTTTCGACCGACCTTTCATTCAGTGTGGTGGTACCAACCCGGGCGGTTTAGAAAGAAAGAAAGAAAGAAAAAAAGAAAGAAAGAAAGAAAAAAAATTGCAATGTTACATAATATGTAACATTGCAAGATTGCCTTACTTCTGAAAGATCATATTATGATCTTTCAGAAGTAAGGCGAGCTAGTCAGTATCCGACCATTAATTCGTCCAGTCGAAAATAAAAAATTTGCTACGCAACCAATTTGCAGAAAATCAGAAATATTTAACTTTTCATAAATTCTTTAATCAACACCCACGCTCCAATTTAGTCGCCGAACTAGGTTTACGAATAAATAATAGTCTAAGATCCGGCATAAGGAGTTTATATCCTCATCTGTTATTCGGATAAGACCATAGTTTGATAAAAGGTTACATTCGGACTAATATATGGCGACTAGATGGCCTAGCTATAATATCTTGATCAGAATTTTCCTTTAGAAGACCCATAGCGTTCATATTTTTTTCAAAATTGTATAGGCACCTAAAAAGTCAAGGTTATGGATTCAAGATATAGTTAGACAATTTAATCGCTATCTGTTAGCCTACATGTTATTTTTATTTATAGTTAATCAAATCAAATAGATCTTTTTTTATTTTACTCTTTACAAACTAACCTTTGGGATGCAGAGAAGTAGCATGGGGCGGACAATGCAGTCAAAAGTAAAGTGTAAAGCATACAAAATATAAAAAATATTGATGTATGCATTCATAAATAAATACTATAATATACGTACATATTATGTTTACGTATAAATTACAGTACCTGGGCGACCGAGCTTGGTTCGGCGTTTAGACCTATCCAGGTAATCTTGAAAAAAAAATAGCACAATCTAAATACAAATTTTCATCCAAATCGTTAGAGCAGTTTCCGAGAAACCGAGAAATGCGGCTTCGTTCGCGTGAAATACGTATTTAAAAGAAAAATGTAAGTAAGAAAGATATACTATAAACCTCCTCGATGAAATTAAGTAACTAAGGGCGAGGCCCGCTACCGTACCATTATTTCGGCGCGCGGAACAATTCGGTTGTATGAGAGCCACATCTTAGCGTTTAGCCACATTTAGCCTATCCTGTGCACGTATAATTTCAATGTGCTTATACTTAATTTCATCGAATTCGGATGATCGGTTTAACAGTTATGGAGGAACATACATACTACAGAAATACAGAAAATTTCTAAAAATAGTCAATTTCGTTTTAGTTTCATACATAGAGTCTATAAACGCAGTATCTCATAAAACAAAGTAACTTACTCCATAACCACATTAACCATCCCTTACAGATTTATTATTAGTACATACATACATACATAGCGTCACGCATGTTTCCCGGTGGGGTAGGCAGAGACAAAGGATCTCCACGCGCCAGGATCCTGACACACCTCTGCCGCCTCTTCCACTCCCATAATGTTCTTCATGCATGCTCGTCGTATTGATTATTAGTATTGATTATATACAAGTTTAGCTCACTTAAAGTAATAGGATATAATATACTATGTCTTATCCGAATAGCAGATGAGTGAATAAACTCCTCATGCCGGATCTTGTAGTATTATGAAGTAAATAAATGAACAACACGAAAGCGAAATGATTGGATGTCAAGATAGACGGAATGATAAATTGTTCACTGAGCTAGTCAGTATTCTATTAACGTAGACTTCTGTAATTAAACAATCAAGTCAACGCGATATGGCGTTAGCTTTAAGTGGATCTGATCACTTGTTTACTATTTATTGCATAATTTCATCCATGTGTAGGTAGGTAACCTACGCCGGGATGCGTAGAAAATTCTGCCAGTTCTATTTAAATGCGAAGAACTGACAAGCCAACTTCGCAAGTTACAATGTTTTGTTATAAGTATTATTATCCATTTATTTACACGTTCCTTTTTACATGAATTTTAATTTTTTTTTTATGTAATCTGTTATGGGTGGCTGAGTCGGGGGGCCACAGCGCATGCTTCGACCAGCCAATATCACCTCCGAGAAGGTAGGTGCCATACCGGAGACTTCCCTGGATTGCTGGCTATACTGGACTAGAGGAGAACACAACCGAAGCTGCTATGCGGCCATCTTACATCCAGTACGGTGGTACCAACCCAGTCGGCTACAATTTGAGCCTACCACCTAGTAAGGGGCAAGGGAAGGGACCTACAGTTTTACACCGGTTCCGAACGGTGAAGCAGCAGGTGTAGGTATGCACGTAAATTTTTTCGTCAGAAAAAACTCATTGGTACACGCCGACCGGATTTCGATCTCGTGGCGTTCTGACCCAGTCTCAGGACCCACTGTCAAAAAAAAAAGGATTTCCACCACCGGCGCGGCAGCGGGGCGAACCCAAGCTACCGATGGTCGGGCCCTAGGGAGAGAAACCTCCGGACGATGCGTGCAGTCTCGAGCAGGACTGCCTTCTGGATCTGGCCCTTGACTCAACCGCTCAGCGAGAGCCTCTCAAGGTGGTTGACGAGGCTCTTCGCTATCAGCCCATGCGCCGAAACGACTATGGGCACAACGATCGTCGAGTCGACGGGCCACATTTTGGTAACCTCGTGCTGCAGATCCAGAGATACTTTAACATCTCTGCTTCCTTACTGACGAGGTTACCATCATGCGGCACGGCGATATCGACGAGCGTTGCGCGCCTCGCCTTCCGGCCCACTATCGCAATATCAGGTCTGTTCGCGAGAACAGTCCTGTCTGTGATAATGGACCGGTCCCAGTAGAGTGTGACATGACCGTTCTCGAGAACTGGCTGTGGATTGTACTTATAGTAAGGCACATTATTATATTTTTTATGGAAACTGACACGGCTGGCTACATCATCGACTACATACATCCTTGATGTCACCCCATAACACCTTGGTGAACTAGGTGCCATGTCAGTGCTTCCCGTCGATCGTGCCGGCTCCACTGGACTAGACGGAAAACGCAAACTAAATATTTACATATCCGTTTCAACCGACTATTCATTCAGTACGGTGGTACCAACCCGGGCAGGTTAAACCCTACCACCCAGTAAGGTAAGAAGCACAGAACTCCTAAGTACTCCTAAGTACAGAGCTCCTAATACTTCTCTGATCTGTGGTAAGAAGGGAAGGGAGGGACGTACGCGGAATCTGAATCACGGTCAGCTTCCAACAAACGGTCGAGCGGTCACACATGCAAGTACTGACCACGCCCAGGTATGCTGTGCAGTCGCATTTTTCGACATGTACGGGGAGAGATGCGGTGGTACTATAATATTCTAAATACCGCGCCAACGCGGTGGGTTGGTACCAACGCACTGAATGAAACGTCGGTCGAAACGGCTATGTAAATAGTTTGCGTTTTCCGTCCAGTTCAGTGTAGCCGGCACGACCTAAGGGAAGCACTGACATGGCACCTAGTTCACCCGGTGTTATGGGGTGACATCACGGATGTTGTAGGCGATGTAGCCAACCGTGCCAGTTTCAATAAAAAAAAATTTAAATGCTAGATTATCCTTCTTCGACAGTCACATCTTTCCTAAGGTTGTCCAAGTGTCCACCCCTTCTCAACAGTAGCTATGTCTAATAATCCGAGGGGCCGCTCTCTCACAACGTCATTTATCAGTCAGCTGCAAATTACTAACCAACCCTGAACGTAGATGCGTGTGCCGGGACTAAAAAAGTATTGAAATAGTTAAAAGTTAAAGTTCCACAGATTTCCAGTTTATTCATACACCGTTCCTTTAATAAAAAATATGCCCTTTAATAAAAAATATTTCGAAAAGGCTATATTTTTTCAAATACTTGAGCGAGACCACTGACAAAAGCTAGTGTTTAAAGTCAGTAAAGTAATTAAAAAATCTTTACATACATAATATACTACATGCTGTATCCCGACAATCAGGGGTAAACAGAGTAATCGGTGTTGCGCTGCAACAACTCGGGTAAATTACAGCACAACACTGACTACCACGTTCAGCAAAGTATTAGGACAAGATAACTATCAAGCAGCAAGTAAGGCATAAAGTAACCCACATGCTGCATGACTCGGTGGAAGGACCGCGCCAAGGTGAGAGGTGGCTATCCTGTCGCCCTTTAGCATGGCATGTTAAGACATGCACTGACGCGCCTGACGAACTTGCTTCCCTTATTCCTCCTCCTCCTGTTCGCCTTCGCCAAACCCGCCATACCCTCGCGGAGCATACCTTTGTAGCCGACCACAGGTGTTCTGTGTAGTCGACAGAAGAGTTCTTCAAACTGCACGATTCTCTAAATCGTTCTTGTGCCGCACTGCAAATGTGTGGAACGGGCTTCCGGGGAATATCTTTCTCCACTTCTACAATCCACGGAGACATTAGTCCACCTCCAAGCCGGAATGGCACTTCCTCTGGGTGAAATAGGCTGCTGGCTGACCCTGTGGCTTCGACCTTGGGCACAGCCACTCAGTTCGGAAGCAAAAAAATGCACAAAGAGTGATACAGTGGGGCTATTCTTTACTATGTAGGGTCGATACCTACTTAAAGTACCGTGTGGGGTCGGTACTTAAAAAGAATATTCCCACTGCATCTCTCCCCATGCATGTCGTAAAAGGCGACTACGGGATAAGGACAAGATGCCGTGCTAAAGGGCGACGGGGTCGCCACCTCTCACCTTGGCACGGTACTTCCACCGAGTCATGCAGCAGGTGGTCTTCGTGCCTCACTTGCTGCTTGATCGATTTAATCTTGTTCAAATACTTTGCGAAACGTGGTGGTCGGTGTTGTGCTGTAATTGACTAGAGTCCTTGCAGCACAACACCGATTACTCTGCTTACCCCGATTGTCGGGATTCGGCGTGTGTGATATGTATGTATGTATTCTTTACAAGTACCGGCCTCACATGGCAAACCTTGACATTATGTACTTATATTAGCGTCTAAAGCCGGCCCTGGTACATATGTTGCAGTAGTGATGTTATCACAAATAGGCGACGGAGTCACCTAATAAATCCGTCGCATCGGATAACCGAGCGAACGGATACCCGGGGCCCGGGCGAGTCCGATAACCGGAGGCCGCGCGCCGGAGTTATGGGCCGGATCGCCGATGCCGGAGATAGCAGGAATCAATTCATACGGATAACCGGGTAGTCTGTTGAACTGCTCGGAGAATCTTGATCGGCTCACTCGCGGGTTTTAGGGCGAATGGCTTGGACATTGTTTCTAGCGGAATTGTGCAATTTTGGAAGTTACACGTCTTCACGCACTATGAAAATATGTTTTTTATTTTTATAGACAGCCGGCGCGGGTGTCTGTGCCCAATACTTCAACGGAAGATCAGGCTTGCGAATGCCATGCCGGCCCGACAGGTGCCATTCACGCTCCCCTCTTGAAGGACCCGAGACTGTACATGGGGGTAAATATACACATAAAAAAATTACAGTCTCTGGTTCTTCAAGATGGACGTGAATACTAACCAGTCAGGCCGGCATAGCATTCGCAAACCCGCATACGACCGAATGTTCATGGGCGTCGTTAGACACCTTAGGGGTGTCTCAACGCCACATGTCGCGCTTTTAATAATAAAAAAACCGACCAAGTGCGAGTCGAACTCGCGCACCGAGGGTTCCGTATCGCCATGTCTTGGTCAGCGCCACTCACGCCATCTATGGTGTAGTTAAAATGCTTCATACTGTTTTCGGTAGATAGCGCGCATACACTTTTTAGTTTCTTGTATCACCGTGAATTTTTTTACTGTTTCTTATTTGTATTATTTGTTGTTATATCGGCCATAATATCACATATTCTGTGAACATTTCAACGGGCTACCTATTACGGTTCAATAGATACAGCCCTCGGACAGACAGACGGACGGACAGACGGTGTAGGCTTAGTATTAGGGTTCCGTACGACAGATACCGAACCCTAAAAAACATATCTATACCTGCCAAGTCCGACTCCCTCTTTTGGCTTTGTCGTAGTCGGTTTAAAAAAACAAATGTTCATAAATAAAACATTATAGTTGACTCAACGAACGGCCTCAGTTAGTTCCTGTCACGAGCACACATTACCTCCGTTTGTTTCTTTTTTGTACACGTAACGCAAAAAGCTTTGACTTGTTCGCGGGTTGTTTTCGCAAATATCAAATCACACAGAGGCTATCATTTTATTCTGGTACCTTTTCTTAAAGGTAATTTCCTCCCAATAAGGGAACACGTCAACATATCTGGGCCCACGTTTCCACGAGACGAGCCGCGTCACATACAATAACGTACTCGTCTGTTATGATTTTCCAATATTCACGTTTCAACTCAACAACGCCGCCCCGCCGCGAATAGCAACATAGAACGCATACAACGGAAGGAGAAGACACCTCGTCTTTTGACATTTTTTAGCATTGAAAGTGCTTATTCGAACGCTGCAGTGGGTACCCGTTTCAACAAAAAAAAACAGGCAATTGCGAGTCGAACTCGCGCACCGATGGTTCCGTATTGCCATGTCATGGCTAGCGCCACTCACGCCATCTAGATGGTGTGTTAAGAAATGCTTCATATTAGTTAAATGTCATGATTAGTTAAAATGCTTCATAATCTATTCGGTAGATGGCGCGCGCGCATAAACTTTTGGGTTTCTTCTATGGGAACCCTTTAATTACAACGGGCTACCTATTACGGTTCAAGGGATACAGCCCTCGGACAGACAAACAGACAGACGGACGGACAGAGAGACAGACAGACAGACGGCGGTGTAGGCTTGGTAATAGGGTCCCGTACCTGATTAAAAAATCTCGAAAAGGAGAAATAAAAAAAAACGGCTCATATAAAATCCAAAATAATTTCCGTTTACTCACATAAAGGAGAGGACTTTATTTATTTAGATAGGATTTGAGAAAAACACCGGCCAAGTGGGAGTCGAACTCGCGCACCGAGGTTTCCCTATCGCCATGTCATGGTCAGCGGCACTCACGCCATCTATGTATTAGTTAAATGCTTCATACTCTTTTCGGTAGATGGCACGCACACACTTTTTAGTTTCTTGTATGGGGACCCCCGTGAATTTTTACGTTTTATTATTTTTATTATTTGTTGTTATATCGGCCATAATAACACATATACTGTCAAAATTTCAACGGGCTACCTATTACGGTTCAAGAGGTACAGCCCTTCAGACGGACAGACTGACAGACAGGCGGCGTGGGCATATTAATAAGGTCCCGTACGACGGATACGGAACCCTAAAAATCAGGATTAGGTTTACTTTGTAGATTAAGTTCGTATTTGTATGTTTATAGGTACTTAACTCAATGTGTATTTTATACAATAAACTATTTGATTTGATATTATTGGTAACAATCCCTGGAAGCTCGACGCCAGAGAGGGGATCTAATAGAGGTGTACAAAATTCTGACATGTAAATACGATTGCCCTGAGCTGATCCAAATGTTCACATTGAACCAAAACGTTCATCTTCGAGGCCACAGCATGAAACTAAGTCGAACAATCTTTAACAGCAATACTCGCAAACATTTTATAACAAACAGAGTAGTGGACGACTAGAACCAACTTCCAGAGGAAGTAATAAGCGCACTTACTACCAACCAATTCAAAAATAGACTAGATAAATATCTAACAAATAAAACATAATCTCAAAAATAGTGCTCAAGAACGAAAAAAAAAATTTTACAAAAAAAATCTAAGATAATGACGAAAAACAACAAAGTTTAACTGGATTTTGACGTATCAGCCTAGGCTGCCTGTCTAAAATAAATAAATAAATAAATAATTAAATAAACAATGCCTTCTATATTCCTATCAGTTCAGTGGTACTGCTAAGTCAAATGATGTGTGCGAAGATTTATGAAAAAATCTTCAGTCGCATCACAACTTTCTCTCTGAGGACGGAGTGCTTCGGGTTTTCTTGACGACTTTCTGATGGAGGAATACTTTTCCGAGTAAAAGTTAGCGGGCAGGTACGCAATCTTTCAATAACTAGGTATCGTTACTTGTTTCAGAATTTCTCAGTTGGTGTTGTATTTTGTACCGTGTTGGGCCGGTACTTTAAAAGAATAGCCCCACTGCATCTCTCCCCGTGTATGTCGTAAAAGGCGACTAAGGGATATGACTCCCTTCTTATATTACTAGGTGGTAGGGTTTAACCCGCCCGGGTTGGTACCACCGTACTGAATGAAAGGTCGATCGAAACGGCTATGTAAATATTTTTCCGTCCAGTTCAGGGTAGCCGGCACGACCGAAGGGAAGGCTGACGTGGCACCAAATTCACCCGGTGTTATGGGCTGACATCACGGATGTTGTAGGTGATGTAGCCAACCGTGTCAGTTTCCATAAAAAAAAATCCTTTTGCCGTGTGAAAGATGATAGAAAATCAAATCAAATGTTTTTATTACCCAGTCCCGTGTGCCAAATGCACAACACAATAATTATCATTTTCGACATATCGATACACATCCAATATAATAATAACTCGCTCCCGGCCTCGAGACATGACAGCGAAGCCTAACTATTTACATAAAATAATTAAAATATAAAACCTACTATCAAAAACTAAAAGTTATGAACAGAATAAAATAATATTCATTACAATGTAAACTCGTACATACCACGCTGCATACCGACAATTGGGGTAAACTGAGTAATCGATATTGTGCTCCAAGGACTCTGGTAAATTACAACACAACAACGACAACGAGATTAAGGAAACTGACGCTATTGGCTACATCATAATCACCTACAACATCCGTTAGTGATGTCAGCCCATAACACCGGGTGAACTAGGTGCCGTGTCAGTGCTTTCCTTCATTTCATGTCGGCTACAATGAACTGGTCGGAAAACACGAACTATTTGCATAGCCGTTTCGACCGACGTTTAGGTCAGTGCGGTGGTATCAACCCGGCCGGGATAAACCATACCACCTAGTAAGGTAAGAAAGGAAGGAACCTACGGTTTAACGTGGAATCCGAACCACGGTCAGCCTCCAACGGTCAAGCGGTCACCCATCCAAGTACTGACCGCGCTCAGCGTTGCTTAACAACAGTCGACGAACCCCACACCACTGAGCTACCGAGGCTGACAGATTTCTATGTGCTGTGGGTTTAACTACATCTCTCCCCGTGCATGTCGTAAAAGCCGACAAAGGGATAAGGACAGGTTGCCGTGCTAAAGAGCGTCAGGCTAGCCACCTCTCACCTTGGCACCGTCCTTTCACCGAGTCATGCAGCAGGGGGTCTTAGTATCTTACTTGCTGCTTGATAAGTTATCTTGTCCTTATACTTTGCTAAACGTGGTGGTTAGTGTTGTGCTGTAATTTACAAGAGTACTTGCAGCACAACACCGTTTACTCTGCTTGCCCTGATTGTCGGGATACAGCGTGTGATATGTATGTATGTATGGGTGTCACTGTGGCAGTTCTGTCCTTTCGATTTCTTTGGAGGGTTTTTTATATGGAAACTGACATGGTTGGCTACATTACCTACAACATCCGTGATGTCAGCCCATAACACCGGGTGAACTTGGTGCCACGTCAGTGCTTCCCTTCGGTCGTGCCGGCTACACTGAACAGGAACGGAAAACACAAACTATTTACATAGGTAACCGTTTCGAGCGACCTTTCATTCAGTGCGGTGGTACCAATCCGGGCGGGTTAAACCCTACCACCTAGTAATATAAGAAGGGAGTCATATCCCTTAGTCGCCTTTTACGAAATACACGGGGAGAGTGGGGCTATTCTTTTAAAATACCGGCCCCACACGGTACACAGGGTGCCATGTAAATTCGCTTTGTAAAATAAACATAAATTCTAGTTAAATAAAATATACAACACGTCGTCGCTTTCTCTAGTTCATTACCAATTTAATTAAACGCAAACATTTAAAGCGGACTTCCGCTTCCGACCGCAGCCTGCGAAGCTCCACCTAGCGGTAGGTACTTTAGGGGAAAAAAATATTGTTTGATTGCATGCAAAGGGAGAAATTTAATTGTACGGAAAATTAGAAAAAAAAATCGTGGGAGGTCGGTATTTAAAAAGAATAGCCCCACTGCATCTCTCCCCGTGCATGTCGTAAAAGGCGACTAATTGATGAGGACAAGGTGCCGTGCTTATGGGCGACAGGCTAGACACCTCTCACCTTTTGACACTGTCCTTCCACCTAGTCATTGTAGCAGATGGATCTTCGTGCCTTACTTGCTGCTTGATAGTTGTCTTGTCCGAATACTTTGCTAAATGTGTTGGTCAGTGTTGTGCTGTAATTTACAGGAGAACTTGCAGCACAACACCGACTACTCTGCTTACCCCGATTGTCTGGATATAGCGTGTGGTATGTAATTAAACAAAATTTAAATAAATCAAATTAAAATATTCATGCATCCTCGAGACATACCTACATTCTCACTGTCCCGTGATATGGTCAAATTATGGCCGACTGGGTTGATACCACCGCACTGAATGAAACGTCGGTCTTACCCTACCAACTAGAAGGGTAAGAAGGAAGGAATTTCGAACCACGGTCAACCTCCAACGGTCTAGCGGTCACAGATATGAAACACTAGCTTTTGCCCGCGACTTGGTTCGCGTGGATTTAAAAAAAAGAACAGAATTCGAAACTGAAGTTTTTATGTGACGTTGATAGGATTTTGTTTTTCTTGTCTTTTATATTCTCTTTCTCCCGTCCATACTATGCTTTATTTGATACTGCTGAGCCCTAAGGCTATTTAGCGTGATGGTATATAGCCTATAATATGGCATTCTGATGTGGCTATAGTACTGTAAAATCTCATCAAAATCCGTTCAGTAGTTTTTGCGTGAAAGAGGAACAAAGATCCATACATCCATCCATCCTCACAAACTTTCGCGTTTTAATATTAGTAGGATTCTTCCAGTGTGCGTGTTCCCTGTGATCTTCAGAAGGTCCGCCTCTGTGGTCCGCCTTATAGACGGCATGGCGCTCCTCTCTGAGCGTGGTTTCGCCGGAGTGGTGTTATTGGCTGTGTCTGATCTTCCATTTCCAAGTTTCGAAGTTTTGGACGCATACAACCGTGTCGGATGCGGACGTATAAAAAAAACCGGCCAAGTGCGAGTCGAACTCGCGCACCGAGGGTTCCGTCCGTATTGCCTTGTCATGGTTAGCGCTACTCTCGCCATCTATGGCGTGTTATGAAATGTTTCATATTAGTTAAATGTCATGATTAGTTAAAATGCTTCACACTCTATTCGGTAGATGGCGCGCGCGCATACACTTTTTGTTTTCTTCCATAGGAACTCCCGTTAATTTTTTACTTTTTCCTATTTTTTTATATTGTTGTTATATCGGCCATAATATAATAACACATATTCTGTGAAAATTTCAACGGGCTACCTATTACGGTTCAAGAGATACAGCCCGCGGACAGACGGACGGACAGACGGACGGACGGACGGACGGACAGACAGACAGACAGACAGATGGAAAGACGGACAGACAGACAGATGGACGGCGTAGGCTTAGTAATAGGGTCCCGTAACGGATACGGAACCCTAAAAATAGAAATTAAAGATCTGCTACTAACGTCAAAGCGTAGTTAAAGGGGGCGTAAAAAAATTAAGGGTATTAGAGGTAAGGGATTTAAATAGAAAAGGCAAGGTGTTTGATGCCTCTCGACGGGACGGTTCGCTTCCATGTTATGTCAAACCATATTGTTAATTAATAATCATTTAATTAATACTCCATATACGTACTGTTAATACCAATCAATGAAGAATAGAGAATTCAATACGGGGTTGCTATAAATTTAGATTATTTGATTATTGTTGTGATTAAATAATATTAATTGAACCCACTGTAGTACGAGTATTAACTGGTATTAACCATGTAGGGTTTTGAGTAGTTTTGACATTAAGTGCAAATTATTACATTGAAATGTATCAAAAAATTTAATCAGCTATATGAGGTAATACCAATAAGGGATAAGAAAATTCGTCAGCCTCGGTAGCTCAGTGGCGCGGTTGGTTAGTCAACTGTTATTAAGCAACGCTGAGCGCGGTCAGTGATTGGATGGGTGACCGCTCGACCGTTGGAGGCTGACCGTGGTTCGGATTCCACGTTAAACTGTAGGTCCCTTCCCTTCTTACCTTACTAGGTGGTAGGGTTTATCCCGGCCGGGTTGGTACCACCGCACTGAACGAAACGTCGGTCGAAACGGCTATGTAAATAGTTCGTGTTTTCCGTCCAGTTTAGAGTAGCCGACATGAAATGAAGGGAAGCACTGACATGGCACTTAGTTCACCCTGTGTTATGGGCTGACATCACGGATGTTGTAGGTGATGTAGCCAACCGTGCCAGGTTCCATAAAAAAAAAAAATACCAAAATTACATTGTAAAGAAATTTATTAAACAGAAAGAGAACATAAAAATTTCATAAACCGAAACTTACAATAATTATAAAATTAAAACTAAAATTTACCTAAAAAAAACTAACCTAGAAATGTTAAATTACAAATTTAAAAAACCCTCGACCCTTAAAATGTCAACCCAGGCGGAATGAACCCTACCACCCTAGTAAGGTAAGGAAGGGAAGGGACCTAACTACCTACAGTTTTACGTATTCCGAATATACATAGATATCCGTATATTTCAATTTCACATTTTCACTCCTGAAATTATACTGTAGTTTAAAATAGCTTCATTACTAACAAACTCCCCATCGAAATGCGTCTTTAAACTCTTGTATAAACATCCCGTCACATACACAGCGAAGCACTTGGCTCGCAGCGAATATTATGAAAAATATTAGCTCTTTTGTCCAAGAAAGTAAAGTTGCTTCTCGCTAGTCTGCCAGTAGAGATATTCCGGAAGAGGCGGCCCCGGAGCGGGCGGGACCGCACTGTTCCTATGGGGATCGCTATGCTAGCCAGGCAGATAGACAGATAGATTGTCAGCCTCGATAGCAGACAGTCGACTGTTGCCATTGATCGTTAAGCACCGTTGGGCGCGGTCAGTACTTGGATGGATGACCGCTCGACCGTTGGAGGCTGACTGTGGTTCGGATTCCACGTAAGACTGTAGGTTCCTTTCCTTCTTACCTTACTAGGTGGTAGGGTTCAATCCGCCCGGGTTGGTACCACCGCACTGAATGAAACGTCGGTCGAAACGGCTATGTAAATAGTTTGTGTTTTCCGTCGAATTCAGAGTAGCCGGTACGACCGAAGGGAAGCACTGACGTGGCACCTAGTTCACCCGGTGTTATGGGCTGACATCACGGATATTGAAGGTGATGTAGCCAAGCGAGTAGATGTATCCTCGTTAGCAGTGGTGCGGTCAGTCGGCTGTCGGTATAGTGATCATAAGCACACCTGGGCGCGGTTAGTACTCGGATGGGTGACCGGGCGACCGTTGGAGACAGACCGTGGATCGGATTCCACGTAAAACTGTAGGTCCCTTCCCTTCTTACCTTACTAGGTGGTAGGTTTTCACCCGCCCGGGATGGTACTACTGCACGCAAACGACTATGCAAATAGTTCGTATTTTCTGTTCAATTTAGTGTAGGTAGCCGGTACGACCGAAAGGAAACACTGACATGGCACCTAGTTCACCAAGGGTTTATGGGCTGACATCACGGATGTTGTAGGTGATGTGGCCAACCGTGTCAGTTAGCATAAAAAAATACAAAATGTTTTTTTTTTCAAACAAAAAAAGTTGCCTGTCTAAAATTAATGACTACGTCTGGATTTCGCCCAAGCGCGCCCCCTCACCACATTATAATGGGTTCGTTCAAGTTGGCGCACATCCGCGTTGAAGGAAAAATGGTTTTATATTTTATTCCGATATGAGGATATACGGGCTAGAGCAACTCGTGTGGGGCGCCTTCGCATTATATCAAGTATTAAAATGAATTGCTTGAATTTTCAGGCTGTTGCTCGCTCGGAGTCATCCTTAAGGGTATTGTTGAGGAAGTGAGATGAAAAAAACGGGAGCGATTTTTCCGTGTATTTTATATTAAAAATAATCTAATGTTTGCTTTCAGAGTGCTTTGGGGATTGTGTACCGTGTAATAATATGGCACCTACCTTCTCGGAGGTGATATTGGCTGGTCTGAGCATGTGCTTAGGCCCCTCCGAATCAGCCACCAATATCGGATTAAATAAAAAAAATTGTAATAATTACTTATTCATGTCTTTAGTGGCAGTGGGCTGGGCACGTCTGCCGCAGAAATGACTACCATTGGGGTAACCGTTTTCTCCATTGGCGAGAGTGGACAGGAAAACGGAGCGTAGGAAGACCACCCGCCAGGTGGGACGACGACATCAAGTACGTCGGCGGAAAGCAGTGGTTCCGTACCGCTGAAGGCCGGGAGGACTGGAGGAACATTGGAGAGGCGTATGTCCAACAGTGGGTCAATTGAATTATTGAAGATTAAGATTGATTAAAAAATGAATGTTAACTCTACCGTCTACAATATTTTCCCTCCATTCCAAACTCAGGCCACCAAGAATGGGAGCAAAATATCGACCATTTAAACAGCACCAACCGAGCAAAGAATATTAAGGACAGCTATACATCATTGGGTATTAAGTATTAATAGATATCGCTTAATGACTAGTTTGCTTCCAGCGCGAGTGCCTGATATACGGCGGCAGATAGTGTGGCCCCGCGCTCTAACGCTCTGCAGTAAAAACGCTGTAAATGAAATACAAATTTGCATGTAAACAATGTATACACATTTATTGTTTATTGTTACATAATTTCCTAAATCTTTTAGATGAGAGATTGACTTAGGTAATAAGTCCGCCTTTTGTAAAATGTATATTACTTAAATGCAATAAAGGATATTTCTATGCTATTCTATTCTAAATATATTATAATATTACACTCTTATCACAGTAATCGCTATCGCGTCACTAACCAGGCGATTTTATTTTAATCGGATGAATATTTTCAGATTAATCTCCCCTACGCCTACATCCAAACTTGCAAACTTACAAACGTTGCCTTTTTATAATATTATTGTAGACATATAAATAAGTCTATTGTTTATTGTATAATTCCATCCATAGGTAGGTAACCTACGCTTGTCCTACCTATGCTACATATGTCAAAAATTCCGCCAGTTCTAAATTCAATGCGAAGAAGAACTGACAAACAAACTTTGCAAGTCACAATGTTTTGTTAGTACCTTATAAGTATTATATTAAGGTAATTTACAGTAATTAACCCATACTATCGCTCACAAGAACATCAATATTTACAGCATAAATATGAATACTCAAGAATCTGATCACTCTGCTTATTTACATTACCTATATCTGGTGTATAGTGTCATCTTCAATTTTGATACTTCATATCAAGTCAAATAAAAAACAACTAGTTTACGTTTATTACAAAGAAATGTAATATAAGACATATTAAAAATCTAATGATACAAAGTCTAACAAACATACCTAAATGACAAATTAAATTATAATAACTGACAAAAAATGTTTACCAAAATTGCACGGACCTCCTTCTCCATCTATCGCGACCGCCGCCGCCCGCCTCCGCCGTTCGGCGTCCGATTCGTTGATGCCCAGCTTCATACTCCGTTTAAATCCTGCTGAAATAATAAAATATGAGGAAATGAACACTGCCATATCACGAACGATATTCTCAAATAATTTTCGCGCTGGTCTAAAACAACGGTATTGAAAATTGCATACGCACACCACACGCCGTATCCCGAAAATCGAGGAAGCAGAGTAATCGGTGTTGTGCCACAAGTATTCTGATAAATTACAGCACAACACCGACCACCGCGTTCAGCAAAGTATTCGGACAAGGTAACTCAGATCAGGCAGCAAGTGAGGCATGAAGGCCCACCTGCTGCATTACTCGGTGGAAAGACCGTGACAAGGTGAGAGGTGGCTATCTTGTCGCCCTTATGCACGGCATCTTGTCCTTATCTCTTAGTCACCTTTTACAACATGCACGGGGAGATATGCAGTGGGACTGTTCTTTTTAAGTACCGGCCCCACACAGTACAATATAAAATTAATAAAATATAAGAAACTAGTAATTAGTTTGTAAGTTTGTAATTTGTTTTTTTAGGGTACGGGACCTTATACTAAGCCTACGCTGTCTGTCCTACCTTTAAAGGGCTGTATCTTTTCAACTGCAATAGGTAGCCGGTGGAAATTTTCACAAAATATGTGTTATTATGGCGGGTAAAAAGAAAAACATTCACACAGTCAAAAGTAAGTAAGATGGCCGCATAGCAGCCTCGGTTATGTTCTCATCTAGTCCAGTATAGCCAGCATTCCAGGGAAGTCTCCGGTATGGCACATACCTTCTCGGAGGTGATATTGGCTGGTCGGAGCATGCGCCTTGGCTCCTCCGACACAGTTACCCATACTGGATTACATAAAAAGAAATTGAAAAAAAAAAACAGTAAAATCGGTCACACAATTAAATGAACTCGTTTATCTTATAGTAAGATTTGTTCAACAACAGGACTAAGCCGTTTACATTTCGAACAAATCTGGAATCTCAATCCCTCGTGGCTTACTCTATACAAACAATAGGGAGCGATCTATCAAACTTAAAGTTCCGCTTACCTTTGTCCGTTTTGATTGAATCAAGCGATAAATTGAATTGTTACAGATTCTGTTTAGATAATGCCGCGTTTGCCTTTGTCCTGCTAAGAAACGTTGGACGAACTGAGTGATAGATTTACTCAGACGTAATTCTGTTAGGTACTGTTGAATTTTGTATAAGCCGTGGTTTGGCCGGGGGGATTTTCATATTTCTGTTACCTGTCTAAGCACCAAGGTGGTAGGGTTTTTTCCGGCCGGGTTGATACCACCGCACTGCATCCTGTCCTTATCCCTTAGTCGCATTTTACGACATGCACGGGGAGAGATGCAGTGAGGCTATTCTTTTCAAGTACCGGCCCCACACGGTACAAACTCCTAAATATCCGCCGATCGCTGTTCTGTGTAAATATTCCACAAGAACGTAATCATGAATGACCTATATTCCCAAACTACAAAAGTACTGAAGCGGCATTTAGCGCTATTGTAACCACAAAAAAAAACCCACAACACATCTGCTTCAGAAGCGCGAGGAAGGCAGAATCCTTCGGTTACATAACAATGGCCTTGTTTTATTTCCGACGCCAAAAATGCAATAAAAATATTTATCTACCTCCTCTCCGCTTGGTCGGCGACGCCAGTCAAGCTGGCAGGACCACGAGATTGCTAATTAAAATTGTCATTTTTAGGGTTCCGTATCCGTCGTACGGGATCCTATTACTAATCCTACGCCGCAGTCTGTCTGCCTGCCTGTCTGTCTGTCTGTCTGTCCGAAGGCTGTATCTCTTAAACCGTAATAGGTAGCCCGTTGAAATTTTCACAGAATATGTTTTATTATGGCCGATATAACAACAAATAATAAGAAAATAAATTGTAAAAAATACAAGAGACTAAAATGTGCGCCATATACAAAGGAGTATGAAGCATTTTAACTAATCCATAGGTGGCGTGAGTGGCTCTAACCACGATACGGAACCCTCGGTGCGCGAGTTCGACTCGCCCTTGGGCGGTTTTTTTTTTCTTTCTTCTTGCTGACCGATCCTTGCCTTCTGCTGATATTGATTAAAAGTAGGTCCCTTCAAACAGTCGTCTACCTAAATACGCATTTTGGAACTTGCTAGAGGTCCGAGATTCCAATCCGGTCGGCGTGTACCAATGAGTTTTTTCTGATTTGATTACGTGTATACCAAATGCGCCGTGGATCAAATGCCATGTAAGATGTCCGCATAGCAGCCTCGGCTGTGTTCTCCTGTAGGTGTCTTACCGGAGACTTCCCTGGATCGCTGACCATACTGTACTAGAGGAGAACACAACCGAGGCTGCTATGCGGCCATCTTACACCCAGTACGGTGATACCAACCCTGTCGGCTACAATTTGAGCCTACCACCTAGTAAGGGGCAAGGGAAGAGACCTACAGTTTTACACCGGTTCCGAACGGTGAAGCAGCAGGTCTAGGTATGCACCTAAATTTTTTCGTCAGAAAAAACTCGCCGACCGCCGCCGACCGGATTCGAACCGCGGACCTATCGCATGAGAAGCCGATGCCCAAACCACTCAGCCACCCGCCGCTTAAATGTGTAAAACAGCCGAAATTATGCGTGATAGTCCTGCCAGACGGTCAGATCGGTACGCTACAAAGCGAGCTCCCTCGATGGTATTAAATGAGTAAATAACGACTGCTTATACTGCAGAAATATCGGCTCGCTCATAAACCGTGGCTCCGAATGATTTAGACTTGACGGCGCGGCAGCTAAGCGATAGAGTGAGCGGTAACGACCGACGCCGGCTATAACTCCAGCGCGAACTCGTAACGCGACTTATGTGCGATTCCGATTAACTGAGAATTGGACCTGTGCGGTGGAGGTCCCTTTAGATGCAAGGCATGAAAGTTCAAGACTTTAGCACGTCTGGTTCGCACTTGGGACAATCGCCCTAGATATACACGTGAGGCTTGAGAACATCGCCCTAGATATACACGTGAGGCTTGAGAACATCGTCCTAGATATACACGTGAGGCTTGAGAACATCGCCCTAGATATACACGTGAGGCTTGAGAACATCGTCCTAGATATACACGTGAGGCTTGAGAACATCGCCCTAGATATACACGTGAGGCTTGAGAACATCGCCCTAGATATAAACGTGAGGCTTGAGAACATGGTCCTAGATATACAAGTGAGGCTTGAGAGCAACGCTCTAGATATACACGTGAGGCTTGAGAACATCGTCCTAGATATACAAGTGAGGCTTGAAAGCAACGCTCTAGATATACACGTGAGGCTTGAGAACATCATCCTAGATATACACTTGAGGCTTGAGAACATCGTCCTAGATATACACGAGATGCTTGATAACATCGCTCTAGATATTATATATACGTGATGCTTGAGAACATTGCCCTAGGTATACACGTGAGGATCGAGAACAAGAATAATTTATAAACTCTCACGGACAGATTCAGGCTTAGAAATTTTTTTATGGTAACTGACACGGTTGGCTACATCACCTACAACATCCGCGATGTCAGCCCATAACACCAGGTGAACTTGGTGCCACGTCAGTGCTTCCCTTCGGTCGTGACGGCGGCTACACTGAACTGGACGGAAAACTATTTACATAGCCGTTTCGACCGACCTTTCATTCAGTGCGGTGGTACCAACCCGGGCGGGTTTAACCCTGCCACCTAGTAATATAAGAAGGGAGTCATATCCCTTAGTCGCCTTTTACGACATTTTGGCCCAAAAATCACACGGGCAACTTTCATCGAATTCACGAAACCAAACCAACCCAGCGGCAGTAGCCTGCCTACTATCTAGCGAGATTTATTATTCTTCCGTTTTTTTATTCGAATTATAAATTTTTCATTTACCTATTTCATAAATTTTTGGAGACGATTTAAAAACAATTTATTTATAAAATTTATGTTTTTGTTTCAAAACATTAAGCTGCAAAACAAAAGTTGTTCAGTATCAGATACCTAACAGTCAGCACTCAGCAGCGCAGATTGAACAGTCACGCTTCTCGCAATGACGTAGGCAGAGAGAACAAACACGAAAGACTATCCGTATACAAAATAGTTAACCTTGCCTTTGAGTCTAACAATGTGGCGTCCATTTACAAATTAAACGATAAAAGCGAGCAAATGCTAAAGCAAAACAAATGGACTCATCTAAAGCGTCCGTCTACCTTGATGTAATAAAATGTGTAGATATGTGATCTCACTACTGTCACTCGCGGCAGATGAGAAAACGTGAACCTTGTCACGCGTCTTGTCAACTGTCAAAATGAGAAGTGTTACGCGTAGGGGTGGAAAAACGAAGGTTACAAAATAAACTTCAATTCAAAATGTATTTTCTATTATGGAAACTGACACGGTTGTCTAGATCACCTATAACATCCGTGATGTCAGCCCATAACATTTTGATGAACTAGGTGCCATGTCAGTGCTTCCTTTCATTTCATGTCTGCTGTGCTGAACTGGACGGAAAACAAAAACTATTTATATAGCCGTTTCGACCGACGTTTCATTCGGTGCGTTGGTACCAACCCGGGCAAGATAAACGCTACCTAGTAAGGTAAGAAGGGAAGGCACCTACAGTTTCTATAGACCTACAATCAAATAAACATACAAATAAATGAAATGAATGAAATGAAATCTATCGCTTTGACGAGTACCCACGCGAAAAATTTATTGTATTCCTAATTGTGCTGCCATATTTGTTGCTATGGCCACTGAAACGAGCTGGTGCGACAGCACGAGCGCGTTGCCTGTCACTGCCTTTTTATTCGAGACTAGCTTTTGCCCGCGGCTTCGCTCGCATCACCGAGCATACCTACGGGAGTGGCAACCGTCGAGCGCTAATATATAGGAAAATTAGCCGCGTGTTAGAGCATTTGCACTAACATATAGCGCTGCTGCGGGATCGACCGTCAGTGCGGTCGCGACTTGGGAACGAAGAACACGTATATGTGCACTACGCAAAATGGCGATTTGTGCAGTTCGTGCGTGTCGAAAGAGCTCAAGATCATCAGGAATGACAAAAGATGGCGTAACCTTTCATAATTAGGTCATTTTAATGATAATACAATGCTTAAAGCGTGTAAAATACAAAAATTCCGCGAGTTAGGAGCACGACTGCGCGCCATACTGGGCGCGTACACATGATAGGCAAATTTGACAGACTGGAAAGAAATTTGAAATCAATTATTGTATATGGGTGTTGTTAGTTTTTTTATGGCAATGACATGGATGAATTCAATTTATAATATGTATTGTTATTATTTCTTTAATATTACGTTTTCTATTTTTTATAATTATAAAACAAATATACCTATACAAAACTAATATATTGTATATTATGTATTATTATTATCAGTGATAGGAATAGGTAGGACTTATTTACCTAAACTTCGAGGAACAGAGTAAAAAATTGGAGACTTCCTTACGACAATATTTTTTTCCGGTTTAATAATACCTATTCATGGTGTTATAATTTCGCGATTTAAAAAAAGTGGCCGCCATTTTGAACTTTTTAGTAACTGGACAGATTGCTTTCAAAATCGACATCTGGGTGTCAGTGTGGACTCTGAATACGAATCTGTAGTCAAATTTAAAAAAAGTAGCCGCCATTTTGAAATTTTTAGTTACTGGACCGATTGCTTTCAAAATCGATATCTGGGTGTCTATGTAGGCTCTGAATACGAATCCGTTGTCAAAATTTAAAAAAGTGACCGCCATTTTGAACTTTTTAGTTACTGGACCGATTACTTTCAAAATCGATATCTGGGTGTCTGTGTGGGCTCTGAATACGAATCTGTAGTCAAAATAAAAAAAAGTGGCCGCCATTTTGAACTTTTTAGTTACTGGACCGATTGCTTTCAAAATCGATATCTGGGTGTATGTGTGGGCTCTGAATACGAATCTGTAGTAAAAATAAAAAAAAGTGGCCGCCATTTTGAACTTTTTAGTTACTGGACCGATTGCTTTCAAAATCGATATCTGGGTGTCTGTGTGGGCTCTGAATACGAATCTGTAGTCAAAATTTAAAAAAGTGGCCGCCATTTTGAACCTTTTAGTTACTGGACCGATTGCTTTCAAAATCGATATCTGGGTGTCTATGTAGGCTCTGAATACGAATCCGTTGTCAAAATTTAAAAAAGTGACCGCCATTTTGAACTTTCTAGTTACTGGACCGATTACTTTCAAAATCGATATCTGGGTGTCTGTGTGGGCTCTGAATACGAATCTGTAGTAAAAATAAAAAAAAGTGGCCGCCATTTTGAACTTTTTAGTTACTGGACCGATTGCTTTCAAAATCGATATCTGGGTGTCTGTGTGGGTTCTCAATACTAATCTGTAGTCAAAATTTAAAAAAAGTGGCCGCCATTTTGAACTTTTTAGTTACTGGACCGATTGCTTTCAAAATCGATATCTGGGTGTCTGTGTGGGCTCTAAATACGAAGCCGTTGTCAAAATTAAGAAAAAGTGGCCGCCATTTTGAACTTTTTAGTTACTGGACCGATTGCTTTCAAAATCGATATCATATTTTTTATGTTAACTACATATTGTTATTCAGAGCCCACACAGACATGTAGATATGGGTTTTGAAAGTAATCAGTCCAGTAACTAAAAAGTTCAAAATGGCGGTCACTTTTTTTAAATTTTGACAACGGATTCGTATTCAGAGCCCACACAGACACCCAGATATCGATTTTGAAAGCAATCGGTCCAGTAACTAAAAAGTTCAAAATGGCGGCCACTTTTTTTTAATGTTTACTACAGATTCGTATTCAGAGCCCACACATACACCCAGATATCGATTTTGAAAGAAATCGGTCCAGTAACTAAAAAGTTCAAAATGGCGGCCACTTCTTTTTTATTTTGACTACAGATTCGTATTCTGAGTCCACACAGACGCCTAGATATCGATTTTGAAAGCAATCGGTCCAGTAACTAAAAAGTTCAAAATGGCGGCTACTTTTTTTAAATTTTGACTACAGATTCGTATCCAGAGTCCACACAGACGCCCATATATCGATTTTGAAAGAAATCGGTCCAGTAACTAAAAAGTTCAAAATGGCGGCCACTTTTTTAAATTTTTACTACAGATTCGTATTCAGAGCCCACACTGACACCCAGATATCGATTTTGAAAGCAATCGGTCCAGTAACTAAAAAGTTCAAAATGGTGACCACTTTTTTCAAATCGCGAAATTAAAACACCATGAATATTATTAAACCGGAAAAAAATATTGTCATAAGGAAGTCTCCAATCTTTTACTCTGTTCCTCGAAATTTAGGTAAATAAGCCCTACTTATTCCTATCACTGATTATTAGTACAACTTTTCAAAAATATTAAAACAACAGTCTTATTTAATTTTTCAATATTTTTTTTGGATTCAAACAATAATATTCGTTCAGTAAAAACTATTTGAAATAATATTACAAATAACAATTTCAAATTTCACAAATATACCGCACCATCATTGTCCGTCAGACTGGCATTCGTAGTGATCCCGTCAAGTTGCCGTCAAGCAAGGCTTCCGATTGGTCGGACGGTCGACTCTTACTACCAGATACCCGAGCCAAGCCAGCGATAACAAACCTGTCGCTCGCCTTGCTCGCTCTGTCTCTCTCCATATCGCGGGGCGCGATATGGGTAACGGAGATAGACAAGTCACGTCATAAAAGATTAAATTGCGATTTCGATTTTCGTAGTAGTAGGGATTTTTGGCTAGCCGTGCTCCGATACAAACGCAGTAGCGTTGCGTCTCCCGTAGGTATTCTCCTTGGCTCGCATGAAATTCATATTTAAAAAGAAAAAAAACAAGTAAGCCCGACACCGTATCTTTATTTCTGCGCGCGGAACAATCGATTTCTATAAAAGCCAAATCTTAGCATAACCGGAACTGAATTTTATTTAGCCCTATCCTGTGTCACGTATAGTTAAATGTGATGGTACCAAACTCCATCGAATTCGGATGATCGGTTTTAGAGTTATGAAGGAACATACATACATACAGAAAATATTTCTAAAAATCATCAATTTAGTTTTAGAATCATACGTAGAGTCTGCCAACGCAGTATCTCATAAAACAAAGTAACTTACTCCACGACCATCCCTTACAGATTTATTATTAGAAAGAATTGATTACAACTAGGTAGTGCAACAAATTTCGGAGCTGCGCGTGGCCGTAAACCGACCGGCCCTAGCGGTTGACATCTTCTCAATACATTTCATATGTCTCCGCTTGCTCAGGCACTTACAATAAAGCTAGAAACTCATTGGGCCCACGTACGCTACACACGCGAATCTGGGCGCGTCGGTCTCCATACATTTTATATGGAAGAGTCCAGCACGCAGTTTCATTGCACCCACGCCGCCCTACGCTACGCGACACACTGCGTGCTGCACTCTTCCTTATAAAATGTATGGAGGCCGACGCGCCCACGTACGCGTGCGTAGCGTACGTGGGCCCGATGAGTTTCTAGCTTCATACTAATGTACAGAGTGCGGAGTGCAGATACATGAAAATCATGCATTTATTTAAACCATGCATGTACCACGGGCGCAGAGGATTGTGCGCATCTAGAGTTTGTAGTATCAGTGGTCTACTTCGCTGGTATAGGAGAAATAATTTCTTCCCCAACACGGAGCACTTTTATCTCCATCAACTTTTGCGGACAGCCACTGGAGCAGCCATCGTGGTGGAGATAAAAGAAATCCAGCACTGGTGAATTTTTGGAGGAAATTTTGGCCGATGGCGAATGCAATTTTGCCTAATTGTGGAGGTTTTTCGTTGGTCTACTTATTAAGATACAAAAATCGGTTGGTTGTTTTGAGGCATTTTTATACATAGGTCCATTCCCTTGCCCCATACTAGTTGATAGGCTCAAATTGTAGCCGACTGAATTGCTACCACCGCACTGGATGTAAGATGGCCGAATAGCTGTGTTCTTCTCTAGTCCAGTATTTTTTTTTATGGAAACTGACACGGTTGGCTTCACCACCTACAACATCCGTGATGTCAGCCCATAACACCGCGTGAACTTGGTGCCACGTCAGTGCTTCCCTTCGGTCGTGCCGGCTACACTGAACTGGACGGAAAACACAAACTATTTACATAGCCGTTTCGACCGACCTTTCATTCAGTGCGGTAGTACCAACCCGGGCGGGTTAGACCCTACCAGCTAGTAATATACGAAGGGAGTCATATCCCTTAGTCGCCTTTTACGACGTATACGGGGAGAGATGCCAGTGAGTATAGCCAGCAATCTGAATGGAAGTCTTCTGTATGGAACCTCGGAGGTGATATTGCCTGGTGTGCATGTGCTTTGGCCCATCCGACTCAGCCACACATAGCGGATTACAAAAAATATGGTGCGCGGACTATCAAGACGAATCCAATAATATCTCATATTAAGACGAGACGGAAGTTAACTTTCTCCATACAGAATCGTCTTTCGGCATTTTAAGAATAAGAATAAGAAATATTTATTTTTCACTTCAAATAAGTTTTTTTTTTTTTTTTTATTGTTAGCTCGACATATGGCGCCGAGGCACCCATAAGGTGTCTAACGGCGCCCATGGACATTCGGTCGTATTCGGGGGTTGCGAATGCCATGCCGGCCTGACAGGTGCCCATTCACGCCCCTCTTGAAGGACCCGAGAGTGTACTTGGGGGGGAAATATATGAGCAGGGAGAGCGTTCCAGAGTTTACCGGTTCTGTACAGGAAAGATCTGCAGAATCGATTGGTACGCATGCGCGGTAAGTCCAGCGTATATGGATGCAATCCCTGCCCAGTGCGCGTGGTGCGGAGGTGGAAAGGGGACGGCGGGATCGCGTTAAACAGCTCCTCCGAGCACTCCCCATGGAATAAGCGATAGAACACACTTAGGGAGCCGACATCCCTACAGTGTTGCAGTGGTTCCAGATCACGGGACACTTCGGGGTCACCCACTATTCGCACGGCTCGACGCTGGATCGAGTCCAGAGGCGCAAGCTGGTATTTGGCAGAGCCATCCCACAGGTGCGAGCAGTACTCCAAGCAAGACCTGATCTGCGATTTATACAGCAGCAGCTTTTGGTCCGCCGTGAAGTACCGTCGCACCTTATTGAGTACGCCCAGCTTTTTAGAAGCCAGCTTGGCCTTCCCCTCGATGTGGCGACGAAAGTTCAAGTCGTGCGACAGTTCGACTCCGAGGACCCCGAGGTGTTCGCTTAATTTGAGCGACGTGCCTTGGAATGAAGGAGCCGGTGTGAACGCCACTCTCTTCGCACTGAACGCGCAAACTTGTGTCTTGGAAGCGTTGAACTCGACCAAATTACTACGGCCCCATTCGGAAATAGAACCGAGTGTATGTTCAGTGTACAAAACTAATACTAGATAACAATAGCTATGAATAGAAGAGAAAAAAAGGACTGGAAACAGCCTGTGCTGAATCTATTGAAGATTCAGCGCTGTATTTAAGTTCAGCCCTACAGATATAATCACATTAGCTCTTACATAGTGTTAGTGTTACATACTCACATTAGCTCTTTGACTATATTAGATTACGATATAACAAATAATTTGTGACAATTCGAGTACAGTCATGCTACGTCTCTAAAGAATGCTTACTAAACAATATACAACAATATACATATAAAAATGTCTGATTGAATAAAATAAAATAATAATAAACATAAAAAAATACATAGGTCATAATAAAACATTTATGCTTTTTACCCCCCTAAACCTTATCCGATTTTTACAATTCCTTTTTTGTTGCAATAAGGACAGTCGAATCTACGTTTTTACTTTTTTATATCTAAAGTGATGACTCAATAAAGCTTAATGAAATTCATGACATCAAAAAAGAAAGAAAAAAATGTTTTCGGTCGAAATACAACTTTTTACCTCCCGTCTTGTAGGTATATTTATCTAAAAAAAAGTGACAGGAACATAGATTGGACTGTACTGACAAGAAAAACAAATTGTAAATATCGGATAAGGTTTAGGGGGCTAAATAACATAAATGCCGAAAGACGATTTTGTATGGATAAAGTTAACTTCCGTCTCGTCTTAAGAACAAACGAGCACACCACAGATAAATAAAATAATGTATATAGAGCACACATACATGCATACGCCGCCAAAATCATACCCCTTTGACTTTGCCGTCGGTAGTCGGGCGTGTATATAGATGTTGCTAAGCTAAGCTAAGCTAAATAAATTTTATTTCGTGCTGATAGAATGATAAACAAAAAAGTTACAAGAGTTTATAGCTGGCATTTTGGTAATTTTCAAAAAAAAAAAATCGTATCTCGATACCACGTGACATCATACAAAAGGTATCATGGGTCAAAACGTTGCAAATGACCGCACTTACCTACAAAAAAATTTTGTCGGTCGATGTGCCGAACACCCTGTATACCATGTAAATATAATACTAGGTACCTACTAACACAGTACCTATTTAGTATTCTGTGCTAACACTACTAACCACTATTTTTGTTTTAATTAATTATAAGAAAATTGTTGTTACCTACTTCCTGAAAACTTTCGGCTGTATATGTAAATTTTTGTAATAAATAAATTTTTAATTTTAAATTTTTTTTTTAAGTGTATATAAAATATTAAAATTAAACCCTACGCGGATACTGTAATCATCTACGGTAATCATTATGCAAAACGGGCGCCGTATTTATATGTTGTATGTACGTATATATTCTTTATTGAACACCAATTTATACAAATTAGGCACAACAGGCGAGCTTAATGCCGCGAGGCATTCTATTCTAACTACCATTTGGGATGTGGGAGAAGTATACGCAGACGAAAAACTTCACTTCTTCACAAAAGTCAAAACTTGCTGACAGAAGTTTTGAGTATTTATCGATAAATTTTTTTAACCATTTACCCGACTATATTAAGAACATTGACACCATATATAAATTCGAAAATGATATAAAATATTTTTATTTAATAATTCCTTTTACTCGATAGACGAATACTTCTGTTTGAAATAAAACTTTTTATCTTTATAGCTATTTAAGCCAATAAATTGACTGAAGACGCCACCGACATCGGGGCGAAATATTTCATCAATAAATGTGCTTTTTTATTATTATTAATAAAATATGTGTTTTACATAAAAAATAAAGCCAATAAATTATTAATTATTAATTTTAAATATTATTTTACGAGGGTAGGTCTGTTTTGTTGTATTTACTTTTTTATGTAGTGTGAATTTGAAATTTTAACATGTATTATTAATTTTAATTGAATTGTTTGTGAATTTTTATTAGTGATTTGTATTGTTTTTTGATTCATTTATTTACACATTTTTTTTATATTAATTTTACATAATATTTACAAACTTAAAATCTAAAATTAATACAAAAACAAATGGAGTTTCCACCACCGGCGGCGGGGCGAGCCCAAGCTACCGATGGTCGGGTCCCAAAGAGAGGAACCTCCGGACGATGCGTGCAGTGTCGAGCAGGGCTGCCTTCTGGATCTGGCCCTTGACCCAACCACTCAGCGAGAGCCTCTCAAGGTGGTCGTCGAGGCTCTTCGCTATCAGCCCATGCGCCGAAACGACTATGGGCACAACGATCGTCGAGTCGACGGGCCACATTTTGGTAACCTCGTGCTGTAGATCCAGATACTTTAACATCTTCTCTGCTTCCTTACTGACGAGGTTACCATCATGCGGCACGGCGATATCGACGAGCGTTGCGCGCCTTGCCTCCCGGTCCACTATCACAATATCAGGTCTGTTCGTGAGAATAGTCCTGTCTGTGATAATGGACCGGTCCCAGTAGAGTGTGACATGACCGTCCTCGAGAACTGGCGGCGGATTGTACTTATAGTAAGGCACTTCGGTACCTACAAGGTTAAACTTTAAGGCAAGTTGCTGGTGGATAATCCTGGCTACTAGGTTGTGTCTATGCAAATACTCGGTGTTGGCAAGCTGCGAACAACCGGAAATCACATGTCTGAGGGACTCGCCAGGTTGGTGGCAGGCGCGGCAGATGTCAATGGTCCCGTCCTTCATTATGTGTTTCCTATAGTTGTTCGTCTTGACAACCTCATCTTGTATTGCAAAGACAAACCCATCGGTTTCCCCGAAGAGGTCCCCGAAGCGTAGCCAGTGCACGGAAGCAAGTTGGTCTACATCCGGTCCCGTGAGAGACCGGAGGTACCTACCGTGCAGCTCCTTGCCTTTCCATACTTCCATGCGGTCCTCGGTGCTCAGTACAACCGGCTTCCGCCAGTTCTCTTTTCCCATGCTCAGCGGGGTAAGACCTTTATCGCTGGTGACGACATCGCGATGCATCTCACAAACATCAGTCTTTTCCAAAAAGTACTGACGGAGATTGCATACCTCGCGGTTGTGCAGGTTCTTGGCATTTAACATACCTCGACCCCCACACTTCCGCGGGATATACAACCTCATGACCGATGATCGTGGGTGATGCATACGGGATTTCGTCATCAGCGTCCTGACCTTTCTGTCCAGCGAGTCCAATTCGGTCTGAGTCCATCTGAGAATACCGAAAGTATATACGAGCACAGGCATGACCCAACCGTTATAGGCACGAATTTTATTGCCGCCTGACAAAAGGCTATTTAGTACTTTTGTAAGACGACGAAAAAACTTTTCCTTAACTGATTGTTTCATGTCCGTATCCCGTATGCTGAGAGCCTCCGATATTCCCAGATATTTATAAGTTTCGTCTTCGGAGAGAGCTCGAACATTCATGGACTCCGACAACTGTATGCCGCCGGAGTTCACGATCACACCACGTTCCACATGGATGGTCCCACATTTTTCCAAGCCGATATTATTATTGTATTATTTGATTGATTTTATTATTTGCATTGTTAATTGTATTATTTGATTTGTACCTACTGTCTGTATACCGAACGGTGCTAAAAAGATTGAATAAATAAATAAATAAAGAAGAATAAAACTACAAACGAATACTACATAAACACTTTACACATATACATACATGTATACATATAATAGACTTACATATTATGTACATTAATCAGTGTACATTAATCATTATGGGGAATTAAATTATGCAATTTGTGGATTATAAATCTTTGTTATTAATGAAAATACATACAATGCAATATATTATTGAATCTAATCTAAAGTGTCTAATCCTAAAAAAATAAAAGAATAACGCGCCGCGCCGGTCGTAGCGCACCTCTAGTAATATATTTCGATACTATAATGTAAAATAAACATATAATTTCTATATAAATTTTACTGAGGTGTCAATTGAGAGTTCGCATTGTCCAGATTTTAGAAAAGGGGCACGTATGTAATATTTTAGGGTTAACATTATTATAAAATGACCGCGAACAACCTGACCTGATAACCAAATCTCGGTCCCTTCAGTGCTCACGACCACACCTGCGAATCCAAGCGCGGACTAATTCCAAGTGTCACTTTATTTATGTTACATTAACATATTTATTTTTTACGTTACATTGTAATTAGAATATTTGCAAAATTTACATTTTATATTGTCTCACCTCGCTTCACCTCGCCTCACCTCGCCTCACCTCGCCTCAACTCGCCTCACATCGCCTCACCTCGCCTCACCTCGCCTTCCCTCGCCTCACCTCGCCTCACCACATCTGATCTCACCTCACCTCACCTCGCCTCACGTCGCCTCACGTCGACTCACCTCGCCTCACCTCGCCTTCCCTCGCCTCACCTCGCCTTCCCTCGCCTCACCTCGCCTCACCTCATCTGATCTCACCTCGCCTCACGTCGACTCATCTCGCCTCACCTCGCCTTCCCTCGCCTCACCTCGCCTCACCTCATCTGATCACACCTCACCTCACCTCGCCTCACGTCGCCTCACGTCGACTCACCTCGCCTCACCTCGCCTTACCTCGCCTCACCTCGCCTCACCTCGCCTCACCTCATCTGATCTCAACTCGCCTCACCTCGCCTCACCTCGCCTCACCTCGCCTCACGTCGCCTCACGTCGCCTCACGTCATCTAATCTCCCCTCGTCTCACCTCGCCTCACCTCGCCTCACCTCGCCTCAACTCGCCTCACATCGCCTCAACTCGCCTCACCTCGCCTTCCCTCGCGTTCCCTCGCGTCACCTCATCTGATCTCACCTCACCTCACCTCGCCTCACGTCGCCTCACGACGACTCACCTCGCCTCACCTCGCCTCACCTCGCCTCACCTCGCCTCACCTCATCTGATCTCATTTCGCCTCACCTCGCCTCACGTCGCCTCACGTCGCCTCACCTCGCCTCACGTGTCGCCTCACCTCGCCTCACGTCGCCTCACCTCGCCTCACCTCGCCGCACGTCGCCTCACCTCGCCTCACCTCGCCTCACGTCGTCGCCTCACCTCGCCCCACGTCGCCTCACCTCGCCTCACCTCGCCTCACGTCGTCGCCTCACTTCGCCTCACCTCGCCTTCCCTCGCCTCACCTCGCCTCACCTCATCTGATCTCACCTCACCTCACCTCGCCTCACGTCGCCTCACGTCGACTCACCTCGCCTCACCTCGCCTTCCCTCGCCTCACCTCGCCTCACCTCGCCTCACCTCATCTGATCTCACCTCGCCTCAACTCGCCTCACGTCGCCTCACGTCGCCTCACCTCGCCTCACGTGTCGCCTCACCTCTCCTCACGTCGCCTCACCTCGCCTCACGTCGCCTCACCTCGCCTCACCTCGCCTCACGTCGTCGCCTCACCTCGCCTCACGTCGCCTCAACTCGCCTCACCTCGCCTCACCTCGCCTCACTTCGCCTCACGTCGTCGCCTTACCTCGCCTCACGTCGCCCCACCTCGCCTCACGTCGTCGCCTTACCTCGCCTCACGTCACCTCACCTCGCCTCACCTCGCCTCACGTCGTCGCCTCACCTCGCCTCACGTCGCTTCACCTCGCCTCACGTCGTCGCCTCACCTCGCCTCACGTCGCCTCACCTCGCCTCACCTCGCCTCACCTCGCCTCACCTCGCCTCACGTCGTCGCCTCACCTCGCCTCACGTCGTCTCACCTCGCCTCACCTCGACTCACCTCGCCTCACCTCGCCTCACCTCGCCTTACCTAGCCTCACCTCGCCTCACCTCGACTCACGTCGTCGCCTCACGTCGTCGCCTCACGTCGTCGCCTCACGTCGTCGCCTCATCTCGCCTCACGTCGCCTCACCTCGCCTCACGTCGCCTCACCTCGCCTCACGTCGTCGCCTCACCTCGCCTCACCTCGCCTCACCTCGCCTCACCTCGCCTCACGTCGTCGCCTCACCTCGCCTCACGTCGTCTCACCTCGCCTCACCTCGCCTCGCCTCGCCTCACCTCGCCTCACCTCGCCTCACCTCGCCTCACGTCGCCTCACCTCGCTTCACCTCGTCTCACCTCGCCACACGTCGCCTGACCTCGCCTCACCTCACCTCATGTCGTCGCCTCACCTCACCTCGCCTCACGTCGCCTCACGTCGACTCACCTCGCCTCACCTCGCCTTCCCTCGCCTCACCTCGCCTCACCTCGCCTCAACTCATTTGATCTCACCTCGCCTGACCTCGCCTCACCTCACCTCATGTCGTCGCCTCACCTCACCTCGCCTCACCTCGCCTTCCCTTGCCTCACCTCGCCTCACCTCGCCTCACCTCATCTGATCTCACCTCGTCTCACCTCGCCTCACGTCGCCTCACGTCGCCCACACCTCGCCTCACGTTGCCTCACCTCGCCTCACGTCGCCTCACCTCGCCTCACGTCGTCGGCTCACCTCGCCTCACGTTGTCGCCTCACCCCGCCTCACGTCGCCTCACCTCGCCTCACGTCGTCGCCTCACCTCCCCTCACCTCGCCTCACGTCGTCGCCTCACCTCGCCTCACGTCGCCTCACCTCTCCTCACCTCGCCTCACGTCGTCGCCTCACCTCGCCTCACGTCGCCTCACCTCGCGTCACGTCCCCTCACGTCCCCTCACCTCGCCTCACGTCTCCTCACTTCGCTTCACCTCGCCTCACCTCGCCTCACGTCGTCGCCTCAACTCGCCTCACGTCGCCTCACGTCGCCTCACGTCGCCTCACCTCGCCTCACGTCGTCGCCTCTCACCTCGCCACACCTCACCTCACTTCGCCTCACCTCGCCTCACGTCGTCGCCTCAACTCGCCTCACGTCGCCTCACGTCGCCTCACCTCGCCTCACCTTGCCTAACGTCGTCGCCTCATCTCGCCTCACGTCGTCGCCTCACCTCGCCTCACGTCGCCTCACGTCGCCTCACCTCGTCTCACGTCGTCGCCTCACCTCGCCTCACGTCGCCTCACCTCGCCTCACTTCGTCGCCTTACCTCGCCTCACGTCGTCGCCACACCTCGCCTCACCTTGCCTCACGTCGTCGCCACACCTCGCCTCACGTCGCCTCACCTCGCCTCACGTCGTCGCCTCACCTCGCCTCACGTCGTCGCCTCACGTCGCCTCACCTCACCTCACCTCGCCTCACGTCGTCGCCTCACCTCGCCTCACGTCGCCTCACCTCGCCTCACCTCGCGTCACCTCGCCTCACGTCGTCGCCTCACCTCGCCTCACCTCGCCTCACCTCGCCTCACGTCGCCTCACCTCGCCTCACGTCGCCTCACGTCGTCGCCTCACGTCGCCTCACCTCGCCTCACCTCGCTTCACGTCGTCGCCTCACCTCGCCTCACGACGCCTCACCTCGCCTCACCTCGCCTCACGTCGTCGCCTCACCTCGCCTCAACTCACCTGACATCACCTAACCTCACCTCACCTCATCTTACCTTGTAGTTTAAGATGGCCGATATAAGTAAGCGAGGCGGAGTTGACCTCGCCTCAACTCACCTGACATCACCTAACCTCACCTCACCTCATCTTACCTTGTAGTTTAAGATGGCCGATATAAGTAAGCGAGGCGGAGATGTCCTGTGGAGTTAGTCAGCTGTCGTGTGCGCACGCCGTGACGGTCGGCTGAAGAAGATCGATCCGTCGGTCGCCGTGAAAGGTGTTGCCCGGTGGAGGTCGCACCGTGTTATGTGGCTTGTTCTCACAGTTCGAGACGCAGAGGTGCAGGCAGAAGCGCAACTCCCGCACCCTCATCTCATATTATATGATCTTAAACTCAACTTGGATATACTATAAGGTCTTTCAATGGTTGGTAACGCTACGCTTAGGGGTGTATGTGTATCAGATACTGATCACGTTCCCATACCAATTTTTTTTTAAGTGAAAACTTCTTTAGCGGCGCTTGGCACTTTTTTTAGATGGGTAAAACATGTTAAACTCGCGTCAGATCTCGCGTCAGATCCGTAGCCTGATCGAAAAAGCGTAAGATTCGAAACTTCTTTAGCGGCGCTTGGCACTCTTTTTAGATGGGTAAAAAATGTTAAACTCGCGTCAGATCCGTGGCCTGATCGAAAAAGCGTAAGATTTGTTGAAATTATGGATGAAAGTAGATTTTTCTGAGAAATAAACTTTTTGATGTAAAATAATTATTATACTTCTGTAGTGTTAAATTTTCTATGTAATATAAATTGTCATGTTTGTCTACGATAGCGCAATAAATGAATATTGTATTTTACCACATAAATGATAGTACTTTTATACTGATAAATAAAACAATTCGTGCGAAATTATTCCCTAACCATTCCAATATATTCAAAAATGCACAACGTTCATGTTTAAGTTTTCACTTCTGCCGACACTCACGGAGTGCAACCTTAGGTTTTTTTACGATATAAAAAACCTACATATTAAGGTGATATACGCGCACTTCACGTATTAAATTTGAGGAGTGAGTGGTACTAATGAAATACCTTATATATTATCAACATTCAAAACAGAAAGTATTTTTCTTGCACAACCACGAAACACTGTATTAATTAACTTAATTATACTCTTAATCCTATAAAACGGAAAGTCCCTCGTTGGATGGCAGTGTGAAATAAAACGCAATTATTATGATTTAATGAACTTGTTTTTTATGTAATTTTTTTAAACACTTGAAATTAACCCCACTTCCGCACGCGTAAGTGCTCGAGTGCCCCCTTGCCTTGCCTCCTCACTTACCCCCACCTGCCCCGGCGACCCATCTTGTCCCCTACGAGAGGTGTCGAGACGGCACGATTGTTAACTCATTTCATAAACTCCAGGCAAACATACATGGAACCTTCTCACATACGCAAAAACTCGTCACGCGAACTATTTATTGCAGATCTTAGTACGCGGGTGAGTGTGAAACGGTTCCATATGTGTATCATTTCATTACAGAAAGTAGTTGATCTCCGCTTGGGGCTTCCTCGAGCAATGTGAGGAAAAGCGTTAACGATGAAACAGCTATCTTTATTTTTATTGGATAAAACGCTGTACTGTTGAGTTGTCTTATGCCGCTGGCAGACTGGTGCAATGTTTTAGGGTTCCGTACCTTAAAGGGAAAAAAATAACTGAACCCTTAGAAGATCACTCCCGTATCCGTCCCTCCGTCTGTCAGAGGCTTTTCTCGAAAACTAAGAAATCTAAAAATTTATAATTTGGCATAAGTAATGATAGATCTAGATAAAAATATTTTTTCATTAATATGGTACTATTTTGTTACCATAAAAAGACGTTTTAATGAATATATTGTGTTGTGTGGCTATCGTTTAAAAGCTGTAAGGATTCAAAAAACATTTTCACAGAACCGGGAAAATGTGGAACGCACTCCCTGCCCATTTATTTCCCCCCAAGTACAGCCTGGAGTTTTTCAAAAGGGTCGTGAAAAGGCTCCTGTCAAGCCGGCATGGCACTCGCAATCCCCGTGCATCACACAATGTCCATGGGCATCGTTAGACGCCTACTTGTAGGTGAAACGATGCCACATGTTGCGCTATCCCTCTATCATTCAAGATTTCGAATTTGTTGCGTTTGCAGTTGAAACCCTCCTAGGTTCATGGAGCAGTGAAGTCAAAAGCTTCTTGAAGAGGCTTGGCCCTCTGCTGGTGGACGCAACTTGCATGGCGTCCCACAATCAAGGGCATACTTCTTTCAAAGGGTAAGCCTTGCCGTCCATGGCAATGCCGCAAGTGTTCTGGGAACCTTTAAAAACGCCCCTTTTTTATATTTGTTTTAGTATTTGTTAGGTTAGTTTTAATTCTTTAAGTTATTTGTTTTTTTTTTTAAGAAAACTGACGCGTTTCGCTGCATCACGGTTACATTTGTATCTATTACTTTTTTTAAATATTTTCTTGAATAAAGACAAGTTTTTTTTTATGGCTACATCACCTACAACATCCGTGATGTCAGCCCATAACACCGGATGGACTTAGTGCCACTTCAGTGCTTCCCTTCGGTCGTGCCGGCTACACTGAACTGGACGGAAAACACAAACTATTTACATAGCCGTTTCGACCGACCGTTCATTCAGTGCGATGGTACCAAACCGGGCGGGTTAAACCCTACCACCCAGTAATACAAGAAGGGAGTCATATCCCTTATTCGCGTTTTACGACATACACGGGGAGAGATGCAGTGGGGCTATTCTTTTAAAGTACCGGCCCACACGGTACAGTTAAAGCGCAAACTAGATAGTGTTGTCATGCAACAAGGTCACAGACGTTCAAGTTAAAAAAAATATGCATACATGATTCGCGCCGGGTAAATTAAGAAAAATCTTTCCCCGGAGGAATCATTGCGCAGTCGTGTCACGAACAGGGCGACGCGACGTAACAAACGGTCGCTCGTTGAGAAAAAAAATATCGCGTTGAAAATTCTCTACAGCATGTTTACATTTTTAAAGGTTCCGTTGAACCCTTACAGGGAAAAGTCCTGCGTCTGTCAGCAGCGTAAATTGTACAGTTTTACATTTTTGGTGGTATATCTCTTTTCACCGAAACCTGACTCTGTATGTGAAACTTAAGCATTTTTAGGGTTCCGTATCCGTCGTACGGGACCCTATTACTAAACCTACGCCGTCTGTCTGTCCGTTCGTCTGTCCGAGGGCTGTATCTCTTGAACCGTAATAGGTAGCTCGTTGAAATTTTCACAGAATATGTGTTATTATGGCTCGATATAACAACAAATAATAAAAATATGAAAAAGTAAAAAATTCACAGGGGTCCCCATAGAATAAACTAAAAGGCGCGCCATCTACCAACAGTATGAAGCATTTTAACTAATCATGAATTTTAACTATTGAGAAGCATTTCATAATACACGCCATAGATGGCGTGAGTGGCGCTGACCATGACATGGCGATACGGAACCCTCAGTGCGCGAGTTCGAATCGCAGTTGGCAGGTTTTTTAACGGTTATTTTTTTAAAGAGTCAACGTCTTTCATTATGAAGAAATTGTAAAATTCTTATTATTATTTTTATCTCCAATTGTCACGCAACTCTATTGCTACTACCTACTTACATTCCACTATATTATCGAATCTCAAACATCCAAAGGTTGACTGTAAGAAATCTCTGTAAGGGATAAGTCCGCCTTTGCACCTTATGTAAATTTTCCAATGTATTTGTTACTGTTTATGTACAAGCGGGATTTAGGAAGGGTATGGGATGCACGGATCAGGTCTTTTCCCTACGGTGCATAGCCGAAAAATATCTGGCGAAAAACGAGAAGGTCTTTTGCGCGTTCGTAGATTTGGAGAAGGCCTATGACAAAGTGATGAGGAATGAGTTGTGGGCAGTGTTGTCCGAGTATGGAGTGGACAGTCACTTGGTGCAAGCGCTGAAATCTCTCTATGAGGGTTCTAGGGCTTGCGTCAGGATAAACGGGGCATACACCGACTGGTTTGACATCTCTAGAGGGGTCAGACAGGGGTGTGTGGCGTCACCCTGGCTGTTCAATCTATTCATGGACAGCTGCTTGGCTGATCTGAAAGAATATGATTGTGGATTAAGAATGGATGAGTTAGTTGTGAAATGCCTCTTGTACGCCGACGATCAAGTGATACTTGCATCGTCGGTGGGCGAGTTGCAGGACATGGTAACTGTTATGGTTGAAGCATTTAAAAGGAAGGGTATGAAAGTGAATGTAAACAAGACGAAAGTTATGGTACTGGAGAGGAATGAAATAGTGTCCGAATGCGATGTCAGGATTGGGAATGAGAAACTGGAGCAAGTGAACGAATTCGTATATCTGGGGAATATGTTCACGCGTGATGGAAAATGTGAAGGAGATGTAGAAAAGAGAGTGAAAGCTGGCAACCAAGTGAATGGGGCGTTGCACGCTATTATGAGCAGCCAAAGCATGTCAACTAGGGCACGTTTGGCTGTCCATGGTGGAGTGCTGGCCCCTACACTTATGTACGGGAGTGAAAGTTGGGCATGGCAGACGAAGCATGAAAGCAGGATTAATGCTGTGGAAATGCGCGCGTTGAGGAGTATGTGCGGAGTTACAATGAAAGATAGATTGAGAAATAGTGTAGTGCGAGAGCGCTGTGGGTTGAAAGAAGATATAGTGACAAGGATTGAGAAAGGGATGCTTCGGTGGTTCGGTCATGTTGGAAGAATGGATGATAGGAGACTAACGAAAGAAATTTATGAAGCAAATGTGAGTGGAAGAGTCGGGAAGGGTCGCCCTAGACGCACGTACCTGGACCAGATCGGGCATGTGCTCAAAAAGGGGCAAGTGCTTAGTACCCGTAACCGACGAGCATGCATGAAGAACATTATGGGAGTGGAAGAGGCGGCAGAGGTGTGTCAGGATCGTGGCACGTGGAGATCCGTTGTCTCTGCCTACCCCACCGGGAAACAGGCGTGACGCTATGTATGTATGTATGTATGTTGTTACTGTTTAATGTTTACTGGAGCAATAAAGAATTTTCTATCTATCTATCTAAAAAATCTTAAAACAAAATGTGTTTAGAGACATGTACAAAATCACCCCCTTTCATCCGAAACTACCATCTAAATAATGTAACAGAAATACACGCTGGACTCACCGCCGATACATACGAATCGGTTCTGCAGATCCTTCCTCCACCGAACCGGTAAACTCTGGAACGCTCTCCCTGCCCACGTATTTCCCCCCAAGTACAGTCTCGGGTCCTTCAAGAGAGGCGTGAATAGGCACCAGTCAGGCCGGCATGGCATTCGCAACCCCCGCATGCTACTGAATGTCCATGGACATAGAAACGGCGGGTGGCCGAGTGGTATGGGCATCATCTTCTCATGCGAGAGGTCCGAGGTTCGAATCCGGTCGGCGTGTACCAATGAGTTTTTTCCGACGAAAAAATTTACGTGCATACCTACACCTGCTGCTTCACCGTTTGGAACCGGTGTAAAACTGTAGGTCCGTTCCCTTGCCCCTACTAGGTGGTAGGCTCAAATTGTAGCCGAATGGGTTGGTACCACCGTACTGGATGTAAGATGGCCGCATAACCGCCTCAGTTGTGTTCTCCTCTAGTCCAGTATAGCCAGCAGTCCAGGGAAGTCTCCGGTATGGCACGTACCTTCTCGGAGGTGACATTGGCTAGTCAGAGCATGTGCTTTGCCCCCTCCGACTCAAACATCCATACCGGATTACATAAAAAAAATGGACGTCGTTTGACACCTTATGGGTGGCTCGGCGCCACATGTCGCGCTTAGTATTAAAAAAAAGTAAATTTTCCTTTCTCATATAAAACAAGCTGTGCCCGCGGCTCCGCCTGCTCTCATATTTCACTTCACTGCTAACCTCATAAGCCATTTAGCGTGATAGTAAGTAGCCTATAGTTGATGGGAAGAATCAAGCTATCCGTAGAATTTTGTTTTATTAAAATCGGTTCAGTGGTTCTCGAGTTATAAGCGGACAGACAGACACTCAGACAGACAGAAAGCAGACGTTGGATTTTATTATAGGTAAGGAAGGATGTTTTATTAAAATCGGTTCAGTTGTTCTCGAGTTATAAGCGGACAGACAGACACTCAGACAGACAGAAAGCAGACGTTGGATTTTATTATAGGTAAGGAAGGATGTTTTATTAAAATCGGTTCAGTGGTTCTCGAGTTATAAGCGGACAGACATACACTCAGACGGACAGAAAGCAGACGTTGGATTTTATTATAGGTAAGGAAGGATGTTTTATTAAAATCGGTTCAGTGGTTCTCGAGTTATAAGCGGACAGACTGACACTCAGACAGACAGAAATCAGACGTTGGATTTTATTATAGGTAAGGAAGGATGTTTTATTAAAATCGGTTCAGTGGTTCTCGAGTTATAAGCGGACAGACAGACACTCAGACAGACAGAAAGCAGACGTTGGATTTTATTATAGGTAAGGAAGTATGTTCACACGAGTGTGGCCTCCACCTCCCGAAAGAGATCCAGCCCCAAATTATTCATGCTCCTCACGATTGTTATTATCCCAATTTGCATATTTTGAGGGTTTCGTGAAAGAGTGTGTTTACTCAAAATCTCTCTTCGCACTCGCACGTGCGCGCTCTTAATAATAATATGTACAGTGTAAACAAACGTGTTCTAATGCAGAGAGCCAATGATATGTTATGTTTAAAAAGTTAAATTATAAATTAAAAAAACCACCGCACTGCAACACCGTAGGGATGTCGGCTCCCTAAGTGTGTTCTATCGCTTATTCCATGGGGAGTGCTCGGAGGAGCTGTTTAATGCGATCCCGCCGTCCCCTTTCCACCTTCGCACCACGCAGGGATTGCATCCCTACACGCTGGACTTACCGCGGGTGCGTACCAATGGATTCTGCAGATCTTTCCTCTACAGAACCGGTAAACTCTGGAACGCTCTCCCTGCCCATATATTTCCCCCCCCAAGTACAGTCTCGGGTCCTTCAAGAGGGGCGTGAATGGGCACCTGTCAGGCCGGCATGGCATTCGCAACCCCCGCATACGACCGAATGTCCATGGGCGTCGTTAGACACCTTATGAGTGGGTCGGCGCCATATGTCGCGCTGTCAATAAAAAAAATAAAAAAACCCTCGACCATTAAAAATTCAAAAACTAATTTTCCCTTTACTTACTTAAAGGAGTCGGGAGACCGCTAAGTAAATTCCCGCGCTGATCTGAGTTTTTGTATTTTATTTACTTAGCGGTCCCCCGACTCCTTTAAGTAAGTAATCGGAAATTATTTTTGACTTTTCAATGGTCGGAAATTTTTTAAATTTGTAATTAAACTTTTATTTCAAGGTTTTTTAAAAAAAACCGCATGCAGCAAATCGGTCCACTTTTCAAGGTAATTAATTTTTTGATTACTTAATTACTGTATTATTTGATTACAAATGTAGCTAACATCCATCCCGATTAAACCTGCTTTCGCATCCAAATCGGTCCATCCGTTTGGGAGCCACGATGCCACAGGCAGACACACCCGTACACACATACACACACACGTTAAACTTATATATAACACTCCGTCTTGTTGAAGGACCCGAATCTACCGAAACCACAACACAACCAACTGAAACGTACGTATAAGTTAAACACAGACAGATGGGCGGCGGGCAGTGAATGCAGTCTAGTCTGCCTGCAGGCAATGTATTTACAAAAAAAAACCCGGCCAGGTGCGAGTCGAACTCCCGCACCGAGGGTTCCGTATCGCCATGTCATGGTTAGCGCCACTCACGCCATCTATGGCGTGTTATGAAATGCTTCATATTAGTTCAAATTCATGATTAGTTAAAATGCTTCATACTCTATTCGGTAGATGGCGCGCGCGCATACACTTTTTGGTTTCTTCTATGGGAACCTCCATGAATTTTTTACTCTTTCTTATTTTTATTATTTGTTGTTAAATTGAAAATATTAACACAAATATTCTGTGAAAATTTCAACGGCCCTCGGACTGACGCGACGGATGGACGGATGGACGGCAGGACAGACAGACAGACAGACAGTTTTATTATTTGTTGTTTTATTTTAGAGATTGCACTATAATCACACCAAGGTTGACGCTTGGATGTCTTACCATTTTTACGATAGAGCAAAAAGAACGTTTTATTGTATACACTTCTTGTATCCCTTGATTTTTAGGGTTCCGTATCAGGTACGGGACCCTATTACTAAGCCTACGCGCCGTCTGTCTGTCTGTCTGTCCGTCCGTCCGTCCGTGTGTCTGTCCGTCCGTCCGTCTGTCCGAGGGCTGTATCTCTTCAACCGTAATAGGCAGCCCGTTAAAATTTTCACAAAAAATGTGCTAAATTATGGCCGATATAACAACAAATAATAAAAATAAGAAAAAGTAAAAAATTCACGGGGGTTCCCATAGAAGAAACCGAATAGATTATGAAGCATGACATTAACTAATATGAAGCATTTCATAACACGCCATCTAGATGGCGTGAGTAGCGCTAGCATGCTAGGCGATACGGGGCCCTCGGTGCGCGAGTTCGACTCGCACTTGGCCGGTTTTTTACTTTTTATTTATTTTTTTATTTGTTAGGTTATTCACAATAATAACACGTATTATGTGAAAATTTCACCCGGCTACCTAATATAGTTCAAAAGATAGGACAGACGGACGGACAGACAGCGTAGGCTATGTAATAGGGTACCGTCCGGAACCCTAAAATATCAACGTAAGTAGTTAATTTAGTGCTTACGGCAACAACACGTCCGAAATCCACGTAGACTCAAACCCAACATTTATTACTCGTGCGTAGAATATAATAAATAAAATATCGACATTGATGTTATGATATATTTCTTTCATAATCACATTATTTTGTGCCGCCATCAAAGGAAAAACGGCTCATAACTTTCACGCACACAACACAGCAACATGTATTAGGAATTAATGAGTTAGGCCATTAATTCGGCTAGAATCAGATAATGAGTCCTTCGTCCTTCTACTGTTGATGGCGCTGCGATGTATCAGAGCTCGTGTCGTTTCTATCTCGCCACCACGTTCCGCACAGTTAAAGTTACATGTCAATCAATTATATTTTATTATATATATATGTATATGTATTACATGTAATATACTAGCTTTTGCCCGCTGCAACTTCGTCCGCGTAGATAACTGAACATGACAAATTATTCTTTTAGAACCACATAAGTTCATGTTAACACTATTCTTTCACGATGAAAGTAAGGACCTAAAGGCGAGGCCGAAGGCCGAGCTGCGTAAAGCAAGTAAACGATAAACATCTCCCGCCCTCGGTATAATAATATAATATCGTTTATCAGCTCCGCCTTCGGTCTCGCCATCAATTACTTACTTTCTTCGATAATAATATCGTTTAACTGAACGCAACTCGGCCTTTGGCCTCATCCTTAGGGACTTACCTACTTTCTTGGAGACATTTACGGGAACGCAGCTCAGCCTTCGGCCTCGTTCCTTATTTAGTTTATTCGAGAAGTTTCATCGTTTACCTAAACACAGCTCGGCTTATCGTTTACCAGAACGGAGCTCGGCCTTTGGCCTGGCCGTTAGTTGCTCACTTTATTCGAAAAGCTCTATCGTTTAACTGAAAGCAGCTCGGCCTTCGGCCTCGCCCTTAGTTAGTTACTCACTTTCTTTGAGAAGGTTTACTGTTTGTATACGAATGAATACGAATTTCACGCGAGCGAAGCCGCGGGCAAAAGCAACCAATATTCAATTAACACAGTTGTAACTATCCGCCAATATTTTGTTAATATTTGCTATTAAACCGAGTCTACCGCGACCAAAAGCCGCGGGAAAAAGCTAGTACTGAATAAAGTTTCCGCTCGTTCGAAAAAAAAGTGTTCATTAAAACATTATATTCATTAAACAATATGCACTAACAATACATATAACATTATGTAAATAGGCACGCCGCCGTAACCAAGATCCCCAATAACCAAAACATATCTGTAAAGACCAATTAGGGCTATATACTCGTGTGGCTATAATTGAGTACTTAAGTGTAAGTCTCCCGTTAACGATTTAACGCCCCCATTAAATACTTATAGGCCTACAACAACAAAGGAATGGCCACAAAGCCGAATCGATATTCAAGGTCACTTCGTAAACATGGCCCCGACATGAAGTGACTTTGTGTGGTGGTTAACCGCCAATCAAGTTATATTGTAAGGAAAATAGTTAGCATTTTATTTAAAAAAAAAAACCGGCCAAGTGCGATTCGAACTCACGCACCGAAGGTTCCGTATCGCCATGTCATGGTCAGCGCCACTCACGCCATGTATGTATTAGTTAAAATGCTTCATACTCTTTTCGGTAGATGGCGCGCATACTTTTTAGTTTCTTGTATGGGGACCCCCATGAATTTTTGACTTTTTCTTATTTTTATTATTTGTTGTTATATCGGCCATAATAACACATATTCTGTGAAAATTTCAACGGGCTACCTATTACGGTTCAAGAGATACAGTCCTCGGACAGACGGACAGACAGACAGACAGACGGCGTAGGCTTACGACGGATACAGAACCCTAAAAAATTAAGTAATCATGTAGTACCGCTAACTGTTTTCTCACTATCGAATTTTGGCAATTAAATACACACTGTATCTTTATATTTTTATGGAACCGTACCCGAGATCCTATCACTTAGCCTACGCCGTATGTCCGTCCGTCTGTGCGTCCGTCTGTCTGTCTATCCGTCCGTCTTTCCTGCCTTTAAAGGGATGTATCACAAGAACCGTAATAGGTAGCCGATTAAAATGTTCACAGAATAAAATGTTTATTATGTTTTATATACAAACAAATAATAACAAAATAGAAAAAGTAAAAAATTAAGGGCGGTTCCCATACAAGAAGCGTGTTTTTTTTCAATGTTTTTTTTTTGTGATGCGGAAACCTCTGTGCGCGAGTCCGACTCGCACTTGGTTTTTATATAACTTCATCCATAGGGTAACCTACGCTGGGATACGTCGAAAATTCTCCCAGTTCTATTAAATTCACCCCAAGTAAAGTCTTGAGTCCTTCAAGAGTCTACCTATTTATTACGTTTCCAAAGATACAGCAGTAGGACAGACCGACAGACAGACGGCGTAGGCTTGGTTAGTAATAGGCTTCCGTACGGGATACGGAAACCTAAAAACCAGCGAGCTACCGACGCTGACAAAATATGTTAGTGTACCTAATTAATGGTGTATTCAGGTTTGGTGCACATTTGAAGATATGGCAATGCCAGTTCCACACTTTTGAAATATTTTATCAGGTGCGTATCAAGCAAGTCCCACACACACGCGGGAGTACTTACCTGTAAAAGCTACATGTAATTGGAGACAACACGAAGCGAGGCAGCAAATCCACCAGCTTTGCACCTGCCAAAGTGTAAACCGGGCTTATGATGAGCAAATCTCTGCAGCTCTAGAATGATGTGAAACAACATAAAATTCATATACACTTCTGAAACCGCCCGGTTTGATTTCTTTACATAAACCGATTTCATTCTTTTTTAATCCCCGACGAAAAAAGAGGGCAGTTATAAGTTTAAACTGTGTGTGTACGTGTGTATGTGTGTATATTTTTTGTGGCATCGTAGCTCCCAAACGGTTGGACCGATTTGGGTACCGTTTTTTTTTATTAGAAAGATGGTTTAATCGGAATGGTTCTTAGCTATGTTTGTAATCAAGTAAAATAAGTAATCAAAAAATGCATTATCTTAAAAAGTGGACCGTTTTTTTTTTTAAAAGCTTGGAATAAAAGTTAAATTACTAATTTAAATAACCCACCGCACTGAATGAAACGTCGGTCGAAACGGCTATGTAAATAGTTTGTGTTTTCCGTTCAGTTCAGTGTAGCCGGCACCACCGAAGGGAAGCACTGACATGGCACCTAGTTTACCCGGTGTTATGGGCTGACATCACGGATGATGTAGGTGATGTAGCCATCCGTGTCTGTTTCCATAAAAAAAAACGCCGACCCTTAAAATTGTGCATGCCAACTGCTGTAAAACTCCGCCATTTTAATTTCCTTTCTTTAATAACCAGGTTATATATAATTATATTCGGTGACACCGATCTTCATGCCAAGTTATCGCGTTAATACTGCTCGGGTTTTACGTTCTGTGGTTAGAGCACTCATGAAAGTTCGTGACACCGTCTTGTTTTCATTTCTGGAAAGTTTCCGGTGAAAATTCACACAGAGCGTGGGCAAAAAATATAAAAAGATTTTGTAAAACAACCTCGTTATAAGTTAGCTAAGTAGGACAATTAAGTAGTTTGCAAGAGCAAGAAACAACATAGAGCATACTTACAGTTGTTCGTATTGTTCAATATTTAGTAGTAGTATTTCTGTAAACCTATATAGTTGGTTTATTCATGGGTTCAGTTTTTAGGTTTGGGGCGACCTGGGCGACCGAGCTTCGCTCGGCGTCTACACATATCGAGATAAACTTAAAAAAAATTACATTCTATCAATACAACATTTCATCCAAATCCTTAGAGCCGTTTCCGAGAAACCATTTATATATACAGAATGTTTCAGGATAGGCTTGAGAAACTTCAGGAATAGAAAATATTAGAAGAAAAAAATCCTTATCAATCAAATCGAAATTCCGTATATTTTTTTCATACAAAAATGGAAAATTGTAATAAAAACACGATGGACAGTGAGTATGGGGAGATTTTGGCAACCGTGCTGTCTAGGTCTAGCGAGTGCAATGACCTATTCAAGTCCCCTTTTTCTTTTGATGTCATTCAAATTTAAGTGTTTGGAATTTACCTATATGTAGTTTAATTTTACTAGTTAAGCATGCAAGTTAGTCATTTTATTTTTATTTAATAAAGGCGGATGTTAACCGTTCACTAAATCTCGATGAAAATATTTTCACCAAAAAGTACTATAAAATGACCGTATCTGGGAACAGGTTTCAGACTTTACGTCTTCAAATATGAACCTCTTTCGAACCCTGAAGCAGGCCTCACGCACTCTATGTACTTGCGCGCGCTAACTACCTATCGCCCGACGGGCCGCCGCGCCGGCGGCGGTCTTTTTCAGTACAAATTCGTCAGCCGCGCGAAGTATACATAGATGCTCGCCCACGCAACTGCGCGCAGCTGCAAAGCAATAAACACTTTACACTCGATCGTTAAGGTACATTTTCGCACGCAGCGATTGGCGATGTGAAACAGTAGGCTATTAAAGCCCGAAGGTAGGAACATTTTCTATGGAGTGATTTATCTGTTACGAAGTAACTATTAAGTAATCTGTGCCTGAAGTAACGAAACCATATCCTGAAACACCCTGTATACAGGGTGTAAAAACGGCGAGTACATTAAATTTAGGAAATGATTATTGGGATCAAGAGTAACAAATAACTTTTTTCTGAATTCCCTTTAAATAAAAAGTTACAGTTTTCATACAAACTAATTGATTATTTTTTTACTGTAAAAATTATCTAATGACAACAGGGTGCCGCGGAGGGGGTAAGAGCGGGTGAGACATGAGCACCTCGGACGGAGATGTTGGCGGGAGGGGCGGGGGTTAGCTTTGTGAGTGGAGGACTGGAGGTCGGCAGGCGGAGGGTGCGGAGCGGCAACAACGGCGTTAAATTACACTAGACGAAAACATACATTTCAAAAATGGATATCTCGAAAACTAGACACTTTAGAGAAAAACTTTTTTTCCTTTTTTGTCTAGCCAAAACATGAGGATTGCGCTGGTGAAATTAATGTACTCGCCGTTTTAACAGCCTTTATATAGCGCGGTTTTCTCAACCGTTCACTTCGAAAGAATGCGGCGCGCACCCTCCGCTCTCCGCCTCCACCGTACTGACGGGCAATTGCGGTGGCGGCGGAGAGCGGAGGGTGCGCGCCGCATTCTTTCGAAGTGAACGGTTGAGAAAACCGCGCTATACATGTTTATCTCACTTAGAGTACATAATAGGATTATAAACTTTGATGCAATTTTATTGTATTTATTACCCGACTGCGCGAACCAAAACGGAGGGTAATGTTTTTTTTTATTGTATATAATTATTACAAACTAGCTTTTGCCCGCGGCTTCGCTCGCATAGCCTATTTACATCCTGAAGGCCCATTATAAATGTTGGTCAAAGAAAGGATTTAAAATAAAAAATTTATACAAATTTCGCCGACATACTGCACCGTTTTTTCCCACCGTGCGCGCTTCACAGTCAAGTGTAGACTGCTCGCTAGTAGAAAGTTCCCCCGGGAGTGCGAAGCAAACACTTTTATCCGCCGCCAGAGTTCTTCTAGACTTCAACCCAGATGTCAGTCGAGTTTACACTTTTTTACACTGCCTGGCAATACGGTCATATGCATAGAAAAAAATATTTAAAAACATATGAAAACCGCCTTCAAAAATGTATGAAATAAACCTCACCCATTGGATGAAGGAAAGCAAAAAGAAACTATGTACTTATCTATAAATGTTATTTAGCTAGATTTTTCTTCAAAATTGTTATTTTTTGTTATTGTTTTTAGTTATTATCTAGTTTTATTTTTACTGTGTGTTTTGTTATATTTTTTTTTTTTTTTTTTTTTATGGAACCTGACACGGTTGGCTACATCACCTACAACATCCGTGATGTCAGCCCATAACACCGGGTGAACTAGGTGCCATGTCAGTGCTTCCCTTCATTTCATGTCGGCTACACTATATTGTTTTTATGTCTTTTTTTCATCCAATAAACGGTTATATTATTATTATTACCTATTAAATAAAAAAAATCGAACCCTAAAGTTGAAGGCGGTCGGTTATTTTTGCTTGCTTTAGCACCGCCTTCAACTCTGGGGTTCGATTTTTTTTTATTTCATACATTTTTGAAGGCGGTTTTTATATATTTTTTAATTCTAATGCAGAGTCTCGGTTTCAAAAACCGTCGCTAGTGCGCGAGTTCGACTCGCACTTGGCCGGTTTTCTTTTCAGTAAGGCAGTATCTTGTTTTGTCAAGCTTGACACAATCGAATGAAATCCACAGACGGATTCCGCGGCCACTGAATTATCCAAGTTCGAAAAGTCGCCCGTGTGGGCCGGCAGAGCGTTAAATTGAATTGCTCGAAATAATAGCAGAATAAATCAAATTTGGAATTTATTACAATTTTCAAAGGCACTTCCTTGTTCCGGGGTATTCTAGGAAGAAATTCGGCATTTATCACGTAGATTTGGAAAATAAAATATTGTACAGCAGTTTCAAGTTTAATTAAATATCAATTTTTAGCTCGCTAATAATGAATTAAACGGAGTAAATTTTGATATTTTTATTTAATTTTCTTTTGTTTTCTTTTGAAAATTAACAGCTAATAACAGTTAAAAAATTTGTTAAAAGTCTAACAAAAATAAAATTAAAATCATACCCGCAATACATTCGCGCTTTAAAAACAAAAACAAATTAATATTAAAATGCCCTACTGTAAAGTAATTTTTTTTTATTGAAAGCACGACATATGGTCCCGAGGCACTCATTACTCAATCAGGGTAAGCAGAGTACTATGCGGTGTTATGCTACAAGGTATTCTGCTAAATTACAGTATATCACCGAACACCACGTTTAGCAAAGTATTCGGACAAGATAACTCAGATCAGGCAGCAAGTAAGGCCTGCTGCCTGACTCGGTGTAAGGACCGTTCCAAGGTGGCCAGCCTGTCGCCCTTATGCACGGCATCTTGTCCTTATCCCTTAGTCGCCTTTTACGACATGTACGGGGAGAGATGCAGTGGGGCTATTCTTATTAAGTACCGCCCCCATACACTACACATTCCACAGTATATATTCAGTTCAAACGCCACACCACATCCGGTTTACTTCTGTCACCTCCTTCTCAAGAGTCAACAAAAGTTGGGCACGAAAATACAAACTTCGCCCGCACGGAGCGACGACGACGCGTCGCCGGACGGCACAACTTCTCATCCGGGAGTCCCTTTTGATTGCATTTGCCGCGAGTAGAGGATCGCTGATCCAACGTTGGTATCACCAAAGATCAGTTTACTTTGCAACAAGCACATAATAGACCGGACAATTTTCATTATGTTTTTATTATGTTTCCGTATCCCGTACGGAAGCCTACCTTCGGACGTTCCGGCTACACTGAACTGGACGGAAATTTACATAGCCATAGCCGTAGACTAAATATATATATATATATTTTTTTTTATGTAATCTGGTATGGGTGGCTGAGTCAGAGGGGCCAAAGCACATAAGCTCTGACTAGCCAATATCACCTCCGAGAAGGTAGGTGCCATACCGGAGACTTCCCTGGATTGCTGGCTATACTGGACTAGAGGAGAACACAACCGAGGTTGCTATGCGGCCATCTTACATCCTGTACGGTGGTACCAACCCAGTCGGCTACAATTTGAGCCTACCACCTAGTAAGGGGCAAGGGAAGGGACCTACAGTTTTACACCGGTTCCGAACGGTGAAGCAGCAGGTGTAGGTATGCACGTAAATTTTTTCGTCAGAAAAAACTCATTGGTACACGCCGGTTGGATTCGAACCTCGGACCTCCCGCACGAGAAGCCGATGCCCAAACCACTCGGCCACCCGCCGCTTGAATTACTAGTGCTTAAATTACGAGTACATAGCCGTTTCAACCGACCTTTCATTCAGTGCGGTGATACCAACCCGGGCGGGTTAAACCCTACCACCTAGTAAATCCATACAAATGAAGTTGTGCGTGGAATTCGAAACCACTGCAGCCTCAAAGGTTGGAAGATAACCATCCGTACTGCAACTTCACCCGACGTTGCTTACCTATTGCGATCAGACGCCGATGCATAGCACCACCGAGCGAGCGAGGCTGACAAGTATATGTATGCCTCTCTCGCAATCAAGGGATGTCTTGTCACGCGTAAGAGATTGGTTTCAGTTATCAGCATAGATAATTGTGCCACAAATCTCATCAATATTGAGGATTGTATGCCTAATAATTGCTATGGTCAGGAACACAGTACAAATAAGACAGTACAAAGACTCATTGTGCGTATCTGCGTGCGCGCAATTGAAATACCTATTAATTGTGCGGAAATCAACAAGCTTAAAAAAATCAAAATATTTTTTCTAAAGGTGGTAGATTTTTTTTGCATGATTGTATGTTTTTTATAGATGGTATCTTTATAGATGTATGATCTTTTTTTAATAATGAAAATACAAAATAATCTTAACCCTTTCACTACCGAACCTATTTTTGGAAAATAATTCAGTAAAAAAACATGAAATATGATCAATAAAGCACTACTAAGCCAAGAAAAATAATGAAAAAAATAGTTATCTCGGAAAATTAAGAAAACCCTTTGGGACGTATTGTCCCATTTGTATTTTTGAGTGGGACAATATGTCCCATTGGTAGTGAAATAAAAATCTTGAAATTATTGAGTGTGGGAAGACCATCCGCCAGGCGCCTCGGTAGAAAGCAGCGGTTTCGTACCGCTGAAAGGCGGGAAGACAGAAGGAAATTGGAGAGGCGTATGTCCAGCATGAACGCATACACTCTGACTGACTGAATTAGATTCAGTTCCAATACCATCAGATCCATTGGGATATTATGTCCCTTCCAAAAGTCCCATTGGGACAATATGTCCCAATCTAATTTTGATAACCTCTAAACAAAATAAATTGGCACTTAGCATCTTGGATTCACGCAGTCTTTCAATCACGATTGAAATAAGAGACGATTGAGATAGAAATTAGTAGGAATTACACACGAAAGCCAAATGTAAAACCAATTTTATGAGCACATGGCGGCGATGCGTGGTGCCGCCGCGCCGGTGCAATAGAAAAGCGCAAATGGAAAACAAAAATGGCCGCGTACACTCCAAACTGCTGTTTAAATTATTATTTTTTTATGGAAACTGACACGGTTTGCTACATCACCTACAACATCCGTGATGTCAGCCCATAACACCGGGTGAACTAGGTGCCACGTCAGTGCTTCTCTTCGACACTGAACTGGACGGAAAACACCAACTATTTACATAGCCGTTTCAACAGACGTTTCATTCAGTGCGGTGGTACCAACCCGCGCGGGTTTAACCCTACCACCGAGTAAGGTAGGAAGGGAAGGGACCTACAGTTTTACGTGGAATCCGAACCACGGTCAGCCTCCAACGGTCGAGCGGTCACCCATCCAAGGACTGACCGCGCCCAGCATTGTTTAATAATCAATAGCAACAGTCAACTGTCTGCACCACTGAGCTATGATAAAAATTAAAAAAACCGATGAAATAAAAAAAAAATCGAACCCTAGAGTTAGAGGCGGTGCTAAAGCAAGCAAAAATGATTCATGAAAGAAAACATGAGTGGATGATATCCTTTGTGATTTGTGTAGCCTTCTTTAGCACCGCCTTCAACTCTAGGGTTAGATTTTTTTTTATTTCATAAATTTTTGAAGGCGGTTTTTATATTTTTTTCGTCGGGGGTTTGATAGTTATCTTGTCGGAATACTTGGCTGTATGTGATGGTCGGTGTTGTGCTGCATGTGCTCTTGTAAATAACAGCACAACACCGACCACCACATACAGCCGAGTATTCCGACAAGATAACTATCAAGCAGCAAGTAAATGTAGCTAACCTGTCGCCCTTATGCACGGCATCTTGTCTTCATCCCTCAGTCGCCTTATACGACATGCACGGGGAGAGATGCAGTGGGGCTATTCTTTTGAAGTACCAACCCCATACGGTACTAATATTATACTACGAGTCTAGTACCACCACCTATCGCTCGTAGCTTGCCTCGCGTCGTCTCGGAGAGCTCAGTAGCCACGGCCTGCACCCGCCGGCGTGCTTGGAGGCTTGCCTCCCGCCGCCGGCGTAAATTACCGTTTTTATTTTGATTTTGTATTAATTTTGTGTATTTTTATTACTTTTTGTAAAATGTATGTAAAATTAATATGAAAGTGTAAAAACGTGAATAAAGAGGAATAAGACTATTACGTGACTATTATAATAAAAAGTGTGCGCGCATTTTCTACCAATGCCTTTATGTTGTGTGGTCAGAATAGATAGCTGGCAATAGTTTGTGTTGTTTAGATATGTAAATCGGACTGTTCGAGGCTTTCATAGATATAAATATTTATAAATAAACTGCACGCGAATCCGCTCGTGAAACTATCGTGCCCGTGAAAAGGAACTATGCTTAGAAGTATACCTACGGGACCCTATCACTAAGCCTACGCCGTCTGTCTGTCTATCTGTCCATCCGTCCGTCTGTCTGTCCGTCCGTCTGTCCGGGGGCCGTATCTCTTGAACCGTAATAGGTAGCCAGTTGAAATTTTCACAGAATATCTGTTATTATAGCCGATACTAGCTGAGCCCGCGGCTCCGCTCGCGTGAAATTCGTATTTCAAAGAAGAATGTAAGTAACTAAGGGCGAGGCCGAGGGCCGAGCTGCGTTCAGGAAGACGATAAACCTTCTGGAAGAAAGGAAGGAACTAAGTGCGAGGCCGAAGGCCGAGCTGCGTTCAGGTAAACCAAAAACACTCTTCCGCCTTCGGGCCGCCTTAAAGACTTCCTTTCTTCGATAGAATATAATATCGTTTACTCAATCTATTTATTTCATAAAAATAAAAAAGTAATATCTCATCTCATCTCACTAATATCATAAATGTGAAAGTATGTTTGTTTGTTTGTTTGTTTGTTTGTTTGTTTGTTTGTTTGTTCCTCTTTCACGCCTGAACGGCTGGACGGATTTTGACGAAACTTCGTATAGGGGTAGTGTATATCCCGGAGTAACATAATTTTTAAAAAAAGTGTTCAAGTTCGAGTCGACCTCGCGTAAAGAGGGTTCCGTACCATCGCGTTTTCTGTGAGAACTAGAAGGATTGGGATTTTCTTTTACGTTTTCCTGTAAATTAAGTGTACATCCCACGGTAACTTATTTAAAAAAAATAGTGGTCAAGTTCGAGTCGGGGTCGCGTAAAGAGGGTTCCGTACCATCGCGTTTTTTGTGAGAACTAGAAGGATTGGGATTTTCTTTTACGTTTTCCTGTAAATTAAGTGTATATTACATGGTAACACATTAAAAAAAAAAGTGGTCAAGTTCGAGTCGACCTCGCGTAAAGAGGGTTCCGTACCATCGCGTTTTCTGTGAGAACTAGAAGGATTGGGATTTTCTTTTACGTTTTCCTGTAAATTAAGTGTATATCCCACGGTAACTTATTTAAAAAAAAAATAGTGGTCAAGTTCGAGTCGGGGTCGCGTAAAGAGGGTTCCGTACCATCACGTTTTTTGTGAGAACTAGAAGGATTGTTTTTCTTTTATTTTTCTTTTACGTTTTCCTGTAAATTAAGTGTATATTACATGGTAACACATTAAAAAAAAAGTGGTCAAGTTCGAGTCGGGCTCGCGTTAAGAGGGTTCCGTACCATCCCGTTTGCTGTAAAGGGTGAGGGAGAGGGGAGGGGGAAGGGGAGGGGGAGGGGAGATGGAGGGGAGGGGGAGGGGAGGGAGAGGAGGAGGGAGAGGGAGAGGGAGAGGGAGAGGGAGAGGGAGAGGGAGAGGGAGAGGGAGAGGGAGAGGGAGAGGGAGAGGGAGAGGGAGAGGGAGAGGGGGAGGGAGAGGGGGAGGGAGAGGGCGAGGGAGAGGGGGAGGGAGAGGGGGAGGGAGAGGGAGAGGGAGAGGGAGAGGGAGAGGGAGAGGGAGAGGGAGAGGGAGAGGGAGAGGGAGAGGGAGAGGGAGAGGGAGAGGGAGAGGGAGAGGGAGAGGGAGAGGGAGAGGGAGAGGGAGGGGGAGGGGGAGGGGGAGGGGGAGAGGGAGAGGGAGAGGGAGAGGGAGAATATAAGATAAACGATAGTTTATTATCATATTTGCGTTTAAATCGAATTTGGTTGTTTCTCTTAAATAGTTCTAAAAAAAGTCCTCCATACAATTTAAGCCAATCATTTAAATTCGATTAAAATTAGTACACGCACATTTAGCTATACGAGACGAGACACAGGATAGGCTAAATAAAATTCAGTTCCGGTTACGCTAATAAGTGGAGTATTATAATTTGTTAGGTATCTAAAGTATTTGATTTATTTTAACTGAAGTTTCTTATTTAAATATCGATAGCTTTTTCCCGCGGATTCGCTCGCGTGAAATTCGTATTTCAAAAGAAGAAAGTAAGTAAATTAGGCCGGGGCCGGAGGGTGAACTGGATTTAGATGAACAATAAACATTCTCAAAGAAAGTAAGTAACATACTAAAGGCGAGGCCGAAGGCCGAGCTGCGTTCAGGAAGAATATAAACCTTTTTAATGAAAGTAAGTAAGAGAGGGCGAGGCCGAACGCCGAGCTGCGTTCAGGAAGACCATAAACCTTCTCGAAGAAAGTAAGTAACTGAGGGTGAGGCCTAAGGTCGAGCTGCGTTCAGGAAGACTATAATCCTTCTCGAAGAAAGTAAGTAACCAAGGGCGTGGCCGAAGGCCGAGCTGTATCCTGGAAGACGCTAAACCTTCTCGATGACAGTAAGTAACTATGGGCGATAGTTACTTACTTTCTTCAAGACGGTTTATAGTCTTCCTGAACGTAGCTCGGCCTTCGGCCTCGCCCTTAGTTACTTACTTTCTTCGAGAAGTTTTATGGTCTTCCTGAACGCAGCTCGGCCTTCGGTCTCGCCCTCCGTTACTTACTTTCATTAAAAAGTTTATATTCTTCCTGAACGCAGCTCGGCCTTCGGCCTCGCCCTCAATGACTTAATTTCTTCGAGAAGGTTTTCCTGAACGCAGCTCGGCCTTCGGCCTCGCCCTTAGTTACTTACTTTCTTCGAAAAGGTTACCGTCTTCCTGAACGCAGCTCGGCCTTCGGCCTCGCCCTCAGTTACTTACTTTCTTCAAGAAGGTTTATAGTCATCCTGTACGCAGCTCGGCCTTCAGCCTCGCCCTCAATTACTTACTTTCTTTGAGTAGGTTTATCATCTTCCTGAACGCAGCTCGGCCTTCGGCCTCGCCCTTAGTTACTTACTTTCTTCGAGAAGGTTTATTGTCTTCCAGAATGCAGGTCAGCCTGAAGCTTCGCCGTTAGTTACTTACTTTAGTTGAGAAGGTTTATCGTTTACCTGAACCCAGCTTGCTCTTAGTTACTTACTTTCTTCCTTTGAAATACGAATTTCACGCGAGCGAAGCCGCGGGCAAAAGCTAGTTAATAACTAAAGAATTAAACCTACCTAACAAACATTAAATAACTATCAAAACGGGCATTTTCAAATGTTCTTAGAGCACTTGCGGCATTACCCCGCTGGATGGCAAGGCTTACCCTTTGAATCAAGTACATAAGCCCTTGATGACGGGACACCAGTTGCGTCAACCAGCTCAAGCCTCTTTTGGCTTCACTGCTCCACGGACCGAGGGTTTCAACCGCAAACGCAACAAATTCGAAATCTTGAATTATATTTCTATATTTCCTGCGTTTGAGGCTCTCCGCCCCAGCCTCGGCCGCGCCAGCCGCTCTTGAAGATGTCCTAACGTGACTTGGAGCCAATGTGAGAACAAAAGTGGCGTCCCACATCAAAGAACTACCCTTAGTCCATGGCACTAAGGTGATAGCATCGGGCCTCTTTCCATCCAGCCGGGAATAACCGCGAGGTTCTAGGATGCACGGTATATTTGCCGTTAGAAGCGTGGACTTTATAATAAAATTTAAATTAAATTAACTCAATTTTTATATTAATTAACTTTATTCGAGATGGTTTAGCTTCTTCCTGAACGCAGCTCGGCCTTCGGCCTCGCCCTTAGTTACTTGCTTTCTTCGAGATGGTTTATCATTTGTCAGAACGTAGCTCGGCCTTCGGCCTCGCCTTAGTTGCTTACTTTCTTCAAGATGGTTTAGCTTCTTCCTGAACGCAGCTCGGCCTTCGGCCTCGCCCTTAGTTACTTGCTTTCTTCGAGATGGTTTTTCAATTATCCGAACGTAGCTCGGCCTTCGGCCTCGCCTTAGTTACTTACTTTCTTCAAGATGGTTTAGCTTCTTCCTGAACGCAGCTCGGCCTGCGGCCTCGCCCATAGTTACTTACTTTCTTCGAGAAGGTTTATGGTCTTCCAGAATAGAGCTCGGCCTTCGGCCTCCCCCTTGGTTACTTACTTTCTTCAAGAATGTTTTTCTTCTTCCTGAACTCAGCTCCGCCTTCCGCCTCGCCCTTAGTTACTTTCATCGAGAAAGAATATCGTTTACGTGAGCGCAGATCCGCCTTCGGGCCCGCCTTTAGTTACTTACTTTCTTTTTTTTAAATACGAATTTCACGCGAGCGAAGCCGCGGCAACAGATATATAAATTTTATTGCACCAATGACAGCGACATAACTTCGACTTTTAATTATTATTTTTATTTATCAAACAATTTGTCACCGGCCAGCTCACGTCGAGATGACGTTCTCCGTTGTCAACATGACATTTAAAATTGTTTTTTACCTTTACTTTGGATTACGTGATTTTTATTATATTTTTTAATTATTATGTTCATCCGGGATATACACTGTCACTATAAAAAGTTTCGTCAAATTCCGTTCAGTGGTTTTTGCGAGATGCGCGTACAAATAGACATTTTTGCATTTACGATTTTATTATATGTATAGAAAGAATAGATATGTATAGACTATTGTGTTCAAGTTATAAAAAAGAAAAACTGTCATTTCCGTTGTATCTACTTATTTTTAAATTTCGAATGAATATTTTATTCAAATTGTATTTGCTGCCAGTTCTCAAGATATAATTATGTACTTTGGACTACGTGATTTTAAACGCTCAATAATGTTTATAATTGTAATTTTTTTTTCATTTTTGTTATTTTTTTTTACGTATTATGTTAACCCGGCATATAAACTGCCACTATACAAAGTTTCGTCTAATTCCGTTCAGTGGTTTTTGCGTGATGCGCGTACAGACAAACAAACAAACAAACAAACAAAAATTTTTAAAACTGTTCTAACATGTTCAGTATCTCATTTTAAGCCAACCTGGTTAGTTTTTTTCCGAATACATTCAATGTACAGACTTTCTTACCTCTACGATTTTATTATATGTATAGATAACAACAAATAATAAAAATAAGAAAAAGTAAAAAAATCACGGGGTTCCCATAGAAGAAACCAAAAGTGTATGCGCGCGCGCCATCTACCGAATAGATTATGAAGCATTTCAACAATCATAACATTTAACTAATATAAAGCATTTCATAACACACCATCTAGATGGCATGAGTGGCGCTAGACATGACATGGCGATACGGAACCCTCGGTGCGCGAGTTCGACTCGCACTTGGCCGGTTTTTTATTTTAATATCGTCCCATATAGTTCGCCATATAGTCGGCAGTATGTGCAGTGATGAGGCAGCGTGTTCAAGAATGGAGATGTCGTCTGCTTGTGAAGGGATGTTGGCGTCGGCTGTGCAGGGATGGAGAGATCGCAGCCTGTGCAGTGATGGTGGCGTCGGCGACTTGTGTAGGCATAGAGACGTCGGCAACCTGTACAAAAATGGAGATGTCGATGATTTGTAAAGAGTTGTTGACGTTGGCAGCGTGAGCAGGGATAAAGACATGGGCAGCATGTGCAGAGATGGAGAGGTCGGCAGCCTGTGCAATGATGGTGGCGTTAACGACTTTTGTAGCGATAGAGACGTCGGTAACCTGTGCAAAAATGAAGACGTCGGTGGTTTGTAAAGAGTTGTTGACGTTGGCAGCTTGAGCAGGGATAATGACGTGGGCAGCATGTGCAGGGATGGAGAGGTCGGCAGCCTGTGCAGTGATGGTGGTGTTGGCAACCTGTACAAAAATGGAGACGTCGGTAGTTCGTAAAGAGTTGTTGACGTTGGCAGCGTGAGCAGGTATAAAGACGAGGGCAGCATGTGCAGGGATGGAGAGGTCGGCAGCCTGTGCAGTGATGATGGCATCGGCGATTTGTGTAGGGATAGAGACGTCGGTAACCTGTGCAAAAATGGAGACGTCGATAGTTTGTAAAGAGTTGTTGACGTTATCAGCGTGAGCAGCGATGGAGACGTCGACAGCTTGTGTAAGGACGGAGAGATCGCAATCCTGTGGTGCAGGGACGGAGATTTCGGCAGCCCGTGAAGGAATGGAGACATTGGCAGCTTGTGTAGGAACCGTCCATAACATTATTTTCTGAGTCAGTAACTTTTGTTTTCTCCATATTTAATAATACTAGAAGGTGCGAAGTGCGATGAAACTTGTTACCTGTCTATAAACAAATTCGCGTTCCTTTCCATGCAATTGTCATCATGAATACTTTCATACGATCGCAACACAAGCATCGGTCATTGTGAAATGAGCTTATAAGCTCCTTTGGTCGACGACATGTTTTTTCGGGAGTCATGTATGAGGAAATTTCATCTAGCTAGTACAAATAGTTATCTACGTCGTTATCTATAAAAGTAAAAGTTTTACGTGGAATCCGAAACCCTATCTAGGCTGTTTGCAGTATCCATGCTTGCGACCCCATTCCAAAAGTCTTCCTTCGTCAGAAATTCGCTGCATTTTCATAAAAGGACGCACTCAGCTACTTCCAACGAAACGGACAAAGAGTGGCGTAAAAATCGTGGACAATAAAATTTCACATTCTTTCGCAGCGTCACTTTTAGCATGCTGCGCACAATGGTACGTCATGATGCAGCTGTTCCCAACATTTTTGCAGCTGTTGTCGTTGAACTTACTTAAGGATATGTCAACCCGTATTTACCCGTACTCCTCTTTGAAGGCACCGCTTTCGGTGGTCGGAGTAGGATGCAACATCATCAATCAAAAATTCGGTATTTATTTTTTTATTAAAAAAAAAGTAAAAAGCTACGGATTTACATATAATAATATATTCAACAAATATAATTTTTTTCCAAATCCTTGGTTTGGTCACGTTGTTGCCTTAAATAAGTTTTTATAACCAAATTCAGAGGCATGTTCATGATTTTTTTCTATCGAGCGAAGTTAATCAAATCGTGTTTTAGAAAAGCTATCGATCTGCGCTGACAGATGAAGTATTACTTAAAATTGAATCTGTCAGGTGAGTAATATTGGTGGTAAACTTCTTGAAATTGGAGTCAGACGCAGCTTCACGTCACCTTAAAAACTGGTTCATTCTCTCGAATAACAGCAAAGTATGGCACAACTTCCCCTTGTATGGTATGGCCCCTTGGAAAAATAGTTTTTTAGGTTTCCGCATGCCCGACGGAAGCCTGTTGTATTGTAATGTTGTATTATTTATTGATTATTCATATCGCAGTTAGACTGCACTCGAACTTGTCACAATTTGTTTTATCCGGTTCGATTATACTACTATTTGACGTCTGTCCGTTCGTCCGTCCGTCTGTCCGATGGCTGTAACTTTGGAACCGTAATATGTAGCCAGTCGGTTGAAATTTTTACAGAATATGTCTTATGTGCTGCGCTGCGAATGCCGTGCCACAGGCCGTGCCAGCGGCGTGACAAGTGCATTTTTACGCTTCTCTTGAAAGATCCTAAGTCATACACCGAAGGGAACACATCGGGAGGAAGTGCATTCCAGAGTTTTGCAGTGCGGAAGATAAAAGAAATAATTGTTTACTCCAAAAGTTTGATTACCCCCTCAAGATGAAAAACATTGTTAATTCGTAAGATGTGATTAACTACCAAGAAAAAAACAACTTAAAGAAAGAAAGAAAGAAATATTTATTCACCATCCGATGGCAGTACAACACAATAATTTTACACAATTACACACGAGGACGGTGAAACTGAAACCGCTCAGCTGAAACGCAGTTAGACTGCGGGCTGATTTTCAGCGGCTCCCGTTTTAAAATACACAGTAATAAATATTACTTAATATTATAAAATAAAATAAAAACAAAAAACATTAACATTAAGAACATAATATATACATTGAAGCTCAGCATAATTAATTTAAACATTACACACAATAATACTTAAAACTTTAAAACATGAGACATTTCATTCTAAACTGGTGATTACTCACCTCGGGAAAAACTATTTTACCTCTCATGAGGTGATTCCCCCCTTAAGGAAAAGAGTTTAACCCTTGAAAGATTGATTTCCCACTTCGGGAAGAACAGAATTACTCCTGAAGTGGTTATTACCTACCTTAAGGCCTTGTCATATCGGCCGCAGTAGGTATTCGAGGGGGTGAAGCAGGGGTAGAGAATGCGAGGGGAAGGGAAGAGACTCCGCCCACAGTGGGGCGCTTCGCGCGCGTGGCCACGTGGCGCCGCTGCTAGTAGCGCAGCAGGTGATACTTCAACTATTACCAACATTTGTTTTTCCGAAACAAGGGAATGTCGCGCGTCGATCGATAAATTGCCGCAACGGCTCAAAACTATGGAGGTGGCTTTTTACTTGTTATTATTAATTTTTATTATCCATTTATTCACACGTTTCTTTTTACATAAATTTTACATTTAAAACATTAAAACCTAAAATTAATATAAAAATAAACGGAGTTTCCACCACCGGAAATTAATTTGTTAATGTTTTTATTAATTTCTTTATTAAAAACATTTATTGCAATTTTTTTCGTTTATTTGTGAAATAAAACCTATGGACGATGAGTGAATTATTTTATAAAAATTTAAAGCGCATTTGTAAATTTTTGTCGAGTTCAGACGTGTCATATCACTTGCAACTAACATCACCTAAAATTTGTGTGCTTAAAATTAAGATTCTTAAATCATTCGTTCACTCCTGTCTTTCTTTCTCAAAATGACATCAATGACAGGAATAACTAAATTTTACCTTTAGTAGTGTCTACTAGAAATAAAGTCAATAGGTTACTAACATAAAAAAAAAACACAGACCAAGTAGAGTCGAACCCGCAAACCGAGGGTTCCGCACAAATACGATGGGGGGCGTGGCTTTGCAGTGGGGAGGTTTGCTAGCAAATTGCTAGTAAGCTTATTGCGGAGACCAAGTTAAAATAGGAATTTTAGTGTTTTGCTGTACGCGTAGTTTATTTAGTTTACTTTAAAAAAATAAAGGAACAGATTTTCCATACAACATTTAATTTTTAAATTTTCATGCAAAATGGAAACTTTACTTTTTTTTAACCACAAAAACATTGATTTTGATTATACATGTATGCAAAAACGACACGGGCTGCCTCGACATGGTCCCTATTAAGTTACGGCTAATTTATAGAAGGTGCGGAGCGTAGTGACGAATCTTCTATAAATTAACCCTTATAATTTTTTTAAACCACCAAACTGGTTATAAAAATAATTAACATTCCTCACCCCCGGCCATCACCTCCCACTTCAAAGCCACACACACAATGTAAATTAAGTTCATCTCAAGATTAATTTTATGATACATAAATATAATACAAACAAACTTAATTTTGCGGTCAACCTAAATAATAATTTCTCACTAACTATTTAAACAAGACCAGTTTTTCATATTTTCGTATTCCTCCCTTTAAAGTTTTTGAACCACTTTGTCATAAAAGCAAGTAAATATTACATTCAAAATCTGTAAGAAGCAAACAAGAACCAACCAAGAAAGAATCACATAAATTTCTTGTGCACGTAAAGTCCTTTTGCACAAATCGCAGATCAGGTCATCCTTGGAGTACGGCTTGCACCTGTGGGATGGCTCTGCCAAATATCAGCTTTTAAAAGGGAAATTGTTTGAAAACAGGAATTTGTTAAAAAGGATTGCGTCGCGCTTTCAATAAAAAAAAGAGAGTGGGCTGTGTAGGAGACACGGCCGCAGATTCTTTAATTTTATGAAGATCTCATCGATACCTATCCTTGCTTGTCCCACCACACGATTAGTTTGGTAGCAGTAGTTTTCGAAAAAAAAAATCCTATCGAGGCCTATCATTTCCTCCAGCGGATGAGTAGTAGTGGATCAGTAGTATAATTTTATTAGAGCAATTACATAAATGTAGGTTAAAAATATTTTACAAGCTTTTATTTAACTTTCCCTGTATGTTGGTTTGTTAGTATGTGTGGGTCAATTCTTGGAAGCCAAATTAGAACCACTTCCTCTTATCCTACGAAGTTACAAGGAACAAAAAAAATATAAAAAAAAAATTTAAATCTCGTCGAGGCCTATCATTTTCTCCAGGGGATGAGTAGTCGTGGATCAGTAGTTTCCGAAATATGCCCTCTCAAACACTTTTCCTTTTTTATTCTGAAACGGCTGAACCAATTTAAAAAAAAATACTACTATTTCAAAAAGGGCAATTTTTTTCTATGTAAAGAAACAATTTGCAAGTCGATCTGACCAGTAGTTCAGGAGTTATAAGCATTTATTGATTTTCTAAGCCTTTTTTCTAAGGGCCATATAAATATTTTATAGGGCTAAGGACTTGATGTACGACTCTCGGGTATGTCAACTTAGCAAGTCGGATATGCCTCACCTTCCTGTAACTCTTATAGTTTCGAGATATACGTCGCCAAAAGTACATAATTTTTGTGACGCAACTTTTTTGTAAAAAACCGGCTGCAGGATAAAGACGTTTCATCAAATTCACGTCAAAAACAAAGAAAACACAAAAATAAATCTATAAATAAAAATCATGTTTAGGGGTTCTGGTATTTTGTTGAATTTATTGTAGCTTTTCAAATTGCCATCTAATATAGTAAAACAATAAAAATATATTATTATAAAATAATTCTTTTGGGAATCCATCGTGTTTGTGTTTCCGTTTTCAAAGGTGTGACGTAAAAAAATATAATTTTAAAGAAGCCATCTCCACTTTATCCTAATCGCACGCACGCATTTGGCCCTACACTGTGTACCAATTGTCAGAATTAGGCGGAAAAAAATATGGAATGAAACAATGGATTGTCCACAGTGCCTATCGGCATTTTGCCTTTGTCAAATGCAGTAAAACCTACCAATTATTGTTTGTCTAAATAGGACGAATAAAACCATAATATATTTATTGAAGAACATTCAGGTTGATACCGCTTTTCTCGCCCATAGTAGGGGGGAGGCAATGCCCGTTCAATACACAATTAAATATCAACTTTCCATACAGGCAAATTGACGTAAAAGATGAAAAGTAAGAGTAACCCAAAAACTTACTTTGAAATAAAAAAAACTATTCCATATATTTTATTATGATAGGCACTGACATTTTTTATAACAAAAATCGGATTTATTCTCGATTTCGAGAGTGGCGTCATAGTAATAGTTGTTAAATGACTATGTATAAAGAAAGTACTCAGTTATGTAATTGGAATATTGGAACGAAGTTCCTTATAGCGGCTTGCGCGGTAATGCGAACTGTCATAAAACGCGCGAAAACGACATGCGTTGCAAACAAAGGAAACTGTACTTTCTTTCCAACGTGTAAGAGCTATCTTAATGTCCCGGCTGTTACGACGATCTATATAAAAGGCGAGAAAATGACATTGCTTTGAAAAAAATTAATTTTAGTAGGTGCCAGTAATTTTTGTAGATCAGAAAATTGACATTATATCAGCCTTCATCTCTATTTATTCTTCATTGAATAAATGTCGTAATGTCAGCCGCAACAATACCTTTATATTCAATGAAGTACCTACTACACTACACTAAGGTAATGCACAGAGAAACATAACATATGAATTAATTAACTATAAGCCCAAGCCCATGTGTATAATGATCTGTATTACTGATGTGAAGAGGAAATAAACGTTATTCTATTCTATTCTATTCTTCTATCTATTCTATGAACATATCTGCTAATATCGACTAGCAACAACACCTTTACATAGGTTTGCACTTATTTAATTCTCATTAAAATAACAAATATATACCTAACTAAGTAAAATACTGCACTAAAAGTAAAAAATGTTAAGTAATAAACATGTGGTCAAATCAAATGAAGTAAAGAAACTGTTAGCTGACGTCGCACCAATGCAATTGGGGAAAACAGACAGACAAACACTTCCAAAAAATGCTTGCAGATGATATCTCAGTTGTACTGAAAAACAATGACATAGGTAAACTAAGAGAATCATTTATATACAGGGTGGCCCAGTTATAGTGGTCCAATTGTAACATATTCAAAATTAACATCATTTGTACAAAGTCAATACAATAAAAAGTGACGATTACATTAATTTTTAAAATCTTATTTTTTTCACAGCGTTAGTTCAACTACAATTTCACATTATTAACAAACCTGTCTAACAGCGCTAATCTACACATAAAAAACTGTTTAGTAATGTTTTAAAAAAAATTTGATTTTCAAAATTAAGGTAATCGTCACTTTTTATTGTAGTGACTTTGTACAAATGATGTTAGTTTTGAATATGTTACAATTGTAACACCACTACCATTTTTGGTCTGGAGAATTGTGATATGTATAGGTAGTTTTTAAGGGCATGGGCAAATCTCCGGTAGTACTTTTTTTCTTACAGTGATTTTTCAAAAATAGATCAGTTCTAATGTAAACTGAACAAAAATTCACTGAAAGGGCTATAGCAACAGTACAGTATAGGAGTAAACCTAAAAACTATTCATTACGTACTAACAACATATCTCCTCTACTTCCATACCAAATTTTATTCGATTTTGTGGAATAGATATCCAACTAGAGCGGTTTATGTGACTAAAATAGAGGAATTTCAGAAAAAGTTAAAAAAAATCATAACTTCTAAACTATATATTTTCGCGGAACTAATGTTTTTTTTAAATGAGTCAGCATGATGTCCTCCATCTAAAAAAAATTTTTGGACCACTATAACTGGGCCACCCTGTATAACTGGCGCGCCTTAATTGAATGAAAAGAAAAAGATAAGCCCAGGAATGAATAGGTGAGATGCCGGGAAACATCAACATTTGTAACCTGTTTTTCGTTACGCATAATTTAGTTGCGATTTTGACGCGACATTGAAAGCATCTCAGTTGAAGTGTAGTTATTATTGAAAGGCATTCTTTTGTGATTCTGCAACCTGTGGTATATAAGGTCTTTCAAAATTAGTTAATAGAACGCTAGGGGGGGGGGGGGGGGGGGGGGGGGGGGCAGAATTTTTTTTTATGTAAAATGTAAAAAAAAATATTTCTTAATGGTTTCATTGTCATTCCAGGAACAAAAAAGATAGAATAGAAAGAATTAGATTTTTTTACCTACTTACACGTGTTACTTCATAATGGTAATGAAGACTTTTTTGTTACTGTTATGAAACTGAATCGATTAGGCTATAAAAATGAACCACCAATTTTTTTATTTAAATACATAAATTTTTTTTTTACATAAAACCTAGGGCTTAGGTCCAAAATTTTTTATATAGGTTTTACTCCCTATATGATACAGAACCCCCCCTTAGCGTACTATTAACTCATTTTGAAAGACCTTATATATTTATTTTAAAAATATTTTGTTTTGTTTTTTGTTGCTTGTTTAAGTAACAATAATCATGCAAATTTGAACTTGACCAAATATTGAAAAAAACAAAAAAAATTATGAATGTATAGCGGGATATTTGAATGCAATCTCCGCGAGGTGCCGTCTACATTTTAATATGGGCCTATTGTGCAAATAATATTGTAAGCAAAAAATCAGCTGCCAAGTCTTGCCAAAAACACCATTTCAATAGATTTTCTTCTCATAACTCATTCATCTGTAATCAATCATGATCAAATGAAGGAAATATAATTCAGTTATGGAAAAAAAAAATTATAGTAATTTTCAGTTGCTACGTTGGTTGACCCACTGTGCGCCGCGCTGCTCCGTCGCGGCCGCGAGCCACCGCGCCGACCGCTGCTCCGCGCCCGGACCGGACCGCCGGCCGAGCCGCCGCGCCGCCCGCCCGCGCCGCGCCGCCGCCGCTCGGCTCAGGAGATTTTGACATTGAAAATGTCTTTTCGTTCGTTCCTATAGACCCCACGAAAAAGTGCGCTCCCCTTATTTTTTTTTTTATGTAATCCGGTATGGGTGGCTGAGTCGGAGGGGCCAAAGCGCATGCTCCGACCAGCCAATATCACCTCCGAGAAGGTAGGTGCCATACCGGAGACTTCCCTGGATTGCTGGCTATACTGGACTAGAGGAGAACACAGTCGAGGCTGCTATGCGGCCATCTTACATCCAGTACGGTGGTACCAACCCAGTCGGCTACAATTTGAGCCTACCACCTAGTAAGGCGCAAGGGAAGGGACCGGTTCCGAACGGTGAAGCAGCAGGTGTAGGTATGCACGTACATTTTTTCGTCAGAAAAAACTCATTGGTACACGCCGGCTGGATTCGAACCCGGGACCTCTCGCATGAGAAGCCGATGCCCAAACCACTCGGCCACCCGCCGCTAATATATATATCTCCGAGAGTTGTGAAGATATGATATATCCAACGAGCCCAAATATGGTGGATTTATCATGTGTAGTTTAGGAGTTCCTATGGCTTCCTTCCGGCTCCATCATCAGGACCTTGGAAATATCATATAACTAGAGTACTTGCGAAGACAAATCCAACGAGCCCAAACACGGTCGATTTATCATGTGTGGTTTAGGAGTTCCTATGGCTTCATTCCGGCTCCATCATCAGGATCCTGGACATTATATATGACAAGAGTACTTACGAAGATAAATCCAACGAGCCCAAACACGATGGGCTTATCATGTGTAGTTTAGGAGTTCCTATGGCTTCCTTCCGGCTCCATCATCAGAACCCAACTAACCTTTTCCTTATCCCGACTTTCTCGTGTCGCTCAGCGACAATATTTTTTCGAATTCCGTAGATTCATTTTCAGTGTGCTCGATAGTCGTGTAAGACACGAAATCTGTGATTTTTTTTGGAAAAGGGGGCTAGACTTCCTATGTGTTTCTTTCAGGGACAGTGCTCCCCCCCTCCCCCAACATATTCACTGCTCTCCCTCACCCGGAGAAAATGGATCAAAAAGTGGTACCTTGTCACATGAAGCAGTAGTAAGGAGGCGTATGTGTACAGCAAGCGAGTGAGTGTGACAAAGTTGCAGGAACAGATAAAAACATTTCTTTATAAAAAAAAATATCCGAAAGTAGAAGTCTCCGTGGAAAATTAGTTTTTGCTAATAGCTCCTTAGACCCTCGCCCACCAGTACCAGCTACCAGAAATCTTCTAATAATGCCGCGCTATACTAAATCATACCCTAATTCGCTGACGTACCGGCTTGCTTTGTTTCCCATAGCTGTAGTGCTTTAGTAGGTACGATTTTGCGTAAATTATTTCGAGTGGATCGTCACGAGCGCGCGCGTCCTCTCGCTTCGAGCTTCTGGGGGTGACTGGGGCGTGTCGGACGACCGGCAACTCCGGCAAGATAGCGAGACGCCGCTTTCGTAGGTTGGAGTAGGATAAAGCGCAGTCACGCTGCTCGGAATATTTAGCGTAAGCGACAATTTGATTTTTATTTTTTTATTCCAAAACTACGAATCTAAACAAAAAAATAAAAAGCCTTCAATCTAGATATTCATTAAACGAATAAAATCTATTTTTTCCAAAGCCCTGATTTGATCACGTTGCCTTAAATACGTTTTTAAAACGAAATTCAGAGCCATGTTCATGATTTTTTTCTATCGAGCGAAGTTAATCAAATCGTGTTTTCAAAAAGCCTTCGATCTGCGCTGATAGATGAAGTTTTACATATATTAAAACTGAATCTGTCAGGTAAGTAATATTGCCGGCATTCTTCTTGAAATTCGAGTCAGACGCAGTCTAACATCACCTTAAAAAAATAGTTTTCCCAAGTTACGTCCAGGTTGCAAACACCCCCAGATTGGAAAACACTGGCATAGTGTATAGAGCCTAACGTGAGCGTCGACTGACATCCCCTAACGACGGGATTTACGTCTACAAAGGTTCGTTACTGCGGAAGATACAGCCTGCGTTTCCGGTGAGGACGACGACACTTCCGTTAGCCGTCACGTAGACTAACCCAGATATGGTTAGGCTGCATTACAAAATAATCAAAAGTATATTAGGGTCCCGTATCGTATCGTCTGTCCGTCCTTCCGTCTGTGCTACATCTGTTTAGCCGTAATAGGTAGCCAGGTGAATTTTTCACATTATATTTTGGCGTTTTTATGACGGATATTCTAATTATAAAAAAAAAAATCAATTAAAAAATTAAAGGGGAGGGGATCCCCATAAAAGACAGGATTTTCAATAAATAATTATCTATCTATGTATAGGTATCTTTTCTTGTACTTACCTAACGCTGCCTCACAGATCTTTGATAAACAATTTAAATGCCAGAATGCATGCGGTTTTTTTTAAAACCTTGAAATAAAAGTTTAATTACAAATTTGAAAACCCCCGACCCTTAAAGAGTCAAAAATAATTTCCGTTTACTTACTTAAAGGAGTCGGGGGACCGCTAGGTAAATAAAATATAAAACTCCGAGCTGCTTGGGTATTTACTTAGCGGTCGTCCGACTCCTTTGAGTAAGTGAAAGGAAATTACTTTTGACTTTTTTATATTATTAGTTGTCGGACCGACGACGGCGACAGACAGTCGTGGCGTAGGCTTAGTTAGAGGCTTTCGTACTCATACGGTACGGAACTCTAAAAAAACTATTTAAAAAAATATAAAAACCGCCTTCAAAAATGTATGAAATAAAAAAATAAAAAATCGAACCCTAGAGTTGAAGGCGGTCGGTTATTTTTGCTTGCTTTAGCACCACCGCCTTCAACTCTAGGGTTCGATTTTTTATTTTTTTATTTCATACATTTTTGAAGGCGGTTTTTATATTTTTTTAAATAGTTTTTTATTTCGCAGTTTTTTTAGTAATTTTTATTTGCTATTAATGTACTCGGCGGAATCGCTCGGCCTTCGGCCTCACGATTTCGCCTCGCTTTCCAATCCGATCTTGACCAAAAAATGGCACCACCTTGGAGCTAGACTGAACCGAACACAAAAAGCATCATCGAAATCGGTTCACAATTGGGGAAGATATTGCTGAACATACATAAAAAAAAATACATACAGCCGAACATAGAACCTCCTCCTTTTTTGAAGTCGGTTAAAAATGGGCGCTGATAGTCCTTTCCCTGCTTAGTCGATGGCAAGGCAGACAGATGGCTGTTTCACAATAACATTATTCATATTCACAATAACTAGGCATATAACTCGCTTCTTATATTACTAGGTGGTAGGATTTAACCCGCCCGGGTGCACCGCACTGAATGAAAGGTCGGTCGAAACGGCTCTGTAAATAGTTTGTGTTTTCCGTGCAGTTCAGTGTAGCCGGCACGACCGAAGGGAAGCAAGCTGACGTGGCACCAAGTTCACCCGGTGTTATGGGCTGACATCACGGATGTTGTAGGTGATGTAGCCAACCGTGTCAGTTTGCATAAAAAAAAACATAATTATCCTCACTGAATTCATTGTCAGTTCATATGTAGATAGGTACCCTAGCTTTTGTCCGCCGCTTCGCTTCGCGAGACTATTTGGTCACAGCTCAGGCCGCCAATGATGTCGCTGTTGCTTTGGTTTGGGGTTGGCTCTAGGCCTGAAAACTAGTCCCACTTGGTTGGGTACGTTCGTGCAAAACCCCGCGATCTCCAGCTACTCCAGCTCCAGCTTTAACCCGCCATACTCTCGCGGAACACCCCTTTGTAGTCGACAGAAGAGTTCTTCGAACTGCACGATTCTCTAAATCGTTCTTGTGCCGCACTGCAAAGGTGTGGAACGGGCTCCCAGGGAATATCTTTCCCCACTCCTACAATCCACGGATCTTCAAATCGCGGGTTAATAGCCTTTCCCCAGCAACATTAGTCCACCTCCAAGCCGGGCTGGCACCTCCTCGGCGGTGAAATTGGCTGCGCCTGAGGCTTCGACCTCGGGCAGAGCCACCCAGTTCGGAAGCAATAAAAAAAAAGCTATCCCAGCCAGCCTATGTCTTCCACGAAAGCCACAAGTCGACAGGGGTGTCTGCAAACCGCTGCAACGGAAGATGGAGAACGGAGTATGTCCTTTCGTTGGTTGTCAAGTACACTGCACTCAAAAAAACATACTAGGCCGTTTCATCCGTCGCCAAGCATCCCCTATCACAGTGGACTATCCGTAACACCCATGTTGTGTAGATGTTTATTTAGTGAGCAGTGACCGCTCATCAGACCAGTGGATATTCTCAACTTAGCCCGGGCCAGGTTGATTGGCTTCTGAGCCAGCCTTCGAGCAGCTCTCGACTGATGAGGCCATCTATGATGTAGCTTTATGATTTATAGCCTAAAACCATATTGGGAAGTGACAGAAGGGAACAGTGAAACCGTATGTAAATCGACAAAGCGGTTCTCGAGTTATAACGATTTTCATATGTCAATATATGTTACGTTACACTGCGATATATACTTCGCTTTATTTATTAGGAATACCGCACACGCTGTATCCCGACCCGACAATCGGGGTTAGCAGAATAGTCGGTGTTGTGCTGCAAGAACTCAGGTTTATTACTACACAACAACGACCACTACGTTTAGCAAAGTTTTAGGACAAGATACAGTTATCATGGCCGTATAATTACCGCGCCAAGGTGAGCGGTGGCCAGCCTGTCGCCCTTTGGAACGGCAGTCTAGTCCTCATCCGTCGCTTTTTACAACATGCACGAGGAGAGATGCTGTGGGTCTATTCTTATCAAGTAGCGGGCTACACGCGGTGTGAGGGTTACCAGACGGTATCTCAAACGAGGACATGTCCTCCTTTTCGGATCAAATAGAAACGTCCTCCTTCCGCCCTCAACTGTGTTCCTTATTTGAATTAAATTAAACCATATTATTCGAAGGTTCCGCCCGCGCTGCATTCACCCGCTCTGTTTTGTTTTCCTTCCGCCAGGCGGCATCGGCGCGCGCGGGCGCACCACACATACAAAGCTTGCAAATAAACTAATTTATTTATTCTGCGAAAACACTTTTTTTTATGTCAGTCATTTTATGTCATTTGGTATGGGTGTCTGAGTCGGAGGGGACAAAGAGAAGGTAGGTGCCATACCGGGGACTTCCCTATATTGCTGGCTATACTGGACTAGAAGGAGAACACAGCCGAGGCTGCTATGCGGCCATCTTACATCCAGTATGGTGGTATCAACCCAGTCGGCTACAATTTGAGCCTACCACCTAGTAAGGGGCAGGGCAAGGGAAGGGACCTACAGTTTTTTTTTAATTTTCTTTTATGGAAAGTTTTACACCGGTTCCGAACGGTGAAGCAGCAGGTGTAGGTATGCACGTACATTTTTTCGTCAGAAAAAACTCATTGGTACACGCCGACCGGATTCGAACCTCGGACCTCTCGCATGAGAAGCCGATGCCCAAACCACTCGGCCACCCTCCGCTCTGCTGCGTTTGCGTGTGTGGGCGAGAGATAACTGCGCTAATTATTGCGCGCTATTTACTTTGTTGTTGTGAACAACAGGTTGTTCGCTCGGGCGCTATCGGCTGACAGTACGAGATTGGGCGACGACGTTATTAGTTTTTTTTTTTTTTTTTTTTTTATACTAAGCGCGACATGTGGCGCCGAGTCACCCATAAGGTGTCTAGCGACGCCCATGGACATTCGGACGCAGGCGGGGGCTGCGAATGCCATGCCGGCCTGACAGGTGCCTATTCACGCCTCTCTTGAAGGACCCGAGACTATACTTGGGGGGAAATATGTGGGCAGGTAGAGCGTTCCAGAGTTTGCCGGTTCTGTGGAGAAAGGATCTGCAGAACCGATTTGTACGCATCCGCGGTAAATCCAGCGTATAGGGATGCAATCCCTGCCCAGTGCGCGTTGTACGGAGGTGGAAAGGGGACGCCGGAATCGCGTTAAACAGCTCCTCCGAGCACTCCCCGTGGAATAAGCGATAGAACACGCTTAGGGCGCCGACATCCCTACGAAGTTGCAGCGGTTCTAGATCGCGGGACACGTCGGGGTCATCCACAAGTCGCACGGCTCGACGCTGGATCGAGTCCAAAGGCGCAAGCTGGTATTTGGCTGAGCCATCCCACAGGTGCGAGCAGTACTCCAAGCAGGACCTAATCTGCGATTTATACAGAAGCAGCCTTTGGCCCGGCGTGAAGTACCGTCGAACCTTATTGAGTACGCCTAGCTTTTTTGAGGCCAGCTTGGCCTTGCCCTCGATATGGCGCCGGTAATTTAGGTCGTGCGACAGTTCGACTCCGAGGACCCCGAGGTGGTCGCTTAATTTAAGCGACGTGCCTTGGAAGGAAGGAGCTGGTGTGAACGCCGCCCTCTTCGCACTGAACGCGCAAACTTGTGTTTTTGAAGCGTTGAACTCGACCAAATTGCTACGGCCCCATTCGGAAATAGACCGAAGCGTTTGTTCGAGTTCAGACACAAGTCTTCGCCTCTTTTCATCCACAACTTCTCGTCTGGCTGAAGGGTGACTGGTATAGGATCCGTGTGCTGTACTGTCATCCGCATAACAATGTATGTTGCCGAGTGGCAGCATGTCATTGATATGCAGAAGAAACAGTGTGGGTGACAGCACAGATCCCTGCGGTACGCCGGCATTCACTGACATGGCGTCCGACGCGCAACCATCCACTAGGACCTGAATGCTACGCCCATGTAGGAAGTCGGCGACCCAGTCGCAGAGGCCAGAAGGAAGTCCGTACGCCGGAAGCTTGCCCAGGAGCGATTTGTGCCAAACCCTATCGAATGCCTTGGCAATATCGAGGCCAATTGCCAAGGATTCACCATGTCCTTCAAGCGATTCCCCCCAAAGGTGAGTGACGTACGCTAGGAGATCACCAGCAGATCGGTTTGGCCGAAAGCCATATTGCCGATCGCTGATGAGGTTATTTGTCTCCAGGTACGCCATGAGCTGGGCGTTGATAATACGCTCCATCACCTTGCAGAGTAGGGAGGTAATCGCTATAGGTCGGTAGTTCGAAGGGTTTGAGCGGTCGCCCTTTTTGGGGACCGCTTGAACAAATGCAGATTTCCAGGCTGCCGGCACACGGGAAGCAGAGTAAGAGAGGCGGAAAAGGCGCGTTAGCACTGGAGCCAGCTCGGGAGCACACCGTTTCAGCACCAATGCAGGAATCCTATCCGGCCCACTCGCCTTCCTGGTGTCTAGGGAGAGAAGCTCCGCCCGCACAGTTCGTTGTCGGAACTGTACTTCCGGCATAGAGTTCTCACACCTAGTTATGGATGGAGGGATGGCACCCCCATCGTCCAGGTTGGAGTTCCCCGCAAAGAGAGACACCAATAAATCGGCTTTCTCCTTTGCGGAGTGGGCAAGTGAGCCCCCAGGACACTGCAGTGGTGGAAGTGAGGAGCGGCAAAAATTCGATTCGACAGATTTGGCGAGAGACCAAAACTCACGGCTCCCAGTTGGGTGCTGGTTCAGCCTATCACCAACTTTGCCGATATGCTCGAATTTGGCCCTGGCAATAGCCCTCTTGCAGGATCTGGAGAGGCGGTTGTATTCTTTCTTCAGTTCGGATACATTTGGATCGCGTCTGGCACGAGCGCACGACCATGCACGATAAGCTGCGCCATTAGCTGCGACAGCTTCAGCACAGTCGCGGCTGTACCAGGGCTGGCTTTTACCACCGAGGCGGACGAGGGCGCTGGGAATAAACATCTCCATACCCCCCAGAACCACCTCGGCTACGGCATTGGCGCATTCCGACGGATTATCCGAACTGAAGCATAGCTCTCTCCATGGGTAGGATGCGAGGTATTCTCGCATACCATCCCAATCTGCTGAGGCGTAGTGCCAAATTCGACGCATTCCTCCAGTACGGGACTGAGGAGGCGAAAATGGCACCGTGGACCCCACTAGACAGTGGTCAGAGGAGCCAAGAGGAGCGCTCACTGTGACTTTGTATCCAGCAGGGTTCGTCGTCAGCAGAAGATCCAGCAGAGAGGGTACATGACCGTCTATATCTGGCACTCTGGTAGGTTGATCTACCAGTTGAGACAGGTCATGCGTCAGGGCGAAGTCGTAGGCGGCTCTCCCCGCGAAGTCAGTTCTCCCGGAGCCCAGCCACACCTCGTGGTGGGCATTAAAATCTCCAAGCAGAACCATATCCGCGGAGGGAAACCGCTCTTGCACTTCATCTGCCGCTCTACTCAAGTGCTCGAATAATCGAGCTGTCCCGGCGTCGCCTGAGTGCGACCTGTAGATACAGGCGTACACACGCGATTCCGTCCCCAAATCCACATGAACCCACAGAATAGATAGTTCGGGATCCTCCAGGCAGCGCAGGCGACGACAGCAAATATCCGCCCTAGCGAACATGCAAACCCCGGCCCGAGGTCGGAAGGCTTCTTCCAGGGTGTAGCCGGGGTAATGCAAGTAAGTAGTGTCGGCAGGGCAGGATATTTGCGTTTCTGTCAGGAAGAGTAAAGCCGGCTTCGCCGTCTCCAGGTGATGGTGGACGGCATTCAAGTTGGAGTGCAACCCCCGCACGTTGGTCATGTCAACGCTAAAATAGGTGGGGGTGTGCACCGCTGTACAACGTTTTTTCACTTTCCTTTGCGCTGCCATAGTTTTTTAGAGGGGGAGAGGTAGGCTTGAAGGGCGGTCACGACAATTTACGGGTAAAGCGCAGCTCCTAGCTTCATCGCTATCTGCTCAGGTTCGTGGCGCACCGACACGGAAGACGGAAGGGCCCCCGGTCCCCCCCGGAAGTGGCCGCCGGGACCCCTACTCCGGTCACCATCCGGCACGACGGACCACTCCGGGATTATGCGCCGGTTGACCAGGGCAGCCTCTCGCGTTGGTTAGACGCGATTGGGCCCCTATACTACCCGGCGGGCGGCCAGCGGAATAACCGTTTAACCGGGTCTCCCTGGCAACCGTGTCGATGCATCACTCCCGAACAGCGAATCCGCTTTAGATCCGCTGGCCCGCTCCTTGTCGTGACCAGCCCCACCTGCTACTGGGTCCCCGGGAAGTACACCGGAACACAGCGAACTATTATGGCGGTGTAATTGTTTCCCGGGGTGTGGTGGCGGACCCAGGCGATCCGAAGATCTACCACACGCTGTTTGCTGTTCATTTGGCACCACCCAGGAGGCACGTTCGTTCGTAGTTCTTCTTCGTACTAAGAAACTTAAACTTCGTACTAAAAGTTAACGTGAGATATCACTAAAAATCGTACTCACTACAATTTTAAACATACATACATATACATATCACACACGCTGAATCCCGACAATCGGGGTAAGCAGAGTAATCGGTGTTGTGCTGCAAGAACTCTGGTACAGCGCAACACCGACCACCACGTTTCGCAAATTATTGGAACAAGATTCAATCGATCAAGCCAAGCAGCAAGTGCCTTACTTGCTGCTTGGCTTGATCGATTGATCGACGAAGACCCACCTACTGCATGACTCGGTGGAAGTACCATGCCAAGGTGAGAGGTGGCGAACCCGTCGCCCTTTAGCACGGCATCTTGTCCTTATCCCTTAGTCGCCTTTTACGACATGCACGGGGAGAGATGCAGTGGGGCTATTCTTTTTAAGTACCGGGCCCACACGGTACACCCACACAATTTAAAAGATGTAACATTTTCTAACTTTTATACGTATCTCCTAAAAAATTTAAGTTATTGTCAAAAATACGTAGTTTCTGACAAATATAGTGCATAGATAAAATACGTTTTCCGGAGTATTTTCAAATTTAGAACGTGTACCGGTCGCGCGGGCACTCTTGCAAATTATTCCAAATTTTGTCGCTCTGTTCCGTCTCTGTGCCTAATTTTGACCACATAGTGAATTATTTGTATGACATGTGGTATACCGTTGGAAAGGGCGTGAACTAGGGAACTTTTTGCCTCTGGAAATGAAGCACTCAATTGCTGCTAGTTTTTTTTTTATGAATTAAGGAATTTAGATTCTGTCACATTTTTACTCGTTCTCGGGACTTTGGGTGGTCATAAAATATACATACATACATACATATTAAAATTCAATAAATTTTATTTCGTGCTGATACAATCATAAAAAAAAAGTTACAAGGGTTTATAGCTGCGATTTTGGTAATTTTCCAAAATAAAGAAAAAAAAAATCGTATCTCGATACCACGTGACATCTGACAAAAGGTATCATGGGTCAAAACGTTGCAAATGACCCCACTTGCCTACAAAAAATTGTTTTCGGTCGATGTGCTGAACCACCTGTATAATAAACTTACTTATTAGGTACACTAATCAATGGTACTGATACTGAGTAAATGTCCTTCTTTTTCAATATTGCATCTGGTAACCCTAAGTGCGACTCACAATCAAAAAGGTGAGCGAATCAAATCGTTCGGACACACTTCAAGCGGGCGCGTGAGTTCTCAAAAACATTTAGACACGCTCATAAAATTAGGAATACGTAATGTAGGCATTTTTAATTCAATTCCACCTCAAGCGTCCGACGATCCCAGAAGTTTAGAGTCCTTTAATGCGCTGGAACCAGTTCGTGGCACAATGTTGGCATAATTATTAGTAAATGTTCAAATAACATGAAATGGTTATAGGCGTGGCGCGGAGATTGAGTATGGATTGAGTTCATTATACTCATGTCTATGTAGTTAAAGTTATCACTTTATGCTAATGGGCGTGCTTGACTTACAGACCCTTACGTTTGTGTGGGATTAGATGGGCAATTGTGTATTAAAAATACTGTTCATAAAAACAATAGGTACTAATAATAAATCTGTAAGGGATGGCCATGCAGTACGTTACTTTGTTTTATGAGACATTGCGTTTGTAGACTCTATGTATGATACTAAAACTAAATTGACGATTTTACGAAATGTTTTTCTGTATGTAATAATGTTCCTGCATAACTCTTAAACCGATCATCCGAATTATATGAAGCTTAGTACAAGCACATTTAACGATACGTGACACAGGATAGGCTGAATAAAATTAGTTCCGATTATCTGTGTTTTAGATAGACTTTGGGCGGTGTTGTTATGTGGCTAGTCACTAAATTCTTGTAAAAATATGTTTAAAAAATACCCTGCGAAGTTTCTTGTCGGTTCTTCTTCATGGGTGTAATCGAACCGGATAGAACAAATTGTGACAAGTTCGAGAGCAGTCTAACTGCCATATGAATGATCAATAAACAATACAATACAATACAATATCCTACGATGTGGCTCTCTCACAAACCGAATTGTTCGGCGCCCCGAAATAAAGGTACCTACTGTAGCGGGCTTATTTACTTTCTTCTTTTTAAATACCAATTTCAAGCGAGCGAAGCCGCGGGCAAAAGCTAATTTACTAATAAATAGCTTGTTATGTACGAACATTGTTCACACGCTGAGGTTCCGTAGATATCCCTTCTTGCAAGTTTATCGAGTGCGTGCGCAGTTGCTTCGTGCATAGGGTTGACATATCTAAATCCTTGAAAGAAGGAGCAGCAAAGTAAAAAAATCTGACTATTGGGGCAAAACCCCGCGGGACGCAAATGAAAATGCAAAGATTTAATATTTAAACATTTAATTAGTTTTAGGTAGCAACCGAAATATGTCCTAGGCACTAGGGACAGCACTGGTATATTTATTACTGCTGCCAATTTTGCTCAAAAGTTCTCCTTGTCCAAGTAAGTTGTTATAAAACTGTACACAGTTTTTCTTTTTAAAATTATATTTAGTAAGAAAATGCTTGTAACAGTTTTTATTGTCAATTTGTTCCTCTCATCGATCCACGGAACAAAACAAAACTATTTGTCCTCCCTGGTACACTGAGAAGTGTGCGATTTTCTCTATAACCGTTTAAAGATACAAACTTACATATACATACATACTTACATACCAAACGCTGTATCCCGACAATCGGGGTACGCAGAGCAATCGGTATTGTGCTGCAAGGACTGTTGTGAATTACATCACAACACCGACAACCACGTTTCGCAAAGTATTCGGACAAGATAACTATATCAAGCATCAAGTAAGGCACGAAGACCCAAACTATAGGTACAAACGAGGCTATCTAGATTCCTTGACCTAATTGTCATGAGAAATATCGAGTCATCGCTGTCAGTTCAAATGCATTAGAGATAAGGTCTTTGATGTAAACATCTTTGATGACATTACTGATAATATCGTCAGACTCGAGTCCTTGGGCCCAACTGCGCCGAAAGACAGAAATGGGACACTAAAGTACTCATTACATACAGACCATAGAGTTGAAGGCGGAAGTGCATTATTTTTGCTTGCTTTAGCACCGCCTTCAACTCTAGGGTTCGATTTTTATTTATTTCATACATTTTTGAAGGCGGTTTTAAAAATTTTTTAAACAGTTTTTTTAGTAATTTTTTGCTATTAATGTACTCCAATCCGATCTTGAACAAATTAAAGGTGCTTCCCGTGTGGTCCCTACACGGGAAGCACATAAAAAAATTCAATAAAAAAAGAAAAGTCAACGTGGGGCAGACCAAGAGAAGCGTAGCGACGCGTATTTCGGAACACATCAGAGCAGCCAAAAATCAAGATTCCACGAAGTCAGCAGTCTGCGAACATATAAACTCTGGCATAAACCATTGGATCAGGTTCGATCAGGTTGAGGTAATCTCGACTGAAACCCGATACATCCCTCGTCTTGTTCGAGAGTCTATAGAAATCGCCAAGCATGCCAACTTCAACAGGGAAGATGCGTTTAAGTTGTCACCGTCGTGGAATCCGGTTGTCTGTCAGCGGACCTCCGGAACGCAGCTCAAAGCCAACATCTTCAAACTACCCACAGCTACAATCTCCGTCAACGGCGGAACATGTCAAACTGACTAGTTCCTCGTTGACCGCCGCCGGACACAGGAGCTCGCTTGACAATGGCTCGAATGTTTGAGTCGAAACGTCGCGGCAACGCGATACAAAAACCGCGAGTAAAGCCGTAAATAAATATTTCCACTATAACAATTATTGTCCTAATAAATAAAATTAAATAAATAAATATAAAAAATTAAATACCCTTCCCATCTTGTCTCTGCTTCAAATCCTGATACCAATGGTCGTCACAGATAATGTCTACCTACTCTAAAGCAAGTGGTGTACTCAAATCGTGGTCCGCGGCCCGGTGCCGGTCCGCGGCGAGTCCCAAGGGAAAGATGAAGATGATTTTTTTTTTTCAGAGAGCAAGAGTGCATAAAACTGTCTCGTGCTAAGTTGAGATATGTATGTTTATACATAATTTAATTTTAATAAAACTGTAAACACTTAAAACATAACTTGTTTTAATACCCCATAAGTATAGTTACCTTACTAGGTGGTAGGGTTCATCCCGCCCGGGTTAGTACCACCGCACTGAATGAAACGTCGGTCGAAACGGCTATGTGAATAGTTCGTGTTTTCCGTCCAGTTTTGTGTAGCCGACATTAATGAAGGGAAGCGATGACATGGCACCTAGTTCACCCAGTGGTGTGGACTGATTTCACGGATGTTGTAAGTGAAGTGCCACCCGTGTCAGTTTCCATAAAAAAAAAGTACTAAAGCTGGCCCCTAAGCTAGGTAACAAACAATATAATTAGGCAGTAGTAATATGGAAAATAAAAATTCTCTCATGTTACCACTGAAGTAGTTAGTAGTAAGTAACACGGACAAAAAAAATACCCGTGTTACTACTAGAGCAGTTAGTAGTAACACGGGCAAAAATAATTTCCCATTTTACTACTGGTAGTAAGACTGGTAGTAACACGGGTAACGAAGGAAAAAATTGCCGGTCCGTCACACAAAAAAGTTTGACATTACCGGTCCGCCACACGAAAAAGTTTGAGTAGCACTGCTCCAAATCATTATGCACAACACGGTGCACATGTTGTCGACACTTTGTTGCGATCGCACGCCTTGCTTTACGCAATTATTCGACCGTGCTCTTACTTAGTGGCAAAGCCATTGAATTTATTTCTCAACACATTGTTTATTAATACCTAGTGTTTTTAAAGAAGGGGAATAAAAAAATAGAACAATGCAAGTGGTGAGTTTATTATATTGTTATATTTATGACTCAATCTTTTAGGAAATAGTGTTAATATTTATCTACCCGTCTTAATTTTTATGAATTAAATATTTTAGATTTTTTTATGTCCAGGCTATTTCAGGATAGGATTGAGAAACTTCAGGAATAGAAAGTACTCATTATTAGAAGAAAAAAATCCTTATCACTCAAATCGAAATTCCGTTACATTTTTTTTTTCACACAACAATTTAAAATTGGAATAAAAACTCGATGGACAGTGAGTTTGCGGGGATTTGACAAAAGTGCTGTTTAGGTCTAGGGAGTGCAATGACCTAGTCCAGTCCCCTTTTTAGGGTTCCGTACCTCAAAAGAGGAAAACGGAACCCTTATAGGATCACTTTGTTGTCCGTCTGGCTGGCTGTCTGTCCCTCAAGACCCTTTTTCTCAGGAACGGGTAGACGTATCAATTTGAAATTAATACCAAATATTAAGGTCTACGTTTCCTCGGAGGTGTAAAAAAATTAAGTTTCTAAGTCAACGCAATCACAAGATACGGCCATTTATGTCATAAATTTTGCTACCGGCAAATGAAATCAAAACCTATGGAGTACTTCCCGTTGACCTAGAATCATTAAATAAGGTACGAAGCAAGGTCTCATAGCACAAGCAAAGGAAAAAATCCGAAAATTGCAAATTTGCAGTTATGTCACATAAAAAAAAAGTTTGCTTGTTTTGTATGTCAAGACCCTTTTTCTCAGGAACGAGTCAAGATATCAAGTTCAAATTAATACAAAATATTAACATCTACGATCGCTTAGAGATGCAGGAAACTCAAGCTTCTAAATTAACACAATCAAAAGATACGGGTATTGATGTCAGATTTTGATACTCGTAAATTCATTCAAAACAAATCAAAACCTACAGGGTACTTCCCGTTGACCTAGAATCACGAAATTCGGTACGAAGCAAGGTCTCACAGCACAAATAAAGGAAAAAATTAAACGAAAATTGTAAATTCGTACTTACATCACATAAAAAAAAAGTTTGCTTGTTTTGTATGTCAAGACCCTTTTTCTCAGGAACGGGTCAAGGTATCAAGCTGAAATACCACCAGCGGCGCCGCGGCGGAGGCAGGGAGAATAATAAAAAAAAAAATTAAATTTAAAATTATTAAAATTGTTGCGCGTTTAAAATCACGCAGTCCAAAGTACAGGTTTCTTGGTCGTTGTTTTTGCGTCAACTGGCCGGTGACGAAATATTGGATTCATGGAACACAAAAAAATAAAATAATTTCAATTTGACAACGAAGAACTGTCATCTCGGCGTTAACTATAAAAATGAATGTTCGTTCGTTCGTTCGTCTTCTATCCGATTATGATGAAACTTTCGTGGGTTGTTGTGCGCCCCGCGAATGTAAAGAAAACTTAAAAAAGTTCAAATTAATTTAAGGGATGCTTTTCGTTACGTTCATTCTAATAATAATCGGCACAACAATCAACGCTGACGGCACGGCGCGGCGCGCGGCGCCGCCGGAACCTTCGGTGCGCGAGTCAGACTCGCACTTGTCCGCAAAGAGATATACGTCATTGCTTGTCCGGCTTTTTTTCTTTTGATGTCATTCAAATTTAAGTGGTTTGAATTTACCTACATGCAGTTCAATTCTACTAGTTAAGTGTGTAAGTTAGTAATTTTATTTTTATTAACGTTGGACGGTAACTGTCCACCAAATCTTGATTAAGGCGGTGACAAACGCCAAATACGCAAAACATGCAAAAAGTGCGACAAAGAAGGTCCAAAACTGACCAATTGACACACATTCAGAAAATTAAAAAAATACCAACCTATATTTTGGTTCCTTACCAACAAAGTGCATTGCTGGTTTTTTTAATAATGAGTAAAAGTAAGTAATAAACATAAAATTAAAAATATATAAAAAAAGCATGAATTTTTGAAAATCTGAGTATGTGTGTATTATTACAATTTTACAATACCACCGATTCAAAGGTCACAAAGCTCTGAGAAAACTCTATTCAATTTTTTTTATTATTTTATCCACGAAAGGAGATAAAAATAAAAAACAAAAAACGCCTACATGAAATTATTGACGTAATTCTTCAGTCGGAAGGGTAAAATTTTTGCCTTCGTCAATTTAGCAGGCACTTCAATACTAGATACAATTTTAGTTCCGGGCTCGCTTGCTCGCTCCTGCCCTGCTGCGCCCGCGTGTCGGTCGTCATTTCTGTCTTCTGTGTTTGGATCGAATGGAAAAAAGATTAGATAGAAAAAAGGTTAGGTATATTTGTACCGTGTGGGATGGTAATTTAAAATAATAGCCCCACTGCATCTCTCCCCGTGCATGTCGTAAAAGGCGACTGAGGGATTTTTTTATGTAAACTGACACAGTTTGCTATATCACCTATAACATCCGTGATGTCAGCCCATAACACCGGGTGAACTTAGGTGCCATGTCAGTGCTTCCCTTTGGTCGTGCCGGCTACACTAAACTGGACGGAAAATACAAACTATTTCGGGATATGACTCCCTTCTTTTTTTCCGTCCAGTTCAGTGAAGCCGGTACGACCGAAGAAAAGCACTGACATAGCACCTACTTCACCAGTTGTTACGAGCTGACATCTCGGATGTTGTATTGTAGGTGATGTTGCCACCGTGTCATTTTCCGTACCAGTATACAGTACGACCGTATCAGTAATATCTCTCTTCTGTGGTATCTATCAGTATACGCTCCGGTACGTAACTTGACGGGGCGTTATACGCATGGCTTTCGTTGGTATAACCACAGAATAACTAATAGGTACTGTGGTATAACGCTGTCTGCGCTTGAGATGCAAGGACTATAGAACCGTGCCTAAATAAAAGTAGCCTAGCAACAGCGGCGCGCTGCGGAGCGGGGGCGGCGGCGGCGGCGGCACTGTGGTGGCGCGGAGCGGAGACGACGCGGCGGCGCGGCGCGGCGCGGAGGAGCGGCGGCGCGGCGCGGAGGAGCGGCTTGTTATTGCTTGCTTGCATGCGTGAGTGGCACGCTGCTACTGAGTTACCGCACCGCACCGCACCCCACCGCACCGTGCCATGCTGCCGCCGCGCGCGCCGCGCGCGCCGGCCGGTACCTATGTTGCTATGATATTTGCCATACATACCTAAATGCCTATCTACCTATTACCTACCTACCTATTTTTATTTTAGTTTTCATCGATAGTCTATTTAGAGGTTTATAAAAAGTGGTAAGTACATGAACTAAAATAATTTGGAAGAAATTACAATAAAATGTTATTTAGGTAAAATAATAAAAAATAAAAAATTTGAATCACGCATCAGTTACATAAGCCACAATCATTTTAATAATTAAAATAACTCTTTGGGGAAACCGAGGGTTTTGTCTGTGCAATACAAGACGAAGTTGTCAAGACCAACAATTACAGGAGATTCATTATGAAGGATGGCACCATTGACATCTGCCGCGCCTGCCACAAACCTGGCGAATCCCTCAGACATGTAATCTCCGGTTGTTCGCAACTTGCCAACTCCGAGTATTTGCACAGGCACAACCTAGTAGCCAGGATCATCCATCAGCAACTTGCTTTGAAGTTCAACCTTGTCGGCTCGGAGGTGCCTTACTACAAGTATAACCCACAGCCAGTTCTCGAAAATGCTCACATCACGCTCTACTGGGACCGGTCGATTATCACTGATAGGACTATTATGGCTAATAGACCTGACATAGTAATCATCGACCGGGAGGCGCGGCGCGCAGCGCTCGTCGACATCACGGTGCCGCATGACGAGAACCTTGTGAAGGCAGAAAAAGACAAGATGTTAAAATACATCGATCTGTCTCATGAGGTTACCGACATGTGGCCCGTGGACTCGACGATCGTTGTGCCCATAGTCGTGTCTGCGCATGGGCTGATAGCGAAGAGCCTCGACCATCATCTCAAGAGGCTCTCACTAGAGCCACTTGCTTGGATCAAGGGTCAGATGCAGAAGGCGGTCTTGCTCGACACCGCTCGAATTGTCCGAAGGTTTCTCTCTCTCGGGTCCGACCATCGGTAGCCTGGGTTCGCCCCGCCGCCGGTGGTGGAAATTCCATTTTGTTATTTTATATTAATTTTAGATTTAAGTTTTTTATGTAAAATTAATATAAAAAAGAAATGTGTCAATAAACGAATAAAAAATAATAAAAAAGCAAAAAAAAAAAACATACGAAAGTGGGATTCGAACCCCGAACCATCAACTCTTTAGGCTGATAGCGACAAACTACGCTAAATGTGACTTGAACGTGCGAAGCGAAATTAGCAGTCGCATGGTACATTATGTAGAATTCCCGAATGCTCAAGGTCGTTGGCGTTTGTCACGGCCTTAAACGATTTTCACCAAAAGGTACTATAAAATAACCGAATCTGGGAAAATGTGTTAAAATCTTGATTAAACGATTTTCACCAAAAGGTACTATAAAATAACCGAATCTGGGAAAATGTGTTAGAGCTTTTCGTCTTCAAATATGGACCCCTTTCGAACCTGAAGTTACGAAACCCTACCCTGAAACACGCTGTATATTTAGTACACAAATAAAAAAATACACTTAATATACATCTTGTATTTCGACTTTTATAAGTCGTCGTCAGAGATCAAAATTTATTCATACATTTACAAGAAATACAAGTTTGATGTTTCAAATGATGATGACGAATGATAGATGGCGTTGACATGGGTTTGAACAAAGAGTTTGTATTACGTCGCTAAAGGAGCGCAGCGACGTCATACAAACTCTTTGGGTTTGAATTTTTCGAATTTATTTAGGCCGCGTGAATGATGTGCGCCGAGGTTCCAGATGTATGATTCCCAGATTTTTGGATGTATTTCTTTGAGTTATGGGCTGAATGACTAAGGCCCGTATACATAGAGCGTGCTCAAATCGCTTCTTACGCTCAACTCAGTCAAGTCGTTCTCAGAATCTTACTCGGCCGAGCGCACTCAGTCGTATTCATAGTTAAATCTCGTCAACGTCTCCGCCGAGACTACTCAAGAAAATCCTGAGTAAATCTCAAGTCAACTTTTTTTTTTTTGCTGTGTACGCTAAGGATATAACCATATTGCGCGAGAGCTGCGTAGTGTAGCCGTTCCTTTTTGTTGGTGGTTCGCCGTCGTTTGTACCAGAGAAAAAATTGTGTTGCCATAATATGAAATTACCCCAAAATATTGGATCTCTGAACCTATAAGCAGTAATATTATTTGAAGTAATATTTTTTTAGAAGTAATATTTAATTAATTGAGATAAAGTATAGTATAACATCATGCCCTTATTTGAAATCAACATTATATACTAGATAAATAATGACGAGCAATGTCAGATCGTTCAAAAAAGGTCTTTCAAAATTAGTTCAGAGTACGCTAAGGGGGGGGTTCTGTATCATATAGGGAGTAAAACCTATATAAAATGTTTTGGACCTTGGGCTGTTTTTTTATGTAAAATATTTTTTTATGTATTTAAATAAAAGAATTGGTGGTTGATTTTTATAGCCTAATGGATTCAGTTTCATAACAGTAACAAAAAAGTCTTCATCGCCATTATTATCTAACACGTGTAAGTTGGTAAAAAAATCAAATTGTTTCTATTCCATACTAATAAAATTAAAATTGTGGTTTTTCACAATTTCTGAAAGAAAGAGATCTATGTGTTGGAAGACTTTTTTGTTCCTGGCATGAAACTGAAACGATTACTAAAAAAATTTTTTTTACAATATAAATTTTAAAAAATTTTTTTGTAAAAAAAATATCTTTGTTCTTCAAAAGTGATCTATTTCCGATACTGAACCCCCCCCTTAGCGTACTCTGAACTAATTTTGAAAGACCTTATATACACGGAGTTGCAGTTGCCCCCGTAATATTTTTAACTGACATAAGGGGGTTATTCTATATGTGAAACTAAACAACTTCTGTGAAGAAAAAAAAATTTTGAAACAAATAAAAAATATATTTTCCATACGAATTTAAATTACCTATTCTCAAAATGTATGGAGAAAAAACATTTTTTTTTCTTCAAATATAAAAGTCGTAGAACAAAAGTGGTTCTATTTCACGTACAGAATCACCCCCTTTCGAGTTTTACGGTTGGGGTTGCAACACCGTGTATATTAACTTGGTTTTTAGGGTTCCGTATCCGGTACGAGACCCTATTACTAAGCCTATGCCATCTGTTTGTCTGTCCGTCCGTCCGAGGGCTGTATCTCTTGAACCGTAATAGGTAGTCCGTTCAAATTTTCACATAATATGTGTTATTATGGCCGATATAACAACAAATAATAAAAATATGAAAAACTAAAAAATTCACGCGGGCTCCCATAGAAGAAACCAAAAAGTGTATGCGCGCGCGCCATCTACCGAATAGAGTGTGAATTTTAACTAATCATGACATTTAACTAATATGAAGGGTTTCATAACACGCCATAGATGGCGTGAGTGGAGCTAACCATGACATGGCGATACGGAACCCGAGCGCGAGTTCGACTCGGACTTGGCGGGTTTTTGTGTGAACAGAAACACATTCCGAAGACAAACAATGCACTGATATTTTTAAGTACTTAGGCGATAGCAAAATATCTGAAATTTCTTCGACAGTTGCGAGGCAATAAAATAATATTTAAAGCCTGTTGAAGGTCGAAAAACTACTATAAAATGAATGCAGGAAAAGTCGTAAAACAGATGGTCAGACCTGCAGCACAGCTATCCTTTAATCCTTATTTAGTTACTATTCTTTTGTTTTTTTTACTACGATGAATGTCTTGACTTTATGGCTGAAATCTTTGAAATCTAGCGAAAGGCCATAAACAAATTAACTCATCGTTACCGGTAAAGTTAGCCATATGATGTGATATTTGCCTTTATGTCTACTACATTGAAGTTCAATTTAGCATAATACAAAATAGTCCCCTGCAAATTAAAAATACCACAGAGAAAAATGATACTATATTAATTTATGGCCTTCGACTGGATTTGGAAGATTCCTACTATATAATAATAGGCAATATCCTAGTCGACATTTTATCACACGGTACCTAGGTAGTTCTTTATGCACCTTTATACAATATCTAACTAGCTGTGCCCGCGGCTCCGCCCGCTCTCACATTTCACTTCACTGCTAACCTCATAAGCCATTTAGCGTGATAGTAAGTAGCCTATAGTTGATGGGAAGAATCAAGCTATCCGTAGATTTTTTTTTATTAAAATCGGTTCAGTTGTTCTCGAGTTATAAGCGGACAGACAGACATACATACACTCAGAAACAGAAAGCAGACGTTGGATTTTATTATAGGTAAGGAAGAACGTACATTACAAAAAATTATATTCTTCTCCGATTTCGTGCATTGCTCAGCTCACCTAAATAAGAGTGATGCTATACTATATGATTTTATGTAATTTTATGTTAAACCCTTCCATTTTTCTAGCTCTCTCTTAAACCGATCATTCGCATTCGATGAAACTTAGTGCAAGCAAAAAAGTACCCGCAGCACAACTCCGATTACTCTGCTTACCCGGATTGTCGGCATACAGCGTGTGGTGTGTTCATGTATGTATTGTCATGAAGCCATGGTTTCTTTTTGAAGAAAGATTATGCTGGCAATTCCAGGCATTCTCCCGGTCATGGCTGCCGTTCTCCATTCTCCTGGGCTGGTGGGGCGCGGTGTCCACGCTGGAAAACGGCCTGGCGAGGACACCGCCCATGGGCTGGCTGAGCTGGGAGCGATTCCGATGTATCACCGACTGTGAAGAGTTTCCTAAGGATTGTATCAGGTAACGCTTAATGTTTTCAGGGTTCCGTATCCGTCGTACGGGACCCTATTACTAAGCCTACGCCGTCTGTCTGTCTCTCTATTTGTTCTTTCTGTCTGTCCTAGGGCTGTATATTTTGAATCGTAATAGGTATTCCGTTGAAATTTTCACAGAATATGTGTTATTTATTATGGCCGATATAACAACAAATAATAAAATAAAAATTAGAAAAAGTAAAATATTCACGGGGTTCTCCATACAAGAAACTAAAAACTGCATGCGCGCCATCTACTGAGTATGAAGCATTTTAACTAATACATACATGGCGTGAGTGGCGCTGACCATGACATGGCGATACGGAACCCTCGGTGCGCGAGTTCTACTCGCACTTGGCCGGTGTCCTCAACTACAAGAGAAGATCACACACAGCCTATAAACACCTCGCCAAACCACACGCTCAGAGAGGCGCCAAAAATTTTGATTATGCAGAATGAAGCCTCGAGATTCCGGAGCGACGACAATCGAATGAATAATCGAATGTGGCGCTCAGCGACGCTTCGTGATTTTTTTTTTTATGGAAACTGACACGATTTACTACACCACCTACAACATCCGTGATGTCAGCCCATAACCAGGCCTCACGCACTCTATGTACTTGCGCGCGCTAACTACCTACCGCCCGACGGGCCGCCGGCGGTCTTTTTCAGTAGCAATTCGTCTGCCGCGCGAAGTATACATAGACGCTCGCCCACGCAAGTGCGCGCAGCTGCAAAGCAATAACCACTTTACACTCGACCGTTAAGGTACATTTTCGCACGTAGCGATTGGCGTTGTGAAAGGGTAGGCTATTAAAGCCCGAAGGTAGGAACATTTTCTATGGAGTGATTTATCTGTTACGAAGTAACTATTAAGTAATCTGTGCCATAACACCGGGTGAACTTGATGCGACGTCAGTGCTTCCCTTCGGTCGTGCCGGCTACACTGAACTGGACGGAAAACACAAACTATTTGCATAGCCGTTTCGACCGACCTTTCATTCAGTGCGGTGGTACCAACCCGGGCGGGGTAAACGCTACCACCTAGTAAGGTAAGAAGGGAGTCATATCCCTTAGTCGCCTTTTACGACATACACGGGGAGAGATGCAGTGGGGCTATTCTTTTAAAGTACCGTAATTTATAATAATAATACACTTTACGCCACTAATGTGTGGCACCGGCGAGCTTATTGCCTTAGGCTATTTTCTCCAGTCAACCCGGTGGACCTACATTTTTACATGGAATCCGAACCATGGAGCAGCTGGTGAAGGTATGCACGTAATTTTTTTCAAATCTGAAAAAACTCATTGCCAGTTGGATTCGAACCTCGCACCTCTCGCAAGAGAAGCTGACGCCCAGACTACTCGGCCACTCACCTATTTATGCCGAATGCTTGAACTTGAACAGATCCCTCTGTTCAAGTTCAGCGGGACGGGAGCCCAGTGTAGGGTTTTTCTTGTCAGCGCCTGGTGGTATTGTCAGCCATGGTTGTCAGCAGTCTGAACATTGCTTCATGTTGCAGCGAGGACCTGGTGAAGCGCACAGTGGACGCGATGGTCCGGGATGGGTACCAGGAGGCTGGATACGAGTACGTCGGCATCGACGACTGCTGGCTCGAGATGAGCAGAGACGAGGCCGGGAAGATGGTCCCGGACCGCAAGCGCTTTCCGAATGGAATGAAGGCGATCGCTGATTACGTTAGTTGGAATCTTTCTTTGACTTCAGTCAGTCAGTCAGTCAGCGTGTAAGCGTCCACTGCTGGACATACGCCTCTCTAATTTTCCTCCAGTCCTCCCGGCCTTCAGCGATACGAAACCACTGATTTCCGCCGGCGTTCTTGATGTCATCGTCCCACCTGGCGGGTGGTCTTCCCACACTCCGTTTTCCTGTCCACGGCCGCCAGTGTAGGATACGGTTACTCCACCGGTCATCGTCTCTTCGGCTAACGTGCCCAGCCCACTGCCACTTGAGCTTAGCCACCCGGTGTCCAAACCGTTCTTTGACTTGCTATAGAGTAATAATAAGCTACCAGGAAGATTTAGCTTGCATAGCCTTCGGTATTCTATCTTTATCTTATCTATCTTTCTGTTTTTCTTTATGGACCCTGTCAGGGTTGGCTACATCACCTACAAAATCCGTGATGTCAGCCCATAACACCGGGTGAACTAGGTTCCATGTCAGTGCTTCCCTTCATTTCATTTCATGTCGGCTACACTGAACTGGACGGAAAACACGAACTATTTACATAGCCGTTTCGACCGACGTTTCATTCAGTGCGGTGGTAGCAACCGTGGCGGGTTAAAACCTACCAACTAGTAAGGTAAGAAGGGGAGGGACCTACAGTTTTACGTGGAATCCGAACAACGGTCAGCCTCCAACGGTCGAGCGGTCACCCGTCCAAGTACTGACCGCGCTCAGTGTTGCTTAACAACAGTCGACCGACCGCACCACTGAACTACCCAGGCTGACAGATTGTGGTTATATATTATCTTTTTGGCTGGTGTTTCGATCGAACTAACGCATGCCTAGAAAATTCAAAGATCAGTGCCTCCTCCTGGTTATGACGTGCGGGTGTGAAGCGTGGACTCTTTTGTATAATTTATGTAAAATTAATGTAAAATTTTAAGAATGTGAAATAAAGGATAATAATTTTGTTATTTTATATTAATTTTAGATTTAAGTTTTTTATGTAAAATTAATATAAAACAAGAAATGTGTCAATAAACGAATAAATAATAAAATCTTCTTTATTCAGGCACTTGGTCCCATGAGACAAATGATACACGTAAAAACATACACACACAAAAATTTATAAAAAATAAGCATAAACATAAACATACATAACAAACAAAATATTATATAGCAATAAAATCGGTACAGTACAGCCTAGCAGAAACTGCCTGTACGATGTGGTTATCAGACCGAGCCACCCGTTCCAGAAAACCAGTTTTTCGTTTTCGTAGACCCGTAGAAGTCCTCGAGCCTATTCTCAGCGAACATGCCAGACGCGCTACACCTCCACGGTAGGCCCAGCATATAGCGCAGTGCATTATTGTACTGTACACGCAGCGAGTTGAACGCTCGCTGCGTGTAGTTGCACCACAGCTGCGCGGTGTAGAGCGCCTGGCAGTACGAGCTGAACAACGTCAGCTTTACTAGCCTGGAGCACTGTGTGAACCGGCGCGCCAGCATGTTGCTTTTCATAGCGAGCACGCGACGCTGACGCTCCATGTCCTCGTCGTCCTTGAGCCTGTCTGTTAATATGTGGCCCAGGTACTTAAACTTTGTAGCAATTTTCAGTTGAGAACCGCGCAAAGTTATTGGCGGCACATGATCTGGACCTCCACCGTATTTAAAGACTACTCCACCGTATTTTATCACTACCTCTGTCTTCTTGACATTGTATGTTAGGCCGTGTTCCTCCGCGTATCGCTCACAGGTACCTAGCAGTTTACGAAGTCCCTTCACAGAGGGGCTCAGCAGCGCCATGTCATCGGCGTAACTAAGGTTGTTGACACAAACGTTGCCCAGGAAGCAGCCGACTTTGGCACTGCTGAGCTCCTCTATGAGCCCGTTTACATATAGGTTGAACAGGTCCGGAGACGTGAGCCCGCCCTGCCTCACACCGCACTTCAGTCGGTATTCGTCGGATTGTGCATCCCCCCATCGCACTACGTTCACCTGGTTTCCGTACCAGTATCTCAACAGATTGGTAATCTCATCCGGTACCTTAGTCGCGCGTAGCTTTTTCCACAGAGTGTCGTAGTCGATTGTGTCAAACGCGCGACTAAGATCCAGAAAACATGCGTAAACTGAAGTTTTTCGGCTTAGGTAGTAACGAACCGTATGTTTCAATGACAAGACAGCCATATCTGTTGAGAGACTGGGACGGAAACCAAACTGTGCTCCATTTAGACTGAGTCCTTTGTATATTTCCGGTTGAACTAGCCTTTCAAACACCTTCGAGAAAACCGTGGCGAGAGATATAGGCCTGTAATTAGACAGACTCGAGACGTCTCCGGTCCTATTCTTAACTATGGGCACAACTACGGTTCTCATAAAATCATGTGGTAGGTATCCGTGAGAGACACATGAATTGTACAATTGTGATAATTTGTCGTACAGTACAGGCCCAGCATTTTGCAAGTGCTCCAGGCTCAGCGAGTCATGGCCCGGCGACTTCCCGCGCTTCATTTTGCGTACGACCATGGCGACATCTTCCGGTGAGAAACGCAGAAATGTTACGGGTGGCGGCGGTGGTGACGACGTCGCCATCGTCTCCACCGGTCGCACAGCCAGGCTTCCGCATCTGCGTTTCTCCCCGGCATCTGTCGTTCCCGTGGCCGCGCTCGATCCCTCCAAAGGATGGTCCACTTTGAAATTATCTGCAAACAGGTTAGCAATTTCGGACTTATTCTGTACTCCGTTTACAGTTAGCGATAGGCACGGCTTACAATCTAGTTTCGTGGCTTTCCAGAATTTGGAGAAATCTTTATTGGATCGGTGACTCGATATGATATCCATTTTTATTTGTTCCTGGTTTTTCTGGCACCATCGTAATTTATTCTTAAAACATTTTCGACTTTCATACATACTGTCGTATATTGGTCCTCGAACCGGTTTTCCCTGAAGCGCCCATATTTTGTGTTTAATCTGAGCAATCTTATAGAGTTCTCGCACGTGGTAGTTCCAACCGATGACGACTGGTTTTTTCTGAATAATTGTTTTTCTTTGTGTAAGTATCAGTCGCCGCCGTCTGCAACGCACCAACGATGCTCTCATACAAGGAGTTTATTGCCATCGTACAATGCTCGCGGGCACTGCAGGGAAAAGCGGAGCAAGCTATTGCAGTTTCACCAATTTGAATAAGAGAATTGTGACATAATAGACTGTACCTATCCGTTTGTGCCTGGGACCGGTGTCCCCATAATATCTGCTTAACATATGTATCGTCAGTTAAACTAGTCTTTGGTCTAATTACATCTAAGTCAAATGTTAAAACTACTGGAAAGTGATCCGACCAGAACACATCATTGATCACTCGACAGTCCCGACAGTCACATCAGTGATCACTCCCACTCTTGCTCGTCGCAATATTTACCTAATTCGTTACCGAATAGGCCGTTCGGGTTCGCGTTGTAGTCGCCAAGCATAACCGCACACTCAACATCACTGTTCTCTATTACCGCACTCATGGTACCTAGCACTGAGGTGAACTCAGGAACACCATCCGCACACTCCGTAGGCATATACACCGACATCACTACGAGCGCTCGCGCCGCCGCGGCCGCCTCGCGTGCGGCGAGCTGTATCCGCACGGCCGCCACTCGCGTGCTGCCTGTGCTGATGGGCGCCACGTCGGCGAACAGCGACTCAGCGACCTCCTCCACAGTATCGCGACTCCGCCGTACGGGCGGCCCTTCAGCGTGCCGGCCGCAAAATATATAACAATTCTTTGTCTATCGATCACACGTTTTTAGTTGTAACATTTTGTTATTTTCTGTGCGTAAATTTTTTCTTCCTCGTGAACTTTGAACACTCGATCTCAGAAACTAAAGAGAAATTGAATGGAATTTTTGTAGCAAAATGACGCCATTTGTTATACCTATCGATCACAAAGTTGTAATGCGAAGGATCGCAATTTATGAAAAACACCCTTATGAAAACTACTACGCGCCACCGCGCCGCCGCCGCACCGTTGTTGGCGTTACTAGGCGCCAGAATTAGAACTGGCCGAATTTTCGACATATCGAAGAGTATGCTGCCTACACAAGGAGCTTTGAAGCAGACCAGTATAGTGCGGGCAGTGTGGCCCGATCGTTGTTCTGTGTGCCTACCTATGGATGAAATTATACAATTACGTTGAATGAACCAAATTGTGTTTATATCCTTGCTTGATCTTGGCCAACCACTTCTTTTATAAAATATTCTTTTATAAAATTCGGTATGGGTGGCTGAATCAGAGGGGCCAGAGCACATCATCGTCCAACCAGCCAATATCACCTCCTGGAACGTGTCATACCTGAAACTTCCCTTAGCATTGCTGGCTATACAAGACTAGAGGAGAACACAGCCGAGGATCCTGTGCGGCCATTTTTCTTCCAGTACGGTGGTACCAATCCATTCGACTACAATTTAATCCTATCACCTACGATCACTTGCTTAGCACTATTCCAGGTGTTACTGGTAAAAAAATGCCTTTAGACACTGGAACGCTCTCCCTGCCCACATATTTTCCTACAAGACTGGTCCTTCAAGAGAGGCGTGAATAGGCACCTGTCAGGCCGACGTTGCATTCGCAACCCCCGCGTACGACCGAATTTCTATGGTGTCGTTAGACATCTTATGGGTGGCTCGGAGCCACATGTCGGGCTTTCTATAAAAGCCTTTTGAAAATATTTTTTTTTATTTTGAACATAATTTTATTTTCATTGCAATATTGTCTTAATTTAAAAAAAAGTAAAGTAAAAAAAAACTTTAAAATCGCAAACCAATTTCAAACAACTGTGGTGGGGTTTGTGTGATTTAATGATCGTCTCTCTTTGACATTTCCAACGGCTTCACATCGTCTAATCAATGAATATTGATTATTCTACCTACAGGGTATCCGGCCTTCGGTAAGCTGTTGAACGAGACCGGTCGACCTATCGTGTACTCGTGCAGCTGGCCTTATTATCAGGAGGAGAAACATATTATGGTATTTACTGTTATTTTTTTTACGTGGAATCACGTCTTTACCCATAATGTACAATACAATGCATGTAGCCGACACGAAGCATGTACCGGGAAAATGGTAAATGCTCATTTTCTAAGTAACGCACATAACGCACTAGAGGAAAATTGGAGAGACGTATTCCCAGCAGTGGAAGCTTTCACGCTCACTGACTGACTGACAACATGAAATAACTGATAAATATGTCACTTATTTTATCACTAGCTGTTGGCCGCGGCTTCGCTCGCGTGAAATTCGAAGAATGTAAGTAACTAAGGGCGAGGCCTAAGGCCGAGCTGCGTTCAGGAAGAAGGTAAACCTTCTTGAAGAAAGTAAGTAACTAAGGCGAGGCTGAAGGCCGAGCTAAGTTCTGATAAATGATAAACCATCTCGAAGAAAGCAAGTAACTAAGGGCGAGCTGTATTGTGAAAGACGATAAACCTTCTCGAATAAAGTAACTATGGGCGAGGCCGGAGGCCGATCTGCATTCAGAAAGAACTTAAATGTTCTCGAAAAAAGGAGCTAACTAAGGCGAGACCGAAGGCCGAGAAAAATAATAAACTATCTCGCTCGCGTTTGACAGGCAGTGTTCTGTTCGGTATTTACTTGGAAGAGGCCTAAGTCCAGCAGTGGACCGATACAGGCTGATGATGATGATGATGATTAATTTATATGTTCACAGCCAAACTACACTGCCATCGCCAAATACTGCAACCTGTGGCGAAATTACGAAGACATCGAGGACTCGTACAACTCCGTCACAGATATCATGTCCTGGTACGCCAAGCACCAGGACAGACTGGCTCATCACGCCGGCCCGGGACGATGGACCGACCCTGACATGGTGAGGAGACCTTCTTTTTTTATAAGTCAGAGTTCAATGTAACAGCACAAGAATAGAAGGAGAAGTAACTTAAGATCCTGGTTCGATCATAGCTTGGTATCCATCAATGGTCAGTAAACCTTTTTTATTTTAAGTTCAGACTTAAATGTGAAGAGCAGTAGTTCAGGCATGGCTGGACTTACCGCGGATGCGTTTCCAACCGGTTCTGAAAATATTTCCTCCACAGACCCGGTAGACTCTGGATCGCTCTCCCTGCTGATATATTTCCCCTCAAGTACAGACTCGGATACTTCAAGAGGGAGTAGGCACCTGTCAGGCCGGCATGGCATCCGCAACCCCCGCATACGACCAAAGTCCATAGGCGCCGTTAGACACCATATAGGTGGCTCGGCGCCACATGTTGCGCCTTTGATAAAAAATAAAATATGTAAGCGCACAAGAATATAACGAGAAGTAGGAAGGAAGGAAGAAGGAAGCAGAAGTAGGCTCAGATCCTAGTCGATCATAATACGAGTATGCGATAACCATCCAAACAATAGGATAATGTTTTGTCAACGAAACCCTGACGCCTATTCCACTCTCATAGCGATCTTCGTGCATGCTCGTCGATCAAGGGCTTCAAGAATGATCAAGGGCCCATTCCATTCATTTGCCTCTTTTGGAGCACGCGACCGACCTGGTCTGGGCACATGCGTCTATGATTAAGACGATCCTTCTCGACTCACATTCGCTCCTTAAATCTCTATGGGCCTCCTGCCTTCCATTTTTAGGTTTTCGTATCCCGTACGGAAGCCTATTATTAGGTTTCCGTATCCCGTACGGAAGCCTATTACTAAGCCTCCGCCGTCTGTCTGTTCGTCCGTCCGTCTGTCCGAGGGCTGTATCTCTTGAACTTTAATTAGGCAGCCCGTTTAAATTTTCACAGAATATGTGTTACTATGGCGGATATAACAACAAATAATAAAAACTAAAACCCGTCTACGAAAAAGCAAATTATGAAAATAGTTTAACTAAAAATAACAAAATAATGTTTTCCATATAATTTATCAGATACAGCATTTCTCTTTTTATATTGATTTTACCTTAGCACTAACTCTATAAATTTTGATAAATTTATTATTTTTAACGTTCTAAATATAGAGCCGTGGTCGGGCGTTCTTCGTTCAACAAGACAAGTGAGACCGTCGTTGTGCATTATAGCCGTTGATGTTCGGTATGTACCTACGTATCTACTTATAATAATTTTAGATTGGCTCTGACTGATCTTACAAAAAGATGCCAGTATGACACAATGGCGATGGCCGTCCTAAGTTCCGCGCTCTAATAATGCACGACGAGGGCCTCACTTGTCTTGTTGAACGAAGAACGCCCGACCACGGCTCTATATTTAGAACGTTAAAAATAATAAATTTATCAAAATTTATAGAGTTAGTGCTAAGGTAAAATCAATATAAAAAGAGAAATGCTGTATCTGATAAATTATATGGAAAACATTATTTTGTTATTTTTAGTTAAACTATTTTCATAATTTGCTTTTTCATAGACGGGTTTTAGTTTTTTATAACTATTTTTTTTTTATTTAAACGATTTTCATAATTAGCTTTTATTATTTTTAGTTAAACTATATTCATAATTTGCTTTTTCGTAGACGGGTTTTAGTTTTTTATAACTATTTTTTTTTTATTTAAACGATTTTCATAATTAGCTTTTACGTAGTCGGGTTTTAGTTTTTTATAACTAATTTTTTTTTTATTTTAGGCTTTTTTTAAAACTGTTTGCATACTTTAAATGTTGTATGTAACTCGTATATTGATTTTTTTTATGGAGTCTGACACATCACCTACAGGCTACAACATCCGTGATGTCAGCCCATAACATAACACCGGGTGAACTTGGTGCCACGTCAGTGCTTCCCTTCGGTCGTACCGGCTACACTAAATACATAGCCGTTTCTACCGACCTTTCATTCAGTGCGGTGCGGTGGTACCAACACGGGCGGGTTAAACCCTACCACCTAGTATTATAAGAAGGAAGTCATATCCCTTAGTCGCCTTTTACGACATACACGGGGAGAGATACAGTGGGGCTATTCTTTTATATAAGTACCGGCTTGATACTATCCGTCCGTTTATTTGTCGTGATCTCTATTTCAAACTAAAGTTTTCTGCAAATAGCGCATGAGTGAGTACCTACATATATATACAAATTATGTATAGTTGAACGATGTATAGTCTTGAAGTAATAAAATGAAAAGTCAGTCAGAGCAAGACCGAAGACTGAGCTGTGTAAGTACACGATTTTCTTTGTCTATGTAAGTAAATATATCTGGCTGGGGTGAAGCGGATTCGGGAAGTAAGTAAACCAATCAGTTCAAGGCCGATGACCGAGGGAGGTTTCAGGTTGTACATAGTTGAATAATGTACTCACTCGAAGCAGGTAAGCCACTAAGGCGAGGCCAAAGCTACTGATATTATTTTTATAGTAAGCGCGACATGTGGCGCCGAGCCACCCATAAGGTGTCTAGCGATGCCCATGGAGATTCGGTAGCATGCGGAGGCTGCGAATGCCATGCCGGCCTGACAGGTGCCCAGGTTGAAGGCCCCAAAACTGTACTTGGGGGAAAATATTTCTCTCTGTTTGTATTTCAACAGGCTCTGATTTAGCTATGTATTCCTACGGAGTTGCAGTGGTTTTAGATCGCGGGACATTTGGGAGTCACCTACTATTCGCACGGCTCGACGCTGGATCGAGTTCAGAGGCGCCAGCTGGTATTTGACTGAGCCATCCCATAGGTGCGGTGCGAGCAGTACCGAATCTGCGATTTATACGGCCTTGCCCTCGATGTCACGCCGGAAGTTTAGATCGTGCGAAAATTCGACTCGGAGGACCCCGAGGTGGTCGCAAAATTTAAGTGACGTGCCTTGGTAGGAAGGAGCTGGTGTGAACGCCGCTCTCTTCGCACTGAACGCGCAAACTTGTATCTTGGAGGTATTTAACTTGAACAACTTGCTACGGCCCATTCGGAAATAGAGCCGAGTGTTTGCTCAAGTTCAGACACAAGTCTTCGCCTCTTCTCATCCACATCCCGCCTAGTTGAAGGGTAACTGGTGTAGAACCCGTGTTCCGTACTCTCGTATGTATAAAAATGATATGTTGCCCCCTGAATGCTACGCCCACGCCTTCAACGTTAGCAAGGCTCAGTGCTGCGCATTATCTGCGAAGGTCGATTTGAAGGTCCTTTTGCTTTCCAAGCCAGTTTCTAAGTCAGCGTCATACCTGTCTGGAAGCACCTGAACCTCCTGGGCACCGCCATTTCCAAAGACGTAGGTTTCCGGCAACTAATCGAGTCTAGGGCTAAAACTGCACCCAGAAAATTGGCAATACTTTTTCGCAATCGGCGGTTCTTCTCTTCCACAATATCCCGCTTAGCTGAAGGGTAACTTGCATCCGAAAATATTGTAGGTATTAGGTATATTTAATGTACCTACCTTTTTTTTTTTATGGAAACTTGACACGGATGGCTACATCACCTACAACATCCGTGATGTCAGCCCATAACACCGGGTGAACTAGGTGCCATGTCAGTGCTTCCCTTGATTTCGCGCCGGCTACACTGAACTGGACGGAAAACACGAACTATTTACATAGCCGTTTCGACCGACGTTTCGCTCAGTGCGGTGGTACCAACCCGGCCGGGATAAACCCTACCACCTAGTAAGGTCGGCGGTCATCCATCCAATAACTGACCTGACCGCACCATTAAGCTGCCGAGGCTGACGATCCCTTAGTCGACTTTTACGACATGCGACGGGGAGAGATGCAGTGGGGCTATTCTTTTTAAGTACCGACCCCACACGGTACACCTACACTACATATTATGCTTACACTAGGTACCTACATGGACATTTAATACCAATTTATTTTAGCATAGTACTGTGGTGGTACTGTATCTAATAATAATAATATTATATATCTATATAAAATTTGCGGTAGATCAGTGAGTAAGTATGTAGGTATATTACCAACAATACCATGTCGCTTCTTCGCGTCGTCGTCGCGCGTGGGGGCGCGCGGTGCGGGGCGCGGGCGACCACGGTTCATCGCGAATAATCGCGATTCATACATACATTCGCTACACATTTTGCTCTATTTCTCTGTGCACATAAGTTTAATAGATAGCAAAGTATATATTTTCGGAATCGTAATTTAATTATCTTTAATTTGATACCCCACTCAATATATTTTGAAAAACTAATTTGACATTTTGACGCCGTGCGTCCGCCATTTTGAATTTTGAAAATTGTTATATAGCCTATGACACTCCCGTGAATAAGACGAATCCAATAGCACAAGAATTATTCAAATCGGTCCAGTACTTTAGGCTGTAGAGTGGAATATAGATAGTCACATACATACATACATACATACATACATACATACACGCCAAACTCATAACCCTTCCTTTTTTGGCTTCGCCGTAGTCGGGTAAAAATAAGAAAATGTTAAAAATTAAGGGGGGCTCCCATACAACAAACGTGCGAAAAAACGATCAGTCACGCTACTGAATAATAGATGGCGCCACAGGCTTTTATACATTGCATTGTTGAAAGACAAAAGATAGCCGCACAATTGCCAACGACCTCATTGAGGTGCTGTCATTTTCCCACCGTCAATTGCCATCGACCTCATTGATTCGACCTCGCTTCTCTCCGATCGTCCTACTTATCTTCGAAATTAAAATTCGAAGACCATGCCACCTGAGCGGATAGGAAGATATTATTGATAGCGGATAGATAGGGAAACCTCCGTGCGCGAGTAAAACTCGCACTTGACAGATTTTTTTTTTTAAATGACCGAACTACCGAAGCTTCTTAATTCTTGTCATTATATTTTCCTTCAGGAAACGTTGAAATTCCACATTCGTTTTGTATGCATAATGCCTTGTGTATTACTCATAAATTCAATTCATTTAAAGTGTATAAATGAAGTATATTCCTAAATGGTAACGGAACCATATTTTATTTGAAGGAATTAGGCAGGGTTGGTTACATCACTTTCTCCACCCGTCAGTCTAATTAAACCAACATGTGGGAGAAATTTCAAGAGACACTAATGAATGCAATTTGTCCACAGCTGATCATAGGCAACTTCGGTCTATCCCTGGACCAGTCCCAGGTTCAGATGGCAGTGTGGGCTGTCCTGGCGGCACCCCTCCTCATCAGCGCAGACCTGGACACCATGAGGCCAGAGTTCAGGGAGATCCTGCTCAATAGGAAGATCATCGAAGTCGACCAGGATCCGTTGGGCAAGCAGGGCTTGATGATCCATCATATTGGTGGAGTGAGTAGTGATTAGCCTTTGGTTGTCTATTAACAACTAGGTAGTCTCATAAAGTTGGCTACCATTCATGGATTCGGTACTTGAAAAATAATAGTCCCACTCGATCTCTCCCCGTGCATGTCGTAAAAGACGACTAAGGGATAATGACAAGATGCCGTACTAAACGGCAACAGGCCGGCCATCTCTCACCATAGTTCCACGCTTCCCCTGCCCCTTACTAGGTGGTAGGCTAAAATTGCAGCTTACGGGGTTGGAAACGCCGTACTGAATGTAAGATGGCCGCATAGCAGCCTCGGCTGTGTTCTCCTCTAGTCCAGTATAGCCAACATTTCTAAGGAAAGTCTCCGGTATAGCAGCTACCTTCTCGGAGGTGATATTGGCTGGTCGTTTCCTTTTTATTGTTATATTCAATGTCATAATCAATCCAAATTTATCTAATTTATTTATTTTAATAAGGAGAAGTGTCCAATCCAAATTTGACGTTTAGTGTCTTTTATATCAGATGGTATATCCAGAAATTCAGAGACCCCAAGACTTGCCAAACCTCTCTGCCTCGCCCTAAAAATCTCAGCCAATTAATTTATCAGATCCTTAACACAATTTAGGCACGCTGAAAGGTCATGATTATCGATAACATTTAATATTCGGCAAGTCTGAAGATGTTTTACGTTTATTAAGGTCGTTGGAACCGTAAATCGGTACCTAGAAGTGGGCTATCTATCGTCTAATTCTACCCCGAAATCTAAAGCGCAAACACTTAGCCAGTTTCACGACCTTCGGAGGTCTGTGGACTCTGGAAGCTTTTAGGAAGGTTGGTTATCAGTTAAATTGCTCATTTGATTTATCTTTCTCAAACAATATTCGGAACTTTGGGGAAGCAGTTTCACAGTTTATTTAAGATGTCGATTATTGTTTGTGTTCAATGACAATCACTTTTAAGCCTAATATTAAGAACTAGTACTTAGTTGTCTTGACCTAATACTTTGCTAAACTCGGTGGTCGGTGTTGGTTGTAGGTACAGTTTTTTTTATAATATTTTTTTATGGAAACTGACACGGTTGGCTACATCACCTACAACATCCGTGATGTCAGCCCATAACACCGGGTGAACTTGGTGCCACGTCAGTTCTTCCCTTCGATCGTGCCGGCTACACTGAACTGGACGGAAAACACAAACTATTTACATAGCCGTTTCGACCGACCTTTCATTCTGTGCGGTGGTACTAACCCGGGCGGATTAAACCCTACCACCTAGTAATATAAGAAGGGAGTCATATCCCTTAGGCTCACTTGCACCAACACAAATTTAATATATAAACCAGTTTAACTCGCTAAACCAGTTTAAGCTAGCACCCTTTGACTGTGGGAACCGCGTTTAAATCCATAACTCGCTACTTAACTTTAAACTCGTGTTGGTGCAAGTGGGCCTTAGTCGCCTTTTACGACATACACAGGGAGAGATGCAGTGGGGCTATTCTTTTAAAGTACCGGCCCTACACGGTACTGTTGATTCAATGTGTGTCTTGTGCATATGTTTCAGAGGGACAAACTAGATGTGTGGTCTCGCGACTTGAGCGACGGTTCCAAGGCTATAGCGTTCGTTAGCAACCGCATTCAGGGCACCCCCTACATTAGCACCCTTACTCTGGAACAACTTCAGTTGGACCCTAGCAAGAAATACATCGCTGAGGTAAATTGTTGTTTATTGTACTTATAACTAGCTTTTGCCCGAGACTTCGTCCGCGTGGATTTTAAAAAAAGAACAGAATTCGAAATTGAAGTGTTTATGTAGCGTTGACTGGCTTTTGTTTTTCTTGTCTTTTATATTCTCTCTCCCGTCCATACTATACTTTAATTGATACTGCTGAGCCCTAAGGCTATTTAGCGTGATATTATATAGCCTATAATGTTATTCTGATGTATATGCTATAGTAATGTAAAGTCTCATCAAAATCCGTTCAGTAGTTTTTGCGTGAAAGAGGAACAAAGATCCATACATCCATCCATCCTTACAAACTTTCGCGTTTATAATATGAGTAGGATAGGAAGTAGGATTTCATCCATAGGTAGGTAGCCTACGCTTGGACATGTCGAAAATTCCGCCAGTTCTAAATTCAATGCGAAAAAGAACTGACAAACTGTCACAATGTTTTGTAAGTATCTTCTAAGTATTATATTATAGTAACTTACAAATAATTAATTCATACTACCGCTCACAAGAACATTAACATTTACAGCATAAACATGAATACTGAAGAATCTGACCACTCTGCCTATTTACGTTACTGCCTATTTGCGTGTATAGTGTCATCGTCAATTTTGATATATCAAGTCGAATCAACATCAATTACTAAAAGTTTATTTTCGAAGAAATGTTGGGTTTCAGGATCTGTTCGAAGATGTCGCCGACATCTAAGTGGGGAAACAGTTAGAATTTTAACGTGATACTGTTTGGTTCCAGGATCTGTTCGAAGATGTCGCCGACATCTAAGTGGAGAAGCAGTTAGAATTTTAACGTCATACTGTTTGGTTCCAGGATCTGTTCGAAGATGTCGCCGACATCTAAGTGGAGAAGCAGTTAGAATTTTAACGTCATACTGTTTGGTTCCAGGATCTGTTCGAAGATGTCGCCGACATCTAAGTGGAGGAGCAGTTAGAATTTTAACGTGATACTGTTTGGTTCCAGGATCTGTTCGAAGATGTCGCCGACATCGAAGTGGAGAAGCAGTTAGAATTTTAACGTCGTACTGTTTTGTTCCAGGATCTGTTCGAATATGTCGCTGACATCGAAGTGGAGAACCAGTTAGAATTTTAACGTCATACTGTTTGGTTCCAGGATCTGTTCGAAGATGTCGCCGACATCTAAGTGGGGAAACAGTTAGAATTTTAACGTGATACTGTTTGGTTCCAGGATGTGTTCGAAGATGTCGCCGACATCGAAGTGGAGAAGCAGTTAGAATTTTAACGTCGTACTGTTTTGTTCCAGGATCTGTTCGAATATGTCGCTGACATCGAAGTGGAGAACCAGTTAGAATTTTAACGTCATACTGTTTGGTTCCAGGATCTGTTCGAAGATGTCGCCGACATCTAAGTGGGGAAACAGTTAGAATTTTAACGTGATACTGTTTGGTTCCAGGATGTGTTCGAAGATGTCGCCGACATCTAAGTGGAGAAACAGTTAGAATTTTAACGTCATACTGTTTGGTCCCAGGATCTGTTCGAAGATGTCGCCGACCTCGAAGTGGAGAAGCAGTTAGAATTTTAACGTGATGCTGTTTGGTTCCAGGATCTGTTCGAAGATGTCGCCGACCTCGAAGTGGAGAAGCAGTTAGAATTTTAAAATGATGCTGTTTGGTTCTAGGATCTGTTCGAAGATGTCGCCGACCTCGAAGTGGAGAAGCAGTTAGAATTTTAACGTGATACTGTTTGGTTCCAGGATCTGTTCGAAGATGTCGCCGACATCGAAGTGGAGAAGCAGTTAGAAGTAAAAGTCAATCCGACTGGTAAATATTAGTTTGTCTATTTTATAGAATTTAGTTGCACATGCGGTACTTCCACCGAGTCATGCAGCAGGTGAGTGTATTGATGCCTTACTTGCTGCTTCATAGTTATCTTGTTCGAATACTTTACTAGAATAATTTGATAAAAATATATTCATAAATTTGGACTTTGGCTGAGTCGAAGGGGCCAAAGCACATGCTCCGACCAGCCAATATCACCTCCGAGAAGGTAGGTGCCATACCGGAGACTTCCCTGGATTGCTGGCTATACTGGACTAGAGTAGAACACAACCGAGGCTGCAATGCGGCCATCTTACATCCAGTACGGTGGTACAACCCAGTCGGCTACAATTTGAGTTTACCACCTAGTAAGGGGCAAGGGAAGGGACCTACAGTTTTACACCGGTTCCGAACGGTGATGCAGCAGGTGTAGGTATGCACGTAAATTTTTTCGTCAGAAAAAACTCATTGGTACACGCCGACCGGATTCGAACCTCGGACCTCTCGCATGAGAAGGCGATGCTCAAACCACTCGGCCACCCGCCGCACTATGTTGTGTAATCCGGTATGGGTGGCTGAGTCAAAGGGGCCAGAGCACATGTTTCGCATAGTCATTATCACTCCAAGCTGGTGCCATACCGGAGACTCCCCTTTGGATTGCTGGCTGTATTGAGCACTATCACAGAACACAGCCGAGGCTGCTATGTGGCCATCTTACTTGAAATAAAAAAAAACACTTCTCTTAAAGTTTTATAATTTGTTATTTTAGTTATGAAAATTGCCTCAATTTTTACAATATTACCTCACTTATTAATTAATCTTTCTATTAATAATGTATTAATATATATGAGAATGTAAGGTGGTGGTGGCCTACGTGTCTAGTACCACCACCTATCGCTCGTAGCTTGCCTCGCGTCGTCTCGGAGAGCTCCGTAGCCACGGCCTGCACCCGCCGGTGTGCTTGGAGGCCTGCCTCCCGCCGCCGGCGGTATTACCGTTTTTAATTTAATTTTTTTATTAATTTTGTGTATTTTTATTACTTTGTATTTTAATACTTGTATAATATATGTAAAATTAATAGAAAATTTTGAAAATGTGAAATAAAAAATATGTATTACCATGAAAATTAATAATAATTTCTCAGGTCGAATAATTTGATTGAATCTTATAATTATCCCTTCGGCCCTCAGCATAAATATTCGCATGACCGCAAAATCTCAGCCCTTTTCGCCGCGCGCAAAAACGCAAAATTTTGGCGCGCGCGCTCCCGCACAAATTCGAATATCCCGCCTCAATCGAACGATCCATCAGTAATCTGTAATCTGTAATCTGCGTACTGAAATTGCGCATTCAGTGATACCAAACACTTCAGGATTCACTTATTTAGAAGCACAAACCGATTTTTTGAACTCCAGGCAAAACAAAACACACTCGACATTTTTTTTCGATTTTTTCTGACCAAAACTGTATAATTTCCTTATACGAGTCATACCTCTAAATAAAGATAATGAGACGTACTCTCGAATACGGGTACACGAAATACGGTACAACTTCAATATATTTCAGTGTGAGCTGAAATGTCCGTTGTCAAAAGTGACATTATTTTATTTGACATTTAAAAAAATTATTTTCTGTGTGAAGGTGAAGTGTTGCCCTGCCATGTGTTTGATAATAGTTCTAGTACTTTTAACCAAGAAGTGATACCAGGAATCAGTTCTTTGGTCGAAAATTGGTAGAATTAGTGATTAATTTAATAGTGAGCCGCGCGCCGCCGAACCCCGCGCGGGGTTTGCGGGAGCCAGCCGTTGAACGATAAATGAACCCCGCGCGGGGTTTGCGGGAGCCGAAGGGTAGGATAGCAAATCTATAATTTGCATTTGCATGCATTGAATTTAATACTAAATTGAATTTTGTTTCAGGCGTTAAATTCTACAAATTGAAGGCCGCATAACGAGAGCATTTAGATGAAGTATTGTGAATTAAATATAATTAATTTTAATTTGTGAAGTACATTAAATGATTATTACTCTGCAAATAGCCGCTTTGTTTTATTTAATTACAAATATTTATAATTAATATTTGAGCACCGACCCTTGAGCCTAGAGACGCAACACAGCCTCCCTACAACACTGTACCGTGTGGGGCCGGTACATTAAAAGAATAGCCCCACTGCATCTCTCCCCGTTTATGTCGTAAAAGGCGACTAAGGGATACGACTCCCTTCTTATATTACTAGGTGGTAGGGTTTAACCTGCCCGGGTTGATACCACCGCACTGAATAAAAGGTCGGTCGAAACGGCTATGTCAATAGTTTGTGTTTTCCGTCCAGCTCAGTGTAGCCGGCACGACCGAAGGGAAGCACTGACGTGGCACCAAGTTCACCCGGTGTTATGGGCTGACATCACGGATGTTGTGGGTGATGTAGCCAGCCGTGTCAGTTTTCATATAAAAAAAAATGAAAATACGCGACATAAACTACTGGCTGCAGAGGATTTGCGTCGTCTTTCTGAGTATTAAGTACTCAAAACATTGATCGAATGTTATTTATAGATCTTTTTTCCACAGAACTGATAAACACTGGAACTTTCTCCCTGCCCACATATTTCCCCCCCAAGTAGTCTCGGGTCCTTCAAGAGAGGCCTGTCAGGCCGACATGGCATTAGCAACCCCCGCTTGCGACCGAATGTCCATCGGGCGTCGTTAGACACTTTATGGGTGACACACCTGTCATGCTTTTTAAGATTCCGTATCCGGTACGGAAACCTATTAGTAAGCCTACGCCGTCTGTCTGTCTGTCTATCCGAGGGCTGTATCTCTCTTGAACCGTAATAGGTAGCCCGTTGAAATTTTCACAGAATATGTTTTATTATGGCCGATTTAACGAATCAAAAAAAACGGGGGTTCCCATAGAAGAAACTAAAAAGTGTATGCGCGTCACGCCATCTACCGAAATGAGTATGAAGCGTTTTAACTTATCATGAATTTTATATTGGTAACTAATATGAAGCAATTCATAAACACGCCATAGATGGCGTGAGTGGCGCTTACCATGACATTGCGATACGGAACCCTCAGTGCGCGAGTTCGACTCGCACTTGGCCGGTTTTTATAAAACAAAAGTACCAGCGGCCCCACACGACGGCGCGGCGGCGGCGGCACCACACAGACCGATTTGATAATAGTTTTATTTCAAGTTGGTACAAGAGCCTTATCGCAAAGCTTGTCTCTCTCTCTCCGGCCCGCCCGACATAAGTTTAACTTTATTTAGCCACCGTCGAGTTTAATACGTAGAGCAAGTATTGTCATTCTCTGATTGTCGAGCAATGCGTAACATTTTCCAGCCTCGGTAGTTCTATTTTTCTTTTTTTTTTTTATGGAAACTGATACGTTTGACTTCATCACCTACTTACAACATCCGTGATGTCAGCCCATAACGCCGGGTGAACTAGGTGCCATGTCAGTGCTTCCCTTCATTTCATGTCGGCTACACTGAACTGGACGCAAAACACGAACTATTTACATAGCCGTTTCGACCGACCTTTCATTCAGTGCGGTGGTATAAACCCGGGCGGGTTAAACCCTACCACCTAGTAATATAAGAAGGGAGTCATATCCCCTAGTCGCCTTTTACGACATACACGGGGAGAGATGCAGTGGGGATATTCTTTTAAAGTACCGGCCCCACACGGTATCTGTACCACGGTACCTGTAACCGATAGGTTCGCAAAAGCCCAATGTCAACAACAAAAGGGTGCTCAGTTTCTCTGCGACGAGTGCTGCGAAGATAGGTTGGATGGCATTGGCATGGAATAAGGGAAGCGAGTTCCTCCGAGCAGCGGCCATGATAGTACCTGTAGAACAGACTGAGTGACCCTACAAATCGTCTGTGACTGAGAGACTCCAAATCATCAGTCAGTTTCGGGTCGTCTCCCACCTGACGGACGGCTTGGCGGTGCATAAATCAAAATCAAACCAATTCAAATCCTTTATTTATAATGATGTTTCATATTACAAGTCATGAGCAAAAAAACATAATATTTACAATTTAGTTTACATAATTATTACTTTTCTTTATTTCACTTTTTTTTTTATTTAATATTAATTTTACATATCACCTATAGATACTAAAAAGTAATAAAAATATACAAAATTAATACAAAAATTTAATAAAAACGGTAATACCGCCGGCGGCGGGAGACAAACCTCCAAGCACGCCGGCGGGTGCAGACTGTGGCTACGGAGCTCTCCGGGACGACGCTACTATTTATTGTTAGCTATATTTTGGTGGCTATATTCGATCAGTATTAGCAGGGTTCGCGACGACATCCGTCAAGTACTCACCTAGAGAGTAGTACTCTTTACCGATCAGAAACTCCTTGAGTCTGGACTCTGGACACAAATATTCCGTCCGAAGCGGCGCGGCGTCTCGAATTGAAATTGACAATATGTTGTAGATTGTGGGGCCAATCAGAAACACCGACTTCTCGCTCTTGGTGAGTCAGTGTTCCACACTGCGTAATTGGTTGCGGGATCGAGTGGGATAGTTTTTTTTTTATGTAATCTGGTATGGGTGGCTGAGTCGGATGGGCCAAAGCACATCCTCCGACCAGCCAATATCACCTGCGAGAAGGTAGGTGCCATACCGGAGACTTCCCTGGATTGCTGGCTATACTGGACTAGAGGAGAACACAACCGAGGCTGCTATGCGGCCATCTTACATCCAGTACGGTGGTACCAACCCAGTCGGCTACAAATTGAGCCTACCACCTAGTAAGGGGCAAGGGAAGTGACTGACCCCATTGACCTGGAACAGGTGTGGGCACAGCTCTGATCTGTGGGTGTGGGTTTCGCCTTACAAATTTTTCTACCTTATGCCTCTTCTGGCTATTTATGTTGGTGCCAGCCACAGTATCTCTATTGAGCAGAGTTGCCTGAACGAGTCCATACATCTTCAGCGCGCCTCATGGATAGGGTTACCATCCGTTCCCATTTCCCAGGACACGTCCTGGATTTAGGGCGTCCCAGGAGAATTTCCATTATGTCCAGGATTTTCAATTTACAAAACGAAGCGTCAAACGCAACAAATATAGAAATATCTTCTTTTTTTTATGGAAACTGACACGGTTGGCTACATCACCCACAACATCCGCGATGTCAGCCAATAACACCGGGTGAACTTTGTGCCACGTCAGTGCTTCCCTTCGGTCGTGCCGGCTACACGGAACTGGACGGAAAACACAAACTATTTACATAGCCGTTTCGACGGAACTTTCGTTCAGTACGGTGGCACCAATCCGGGCGGGTTAAACCCTACCACCTAGTAATATTAAGAAGCGAGTCGTATCGTTAGTCGCCTTTTACGACATACACGGGGAGAGATGCAGTGGGGCTATTCTTTTAAAGTACCGGCCCCACACGGTACGGTACGTTATATCATTCAAGATTTCTGCGTTTTGCGTTTTGAAACTCTCCGCCGGAGAGTTCACTGCTCCATGGACCGGAGAGTCTCCGGTCCATGGAGCAGTGAAGCCAAAAAGATTCTTGAAGAGGCTTGGGCCTCTGCTGGTGGACGCAACTGGCGTCCCGCAATCAAGGGCCTACTTTATTTAAAGGCTAAGCCTTGCCGTCCAGCGGGGTAATTCCGCAAGCTTTCTTTGCTAAGCACCCCTTTAGAGTTTCCGTACAAAAATGGTAAAAAGGAACCCTTAAAATATTAATTCGTTGTCCGTCTGTCTGCCTGTATGTAACAACCCCTTGACTTCTAAACGGCTACTCCTAGTAGAAAGTTTTATTTTCTAGAAAATTTAAACTTTGAATTTTGCAACACAGACAGGTCAGGTGTCCTAACGGCGTCGTCAGGTAAAATATATATTTTCTCGAAAATAATCAATCAGTGAGGGAGGACAAGGCCGAATGGCAGAGCTGCGTTGAGATTAAAAATATACTATTTCAAAACCAATAAGCCACCACGGATGAGGGCGAAGGCCGAGCTGCCTTTGGGTGAAAGATATAGTTTTTTGAAGAAAGTAATTTTAGAAGAAAAAGAAAATGTTTAGATAAACGAATGAATACATTTCGCGAAGAATAAAGTATGATATGATTGACTGATACGGAACATGTTATGTTCATGTTTGCTAGGTAGTTTTTAGTTATTAGTATTGCTTAAAATAAACAATTTCACCTTTTGAGATTGTTGAAAAAATAATAATAATATTTTTTTAATCATTAACACATTAAATAAATAACTACATTTACATATTTTTGCATGTACTCGTACTATGGAACATTAAATACTAGCTGTTGGTCCATAAAATAATTTTAAATAATAAAATAAAATAAAATTTTAAAGTAAGGTACGTAGGTATGTGAGGGTCCTCATATAGTCGTACTTGTTGAATGTCCTCGTTTTCTAGGTCTCCTGTATTCTTGGTTAACACAATTGGAAATGGAGGCCCTACTCACGAACGCCTCGCGTTGTTCAGCCGGCATAACTTTGACCGTTCGCCTTTGTGGCGGGCCTAATCATTGCGATAGCACTTGATTTATGCGAGCCTCGTACGTTTCAGCCGCTGCCGGTTCAAATTCACTTATAGATTAAGTTTGACTCAACTCCTCCATTCTTATAACACCCTGGTAGCTGAGAAAAGTTTTTTTTTGGTTCCTTACTTCAAAAGAGAAAGTTTAAAAATATGTTTTCCTCGATAAAAGGAATACAAATATATTTATAATAATTTTAAAATGCACAATTTAAAAAAGATATTAAAGAAAATATAAAAATCTAGCATTCAACCTCTCACTTACTCCTTATTTCCGAAACTAAAAAGGTCAAATTTAAACAAAATAGGGAATATAGGGCCTCCCTTTTCATAGTTTACAGGAAAATCTAAACGAAAATCCTAAAATTTAACTTGAAAAAATATTTTTTAACTTATTTCTCCCCCAAAATTTACCCTCAAAATCTAAATTAGTTTTGGGCCATCATCACATCAAACTCTGTATATGTACCAAATTACTACTTTTTACTTCCAGTAGGTTGGCCGTGACAGACGGACAGACAGACACAATATTGATCTATACTATACTATACTAAGGGTTCAGTTTTTTCCTGTTTTGAGGTACAGAAAGAGGTCTCGAAAACATTTTGATACCCATATAGTTGGGTATCGAATCGTCTACGGTTCAAGAGATACAGCTCTCGGACAGACAGACAGACGTACAGACAGATAGACGGCGCATAGACTTAGAAATAGGGTCCCGTGCGACGGATACGGAACCCTAAAAATTGTACAAATTATAAAACGACGATAACTATAAATAGTCTATCGCGATATATAACAGAATTAGTTACATTTCCGGTCTCCTACGCACTGTGTCACTTCCATCGCGATCGCTTCGTGTGATATCCTGATGATTTATGCGACTCGTGTCTTTAGATGGGGGACATAAGTTATTGCTATCGCTTTTGTGCGCCTAACAGATATTATTTAGTCTGCAATAGTAGGTAGAAAAGATTATTGATAGACAAAGACCGTACCTAACTAGATAGAGGCGGTGCTGAGGCTCTGAGCTTGCTCCGCTAAAAGGAATATGAACTTATAAAGGAATATGATTGGCCTAGCGCGCACAAGCGAGCGGTAAGAGGAAGCGATGCTTATGGCCCTAATGTGTTAAAAAGAGACAAATCGTTTTCTCGCCGTCTTTCTCCGCTCTACGAGGATTGTCGGTATTGCAACCAAGGGAGAGGGGATGCCGGAGTTTTTCTCGACAATCACTCATGCTTCAAAGAGCATGATTGATTGTCGAGAAAATACTTATCGAGCACCGCGTCTATCTACTTTACGGTGTTTGTTGATAGATCAAGCTTTTTTAGGGTCTAGTCGACCATTATGGTATGACTCTGGTGTATGTCTGTCTGTCAGCCACACGCAGATATCTCCGGATCTACGTAGAACCACCACAGATCGGAGTCGAAACGAATAGGTTAGCTCGGTTTTGAATCACAAATTTATTTCATGTCACGACGAAAGAAAGTTATTGGCCGTGGCTTCATTCGCCAGAGCATTGGGCCCATACGGGTTCTTTATAAGAATTAAAAATAAATTGTTAATTCGATTGCGCTTATAACCCTGAAACTAACTCTCTTTCCCCCTCAGCAAAATCAAAAGGAGTTCGATTAGTTTCAGCTAAACTAGAAGAAAATCAACATAATCTTAAGGGTAATATTAAAAAAATAAATAAAATAATAATTTTATATCCTTTAAATAAAAATAAATTAAAATCTATAACTATTAATGTGTGAAGTTATAAAAATATGATAATGATTTTGTGCATCTCTTTATAATATAAAAATATTTTAAATCAGTCTCTCCCGCGCCATCTCTTCATAGTTTTTGATTTTTTCTTATTTAGGAATTCCTTCGAAGTCGCTGAACTCGTTTTGTGTTTATGTTACCTACATCGTGCCTACACGTATCTATCTGTGTTATGTCATCTGTGGTAAAGAGCACGAATTCATTGCAGAAAGGAAGAAAGAAAACATGAGTAGGTATTTGCCGGTCGATTTTTTTTTCAATTTGATGTCAGTAGAAAATTACGCAGAACATCTTTCTGTCTGTACCGCGTGGAATCGGTAAGAATAGCCCCACTGCATCTCTCCCCGTGCATGTCGTAAAAGGCGACTAAGATATAAGGACAAGATGCCGTGCATAAAGGCGACAGGATAGCCACCTCTCACCTTGGCACGGTCCTTCCACCGAGTCATGTAGCAGATGACCTTTGTGCCTTACTTGATGATAGTTATCTTGTCCTAATACTCGTACTTTGCTAAATGTGGTGGTCGGTGGTGTCGTGCTGAAAACAAGAGCACTTGAAGCACAACACCGACTACTCTGCTTACCCCGATTGTCGGGATGCAGCGCTTATGTATTTATGTATTTCAGATCACTTTTTTTATGGAAACTGACACGGTTGGCTACATCACCTACAACATCCTTGATGTCAGCCCATAGCACTGGGTGAACTTGGTGCCACGTCAGTGCTTCCCTTCGGTCGCGCCGGCTACACTGAACTGGATGGAAAACACAAACTATTTACATAGGCGTTTCGACCAACCTTTCATTCAGTGCTGTGGTATCAACCCGGGCGGGTTAAACCCTACCACCTAGTAATATAAGAAGGGAGTCATATCCCTTAGTCGCCTTCTACTACATACACGGGGAGAGATGCAGTGGGGCTATTCTTTTAAAGTACCATATAGTAAGATCATATCGTTCCTTTATAATTCTCACACCAGTCGCACAGAGCTTTTCGAGCGCCCACATAGAGCTAGCGGACTGTAAAAGCATCTGCAAAGTTATTTACAGAACATATGCAGCGCCGCCGCTTGCATCGGACGCTGCAAAAGTTTTAGAATAAAATCTACAAAAAGGCGAATGGAAAAACCGGCCAAGTGCGATTCGAACTCGCGCACTGAGGGTTCCTTATCGCCATGTCATGGTTAGCGCCACTCACGCCATCTATGACGTGTTATAAAATGCTTCATATTAGTTCAATGTCATGATTGGTTAAAATGCTTCACAATCTATTCAGTAGATGGCGCGCGCGCATACACTTTTTGGTTTCTTCTATGGGAACCCCCATGAATTTTTTTATTTTTCTTATTTTTATTATTTGTTGTTATATCGGCCATAATAACACATATTCTGTGAAAATTTCAACGGGCTACCTATTACGGTTTAAGGGGATACAGCCCTCGGACAGACAGACGGACGGACAGACAGACAGACAGACAGACAGACGGCGTAGGCTTAGTAATAGGGTCCCGTACGATGGATACGGAACCCTAAAACAAAATCAGCTTTACACGCCCGTTCACGCGGACTCGCCGTAGCTTGCGGGCGGAAACATTTCGAACATACGCCGCTGCTACCGAAAATGGGACTGAATTTGTTTAGACTTATTTATAAACTTGTTTAAGCAGCGAATGTTGTGTTTGCGTTAAGGTCTGCCTACACGCTCAATCTTATTTGCACACATTTTTATTTGCACAACCACACATGTACGTTATGACGGCAAAACGGTATACAGAGCGAAGGGCTCGCACAAAAACTTTGCTCAAACTAAACTTTCACAAGAAAGCGTGTGCGTTATGACGGCAAAACGGTATATTTCACAAACGTTAAATTGCTCAAACTAAACATGCACAAGCTAGCATGTCAGCCTCGGTAGCTCAGTGGTGTGGTCGGTCGACTGTTGTTAAAAGCAACCCTGAACGCCGTCAATACTTGGATGGGAGCTAGCTCGACCCTTGGAGGCTGACCGTGGTTCGGATTCCACGTAAACTGTAGGTCCCTTTCCTTCTTACCTTATTAGGTTGTAGGGTTTATCCTGCCCAGGTTGCTACCATCGCACTGAATGATACGTCGTCGGTCGAAACGGCTACGTAAATAGTTCGTGTTTTCCGTCCAGTTCAGTATAGCCGACATGGAATGAAGGGAAGCACTGACATGGCACCTAGTTCACCACTTTGCACAAACTTTTGCACAAAGTGTTTGCGCATGCAAGTCGCTGCGTGTGCGTGTAGCCGGGCCTTTACGGGGTCGGTGGTTTTTTTTAATTTGTAATTTAACTTTTTATTTCCACTGGATGAGTGGGCAGTCTATATTGTAATTCTCTGCTAGTTCGCCGCTTCCGCCTCAGTATCTCGGTCGCGTAAAATTTTATCGACGCCCAACATTCTCTGCGGTCCGGTACCCGCAGCACGTGGGTTCGCGTTCCGAACTTTTTCGAGTACAGTAGAGCGCCGATTATCCGAACGTCGGTCATCCGAACGACCGCTTATCCGAATCGCCTAAAAACTGAGTAAGCGGCGCGGCGCGTGCGTCGCTCCGCTCCGTAGCAACAGTGCGAGAATGAAGACGAAGTATCAAATGATATTTACATACATACATAACTCACGCTTTTGTATCCCGACAATCAGGGTAAGCAGAGTAATCGGTGTTGTGCTATAAGTTCATACATACATACACATACATAACGTCACGCCTGCCTGCCTCCCAGTGGGGCAGGCAAAGACAACGGACCCAACTCACGCAAACAACCCAACCCCCACGCGCCACGATCCTGACACACTTTTGCCGCCTCTTCCACTCTCATAATGTTCTTCATACATGCTCGTCGGTTACGGGTACTACGCACCTGACCCTTTTCGAGCACATGCCCGATCTGGTCCAGGTACGTGCGTCTAGGGCGACCCTTCCCGACTCTTCCACTAACATTCGCTCCATAGATTTCTTTCATTAGTCTCCTATCATCCATTCTACAGACACACATACTCCCTCCTATTCCACCCGTACTCCTCTCAACGCGCGCATTTCGACATCATTTATCCTGCTCTCATGCTTCGCCTGCCATACCAAACTTTCACTCCCATAAGTACTCTGGTAAATTAAAGCACAACACCGACCACCACGTTTAGCACAGTTTACGGACAAGATAACTATCAAGCAGCAAGTGAGGCACGAAGACCCACCTGCTGCATGACAAGGTGGAAGGACCGCGCCAAGGTGAGAGGTGGCTATCCTTTCGCCCTTTAGCGCGACATCTTGTCCTTATCCCTTAGTCGCCTTTTACGACATGCACGGGGAGATATGCAGTGGGGCTATTCTTTTAAGTACCGGCCCCACACGGTACAAAAAACTGACAGCAATTGAGAACTTCATTTTCCTTTAAAAAGTTCGCTAGTTTACGCCCTTTCCAACGGTATACCACACTTCATACAAATAATTCACTATGTGGTCAAAATTAGGCACAGAGGCAGAACAGAACGACAACACGGGCACTAATCGGTGGTCGCTTCCCGTATTGAGAGCATTTTCGGGAGCATTTTAAAATTTAGAACAAGTACCAGTCGCGCGGGCTCTCTTGCAATTTATCCCTAATTTCGTCGTTCTGTTCTGTCTCTGTGCCTAATTTTGGCCACATAGTGAATTATTTGTATGACATGTCGTATACCGTTGGAAAGGGTGTAAACTAGCGAACATTTTAAAGGAAAATGAAGCTCTCAATTGCTGTCAGTTTTTTTTAAATGAATTAAGAAATTAAGATTTTGTCTCTTTCAAGTCTTTTTACTCGTCTTCGGGACTTTGGGAGGTCATAAGTCCTTTTCATGGTAACTTCATCAAATGATTTTTTTTCTAGAAGAAGGATACATCGTAAAATCCAATAAATTTTATTTCGTTCTGATACAATCATAAACAAAAAAGTTACAAGGGTTTGTAGGTGACATTTTGGTAATTTTCAAAAATAAAGAAAAAAAAATCGTATCTCGATACCACGTGACAACTGACAAAAGGTGACACCTTTTGTATTTTCATGACGGATTTTATCGATCAAATAAATGCCGAGCATTGCACGAGTTCGTTCGTCTCGTCAGTCAATCGAGAATGTTATTATTCTTTCTACGAATTAGAATATTTGAGATATTTCTGACAGTGTTCAGCATTCCATTTTCCTTTGTTCTGTCGTCTCAATTTTTTGAAACAACACTTGTAATTGAGCGCTATCCTTTGAAAATACTTAGGCATTTAATTTGAATATGGAATGGTATATCAATGCAAATAGACTTTAAAACTAGAATAAAATCTCATATCTCCGTCGTCGAGCTATATCGTTTTACTGGCTCGCGTATCGAATATTGGAAAACGAGTTAAAGGTACTCGATAATAAAATGTTATTTTGCGACCAGGTGGTTATGTTAGAGTTATTTGGCCGGATAACGTGTCGAAATATCATGCAAATATTGACCGGGTGAAATATTTTATAACCGGATAGTCTAGCGGCCTGTCTGTCTGATTAAATGAATAATAGACGACAACTGTTTACTTACAGATTGTACAACAAAACTATAATTTTTATAGGGTTCCGTATACAAATTTCAAAAAAGGAACCGTTATAAATTCGTCCTGTCCGTATGTCCGTTAGTCCGTCCGTATGTCACAGCCATTTTACTCGGAGACTATTGGCACTATATGTATTATCTAAATACATGAAATTTGGACCGAGAACTCAAAAAAAAATCGTTGCAAAAACACGTTTCTTGTATGGGGGACCCTCCTTAATTTTTTCACGTTTTAATTTTGTTATTAATTGTTGGTATAACTGTTCCTAAGATACAGCCATCGGACGGACGGACGGAATAATAGGCTTCCGTACGGGGTACGGAAACCTAAAAATTTGGCTTGGCACACGATACATGTGTAACTGATGGTTTTTTTATGTAATCCGGTATGGTTGGCTGAGTCGGAGGGGCCAAAGCACATGCTCCGACCAGCCAATATCACCTCCGAGAAGGTAAGTGCCATACTGAAGACTTCCCTGGATTGCTGGCTATTCTGGACTAGAGGAGAACACAACCGAGACTGATATGCGGCCATCTTACATCCAGTACGGTAGTACCAACCCAGTCGGCTACAATTTGAGCCTACCACCCAGTAAGGGGCAAGGGAAGGGACCTACAGTTTTACACCGGTTCCGAACGGTGAAGCAGCAGGTGTAATGCACGTAAATTTTTTCGTCAGAAAAAACTCATTGGTAACTCGGACCTCTCGTCGCATGAGAAGCCGATGCCCAAGCGACTAAGCCACCCGCCGCTTAAAGACGATGATGATGATAAAACAAAATTGTGGAGTTGTAAACGGGCGGGTTGGGGCTATCGCGCTATGAGTGTCATTGAGTCCATGCCATGCCAGCCAAGCCGACACGTGAAATTCAATGTACAGAGAAGGCGCGCTTTGCACGGAGCCACACGAGGACGCGAGTAGCGGCGACGTCGTCGTCGGCCATTCGCAATCGACTAAGTCAGTTGAGGCTCGATAGCCTCAACGCAATGGAACATACATTATGCGCTGTACGAATGCGCGCGCACTATTTAGTGCGTAATTAAATACAGTGTGGTACCTATGGTGCCATTCACATGCTGTAGATATTTTATTTGTTACGCAATTAAGTCTGAAATAGTCCACAGAACTAATAGATATGCAAAGAACGTGCAACATCCGTGATGTCAGCCTATAACACCGGGTGAACTAGGTGCCATGTCAGTGTTTCCTTTCATTTCATGTCGGCTACACTGAACTAGACGAAAAACACGAACTATTTACATAGCCGTTTCGACAGACGTTTCATTCAGTGCTGTGGTACCAACCCGAGTGGGATAAACTCTACCACCTAGTAAGGTAAGAAGGTATGGGACCTACAGTTTCGCGTGGAATCCGAGCCCAGGTGTGCTTAACAACAGTCGACCGACCGCACCACTGGTGCCATATAATCTCTTATTTTTTATTGAAAGCGCGACATATTATGTCGCTGAGCCACCCATAAGGCGTCTCACGACGCCCATGGTCATTCGTTCGTATCTGGGAATTACGAATGCCATGCCGGCCTGACAGGTGCCCATTTACGCCCCTTTTGAAGGACCCGAGTCTGGGGCGAAATATGTGGGCAGGAAGAGCGTTCCAGAGTTTACCGGTTCTGTAGAGAAAAGAGATACGCGTCGTACCTACGCGTCACATGGCACCTAGTTCACCAAAGTGTATTCCATCACCGGCCTAATCTGTGATTTGTACAACATGAGTAGTTGTGCCGGTGAGAAGAACCTCCTATTTCGGTATTATACCGAACTGGGGATCCTATAATAGGATCCCCCGTTTTTTTATGCGGTTTTGGCCTTGGATTCAATAAACTGCCTAAAGCCCACGCCCTTGGAAATGTTGCACCCCAGTAGGTCTAGGTGCTCCGAGACAGGTACGCCACTGCCTTGGAAACTTGCAAGGAAAGGGAAGGGGTCGACCTTAGCAGAGAATACACAGCATTGCGTCTTGCGAACGTTGAAGGCAACAAGGTTCTCGTTGCCCCAAGTGGCAACTTTTTCATCATGCTGTCATATGGATTATATAGCGATTTTGTAAATTTGTCTGAAAATCAAAATAACCAGATATCACATAAAAATGTATAGCTAAACGTCATACATAGGTACCTACTGTCCCTACTTGAAGGTGCCCGCTGGCACAGATTACTTATAATAGTTACTTCGTATCAGATAAATCACTCCATAGAAAATGTTCCTACCTTCGGGCTTTAATAGCCTACTGCTTCACGTCGCCAATCGCTGCGGGCGAAAATGTACCTTAACGATCGAGTGTAAAGTGGTTATTGCTTTGCAGCTGCGCGCAGTTGCGTGGGCGAGCGTCTATGTATACTTCGTGCGGCTGACGAATTTCCACTGAAATAGACCGCCGGCGGCCCGTCGGGCGGTAGGTAGTTAGCGCGCGCAAGTACATAGAGTGCGTGAGGCCTGCCGCTGGGCTTGACAGAAATATGTAAGTACCTAGCTCTTAAGAGGATTCATATGACAAAACAAAAATACGAATCCCCGATCGAATGGAGCGCAGAGCGCGCGTTTTTATGGCGAATTTTGTAGTTTTTTCTTGTTTATAATTATTACAATTGTTTTTTTTTACAAATAATGCTGCTTTAGTGTCTAGAAAATTAAGGTGACATAAATTTTATTTCAAAATAATTATCCAGTATGGAGCTAGCTCGACATAGGAAATTAAAATAGAGTCACATTCAGAATTTTTTTTCACCATGAAAAAAAAACTGTAAATTTAAAAAGCCTGCATCAGTGTTTATTAAATATTATCTAGTTTAAAAAAAAATTAATTATTTTTTTCATATTATGTAATTCGTAGAACTAAATTTTTGTTTGAAGTTTAAAATTTTCGTTGTTTTGCCATATGAATCCTCTTAAGACGAAACCAGTTGGACACTACGTGTATAGCGGTCTACGGATCCCTCGCTCGTTCGAATCGGTTAACCGATTTTTTTTATTGTGTAAATAATACCGAATATAGAAAAACCGAATCTGTAGGCCATAGTTACTTTCAGTTACATCCATAAAAAATCCTCCTCAAACCACGCTTCCGTCGCATTCATATATTTTTCCAATGACTTCTAGTAAAATAAAATCAAATGTATATTTTTACTGCCGATAAGGAGCTAACGGGCGATTCTGTAACCGGAATTATGATTCAACGCGAAAGTTTGCGTTTCAACTCGTTGTAAAATGTATGGGGTTTATGTGCATCTCGCCACTGTCGCTTCCGCGGTGAAGATACGGACTTCGCATGGTTCACATTATACAGGGTGTAAAAGTTTACTGCACTGGTGAGCGTGGAGCGGTGGCGTGTGGGGGTGTTTCGCGGGGGTGGCGTTCGTTCCCGGATTGAGTAATTTTGGAAACTTTGTTTAGTGAAAGGGATTAAGAACTCAACTTTGTAGGAGTCGGTTCACAACTTTTAGGGTTCTGTACCAAAACGGTAAAATGGGACCCTAGTCACAGGCAAGAATAGCCCCACTGCATCTCTCCCCGTGTATGTCGTAAAAGGCGAGTAAGGGATACCTATGACTCCCTTCTTATATTACTAGGTGGTAGGGTTTAACCCGCCCGGGTTGGTACCACCGCACTGAATGAAAGGTCGGTCGAAACGGCTATGTAAATAGTTCGTGTTTTCCGTCCAGTTCAGTGTAGCCGGCACGACCGAAGGGAAGCACACGTCAGTGCTTCCCTTCGGTCGTGCGGATCCTTTCGCGACAGAACGTCCAAGACCGTACCAATCTAGACAGAGTACGGAATACTGAGGCTATACGTTTGCTCCGCCAAAAGGAATATGAACTTCAAAGGAATATGATTGGCCCTAGCAGTCAGTTCGTGCATTCGGCCGCGAGTGTACGTATCCGCGCGTCGACGCGTCACTCAGAGAACTTTCTTTGTACATACATACATACATAACATACGCTGTATCCCGACAATCAGGGTAAGCAGAGTGATCGGTTTTATGCTGCAAGAACTCTGGCAAATTACAGCACAACACCGACCACCACGTTTAGCACAGTATACGGACAAGACAACTACCAAGCAGCAAGTAAGGCACGAAGAACCCACCTGCTGCATGACTAGGTGGAAGGGCTGCGCCAAGGTGAGAAGTGGCTAACCTGTCGCCCTTTAGCGCAGTATCTTGTACTTATTCCTTAGTCGCCTTTTACGACATGCAGGGGGGAGATGCAGTGGGGCTATTCTTTTTGTGGAGTAAAAAGGTGTAAAAATGCGTCGGAGAAAACACAAACGCAGGAAAACAAAACCTACCACAAGTAAGTAGATTGTGTATTTATATTGCACTGCACCCACTGCATCTCTCCCCGTGTATGTCGTAAAAGGCGACTAAGGGATATGAATCCCTTCTTATATTACTAGGTGGTAGGGTTTAACCCGCCCGGGTTGGTACCACCGCACTGAATGAAAGGTCGGTCGAAACGGCTATGTAAATAGTTTGTGTTTTCCGTCCAGTTCAGTGTAGCCGGCACGACCGAAGGGAAGGCTGACGTGGCACCAAGTTCACCCGGTGTTATGGGCTAACATCACGGATGTTGTAGGTGATGTAGCCAACCGTGTCAGTTTCCATAAAAAAAAGGCACGGCTAGTCCTACAATGGTTTTTATGAAACCTGGAATGTGTGGGTACATCACCACCTACAGCATCCGTGATGTCAGCCCACAACACCTTGGTGAATTAGGTGCCGTGGCAATGCTTATTATTTAATGACAATTGTAATTACAATTATTATTTTATCCATTTATTCACACATTTCTTTTTATATAAATTTTATATTTTTACAAAATTATTAAATTACTAGCTGAGCCCGCGGCTCCGCTCGCGTGAAATTCGTATTCCAAAGAAGAATGTAAGTAACTAAGGGCGAGGCGTAAGGCCGAGCTGCGTTCAGGTAATGGATAAACCTTCTTAAAGAAAGTAACCAACTAAGGGCGAGGCCGAAGGCCGAGCTGCAGTCAGGTAAACGATAAATCTTTCTCAAATAAAGGAAGTAAGTAAGGGCGAGGCCGAAGGCCGAGCTGCGTTCAGGAAGACGATAAACCTTCTGGAAGAAAGGAAGGAACTAAGTGCGAGGCCGAAGGCCGAGCTGCGTTCAGGTAAAACAAAAACCCTCTTCCGCCTTCGGGCCTCGCCCTTAAAGACTTCCTTTCTTCGATAGAATATAATATCGTTTACGCAATCTATTTATTTCATAAAAATAAAAAAGTAATATTAATAACTAAAGAATTAAACCTACATAACAAACATTAAAATAACTATCAAAACGGGCATTTTCAAATGTTCTTAGAGCACTTGCGGCATTACCCCGCTGGATGGCAAGGCTTACCCTTTGACTGAAGTACATAAGCCCTTGATGGCGGGACACCAGTTGCGTCAACCAGCTCAAGCCTCTTTTGGCTTCACTGCTCCACGGACCGAGGGTTTCAACCGCAAACGCAACAAATTCGAAATCTTGAATTATATTTCTATATTTGCTTCGTTTGAGGCTCTCCGCCCCAGCCTCGGCCGCGCCAGCCGCTCTTGAAGATGTCCTAAGGTGACTTGGAGCCAATGTGAGAACAAAAGTGGCGTCCCACATCAAAGAACTACCTTTAGTCCATGGCACTAAGGTGATAGCATCGGGCCTCTTGCCATCCAGCCGGGAATAACCGCGAGGTTTTAGGATGCACGGTATATTTGCCGTTAGAAGCGTGGACTTTATAATAAAATTTAAATTAAATTAATTCAATCTTAATATTTTTGTATTTTGTATTTTCATGACGGATTTTATCGATCAAATAAATGCCGAGCATTGCACGAGTTCGTTCGTCTCGTCAGTCAATCGAGAATGTTATTATTCTTTCTACGAATTAGAATATTTGAGATATTTCTGACAGTGTTCAGCATTCCATTTTCCTTTGTTCTGTCGTCTCAATTTTTTGAAACAACACTTGTAATTGAGCGCTATCCTTTGAAAATACTTAGGCATTTAATTTGAATATGGAATGGTATATCAATGCAAATAGACTTTAAAACTAGAATAAAATCTCATATCTCCGTCGTCGAGCTATATCGTTTTACTGGCTCGCGTATCGAATATTGGAAAACGAGTTAAAGGTACTCGATAATAAAATGTTATTTTGCGACCAGGTGGTTATGTTAGAGTTATTTGGCCGGATAACGTGTCGAAATATCATGCAAATATTGACCGGGTGAAATATTTTATAACCGGATAGTCTAGCGGCCTGTCTGTCTGATTAAATGAATAATAGACGACAACTGTTTACTTACAGATTGTACAACAAAACTATAATTTTTATAGGGTTCCGTATACAAATTTCAAAAAAGGAACCGTTATAAATTCGTCCTGTCCGTATGTCCGTTAGTCCGTCCGTATGTCACAGCCATTTTACTCGGAGACTATTGGCACTATATGTATTATCTAAATACATGAAATTTGGACCGAGAACTCAAAAAAAAATCGTTGCAAAAACACGTTTCTTGTATGGGGGACCCTCCTTAATTTTTTCACGTTTTAATTTTGTTATTAATTGTTGGTATAACTGTTCCTAAGATACAGCCATCGGACGGACGGACGGAATAATAGGCTTCCGTACGGGGTACGGAAACCTAAAAATTTGGCTTGGCACACGATACATGTGTAACTGATGGTTTTTTTATGTAATCCGGTATGGTTGGCTGAGTCGGAGGGGCCAAAGCACATGCTCCGACCAGCCAATATCACCTCCGAGAAGGTAGGTGCCATACTGAAGACTTCCCTGGATTGCTGGCTATTCTGGACTAGAGGAGAACACAACCGAGACTGATATGCGGCCATCTTACATCCAGTACGGTAGTACCAACCCAGTCGGCTACAATTTGAGCCTACCACCCAGTAAGGGGCAAGGGAAGGGACCTACAGTTTTACACCGGTTCCGAACGGTGAAGCAGCAGGTGTAATGCACGTAAATTTTTTCGTCAGAAAAAACTCATTGGTAACTCGGACCTCTCGTCGCATGAGAAGCCGATGCCCAAGCGACTAAGCCACCCGCCGCTTAAAGACGATGATGATGATAAAACAAAATTGTGGAGTTGTAAACGGGCGGGTTGGGGCTATCGCGCTATGAGTGTCATTGAGTCCATGCCATGCCAGCCAAGCCGACACGTGAAATTCAATGTACAGAGAAGGCGCGCTTTGCACGGAGCCACACGAGGACGCGAGTAGCGGCGACGTCGTCGTCGGCCATTCGCAATCGACTAAGTCAGTTGAGGCTCGATAGCCTCAACGCAATGGAACATACATTATGCGCTGTACGAATGCGCGCGCACTATTTAGTGCGTAATTAAATACAGTGTGGTACCTATGGTGCCATTCACATGCTGTAGATATTTTATTTGTTACGCAATTAAGTCTGAAATAGTCCACAGAACTAATAGATATGCAAAGAACGTGCAACATCCGTGATGTCAGCCTATAACACCGGGTGAACTAGGTGCCATGTCAGTGTTTCCTTTCATTTCATGTCGGCTACACTGAACTAGACGAAAAACACGAACTATTTACATAGCCGTTTCGACAGACGTTTCATTCAGTGCTGTGGTACCAACCCGAGTGGGATAAACTCTACCACCTAGTAAGGTAAGAAGGTATGGGACCTACAGTTTCGCGTGGAATCCGAGCCCAGGTGTGCTTAACAACAGTCGACCGACCGCACCACTGGTGCCATATAATCTCTTATTTTTTATTGAAAGCGCGACATATTATGTCGCTGAGCCACCCATAAGGCGTCTCACGACGCCCATGGTCATTCGTTCGTATCTGGGAATTACGAATGCCATGCCGGCCTGACAGGTGCCCATTTACGCCCCTTTTGAAGGACCCGAGTCTGGGGCGAAATATGTGGGCAGGAAGAGCGTTCCAGAGTTTACCGGTTCTGTAGAGAAAAGAGATACGCGTCGTACCTACGCGTCACATGGCACCTAGTTCACCAAAGTGTATTCCATCACCGGCCTAATCTGTGATTTGTACAACATGAGTAGTTGTGCCGGTGAGAAGAACCTCCTATTTCGGTATTATACCGAACTGGGGATCCTATAATAGGATCCCCCGTTTTTTTATGCGGTTTTGGCCTTGGATTCAATAAACTGCCTAAAGCCCACGTCCTTGGAAATGTTGCACCCCAGTAGGTCTAGGTGCTCCGAGACAGGTACGCCACTGCCTTGGAAACTTGCAAGGAAAGGGAAGGGGTCGACCTTAGCAGAGAATACACAGCATTGCGTCTTGCGAACGTTGAAGGCAACAAGGTTCTCGTTGCCCCAAGTGGCAACTTTTTCATCATGCTGTCATATGGATTATATAGCGATTTTGTAAATTTGTCTGAAAATCAAAATAACCAGATATCACATAAAAATGTATAGCTAAACGTCATACATAGGTACCTACTGTCCCTACTTGAAGGTGCCCGCTGGCACAGATTACTTATAATAGTTACTTCGTATCAGATAAATCACTCCATAGAAAATGTTCCTACCTTCGGGCTTTAATAGCCTACTGCTTCACGTCGCCAATCGCTGCGGGCGAAAATGTACCTTAACGATCGAGTGTAAAGTGGTTATTGCTTTGCAGCTGCGCGCAGTTGCGTGGGCGAGCGTCTATGTATACTTCGTGCGGCTGACGAATTTCCACTGAAATAGACCGCCGGCGGCCCGTCGGGCGGTAGGTAGTTAGCGCGCGCAAGTACATAGAGTGCGTGAGGCCTGCCGCTGGGCTTGACAGAAATATGTAAGTACCTAGCTCTTAAGAGGATTCATATGACAAAACAAAAATACGAATCCCCGATCGAATGGAGCGCAGAGCGCGCGTTTTTATGGCGAATTTTGTAGTTTTTTCTTGTTTATAATTATTACAATTGTTTTTTTTTACAAATAATGCTGCTTTAGTGTCTAGAAAATTAAGGTGACATAAATTTTATTTCAAAATAATTATCCAGTATGGAGCTAGCTCGACATAGGAAATTAAAATAGAGTCACATTCAGAATTTTTTTTCACCATGAAAAAAAAACTGTAAATTTAAAAAGCCTGCATCAGTGTTTATTAAATATTATCTAGTTTAAAAAAAAATTAATTATTTTTTTCATATTATGTAATTCGTAGAACTAAATTTTTGTTTGAAGTTTACAATTTTCGTTGTTTTGCCATATGTTTTTTTTTTTTTTTTTATGTAATCCGGTATGTGTGGCTGAGTCGGAGGGGCCAAAGCACATGCTCTAACCAGCCAATATCACCTCCGATAAGGTAGGTGCCATACCGGAGACTTCCCTGGATTGCTGGCTATACTGGACTAGAGGAGAACACAACCGAGGTTGCTTGCGGCCATCTTACATCCAGTACGGACGTACCTCTTAAGACGAAACCAGTTGGACACTACGTGTATAGCGGTCTACGGAACCTTCGCCCGTTCGAATCGGTTAACCGATTTTTTTTATTGTGTATTTGATTTGCAAATAATACCGAATATAGAAAAACTGAATCTGTAGGCCATAGTTACTTTCAGTTACATCCATAAAAATTCCTCCTCAAACCACGCTTCCGTCGCATTCATATATTTCTTCAGACTTCTAGTAAAATAAAATCAAATGTATATTTTTACTGCCGATAAGGAGCTAACGGGCGATTCTGTAACCGGAATTATGATTCAACGCGAAAGTTTGCGTTTCAACTCGTTGTAAAATGTATGGGGTTTATGTGCATCTCGCCACTGTCGCTTCCGCGGTGAAGATACGGACTTCGCATGGTTCACATTATACAGGGTGTAAAAGTTTACTGCACTGGTGAGCGTGGAGCGGTGGCGTGTGGGGGTGTTTCGCGGGGGTGGCGTTCGTTCCCGGATTGAGTAATTTTGGAAACTTTGTTTAGTGAAAGGGATTAAGAACTCAACTTTGTAGGAGTCGGTTCACAACTTTTAGGGTTCTGTACCAAAACGGTAAAATGGGACCCTAGTCACAGGCAAGAATAGCCCCACTGCATCTCTCCCCGTGTATGTCGTAAAAGGCGAGTAAGGGATACCTATGACTCCCTTCTTATATTACTAGGTGGTAGGGTTTAACCCGCCCGGGTTGGTACCACCGCACTGAATGAAAGGTCGGTCGAAACGGCTATGTAAATAGTTCGTGTTTTCCGTCCAGTTCAGTGTAGCCGGCACGACCGAAGGGAAGCACACGTCAGTGCTTCCCTTCGGTCGTGCGGATCCTTTCGCGACAGAACGTCCAAGACCGTACCAATCTAGACAGAGTACGGAATACTGAGGCTATACGTTTGCTCCGCCAAAAGGAATATGAACTTCAAAGGAATATGATTGGCCCTAGCAGTCAGTTCGTGCATTCGGCCGCGAGTGTACGTATCCGCGCGTCGACGCGTCACTCAGAGAACTTTCTTTGTACATACATACATACATAACATACGCTGTATCCCGACAATCAGGGTAAGCAGAGTGATCGGTTTTATGCTGCAAGAACTCTGGCAAATTACAGCACAACACCGACCACCACGTTTAGCACAGTATACGGACAAGACAACTACCAAGCAGCAAGTAAGGCACGAAGAACCCACCTGCTGCATGACTAGGTGGAAGGGCTGCGCCAAGGTGAGAAGTGGCTAACCTGTCGCCCTTTAGCGCAGTATCTTGTACTTATTCCTTAGTCGCCTTTTACGACATGCAGGGGGGAGATGCAGTGGGGCTATTCTTTTTGTGGAGTAAAAAGGTGTAAAAATGCGTCGGAGAAAACACAAACGCAGGAAAACAAAACCTACCACAAGTAAGTAGATTGTGTATTTATATTGCACTGCACCCACTGCATCTCTCCCCGTGTATGTCGTAAAAGGCGACTAAGGGATATGAATCCCTTCTTATATTACTAGGTGGTAGGGTTTAACCCGCCCGGGTTGGTACCACCGCACTGAATGAAAGGTCGGTCGAAACGGCTATGTAAATAGTTTGTGTTTTCCGTCCAGTTCAGTGTAGCCGGCACGACCGAAGGGAAGGCTGACGTGGCACCAAGTTCACCCGGTGTTATGGGCTAACATCACGGATGTTGTAGGTGATGTAGCCAACCGTGTCAGTTTCCATAAAAAAAAGGCACGGCTAGTCCTACAATGGTTTTTATGAAACCTGGAATGTGTGGGTACATCACCACCTACAGCATCCGTGATGTCAGCCCACAACACCTTGGTGAATTAGGTGCCGTGGCAATGCTTATTATTTAATGACAATTGTAATTACAATTATTATTTTATCCATTTATTCACACATTTCTTTTTATATAAATTTTATATTTTTACAAAATTATTAAATTACTAGCTGAGCCCGCGGCTCCGCTCGCGTGAAATTCGTATTCCAAAGAAGAATGTAAGTAACTAAGGGCGAGGCGTAAGGCCGAGCTGCGTTCAGGTAATGGATAAACCTTCTTAAAGAAAGTAACCAACTAAGGGCGAGGCCGAAGGCCGAGCTGCAGTCAGGTAAACGATAAATCTTTCTCAAATAAAGGAAGTAAGTAAGGGCGAGGCCGAAGGCCGAGCTGCGTTCAGGAAGACGATAAACCTTCTGAAAGAAAGGAAGGAACTAAGTGCGAGGCCGAAGGCCGAGCTGCGTTCAGGTAAAACAAAAACCCTCTTCCGCCTTCGGGCCTCGCCCTTAAAGACTTCCTTTCTTCGATAGAATATAATATCGTTTACGCAATCTATTTATTTCATAAAAATAAAAAAGTAATATTAATAACTAAAGAATTAAACCTACATAACAAACATTAAAATAACTATCAAAACGGGCATTTTCAAATGTTCTTAGAGCACTTGCGGCATTACCCCGCTGGATGGCAAGGCTTACCCTTTGACTGAAGTACATAAGCCCTTGATGGCGGGACACCAGTTGCGTCAACCAGCTCAAGCCTCTTTTGGCTTCACTGCTCCACGGACCGAGGGTTTCAACCGCAAACGCAACAAATTCGAAATCTTGAATTATATTTCTATATTTGCTTCGTTTGAGGCTCTCCGCCCCAGCCTCGGCCGCGCCAGCCGCTCTTGAAGATGTCCTAAGGTGACTTGGAGCCAATGTGAGAACAAAAGTGGCGTCCCACATCAAAGAACTACCTTTAGTCCATGGCACTAAGGTGATAGCATCGGGCCTCTTGCCATCCAGCCGGGAATAACCGCGAGGTTTTAGGATGCACGGTATATTTGCCGTTAGAAGCGTGGACTTTATAATAAAATTTAAATTAAATTAATTCAATCTTAATATTAATTAACTTTATTCGAGATGGTTTAGCTTCTTCCTGAACGCAGCTCGGCCTTCGGCCTCGCCCTTAGTTACTTGCTTTCTTCGAGATGGTTTATCATTTGTCAGAACGTAGCTCGGCCTTCGGCCTCGCCTTAGTTGCTTACTTTCTTCAAGATGGTTTAGCTTCTTCCTGAACGCAGCTCGGCCTTCGGCCTCGCCCTTAGTACTTGCTTCCTTCGAAATGGTTGTTCAATTATCCAAACGTAGCTCGGCCTTCGGCCTCGCCTTAGTTACTTACTTTCTTCAAGATGGTTTTGCTTCTTCCTGAACGCAGCTCGGCCTGCGGCCTCGCCCATAGTTACTTACTTTTTTCGAGAAGGTTTATGGTCTTCCAGAATAGAGCTCGGCCTTCGGCCTCGCCCTTAGTTACTTACTTTCTTCAAGACTGTTTTTCTTCTTCCTGAACTCAGCTCCGCCTTCCGCCTCGCCCTTAGTTACTTTCATCGAGAAAGAATATCGTTTACGTGAGCGCAGATCCGCCTTCGGGCCCGCCTTTAGTTACTTACTTACTTTCTTTTTTTTAAATACGAATTTCACGCGAGCGAAGCCGCGGGCAACAGATATATAAATTTTATTGCACCAATGACAGCGACATAACTTCGACTTTCAATTATTATTTTTATCTATCAAACAATTTGTCACCGGCTAGCTCACGTCGAGATGACAGTTCTCCGTTGTCAACATGACATTTAAAATTGTTTTTTACCTTTACTTTGGATTACGTGATTTTTATTATATTTTTTAATTATTATGTTCATCCGGGATATACACTGTCACTATAAAAAGTTTCGTCAAATTCCGTTCAGTGGTTTTTGCGAGATGCGCGTACAAATAGACATTTTTGCATTTACGATTTTATGATATGTATAGAAAGAATAAATATGTATAGACTATTGTGTTCAAGTTATAAAAAAGAAGAACTGTCATTTTCGTTGTATCTACTTATTTTTAAATTTCGAATGAATATTTTATTCAAATTGTATTTGCTGCCAGTCTCAAGATATAATTATGTACTTTGGACTACGTGATTTTAAACGCGCAATCTCACTTCTCACTAATATCATAAATGTGAAAGTATGTTTGTTTGTTTGTTTGTTTGTTTGTTTGTTTGTTTGTTTGTTTGTTTGTTTGTTTGTTCCTCTTTCACGCCTGAACGGCTGGACGGATTTTGACGAAACTTCGTATAGGGGTAGTGTATATCCCGGAGTAACATAATTTTTAAAAAAAGTGTTCAAGTTCGAGTCGACCTCGCGTAAAGAGGGTTCCGTACCATCGCGTTTTCTGTGAGAACTAGAAGGATTGGGATTTTCTTTTACGTTTTCCTGTAAATTAAGTGTACATCCCACGGTAACTTATTTAAAAAAAATAGTGGTCAAGTTCGAGTCGGGGTCGCGTAAAGAGGGTTCCGTACCATCGCGTTTTTTGTGAGAACTAGAAGGATTGGGATTTTCTTTTACGTTTTCCTGTAAATTAAGTGTATATTACATGGTAACACATTAAAAAAAAAAGTGGTCAAGTTCGAGTCGACCTCGCGTAAAGAGGGTTCCGTACCATCGCGTTTTCTGTGAGAACTAGAAGGATTGGGATTTTCTTTTACGTTTTCCTGTAAATTAAGTGTATATCCCACGGTAACTTATTTAAAAAAAAAATAGTGGTCAAGTTCGAGTCGGGGTCGCGTAAAGAGGGTTCCGTACCATCACGTTTTTTGTGAGAACTAGAAGGATTGTTTTTCTTTTATTTTTCTTTTACGTTTTCCTGTAAATTAAGTGTATATTACATGGTAACACATTAAAAAAAAAGTGGTCAAGTTCGAGTCGGGCTCGCGTTAAGAGGGTTCCGTACCATCCCGTTTGCTGTAAAGGGTGAGGGAGAGGGGAGGGGGAAGGGGAGGGGGAGGGGAGATGGAGGGGAGGGGGAGGGGAGGGAGAGGAGGAGGGAGAGGGAGAGGGAGAGGGAGAGGGAGAGGGAGAGGGAGAGGGAGAGGGAGAGGGAGAGGGAGAGGGAGAGGGAGAGGGAGAGGGAGAGGGAGAGGGAGAGGGAGAGGGGGAGGGAGAGGGGGAGGGAGAGGGCGAGGGAGAGGGAGAGGGAGAGGGAGAGGGAGAGGGAGAGGGAGAGAGAGAGGGAGAGGGAGAGGGAGAGGGAGAGGGAGAGGGAGAGGGAGAGGGAGAGGGAGAGGGAGAGGGAGAGGGAGAGGGAGAGGGAGAGGGAGGGGGAGGGGGGGGGGGAGGGGGAGAGGGAGAGGGAGAGGGAGAGGGAGAATATAAGATAAACGATAGTTTATTATCATATTTGCGTTTAAATCGAATTTGGTTGTTTCTCTTAAATAGTTCTAAAAAAAGTCCTCCATACAATTTAAGCCAATCATTTAAATTCGATTAAAATTAGTACACGCACATTTAGCTATACGAGACGAGACACAGGATAGGCTAAATAAAATTCAGTTCCGGTTACGCTAATAAGTGGAGTATTATAATTTGTTAGGTATCTAAAGTATTTGATTTATTTTAACTGAAGTTTCTTATTTAAATATCGATAGCTTTTTCCCGCGGATTCGCTCGCGTGAAATTCGTATTTCAAAAGAAGAAAGTAAGTAAATTAGGCCGGGGCCGGAGGGTGAACTGGATTTAGATGAACAATAAACATTCTCAAAGAAAGTAAGTAACATACTAAAGGCGAGGCCGAAGGCCGAGCTGCGTTCAGGAAGAATATAAACCTTTTTAATGAAAGTAAGTAAGAGAGGGCGAGGCCGAACGCCGAGCTGCGTTCAGGAAGACCATAAACCTTCTCGAAGAAAGTAAGTAACTGAGGGTGAGGCCTAAGGTCGAGCTGCGTTCAGGAAGACTATAATCCTTCTCGAAGAAAGTAAGTAACCAAGGGCGTGGCCGAAGGCCGAGCTGTATCCTGGAAGACGCTAAACCTTCTCGATGACAGTAAGTAACTATGGGCGATAGTTACTTACTTTCTTCAAGACGGTTTATAGTCTTCCTGAACGTAGCTCGGCCTTCGGCCTCGCCCTTAGTTACTTACTTTCTTCGAGAAGTTTTATGGTCTTCCTGAACGCAGCTCGGCCTTCGGTCTCGCCCTCCGTTACTTACTTTCATTAAAAAGTTTATATTCTTCCTGAACGCAGCTCGGCCTTCGGCCTCGCCCTCAATGACTTAATTTCTTCGAGAAGGTTTTCCTGAACGCAGCTCGGCCTTCGGCCTCGCCCTTAGTTACTTACTTTCTTCGAAAAGGTTACCGTCTTCCTGAACGCAGCTCGGCCTTCGGCCTCGCCCTCAGTTACTTACTTTCTTCAAGAAGGTTTATAGTCATCCTGTACGCAGCTCGGCCTTCGGCCTCGCCCTCAATTACTTACTTTCTTTGAGTAGGTTTATCATCTTCCTGAACGCAGCTCGGCCTTCGGCCTCGCCCTTAGTTACTTACTTTCTTCGAGAAGGTTTATTGTCTTCCAGAATGCAGGTCAGCCTGAAGCTTCGCCGTTAGTTACTTACTTTAGTTGAGAAGGTTTATCGTTTACCTGAACCCAGCTCGCCCTTAGTTACTTACTTTCTTCCTTTGAAATACGAATTTCACGCGAGCGAAGCCGCGGGCAAAAGCTAGTAATGTTTATAATTGTTAATTTTTTTTAATTTTTGTTATTTTTTTTTACGTATTATGTTAACCCGGCGTATAAATTGCCACTATACAAAGTTTCGTCTAATTCCGTTCAGTGGTTTTTGCGTGATGCGCGTACAGACAAACAAACAAACAAACAAACAAACAAACAAAAATTTTAAAAACTGTTCTAACATGTTCAGTATCTCATTTTAAGCCACCCTGGTTAGTTTTTTTCCGAATACATTCAATGTACAGACTTTCTTACCTCTACGATTTTATTATATGTATAGATTATGACCATAATACGGACCGTGATACGGAATCCTAAAAAAGTACTTTATTGTTGTGTGTGTATCTAAAAGGATCACAAATTCGAGTTTAATGCCTTGCGGCGTTCTTTACTAACCAACCTTTGCGATGTGTACAACACATAGGGGCGGACAATGCAGTAAAGAAAGGATAATAGTATGAAATGTAAATAGGTACCTACATAACTTATCCTTATCCTTACCTATAATAAAATCCAACGTCTGCTTTCTGTCTGTCCGCTTATAACTCGAGAACCACTGAACCGATTTTAATAAAACAAAATTTTACGGATAGCTTGATTCTTCCCATCAACTATAGGCTACTATCACGCTAAATAGCTTATGAGGTTAGCAGTGAAGTGAAATATGAGAGCGGGCGGAGCCGCGGGCACAGCTTGTAACTTTATAAGGGCAAATTGTACATAGATAAATATATTCAATATATGTATATACTTACATCCTTAACGTTTAATATACGTAATTACATGTATACAGTAAGTAAAAACCGGCCAAGTGCGAGTCGAACTCGCGCACCGAGGGTTCCGTATCGCCATGTCATGGTTAGCGCCACTCACGCCATCTATGGCGTGTTATGAAATGTTTCATATTAGTTAAAATTCATGATCAGTTAAAATTATTCATGCTCTATTCGGTAGATGGCGCGCGCGCACACACTTTTTGGTTTCTTCTATGGGAACCCCCATGAATTTTTTACTTTTTCTTATTTTTATTATTTGTTGTTATATCGGCCATAATAACACATAGTCTGTGAAAATTTTGAAGGGCTACCTATTACGGTTCAAGAGATACAGCCCTCGGACAGACGGACGGGCGGACGGACGGACGGACAGACAGACTGACGGCGTAGGATTAGTAATAGGGGCCCGTACCGGATACTGAACCCTAAAAATAAATATACGTCAACTTTTATATACCTATACATACATACACCTACTCTTTGTTTAGTGCTAGACTGAAAAAGCACAACTTTGTAAAGATTGGTTCACTACGCAGACGAATCTGGAGGGAATTTCGCTAGTTTCGCTAGTTTTGCTAGTTTTGCTAGAATGTAAATAATGAGAGAAACGTAGTTGAAGAGCAGACAAGTTGGTTGAAATATCCTTCCTGACTTGTGTAAGTAGAAGTAGAGGGTAGTTGTTTGAAAGAGTACGGGACCATTTCAACAAGACAAATAAATAAAACAAAATGTACCGTGTGGGGCCGGTACTTTAAAAGAATAGCCCCACTGCATCTCTCCCCGTGTATGTCGTAAAAGGCGACTAAGGGATATGACTCCCTTCTTATATTACTAGGTGGTAGGGTTTAACCGTGTGGGGCCGGTACTTTAAAAGAATAGCCCCACTGCATCTCTCCCCGTGTATGTCGTAAAAGGCGACTAAGGGATATGACTCCCTTCTTATATTACTAGGTGGTAGGGTTTAACCCGCCCGGGTTGGTACCACCGCACTGAATGAAAGGTAGGTCGAAACGGCTATGTAAATAGTTTGTGTTTTCCGTCCAGTTCAGTGTAGCCGGCACGACCGAAGGGAAGCACTGACGTGGCACCAAGTTCACCCGGTGTTATGGGCTGACATCACGGATGTTGGAGGTGATGTCGCCAACCGTGTCAGTACCCATAAAAAAATATATATATATTTATTTATTACTCGTACATAATACAAAGAGCATAGACAAAGTGAATATGGACATAATTGTCAGCCTCGGTAGCTCAATAGTGCGGTCGCTCAACTGTTGGTCGGATCATAAGCACACCTGGCGCGGGTCAATGGATGGCTGACCGCTCCGCTCACCCATCCGTCCGCGCGTCCACGCGCTCGACCGCGGTTGGTGGCTGACAGTGGTTCGGATTCCGCATGTAAAACTGTAGGTCCCTTCCCTTCTTACTTTACTAGGTGGTAGGGCTTAATCCGACCGGAATGAAAGGTCGGTTGAAACGGCTATTTAAATAGTTCGTGTTTTCCGTCCAGTTTAGTGTAGCCGGCACGACCGAAGGAAAGCACTAACATGGCACCTAGTTCACCAAGGTGTTATGGGCTGACATCACGGATGTAGTAGGTGATGTAGCCAACCGTGTCAGTTTAAATAAAAAAAAATTAAAAAAAGTTATAAGGTGCAGTTCCCGGCGATTTTAACTAATCATGAATAACTATAATATGAAGCATTTCATAAACACGCCATAGATGGCGTGAATGCGTGTGTGGCGCTGAGCATGACATGGCGATACGGAACCCTCGGCGCGAGTTGGACTCGCACTTGGCCGGTTTTTTATAAATAAACGCAACACAGATATATTGTGTGATGGTACGACGGTACCCTCGGTGCGCGAGTCCGACTCGCACTTGGCCGGTTTTTAATATGCCAATGGCATAAATTACAGCAATATTTCCATTTCACTTCGATAACATTTTCTTCGATCGACAAAGGCGACGGAATGTATGGCGACGAATGTAATGGCGACGAATGTAATTTGGATCGCGGCATTAATCAGAATATTGAATGATAGTAGTGATCAGTCTCGGTTCTAGAGTTATCCTTTATAACCTGATGGACTTCGGTTCTACGAGTATGCTCCATTCCAAGTTTGACTTCGTCGTATGTCGAATTACGACGTAGAAAAAATAAATTAATAAAATAGATAGAATTTTTTTTTTTTTTTCGAACGCAGAATCTCATTCTACAATTTCGCCTATCATCCTCCGAGCTCCCTGTTTATTGCTCTGAAAAATTATGCTGAAATAAGCACAATATAAAGCCGCGTCTCCTGCGCATGTTTTTTTCGCAATTTTACACAAGAAACATTACACAAAAACATTTGTTTTCATACAAATGTGTATGGCCACGCCCCAATGTTTCGATGTTTCTGTGTCATGTTTCGAAAAAAACATTCGCAGGAGACGCGACTTAACATGTGCATGAGGTGCAAAGGCGAACTTATCCCTTACAAAGATCTCTTCTAGTCAACCTTTGGGTGTTTGAGAGTCAATTTTTATACTGCACAATATGTTTATGTTTTATGTTTGTTTATTTCGTCATAAAAAACACACTGTTCGCAATTATATTTTGTTTCACAGGGATTAGTATGCGTTGTCAGTTATTTTTCGTGTTCATCGTTTCGTGTACATAGTGTAAATGTTGTCAATTTACATGATTGAAATAATAAATTTTAACATTAATTCTGGCATCTTAATTAAGATATTCGTTTAAATCATAGATACATTTATCCAACAGCATTTGCCTCACTTGGGACTGGAACTTTCTGTCACTACTTTCGTCTTTTATTTGTATCGGAAGATTCTCATAAAATTTTGGACCGATAATGTTCGGGTCCCTCTCAGCTAAGGTGAGCCGATGTGTCACTGACTTTAATTTGTCTCCATTCCTTGTCTTGTAGCTGTGATTCACATTATTTTGTTCGAATTTGTGGATATTTTCACGAACATAGCATATAACTTCGTATAACAAGGAAGGTACAGTCAGGAATCATCATCATCAGGAAGGGTCAGTCAGGAAGGTAGAGATATGCTGGACAAAATTATTTATGATAGACTTTGTATGGAAACGTAAGTTTACCAACCGCAAAGAAAACGGGGCTTCAATTTCAGAATGTTTCAGTTGTTCATTTCTTTGTGGGCTAAAAATTAACTGAATCTAACATTTCAAGTTTGTAGATCTGCTAGACGTACCTTAGATAATTTTTGATGATCAGTGAGTGAGTGAGTGAGTCAGTGACCAAATTACGGAAGTTTGACTGGCGATATCTTGTAAACTATAGGTAATAGAGACAAATTTATAAATTGGCAGTATAGCTATGTAAGTTTGGGAAGTACTCTTGGTATCTGAAATTTCAGGCTTTTACCTCTATCCACAACAACGAGGGAGGCCAAAAGTACCCTGAGTTGCTTCGAGAAAAGGATGGTTCGGCCGTGCTTGTTGGATTTGTCGAAGACTACCATGCCCCCAGATTCACCAAATTGCATCTTTTGCACTAAATTCGAATATCAAATTTCACGTTTTATTATAGTGTGAACGGAATAATAATTTACGAAAAGCTTTGATCATAGAATAAAGACAATTTAAATTTATGCTTGGGATCCACAGGGCATTAAGTGAACCCCTGATGGCAGAATGCAAAATAGTGATTAAATTTTTCCAAGCATTTCTAGCCCTCGGAGGCTAGAGTAGTTTTGGAGAATTTTTTAATGGTTCTTTTCACATTGAACATGTTTTCAGAAGATGTTTTTTTTTCGAGCACAGAATCTTCTCCTGCCATTTCGTCTATCATCGTCCGAGCTCCCTGTTTATTGTGAGCTAGAAACACATACATGCATATCATACACGCTGAATCTCGACAATCGGGGTAAGCAGAGTAATCAGTTTTGTGCTGCAAGAACTCTGGTAAATTACAACTCAACACCGACCACCACGTTTCGCAAAGTATTCGAACAAGATTCAATCGATCAAGCAGCAAGTAAAGCACGAAGACCCACCTGCTGCATGACTCGGTGGAAGTACCGTGCCAAGGTGAGAGGTGGCGAGACTGTCGCCCTTTAGCACGGCATCTTGTCCTTGTCCCTTAGTCGCCTTTTACGACATGCATGGGGAGAGATGCAGTGGGGATGTTATTTTTTAGTGCCGGCCCCACACGGTACGTAGATAGCTAGAAACACAGGACGAAATAATACGGAAAAACCGCTACACACGTACGCAATCGTGATCACGCTTGGAATATTCTCACTGGATCGCTGTCTAAGGAGAGATTTCCTGAGAAATTCCTTCCCATTTCGAGATGAAGAGCCGATTATTCAGCTGCGACCTACTTTCCTCTGCGGATTGAAATCCAATTCGGTGACACTACCCACCGTTCTGTCTGTCTGTCTGTCATATAGTGATGGTATGCCTGAGTTTTATATGTGTTACGTAGAAATAGTGATAAGATTAAAGAGACGATGTCAGAAAAAATATTATCAGCTGACTTTATCCAAAGTGTTTTTTGTATGCAACCTCACATGGTTGACTAAATCACCTACAACCACTGTTATATCAGCCCATCGCACCTTAGTGAACTAGATGTCTCTTTCAACTGTTTCTCTCTCTCTCTCTCTCTTTCTCTCCTTTATTTCTTTCCGAATGTTTGTCTTTGTGTTATTTGTAGGTTTGTGTTTGATTGTTTGTTTCATATTCATGTCTCAAGTATTCTGTATTCGTGTCGTTCTGCATTTTTACTTACGTGGTTAATATGTCAATAACGTTGCTGAGTTTTTACATACTCAATTTTATTTTGTAATACCTTGTGTTCTGAATGTAAATTCCTGTTGGTTTTTAGAATAGAATAGAATAGAAAATCTTTATTGCACACAAATTGAAGGAAGAAGAGTACACGACAAGAAACAAGAAATACAGGATATACCTGCCATATCAGTGATTCCCTTCTGCAGTGCCGGCTACACTGAACAGACACATTTAAGTCTGGCGCAATCAGCGCTATGCGCGCAAATAACGTTGACCCTTCAGTCAGTCAGTCAGTCAGTCAGCGTGTAAGCGTCCACTGCTGGACATACGCCTCTCCAATGTTCCTCCAGTACTCCCGGCCTTCAGCGGTACGGAACCACTGCTTTCCGCCGACGTACTTGATGTCGTCGTCCCACCTGGCGGGTGGTCTACACTCTTCCTACACTCAGTTTTCCTCTCCACGGCCGCCAGTGTAAGACATGGTTACTCCAACGGTCGTCGTCTCTTCAGCTTGACCCTTCACCGAATTTCAATCAAGTAACGTTCATGAGTTAAAGTTATCCAGAATCTTGACCAACACTGAACACTTTTATATCCCAGAAAACTCTTATTTAGCCCAAAACTCGAATATAAAATCACGTACACACTTGGTCATTCCCCCGCCGCAGTGGGCTCAATAAATGCGTTATTTTCCCCGCGACACAAGTCAGCGGTTCCGTTGAAGCCTCCAAATCGGCGAGTGCCTCGAAATGAGGAGGTTGTAAAATTTCCCGCCCGTTCGCCAAAATTATCCGGGCGCTTGCTGCTAATCCATTCCAACTTGCGATATGTAAATAGCGTTTAGGCGACAACCTCTCTAGTGAGCTCTATCGAACACTTGCCATATGATACGGGGGGGGGGGGGGGGGATAGAGAGGGGGAGAGAGATAGAGAGAGGGAGAAAGATAGAGAGAGAGGGGGGTAAGATAGAGAGAGGGGGAGGGGGAGAGGAGAAGGGGAGGGAGAAGGGGGAGGGAGAGGGAGAGAAGGGGAGGGTAGAAAGGGGAGGGAGAGAGGGAGAGGTAGAAAGGGAGATAGGGAGATAGGGAGAGAGAGGGAATAGAGAGAGAGAGAGAGAGAGAGAGAGGCGAGACTTTAACAATGTGTTCGTAGTGCTCAGAGGGGTGCCCGAATCGAATGGAAGTGAAGTAATTTTTATAATCCCATCTAAATTGCGAATAGTAGTAGTGAAAGTTACGTTTCATAAAAAATCAATAAAATAAAAAATTAATAAAAAAAACACATACTTGGAATAGATCTTGTTCGGCTCTTTCCCCGCCCGCCCCACGTACCGGTTTTATGTTTTCTTAATTGCGGGGTAGGGAGCCCGCGGCTCCTGTACAAAGCCTGTAAGATGCCTGAAGAGTGAGCTTAGGAGAAATTGCGGAGGGAAAATTTAACCTTATGACAGGTGCAAACGGTTCAATTTTGAATAGAGGTCTGGCGATAATAATAAACTTTTGAATGTTTTTTTTTAGTATTGTGTAGTGTTTTATATGATAGGTAAGTGTGCCGTTAAAATAATTTGAAAAGCTTAAATAAATTCCAATTTTTTTTTTATTCATAGTCATACATATACATATTCATGGTAGGTTTTAATAATTTATATTATACAGAGTCCATAAAGACGTACCTACCATGGATCTTTCACCAGCATGTTCCCCAGCCCTTTTGTAGACGAAAATGTACGATATTTTTTTTAAACCACTTTTTAGGGTTCCGTATCCGTCGTACGGCACCCTATTACTAATCCTACGCCGTCTGTCTGTCTGTCTCCCCGAGGGCTGTATCTCTTAAACCAGTGGTGCCCAAACGGTCGATCGCGATCGACCGGTCGATCGCAAGAGGCTTTTAGGTCGATCGCTGAAAATATGTAGAGTAAGAAGTGACTCTAGAAACATCGAATAATTCATCATATTTGATGTGTACAGGTAGTGTCGTCTTCCACAAGGACCGCAATGCGCAATAGTAATAAATATAAAGGTTATGTAATGAGCACAGTTTTCAATTCAAACAAAAATTACAACAAATAATTTAACAACGAAAACCTTTGGTGCAACTGTCGATCTCACAACCTTTAATTTTTTGTAGGTAGATCTTCATATAAAAAAGTATGGGCACCACTGTCTTAAACCATATTAGGTAGCCCGTTGAAATTTTCACAGAATATGTGTTATTATGGCCGATATAACAACAAATAAGAAAAAGTAAAAAATTCATGGGGTTCCCAAAGAAGAAACCAAAAAGTGTATGCGCGCGCGCCATCTACCGCATAGAGCATGAAGCATTCTAACTAATCATGAATTTGAACTAATATGAAGCATTTCATAACACGCCATAGATGGCGTGGCGTGGACTTACAACAAATAATAATAAATATAAGAAAAAGTAAAAAAATCACGAGGTTCCATACAAGAAACTAAAAAGTGTATGCGCGCCATCTACCGAAAAGATTATGAAGCATTTTAACTAATACATAGATGGCGTACGTGGCGCTGACCATGACATGGCTATACGGAACCCTCGGTGCGCGAGTTCGACTCGCACTTGGCCGGTTTTTTTTATAAATCACTTACGGTAGACGGAACATTTTATAATAATTTTCAGAAATAATATGTGGATAAGAATACCACATAGTCAGTATTGTCGAGATACCACTGTGTTATCTATCAGTTATGTAACTTACGGTTTTGTGGCAATATTTACACAATAAACTGGCGGATTTGTGCCCAACAGTGGAATAATATTGGAGTAATCGAACGTGAGGCATAATATGTAAGTAGGAATTTTGTTGTTCTGTTATTCAGAACAACGAACAAAATTCCTATAAATTGCTTTTGCGAAAGAAACATTTCATTGGGAGAAAAATATTATTTTTCTTTTTTTTTAACGTAGAAAGTTCCGAATAATAAATAATTATTTATTCAGGCACAAGTATATTTTTACGAATTATGTAATGACAAAAGACTGCAATTTTTTTTTCAGACTTTTATCAATAAGTTACAAATAAAATTGTATTGTATTGTCGATCATTCATATGGCAGTTAGACTGCACTCGAACTTGTCACAACTTGTTCTGTACTAGTAAATGTGTCTTTTTAAATGTTGCATTTACTTTAATTGGCTGATCCAATAACAAAATGTCTATGGAAGAGATGTTGATTTTTTTTTATGGATAGCGCGACATGTGGCATCGTTTCACCTACAAGTAGGTGTCTAACGTTGCCCATGGACATTCTGTGATACACGGGGATTGCGAAGGCCATGCCGGCCTGACAGGAGCCTTTTCACGCCCCTTTTGAAGAACCCCAGGCAATACTTGGGAGGAAATAGATGGGCAGGGACTGCGTTCCACATTTTCCCGGTTCTGTGAATAAAAGATCTACAGATCCGTGGTAGATCGATTGAATAGGGGTGCATCCCCTGCCCAGTACGCGTAGTGCGGAGGTGGAATGGGGACGCCGGAATCGCGTTAAACAGCTCCTCCGAACACTCCCCATGAAATAGAGATAGAACACACTTAGGGAGCCGACGTCCCTACGGAGTTGCAGTGGTTCTAAGTCGCGGGTGATGATGTGAACAGATACAGACAGACAAGAAATCGAGTTAATAAAACCCGTATTAGCTTATTTCTGTAGATTTATGTTGAAATGTGGATGAAATTATACAATAAACAATTAATAATTTTCAAATCTTTCATTTCTCGCCACAGAAAAGCAGCTCACGAATGTTTTGTTTCGTTTTGTTTAAAAAAAATTAAATTACTGTGTATGTGTAAATATTGTGTGGGGCCGCCACGTAAAAAGAATATCCCCGCTGCATCTCTCCCCGTGCATTTCGTAAAAGGCGACTAAGGGATAATGGCAAGATGACTTGCTAAAGGGCGACAGGATCGCCACCTCTCATCTTGGAACGGTACTTCCACCGAGTCATGCAGCAGGTGGGTCTTCCTTCGTGCCTTACATGCTGCTTGATAGTTATCTTGTTCGAATACTTTGCGAAACGTGGTGGTCGGTGTTGTGCTGTAATTTACCAGAGTTCTTGCAGCACAACGCCGATTATTCTGCTTACCCCGATTGTCGGGATTCAGCGTGTGCGGTTATGTAATGTGATTTTGGCTCCAGAATCACCATTTACTATTTTAATACTTCCCATGCGCCATTTTGGGCCGATATCGACCCTCCGGCGTGCCACCAATTAATGTTGAATGAAGGGAACCACTGACATGGCACCTAGTTCACCCGGTATTATGGGCTGGCATCACGGATGTTGTAGGTGATGTAGCCAAACGTGTCAGTTTCCATAAAAAAAAACACTTTAGAAAATGTAAACACCATTTTCATTATTCAGTCAGTGAGTCAGTTAGCGCGCATCCGTCCATCAGGACGCCGCTCAAATTATTCTCCAGGCCTCTCGCTTTTCAGCAGTTTTCATTATTTATATACCTATATCGATTTATCCACTTTAAAACATTCGATATACCCATATATTCGCAGCGTAAAGGCAATATCTATCCGTCTAAAGATTAACTGTTTCAATTTGAGATTGCGTCTCTGCACTTCGGATCGAGTTCGCAAATCCGAACTCCTTCCGTTCGACCATTTTCAATTACCTCTGTGCTCCCGGCAACAGCCGTTGCTAGCTGAGCCGTTCTAGAATTACAAGCTCGTATTATTGGTCAGACTGTATTGATCGGTGGCGTGTTCGAATTTTGAATTTTCCGACCGGTTTGGGGTGGTCGTGGTTCGGAATTCGGATTCCACGTTAAACTGTAGGCTAGGCCCCTTCCTTTACTGCGTCGGACTCGAATTTCAAGAAGTGTACCGCCAATATTACTGACATGACAGATTCAGTTTTAATATATGCAAAACATCATTTGATTAACTTCGCTCGATAGAAAAAAATCATAAACATGCCTCTGAATTTAGTTATAAAAACGTATTTAAGGCAACGTGACCAAATCAAGGCTTTGGAAAAAATATATTTAATTTGCTGAATATATATCTAAACCGGTAGCTTTTTACTTTTTTTCGATCCGTAGTTTTGGAATAAAAAATAAAAAACTTGGACTTCAGGCGTAGTGTACTACCATACGAATGATGAATAAACAATAAAGAATAAAATAGTTATAGATGTGAGGTTTTAGGAACACCTCTGACGTGAAAATGAACAGCGCCCTCCCTTATTAACAGACCACAACGGTTAGCCCTCGGTGTGGTCCGGGGCCCTACCGCGGGGATCCTGCTTTTGAAGTTTTCACTTGCTCAGCTCCTCGCAAATTCGTTCTGGGATCGGAACTCCCCCGCGTTTCGTTGCATGAATATAATATGGCGCTTGCAGACCCGCGAGAGGGCTGGGACACACTTTTAAATGTAAAATATCGATAGAGTTTGTGAACTCTATGTGAAAAATGTATGTAATATGTATTGGAAAAACATTCAAATGAGCTTTATTACAAAATTTCTCGGCTTTACCACGGTCGTGTCCAATCTATGTGGCTCGAAGTTCCCTGCCAACCGTTGCGCCAGGCAGAGCGCTCATGAAGATGGGTCATACGTTTGGCCCGATACTTCGAGCCACATAGCTCGGAGACGACCGCGAGTAAAGCCGAGAAATTTTGTAATAAAGCTCAAGTCGAAGCCTCAGGCGCAGCCAATATCATCCCCGAGGAGGTGCCAGTCCGGCTCGGAGGTGGACTAATTTCGCTAGGGAAAGGCTATTTACCCGCGATTTGAAGATCCGTGGATTGCAGGAGTGGGGAAAGATATTCCCCGGAAACCCGTTCCACACCTTTGCAGTGCGGCACAAGAACGATTTGGAGAATCGTGCAGTTCGAAGTACTCTACTGTCCACTACAAAGGGGTGTTCCGCGAGAGTATGGCGGGTTTGGCGAAGGCGAACAGGAGGAGGAGGGATAAGGGAAGAAATTTATTTGGTTTAATAAACGTTTTTTCATTTATTTTTTTATTTATTTAATAAGGACTTGTCTCCTTCAAATAGCAATCCACAACATCAAACTTAAAAATAGGTAAATTAACCAATTCAAATTAAAACAATCTAAATTATAAAGAATAATTAATTAGATGTCGATAAATATATATGAGCATTTCACATCACTAACCAAGGGAACCGTAACCGCTTGCCTACACGGGCTAGCCGACAACAGAAGCTGCAGTGAGCGCTTATAAAACGGTACCTCGTATGTGTGTGTGTGTTTTGTGTTGTGAACGAATGTTGGTTGTGTGTGGACAAGGAATTCCACAGATAGATAATTTTTTTATGGAAACTGGCACGGTTGGCTACATCACCTCGCGCGGTCAGTACTTGGATGGGTGACCGCCTGACGGTTGGAGGCTGACCGTGGTTAGGACATTTCCCTTCTTACCTTACTAGGTGGTAGGTTTTATCTCGGCCGAGTTGGTACCACCGCACGGAGCGAAACGTCCGTCGAAACGGCTATGTAAAAAATTTTCCGTCCAGTTCAGTGTAGCCGACATGAAATGAAGGGAAGCTGACATGGCACCTAGTTCACCCGGTGTTATGGGCTGACATCAAGGATGTTTTAGGCCAACCCTGTCAATTTCCATAATTTTTTTTTAATAAGTAGTTCGTATTTTCCATCCGGTTCAGTGTAACCGGCACGACCGAAGGAAAGCACCTAGTTCACCGAGGTGTTTTAGGCTGACTTCCCGGATGTAGTAGGTGATGTAGCCGACGTGTCAGTTTCCATAAAAAAAAAATAATAATGGAATTCTCGCCCTCGACTCTGCCGGAAATTAATAAATTAACCCGCCAGAAGTTGTGTCAACCGTATTACGGGCGACCGTAGTTCAGCCAGCTAGCACCGTATTTGTTTAGCTTAATGTACGAAATGACATTACTTATGAAACGGATCCTTTCGCGCCAGAAAGTCCAAGACCGTACCAAACTAGACAGAGTACGGAATGCTGAGGCTAATACGTTTGCTCCGCCAAAAGGAATATGAACTTCTAAGGGAATATGATTGGCCTAGCAGTCAGTTCGTGCATTCGGCCGCGAGTGTACGTATCCGCGCGTCGACGCGTCACTCAGAGAACTTTCTTTGTACATACATACAAACATAACAAACGCTGTATACCGACAATCAGGGTAAGCAGAGTGATCGGTTTTATGCTGCAAGAACTCTGGCAAATTACAGCACAACACCGACCACCACGTTTAGCACAGTATACGGACAAGACAACTACAAGCAGCAAGTAAGGCCCGAAGAACCCACCTGCTGCATGACTAGGTGGAAGGACTGCGCCAAGGTGAGAAGTGGCTAACCTGTCGCCCTTTAGCGCAGTATCTTGTACTTATTCCTTAGTCGCCTTTTACGACATGCAGGGGGGAGATGCAGTGGGGCTATTCTTTTTGTGGAGTAAAAAGGTGTAAAAATGCGTCGGAGAAAACACAAACGCAGGAAAACAAAACCTACCACAAGTAAGTAGATTGTGTATTTATATTGCACTGCACCCACTCCATCTCTCCCCGTGTATGTCGTAAAAGGCGACTAAGGGATATGAAACCCTTCTTATATTACTAGGTGGTAGGGTTTAACCCGCCCGGGTTGGTACCACCGCACTGAATGAAAGGTCGGTCGAAACGGCTATGTAAATAGTTTGTGTTTTCCGTCCAGTTCAGTGTAGCCGGCACGACCGAAGGGAAGGCTGACGTGGCACCAAGTTCACCCGGTGTTATGGGCTGACATCACGGATGTTGTAGGTGATGTAGCCAACCGTGTCAGTTTCCATAAAAAAAAAAATAAAAAAAAAATATTAACATACTAAAAGTATTTATATTAGCAGCCAATATCGCACAACTAAACAAGCGAACACGTTCGCTGCTCATTCGCGTGCGCGCAAGCGAGCGGTAAGAGGAAGAAGCGATGCATATGCATGCACATGCCCTAATGTGTTAAAAAGAGACAAATAGTTTTAAGCCATCTTTCTCCGCTCTATGAATATTTTTTTTATTGCTTCCGAACTGGGTGGCTCTGCCCGAGGTCGAAGACTCAGGCGCAGCCAATTTCACCGCCGAGGAGGTGCCAGTCCGGCTTGGAGGTGGACTATTGTCGCTAGGGAAAGCCTATTAACCCGCGATTTGAAGATCCGTGGATTGCAGGAGTGGGGAAAGATATTCCCTGGGACCCCGTTCCACACCTTTGCAGTGCGGCACAAGAACGATTTAAAGAATCGTTCAGTTCGAAGAACTCTTCTGTCGAATGGCGGGTTTGGCGAAGGCGAACATGAGGAGGAGGGATAAGAGAAGCAATTTCGTCAGAGCAGCGGCCATAGAAGTACCGATAAAACAGGCTCAATGACCCAACGATGTGTCTTTAGAGATTGAAGGTGAAATGAAATTAAATGAAATGAAATGAAATGAAATGTTTATTTATTTTTCATAAGTTTGCAACATACACATGACAGTTGTACCTAATAAATAATATACCTAAAACTATGAAAAATAGGATCTGGGAGGAAGGTCCTTTGTGAGTACAGATTTTGGGTATTGCAACCAAGGGAGATGGTGTGGATGCCAGAGTTTTGGAGCATGATTGTCGAGAAAATACCTTTCACCGCGTCTATCTAGTTTGGTACCGTCTTTGGCCACTACACGATTCTGTCGATTATAAAATTACTTAAAAATTAGTTAAAAATTAGTTAAAAAGCTTATGTATTTTAAATGACTGGCTGACACACTGGACTGGCTTAAAATCAGCGCCACACACACAGACTCAGTACTGAGCTGGTGTGTCGCGGCATAGGCTATGCCCGATCCTTTTTTTCTCTTCACACTCGTACATGCACGAGGATATTAACGACGTATTTAAAATAGGGAAAATGAACATTCTTTCTTTCTAGACGATACACAGAACAGTATAAATCGTACATAAAAATAATATTGTATAAGGCAATACGAACGATATTGTTATATTTCCTGGAACGATTTAATATTTGAGCTTACTTAAGATTATTCCCCAACGTTCTTGTAAAAGAACGAAAGGGGGCGTCCATTATTTACGAGACCACAAAAAGTGGGAGACGGATTTGGTCATTTTTGACTAAATTTCACCAGCCCACGTCCATCTCGCGTCAGCTTTGCGATTTTTTACAAATAATAAAAAAAATCTGAATAGGCATTCGCTATGCCAGCAGACTCGTATTCCGTAGCTGGGAAAATAAATAAAAAATCCAACAATAATAAATGTCGCTATTGCCTTTTTAGCGATTTAGTTGTGAAAACTAGCGATTTTGGCCACTCGACAGTTGGCAACACTGCCCTTCAGAGCCAAGAAGCTAGCATTATAGCTTATAAGAATAAAAAATAAGTAGAAGCGTGGTTATGGTACCCAATTTGTTCTATAAAAGTGTTACCAATTGTAATATTTTATCCTCATAGCATTGGGGAAAATTACGTAGGTACGTGACATTTGGATATAGGGGGGGGGGGGGGGGGAGGGGGGGGGGCCTGTAAACTCAAGAAAACGCAAGGGGAGGGGGGACTAGAAAGAAAAAAAAACGCCTCCCGTAATTAATGAACGTCCCCCTTAGGATTACAAGAAATATATTCCCGGAAACATGTGTACATATATTCCAGACTTATTTTTTCGATACATTCCGCGCATGTTCACCGATTTTGACGTGTGTACAATAAATTAGACTTTCCTGTTCGCATCTCTCATCTCGCCATTCTTCGCATTACTCAACATCGTCTTGCGAGAATCGGTTGCTTCGAAAAAAGTCGACGCAATTGGCGGCAAACGAATAAATGTAGGAATACTTTTCGTTTGAATTTCGAATTGTCGTTCGAAGTCATTGAACACGACCGTATCAAATGCCGACGAATATTTTATTTATAATAATTTAATTCAAACAGATTTAGTTGATTTGGAATACAAATGGTCGATATTGGACACCGGGTGACCAAGCTCAAGTGGCAATGGGCTGGGCGCGCCAGTCGACGAGACGACGGCCGACTCGTGTCCTACACTCGTGATTTTTTTTTACCCTTTTTCCAACTCTTGGATACATTTGACGCTAGATGACGCTAGGTTATGTATATATGTATCAGTATAGTATACTGATATACTGAGTATACCTACCAAAGTCTTAAACTGCAGGTATATCCCAACACATTTGATGATTTTTATTGGAATAGCATTAACTTTTCTCCATAGAAAAAATAGGTCAATTGCGAGTTTTACTCACGCACCGAGGGTTCCGTAGATCCACCGATTCCCTATCTCTCTCTATCTATAGCGTCATTTAGAGTGTTTTCATTTTACGAAGGCACGAGGGGTATGAGGTAGGAAGTGGTGTGAGACCGCGCGGAGCTCAGTAGAGAACGAACTCGGTGCCCGGTCGGTACACACGTTCTACACGTCTCCGCGTCGCTCCGTCGAACCGAGTCGTTCCCTACTGAGCTCCGCGCGGTCTCACACCACTTCCTACCTCATACCCCTCGTGCCTTCGTAAAATTAAAACACTCTACTAGCTTCGTACGCACCCTTAAAATGTCTACCGGTCCAATTATCAGAATTATCACATACCGACCTGCCGGGGCGTAGATTAAACCTTCGTTTTCGACACGTCAAAAAGTTAATTTGGTCTAATTTTTGTTTCGCTTCAAGAGTTCACTCATAAAGGGACGCCCTAAAAAGGGCTGGCTAAAAAGCGCAGCGGAAAAAACAAAATAAGTGAGTGTTAATAAACAAGGGTGCGTGGGAACTCATTTGCATTTACCGCCCCTTCCTGTGTTGCCTGAAAATTATAACCCCAAGAGGGGCGGCGCAGTGCAGTAGCGAATGGGGGCCGAAATGTTAATTGCCACGGGGGCGGCTGAGTCGGTGGGCAGAGGACGAAAATTTGGTATCTATAAATCTTCCAAATCTACGTCAATTTAGTTCAAAATGTGTGACATCAAACATTTTAGTGCTCCCGCTGCAGTTGCGTCTCGACTGAGGTTTTTATTATTATTTATTTTTAGGGCTTTTAACAATGTTTTGATCAGCCCCATTGTACTTTATTGTTTATTGTATAACTGTTTATTGTTTAATTTCATCCATAGGGTAACCTACGCTTGGAATTGTCGAAAACTCCGCCAGTTCTAAATTCAATGCGAAGGAGAACTGACAAACAAACTTCGCAAGTCACAATGTTTTGTTAGTACGTTATAACTGTAAGTATTATATTATAGTAACTTACAAATAATTAACCCATACTACCGCTAAAACATTAATACTGAAGAATCTGACCATTTACATGACTTACTCTGCCTACCTACATTTTACATTACCTATATCTGGTGTATAGTGCCATCGTCAATTTGATACTTAAACATATCAAGTCAATTCAACAACAATTAGTAAAAGTTTATTACAAAGAAATGTAACAATTCATGTTAAAAATCTAAAGATACAAAGTGTATGCAATTTCAAGTTATTTAGTGGGAAAAACAGTAGTCAGATTCTTAGATAAAATTATGGTCAGCTAAAGCATCCTTAACAGTGTAATAACTCTTTTCAATTAACATTTGATTAATTCTTCGTTTAAAATTATTCTCATCTAAATTGTTTTATGTTAGAAGACAGTTATCTTCCCTATCAACTTGTTACGGTCGTATCACTACTGGCATCTCATCTTTTTGAGATGTGTTTACTTTGGCCGACGCACGTATAGATGTGGACTCTCCAGCCACCCGAAAAAAATCACAGCTACGCCACTGGACATCGTCTAGCGTTGGGACTGAAAAATGTGAAAATTTAATTTCCCTCCTCAAACAAGCTGCCATAATGAGTCCTCCCGTGGATTAGATTACGTGGCACGGCTTGCCGCCCGTTATTAGTTTGCGTTGCGACGCTAACTTTTTATTAGTTTGGATAAGAGTTTACGGCTGTGCGAAGCTTTAGATTGTGCTAATTGTGTGCGAGGCTGTTAGAAGGCGGAATGCGGGAATGGAACTACTTGTAAACAGGCTGTAAAAGTTTGTGGGAATTATTTTGCTATTAACTTCAAAAGAACATGAATAAATAATCCATCTTTATTATTCAAACTAAACATATTGTGCGATACAAAATAAAAAACCTATATCCTATGCAAAACCTAATAACCCTCCTCCAGGTCGGACGATGTGGGCACTGGGCCGAGGACGCTAGCGGCGGCGTTGCCTCGCTGGATGGCCACACTGATAAGCTGCTTCAGGAACTCGAGCGAACGTTGTTCTCCTCAAGCAGTGTACAGGGACATCCCGATGTCTTTCGCGAGCCGCTTTGCCTCCTCAGACCATGCCCCCATCGTCTCCACCGAAAATGCGGCAAAGATGTGCTGGTGTGCCACCGAACTGTATTTGGTGTGCTTGTGGCGGGCTGCAGTTTCATTCAGCGGCTGCGCCGGCGCGCTCCGAGCATGCCTTAACGTCACTGCTGCACAGAGTATCGGCGTAGGTAGCATCCCACACCAGTGACTTTTCCTCACGCCACGAGATGATGGTCATGCCATCTGGACGTTTACCATCGTCCCGAAATAGGCCCACTGGCTGCAGTGTGGAGGGAAAGCCGGCCGATACGAGTGATTTTTTTTTATATGTTGTTTAGCATTTCATCTTCATCATCATCATTCTCAGGCTGTCCAGCAGTGGACCGATCCACTGCTGGACATAGGCTTCTCCCAAGACACGCCACCACACGCGGTCTTCCGCTTTTCTCATCCATCCACTTCCGGCTACCTTTTTTAGGTCGTCTGTCCACCTAGCAGGTTTAGCATATGGTGACGTGGAATTCTACCTGCGCTCTTCTGCAGCATAGCCCGTGGTGCCCGCATTCGTCAGCAGTCCCGCCACAAACACACCTGTATTCGTTTTATTAGCTCCGGGCGCAGGGAGATGGCTATGGGGAGGGAGTGCGGATCTAGGAGCACGCCCGTTGTTGGTGAGGCAAAAAAACATTGTATTATATTTTACATTCCCAAACTCAAGTCTTTTGCTATTCGGTTTAAAGAATCTTTATTGATCTCAAAGAACGTTATAATATAACATTCGCTTATAGAGATTGGTACATTTATGCGGTTACATATAAGTATAAGTATAAAATAGACAGTTTTTACTATTAGTAAAATAAGCGAAGGGAACGACCGAAGGGAAGCGCTGACATGGCACCTAGTTAATTTTTTTTTTTTTTATTTTTATTTTATTTTATTTTATTTTATTGGAAGCACAAACAGGAGCACAACATTATATAATATACACATTAAACATACAGTAGATGTATATGCGCCCCCAGCACCGCGCTTCCCAAATATGAACATTATAGTATTATTGGCAAGATACAGAAGCAGCAGAAAAAGAATAGGTAAACACGATTTGAAGAGAAGAAAAAACGAAGAAACACAAAGATAAACTTATATACAACGAGAACCCGGTATTATGGGCTGACATCACGGATGTTGTAGGTGATGTAGCCAACCGTGTTAGTTTCCATAAAAAAAAAATATTATTATTGTAGGTACAATTATACAAGGTTAGATAATGTTATAAATATTCCGAAGACAGACGGACAGACAGACAGACACATAGAACTGAAGAGAATTAGGTAAATAATTATAAAATATTGACAAGTTCTAATTATTCAAGAAGTATATTTACGATCTATTACAACATACGACTCGTTTGGTCAAAGTGTCGAACCTGGTAACAGTTCGGGGCGCATAGTGGTCCCGGATGAAGCATTTGACGTCAGTGGCACGTCAGAGAAGGAACGTGAAATATGTTCTCCATGCGCCGCTCCGGAACTTTACGCGATGGAGGGAGAGTACAAAAATTGTAACTAGCCAGAAATAGGGGCTGCAAGGTCGACCGACCTAGGCTAGACCGACCGACGTGGGCACGGGAACACTTGGATTAGGCTGTTCGTGGTGATTAAACTTACATACAGAGTGAACAACGAGGGCAGATCGAGACTTTTAATTTGGGGACCTCAGGTATATACACTTGTCCATGGCGCCGAAGGCGCCCGCAAAAGAATTTCAACAAATTAAATTAAAGTCTGAAATGCAGCTCAAATCACAAACACAACCTTACTTGTCCATGGTGCCTCCCGCAAAAGTCATGAAATCTGGTCGCGGTCAGTACTTGGGTGGGTGACCGCTCGATCGTTGGCGGCTGATCGTGGTTCGGATTCCACGTAAAATTCTAGGTCCCTTCCCTTCTTACCTTATAAGGTGGTAGGGTTTTACCCGCCCGGTTAGTACCACCGCACTGAAATAGTTCGCGTTTTCCATCTAGTGTAGCCGACACGACCGAAGGGAAGCACTGACATGGCACCTATTTCACCCGGTGTTATGGACTTACTTCACGGATATTGTAGGTGATGTAGCCAACCATGTCAGTTTAAAATTAAAAAAAAAAACAACATAAAACAATGACTAAGTAACAAATGTTTAGTCTTCCACAAAAATAAAAAAAAACTTCCGAAACCAAGAAACAAGAATGTTATAGCCTAAATAGCACCTCAGACAGATTCGATTCCAACCTTTGAACCTCAACCAACTAATACAATATTGTTCATGGCGCCCAAGGTGTCCACAAAAATCATGACAATAATAAAATTAAACTGAAATACTGCTCAACCAACTCAGAAGTTATTCTTCTAAAATGTTCGCATAGCAAGATCTCAGGAACTGGACGCATCCGCAGGCCACCACGCCCGAGGTTCGGACCCAGCCAGATTGATAAATGAGGTAAGTCCGAAGCACTCGTCCCGTCTCCTCGGGGCTGGCCGGTCTGACTTCGCGACTCGATCCATCTTGCCGGCGGCGCGCCGGAGATGGTAAACAAGTAACAACCAAATTAAACAGACCTCGGGTTGGGTTGGGTTGCGGGTCGGTTTGAAGGTTGCTGTCGCTCTGATATATGTAGGTATACCTTGAATATTTTTGAGGGGTTGTGTACTTATAATTTTAAATTTTGAAAAGATTTTGAAAATACGTTAACGGTAAATTAAATTAAATTAAATTAAAATTGATTTTATTGCACAGTCAAAAAGGGACAAAACTCTGTCATGACTGAAATTGTGGGTAAGGTTGATGGGCGGTGTGTAATTAAGTAAAATAAAAATTACAATATATTTATATAATATTTAAAACACAAATAAATACAATCATTATAACAATTATAATCTCTAACAACCACGGTAATTTAAAAACCCACATAATACAATCATTACATAGATTCTTACAGGTTCATAGGACACGAACTGTCAGAAAGGTTGGTGGAAGCGGTTATGTAAATAGTTCGTGTTTTCCGTCTAGTTCAGTGTAGCCGGCACAACCTAAGGGTATCACTGGCATGGCACATATCACCAAGGTGTTATGTCCTGACTTCATGGATGTTGTAGGTGGTGTAGCTAACATTGGTACTGTACTATACTGTTCTAAACTTTACTGTTAATGCCTCTAGACATTTTCTAACAGAATACCTTTGGGTATAACAACTGCTAGGTGAGTGGGGGACAGAAATATACTGTAGTATGAAAAGAGTTATTGAAATACAAAAGATAAGACAAACTTAAAATATTAATAGTTACAAATGATGTAAATATTATACCTATATACCGGATATATACCTACTATTTACCAGATAAATCCTCGTCCAAGTTTTATGAAACCTCAGCCATCGTTGGGTTTTGGCTGAACAATCTTCATCATCCCGGCCCAAGATCAGAGGGTAGATATATATTTACTAACTCTGAGCATGAGAGACATAGTTTGGAATCAGAAAAATTACGAGGACATGAAGTGTTTTTATTTTTGAGAATTGACGGTTTATATTGACGGATTTTAACAAATTTTTCACGTAGAATAAAATGTACTCATTTCAGTGTGTAGCGAGGATCGTTTCAATCTACGGTGTGAACACATTTCCGTGCTCTGGATTCACAGCCCCGTGTCGCGTGCTCCGTGTCCACGGTCCGCCCCTGTGGTCCGCCCCGCCGCGCCGCCCCGGGCGGGCGGGACCACCCGGGGCGGCCTGCGAACACAACCAGTTACTGTTGGACGATGTTAGATTTTTGAATGTTGTATTTCGTTTTTAAGAGGATTCATATGGCGGCACTGAGCAATCGAGCGCAGTGCGCGCGTTTATATGGTAAATTTTGTAGTTTTTGTTTGTTTAAAAATTATTAGGATTTGTTTTTTTTTTTTCAAATAATGCTGGTTGTGTGTCTAGAAAATTAAATTCCCTATAAAATGACGTAAATTTTATTCCGAAATTATTATCCAGGAGCTAGCTCGACAAAAGTAATAATGAAAAATAATAAGTAAAATAGAGCCACATTCAGAAATTTTTTTCACCATGAAAAAATGCTGTAAATTTTAAAAGCCTGCTTCAGTGTTTAGTACTTATTATCTAGTTTTAAAATAAAAATATTTTTTTCATATTATGTATTTCATAAAACTAAATTTTTGTTTAAAAATTTAAAAAAATATAACAATTTTCGTTTAATTAAATGTCCTATAGAATCCTCTTAACACCCGTTGCAAAAGGTGGATGTTATAAGTTTGGCGCGTCCGTCTGTCTGTGTGTATGTGTGTTTGTCTGTGGCACCGTAGCTCCCAAACGGATGGGCCGATTTGAATGCGGTTTTTTTTATTAGAAAGCTGATTTAACCGGCATGGTTCTTAGCTATGTTTGATTATGATCAGGGCAGCCGATTCTAAGATCATCGACACTATTCCTAATTGATGACGGAATCGTCGCCTTTTAGTAATTAAACGGAAATTATTGCGAAATAATAATAATTTATGTGTTAATTAACCTAACCTGAACTCTTACATAAATTGTTTACAAGTTCAAATTACCTACGTCTGTTAAAAAGCGTGAAATAAAAGTTAAATTACCAATTTTGACTGGATGAAATCACTTGCAGTGATAAGTCCGCCTTTGCGCACTCCTGTATTTCTTGTTTCTTGTCGCGTAATGTGTTTCTTTCAATTGTGTACAATAAAGAGTTTCTATTCTATTCTATTAAAAAAACCCCGACACATCAGCAACTCTTAAAAAGTAAAAATAAATTTTCGCTTACTTAATTCAAGGCGTCGGGGGACCGCTCAGCAAAAAAATACTCGGTCCCCCGATGCCTTTAATTAACTGCGGGTGTGTTTCCCGAATCCTTTAACCTGGGTGTCTTCGAACTTCGTATTCACAGGCTAGACAGCCTAGCAACAGTCGGCAAATCTGCCGGCATGGCACCTAACTGAGCGTGGTTTCGCGAGAAGAGGTGTTTTGGCTCTGTCGAATGCACCTTTTTTTTTTTATTGCTACCGAACTGGGTGGCTCTGTCCGAGGTCGCAACCTCAGGCGCAGCCAATTTCACCCCCGAGGAGGTGCCAGTCCGGCTTGGAGGTGGACTAATGTTGCTGGGGAAAGGCTATTAACCCGCGATTTGAAGATCCGTGGATTGGTCTCTCGGCACAGCCACCCATGTTGGTATACATAAAAAAAACTATGCGGAAGTTATAGAGTTATGTATTAGAGTTATATCGTTTAAGAGTTATGGCGGAACATACATACATACATACATACAGAAAAGATTTCTAAAAATCGTCAATTTAGTTTTAGTATCATACATAGAGTCTAAAAACTCCGAATCTCATAAAACACAGTAACTTACTCCATGACATTAACTTACAGATTTATTATTAGTATTGATATGTACAGCATGTTGCTATAATATGTGAAACTGAATATTGTATTTATATTTAAGAGCTCCGAATTAAAATCGGAGTTGAAATAATGGAAACAAAACAAAAAAAATTCTAACATTTTAAATTCATTGTGATTAATCCCCCTCCCCCACCCTCTCACACCACCCCTCGCCCCACCGCCTCCCCCTCATTAGCATAAAGATCGCAGACTTCGAACAGACACCCGCGGCGGCCATTTTGTTTAAACATAAAATACATGAGCTTTCGACCTGAGTACACACGTATTTGCATAAAATATGGTTTTATTTTTGCTCCCTTTTTGGTTAATTTTGTTAAGCGCGCCAGTGAGAGCCAAGCTGTGTTTTGGCAGTGCCTAAAATAATACGCAGACGGCACAAATTTTAGGGTTAGGAAGGTTTTTTTTTTTAAACTGACACGGTTTGGCTACATCACCTACAACATCCGCGATGTCAGGCCATAACACCTTGGTGAACTAGGTGCCGTGTCCGTGCTTCCCTTCGGTCGTGCCGGCTACACTGAACTGGACGGAAAACACGAACTATTTACATAGCCGTTTCAACTGACCTTTCATTCAGTGCGGTGGTACCAACTCGGGCGAGTTAAACCCTACCACCTAGTAAGTGAAGAAGGGAAGAGACCTACAGTTTTACGTGGAATCCGAACCACGGTCAGCCTCCAACGGTCGAGCGGTCACCCATCCATCAACTGACCGCGCCCAGGTGTGCTTATGATTCGACTGACAGTCGCACCACTGAGCTACCGAGGCTGACAAAAGGTCCTTCCCTTGCCGCTTTCTATGTGGTAGGCTCAAATTGTAGCCGAGTGGGTTGGTACCACTATACTAGGCGTACGGTGGCCGCATAGCAGGCCTCGGCTGTGATATTCATCGGTCACAATAAAAATTGTACTTAAGTTCATAAGGAAATCGTCAAAATGTTTTCATTAATAAATTTATTTTATGTTTTCATGAAAATATTTCAAGTGAAATATTCTTCACAGCACTATTAGGTGATGCTCTGATTTTAGAAAGCTTCAGATAAATCCCGAGAGTTGCCGATTGAAGCTTCTCTAATTATTTCAGGTGCTCAATTTCAAGTGTGTATTATGATATGATGCTTTATATATTTTCAAGTACCGGGGCACTCAATGCTGCTTGAATGGAACTTGAATTGAAAACCGGCCAAGTGCGACTTGGACTCGCGCACGGAAGTTTCCGCAACCACAATAAAAAAAGGTTGAAAAAAAATAATATATTGTTTTAGTAAAATTTTTAATTTTTTTAATTTTTTATTATTTCTTGTTATATCCGCCAAATTAACATAAATTCTGTGAAAATTTTAACAGGCTTCCTAGTCATTACGGTTCCAAAGATACAGCCATCCTATGAACGGACGGACGGACGGACAGACAAACGTTGTAAGCTTAGTAATAGGCTTCCGTAGGGGATACGGAAACCTAAAAGAGACGCATATATATTTTCGAACGACCTTTCATTCAGTGCGACGGTATCACCCCGGGCGGGTTAAATCCTACCACTTAGTACGGCAAAAATGGAAGGGATTTAGAGTTCACGTGCGGAATCCAACCCCGGTTAGTCTCCAACGGGCGAAGGGCCACCCATCCAATTTCTGATCACGCCCATATGTGCTTTTTTATGTAAACCAACATAGGTGGCTGTGTCGAGGGACCAATTGTACAGTCGACAGAGCCAAAAACACCTCTCCTCGCGAAACCACGGTCAGTGAGGCGCCATGCCAGCAGATCTGCGGACTATTGCTAGGCTGTCTAGCCGGTTAATACGACGTTTGAAGACACACAGGTCAAAGGATTCGGTAAACACACTCGCCGGAAGACAGCGCATGATCACAAACAACAGTCGACCGATCGCAACACTGAGCTACCGATACTGTGTTAGTACAATAATTTGAAGGACAAAAATGAATAGAATAGAATAGAACAGAAATACTTTAATGCACACAAAAACGCTAACAAAGAGTAGTCATATAGTTCCATAACCCGCCAACTCCGTTTAGGACGAGTTTATGTACAGTACGACGAAAAACTATACCTCGATAAATACCCGCCCATTCAAAGGACGAGGGAGCTGGCGGTTATTGGAACGAATGTTAATTTTTCTTTGCGATTCTCTCTGGATTTGGTTGTGTTTGGAAAATGATATCTTAACAAAAAAGTGACAAATTCAAAACTTTATTCGAAACTGTTAATAACTACTTTTTTTAGAGAAATGGATTTGGCGGGTTCTGGAACTATACGACTACAGAAGACAGAGGATGACATACAGAAGACCAATACAAATTAACAATACTTCACACATATTATGTAAACAAGAGAACAGTAGCGTGTAAAGGCTGACTTATCACTTTAAGTCAGCGGTTCCCAAATAGTGGTACGCATAGCCCCAGTAGTGTCCGACCGAATATTCGGTTTCGGCTTTCGGCTTTCGGCCTTTCGGCCAATATTTGCAACATTAGGTAAACTTACGGTTTCGGCCGAAAGTAGTGGTCACTTTCGGCCCAACCGAAAGTTGTTAAGGCAGACAAACCGACCGACCGCGCGCACGCGACGCGACGCGAACGCCGCGACGCGATTACGCGATTGGCGGGTTTGGCGGCCGGCGCGCAGGCACACACTGCCTTAATACTTAAATACCATACATACTTTCGGCTACGGCTTTCGGTTTCGGCTTTCGGCTTCGGCTTTCGGCTTTCTGCCGAAAGTAGAATTTTGCCGAAATTCGGCTACGGCTTTCGGCCGAAAGTGAAAGTTCACTTTCGGTCGGACACTAACCCCCATGGGCACGCAGTCTCATAGTAGGGGTACGCGTGAGCGCACTTAATAACCACGTTTACCTCTACATTAAGTAAAGATAAAGGGGCCCATTTTTTTATGAAAAGCTTATCTCATTAGTGAAAATTACCTCCACTGATGAATGGTTCATTGTGATCGATTTCTTATTATATTATGATTACTAACAAACTATTATAACTAACTATATTATATTATAACTAACTATATATTATAAATAACTGATACGATGGATAAACAAAATTATTGATTACCTATGTAAAAATAACAACCATATGAAAATTGTTTTTTTTTATACAATTCACTCGGGTCTCAGAAAATTCACCAAAGGGTGCCGATTAAAATATAATTGAGAACCCCTGATTTAAGTGATAAATAGTGATGAACGCTTGCCCCCAGCGTGCAACCATTGCAAACAACTGTAACACTTGAAATGAAGACATCTCTTCGATGATACGCATTAGGGTTGCGTTTTCCGGCAGCATTAAACAAATCGCGTTAAAATTACAGACAATTTTAATGGGCGAGTTTTAAACTCTCGAGAGTTGAAAACTGGGAGCTCGCCGAGCCGAGTATTTCGTTACAACCAGCCACTTAAGAATAATAACTCCGGGCCCACTTGCGTGAACTTATCTGGTTACTTGATCGAAACTTTTGGAATGGAATTAAAATTAAAATCACCTCGAAAATTTTAGCGTTGAGGTGGAGCTTGGTTTTATTAAACAAAAGTTGTGAGCGGGGATTGCGCCGCCGCCGCCGCCCCGCCACACAGCTCGAGGAACACGTTTCTGTTTTAACAACTTATCAACTTTTACATCGTGCTGTTATACCTATTTGGTCGGTGCTTAATATAGACTGTTTGTACTTTAGTTGTACGTTATTGTTTATTGTTTATATATCATCTCTTGGCAGTACACTGCGCTCAGGGTCATCATATTTACATTGCAACGTAAGCATGTAAGTTAGTAATAATTTTATTTTTATTTAATAAAGGTGGACGTTAACCGTCCAACAAAGTTCGATGAAACGATTTTCACCAAAAAGTACTATAAAATGACCGAATCTGGGAAAAAGTTTCAGAGCTTTTCGTCTTCCCTTTCGAACCCTGAAGTTACGAAACCCTATCTTGAAACACCCTGTATACTACTCACCAACATAAATATGCAGTTGCTTCTATACTAGCTTTTTCCCGCGACTTGGTCCGCGTGGATTTAAAAAAAGAACAGAATTCGAAATAGAAGTTTTTATGTGACGTTGATAGGCTTTTGTTTTTCTTGTCTTTTATATTCTCTCTCTCTCTCATACTTTATTTGATACTGCTGAGCCATAAGGCTATTTAGCGTGATGGTATATAGCCTATATTTTATTCCGATGTATAAGCCATAGTACTGTAAAGTCTCATCAAAATCCGTTCAGTAGTTTTTTGCGTGAAAGAGGAACAAAGATCCATACATCCATCCATCCTCACAAACTTTCGCGTTTATAATATTAGTAGCATTGCTTGCATCTAAATAAACAGCTTAAAGTGCAACCGAATTGGATCGCAAACAAAATACACGACATGCAACCGCCATGATTATTCCTTTAACATGCACGCGCGGGGCGGGGTAACTGAGTGTCTGCATCAGCCCCCAGTTGTCTCCAGAACACTGGTTAAGACGATCTGAATCTGAGCGACACGACTACGACGTCGTCTGTGACGCAATGCACCCGCCGCCGCCGCTCGCGTTGAAATAGTGATGTGCTGCCTCTGCATCGACGGGGACGGGGAAATCGAGTAAGTAGATGCTTCGGCGGAAATCAGTGGTTCCGTACCGCTGCTGAGAAAAACTGAAATGAAATGAACATATACTTTATTTTACAACATTACGTAAAAATGTCACAAAAGGCAGGTTTAATGCCTTGCTGCATTCGTTACTAACTAATCTTTGCGATGTGGAAAACACGTTGGGGCGGACAATTCAGTACTAATGAGGACAGTAGTATGAAATATAAATGCATAACTTACACAAACAAATTGTACAAAAATAAATGCAAGCAATATACATCCTTACATACATAATTACTATATACAATGAGAAAAATTAATATTGTATTGTAACTACACCAACTCTTATATACTATACATACATAGTTATATACTTTACCTATATTTCAACTGGATTGAAGGTGCAAGGAACATGAAAATTGGAGAGGTGTATGTTCAGCATTGGACGCATACACGCTACCTTACTGACTGACCGACTGACCGACTTACTGAGTGACTGTACTCTTAATCTATTTTTGAAGAATTTTTTATGGAACCTGAAACGGTTGGCTGCACAGCCCTGATAATCACACCGCATGACACAACGTTTGTATTACGTCGCTCGCAGCGACTTAATACAAACTCTTTGAACACAACAACGATATCGAAAAGCGATCCATTCACAGAACTTTGGCGTCAATAACATATGCATGAATGTTCCGAGCTTGGCAAGCGTGACGGGTATGGATGGGGGCAAGAGGGATGAGGAACGCCAATTCAACCGGGCACCGGTCATGGTATTACCTATAAAACGGGCTAAAGGAACCGATTGTTCGCTTTGATTAATTTAATTATATTTTTCTGCAAAATTAAAATCATATAAACAATAGTGGGCAAAATCCTCGGTTCGTGGAGCAGTGAAGCCAAAAGCTTCTTAAAAGGGGCTTGGCCCTCTGCTGGTGGACGCATTCAAGAGTCTATTTTATTCAAATGGTTAAAGCCTTGGCGTCCAGCGGGGTAATGCCGCAAGTGTTCTGGGAACTTTTAAAAACGCCCCTTTGATAATTATTTTAATGTTTGTTAGGAAGTTTTTAGTTTTTTAAAGCTAGTCCAAAAATACATATAGTGAAGCAGAAAAAAATCTCGAAATTTCGACTGCCAACCTAAAGCTTTGTGTTACGATCTGTAATTTTATTCTGAAGATCCCTCCGGTTTGGTACACAAGTACCAATACACTGAATGAAAGTCGATTCACGACAAATTCAACGATTGGTCACGGGTACACGGTAGCGCCAACACATCGACAGTCATAACAGCGTTTATTGCACATCCCTAGGTGCGGTGTTGAGCGCGCGTCGTCGTTTCTATTCAGCGCGCATTACTTCCCGCAGCAAATATCAGCTGAATATGTAAACTGGAGGTCTCCGTCTCTACACCACGTCTCCTTTAATACGGCGGGTTTGTCCGTGTAAAAAGCTATTACGGAAATAGGAAGCCGCATAAACTGGCGCGTCATGTTAAAGTGGGTTAAGGATTCACCGTTAAGGATTCGAAATTCAAATTTTTTTGTGACTGTACTTGATAGTGTAAGTAGGAGGTGCCTGACTTGAACGCAGCTGACGAAATGAATGTTATTTGAACCTTGATATACTAATCGCAAGAATAAAACCGGAAAATTAACCTTGTAACCAACCTGTTTGCAAAATGACAGAACTTGGCGCATTTTCTTTTCATAAAAGTACAGTAATAAATCTGTTAAGTGCGAGTTTTACTCGCGCAAGGAGGTTTCCGTATCTATCCGATATTATCAGCCTATCTTTTGTCTTTGAACATTGCAATGTATAAAAGCCTGTGGCGCCATTTATTATTCAATATTTATTTAATTTTAACGAAATCAATAGCATTAAATAAATACATAACTAACATTATTACAAGTATATACAAAAAACCAAGCAAATTACAGATCTCACTGAATACAACAAAAATATACATACATACTAAACAAAACAAAGGAAGAAATTAAACATTACAGAAAATATGTTTACCTACCAGTGTGTTTGTGTCTGTTCTGTTGTGTGTGAGAGAGGGTGAATCAAATTGTTAACAATTGAAACTGTTATAAACATATTGTTTTTATTTTTAGCACCTGGGTGCGACTAACTTCACGGTCGGACATCGATCCAGCTCCATCGAGCTACCGAGGAGGCTGACAATATTTTTTTTTTATTGCTACCGAACTGGGTGGCTCTGTCCGAGGTCGCAACCTCAGGCGCAGCCTATTTCACCCCCGAGGAGGTGCCAGTCCGGCTTGCAGGTGGAATAATGTTGCTGGGGAAAGGCTATTAACCCGCGATCTGAAGATCCGTGGATTGTAAGAGTGGGGGAAGATATTCCCTGGGAGCCCGTTCCACACCTTTGCAGTGCGGCACAAGAACGATTTAGAGAATCGTGCAGTTCGAAGAACTCTTCTGTCGACTACAAAGGGGTGTTCCGCGAGAGTATGGCGGGTTTGGCGTAGGCGAACAGGAGGAGGAGGGATAAGGGAAGCAAGTTCGTCAGAGCAGCGGCCATAGTAGCACCGATAAAACAGGCTCAATGACCCAACGATACTTTAGAGGTTGAAGGTCCTTTGTGAGTACAGAGTCACCAATCAGGCGAATGGCTCGTCGCTGAATAGAATCCAAAGCTGAAAGAAGGTACTCAGGGGAACCCTCCCAAAGAAAATATGTTCATTATGTCTTTAACTAGCATTAACTAGGTACTAGGCACAGTTCTACTGACAACTTGGCAACTGGGCCGAAGGCTCAGACGACTCTCAATAAACCAAAGGTCAAAGTTCGTTTAGAAGCTCTTGTCAGCATTTTCGATTTTATATTAAGGCCGTGACAAACGCCAACGACCTTGAGCATTCGGGAATTCTACATAATGTACCATGCGACTGCTAATTTCGCTTCGCACGTTCAAGTCACATTTAGCGTAGTTTGTCGCTATCAGCCTAAAGAGTTGATGGTTCGGGGTTCGAATCCCACTTTCGTATGTTTTTTTTTTTTTGCTTTTTTATTATTTTTTTATTTTCACATTTTCATCTTACAATATTTATATTAATTCTTTATATATAATAAAAAATATTAAAAATATACACAATTAATATAAACAGTAAAAAAACACACAATCATTTTAATTATTAAATGGCTTATGTAACTGATGCGTGATTCTAATTTTTTATTTTTTATTATTTTACCTAAATAACATTTTATTGTAATTTCTTCCAAATTATTTTAGTTCATGTACTTACCACTTTTTATAAACCTCTAAATAGACTATCGATGAAAACTAAAATAAAAATAGGTAGGTAGGTAATAGGTAGATAGGCATTTAGGTATGTATGGCAAATATCATAGCAACATAGGTACCGGCCGGCGCGCGCGGCGCGCGCGGCGCGCGCGGCGGCAGCATGGCACGGTGCGGTGGGGTGCGGTGCGGTGCGGTAACTCAGTAGCAGCGTGCCACTCACGCATGCAAGCAAGCAATAACAAGCCGCTCCTCCGCGCCGCGCCGCCGCTCCTCCGCGCCGCGCCGCGCCGCCGCGTCGTCTCCGCTCCGCGCCACCACAGTGCCGCCGCCGCCGCCGCCCCCGCTCCGCAGCGCGCCGCTGTTGCTAGGCTACTTTTATTTAGGCACGGTTCTATAGTCCTTGCATCTCAAGCGCAGACAGCGTTATACCACAGTACCTATTAGTTATTCTGTGGTTATACCAACGAAAGCCATGCGTATAACGCCCCGTCAAGTTACGTACCGGAGCGTATACTGATAGATACCACAGAAGAGAGATATTACTGATACGGTCGTACTGTATACTGGTACGGAAAATGACACGGTGGCAACATCACCTACAATACAACATCCGAGATGTCAGCTCGTAACAACTGGTGAAGTAGGTGCTATGTCAGTGCTTTTCTTCGGTCGTACCGGCTTCACTGAACTGGACGGAAAAAAAGAAGGGAGTCATATCCCGAAATAGTTTGTATTTTCCGTCCAGTTTAGTGTAGCCGGCACGACCAAAGGGAAGCACTGACATGGCACCTAAGTTCACCCGGTGTTATGGGCTGACATCACGGATGTTATAGGTGATATAGCAAACTGTGTCAGTTTACATAAAAAAATCCCTCAGTCGCCTTTTACGACATGCACGGGGAGAGATGCAGTGGGGCTATTATTTTAAATTACCATCCCACACGGTACAAATATACCTAACCTACCTATCTTTTTTCCATTCGATCCAAACACAGAAGACAGAAATGACGACCGACACGCGGGCGCAGCAGGGCAGGAGCGAGCAAGCGAGCCCGGAACTAAAATTGTATCTAGTATTGAAGTGCCTGCTAAATTGACGAAGGCAAAAATTTTACCCTTCCGACTGAAGAATTACGTCAATAATTTCATGTAGGCGTTTTTTGTTTTTTATTTTTATCTCCTTTCGTGGATAAAATAATAAAAAAAATTTAATAGAGTTTTCTCAGAGCTTTGTGACCTTTGAATCGGTGGTATTGTAAAATTGTAATAATACACACATACTCAGATTTTCAAAAATTCATGCTTTTTTTATATATTTTTAATTTTATGTTTATTACTTACTTTTACTCATTATTAAAAAAACCAGCAATGCACTTTGTTGGTAAGGAACCAAAATATAGGTTGGTATTTTTTTAATTTTCTGAATGTGTGTCAATTGGTCAGTTTTGGACCTTCTTTGTCGCACTTTTTGCATGTTTTGCGTATTTGGCGTTTGTCACCGCCTTAAGACAGTTGTTCTAGGCTTTGTACACGACGTGGTTGCGAGCTGATGAAGGATAATACTCGGCGCGTGTTAAAATAACCGTTTCGTCTTAATTGTGAGTTCACACGGCGCGACTTTGCGCAAGAGGAACTCATAATATATTATTTGGGTTTTTAGGGTTCCGTATCCGTCGTACGGGACCCTATTACGCCGGCTCGCCGTCTTTCTGTCTGTCTGTCTGTCCGTCTGTCCGAGGGCTGTATCTCTTGAACCGTAATAGGTAGCCCGTTGAGATTTTCACATATTAAGTGTTATTTATTATGGCCGATATAACAAGAAATATTAAAATTAAGAAAAAGTTAAAAATTCACGGGGGGTTCTCTTTGGGGGTTCTACCGAAAAGAGTATGAGGCATTGTAACTAATACATAGATGGCGTGAGTGGCGCTGAACATGACATCGCGATACGACACCCTCGGTGCGCGAGTTCGACTCGCACTTGGCCGGTTTTTTTTTATGGAAACCTAACACGGTTGGCTACATCGCCTACTACTTCCGTGGTGTCAGCCCATAAAAACCCCTGGCTGTACTTGGGAGGAAATAGAAACATTACACCTTCTTACCTCAATTAGAGTTTAACCCGCCAGGGTTGGTACCACCGCACTGAATAAACGATCGGATGAAACGGCTATGTTAAATAGTTCGCGCTTTCCGTCCAGTTCAGTGTAGCCGGCACGACCGAAGGGAAGCACTGACATGGCACCTAGTTCTCCAAGGTGTTATGGGCTGACATCACGGACATCCGTGATGTCAGCCCATAACACCTTGGAGACCGACGTTTCATTCAGTGCGGTGTTACCGAACCGGGCGGGTTAAACCCTACCACCTAGTAAGGTAAGAAGGGAAGGAAAAGAAAGAAAGAAAGAAAGAAAGAAAGAAAAACGTTTATTCAGCTAAAACTATAAAATAACAAAACAAGATTATAAGAACGTAAAAAACATTTTTAGCTGAAAGGGAGCAGACACAGCCAACGAATTAAATTATCAAGAAAGTAGAATTAAATTATTAAGAAAGTAGAATTAAATTATCAAGAAAGTAGAATTAAATTATTAAGAAAGTAGAATGTCGTTGGACACAGCACGATGCAAAACCTAACAAGTAGGTAGTTGCGGCTGGTTTTAAATATACCCCCTTATTATTAGGAAGGGACCTTGTATGTGTAGGGACCCGTGTATGTCGTAAAAGGCGACTAAGGGATATGACTCCCTTTTTATATTACTAGGTGGTAGGGTTCAACCCGCCCGGGTTGGTACCACCGCACTGAATGAAAGGTCGGTCGAAACGGCTATGTAAATAGTTTGTGTTTTCCGTCCAGTTCAGTGTAGCCGGCACGACCGAAGGGAATCACTGACGTGGCACCAAGTTCATCCGGTGTTATGGGCTGACATCACGGATGTTGTAGGTGATGAAGCCAACCGTGTCAGCATCAATAAAAATAAAAAAATAAAAAAAAAAAACCTACAGTTTTACGTGGCATCCGAACCACGGTAAGCCGCCAATATTTTGTTATTGGAAATAAATATTTCTATTCCGCCCGGTGTGGAACGAACTTTATACTATAGTGCGAGGCGAGACGAGTATAGTTGGCGCGCCTCCGCCGACGTTCGCTAAACAATTTTAGTGTGTAAAGTTTAGATATTCCCCTAACATAATTAACCTCTAGTGAACTATTTGGCTCGCGTGCATAAATCCAGAGCAGTACACAATAATGTTCGCAATATTTCGTGCGTATAATGGGTAATTTCGGCATTATTGAGGGAATTTGTGCGGTTTATTCCAGAACATTCAAAAGTTAAATGATGTGGAGTATAATTTTAATATGGTGTCAGTGAGTCAGTAAGTCAGCGTGTAAGCGCCCACTGCTGAACATGCGCCTCTCAAATTTTCCTCCTTCCTGCCTTCAGAGGTATCGGACCACTGGCTTTCCCCCGATGTACATGAGTTCGCCGTCCCAACTGACAGGTGGGTTTTCCATACTCCGTTTTCCTGACCTCTGAAATATGAAATTAAATGAAATGAAATTGAAGTGATTTATTATAAAAACATGCAAAGCGGTTCAAATACATTTTTCGGTACATTAGCTCCTACACTAGATTTGCATCTGTCACGCAGGAGCCGTTCTTCAGTAGGCCATCATGTGTAAGTCTTTTGCGCTCATCTAACTCCTATGATAATAATTTAAATATACCGAAGGGAAGCACTGACATGGCACCTAGTTCACCCGGTGTCATGGGCTGACATCACGGATGTTGTAGGTGATGTAGCCAACCGTGTCAGTTTCCATAAAAAAAATTATAATACAAGATAAGACAAAAATAAATAAATAAATAAAATATTAAAATGTTAGAGCTAAATTGTTAAATAAATTATGAATTAGTAATATTTCTGTATATTATGTATGTATGTATGTTACTCCATAACTCTTAAACCGATCATCCGAATTTGATGAAACTTAGTACAAGCACATTTGAGTATACGGGACAGACTAAATAAAATTCAGTTCCGGTTACGCTAAGATGTGGCTCTCAAACAAACCGAATTGTTCCGAGCGTCGAAATAAAGGCACAGTAGCGGGCTTACTTTATGTACTTTGTTCTTTTTAAATACGAATTTCACGCGAGTGAGGCCGCGGGCAAAAGCTATTATGAATAAAAATTAAGTTATAGTTCATAAAATAAAATTTCAGTAAAATTATTTCTTCTTATTTCATAACACTCCTTACAGAGCGTTTCAGGTATCGTAAGCCCGCAGATTTCAGTCGCAGATGTCTATTATGTTTATACATCACAGGTATACATAGACAACAAACGTTCAGTGGGGACTTTTGGCTAACTACCTGTGAGCTTACAGAGTTGCGTGGATCGTTCTGAATCGGACACTTTTTGCCTACCTAATTATATAATAGAATTTATGCATAATCTATCCTTAAATGTAAATAAAAGATACCTATAATTTAATTTTATATTCATGGAGCAGGTGCTGCATTTCCCCACTCAAAGACAACCAACTTTTCTTAGGTTTTGATATAGTGTCCCGGTCAGTACCTGCACCTTTGCAACCCTACCTAAGTTTTTGTGCAAATGTGGTTCTACGTTGTCTTGTTTTTGGTTTATTTTTCCCTCTTGCACCTTGGTCCATCAATTGTTGTGTGACGAACTTCTTTAACTGCGTAGTTCGTAAGCAGCCTGCTAATGTGCATCTGACGAACTGATAGGATATTAGTTTCTGAGAGTAATGCGTGAGTACTGTAAGGGAAAGGCTTTTTAAATTCAAATTCAAAATTCAAATTGAAAATTTATTTATTATATTATTTATTACCAAAATATACATATTATACAGCCGAAAGTTTCAGTAGGTAGGTAACATACAATTTTCTTATAATTAATTAGAACAAAAATTGTGGTTAGTAGTGTTAGTACCTAATATTGTATTTACATTTATAGTGGGCCGAATTTTTTCCTGGAGCCCTGCTTCCCAAGCTACTTTTCCAAGCTTTCCCAAGCTTTTGTACCGTGTCGGGTCGGTACTTAAAAAGAATAGCCCCACTGCATCTCTCCCCGTCGCATGTCGTAAAAGTCGACTAAGGGATAAGAAAATTCGTCAGCCTCGGTAGCTCAGTGGCGCGGTTGGTTAGTCAACTGTTATTAAGCAACGCTGAGCGCGGTCAGTGTTTGGATGGGTGACCGCTCGACCGTTGGAGGCTGACCGTAGTTCGGATTCCACGTTAAACTGTAGGTCCCTTCCCTTCTTACCTTACTAGGTGGTAGGGTTTATCCCGGCCGGGTTGGTACCACCGCACTGAACGAAACGTCGGTCGAAACTTCTATGTAAATAGTTCGTGTTTTCCGTCCAGTTTAGTGTAGCCGACATGAAATGAAGGGAAGCACTGACATGGCACCTAGTTCACCCTGTGTTATGGGCTGACATCACGGATGTTGTAGGTGATGTAGCCAACCGTGTCAGGTTCCATAAAAAAAAAAAAAACTAGGATTCCCTGTGTTATGGGAAGCAGGGTCTTTCGTATAGAGAACTCGGAGGGCTGTTCGCTGTGCTAACTGTACTGTTATATAATATTCTACTAATGCATAAAATATCACCTCCGAGAAGGTAGGTGCCATACCGGAGACTTCCCTGTATTGCTGGCTATACTGAACTAAAGGAGAACCCAGCCGAGGCTACTATGCGGCCATCTTACATACAGTACGGTGGTACCAACCCAGTCGGCTACAATTTGAGCCTATTAGTAAGGGGCAAGGATAGGAACGTAGAGTTTTACACCGGCTCCGAACGGTGAAGTAGCAGGTGTAAGTTTGCACGCGAATTTTTCTGTGAGAAATGACTCATTGCCACACGCCGACCGGACTCGAACCTCGGACCTCTCGCAAGAGAAACCGACGCCCAGACCACTCGGCCACCCACTGACAATCTATTTATTTAATTTTGTTTTGTTCTGCCTTTTCATTAAAACACAAATATAAAAACTATTTTTTTTTTATTTAATTCCTTTTAGTTCCAAACCCATAAGTGTGGTACATACATACATACATACATAACACACGCTGTATCCCGACAATCAGGATAAGCAGAGTAATCGGTGTTGTGCCATAAGGACTCTTGTAAATTACAGCACAACACCGACCACCACGTTTAGCACAGTATACGGACAAGACAACTATCAAGCAGCAAGTAAGACACGAAGAACCCACCTGCTGCATGACTAGGTGGAAGGACTGCGCCAAGGTAATTATATAATTATATTGTGGTATATTCCTGTAATCGCCTTTTTCCTCAAATCGCCTTTTTCTTCTAACCGCTTTTTTCTTGTAATCGCCTTTCTCTTGACAATGATACGCCACTCGTTGGGGTTTGAAGAAAAACTATTTTTAAAGATTGACAAGATGAATTTTCACAAGTCGCCATCTTGAATTTTCGAATTTTTATACGACACCTCATAATTATGTTAAAATCAATCAAGCCGTTTAGGCTACAGCGCGTGCCATAGAAACGGACATACAAACATACCCTCGAATAAAAACATTACCCTCCTTTTTTGGTTGGTGCAGTCGGGTAAAAACATCGGAAAACGAAGACGTAACCTGGGAACGTAGTAGAAGCAGGCCTCACGCACTCTATGTACTTGCAACATACCTACGTGCTCGCCCACGCAACTGCGCGCAGCTGCAAAGCAATAATGCACTTTACACTCGATGATCGTTTAGGTACATTTTCGCACGCAGCGATTGGCGACGTGAAGCAGTAGGCTATTGAAGCCGAAGGTATGAAACTTTTTCTATGGAGTGATTTATCTGTTACGAAGTAAGTATTAAGTAATCTGTGGTAGAAGTACAAACGCGTAAGTACAAACTTTTCTGCAAGGCAAAAAGTCAGCTCGCACGTCCAAAAGCGCTCGTGTGTTGTGATTGGCTCTATTCGAATTCCTAAAGCTCCTCCCGTGATTGGCTCACGCCGCAGCGGCCAAAACACATGCTCCGACCAGCCAATATCACCTACGAGAAGGTAGGTGCCATACCGGAGACTTCCCTTGATTCCTAGCTATACCTAGGTACTGGACTATAGGAGACCACAACCGAGGCGGCTATGCGGCCATCTTACATCCAATACGGTGGTACCAACCTAGTCGGCTACAATTTGAGCCTACCACCTAGTAAGGGGCAAGGGAAGGGACCTACTATAGTTTTACACCGGTTCTCGAACGATGAAGCAGCCAGGTGTAGGTATGCACGTAATTTTTTCCGTCACAAAAAACTCATTGCCACACGCCGCGCCGACCGGATTCGAACCTCGGACCTCTCGCATGAGAAGCCGATGCCTATGCCACTTGGCCACCCACCACTATTCCAATATATTTTTATTTATTATACTACTAATATTATAAACGCGAAAGTTTGTGAGGATGGATGGATGTATGGATCTTTGTTCCTCTTTCACGCAAAAACTACTGAACAGATTTTGATGAGACTTTACAGTGCTATAGCTTATACATCAGAATAACATATAGGCTATAAACCACCACGCTAAATAGCCTTAGGGCTCAGCAGTATCAAATAAAGTATAGTATGGGCGGGAGAGAGAGAATATAAAAGGCAAGAAAAACAAAAGCCTATCAACACGTCACATAAAAATTTCAATTTCGAATTCTGTTCTTTTTTTTTAATCCACGCGGACGAAGTTGCGTGCAAAAGCTAGTTAGTACATATATCTCTGTTTCATTCGCTCCGAAATCGCAAATACGCGCCAAGATGCGTTCGCCAGCAGCTCCTTATAGCTTATATTATCTTTGGTTAATTTAAAATTTGCCAAAACTCCAGCGCGTCGGCTCTAATGGGAAAAGTTTGATAGCGAGAGAGAAAGACGCGCCGGCGCGCGCGGGAGAGCGCTTACCATATTCATACTCGAGACATAACAGGATTACTAAGTAGCATCGGGGAGTGCGATTTGGAAAAGTTGAACGCGACTGGTTGCTGTAAAATTTTATAAAAACCCTTTTTTAGGGTTCCGTATCCGGTGCGGGACCCTATTACTAAGCCTACGCCGCCGTCTGTATGTCTGTCTATCCGTTCGTCCGTCCGTCAGTCTGTCCGAGGGCTGTATCTCTTGAACCGTATAGATAGCCCGTTGAAATTTTCACAGAATAGGTATGTGTTATTTATTATGGCCGATATAACAACAAATGTAATAAAATAAGAAAAAGTAAAAAAATCGCGGGGGTTCCCATAGAAGAAACTAAAAAAGTGTATGCGCGCCATCTACCGAAAAGACTATGAAACATTTTAACATCATGAATTTGAACTAATATGAATCATTTCATAAACACGCCATAGATGGTGTGAGTGGCGCTGACAATGACATGGTGATACGGAACCCTCGTGCACGAGTTAGACTCGCACTTGGCCGGTTTTTTTTTCATTATATTTGAAAACATGAAGGTTTGACAGCCACTTTGACAGTTGGTTTTTCAGTGGCGCGCTCCAAATTTAAGTAATAGCCCCGAAAGCCGCGCTGCCGCCACCGCCCCACAGGGGAGGCTTACATCTTACCCGGCATACGCGCACACACTTATTGTGAACACTTACAGTGTGAACACACATGTACTTGCGACAGTTTCATTTGGAATAATGACTACACAGAGCGTTAGTCTGTACCCCAGAGCGCTCTGAACTAAGACAAATGTACCTACATACATACCACACACTGTATCCCGACAATTAGGGTAAGCAGAGTAATCGGTGTTGTGCTGCAAATACTCTTGTAAATTACAGCACAACACCGACCACAACGTTAGCAATGTATTAGGACATTATAACTATGAAGCAGAAAGTAAGGCACGAAGACCCACCTGCTGCCATGACTCGGTCGGTGGAAGGGCCGTGCCAAGGTGAGACGTGGAATCTCCTTATGCATTAGTCACCTTTTACGATATTCACAGGTAGAGATGCAGTGGAGCTATTCTCCTTACTAAGAATTCGCCCAAAATACGAGATAGCTAAATAGTACATTATCTAATGTTTTTAAGTTTACTCTGTTATTAATTATATTCATTTTTAAGTTTCCGGATTAACAGTAGGTCCCGTACAGTAACCCTAACAATCTCATAGTACAGGCATGGTTGGCGCCGCTCTATATTTGAAGATTGAATGCTGTAAAACGGTTGTTAAATAAGATTTCCATCAAAAAAAAACCTCCACTCCCGCGGAAAATTATATTCAAAATTTCGAACAGCGGGAACTCGCAGGTGGAGCGGTGACTTTTATTTAAATTGAGCTGGCCGCTAAGAACCAAGACGTATATATCAGTAATCTGTGGGTAAGAAGAGATTCTAAATTTGGGTTTGGAACCACCGCTGAGAAGCTGCTCCCTTTACGGTCATTTTTATGGGTGCCTAAGCTAAGCGTTAGCGGCCAAAATTTGGCCGCTAACGCTATGCTTAATTTGGCCGCCAAAATATGTTTTCGCAACGTGGACACTCACCGGTGTGGCGAGAAGGGCCTTCGAGATCTCAGAACGGAAGATGCCGGAACCCTCAGTTCTGAGCACCTATCAGGCGGGTGACAAGACTATCCTGAACAGGCGTAGTAAAAGTAATGTTAACGAAGGTTTTATAATAAGACTGCTCCGTCTTAGCAACGATAATCCTTGCCGACCCATTAAACATTATTATTTCCAGAAAACTTCCTCGGAGTGTTGCCGGGATTATCCGGGACTCTGGGTGATTATTTTCTCTGCGAGCTGTTTGACGCGCTTCGGACAAAAGAAGAAAATTGTCTCTGGGAAATCCAGACTTGCAAAAGTCTAGCAATACAAGCATGTTGTCAGCCTCGGTAGCTCAGTGGTGTGGTCGGTCAACTGTTATTGTTATTAAGCAACCCTGCTCCATTTAGCTTAATTTTGTCATCAGTACTTGGATGGGTGACCGCTCGACCGTTGTTGGCTGACCGTGGTTCGGATTCCACGTTAAACTATAGGTCTCTTGTCTTCTTACCTTACTAGGTGGTAGGGTTCATCCCGCCCGGGTTGATACCACCGCACTGAATGAAACGTCGTCGGTCGAAACGGCTATGTAAATAGTTACAGTGTAGCCGGAATGAAATGGAGGGAAGCACTGAAATGGCAGCTAGTTCACCCGGTGTTATTGGCAGACATCACGGATGTTGTAGGTGATGTAGCAAACCATGGCAGTTTCCATAAAAAAAAAACAAAAAACAAAAGGTGCTGAGTCACAGAGCATGAAATGCGCGCGCCCGCCCCTACTAGAGGCGCCGCCGTGAGCGCGATTTCTCTACAACGCCATTGAAGCCTGTGGGCGTGGCCTATGACTTACATATGTGTGTTGTGCGTGTGCATTTGTTTTGTGCGTGTGCCTAACTTGCTCCTCTTTGTGTGTAGTGTCGATACTAGCACACACACACACATACGAAGCGCTAGCAGCTCAGCGTACGGTTATTGGGTTTCAAATATCATCGCTTAGGGCGCCTCTAGTAGGGGGCGCGGGCGGTAGGTATTTGATGCTCTGTGTGCTGAGTGAACCTATCTACGATGAGTGTTGGTGTACCACGCACAACGCGCACTGGGCAGAGATTGCATCTATACGCTGGACTTACTGACGCGTGGTGACAATTGGTTCTGCAGATCTTTCCTGCACAGAACTGGTAAACTCTGGAACACTCTCCCTACCGACATATTTCCCCCCAAGTATAGTCTCGGGTCCATCAAGAGAGGAGTGAATAGGCACCTGTCAGGCCGACATGCCATTCGCAACCCCCGTGTACGACCGAATGTCCATGGACGTGGTTTGACACCTGTGGCTCGGCGCCACATGTCGCGCCGACAGAGAAAAGAAAATACGGTACAGATTTACATGGAATTCAAACTACTACCGTTCAGTGTCCTAACTTGACTTTATGCAAATATTAATTTCACAAATTACTTTTGAATTATATTCTCATTCCATAGTTCAGAGAAAATAATGAAATAACTTCCAACGCGGAACATTTTTATTTTGTGCCGTTAATTCAGTTGGTTGCACTAGAAAAGTCCCGGGAACTAATTTTTAATCCCCCCCTCTCCCGCTTCGCGGGAATGTAGATTGAACGCAGAGCCCTCTAGGAACACGAGGCAGGCGTGAGCAAGTTCGAATTTCAAAATTTACTTGTTATTACGTTCTTCATATTATTTTACTATATACCTACGGACGTACATACCATTAGTACATGTTTGTATTTACCCCTCACAAACACCGTCGATACCCATAAAGTACCGTTTTAACCACAAAAGAAGTAATTACCAACAGTTTGGGAACTACTTCACTACAGCCATCTCTCTCTAGCTCTTTCGTCATCTCCCTATCTGTCCCGCTCGTTCACTAGTTTAATAATGGCAGAACCTTGTTATTCCAACTTCGTAGTTGTTTTCGAAGCAATTCATTCCATTTAGCTTCATTTTGTCATCAAATTTTATCTCGCAACGAAGACGGATGACCGGGGCCGTGGCTTTTCGCAAAATAGATGGGATCCACACGCTAGCGCGACAACGCGTGACGACAAATACATTCGCACATGAAGAATCGAAATACCCAAGAACGCCCCGTCTATTTATTCAGAATTTTTACGATCTACGATGGGGTTTTGCTAGACAATATGTTGAAAAATCGGACAAGTGCGGTCGATTTTTTATATTTATTATTTTAATTTACAGTGGCACCAGCGCGTATCTCAGTATCGCGCCAACTATCGATGAAATTTCATACTTTCATTGTTAAAATGTTTGGATAATTCGGTAGATGGCGCTCTTCTGAAAATTAAGATATTTGTATGGTATACCCTTAATTTTTTACTTTTTCTATTTTTTTATTATTTGTTGTTATATCCGCCATAATATCACATATTCTGTGAAAATTTCCACCGGATACCTATTACGGCCATCGGACGGACGGATGCACAGACAGACAGACAGGCAGACGGCTTTGGCTTAGTAATAGGATTCCGAACGGAGTACGGATTACGTTTGAAACTTAGCTTGGTGAATACGATTTTGTCGAAACGCACCCTTTTCGATGATCGAAAAAGTGTCGTACACAGTAATTCGCGAGCTGAATCGAGCTTCTGGCGGGTGGTCTTGCCACATTTCGTCTTCGAGTCCATGGCCGTCAGTGTGCGACACGGGCATGAATATGCTTGTCTTTAAATTCTTCACACTTTCAAATTCCAGAAAAAAAAAGATACTGCGCCTATTGTGGGGTTTTGGAGACTTATTAGCGGCCACTAATGATGTATGGCTTGAAGAATTCAAGTAGGTCCTGAAGTCTGCACGACGACGTTAGGATAATTAGGACCAAATAATGTTGTATTTTCTGACAATTTTTTTTAATCCTTTACCTGACATTCACATTATCGTTTCACTTGTTTGATTTGCACTAGCATGTGTATCCCCATTTCACTCTGAAGGAATTATAATATCGTGCAGCGATTTAAGCGCTTCAGTGATATGGTCTGTTTTTTTATGATTTTGTGGACACGTCCGGCTGTCTACTTGAAGACGGTTTTATTTATTATAGTAACTAATTTTAACTCATGAATCATAAATAAGTATTTTAGTGACTATACGGAGATGTCAAAAGATACATTTTGGCTGCATTCGGCTACATTACCGAATCTCCAAAGACTGCAATGAAAAAAAATATAAAGATTATATTGTCCGGACTAAAAAGACCTATTTGTAGTGGCAATACCACATTAAAGAGACCTTCATTCATATACGCATATTGGCAATACTTTTTCATACACTAAAAATAACTCGACATCAATTCCCTTTCCACCTTCACACTTCCCCACCACACACACTGAGCAGGGATTGCATCCCTAAACGCTGGACTTACCGCGGATGCATGCCAATCGGTTCTGCAGGTCTCTCCTCTACGGAACCGGTAAATTCTGGAGCCCTCTCTCTGCCCATATATTTTTCCCCAAATAATGTCTCGATTCTTTCAAGAGGGGCGTGAAAAGGCACCTGTCAGATCAGCATGGCATTCTTATCCCCGCATAGGTACGACCTAATGTCAATATGGGCGCCAGCCATGACATCTTATGAGTAGCGAGCTAGCGACACAGGTTGCGCTTTAAAAAAAAAAACATTTTAAAGCAGAGAAACAGAAATACGAACCAAAAACAAACCAAGTGCTAAAGAAAGAAAGAAAGATGGAAAGAAAAACGTTTATTCAGCTAAAACTATAAAATAACAATACAAGATTATAAAAATGTAAAAAACATTTTTTAGCTGAAAGGGAGCAGACACAGCACGATGCAAAACCTAACAAGTAGGTAGTTGCGGCTGGTTTTAAGTCTGCCCCTAGTCTAAAGGATGTCATAAGTCTAAAGTACCTACGAGTATTAGGCGCCGTGCTAAACTTCATAAACTGTGCTCAGAAACCCTGATCTAATGTGTAATACCTATCCATCTATAAAATTACATTCAACTAAATACATTTTAACTTAATAGCGCTTATGAAAATAACGGCATTGTATAACCACTTGGAATAATACGCTTGAAAGCGCTAAAGCGCTTGCTCCAACCCGACTACCGCGCCCCTGGCGGCGGGCAGGCGCACTAGTTTATTCATTTTACGGTCACCAATTTATTTTTGTGGCTGGCAACTCGCTCGTAATGGAGAAATATGACCGACAAAACAAATATGGTAATTTTCATAGTGATGCTGCCAGGTGATTTCTCACGCCCGGAGGGGTCGAGTGGCATTGGTCGAGTCGGGGCCGAGACTCGAGACTGGATAATATGGATTTCATTATATCATTTTTATTATACTCTCAGCTTGAATATTGTCTGCGTAATGTAGCAGAACGAACTAACCACCAGTCGTCGATTTTTTTCAATAAACATTAATTAAAATATTGAATTTCATCATCTATAATAATTAGCAATTATTATTATTTAGATGATAACTTTTTAATCGTAATTCATTATGCTGAGCGAATCGAAAATATATATTTTTGAGAAACTATTGGAACACTCTGAAGTGGATTATAAATGGAACATAATGATTAAATGGTCAGTATCAATATTATTTTGCCTAAATAATTTAAGTACACAAAAATTTTATTAACATAATAATTTTTCACCTCATAACTATTTAGTTATTTTATTACATATACATGTATATATATTTATATCCCTACATATTAAACGATTCAACGTCTGCCATCTGTGTGTATGTACGTATGCTCACTTATATTATAACTCAAGAACTGCAAAACCTATATTTTTCCCGATTTAATGCGACATATCTCAGCTAGGTTATAGTTTATATATCATAACGCCATTATTTATATGATCTGAGCAGTGGGGTCGAAAGTCGGGAAAAATCTACCCATTCGGTTAGCTTTCATGTGATTTACTAGAAAACTACTCAACACATAGAGTTTTCACCTGACTTTACCGCGAGTAATACACGATCACCTTTCACCTACTACTTACATAGGTTCCCTCACATCACAATGGCACACTAGGCATAAAGTAGATAATTATGTACTCTATAGCAAAAGCGAATGCTTTATGATAGGTTATTTCGCACTGGACAAACTTAGTTTAGTGTGGGAAGTCACATATAAGTTGTAAATATAAAAAACATTATATAATAAATACATTGAAATTAAATTAGAAATTTAAATATAACAACCTATGGGCGTCGACCTAATTTCCAATAATGCACTCACATTCAGTCGACGGTTGTCGATATTGCACCTGTCAACCTACCGTGCCGACACACGGTTTCGAATTTTACATCACATCCGATTGCTGGCGGGCGACGACGTTCGCAGTGCGGTTTTCCGTATCGACGTGGTCGGTTTCATGGTTGTTAGCGTAAGCATAGAACAATAATAGCGGCGCCCCGAATATCCGAATGTGGTTGTGCTGTTACACGCTGACTGACTAAAATATTGTTCGTTAGTTGATATTATGTTGGCTTGAAAATATTTTAGGCATATCTACCTCATGTATCCACATCACCGCATTCGAAACTCGATCTTATAATAATTAGCACTGGTTGCCAGGTGTCCGCTTCTACCGCGGACTTGTCTTGTCGGCGGAAAAGTTTTAGACTTCCGCGGACTATTAGAGTGTCCACACTTGAGTATCAACCAACTGTAGGTCCCTTCCCTTCTTACCTTACTAGGTGGTAGGGTTCAACCCGCCCGGGTTGGTACCACCGCACTGAATGAAACGTCGGTCGAAACGGCTATGTAAATAGTTTGTGTTTTCCGTCCAGTTCAGTGTAGCCGGCACGACCGAAGGGAAGCACTGACGTGGCACCTAGTTCATCCGGTGTTATGGGCCAACATCACGGATGTTGTATGTGATGTAGCCAACCATGTCAGTTTCCATTTTTATAACTCAACAAAGGAGAGACAACTTTCCTTCCAAACACACTCTACTAGCGCGTTCTACGGAGTACTTAGGTACCTAGCTCGTACTCGTACTGTGTAGATGTGCAGTAGGATAGGCACTCTCAATTTTATTCTTTCCCGCCCGTCCGTACCACTGCGGCACTGCCCGTACTGGGCTCGCCACTGTCACTGAATATATATTATTACTCCACTGTCGCCACCCCCCGCGCCGCTCGTCCGTCGTCGTCAAGTCGAAGAACTCCCGCCCGCGAAACTATTACATTTTAATGGTTTTTAATTTCCAAAATATGTTCTGAAAAAAAAAAACAAAGGGGATATATTTTTCGTAAAAGTTTTACCCGAAAAATCAAAGAGGGACCCTTTGGTGAAAAATGTCCTCTTTTTTTATTTGGACCATCTGGCAACCTTGGCAGGGAGTCGAACACGCGTGGAGAGGGTTCTGTACCATACCGTTTTCCGTGAGAACTTAGGATTTTCATTTTGGTTTTCCTGCAAACTATAAGAGAGGCCCTATATTCCCATTTCTTTTTTCGCAAATTTAGACGTTTCCTTGTTACATACAGACATACATATCACACACGCTGAACCCCGACAATCGGTGTAAGCAGAGTAATCGGTGTTGTGCTGCAAGAACTCTGGTAAATTGCAGCACAACACCGACCACCACGTTTCGCAAAGTATTCGAAAGTAAGGCACGAGACCCACCACCTGCATGACTCAGTGGAAGTAACGTGCCAAGGTGAGAGGTGGCGATCCTGTCGCCCTTTAGCACGGCATCTTGTCCTTATCCCTTAGTCGCCCTTTACAACATGCATGGGGAGAGATGCAGTGGGGATATTATTTTTAAGTATTTCACAAATCAAGTAAGTATAAATATCTCAATGTGAGATAACTGCTATTGCACCGAACTAAATACTAGAAGCATCAAAGCAAGCGCCGTTAAACTTGATACTTGTCGGTCAGCCTCGTTAGCTCAGTGATGCGGTTGGTCGACTGTTTTTAAGCAACGCTTGGCGCGGTCAGTACTTGGATGGGTGACCGCTCGACCGTTGGAGGCTGACCGTGGTTCGGATTCCACGTTAAACTGTAGGTTTTAGGTCTGTAGGTCCCTTCTTACCTTACTAGGTGGTAGGGTTTATCCCGGCCGGGTTGGTACCACCGCACTGAACGAAACGTCGGTCGAAACGGCTATGTAAATAGTTCGTGTTTTCCGTCCAGTTTAGTGTAGCCGACATGAAATGAAGGGAAGCACTGACATGGCACCTAGTTCACCCCGTGTTATGGGCTGACATCACGGATGTTGTAGGTGATTTATTTATTTATTTATTTATTTATTTATTTATATATTGATGTAGCCAACCGTGTCAGGTACCATAAAAAAAAAAAAAAAGGCCCCTTCGTGCCTTACTTGCTGCTTGATCGATGTAATCTTGTTCGAATACTTGACGAAACGTGGCGGTCGGTGTTGTGCTGTAATTGACCAGAGTTCTTGCAGCACAACACCGATTATTCTGCTTACCCCGATTGTCTGGATTCAGCGTGTGTGGTAAGTATGTATATGAAATATTTTCCTTTTAGCAACACACGCACGCTACCTCCGCATAATATGTATATGTAACAGTTAAGCATCCAGAAATCAGTGCTCCCCGAAGTGTGATTCTCGCAAATCCCCTGAGGAACAGCTTACGTATGCCTACACACACATACATACATACAGACAGACAGACAGACACGCAGAGTAGGTGCTCAGTGTTCCGTGTGCTACAATGCCTGCACGGGAGGCTATAGCGCCTGCGAGCCACCTGCGTCGCTCCCACGCGCTAAAGAAGCCTAATGCGCGTCATTCGATGATGCGGATAGACCCCCATTTAATAATGTTCAATTTTGAAAAGCAAAAAAAAAACTATTTGTTGGCTACACAGAGCATAAAATACCTACCGCGCGCGCCCCCTACTAGAGGCGCCCTAAGCGATGATGTTTGAAACCCAAAAACTACACGCAGTGCTGCTAGCGCTTCGTATGTGTGTATCGACACTACACACAAAGAGGAGCAAGTTAGGCACACGCACAAAACAAATGCACACGCGCAACACACATATGTAAGTCATAGGCCACGCCCACAGGCTTCAACGGCGTTGTAGAGAAATCGCGCTCAGGGCACCTCTAGGAGGGGCGCGCGCATTTGGTGCTCTGTGGTTGGCTACATCACCTACTACATCCGTGATATCAGCCCATAACACCTAGGTGAACTTGGTGCCATGTCAGTGCTTCCCTTCTGTCGTGCTGTCGACTGTCGGTCGGTTCGGATTCCATGTAAAACTGTAGGTCCCTTCCTTTCTTACCTTACTAGGTAAGGTACGCTGCACTCCCACCTGCGTCCTTTCCTCTAATGTACAGTCTGGGATCCTTCAAACATATGTGAAGGTGCACCTAGCCGGCCGACATGGTATTCGCAGCCCCCGTAAATATTCGAATGCCCGTGGGCGCCGTCGGACTACACCTCTGCGTTAGTCTGGCGCGCGCCAGATGTCGAGCTTCCCATAAAAAAAAATTGGTTCATCTCGCCCGGGCTGAAACCACCGCACTGAATGAAACGTCGTTTGAAAAGGCTAAATAGTTCGTGCTTTCCGTCCAGTTCTGTCTGTCTGTCTGTCCGTCCGGCCGTCTGTCCGTCCGTCCGAGGGCTGTATTTCTTGAACCGTAATAGGTAGCCCGTTGAAATTTTCACAGAATATTATGTTATTATGGCCGATATAATAACAAATAATCAAAATAAGTAAAAGAAAAAAATTCACGGGGGTTCCCATAGAAGAAACCAAAAAGTGTAAGCGCGCGCGCCATCTACCGAATAGATTATGAAGCATTTTAACTAATCATGACATTTTAAGTAATATGAAGCATTTCATAACACGCCATTTAGATGGCGTGAGTGGCGCTAGCCATGACATGGCGATACGGAAACCTCGGTGCTCGAGTTCGACACGCACTTGGCCGGTTTTTTTTTTTTCTTTTTCAGCGACCCCATCCAGCGCATTCGTCCACACAACAGGGCGGGTTATGCTATGCTATGCTAGGCGCGGTCGCAATAAGTAAATTCGGCAGAGATTCCAGCGATTGTCGAACGGCAATCCAACTACATCCCCTGGCGGTTTCCTGTCGGCTGTTGGTTGAGTAAGCGGTGATTGTGTGTGTGTGTGTGTGTGTGTGTAGCAAGCTTATCATGCGGTGATTAGGCACTATCTCTAGCGGAGTAGCTTACTTAGTAAGGAAGGACAATAACATTAAAGGTCATCGATAGATGGCGTTGCTCTTCAGTGGAAAGTGCAAGGTGAAATTATTAATTTTTTTTTTATGGAATCTGACAAGGTTGGTTACATCACCTACAACATCCGTGATGTCAGCCCATAACACCGCGTGAACTTGGTGCCACGTCAGTGCTTCCCTTCGGTCGTGCCGGCTACACTGAACTGGTCGGAAAACACAAACTATTTACATAGCCGTTTCGACCGACGACCTTTCATTCAGTGCGGTGGTACCAACCCGGGCGGGTTAAACCCTACCACCTAGTAATATAAGGGAGTCATATCCCTTAGTCGCCTTTTACGACATACACGGGGAGAGATGCAGTGGGGCTATTTTTTTAAAGTACCGGCCCCACACGGTACATATTATCTCGTGTCGCTCCACCTAGTACTGACCGCGCCCAGGTGTGCTTAACAAAAGTCAACCGACCGCACCACTGAGCTACCGAGGAGGCTGACAAATTATTTTGTTTTGTATTTGACGCACTTTAAACAGATTGCATGCCTTTTAGAGGCATTCATATTTCGATAGCCAGATCCATGGACCAGACCTGGGTTAATGATCACAGCTTGGATACAGGCCGTCGCGCCTGCGGACCGCCAAATAGCTTGAGAATCCTCAAATTTAGCAAATAAAGGTCAATTTAGGAGAGTAATGGCGTTTCGCAAAGATGTAATACACTATTGTTATCTCGTGTTTTGGCCGAATTCTTAATAAAAAGTTATAAAAATAAAAGCACCACTGCATTTCTCCCCGTACATGTCGTGTAAGATAAGGACGAGATGCAGTGCCAAAGGGCGACAGGATAGCCACTTCTCACCTTGGCGCGGTCCTTGCACCGAGCCGTGCAGCGGGTGGGTTTTCGTGCTTACTTGCTGCTTGATAGTTATCTTGTCCGAATACTTTGCTAAACGTGGTGATCGGTGTAGGGCTGTAATTTACAAGAGTACTTGCAGCACAACACCGATTACTCTGCTTACCCTGATTTTCGGGATACAGCGTGTGGTATGTATGTATGTATGTCTTAGTAACTCGACCAAAATAAATAGAATTTAAGATTTTTGAATTTAGAACGCTAATGAAATTTGCTTTACAGTCAAATATTCGTCATCCTCGGTAGCTTAACGGTGCTATGGATTGAAACGACGTTCGATCGTGAAGTTTAACACACTCGTATTCAGGTCAGGTCAGAACTTTTATTAGTGGCCACCATTGAGGCTAGCCGTGGTTCGGGTTCCTTCCCTAGCCTTACTATGTGGTTTAATTAAACATGAGTGGTTTAAGCCGCCCGAATTTATACCACCGCACCGAATGAAAGTTCAGTCGAAGTCGGTGTGTAAATAGTTTTTTTTTCGTCCTGTTCGGTCAGTGTAGCCGGCACGACCTATGGGCGTAAAATCATGCCTGTGGGCGCCGTCGAACTAAAACTCTGCGTTAGTCTCGCGCGCGCCATATGTCGTGCTTAACATAAAGAATTAAAAAAAAGGGGAAGCACTGACATGGCACCTAGTTCACCAAGTTATGATGGACTCAGGACTGCCATCAAGGATGTACCCAGCATGTTTGCTTTCATAAAAAAATGCATCCGCACCCGTTGATCTGAAAATTCACACATCCCTAGCAGTGACGTGAAGTCCTTCGACCTTGTATAAGATGTCCTTAGTGGGAAAGGTCTGGTTGGGTCTGGGTATCCATAATTTAGCCCAGTTGGGTTGGCCCGGGGAGTAGGGACTATCCATTACGCCATCTTGTTCTGTAATTGAGGTCTAGGTTTATATCACATACTGTTTATGTAGTACAACGTCTGTCCGTCTGTCTGTAGGTTGAAACGGCTGAACTGATTTGCATGCAGTTTTCAGTAATGGAATGTGACATATCTTGGGATGCTGTAATGCGTACCATCCCATACAAAGTACGAAAGCACGGTGAGCGTAAATTTGAGAGTTATAAATTAAAAATAAATGAAGGGAAGCACTGGCATGGCACCTAGTTCACCCGGTGCTGACATCACGGATGTTGTAGGTGATGTAGCCAACCGTGTTAGTATCCATAAAAAAAAATTAAAATTTACTTATGTATTTTCAAAAAGTTGACTAAAACAAATTTTTCCCTTTAAAAACTGGTCAAAATTTTAAATTGTTATATTATGTTGTTGTAAAAAATTATGCGGGCATAAAGGCGACAGATCTAAGATTATGAAGAAATATAGGGGTGGCACAATCTTAGGCACAAATTCACCCCAGTTCGCGGTATTGAAACAAAAAAATACAACTCTGCCAATAAAGACATCGACGTATATGTGCATATACATATACATCGATGAATAAAGATAGGTATGTAATCATCGAACAAAATATTAAAATTTTTAATACCGTAATTTTCACCGTTGAGAAGTTCTGTGTAGCCAGACAGAAATACAACAATATGTCTAACATCAAGCCCCAGTGCATATCTCCCCGTGCATGTCATAAAAGGCGATTAAGGGATAAGGACACGATGCCGTACATAAGGGTGACAGGATAGCCACCTCTCACCTTGGCACGGTCCTTCCACCGCTTTGTGTTAGCAGGAGGATCTTCGTGGCTTACTTGCTGCTTGACAGCTGTCTTTTCCTAATACTTTGCTAAATGTGTTGGTCGGTGTTGTGCCGTAATTTACAGGAGTACTAGCAGTACAACACCGATTACTCTGCTTACCCCGATTGTCGGGATACAGCGTGTGGTATGTCTAACGTCTTCCGGCGGAACCACATGTCATGCATGACCTATCAGATTCTTGTTCTTATGTCGCCGCGGCCCTGTCGTTAAAAAAACTTCCATTCTTCCCAGACAATCATAAAAAGTTTATATTTCCGTCTATAAACACGAGAAAAGGGGGTCGATTCACTACACAATCCAAATCGTATATCGTGTACGTGAAAATTTCACGTTTTATGTTATGTTATTTTATGTTATTTAATAACATAAAAGTAAACATTATTACGTTGTAATTCCACCGCGATATTTCCATCGAGAAACCCCGTTCATTCTTTGAGCCAATGATTAGAAATAGCACTTTTTCTCAATGTAAATGTTCGATCCTGAATGGGAATATATGATGTTTCAATACCAGCACAGTTTCGGGTATCATTCTGTACTTGAAAAATTAACCTCTTTAACAATAAATAGGAAGAAGAAGAGCTGTCAAACTGACATGTCGAACAAAATTTCTCTGGGGAAAAAAATACTAAAATATTTTTCTTGGGGCGCAACAACCAAGCCCCCGCCACGCGCGGGCCTTTCTCCAGCGGCGCAACGACCCGCACGGTTGGAGGTACCGTGCCGGTATCACCACCGCCGCCGCTCGGCGCCTCTGGAACTACTCCACCACGACTCCACCCAACTCGACATGCCTGGTGATAGTAGCAGCTGCAGACCACCCGGGACGCGACCTGCGTGATGGAGAGCGGGCTCTGCAGCGACGGCCGGCCGCCGCCGCCGTCGCCATCGCTCGCCCGCAGCAGCACTGCCTCCACCCAACGCGTCGCCCGGCCTCGCCGCGCCCCGGTCGTCCATCACGAGAGCCGCCGTTCTTCTTGGACACCAAACGCACACCCTACCACCCAGCTTCAAGCCGCCGGTGCATTTCATCGACGGCGAAGATGGAGCGTTGACGTCGGCCGAGCCACAACACCTACGGCGCGGGCGACGTCCACCATCGGGCAGCTTGGGGTCATCGGGCCTTCACGTCCCATCTAGTGCCCCCGCTACCGGTGGTGCGTGCGACCACGAGGCGACGCGCGCGCGAAGATTAAGACTTCAAAGAGCTGCGCGACGATGTCGCCGTGCAGTCCGGCGGATACGGAGCTCTCCGAGATAGGGGTGGTGGTGGTCTACCTATCGCTCGTAGCTTGCCTCGCGTCGTCTCGGAGAGCTCCGTAGCCACGGCCTGCACCCGCCGGTGTGCTTGGAGGCCTGCCTCCCGCCGCCGGCGGAAATTACCGTTTTTATTTACATTATATTAATTTTGTGTATTTTTATTACTTTTTGTAAAATTTATGTAAAACTAGCTGAGCCCGCGGCTCCGCTCGCGTGAAATTCGTATTCCAAAGAAGAATGGAAGTAACTAAGGGCGAGGCCGAAGGCCGAGCTGAGTTCAGGTAATCGATAAACCTTCTTAAAGAAAGTAACTAACTAAGGGCGAGGCCGAAGGCCGAGCTGCTTTCAGGTAAACGATAAATCTTTCTCAAATAAAGGAAGTAAGTAAGGGCGAGGCCGAAGGCCGAGCTGCGTTCAGGAAGACGATAAACCTTCTGGAAGAAAGGAAGGAACTAAGTGCGAGGCCGAAGGCCGAGTTGCATTCAGGTAAACGAAAAACCCTCTTCCGCCTTCGGGCCTCGCCCTTAAAGACTTCCTTTCTTCGATAGAATATAATATCGTTTACTCAATCTATTTATTTCATAAAAATAAAAAAGTAATATTAATAACTAAAGAATTAAACCTACCTAACAAACATTAAAATAGCTATCAAAACGGGCATTTAAAAAAAAAAAAGTTTTTTTTTTTTTTTATTACCCCGCTGTATGGCAATTTGAATGAAGTACATAAGCCCTTGATGGCGGGACACCAGTTGCGTCAACCAGCTCAAGCCTCTTTTGGCTTCACTGCTCCATGGACCGAGGGTTTCAACCGCAAACGCAACAAATTCGAAATCTTGAATTATATTTCTATATTTGCTGCGTTTGAGGCTCTCCGCCCCAGCCTCGGCCGCGCCAGCCGCTCTTGAAGATGTCCTAACGTGACTTGGAGCCAATGTGAGAACAAAAGTGGCGTCCCACATCAAAGAACTACCCTTAGTCCATGGCACTAAGGTGATAGCATCGGGCCTCTTGCCATCCAGCCGGGAATAACCGCGAGTTTCTAGGATGCACGGTATATTTGCCGCAAAGAGTTTGTATTACGTCGCTGCGCAGCGACGTAATACAAACTCTTTGATTTGCCGTTAGAAGCGTGGACTTTATAATAAAATTTAAATTAAATTAACTCAACCTTAATATTAATTAACTTTATTCGAGATGGTTTAGCTTCTTCCTGAACGCAACTCGGCCTTCGGCCTCGCCCTTAGTTACTTGCTTTCTTCGAGATGGTTTATCATTTGTCAGAACGTAGCTCGGCCTTCGGCCTCGCCTTAGTTGCTTACTTTCTTCAAGATGGTTTAGCTTCTTCCTGAACGCAGCTCGGCCTTCGGCCTCGCCCTTAGTTACTTGCTTTCTTCGAGATGGTTTTGCAATTATCCGAACGTAGCTCGGCCTTCGGCCTCGCCTTAGTTACTTACTTTCTTCAAGATGGTTTAGCTTCTTCCTGAACGCAGCTCGGCCTGCGGCCTCGCCCATAGTTACTTACTTTCTTCGAGAAGGTTTATGGTCTTCCAGAATAGAGCTCGGCCTTCGGCCTCGCCCTTAGTTACTTACTTTCTTCAAGAATGTTTTTCTTCTTCCTGAACTCAGCTCCGCCTTCCGCCTCGCCCTTAGTTACTTTCATCGAGAAAGAATATCTTTTACGTGAGCGCAGATCCGCCTTCGGGCCCGCCTTTAGTTACTTACTTTCTTTTTTTTAAATACGAATTTCACGCGAGCGAAGCCGCGGGTAACAGATATATAAATTTTATTGCACCAATGACAGCGACATAACTTCGACTTTCAATTATTATTTTTATTTATCAAACAATTTGTCACCGGCCAGCTCACGTCGAGATGACAGTTCTCCGTTGTCAACATGACATTTAAAATTGTTTTTTACCTTTACTTTGGATTACGTGATTTTTATTATATTTTTTAATTATTATGTTCATCCGGGATATACACTGTCACTATAAAAAGTTTCGTCAAATTCCGTTCAGTGGTTCTTGCGAGATGCGCGTACAAATAGACATTTTTGCATTTACGATTTTATGATATGTATAGAAAGATATGTATGGACTATTGTGTTCAAGTTATAAAAAAGAAGAACTGTCATTTTCGTTGTATCTACTTATTTTTAAATTTCAAATGAATATTTTATTCAAATTGTATTTGCTGCCAGTTCTCAAGATATAATTATGTACTTTGAACTACGTGATTTTAAACGCGCAATAATGTTTATTATTGTTAATTTTTTTTTTATTTTTGTTATTTTTTTTACGTATTATGTTAACCCGGCATATAAACTGCCACTATACAAAGTTTCGTCTAATTCCGTTCAGTGGTTTTTGCGTGATGCGCGTACAGACAAACAAACAAAGAAACAAACAAACAAACAAACAAAAATTTTAAAATCTGTTCTAACATGTTCAGTATCTCATTTTAAGCCACCCTGGTTAGTTTTTTTCCGAATACATTCAATGTACAGACTTTCTTACCTCTACGATTTTATTATATGTATAGATTAATGTAATATATTATAAGAACGTGAATAAAGAGAAATAATAAAAAAAAATTTAATTATCCCTGTAAATTTGGAGGTCAAATATTTTAAGAAATGTATGCAGTATCTTGCAGCAGTCACTACGCTTCGAGATACACAGGATTAATAGGAACAAAAAAAAATTGGTACAATAATTTTGCCTAATTCACCCTAAATAAAAAAAATTCTGTTTCCAAACAAATTAGTTACCAAAATTAAATTTAAAATTATTCTAATGTTAAAGTGCGATCTGACAACATGTGGCGCCTCTGCATGCATGTGTACCTAACGCTCTTTTTGCGTTCACCTTTTATATATTTATTTTATATATATATTTATTTTATATATATATATTTATATATTTTATATATTTATACCTCAGTAGGTGCAGGTGAACGGCCGTGCCGCGCCGCGCCGCCGCGCCGTTGCGTTGTCTTCGCCGCCACTACGCGGCAAGTCAATTTAAATTAAATGAAAGTATCAATTTTAATTGGTGTTTATTGTTTTTTGAGCATTCATACGGCAGTTAGACTGCATTTGAACGTGTCAAAATTTGTTCTCTCCGATTCGATTACACCCACGAAGAAGAACCGGTAAGAAACTTCGCAATCATTAATTACACTTAGAAATAATATACCTACATTCCATAATTTTTTTTCTCAAAAAACTACGAGTATTAGCCTTTTGAAATGGAGTGGCCGCTGTAACATCGTGTATAGATAATATCTATACACGATGTTACCTTCACCAAAAATTCACCAACTATATCTATTAGATATAGATGGTGAATTTTGAATTTTGTCATAATTTGTTAGCTAAAGCTGTGGGAGACGTCGATAAAACCGGCCAAGTGCGCGTCGGACTCGCGCCGCACCGAGGGTTCCATACCATCACGTATTTGGCCAGGTTTTATATTTTTTGGTTTTACTTTAGAGTTTGTTAGTACTATAATCAATCACACCAAGTGTGACGCTTGTATCTATTACCGTTTTTACTATAGAGCAAACACAAAACAAAAACATTAAAAAAAATACATGTTTCGTGCACCCCTTTGTTTGTTTACTTTTTATTTATTTTTATCATTTGTTGGCATATCCGAAATAATAACATACATATTCTATGAAAATTTCAACCGGCCACCTATTACGGTTCAAAAGATACAGCCCTCGGACATACGGACAGACAGACAGACAGACGGCGCAGGTTTAGTTCAATACGAAACCCTAAAAACACCTGTATTTATTTTACTCGATCTATGATCTTACTGAATTGACCCCACGAACACGAATATCGAGTATCGCTCACCGACAGACAAATAAACTACCTACCCGGAAGCGCCGCGCCGCCGCGCGCCGCTCGGCAGAGAGATAGAAGCCATCTGTATCGCATTTTGCTATTTCCTTAATAACTTTTTCCGATATCTATTACTCGAATGGGCCCTTTGCTAAGCGATGTGCCGAGCTTGTGAGCGTATGGACGTGCATTGATATCGGTTTAAAAAAACGGTCAAGTGCGAGTCGGACTCGCGCACCGAGGATTTCGTACCACCACACAATATATTTGTCTAATTTTATTTTTTTATGGAAACTGGTGCGGTTGGCTACATCACCTACATTATTCGTGATGTCAACCCATAACACCGGGAGAACTAGGTGCCATGTCAGTGTTTCCCTTCATTTCATGTCACACTGATCGGAAAACACGAACTATTTACATAGCCGTTTCGACCGACGTTTCATTCAGTGCAGTGGTACTAACCCGGGCGGGTTAAACCCTACCACCTAGTAATATAAGAAGGGAAGGGACCTACAGTTTTTACGTGGAATCCGTACCACGGTCAACCTCCAACGGTCGAGCCTTGGGTCGAGCGGTCACCCATCCAAGTACTGGCCGCGCTCTGGGTTGCCATTGCGTCTTCATTCATTTAGTTCGGGATCCTTAGCGCGAGCACGACTCACATTTGGTCGGTTTTTATTATTTGTTGTATTAAAAAACACCATGCGTACAAAGAGGTATTATGTACTAGCGTACTAGAGTTGATGGAAGAGAATAAATCTTATATACATATGTAAATAAATCAATAAATCTTTTTTTTTACAAATACAGAATTTTATTTTATCCATCATGAACAATTTATCGAAATTCTCTACACTATTTTATTTCTGTAGACTCTGGGTATATTTTTCGTACTAAGAGAGATAGTACGATTGCACCTGTAGATATTAATCAAGTTGAAATAAACCATATACAGAATTTCATTTTCTGTCTAATTCCCATTATTTATGGTAATGCGACCCATATATTCGTAAACCAGAGATATATGTCGAAACATCCCAGATCAATTAATTTCCGTAGGTCGTGGGTAAATTGTTCATACTTAAGTGCCCAATGACCTTTGGGAGCGCTCGGACGGACAGCAGAAAGACGGACAGACAGACGCACAGAGCAACCATCGATCAGCCACGACACTAGATACGTGACCCCATTCCAAGCATTTTGTAAAAAGCGGACCACATAATTTTTTACACCAATACAATAAAAATACAACTAACATTACATGCACACATAATTATTATGTAACATGCACACATTAGACGCACACAACCCACGCACACATCCTCACCCTTTCTCACTCATACACGGCGGCGCACATACAAACTACAATAAGTATTTTAATATAGGATTATAAAATTTACATTAAATCATACACCAGAGTTAATAAGTAGGTAGGTACCCAAATGTAATCACCAACTGTTTGACAAAGCAATGTCGCCTAGCCTATGAAAGAGCCTTAGAGACAGTTTAGGCGACAATGTCCAACAAATGTAATATTTTCATGCATTTTTTTTATGTATAAAGCACCTGTAATATATTTATGTATTTGTATGTGCCTGACCAATAAACACGACATGAAATGAATAGAAGCACTGACATGGCACCTAGTTCACCCGGTGTTATGGGCTGACATCACGGATGTTGTAGGTAGGTGATGTAGCCAACCGTGTCAGTTTCTATAAAAAAATACACTTTTAAACTCGAAAACTCGACGCGCTCTTTTGGAAGAATGTGAAGACTCGCAAGTACGTCATGTTACGAAGGAGAAGACTTGATCCACATTTTGTACTCGGAATGAGGCATGAGAATACGAGACGAGCCGTCCCATTTTCTGTGTACCAATATTTACGCCGCCATACGAGATCTAGGGTTGTGGGTGATGGATGGGGTCAATCCGATCTGTTTCCGCGAGTAATGGCGTTTCAGCGATGGATCTGTATAAATTTATATAACTTCTTTAATTTCTAGTGTAAGTTAAAATTGTGTGTGTTTTCTTTTTTATTACAAAACTACGAATTCAAGCAAAAAAGTAAAAAGCTACCGACATAGATACATAATCAATTTTTTTTCTTCAATACCTTGGTTTTGTCACTACGTCCAATAGTTTTTATAAGTAAATTCTGAGGTATTTTCATGTTTTTTTTTTATCCATCGAACTTAATCCAATGTTGTTTTTAGGAAGCTGTCGATATAATATATCTTGATAGATTAAAGAAAAATGTCATTAAAATTACATTAAAATTAAAAACTGTAAATATTGCCCAATTAAGTTTCTCAACTATTACAGATTAAGTTTTAAATACAGGGTGTTTGATAACCATAGGTCATCATAAAGCAGACCAGGTACTCCTGAGCCTATTTGGAGCAAAAAAGTTAGATGACATGTTGTTCTACGGTGAACTTTTGTTTTTTCTTTTTCCATGCTAAACTAAATAAAGCCACTTCAGTTTAGTATGGAAAAGAAAAAAAAAAGTTGTTTGCTCCAAATAGGCTCAGGAGTACCTGGTTTGCTTTATGACTTATGGTCATCAAACACCCTGTATATCAGAGCGATGGTACATCTATCGTACAGGACGAAATTTTACCTTGCACGTAGCTTTTTGCGATGGTCAGCTACGGTCAAGCACAAAATGACTCCCTTCTTGGACATAACTCTCTAATACGCCTTTGGGATAACTTGTTTTTAAAAAATAAACATTTTTAATGGTGTCACAAAATAAAAAAATTAAAACTTTATAAATGAGACATCAACTCCCATCCTAAAAACTAACGAGCTCTCATTTTCTCGCCGGGCGCGACTAAATTTTTTCAACAAGCCGATATTACATGTACGACCGAGCACATACAATATTTCGTGTTCGTGGCGAAAACATTTTATGAAAAAATTAAATATTATAAGTAAAAATAACAATAATTCATGAAAATAGTACCTATACTGTACCCGCGAGATCGTGTATTGTTGAACACTGCTGCCTAAACTGGCTCTAAGGCTGTTTCATCGGCGACATTGCTTGGTCAAACCGCTTGGTGGTTGCATTTGGATACCTACTTATTTGACTCTGGTGTATAATTTAATTAAATCTTATATGCCGTTGATCCCCATGATGGATGAATATTTTTTCATCCATCTACAATATTTATGTGTAGTTGGTTAATTTACTTTATATTATATTCTATTTTGCTCAACTGTTCAATTGTATCTACATACTTGTATGTAGCATTAAAAATGATTGATTACATTCGTCAGCCTCGATAGCTCAGTGGTGCAGACAGTCAACTGTCGCTATTGAATGTTAAGCAACGCTGGGTGCGGTCAGTACTTGGATGGGTGACCGCTGACCGTTGGAGGCTGACCGAGGTTCGGATTCCTCGTAAAACTGTAGGTCCCTTCCCTCCTAATCTTACTTGGTGGTAGGGTTTAACCCGCCCGGGTTGGTACCACCGCATTGAATGAAACGTCGGTCTAAACGGCTATGTAAATAGTTTGTGTTTTCCGACCAGTTCAGTGTAGCCGGCACGATCAAAGGGGGAAGCACTGACATGGCACCTAGTTCACCCGGTGTTATGGGCTGACATCACGGACGTTGTAGGTGATGTAGCCAACCGTGTCAGTTTCCATAAAAAAAAAAAAAAATTTAAAAAAATCTCAAATTAGTACAGTTTCTTGCTATGCTATTCAATAAAATGCATGAAAAAATCTTAAAAATCGGTCCAGTTTTGCATAAGAAAAGAAACAGTGGAATACGAAAACTGGATTTTGTCGATTTTATTTATGGAACAAATTCGTCGTACCGGGGCGTTTTCGCGACAAATTTGCCTAAATGTAAAATCAACTTCACTCTCGACTTTCCATCAGTCAGGCAGGCCTCCCAGGGATGATCCCTTTCATCCCCAGAGTTCCGACTGAGCCTGCACTTACTTTAACCTGCCAAGTTCGTTAAAAATCCAGAGGGGCCAAAGCTCCTTTTCCGAGGATTAAAACTCTCTAAAATGAACTGCGACGCGACATTGGCGCGGACAAGATTACGTCGGCGACTTCGAAGGCTGTGTTTGCGGTTACCCGACTAACCCACGCTTTATGCAAATGCGGACTTATTAATTTAGATAATTCCTTCCAGCCAACCCTAACAGTTTTAGTCCGAAGACCCACTCACGGAAATTTCCGACCGGAATTACCCGGCCGGAAATTCCGCTGAGATTCTTCGAGCATACATGGAACCCGAGCCATGGAGCAGCTGGTGAAGTAATTTTGGGTTAAATCAGAAAACAACATATTGGTATCAGGTGTATCAGGTGTAATCAGGTGTAAAGAGCCTTTGTCAAACTTCGATACGTAATTTGTATCAACTTAATGTTAATACAACATATCACATGTAACTAATATAGTTGTCAAAAAATATAAAGTTTATTTATAAATATTGTTTTTATTTTTTGCACATTGGACATGGCACTGACATCGCACCTAGTTTCCGGCTGGAAGGTATTGTATCGGTTGACATCGCGGGAGTAGTAAGGTGATCATGTCAAAACGGTTGTTGCGTACATAAGTAAATCCAGTTGAAGTCATAGTAAGTAATCGTATGCAATATCCTATTATTCAAGTCAGTCAGTCAGTCAGCGCGTAAGCGTCCACTGCTGGATATACGCATCTCCTGTCCTCCCGGCATTGTGTGTGTGCGGAACTACACTGCTTTCCGCCCACCTAGGTACTTCATATTGTCCCCACCTGGCGGGAGGTCTTCCCACACTACGTATTCCTGTCCACGGCCGCCAGTATAGGACACGGTTACTCCAACTTTTTTAATTGGTCAATGATACAAGCGACAAAAGGTAAAAGGTGAGGCAAAGTATGAGCGAGTTTACAGTTAGTATAACTATAATTACTGTTGGTATTGTAACTCTATTCCGACTGGTGGGATATCAATGGTATTTAATTACAGTGTAACACGCGACGAAAACGATCTTGAAACATCCCACCACAGGCTACCATAATAAAGAGAGCCTTCAAGTGAACCATGTAATTTTGCTGTTCGATGGCAATCTACTTTTTTCTGAAAATAAAGGTTTTCTAACATTTATTTGTGAGCGGCCTCTATCATTTGCTCCTTGTAACTACTGCAATTTAACCTTTCAGACAAATTATTCAGCGCTCTCTAGCGACAGATATAAAAACTTCTACAAATAATAGTTTTACTATCTGCCGCTAGGTGTCGTGCCATAATGTATTGTTACTTTGAAAACCATTTCAATTTTTTTTTAACCTTCGTTGATTTATTACCCTAATATATTATTTATTTATTTAAAACAAATTAGGGACTGTCACACAAATTAGTATTCGTTTCAATCTAAGAGCACTTTAGTTTCAATGTTTTTCAATATGAAATGACTTTGCAATTTTGCTATCGTTTTCTAGGTCCCACAAAATGACTCCCTATTTATATTTTTATACTGGCTACATCGTAGTAGCTGGCTCTTTCTATCGATTAGGTTAGAAAGAAACAACACTATTCCTATCAGTTCAATGATACCAGTGCGCGGAGAAAATACTTTTTAAGTTATTTTACTGCTCTTTTATAATGGCGGGTATAATTTCAGTTAGAATTTTTGTTTTTAATCTACTCGAAATACTCATTCGAAATTTATCACTTCACACTAATACCGTATAATAATTTTACATAATCATTTATGGAATTTATTTTACTTTTAAGCGTAAAACCATAACAAATGATTGTTTCTTTAGTACATCGTCACGAAGAACTAGTCAAGCCATATTGAAAATTCTATACTGGCAACTTTTAGAGCCAACAAATGAAATCGGGCAACGTCACTGTCGGTCGACTTGACTGTCGCCGGGCGTATGAGAAGCGGTTTCTTGATAGTGAGCTTGTTGAAATTTTCTACTTCGATTTCAGTGCTTTCGTGATCAACAACTCCTAAACTATGGCTGATGGAAAGAAGTAAGTTTCTAAGTGTTTTGTGTTATAGATAATAAGCCGGAACCTCCATTGCCAGATTCGTTTTTCGTTTGAAAAACGAATCAATTTTGCCCGTCATCATGTGGCTTGGTTACGAACCGTGGTTACAATTTACGGGTAATCCCGTCCAGTTGCAATTTGCTTCAAGTTTTTTGGCTTTCGTCATTTTTCATATCTGAATACTTCTATTCTTGCAAAGCTGTTTCCTTTGTCCGCGTCGCGTTGTCGCCATTTCGCTGCTGGGTCTAGCCACCTCCGAGGTTGACGACCGCTGACAACCATCCATTACCAGTAAAATAAAAGTATTCCATTCAATTCCATCATAACCATGTGCATGGGCAAGTTTGAAATGAGACAGTGGTGCCTCTCCATAAGTAAATTTTTTATGCCACTCCAATAAGACTTTTGAATTGAATTTCTGCAAGTTGATCAAACTGTATTTAACGTGAAGTTAGTTAGTTGCTTTCCAAATAGTAAAGTTTTTTTTTGCGTATGTCAGAACTGAGACATCAAAAAAAGAATTGAAAGGCACCCAACCAAGCTGGCGTTGAATGCACCTAGGAATTTTTTCACAAGCCTGAAAAGAACACCGCAAGTTCTCGCAATGACTGCGAGAATATAACATGGAACTGTCAATGGACAATTACCATACAAAACCTTTTACAAATACTCAACTACTTTTGAATGTCAGCTCAGAGATGGGTTGCAGTAATAGAAAGAAAAAAAATATTCTTTATTCTTTATTCATCATTCGTATTGTAGTACACTACGGTTGAATTTTTACAATCCTGTTCAATTACGCTCAAAAAGAAGAGCCGGCGAGAAACTTCGCAGGGTTTTTTTATTTAACGTCTTTGGTTTATTGTGACTAACTACATAATAGACACCGCTTACAGTGTTAAACTACAGTTTGAGAGCTAATTGTATACCGGAATATAACCTTTCCTTCACATAAGCAGGCCTTCGTCACTCGCTCAAGGTCGCGCGTTAAATGCCTACCGCTTGGCGTACCGGTTAATGTACAAGTTAACACCGGGCTGTCGCTATCCAGCCAGAGCGAGCGTGCGCCAACGCGCATCTACTACGTTTCGTTTCGAAATCACGAAATCATTAGAAATATCGAAATCACGTCATTATTGTGTTCATTTCATTTCATTTCATTGTGCAGCATTTTGATTTATTTCTAGTAATTTATTTATTCATATTAACCCTTTGAGTCCCTTTCCCGGGAAAATAGTACTACTCCCCTTGGCTCCCAGGCCCTTTTAGCGGCGCTCAAAAACGCATAATTTTGGCGCGCGCGCTCCCACACAAATTCGAAGATCCCGCCTCAATCGATCGATCCATCAATACTCGTTATTCTGTCTTGTTTGTACTGAAATTACGCATTCAGTGATACCAAACTCTTCAGGATTCACTTATTTAGAAGCACAGGCCGATTTTTTAACTCCAGGCAAAACAAAACACACGACATTTTTTTTTGAATTTTTCTGACCAAAACTGTACAATTTCGTCTTACATATCGCATACCGAAATAAGCGCATTGAAACGAACTATCAAATACCGAACAACGTTTACGAGTACAATCTTTGTCTATTCCAGGGTCAGTGGAAATGTCAGCTGCCAAAAGTGACATTTTATTTTCTCTCAACTTCATTATTTATTTTCTGTGTGAAGGTTATTGTGTGCCCAGTCGTGTCTGAGAATAGTTATTAGTAAGTTTAACCAAGAAATGATACCAGTATTGAGTGTTTTGGTGGAAAATTGGTAGAATTAGATAATGAATTAAGACTAGCGACGCGCAAAAGGCGCGCAATAAGTGGAGCGCGCGCTCCACTTGGGAGCCATGGGTAGGCGACGAAAACTGGAGCGCGCGCTCCACTTGGGAGCACAAGGGTTAGTAGGAGGTCATAGATTTAAAATAATATTATCATATTGCCAATAACATTAGTTAGATGACGCCGAACAGCGTGGTATGTATGGCCTAATTCGTATAAGGATAGAAATAGAACATTCATTAGTTCTCTGTCTCTCAATGTGGGTTTTATACAATAAAAAACACCAATAAAACAATAGGTACATTGTAGATGATCATTAAATTTATTGATCAAACAAAACTATCACTGGAAGGTTGCACGCTTCCATGTGAAAAACTAATTGTTACGCTAAGGCATCATGAATTTGTTATCATGAATTTGCCGTAGCTAATATCGTATCGTTGGTAGGTATCATCTTCATTTTATTCCTCACAAAAAGACAGCCAAAGACACAGCCCTTACACGCGCTGAACGACGCGCTTTCGAGATAGAGTTACACGACAGAAAGAGAAGCGAAATGAAGGTGGTTATCGTGGTTAGGCATGCAGCTCTGTTCGTGTCAATTTGTCCTTTATCGCGTCGTCGCAGAGTAGCTATTTCTTTGTGAGTGTTTGTACAGAGAAGCTTCTGTACAGAGTACTCTTTTCTATTCTGTGACATAGCTTATAATTTTGGTGTACAGAAAGAAGTATCGATTTTAGCACTGCTGGAAACATAAAAATGAAATAACTGTTATGTGATTAGAATAATAATTATGCAGTAAAAACAATTATGCACATAAAGACGGACGCATTAATCACACTATTTAATTTTCACCTCTTTTTGCCCGACTACCTACTGCTAAATCAAAAGGAAGAGTTAACCATTTACTGCATAACACTTCTTATTAACCCGTCAAGCGTCGGCCCCCCGCTCCCTCTGTCTTCATACCTTTTCACGCGCGCACCCCGATCGAAGCGAAGGGTAAAGGGAAATATGGTTTTTCGAGAAAAAAAAATTTCAACACTTTTAGCAAATTTGGCATGGTTAGTTTAGCTTTTTATACGATTAGTTTCATATGTATCGATACTGTACAGTGCACAAGTTAAACATTGCGCGAACATTTCACTTAACAAATATAGTGAGGTTAAGTTTTTTTTTTCGTATTCACACTCGCGCATGGATAAAAACATTAAATAATAAATAACACATTCACTTCAAAAATGTTGTATTATTTCGAATTTATGCACAAGCACAACAAACTAATGACTAAAAACACAAAAATCATGTTCATTTGAGGCGGTGTCAATTAATACCTAGGTACACCATTTCTTGCAGGATGGTAAACTGGTTTCTAGTGCAACATTATTTAGAATTCATTATTTGAATACCTAGTTCATTGCTTCACCGACACGTCAGTATATGATTTGCATAGGGTAATTCGGCTATTTTAGGTTAGAAAAATTGGCGAAAAAATTTCTGGCGTGTTTTGTTTTTCCTGGAGTTAAAAAATGCTATTAGAGCGAATAGAGTTTATTAATCTGACTTCATTGTTTTACGAAATATCTCCCCCATACTACTGCTACTTCCACGGGGAGAACCCCCACCCCTCATTTGTCATATTCCTAAATGGTGTTGCCAGTAATAATCTGTGTTTGTGGCAGCCCCGATGACCTGTCGACGGCGATCCTGCGACGCAAGGACCGCCCCAACCGTCTCATCGTCGAGGAGGCGGTCAGCGATGACAACTCGGTGGTCTCGCTCTCGCAGGTACATAATAAAGCCATCTACTGTCCCTTACATAAAGCTATCTACAGTCCTTACATAAAGTTATCTACTGTACCTTACATAAAGCTATCTACTGTACCTTACATAAAAAAGCTATCTACTATCCCTTACATAACCTATCTACTGTCCCTTACATAAAGCTATCTACTGTCCCTTACATAAAGTTATCTACTGTACCTTACATAAAGCTATCTAATGTCCCTTACAAAAACCCATCTTCTGTACCTTACATAAAAAGCTATCTACTGTCCCTTACATAAACCTATCTACTGTCCCTTACATAAAGTCATCTACTGTACCTTACATAAAAAAGCTATCTACGATCCCTTACATAACTTATCTACTGTCCCTTACATAAAAAAGCTATCTACTATCCCTTACATAACCTATCTACTGTCCCTTACATAAAAAAGCTATATACTGTTCCTTACATAAACCTATCTACTGTCCCTTACATAACCTATCTACTGTCCCTTACATAAAGCTATCTACTGTCCCTTACATAAAGTTATCTACTGTACCTTACATAAAGCTATCTAATGTCCCTTACAAAAACCCATCTTCTGTACCTTACATAAAAAAGCTATCTACTGTCCCTTACATAAAGTTATCTACTGTACCTTACATAAAGCTATCTACTGTACCTTACATAAAAAAGCTATCTACTATCCCTTACATAACCTATCTACTGTCCCTTACATAAAGCTATCTACTGTCCCTTACATAAAGCTATCTAATGTCCCTTAAAAAAACCCATCTTCTGTCCCTTACAAAAACCTATCTACAAACCTTACATAAATCTATCTACTGTACCTTACATAAAGCTATCTACTGTCCCTTACAAAAACCTATCTACTGTACCTTACATAAATTTAGACTGGACTAGACTAGAATACTTGTAATAATATTGTATGAAAAAAAAATACCCTGTGAAGTTTCTTGCCGGTTCTTCTTCGTGGGTGTAATAGAACCAGATAGAACTTATTGTGACAAGTTCGAGTGCTGTCTATCTGCCATATTTTATTTTATTTTATATATTTGGAAAATCAACAGTTTATAGTACACAAGCTGTGCCCGCGGCTCCGCCCGCTCTCATATTTCACTTCACTGCTAACCTCATAAGCCATTTAGCGTGATAGTAAGTAGCCTATAGTTGATGGGAAGAATCAAGCTATCCGGAGAATTTTGTTTTATTAAAATCGGTTCAGTGGTTCTCGAGTTATAAGCGGACAGACAGACAGACACTCAGACAGAAAGCAGACGTTGGATTTTATTATAGGTAAGGATACATATAGTTGCAAGCGGTTTTTCACATAAATTACTAAACCAGTAAAAGATTTTCTCGTGTTTACATTAAAGACATTTATAAAAATTGCCGTTTACCACAGTGCCGTGAAACAAAGAAATGAATACAGTTGACATTTCGTATTTAAAATAAAGAGAAAAAATAAATAAATATGAAGTATAAATAAATAATGTATAATAAATAAATTGAATAAATAAAGATAATGAAATGTAACTAAAATGATTTTAGACTCAAATATTATAATAAACATTTTTTTTTAGTATAGGTTGTTTATAATGATTACTGTTTTCTTTTAAGCAAAATATTTTTTATAACATCTTTTTTGAATGTGTTCTTAGTATGTATAAAAGGATCAATGTCGCTGAAATGCTCGTTATATGTGCTAGCTAGCCTAGCAATAGTTGAGTTCTTTGCATAATTGGTACGGTGTAGTGGAATGTGAAATAGGTTAGTGTGGCATGTCCGACGAGCAGGAACACTGTAGCCAATCTCTCCAATAAGTTGCGGACAGACAATCCGACTGTTTACTAGGTCGTACAGGAAAGCCATATCGAGCAGTAGTCGTCTTTCTTCTAGTGTCATATGAATGATCAATAAACAACACAATCTTTTCAGGCGAAGATGGAGCAGCTGCAGCTGTTCCGCGGCGACACGGTGCTGCTGAAGGGCAAGCGGCGCAAGGAGACGGTCTGCATCGTTCTGTCGGACGACAACTGCCCCGACGAGAAGATACGCATGAACCGCGTTGTGCGCAACAACTTACGCGTGCGGCTGTCTGACGTCGTGTCCATCGCGCCGTGCCCGTCCGTCAAGTACGGCAAGAAGGTCCACATCCTGCCGATCGATGACTCCGTCGAGGGTCTCACCGGGTAAGTTTTGATTTTTAAACGTTTTTTTTTACATAAAGCTATCTACTGTCCCGTACATAAACCTATCTACTGTACCTTACACAACCTATCAACTGACCCTTACATAAACCTATCTACTGTCCCTTACATAAAAAAACTATCTACTGACCCTTACATAAACCTATCTACTGTACCTTATACAACCTATCTACTGACCCTTACATAAACCTATCTACTGTCCCTTACATAAACCTATCTACTGTCCCTTACATATATATTTTTTTATGGAAACTGACATGGTTGGCTACATCACCTGCAACATCTATGATGTGAGCCAACCCGGGCGGGTTAAACCCTACCACCTAGTAATGTAAGAAGTGAGTCATATCCCTTATATTTGGAACCGCTGGTGTAGATAACTTGGTCAATATCATAAAAATTTGTTGTATTCTGACTAGGTATAACTCTAACATGAAGGTGACTCATACTTGGCAGTGATAATGCAGTTTCGTAAAATTTGGATTATTCTGGACTGATGTGTCAGCATGGCACTTACTTTCTGCGCTTTATTTCGTAATTGTTTATTGGGCATTCTTAAGCCTAGTGCACTCGAACTTGTCACAATTTGTCCCATCCAGTTTGATTACTCCCAGGAAGAAGAGCCGGCAAGAAACTTAGCAAGATTATTTTTTTTACATACATACATACATATCACACACGCTGAATCCCGACAATCGGGGTAAGCAGAGTAATCGCTGTTGTGTTGCAAGTACTCTGGCAAATTACAGCACAACACCGACCACCACATATCGCAAAGTATTCGAACAAGATTAAATCGATCAAGCAGCAAGTAAGGCAAGAAGACCCACCTGCTGCTTGACTCAGTGGAAGGACCGTGACAAGGTGAGAGGTGGCGAGCCTGTCGCCCTTTAGCACGGCATCGTGTCCTTATCCCTTAGTCGCCTTTTACGACATGCACGGGGAGAGAAGAATAGTAACAACGGTTTAGAAAGGAATGCTTCGGTGGTTCGGTCATATTGGAAGAATGAATGATAGGAGACTAACGAAAGAAATTTATCAAGCAAATGTGAGTGGAAGAGTCGGGAAGGGTCGCCCTAGACGCACGTACCTGGACCAGATCGGGCATGTGCTCAAAAAGGGTCAAGTGCGTAGTACCCGTAACCGACGAGCGTGCATGAAGAACATTATGAGAGTGGGAGAGGCGGCAGAGGTGTGTCAGGATCATGTGGCACGCGGAGATCCGTTGTCTCTGCCTACCCCACCGGGAAACAGGCGTGATGCTATGTATGTATGTATGTATGGGCTATTCTTTTTAACAGACTTCAAAAAAAGGAGGAGCTTCTCAATTCAACTCAATTTTTTTTTATTTTGTTACCTCAGAACTTTCGACTGGGTGAATCAATTTTGATGATTTTTTTTTATTTGAAAGCTGGTGCTTCCCGTGTGGTCCCATTTAAATTTGGGCAAGATCGGATTGGAAAGCGAGTACATTAATAGCAAAAAATTACTAAAAAAAACTGGGAAATAAAAAAATATAAAAACTGCCATCAAAAACGTATGAAATAAAAAAAATCGAACCCTAGAGTTGAAGGCGGTGCTAAAGCTAGCAAAAATGCATGAAAGAAAACATGAGTGGATGATATCCTTTGTGTTTTGTGTAGCCTTCTTTAGCACCGCCTTCAACTCAGGTTTTTATATTTTTTTAAATAATTTTTTAAGTGCCGGCGCGGCGGGTGGCCGAGTGGTTTGGGCATCGGCTTCTCATGCGAGAGGTCCGCGGTTCGAATCCCGTCGGCGTGTACCAATGAGTTTTTTCTGACGAAAAAATTTACGTGCATACCTACACCTGCTGCTTCACCGTTCAGAACCGGTGTAAAACTGTAGGTGCCTTCCCTTGCCCCTTACTAGGTGGTAGGCTCAAATTGTAGCCGACTGGATTGGTACCACCGCACTGGATGTAAGATGGCCGCATAGCAGCCTCGTTTGTTTTCTCCTCTAGTCCAGTATAGCCAGCAATCCAGGGAAGTCTCCGGTATGGCACCTACTTTCTCGGAGGTGATATTGGCTGGTCGGGGCATGCGCTTTGGCCCCTCCGACTCAGCCACCCATACCGGACTACATAAAAAAAATGTACCGGGAGAGATGCAGTGGGGCTATTATTTTTAAGTACCGGCACCACACGGTAGCTATGACACAGTCCATCTTATTCAATATGTCTGTGGTCCCCACAGGAATCTGTTCGAGGTGTATCTGAAGCCGTACTTCATCGAGGCGTACCGCCCCATTCACCGCGACGACACGTTCATGGTGCGCGGCGGCATGCGCGCGGTCGAGTTCAAGGTGATGCAGACGGACCCCGCGCCGTACTGCATCGTCGCACCCGACACGGTCATACACTGCGAGGGTGATCCCATCAAGAGAGAGGTCAGTTTTGAAGGCGCCGTATGAAAATATGTTTACTTTTTTACATCTGTCGCCCTTTAGCACGGCATCTTGTCCTTATCCTTTAGTCGCCTTTTACGACATGCATGGGGAGAGATGCAGTGGGGCTATTCTTTTTTAGTACCGGCCCCACACGGTGAATAAGATAAAAAAGTAGGTAACTAAGTGAACCAAAACCGAACAGGTGAAAAAAAAATTATAACTACACCAATGAACTATGAACTTATGAACTTGATTTAGAGACATCAGCCCTGACTGCGTGTCTAAAATAAAATATAAGTTGCTTCATTATTCATGTCAACCCCGTCGGGAGGGTTACATACACACTCAAATAAACACTTTGCGTAAAAAAAACATGTTTTTAGGAGCATTTTTTCTTCTAACAAAAAAATTAAATAAAATAGCTCTAAAAACCAATCATGCTATAAGACCCTTGCAAACGTCTGTACTTGTAAAACATGAAACGTAGGTAACCTAGCGCAACGTCATTGACCCCGTGACTAGTGTTACACACAGGTTGATCCTTTTAATGTTTAGGTAGCAAACATGTTTTGTTAAATTTCTCGAAAAGTAATGCTAAAAACATATAATTTTTTTTTGCGTAACGTGTTTATTTGAGTGTGCATGTAACCCTTCCGACGGGGTTGATATGAATAAAGAAGCACCTTATAAATATAAAATATTTTTATTTGATTGTAAAATATTTGTGAAGCAATAAACGAATTATCTATCTATGTACATCTTCCTAATATTTTGCATAAGAAATGCTCCAACGCATTCACCGTTCGCAGGAAGAGGAGGAAGCGCTGAACGCGGTGGGCTACGACGACATCGGCGGCTGCCGCAAGCAGCTCGCGCAGATCAAGGAGATGGTGGAGCTGCCGCTCCGCCACCCGTCGCTCTTCAAGGCGATCGGGGTGAAGCCGCCGCGGGGCATCCTCATGTACGGCCCGCCCGGCACCGGCAAGACTCTCATCGCTCGCGCCGTCGCTAACGAGACCGGTGAGTTAACTTCAACATAACAAAGTGACCCTTATGTTAAGGCACAAATAAGACTTAAAAGGTCGACTTTAAATTAAATTTTTGAGCTATTGGTAAAGATAAAAAATCTGTAAAAAATTTATGTTAAGTTCTTTAATTAACAAATATAGCTAAAAAAAAATTATTTTATTTACTACTTTGGAAAGGTGTTACATAAATCTCCAAAAAAATTACGAAAGTACGAAAATTTGACTTTCAAGTTAAATTCTCTTGAGAAGTATTAATTGTTTCAATACAAGGCCCTCATAGTAATATAGATAATATTTTTCCCTACAATCGTAGCTAAAAAAAAAATATTTTTTACATCCAGTTATTGTATTCAGTGCCGGACTAATAAAATTAACTGATCCCCAAAGTCTGATCCCCGGCAGTTCCAATCTCTCCCCAAAGTTCTCAATAGCTCCGCCGCTAAAATCAGATTGATCCAACAGGCGCGTTCTTCTTCCTGATCAACGGGCCGGAGATAATGTCGAAGCTCGCGGGCGAGTCGGAGTCGAACCTGCGCAAGGCGTTCGAGGAGGCCGACAAGAACTCGCCGGCCATCATCTTCATCGATGAGCTGGACGCGATCGCGCCCAAGCGCGAGAAGACGCACGGCGAGGTGGAGCGCAGGATCGTGTCGCAGCTGCTCACGCTTATGGACGGTATGTCGCTCGTGACCAGGGGTATAGATACCGAATGTTGTTGTTGTTGTTGATTTGGTTTGGGGTTGGCTCTAGGCCTGCAAACTAATCCCGCTCGGTTTGGGACCTTCGTGCAAAATCCCGCGATCTCCAGCTACCCCAGGCAGCCTATGTCTTCCATGAAAGCCTCAAGCTGTCCGGGTAGTCTGCAGACCGCCGCAACGGAAGATGGAGAACGGAGTATGTCCCTCCGTTGGTTGTCAAGCACACTGCACTCCAACAAAACATGCTCGGCCGTTTCATCCGTCGCCAAGCATCCTCTGCATAGTGGACTATCCGTAATACCCATCGTGTGTAGATGTTTATTTACTAAGCAGTGGCCACTCATCAGACCAACAGCTATTCTTAGCTTAGCCCTTTCTTCTGTCTTGTTTAGGAAGAGCAGCTCTCGACTGTCTGCACTGTGAGAGGCCCTTCGAGGCGAAAAGATGTAACGTGGTTAAAACCGCCTCTTTCGCGAATTCTAAAAAATTCCCGGTTATTCAGGGATTTGAAAAATATTTCCTCGTAAGATTTATGCAATAAGGTATTATAATATATTATTTCATTCAATTTACTCTTAAAATTTTTTAGATATACAAGGATATCAATCAGATACAATAATGTACAAATCAATTCCATACCAATAATTTTTTTCAAAATAATTTTTGGGTTTTTTAAATAAGGTATTCATACATTACACACAGCATGTTGCAAGTGTTAAAAGTTACTAACTATATCACTACCAGGATATATTTTACTCACGGAATTCCTGGGAATTTTTCAAAATTCCCCAAAGAGGTGGTTTTAACCACTTCATGTTATGTCTTCTCGCCGACATTAGGTATTTATACTCTACTTTATTCCGATCCCTGATTATGATGCAGCCGATGGTGGTATTCATGTAAATGTTTCTCCGCTAGCAAGAGAAGCCAACGCCTAGACAACTAGGCGTAATCGAAACCCTAAAACACGCATGCGTTGTTTGTGCAGGCATGAAGAAATCATCGCACGTGATCGTGATGGCCGCCACGAACCGGCCCAACTCTATCGACCCGGCGCTGCGTCGCTTCGGCCGCTTCGACCGCGAGATCGACATCGGCATCCCGGACGCGACGGGCCGGCTCGAGGTGCTCCGCATACACACCAAGAACATGAAGCTTGCCGACGACGTCGATCTTGAGCAGGTGGGTTGGGAGTATTCTTCTAAACCATTATGTATTGTACAATTTGTCTTATTTTATTTTAGTTATTCAGGTACTACGTTGTGTCTGTTTCAGCATCGTAGTGACTGCTTCAGATCCTCGTGACTGTTTCAGCCCCTCGTGACTGTTTCAGCCCCTCGTGACTGTTTCAACCCCATAGTGACTAGTTTCAGCCCCATTATGATTATTCATTCCCATAGTGGCTGCTTCAGCCTCATAATGACTGTTTCAGCCGCATCATGATTATTCATTCCCATAGTGGCTGTTTCAGCCTCATAGTGACTGTTTCAGCCCCATAGTGACTGTTTCAGCCTCATCGCGACGGTTTCAGCCAAATAGTTACTATTTCAGCCCCATAGTGACTACTTCAGCGCCATAGGGACTGTTTCAGCCCCATCAAGACTATTTCAGACCCATCGTGACTCGTTCTGCCCCACAGTTAATATGCTGAGTCGAGAAACAGTCGTCAGCCTGTTCTGCCCCTTTTCAACTCAATCGTAACTGTTTCAATTCCATCGTGACTATCCTAACATTACATTTTCCGCCTTCCCCGTCTGTACAGATAGCGGCCGAGTCTCACGGGCACGTGGGCGCGGATCTTGCCTCGCTGTGCTCGGAGGCTGCGCTTCAGCAAATCCGCGAGAAGATGGACCTCATCGATCTGGAGGACGAGCAGATCGACGCGGAGGTGCTCGCCTCACTCGCCGTCTCCATGGACAACTTCCGGGTGAGGACGATGCGATACTATAAGGACTATTATGGTCTGTCAAATAAGTGTGTTCATGATTTATATGACCTACAAATCCTTTATGCCTGAAAGGACAAGTATATGTTATGTAAGTAAATGTTCCATTAAAAGCAAGGCGGTAGGGTGTGACGAATTGAGCAGAGCACTGCTCATCCCAATTTTAGACGAGATTTTACCTACCATTTCCCATATACTTAATTTCTCTCTAAGCTCGGGTTGCTTTCCAGACTCGTGGAAAAATGCATTCGTCTTACCCTTGCCAAAAATGTCCAATCATGTTTTACCAAATAACTTCCGTCCTATATCTATCCTTCCCTTCCTATCAAAAGTACTCGAGCGAGTAGTACCTACATTTTCAGCTAAACCGCATCCTGCATCAAAACTCTCTTTTAAACCCTTTTCAATCGGGTTTTCGCCCTTCTCACAGTACAACCACTGCCTTGTCATCATTACGAATTTCATCAGTGACCTTGACGTCACCGATGATATTCGCCACGGAATTGATAATCTGCAACTCACAATTATTACATTACTTGACTTCAGTAATGCCTTCAACACAGTTGACTTTGACATCTTGCTTACGGTATTGAGTTCTCTTGATATTTCTCAGGCGGTACTGGATTGGTTCGATTCCTACCTTAGAGGTCGCCGGCAAAGAGTCCGCCTGGAGAGTAATCTCTCAGATTGGTGTGTCTTTTCAGCTGATGTCCCTCACGGAGGTGTGCTTTCTCCACTTCTTTTCTCTGTATTTATCAATACACTAGCCCAAATTCTGATTTGTAACTACCACTTCTATGCTGACGATTTGCAGCTTTATCGCCAGTCTTCCGTATCAGAGCTTCTGCCTAATATCAACCTTATCAATGCAGATTTATCTGGAGTGCATCATTGGACGGAGCATTTTGGCCTTCAGGTCAATCCAGCCAAATCTCAGATTATAGTAGTGGGCAGTAGCAAACTCTTAAGTAGAATAGATAGGGACAATTCGCCGCCAGTGTTTTATAACAGTGTCACTATTCCATACAGCAGAGTAGTCAAGAACCTCGGCATTGTCATGGATGAATCTCTTTCTGGGGTTCCGCATGTCATTGGGGTATGCAAGAAGGTCTACGGTGCCATGCATTCCCTTAAGCGACTTAATAGATTCCTTCCTGCCGAAACCAAGACTACATTAGTACAATCCCTTATTCATCCAATTCGGGATTATGGCGATATCTGCAATCTCGATTAAACCAAGAGCTACTCAATAAGTTAGATCGTTTAATGCATGTATGCATGCAGAAATAAATTACAAGATAATTTTTTGCTGACAGTATGCGATGACCAAGTCGTCGCCGTCGGCGCTGCGCGAGACGGTGGTGGAGGTGCCGAACGTGTCGTGGGGCGACATCGGCGGGCTGCAGAACGTGAAGCGGGAGCTGCAGGAGCTGGTGCAGTATCCGGTCGAGCATCCGGACAAGTTCCTCAAGTTCGGCATGCAGCCGTCGCGCGGCGTGCTCTTCTACGGACCGCCCGGCTGCGGTGAGTGCAACTGTTGCCGACAGTAAACGGTGGTGGGTGCAGAGGCGGCCCAAAACGTGGGCCCACGGCCTCGCGGCCCGAGGGGCCTCGCGCCTCGAAAGTTCATGCAGCTTTGATTCATGAAAAATATTCAGCTAGATCTATTAAAAGAGACCCCGAGTAAACATGGTTAGACATAATCAAAGGCAAACTAAAGCTTACTATAAAGCCTTTATCCGACACAAGATGGGAAAGCAGGACAGAGGCAGTGAATATTGCAATAATACAGTGGCTGTATTATTGCGATTTGATGATGTTGTTGAATGTATTGAGTATTGGCAAAATTGAGAGGGCCTCGCAAAATGTATCTTGCCCACATCAAATTAAGTTCATGCCCCGCCACTGGTTGGATGTGCTGAACCCCAACTAACATTATGTGTTAAGACAGACGTTATAAGAGCTGTTTAATAGAGGCCCATTCTTATACAGATTAAGGTTCTTTAGTGACTTTACTATAGCGTAAGTAGGTGCTATACAGGTGGGACGAGAGCTCTACAGTACCGTGTGGGGCCGGTACTTTAAAAGAATAGCCCCACTGCATCTCTCCCCGTGTATGTCGTAAGAGGCGACTAAGGGATATGACTCCCTTCTTATATTACTAGGTGGTAGGGTTTAACCCGCCCAGGTTGGTACCACCGCACTGAATGAAAGGTCGGTCGAAACGGCTATGTAAAATAGTTTGTGTTTTCCGTCCAGTTCAGTGTAGCCGGCATGACCGAAGGGAAGGCTGACGTGGCACCAAGTTCACCCGGTGTTATGGGCTGACATCACGGATGTTGTAGGTGATGTAGCCAACCGTGTAACAGTAGTGACGCGTTATATTAATCCAGTATACCACTTTTAAGATTTAAACAACCTGCCGTTAGCACCAATTTGTTTGGTTGGGACGTGTCGTGGGACCACATGGGCGGGGCTGCGGAGCCAAAGTTGCCTGTGTCACAGTGGCTCTATCCCAATAGGGTAAGCAGAGACAGCGGTACTCCATGTGGCATGATGTCACATTGTTCTAAGCTATTATTAAAACCGGCCAAGTGCGAGTCGGACTCGAGCACCGAGGGTTCTGTACCACCACGTGACTGGCCGGATTTAATTTTTTGGTTTCACTTTTTTTTTATGTTATCCGATATGGGTGGCTGATTCGGAGGGGCCAAAGCACATGCTCCGACCAGCCAATATCACCTCCGAGAAGGTAGGTGCCATACCGGAGACTTCCCTGGATTGCTGGCTATACTGGACTAGAGGAGAACACAGCCGAGGCTGCTATGCGGCCATCTTACATCCAGTACGGTGGTCCCAACCCAGTCGGCTACAATTTGAGCCTACCACCTAGTAAGGGGAAGGGAAGGGACCTACAGTTTTCGGTTTGTCCGAGGGCTGTATCTCTTGAACCGTAATAGATAGCCAGTTGAAATTTTCACAGAATATGTGTTACTATGGCGGATATAACAACAAATAAGAAAATGTTAAATATTAAGGGGGGCTCCCATAAAACCTACGTGCGAAAAATCGGTCACACGACACACACACACACACGATTGTCACACTATTGAATAATAGATGGCGCCATAATGGCTTTTATACATTGCATTGTTGAAAGACAAAAGTTAGCGGCTCAATTGCCAACGAACTCATTGAGGTGCTGTCATTTTCCCACCGTCAATTGCCATCGACCTCATTGAGGCTTCTCTCCGATCGTCAACAATATCTTCGAAATTAAAATTCGAAGACCATGCCACCTGAGCGGGTAGGCGGATATTATTGATACGGATAGTTAGTAAAACTCGCACTTGACAGATTTTTTTTCTCATTTTTATTTATTTATTTATTTGATGAAGGAACAGCCTACGCTGATGTGTTCATGTCTAAGTTCACTGGTGCTTTGTTATTTTGATGTTAGTTTAGTTTGGTGTTTTTTTAGGTGTTTGTCGAGCCTGTTTTTAGAGTAATTGGTGGTGGGTGCTTGTACGACATCTTCGGGCAGTTTGTTCCACATTTCCACTGCTCTATTTGACAGGAAGTTTCGTCTCGGGTTTGTTGAGCTGACAGTGACATTCAGCTTCAAGCTATGGCCTCGGAGATGACTATTTGTATTTCTAGTAAAGAGGTTCTCCAGTTCTGGACAATCATAATGCTGATTATTACCCATTTTCAGAACATGCCTAAAGAATGCTTTCCTATACTAATGAACCTGATGGGTGTGCGCAGGTAAGACGCTGCTGGCCAAAGCGATCGCCAACGAGTGCCAAGCCAACTTCATCTCGGTGAAGGGGCCCGAGCTGCTGACCATGTGGTTCGGAGAGTCCGAAGCCAACGTGCGCGATATCTTTGACAAGGTCAGTACGATAATTATATGTCTGATTTTTACGATTAACCTTTTTATTTAACTGTCTGTACTGTGTGGGGCCGGTACATAAATAATAGCGCTACTGCATCTCTCCCCGTGCATGTCGTAAAAGGCGACTAAGGGATAAGGACAAGATGCCGTGCTAAAGGGCGACAGGATAGCCACCTCTCACCTTGGCACGGTCTTTCCACCGAGTCATGCAGCAGGTGGGCATTCGTACCTTGCCTTACTTGATAGTTATCTTGTCCGAATACTTTGCTAAACGTAGTGGCCGGTGTTGTGCTGTAATTTACCAGAGTACTTGCAGCACAACACCTATTACTCTGCTTACCCTGATTATCGGGATACAGCGTGTGGTGTGTATGTATGTATTTAACTGACAGTGCAACTTGGTAGACCAGATAGTATGAGAAACGAATTCAGAACTGATCTCCTCGCTGTGGAAGTCGGAGCAAGAGGACTATCAGCGAACTCGCTCTACAGTCTCTTCAAGAATCTAGGTCTGCCAAGATCGACGTTGAGCTCGTTTATGGAGAGAACTGCGAAGTTGGCACTGGAAGCATCCTACAGAATATGTATAGGTAGAGAGAGAGAGGGGTCGAGAGCGGGACTGGTGGTTCCCTGCGTCCTAGTCATCGCAGACTAGCTGATGAGCCCTTGATTCGAGCCGAAACGTAACGCACTCTGGAGAGCTAGGTGGACACCCGCTAGTCCCGTCCTCGGTTGACTTCTTCCCCTACTGCCAGTGGGGCAACTACAAGTTGTTGTGCTCCAACAACAACAACTAGTGTCAAAAACATCTCAACTCGTATTAAAATCTGCTTGTGTCAACATCAACAACTTGTGACAACAACAACTTGTGTCAAAAACAATGTGTGTCAACAACTACAACTTGCGTCAACAACAATGTGTGCCAACAACTACAACTTGCGTCAACAACAATATGTGACAACAACAACTAGTGTCAAAAACAACTTGTATTAAAATCTGCTTGTGTCAACAACTACAACTTGCGTCGACAACAATGTGTGACAACTTGAACTAGTGTCAAAAACAACTCATATTAAAATCTGCTTGTGTCAACAATAGCAACTTGTGACAAAAACGACTTGTGTCAACAACTACAACTTGCGTCGACAACAATGTGTGACAACTTGAACTAGTGTCAAAAACAACTCATATTAAAATCTGCTTGTGTCAACAATAACAACTTGTGACAAAAACGACTTGTGTCAACAACTACAACTTGTGACAACAACAATGTGTGCCAACAACAACAACAACTAGTGTCAAAATCAACTAATAATAAAATCTGCTTGTGTCACCAATAACTTGTGACAACAACAACTTGTGACAACAAAAACTTGTGTTAACAACAACATTGATGTCCGCAGGCCCGCTCCGCGTCGCCCTGCGTGCTGTTCTTCGACGAGCTGGACTCGATCGCCAAGTCGCGCGGGGGCTCGGTGTCGGACGCGGGCGGCGCCGCCGACCGTGTCATCAACCAGATCCTCACCGAGATGGACGGCATGGGGGCCAAGAAGAACGTCTTCATCATCGGTGAGGCTTGCGCCTTCTTTTTTAGGTTTCCGTATCCCGTCCGTCCGTCCGTCCGTCGGTCTGTCTGTCCGAGGACTGTATCTCTTGAACCCTAATAGGTAGCCCATTGAAATGTTCACAGAACATGTGTTATTATGGCCGATATAACAACAAATAATAAACACTAGAAAAAGTAAAAAATTCAGGGTGGTCCCCATACAAGAAACGTGTTTTTTTTTTCAATGTTTTTTTTTTACTTATTTCCTTTAGCTGTTACACACTCCTGCGGGAAGTTTTATAAATAGATAGCTAGAAATACTTTATTGCTCAAAAAACACTTTAGATTTACTTCCCTTTGGATTGCTGGCTATACTGGACACCATGAGAACTACTGGAGAACACAGCCATAGCTATTATTATATTATTATTAATAGGCTAACAGCTTTTAGGTGATGCGCAATACTTATATCGCAATACTTATTAATTAGTTATTATTGTAAGAAGTTTTTTTTTTTTCAATGTGTTTTATATGACTCATATGCGGGGCCATCTTACGTCCAGTACGGTGGTAACAAACCAGTCGGCTTCAATTTGATCCTACCACTTTATAAAAACACAAGAGAAGGGATCCACAGTTTTTCACCGGTTCCTAACTGTGAAGCAGCTGCTCACTTGATCACATTCCATTCTTCCTCATTTCTCATCTCTCGCCACCATTCCTCTCTCCTCATTTTCGCTCCCTGTCTCCCCCTCAATCGCTTTCTCTCCCTCTCCCACCCCTCTCCTTCTCCCTCCCTGTCTCCCCTCCCCTTCCCCTCCTCTCTATCCTTCTCCCTCTCCTTCTCCCTGCCTCCTCCCTCTCCACCCCCTCCCTCCTCTCTCCCTCCTCTCCTCCCCCTCCCTCCTCTCTCCCTCCTCTCCTCCCTCCCTCCTCTCCTCCCTCCCTCCTCTCCTCCCTCCCTCCTCTCCTCCCTCTCCCTCCCTCCCTCCTCCCTCTCCCTCTCTCGCTCTCCTCCTGTCTCTCTCTCTCTCTCTCTCTCTCTGCGTGTTTAAAACGCGCCGGCCCGCCCGCAGGCGCGACCAACCGGCCGGACATCATCGACCCGGCGATCCTGCGCCCGGGCCGCCTCGACCAGCTGATCTACATCCCGCTGCCGGACGAGAAGTCGCGCGAGGCGATCCTGCGCGCCAACCTGCGCAAGTCGCCTATCGCCAAGGAGGTCGACCTCACCTACATCGCCAAGGTAAAGCGAACCCACCCAACCAGACGCGTGTAGCACTTCATGTCCCTAAGATGGAGGTATTAGAATGTGTTTTTAAATTACCGTGGTTGTTAGACATTATTTTAAATCAAGCAGCTTTAATCACGGTTTCACTCCGAGCTATGTGGCTCGACGTTTCGGGCTAAGCGTATGGCCCATCTTCATGAGCACTCCGCCTTGTGCGACGGTTGGCAGAGAACTGCCAATCAGTTCTCTGCCAACCGTCGTACAAGGCAGAGCGCTCATGAAGATGGGCCATACGCTTGGCCCGAAACGTCGGCAGAGTGCTCATGAAGATAGGCCATACGCTTGGCCCGAAACGTCGAGCCACATAGCTCGGAGTGAACCGTGAGTAAAGCTGCTTGATTTAAAATAAGGTATTAGAATGATTCGTCAAGAGATGGCGCTAATGGAATAGTTCTTAGAGGTGTTCTACACAGAGATGTTGTTTTTTTTTCTCACGAAGGCGGGTTGGTTTTAGTTTTGAGTGTAGATGTACACGCACATTGTTTTTGTATGCGTAAGCTCAATAGATCCTTGCAAATCAGTAACACCAATACCAAGAAACTGAAGCGAATCTTCAAACTGCAATGTTGTGACGCCATCTCTGGGTGGAGTATTTGAACTATCTCTGAGTGGATTATTTGAACTGTTAATGCCCAAAGGTTATATCTACAATGTGTTGCCGTACACTAGTTACTTTAACATTCAATACCGGAATGTTGTTTGACAGGTGACGCAAGGGTTCAGCGGCGCCGATCTGACGGAGATCTGCCAGCGCGCGTGCAAGCTGGCCATCCGGCAGGCCATCGAGTCGGAGATCGCTCGCGAGCGCGCCCGCCAGGAGCAGGGCGCGCCCGCCGCTATGGACGTTAGTACACGCACAGTTGTCAGCATACATACAGCATACATGACAGCCCCGATAGCTCAGTGGTGCAGACAGTCAACTGTCGCTATTGAATTTTAAGTAACGCTGGGTGCGGTCAGTACTTGGATGGGTGACCGCTGACCATTGGAGGCTGACCGAGGTTCGGATTCCTCGTAAAACTGTAGGTCCCTTCCCTTCTTACCTTACCTTACCTTACAGTGGGGCTATTCTTTTCAAGTACCGGCCCCACACGGTACCGAACCGGTCCCACACGGTACAGGCTCTTGGACAGCTTACGAAGTTCCTCACAAAATGTTATATAACAAGTGAGGATTCACTTATTTAGAAAGAAGCACAGAAGTATTTACAAATCACGTCCAAGATTTGTTTCCCAATTTTTGTAACCTAATGTAAATATTTGGGAAAACACTTATGACTTTTTGAGGCATGGGTGAGTTAACAGACGATTTAACTCCGGTATCCCCCTACCTTTCCCTTGCCCCTTACTAGGTGGTAGGCTCAAATTGTAGCCGACTGGGTTGGTACCACCGTACTGGATGTAAGATGGCCGCATAGCAGCCTCGGTTGTGTTCTCCTCTAGTCCAGTATAGTCAGCAATCCAGGGAAGTCTCCGGTATGGCACCTACCTTCTCGGAGGTGATATTGGCTGGTCAGAGCATGCGCTTTGGCCCCTCCGACTCAGCCACCGATATCGGATTACATAAAAAAAAACCAAGAATGTCTGGCGTGCCTCCGATTGATTGCGTATAAAATGTAAGCAGCCGTAGAGGTGTCACGTTGTTGCCTATTGTCACGCCGGGGCGCACAGATGGACGAGGAGGACCCCGTGCCGGAGATCAGCCGCGCGCACTTCGAGGAGGCGATGAAGTTCGCCCGGCGCTCGGTCTCTGACAACGACATACGCAAGTACGAGATGTTCGCGCAGACGCTGCAGCAGAGCCGCGGCTTCGGCACCAACTTCAGGTCGGTGGCTCGTTTTATTTTTGACAAGTAAAAAAAATTTTTTTAGTTTTTTGTTTCCTAACGGCAATGCCACAGTGCCGAACGGGGCGGGGAGCGGGAAGCGACCCGCTAGCGCGGCGAGACCATGCCACAAAGCGAAGCGAAGCGGAGAGCGGCGAGAACAAACTTGTTTGAATTAAATAGACGCGCGCCGCTACCGCTCAAAAATCCGCCCGTTTCGCTAGCGGCCACGGTGACATCTGGCGATATGCGGCATACGTTTGTTTCGCCCCGCGCCGCCACCGCTCGCCGCTGCCGCTCGCCGCGCGTGGAGCCGCTAGACGCTCCCCGCGCGCGCGTGGCCTTCTCGATACATTCCGATACGTTTGTTTAAACCGCACGCCGCCCCGCTCGGCGCTCACCGCTGCCCTCTCGGGCGATTCGCTTGCACCGTGGCCGAGCCGTAAGGGCCGGTTTTATCATAAGGTAATATCGGTTGTACCGTTTAAGGTAATAATCCAAAGGGAAGTCTCTGGTATGGCACCTACCTTCTCAGAGGTGATATTGGCTGGTCGGAGCATGCGCTTTGGCCCCTCCCACTCCGCCACCCATACCGGATTAAGTAAAAAAAATGATAATATATATAATAGTATATAAACATTTTTCCAACAGATTCCCGTCAGGTGCGGCCGGTACTGGCGGTACTGGTACGTCGGCCGGAGACCAGCCAACGTTCCAGGAGGAGGCCGGCGACGATGACCTCTACAGCTAAGCACCGGGCCTCAAACCTCGACCCTCCGCTAAACCGCACAATCGCTACACATCACCGTGATTCCTTACAGCCTCGCTTTACATGCGAAAAATTAATATAGTGTGTGAAATTATTCCTATTCATTTCCCTGGGGTGGGTAGTTTAAAAATGAATTCAGGAATGTCTTTTTTTTTTATGGAAACTGACACTTGTGGCAACATCACCTACAACATCCGTCCGTGATGTCAGTGCTTCCCTTCATTTTATGTTTTTCTAGCTGCAAGATCCTGATGTCAGCCAAGTTTAAGGGGTGGCAATCGAAAATAAGGAATATTTTCCTCATGCTGCAAAGGGTTGGAGAATTGCAGCAGTTTTCATGTGCTTTTGGGACTTGTTTACACCAAATTAAATATCTCTGATGATTTAAAAAAAAACCTATAAAACAGTGCGAAGACATGACTATCTCTGTTTGTAAACGCATCACAGACTGTCATTGTCGCAGTCAGACATGTCTACGAAGACATTGTATGAACGTACCGTACCGATTATACTTTGTACGAATGTATACTCGATGATACCTACGAAGGCCAAGATCCTCGGGAGCAGGACATGATCTGTTTCCAAACCGCGCGGATAGAAGGACATTGACCTCTGAATGTGACTCGCGACTCTTGATTGACCTTCCACAAACGTGTCGTGTGTAGAGCCATCTCTTTAAGATTATAGCCATCTCTATAGAGAGAGAGAGAGTTGGGCATTGCATTGACGTTCGTCCACGGCAGCTAAAAGCTCGAAAGTCTGTGTTCTTTTTTCCGCGAAACAGCTGATGAGCTTTGGAGGTGGTCACCGATCGGCTTTCCTCTAACATACGTGATTTTTTAAAGCCTAATTCTATGCAATCATAAAATTTGTTTCATTACCCATCTCAGCGTTCAAAATGATTCGACGATCGATCATCTTGAACTGGGTGTAAAGCCGGGGTTTTTAGGATTGGGTCAGGTCAGTAAATCAGATCCTCAGCGAGATGAGATCATCAGCGGCACACTTGATGGAATCATGGTGAGAAGTAAAGCGAGCGGTCCAGGAGTATTGGACGGCTAAAAGTCAGCTGCAACAGCAAAGTTTCGAGAAAAATATTCCAATGGGGTCATCAAACCATTCACAAGTGCTACACGAAGTAATGTACCTATATATGTCGTGAGTTTTAGTTTAATTTAAACATTTCTTTTTCTGTTTTGAATTTACGAAGCGGCCGGTGGTAGTTATCTATATGTAAGGGGGCCGGGAGGAAAGGGGCCTCCAAGATAACGTAAGAAATTTGAAATTATAATTGTGTCGTAATTCCGCGAGCTAAGTGCGTAGGTGTGCTAGCTTTAGTCTTCAGCTGGCACTGGTATACAATGATTTTTGTAATAAAAGATTTTATAGACCACAGTGTGTGTTTTTCTTTTCTTTTTCCATATTTTGGGCAACCTTATTCTAATCATAGAACATCAGCGACACAACACAACCTAAAAGGTGATTATGTTGGTACTTACAGTGATGCGCCCACTTATAATCTCTATATCTCTTCTCTACTTCTTATAAAAGGGAACGTCTTTTGTCTGTATGTATGTATGTATGTTTGTGGTAAACTCCTGAACCACTGAACAGATTTTGGTGTGGTTTGCACCAATGTACAGAGTAGTTCTTGAGGCTCACTATGGCTATGTACCATCACGCTAAATAGCCTAAGGCTGAGCATTATCAAAGAAAGTATAGTATGAATGGAATTTAGTGTCTCACGGTATATTTATGAGAATATAAAAGAAGCTTATTATCATCATAATTGCGTTTAAATCGGATTTGCTATTAAACCGATTTTACCGCGAGCGAAGCCACAGGTAAAAGCTAGTAAATGGGGGGGGGGGGGGTCAATATACCACACATGGTCACAGCGCAGCGGGGGAAGGTGGGAAGGATCCAAAAGTGGCCTAAAATCGGTCACGTGGTATGGAACTTTCCCTAAGTATTACAAAATATATAGAAAAAATAGACATACATCTACCAACCTATCTAATACCTATCCGGGTATCTAAAAAAATCTACAATTCTTGAATCAATCTTCGAGGACTGATCAATTGTTCAGCTATTGATTCGGAATTGATTATTAATAATCCACGGTTTTCTTTTTCTGTAAAGCAACACGCCTGTTTCACTAGTCTCTACCAACGTATCCACCCTGGAGGCCACACCAATGGTGCAGTCGACAGAGCCAAAATCACCTCTCCTCGCGAAACCACGCTCAGGTGCCATGCCAGCAGATTTGCAGACAGACACCCAGGTTAAAGGATTCGGGAAACACTCGCCGGAAGACAGTTCCACACCCTAACAGTGCGACAAAGAAAGAAACTTTTTAGAGAGCCGATGGGTGCTGAAAAGCCCGTTGTGTAATTGAAATTATTGTATTAATTGCAAGTATTGTAATGGTAGTAAATAATGTTCGTTACAATGACATTAATAAGTTCGTTATCATAATAGTCGGAATGAGGTTTAGGGAGTTTGAGCGTGAGCAAAAATTCAACGCGAGCGAAGCCATGCCACGGGCAAAAGCTAGTCTTAGAAATTGCTAATTAATTAGACAAGGACAGGACATCAATCAGCACGGCATCAGCATCACAGACCGAACAGACAAGACAATAAAAAGAAAGAAAGAACCATCCAATGGAATGGTTATACTATACATATCCAAATGGTTGGATATGTATGATACATATCCAATCCAATCCACCCCAACAATGCCAACCAATTTTGTAATGTTTCATGTCATCAATCATCATCTGTCTGTCTGTCTATCATTGTCTTGTTAGTTGGCTTGTCTGTCATGCATTCATGCATAATGTGTGCGCGCGCGTGCGTGCGTGTTTGTTTTTCTTTTATTAAATAAAAGTTCCCAAACTTTAGTTACAAGATGGAACTCCCAAAAACATTTATAATACATGATACGTCATTGTAAAAGACAAAGAATACTTAAATTTCTGATGTAGTGTGATTATTTCGTTTTTAACGCACAAAGTAAATCGGTAAGTAGCGCCATCTAGTACACAGTACGGGCTAACGTAACCTAACCCCTAGGTACCGCACCGGCTCTGACTTACTTCCCAAAATAATTTTGGATTATTTAGGACAGCGGTTCTCAATCTATGGTACGCGTACCACTCGTGGCACGCGGAATGCTTCGAGGTGGTACGCGAAAAAATTAAACATATGCTCTAAAAAAATTTATAAGCGGCAATAAAAAGTGCCATAGTCCTAATTTAGTAAGTTTTGTTGATTAATTATAATTTGAATTCTGATGTTCTTAGCTATATAAAAACCCACTGTTAAATGCTCATAGTGAGTTAGGAAGAATATTTTAAACAAGACTTTTCAGAACAAAATTCGATAAGAAATAAATTTTTAGATTCGATTCCAAGATCACTTACATTGGAGGAAAAATAATGATCAATTGAACTGTGGTGTGATACTAACCTCCAAAGATAATTTAAGAATGTAGATATAGAAGATATGTATTATTATTAGCTTCTTGTAAGTGAAGGTGGTACGCAACCGCAAAACATATTGGTTTTAGTGGTACCTGAAAAAAAAAGTTTGAGAACCCCTGATTTAGGATATAATATTTAACCCTTGACCCTTGCACTGGTTAACCCGACCGGCAGCGACAACCCGAGTGGAGTGGGTGTGTGTGTGTGTTCTCAGCTTTCCACATTCTACCTCTCTTATAATTTTTTTATGTCAGAAACTTCCGCTCGCTGGCGCACACACAACAACCCGGAAGTGTATATTCGTAGGTATACCTGCATGCAGGTATACCTACGAATAGCCCTGTCCGATCGGAAATGTCTATTCGTAGGTATACCTACGAATATCCCTGTCCGATCGGGCATGTCTATTCATAGGTAAACCTCACAGAGCATGGAACGATATTCCATGCTCTGTGGTAAACCTGCATGCAGGTATGCAAACTGCACTATGGGAAACTTGTGCTAGACGTCGGTACAAGTGTGCGTGCACGCACACGCAGTATTGTGATACGTGACACGATCCCTAAGACGATGCTATCGCGCGCTCGCCCCCACCCACCCACAGATGACAAGAACGAGCGAGAAAGACGTCATGCGGCGCGTTTGCCGTCTTTCCGCCCACTCCCATCACCAGCAAGCAAGCGAGAACGAGAACGCGATACCACCGCACCGTCACACGATCCTATCCGTGACAGCATGGCACGCCATAACATGCTCAGGCGAAACAAACAACAACGTTTGTCACTGTCACTCTTTATAACAGCAACCGGGCATGCTGCACACGCGTCACCGAATCGATACAGACTTGCGTGCGTTCAACACGCGCCGCACACGCCGTATGAAGCGGCTGTCCGTGAAATCTGCATTATATGCAGGTCTCAAAGGTGGTGCCAACTGATGTTTGACAGCACAAACAGCGCGACCTAGTACGCAATGTGCGGACATCTCTAATCTTGTTCTTGTGAATTACGCGCGGACATTCCCGCGTACGCCTAAAACTTCAACTGGATTTTTAGCTATGACAGCACTTGTTTTTGCCGAACCTAATTATTAAATCAAATAGCTCACCATTTCTCTACGAGATGGCGCTATTAGTTCAGGTTGGGAAAAAATATGACATTCCTGGTTTGATGCTGGTTCTTCCCCCGTGCTCTTCATATATTTATTTTTAAACTATTGTTATTGTCACATTTTACTAGGTTAGGATTCAAATCAGCGGCACTGAAAATGGCAGTGCCAGAAGTTGCGACTAGAACTTTTTCTCAACCCACAAAATTTAATGGACACATAAATGGTTTGCTAATGTGATTTCTGTGTACTAGATGGCGCTACTAACAGTTTTATTTTGTGGTGTTAAAATCTAAATTATCACAATATGAAGTCCTTTCCATACATTCTCAAACTTCGAATTTATACACAACACCACCTAAATTTAGCATGGTTGTAATCTTGTTTTTGGAGTTCCATCCATCTTCTGAAGTTTGGGGAACTATCTGCGTGTGTGTGGTGTAGGTAGTGCGTTGCGTAACTGTTCCTATACTCTAGAGTTGGGAAATACTGACCAAAGTCCGAACTGATCAGTATCAGTGTCAGTACACGAAAAGACTGATTACAAATATCTGTTACAAAGTACTGAATCAGTGACCCTCTAAAAGTGAAGACATAATACGTCATACACACTCACTGACAAAGGTCTGCAATAACCAGTCCAGTGGGTAACAGTGCAAATATTGAAGAGAAAATCCTGAGTTTTATAGTTAACAGTAATTTGCAACTTGCAACAACAAAAGAGTAAGATAAGCTGTTAAATAACAATGACTATTCTGAGCTGACCACCCTGTACCTTGTTGCTTTTACTGCATTCATAATTCAAACAAAAGAATAAAATTTCATTCTGTTTTTCCAATGAATCATAAAAATGGGTAGTAAGTAATTTGTTTTATGGCAGTCATGTGTGCACTGTGCAGTGAACACAATGAGATAAGATATTTTGGAAATGTTATTCAACCAACATAGATTCTTGGAAGAATAAAATGTCAGCCTCGGTAGCTCAGTGGTGCGATCGGTCGCCTGTCGGTCGTGATCATAAGCACACCTGGGCGCGGTCAGTACTTGGACGAGTGACCGTTCGACCGTTGGAGGCGGACTGTGGTTCGGATTCCACGTTAAACTGTAGCTCCCTTCCCTTCTTACCTCCCGCTCGGTTGATGCCACCCACCTGAATGAAAGGTCGGTTTGAAACGGCTCTGTAAATTGTATTCGTATATCGTATTATTGATCATTCATATCATATGGCATACCGCATAGACTGCACTCGAACTTGCCACAATTTGTTATATCCGGTTCGATTACACCCATGAAGAAGAATCGACAAGAAACTTCGCGATAATTCAGTATAGCCGGCACGACCGAAGGGAAGCACCGACATATCACCCAGTTCACCCAGGTGCCTATTTACATGTTAAATTAAAGGTGAAGTGTCCATTTCCACGAAACTTTAAAAACATTTGTAATGTCAGAATATTTAGGTAGGCACTAAAAACACAAAATCTAAATACATATGTAGTTATTCCACAAAAAACGTACGATTAAATGACTCGCACGCTTGCACACAGGCACGCGCCCACGAAACTTGAAGTTCGCAGTACATCATTGAAGTCAGTGTATTGCACTGCCTACTGAATGCATACGCTGCAATGATTGAAAGACTGACTGATTCGTCGCACTGGACGGCAGACAAACCAGTATCGGAAACATGCAATAATTCGGTACATTCAGTCAGTACTAACCCGCGCCTACAAAAATCAACCCAGCTGCCCATACGTAGAGCTCGTTTTTGCATGTCAATATCTAGCAGCAGTCAGTGCGGTAACAGGGTTTGCATTCAGTGCGCATTTCGCACCGTGCAAAATTCAACCCAGTGACGAAGTAGTAAAGCTCATGTTTGAATGACAAAATTGACTACGGGCAGCGCAGGGCTAGTATGGTTGCGTCAGTAAATGCAAAAACCAACCTTGTGCGAAAGACATAGAGCTCATTGTTGCATATCTATATCAACCTACTAACTGAGCACTGACTGTAACAGCTACTTCATTGAAGCTGTACGCATTCCGCGCACTGACACAGCCGCACTGGTGCGATTTATCTGTTCCAGTGCATATTTGCCAAGTCTAATACTCCTATCTATAACATTTATTTATTCGATTACGATGAAACTTTGGTCACCAACCAAAGTTTCATCGTAATCGAATAAATGTGGTTCGGTTGTTGGGGCAGGCGGCACGGAAGGTCTATTCGTAGGTACGCCAAAGAGAGATTATTAACCTAAGAACTCGTAGTATGCCAAACAGAGATTATTAACTAAGAACTGGGTGTGTCCTATTTGATTTCCTACGAATAGACCTACCAGGCGGGACAGTGCTATTCGCAGGTATGAGGTATTCGTAGGTACGAACAGCACTATGCGAGTTGGTTTAAAAAAAAATAACCAGGGTTAAATTACAGAATATATTAATATATCTTCTATAATTTAACCCTAACCTAATGTTGAGGCGGCGCATGTCGTTTTTGTTACGTTTCGTTGAAAACTCCCATAGTGCAGTTTGCATACCTGCATGCAGGTTTACCACAGAGCATGGAATATCGTTCCATGCTCTGTGAGGTTTACCTATGAATAGACATGTCCGATCGGAAATGTCTATTCGTAGGTATACCTACGAATATCCCTGTCCGATCGGGCATGTCTATTCATAGGTAAACCTCACAGAGCATGGAACGATATTCCATGCTCTGTGGTAAACCTGCATGCAGGTATGCAAACTGCACTATGGGAGTTTTCAACGAAACGTAACAAAAACGACATGCGCCGCCTCAACATTAGGTTAGGGTTAAATTATAGAAGATATATTAATATATTCTGTAATTTAACCCTGGTTATTTTTTTTTAAACCAACTCGCATAGTGCTGTTCGTACCTACGAATACCTCATACCTGCGAATAGCACTGTCCCGCCTGGTAGGTCTATTCGTAGGAAATCAAATAGGACACACCCAGTTCTTAGTTAATAATCTCTGTTTGGCATACTACGAGTTCTTAGGTTAATAATCTCTCTTTGGCGTACCTACGAATAGACCTTCCGTGCCGCCTGCCCCAACAACCGAACCACATTTATTCGATTACGATGAAACTTTGGTTGGTGACCAAAGTTTCATCGTAATCGAATAAATAAATGTTATAGATAGGAGTATTAGACTTGGCAAATATGCACTGGAACAGATAAATCGCACCAGTGCGGCTGTGTCAGTGCGCGGAATGCGTACAGCTTCAATGAAGTAGCTGTTACAGTCAGTGCTCAGTTAGTAGGTTGATATAGATATGCAACAATGAGCTCTATGTCTTTCGCACAAGGTTGGTTTTTGCATTTACTGACGCAACCATACTAGCCCTGCGCTGCCCGTAGTCAATTTTGTCATTCAAACATGAGCTTTACTACTTCGTCACTGGGTTGAATTTTGCACGGTGCGAAATGCGCACTGAATGCAAACCCTGTTACCGCACTGACTGCTGCTAGATATTGACATGCAAAAACGAGCTCTACGTATGGGCAGCTGGGTTGATTTTTGTAGGCGCGGGTTAGTACTGACTGAATGTACCGAATTATTGCATGTTTCCGATACTGGTTTGTCTGCCGTCCAGTGCGACGAATCAGTCAGTCTTTCAATCATTGCAGCGTATGCATTCAGTAGGCAGTGCAATACACTGACTTCAATGATGTACTGCGAACTTCAAGTTTCGTGGGCGCGTGCCTGTGTGCAAGCGTGCGAGTCATTTAATCGTACGTTTTTTGTGGAATAACTACATATGTATTTAGATTTTGTGTTTTTAGTGCCTACCTAAATATTCTGACATTACAAATGTTTTTAAAGTTTCGTGGAAATGGACACTTCACCTTTAATTTAACATGTAAATAGGCACCTGGGTGAACTGGGTGATATGTCGGTGCTTCCCTTCGGTCGTGCCGGCTATACTGAATTATCGCGAAGTTTCTTGTCGATTCTTCTTCATGGGTGTAATCGAACCGGATATAACAAATTGTGGCAAGTTCGAGTGCAGTCTATGCGGTATGCCATATGATATGAATGATCAATAATACGATATACGAATACAATTTACAGAGCCGTTTCAAACCGACCTTTCATTCAGGTGGGTGGCATCAACCGAGCGGGAGGTAAGAAGGGAAGGGAGCTACAGTTTAACGTGGAATCCGAACCACAGTCCGCCTCCAACGGTCGAACGGTCACTCGTCCAAGTACTGACCGCGCCCAGGTGTGCTTATGATCACGACCGACAGGCGACCGATCGCACCACTGAGCTACCGAGGCTGACATTTTATTCTTCCAAGAATCTATGTTGGTTGAATAACATTTCCAAAATATCTTATCTCATTGTGTTCACTGCACAGTGCACACATGACTGCCATAAAACAAATTACTTACTACCCATTTTTATGATTCATTGGAAAAACAGAATGAAATTTTATTCTTTTGTTTGAATTATGAATGCAGTAAAAGCAACAAGGTACAGGGTGGTCAGCTCAGAATAGTCATTGTTATTTAACAGCTTATCTTACTCTTTTGTTGTTGCAAGTTGCAAATTACTGTTAACTATAAAACTCAGGATTTTCTCTTCAATATTTGCACTGTTACCCACTGGACTGGTTATTGCAGACCTTTGTCAGTGAGTGTGTATGACGTATTATGTCTTCACTTTTAGAGGGTCACTGATTCAGTACTTTGTAACAGATATTTGTAATCAGTCTTTTCGTGTACTGACACTGATACTGATCAGTTCGGACTTTGGTCAGTATTTCCCAACTCTAGAGTATAGGAACAGTTACGCAACGCACTACCTACACCACACACACGCAGATAGTTCCCCAAACTTCAGAAGATGGATGGAACTCCAAAAACAAGATTACAACCATGCTAAATTTAGGTGGTGTTGTGTATAAATTCGAAGTTTGAGAATGTATGGAAAGGACTTCATATTGTGATAATTTAGATTTTAACACCACAAAATAAAACTGTTAGTAGCGCCATCTAGTACACAGAAATCACATTAGCAAACCATTTATGTGTCCATTAAATTTTGTGGGTTGAGAAAAAGTTCTAGTCGCAACTTCTGGCACTGCCATTTTCAGTGCCGCTGATTTGAATCCTAACCTAGTAAAATGTGACAATAACAATAGTTTAAAAATAAATATATGAAGAGCACGGGGGAAGAACCAGCATCAAACCAGGAATGTCATATTTTTTCCCAACCTGAACTAATAGCGCCATCTCGTAGAGAAATGGTGAGCTATTTGATTTAATAATTAGGTTCGGCAAAAACAAGTGCTGTCATAGCTAAAAATCCAGTTGAAGTTTTAGGCGTACGCGGGAATGTCCGCGCGTAATTCACAAGAACAAGATTAGAGATGTCCGCACATTGCGTACTAGGTCGCGCTGTTTGTGCTGTCAAACATCAGTTGGCACCACCTTTGAGACCTGCATATAATGCAGATTTCACGGACAGCCGCTTCATACGGCGTGTGCGGCGCGTGTTGAACGCACGCAAGTCTGTATCGATTCGGTGACGCGTGTGCAGCATGCCCGGTTGCTGTTATAAAGAGTGACAGTGACAAACGTTGTTGTTTGTTTCGCCTGAGCATGTTATGGCGTGCCATGCTGTCACGGATAGGATCGTGTGACGGTGCGGTGGTATCGCGTTCTCGTTCTCGCTTGCTTGCTGGTGATGGGAGTGGGCGGAAAGACGGCAAACGCGCCGCATGACGTCTTTCTCGCTCGTTCTTGTCATCTGTGGGTGGGTGGGGGCGAGCGCGCGATAGCATCGTCTTAGGGATCGTGTCACGTATCACAATACTGCGTGTGCGTGCACGCACACTTGTACCGACGTCTAGCACAAGTTGCATCGTACGACGTTCGATCTATAAAAGAGATGTCGATGGTTGGCACCAGTTGGCGAACATTTTATGCCATTTTAGGGTTAGTTTTGAGTTTTGCAGTTAATTGGTGTGATTTTTTTTAAAGATGTAATAATAATTTCCCTTCTTACCTTTGTAGGACTAGGTGGTAGGGTTTAAGCCGCCCGGGTTGGTAACACCGCACTGAATGAAACGTTGGTCGAAACAACTATGTACCTAGTTCGTGTTTTCCGTCCAGTTCAGTGTATCGGCATAAACAAAGTGTAGCACTGCCATGGCACTTAGTTCACCCGGTGTTATGGGCTGACATGACGGATGTTGTGTGTCAGTTTCAATAAAATAAATCTTGCTGATATTCCAACTACATTATACATTCATTATTTTATTGTTTCAGTTATTGTACAGTTGTCAAAGCCTAAATTTACTGATCTTACAATTAACATAAACAAGGAATGTACCGTGTGGGCCCGGTACTTAAAAAGAATAGCCCCACTGCATCTCTCCCCGTGCATGTCGTAAAAGGCGACTAAGGGATAAGGACAAGATGCCGTGCTAAAGGGCGACGGGCTCGCCACCTCTCACCTTGGCATGGTACTTCCACCGAGCCATGCAGCAGGTGGGTCTTCGTGCCTTACTTGCTGCTTGATCGATTGAATCTTGTTCGAATACTTTGCGATACGTGGTGGTCGGTGTTGTGCTGTAATTTACCAGAGTTCTTGCAGCACTACACCGATTACTCTGCTTACCCCGATTGTCGGGATTCAGCGTGTGTGATATGTATGTATGTAGGAATGTCACTGACATCCCTCGTTTTTGTAAATTTTTAAAATGCAACCCTTCCTTTCAGTGCCATTTTTACATAAATTTGTTTAAAAAAAATTGGTTGTCTGTAAAGTCGGTTTACGGATGATAGTTTAACGTGATAACGTCATAAAGAAACACAGCTATAAGAATTACCGTATTTTTTCGTACGGCACCCCTATCGCTGCCGTACGCCGTACATTTGTCGATTTCTAGCCTCGATTACCGTACGATACGGCACTTACTGTACGTTTGGCAACACTGCCGCTTGGGCCGATTGTGCCTCTCTATCGCTTGTTACGCGCCCTCGCTTGCACACACAGGCTCAGATGGAACGTGACACTTTTTCGTGCGTGCAGCCGGTGTTCATCAATTTATAAGACGTTATCACGTCAAAAATAGTTTTATACTTTTAAATGAACCACAGATACATTTAAACCAATTTGTAGAACAGACTATTGCTCTTAGTCTTAAAATGATTGCATCACTCAATCTTAAACTTTAAAATTCGATTTTCTCGAATTTATGTTCGTCTGACATTCCTTGTTCTTCCCCCGAGCTCTTCATTTATTTATACAATATTTACAAATAAAAACTAAAGACATGGTGTGCATGGATTAAAAAAATAAAGTAGAAATAAACCAAGTACATTCCGTCTCTCTCACGAAAGAATTCCCACGGCAATAAGTGGAAGAAGTATTATTATATTCTTTGAGTGGAAGTGTACAGTCCGTCTCACTTCCACTGATTGCCGCGGGACTTCTTTCGTGAGACGAAGGTATGACTGTAGCGCCGCGTCTGCGGGACTTGAAACACATCTTGTGATCAACCAAAGTGACCAACAGCTGCCCCCCTATATGTCAATCCATCAAGTACATCCCTCCCATTAATTTTAATTCTACTAAGTCTGTAAGTAACATATTATTTTAATAAAATGATCACAGGAAAATCTACTATTTTTCTTTTTATTTTACCACTCCGAATTTAGGGTTGGAACTTAGCCGCGACGCAAATGTCCATCGTTAGATCTAATCATCACATTTTTTGACGAGTTTTGGGAATATAGCAGGCTGTCTCGGTATCCATTAGATTCACGTTTGGGTTTAGTACTACGAGTAAGTACCTAGCGCACACCCAGTCCCATAGGTCACCAGCCGCCACCGAGCAGGAGGGAGTTCACAGAAACCAGTAAAATTTTGAAAGTGGTCTACGAGAAAATAAAAGGTTGGGAACCTCTGGTTTTTACAAATTATACAACCAACGATACAAAACATAGTAACAACATCTTTATTAAAAAGTAATCAAGTAACTTCGCCCAGCGCCATCTGTCGTAACAGTTCCATTACATGAAAGAACCTATCCTGTAACTCCGCCATGGTCCGGTGCGGGAGCAGTTCCCTCATTTTCGTGAAGGTCTCCTCGGATTCCGTCTCGTGCTTCAGCACTTGGAGAATCGCCTTGTCTTCCTCTCTCGTCCAGTCCAACCTTCGCTGCGTTTCTGGTTTCGTCTCTTTCGCCTTTGGACTGGGCTTGATAAAGTCCGTCTCTGTGAATGTTTTCGATTCTGCATTTGATTTCGCCTTTTCTGTTTTACTGTGCTTATTTTCACTTCTTCTGTGCGTGTCGGATTTGGTGTCTTTCGTTCTTGCAGATTTGGCCTTGTCGGATTTTTCAATTTCTGGTTTTCTCTTTACGTAATTCTTTCCGTTCTCCACTGACTTCTGGTGCAATTCTTCAGTCTTTCGCCCCTCCAGTCTTCTCGAATGCTTGGCTTTGCTCGGCTTCTTGAGATCGTTCGCTTTCAGGTCTGCGTCTGGACTCAGTTCCCTTTTTCTCTTGCTCCTGACTGCATCTTTGGAGTTTCCTGCTGTGTTATTCGATCCTAACAGTACGTGCGAAGTCGATTCCGAGGATTCCACGGTCTTATCGTCGTGAATAATTGTCGTCATTATTGGAATCCTCAATTCTGTCAACCTTTTTGTTCCAGCCTCCGCGCTTTTCGCTACGATCTGTGCGTCCACCACTATCCTTATATTCTTCTTCGTGGGTTCACTCGAATTTTTGTTCGTCCTTTCTGGGCTTTTGTTCTTCTGTGACTTCAAGATGTTTCTTGAGCACGGCGACTTGGAGTGTGTCCGTTTTGGGCTTTTGAGATTCTTGCGTCGCGGCGAGCGGTCGTCGTCCGAGTCGGGGGCGGGTGCGGAGGCGGTGGAGGCGGCGGCGTGCGGTGCCGGGGTGGGGGCGAGGCGGTGCGCGTGGGCGTGTGCGGGGAGCGAGCTGCCGGCGAACGTGACGCTCGCGGGGCGGAGGAGGCGCCCTCGCTGCAGGAACACCTGTCCTTGAAGGTACTGCAACAAAATGGTAAAAATCTGTCAAGAGCGAGTTTTACTCCCGCACGGAGGTTTCCGTATCTATCCGCTATCAATAATATCCGCCTACCCGCTCAGGTGGCATGGTCTTCCAATTTTAATTTCGAAGATATGTAGTACGATCGGAGAGAAGCCTCAATGAGGTCGATGGCAATTGACGGTGGGAAAATGACAGCACCTCAATGAGGTTGTTGGCAATTGAGCGGCTATCTTTTGTCTTTCAACAATTCAATGTATAAAAGCCTATGGCTCCATCTATTATTCAGTAGCGTGACTAATAGATTTTTCGCACGTTTGTTGTATGGGAGCCCCCCTTAATTTTTAACATTTTCTTTTTTTTTATTATTTGTTGTTATATCCGCCATAGTAACACATATTCTGTGAAAATTTCAACGGGCTACCTATTACGATTCAAGAGATACAGCCCTTGGACAGACGGACGGACGGACAGACAGACGGCGGAGGCTAAGTAATAGGCTTCCGTACAGGATACGGAAACCTAATTACATGAGTCAACATTATTATTTACTATTTTATGTTTTAAAAAAGGAAAGTGCTTGAGAGGGCAATCTCGGAAACTACTGATCCACGTCTACTCATCCGATGACGACTACTCATCCGATGGAGGAAATGTTAGGCCTCGACAAGATCTCTTTTTATTTAATTTTTTTTATGAAACGGTTTAATGGAAGGTGAGGTTTATCCCGATACCCGAGAATCGTACATCGATCCCTGCTATAAATATCTATAAGGGAATTAAGCAAGGTAAGGGGGAAAGGTATTACATAAAACTCGACGTACCGTGACGTCGAGAGAGTCCTGGCCGGCGGCGTCGCGGGCCGGTGGCGTCGTCTCCTCCAGCTCTATGCGGTGCGAGCTTCCTCCCTCCGCCCACGCGCTCTCGGGGAACTCTTCCGTCTGCTCCTCGGTGTACAAGCTGGGAAGGGAAACATCATTCAAATTCGATTCAAATGTAATTTTTTTTTTTTTGCTACTTGGAGGCTAGCATTTAGCCTAGAACGATAAAAAGGAACCCTATCCTCGCCAGCGTAACACGATATAAGTAAAAGCATACTTGTTTCATAGGACGGTCGCGCGCTGGCTCGTCAGTCTGTGATTGGTTGCGTTCGCAGAAACCTGTTTAAAATGCCCGCATGCTGTGTTTACGTGTAAAAACACTACAGCCAAGTTTAGTGTGCACAGTAGTGGAATATCTTATCATCGGTAAGTACACTCCGCTCCCCGCAACTCGGCGACGCTAGTTCACATACAAGCATTTGACAGTCCGGCGTCCTTTGTTATCGTTCTAGCATCTAGCATAGTATGAAGAAAAATTTTTATATTAATCTAGCATAGTATGAAGAAAAAAAATTATTATTAAGTTTCATGTACACAATCATGCGCATTCAGAACTATAATTTTGTCAGTCTCGGTAGCTCAGTGGTGCGGTCGGTCGACTGTTGTTAGGCAACCCTGAGCGCGGCCAGTACTTGGATGGGTGACCGCTCGACCGTTGGAGGCTGACCATCGCATTCCACGTAAAACTGTAGGTCCCTTCCCTTCTTACCTTACTAGGTGGTAGGGTTTATTCCGCCCGGGTTGATACCACCGCACTGAATGAAACGTCGGTTGATACGGCTATGTAAGTAGTTCGTGTTTTCCGTCCAGTTCAGTGTAGGCGACATGAAATGAAGGGAAGCACTGACATGGCACCTAGTTCACCCGGTGTTATGGGCTGACATCACGAATGTTGTAGGTTATGTAGCCAACCGTGTCAATTTCCATAAAAAAAAATCACTAACTGTGTGAAGCGTGCAACCCTCAATATGTCAGTCTGGACTAGACCATAGTTCAATATAGCCATCAAACCAAAGAAAGAAAGTCTCCGGCATGGCACCTACCTTCTCAGAGGTGATATTGGCTGGTCGAAGCACGTGCCCTGGTCTTCTAATTCCGCCATTCAAAAAAATACCGATTTGGCCACGATGAAACATTCAAACTATCGATACGCACCTATCGGGCGGCCTTTCCTCCGGGAAGAGTGCTCGGAAGTACTGCAGCAGCCGCTGGCTGGTCCTGATGTGGGGCTCCACGCGAGTCCGCAGCTCGTCTGGAGTGCCGGAGAGTGCGCTTGTTATTGCCCGGATGACTTTGCGCAGTTTGGCCGGCTTGCGTGCGAACGTTGACTGCAAATTGAGTTATATTATTAAAACCAATTATTACTTTATTCATTTGTTTCTACTGTTCTTTTTATTTATCTGTGTATTGTTGTATATTTCTATTGTCAGAGTCTTTTCGACGAATAAAACCATATACGCGAAACACCAACTCGAGGTTTTGTGGTTTTCCGTGCCAAAATGGTAAAAAATGAACTGCATAAAGTCCTGATAAAGCAGTTAAACCGTAGGCTCCCACAGGTTATAATAATGCTTAGTTTTTATATATATTTTGCAGTAGTTTTTAGCCTTTAGATTGGTCCAGTTATCACGGGCTACTTCTTCAAAAATCGCCATGTCATGGTCAGCGCCACTCACTTCATCTATGTATTAGTTAAAATGCTTCATAGTCTTTTCCGTAGATGGCGCGCATACACTTTTTAGTTTCTTATATGGGGACCCCGTGATTTTTTTACTTTTTCTTATTTTTATTATTTGTTGTTATATCGGCCATAATAACACATATTCTGTGGAAATTTCAACGGGCTACCTATAACGGTTAGAGAGATACAGCCCTCGGACAGACGGACAGAGAGGCAGACAGACGGCGTAGGCTTAGTAATAGGGTCCCGTACGACGGATACGGAACCCTAAAAAAGAGGTGACAGAATATATTGTTTTTCTGTTTGAGTGAGGAATTCTTTATAGGTGTTTTTTTTTTTTTTTATGGAAACTGACACGGTTTGCACGGTTGATCACCTACACTACAACATCCGTGATGTCAGCCCATAACACCGGGTGAACTTGGTGCCACGTCAGTGCTTCCCTTCGGTCGTGCCGGCTACACTGAACTGGACGGAAAACACAAACTATTTACATAGCCGTTTCGACCGACCTTTCATTCAGTGCGGTGGTACCAACCCGGGCGGGTTAAACCCTACCACCTAGTAATATAAGAAGGGGTCATATCCCTTAGTCGCCTTTTACGACATACACGGGGAGAGATGCAGTGGGGCTATCCTTTTAAAGTACCGGCCCCACAGGTGTGTTTCATATCAATGCAAATGTCTATCAATCATCAATCTAAAGTGCTCTCTCGTGGACGAATGAGCGCATTAAGTGTGAAGTATCAAAATTGACGATGGCACTATACACCAGATATAGGTAATGTAAATAGGCAGAGTGGTCAGATTCTTGAGTGTTCATGCTTATGCTGCAAATATTAATGTTCTTGTGAGCGGTAGTATGCGTTAATTATTGTAAATTACTTGAATTATAATACTTATATATATAAGGTACTAACAAAACATTGTGACTTGCGAAGTTTGTTTGTCAGTTCTTCTTCGCATTTGAATTTAGAACTGGCGGAATTTTCGACATGTCCAAGCGTAGGTTACCTACCTCTGGATGAAATTATACAATAAACAATAAACAATTAATTACAGTTCAAAAGATACAGTTCATTAAAGGTAGGACACAGACGGATGGACAGACAGACGGACGGGCAGACGGTGTAAGCTTAGTAATAGCGTCCCGTACGGATACGGGAGTGGATGGATGAGAAGAGCGGAAGACCGCGTGTGGTGGCGTGCCTTGGGAGAGGCCTATGTCCAGCAGTGGACCGAAACAGGCTGATGATGATGATGATGATGACAGATACGAAATCCTAATAACAAAAAAAACTTGTCAGCCTTGATAGCTCAGTGGTGCAGACAGTCGACTGTCGCTAATCGCTATTGATGGTTAAGCAACGCTGGGCCGGTCAGTACTTGGATGGGTGACGACTCGACCTTTGGAGGCCGACCGTGGTTCGGATTCCACGTTAAACTGTAGGTCCCTTCCCTTCTTACCTTACTAGGTGGTTCAACCCGCCCGGGTTGGTACCACCGCACTGAATGAAACATCGATCGAAACGGCTATGTAAATAGTTTGTGTTTTCCGTCCAGTTCAGTGTAGCCGACATGAAATGAAGAGAAGCACTGACACGGCACCTAGTTCACCCGGCGTTATGGGCTGACATCACGGATGTTGTACGTGATGTAGCCAACCATGTCAGTTTCCATTAAAAAAAACAAATACAAAACAAACTTTTATAAAGCGTACCTGCAAATACTGGATAAACTTAAATATCTTCGCCAGCATCAGATGGTCCATAAATCGGCCCACCTCTGTAGCCTGTCCCGGAGTTAGGAACATCAGAAACTCTTCGCACAGCTCCTGGTGATCTCCGAACAGCACCTCCAGGCTTTGGTAAAGGTCGACTGGACCGTCCCTTCCCGCTTGGAACTTGTTCAGTATTTCTTTGAACTGGGCGAACTTTTGAGCGCCAAGTTTGCTCTGCACCTTGTTGAAGTACGTCGTGACGAAGACTGCAAAAGTGTTAATAAATTATTTCCAGAGAGTTATAATATATTTATTTTTTATGTAATCCGGTATGGATGGCTGAGTCAGAGGGGCCAAAGCGCATGCTCCGGCCAGCCAATATCACCTCCGAGAAGGTTGATACCAGAAGGTGCCATACCGGAGACTTCCCTGTATTGCTGGCTATACTGGATTAGAGGAGAACACAGCCGAGGCTGCTATGCGGCCATCTTACATCCAGTACGGTGGCACCAACCCAGTCGGCTACAATTTGAGCCCACCACCCAGTAAGGGGCAAGGGAAGGGACCTACACTTTTACACCGGTTCCGAACGGTGAAGCAGCAGGTGTAGGTATGCGTATGGTTAAGGGAGGCGATGGCTAGCCCAGGTGTGGTGCTCGTGAACGGGTGTTGTTTGTGGAGGCTGGCCTGGTTCATGTAGCAGTGTGGTGGGTATTATAACTTCATACAATTTCATTTCGTACCGTGTGGGGCCGGTACTTTAAAAGAATAGCCCCACTACATCTCTCCCCGTGTATGTCGTAAAAGGCGACTAAGGAATAAGACTCCCTTATATTACTAGGTGGTAGGGTTTAACCCGCCCGGGCTGGTACCACCGCACTGAATGAAAGGTTGGTCGAAACGGCTATGTAAATAGTTTGTATTTTCCGTCCAGCAGGTCTATTCTTGTAAATTCTGATAGCGGAATCAGCGCTGATGTGGCGCTGAGAGCTACTTTGGTAAGTAGCTCTCAGCGCCACAACAGCGCTGATTCCGCTGTCAGAATTTACAAGAATAGACCTGCTGTTCAGTGTAGCCGGCACGACCGAAGGGAAGCGCTGACGTGGCACCAAGTTCACCCGGTGTTATGGGCTGTCATCACGGATGTTGTAGGTGATGTAGCCAACCGTGTCAGATTCCATAAAAAAAATTTTTTAAATTTTTTCACTTTGTCATGAATTGCTGCATCTGTCATAAATTTTTCAAAATACGCAGTCTTTGTATGATGAGTAAAAGAGTAATTAGAGATGGTAAGTGATACTGATAGCACATATGCGTGTTTTAGTAGGAGCAAACTTTTTTGTAAAGTAGACCAAGTGCACATTGAAAAAATTGCCAGTGAAGTTTCTTGTCAGTTCTTCTTCGCTGTGATGATCGAACTGGCGGAATGTTACAATGTAAATATGACAAATCTGAGTGCAGTGTACTGCCAATAGATGCTAAATAAACAATAAACAACAATAAACAATAAACAATCAAATTATACAATAAATAATAAAATGTATGAAAAAACTCACGTATTTCCTGAAGCTCCTCCTCCGTTTCAGCCGGCTGCTCGTCCTTCCAATCTTCTTTCTTCTCCGGCCCCTCCTCGGTAACATTCTGCACGGGAGCCACCACCACCGCCGGTGGCATCTACAATGAATATATCCGTGATATTTATAAATGGGATAATAATTAAGCATTATTAAAATAGTTTTTTTTTATGGAAACTGACACGGTTGTCTACATCTCCTACAACATTCGTGATGTCAGCCCATAACACCAGGTGAACTTGGAGCCACGTCAGTGCTTCCATTCAGTCGTGCCGGCTACACTGAACTGGACGGAAAACACAAACTATTTACATCTAGCCGTTTCGACCGACCTTTCATTCAATGCGGTGGTACCAACCCTGGCGGGTTAAACCCTACCACCAGGTAATATAAGAAGGGAGTCATATCTCTTAGTCGCCTTTTACGACATACACGGGGAGAGATGCAGTGGGGCTATTCTTTTAAAGTACCGGTCCCACACGGTATGAATAGAACGATACGGAATAGTTCGTGGATAAACTGATTGTGTAATGTTTATATAACAATTATTCATATAATTTCGAAGTCTATATAATTTCATCAATACATAGTATAAAATAAAGTCGCTTTTCGCCTCTGTCTGTATATCCGCTAACTCCTCCTAAACCACGCAACGGATTTTCATGCGTTTTTCACCATCAGTTAAATAATTTTTCACGGAAGGTTTATATATGGAGTGTAGCGGCGCGGGGCGGGGGGGCGCGGCGCGGGGCGGGGCGGCGCGGCGCGGGGCGGGAGAGCGCGACGCGGCGCGGGGCGGGAGAGCGCGACGCGGCGCGGGTCGGCGCGGGACGGCGCGGCGCGGGGCGGGGCAGCACGGGGCGGCGCGGCGCGGGTCGGCGCGGGGCGACGCGGTGCGGCGCGGGACGGAGCGGCGCGGTGCGGTGCAGCGCGAGACAGAGCGGCGCGGTGCGGTGCGGCGCGGAGCGGCGCGGGACGGAGCGGCGCGGTGCGGTGCAGCGCGGGACAGAGCGGCGCGGTGCGGTGCGGCGCGGAGCGGCGCGGGACGGAGCGGCGCGGGACGGAGCGGCGCGGTGCGGTGCGGCGCGGAGCGGCGCGGGACGGAGCGGCGCGGTGCGGTGCGGCGCGGGCGGAGCATACGAATTTCGCGCGGCCGAAGCCGCGGGCAAAAGCTAGTTTGACATAATTTTCAGTTAATATAATCTACACTTTATAATATTGTTTGATATAATATTACTTGATCGAAGTATTGACATTCTATAACTTTCATATGGCATAATTTTCCACGACATGATATCCATTTGACATAATATTCTGTAGAGATAATAATCATTTGGACTAATTTCATTTATTTTTTATTTTTATTAAGCTTTAAGTGGATCTGTCCTAAAGAACAAAATCTAAATACAGTAGGTAGGTAGATTGTGTTGTCATAAAAAACTACCTGATGGGGTGGTACCAAACGAGGGGTGTGTTCCCCCCACACCGGCGGAAGTATCGTGGGGGATTATTTTGTAAAAGTATTACCATACAAATTGTTAAAATCAGGTTACAGGGGCTGAGGAAATGTTGGATGGGGGAAAGGAAAGAAAGAAAAAAATTTTACAGTAATAAACATCTGAAAAATGTAAAACCACCATGAAAATAGCAAAAAAAGAACATACAATTTGATTTTCGAGAAAAGTCATTTAGTATGTGCCTCCACGCGTCGCAGGATGTCTCGAGGCTAGCGAGAGGTATTGTAGCACTGACATGGCACCCAGTTCACCAAGGTGTCATGGGCAGACATCACGCATGTAATAAATAACTTGTAAGCATGAAAAAGGTGTGTGGAAAAGGTAGTACGATTTTGAATGCTTACCTATATGGAAATCGTATTAGTGGAATCATTTTCGCATGCCTTTCAATGTAATTTCAGCGCAATAGTCACGTCATCGAAAATATTCTTCACATACAGATTACAGATCACCTATCAGCAAATGAATGAAAGCCATTGTCACAACCAGTGGCGCGGCGGCCAGCCCGAATGACTCAAACAAAGCTTACCTTCAGCGGAGGCTCAACGCTACGGCTCGGCCCGGGTGCGGGAACGAAAAAGATGCCGTCCCCGCTCTGGCTCTCCCGCGGGAACAGCGTGGGCATCGACGGCAACATTGTGCCGAACCTACTCCGCCCAAAACAACATCACACATTGTCCTCCATTCCGCGAATATCACGCCTCCCTCTGACCTCTATCCACACTACGCACACGAAAAGAACACTCAAAAACTCATGCGCCAACTCAATTCGCAATGAATCGAAGAATAGTTAATGAAAACTTGCACAATTTTTAGTCAAAACACGTTAATAAATTCACACACTCCATTCTTTTTGCTCAACTCTCTCTCTACTGTTCGTTCGTACTTCGTTGTTTTCGTCTTGACAGCTGGCAGTTTGACACTTCAACGCGTCGCCGATCACGAAAATTCACCTAAAATTATATGCGCACTCTTTCTAACGCTTCTTATAAAATGAGAGCAAACATAACCGGAAGTAGACGCATTATGTTTTCGTTGGTCGGCGACACTCTCCGAAAGTAGCGGGACCACAAACAAATTCTGATGTACAAGTACCTTGCGGGTCGCACAAATATTTTCACTAAAGATCAGGTCAAATTCTTAATATTGGGTCCCTGTACAATAAGTATACTGTATACGAAGGTTCCTTTACTTTACCTACTAAGTTTAAAGCCATGTAACAATATTTCCTAAGACAATCCTGTATGTAGAGATTATTTGAGTTGTGTCCTCGTTAAGATGGCGGCGATGACGCCACATTTCTGTTTTGCAATTCTCGTTTGGTCCATTTATTATCAATTATGCAGTGCAAATAAGCACTTATTATTATTCATGGATTGGTAATGAAAATTATTTCGGTTCTAAGTTGAATGAATCATTCATGATTGATTGAGGAATAAGACTGGCTGGAATAATGTACCTATCTGCTAAATACATTGTTTAGACTAATCTTAGGTTTTAACGACTTGTTATTTTGCCGAAACTAACTTATCTGTTTCATAATTTTACAAAAAATATTCATTAGATATAATATTAAATTTATTATTTAGTTATGGCGTTTTAACAAATTATCATTTAGGTAAGTAGGTAGGTAAGTAACTCTATTTCCAATATAGGGAAGTATGACCAATAAAAATAAGTAAGTAACACATTGAACGAGAGTTTTTATTTATGTAGGTATATTATAGTTTTTATTTAATTGTCTATTATGTAGTGGTATTTTTGCTGTTGAATAAATAAATTCTACTCTCTAGTAAGTAGGAGCAAGGGGTGCTTAGGGTTTGTAAATTGTGAAATAAAGCAAAGTAGTAATATGAGCATATTTTATTAATACCTACGTTTGTTAACACAGTTTTCACATTGGTTAGGTACATACAAGGTTACACATAGAAAGCAAGTAAGTAAGTACATAGGTACCTATGTAGTAATAATTAATTCGAATAAAGTAGGTAGCCTAACAATATTTTCTTTCGTAATAATATTATTGTAATAGCTTGCTACTGATAGATAAAGAACAGAAAGTACTTAAGTAAGTCAATAAAATACTTAATTCAGAGCAACTTTTTCATTTGTTATCCTATTACTTCTGTATACCTATACAATATGTAAATATACCTAATTGGTTTCTCGGAAACGGCTCTAACGATTTGGATGAAATTTTTGTATTTGGATACTTATTGTTTTATTTTTAAACGGTTTTTTTCAAGTTTATCTAGATACCTAGGTGTAGACGCCGAGCGAATCTCGGTCGCCCGGGTTCTAATAATGAATATACACAAACATGTTCCTGTATAGATACACCTATATTGTTCTATCATAGGAACAAATATGGCGGTGGTTAAATTATCTTTGACCAGGGTGATGATTCTTTATCTCAGCAGTTCCCAAAAGGTATTCCGCGGAACCCTGGGGTTCCGCGGAAGGATCACAGGGGTTCCATGGGTTACAGCCGGAAAAAGCACAAAACGCTCTCTCTGATCAAAAACGTGTAATATTTTAATTTCAAACTATAGTCTTGCTATTCAAATCAAACATGATAATCCGCCAACAATTTAGTAGAAAAAATTAGGTATAGGTCACATAAATTTAGTTTTTATGTTCACAATAGCTAATTAATTTTTTTAATTGACTTTGTGTTCCGCCAACAGAAGGGCGATCCTTTAGGGTTCCGTAGACGAAAATAATTGGGAACCGCTGCTCTATCTGAATGAAACATTCAACCAGTTTGTTCATTTAATTTTAACGAAATCAACAGCATTAAATAAATACATAACTAAAATTATGTAAACAAAAAACAAAGTTAATTACAGATTTCACTGACTATAACCGAAATGAATAAATATACATACTAAACAAAACAACAAAGAAGAAATTAACATTACAATACATACCTACAATATTTAAACTTTTCATACGAGACCATTACCTTATTCTTTCTCTAGTAATGTATGAAAAAAGTTAAAAAAAACCGGCCAAGTGCGAGTTGTTCTCGCGCACCGAGAGTTCCGTATCGCCATTGCATGGTCAGCGCCATTCACGCCATCTATGTATTAGAAAATATTTCATACTATTTTCGGTAGATGGCGCGCATACAGTTTTTAGTTTCTTGTATGGGAACCCCCGTGAATTTTTTACTGATACTTATTTTTATGATCTGTTGTTTTATCGGCCATAATAAATAACACATAGTATTCTGTAAAAAATTCAACGGGCTACCTATTACGGTTCAGCCCTCGGACAGACGGACAGACAGACGGCGTAGGCTTAGTAATAGGGTCCCGTACGACGGATAAGTACTTACATTTAAGTGCAAAGATTTAATACTTATCTACATCATATTATAGTGTTCTACGAATAACGCGTTTCTGAAACATGCACATAGGTAACCTTTTTTTTTTTTTTTTGAAAGAAAATTGTTTTATTAGCACATAAAAAACACATTACAAATTAACAATTCAACATATGGTAAACATGCCAATAGGTCCCATCTCAGCATGTTGCAAGTTAGCACTCTTGCTAGAATAGTGCCAACTGCGCTTTCTGGCAGAATCACAACCATGTTGATGAATCACCACTCAGATTAATAAATTTAATTACTTATTGTTTTTAACTTAGTATATATATTCATTACGTTTTGTATTGAATAATATAAATAAGTAATACCCAGACACCACCAATGAATTTCCCTTTTAAATAGCAGGTCGGAATTTTATTTTCAGTGCCTTGTAATTTTCAGTGTTGCAATCTACAAAAACAATGTAAATGTGAATTTAGAACGAAACATACATTTGCGAAACATATACACACCATTTAGAAATTAAAATATTTTTTGTACCGTGTGGGGCCGGTACTTTAAAAGAATAGCCCCACTGCATCTCTCCCCGTGTATGTCGTAAAAGGCGTATGTCGTAATATGACTCCCTTCTTATATTACTAGGTGGTAGGGTTTAACCCGCCCGGGTTGTACCACCGCACTGAATGAAAGGTCGGCCGAAACGGCTATGTAAATAGTTTGTGTTTTCCGTCCAGTTCAGTGTAGCCGACACGACCGAAGGGAAGCACTGACGTGGCACCAAGTTCACCCGGTGGTATGGGCTGACATCACGGATGTTGTAGGTGATGTAGCCAACCGGGTCAGTTTCCATAAAAAAAAAAAAAAAATTATTTTATTCCAAATTAGAATATTCGTCAATACATAAGTAGATAAGTAAGTACGTAGTAGATAACATAACAAATTTTGTTAATACATACCTACTTATATATCACACGCTGTATCCCGAAAATGGGGGTGAGCAGAGTAATCGGTGTTGAGCTGCAAGGACTTGTAAATTATAGCACAACGCCGACCACCGCGTTTACCAAAGTATATATCGGACAAGATAACTATCAAGCCGCCAGTAAGGTACGAAGATCCACCTGCTGCATTACTCGGTGGAAGGACCGTGCCAAGGTGAGAGGTGGCTATCCAGCCGCCCTTTAGCACGGCCTCTTGTCCTTATCCCTTAGTCGCTTTTACGACATGCACGGGGAGAGACGCAGTAGGGCTATTCTTTTGTACCGGCTCCACACAGTACTATCGGTTAATAATATTCGAAATTCGAATATTCTTCAAAAGTAAGTTACATTTATATAATATCTTTATTTTATTTTATTTATTACGGGAAACAAACAGACATGTACGTGAGGTAACATACAACATAATATCAAAAAAGAGTATGGACACATCTAGCAACGTTCTCCACGAAAACAATAATGAAAAAAATTATTAAACGACGTTCTAAATTATAATGGGACACATAAACCAAAAAAACACATCTTATTATAAGTCTCTCTATAAAGCTTTTCTGAATATTTTTCAACAGTTTACAAACAAATGAAGTATTATTCCAATTTCGAAACTTGCATGTCCACATGCATCGAATAGAATATACTGAGCAACGCATTGACTCCCATCACGGTAACAGTAAATCCGAGAGCGATGTTGTTTAAAAGCTCGGCCTTCCTCTGGTCTGGCTCGTGGTTGATGTTGAACACATAGCCAAGGACGACGCTGATGAGAGCGCCGAGTATCTGACAAAACAAATAAACAAGAAAATAAACACTACAGACGGCACGAAACGAAAAATAAACATGCTATGGGTGGAATGAAGTGGGCATGCATCTAGGAAGGGAGCATTTTAAAGGCTTTAGGGTAGATTGGTTCTTTGATCTCCGCAATCACACTTACTCAAATCCTCGCTGAAATCCCTGATATCAAAGACAATTTCTGGTGCAGTGCTGGGGGCTCACTGGATCCAATTGGTGCAGTAATAATTATGAATGTATATTTTGCAGGTTTTCACGTATTCTTACTTATATTTTTAAATGAAAAATTGTCACATCTTAAGTTACTGTACTACTGCCTACCTTCCCACCCATTTTGAGGTTGGTATTTTTTTTATTTATGTAAAAAAAAATTTTTTATGTAAGTATTAAAAAATTCTCCTATCATATCATACTGGCGCCATATCACAATGTGATATGGTGCAAGTATGATGTCATCCATCATGCATGCATGTGTAAAAGTTAACTGTGTACAAGAAACTAAAGTAACTTAAATATTGTGAAAAATCTAAATACCAACATAGTTACCATTCTGCCCACTACACTACTTGGTAGAGTATGAGTAGGTAAATAGTAATAAATACATAGCGTCACGCCTGTTTCCCGGTGGGGTGGGCAGAGACAACGGATCTCCACGTATACAGTATGTACATATAGTGTTATGAATATTTCAGCTAGAAGTAAAAATAAAAATACTAAATCTAATTACCAACAAAGCTACCATTCTTACCACTACAGTACTTGGTAGAGTATGAGTAAGTATAAACATAGATAGAAATTATGAATACTTCAACTAGAAGTAAAAATAAAAATACTAAATCTAGTTACTTAATGACTGAGTATTATTAACTTACATTTTAAACTTTCAATTACTGAGTAGGATGTTAAAATTACTTGTCAGTCAGTCAGTCAGGCCCACTTGCACCAACACGAATTTAACAATATAAACCAGTTTAACTCGTTAAGCTAAGCTAGTACCCGTTGGCTGTGGGAACCGCGTTTAAATCCATAACTCGCTACTTAACTCTAAATTCGTGTTGGCGCAATTGGGCAATTCATTATCTTAGCTTAAGTAGCCAGCTACTACGCTAGTATCCCTATATACAGTGGCGGGGCAAGACTTAAATTCGATGTGGGCAAGATATATTTTGCGAGGCCCTCTCTGGTGGCATGGATTTTATGGATTTTCACTTTTGAAATGGATTTCCGGTATACTGATCAAATCAAACATTGATGTCAGCATACCTTTCGTCGATAAAAGTAAACATAATCAAATTGCAATAATACAGACTTCACTGCCATGGCACCTAGTTCACCCTGTGTTATGGGCTGACATCACGGATGTTGTAGGTGATGTAGCCAACGGTGTCAGGTTCCATAAAAAAAAAAAAAAAAAAACTGCCTCTGTCCTGCTTTCCCATCTTGTGTCTCATAAAGGCTTTATGCTTTAGTTAAGTCTAAACATGTTTACTCGGGGTCTCTTTTAATATATCTAGCTGAATATTTTTCATGAATCGAAGCTGCATGAACTTTCGAGGCGCGAGGCCCCTCGGGCCGCGAAGCCGTGGGCGGTCGCCTACGTCGCCCACGCCTTGCGCCGCCTCTGCCTATATAGTATGTGGTAGCTATAGCTACTAAGCAATGAATTTACCTACCTAATAATAATCTTAAACATTCCTACAACAAATATCTCATACTGAAACGATAGGATTGTCAAGCACAATTTATTTTGATAGAATATGTTTACTGCATTATATATTCACTATATAACAATCTCTGTTACATACAGCAGGTAATTATTAGCTGTACAGACCGACACACTTTACTAGGCACCCAGCAAATACCGTACCAAACTAAACGCTGCATAGCCCCACTGCATCTCTCCCCGTGTATGTACTGTGTGGTGCCGGTACTTTAAAAGAATAGCCCCACTGCATCTCTCCCAGTGTATGTAGTAAAAGGCGACTAAGGGATATGACTCCCTTCTTATATTACTAGGTGGTAGGGTTTAACCCGCCCGGGTTGATACCACCGCACTGAATGAAAGGTCGGTCGAAACGGCTATGTAAATAGTTTGTGTTTTCCGTCCAGTTCAGTGTAGCCGGCACGACCGAAGGGAAGCACTGACGTGGCACCAAGTTCACCCGGTGTTATGGGCTGACATCACGGATGTTGTAGGTGATGTAGCCAACCGTGTCAGTTTCCATAAAAAAAAAAACGCGCCATCTCAAAACGTCATTTCTGCTCTCATTTTCTCTTCAGTGATTGAATGAGAGCGACGCAACCTCGCCGCCTCTACGCTAGCACCAACACTGGGTGCCTATGGGGTGCTTAATATACCTACCACGTGGGTCTCTATATAAAAAAAACATAAGACAACCTTCAAAACGAGGTTCCTAGTTGTATACGATTGTCATCAATTATATTATCTTTGGTAAAGTTATGTTTCCATACAAATCGTGTTCGGAAAGCGCGGGATCAATGCCGAAAGTCATTTTGATGACGTCACAGAAAATGGCGCACGTCAGCAGCCCCACACTAACGTGGTAGAGTTTGTCCGCTTTCTTCTGCTGCCTTTCATCGCCATCGCTGTTCATTCTCGATAGAATGATGGTCAGAATTCCCGCGCTCGCCTGCACACATTATTATGTTATCAGCTTGAATAGATGCGTTTACAGTTTCACCTCCAATTTCCACCTCTCATACCCCTCTGAGAGCTACTATACTAAGGCGAGACTAATATAAGATAATACGAGACGGCATCACGGTCTCGGTATTTCAATATGAAATAGAAAAGGACAAGTCTTCGATAAAGCGCTACGGATTAAGCTGTAGTCGCTGAAACGATGCTAATATTGGTTAGTGATGCGAGCACAACATACAAACGTAACTAATAGTTAAGATAAATTGCCCAACAAAACATTAACAAACAATAAGTAATAATAGGCGAAGACAACATACAGAAGAACAATAGAAATAAACAATAAAACACAGTTAAACAAACACAAGCGTGCAAAAGCGGACCTTATCACTATAATTGATTTCTTCCTTCCAGTCAACCTTTGGGCGATGAAAATAAGTGAAGAAGAATGGCAGAAAGGCAATGTAGTAGATGCAAAGGCATTGTAGTAGTGCAGATATTAGGACAGGATAGTAATCCATAACAGTGTACATTTAAATATTGTTAACACATCAGTAATGTGTTCCAGCGACCACCCCATTTACCACTATTTCAAATCTTTAAGCGCATTGCAGCAGTTAAGACCTGTCCCTTTCTTACAACTTAATAAATTATAGAATAGTTAGTAGCGACCGTGTCCAATATTTTTACAAGCGCTTTTATATGGCTCTATGTCGCAAAAACGTAGCTCAGGTTAACAAACAACAAATTTACAAACTGAAAATTATTCACCCATCAGGCAGGCAGGCAGGACCCACCTAAATATTTTTTACTTTCTGGTAAAGTCTAGGTACAACAATATAACTAAAGCTAATAACTTTAAAATTTCCTTACAAATTAATTATGGCTTGTTACTAATATTATTTGTTTAAATAATTTGTTTCAAGTAATAGACATATTGAGCGCCTTCATATAATCATTTGACAAACGATGCAACCTCTCTAACACCAAGGGATTATTAGAATATTCCATACCAAAACCGGAAACTACAATATTAATAATTGATATAACAAAAATAATTATAACTATAACATCGTTCAGAATTAACGCAGAAGGTTGGTCGCCGTGTTCGTTTAAGTTCAACCCACCAATAGCGACAAACAGTAGGCCAACGATCAGCTAAAAAGAAAATAAAAATTATTGTGAATTTCAAAATTAACTTGAACAAAAATCCTAGACCAATGGTCTTGGTCTTGGCGTAGATCACGATCGCCCTAAATCTCTTCAACATCTGTAGAGAGATATTTCGCCAAATTGGAGTCGAAAGAGGATATGAGAACGTTGACCACGGTGACAACGAAGGCGCAAGCGGTGGTCATGTAATTAATACAGTTTGCCGACTCGTTGTAATGAGGCAGGTGGAGCCGGCAGTCCCGGAATAGGTTCAGACTCAAAAGCACCAGACCCATCATGACCTTGGGAAATTCAAATTGTGTGGTTTAGTTCCTATAACCTTCAAATCATGAGTTAGGTAGCATGTTCACGCATGCCAGTAGGTAAGGGACAGTTAGCTCTACAGATAGTTCTACACATTTACTTTGTACAGGGTTTATCAGGATAGGATTTCGTAACTTCAGGGTTCGAAAGGAGTCCATATTTGAAGACGAAAAGCTCTAAAACTTATTCCCAGATTCGGTCTTTTTATAGCATTTTATTTTTTTGGTGAGAATAAGATTTGGTGGACGGTTAACGTCGTCGGCCTTTATTATATAATAAATAATACAATAACTAACGCATGGATAGAAATGGTTATGTTGCATACTTAACTAACTAATAGAATTGAATTTCGTGAAAGTGCAATGACTCACTGCACTGCACTCCCTAGACCTAGACAGCACTGTTGTCAAATCTCCCCAGACTCACAGTCCATCGAGTGTTTATTAAAGTTTCCAGTTTTTGTATGAAATTTTTTTTTGGGAAATTCGATTTTAATGATAAGGATTATTTTCTTCTCATAATGAGTACTTTCTATTCCTGAAGTTTATCAAACCTATCCTGAAACACTATGGCGCTCTTTTTTATCGGGGCCGCATAATATGGCGAGACAATTTGAATGAAAGCACAATATCCTTACTTTAGCATATGACAAGATATAGCATGAGATCTTTATTAGATTTTGGGATCCATTGCCGAAAGGTCGATCTACCGTCCTAACCTAACTGGACCTAAAGTGGTTTGACTCCTCATTGGTAAGTAACCTTGATAAATTCACCAGTTTCTTCGCAAATTGAAAAGTAATTACCTAAAAGACTGCCTTCATCCACGGTTCGTAGCGTGAATTTCATTTTAGGTAGGTATAACTTTGTAAATTCCACCAATCATTCTTGAGAAATCGATCGAACTACTTAACTGCGTGCGACGGAAGTCGGTTAAAAATCGAATGCGTTCCAAATCCTCAATTCGGCGCGCAAATTGTCAATTGCATTGCACACTTCATCCGGCTTTGCAGTTTGCGACAAGCAAGAGAACCGATTTCATCCACGAATCGTGCATTGCTATCGAGCTAATAAGTAAGGCACGAAGACTTTCCTGCACTACATACCACACGCTGTATCCCGACAATCGGGGTAAGTAGGGTAATCGGTGCTGTGCTGCAAGATCTCTGGTCAATTACAGCACAACACGGACCAACCACCACGATTAGCAAAGCATTAGGACAAGATAACTATCAAGCAGCAATTAAGGTACGAAGACCCCACCTGCTGCATGACTCGGTACCACAAGAAGCGTGCCAAGGTGAGAGGTAGCTATCCCGTCGCCATTTAGCAGGGCATCTTGTCGTTATTCCTTAGTCGCCTTTTACCTTTACCCTTTCTCTTGTCTTCAAGTTCTATCTCGATCTATATTACTGGTTGTCTAGATCTTTCTCTATCTTTGTCTAATTTATATAATTTATCAATTCCTCTTCAGTTTAGATCTCCAATGCTCCAGCATTTGTACTTTACGTTAATTTACCAGAGTTCTTGCAGCACAACACCGATTGCTCTACTTACCACGATTGTCGGAATACAGCGCGTGTGAAGTACCTACCTACAAAGATTTAAATAGTTAGATACAGCTTCGCCATACCCGGCGCTCTATCAAACACGTTAGCGTTAAATCACGTTAGGTACCACCGTACTGGATGTAAGATGGCCGCATAGCAGCCTCGGTTGTGTTCTCCTCTAGTCCAGTATAGCCAGCAATCCAGGGAAGTCTCCGGTATGGCACCTACCTTCTCGGAGGTGATATTGGCTGGTCGGAGCATGCGCTTCGGCCCCTCCAACTCAGCCACCCATACCGGACTACATAAAAAAAAAAATGTATGGCATGCAACTCATTTAATATTAGACAGCAACATACGCAATCCATTAATGCGACAGAGATAGTTATTCGTTCGAGCGCTTTTATTGTTCGCATTTTTGCTGACGAGTGCTAGCGTCCTATTAGGAATCTAAACTATTTAAATATTTGCCTACCTACCTATATAGAGAAAAATATAGAGCTATCTCACCTGTAAGCAAATGGAAATGGATATGAGAGTGACGAGAAGAGTGTAGAATTCGTGTTTATGTCCAACTTGCAGGACATACTTGAGCTGAGAAGCGTTGGAGGTGAGGAGGGCTATGTCCAGCATGCCCTGGGCCACCGTCTTCTTTGTGGCATACTTGTTGGCATCCATGCCCTTCATCTGCAAACAATAGAAAATATCCTTTAGGTGGGTAATCTAGCCATATTGATTGTTGTTTGTTGTTCGTTGTTCCTTGCTCGTTGTTCGTTTTTGTCGTTTGTCGTTTGTTGTTTGTTGTTTATTGTGTATTGATCATTCATATGGCAGTAAAACTGCCTTCGAACTTGTCAAAATTTGTTCTACCCGGTTCGATTACACCCACGAAGAAGAACCGGCAAGAAACTTCGCAGGGTATTTTTTTTTTCATACATAATATTATTACAACTATTTAGTGATTAGACACATAATAACATCGCCCACATTCTATCGAGGATTTAATATGGAATTTTTTATGTAATCCCCAGCACTCGATACTTTTACTTACATCATTTTAATTGTGTCTAAGCCGGCCGGCTATAAATTTTATTTTACGGCAATATGTACTTACCTACATAATTAATTATACAGAAATGGATGAAGGGAAATTTAACAGGTGACAACGATAATCAAGGTCTAGAAACGTGGCACTTAGAAATTGTGTAGATTTTAGGGAATCTATTAACTAAGGGCTGTATTGTTTGAACCGTAATAGGTGTAATGTTCACAGAATATGTTATTTATTTATTGTGGCGAATATCTTGACAAATAATAATAATTCAAAAAAGTAAAAATTTAAGGTGGTCCTCATACAAGAAACATGTTTTTTTTCCAAGGTTACGTTTTTGTTTTGTTTTTGCTCTATCGCAAAATCGATATATATTAGGTACTAACACTACTAACCTCTATTTTTGTTTAAATTAATTATAAGACAGTTGTACGTTCCTACCTACTAACTTATACGAAACTTTCGGCTGTACTATGTGTATATTTTGATAATAAATAAATTTTGAATTTTGAATAGAATGTACATATTTTTTAGGATGACATTGATGTTGGTAAATATTAATAAATAGACAGAGCTGTGGTCAGATTCATATTTATTATGCGTTCACCTTTACCCAGTAAATAAATAATAAAGTTCTTGTGAGCGATGGTAGATAAAGATTAATGTCTACTTCTTATAAAAAAAAACCGACCCTTAAAAAGTAAAAAATAATTTCCGTTTACTTACTTAAAGGAGTCGGGGGACCGGCTAAGTAAATTATCGCGCTGCTGAAAGTTTTTATATTTTATTTACTTAGCGGTCCGCCGACTCCTTTAAGTAAGTAAACGGAATATATTTTTGCCTTTTTAAGGGTCGGGGGTTTTTAAAATTTGTAATTTAACTTTTATTTCAAGCTTTTTTTGATAAAACCGCATACAAATCAGTCAACTTATTAAGATAATAATTTTTTTCATTACTTAATTACTTGATTACTGGATTACAAACATAGCTAAGAACCATCCCTATTAAACCAGCTTTCTAAAAAAAACCGCATCCAAATCGGTCCATCCGTTTGGGAGCTACGATGCCACAGACGCTCGGAGCGTTGGATGAAAATATACATACAGGATATATGTATATTTTCATCCAACGCTTTCTCTATCTCCACGCAATATATTCTGTTTAAAATAATAAATTCATTTGAATTCAAATCTGACCTTGTAAATTGCAAATATAATTCAAATTTTACCAAACAACACAAAATATTGGTTACTGTTTCAGTAGTCGGTGAAATAGTCGCGTTGTCCTGCTCACTGTCCCCCTCTTCTTTATCACTATCTCTTGTCACTATGCTCTCCACTGGCACCATCATTGCTTATCACTTTAATGTTTTTTTTTTTTGTAAATAAATTGTTGTTTAGTTGAACAACAACAAAAACGGACGAGTTACTGCGCTCCGTGAGAGGTGCGAGTTGAACTCGCGAAGGCTTTGCGGGTGTTCAGGCGAGCGAAACGTCAGGCCTTGCTAACTTTGATGCAATTCTGTTGTTCCTTCGATTGCATTGTTTTGTGCAATGTATTTGCTTTTAGGGTTCCGTATCCGGTACCGGACCCTATTACTAAGCCTACGCCGTCTGTCTGTCTGTCTTTCTGTCTGGCTGTCTGTCTGTCTGTCTGTCTGTCTGTCTGTCTGTCTGTCTGTCTGTCTGTCTGTCTGTCTGTCTGTCTGTCTGTCTGTCTGTCTGTCTGTCTGTCTGTCTGTCTGTCTGTCTGTCTGTCTGTCTGTCTGTCTGTCTGTCTGTCTGTCTGTCTGTCTGTCTGTCTGTCTGTCTGTCTGTCTGTCTGTCAGTCTGTCTGTCTGTCTGTCTGTCTGTCTGTATGTCTGTCTGTCTGTCTGTCTGTCCGAGGGCTGTATCTCTTGAACCGTAATAGGTAGCCCGTTGAAATTTTCAAAGAATATCAGTTATTATTATTGCCGATATAACAACAAATAATAAAAATAAGAAAAATAAAAAAAATCGCGGGGTTCTCATAGAAAAAACTAAAAAGTGTATACGCGCCATCTACCGAAAAGACTATGAAGCATTTTAACTAATGAAGCATATTAACTAATATGAAGCCTTTAAACACGCCATAGCTGGCGTGAGTGGCGCTGACATGGCGATACGGAACCCTCGGTGCGCGAGTTCGACTCCACTTGGCCAGTTTTTCATAGATTGCATTATACCTACCTACCTCTGTAATATAATTTTTTGTGGTAGTACACGCCAGTACTCTTCTATTTTGTGGTAGTAGCGAGCACATACTCGCTATAAAAAATTTTAGTTGATATGATATTGCAATGTCAAAATCAATCATTTTTTAAGACGAGACGGAAGTTAACTTTCTCCATACAAAATCGTCTTTCGGCATTTATGTTTTCTAGTCCCCTAAACCTTATCCGATTTTTTAAAATTTTCAAGTCAGAGAAATTTACCTATATTTTGTTTTTATGGAAACTGACACGGTTAGCTGCATCACCTACAACATCCGTGATGTCAGCCCATAACACCTTCGTGAACTAGGTGCCATGTCATTGCTTCCCTTCGGTTGTGCCGACTATACACTGAACTAGACGGACAACACGATCTATTTCCATAGCCGTTTCGACCGACTTTTCATTCAGAGCAGTGGTATCAAATCAACCCGGGCGGGTTAAACCCTACCACCTAGTAAGGTAAGAAAGAAAGGGACCTATAGTTTTACGTGAAATCCGAACCACGGTCACCCTCAAACGGTCGAGCGGTTATCCATGGTGTGCTTATGATCACGATCGACAGTCCACCGGCCGCACCACTTGTGATTTACTCGAAAAATAGTCAACTGATGTAAATACACGGCTTGTATAAATGATCTGTGATGTGTTGCAAATTATTGAAATGTTTATAACATCACGCCAATCTCTTACATCGGATGAGTAGTAAAGTCGAAAGTGATGAACATTTGAAAAAAAAATTGCACTATTTACCGTGGGTAATTTAAAATGTAAACAATTAATTGTTATTATATAAAATAAAAACTAACCTACATATCTATATAAAAAAAATCACTAAAATGTGAACTGGGGATGGAGGGTAGTGTTTCGAGGAAACGTGCCGCACTCCCGCGCCGTGTCGAAATGCTGACCCTCTGCTTGAGGTAACCTATCACTCCGAACGAGGGTCGCCTGAAATTAAAGTCCTGGGTGGCACATATCCAAACTTTGTTGTTGATTGTTAGTAATTAAGATTTACTACGAACAATTGAAAACACCAGCGGAAATGTTTAATTAAGCGGCAGGTAATTCGGCTCACGGCTACATCCTGAATTACACGAAGGTTGTACCGGTTAGTTGCATATACGCGCCAGGCACACGATCTTATTACAAGGTAAGCGAGCACGGTGCAAAATCCGAGGAAGCAAGCGAGATAGCGAGACGCCATTTTTCGGGTTCGACTCGGATTGTACCATGTGGGACCGGTAATAAACTACAAAAAATAATTGTCCCACTAAGGCCCACTTGCACCAACACGAATTTAAGATATAAACCAGTTTAACTCGTTAAGCTAGCATCCGTTGACTGTGGGAACCGCGTTTAAATCCATAACTCGCTACTTAACTCTAAACTCGTGTTGGTGCAAGTGGGCCTAAATCTCTCCCCGGGGATGTCGTAAAAGGCGACTAAAGGATAAGGACAAGATGTCGTGCTAAAGGGCGACGGGATAGCCACCTCTCACCTTGGCACGGTCTCTCCAGCGAGTCATGCAGCAGGTGTTTTACAAGAGTATTTGCATCACAACACCGTTTACTCTGCTTAACCAGATTTTCGGGATACAGCGTAGTGACGAAAATTCGGTTTATATTGTTTTATTTCAATACTACGAATTGAAGGACAAAAGTTAACGCTTCCGAAATAGTTTTATAATGAACTACTTATTAAATTTTTATTTTAAAAATATTGCTTTGCACGCATTACGTCCAATACATTTTTAATTAGTGAATTCATTCCATGATATTTTTTTTTCTATCGGGCGAATTAAATCAAATGGTGTTTTCAAAACGATAAATATTTCGTTATTTTGATATTTTGTTATTTAATAAACAGTAACTAGTTTTTATATAAACAATGCTAAATTGCAAAAAATTGTAAATGCAAAATTGTGAAAATGGTCTAACAGTAAAGAACGAATACTATTTTAAATTCTGTAAATTTTAAACGTTTACATGAATAGCAAAAATAAATGTGGTAGCAGCATACTCACCAATTTTGAGAACTGTTTTTTTTCACTTTCTTCTTATAAAAGCGCAGTAGGTACAAATTTAAAACGTTGTCATTTGCAAATAAATAGTTTCAAATAGGTATAGATAAAATTTTCAGAGCAATTCAAAAAAGTACCACCCAACAAGACAACACCCCAACCACACAACAACCTATTATCCGGAGACATGTATTTAGTACTACTAAAAACGTATGTAATTATTTTGAACCGTTCTCGAGTTATAAGGGAACATGCTTTTAACAGGTTTTGAATTTTAGACTATGTATTTAGAATTTTTTAATATATAAATTACCAAGGTATTATAAACTCACCCCATTTCTTATTCCAGCTGGTAAAATAGATGCCATTGTTATTTTATTCACGATCAATAATCAATATTCATTGTTCAATTGTAGAAAGAACAACTATGTATCTATTGTAGGTACATACTTCAATCCAAATGCCGAAGGAGTTCTAACTTCCTATGTTTAGCATTTCTTTAACGTTTTCGATTAAAATATATTACGTTAATATTTCCTATTTAATATTTTAATAAATGTACCTACAGCCAGCAATGAACTAGTCAGTGTAGGTACTATTCAAACTAAATTAACTGAACCCTGAGAATGATTTCACCCGCGCATGCGAAAAGTCAACTGCTGTTCTTTAACACAAACTAAGGCTAAAGAAATAAAGTTGAAATTCCTTCGGCAAGTTCTTCTTGCTCGCAGGGTAGTAAAATTATAGGGTTGTCTCTCGGCCATACATAGTGTCTGTCAGGCAGATCGATGGTTACTAGACGACGGGCTAACAACACCTTTACCTTGTGAACCAAGCAGACATGCAATGCTCTACGTACCTACACGAAAAAAAAAGTTAATTAAAGTGGACGTTGCCTGGCAAGCTAAATATTACATAATCTGACAACAAAACGAATTCCCTGCACCTTGGTCGACCGTTCGATCACAGTTCGACATTCAAAACGATTGCCATACGAGATGACGAGAAACGAAAAAGTATTGGCTAGTTATTATAGTGATTAAGAAGATAATGATAAAACTGAAATAAAACTGAAAAAAGAATTTGTATATTTCATATTACAAAAGTAAGTACCTATAGCATCATCTACGAATACATACCGAATACATTTTCTGTAAGCAATGCAAGACCACAGTATTAGTCACTCACACACAATATCTGCAGTCATACTTTAAATCTAAATAAGCCCGCCAAAATGCCAAAGACAATGTACTTCCGAGCCCGAGTGATTTCGCATTTCGTACGCCAATAATTTACTGTTCACGCACTCACACCACAGTGAGAAAAGGGGAAAGGAAGTAGTAAGGCTCAATTTAGTAATTCGTTTGCACAATACCTAACAGCGCGAAATTTCATCAAAAAGTCGCATTTAAATAAAATTATCTGAAAATTCTGAAATACATCACAATTAGAAGATTGTGATGTATGTGATCCTTCCCTCCCTCTCCCTCCTTACCCTTGCCTGCCTGTTCGCACGCGTGCGCGAAAGCGTGGCAAAATTAGTAATCTGTGTGTGGGCGGGCAAGATGGGTTTGACACCTGAAAGCCTTGGCGGCTCCCTCAGCTCCTGCGGCTCCTCTCGGAAACACGGCTCGGGTGGACTCGGCTCGAAACGAAACACTCGGCTCGAAACGAAACGTAACAAAAACGACATGCACCGCCTCAACATTAGGTTAGGGTTAATATCCGTCGCTACGCGACGCGACGCATCTTCTCTATATTAACCCTGGTTATTTTTTTTGACGTGATGACGTCACGTCTTATAAATTGATGAACACCGGCTGCACACACGAAAAAGTGTCACGTTCCATCTGAACCTGTGTGTGCAAGGGAGAGCGCGTAACAAGCGATAGAGAGGCACAATCGGTATAGTCAAAGTTACCATGGAAACGTCTTAAGAAGTAAAACTGTCAAGATCAGGCAACAGAGGTTTATTGATGATTAATCTTCGTCACAGTTGTTTAATCTTAGTCACAAGATGATTAATCTTTCTACTGGAAATAGAATCTTTGCTCTATGTACTACGATTATTCCACGTCATCACGAAAAATATATTCGTCCATAAACCGCCTTTACAGACAACAAATTTTTTTTAAACCACCAAAACATCACTCACTCACACTCACACCAAACACTCACACAAACACACACTCGCACTCACACTAAAACAACACTTTCCCTCGAGCCCACACTCTCACTCACACCAAACACTCACACAAACACACCATCTCACTCACACCAAAACAACGCTTTCCCTCGAGCCGAAGTCTGGCCGAAAGGAGCCGCAGGAGCCGCGAGAGCCGCCAAGGCTTTCAGGTGGCGGACCGGGGCAAGACGGATTATATTATATTCTTTGGGTAAGTAAGGAAGGGCAAGCAAAGCAAGGTAAAAAAAAAAGGCGAAAGTGTTAACCGCAACACAATCGAAATCCATACAAATAAACAGCGCAAAGCAAAACAAAATTAACCAACCAACTTGTTTTCGTAACCTCGGTCCGGCCGCGGCCGTCCATATCCTCGAGATAGTCAATATCGGCGGCAGGGCAGCCACAGCCAGCAGCCCGCCACTAAACCAACCAAACAACCTTATCGCGGTTAGTGATTGATTCTAAAGTGAGAGGTTCGTTCGAGGTTACCGCGCCAGTGAACGTTCCCGAACGGCTTCAGTTTCGTTCGATAGAGCTGCATAGCGGTCGTGTCGTTTGTGTAAAAAAACAAGTAAGTCATGGCGAGCGGTCGCGTGCTTGTGTACGGCGGAAAAGGCGCGCTCGGTGCGGCCTGCGTTAACCATTTCAAGAGCTCCAACTGGTGGGTCGCCAGCGTCGACCTCAACCCCAACGAGTCGGCGGACCTCAACATCACGGTGCCGAAAGACGCGTCGTGGGTGCAACAGGAGGAGCATGTCATCAGCGAACTGGGCTCCGCGCTGGGAGACCACAAGTTGAACGCTGTCATCTGCGTCGCGGGCGGATGGGCGGGAGGTAACGCAGCCAAGGATCTCTGCAAGACCGCCGATTTGATGTGCCGCCAGTCAGTTTGGAGCTCGACTATTTCCGCGGCGGTCGCTGCTAAATACTTAGCACCCAGCGGTCTGATCGCTTTAACCGGTGCGAATCCAGCCCTGGAAGGCACTCCCGGTATGATCGGATACGGTATGGCGAAGGCCGCCGTCCACCAGCTGACCAAATCCCTTGGCAGTAAGGATTCGGGTCTTCCCGCCGACTCTCTCGCGGTCGCTATCCTACCAGTGACCCTGGACACGGAGATGAATAGAAAATGGATGCCCAAGGCGGACTTCAGCACGTGGACGCCGCTGGCGTTCGTGGCGCAGCTGTTCCACAAGTGGATTAACGGCGACGAAAGGCCGGCGAACGGAAGTCTGATCAGTTTGGTCACCAAGGACAATGTCACAGAGCTCATAATTAAGTAAACAGTAGTGCGATGAATAAAATGATTTTGTAGAGCTTCTTTTCAAAACAAGTTCGCTTTATGTGCTCAAAATTTCTTTTAAAATTATTAATAAATTAATTACTGTTATTTAATTAATTATCCTGAACTAATAAAACGAAAAATCTGTAACCACTGACACTCCGTTGTCTGTACTTATGCTCTCTTATAAGTCGAGCGCTGCTCAATCGATTCACATGGAGTGTTCACTGTCGCTTTCTGGTACATTAATGGATGGACGCTTATAGGATATGGGCAACGGTGAAATGAAGCCGCTAAAACACCTAATATTGAAATATGTCTCAATTGTATTAGCAAATAAATATTCAGGTTTTTTTTAGTATTCCATATACCATATATTATGCAGAATTACAGAAGATACATAATCGTTGCTTACACTTATTTATGTAACCATTATAATTCTTCTGCAGTTTTCAAATCTTATTGTTCTACAGTAGAAAATAGTCACCGTCGTCTTCTAGCGCCACCCATCTGTTTATTTTTCTATGCGTGCGCTGGATATTTTTATTTATTTATTTACCAGTGTTTAAATTTAGTTTAACAGTTTTGAAAAGGGCTCACAAAAAAGTGTGAAAACGTCTTGGCAATTCGAATAAGTAATACCTATATATTATGTGACAATAAGGGAACAATCTCGCTAAGTATATTACGGGAACACTGTAGGCCTTCGCTTCTCATACTAACATAATTGAAAACGATATTCAAACTTGGAACAAACTTTAATATTGAGTGAATTTCACAGAGCATGAAATGCGCGCGCCCGCCCCTACTAGAGGCGCCGTGAGCGCGATTTCTCTACAACACCGTTGAAGCCTGTGGGCGTGGCCTATGACTTACATATGTGTGTTGTGCGTGTGCATTTGTTTTGTGCGTGTGCCTAACTTGCTCCTCTTTGTGTGTAGTGTCGATACTAGCACACACACACACATACGAAGCGCTAGCAGCTCAGCGTACGGTTATTGGGTTTCAAATATCATCGCTTAGGGCGCCTCTAGTAGGGGGCGCCCGCGGTAGGTATTTGATGCACTGTGGTGAATTTAATAAAATTATTTTTTGTATGAACATATTTTGATTAAAATTGCTCTTACAGAGACGCAGATCTTGGGTGGAAAACTTGATGCAAATTAAAATTGTTACCCTATGCCAAATTGTTTGGAGGTGATCGTTGGATTGTGTTAGTGAGAAGTCGAACCGCAGATGTACTCTTTAAAATATGAGATAGCATAAGAAAAACTGTATCGATGTATATTTTGGTGTCTATCTATACATTTAATGTATTTGATTATATATATATAAGTACATGTTATTAAATGTTAAGAGCATATTTTTGCAGTTTTAATTATTATAATAATTGGCTTTAGAAATGTCTTCATTTACCTTGAATTTATTACTAAGCCTACCCCGTCTTTCCTACCTTTAAAGGGCTGTATCTTTTGAACCGTAATAGGTAGCCGATTGAAATTTTCACAGAATGTGTTATTATGGCGGATAACCTAAAAAATTATAAAAAAAGTAAAAAATAAGGAGGGTCCCATATATGAGACATGTGTTGTTACATAATTTTTTTTTTGTCTATCATAAAAATACAAGCATCTAACTTGGTGTGATTAGTGTGCCATTCTAAAACAAAACAATAAAAATCAGCCAATAATGTGAGTCGGGCTCGCTTTAAGGACCCCGAACTGAATAAAACACAATTTTTTTTGGTAAAAAATACAAATATATTGTGTGGTGGTACGGAATCCTCGGTACATGATACGACTCGCACTTGACCAGTTTTTAAACGTTTTTTTTATTTAAAGTATCTAATTTAGTTACAATTAATTTTTTTTATGGAAACTGGCATGTTTGGCTACATCACCTACAACATCCGTGATGTCAGCCCATAACACCGGGTGAACTAGGTGCCATGCCAGTGCTCCTCTTCATTTTTAATGTCGGCTACACTGAACTGGACGGAAAACACGGACTATTTACATAGCCGTTTCGTTCAGTGCGGTGGTACCAATCCGGCCGGGATAGTAAGGTAAGAAGAGAAGGGACCTACAGTTTAACGTGGAGTCCGAACCACAGTCGGCCTCCAACGGTCGAGCGGTCCCCATCCAAGTACTGACCGCGCCCAGGGTTGCTTATTAGACTGGCCGGCACGTAACTTGGCCTCTGTGCGAGCGGGACAGCGTTATACCAACGATCGCATGCGTATAACGCCGTCCCTCTCGCACAGAGGCCAAGTTACGTGCCGTCTATTCTAACAGTCGACCGACCATACCACTTAGCTACCGAGGCTGACAATTAGCACATAATATTAAATATGTTTTATTGCTAACGATTATTATGGCAACAACAAAATGTTTTGTAACATTCTTGTTTAAATGTTTTTTATCTCTGGACAAATAATGTTGTGTGATATGATAACCTACCTATTTAGGGTTAAACAGGTCAGAATACTACATCATAAAAAATTTATTGCAGCAAAATTTTACTCATAATGATATTGTGCTTCATAAAACAATGAAACCTATAAGATATCAATAGGTAGGTTCAGTCAAACAATATTTTTAGATTTTACTAGAAAAAACTTACCTACAGCAATAAGTGATAATATAAGTTCATGTTCATAAACGGAAAACACTATCCCTATGGACCTTTCATTAAGTGCGGTTTTGCCAATCCGGGCGGGTTAAACCCTACCACCTAGTAAGTAAGGTAACAAGGTAAGGGACGTACAGTTCTATGTGGAATCCTAACCACGGTCAGCCTCGGTCGAACACGAACGGCGGTCGACCGATCGCACCATTGAGCTTCCGAGGCTGACATATTGGAAATACGGAAATGATGCATGAAATGAACTAAATAAGTTCAATTTATGACGCAATGGTAGACTCTGACGGCCGTGGTGGTGGGCAACGACGTATCATGTGAGGTGGGATCACATTTTCGTTTGTTTTGACAGCTGGCACGCACGAGGCGTTTCATTCATCTCGTCTATGCGGTCCCTCCCAACTGAGAAACGCTGTATTTTTTAACCCCCGACGAAAAAAGATGGGTGTTATAAGTTTACCGTGTGTGTGTATATGTGTCTGCTGTGGCATCGTAGCTCCCAAACGGATGGACAGATTTGGATGCGGTTTTTTTATTAGAAAGCTGGTTTAATGTGGACTGTTCTTAGCTATGTTTGTAATCAAGTAATTTAAGTAATCAAAAATTTTATTTTCTTAAAAAGTGGATCGATTTGCATGGGTTTTTTTTAAAGCTTGAAATAAAAGTTTAATTACAAATTTTGAAAAACCCCGACCCTTAAATTGTCATAAATCATTTCCGTTTACTTACTTAAAGGAGTCGGGGGACCGCTAAGTAAATACAATATAAAAACTCAGAGCTGTGCAGGAACTTACTTAGCGGTTCCCCAACTCCTTTAAGTAGGTAAGTAAACGGAAATTATTTTTTACTTTTTAAATGTCGGGGGTTTTATTACGTTTTGTTTCAATGAATCCATGCCAACCTAACGGAGAAGTCTGTCGGTAAATGAAATAATAAATAAATCACACTGGATGTGGTTTCTATAAGGACACAGTGGCTACTAGGAGGAAAAATACATCCTTAAAAAATTCTACTAAGCACCAACTGACTCATTTATGTTTCCGAAGCAGTGCTGAGTCAACGTGATATGTAGGTTTCACTTTCAAAACGCTATTTTGAACTGTCAACAAGCCTGCTTTCTCATTTATTATAATATGTACCGTGTGGGGCCGGTACTTGTACCGTGTGGGGCCGGTACTTCAAAATAATTTCCCCACTGCATCTCTCCCCGTGTATGTCGTAAAAGGCGACTAAGGGATATGACTCCCTTCTTATATTACTAGGTGGTAGGGTTTAACCCGCCCGGGTTGGTACCACCGCACTGAATGAAAGGTCGGTCGAAACGGCTAAGTAAATAGTTTGTGTTTTCCGTCCAGTTCAGTGTAACCGAAGGGAAGCACTGATGTGGCACCAAGTTCACCCGGTGTTATGGACTGACATCACAGATGTTGTAGGTGATGTAGCCAACCGTGTCAGTTAACATAAAAAAAAATGTATTTATTTATGCTTGCACAAATAATTATTCATAAAAGTTTTTACTCAGTTGTTAGTACTTATCTACATACAATAAAAACACTGCAAAAACAAATTTTAATAATGCTGGTGACACGGCCTTGGTGTGAACTTAAAACTGTAGTAAATGTATGTGCATGGGTAGTTTAATCAAATTTCTTTATTCTGATACTGGTCTCATACTCTACTTACATGCATATAAAAAAACGGGCCAAATGCGAGTCGAACTCGCGCACCGAGAGTTCCGTATCGCCATGTCATGGTTAGCGCTACTCACGCCATCTATGGCGTGTTGTGAAATGCTTCACATTAGTTAAATGTCATGATTAGTTAAAATGCTTCACACTCTATTCGGTAGACGGCGCACGCGCATACACTTTTTGGTTTCTTCTATGGGAACCCCCGTGAATTATTTACTTTTTCTTATTTTTATAATTGTTTGTTATATCGGCCATAATAACACATACCTATCCTGTGAAAATTTCAACGGCCTACCTATTACGGTTCAAGAGACACAGCCCTCGGACAGACAGACAGACGGACGGACGGACAGACAGACAGACGGCGTAGGCTTAGTAATAGGGTCCCTTACCGGATACGGAACCCTAAAAAATTATAGCTTCTTTTTGCTATTATAATCCGTCTGTTAATATGCGTGCATGTTTCTTTGGTTGCATTGCTAGATGCATGCAATGGTTGCAGCATTGCATGCATCCGAAATCAATAATTTAAGATTGTTATATTAGATCTTGTGATGTTTTTTTTTTTGTGTATGAGTCGGAGTGGCCAAAGCACATGCTCCGACCAGCCAATATCACCTCCAGGAAGGTAGCGGTGCCATACCGGATACCTCCCTGGATTGCTGGCTATAGGTACTGGACTAGAGGAGAACACAGCCGAGGCTGCTTGCGGCCATCTTACATCCAGTACAGTGGTACCATTCCAGTCGGCTACAATTTGAGCCTACCACCTGGTAAGGGGCAAGGGAAGGGACCAACAGTTTTACACCGGTTCCGAACGGTGAAACAGCAGTGTAGTATGCACGTAATTTTTTTCGCCAGTAAAAACTCATTGGTACACGCTGACTGGATTCGAACCTCGGACCTCTCGCATGAGAAGCCGAAGCCCAAACCACTCGGCCACCCGCCGCTCAAATGTACCTTTTGTAGACGGTTGAATCGAAAGAGAATGTTTGAATCATCGATGTCTAATTGTTTGAATCTATCCTACGGCAACTAAGGGAACCACATTGAAGTTCAATTCAGCAGGAAAGGTCTAAAATCCTTGCCATGATAGTGAATACGCTGTGCCATGTCACTAATTATATTTCAATGTATTTGTCACAAATAAATCCCTCCACAAGGCCTGAGATTTCTTCAGTACAAAAACCCACATAAGAACATAAAATTTATAAATTGTACCCCGTATGACCTGGTACCTGAAAATAATAGGCCCACTGCATCTCTCCCCGTGCATGTCATAGAAGGCGACTAAGGGATGCAAGAGGCCATGCTAAAGCGCGACAGGATAGCCCCCTCTCACGTTGGCACCGTCCTTTCACAGTTATGCAGCAGGCAGGTGGGTCTCTTTTTGCTAAACGTGGTGGTTGATTGATGTTGTGCTGTAATTCACCAGAGTTCTTGCAGCATAACACGGATTACTCTGCTTACCACGATTGTCGGGATACACCGTGATTGTTTAAGTAATTTAATTTTTTCGATTGCTTATAGATTATTTACATATATATGCATGTATGATGCATATAAATATTGTTTTGGGACGTGCAACAAAATTTCATTACGTACAATTTGTAATCAAATCATTGACCTTTTTTTGACAAAAACTTTGATTTCGAGCGTCAATAACGCCATCTAGCGTTTAATAGAAATTTGCCCATGATGACGGCTACAAGAATGTTTCATTTCATTATGCACACTTTCTATCTGGTATCCACTACAATATAGTACTTAGAAAAACGGGAGATCATGCTAATGCACATTTTCTGTCTCGATTTCCTGTAGAACGTACGAAAGAAGATTACAAAGACCAATCTAAAATGTTCCAATTACATCAAATTGAGACAAGTGTCATTTAACTTTTTCTCTAATGGCTACCACAGTCCTCCCTCTAGATCTTACAAGTGCCATCTAGCGGTTCATAGGAAACACGTGCAAAATTTTTAATGATTTTGCTATTCAACGCTAGATGGCGCTAGATTCGACCACCTAGCTCCATCTAGCGTTAAGTACGACAAATAATAAAAAAAGATGTACTTGTCTTTCTATTAAATGCTAGATGGCGGCAATTACACTCAATATAAAAGTTGTACTTTTTTTGCTATTCAACTCTAGATGGCGCTATTGGTGCTCGAAATAAAAGGTTTTGTACGCGTTTTTGCTATTCAACACTAGATGGCATTATTGCCGCTCGAAATAAGTTTTTGGAGGTGTTTTTCTATTTAACGCTAGATGGCGGCATTCACTCATTATAAAAGTTTTCGTGCGTGTTTTTGCTATTCAACGATAGATGGCGCTATTGACGTTTAAAATAAAGTTTTTGTAAGTGTTTTTGCTATTCAACGCTAGATGACGATCGAAATAAGTTTTGGCCATTTTCCTATTTATCGCTAGATGGTGGTATTGACTCTTGATATAACAGTGTGTGGACATGTTTATGCTATTCCACGCGAGATGGCGTTATTGACACTCGAAATCTGAGTATTTTTTTATGGAAACTGACACGGTTGGCTACATCACCTACAACGTCCGTGATGTCAGCCCATAACACCGGGTGAACTAGGTGCCATGTCAGTGTGCTTCCCCCTTTGAACGTGCCGGCTACACTGAACTGGTCGGAAAACACAAATTATTTACATAGCCGTTTCGACCGACGTTTCATTCAGTGCGGTGGTACCAACCCGGGCGGGTTAAACCCTACCACCAAGTAAGATTAGGAGGGAAGGGACCTACAGTTTTACGAGGAATCCGATCCTCGGCCAGCCTCCAACGGTCAGCCGTCACCCATCCAAGTATACTGACCGCACCCAGCGTTATTATAGTATATTTGTTTGGTTTTGCTTCGCTAAGTCCAGCGAAGCAGCCCTTAAAATTTAATTCAGATGAATCGAAACTGGTTCATACGTAATTACTTAATTAGTTACTAATTAGTTGCTGCCCTTTACCGAAAAGGGACAAAACTAACAAAAAAATATCTTTGAGTGCGGGCAGTGCGAGTCACGAACACGAACATAACCTACCGTGAGGAACGAAGCTAACTGAACTATAAAATAATAAAATACTTATCAAAAACATGAAGTTGATAGCTTTTATTGCGCTCGTCCATCCAAACAGTACACGAAACCAGTGGTTTGATTAAATCACCAAAGATTTGGTCAAATCGCTGGTTTTAAACCTACGACAGTATAAACAATTTTGCCGAGCCCCTATCTCAGCTCCCTAATCCACCAGCTTCATCAGGCAAACTGCGCCAACCACTGGCTCTTCTTCCGCAGAGTGGAGTCAGGATCGTACTTGGAGAGTAGCTTATTCCATTCCACAGGATACTTGGAGCGCAGACTTCGAAACAGCTTCTCGTTGGCGGACTTTTGGGCCACGTCGCATTTTGCGCAAGCTTCTTTTAGTGCAGACGGCAGGCTTTCTGTGGAGAAGATACAACGGCTGTATTTATTTTATATAGCACTTTAAATGGGTGACAGTCCCAACGTTGAGGCCGGCCGTAGTTCGGATTCCACATAAAACGTTAGGTGCCTTCTTCCTATTTGGAATTGGTACCGCCGCACTGAATGAAGGTCGGTCGAAACGGTTATGAAAATAGTTGGTATTTCTTTTTTTCATTCGCCACCCCTGCGTACGACCGAATGTTTATGGGCGTCGTTAGACACAGTAAGGGTGGCACGGCGCCACATGTCGCGCTTTCTATAAAAAATATATTATTAATACATATGATTGATAATATTAATATAGTTTTTTTTAATTATTATTTAATCCGGTATGGGTGGCTGAGTCGGAGGGGCCAAAGCGCATGCTTAGACCAGCCAATATCACCTCCGAGAAGGTAGGTGCCATACCGGAGACTTCCCTGGATTGCTGGCTATACTGGACTAGAGGAGAACACAACCGAGGCTGCTATGCGGCCATATTACATCCAATACGGTGGTACCAACCCAGTCGGCTACAGTGACAGTCAGTCACTGCACTTGACTGCACGCTTGTACCTATATAAAATGGGTGCTAACTACAAATTGTAATTTATAATTTAAAGACATACTATGAGCGAAGTACTAATTCCCACAGTTAACAATGGACTTTTTATGAGGCATACGTAATGAAATTATTACCTAAGACTATTGCATTTTGTGGTAGATGCACTCATACATAATAGATTAGATAGGTAGGTGCGAGAGGAAGACTTTTAGTACCAAGCTATTTATGTTGAATGCCCCAGTATAATGTGTAAACCATTCTGTATGGATCGATTGCCCAGAAGTAAAAACACTATGCGAAAATTTGGTAGCGTGCTAAATCTGGTACCGCGTGGGGCTGGTACTTTAAAAGAATAGCCCCACTGCATCTCCCCCCGTGTATGTCGTAAAAAGCGACTAAGGGATATGACCCCCTTCTTATATTACTAGGTGGTAGGGTTTAACCCGCCCGGGTTGGTACCACCGCACTAAATGAAAGGTCGATCGAAACGGCTATGTAAATAGTTTGTTTTCCGTCCAGTTCAGTGTAGCCGGCACGACCTAAGGGAGGCACTGACGTGGCACCAAGTTCACCCGGTGTTATGGGTTGACATCACGGATGTTGTAGGTGATGTAGCCAACCGTGTCGATCGAAACGGCTATGTAAATAGTTTGTTTTCCGTCCAGTTCAGTGTAGCCGGCACGACGTAAGGGAGGCACTGACGTGGCACCAAGTTAACCCGGTGTTATGGGTTGACATCACGGATGTTGTAGGTGATGTAGCCAACCGTGTCAGTTTACATAAAAAAAACAAAAATTATGGAAAGAGCATTTTGACAGTCGATCCGTACAAAGTGGGATATTTTATGGTATAAAACCTTCGATCAGAACCTCCACAGGTTCCCTGGTTCCATTCCAGGCGTACAATTTAAATAGGCCTAAAATAGTTTTAACTCTAAGACTTCGTTCTGGCCACATTCCATTGAATAAATTTTAATTCCTGACGAAAAAGAGAGATTCTCAAAATTGTGATCGGTGTAACAAGGGCATGTATCATTTACTGATGAAGTGTGGTCAACGAGGAGTTTTACGAAGGGAATTGAAGACTTTATTTAGCGTCGACAGACTCAATTAGTTTTTTAGTGTGTTGGATTTCGTTGAGCGTTCTCTGTCCCTTAGGGACTCTGACTCTGGGCCCGAAAGTGTTAGTGAAGATGAGTACAATGGGTCTGATAAGCCCTAAAAATACATTTTAAAAAACCACCGACCACTAAAGCTTCAAGATGCAACATGGCGTCTTTGCAAATATGAAAACCGAGCTCGCCAAAAATCGAGGGCGTGAAAAATGAAGAGGGGAGAGTGGTGTGGACCCGTGCGACAGCCTATCGAACGCGGGGCGCTCAGTGGGGGCGCATGTCGGTTACCATGGTTACCAAAGCATAAAATTACTTGGACGTCTTTTCACTGTGGTGGGAAAATAGAATGACCATACAAGGCAAAGTATTCAGCCATAATTCCATAAGGAAAGCATACATACATATGTACATACATAATACACTTTATGTCACTTACCTAATGTGTGGCAAGGACGGGCTTATTGCCTTAGGCAATTTCCTCCAGTCAACCCGGCGGACCTACATGTTTACATGGAATCCGAACCGTGGAGCTGTGTGTGGGTGAAGTATGCTGTAATTTTTTTTTCAACTCAGAAAAAACTCATTGGTACACGCAGCCGGTTGGATTCGAACCTCGAACCTCTCGCAAGAGAAGCCGAGACGTCCAGACCACTCAGCCATCCGCCACATCATCACGAAACGTTGCCAACAAGATTGGTTGCAAGAAATTACATTTTGTAATAAGTTCGCATTTAAAGTTGAACAGTTCCCCAAGTACCAGGAGACCAGAAGACAGAATGAAGTAATGTGAATTCAAACTTTTTATCTCCTTCGCCTGTCTAGTGCAGGGTCCCTCGTCCAGAAGGCACCTGACCATGCTGTTTAGGAGTCTCTTGTTGTCCAACAGTGCCTCTATTTCGGAGGGGGCTAGCTGAACGGCCCCCGAACACGGCTGGGAGTACCAGGAGAGCAGCAGAACTGTGGAGATTAGGAGGAACCGCATCTGAAATTATATTTTGCTTGGTATTTCCATTCATTATAATCTGTGTTTGTGCAGGCTGTCTACATAGAACCGCTGACTTTTTCAAAAACATGTTCCCCAACCTATTGTACCGTGTGGGGTCGGTACTTAAAAAGAATAGCCCCACTGCATCTCTCCCCGTCGCATGACGTAAAAGTCGACTAAGGGATAAGAAAATTCGTCAGCCTCGGTAGCTCAGTGGCGCGGTTGGTTAGTCAACTGTTATTAAGCAACGCTGAGCGCGGTCAGTGATTTGATGGGTGACCGCTCGACCGTTGGAGGCTGACCGTGGTTCGGATTCCACGTTAAACTGTAGGTCCCTTCCCTTCTTACTTTACTAGGTGGTAGGGTTTATCCCGGCCGGGTTGGTACCACCGCACTGAACGAAACGTCGGTCGAAACGGCTATGTAAATAGTTCGTGTTTTCCGTCCAGTTTAGTGTAGCCGACATGAAATGAAGGGAAGCACTGACATGGCACCTAGTTCACCCTGTGTTATGGGCTGACATCACGGATGTTGTAGGTGATGTAGCCAACCGTGTCAGGTTCCATAAAAAAAAAAAAAAAAAAACCTGTTTGGATAAGAAAATGTGACTGAATAATTGTTCCTTTGTTGCCCGTGGGTAACTAATAGGTAATCGGTGCTCGTGGTCTTACTGCGTGGTCCTACTGGTAGAACCAAGGGCAATGTTTTTTGTCCGTGGTACTACCAGTAGGACTGTAGCAAGAAAATGATTATATTGTATGGGCATTGTACCTACTGATCGGATAGTACAGTCACCGTCAATATTATTAATGATTTTTCAGGAACGGTATTAGACTAGTAATATTAGTGTATTGTCATGGAAACTAAATAACAGCCGCTGGACTGATTAGGTACTCTAGTCTTATAACATTCCTGAAACAGGCCCCCCAGACGGGTTATTAGGTAGAGAGCGTTTCAACTAAAAGTTCCCTTCGCCGTTATGTTGGTTTTTTTTTAATTTATTGAAACTGACACGGTTGGCTACATCACCTACTACATCCGTGATGTCAGCCCATAACACCGGGTGAACTAGGTGCCATATCAGTGCTCTGGTTCCACTGTCAGTGCTTAAATTCGTGTTGCCAGATTGTGAAGATTACCTAATAATGTAATCGGTATTTACCGTATAATAAATACGGTAAATACTGATAATTACGGGTAAATCTGTACACATGGCAACCCTCAAGGCTGTTTTGACAGATAGACAGTGGAGCCAACATAACGGCGAAGGGAACTTTTAGTTGAAACCACAGAGCATCGAAGGTTGAAACGCTCTTAAGGACTCGTTGGAATTATGTGCAAAAATTATTATCTTTGTACAATTGACAGAAAATATAAAGGTGGACACGAGGAAATGCTTTAATTTTGCAAATATTAGAAAATGGGATTGTTTAATAATGAAATGTTAGAATTCGAAACGAAGAAAGTTTACATATATAAATTATTTATTTAGGTATAGTAGAACCGGGATAAAAATCATTCTTATTACTCCTAGTCGAACTACTGGTCCGTTCCGTGGTACTACCAGTTGAACCAGAAGAGGTCATCTTACTTGCCCGTAGTCCTACTGGTAGAAGCACGGACAAAAAAAATTGCCCTTGGTTCTACCGTTAGGACCACGGGATTTAGTAATCTGTGCCACGGGCAACAAACCGAATTGTTGAGTTGTGTTGAGAATTGTGTCAGCATTGAACTCCCGCAAAGTAACTGAACTGAACGGCCCCAAAATACGCGGACTATTCAGTTGGTATCAATCCAGACAGGTTCAATATCACCTAGTAAGATGGAAGGGACATTCGGTATAGGCCATCTAGCAGTCACTCAAACAAAAACCTCTAAACTGATTGCGCTCTTTGTATATTGTTTGATCGTACTCGACTATTGAAACAATGTGAAATCCATATGGAATAGGCACTTTTTATCTTGCTACGTTCGCGTCAAATTCTTATTTGCAAAAACCAACTAATTAAAACACTAGTGGCCTAGTTCGACGGAGCTTATCAGTACATTGAGAAAGTATTTTCAAAAGTTAAATCAGATCGACTTACCTCAAAAGCTGACACGATTAAGCAACTTTCACTCAACTGCATCGGAGAATGGCCTCCGTTAGAAAGCAGTTCGACTGTCGACGCGTGCACTCGTCCACGGCTTTATATGCCCTCCGGCTCAACTAGAGCTAGTGGGATTGGAAGTACTGACTGGGTACCTTCTAGTACCCTGTTACTTTTCTCTTATGTCGTTCTGGAATGTTCGAAATTCTTAAAGAGGGTTCATATGGCAAAACAAAAATTCGAGTCGGCGGCACTGAGCAATCAAGCGCAGTGCACGCGCTTTATATGGCGAATTTTTTAGTTTTTGTTTATTTAAAAATTATTAGGATTTGTTTTTTTTTTCAAATAATGCTGCTTTAGTGTCTAGAAAATTAAACTACCTATACAATGACGTTTTTATTCCAAAATAATTATTATCCAGTATGGAGCTAGCTCGACATAAGAAATTAAAATAGTGACATTAAAAAAAACTTTTCACTGTGAAAAAATACTGTAAATTTAAAAAACTTGCTTCAGTGTTTATTACATAATATTATCTAGTTAAAAAAAATATATTTTTCATATTGTGTACTTCCTAGAACTAAATTTTTGTTTGAAGTTTTATAATTTTCGTGGTTTTGCCATATGAATCCTCTTAATTAGTCATTCTTATTCTTGACTTGTTTTTTAGGGTCCCGTCGCAAAATGCGACGGGATGCAACAGGGACGTATGTGATCACTCTGGTGTCTGTCTGTCCGTCTATCGGTCACACGCAGATATCTCCGGATCTACTCAGCCGATTTTGATGAAACTGACGCCAAAATACGTAGAATTTTTGCCCGCATTTTTTTTTATGAATGTAGTAGCTACCTATTGTCTTGGGACTTCGGGAGGTCATAAGACCTTTTCATGGTATTACCTACCTTCATCAAGTAATTTTTTTTTCTAGGACAAGGATACATCGTAAAATTCAATAAATTTTATTTCGTGCTGATACAATCATAAACAAAAAAGTTACAAGGGTTTATAGCTGGGATTTTGGTAATTTTCAAAAATAAAGAAACATTGTATCTCGATACCACGTGACGTGACATCTGCGAAAAGGTATCATCGGTCAAAACGTTGCAAATGACTCCACTTACCTACAAAAAAAAAATTGTCGGTCGATGTGCCGAACACCCTGTATATTTAGTTGACTAGGAGAAATGATATGATACAAAGTCCACTGTTAATTTTCGATATTTTATTTTTTTTTTATTTTATTTATTTATATTAAACACCAACAGAGTACACACAGCATTTAAACATAGAAGACTCATGACACAAATAGTACATAGTAATATGTGCACCCCAATGACAGGTGAGCACAGCAAGCTTAATACGGAATAAAAATTAATTTAAAAAAGTAAAATACAAAAACAAAGACTTAAATAAGAATAAAACAACAACTACATCTTCAATACAAAACTAAAAAAAAAAAACAAATACAAATAGAACACAAAAAACTAAGTTAATTATTTTAGCTAAAGAAGAAAAAAAAAGTTTAAACTATAATATGTATGTAGAAAAAAAAAACCTAAATACACACTAACACAAAATAAACATTAAGAAGAATCGGTCCTACAGTATTTTATAAATTTAAACTTTAAAGACGCCCTGGTATCGTGGAATAAGTCCACATTGCACTTCCTGTTGAACACATTGAATTGCCTCAGCGTTCTGGGCAGTGGAGCATAGTATCCAAGATTAGTACGATATAAATTTATTTTGAAAGGATCATTGTATCTAGCGGTGAGACGAGGCACGTTGATACTCACACTGCTCAGAAGCTGAGGACAATCCACCTGACTGTTGACTAACTTATGTAAGAATAACAGATCCAATAACAGCCTTCTGTCAGCCAAAGACAAGAAATTGTAATACTCTAGCTTGTCACCATAAGATGGGAGGAGTTTCATCAAGTTGTTATGGTAAGAAATATTACGCATGAACTTTCGTTGTACTTTCTCAATTCGATCAACATAAGTTTTATAGTTCGGATTCCAAATAATGGAACAGTATTCAACATTACTGCGAACCAGAGCATTATATAAAGTTATTTTAGTTTTAGTTAATTTAAACATTTTTGTACTTCTCAAAACAAAACCCAGCATTTTAAATGCCTTACCAATTATATTGTTAATGTGCATATCAAAGCGCAGCTTTGAGTCTAGTGTAACACCAAGATCGCGAATATGGTCCACCTCCTTGAGTGCATTGCTACCTATTGTATATTGCGATTCCATTGATTTGTGATTACGTGTGAATCGTATATAGTAGCATTTTGAGTGATTAAGTGACATTTGATTGAGGTCGCACCAGGAGACCAGTCTCTCTATATCCTCCTGCATTGCCCCAACATCACCAGCACAACTCACTTCTCTGTACACTTTTAAATCGTCAGCGTATAAACAGTAATCACTGTTTCTGAAGCAGTTGGTTATGTCGTTAATAAAAATGTTGAAAAGAACAGGTCCAAGATGCGAGCCTTGTGGGACACCAGAGGATGCGGAAAAATTGTCTGACTCGAAGCCTCCCACCACGACTCGCATCACGCGCTTATTTAAGTACGACGCGAACCAGTTCCTTATAGGGCCTTGTATACCGTACGCCGACAATTTAGCAGTCAATATATTATGGCTTACTTTGTCGAATGCCTTACTGAAGTCAGTATATACGGCATCAATCTGTAGACGCTTATCAACCGACTCAGTCAGAGCATTCACATAATATAGTAAGTTAGTGCTAGTGGACCTATTCTGAAGGAAACCGTGCTGCCTCTCTGTGAGTAGCTGTTTCATATGCCAGTTGAGTATAGGACAAATTAGAGATTCGAATACTTTGGGAAATACTGACAAAATTGATATGGGCCTATAGTTACATACTGAATTTTTATCACCACTTTTGAAGACGGGAACTATTTTGGCTTCCTTCCACAAATTGGGAAATACACCAGTATCGAGCGATTTATTGAAAATAATAGTGAGTGGGATAGCTAGAGAGGCAGCACAATTTCTGACAAATATAGACGGTATAAGATCAGGACCAGCCCCCTTACTAACATCAAGTCTTTTTAATTTAATCAGCACAGTTTGTTTACTAAACGTTATTTTAGTAAGGGAGTTAGTATTGATAGAGTTCTGGAAGTTAGGAACCGAACCAAATGGCGGATCATATACGGAAGAAAAATGCGATAGAAACAGATCACATATCCCTTTACCTTCAGAGGAAAAACTATTTTTATACGACATTTCGGCGGGATAGGTGCTTTTGCTTCTACGCAGATCTTTCAAGTGAGTCCAGAAATACTTTGGATTACTGGCTATACAGGTTTCAATGTGATGCATGTAGGACGAGTAACAGTTCCTCAGTATTAAATCACATCTAATTCGGAGAGTATGATATGCCAGCTCGTCCAGCGGATTTCTATACTTCTTAAATCGTGCCCTTATTCTATCTTTTTCCTTTAATCTTTTTATAAGATTAAAACTGAACCAGCTGGGATACCTCACACTTTTATTTTTAGTTCTAGGTACATGAGAAGTAATAATTTTATGTAGATGACAGTAAAAAATATCAATCATGTCATTCACTAAATCACAAGGACCCAGAACATCAAGCCAAGGCACTTCATCAAGTTCTGCCATAATGGCTCCGTAGTCAGCCTTAAAGAAATTGAGTTTGCTTTGACGTATATATCTCGATGAAAATTGAATTGTTTTGATGAAAACACAAAATGAAACACATGTTTTAAATAAAACTTTTTATTCAACAATAAATACGTCTTCAAAACAGAGACATTCAAAATAACAATAATCGATATAGGAATATAAGGTAATCTATGGGAATGACTTAATCCTATTAATTCCTTATTCAGCCTTCCTTTCTTGTTTCTCCAAGCGAATATAAAACAATAAATATAATTAATTCTAAATATCTTATTCTAACTATGTAAGTGTTGGAACATTTTCTGTTGCGAATATATTTTTCTAATTTACTTAACTTAACAGCTTGTGAAAAAACTAAGGTAGGGTACGTATTTCATTTAGAGCAAAGTAAAATCTATATTATAAAAAAATATGGGCTGTGGCAGTCGACCGCAAAAACGTAGAAGCAATGATTACTAATATTTGATACTGGCTTTTGCCCGCGGCTTTGCTCGCGTAAAATTCGTTTTTTTTAATGTATTTTTAGGGCTTTTAACAATAATTTGTAAATATCAGCCCCATAGTACTCATCCATACATACATACATACATAACTCACGCTTTTGTTGTACTCATCCATTCCTTTTAAAAATAAGAAAGTAAGTAAGCCCGCTACCGTACCTTTATTTCGGCCCACGGAACACTTCGGTTTGTATGAAAGCCACATCTTAGCGTAACCGGAACTGAATTTCGTCTATCCTGTGTCACGTATAGTTAAATGTGCTTGTTCTAAGCTTCATCGAATTCGGATGAACTTCGGTTCACATAACCCGAAATATTTTTTTTTTTTTTTTTTTTATTGATACGCGAGACACTTGGCGCCGTCAGCATGGATTGTTGAGCCGACGACGCCCAAAAGCATTCGTTTTAGAACGGCGGCTGCGAATGCCGTGCCGGCGTGACAGATGCCTTTTTACGCGTCTCTTGAATGATCCCAAGTCATACACTGAAGGAAACACATCAGTAGGAAGTGCATTCCAGAGTTTCGCAGTGCGGAAGATAAAAGAAATACTGGAGCGCTTAGTCCGCACTTTAAGGCAGCTCTACAGTATAGGGATGCATTCCCTGTCTGTTACGCGTGGACCTATGGTGAAATGGTGAAGTCGGAATTGTTTCGAACAGCTCCTCAGAGCATTCACCGTTGAACAGTCGATAGAACACACTTAGTGAACCTATGTCTCTACGGAGCTGCAAAGTAGGAGGAGCTGCAAATACAATCTAGTATGTATTCTAGGTACCTACGTCAAAATAATAAACTCTAGCTTAAGATGATGGCAGAATCTTAAATCTAAATTTCCATCTAATTTTCGTACTCTACGTAGACACATTAAATAAAAAAAGCCGCCAAGTGCGAATCGGACTCGCGCACCGAGGGTTCCGTACCGCCACACAATGTATTTGTTTACCAAAATAATTGTGTTTTCGAAAATAAATAAACGCAAAAAATATATATTACAGCAATGGTTTGACTGTCAGGCAAACTAATCTACTAACCATATTAAAATCTAAATTTTAGCTTTAGAAAACTAAAGGGGGGGAGGGGGGGGGGGGGCATTTTTTACACATTTTTAGCTATAGGTATCATTAAGACCACCGAACTAAAAATTGGAAAAAAATATATTTTTAGAATCCTTACGATTAGCTCTTTCAAATGAACCACACTATTATGTTATTAAACACTTTTTTTTATTAGTATCAAACTGACCCCCAACAAATAAATTTTGTCTCTAGTTATTGATGAGCGCGTCATCAAAATAATGCCAAAATTCAAGTTTCTACGTTACTTAGTTTAAGAGAAAAGCCTCTATGACAAGACGGACGGACACGGGAGTGACCTTATAAGAGTTCCTTCTTTACCTTTTAAGGTACGGAACCACTTTTAAGGTTCAAAGAACCCTAAAAGAAAAATACGTGAACAACCTAGAATAAAATATTGTAACAATAGAATATTGTAAGAAATTATTTAGAAGTAGGTACATAATTATTCTATAAAATTTGTCTTATACACAATGCACTGGATATATTTTCTACAGCGTATTTCATAAATAGATGGTAAAAGCCTTTTTATACCTACACGAAACTGTTTTTTTTTATTCTGCGACTTTTTTTTCTGAGGAAAAATGCTAACTTCATCTCATTATTTTTTTTTAATTATAACCTCAAAATTAAAATAAATCGTGAGTGCTCTCATACAGATGTGTAAACATGTTAGTTCGTGCCCCCCCCCCCCACACACACACACCCTCACCCACAAGAGGCACATATTCATGACTTAAGCGATGACGGTACTTAGTTACTTCTACATCCCTTTTTAAAACCTATTTAAGGCAACATGAACAAATCAAGGCTTTAAAAAAAATACCTATTTTATTTGTTGAATATATATCTAAATCCGTAGCTTTTTAATTTGTTGCTTCGATCCGTAGTTTAGGAATAAAAAAAATAAAAACCTAATTTTTTATTGATTGATTGTGTTGCATCCCACTCCAACCAGCGAAAGCGGCGCCTTGAAAGAGGAGTACGGGTGAATACGGGTTGACAGGGCCTTAAACCAATTTCTTTAAGCATCTCAACCGCCAAACACCCTTACGGTGTTTCTTAATATGTCGGCCACGAGTTCCGTGGTCTTTATAATCTTGGAGCCGAAGTGGTCTATGAGGGTCACCGTCGTGGAGTACAGGGGGGTCATCTCGGACCCTCCCATGGGTCTGAAGGTGAAGCGGGTCGGGTTCGAAGGGACCGGAGGCGCTGTTGCCGACTCCCAGGGTATGGCTGTTGGCCTGAAATACGAAACACATTAATATTAAATAAACTGTGGAGGCCACGTACGTACAAGCAAACTTAGCGTGGGTAGGAAGCGATGACATGGAAAATATAAAGACCGCCTTCAAAAATGTGTGAAATAAAAAAAAATCGTACCCTAGAGTTGAAGGCGGTGCTAAAGAAGGCTACACAAATCACAAAGGATATTATCCACTCACGTTTAATTTCATGCATCATTTTTGCTTGCTTTAGCACCGCCTTCAACTCTAGGGTACGATTTTTTTTTATTTCATACATTTTTGAAGGCGGTTTTTATATTTTTTTAAATAGTTTTTTATTTCACATTTTTTTTTGTAATTTTTGCTACGCGTAACAAACATACAAAAAAAACATAAGTACAGTGGAATATTGAGAACCTCCTCCTTTTGGGAAGTCGGTTAAAAAAAGACGCAAGTTCCTCCGAACTTCTAGAATCGAACGCCCATGTCTAGTACCAGTTAGTTAGCGAGACATACCAAATAAATAAATATATACTAACTTCTTCCCGCGGCTTCGCTCGCGGTAGACTCGGTTTAATATCAAATCCCGATTTAAACGCGAATATAATAATCGATCGCTTCTCTCTTTTTTTTTTATGGAAACTGAAACGGCTGGCTACATTACCTACAACATTCGTGATGTCAGCCGGGTGTACTAGGTGCCATGTCAGTGCTTCCCTTCATTTCATGTCGGCTACACTGAACTGGACGGAAAACACGAACTATTTACATAGCCGTTTCGACCGACATTTCTCTTATACTCTCTCTCCCGCTCTCTCTCTCTCCCCTCCTTCCCTCCCACCCCCTCCCTTCCTACCCCTCCCTGCATTCCGTTCATACTATACTTCCGAGTTTCCTGCATATCTATAAAAGGCAACAATCTTCAATTACCATAACATTAATACTTATAGCAGCTTACAGCCTATAACTTAAGATATATGCATTAAAATGAGTCTCCAACTAATGACAGATGACAGCCATGACTATGTAACGGCAGTTGGCGAGTCAGCGACCAGGAAGGCGACAATTAGGCGAATTAACGACTGCTTCGTACAGAGGGAAGTGAAGTTTGATTGACAACGAGACCGTTCATTAAAATATGCTAATGAGCTTGCGAAAAAACTGTTCATTAGGGGTTTTCGTATACGTTAGGATCTCCGTCCGTGTGGTCGGTAGTTTGATTCTCGATCAGCTTGTTACCGCAAAGTTCACAATTAAGAAACATTGATGTGAATCTGAATCCGATTAGGAAAAGTCATGAATATGGAAAAAAGGCAATCTGAAATAGATATTACCTTATTCAATCTACATTCCAACTGAATAATTTTTTCTCACGTTTCATCGAAATCGGATGATCGGTCTAAGATTTATGGAGGAACATACATACATACAGAAAAGGTTTCTAAAAATCGTCAATTTAGTTTTAGTGACTGACATACATAGAGTCTACAAACGCAGTATCTCATAAAACAAAGTAACTTACTCCGTGACCATCCCTTACAGATTTGCATATTATTAGTATTGATTGTATAATTTTCATTTTTAACCCCGACGCAAAAAACGGAGGGGTGTTATAAGTTCGACGTGTGAGGGTGTGTGTGGGGGGGTGTGTGTGTGTGTGTGTGTGTGAGGGTGCGTGCGAGCGTGTGTGTCTGTCTGTGGCATCGTAGCTCCCAAAAGGAAGGACAGATTTGGATGCGTTTTGTTTTATTAGGAAGCTTGTTTAATCGGGATGGTTCTTAGCTATGTTTGTAATCAATCAAGTAATTAAGTACCTAATAAAACAATTATTATGTCACACACTCATGTCACACTCATGTGTGACATGAGTGTGTGACATAATAATCAGCGTTATTATTATTAAAGCCTACGTATTTAGGAATAGTCAACTTTGTCATATTCCGTGTTCGGCGCATGTTCGGCGAAGTCATTGACAGTCAATCATGCAAGCGAGCGAGATTGACAGTCGAATGTAGAGATAGAAAGAGAGAGTAGATATACCTCGGCGGATGTTCGACGGTGACAGGTCTGTGGCTGGACGGCTGTTGAGCGTTGTTCGTGGCCTTCGTGCTCGGGGCTTGGTCGTCGTCGCCGAACCTGCAACATTGTGGACGATTCGTTAGAATTACGTCGTCGCCAAACATTTCGTTTTATTATAATAACCCCCGACGCAAAAAGGGGGGTGTCATCATAAGTTTAACGCGTGTGTGTTTATGTGTGTATGGGTGTGTCTTTGTGGCATCGTAGCTCCCAAACGGATGGACCGATTTGGATGCGGTTTATTTATTAGAAAACTTGTTTAATCGGTTTGGTTTTTAGCTATGTTTGTAATCAAGTGATCAAGTAATTAAGTAATCAACCAATTAATTATCTTAAAAAGTGAACCGATTTGCATGCGTTTTTTTAAAGCTTAACTTGCTTAAAGGAGACGGGGGACCGTTAAGTAAACAAAATATAAAAACTCAAAGCCACGCAGGTATTTACTTACATAAAAAATTTAGTGGTCCCCGGACTCCTTTAAGTAAATATAAATTATTTTTGACTTATTAAATTTTAAAATTTTTGTTTTAATTTAGGCACAACCGAAGGGAAACACTGACATTGCACCTAGTTCACCAAGGTGTTATGGGCTGACATCACGGATGTTGTACGTGGTGCAGCGAACCGTGTTAGTTTCCATAAAAAATAAATTAACATAAATCACCAAGCGCATTGTAAATGCGCATCCAATTATAACCCAAATAACTACATAGGTAGGTATGTGTTTTATTTTTAGTTTTCCGCACGCTATCTGTCTGTCTGTCTGTCTGTCTGTCTCCGTCCGATGGCTGTATCTTTGGAACTGTATAATAAATAGCTAGCCGGTTGAAATTTTCACAGAATATGTGTTATTATGTCGGATATAAAAACAAATAATAAAAAATAGAAGAGGTAAAAAATGGGGTCACCAAGCAAGAAACGTGTTTTTTTAAACGGTTTTATTTTTTTTTTTTTATTTTTGTGCAGTAACCTTGTTGCGCCGCGCCGGTTCGACTAGCACTTGGCTGGTTTTTTTTTAGAACTTTTCGGCTGGAGGTTTTTAATGTGTGTTTCCTACGAGGTTTCCTGTTATCTACATTGTCTTGAATAATTACAGTTTTACCTCAATTATAGGTTTTTCTATCTGTATCATACTCGTATCAAATTATTTCATTGAGGAAAATAAGCAGGCTGACTTTAACGTGTGGGGCCTATACTTAAGAAGAATAGCCCCACTGCATCTATCCTCGTGCATGTCGTAAAACGCGTCTAAGAGAAAAGGACATGGCACTGTGCTAAAGGGCGACAGGTAGCCACCTCTCACCTTGGCACAGTCCATCCACAGAGTCATGCCGCAGGTGTGTATTTGTGCCTTACTTGCTGCTTGATAATTGTTTTGTCGTAATACCAACATTGCAAACGTGGTCAAAAACCAATTCAAAATTTTTATTGACTCTTTGGCCACACACTGACAGCATAGTAAATTACGCGTAATATTAATTAATTATTTAAAACATTAAAAACAAAAAAAAAAGTTTTAAAAAACATAAAACCGACTTCCTAAAAAAAGTAAAACTAAAAAACTATTTAAAATAAAAATATAAAAACCGCCTTCAAAAATATATGAAATAAAAACCTAAAAAAAAAAACGAACCCTAGAGTTGAAGGCGGTGCTAAAAAGGCTACACAAATCACAAAGGATATTATCATCCGCTCATGTTTTCTTTCATGCATCATTTTTGCTTGCTTTAGCACCGCCTTCAACTCTAGGGTTCGTTTTTTTTTTTAGGTTTTTATTTCATATATTTTTGAAGGCGGTTTTTATATTTTTATTTTAAATAGTTTTTTAGTTTTACTTTTTTTAGGAAGTCGGTTTTATGTTTTTTAAAACTTTTTTTTTATTTCACAGTTTTTTTTAGTAATTTTTTGCTATTAATGTACTCGGCGGAATCGCTCGGCCTTCGGCCTCGCGATTCCGCCTCGCTTTCCAATCCGATCTTGACCCAATTAAAATAGGACCACGTCAGCTTCGATAGCTCAGTGGTGCAGACAGTCAACTGTCGCTATTGAATTTTAAGCAACGCTGGGTGCGGTCAGTACTTAGATGGGTGACCGCTGACCGTTGGAGGCTGACCAAGGTTCGGATTCCTCGTAAAACTGTAAGTCCCTTCCCTCGTAATTTTACTTGGTGGTAGGGTTTAACCTTCCCGGGTTGGTACCACCGCACTGAATTAAACGTCGGTCGAAACGGCTATGTAAATAGTTTGTGTTTTCCGACCAGTTCAGTGTAGTCAGCACGATCAAAGGGGGAAGCACTGACATGGCACTGGTGTTATGGGCTGACATCACGGACGTTGTAGGTGATGTTGCAGAACTTAGTAGAATGGACAGACATAAACGTGTTACGGAAGCCTACTTTTATTATAAAATAACCGTCGGAGGACCTTGGTTGAAAATTGTAAAATTTAGTAGAACGGATAGACATGCATATGTTACGGAACCCTACATTCATTTTGCAGAACTTAGTAGAATGGACAGACATAAACGTGTTACGGAACCCTACTTAACAGTTGCACTCCGGGAGTGCCGGCAGATCCCGTGCCACTCTAACTTAACCCTTAACGCAATGACTTAAGGTTTCATTTTAAAAATGACGCTGACGCGATGTCGCGAGTTATACATTTTTACCCACCTAAAAAAGTGCCAAGAGCCGCTAAAGAAGTTTTCACTTCAAAAACCTCAGGGTTATCCCCTTTCAAATAAAAAAAAAAAGAATTTTCAAAATCGGCCCACAATTGACGGAGTAATCGCGTAACAAACATCCAAAAAAAGAAAACATACCGTCGAATTGAGAATCTTTTAGGTCTAAAGTAAATTTCTCGTGAAGACAAATGCAACGAGCCCAAACACGATGGGTTTATCATGTGTAGTTTAGGAGTTCCTATGGCCACCTTCTGTCTCCATCATCAAACCAGCTCGATGGTACTCGGTACAGTAGGTACTGGCCAGGTACCATAATAAATTAAACGCCGGTCGGAAAAAATAAAAAAATTTCAAATTTAGAATATTCATGAAACAAGGGTCCGAATATGTATCACTAGTATATCGATTCATGTATTTCAACAGGACAGAGAAAATTTCAAAATATTAGGTATTTAATACTTTTTAGTTTTTTTTTTTTGTTTTTTGGAAATCGGTTTAATATTTTTTAAAACAGTTTTTATTTCATTCTTTTTAGTAATATTACATAAAAAAGAATAATCGAAATCGAATAATCGAAATCGATTGAAGTGGTACAGAATTATTCGCCATATGTGTCAGACTGCAAATTGCTGAATAAGTCCACATCACAAATGTTTTGCTGAAGGTAACCACACACCATACTAATTTATCAAACTGAAAATTGCCGAAAACGACCACATCACAAGTTTTGCTGAAGGTAACCACACACCATAGTATTATGCTGATTTTTCGAAAACCACTGAACCAATTTCGATAAAATTGAAATGGGACCACTTCGGAAGTATGACCTAACTAACAAAAAAAGAATTTTCTAAATCGGCCCTCAATTGACGGAGAAATCGTGTTACAAACATACAAAAAAATAAAAAAAATAAAAAAAAAAATAAAAAAAAAAAAAAAACATACAGACGAATTGAGAACCTCCTCCTTTTTTGGAAGTCGGTTAAAAATCAACAACCTCCTCACTGAATTTGTCCTAAGGGCAGTACATAGAAAACAATAAAATCGGGGAAGAAAAGTACCAACATTTATTGAATAAAATACTCATAGCGACACCACTAGGTTACTGTTTATTCCATAGGAGATGATTATTTTAACTGCTCGATCGAAGGTTAGTAGTGCCAAAACGGCTTCGGGTTCCAGACGTGTCGACGCCCGCTCGAGAAATGGTAAGTTAAACCCCATTGAATCGTATGATTATGCAACAAAACCTATGAAGTGATGTTCTAATTATGTTATCTAAGTATTTGTTTAGTATCGAAAGCCATTATTTGCAAGAATTTCGCATGGGTATGATATTTATTAGAAGTTAAAGTTTTATGTTCTGCATGCAGGAATCATGCAGAGTATTGATACAAACCTTATATTTTTATGTTCTACGTGTAGGAACTTTGCAGCAAAATTGTTTGATTTTTATTTTTTTGCAGTAATATCTGAGGCGGAAATCTTGGAGGTTCTTGAGGATTTTGATGTCCAGCTCAGCGACAAGGATGACGACCAAGACCCCACTTATCAGGAACCAAAAACCACCACAAAACACCACGCGAGGGCATCAAAGGATTTATTCGAGTTATTCATCAAGTAATTCAGAGTCAGACAACTCGCCGCCACCTGCTAGTCCTGCAATGTCCAACACTTCATTTGTACCTCGACCAATCGGTAGAGGATTGCGGCGAGGAAGGTCTCCCGTGGTTCTCGTAGATCAGCACAACCAGGTCGAAGGCCGTTTCTACCAGCATCATGATCTCAACCTGATGTAGTCGATCAATGGTCTGGATCATTTGAGCCAATTGAAATAAATCTTCATGAACCGGCCTACATGCCCATTAACGACGATGGATGGACCTTTGAACAGTTCTTTGAACAATCTATCGACGAAAAAACTATCTTTAATATCCTAGAATGCACAAACAGAACAGCTATTCTTTTCACTTGGACTTACTGTCAAGGAGTTGAAAGTTGATATCGGAAGATGGTCGAAGAAAAACAAGGTATGAAAAGTACAACGGCCTGAAATTATAAAGTAATACAACGAAAATATTAGGGGAGTTGATTTGGTAGACAGAATGCTGCATGTATGTCCAACATGTAGCAGAACGAAAAAGTGCCAAATTTTACCTTCAATTCAAACATAAGGAGCAGGTAAATGGCGTTGAGAATATCATGAGTATTCAGGAATTAAAAATCGAACTTGGTGAGAACTTCATTTCTGGTAACATTGATTCTACAGATGACGATGACACAACAGATGGGTTTGGAGAACTTTTGCCGAAACATAAGCAACGTAAAACTGTTATAATTCTTATACCAACCAAAGCTAAACGCCAAAGAAAGGCTGAGCACTTACCACAGCATAGCTCTAAACAAAATCAATACAGACATGGAGTTTGCTATTAAAAAAACAACTTTGTTTTTGCTTATTTTGTTTAGCAGATTGTTGCTATTTAGAAGACTATCATTATTTTTGAGACTAATTTCATAGTCAATTTAGTCAGAACCACAGTATTTTCGAGACTTCTTTATTTTAAGTAATGTTTTGTAATTGTTGATTTTGTAATGAAGCTAGATTTGAATAAAAATCTTGAAAACTCTTACAATTACTTTATTATTTCAATACTTTTTCATTCTAATTGGCTGTAAATGTCTTATATACAGGACATAAAACTATTCTGAATATATCAATAGTCTCCATTTGTCGTAGTGGTAGGATATAGAGAGAACCCCTTTCTTCCGGAGCTAGATTTTTTTCAGTATTTTTTTAGTTAGAAAGTTACCCTTAAAGAACCTAAATTATGAATTTCATTTGAATCTAAGAGAAAAAGGGGTCTCAGTAGTGAGGAGGTTAAAAGCATTCTAAGCTCTCTGAATCATAAAAATTTAAATTCAAAGTCAGTCATAAAATCTCACACAATATTATTTATAATCCACTCTAAATCGAACTGCGCAGTCTCAAGGCGTTGCATAATGCATTTCACACGCTACAGGCTGTCGCGTGCACAGAGTGCATTTTGCATTCTTACGTGCCGATGCCGACTTTAAGGATGCATGTAAAAGGCCATTAATTGTACAAAAGACAATGGTTAATTAGCGACAGAACAAAAAAAAAACATTTGTGTAACTTTCGATTCCTGGTGCAAGAGCTCCCACGATTGTATCGTCTATCAAAAGGCCAATAAAAAGTGCGAGTCTGACCCGAGCACCGAGGGTTCTGTACCACCGCCGTAATTGGGCGGTTTTTAAACTTTGTTGTTTAAACTTTAGAGTTCGTACTATATATATCAGAATCACACCTAGTTTGACGCTTATTACTAGGGCAAACGTAGACGGAAAATGATCGAAGAGGGCAAACCACATTACAAGTAAAACTGAACCTGTACATCAATATTACAAAGGTTGACTGGAACAAATCACTTGAAGTGATAAGTTCACCTTTGCACACTCTTGCATTTCTTGGTTCTTGTCGTGTACTTGTCTAGTTAAACGCTCGGGAATGATTTTTTTGTTTACACTGACACTCTTGGCTACAATCACCTAACTACACCATCCGTGATGTCAGCCCATAACACCGGGTGAATCAGGTGGTACCAAACCGGGCGGGATAAAACCTGCCACCTAGTAAGGGAAGAAGGGAAAGTACTTACAGGTTTACGTGGAATCCGAACCACGCTCAGCCTCCAACGGTCGAGCGGTCACCCATCCAAGTATCCGGTCGACTGTTGTTAAGCTCAGCGTTGCTTAACAACAGTCGACCGACCGCACCACTGAGCTACCGAGGCTGACAGAAATCGGCCGCTCTGTCCTGCTACTATAAGTGTAGATGTAAGAATACTTTACCTATTGAGGATAAAAGGTTTCGGTGAAGTGGTGGAAGGAGGCGGTGTGACCAAGATGACATCGGGAGTGAAGATCGGCGGCGGCGGTGGAGGGACTCTCGCTGGGATAACGCCGGGAGACAAATCGTTGCCTGCAACAATTACCAAGAAATAGATTTAGTCACAGTAGGTATACCAGACGGCAATATAACTTGCACCAGTTTGCGTAGGTACGGATAAGTCTATTTAGGAGCGAACGGCACGCGCGCGCGGTGCGGAAGGCGGCGGACGACTGGCCAACCAATCACGCGGTCTGCAGGCGCTCTCCCCGCCGTCGCATCCCGCGCCCTCCACCAAAGATACCCTAAAATCGGCTACTGCACTGGTCCAAGTGTTATATTATGCCGACTGGTATATACCAGGCAGTAATTATTTTAATGAACATCGAGCTCTAGAAAGAGACAATCCTCTTGTAGAGCTCGCCGTCCCTGTCGCACAGAGACGTGCATGTACGTACGACTGTGACGACGCTCTACAAACGGATTGTCTTTTTCTAAAGCTCGATGTACATTATTTACTGCTGGGTACTGTACATAATTAAATTGTTAACCATTTCGAAATTTTATTAGTCCTGACAAAAAGACGGACATTTAAAAAAAAGTCCGGCCATTTTAGTCAAAAATGTTATAATTACTTACATATATTTGAACTAGCAAAGTTAACTGTTGAATTACTTGCATGTAGTGATTGAAGAAGGACGATGATCAATTAGGTTTTATTTTAAAGTAAATTTCATGCTCATTTTAAAATTTTCCATCTAAATAAAAAATCCGGACAAATTAAAATGTAGACAAAGTCCGGACGGAAGGCTTATGGAGATGTCCAAACAAATCCAAAAGGTAACCCTAACATAATAACCTGTCTACTTTAAGGCGGTGACAAACGCCAAATACGCAAAACATGCAAAAAGTGCGACAAAGAAGGTCCAAAACTGACCAATTGACACACATTCAGAAAATTAAAAAAATACCAACCTATATTTTGGTTCCTTACCAACAAAGTGCATTGCTGGTTTTTTTAATAATGAGTAAAAGTAAGTAATAAACATAAAATTAAAAATATATAAAAAAAGCATGAATTTTTGAAAATCTGAGTATGTGTGTATTATTACAATTTTACAATACCACCGATTCAAAGGTCACAAAGCTCTGAGAAAACTCTATTCAATTTGTTTTATTATTTTATCCACGAAAGGAGATAAAAATAAAAAACAAAAAACGCCTACATGAAATTATTGACGTAATTCTTCAGTCGGAAGGGTAAAATTTTTGCCTTCGTCAATTTAGCAGGCACTTCAATACTAGATACAATTTTAGTTCCGGGCTCGCTTGCTCGCTCCTGCCCTGCTGCGCCCGCGTGTCGGTCGTCATTTCTGTCTTCTGTGTTTGGATCGAATGGAAAAAAGATAGGTAGGTTAGGTATATTTGTACCGTGTGGGATGGTAATTTAAAATAATAGCCCTACTGCATCTCTCCCCGTGCATGTCGTAAAAGGCGACTGAGGGATTTTTTTATGTAAACTGACACAGTTTGCTATATCACCTATAACATCCGTGATGTCAGCCCATAACACCGGGTGAACTTAGGTGCCATGTCAGTGCTTCCCTTTGGTCGTGCCGGCTACACTAAACTGGACGGAAAATACAAACTATTTCGGGATATGACTCCCTTCTTTTTTTCCGTCCAGTTCAGTGAAGCCGGTACGACCGAAGAAAAGCACTGACATAGCACCTACTTCACCAGTTGTTACGAGCTGACATCTCGGATGTTGTATTGTAGGTGATGTTGCCACCGTGTCATTTTCCGTACCAGTATACAGTACGACCGTATCAGTAATATCTCTCTTCTGTGGTATCTATCAGTATACGCTATACGCATTATACGCGTACGGGCGTTATACGCATGGCTTTCGTTGGTATAACCACAGAATAACTAATAGGTACTGTGGTATAACGCTGTCTGCGCCTCCCGCGCCTCCACCGCGCCGCCGCCGCCGCCGCCTCCGCCGCCGCCGCCGCCGTGCCGCCTCCGCACCGCAGGCTGCTACTGAGTTACCGCACCGCACCGCACCCCACCGCACCGTGCCATGCTGCCGCCGCGCGCGCCGCGCGCGCCGGCCGGTACCTATGTTGCTATGATATTTGCCATACATACCTAAATGCCTATCTACCTATTACCTACCTACCTATTTTTATTTTAGTTTTCATCGATAGTCTATTTAGAGGTTTATAAAAAGTGGTAAGTACATGAACTAAAATAATTTGGAAGAAATTACAATAAAATGTTATTTAGGTAAAATAATAAAAAATAAAAAATTAGAATCACGCATCAGTTACATAAGCCACAATCATTTTAATAATTAAAATAATAAAAAAGCAAAAAAAAAAAACATACGAAAGTGGGATTCGAACCCCGAACCATCAACTCTTTAGGCTGATAGCGACAAACTACGCTAAATGTGACTTGAACGTGCGAAGCGAAATTAGCAGTCGCATGGTACATTATGTAGAATTCCCGAATGCTCAAGGTCGTTGGCGTTTGTCACGGCCTTAAGGTCGCCGGTTCGCGGGGTGCGAACCCCCTGCTCCCGCCGCTCGCCGCAATCCCCGCTACCCAGCTCAGTATTGATAGCAACGCCGCCGCCCTTAAAAATAGCTAAGTTCGAAAGTTAATTTTTTCGTTCAGCCTACTGACAGGTATTCGTGAAGTAGGTATATAGAGTAGCCACCGGCAAACTTGAAGTAGACAGTTTATAGTTGCAATTTGTAGTCATTCAAACGGTTAAGGACAAGATACCCGCGCTAACATGGCGACAGGCTAGCCCGTAGATTTTTATGATCGTAGGGCCAGCCGCCTTCGCACTGTCCTCACGAGTCAGTAGGTAGGTAATGGCTTCGCGTCTTACTTTCCGCGTCTAATACTTTGTTAAAAGTGGTGGTCGGTGTTGTGCTGCAATTCACCGGAGTTCTTGCAGCTCAACACCGATTGCTACTTACCCGGATTGTCGGTATTCAGCGAGCGTGGTATGTTTATGAATTTATGTATTCAAAGTCTACAAAGTCAGTTTTCACTTCCTTTAGAGAGTTACCGAGATTCGCCGAGGTACTAGTAGGTAATATTTCTAGTGACAAAGGTAACTTTTATTGGAAACTTCCGGAGATTTACGCACCGGATTTGGATAGAACAAAAGAACGGCATCGCTATTGTAAGAGGGAATTCAGCCAGTGTCATAGGCAGTGTGACCAATGACCATGTCAATGTGTTATCCATGTTCCATGACAAATTAAGTTTGTATATAATTTGCCAGTAAAATGCTGAAACACGTCCTGACACTTTCGCCGCGCAGAGATTTGACACGCCGCGCCGACCTTGACAAACACTTAAATATTTTATAAATTAATAAAGTTAGATCAATAAATTCTACACTCTACACATAGGTACATAGAGCCACTAAAATTACCTACAAAACGACGTGAAAGAAGTGGGGATTCACTTGTTTAGAAGCACATATTTTTTATTTGAACTCCATTTACTAGGTACTAAATTTTTTTCGGAATTTGTCTAATGCCGGCACTTCACTTGGCTTAGCGTATTCGTGTATTTGGCAAAAATTTCCGTTTCGTCTCTCTTTAATGGCTTGTTTAGAGCGAGATAAAACTAAAATGTTTGCAACAAACACGAAGACGCTAAGCCAAGTGAAGTGCCGGCATAACCTAAAATTGACAACATTTACCCATAGAATTTATATACATATATGAATGTGTGGGTAAAAAAGTACTCTTTAAATACGGCAGAGAGATTAAAGTAGGATTTGAATTCATCCAAAAAAAAAAATAAGCAACCTGTAAAAAATGACATACTTACGTCAGAATTTATTTTTTCTTTGATTGAAAACTGAATGTTGTTAGCAGTATTTGGTGCCAATGAAAAGGTTCTTTAACCTTCTATCGAACTTTCTTTGTCTTTCTTACGTTCTAATAAAAAAAAAACGCATCCAAATGCTACAGCTACAGCAGACAGAAAGACTGACAGACAGACAGACGTAGGCGTTAAACTTAGCAACCCCTCCTTTTACGTCGGGAGCTAAAAATAGATACTCACGGTTGCCCGCAATACTGTTGAAGTGCTCCTTCGCCAGCACATGCTCGAAGTAAGCGCTGAAGTCGCCTGTGGGGTCCCACTTGGCCGCCAGCTTGCTCCACTCGAGAGGGTACTCCGTCTTCAGCCGGTGGATCACCTTCACGGCAACCCGCTTCTGGCGCTCGGTGCAGCGCACGCATTTCGTCCGCAGCGCCTCGGGCAGTACGCCTGCAATTTCATTTATTTATTTATTTATCTTAGGTACTTCAACAGAGTAGTTGACAGGACACACGACTTTTCTACCACATTTAAAAATCTGTGAACTCTCAAATTTTAAAGTACACAACAACTTAATTGCTAACAAAAAACAATGATATTGACAATAAAAATTCTAAGCATAAAATAAAACAAACCTACTACTAATAAATACTAAAAATACAGAGAAAAAAAAAACAAAACAAAACAAAACAAACAAGAAATTAAATTTACCTAGATTAACTCATAATTCTGAAAAATTGGCAATGGAGAAAAGAGCGTCGATTGTATCTTCAAATGATTTTGGATACCCCGACAGATATGATTTTTGTCCCAATATTGGCGAAGCAAAAAAGCAAAGTTTTCATAAAACATGATCAGAAAATATCTTATAAAGAACAGCATAAAATGCTGTAGTCGTTTATCATAGTCTAATTTTATAAAATAACAAAAAATACTAACGCTTTATTTTCTAAAGTAAGTTACATTAAGACAGCGCCATCAAATTTTAATTGCCTGATTATTCAGTATTTTATATTTGTTCAGGAATTTTAACCAAAATCGCACAGTATATTATTATAATATAACCCATTATTTTGACTTCGCCCCGTGTGGTCGTGTAAAAATCTCTATCTCTATCTCTATCTCTATCTCTATCTCTATCTCTATCTCTATCTCTATCTCTATCTCTATCTCTATCTCTATCTCTATCTACCCCAGGTTACATTCAGTTGGGAATACACACACCGGAAGACCATTCTATATTTTTGCAATTCGATACGGCAAAGATTAAAAAAAACTATGCGTTCTCTGAAGTTTGACGTCAACCAATATAGTTCTGCATGTCAACAAGATATGAATGTTCCGAATGTTCTGAACGAGTCCGGCGAGCGTGAGTCGTGACGGATACGATGGAGGCAGGACGGTTGAAGGAAACCAATTCATCATAGTACCAGCCATGGTAGTACCTGTAAAACCGGCTAAGACAGCGGTCCTCAATCTATGGTACGCGTACCACCGGTGGTACACGGACTGCTTCGAGGTGGTACGCGAAAAAAATCAACATGCTTTACAAAATTGAATAAAGCGGCAATAAAATGTGCCATACATAATCCTAATTTAGAAAGTTTTGTTGATGAGTATAAATATAATTTCAATTTTTTTTTATGGAACCTGACACGGTTGGCTACATCACCTACAACATCCACGTTGTCAGCCCATAACACCGGGTGCACTAGGTGCCATGTCAATGCTTCCCTTCGGTCGTGCCGGCTACACTGAACTGGACGGAAAACACAAACTATTTACATAGCCGTTTCGACCGACGTTCCATTCAGTGCGGTGGTACCAACCCGGGCGGGTTGAACCCTACCACCTAGTAAGGTGAGAAGGGAAGAGACCTACAGTTTTACGTGGAATCTGAACCACGGTCAGCCTCCAACGGTCGAGCGGTCACCCATCCAAGTACTGACCGCGCCCAGCGTTGCTTAACAAAATAGCAACAGTCGACTGTCTGCACCACTGAGCTATCGAGGCTGACAATTTGATGTTCTTAGCTATATAAAAACCCACTGTCAAATGTTCATAGTGAGTTCCGAAGAATATTTTAAACAAGATTTTTCAGAACTAAATTCGATAAGAAATCCATTTTTATATTTGATTCCGAGATCACTTACATTCGAGGAAAAGGAATAATAATAATAATAATAATAATAATAATACAACGGTACAACGAGCCTACAACGGTTGGGTCATGCCCGTTCTTATATACACCTTTGGCATACTCAAATGGTCTCAGACTGAGCTGGACGCCCTGGACAGAAAGGTCAGAACGCTGATGACGACGTCCCGGATGCATCACCCACGATCATCGGTCATGAGATTGTATATCCCGCGGAAGTGTGGGGGTAGAGGTATGCTAAATGCCAAAAACCTACACAACCGCGAGGTATGCAATCTCCGTCAGTATTTTATGGAAAAGACTGATGTTTGTGAGATGCACCGCGATGTCGTCGTCAGTGATAAAGGCCTTACCCCGTTGGACATGGGAAAAGAGGACTGGCGGAAGCCACTTGTACTGAGCACCGAGGACCGCCTGGAAGTATGGAAAGGCAAGGCGCTGCACGGTAGGTACTTCCGGTCTCTCACGGGGCCGGATGTAGATCAACTCGCCTCCGTGCACTGGCTACGCTTCGGGGACCTCTTTGGGGAAACCGAGGGTTTTGTCTGTGCAATACAAGACGAAGTTGTCAAGACCAACAATTACAGGAGATTCATTATGAAGGATGGCACCATTGACATCTGCCGCGCCTGCCACAAACCTGGCGAATCCCTCAGACATGTAATCTCCGGTTGTTCGCAACTTGCCAACTCCGAGTATTTGCACAGGCACAACCTAGTAGCCAGGATCATCCATCAGCAACTTGCTTTGAAGTTCAACCTTGTCGGCTCGGAGGTGCCTTACTACAAGTATAACCCACAGCCAGTTCTCGAAAATGCTCACATCACGCTCTACTGGGACCGGTCGATTATCACTGATAGGACTATTATGGCTAATAGACCTGACATAGTAATCATCGACCGGGAGGCGCGGCGCGCAGCGCTCGTCGACATCACGGTGCCGCATGACGAGAACCTTGTGAAGGCAGAAAAAGACAAGATGTTAAAATACATCGATCTGTCTCATGAGGTTACCGACATGTGGCCCGTGGACTCGACGATCGTTGTGCCCATAGTCGTGTCTGCGCATGGGCTGATAGCGAAGAGCCTCGACCATCATCTCAAGAGGCTCTCACTAGAGCCACTTGCTTGGATCAAGGGTCAGATGCAGAAGGCGGTCTTGCTCGACACCGCTCGAATTGTCCGAAGGTTTCTCTCTCTCGGGTCCGACCATCGGTAGCCTGGGTTCGCCCCGCCGCCGGTGGTGGAAATTCCATTTTGTTATTTTATATTAATTTTAGATTTAAGTTTTTTATGTAAAATTAATATAAAAAAGAAATGTGTCAATAAACGAATATTAAATAATAATAATAATGATTTATTTTCAGGTATAACCCATAGTACATTACATTAAATCAATACAGTACAATATAATAAAACAATATAAAATTAGAAAAGAAACATAATAAATTATTTACATTTTGTTTTGTCAATAATAAATCCCACATTTAATTATGTCATTGTTGTAGTACAATTGGTCAGAGATCATTTTTATAATTTCGTTTTCCGATTTACAAATTCGGTCCATAAACCCTGCTCGCCGCTTCCGCATGATAGCGTAGAAGTCATCGAGCCGATGCTCCGCGAACATGCCAGACGCGCTACACCTCCAGGGCAGTCCCAACATACACCGAAGCGCATTGTTGTACTGTACACGCAGTGAGTTGTAGGCTCGCTGCGTGTACTGGAACCACAGCTGGTTGGTGTAGAATGCCTGGCAATACGCGCGGAACAGCGTCAGCTTGACCTGCACCGAACAGTACCGGAAACGTCCAGCCAACATGTTGCTTTTCATTGCAAGCACTCTACGCTGCCTCTCCAGGTCATCGTCGTCCCTCAGTCTCTCTGTCAGGATGTGCCCTAGGTACTTGAACCTTGTAACGACTCTCAAAGGAGAGCCGCACAAGGTTACGGTAGGATTAAACGTGGGTCCGCATCTATCTTTGAACACCATGACCTCCGTTTTCCTAACATTGTACGTTAGTCCGTGTTCACGCGCGTATCGCTCACATATATCCAGTAACCTCCGCAGTCCTTTCACAGAGGGGCTCAGCAGCGCCATGTCATCCGCATAGCTAATGTTGTTTACGCAGATGCCACCCAAGTGGCATCCGACTCTGGCGCTGGTTAGCTCCTCTATGAGTTGGTTTACATACAGGTTGAACAGGTCCGGAGAGGTCAGCCCGCCCTGTCTCACTCCGCAAGTCAACTGATACTCGTCCGACATCACGTCGCCCCAGCGCACCGTGTTCACCTGGTTCCCGTACCAGTATCTCAACAGGCCTGTGATATTTTCCGGAACCTTAGCCTCTCTCATCTTCTGCCACAGAAGTTCGTAATTTATTGTGTCGAAGGCTCGGCTGAGGTCCAGAAAACATCCATATACAGCAGTGTGGCTACGTGTGTATTGTTTTACTGTGTGTTTCAGAGCCAGTATGGCCATGTCCGTTGAGAGACCGGGACGGAAACCAAATTGTGCCTGGTGTAAATTCAAGTTTTCGCATAACGCCGGCTGAAGCAATCTCTCAAATACTTTGGATATCACTGTTGCAAGCGATATCGGACGATAGTTGCATAAGCTAGCGACATCTCCGGTCCTGTTCTTAACTATAGGAACCACCACAGTTTTCATAAAAAGTGCAGGTAGATAGCTATGAGCGACACACGCGTTGAACAGGGAGGCCAACCCATCGTGGAGAAGAGGTCCAGCGAACTGCAGATGTTCGATACTCAAAGAGTCGTGACCCGGAGACTTACCTCGTCGCATGAGACGCACAGTGTCTGCCACCTGCTTCGGAGTTAGGCACGGCGCCCGCACGGCCCCCTCCCCCGTCCCCACCTCCACCTCACCGGCCGTCATCTCTTCTTTGTCGGATGACAGCACGGGCGACGGAAACATCTGAGGCGGAGGCGGCGACGGCGGCGGAGGCGGCGGAGACGGCGGCGACGGCGGCATCGGCGGCATCAAAGGTGTAGACGACTGCAGCGGGGATTCCACTTTAAAATGATCAACAAACATATCGGCTATACGCTTCCGGTCCTGGACACCGTTAACGGTTATCGGCAAGCAGGGTTTATGGTTAAGCTTGGTCGATTTCCAAAATTTTGAAAAGTCCTTGTCTGCTCTGTGTTTTGCTACAATATCCATTCGAATTTGTTCGGAATTACGCTGGCACCATTTTAATTTGTTTTTAAATTCATTTCTTGTAGTTTTCATTTCATCATAAATACTGCCCTGTTTTGGCTTTCCGTGCAACAACCAAAGTTTATATTTAAGCTGCGCCTTCTTATGTTTTTCTTGGACGTGGTAGTTCCATCCAACAACTTGTTTTTGTTTCACTGTCTTACTCTGGTATGTCTCCTTGGCCGCGGTACACAGTGCGTCAATTATATTATTATAAAATTCGTCAATTGCTGTGTTGAATCATTAATTGAACTTTGGTGTGATGCTAACCTCCAAAGAGAATTTAAGAATGTAAGAATGTAAGAAGTTATAAGTATTCTTTATTTCACGTTATTAAAATTTTACATTAATTTTACATATATCCACCACCGGTAGCGGGGGTACTAGACGGGACGCGAGGTCCCGATGACTGCTAATAATAATAAGTATTATTATTAGCTTCTTGTAGGTAAGGTGGTATACCCCGGCTAAAATATTGGTTTTATTGGTACCTGAAAAAAAAAGTTTGAGAACCACTGGGCTAAGGGAACCAGCACCTGTGTGGGAACTACGGCACTGACCTTCCGCAACACTTACGTCCGACAATTTAACTTCAACCACAATGAATGGATTAACTCCGCAGCTAATGTCATGTTAGGTCAAGAATATTTTAACATTGAAAATGTTTTTTCGATCGCTTCAGTATATAGCTCCCCATTTTCGCTGAGAGTGTTAAATCGTCCTGGGTTCGCGAGTCTTGGGTCTACGCGAGTGGTTGTGGGCTCAAAAGACGCGTATCGGCAAGAGCTACACAATATGATTTTTTATTCGAAAAAGTAAAAAAAAAAAAATTATGCAAAAATGTGAAACATACTAATTTTTTTTCGAACTAAATCTCTTATATCTCAAAAACTAAATGTGATATCGAAAAATAAAAAAAACTGTTTAGATTTGGACTTTGGGCTACATAAAAAAAACATTCGTCTATCGATGATGGTTCGTGCTGTAGGTGGTCCCTCAAATTTTTCCCATTTTCGCTGAGAGTTTGAAATCGACTTTTGGAAGTGCAACAGCGTAGAGAGCGAGGAGGAATATCCGAATGTATGAAATTTGTGAAAAATCTAATCACGGCTCTGCAGATCCTCGGGTGACTTTGTTAGTTTGTTAGTTAGGTTCTGATGATGGAGCCGGAAGGAAGCCATAGGAACTCCTAAACTACACATGATAAGCCCATCGTGTTTGGGCTCGTTGGATTTGTCTTCGCAAGTACTCTTGTCATATATGATATCCAGGGTCCTGATGATGGAGCCGGAAGGAAGCCATAGGAATTATTTGATATTTAATAATTTTTTACTTTACATAATGTCAAGCTTATCTCTTTTTCTGTCTAAATTTTAGTTTACATTTTTTAAGCTGCTTGTGTTTTTGAAAAAATAATAAAAAAATATATGAATGTAATCCTTTTTTATTATTTTATTGAGTTCATTTTCAATGTACCTCGAAGGTCGTGTAATGCACGAGATCTGAGAATTTTTTACAAGAATTAGTTTTAAAGCTCATATTTTAAACTACTTTTAAATGCAGATTTTTTTTGCGAAATATTCACAAAAAAAAACCGCCAACAGGATATCAGAAAGCACAAGAAGTGTGCGCAAAAACTCTGAACTCTAAAACAACCACTTAATTGCATCTTAGAGTTAATGTTATAATTATTAGCGACGAACCGTATAATGCTAATATAAGTAGGTAATAGAACGCGATGTAATCAAAGATCTCAGCTAAATCCAATAGATGGTCCTTCAGAGCGACACGCAATTTAAACGACCGTCCAGTTGCTTTCACGAGTCATGTGCACAGATGGACAGTGGACTAACACTGCACGCAAGTGTATAGTAGTCGAACGACGCCTGTGAGCCCAATAAGCGGCGGATAAATTAAAAACCAGCTTCCCCCACGCAATCAGCTATCATATCTTGCAACATCAAGAATATTTCTTCACATACTTATCAAAGGGACGTGAAAAGGTTACTGTCAGGCAGGCATGGCATTCGCAATCCCCGTGCATGACAGAATGTCTATTAGCATAGTTATACACATACTTTAGGTGAAACGATTCCACATGTCGCGCTATCTATAAAAAAATCTCTTTCTATTAGCCAGAACGACGAAAAAGACTTACATGTCTCATAGCTCCGATCATATGACATATTATATTTATAACAAATGTCATAATTGCCAACGACAAATTATATCAAACAATGCGTGGACGGACACTCTCACGCCCACTCACGTCGCCGGCTCCTCCGTATCAGCCGGGTCTGTCTGCTGCCGTCGTCGGGGCCCAAAACTTAAATAAGAGCAAATATTCTAGCTTGTCTTTTTTTATGTAATCCGGTATGGGTGGCTGAATCGGAGGGGCCAAAGCACATGCTCCGACCAGCCAATATCACCTCCGAAAGGGTAGGTGCCATGACGGAGACTTCCCTTTGGATTGCTTGCTCCTTTTTTTTACAGCGAATAGAGCTGGAGATTCAAAGAGGCAACGCGGCTTGTATTTTAGGCACGGTGGTGGAGTCGGCGGAGATGAACGAAATTTATTGTATTTTATATCAATTTTAATTTTAATTCTAGTATAAATATTTAATTATTACTTGCATATAAAACAACATATTATGTTATACATGTATAGAGATTGAAATATATTTTTAGTAACATCAATAGTATGGCTATTATTTTATTATTTACAGAATATAATTATTTTAAAAAATTACACATTTGCAGATATTCCGACGTGTCTGTCGTCATCACTGATGAATTGATGACGACAGACACGTCGAAATATCTGCAAATGTGTATTTTTTTTAATAGTTGTATTCTGCTATACATGTACACAACAGTAGGAGCGGAGCGTAAGCGAGCTGAGGGCGTAAGCTTATGTGTCACGCCGGGTAGCTCCATCTATAGATTTAGGTGTGATCGTTGAATGTAATCGTAATCGAAGGCGTCTTGCGCACGAAGTGCCCGCGGCCTCGGCTCGCCAGGAAGACGGACAGACAAAGATCTATATCGAACTATAACCGAAACATTTTTATAAAATAAAACGGTTGTTTGAGGAAATTCGATAACAAAGCTTTATGTACTGTTTATTATTATTTGTATACATTGATACATAATATTTGTATTTACCTTTTGCGAGAAAATAATGCAATTAAGTATACTTAAAGATCATTTCATATCAAATTCAAATTAACTAAAACAACAATTACAATCAAAAACACATTTATTTATTTGCATTATTATTATTTTATTTTTAATATTTATTTTTGTTTTAGATTTTAATTGTAGTTTCAGGTAATTTGATAAATATAAAAAAAAAACAAAAAAAATATAATAATAAAAACCTTAATAAGCACTTTTAAGGGAAACCCACAAACACGCGACACGAGCACCTCGCAAAAACCTCGTCCATCGCAGTCGCAGTAGGAAAGATCTCCACGACGCTGACCGAACTCCCCCTCACAATGGCAAGGCAAATTTTTTGTGTAAGGTAGGAACCGGCACTAGATGATAGGGTCTACGCCACGCGAGACGCCACGTGACGGACGGGCAGAGTTGTTTTCCTTCAACGAAGGCACTAAAAATTCGGAAAGAACCAATCACGACACACGTACGCTTTCGGCCGTCCGAGCCGACTTTGCCTTGCAGTAAAGTTTGTCGTTGCGCGTTTGTACTCCTATGAAAAGAAAATGCCACATGCTCAAAACATTTAGAAAACTACGTTACGAAGTCACCTCTTGGTTTTCTGGTTTTATTGTGGCGGTTAGTATAGGTAGGGTTGTTTCTATGATTTTCCTTTTAAATGTACTAGCTTTTGCCCGCGGCTTCGCTCGCGGTAGACTCGGTTTAATAGCAAATCCTATTTAAACGCAAATATCGCTGCTCTTATATTCTATCTCTCTCCATACTACACTTTCCTTTCGTAATGCTTAGACCTAAGGCTATTTATATATATTTACTATAGTGAGCCTCAAGAACGATTCTTTCGATTGCTGTAAACCGCATCAAAATCTGCTCAGTGGTTCCGGAGTTTACCTTAAACATACATACATACAGAACAGACAGAAGTTCCCTTTTATAAGAAGAAGAGATAGAGAGTAGAGAAGAAGATAGAGATAGAGATAGAGATAGAGATAGAGATAGAGATAGAGATAGATATAGAGAAGAGGAGATAGAGAAGTAGAGGTAGAGAAGAAGATAGAGATAGAGAAGATTTGTTTATATAATTTTAGATTCGCTTTCTGAATCAAGGTTTGTTCCCAATAAGGCCACATACAATATTGTTGTTTATTGTATAATTTTATCAGGTAGATAACCTACGCTTGGATATGTCGAAAATTCCGTTAGTTCTCAATTCAATGCGAAGAACTGACAAACTTCGCAAGTCACAATGTTTTGTTAGTACCTTATAAGTATTATATTATAGTAACTTACAAATAATTAACCCATACTACCCGCTCACAAGAGCATTAATATTTACAGCATAAACATGAATACTCTACCTGCCTATTTACATTACCTATATCTGGTGTATAGTGCCATCGTCAATTTTTAGGTTTCCGTATCCCGTACGGAAGCCTATTACTAAGCCTACGCCGTCTGTCTGTCTGTCTGTCCGAGGGCTGTATCTCTTGAACCGTAATAGGTAGCTTAAAAACAAGAAAAAGTAAAAAAATTCACGGGGGTTCCCATAGAAGAAACCAAAAAGTGTATGCGCGCGCGCCATCTACCGAATAGAGTGTGAAGCATTTTAACTAATCGTGACATTTAACTAATATTAAGCAATTCATAACACGCCATAGATGGCGTGAGTGGCACTAACCATGACATGGCGATAAGGAACCCTCGGTGCGCGAGTTCGACTCGCACTTGGCCGGTTTTTTTTTATCTAATCGTCGCCTGCATTATCCTCAATGAGACTATGTCAACAATGCAAAGTATACTAGTTTCGTCTCATCGCGTTGGAATAATTAATCAGTAATGCAGCTGTGATCGCCCGCATTGTGCATTCCTGCCGGTACTGAGTGCCTTGCGTCACACTGTGTTGCGTGCAACGCATAGCGATCAGTTTCCTTAATCATACTGAATGATCTTTACAATTTATTTTTTTAATTCTGTTTTGAAGCGAAGCTTTTTAACGCACGTTTGAGCTGTGGACCTAACTCAGAAAAGTGAAACGTCGTGGAAACTGACACACTTGGCTACATCATCTACTACATCCGTGATGTCAACCCATAACACCTTGGTGAACTAGGTGCTATGTCAGTGCTTCCCTTCGGTCGTGCCGGCTACACTGCACTGGACTGAAAACACGAACTATTTAAATAGCCGTTTCAAACGACCTTTCATTCAGTGCGGGCGGTGGTACCTTGCGTGGTAAAAAACTTGTTTTATTTTCTAAAGAAAGGAACATTAACTAGGTGCCATGTTGGCGCTTCCCTTCATTTCATGTCGGCTACACTGAACTGGACGGAAAACACGAACTATTTACGTTTCATTCAGTGCGGTTGTACCGACCCGGGCGGGTTAAACCCTAACACCTATTAAGGTAAGAAGGAAAAGGACCTACAGTTTTACGTGGAATCCGAACGAACCACGGTCAGCCTCCAACGGTCGAGCGGTCACGCATTCATCCACTGACCGCGCCCAGGTGTGCTTATGATCCGACCGACATACTTGGGTAGCTAGTAATTTAAACGTGTCCAATTTATCAAGCAGACTTAATTATTCTATAGAGCCTGACTCAAACCGTGATCAATAACATCATGAACATAATAGATCTGCGGTTTAGCTGTCATCCCGGAGAATTTGAAAGAATAGAACTATGATATAGTAATAGATTTATTACTGCACTGACTTCCTCCCTAACATAAACAAAATATTTGCTAAAGAAAACTTTGTAATTATAGTCATGCACTCGGTCATGCATGATATACATTTTTGAGATTGCCTCTACAATACCTTTTTTTTTTTTTTTATGGAAACTGACACGGTTGGCTACATCACCTACAACATCCGTGATGTCAGCCCATAACACCGGGTGAACTTGATGCCACGTCAGTGCTTCCCTTCGGTCGTGCCGGCTACACTGAACTGGACGGAAAACACAAACTATTTACATAGTCGTTTCGACCGACCTTTCATTCAGTGCGGTGGCACCAACCCGGGCGGGTTGAACCCTACCACCTAGTGATATAAGAAGGGAGTCATATCCCTTAGTCGCCTTTTACGACATACACGGGGAGAGATGCAGTGGGGCTATTCTTTTAAAGTGCCGGCCCCACACAGTACCTGTACCTGCAGAATGACATGACATTATTGATTTATTAAATAACAAGTGCGAGTCGGACTCGCGCACCGAGGTTTCCGCAACACAAAAAAAATCATTGAAAAAAAACATGTTTCTTGTATGGGAACCCCCTTAATTTTTTACTTTTTCTATTTTCTATTTGTTGTTATATCCGCTATAATAACACATATTCTGTGAAAATGTCAACGGGCTAAGTACCTATTACGGTTCAAGAGATACAGCCCTCGGACAGACGGACGAACGGACAGACAGACAGACAGACGGCGTAGGCTTAGTAATAGGCTTCCGTACGGGATACGGACACCTAAAAAGACGTGAGGTTTGGTGGGACACCCGGTTGGAACGAAGTTCCTTTCGCGATATATATTATATATTAAATAACGGGCACAGTGAAATAAATTTAATTAATTTATTTTCCTAAAATATAAAAGAGTAATACTAATAACTAAAGAATTAAAACCTACGTAACAAATATTAAAATAACTATCAAAAGAGACGTTTTCATATGTTCCTAGAACACTTGCGGGTCGAAGCCTTTCGAAGTGTCTGGAGTGTTAAATTTCTCCATACAAAATCGCCTTTTTCGGCATTTATGTTTTCTATCCCCCTAAACCTTTAGGGGGGTAAAAAACATTATATGTATGCCGAAAGACGATTTTGTATGGAGAAAGTTAACTTCCGTCTCATTTCAACAATGTACCTCAAACATTTTGAGGTACATTGTTGTCTATTGTCTGCGGGCAATAATTCTATGCATTTTGGCATCCATAAAAGATCCCATATTTGAAATGTCGCAGTGAACACCATTTCTTTCTTATGACTTCAGCTGTTCTACCAATCGATGCGCCTTCAACCCTTTTAAGTTCATTGGGGACGCTATGTATTTTTCCTGCGGTAGGTAAGGTGTCATCGGCGCACGAGTGGAAACCGCAGGCACGCGCCTGACATAGATCTGTCATGAATGACCTGAATCGGTAGGTTTGTTTACGTTTTTTTTTATGGTTGGTAATAATACCTACTGATCTAAATACAGCGATAGTGAATCATTCATTATGTTTCGCGCATCTGATAAGTTTTTTTTTATGTAATCCGGTATGGCTGGCTGAGTCAGAGGGGCCAAAGCACATGCTCTGACTAGCCAATATCACCTCCGAGAAAGTAGGTGCCATACCGGAGACTTCCCTGAATTGCTGGCTATACTGGGCTAAAGGAGAACACAACCGAGGCTGATATGCGGCCATCTTACATCCAGTACGGTGCGGTGGCGCCAACCCAGTCGGCTACAATTTCAGCCTACCACCTAGTAAGGGGCAAGGGAAGGGACCTACAGTTTTACACCGGTACCGAACTGCGAAGCAGCAGGTGTAAGTATGCACGTAAATTTTTTCGTCAGAAAAAACTCACTGGTACCCGACCGGATTCGAACCTCGGACCTCCCGCACGAGAAGCCGATGCCCAAACCACTCGGCCACCCGCCGAGCACGGTTGGCGTGACGTTGTCTTGAATTTCGCGTTTATAGCTTTCCGAAATCGCTCCTGTGTCGTCGTACGGCGAGAATATGGAACAGTCTTCCCTCCCGTGAGCCCAACTCCGAAGATCGTCCGAACATGTCTGAGCGCGCGTGTCGCTAGTGCGAGACTGACTTCAGGTAGGACAAACAAGTGTCCTGATTTTAAAGTGCCACTTGCGGAGCTCGGATAACACATCTAACAATTTTAACACATTGTTTCCATGTTATTGCGTTTAAGCACAGTAAGTTTAAGTTACAAGATCAAGAGTGAGTAGTGTAGTCGGTACCTATAGTAATATAAAACGGTCCTGGCAGGTCGGGCAATAAAGTTTTATGACCTAGGGAAGCGAATCTGCGCGCGGCCGCGCTTTGTCTATAAACAGTCACCTCACCTCGGTCGACAGAAAGTTATTCGCATTTTATATATAATTTTTTTTTTATGGAAACTGACACGGTTGGCTACATCACCTACAACGTCCGTGATGTCAGCCCATAACACCGGATGAACTAGGTGCCGTGTCAGTGCTTCCCCCTTTGATCGTGCCGGCTACACTGAACTGGTCGGAAACACACAAACTATTTACATAGCCGTTTCAACCGACGTTTCATTCAGTGCGGTGGTACCAACCCGGGCGGGTTAAACCCTACCACCAAGTAAGATTAGGAGGGAAGGGACCTACAGTTTTACGAGGAATCCGAACCTCGGTCAGCCTCCAACGGTCTGCTGCGGTCACCCATCCAAGTACTGACCGCACCCAGCGTTGCTTAACATTCAATAGCGACAGTTGACTGTCTGCACCACTGAGCTATCGAGGCTGACGATATATTACTCTTCTGTAATATACTCTTCTATATGTTTGTTAATGTTTTTGGTGTGCAATAAAGAATTTATATCTATCTTAAGTACTTAAAGAATATTATTAATTCAGATAAATAAAAAAAAACGCGAATAACTTTCTATCGACCAAAGTGACTTCTTAACAACAAGATTCGCTTCCCTAGGTTATAAAACTTTATTGCCCAACCTGCCACGATCGTTTGATATTACTATAGTATCACATGATTATTTGGTCATGTGCCAGTAGTAAGGAGCTCTGCGGCATATCGCATGGGAAAATCTGCCGCGGTTGTCAGATCGCGGCTTGGCCTTGGAGAGCACCATACTGCTTTGTTATTTCGAATGAATGAATGATCTGTGTTTTCTTTTGAAGACATCAATTTACCTACTTAGTTTTTTAAGGTTTCCGTACCGTGCAGGTACGGAATTATTACTAAGCCTATGCCGTCTGTTCGTCTGTACGTCCGTCTGTATTTTTTGAACCATAATGGTAAGGGGTGAAAATTTTCCCAGAATATGTGTTATTGTGTCGGATATTCTAACTAATTAAAAAAATAAAGAAATATAATACATACAAAGAAAAAAAATACATACAAGCGCTACTTGGCGTGTTTATAATGCAAACTCTAAAGTAAAACAACAATCCTTATCCTTACCTATAATAAAATCCAACGTCTGCTTTCTGTCTGAGTGTCTGTCTGTCCGCTTATAACTCGAGAACCGCTGAACCGATTTTAATAAAACAAAATTCTACGGATAGCTTGATTCTTCCCATCAACTATAGGCTACTTACTATCACGCTAAATAGCTTATGAGGTTAGCAGTGAAGTGAAATATGAGAGCGGGCGGAGCCGCGGGCACAGCTTGTAAATAATAAAAACCACCAATTAAATACATGTTGGTATAGGTCGTTCGTTCTAACCTGAGGCGTACAAATACATTCACGCATGACGGTGAGCATAAAATTCTGCGAGTGTAGTGGTGATCAGGCCATGTTTATGCGCATGTCAAGCATTTGTATTAGAGAAATGCATGTGTGTGCGGCCTCAGGTTAGGCCGTCCATGCTATACGGAAATACTTGGCGGTTTTTTTTTATTTTTCTTCTATATTTATTTTTTTATGGAAACTGACACGGTTGGCTACATTACATCACCTACAACGTCCGTGATGTCAGCTCATAACACCAGGTGAACTAGGTGCCATGTCAGTGCTTCCCCCTTTGATCGTGCCGGCTACACTGAACTTTTCGGAAAACTCAAACTATTTACATAGCCGTTTGGACCGACGTTTCATTTAGTGCGGTGGTACCAACCCGGGCGGGTTAAACCCTACCACCGAGTAAGATTAGGAGGGAAGGGACCTACAGTCTTACGAGGAATCCGAACCTCCGTCAGCCTCCAACGGTCGAGCGGTCACTCATCCAAGTACTGACCGCACACAGCGGTCAGTACTTAGATATGTACTAGCTACTTGATGATGCCCTAGTACTTTGATAACCGTACAGTGGTATTTTTGTGCTGTAATTTACCCGAGGTCTTGCAGCACAACACCTAATACTCTGATTATCCCGATTATTTGGAGACAGCGTGAAAGGTACTTCCGCTTAGAACGAATTGGGACAAACGAGTGCAGTTTTACTAATAATAAATGCAATTTAATGGACATCATTTTTCATTAATGACCGTGATTTTTTGACATTGGAAATGTCTTTTCGTTCGCTCCAGTGCAGGCTCCGATTTCACGAAAAAGTGCGATCCCCCTTATACCTCGGAGAGTTGTGAAGATATGCGCGTATTCATGAGAGCTGTAAGGTGCAAAACGGATTATTCGAGAAAGTAAAAAACGAAAAAGTTATGGCCGAAATAGTGAAAAAAATTCTATTGTTTTCGAATTTTTTATTTTAGCGCTCGATATTTTGGAAACAAAGAATGATATCAAAAATTTGAGAAAAACTCCTCTGGACAATTTAGTCAGCTACAATTTGAGCCTAAAACAAAGACGATCGGGTTAAGGGTTTGCCCTGTAGCCTAACCTTTTTGAAAAAAGTCAAATAGTCAGAACGACATTTTTTCGTAGATTCATTTCCAATGTGCTCGATAGTCGTGTGAGGCACGAAATCTGTGATTTTTTTTTTTAATTGTGCATGTGTTTTAAAATTGGAACCTTACATAGACCGACAGATAGAAATACTTTATCGCTTCAAAACATTACAGAGAATGAATTGAAACCAGGAAATCCTTAAGATCAGGAAATAATCACGAACCTTAGTTTATATTCAACTCTCGCTTCAGACCTACCTTCGCGAAGACATGATGATATAGAAAACGGCTACATGGCATAATAAATATTACCTATGTAGGTGCATACTTGGTGATGATCAATCGCGCAGGCCACAACACAACACGCTCCCTTCACGTGACCGCACGTGAGTGCACTCAAGGTCGGTAACGTCACTGAAGTACTAGAAGGGCCTCATACATATCACACACGCTGAATCCCGACAATCGGGGTAAGCAGAGTAATCGGTGTTGTGCTGCAAGAACTCTGGTAAATTACAGCACAACACCGACCGCCACGTTTCGCAAAGTAGGTATTCGAACAAGATTCAATCGATCAAGCAGCAAGTAAGGCACGAAGACCCACCTGCTGCATGACTCGGTGGAAGTACCGTGCCAAGGTGAGAGGTGGCGAGCCTGTCGCCCTTTAGCACGGCATCTTGTCCTTATCCCTTAGTCGCCTTTTACGACATGCACGGGGAGAGATGCAGTGGGGCTATTCTTTTTTAAGTACCGGCCCCACTCTCGAAAAATCATCTTATAAGCTCAACGAGCAATACCCGTCACTCCCAAACTTTAAATTCTTCAAAGGTCATTGAAGAAATTCTGCCTTAATTAATGTTCCCCAATTGTTTAGGTTTCCGTATCCCGTACGGAAGCCTATTACTAAGCCTACGCCGCCGTCTGTCTGTCTGTCCGAGGGCTGTTTATCTCTTGAACCGTAATAGGTAGCCAGTTGAAATTTTCGCAGAATATGTGTTATTATTATGTCCTTATTAGAAAAATAAGAAAAAGTAAAAAAAATCACGGGGTATACAAGAAACTAAAAAGTGTATGCGCGCCATCTAACAAAAACAGTATGAAGCATTTTAACTAATCCATAGATGGCGTGAAAGACGCTGACCATGACATGGCGATACGGAACCTTCGGTGCGCGAGTTCGACTCGCACTTGGCCGGTTTTTATGTAATCCGGTATGGGTGGAGCGACTCGGAGGGACCAAAGCACATGCTCCGACCAGCCAATATCATCTCCGAGAAGGTAGGTTAGGTGCCATACGGTGTCGGCTAGACTTCTCTGGATTGCAGGCTATACTGCTGCTGCTATGCGGCCATCTTACATCCAGTACGGTGGCACCAACCCAGTCGGCTACAATTTGAGCCTACCATCTAGCAAGGGGCAAGGGACGGGACGTACAGGTTTATACCGGTCCCGAACGGTGAAGCAGCAGGTGAAGGTACGCACGTAAATTTTTTTGTCAGAAAAAACTCCTTGGTACACGCCCGACCGGATTCGAACCTCGGGCCTCTCGCATGAGAACCCATGTTGAAACCACTTGACCACACGCCGCCCTAAGCTCAGGGAATCATATTTTGGGAAACAGGGATCATTTGAAAGTACACTATTACTCGTATGTTTCTACCTCCGCACAACTGGGCACTGGGCAGGGATTGCATCCCTATACGGTGGACTTACCACGGATGCGTACCAATCGGTTCTGCAGATCTTTCCTCCACAGAACTGGTAAACTTTGGAACGCTCTCCCTATCCACATATTTATCCCCTAGTATAGTCTCGGGTCCTTCAAGAGAGGCGTGATTAGGCACCTGTCAGGCCGGCATGGCATTCGCAAACCCCGCGTACGACCGAATGTCCATGGGCGTCGTTAGACACCGTATGGATGGCTCGGCGCCACATGTCGCGCTTTCTTTAAATAAAAAAATTTAGTACAATAACAATATGTGAAAGTATGTTTTTTTTTTATGGAACCTGACACGGTTGGCTACATCACCTACAACATCCGTGATGTCAGCCCATAACACAGGGTGAACTAGGTGTCATGTCAGTGCTCCCTTCATTTCATGTCGGCTACACTAAACTGGACGGAAAACACGAACTATTTACATAGCCGTTTCGACCGACGTTTCGTTCAGTGCGGTGGTACCAACCCGGCCGGGATAAACCCTACCACCTAGTAAGGTAAGAAGGGAAGGGACCTACAGTTTAACGTGGAATCCGAACCACGGTCAGCCTCCAACGGTCGAGCGGTCACCCATCCAAACACTGACCGCGCTCAGCGTTGCTTAATAACAGTTGACTAACCAACTGCGCAACTGAGCTACCGAGGCTGACGAATTTTCTTATCCCTTAGTCGACTTTTACGACATGCGACGGGGAGAGATGCAGTGGGGCTATTCTTTTTAAGTACCGACCCCACACGGTACAAGTATGTGTGTGAAGTCATTGCATGTGAAGGAAGGCACACCCACTGGTTTGACGGCATGTAACAATTTTCATCACGCTTTGCCCGGTCTAGTATTTAATTCTATGGCTAATATAAACTCACACGACAGTCAATAGCTCGCCTATTTACAACACATCGGCGGTGTTTTGTTGAAAGGGCCAATGTATCATTTTGGCAGGCAAGTATTATAGGACAGGGGTGGCCAACCGGTCGATCGCGATCGACCGGTCGATCGCGGCTGCTGTGCTGGTCGATCGTGTCGAGGCCAGAGGCCATAATGGACAAATGGTTGAAAAGAAACGTTCCAGGGGGACCTTCAAATAAATAATAAAATTTCTTGAAGAGAGGAGTGATGTGATGACTATCATCAACTGCGCGACTTGGACTGGCTGTCGGATTTAGCTTTCTTAGCAGATTTCAGCAGGACAACTCAGCACATTAAATATTGAATTACAAGACAAGTACAAATCTACATCAGAGATGATGAATTCTGTTGCAGCGTTAAAAAATCAAGCAGCATCTTTGATAATTGATCTTGAAAAGAATAGGTTCCAGCGATTTACAAACCTCAAAGATCATTTAGAAAAGTACCTACCTACGTTTTCATGCCTGAGAAATACACAGCAGAGATAAAGGCAGTGTTATCAGATCTCGACAACAGAGGGGTATAGAATCAAAGGTAGCTCTTTACGACTTTTTGGCGAAACAACATATGAATGCACAATTTTCAAATCAAATTGGCTATTGAATTGTCATAAAAACTGCTTCAAAAGCAGCTTTTTCCAATAAATACATAGTTCATAAATTAACAGTAACATTAAAAAACAGCACTATCCATACGTTTAGTTTCAAAACCAGTACTAAGGAAAACTGTCCAATAGGATAGCTCCATTAATCCTAACGAAGTAACGGGCCATTTACAATAAACTGGTACTGAATAAACATTTTTTTTTATTTAACAAAAGTTTTCAAAAGTTGATAGAGCTATCTTTGATTCTATAACCCTTTGTGACTTTAAAACATTATAAAAGTTGGTAGAATTTATCAGTTATCCATTCAATATCAACACTGACGTGAACGACTCATACAAGATGTCTAATAAATTTGCAGAGATTTTCCAAATGGACCACATTTTACTAGAAAATGAAATTATTACTCTGCGTAGCGATGTATACCTGAAAGCAAGGTCAACAACTGCACTCGTGTTTTGGTTCGACATATTTATGTGAATCAGCATTTTCCTACCTACAAACGAAAAGTAAGCACCATTCATGCTTGACAGACGCTCACACGTCGGATTTTTAAGGTTGGCAATTTCCAACTACACACCTGACTTTGCGTTGAATGTACTAAGTATTCTTTAATGTTATTTTAATGTTTATTAGGTAGGTTTTTTTTAATTCTTTAGTTATTAGTATTACTTTTTTATATTTTATGAAAATAAATGCGATTATATTCTGGGGAGTTATGAAGTAGATCGCCAGGAGTCAGGAAAATAAAATGTAGATCTTAGGCTTCATCAACTTGGCCACCCCTGTTATAGGATACCTTGTCTTTTACGAGTAGACCTACTCATGCTAAAATTGTTATATTATATCTACGCTAGCCAAAAATGCTTTTAGAACTTGACACGGTTGCTTAAATATAATAGAATAGTATAGAATATGATTTATTGCTTTCCAATACAATGATTTTACAAAAGGCGGACTTATTACCTAAGGCAATCTCTGCCAGTCAACCTGACTTTTATGAACACGTATTATAAGGGTTAAATCACCTAATGCAACCGCAATGTCGGCCCATCACACCTTTGTGAACTAGGTGCCGTGTCAGTCATGGATCCATGATGTCGGTAGTCCTTTGGTCGTGCCGGCTACACTAAACTGGATGGAAACATTATCTGTTTCTATGGCCGCTTTTCGACGGACCTTCATTTAGTGCGGTGATATCAATCAGGACTGGTGCAATGCAATCCTACCACCAGTAAGGTATGGGAAAGGACGTAGTACAGTTTCACGTGGTACCACGTCCAGTCTCAACGGTCGAACGGTCGCCCATCCTAGTTTGTTTTTATCTAATTAATTCTGCTGTGTAAATTAATCTTGTGTAAACTTGTAAACATTTGTGTAAATGTGTATTGTTGTTAATTTTGTATAAAGTTCTTTAGATTTAATTTAATTTAATTATAAGTGTAGGCTAGGCTTAAAAACAGCGGTCCTTGAGACACTCGAGTGGGCATATGCTGCGCCTGCGCCCTTTCTTTTGTACTATGTAGCCCCATTTGTGTTAATCTAATCATTAGATTAACACAAATACATTACATTAGATTCTAATGTAATGTATTTATGTACAATTGAATAAAATAAATACAACTAGATAACAATTTTGAAGACATACAATAATAAAAACAGGGTTAACATTTCAGGTACATACTTCATTACTTTCTTTCGTCTAATGCGTGAGGTTATTGCCCTGTAGCAATCTCTTCCAGTTCACCTATTAGATATGAGATAAGGGCACTATTAGTAATGGTTTGCAGCGAACGAGTGCCAAATTGTACGCACCTACAAATCTTAAGAATACATTTTTTTTAATATTAAATTAGTAAAATAAATAAAACAAGAGTTATCCATCAATACTAATAATAAATCTGTAAGGGATGGTTATGGAGTAAGTTACTTTGTTTTATGAGCTACTGCGTTTGTAGACTCTAGACACTAAAATTAAATTGACGATTTTTATAATTTTTTGTGTATGTATCTATGTTCCTCCATAACTCATAAACCGAACACACGAATTTGACGAAACTTAGTACACGCACATTTAAATATACGTGACACAGGAAAGGCTAAATAAAATTCAGTACCGGTTACTCTAAGATGTGGCTCTCATATACGATCTCGAATTGTTCCGCGCGGCGAAAGAAGGGTACGGTAGGGGGCTTAACTTACTGTGTTCTTTTGAAATGCGAATTTCACGCGAACGAAGCCACGGGCAAAAGCTAGTTTCTTATAACTGTGTAACATTTTAGCCGATACAGCCGACCAATGAGAACTGTTTCTTTTGCGTATGTTTTTATAGGAGCTGAAATAATCTGCGTTCTAAGCTCAAGGTTCTTACGGCAGACTAAATTAATTTTGAGTCCTCTGACCTATAGGCCAGGCTTGAAAAATATGTTTATCTGACTGATGATAAAGCTCAAACTAGAAGTGATGAGGTCACTATTATTTTGGATGTGTTAGTCGCGTTGGTCGTTTTAATAAATACCTATTATTAATTTCAGCACATTTTAAAATTATGATAAGGCTCGTGCACGGTCGGTCTGTTATAGCAGGAACTCGTTGGATTTCGCAAGGAGTGGTGTTATTGGCTGTGCTTGATCTACCATTGAACTTTTTGGAACAGCCACCCGTGCCGGCTCTCTATAAAAAAATCGGCCAAGTTCGAGTTGTACTCACGCACGGAGGGTTCCGTAGATCAGCTATACAATACCTGTCAAAAAAGCAGATCCGTCTATCTAGTCTGCGTGCAATGCAAACTACCTTTGGCGCCATCTATTATTTAGTAGCGTGAATATTTACTAATAGATTTTTAGCAAGTTTCTTGTATGGGGACCCGGTAATTTTTTAAATTGTTTTATTATAATTTGTTGGTATATCATAATAAATAACACATATTCTTTGACAATTTAAACCGCACACCTATTACGATTCAAACGATACAGCCTTGGATACAGCAGTAGGACAGACAAACAGACAGACAGACAGACAGACAGACAGGCAGACGGCGGCGTACCCAACTAACATTATGGTGTTAAGTCCCTGTCAACCCTATTCACCCGTACTCCTCTTTCAAGGCGCCGCTTTCGCTGGTTGGAGTAGGATGCAACTAAATCAATCAATTTTAGCGCAAGCAAAAATTTGGTTTTTATTTTTTTATTCTAAAACTACAGATCGAAACGAAAAAGTAAAAAAACTACGGATTTAGATATATATTATATTCGACAAATAAAATATATTTTTTCCAAAGCCTTGATTTCGTCACGTTGTCTTAAATACGTTTTTATAACTAAGAAATTCAGAGGCATGTTCATGATTTTTTTCTATCGAACGAAGTTAATCAAATCGTTTTTTCAAAAAGCTTTCGATCTGCGCTGATAGATGAAGTTTTACATAATAGGTAGGTACCTATATTAAAAGTGAATCTGTCAGCCTGCCGTTAGCACCAATTTGTTTGTCGTAATAGGCTTCGTACGAATGCGGAATTCTATTACAAATTTAAAAACCCCCGACCCTTAAAAATTCAAAAATAATTTCCGTTTACTTACTTAGGCCCACTTGCACCAACACGAATTTAAGATATAAACCAGTTTAACTCGTTAAGCTAGCACCCGTTGACTGTGGGAACCGCGTTTAAATCCATAACTCGCTACTTAACTCTAAACTCGTGTTGGTGCAAGTGGGCCTTAAAGGAGTCGGGAGACCGCTAAGTAAATTTCCGCACAGCTCTGAGTTTTTATATTTTATTTTACTTAGCGGTCCCCCGGTCTTTGAAGTAAGTAAACGGAAATGATTTTTGACTTTTTAAGGGTCGGGTGTTTTTTAAATTTGTAATTTAACTTTTATTTCAAGCTTTTTTAAAAAATCCGCATGAAAATCGGTCCACTATTTTAAATTATTAATTAATTATTTTATTACATAATTACTTGATTATTTGATTACGAACATAGCTAAGAACCATCCCGATTAAACAAGCTTCCTAATAAAAAAACCCATCCAAATCGGTTCACCCGTTTGGGAGCTACGATGCCACAGACAGACACACACACACACACACACGTCAAACTTACAACACCCTCCGTTTTTTTCGTCGGGGGTTAATAATTCGGTAGCGTGAGGTCGCTAGAACGCCTGGGAACGTTTTGGCAGCTGTCAGAAACTCAAAAAGTTATTTTTAGGTCGCTAGACCGCAGCTAATTTATGATACCGAAAAACGCCGTACCGTGCCCCGCTCCGCTGCAGCGCAGTTACGCCCAGTGCGGTTACACCTTTAATTATGTTTTCCGAGTAAAGTATCTGAACAAAAACATGACCTGCCTAATTGAGAATATGACTCCGAAGTATTTTGAGCTAATGGATTTTTAGACAGCTTAATGCAAAAAGATGAATATTTATTTTTAGGGTTCCGTATCCGTCGTACGGAACCCTATTACTAAGCCTACGCCGTCTGTCTGTCTGTCCGTCTGTCCGATGGCTATGGTATCTCTTGAACCGTAATAGGTAGCCCGTTGAAATTTTAACAGAATATGTGTTATTATTATTATGGCCGATATAACAACCAATAATAAAAATAAGAAAAAGTAAAAAATTCACAGGGGTCCCCATACAAGAAACTAAAGAGTGTATGTGCGCCATCTACCTAAAAGAGTATGAATCATTTTAACTAATCCATAGATGGCGTGAGTCGCGCTGACCATGACATGGCGATACAAAACCCTCGGTGCGCGAGTTCGGCTCGCACTTGGCCGCTTTTTGTTTTTGTTTTGTTTTAATAATGGATTTAAAGGTAATTCAACATGACATGGACAAATAAATATTGCATTTTTTAGGTCGATAAATCATAAAGATCCTGGTTTGATTTATAATTCGTTATGTACTCGTAAATTGGATTTGATTTGAATTCTGCAGCAAAAAAATGCGGGTGAAACCAGTTTCACAATAATTTGGAACGACGACGCAGTAATTATTAATTTAACGTCAATTCGATGAACATCTTACGCTTCGCAAGAAGGGGGGCATTCCAGAAAGTTGATGACATAATCGACGGATTCATGCTGCCAAACTATGCAACCTACAAACGCCTTAAAGACCCATCCGGTGACTTTTTTTTATGGAAACTGACACTGTTGGCTACGTCACCTACAACATTCGCGATGTCAGCCCATAACACCGGGTGAACTAGGTGCCGTGTCAGTGCTTCCCTTCATTTCATGTCGGCTACACTGAACTGGACGGAAAACACGAACTATTTACATAGCCGTTTCGCCCGACGTTTCGCTCAGTGCGGTGGTACCAACCCGTGACTACACAAAATCGTGCACTAGACCTCGAGGCACGAGGCAGTTACCTAACTTCTACTGTTACAACTACCGGGTTGGTACCACCGCACTGAATGAAGGTCGGTCGAAACGGCTATATAAATAGTTCGTCTTTTCCGTCAAGTTCATTGTAGCCGGCACGACCGAAGGGAAGCACTGACATGGCACCTAGTTCACCAAGGTGTCATGGGCTGACGTCACGGATGTTGCAGGTGATGCAGCCAAACGTGTCAGTTTCCTTAAAAAACGCATTATTTTATCACCGCGCGATCTTCACCTACTTTAACCACATCACCTAAGATAACATTCTTCGAATCGATTCCAACGAATCTAAAACGAACACACTAATTGCTGAGATACTAGATAAGGAGGGAAATACGTGTTTTACGTAAAAACCTAGACGTGCGGGCTACGAACACTCAATAATAAATGTATATTCAATTAAGAGTCTATAGTCTATACTACCCCAGAGAAATTTATTTATTTTCTTTATTAATGAAAAAAAAACAGAGACATGTAGTACATAGATAACAAAAGTGAAACAGAAAGTAAACATATAAATAACATGTCCCCACTACACTTCCCTGTGGAACAAATTGAAACATAAACGTAAATGCAAACAGAAATAAAAGTGTATAAGTACATAAACAACCAATTAATTAAAGAAACAGAGAAACAAAAAATGCTTCACGCTCTATTCGGAAGATGGCGCGCGCGCATGCACTTTTTGGGTTTCTTCTATGGGAACCCCCGTGATTTTTTTACTTTTTCTTATTTATATTATTTGTTGTTATATCGGTCATAATAACACATAATCTGCGAAAATTTCAACGGGCGACCTATTACGGTTCAAGAGATACAGCCCTCGGACAGACAGACTAACGGACGGACAGATAGACAGACGGCGTAGGCTTAGTAATAGGGTCCCGTACCGGATACGGAACCCTAAAAAAGGGCAAGATAAGGCGATAGAGAATCGGTGAAAGAGCGAAAAGGACAGTCTCACTCGATTATGTATTCGTAAGTCTAAAATTAGTACATATTTGTGTTTTGAAAGAAAAACAATATTTTTTTAATATAAAACCTATAAAAACTTATTTATATTGAGATCAGTTATTTAATTATGCAAACTTTCAGGATCAAATTTACTGTGTTTATTGAATAATAGCAGTTTTATTGACGGTTTGGGGTTAATTATATTTTCGTTTGTTTTGACAAGTGACAAGACGGCCGAATCGACGTATTCTAAGTTCGTGTTACCGACACAAACCCGTTTTTTTTTTTATTCAGATATATAAATACTGACAGTCTGGGCTCATTGTCACATCGTGTTGTTATAAGTTTCAACCTTGGCAGGTTTCAACACACCTAATGCAATGTGATAGATAATGCAAAATTATCGATTTGAGCCGCATGGCTTCAGCAGGTTGATGCTAGGGTTGTCAACAACGCTTGGGTATAAAAATCCGGGATAAAAAAGACACGTTGAGTCTATCGTAATCGTAATTACATGAAAGTGAAATGGGCAACTTTCCATACTTCTAAAATGTTTTGTTTTGTTTAATATTTTATTGTAGGGATTGTGTAGCTATAATATAGTTTTTTTTTTGCTTTTGTAGTTATTATTTATTATTATTGATTCTTATAATAATATTTATTAAAAATCATCCTTCGAAGTTTCTTGCTGGTGCTTCTTCATGCGTGTAAGTAATCGAACCGGATAGAAAAAATTGTGACAAGTACAAGCGCAGTCTTACTGCCTTGAGGATGCTAAATAAATACCAATTATTGGCAAGGTATAATATTATATTAGATATATATAATATAACTTATAATAATATTAGTGTGGTCCCATATTTTTTATGTTAACCAACATGGGTAGCTGCGCCGAGGAAGCAATGGTGCAGTCAACGGAGCCAACATCACCTCTCCTCGCGAATCCAGGCTCAGTTAGGTGCCATGCCAACAGATTAGCGGAGACTGTTGCTAGGCTGTCTAGCCTGTTAAAGTGCCATGTTAAAGTGTTCCAGAAACACACTCGCCGGAAGACAGTTCCACGCCCTAGCGGCGCGACAAAGAAACGATTTAGAGAACCGATGGGTAGGTACTCAAAAGCTCAATGTCAACAATAAAAGGGTGCTTTATGATTTAATTTAAAACATTTTATACTTTGAGGTGATAGGCTAAGCTTTCCTGGATTCAGATTCTCTAGCGACAGAAGCTTTTTGAAAGGTGGAGTCTGAATTAGAGAGGTTCCCGGAATTCGGAGATTCGAGAGGGTTGCCAACCCTAGCTGGTGCTCCCGCCTCCCACTAGACACGCGCAAGGCACGCGCACCGAATACATATGGGGGTTTTATTTATTTGGATCTCAAGTCATCTCAAGCGAACTCGAACACTCGAGAACTGCAAAATTATTGCAGAAAGCTATTTTGTTACTACCGCGTTCAAAATGGATATCCAATTACCTGTTGACTGCCAACTATAAAATAGCCCCATGTAAATTATTTATGGTTCGTATTTTTTTTTATGGAAGCTGGCACGGTTGGCTACATCACCTACAACATCCGTAATGTCAGCCCATAGCACCGGGCGAACTAGGTGCCATATCAGTGTTTCCCATCATTTCATGTCGGCTACACTGAACTGGGCGGAAAACACGAACTATTTACATAGCCGTTTCGACCGACAACGTTTCATTTGAATCAATGCACAAGTCACAAACTGGCTATCTGTTTTCGTGTCGGAGACGCCGGAAATAGCTGCATATATACGTGAGTCCTTGTAACCTAAGAAGGAGGTGCCGTTCTGAATACCGATTCGAGCTACCGTTACTAACAAAACAATACGCCAAAGGTGCTAACAAAACAAACATTCAAATCTCGAACGCTCTTTCTTAACCGTTCGATGCTAACTAAGTAGACACACATTTAAATACAATGAAAAATCTCTCCTATCTAATATCCATCCACTCAATAGATTTCTAATATTGCTAGATATTTTCTTTGACTGAACAGTATGATGACCTAGCTTACTTAGTATTGAGTCCAATAGGACGATGGCCGTATCGACATCATTTTCGGCAGTTGCGCCTAAAGTCAGTGTATATATTATAATCAATTCAGTATATTATATAGATAAGTTAATTAATAGATAATTAAAAGATAATTAATTAGACGACGACTTTTTTGTCCGTTTGGCGCCTCTCTGAGAGTCAAAGTGACGGCAGGCCTCGCGCGAAAACCGCGCAAGAAATACCGATTGCGGGTTGCGGTATGAAAGTCTTCCGACTTTGCTTCCGACTAATACCTTTTTTCCTTCGCAGATTACAGATCTGGGCGTCGGATTTCGCGGGGATTGGTTTTCTTGGCTGCGTCTGATATTCTGTTGAAGATTTGCGCACAGACTCCAATAAAAAATTATAATTAGCGGTTTCTCTAAGACAAAGCGATCACGCAGAATTTTTGCATAATAACAGTGATGTCCATAAAAAGAAACAAATATCGAAATAGAAATAGTTTTTAATTTAAGACCATGCAGTATTGCTCAGAACCGTAGCCATATTCCCTGCAATAGGGAGAATAAAAAAAAAAATATTTGATTCAGACTCAGATATTTATTTCGCCATAAAGAACACGCAACCTTTATTTTTATTTTTATTATAAGCTCGACATATTGCGCCGAGTCACCCATGAGGTGTCTAACCGCGCCCATGGACATTCGGTCGTATGCGGGGGTTGCTAATGCCATGCGGGCCTGACAGTTACCCATTCACGCCCCTCTTGAAGGACCCGAGACTGTACTTTGGGGGAAATATATGAGCAGGGAGAGCGTTCCAGAGTTTACCGGTTCTGTAGTGGAAAGATCTGCAGAATCGATTGGTATGCATCCGCGGTAATTCCAGCGTGTAGGAATGCAATCCCTTCCCAGTGCGCGTGGTGCGGAAGTGAAACAATTATTATTAACGTATTAACAATATTTTATTGAGACAATGCATATTCAGTATGGTCATCATTTTGTTTTTGTCATATTTTAATTTTTTTTTTTGTCACCTGTACCACAGATTACTTAATAGTTACTTCGTAACAGATAAATCACTCCATAGAAAATGTTCCTACCTTCGGGTTTTGCCTACTGCTTCACGTCGCCAATCGCTGCGTGCGAAAATGTACCTTATCGATCGAGTGTAAAGTGGTTATTGATTTGCAGCTGCGCGCAGTTGCGTAGGCGAGCGTCTATGTATACTTCGCGCGGCTGACGAATTTCCACTGAAAAAGACCGCCGGCGGCCCGTCGGGCGGTAGGTAGTTAGCGTGCGCAAATACATAGAGTGCGTGAGGCCTGCCTGTACTTACATGAAGTGCAAGTACATGAAGTATACCTGCAAAATAATGTTATAGACATAAACGGTGACGACTAAGTTAACCCGCGCTTTCTAATATGACTATACTTACTCCGTTCATCCTAGCAACTAATGCCGAGCGGTTTCTCTTTCTCTGTACTTCTCACTCTCGCCCTTTGCGATTGAAGTGACTGTGAACTGAGATTATGAATATAGTTTAATTTAAAAAATATATTGAATTATTGTTTATTTATTTGATGAATGAAAATGTTGCATTAAACCTGTTTATTTTTATTTTTTGCTTGGAATCGAGTTAAATATTTATATTTTCACTGTAAATTATTTAATATTAAATTATATGTCATTTAAATTTCGTGCCTAATCTACTTACTTCAGCTGTTCGTTCTATTGTAGGTGGATAAGTTAACCCACCAACACAAATAATATACAAAACTTTAAAATAACACGTGAAAAATATGCAAAGAAAGGCTACTGATTAATGCGTCGACTGACCAGCCGACTGCCACCTGGCTACCTGAAACCTTCTCAGAATAAAAACGCAAAACTAACTCCAGGCGCAGCGGCGCACGCGCCCTTATGGTTTTGAGACGACTTTCGCATACACCTATGACTCACAAACACAATCTTGTGTCCTGTGTAAAGAAGAGTATCTAATAACCGTTGCGAGAGCGAGAAACCGCTCGGCATTAGTTCCTAGGATGAACGGAGTATAATCCTTGTTCACGGTAACAACAATCGTGTGACCGGCACCGACTTTTTGTAAGGAAGACGGCCGTCGATCGCTGCTCTGTGGCTGTCATTCACACGTTGTGGCAATGTGTAGCTAAAGTGTATTAAATTATGTTGTGTATAAATAATCTATGTGTCAAAAAACAAGCGATAAGGGTATTAGCCAGCCTCGATAGCTCAGTGGTGCTGACAGTCAACTGTCGCTATTGAATGTTAAGCAACGCTGGGTGCGGTCAGTACTTGGATGGGTGACCGCTGACCGTTGGAGGCTGACCGAGGTTCGGATTCCTCGAAAAACTGTAGGTCCCTTCCCTCCTAATCTTACTTGGTGGTAGGGTTTAACCCGCCCGGGCTGATACCACCGCACTGAATGAAAGTCGGTCTAAACGGCTATGTAAATAGTTTGTGTTTTCCGACCAGTTCAGTGTAGCCGGCACGATCAAAGGGGGAAGCACTGACATGGCACCTAGTTCACCCGGGTTATGGGCTGACATCACGGACGTTGTAGGTGATGTAGCCAACCGTGTCAGTTTCCGAAAAAAAAAACAAAAAAAAAATTGCCAGTGTTCCGAAAACAGAGATTTTTTCAAATCTTTTGTTATGTTAATTGTGTCCTCTCTATAATTATATATGAAGTAGCGTTATATGTACGCAAGAACATCAATTCTTTTGAGTTTAATGGCTCAAGTCATAATAATAACACACGGAACTCAGGCTGAAAAAGACCCTGACTTGATTGGAACCAAATTGTACGAAAAAATTCGTGATAAAATCAAATCTAAAAATAGTGACAATGTTTTCCAGAGTGAGCTGAAAATATTTCTCTGACTTCGATGATTCAAATTGTTTATATGTATAATCTCAACTTTTATTCATGACTTGACTGAACCCTATGTTCTTTGTATTTTGTTATCTTTTTTTATTGATATATCCTCAACTTAATATTATTTAATTTTTTGCTTAGACACAGTATGTTATATTTAACGTAATTAAAACTTAGTATATAAGTTATATAAAAAAGCTATAAGGTTCCTCACCCGGTTCTTCCTTATAGATTGCATTGCAAAACGGGACATGACAAAAAAAATGATGACGAACCATACTGAATATCCATATTATGTTGTGTGTTCTTTATGACGAAATAAATATCTGAATATGATTCTGGAAGATTTGGCTCAACATTTAATGTACGATTTAACCCGCGCCGCGATCGTTAAAAGATCTCCTAAATTTGAAATTAGTGCAATTCTATCACGAACTTTCGTTGTGCTAGATATGTGCACACGATGTGTCACAAATCGCGACGCCATTGAAAAGATAAATAAACTCAAAGAAGAAAGGGCAAGAGAAACGCCGGAGAACACACAACAAAACAAATTGAATAGAAATCGTTTAATTAATGGTAGACTTGAGATCATTAGTTGAAATAAAAGAAACAAGCAAGAAAGCAAAATCCTAGACAAAGAAGATGCACGTTTTAGAAACACCACAAAAAGAAAGTGATAGAAAGAAAAAATGGCACATAAAACTCACGTCTCAGCGCTTTCCCCTCAGGCGTGCACGGTTTAAGGTTAATCAGACAGTCCACGTAATTCTTGACGAGCCTCTTGCTGTCCAGGATACCGTCCACATCCAGGTACTCATAACGCTGATCATACTTCGGCATGTCCTCAAGGTTCTGGGCCGAACACCAACTCACACAGCACACGAACACACAAACTGCCAGCAGACGCATTTTGAAGGAATGGCGCTCTGGAACGCAGGTTCGAAATTCAAATGTATCTGTCACTTTTGGTTCACTTCTTTTTTTTGTTGGGCTTTGATGTCAGGTCCTTCACTGTTATCCCAGTTCTATATTCAAATTAGATATAGTTTGTATTGGTTCATTTTATTCTGTTATATTATTATGCAAAAAATGCGGCATGATAGCTTTCTCTTAGAAACCGCTAATTTATTGGCGTGAATGCACAAACAGCTCGATCCGACGACAGTTTAAAGACAAGTCAGCGACTTTCTTCGAGCGCCTTGTCTTTTATTTGCATCGCTTTCCAAAGTAGGTAACTTTATTGGCACTGGTCGAGGAGCTTTTAATGTCTTTAGCAATTAACACTCTTAATACAAATGTTTAGGCCATATTTCAAAACGCATTCGAAATTTTTAACGATTTAAAAATAACGGTTTTATTTCCAGTAACACGTCTTCACTCAATCTTCATTCGGTAGCAAATGAATTTGAAGAATTCGCTGCGTTCGAAATTCGATTAACCGTAGTAGACTTTCGCTTTCTTCGCAGTAGAGTTGGGAGTCAGTAAGCCGATGTCGTGTGGACTAACTCGAGACTCTCTGGTGACAGGTTCCAGATCTGCAATGAAAACAGATACGTTTTTGGTTGTCGTTGTCATTTGATCTTACAGTAGTCGTTCAGTTAGGAACGTGTGGTTTAATCGTTGTAATATTTGTGGTTTTTTAAATGTCGATTTATCGCTTTTGTAAATTAAAAGTGCTTAATTTCTGTATTTATTTACTTTAGTTATTTCAATATACATACCACACGCTGTCCCGACAAACGGGATAAGCAGATTAATCGGTATTGTACTGCAAGAACTCAGACGAATTACAGCACAACACCGACCACCACGTTTAGCAAAGTATTAGGACAAGATAACTATCAAGCAGCAGTTAAGACACGAAAACCACCGCTGAATGACAGAGGTGGTTAGCCTTTCGACATTTAGCACGGCATCTCGTCCTTATCCCTGAGTCGCTTTTTACGACATGCGCGGGGAGAGATGTAGTGGGGATATTATTTTTATTTCAATATAATTCCACGTAATTGAAAAAAAACATCATACCAGCTACTAGATATGATCAGTGTTGCCAAGTGGCTCAGATAAATAAGGTGGACATTTTTTACGCCTTAGATTTTTTGGGTTGATTTTTTCGAAATTTTTTGAGGACCCTTCATTAAAATCACCAATACGGAGGCAGAAAGGAAATAGCGTATAAACAATTTATAGACACAGTATTAAAATTATTTTTTTTATATTTTAAATCACCCACAACTGCCTTCAGCAATTTGTACAATCGCTTGAGTGCGGGCCAAAATTCAAAAACAAGAACGCTTCATAGTCCCCGTTGCTTATATATTTTTTACCGTGGACAGAACATCGAAAACATGGACTGTCCACGGTAAACGTGGACACCTGGCAACCCTGGATATGATCCATAAATATTAACAAATTTGTGATAGCCACTGTACAGCACCCGGCAGTGATTAATGAACATCGGCTTTAGAAAGAGACAATCCGGTTGTAGAACGTCGTCTCTGTCGCACAGAGACGTCGTGCGAGTTCGTGCGACAGAGACGGCGCTCTACAACCGAATTGTCTCTATCTTTTTTTTTTATTGAAAGCGCGACACATGGCGCCGAGGCACCCATAAGGTGTCTAACGACGCCCATGGACATTCGGTCGAATGCGGGGGTTGCGAATGCCATGCCGGCCTGACAGGTGCCCATTCTTTTTTTTTATGGAAACTGACACGGTTGGCTACATCACCTACAACATCCATGATGTCAGCCCATAACACCGGGTGAACTTGGTGCCACGTCAGTGCCTCCCCTCGGTCGTGCCGGCTACACTGAACTGGACGGAAAACACAAACTATTTACATAGCCGTTTCGACCGACCTTTCATTCAGTGCGGTGGTACCAACCCGGGCGGGTTAAACCCTACCACCTAGTAATATAAGAAGGGAGTCATATCCCTTAGTCGCCTTTTACGACATGCACGGGGAGAGATGCAGTGGGGCTATTCTTTTAAAGTACCGGCTCCACACGGTACATCGTTGGGGCCGTGTATATAATCTGTGATAGTATTTAGTATTTATTTGTTCAGTCAGTAACAGTAACAAATATTACAATTGAAATTGATTTCCCTTAATCTGGATGTTCATTACTTAATGCCGGGCACTGTACCTACATATTTCATCATATTCAATCAATCATGCGTGCGAACGCACCGCGTATTATCAAAAGTCTACGCACAATCATTATTCTTCTTCGGATATATTATGTAAATGGTTTATAAAAACAACTTGCTGCCCACAATGAGGGTCACTTTGCGTACAGTCTGCTAGAGAATAATTATAAAGAATTTTTACACACACTACACAAGCAGTCTGATAATGTCAAACATAATTTGGCATACTAGCTTATGCCCGCGGCTTCGCTCGCGTGAAATTCGTATTTAAAAAGAAGAAGTATTTCGGCGCGCGGAACAATCCGTTTTGTATGAGAGCCACATCTTAGCGTAACCGGAACTGAATATTATTTAGCCTATCATGTGTCGCGTATAGTTAAATGTGCTTGTACTAAGTTTCATCGAATTCGTATGATCGGTTTAAGAGTTATGGATGAACATAAATACATACATACAGAAAATATTTCTAAAAATCGTCAATTTAGTTTTAGTATCATATATAGAGTCTTCAAACGCAGTATCTCATAATAAAACCAAGTTAGGTGGTCACGGAAAAATGCAAAATACTCACTATATTTTTCCAAGCATCTCTAGTCCTCAGAGGCTAGAGATTGTTTAGTAGTTACGATGTGGCTGGCATAGTCGACAGGCGGCTAAAGCCCTATTTCATAAAGTAGAAAAAAAAAACTTACTCTATGACAATCCCTTACAGATTTATTATTAGTATTGATGGTTTATGATCTAGAGGTTCTTCTTCGTGGGTGTAACAACAGAACCGGATTGGACAAATTGTGACAAGTTCTAGTGCAGTTTTACTGACATACGAATGATCAAAAATAGTGTTATTTTTTTTGCATTAATTTGTCACTACTACGGTAGACGTAGAAAAGAAAAATTTGCCTTTATTCAACTTACAATATCTTTATAATTTTCAGATACAGAGTTAATCTATACATATAAAAGAAAAAAGAACAACCCCGGACCAATGATATGAATGAGATCTGTAAATCAGGTTTATAAATAAAAAATCTCATCCATACCGACCGATCCAGGGAAAGTTCCCAAGACACTCAGCGCATTAGCCTTCTGTATGGCCAGACTAATGCGCTGAGAGAGGTATATGCCCCGGCTCGGGCCTCCCCGGACACTTCTATCAGACGTCTGCCTCTAAATCCATGCAGAGAGACTTTGCTTCAGCTGACCAGGGGCCTAGAGAAATATGAAATTTAGACTTCAAAAAATTCAAAGAGGTTTCCGATGATTTTTTTTTTGCCGCCAGTACGCGCAAGATTTCCTTGAGCATGGCATTTAGTCGAGCGGGAAGGCGTGTCTCTATTTTTAACACACGAATTAAATGACGTTCAGCTTTGAAATACCTCGCTTGAATTCGCTCGGAATCGATATTGTGAAGCAAGTTCTATGAAAATATATCTAATTCATCATGTGCGGTATTCTAATCAAATCAAAATCAAATCAAATATATACAATTTATTACTAATATAAATATATACTAATACATTTCTAATATAAAATACCTAAAGATAAATTTATATTAATGCGCATACACATGACGAATGTACAGTGCAGCCAGTTCGTGTTCTCCGTCCAGTTCAGTGTAGCCAGTACGACCAAAGGTAAGAACTGTCATGGCACCTAGTTCAGCAAGGCGATTGGCTGACATCACGCGCATAGCATGTTAGGCATTAAGCCAACGTTTCCGGTTAAAAACGATACTAAAAGTATACATATACCACAATAAAACATTTGTTCAGTGTAAGTATATAACAAAAATACGGCCAAGTGCGAGTCCGATTCGCGCACCGAGGGTTCCGTACCACCACGTAGGCAATTGACCGGTTTTATGTATTTGCTGTTTTACCTTAGAGTTTGCACTATAATCACATCAAGTTTGACGCTTGTATTAATATGTATCACCGTTTTTACGATATAGCAAAACAAAGACAAGACCTTTGCAAGTAGGACAAACTCATATGGATACGAAACCATAAAAATGTGTTTTGTATTAAAACAAAAATTACTGTTCCTATAAAACAGCAATATACAGGGTGTAAAAGCGGCGAGTACATAAAATTTAGGAAATGATTATTGGGATCAAGAGTAACAAAAAAGTCAAATAACTTTTTTCTGAATTACCTTTAAATAAAAAGTTACAGTTTTCATACAAACTAATTGATTATTTTAGTGTAAAAATGATCTAATGACAACAGGGCGGCGCGGAGGGGGGAAGAGCGGATGAGACGTGAGCGCCTCGGACGGAGGTGTTGGCGGGAGGGATGGGGGTTAGCTTTGTGAGTGGAGGACTGGAGGTCGGCAGGCGGAGGATGCGGAGCGGCAACAACGCGTTAAATTACACTAGACGAAAACATACATTTCAAAAATTTATATCTGGAAAACTAAACACTTTAGAGAAAAACTTTATTTGCTTTTTTGTCTAGGAAAAACATGAGGATTGCGCTGGCGAAATTAATGTACTCGCCGTTTTAACACCCTGTATATTAATAACTACATATATAAATTTATATGTATTTTTTTACGTGAATACGTCTTTAAATTGGCTTCCATAGTGGGAGCCAATCCAGAAAACTGATGATAACAAAATCGGGGGATACAGTTTGGTGTTGCATCTTCATATCTATCATCTACATCCAAAATTTTATTACACCACTCGATAGCTAGCATCAAAGAATTCGTTACGTAATACGCTCTACGAAAATATTACCCGTTACGTACCTACACGTATTCACGTAAAACACACGGCCGTGTCTACGACACGTTTTTTTTGCAATGACTTGGTTTTATAAATTAGAATTTGGGTTTCCTTAGCGTTGATGTCTTTTGCATTGAACTATTTGAAACAGAAACATTAGTGATAAAGCTTTCTTTCCAAATTTTACACTTTTAGTACATATGTGCATACATACCACGCACTGTATCTAGACAATCGGGGTAAGCAGAGTAATCGGTGTTACAGTTACTACCAACCGACCAACACGTTTAGCAAAGTGTTAGGACAAGATAACTTATCAAGCAGCAAGTGGGGCACGAAAACCCACCTGCTTCATGACTCGGGGGAAGGACCGCGCCAAGAGGAGAGGTGGCTAGCCTGTCGCCTTATGCACAGCATCTTGTCCTTATCACTTAGTCACTTTTTACGATATGCACGGGGAGAGATGCAGTGGGGCTATGGTAGCAACCCTGTTTTAGTAGGAAACATTAAATAAGATATCTAATTTGCTTTATTATTCAGTAATTCCTTATAAGTAATTAAATTTTAGAAATCACATATTTATTTTCACAGAAGTGAAAGTTTCGAATTTGTTTTATTTTAAAATAATATACATAGGTGATGAGATACATACTCAGTTAAAAAAATATCTCCAATAATAATTCGTATCCACAAATTTTCTTGAAATTAAACATTGCCTGTATAGACGACTAACAAAATTATGAACGATGTGTAGTTAATTAACCCATTTTGCATTTATATTCTTTTGAATATAGAATTGTATTATTATCTAAATTAAATTCTAGACAGAAATGTCATTTATTTAAATATAGCTAAATGTTATTTACCGTAAATGGCAACACATTAGGGCCTATTCACTGTTAACTACTTCCGCATAGTACGGCGCTCTGCTGTACATTTTTTTATTTTTTTTTTTATGGAAACTGACTCGGTTGGCTACATCACCTACAACATCCGTGAGGTCAGCCCATAACACCGGGTGAACTAGGTGCCATGTCAGTGCTTCCCTTCGGTCGTGCCGGCTGCACTGAACTGGACGGAAAACACGAAATATTTACATAGCCGTTTCGATCGACGTTTCATTCAGCGCGGTGTTATCAACCCGAGCGGGTGGAACCCTACCACCGAGTAAGGTAGGAAGGGATGGGACCTACAGGTTTACGTGGAATCCGAACCGCGCTCAGCCTCCAACGGTCGAGCGGTCACACATCCAATTACTGACCGCGCCCAGCGTTGCTTAACAATCAATAGCAACAGTCTACCGTTTACACAACTGAGTTATCGAGGCTGACAAGTGGTAATAATCGGAAATTATTATTAGGATTGTTGTTTTGACTATTTTGAGTATATATTAGGAATACCTGGTGTCTAACGATGCCCATTGACATTCTGCGATAGATACCTGCTAAGTAAAATGAGCACCGTGCACGGTTCTATCGTGAGTGTGTTTGCCCATACAAAGCCGCCGTTACGAATTCTACGCGAGGCATCTCGCAAAGCGAAAACAATTTTTTATTGATTTAACTCGAGTTACACAATATTGGAAACCAGGCGACCTGGCGCTTTCTCATGCGCCGTTAGAAGTCCTCAATTACATAATTGTATTTCCTGGTTTTATGTAACAACACTCACGGAAGCCTATCCGCTTTATGTTATTTCTCGCGTACGTTTGAGGTTATCGGATCGGTTTTCGTACGTGTTTGTACGTTTACTCAGGGTTGCCGATGTCCGGTTTTGAACCGGAAAGTCCGGTTTTTGATGCTTGTGTCCGGTCTCCAAAATAATGTAAAACCGGACATGAATACGTCCGGTTTTTTCTTCATATAACGCAAATATTTACTTTTTTCAGAACGTTTTAATACTAATCTTACTGTGTTCTTCATTTTTGCAATCAGTTCAAATCAAATCAAAAAACGTTTATTGCACATAATTGTTGTACAGAAGGTAGCACTTAATGCCTATGGCATTTTCCACCAGCCTACCCTTATTTGCATATAGAACCAGGGTAGGTGCAACAAGACAAGGTAAACAAAACAAAGTCTTATAAAATAGAAAATAGAAGGACAAATAGTATATATCTATATATGCATATAATACACATATATTATTCATAATAAATAATAAACATATATAAACATATACAAAATAAAACTCAGACATCACACAACACATTATGAATTTGCTCAGAAACTAGGGATACGGAAGTAGGAGATGAGATTTAGGAATTGAGGAGATAGTCTTTCAAGAGCACTCTGAACGTGTGGATCGATGCACACTGTCGTAAACGAAGAGGAAGCTCGTTCCACATGCGTGCAGCGTGCACTGTGAAAGAATCAGTATAAAATACCGATCAGTTCGACCAATTAACAACTAACAACAAGTAAGAACAATCGAATAAACGGCACACCCATTTTTAAATTTGAAAGAATGTTATAATGGTTTTAATTGTAATTTACATTAATTGAGCTATATTGAAATTTAAATTTGTGATTTTTGACGCTGTTAATTTTTATTGCTTTTTATACATTGTTTAGAATGTAATTATTTTATTAAGACTGTTTATACTAATTGTTATAAAATGTGCACGGATCGTATGGGCTATTTATGCTAAGTAAATGAAATGAAATGAAATTCCCCCCTTTATTTTTTTTTTCTTATCTCCCATTCATTTTCAAAAGTGAAGGACATGAAAATTTTTGTACTTGAAAATCACCTTTAATTTTTTATGAAACATTTGTACCTGAAAAACCTAAGGCCCTTTGATGAATAATGACCGGTAATTTTTTTTAATTGAAACATTTGGCAACCCTGGTTACTTCATAGATATAATAATATATTTATTCTAGGAATATGAGCCGCTTCTAATGTTGAATGAATATTTTAGAGGCAAAAAATAATAAAATTTGAAAAACCCGACTGCTAATAAAACGAACAAAAATAAGGAAAGAGCAACAGAAATTACTGTAGTCGGGCTACCCGTCTATTCGAATCCTCTACAAACCTGACGATAGCATTTTCAACTGTCCTTTCCTTGTCCTTCATTTTTAGGGTTCCGTAACCGTATCCGTCCGAGTTCTGTATCTGTTGAACCGTAATAGGTAGCCGGTTGAAATTTTCACAGAATATGTGTTGTTATGGCGACAAATGATAAAAAACCGGCCAAGGTGCAAAAAGGCGGACTTATCCCTCATAGAGATTTCTTACTGTCGACCTGTCGTAATCGGCTACTAAAGCATAAGGACATGATGCCGTGCTAAACGGCAACAGGTAGCCTGTTACTCACCTTGGCGCGGTACTTCCATCGAGTCACGCCAGCAGCGGGTGTGTATTCGTGCCTTACTTGCTTCTTGATATTTATCTTGTCCTAATACTTTGCTAAACGTGGTGGTCGGTTTTGTGCTGTAATTTACTCGAATTCTTGCAGCACAACATCGGTTAATCTTCTTACCCCGATTGTCGGGATACAGCGTGGTGGTATATGTATGCTTGGAATAATATTTCTAATTTTCTAGTTAATCTAATCTGATAGAGACCTCATTGAAGTCTACAAAATACTCACATGAAAGTATGATTGTCCAGACTTAATTGAAATGTTCGACTTGAACCAGAACTATCACCTTCGTGGTCACAGCAAAAAACTTAACCAGACAGCTTCTAACACAAACATCCGAAAGCACTTCATAACAAATCGAGTGGTGAACGCCTGGAATAAACTCCCACAGGATGTGATTGACTCCCCAAACACAAACACCTTCAAAAACCGATTAGATAAATACATAAAAAGTACATCAACAAACAAATAGCAACAGTGCCCAAGAACATAAACTAAAAACAACAAAAAAACATTACAATCATTAGGGTCGAGGATGTCTGCTGCCATAGGTCATCCCTCTTGCCTCACCTTCTTCCGCCAAAGGATAAGCCTGGCAATTCAGAGGGGTAACGCGGCTGGCATCCTCGGCACAATCCCGGGGACAAAAGCACTAAATGAAATTTATTTTTTAAGTTAGTTTATTTCCTAAGTTAGTTTATATAATTTTTAGATTAGTTAATTATTTTATAACTATGTTAATTTGAATTGAATAAACTATTTTCGAAATTTAAAAATAAATAGATAGGATATATCATTGCATAATCACAAAAACTGATATGAACACATCAGCTAGAGCTGCTTGTTCATTAAAAAATAAATAAATGAATAAATAAAATTATATAGAGACTAATTTTCATCTTACCTAACAATTAAAAATCCTTTCTTACAACTACGACTCAATAGGCTGTAATTCCATTGTAGATCCACGGCGGCGTCTATGGTTCGTAATAAATCCTATGCATTGGTTATGCACATGCAAATTGGCACTGATCCCAAATTGCTAGTTGAAGGAGCCATGAAGGAGCGTATGGTAACAGCTCACATCTGTGTTTACTCTTTGTTGGAGGATTGTTCACAAGTACAGGGGGTCACAGTCACAGTTAAGTTTAAACTGAAAAAAAAATCCGGCCAAATCAAAGTCTGGCTCGCGCACCGAGGGTTCCGTACAACCACATAATTGGCCGGTGTTTAATATTTGTTGATACTGAATTTTATACTGAATGAAAAGGTCGGTCGAAACGGCTATGTAAATAGTTTGTGCTTTCCGTCCAGTTCAGTGTAGCCGGCACGACCGAAGGGAAGCACTACGTGGCGCCAAGTTCACCCGGTGTTATGGGCTGACATCACGGATTTTGTAGGTGATGTGGTCAACCGTTTCCATAAAAAAAACATCCTTAGTTAGAGTTTGTACTATAATCACACCAAGTTTGACGCTTGCCGTTATTAACGGCGGCGGATATCCTAACAAATAAAAAAAAGTATACAATTAAAGGGGTCGTCGTACAAGAAACGTGTTTTTTTTTTCAACTATTTTTGAACGGTAATACACACAAGCGTCAAACTTGTTGTAATAGTAGTGGAAACTCACTATAAAAACTCACAGTAAAATAACAAATAATAGAAACGGCCAATTACGTGGTGGTACGGGACCCTCGCTGCCCGGGTACTGCTCGCATTTTGAGCAGTTTTTTTTTTCTTTGTGCCATCAAATCTGGTATTGTAGACCTACACCCGAGCGACACGCAAACTAAAGTTTTTTAACACTCGCGTGAACATCACTACGTGTGGAAGGCATCGCTGTACTTGATATTATTGTGTCCTTGAATTATTCGCTATTGTAACTAAAATGCTCTACCAGGAAATAATCAAACGAGAATCTAACCCAATTTACTTTTCCTGTCTTCAAATTGAAGGGTTCCGTATAAGCTGCCGCGGTACTGACATTTTTATTTAATTTTATAAAAATTTATTTTTTAAAATTTGAAATGTTATTTTTAGAGTATTAATACATTTCATTGTTAAATCTTTAATATTCATTTTTAAATTTTACATAAATATTTATTAATTATTTTGACAATGAATTATAATGTAATTTTCATCATTGTAAGCTTCAGGAAGTGTAATGAATGATACAAAATATTTTTTTTTTTAATGTATTGTTGTATTGTTTATTGATCATTCATACCGCAGTTAGACTGCGCTCGAACTTGTCACAATTGGTTCTATCCGGTTCGATTACACCCACGAAGAAAAACCGACAAGAAACTTCGCAGAGTATTTTTTTTTATACATATTATTACAAGTACTTTAGTGACTAGCCACATATCGCTTACAGTCTATCGGAAGCCCAGCTTGAGAGCAAGATTAACAATTTTGCTGATAGTTCTGACTACAAAGACTTACTAATTAAACATACTACAATGTAGCAGGGGCCCAGACTCCGGAGGTGCTCCGGTCCCCGAGCACCCACAAGAACTTTTGTTGGGCTGCGGGGCACGCCCACAAAAGTCTTATTTTTATTTGTTATTATTTTTTAGGATAAAACCCATAATAATACATACTCTGTTACCGGCTACCTATTACAGTTCAAAGGTAGAACAGCTAGACAGACGGACGAAGGCTTAGGCGTAGTATTAGGGTCCCGTGCGCATACGGAACCCTAAATAAAAGTGAAGAAAACAAGGAAGCAAAGAGTTTGTAGCAGCGAAGTAATACAAAGTCTTTGTAAGGAAGGAGCAGTAGGAAATGCAGCCCTCAGGCTTGTAAAAGAATTCGAATAGACTTGTTAAAGGTATACCAGAATTTTCTATTGCTCGTTTCCTTAAATTTTATTATTATATTATTATTTTATTATAACCCGACAAAAGGTTTTGTGTTTCTGAACATTCTAAATTTAAAAAGTCTATAATCTTCGTCACTATATTTAAAAAAGTCCTGAAGTGAACTTGAAAATTCAACCAAAATTCAAGATTCGAACTCTCCTACGAAATCCTCCCTTTTGTACACGAATTAAATTTTGGTGCTGAGATAAAAAAAAATTATATCATTTTGCGATTGGGAGTAAGCGGGTTTTTGACACGATTTTAATGTCGTTTTAACGTCGTTTGACGCGATTTTAATTTAGTAACTGCGCATTACTCAATAACAAAAATAGATTAGTGAATTACCAGTATCAATTATTGCTTTAAACTGATTAACCCAAATTCTCAGAAGCTATTAATAAGTTCAGATAATTTATAATGTAAATTTTAAACGTAGTTCACATTCATTTTGATTTATTTAATGCCTCATTTGTATGTGTGGTTGGATGACACACATGACATACATGACAAATTTTTTTTTACAAATCTTTAGTTGCTTATTCTAAAATATTATATTTAGATAAATGGGTGGATCAACTTATTCTTGTAACGTAAAAACCAGCTGCAAAGTCAAATAAAAAAAAAATATATTACAATTTATTACTTAGTTGAAAATCAATAAGTTTATAATACTTAGGTTGATAGGCAATTCAAATAAAAGTAGAGAACTATTTAAAATGAAATATTAACCAAATTTTAGGGGTGACCCAGGGGACAATTTTGTCCCCAGTTTTGTATGGAAAAAAGGGGTTGTCCTCAGGGTAACCAATATTTTTTTTAATTACTCAAATTTCTTTGTTATTAATCAATTATTTATCTGAGAGTTGCTGTAACTATTAAAATAAGGTGAATTTATCAAAATAATATCCTGTTTTCAGACAGATACCAAAAACAAGAAAAAGTTGATTCACCCAAATGCAAATACAATCTTCAAACGACTATTGTTTTTCCGACGCGGGGGCGTGTGCAAAAAAAACGCCGCCAAAATTCTAATTTTAGCGCACTGCGAATATTTTGTCTGTCATCATATTATGCTTTTAACAAACAACTGCCAAGTAATTTTATTGATTCAACTGTGTACTACGAATATTCACAGTTCATCCAGTTCCTATTGTACCGCTTGCAATGTCTGATCGATGTGATTATGCAACGTATTTCCTTAGCATTGAGTTCATTTTAGCTTGATTAGCCCTTTCATGAATAAACGAATGCCCGTGGGGCGTCTCGTGCTACTACGTATATGTATAAACGATGAATAATGATTGGTTCACGCGATTATTAATATTGCAAGTGCTACGAACAGTAATTCGTTACCTAATATTAGCACTTGCTGTTATTAAGGTGCGTAGTAACGGCGCGGCATAGCGCATCGAAGAATTGCAGAATCTTTTTCAGAAGGGTTTTTTTTTTCATAAATTGAGATCCTTCGCATTAAAACTTTGAAAAGCGTGTGATCGATATACAACGTGTCCCAAAACTCAACGTCAAGTGGGAACCAGGGAGTAGGCCAGTTTATGCCTACCCAGGGAAGAATAAGAAAAAAAAACGGAGTCATTTGTTTTTATGATATGAGCATTTTTTGAAAATCGTTTCGTACAACATTTTTAGGTACTACGACTACAATTTTTCAAATATAATTGTTAATTTTTTTTTATTGGTAGCCTATTGATCAGTATCCCAAATAAAACCAAAATGCCCATTGTTGTATGACAAAATAATATTAAGTAATATTTCAAAAAATGCTTAATGCTTGGGTAGTCATAAATTGGCCTACTCCCTGGTTCCCGCTTGACGTTGAATTTTGGGACACCCTGTATATAACAAAGACGTAATTTTGCTATAAAAATCCTATTCAAATTCTCTATGTTAGTTTCTGAGATCAAGTCTTCATCAAGTTCAGCGGAAGAAAAAATCGACATTTGGTTTACCGTATATTTTGTATAGAAAATGATAAAATTTTACAACCAAAAACGTGTGATCGATAGAAAAAGAATTATTCTATATTGTGCAGTAGTTTTTAAACTTTAGATTGGTCTAGTTATCACGGGTAACTTCTTCAAAAATTCACATGTAGCGTTACTACTGAACAAGGCATGAAATACCCGTGAGGTGATTTTAAACAAAAAATTTCGCTGTGAAAATGCGTTCTTTGACATGTAATTACCTACATTATGTGAGGAGCTACAACGAAAGATAGACTGACAAACAGTGTAGAGCGAGAGTGTTGTCTGAAAGAAGTTAAATTGACTAGGACTTTGTTATTATAAACCCAGTTGGGATCAGGGTTGCCAGATGAAAAAAAAAATCGGACATTTTTCATCAAATAGTTTTTCACGTACAAATATTTCATAAAAAATTAAGGTCCCTCCTTTGATACGGGAAGTACAAAATGCTTCATCACCTTATGAAAAATGAATGTTAGAGTAAAAATAAAAGGGTTGAATTTATCGAATTGATTACAAAATCCAATAAAACAGTAAGATTAGTATTAAAATGTTCTTAAAAAAATTAAATATTTGCGTTATAATGAAAATTATAGATAAAAAGATATCATTATTTTGGAGACCGAACACAAGCCTCATAACCAACAACAAGGTACGCATCTGTGGTATTTTCTAAATATAATGTTATAGCCTTCATAAAAGGGCGACTGGACGAAATATAATATGAAACATAAACCCTCTTTTGAATATCATTATTTTGTTACATACAGTCATATACATAGGGCACACTAAAAGTTTCCGGAATTGGCCACTTACATAAACAATATTAAAAAAGTAATTACAACATTTGAAAATGGAACTCTTTGGCTGTAGAATGCAGTTTGTTTCATCTGACTGTCAATTGTTTTTCCATTGTGGCGCCATTTTAAAAATTGCGTGTCTACATTAACATAAATTTAACCCGGGAAAATTTTCGTAGTATGATTTTCTACGATTTTAAGTGTAATTTGACAGCTCATCAGAGCTTCGCTCGGCTTCAATCTGCTTTTGGCGATGAAGCACCATGCAAGACGACTATTTATTGCTGGTTTGCAGAATTCAAGCGCGGTCGTGTCAATCTCAGTGACGAATCTCGCGATGGTCGCCCGTTCACCGCTGTGAACAACAAAAACATCGATGCTGTGCGCCGTATGATCGAAACAGACAGGCATGTGACCTACCATGAGATTCGGCCATCCTTAGACATAGGCATGAGTCAAATACAATCAATCCTACACAAACATTTGGGTGTGAGAAAGCTGTGCTCGCGGTGGAACCCACACAATTTGACCGAGGCTCAAAAAACGCACCGCGTCACTTGGTGCAATGCCATGCTTACCAGATTCAACAAAGGCGCTTCAAATTTGGTGTGGGACATAGTAACAGGTGACGGCACCTTGTGACTTTTTTCTGTTCCCAAAAATTAGGAACCAATTACGCGGTCAACGATTTTCATCACCAGAGGAGGCTGTCGAAGAATATGAAAAACACGTTTCTGAGGTCACCACGGAGGAGTGGCACAAAAGTTTTCAAAATTGGTTTAATCGTATGAAAAAGTGCATTTACGCAAAGGGAGAATATTTTGAGAAACAATAAATTCATTTTTGACCCTTAATAGTATTTTATTCTCATTAATTCCGGAAACTTTTAGTGTGCCCCACGTACAACGTGTCCCAAGCGGGAACCAGGGAGTAGGCCAGTTTATGACTACCCAGGGAAAAATAAGAAAAAAAAATTCGGAGTCATTAATTTTTTGGAAAAAAATTGCACTGAATATTTTTTTTGGTAAAACAATAGACATTCTGGTTTTATTTGCAATAGTTATCAATAGCAGAGTTATAAATAACTCTGCTATTGATAACTAATATAAAAATTATAATATTGGCGGCTTCCAATATAAAAATTTGAACAATTTATATGAAAATTTGTAATCGTAGTACCTCCATGTCAATTTTCAACGTTTTTCAAAAAATGCTCATATCATAAAAACAAATGACTCCGATTTTTTTTTTATTTTTCCCTGGGTAGTCATAAATTGGCCTACTCCCTGGTTCCCGCTTGACGTTGAGTTTTGGGACACGTTGTATATTATTTATTATACAAAAACATTATTAATTTGCGAAACGTGGTAATTTGCGAAACGTGATAATTTGCGAAACGTGGTGGTCGGTGTTGTGCGATAATTTACCAGAGTTCTTGCAGCACAACACCGATTACTCTGCTTACCCCGATTGTCAGGATTCAGCGTGTGTGATATGTATGTATTATTAAATATTTTCAATTTAATATAAACGCAAACCGACGTTTCGTGTCGGGCAGACTTAACCTACTAAAATCAGCTTCTAAAAGAACAAAATATGCAAAATTCACAAAGAACAATCAAAAGATTAAAATGTAATTGCTAGAATTCCATAAATATAATAACATTCAACGAGCATCTGGCAGCGCCGTATAAGCTGAATTGATTATCCTTGCGCCAGAAAATAAATCAATTACTTAGGACAATTGAATATGAAATGCAATAATTGTACGTCACGATAGAATCCTATATTTCTAGGTCCCCAGCACGATAATACATACAACCACTAATAAATATTTAATCCATACTAATGGCACGACGATGGGCGTTTATTTTAAATTATAAAATTGCTTGAGACCTATACCCACCTTATTGCATCAACAACGACATTATGACTACATAAGCACGCCCCTAGGCGCGGTCAGTACATGGATGGGTGACCGCTCGACCGTTGGAGGCGGATCGTGGTTCGGATTCCACGTAAAACTGTCCCGGTCCATTATATTCTTACCTTACCGACCGTGTCAGTTTCCATTAAAAAAAAATACATTCATACATACCACACGCTGTAACCCGACAATCGGGTTAAGCAGAGTAGTCGGTTTTGTGCTGCAAGTAGTCTTGCAAATTACAGCACAACACCGACCACCACATTTAGCAAAGTATTAGGACAAGATAACTATATCAAGCGGCAAGTAACGCACGAAGTAACCCAGTAACTAGTAACCCACCTGCTGCGTGACTCGGTGGAAGGACCGTGCCAAGTTGAGAGATGGCTAGCTTATCGCCCTTATGAACGGCATCTTGTCCTTATCCCTTAGTTGCCTTTTACGACATGCACGGGGAGAGATGCAGTGGGGCTATTATTTTTAATTGCCGTCCCCACACTGTACTAAATCAATTTCTTAAATTACAGCACAACAGCGACCACCACATTTAGCAAAGTATTAGGACAATATAATTATCAAGCAGGAAGTAAGGCACGAAGACCCACCTGCTGCGTGACTTGGTGGAAGGACCGTGCCAAGTTGAGAGATGGCTAGCTTATCGCCCTTATGAACGGCATCTTGTCCTTATCCCTTAGTTGCCTTTTACGACATGCACGGGGAGAGATGCAGTGGGGCTATTATTTTTAATTGCCGTCCCCACACTGTACTAAATCAATTTCTTAAATTACAGCACAACACCAACCACCACATTTGGCAAAGTATTCGGACAAGATAATTATCAAGCAGCAAGTAAGGCACGAAGACCCACCTGCTGCGTGACTCGACGCGCGACATGTGGACTGTAAATTAGTGTGGATAATAAAAAATAAAATAAACCGGATAATATGTAAACTAATGCACCAACCAAACAAATATATATACCAACATAGGTAGTTGGTCTTTTTATTTTATTTATAGAAACTGACACGGCTGGCTACATCATCTTACTACTACATACATCCGTGATGTCGGCCCATAACACCTTGGTGAACTGGGTGCCATGTCAGTGCTTCCGTCGTGCCGGCTACACTGAACTAGACGGAAAACACGAACTATTTACATAGCCGTTCAAACCGACCTTTTATTCAGTGCGGTGGTACCAACCCGGGCGGATTAAACCCTACCACCTGGTAAGGTAAGAAGGGAATGGACCGGGACAGTTTTACGTGGAATCCGAACCGCGGTCCGCCTCCAACGGTCGAGCGGTCACCCATCCATGTACTGACCGCGCCTAGGGGCGTGCTTATGATCCGACCTACAGTCGACCGATCGCACCACTGAGCTACCGAGGCTGTCTTATACAGTTCAAAAATTATTATTTCAATCAGTTTCTTTCGTCAGCAAATAATAATAGATTATTTTAAACGGAACTAGCTTTTTCCCGTGGCTTCGCTCGCTAGAAATTCGTGTTTAAAAATAATAAAGTAAGTAAATCAGCTACCGTACCTTTATTTCGGCGAGCGGAACAATTCGGTTTGAGCCACATCTTAGCGTAACCTGAACTGAATTTTATTTAGCCTATCCTATGTCACGTATAGTTAAATATGCTTGTATTAAGTTTCATAAAATTCGGATGATCGGTTTAAGAGTTACAGAGGAACATACATATATACATGCATACAAACATACATACATACAGAATATATTTCTAAAAATCGTCAATTTAGTTTTAATATCATACATAGAGTCTACAAACGCAATATCTCATAAAACAAAGTTACTTACTCCATGACCATCCCTTACAGATTTATTATTAGAATTGATGATGTTATATTGATATGTAAACGTACAATAAAAAGTCAGGTCAGTATACGAACGAGGACCACTTCTTCAAAGTGTTTTTCTACATAATCGGTACTTAGGCCATCATCCTTACCATATTCAAAGAGGCAACAAAAAGTTGCATAAATTGCTATAATAGTTAGGTTGCGTCTCTTTATAATCATCTTATATTGGTGGGAGGAATTAGTAAGAAAATATTAAATCGAATTTACTCTTTCGCTCTTGCTCAGTCAAATTGTACAATAGCTCTATAATAAATATGTTTTAGGTATTATGTTTGACGAATAAATAAAAAATTTGTCTACATAAAAAGTCGGTCAAGTACGAGTTTTACTAGCGCACGGAGGGTTCCGTAGATCCGCTGCTATCTATAACATACCTGTTAAAAAATCATATTCGTCATTTTTTTTTTGTTTTTTTTTTACAGAAACTGGCACGGTTGGCTACATCACCTACTACATTCGTGATGTCCGCCCATAACACCGGGTGAACTAGGTGCCATGTCAGTGCTTCTTCTCTTCATTTCTGAACTTCTTCACACTGAACTAGTCGGAAAACACGAACTATTTACATAGCCGTTTCGACCGACGACGTTTCATTCAGGGCGGTTGTACTAACCCGGGCTGGATAAATCCTACCACCTAGTAAGGTAAGAAGGGAAGGGACCTACAGTTTTACAGTGGAATCCGTCGCGCTTTTCACATCCCAAAGGTTAGTTCGTAAAGAATGCTGTAAGGCATTAAACTCACCTTTTGTGAACCTTTTATAATATGGTGTACCATAAAGTATATTTTTATTTCATTTCAGGTTGGATGGATATTAGGCAACCTATGAATGGAATTCATCTCACGGAATGATTTGAAGAGATCACTATTATAGAAGCTATCTGCATAAAAGATTTTAAAGAAATTAATTTATAGGTTAACTACCTATTCTTATTTCTTATTCCTATTCTTCTCATAAAAATTGCACTTTATGCTAAGTGTACAACAATATTTTATCTCAATATGGTTTTAGCCTTCCGCAACCAGTTCTTGAAAGGGCAGGTTGCGTGGTGAGGTGCGAGCCGGACTCACGCACCGAGCGAGGGTTGCGTAGCACCGCACAATATATTTGTGTTTTATGTATTTACCAAAAACTGAAACCTGCCAAGTGCGAGTCGGACTCGCGCACCGAGGTTTCCGCACCACAAAAAAAATCATTGAAAAAAAAACACGTTTCTTGTATGGGAACCCGCCTTTATTTTTTACTTTTACCATTTTTTATTATTTGTTATATCCGCAATAATAACACATATTCTGTGAAAATATAAACGGGCTACCTATTACGGTTCAAGAGATACGGACAGACCGACGGACAGACAGACATACAGACAGACGGCGTAGGCTTAGTAATAGGCTTCCGTACGGGATACGGATAACTAAAAACAGTGTTTCCTTTCGTTCAGTTCGGGATTCTTAACGCGAGCCCGGCTCACATTTGGCCTGTGTTTATTTTATTTTTTTTTTTTTTTTTTCAAAACCTTCACGGGTCCCTGCATCACCTACAATATCCGTGATGTTCAGCCCATAAAATCGGTTGAACTAGGTGCCATGTCAGTGCTTCCCTTCATTTCATGTTGGCTACACTGAACTGGATTAGTCGTCGTGTATTAATTGATGTATATCTGTATGTATGTATGTATATATTCTTTATCGAACATCAATTTATAAAAATTAGGCACAACGGGCGAGCTTAATGCCGCGAGGCATTATATTCTAACTAACCTTTGGGATGTGGGAGAAGTACATGCAGGCGAACAAGAATAGTTTGTTTATTTTTTGTTGTTTGATTTTAGAGTTTGCACTATACATAATTTAATCTCACTAGTTTGACGCTTACTAGTTTGTACTTATTACCTTTTTTATGATAGAGCAATAACAAAAACACGTTTCTTGTATGGGGAGCCCCTTAATTTTATACTTTTAGTTTTTTTTATTTATTATTTGTTTTTATATCCACCATAATAAATCAAATAACACATATTCTGGGAAAATTTCTACCTGCTACCTATTACGGTTCAAAAGATACAGCCCTTTAAAGGTAGGACAGACGGACGGACAGACGGACAGACTATTTAGGCTTCCAGGTGCACAGTACGGAACCCTAAAAATAAACACCAAGACAACGAGGTGTCGGCAAGGATTCTTCCTAGGCCGATTAATAAAGTGTGTAGCTGTGTACTGAGTTAATTGAAATCAAACTAATTTATTGTATTGTAATTTGTCAATACGTTATCTTTGAAGGGTTAAGTGCGTAGTACGTGTAAGTCGCGTAACCGACGGGCATTTATATGAAGAGCATTATGAGAGTGGAAGAGGCGGCAGATGTGTGTCAGGATCGTGGCACGTGGAGATCCGTTGGATCTGCCTACCACACTGGGAAACAGGCGTGACGCTATGTTTTTTTTTTATGGAAACTTGACACGGTTGGCTACATCACCTACAACATCCGTGATGTCAGCCCATAACACCGGGTGAACTAGGTGCCATGTCAGTGCTTCCCTTCATTTCGCGCCGGCTACACTGAACTGGACGGAAAACACGAACTATTTACATAGCCGTTTCGACCGACGTTTCGCTCAGTGCGGTGGTACCAACCCGGCCGGGATAAACCCTACCACCTAGTAAGGTAAGAGGGGAAGGGACCTACAGTTTAACGTGGTATCCGAACCACGGTCGGCCTCCAACAGTCGGGCGGTCATCCATCCAATAACTGACCGCACCATTAAGCTGCCGAGGCTGACGATCCCTTAGTCGACTTTTACGACATGCGACGGGGAGAGATGCAGTGGGGCTATTCTTTTTAAGTACCGACCCCACACGGTACATGTATGTATGTATGTATGAAACAAAAAAAAAACGCTGTCGTACCCATGCAAATAATAATTGTTATTCTTTTATTAATAATTGTTTTTATTACTGCCAATTAATTAATCTATCTTTACTAGGAAATATGAAAAGACAAAAAGTTATTAAAATTTATACTATTTTATTTCCGTGTGGAACCGGTACTTAAAAATAATAGGGCCACTGCATCTCTCCCCGTGCATGTCGTAAAAGGCGACCAGCATAAGGACCAGATTCCGTGCTAAAGGGCGACAGGGTAGCCACCTCTCACCTTTGCACAGTCCTTCCATCGAGTCATGCAGCGGGTCGGTTTTCGTTCCTTACCAAATACTTTGCGAAACGTGGTAGTCGGTGTTGTGCTGTAATTTGCCATAGTCCTTTAATCACAACACCGATTACTCTGCTTACGCCGAGTATGTATCTATTTCAATGGCTCATATTCTCAATTGCTTTTGCCCGCGGCTTCGCTCGCGTGAAATTCATATTTGAAAAGAAAAATATTGCGGCACGTTGATCCGCGTTGTTCGGTTTGTATGAGAGCCACATCTTAGTGTAACCGGAACTGAATTTTATTTAGCCTATCCTGTGTCTCGTATAGTAAAATGTGCTTGTTTGTACTAAGTTTCATGGAATTCGGGTGATCAGTTTAAGAGTTATGGAGGAACATACATACATACTGAAAATATTTCTAAAAATCGTCAATTTAGTTTTAGTATCATACATAGAGTCTACAAACGCATTATCTCATACAACAAAGTAACTTACTCCATGACCATCCCATACAGATTTTTTTTTATGGAAACTGACACGGTTGGCTTGGCTACATCACCTACAACATCCGTGATGACAGCCCATAACACCGGGTGAACTAGGTGTCATGCCATTTATTATTACTTATTAGTATTGATGATACGTCTTGTATGAACTTTCTTATAATGATTTTTTCGCTATGGTAATTGTTTCAGCAAAGACTGAACCAGTGCAACAATTGACGCGGAATGTGCAAGCAACCGGCTTCGGTCGCCGGACAAATATAAAAACGAACAGTTCACTGTACTGCACCGCTTGCTTGCTCTACTCCACTATGGACGGGCCTGTACTGTACTAATCACAGCGCTCATACACGCAACGAAACCTGTGTCAGAAAATTATTTTTATTTAACTTGTTTTTTCAACCGCCTGGTGGGTTAGGGGGGGGGGGAGGGGGCGTTACGTGGGGACGTAGCCGGCAGACAGTGCTTTTATATCTCTGAAAGCGGAGATGAATGGAGAAAATATGGAGCGTGTATGACGTATGTTATGCATTGGACCACCATACGCTGCTGAAGAAGAAGAAAGAAGATAATGTTTTTTTTTTATAGAATATATTATTACGCAAGCAGTGTGTAAAATGTGCTGATATACAAGTAGTCATATCAAACATAGACTATTTTATATCGTACTATTGTATAGTTTTTATCAGTGGCTTTGAATTGATTCTTGCATAAAATGTGTTATGTTTTTGAATTAAACATACGAATATATAGTGATAATATTATATTTCCATTTTAGACAATAATAAATGTAATGCTGAAAAGTCATCATTGACAAGTGTCATTATACTTTTTCTCTAATGGCTACCACAGTCCTCCCTCTAGATCTTACATCTCAGGACCTGATCGATGTGCCGTCGGTGTATGAAACCATCATCGGTCTCTACTTCGTAATGTAGTACACCTAGTCTCTGTTTAACTGTACCGAATATCCATTTTTGGTTCTTTGTAGTTGAATAATTTCTGACTTGTACCCTCTCCCCCACATCAAATTTTCTCACTCCGGTGTCTTCATATATTTTATCTTGATCTTTTATTCTACCAGCTTTCATCAAGTCGATTCTTGTTCTTATATTTCTTCCAAACATTAATTCGTAAGCACTGTTGCCGGATGAGTTAGGTACCTTCCTTAATTGCATAAGTATTCTGCTTATTCTTAGATTTTGATCCACCTTTTCGTATACGCTCGATTTTAATGCTTGTTTTATAGTTTGAACAAATCGTTCGGCCAAACCGTTAGTAGCAGGGTGGTATGGTGCTGATGTTTTATGTATGATGCCGTTTGATCTCAAGAAATTATTAAATAGGCTTGCCGTGAATTGTGGACCGTTGTCGGATACCACTGTGATTGGTAACCCAAATGTTGTAAATAACGGTCTCAGTTGTCTAATGCACCATTCTGACGTCGTATTTTTTGTAGGTATGACTTCAATCCATTTACTGTATGCATCCACCACAATAAGATAATAATATCCACCTATTGGTCCGGCGAAGTCCATATGAACTCTCTGCCATGGTTCCTCGGGAAGTTGCCATGGGTGATGAACTTTAGATGGTTCATTTCTTTTCATACAACATTCTTTGCACGTTTTTACCATTTCTTCAATGTCTTTATCAATATTCTTCCAGTAACAATAACTTCTTGCCAACGCCTTCATCTTAGTCATTCCTAAATGTCCGACGTGTAATTCTTGTAGAATATCCTTTTGTAATGTTGGTGGTATACAAATTCTGACACCTCTAAAAATGCAACCATCCTGTAACGAAAATTCATTATCTTCATATCCCTGGTCCTTTAGCGATTCGCCTTTCTCTAATTTTTGAAGTATTTGTTTCAATGTAATGTCTTTATTAGTTTCAATGTAAATTGTTTCCATTGTGACTGGCATTGTCTCAATTTGATGTAATTGGAACATTTCAGATTGGTCTTTGTAATCTTCTTTCGTACGTTCTACAGGAAAGCGAGACAGAAAATCTGCATTAGCATGATCTCCTGTTTTTCTAAATACTATATTGTAGTCGAAACTAGATAGAAAGTGTGCATAATGAAACATTCTTGTAGCCGTCATCATGGGCAAATTTCTATCAGGCTTGAAGATCGAAACCAAAGGTTTGTGATCTGTGATTAAAGTAAATTTTCTACCGTAGCAGTAGGGATAGAATTTTTTTAGAGCCCAAAATATACCAGTAGCTTCTTTGTCTATTTGACTGTATTTCTGTTCACTTGTTGTAAGTGTTCTTGATGCGTAAGCTACAGGCCGCTCTGTGCCATCTTCAAATTTGTGTGATATTACAGCTCCTAGTCCAACTGGCGAGGCATCAGTAGCTAGTAAAAGTGGTAATGTCGGATTGAAGTGTGCTAATGTACGTTCACTTGATAATTCTTCTTTGACCTTAATGAAACTTAATTCGCAATTGTGCGTCCATACATATTTTTCATTTTTCTGTAGTAATTTATTTAAAGGATGAAGAATTGTAGCTAATTTCGGTATAAATTTGTTATAGTAATTCGCAAGTCCCAAAAATGTTCTTAATTCCTTTTGATTTTGTGGTCGTTTTGCACAAATAATAGCTTTCGTTTTCTCTTCATTTTTGTGTAGTCCATGTTCATCAATAGAATGTCCCAAGTATTGAATGTACTTTTCAAAAAATTTGCATTTTTCCTTATTTAGTCTCAGGTTATGATGTCGTATTGTTTCTAATACCTTGCGCAATCTTTGTTTTGTTATTTCTAATGTGGATCCTTGTATTATAATGTCATCTAAGAAACATTGTACTCCTTCCATATTTCCCAGGATTTGGTCCATAAATTTTTGCCATAAACCTGGTGCTGTTTTTACTCCAAACATCAAACGATTTACTTTATACAGTCCTTTATGTGTGCTAATTGTTTGTAAGTTAGCGCTTTCTTCGTCCATTTTCATATGTAAATAAGCTTGAGTGAGATCCAATGTACAAAAATATTTTCCACCATTCATTTTGACAAAAATATCTTCTATTCTTGGTATAGGATGATTCACATCCCTAATATTTTGATTTAAGGTAACCTTGTAATCAGCACATATACGTACATCACCATTGGGCTTAAGAACTGGTACTATTGGAGTTCCCCATTCTGAATTGTCTACTTTAGTAATAATATTCAGATTTTCCAATCTCAGTAATTCATTTTCCACCTTGTTCAATAATGCATAGGGAATTCTTCTAGGTTTATGGTATATTGGTTTTGTACCTTCTTTCAGTTCGATGTGTCCCTTGTAATTAGGTATTTCTCCCATATTGGATTCGAAAATATCACCATATTCTTCAAGAATATCTGTTATTTTCATAGTCGATTCCGTCTGTAATATCTTTATTTCGTGTAAATTCATTTTCGTTTCGCGTATCCATTCCCTGCCAAATATCGGGGTAACATTTCCCTTTATTATGTATAATTTTCCATAGTATATATGCTCATTTATAGTGTACTTGACATATACAGCACCATGAACTGTAATTCTCTCACCAGTGTATGTGCGCAAATCAATTGTAGCTTTGTAGATTTTCTTTTGTAGATTGAGCTCCATGTAATCATTATATGAAACTGTACTTAGTGCTGCTCCTGTGTCGAATTCCATCTTTAATACCTTTCCTTCAATGTTGACGGCAACAATAAATTTATCACTCACTCTTGACTGTATCAAATTGATTTCAGAGTCCGTATCTTGTTGGGTCGGGTCATTTGTTTTATTAGTTAGGTAATTTTGTCTACCATCGTGGTTAAGTCGTTGAATACAAACCCTTGTCAAATGGCCTTTCTTATGGCAGTAGTCGCAGATTGTGTCTTGAAACCGGCATTTATTTGCTTTATGATATTTACCCCCACATCTGTAGCATTGTCCATCCGGTAATGTTTTAATTTTTGCATTCATACTAGTATTTGAAGTAGATGGTACTTCCCTTCTGTCCTTTTCTTGGTTTGAATTGGTACTGCCTCTTTGTGATCTTTTATGTATTTGTAATACATTTCCTTCTTTAGTCATTTTTGACTCTTTCTTTGATAACTCAGTATTGACAGCTAATTGGACTACTTCTTTGTAACTTAGATTTTGGTTCTGTTGCAATATTTTCATGCGTATGTCTTCATCCGTTAATCCTCGAATAAATTGAAGTTGGAGAAATGAGTCGGCTGTGGACTTACCACAAATACAAGAGAATTCGCAATCACTTGATAGTTTTTTTAATTCTTTATTGTACTCTATTATCGATTCGTGTTCATCTTGTATTCGATTAATGAATTTAAATTGTCTCGCCCACAGGCTTGGTTTGGGATCTAAGTAGTCGTTTAGTAATTTGACTATATCTGCGAATTGTTTGTTCAACGGATCTTCTGGTGAACACAGATCGTGCAGTATTTGGTGAATTTCTGGAGGTAGTGAATTTAGCAAGATGTAAATTTTAGTCTTTTCATCTTCTTTAATGCCTTGTAATAATATGTATATTTGTAATCGTTTTATGAAATTTTCGAATTTTTCTTCTTGTTGAAACGGAGTCATACTAAACTTTCCGTGAATTTGACTAATTGATGATTGTATATCTGCTGTAGGTTCACTTGAACATTGTTTTTGTAGTAGTTTTTCCAGTTGTTTTAATTTTAACTTTAGTTGCAAGATTTCTTCATCATACTGTTCCCTGTTTATCCACTCTTCTGGAAGATTTTCTTCATTTGTATTAAGTTCAATTTCATCTTGATTTGTCATGATTTTCACATGTAAGCTCGTTACTGAATCCAATCTTAGTTTGATTTCTTCGATTGAGGTAGCACTTGTAAGAGAGTCGATTTTACCTCGTAATATTGTCAGTTGCCTCCTTAATGTTGATCTTGTCTTTTTTAGAACGCGTTCTTCGTTTGTACTCGTCGCCATTGTTATGTTTTTGAATTAAACATACGAATATATAGTGATAATATTATATTTCCATTTTAGACAATAATAAATGTAATGCTGAAAAGTCATCATTGACAAGTGTCATTATACTTTTTCTCTAATGGCTACCACAAAATGTGTCTGTATATTGTACCTTAGTTATATCTTATTTATTAATTTATTTCATTTTAATTTGTTTAACTAAACCGTTATGGGTCGAGTCAGAGGGGCAAAAACAAATGCTCTGACTTATTTATTTATTTGTAATAAACTTTTACTAATTGTTGTTGAATTTACTTGATATATTTAAGTATCAAAATTGACGAGGGCACATACACCAGATATAGGTAATGTAAATAGGCAGAGTGGTCAGATTCTTCAGTATTTGTGTAAATATTAATTCCCTTTTGAGCGGTAGTATGGGTTAATTATTTGTAAGTTACTATAATATAATACTTATAAGGTACTAACAAAAAATTGTGACTTGCGAAGTTTGTTTGGCAGTTCTTCTTCGCATTGAAATTATAACTGGCGGAATTTTCGATATGTCCAAGCGTAGTTTACCTACCTATTGATGAAATTATACAATAAATAATTGCTGACTATACTGGACTAGAGGAGAACACAGCCGAGGCTGCTATGCGGCCATCTCACATCCAGTACGAAGATACCAACCCAGTCAGCTATAATTTGAGTCTACCACCTAGTGAGGGGAAAGGGAAGGATCCTACATTTGTACACCGGTTCCGAACGGTGAAGCAGTAGGTGAAGGTATGCACATAAATCCAATTCAATTTGTGCCTGTTTGAATAAAAACAAATATTTATATATATTTGAATGGAATTTAAATGAAAGAAAAACCTTGAAACCTTATATTATAATTGCTTTTGTCATGATATCATTTGACCTTTGTGTTTGTTTTATGAACAATTCGGCTCTGGTGTTATTGAATAAATCGCAAAATACTACAATGTAAATTGAGGAAAACCTTTAAGAGAAACACTTTGCTTTATTTATTTCATTTAGACTCATACTTTAGACAACTTGTTGATCTAAATTGTTGATTAATATGAATTAAATATTTTTTATTCTTACCAATATTTGGTCTTCATATTTTTATAAATCTTTTAAATATACTATATACATTGCAAAATATATACACATCTTACATATCTTTCAATATATTTCGACGTTTGTCGTCATCAGTTATTCGGGGTCCCCCAGTTAACCCCCATTCGGAATGACAATGTTCCATTCACATGTCATGTGAATAAAATTAAATGTTCTAATCGGACCTGTCAAACGACACTCACGTGTATGGCGGGTTTGAAATCGCTATTAACTAGTTACTAGATCGTGGAATAGTTTCACCGAGGCGAGGAGGTGTGGGAAAGAAATGTTGGGTGACGTGAAGTGTAAACGAAATTGCAGTTTTAATTAGGTGTAAATAAAAACGCATAATATCTTCTTTAAAATAATTGCCCGCGCAGCACTGTTAGTCGAGGTCAAAAGTTTTACAACCCAGTACAGTTACTTGTATGTAAGTAATCGTTAGTATTTTTTTAAATAGGTTTATAATGCGCGGGGCGGATCTCGGCGTGTCGCCGCCGCAGCGGTTCGTCAGTATTCTCCCTCGCACCCGCACCGTACGTGTATAGTGTATTCGCGTGGCGGGTCGCCCGCTGCGGGGACGACACGCCGAGATCCGTCCCGCGCAGTATAGCTTTAGTTAATTAATACATATTATGTAATTTCACGATTTAAGCCTCGGTAGCTCAGTGGTGCGGTCGGTCGACTGTTTTTAAGTAACCCTGAGCGCGGTCAGTACTTGGATGGGTGACCACTCTACTGTTGGAGGCTGACCGTGATTCGGATTCCACGTAAACGTAAAACTGTAGGTCCCTTCCCTTCTTACTATAATAGGTATAAATTGGGCATAAAGCCCAGGTTTGTACCACAGGCTGAATAAGACGTCGGTAGAAACGGCTATGTAAATAGTTAGTGTTTTCCGTCCAGTTCAGTGTAGCCGACATGAAATGAAAGGAAACACTGACATGGCACCTAGTTCACCCGGCTTATGGGCTGACATCACGGATTTTGTAGGTGATGTAGCCAACCGTGTCAGTTTCCATAAAAAAAAAACTCCGTCGAACCTAATTCACATAGATTACAATATTATCAAAATGCATTTAAAACATTTAAATCCAGTGTCAAAATTTAACCCAAATGTTCTTAACAGCCTTACCTAATTGCTGATAATAACACAGATCAAAGCTGATAAGAAATAATAGCCCAGTCTAGTACATAAGTTGTTCTGAGTGATCGTTATGGTGATCGCGAGCGCGGTGTGACATCGCGCGCTCTGCGCCGCGCCGTGTCGACGACATCATCGCAGGGACGAGGAGCACACTGTAGTAATAAATATCGAACGCTCCTTGCAGGTCGGGCAATAAAGTTTTATGACCTAGTCGTTTGTCGATAAAAAGTCACCTTGGTCGATAGAAAGTTATTCGCGTTTTCTATTCCTCTTCTGTATGTTTTCTTCTGTACGTTTGTTAATGTTTTTGGTGTGCAATAAAGAATTTATATCCATCTTAACTATCTTAAAGAATATTTTCAATTCATAATTAAAAACGCGAATAACTTTCTATTAACCAAGGTGACTTCTTAACAACAAGGCGCCGCGTGCAGATTCGCTTCCCTAGTATAGGTGATAAAACTTTATTGCCCAACCTGCCACGACCGTTTGATATTACTATAGAGTGGCGGATCCAGGTGGGGGGCGCAGGGGGCGTGCGCCTTTAGATTCGAACCTCGGACCTCTCGCACGAGAAGCCCAAATGCCCAAACCACTCGACCACACGCCGCTTGGTTACAGGTTACAAATGCACTGAAAGAAAGTCGGTCGAAACAGCTACGAAAATAATTCATGTTTCAGTATAGCCGGCAGGAACAAATGGCAGCACCACTTTCGCCAACTCAGTGGGCATGGCACCCAGTTCACCAGTTTAATTAAAACAAGTAAATTTTAATTTTGGTAATACAAAATATACATATATAACATACATTCATATCACACACGCTGAATCCCGACAATCGGGGTAAGCAGAATAATCGGTGTTGTGCTGCAAGAACTCTGGTAAATTACAGCACAACACCGACCACCACGTTTCGCAAATTATTCGAACAAGATTCAATCGATCAAGCAGCAAGTAAGGCACGAAGACCCACCTGCTGCATGACTCGGTGGAAGTACCATGCCAAGGTGAGAGGTGGCGAGCCTGTCGCCCTTTAGCACGGCATCTTGTCCTTATCCCTTAGTCGCCTTTTACGACATGCACGGGGAGAGAGGCAGTGAGGCTATTCTTTTAAAGTACCGGCCCCACACGGTACAAAATATAGTTCCCTTTTGAAACAAAAAAAGAAACAAATTTGATGTTTGTAAAGAATATTTTATATGGCCCAAACATTATGTATGGAGTGAACCCCCTTAAGTGGACTGTAAAGATGCTCTCAGACAGCCTGTGGTTGAGATAATGAGCACACGAAGATAATAAATAAATTACAGTAGGAATCTTCCCTTATCTTACTTAAGGTAAGTTTTAACCCGTCCGAATGTTGGTCGGTTATGTTAGGTTGGGTTGGGTTGGGTTAGGCTAGGCTAGGCTAGGCTAGGCTAGGCTAGGCTAGGCTAGGTTAGGTTAGGTTATATGTAAGTAATCCAATATGGCTGGCTGAGTCGGAGGGGCCAAAGCACGTGCCCCGACCAGCCAATATCACCTCCGAGAAGGTAGGTGGCATACCGGAGACATCCCTGGATTGCTGGCTATAATAATGGACTGGAGGAGAACACAACCGATGCTGCTATGCGGCCATCTTACATACAGTACCAACGCAACCGGTGGTACCAACCCAGTCGGCTACAATTTAAGCCTACCACCTAGTAAGGGGCAAGGGAAGGCACCTATAGTTTACACGGGTGGTTCCGAACGGTGAAGCAGCAGGAATGCGCGTAAAATTTTTTAATCATTAAATTTTATTTTACGAGTATATCTCCCAAATCTTTTGTTTTGTCTTGTTTTCTTCTTCCAAGTCTTTTGCTGCTACCTACTTACATTTCACAACATACGACCCTAAAAAAATCCAAAGGTTGACTAGAAGAAATCTCTGTAAGGGAATCTCCGTCTTCGCACCTCATGTAAATTATATATTATGCTAAATGGGTTTTTATTTATGCTAATTTCTGTAAACACATTTTGGGGCAGTAAAGTAATTACCTACCTATTTAGGTATCTACAAATCAGGTTTTCGGGCTGATGCCAACGCGGCGATATGGCAAAAAACGAGGATAGGTTTAGCCATTAATTAAATCTGAAACAAAAAAAAAGCATGCAAGTCGGCAACCAAAATGAACAGAGAATATTTTCCAAGACAGGTTACGCCAAAATCTAAGCCAACCTTTATATAGAAATTATATTTAAATATACTAAATGCTGCAAAGATGCTGTTTGTATTTTATGTTTTTATTTTATTGGATTTTTAAGGTCACAAAGGTTCATTTGGTGCAACTACCGGTTGGTCTGAAGTCAGATTTACATTTACGAAAATTTGTCGCGAAAATATCGTCTCGACTAGTGCCCAGTTCAACCTTACTATGAATAATCAATAAACAATATGCAACAACTATACTACATATTTGATTGTTTTTTCTTCATATTGTAACACACAGAAAAAAAGCATCGGTCCTTTGAGGTTTAATGTATGTTAACACAATTTTTTTTTATAAGTTATAATGCGCACACGCGTCTTGTTTTTGCTTTGATTTAGAATTTTATTTTACGTCGATACGATAGGAAATCTACACACATATCTAATCGACCGGTATTATTGTATACTCTATATTTCATTAGCGTCTCGTCGCCGTCCCATTTTGAGCAATGTTTCTAAGCAACGAAGCACAACGAAGGTACAGTTGCGACGATATTACGTACATGTAAATTTAGTCTTTAACTAAATGCGACTTGTTTATTTATACGGCACTAAAGTACAAAAAGTACATGCATAATTTCTAGCTACACAAGCTGTACACTTATAAATTGTCAGATGATTGTTATATTAGTATGTTAATTGAGAAATACTATAGATATGAAGGTTATCAAGTCAGTAACAAGGTAGGTACACTGATAGGGTACAAGTTAGAGGAATAATTTTATACGGTAGTTAAATTTATTTAAATACAATATGCTTATTATTACGTCTTTGCCTGTACGTTCAACGTACTTACATAGAGCTACGAAATATTTACTATGTACATACATACACACCACACGCCGTATCCCGACAATAGGGGTAAGCAGAGTAATCGGTGTTGTGCTACAAGTATTCTGGTAAATTACAGCACAACACCGACCACCACGTTTAGCAAAGTATTCGAACAAGATTTAATCGATCAAGCAACAAGTAAGGCACGAAGACCCACCTGCTGCATGACTCGGTGGAAGTACCGTGCCAAGGTGAGAGGTGGCGAATCTGTCGCCCTTTAGCACGGCATCTTGTCCTTATCCCTTAGTCGCCTTTTACGACATGCACTGGGGGTGTAGCTATGCTATAATATGCAGTGGGGCTATTCTTATTAAGTACCGGCCCCACACGGTACTATTTATTATGTCTCCAAAAAATTAACTTAAATAAAAAAGAGCATACGTTTCTTCTAAACTTATTGCTGTATTTTTATTAATGTCCAAATTTCTGTAAAGTTATCAGATAATTAACTGCATATCCTTTTTAAAGTCTGGATGAAAAGTATATGTAACTATGCTTGCATGCTCTAAATTTATTTTAAATAAATATTAAAATTAAGATCTAATCTAGAAAAAAAATTTATAGTATTTTTCATACAGAATTTAAAACAAAAATGAATATTTGATATTCTTTATTCATCATCCATAGACGTCATATTTTAACATTAAACCTTTAGCATTTAGCCAGTTCGATTATTATCACAGCGAAGAAAAACTGGCAAAAAAAATATCTGGACATTTTTGTTTTAAGTCCACTTAGTCTACATATATTTACAATTTAGCACTACCTACGTAACTTTACTTACATAATATTTTCACAATAACAAAAGTGTGGAAACTCATATTATGTACTTAACTTTCTTCCCGAAGGACCAAAATTCATACTAATTTTTTTAAATATTTTAATTAGTTATTCCTATTGTTTTTCATTGATTGCACTACACGGAGAAGCAATGTGATTAATAAATTCAAATGCCATCAATTTAAACTACGTAACAATTAAAATTATATTAATTGATTCAAAGATAAAATAGATAACTCTTCAAACCACTGCGGTTTCGATATCTAGTGATTGTGATAATATGACATAACCCTCAAGAACCTATTAAATTAAGTTTTCACGGAAATCGATAACCAAGAGATATTTTAGATATAGATCGAAGCCACTTTGGACGGGTGTCCAAAGTGAAAAACTAATTATACATTATGCAGACTAATTGTCAGATAGAGAGAAATTAGACTAAGATACTAATAATATTATTTTATTATTTTAGTCATTTTATGACATTTAACAGCTGCTATTAATAATTGCACTATTGTTGGATTGTCACTATTGAATTTATCATTTTGATTTTAATGGAGTTGTGATTAATTTTTTGTTACGTTTGATTATTGTTTACATAAAATTATGTATAGGCCGAAGCAAGTGCCTAAATAAAGATGGTTTTTAAATTATGTCGGCCTCGATAGCTCAGTGGTGCAGACAGTCAACTGTCGCTATTGAATGTTAAGCAACGCTGGGTGCGGTCTGTACTTGGATGGGTGACCGCTGACCGTTGGAGGCTGACCGAGGTTCGGATTCATCGTAAAACTGTAGGTCCCTTCCCTCCTAATCTTACTTGGTGGTAGGGTTTAACCCGCCCGGGTTGATACCACCGCACTGAATGAAACGTCGGTCAAAACGGCTATGTAAATAGTTTGTGTTTTCCGACCAGTTCAGTGTAGCCGGCACGATCAAAGGGGGAAGCACTGACATGGCACCTAGTTCACCCGGTGTTATGGGCTGACATCACGGACGTTGTAGGTGATGTAGCCAACCGTGTCAGTTTCCATAAAAAAAAAAATATTATAATAATATTTGTTTATTTATTTCCCAAATTGTAGTATTTATGTAAACGGGCGGCAGATAGCTACTACAAACTAAAAACTTTGTCATATTCAATTTAAAAACGTAAAAAATGTATCGCTCTACCATGGAATTATTGAAAATCTTATTTTATTTTATTCATTCCACGCGTTCTACGACTTTTAAAACCAGAGACTAACTTTTTTAACCCTCGACGCAAGAGGGTGTTATAATAAGTTTAACGTGTGTGTGTATGTGTGTGTGTGTGTGTGTATGGGTGTGCCTGTATGTGGCATCGTAGCTCTCAAACGGATGGACCGATTTGGATTCGGTTTTGTTTATTAGAAAGCTGGTTCAATCGGGATGGTGCTTAGCTATGTTTGTACTCAAGTAATTAAGTATTCAAAAAAATTATTATCTTAAAAATTGGACCAATTTGCATGCGGTTTTTTGTAAAGCTTGAAATAAAAGTTAAATTATTATGTAAACCAACACGGACGACTGTGACTGACACCGTGGTGCAGTCGACTGAGCCAAAATGACCTCTCCTCGCGAAACCACGCTCAGCTGCCATGTCAGCAGATTTGCGGACTGTTGCTACCACAATTACTTACTACTTGATGTTGATTAAAATGCCATAATAGTTGCAAGCCTCAATAGTTATATTATAGTATCTCTATTAGAAGCCATCTACATAGTTAATATGCTGCGTCTTCATAATAATGATTGTGTATGTAATGTTATTATAAGCAAATTACATTCATAACTACCGATTGTGTATTGGTTGACAGCTGCACCCCGCAACGCCCCGCCCCGCTCGCTCCCACAATAGTTTCCTCCAACAATCTTTGTTGTAGAAATATTTAATAATGTTTTTTTTTTTTACACTTATGTTGAGATTTGTAGTACATTTCCTAATTAGCCGAATGCCTACTTAAAACTTAAAACAATTCACGTAATTTTTTCAAGGTAACTACTGAGTAGTGTACGAAAACCTTGAACGAAACGCTATTATTAAAACAGAATAGTAGAGAATAAGATATAATTTATGTCAGAGGCTCGATTATGAGTTTTTTATTAGACCAGTGTTACCCAAACGGTCGATCATCGACCGGTCGATTCCAATATACTTTTAGGTCGATCGCTGAAAGAAGTGGCTCGTAAAAACATAAAAGAATTCATCATACAGATGTTTTATCTCACGAGCGCGGGTGAGCCACGCTTGTGTGTGTGAATGTGTAAATATACACGCACACTGTCTTTGTCTGCGTAAGCTCGGGAGCGCTACCTGCGCTAACGCTACACACACAGGAGCGCGTGTCTATACGCATTACAACTACAAGTATGGCTCACCCGCGCTCGTGAGATCTACTTGATGTGACTTAACATTTTCCGGATTGTGTCGTCTTCCGCAAGGACCACAATTGTGATAAAAATAAAGGCTATATCTAATGAAAATAGCTTTTTCAGAATATGAATTCCATTTGAGCAAGATTGCTTTATTTAATATTAATTAAAAGAATTAAATTAAATTACCGTGTGGGCCCGGTACTAAAAAAGAATAGCCCCACTGCATCTCTCCCCGTGCATGTCGTAAAAGGCGACTAAGGGATAAGGACATGATGCCGTGCTAAAGGGCGATGGGATCGCCACCTCTCACCTTGGCATGGCACTTCCACCGAGTCATGCAGCAGGTGGGTCTTCGTGCCTTACTTGCTGCTTGATCGATTGAATCTTGTTCGAATACTTTGCGAAACGTGGTGGTCGGTGTTGTGCTGTAAATTACCAGAGTTCTTGCAGCACAACACCGATTACTCTGCTTACCCCGATTGTCGGGATTCAGCGTGTGTGATATGTAATGTATGTAATTAAAAGAATAAAATTACACCACATGTTGTTTCATTTGACTATACAATTGTTTTGATTGTAAAACAATACGTAGGTGCGTATAGGGTTTATTTACTCTACAATAACAAAAATACTTCACTTTGAATAATTATTATAATTACTATATATATAAAAACATAAATTATTATACCTAAAGTATAGAAAAACGAAAACATTTACAAAAAAAACAACTTTTGTTTCATACCTGGGTGGACAAGAGGGTATGTATGTATATTTATTTGTATATTATATTCTATATATTTAGTAATTTATATGTATTAACACATTTATATCTTGTATTTAACTAGCATGTACTACATTGTGTTATTAATAGGTATTCTTATTATTATTTTATCTTCAATTCTCGCGCTCAACACTTTTGCTACTACCTACGTACATTCCACTATATTAATCGAATCTCAAACATTCAAAGGATGACTGTAAGAAATCTCTGTAAGGGATTAGTCAGTCTTTGCAACGTAAATTTTCTAATGTATTTATTACTGTTTAATGTTTATTGGAGCAATAACGAATTTTCTATCTATCTATCTATCTAACATTTAATACATTTGTCGATCTCACAACCTTTAATATTTTGTAGGTAGATCTTCAAAGAAAAAAGTATTGCCACCACTGATTTAGACATTACGTTGCGTACAAGTAATATGCACAAATATATAATTACTTGTATGGCTATTTACGTACCAACAGGCCCGCTAGCCTCTGCATCTTTTCTCTATACAAATATTTACTTGAGCTCGTTACTTGTAAGCAACGAAATGTCAAAAAAACTGACTAGCGAGCCTCTGAGCCTGTATTACGAGTTGACTGACACATATAGAAATACCGCTCCGACTCGTTTTAGTGTGCAAATCGCCCGCTAGAGGCGATGCGTCTCCCATATTTCATTCTGGCGTATATATACAGGTGTTTCAGGATAGGCTTGAGAAACTTCAGGAATAGAAAGCACTCATTATTAGAAGAAAAAAATCCTTATAACTCAAATCGAAATTCCGTATCTATTTTTTCATACAAAAATTTAAAATTGTTATAAAAACTCGATGGACAGTGAGATTTGGCAGAGTGCTGTCTAGGTCTAGGGAGTGCAATGACCTAGTCCAGTCCCCTTTCCCTTTTGATGTCATTCAAATTTAAGTGTTTGGAATTTACCTACATGCAATTCAATTCTTCTAGTTAAGCATGTAAGTTAGTCATTTTATTTTTATTTAATAAAGGTGGACGTTAACCGTCCACCAAATATCGATGAAACTATTTTCACCAAAAAGTACTTTAAAATTACCGAATCTGGGAAAGAAATTCAGAGCTTTTCATCTTCAATTATGGACCCCTTTCGAACCCTGAAGTTACGAAACCCTATCCCGAAACATCCTGTATATGAACATAGACTCCCAGGCGAGATAATGTAATGTTTACGTTACAGCAAATCGAACGAACAGGAACGAATTTCGCCCATTTCGAAAATATTGTATGGAGAAAAGGTGCACTTAGTCGAGCGCGCCACATTCGCCAACTTCGTACTGGCCAATTCTTTATTCGCCAATTCCTTGTTCGCCAACTCCCGGTTTGCCTATTCCTTACTGACCTACAGCTGTATAGTACAGTTAGAATACAACCAATAGTCACCCTAGAGGCTCTGCATGTTCTTGTCTATAATTTTTTTTTAAATTGAGACCCGGCAGTCTTTCGATTTACTGATTATGAGGGTACCTTGCCATTATCGCGCCTCTTTACTTATTTGCGGTTAGAGACAATAAAATAATAAATACATTACCGGAAAAAACAATCAGCTAAAACAGAGGTCGTCAATATTTTTAAACAGAACTATAAAACGTGAAAGTGCAAGGTCGTTGCGCCCGCAAATTCTCAGCTCATTATGCATGCACGTTGCACACCGCACTATTTCATTCGCCTCATTACAAATAGAAAAAAATTAGTTCTAGAACTTGAGTCTTTATACCTAAAATTTGTTTTTATTTGCAAAATCCAATTGAATCGGTATGGAGTAATTTCATGATGACATGATGTAGCATTCTGTGAATGACTGATATGACGGATTCACATCCTGTGGACACCACGTCAACTGCCCCATAATATTATTTTTTATTTTTGGTTTTTACTCATATTATCAATAAATATTGGTAGGAACATGCTTGGTTCTAGTTTTTTATGTAAAATTATTTATGATTATCTATCAATCATTCAATCAAGGGCCTACTTTATTACCTTGCCATCCAGCGGGGTAATGCCGCAAGTTTCAAATGTTCCCATTTGAAAACGCCCCTTTTGTGATAGTTATTTTGGTTTTAATTCTTTTTTTATATTTTCTAAATTAAACAGTTCGTATCATTCTCAAAATTGAAAGTTTTCAAAATATAAAAAAAAACACTTACAATGTGATACAACGTAGGTACACCCACAGCCACCCACAGCAGCCGTCGACATAAAACAATCCCAACAAAATATGAAAGTTACTTCTATAATAAATGACACTAGCAACTATATATCTACATAATAAATTTACATTCAATCGCTTCTCATGTTTATCGAATCACTTTATCACGAAGACCTCGAGTTCAGAGCGTAAATAAAAAAGTTGAACTGTCAAAGTGACGTTTGCAAATTGGCGGGAAGGGCGAACGCTATCGCCGCGACGAGACGACCGCGCGCGTCCGTGCTCGAGAGCGTCTTTCCGTGGACTGCGATTTATCTGTGTGTGGGACTGCGCTGCGCTGCGCTGCAGTCAGGCAGGCTGCTGAACTGTTCTGTTTCTCGCGCCGCGGCCTATTCCAAATTCAAAATTATTTATTGTAAAGTAGGTTAGTTAAATTTAAAAAAATACAGTCGAATTGAGAACCTCCACCTTTTTTTGAAGTCGGTTAAAAAGAGGAGAAAAAGACAGAAAAAAACCACATTTGACAGATGTCCCGAGTGCACCACTCGGCTTTCGCCTGTGTCGATGGACTCAGGTGTATCGCAATATTTTTCAACCGACTTCAAAAGGAGGAGGTTCTCAATTCGACTGTATGTTTTTTTTTATGTTTGTTACGCGATTACACCGTCAATTGTGGGCCGATTTTGAAAATTCTTTTTTAGTTTGATAGGTCATACTTCAGAGGTCCCATGTACATTTTATCAAAATTGATTTAGCGGTTTTTGAAAAATCAACAAAAAACTATGGCTTGTGGTTACCTTCAGCAAAACTATTGATGTGGACTTTTTCAGCATTAAAACATAAGCAAGTCGATACCTCAGATGCACTATACAGCAACACGCTCTCAAAATTTTGCAGTTTGACACATGGCGAATAATTCTGTACCACTTCAACCGATTTCGATTATTCTTTTTTATGTAATATTACTAAAAATAATGAAATAAAAGCACGACCGCACCGTAGGGAAGCACTGACATGGCGCCTTGCTCACCGAGGTGTTATGGGCAGAAATCACGGATGTAGTAAGTTGATGTAGCCAACCGTGTCAGTTTCCATAAAAAAAAATGTACTACTTATAACAAATAATAAATAAATAAAAAATATATATGAAAACAAAATAATTAATATATCTTAATAATCATCAGACATATTTTCACAGACTGCTCTATGCACAGACTGGTCTATTAGTCGAGGCGCGTTGGTTGTTGGAGCGGTCTCTACCATGGCCATCGAACAATTTAGAGTACATTCACTCGCTGAGAAACTGCCTACTAGATCTAGTGACCACTAGAGTCTAGCTACTGAAACCGACTAACAATTATTACATACATGCACTAGCTTTTGCCCGCTGCTTCGCTCGCGTTAAATTCGTATTTAAAAAGAATTTATTGTAATATTTTTATATTAAAAGAAAATATATATATCACTTTTTAGTGCTTCTTATAATATAGATAATTAATGACTGAAGACGGCATTCGCCGAAATATATAAAATAAAATAAAAAAACATGTGTTCTTTTTAAATAAATATTTAAAAAGAAGAAAGTTAGTAGGCCCGCTACACAGTACCTTTATTTCGGCACGCGGAACAATTCGGTTTGTATGAGAGCCACATCTTAGCGTAACCGAAACTGAAATTTATTTAGCCTATCCTGTGTCACGTTTAGTTAAATGTGCTTGTACTAAGTTTCATCGAATTCGGATTATCTGTTTCATTTCATTTCATTTCATTTCATTTCATACAGAAAATATATCTAAAAATCGTCAATTTAGTAACTTACTCCATGACCATCCATCCCGATAATCGGGTTAAGCAGAGCAATCGGTGTTGTGCTGCAATAACTCGGGTGAATTACATACAGCGCAACACCGACCACACCACGATTGTCAAAATATTCAAGCTGCAAGAATGCACGAAAGCTGTCACAGTCGTGCACTACTGCAAGAATGTGGATGGTAGGGACCGTGTCAAGGTGATTAAACTTATAAAAAAAATTTACTACTTAAAACAAATAATAAATAAATAAAAATATACATGAAAACAGAATAATTAATATATTTTAATAATCATCAGACATATTTTCACAGACTGCTCTAAGGCCTATTAGTCGAGGCGTGTTGGTTGTTGGAGCGGTCTCTACCATGGCCATCGAACAATTTAGAGTACATTCACTCGCTGAGAAACTGCCTACCAGATCTAGTGACCGCTAGAGTCTAGCTACTGAAACCGACTAACAATTACATACTGCACTAGCCTTTGCCCGCGGCTTCGCTCGCGTTAAACTCGTATTTAAAAAGAAGAAAGTTAGTAGGCCCGCTGCAATACCTTTATTTCGGCGCGCGGAACAATTCGGTTTGTATGAGAGCCACATCTTAGCGTAACCGGAACTTAATTTTATTTATAGCTATATGAATAGCCTATCCTGTGTCACGTAATGTGCTTGTACTAAGTTTCGTCGAATTCGGATTATTGGTTTAAGAGTTATGGAGGAACATGCATACATACAGAAAAGATTTCTAAAAATCATCAATTTACTAACTAACTCCATGACCATCCATCCCGATAATCGGGTTAAGCAGAGCAATCGGTGTTGTGCTGCAAGAACTCGGTTGAATTGTAATTCATGTATGTATACAGCGCAACACCGACTACACCACGGTCAAAATATTCAAGCTGCAAGATTGCACGAAAGTCGTGCACTACTGCAAGAATGTGGATGGAAGGACCGTGCCAAGGTGATTAAACTTCGCTCTTTAGCGCGACATCTTGTCCTTTTACGACATTTATAGAATTCCGAGGAAAAAAAACCTAACCCTTATAAGATCACTCTCGTGTCTGCCTGTCTGTCTGTCCGTCTGTCACAGCTTATTTTCTCCAAATCAAAAAAAGTAGAAAATTGGTAGAGTGCATCAATCATAAATACTAATAATAAATCTGTAAAGAATGGTCATGGAGTAAGTTACTTTGTTTTATGAGATAATGCGTTTGTAGACTCTGTGTCACACTAAAACTAAACTGACGATTTTTAGAAACCTTTTCTGCATGCATTTATCTATATATGTATGTATGTATGTATGTTCGTCCATAACTCTTAAACCGATCATTCGTATTCGATGAAAGTTAGTACAAGCACATTTACCTATATGAGACACAGGATAGGCTAAATAAAATTCAGTTCCGGTTGCGCTAAGATGTGGCTCTCATACAAACCGAAATGTTCCGCGCGCCGAAATAAAGGTACGGTAGCGGGCTTACTTACTTTCTTCTTTTTAAATACGAATTTCACGCGAGCGAAGCCGCGGGCAAAAACTAGTACATTTGATGGCCCAGTCACGGACGTATAGCGTAAATGAACGAATTTCGATTTCGGGGCTTAATTTTGGAAGACAATATGTAGTAAGTAAATTTTGTTTTTATTCAAGTTCATCGTGTGACATTTCAATGAAAAGGACTCGTTAGCTCGCTATATGGAATGTTGTAACCTGTGTCACCAGTGTATAATTGAGACAACCCGAATACATTTATCAAAATCCCTTCCCTTGCACCTTACTACTACTTACTAGGTGGTAGGCTCAAATTGTAGCCGACTGGGTTGTTACCACCGTACCGGATGTAAGATGGCCGCATAGCAACCTCGGTTGTGTTCTCCTCTAGTCCAGTATAGCCAGCAATAAAAAGGGAAGTCTCCGATATGGCACCTACCTCGGAGGTGATATTGCCTCGTTGGAACATGTGCTGTGATAGGCCTGCCACCCCTCCGGGTTTGACCCGGAGTCTACGGGTTTGAATGGTGTATATCCGGGCTACGCGTTAACATAGTATATCTCCGGGTCAGACCGGGCGGGCGGTGCGTCGAGCCGAGCGGTGAATTCGGCTCGACTGACTGAATCACTGGATGATCGGAGCGGAGTGGGTGGACATCGGATGAATTGGATGCACCGTGCGTGTGCGCGCGCGATTATGGATTCAATGATTATTAAAAGTAACAAATTTCACAGAATTACCGAAAATAATTGGATATTTTTTTTCAATACCGATTATTAATGCTTTTGTGGAATGCGATTTTTCCTTAATGAAAAATTTATGGACAGACGAGAGAAACTGCTTATCAGTCGACATGGTGAAGTCGGAGTTAATTAATTGTAAAGATTAATAATATAATATACCTGTCGAGAATTTTAAAGTATTTGAAAAAACCCGAGAAAGAAAAGTTGATAGAAAAATCACAATTATCTGTTTTTAAATTACAATTTGTAATACTATTTCGTATTGAATGATACCTACACCTCTGAAAAATTACATTTTATTTTATAAACATTTTGAATTTTCTGAATACTCCGGGTCTACCATTTTTTAAAGGTGGCAGCCCTAGCTGTGACCCCTCCGACTCAGCCGCCCATATCGAATTACATTTAAAAAAAATCTGACAAGTCGTTTAGTAGTTGCATTCCATCCAAACAAACAAACACACATACATACAAACAGTCAGACTAAACATATTAACCCTCGTTTTAGCTTCCCCAAGTCGGGTAAAAATGTAACCTTCCTCTAAATCGCAAAAATAAATGCTCATTCGCATTCGGTGAACGTCAGACCCTCATCCTCGTTTATTTAATGTTGTTTTTTTCTAAGTCCCGCCCCACTTCTCACCTGGAAACCTGTTTTTCTGAACCCGCAAAGGTAATAAGCTCTTTCGCCTCTCGAACTAAGTAAAAAGGTTCTATTATGAAAACACTCTTACATGTTTTAAGAGTAAGTATTGTTTTATTTTTAATTTCTAACTAAACAAAACGTCTATAATTTTTGTTATGGGAACTGACACGGTTGGCTACATTACCTACAACATCCATGGTGTCAGCCCATAACACTGCCATGTCAGTGCGTCCCTTCATTTCATGTCCAACTATTTACATAGCCGTTTTGGTAATATTTTTTGTGGGCGGGTATATCCAAAAATGCTAAATGTAGGCTAAATCAACCTCCTAATTAAATTACAAATTTAAAAACCCCCGACCCTTAAAAAGTCAAAAATAATTTCCGTTTACTTAATTAAAGGAGTCAGAAGAACGCTAAGTAACTTCCCGCGCAGCTCTGAGTTTTTATATTTTATTTACTTAGCGGTCCCACGACTCCTTTAATTAAGTAAACGGAAATTATTTTTGACTTTTCAAGGGTCGGGGGTTTTTTAAATTTGTAATTTAACTTTTATTTCAAGCTTTTTTAAAAAAACCGCATGAAAATCGGTCCACTTTTTGAGATAACATTTTTTTTTATTACTTAATTACTTGATTACTTGATAACAAACACAGCTAAGAACCATCCCGATTAAACAAGCTTCCTAATAAAAAAAATCGCATCCAAATCGGTCCATCCGTTTGGGAGCTACAATGCCACAGACAGACACACTCACACACTCACCCTCACACACCCTCACACACACACACACACACACACCCTCACACACGTCAAACTTATAACACCCCTCCTTTTTTTCGTCGGGGGTTAAAAATATTACATTATAGGTGGTACTTATACCTGTAACTTTTTTTTTGGAAATGTCAAAATGTTCAATTTTTTTTATACTATTGTGTAAAGGAGAAAAAAAACGATCAAGTGCGAGTCGAACTCGCGTGGAGAGGGTTCCGTACCGTTCCATTTTCAGTAGGTGCCGTTCCATTTTCAGTACCGTTCCATTTTCAGTACCGTTCCATTTTCAGTAGGTACCGTTCCATTTTCAGTACCGTTGCATTTTCAGTACCGTTCCATTTTCAGTAGGTACCGTTCCATTTTCAGTACCGTTCCATTTTCAGTACCGTTCCATTTTCCGTACAGTTCCATTTTCAGTAGGTACCGTTCCATTTTCAGTACCGCTCCATTTACAGTACCGTTCCATTTTCAGTACCGTTCCATTTTCAGTAGGTACCGTTCCATTTTCAGTACCGTTCCATTTTCAGTACCGTTCCATTTTCCGTACAGTTCCATTTTCAGTAGGTACCGTTCCATTTTCAGTACCGCTCCATTTACAGTACCGTTGCATTTTCAGTACCGTTCCATTTTCAGTAGGTACCGTTCCATTTTCAGTACCGCTCCATTTACAGTACCGTTGCATTTTCAGTACCGTTCCATTTTCAGTAGGTACCGTTCCATTTTCAGTACCGTTCCATTTTCAGTACCGTTCCATTTTCCGTACAGTTCCATTTTCAGTAGGTACCGTTCCATTTTCAGTACCGCTCCATTTTCAGTACCGTTACATTTTCAGTACCGTTCCATTTTCCGTGAGAACTTTAGACTACTAGAGTGAAGACTTAGAATTTTCATTTATGTTTACATTTTCGTTACGAAGACTTGTGCCTGAGCTTGATCATACACTCGGCTCCATTACCGAATGGGGCCTTAGTAATTTGGTCGAGTTCAACGCTTCCAAGACACAATATTGCGTGTTTAGTGCGGCGGCGTTCACACCGGCTCCTTCATACCAAGGCACGTCGCTTAAATTAAGCGAACACCTCGGGGTCCTCGGAGTCGAACTGTCGCACGACCTGAACTTTCGTTGCCATATCGAGGGGAAGGTCAAGCTGGCTTCTAAAAAGCTGGGCGTACTTTATAACGTGCGACGGTACTTCGCACCGGACTAAAAGCTGCTTCTTCATAAATCGCAGATCAGGTGTTTGCTGCTTGGAGTACTGCTCGCACCTGTGGGATGGCTCTGCCAAATACCAGCTTGCGCCTCTGGACTCGATCCAGCGCCGAGCCGTGCGACTAGTGGGTGACCCCGAAGTGTCCTGCGATCTAGAACCACTGCAACACCGTAGGGATGTCAGCTCCCTAAGTGTGTTCTATCGCTTATTCCACGGGGAGTGCTCGGAGGAGCTGTTTAATGCGATCCCGCCGTCCCCTTTCCACCTCCGCACCATGCGCACTGGACAGGGATAGCATTCCTACACGCTGGACTTACCGCGGATGCGTACCAATCGATTCTGCAGATATTTCCTCTACTACAGAACCGGTAAACTCTGGAACGCTCTCCCTGCCCATATATTTCCCCCCAAGTACAGTCTCGGGTCCTTCAAGAGGGGCGTGAATGGGCACCTGTCAGGCCGGCATGGCATTCGCAACCCCCGCATACGACCGAATGTCCATGGGCGTCGTTAGACACGTCGCGCTGTCAATAAAAATAAAATAAAAAAAAAAACGTTTTCCTGTAAACTATTTTTTATATTTTCTTTAATATCTTTTAAACTATGCATTTTAAAAATATATTTGTATTCCTTATAACGAGCCCTTTTCATTGACATGCCACATGATACACTAGAAAACAAATAATTAACCATCTAAAGCGACTGGTGGGTAACGCCGAGGTGGCCCGCGATCTAGAATCACTGCAACTTCGTAGGGATGTCGGCGCACTAAGTGTGTTCTATCGCCTTTTCCATGGGGAGTGCTCGGAGGAGCTTTCGCGCTTTCAATAAAAAATAAAATTTAATTTTATTGTTTTTTTTTACTTTCCTGTGTTTTATATTTTGTCCAGTTATATATAAAATACAATATATATAAAATACAATTAACATAAATTTAAAACAAAACAAACTTACAGTTATACATATACCTACATCCATGGCACTAACCGTGTTACCGCGTCGCGTCGCGTCACGTCGGGTCGCGGGGCGCCGCGCGCCGCATGCGCGAAGGAAACGCGCCAAAAACGAGTTTGCACAAAGAAAGTCGCAATGACCGCGATTTGTTAAGCTGCTCCTTGGAGAAAGCTACCCAGAATGCTACTCTGTCCTCAGTGTAACTAGCGAAGTTACCCCCGTTTCTTCGTTTCGAACCAAACCGGAGGAAATTCACTGACGTGGCATTAATTGAAATGAAATGAAAATATATTATGTTTTTTTACATATATATATTTTATTTTTATATGTTAGTACTAAGCATGTATTCGCTTTTATATTTCTTCATTAGAGAAAATGCAAAGTCGAAAATGAAGAGAAAACAATTTATTTTATTTATTTATTTATTTATTTATTTATTTATTTTAGACAGGCAGCCTAGGCTGATATGTCTAAATTCAGTTAAACTTTGTTGTTTTTTTCATTATCTTGGATTTTTTTTTATTTAATTATTGTTCTTGAGCACTCTTTTTGAGATTATGTTTTATTTGTTAAGTATTTATTTAATCTATTTTTGAATTGGTTGGTACTAAGTGCGCTTATTACTTCCTCTGGAAGTTGGTTCCAGTCGTCCACCACTCTGTTTGTTATTAAATGTTTGCGAGTATTGCTGTTGAAGATTGTTCAACTTAGATAAAAATACGTCCCGACCAGTAATCGAATCTGGAACTCCGGCTTGAGCTGCCAGCGCGTTACCAATTCCGCTACCGAGCCGCCGACGTATTTCTTAAAATTTTCGAACCGTTGCTTACATTTTTCTAGTAGGTATGTCGCATATTCCTGCGTTCAGTCAACTTGCACGATTCAATATTGAAGCTTAACTAAAAAAAAAAAAGGAAAATATACTTTATTGTACACCATTGTATAAAAGGGTTACAAAAGACGAGTTTAATGCCTCGGCGAGTTTAATGTAGGGGCGGAAAATGCAGTATTACTAAAGAGGTTCTACTACAATACTAAAGAGGTTCAAACAGTATTCGTTCAAACAGGATTAAAGTTTTATTCTTTTTTCTCTATCGTAAAAACGGAAATGGGCGGATCAACTTTTTCTTGTTTTTGGTATCTGTCTGAAAAAAGGATATTATCTTGATAAATTCACCTTATTTTAATAGTTACAGCTACTCTCAGATAAGTAATTGATCAATAAGAAACTAGCTGCACAAAGAATTTTGAGTAATTTTTTTTTTTTTATATTGGTTACCCTGAGGGCGACCCCTTTTTTCCATACAAAACTGGGGACAAAGTTGTCCCCTGGGTCACCCCTAAAAATTTGGTTAATTTTTTATTTTAAATAGTTCTCTACTTTTATTTCAATTGCCTGTAAACCTAAGTATTTTATACTTATTGATTTTCAACTAAGTAATAAATTGCAATTAACATAATTTTTTTATTTGACTGTGCAGCTGGTTTTTACATTACAAGAAAAAGTTGATCCACCCAAAATACATATGTACAAGCGTCAAACTTGATGTCATTATGACACAACTATAAAGTAAACACAACAAATAACAAAAACCGACCAAATGTGAGTCAGACTCGCGCTAAGGATCCCGAAATAAATAATGAATGAAAAAGTTAAATTACAAATTTTTAAAAACCCCGACCCTTAAAAAGTCAGAAATAATTTCCGTTTACTTACGTAAAGGAGTCGGGAGACCGCTAAGTAAATTCCCGCACAGCTCTGAATTTTTATATTTTATTTACTTAGCGGTCCCCCGACTCCATTAACTAAGTAAAAGGAAATTATTTTTGACTTTTTAAGGGTTGGGGTTTTTTAAATTTGTAATTTAACTTTTATTTCAAGCTTTATGCAAATCGGTAAATTTTTTAAGACAATGAATTTTTTGATTACTTAGTACTTGATTACAAACATAGCTAAGAACAATCCCGATTAAACCAGCTTCATAAAAAAACCGCATCCAAATCGGTCCATCCATTTGGGAGCTACGATGCCACAGACAGACACACCCATACACACGTACACAACACGTTAAACATATAACACCCCTGTTTTTGCGTCGGGGGTTAAAGACACAAAAATATTGTTTGACGGTACGGAACCCTCGGTGCTCGAGTCCGACTCGCACTTGGCCGGATTTTTTATAGTTTTCAAATCTCTTTGAATAAAGTCTATTGAATGTTTCTATGTTGTATTATTCTTTAAATAAAGTCCATTGAACTTGTAACTACTAAACTAAACTTACAATATACAAAGAATCGAACAAAGAATTGAAAGAGATAGACCGGTTATTGCCATAAAATAAAATATGTAAAAAAATTACGAATAATTTAGTTCGTCCCGCGACCTAGGAGTACCCGAGTACCGTACCATATATGGACCCGAAGGCTCCATGAACTCTTAAACCCTTCACTATAATACACTACACAATTTTTTTATGGAAAGCGATACGATTGGCTACATCACCAACTACATCCGTGTTGTCAGCCCATAACACCTTGGTGAACTAGGTGCCATGTCAGTGCTTCCCTTCGGTCGTACCGGCTACACTGAACTGGACGGAAAACACTAACTATTTACGTAGCGGTTTCAACCGACCTTTCATCCAGTGCGGCGGTATCGACCCACCTAGTAAGGTGGAAGGAAAGGGACCTACAGTTTTACTTGGAATCCATACCGCGGTCAGCCTCCAACGATCGAGCGGTCACCCATCCAAGTACTGACCGCGCCCAGGTGTGCTTATGATCACGACCGACAGTCGACCGACCGCACGGAACTATTATAGACCATCCGCTGATGGGGTTCGGTCCGGAGTCCGGACTAATGTGTTCTCTTGGTCATATCATATATCTACAAAAACCGATGAACAGTGGAACGCCCATTTCCCCCCACGCCACGGGGGGGAATGGGTTCGAATCCAGTCGGCGTGTACCAATGAGTTTTTACTGACGAAAAAATTTACGTGCATACCTACACCTGCTGCTTCACCGTTCGGATCCGGTGTAAAACTGTAGGTCCCTTCGCTTACCCGTTATATACTAGGTGGTAGGCTCAAATTGTAGCCGACTGGGTTGGTACCACCGTACTGGATGCAAGATGGCCGCATAGCAGCCTCGGCTGTGTTCTCCTCTAGTCCAGTATAGCCAGTAATCCAGGGAAGTCTCCGGTATGGCACCTACCTTCTCGGAGGTGATATTGGCTGGTCGGAGCATGTGCTTTGGCCTCTCCGACTCAGACACTCATACCGGAGTACAGTCTTGGGACTCATGAGGGGCGCAAATGGGCATCATACAGGCCGACTAGACATTCGCAACTCCCGCAAACAGAATGCCCATCATGGGCGTTAGAATATATCCAAGTGAATTTAAACCGTGTGAGGTCGGTCGGTACTTAAAAAGAATAGCCCCACTGCATCTCCCCCCGTCGCATGTCGTAAAAGTCGACTAAGGGATAAGGAAATTCATCAGCCTCGATAGCTAAGTGGTGCGATCAGTCGACTGGCTGTTAAGCAACGCTGAGCGCGGTCGGTACTTGGATGGGTGACCGTTCGACCGTTGGAGGCTGACCGTGGTTCGGATTCCACGTTAAACTGTAGGTCCCGTCCCTCTTACCTTACTAGGTGGTAGGGTTTATCCTGGACGGATTGGTACCACCGCTTTGAACGAAACGTCGGTCGAAAAGTATATGTAAATAGTTCGTGTTTTCCGTCCAGTTCAGTGTAGCCGACATGAAATGAAGGGAAGCTGTGACATGGCACCTAGTTCACCCGGTGTTATGGGCTGACATCACGGATGTTGTAGGTGATGTAGCCAACCGTGTCAGTTTCCATAAATAAAAAAAAACATACCGACCGGCAGCATAGCATCATAGCCCATAGTGTAGTGAACTATGTCGATACCACACACGCTGTCTCCCGACAATCGGGGTAAGCAGAGTAATCAAATCAAATCAAATCAAATCAAATCAAAAAACGTTTATTGCACATAATTGTTGTACAGAAGGTAGCACTTAATGCCTATGGCATTTTCCACCAGCCTACCCTTATTTACATATAGAACCAGTAGTAATCGGTGTTGTGCTGCAATAACTATGTTAAATTACAGCACAGCACCGATCAACACGTATCGCAAAGTATCCGGAGTACCTAACTATCGAGCAGCAAATAAGGCACGAAGACCCACTCGCTGCATGGCTCGTTGGAAGGAGCGTGCCAAGGTGGCTAACCTGTCGCCCTTTAGCAGGGCATGTTGTCGTTATCCCTTAGCCGCCTTTTATACCTTTACCATTTCTCTTAGCTTCTTCTATCTCTCGATCTATATTTATGGTTGTCTAGATCTTCTCTATCTTTGTCTCTAATAATCTAATTTATCTATTCCTCTTCAGTTTAGATCTCCAATGCTCCAGGGTCATTTTGACGTGATTGGTGGTGGTCGGTTTGGCTATCCTGTCGCCCTTTAGCACGGCATCTTGTCCTTACTCCTTCTACGCCTTTTACCTATACCCTTTCTCTTATCTTCTTCTATCTCGATCTATAATATAATATATTTCTGGTTGTCTAGATCTTTTTCTATCTTTGTCACTAATAATCTAATTTGTCGATTTCTCTTCAGTTGGTGGTGGTCGATTTGGCCATCCTGTCGCCCTTTAGCATGGCATATTGTCCTTATCCCTTAGTCGCCTTTCACCTTTACCCTTTCTCTTATCTTCTTCTATCTCGATCTATATTTCTGGTTGCCTAGGTCTTTCTCTATCTTTGTCTGTAATATTATAATTTATCGATTCCTCTTTAGTTTAGATCTCCAATGCTCCAGGGTCATTTTGACGTGATTGGTGGTGTTTGTTTTGGCTATCCTGTCGCCCTTTAGCACGGCATCTTGTCCTTATTCCTTCGACGCCTTTTACGACATGCACGGGGAGAGATGCAGTCGGGCTATTCTATTTAAGTACTGGCCCCTACATGGTATTACGGTGGCGTAATTCGAAAAAAATATTCACCATCTTCATACATTTTTAAAATGTCTCAACTCAAGAGGACCATCTCCATGATAAATATATTTAATTTTTTTAATTTCGGCACCGATTTTTTATCATATTATTTTCCAATATTAATTAACTTCCTTTACCGCGTTTTTAAATAATAAAAACAAAACCAAAGATTTAAATCGTTCTTGCTATATGCGAGCGGTACGGTCCGGTCGTCGTTCTGTGCTACCCAAATGTGTCAAAACCGAAGATTTATTTCGACGTTTTGAACGACATAAATCTTTTATTCATCATCATCATCATCATCATCAGCCTGTATCGACCCACTGCTGGACATAGGCCTCTCCCAATCTTTTATTAATAAAATTAAAATTTATACCCCCCCGTCTATGCCCCATCTATCCTTTTTTCATTCTTTGGTTTCATTCAAGTGTTTACTAAGAACAAGCTCTCGATCCAACCGTTCTCGGTTCATATCTATTCAAATACAAAACGGAACCAGTCGAGTGGCGTGCGCACCAGACATTCACAACAATGGTGTACTAAAATGTGCTGTGTGGGCGTGTTGCTGTTAGCAGAGCGGGTATTCAAATATGTGTGTCGGCATGGCACCGCAGAGCGATAACGGTGATGCAGTTGAAGACATACTTAACGAGTTAGTTGTAATTATAATATGTCAGATTTTTACAAATCTGTGTGGTGTAAACCGTCTCATTAATGCCCCAAAGTCTAAAGACTCGTATAATATATGGGTGTTTCAGGATAGGCTTGAGAAACTTCAGGAATAGAAAGTACTCATCACATACTCATTATTAGAAGAAAAAAATCCTTATCACTCAAATCGAAATTTCGCATTTTTTCTTTTCATACAAACATTGAAAATTACAATAAAAACTTGATGGACAGTGAGATTTGGCAACAGTGCTGTCTAGGTCTAGGGAGTGCAATGACCTAGTCCAGTCCATTAATTAAATTTAATGCCATTTAAGCTATCTAGGTCTAGGGAGTGCAATGACCTAGTCCAGTCCATTAATTAAATTTAATGTCATATAAATTTAAGTGTTTGGAATTTACCTACATGCAGTTCAGTTAGTAATTTTATTTTTTATTTAATAAAGGTGGACGTTAACCGTCTACCAAAGCTCGATAAAACTATTTTCACCATAAAGTACTATAAAATTACCGAATCCGGGAAAAAGTTTCAGAGCTTTTCGTCTTCAAATATGGACCCCTTTCGAACCCTGAAGTTACGAAACCCTATCCGGAAACAACCTGTATATGTATGACCAGTAGCCAGTGTACCCTTATCACGAGATTTAACCTACACCGCTTACTACGCTACGCCGTGTTCTCCGCATCATTTTGTATGGAGAACTATTTTTTCTGTCTACGGAAGAACTACGTCCATCCGACGACGTACTATTAAGTCAAGTCAAGTCAAATCATTTATTTCCAATGGAGTAGTTTCGTACAATTTTACAATGTCTTATAAAATTATTTTACTATAGGAAAAGTCAAAACAATAAAATTATTATTAATAAGAATAAAATTAATAAAACAAAAAATCAATCAAAATCAAAACACATAATAAATTATCATGATACAAATTTTTCAAATAAAATTCAACCTATCTTAACCTATTATAAATTCCCAGTAGTCAAAAAGTGAACGTGGACTCTGACGGTCGCTGATGTCCAAAGGTTGAAAGCGAGCAATGGATCGAGCCACGCTGTGGGATATCGCTACGTGAAGTGCCGATTGTATTATTCCAAATATTAGATCTCGTGGCGTTCTGACCCATTATCAGGACCCACTGTCAAAAAGAAAAAAAAATTGTGGTGTTTCGACCCATTTACATTTAATTTTGAGTGGCGTTCTGACCCACTTACCAGAATACACAGATACGATCTCGTGGCGTTCTGACCCATTCTCAGGACCCACTGTCAAAAAGAAAAAAAAATTTGGTGTTTCGACCCATTTACATTTAATTTTGAGTGGCGTTCTGACCCACTTACCAGAATACACAGATACAGTAAGTGAACTTCCTTTGTGACAATTTGGAAACGTCCTATCATTTCTGCTGCCCTGGTACTTTATTTCCCATTCCCAGCTTACCAAGAAGTCTTCGGGTTTCCTCTTTAATTACGGTGACTGTATTCTGACCATTTGAATACTTTATTGCACAAAAAATAACAACAGGTGGACTTAAAGCCTAAATGCATATCTGCCAGTCATGCCTGAGATTGTGAGTAGTGTAGGTGGGTAGTGCGGGAAATTAAATGAGAGATTTTTTTCTTTTAAATAGTATAAAAATCCTTATCCTTACCTATAATAAAATCCAACGTCTGCTTTCTGACTGAGTGTCTGAGTGTCTGAGTGTATGTCTGTCTGTCCGCTTACAACTCGAGAACCACTGAACCGATTTTAATAAAACAAAATTCTACGGATAGCTTGATTCTTCCCATCAACTATAGGCTACTTACTATCACGCTAAATGGCTTATGAGGTTAGCAGTGAAGTGAAATATGAGAGCGGGCGGAGCGGCGGGCACAGCTTGTAAACAATAAAACATAAATAATATTATTGACATACAACTAAATACATTTATTAATTACTTGTGTTATATTTATGTTTTTCTGAAAATTAAGAATTTGAATTTTTTGTTGTTTTTTGTTGTTGTGTTGTTTAATCTGATATGTACTCCGGAAAAAAAACATAGCACCAAAGATTCGTATATACAATCTTTTGGTAGTGCAGTTGGCAATGAAAAAGTAAGGCTCTTTAAAATTCCATTGTGCACTACTACTCAGTAGTGCAAACGGGAGGAAATAATTCCAAACGACACTACCGGTTTCGCAGCTTGTAGTACAGTAGTGCAGATGGGAAAAAAAATTCCAAACAGCACTACTGGTAGTGCAGCTTGGTAGTGCAGAGTGGAAGGAACAGTTTATTTGAACGATGTATCCAAATAGAAGTATTCTATACTGGTTTTGTATGTTTACTGTGCTGAAAATTCAGCACAGTAAACATACAACACCAGTATATAATACTTCTATTTAGATACATAGTTCATAATAAACTAAATATTTTTTTAATAAAGTTTAAGTTTTATTATCTCATAGCTACAGATAGGTAACTGGTAACTGGCCATTTTCTATTCGATATTAAGAAAAATAACTTCATGTCACATTTTTTTCTGAACAATTTGGTCACATTTTATTTTATATATTATTTCTCCGTCAATTGAGGGCTGATTTAGAAAATTCTTTTTTTGTTAGTTAGGTCATACTTCCGTGGTGGTCCCAGTTCAATTTTATCGAAATTGGTTCAGTGGTTTTCGAAAAATCAGCATAATACTATGGTGTTCACCATAGTAACCTTCAGTCAAACTTGTGATTTGGTCGTTTTCGGCAATTTTCAGTTTGATAAATTAGTATGGTGTGTGGTTACCTTCAGAAAAACTTTTGTGATGTGGACTTATTCAGCAATTTGCAGTCTGACACATATGGCGAATAATTCTGTACCACTTCAATCGATTCTTGGTAAGCTGGGAATGGGAAATAAAGTACCAGGGCAGCAGAAATGATAGGAGGTTTGCAAATTGCCACAAAGGAAGTTCACTTACTGTAGGTATCTGAATTTTCAGCACAGTAAACATACAAAACCAGTATAGAATACTTCTATTTGGATACATCGTTCAAATAAACTGTTCCTTCCACTCTGCACTACCAAGCTGCACTACCAGTAGTGCTGTTTGGAATTTTTTTTCCCATCTGCACTACTGTACTACAAGCTGCGAAACCGGTAGTGTCGTTTGGAATTATTTCCTCCCGTTTGCACTACTGAGTAGTAGTGCACAATGGAATTTTAAAGAGCCTTACTTTTTCATTGCCAACTGCACTACCAAAAGATTGTATATACGAATCTTTGGTGCTATGTTTTTTTTCCGGAGTACATATCAGATTAAACAACACAACAACAAAAAACAACAAAAAATTCAAATTCTTAATTTTCAGAAAAACATAAATATAACACAAGTAATTAATAAATGTATTTAGTTGTATGTCAATAATATTATTTATGTTTTATTGTTTACAAGCTGTGCCCGCCGCTCCGCCCGCTCTCATATTTCACTTCACTGCTAACCTCATAAGCCATTTAGCGTGATAGTAAGTAGCCTATAGTTGATGGGAAGAATCAAGCTATCCGTAGAATTTTGTTTTATTAAAATCGGTTCAGTGGTTCTCGAGTTGTAAGCGGACAGACAGACATACACTCAGACACTCAGACACTCAGTCAGAAAGCAGACGTTGGATTTTATTATAGGTAAGGATAAGGATTTTTATACTATTTAAAAGAAAAAAATCTCTCATTTAATTTCCCGCACTACCCACCTACACTACTCACAATCTCAGGCATGACTGGCAGATATGCATTTAGGCTTTAAGTCCACCTGTTGTTATTTTTTGTGCAATAAAGTATTCAAATGGTCAGAATACAGTCACCGTAATTAAAGAGGAAACCCGAAGACTTCTTGGTAAGCTGGGAATGGGAAATAAAGTACCAGGGCAGCAGAAATGATAGGACGTTTCCAAATTGTCACAAAGGAAGTTCACTTACTGTATCTGTGTATTCTGGTAAGTGGGTCAGAACGCCACTCAAAATTAAATGTAAATGGGTCGAAACACCAAAATTTTTTTTTCTTTTTGACAGTGGGTCCTGAGAATGGGTCAGAACGCCACGAGATCAAATATTAGTATTATTACTGCGATTTTTTTCTTTTTTGATTTTGTTATCATTGTTCTTTGTTTTTCCATGTTTTCTTTCTTAATGTCAATCTTTAACTTCATAGGCTAGGCTTAAAACCAGTACATTGTTCAACTTTGTTATATAGGTTACATTGTAAAACTGCGCCTTTTTCAGGCATACTGGATGAACGCTATGTATTATGTACCTGTGCATGACAAAACAAAATTGTATGTCTGAAATAAATGGATATTTATTTATTTATTTATATGGTGCGTAACGAGGCAATCCGTCAACGCACCAAAATAGTCGATATTGGACACCGGTTGGCTAATCTCAAGTGGTAATGGGCTGGGCACGTCAGCCAAAAAGACGATGACCATTGGAGTAACCGTCTCCTCAACTGGAGGCCGTGGACACGAAAACGGAGTGTGGGAAGGGAAGACCACCCGCCAGGTGGGACGACGACATCAAGTACGTCGGCGGAAAGCAGTGGTTCCGTACCGCTGAAAGCCGGGAGTACTGGAGCAAAATTGGAGAGGTTTATGTCGAGCAGTAGACGATTACACACTGACTGACTGACTGACTGACTGACTGACTGACTAACTGACTGAATGGGCTTCTGAAGGCGTCTAGTGAGACAGAACTGTGGTTACTGCTATAATCAAGCCTGCCTTGTGCAAGCCTGTGCCTTCTCTACTAAGGCTGATCCGTTTCCACTCCAAGCAACTTTCCAGGGCAGCCAAGTCCCCAATGATGGTAGTCTGGGCGTCCTGGGTATAGAGGTGTCCAGGGACGTTGGATTTCGATCGTTCATAGAATCCAAGGCGAAACTAGCATCTCGAAAATTAGGGATACTCTATGTCGGCGATTTTTCACACCGGTCCAATTGCTTACACTCTATGAAGCACAAGTAAGACCGGTGATGGAATATTGCAGTCATCTTTGGGAGGGTTCCCCTGAGTACCTTCTTTCAGCCTTGGATTCTATCCAACGATAAGCCATTCGCCTCATCGGCGACTCTGTACTCACAAAGGACCTTCAACCTCTAAAACGCAGACGTATCGTTGGGTCATTGAGCCTGTTTTGTCGGTACTACTATGGCCGCTGCTCTGACGAAGTTGCTTCCCTTATCCCTCCTCCTCCTGTTCGCCTTCGCCAAACCCGCCATACTCTCGCGGAACACCCCTTTGTAGTGGACAGACGAGTACTTCGAACGGCACGATTCTCTAAATCGTTCTTGTGCCGCACTGCAAAGGTGTGGAACGGGCTTCCGGGGAATATCTTTCCCCACTCCTACAATCCACGGATCTTCAAATCGCGGGTATTTACCTAATTTATTTATTATTTTGCCTTTCCGGGTATTTGCCTTTCCCCAGCGACATTAGTCCACCTCCAAGCCGGACTGGCACCTACTCGGGGGTGATATTGGCTGCGCCTGAGGCTTCGACCTCGGACACAGCCAGCCAGTTCGGAAACAATAAAAAAAAAAAATCGCTTATAGAGTATGTACTACAAATTATAACCATTGTGTATGAAAACATTCGTTGTTTGCCTTAAAGAGCAAAAAAATATCTCAATAATTCGTTACTCGATGGCTGTATATACACGTAAATACATTTTATGAAGTGGCCAACAGGCTGTGGAAATATCCGAATCTCAAGTGTTTACCTACTAACATTGCCTACTAATAAATTTATATTAAGCTTTTTCGTCAGCTCATCATTTACTCGTAGGTAGGTAGGTACCATTGATCTTAAATCCGGCCTAAGAATGTTTATTGTTTACTGAGTATTCTTATAGCATTAAGAACGCACTCGAACTTGTCACAATAATTGTTCTATGTACACTCATATATTATTCAAATAAGGCATAGTTTAACAAAAATTTACAGATCTCGTGCATTACACGACCTTCGAGGTACATTGAAAATGAACTCAACAAAATAAAAAAAAAGTATTACATTTAGATATTTTTTATTAGGGTTCAAAAACAGAAGCAGCTGAAAAATTGTCAATTAAAATTTAGACAGAAAAGGAGTAAATATCATAAAAATTAATAAATATCAAATATAAAAATATAATATACTTAGGTTAGATTAGAACTAACCTAACCTATCTAACCTAACCTATATACTTGCGAAGACAAATCCAACGAGCCTAAACACGATGTGCTTATCATGTTTAGTTTAGGAGTTCCAATGGCTTCCTTCCGGCTCTATCATCAGAACCCTGGAAATTATATATGACTAGAGTACGTTTGCGAAGACAAATCCAGCGAGCCCAAACACGGTGGATTTATCATGTGTGGTTTAGGAGTTCCTATGGCTTCATTCCGGCTGCATCATCAGGACCCTGGACATCATATATGACAAGAGTACTTGCGAAGACAAATCCAACGAGCCCAAACACGATGGGCTTATTATGTGTAGTTTAGGAGTTCCTATGGCTTCCTTCCGGCTCCATCATGATCATGAGACCCCTACTAACAAACTAACAAAGTCACCCGAGGATCTGCAGAGCCGTGATTTGATTTTTCACAATTTATTTCATACATTCGGATATTCCTCCTCGCTCTCCTCTTCAAAAAGTCGATTTCACACTCTCAGCGAAAATGGGAAACATTTGAGGGACCACCTACAGCACGAAACTAGGCACAAACCATCATCGATAGACGAATGCTTTTTTTTTAATGTAGCCCAAAGTCCAAATCTAAACAGGTTTTTTTAACTTTTCGATATCACATTTAGTTTTTGAGATATAAGAGATTTAGTTTGAAAAAAAAATAGAATTTTTCACATGTTTGCATTAAAAAATTTTTTTTTAACTTTTTCGAAAAAAAAAAATCACGATACAAACCAACAATTTATTACGAAAAGTTTATTATCAAAGTACTAGGAGGACAGCGCCATAGGAGAGACACCAAGTCGTTCCGCCAACGCAGCGCACGTTTCTATCTGCTGAGGCACATAGCTGATCACTCCTAGCTCGTCTGTGTGTTCGCCTGCTAGTCTCTCCTTGTCTCCTGGTGCCAAAACTGGCTTGGAAGGGTCCGCCTGTAACATAAACAGTCGATTTAAGCGGCGTCGTCGGCGCATTCTTGGCTTGGATCCCACATCTAATCGTGGTTTAACTGATCCGTGAAGCCAGTACGCAAAGGGGTGTATTCCACAAGCGAATTCCACAGGACAACTAATATCCAGTTCACGAGCTAAGTAGATGGCATACCGGTTCCATACTCCTCCAGTACTGCAGACTCTCCGCCAGCCGGTCGCCGAAGCCCGGGGCGAAGCACCCGGGGTCCACCGCCACGAAGCACTGCCCCAAGTCAGCGGAGCCCCCCGCGCCGGCGTGGGACCACGACCTTACGTGGTGACCGTATTTGGACCCTGGATGGAATGAATTAATTAATTGTTAAACATTAAAATCATTGCTGCCATGCTGGCAATATCGCTACGTGATATGGTGCGTAACGAGTTTTTTGGCAAAATTACTTACTAGGTTTTGAAATAGGGCAGCCGTTTTGGGACGTGCGCGTGGTCGGAGTAGGCCAAGGCCTTCGTCGTTGAGGTGGGTTCCAGGATGGTGACGGCAACTGGAAACCCGTGTTGTCTCTCGTATCTCCGGCAACGAGTTAGTCTGGGGATACAGAGGGGCAACGTGGTCGCCATCCTGGGAACCATCCCAGGGACGACGGTCCCTTCGTACAACAGGAGGCAACGGCAGCAGCTTTCAGACTAAAACTATCTGGTACCTGGGGTAATAACCCAGGCAGGCACGGTACCAGCCTAACAGACGCAATTAAACAAAAACCAATGCTAACAGCTATATGTGACAGAATACCGGCCACACATATCTTTGTTAAGGGATACAACATACAACTCTACGAAGAGCAGAAGAATTCCACACGCGAAATAGACGTCTACACGGATGGATCCAAAACAGCAAATGGAACAGGAGCCGGCATATTCTCAATGGACCTAAACATTAGGTCAGCCATGCCACTGGGCAAGTATAACAGCATATTCCAAGCCGAATGTGTTGCAATAACACAAGCAGCATACAGCATAGCAAACAAAAAGATCAAGGAGTATGGCATACGCATACTATCCGACAGCGCTTCGGTACTCCAAGCCTTAACCAGCAACACCATTAAATCAAGCCTCATTTTGGAATGCCACCAAGCACTAGAGATTATCGCCAAACACAACAGAGTCACCCTTCAATGGATAAAAGGACACAGTGGATGTTTAGGCAACGACGCAGCAGACGAACTGGCAAGGAGAGGAGCAGGGTGGGTGGTCGATGGACCTGAGCCGATAGTGCCCCTCCCGTTTAATCAACTAAGGTCATGGATCAGAGGACACGCAAAAGACCAACGCCAACAGCTATGGTCACAAATAAACGACTGCAAGCAGACAAGAGCGGCGGTGCCAACCATCAACAGGAAGCTCACAAAGGGTATACTACAGCTAAACAAAGGTAAAATCAGATTGGTGGTGGGAATCTTAACAGGACACTATCCACTAAATAAGCACTTATTCATTATAGGTAAAACAGATAGCCCTCTGTGCAGGGGTTGCATGGGGGCTGAAGAAACGCCATCCCACGTGCTGCTACAGTGCGAGGGGGTGGCAAATGAGCGGGCAATCATCCTCAAAAACCCGAGGACACTCCAAGAGGCCTGCAAGGACGTCGGACGCCTGCAGGACTTCTGGAAGGAGCTGGGCTGGATGGAGTAGCGGCCGGGGTGATACGCACAACGGGTCCAAGCAGTGAGACCTACATGCGGAAAATGCCCACCAAGAAGAAGAAGAAGAAGAAGAAGACGGTCCCTTTTTTTATGGAAACTGACCCGGCTGGCTACATCACCTACAACATCCGCGATGTCAGCCCATAACGCCGGATGAACTAGGTGCCATGTCAGTGCTTCCCTTCGTTTCATGTCGGCTACACTGAACTGGTCGGAAAATACGAACTATTTACATAGCCGTTTCGACCGACGTTTCACTCAGTGCGGTGGTACCAATCCGGCCGGGATAAACCCTACCACCTAGTAAGGTAAGAAGGGAAGGGACCTACAGTTAACGTGGAATCCGTGAGGTACTTAGGCTAATCAAAAATGTTGTGGTATCAGTTTGAGTGGCTCACCGGATGATATGCCACAGAATAGCTCCACCAGAGCGCTCAGGCCGTAGCCCTTGTAACCGGAGGTCTCCTCCCCGCCTCCCAGCGGCATCAAGCAGACCGTTTTGTAAGCCTGCGAATACAGTCTTTGTAAATTCGGCTGCTACGAGTATCTCGACAATTCCGTCTCCCAGCGGCATCAAGCGGTACTCAAAAAGAATAGTCCTACAACTGTGCAGCGAAAAATACAGTCAGCGAATGAGACGACCACCGTTGGAGTAACCGTGTCCTAAACTGGCGTTTCCTCTGGCCGTGGACAGAGGAACAGAGTCCACGCACCAGGTGGGAATCAGACGTACGCCGGCGGTAGTGGTTCCGTTCGGCTGAAGGCCGGGAGGAATGCGGGAGGTATTGGAGAGGCGTCCAGCAGACGAGTCCTTCAATGCAGGAGAGCTTTGACGCAGCTGTGAAGGAGAGAAGATGTCACGTGACATGCGTATTTCCTGCATCTCTCTCTGTGCTCTAGGTAATTGGTGTAGATACCGTGTGTGTTGCCATATATGTAGACAACATTTGATAGGACAATGGGGTAATTAGCATACTTTACGGAAAAACTAAATTCACCGCCCCGACATAACCTGTTAGTATGGCTATTCCTTAGAGTGCTTTTATAAGCCGAAGGCGCGGAGGGAGTGCAGTCCCCGTCCACCGTAACAAGGCGCGGTACCCGTGTGAGCCGGTGCGGCTGAGGCTAGTCGCCCGAAGGTGCGGAGGCGAGTACGGGTGCCTGCGCTTTGTTACGCAAGGTCGGAGGGGCTGCACTTCCCGCAGCGCCGGAGAAGAGGCAATCCTAAGTCGCTACTGCAACTGATTTGTGTGTGACATTGAGACAGAGACAGTTTACAGCAGTCACGTGACATCTTCTCTCCCTCACAGCTAGGTCAAAACTCTCCTGCATTGAAGGACTCGTGTCCACCAGTGGACAACGCTGGCTGACTAACTGACAGTATGGCTGACTGAAAAATACTGACTAGTGCAGCGTCCGTGGTCTCGTTGCCGTCTGGACCGAGCGCCCAGCCGCTGGGAAGTGGCTCACCTTGTCGCACTTTCATCTCTATCTGCAACATATTTTCACCATGCGTTTCAGTTAGGAAGTATTTCTACCTATATAGAACAAGCATTCCTATACACAATGATATTTTAGGAAAGATAGGTTATCTATATGATATTTTAGGAAAGATAGGTTATCTATATGACATTCAGGCCTCACACATGGCACGTCCTTGAAAAGTTCGCGAGCGCGAGGCCGAATCGCACTTGACCGGTTTTTCTTGATATGTGCCACCTGTCTGGTCTGTTACATTACATAAACTCAAACAATACCTCACTAATCAACATGTTCAGCCCGCGTACAACTCAGTCAGTATATCCAGACACGAGCAAGATTTGAACAGAGCGTCGTCAGTTACCTTGCCAACAGCAACAGCGGTTGTCGCCATGTCCAGTAGGAAGGAATCGCCGCCGGAGGCCGGAGCTGCCACAGCTATGGGGTTTGTACCGAGGGCTGCCTGTAAACACGATTGGTACGATATCAGTTTTTTTTTTTATGGAAACTGACACGGTTGGCTACATCACCTACAACGTCCGTGATGTCAACCCATAACACCGGGTGAACTTGGTGCCATGTCAGTGCATCCCCCTTTGATCGTGCCGGCTCACTGCCGGCTACACTGAACTGGTCGGAAAACACAAACTATTTACACAGACGTTTCGACCGACGACGTTTCATTCAGTGCGGTGGTACCAAACCGGGCGGGTTAAACCCTACCACCAAGTAAGATTAGGAGGGAAGGGACCTACAGTTTTACGAGGAATCCGAACCTCGGTCAGCCTCCAACGGTCAGCGGTCACCCATCCAAGAACTGACCGCACCCAGTGTTGCTTAACATTCAATAGCGACAGTTGACTGTCTGCACCACTGAGCTATCGAGGCTGACGACATTTTTCATGACAAGTTCATTATCAAATTGTACATAGGAAGAGTAACGTGTGGGGCCGGTTGTGCCGTGTGGGGCCGGTACTTTAAAAAAGAATAGCCCCACTGCATTTATCCCCATGTATGTCGTAAAAGGCGACTAAGGGATATGACTCCCTTCTTATATTACTAGGTGGTAGGCTTTATCCCGCCCGGGTTGGTACCACAGCACTGAATGAAAGCTCGGTCGAAACGGCTATGTAAATAGTTTGTGTTTTCCGTCCAGTTCATTGTAGCCGGCACGACCGATGGTAAGCGCTGACGTGGCACCAAGTTCACCCGGTGTTATGGGCTGACATCACGGATGTTGTAGGTGATGTTGCGAACCGTGTCAGTTTCCATAAAAAAAAAGGACAACCGACACGTCCTCCAGTGAGATGTCAATGTTGATGTCCCCAGAGCGAGGGACGAAACGTCGACGAATGTAAGTATCTTTGTATATACCGCGTAAGCAAAAACATTACGATAAAAGCCTTACAGCTGTAAAAGCCTTACAGCGGTAAAAGCCTTACAGCGGTAAAAGCCTTACAGCGGTAAAAGCCTTACAACGGTAAAAGCCTTACAGCTGTAAAAGCCTTACAGCTGTAAAAGCCTTACAGCGGTAAAAGCCTTACAGCGGTAAAAGCCTTACAGCTGTAAAAGCCTTACAGCTGTAAAAGCCTTACAGCGGTAAAAGCCTTACAGCGGTAAAAGCCTTACAGCGGTAAAAGCCTTACAGCGGTAAAAGCCTTACAGCGGTAAAAGCCTTACAGCGGTAAAAGCCTTACAGCGGTAAAAGCCTTACAGCGGTAAAAGCCTTACAGCGGTAAAAGCCTTACAGCGGTAAAAGCCTTACAGCGGTAAAAGCCTTACAGCTGTAAAAGCCTTACAGCGGTAAAAGCCTTACAGCGGTAAAAGCCTTACAGCTGTAAAAGCCTTACAGCGGTAAAAGGCTTAACGAACATATTGGTTCAGTTTCTTTCTACCTGTTTACTCCTGGTAGGTGTCATAAGAGGTGATGTGTTTGTGAATGCCATGCCGATAAGTCCTTCCTTCTCGGCTTGGTGAGCCCACCAGCCCGCGATGCCGAAGTGGTTCGACCCTGCAATCCAACATGCCTTAGAGAACAAAAAGTATGAATATCCAGAAAGAGCGAGCAAGCGCAAAGTTGTGTCCACTGTAGACTACTGAATGTGTCCTCCACAGAAGCTGTTTAGCTGTTAGGTGGACAGTTCACATAAAAAGGGCCCTATGGAGAGCACTTTCAAATAAAAAAATTCAAATTCAAAACTTCCTTTACCTATAATAAAATCCAACGTCTGCTTTCTGTCTGTATGAGTGTCTGTCTGTCCGCTTATAACTCGAGAACCACTGAACCGATTTTAATAAAAAAAATCTACGGATAGCTTGATTCTTCCCATCAACTATAGGCTACTTACTATCACGCTAAATGGCTTATGAGGTTAGCAGTGAAGTGAAATATGAGAGCGGGCGGAGCCGCGGGCACAGCTATTATTCATTAAAACACACACTGTATTACAATACAGAGATACAACACAAACGAGTACAATACAAGATATACAAGCAATAATTAAAACCTACCCTGCATTTTCTTAGTCCTATCACCTAAACTAACCCGGAGGCTGTATCGTAGGTAGACAGTAAGTAATACATTAAATTATGTAGGGCTCCTCGTCGTGACTAGATTTGTAACTTTTAATTATTTTTTTTTCGTTTTCACTCATTTCAGTTTCAATCTTTCAGTCGTCTTAACTCCGTTCGGACGATTATGTCTTGTAATACGAAGTGGCGAGGGGAGTTGGCGGCCATTTATGGGCACAAGACACCTGCAGCAGCCGAGCGGTCGCGACCACTTATAAATGGTCCTCCGCTACTTCCCGCACTGGCAACACAATATTTTATTCGAAATTATAGATAGCAACCACTCTTCTCACTCTTCCGTAGTTCCTTTTATACCCGTAGCGATAGGAACACAAGGTAATTTTTTTTATGGAAACTGACACGGTTGGCTAAATCACCTACAGCATCCGCGATGTCAGCCCATAACACCGGGTGAACTAGGTGCCATGTCAGTGCTTCGCTTCATTTCATGTCGGCTATACTTGGACTGGACGGAAAACACATCCTTACCTATAATAAAATCCAACGTCTGCTTTCTGTCTGAGTGTCTGTCTGTCTGTCTGTCCGCTTATAACTCGAGAACCACTGAACCGATTTTAATAAAAAAAAATCTACGGATAGCTTGATTCTTCCCATCAACTATAGGCTACTTACTATCACGCTAAATGGCTTATGAGGTTAGCAGTGACGTGAAATATGAGAGCGGGCGGAGCCGCGGGCACAGCTTGTTTCTTATAAAAGGGGACTGTGCGGTGTGTGTCTGTATGGATGTTTGATTTAAACTACGGAACCACTGAACAGATTTTTATGTGGTTAGTACCAATGTAATCAAGAGTAGTTCTTGGGGCTCACTATAGGCTATCATGCTAAATTAGCAATAGGGCTGAGCTGTATCAAAGAAATGAATGGAAACTATTGTGTCGAATGGTAGTTCCGGATGGAGAGGGGAAAGAAGGACGGAGAATTCGATCGACGTTTCATTCAGTGCGGTGGTATCAACACGGGCGGGGTAAATCCTACCACCTAGTAAGGTAAAGAGGGAAGGGACCTACAGTTCTACGTGGAATTCGAACCGCGGTCCGCCTCCAACGGTCGATCGGTCACCCATCCGAAGTACTAATCGCGCCCAGGTGTGCTTAACAACAGTCGACCGACCGCACCACTGAGCTACCGAGGCTGACAAAGCGTGGTGGAACTACGACGTCGTACTTACATCCTTGGCGATATGAACACAAGGGAAGGTCTGATGTAATACCTTTAGCAGTGACCCATCCGACGCCAGTTTCCTTCGCCTTCTTGATAGCCAGGTTCATGCAGAAGTGGCCGACTGTCGCCCCCAGAGCGCTCTCACCATCCACCCAGGCCGTCGCCGCGGATTCCTTCAGCACTTTGGGCTGCGCTTTTGGCTTACAGGCCCCGGTTGTGATGTCGTTAACATAGTATTCTGGAAAAGGAAAATTAGGATGATTTTACAGGGACAACTGTTGAAATGTTTTAAAACAATATTGTTTTTTTTACATGTGACGCCGAGCCACCTTTAAGGTGTCTAACGACGCAAATTGACATTTGGCCGTCGTCATTTGCTGATTTACAGTTGTCACACTTTTTTTTTTATGTAATTCGCTATGGGTGTCTGAGTCGCAGGGGCCAAAGCGCATGCTCTGACCAGCCAATATCACCTCCGAGAAGGTAGGTGCCCTACCGGAGACTTCCCTGGATTGCTGGCTATAGTGGACTAGAGGAGAACACAGCCGAGGCTGCTATGCGGCCGTCTTACATCCAGTACGGTGGTACAAACCCAGTCGGCTACAATTTGAGCCTACCACCTAGTAAGCGGCAAGGGAACTCTTTAAATCAACAACAGATAGGAATTCTTTATTGCACACCAAACAATAACAAACAATGATAAATGAAGAACAGGAGAATAATGAAAACAATATAAATTATACAATAGTGCACAGAGAAACAAAAGAAAGCGGACTTATCACTATAAGTCATTTTTTCCAGTCAACCTCTGGGTGATGCTGATGAGAGTAAGTAAAGACAATATCAGGGAACAAAACAATAAAGTGCATTTAATGCAATAGCTTTTCGCTGGGTTTAGCTGGCGAGGACTATACCAACCGACCGACCCAGTTGGCTAGCTAGCCACGTCGCCGGCTACACCCTTATCGCCAGCCTAATCCACCTCGTTCCTGCGGAAACTAGGTGCCACGTGAGTGCTCTTCTTAGGCAGTGTGGACAATGCCCTTGCCCCTTACTAGGTGGTAGGCTCAAATTGCGGCCGACTGGGTTGGTACCACCGTACCGGATGTAAGATGGCCGCATAGCAGCCTCGGTTGTGTTCTCCTCTAGTCCAGTATAGCCAGCAATCCAGGGAAGTCTCCGGTATGGCACCTACCTTCTCGGAGGTGACATTGGCTGGTCGGAGCACGCGCTTTGGCCACTCCGACTCAGCCAACCATACAGGATTTAATAAATAAAAAAAAAAGTGTATATAAAGGCGGTACGCTACCTAGCCTGTTGAGCCCGTGGCTGAAGTGTCCGACCCGGTCAGCCTGTATGAGCAGGTCGGCTTGCTCCAGTGCGGCCTGCGCCGGCGCACCGACCGCCCGGAGACACTCCACTATGAACCTGCGCACCTCATCCTTCGCGACCGACATCTCGCCGCCCGCCGCGTCGCCGCACGCGCCTCTTCAACCTGGTCAAAAATATTTTTTTTATAGTTATTCTTCTTTACACTAAGAAATAAATTGAACTTCTTTAGGCGCGTTATGAAATTGGGAGAAAAACGTCACGTCACCGTCATCGTCACGCTCATCGTCACCGCATAATAATTATGTTTATGTAGGTATTGTGCGGTGCTGCCTTTGAGGGGGTCGAGGGGTCGAGGGTCGAGGGTCGAGGGGTCGAGGGGTCGAGGGGTCGAGGGGTCGAGGGGTCGAATGGTCGAGGAGGAGAGATGGAGAGAGAAATATTGTTTTTATGTTTCTACCCTTCTCTACTTTTCACTTTCAACCCCTAAGTCTGAAAGCGCAAAATTATATTTTTTTAAGGAACTCTTTTGGCCCAATTCATCGTCGAGCCGTGCGACCGGTGGTTGTGGTCACCTACCGGTGACCCCGCGGATCTAGAACCACTGCAACTCCGTATGGGTGTCGCCTCCATACACACGCTGTATACCGAGAATCGGGGTGAGCAGAGTAATCGGTGTTGTGCTGCAAGGACTCTAGTAAATTACAGTACAAGGTTGTCGGCTCCGACATTCAGTTTTCTTCCGGAGTGCTCGGAGGAGCTGTTTGCGCGATCCCGTCGTCCCATTTCCACTACACCCCCGCACAACGCGAACAGGGCAGCAGGGATTACATCGATACACGCTGCGTATCTTTCCCTACAGAACAAATGATGAGATGACAAACCATACTGAATATGCATGTGTCTCATTGTGTGTTCTAATCTAATACATCTGTAAGGGATGGTCATGGAGTAAGTTACTTTGTTTTATGAGATAATGCGTTTGTAGACTCTATGTATGATACTAAACCTGAATGGATGATTTTTAGAAATATATGTATGTATATGTATGTTCCTCCATAACTCTTAAACCGATCATCCGAATTCAATTAAACTTAGTACAAGCACATTTTACTATACGGGACACAGGATAGGCTATGGCTTAGGTAGGTAGGTACGTACATTTTTATTCTTTAGTCATCATCATAAATGCACATTTCTTGACTGACTGACTACCCATTAGGTAGGTACCACTGGCGGCCGGTCCTAAAGTGCGCCCGTGCGCCGCACTACCATACCACGAGAAGTCTTCACTTCACTCAAAATAAATAATATCTTACAATACAACATACCTACATTAAAACCATAAAGATCGTACTGCAAATAAATACGAATGTGAATTAGACCTTATTTTATAGATCACAAGGCACGTTTTTGCGAGTAAACCCGCGCCCCGTGCGGAATCGAAAAACGCACGCGGGTCTCCCATCTGAATGACACAAGACTGAAGACACAAGTTTGCGCGTTCAGTGCGAAGAGAGTGGCGTTCACACCGGCTCCTTCATTCCAAGGCACGTCGCTCAAATTAAGCGAACACCTCGGGGTCCTCGGAGTCGAACTGTCGCACGACTTGAACTTTCGTCGCCACATCGAGGGGAAGGCCAAGCTGGCTTCTAAAAAGCTGGGCGTACTCAATAAGGTGCGACGGTACTTCACGGCGGACCAAAAGCTGCTGCTGTATAAATCGCAGATCAGGTCTTGCTTGGAGTACTGCTCGCACCTGTGGGATGGCTCTGCCAAATACCAGCTTGCGCCTCTGGACTCGATCCAGCGTCGAGCCGTGCGACTAGTGGGTGACCCCGAAGTGTCCCGTGATCTGGAACCACTGCAACACCGTAGGGATGTCGGCTCCCTAAGTGTGTTCTATCGCTTATTCCATGGGGAGTGCTCGGAGGAGCTATTTAACGCGATCCCGCCGTCCCCTTTCCACCTCCGCACCACGCGCACTGGGCAGGGATTGCATCCATATACGCTGGACTTACCGCGCATGCGTACCAATCGATTCTGCAGATCTTTCCTGTACAGAACCGGTAAACTCTGGAACGCTCTCCCTGCTCATATATTTCCCCCCAAGTACAGTCTCGGGTCCTTCAAGAGGGGCGTGAATGGGCACCTGTCAGGCCGGCATGGCATTCGCAACCCCCGAATACGACCGAATGTCCATGGGCGCCGTTAGACACCTTATGGGTGCCTCGGCGCCATATGTCGAGCTAACAATAAAAAAAAAAAAAAAAAAAAAAATGTATAGGGATCGGCAAAACACCGCTGGCGCGTGAGACAAAAGATACTTCATAGAAACAGTATGGGCCGAAATGGAGTTCTGCGTGCGGCGCACGAGCGCCAAACAAGGACGCTATATCGTGAATAGCCGCGCGTGCGACACGTCGCGAGCGATTCCTTTTGCACGAGTCCGTCTACCTACCGAGTAAGCGCGCTGTCATGTGATGTCACATACCCGTTAGCGCGCGAATATTTAAAATGGGATATTGTTAGGTTTTGTGCTTTCTGTGACGTGATACTGTGAATTAGTGGTGCCGATATTTGCCTAAGAGTTGGTTAAAGGTAAGGCTTTACAATCAGGTGATCCCGGGTTCAATTCCTACTTTTCAAATGTTTTTTTTTAATAAATTTTTTAAATATTTTTGGGACATTGCTATTGTTTTCTTTTTGAAAGCTGCAGTAGTGTTGTGGTCTATGAGTGTGTTTATATAGGTACTATAAATGAGTTAAAAAACTTGTTTGGATTTATTTTCTTGTTTTTTGCAACTCATTGAGTGTCTTGAGAATATACATACTAGGTACGTACATAATACAACGCAGGCGTTTAAAAAAATCGGAAGTCGCGATTAAAAATAATTTTGGGAATGTGTTGGGAAATTCGGTATTTAAGGAGGTAGGTAGGTACTTAGCGCACTACCGGTCACTGAAGTCACCAGCCGCCACTGGTAGGTACCATCTATTGGGTACCTACCTATGGTACCCAACCCAATAGAAGGTAGGAGTAGAATAGGAGGGACACAAACACAAGAATAATTAATAAAAAAATATATAAATACCGCCTTCAAAAATGTATGAAATAAAAAAAATCTAACCCTAGAGTTGAAGGCGGTGCTAAAGAAGGCTACACAAATCACAAAGGATATCATCCACTAATGTTTTCTTTCATGCATCATTTTTGCTTGCTTTAGCACCGCCTTCAACTCTAGGGTTCGATTTTTTTTTATTTCATACATTTTTGAAGGCCGTTTGGAGGGCCGTTTTAACATTTTTTTTAATTGTTTTTTATTTCACAGTTGTTTTTTTTTAGTAATTTTTTGCTGTTTATGTACTCGGCGGAATCGCTTTCCAATCCGATCATGAACACACGGGAAGCACCAGCTTTCAAATAAAAAAAGAATAATCAAAATCGGTTCACCCAGTCGAAAGTTCTGAGGAGAGAAACATAAAAAAAAAAAAATTTAAATACAGTCGAATTGAGAACCTCCTCCTTTTTTGAAGTCGGTTGAAAATAATAAATGACCAATCGTTTAAAATTATACCACCTGCTTGTGTAAAGTGATAAATAAATTAAATTAGTACCTATTTCACAGAATAGACCTATTTATCCACTTTTATATTTAGCTCCACTTTCTACTTTCTGTTCCGTAGGTAGTTAGGTACCCCATCGTACGTACCGCCCGCGCCGCGCCGCGCTGCCGCCGACCGCGTGATCGTTCGTTCGTTCGTATCGTATTCGTAGTAAGTCGTAACCCGCCGGTATCAAACACACACATGCGCACATGCACGGCACACACGCCAGCCGGCGACCTTGTTGTCATCGACCTCGCGCCAGTAGCATAATCCGTTCATCGCGACCGACACGACACTCTTCGTCTCCCTCGAACACCAACCAGCCTGCGTTCGGCCGAACGAGACGCAGAACGCAGCAGATATAGCTGTCGACTCGCCGCTCACTCTTTCCCGCGCATCTAATCCGCCGCGCGCTAGAAAGGGACAGGAACATCGCGCCAGCCGGCGCATTTTCTTTTGTTGGCTCGGCGCGCCGCGCGTTTCGTGCGCCAGTTTACTTTCGCGGTGTGACGTGCGTGACGCCATTTCGTTGTCAAAATGCGTGGTAATTTCAACAATATTGCTTTCCTGCAGCTGTACAGGGATTTGCCTGTGTTGTGGGACAGAAATCATCCCGATTACAAAAACAGAAAGGCCCGCTCGGAGGCGGAAACGAAAATGTTGGAATCGTTCGAGTTCGACTGCGCGAGGGACCTACGGAACAAGATCAGAAGTCTTCGAAACACATACAACTTGGAGCTACAGAGGATTCACGCTTCGATCAAGAACGGCGTAGATCCCGAGGAGGCCTACACACCGAAACTGGTGTGGTTCAGTCTGGCGGACTCTTTCCTCGGGAAGAATATGGATGATTCGGCAGAGGTGAGCCGGCCGTTTGAAATGCTAACTGTCGTTTGACAGTTAGCATTTCAAACTTTAAGTCGTATGTATAACTCGATCAACTTAACTCGGCACCTGGCTCGGATGACATTGTACGGTGGTGTAGCTTCTCGAGCCGGGTGCCGAGTCAAGTTGACCGAGTTATAGCTCGTTGATTGTCTGTGCGTTGCGTTTGTTTGGCCACAGATTAAATACCTGTATTATGTTATGTCTGTGTGATGGTGACATGTCGTGCATGTGACCAACTGTCGTGTCGTAACTAAATTTCTCAACTACCCAGCAGGCGTACGAAAGTTTACGGGGTCAGCACTCAGCACAACGAGGGGTCAGCATAGTTATTTATTGTGATTTTTACCTTACGACGCAAAAAGAGGGGTGTTTTTAAGTTTAACATGTATATCTGTGTACCTGTGTGCCTGTCGTATCGTAGCTCCTAAACGGATGGACCGATTTGGATGCGATTTCTTTTTATTAGAAAGCTGGTTTAACCGGGATGGTTCTTAGCTATGTTAGTAATCAAGTAATAAAGTAATTATGAAGTAATAAAAAAAATACTTCTCACAAATCGGTCCACCCGACCTATTTGGATGAGTTTTTTTTTTTTAAACATTGAAATAAAAGTTAAATTACAAATTTTAAAAACCAAACACCAGGTTATTGGCTGTGATATCTATATATCATCCGTTGAATTTTTGGGCACAGGCACCCATACCGGCCGTCTATATAAAAAATAAAAGTAGCTGCCATGTACTATCTCTCAAATGTATGAAAGATTTCTCTTTAACAGATAAATGTTTACCGAGACTTAACTGGAGCTGGTAGAATCGGCTAATAGCAACTTACCTAATGTTCTTGTTACCTACATTCGTTTCATAATCCTCTTCGACTTCCCAGCCGTGGAATGAACCCGGAGAGTCAAACGGGCGCGAGTACGAAGAAGTCCCCACAGAGACGGCCGATTCAAACCTCTTGGTCACCGTCAAGAGTGAGATGCAGCCCCGCAAGCGGCCGAAGAAACGCGACAAAGATCTGGACAAGCGAAAGTCCAAGAAGTACTCGTTCGCTTCGTTTAACGAACCCAGCACGTCCTACCAAACTTCTGAGGAGATGGTTGGGGCTAACGAATTTGTGGTAACTATTTACACTTTTGCTTCCTTCCCTTCCACTTCCATTAGGCAAGCGTATCCGGATAATTGGTTCGGAATCTCTAGAAAAAAAAAACTCCTATTTGTTTGACAACACTGTCTCGTGGAATGGGTAAAATTTAAACTGAATTTCTGGGTATAGGCGAGATTTCTTTTAGGCATGATATAGGTGAGATTTCTCCCCCTTGGACGTATCTACTGCCCATCTTTTTCCATTCAAATACAAATTTGTGTTCTTAAAAAAATATGCCCTAAAAAGTTACCAGGCTTTTCGAGAGAGGTTTCCACAAAACTTGCTAAATAAAGCTCGACATGTTTCTCCAGGTGTTCGGCCAACACGTCGCTATTCAGCTGGAAAAGCTGCCGCTGGAAGCAGCTGTGCAGCTCCAGGAAGAAATCCAGACGCTGCTGACACGAGCCAGACTCAACAGCATCCGCTCAGGTGGCTACGAGGAACAAGTCACTTACTTGCAGGAGAAAGAACACGATCCTATATCTTCGGAGGAATCTACGTCTTAGGACTTATTCCTAGGACATAAATAGATAAAGTCACGCATGTTTCTTAGTGGCGTGGGCAGAGACAACGGTTCTCCACCGTGCCAAGAGCCTGACACACCTCTTCCACTCTCATAATGTTCTTCATACATGTTCGTCGCCCGGCGGTTACGGATACATTTGAACCTTTTGCCTAAGTACGTCTAGGGCGACCCTTCCCGTCCCGACTCTTCCATTCATTCGTTCCATTCATTTCGTTTGTCTCAGTCATCGTCGGGCAATTTTTTTAATTTTTTTATTATATTTTCTTTATGCGAAGCATGATATATGGCGCGCGCGGCCACAGATCTATACATATAATAAAATCGTAGAGGTAAGAAAGTCTGTACATTGAATGTATTCGGAAAAAAACTAACCAGGGTGGCTTAAAATGAGATACTGAACATGTTAGAACAGTTTTTAAAATTTTTGTTTGTTTGTTTGTTTGTCTGTACGCGCATCACGCAAAAACCACTGAACGGAATTAGACGAAACTTTGTATAGTGGCAGTTTATATGCCGGGTTAACATAATACGTAAAAAAAAATAACAAAAATAAAAAAAAAGTTACAATTATAAACATTATTGCGCGTTTAAAATCACGTAGTCCAAAGTACATAATTATATCTTGAGAACTGGCAGCAAATACAATTTGAATAAAATATTCATTCGAAATTTAAAAATAAGTAGATACAACGAAAATGACAGTTCTTTCTTTTTTATAACTTGAACACAATAGTCTATACATATCTATTCTTTCTATACATATCATAAAATCGTAAATGCAAAAATGTCTATTTGTACGCGCATCTCGCAAAAACCACTGAACGGAATTTGACGAAACTTTTTATAGTGACAGTGTATATCCCGGATGAACATAATAATTAAAAAATATAATAAAAATCACGTAATCCAAAGTAAAGGTAAAAAACAATTTTAAATGTCATGTTGACAACGGAGAACTGTCATCTCGACGTGAGCTGGCCGGTGACAAATTGTTTGATAAATAAAAATAATAATTGAAAGTCGAAGTTATGTCGCTGTCATTGGTGCAATAAAATTTATATATCTGTTGCCCGCGGCTTCGCTCGCGTGAAATTCGTATTTAAAAAAAAGAAAGTAAGTAACTAAAGGCGGGCCCGAAGGCGGATCTACGCTCACGTAAACGATATTCTTTCTCGATGAAAGTAACTAAGGGCGAGGCGGAAGGCGGACCTGAGTTCAGGAAGAAGAAAAACATTCTTGAAGAAAGTAAGTAACTAAGGGCGAGGCCGAAGGCCGAGCTCTATTCTGGAAGACCATAAACCTTCTCGAAGAAAGTAAGTAACTATGGGCGAGGCCGCAGGCCGAGCTGCGTTCATGAAGAAGCAAAACCATCTTGAAGAAAGTAAGTAACTAAGGGCGAGGCCGAAGGCCGAGCTCTATTCTGGAAGACCATAAACCTTCTCGAAGAAAGTAAGTAACTATGGGCGAGGCCGCAGGCCGAGCTGCGTTCAGGAAGAAGCAAAACCATCTTGAAGAAAGTAAGTAACTAAGGCGAGGCCGAAGGCCGAGCTACGTTCGGATAATTGAAAAACCATCTCGAAGAAAGCAAGTAACTAAGGGCGAGGCCGAAGGCCAAGCTGCGTTCAGGAAGAAGCTAAACCATCTTGAAGAAAGTAAGCAACTAAGGCGAGGCCAAAGGCCGAGCTACGTTCTGACAAATGATAAACCATCTCGAAGAAAGCAAGTAACTAAGGGCGAGGCCGAAGGCCGAGCTGCGTTCAGGAAGAAGCTAAACCATCTCGAATAAAGTTAATTAATATTAAGATTGAATTAATTTAATTTAAATTTTATTATAAAGTCCACGCTTCTAACGGCAAATATACCGTGCATCCTAGAACCTCGCGGTTATTCCCGGCTGGATGGCAAGAGGCCCGATGCTATCACCTTAGTGCCATGGACTAAGGGTAGTTCTTTGATGTGGGACGCCACTTTTGTTCTCACATTGGCTTCAAGTCACCTTAGGACATCTTCAAGAGCGGCTGGCGCGGCCGAGGCTGGGGCGGAGAGCCTCAAACGCAGCAAATATAGAAATATAATTCAAGATTTCGAATTTGTTGCGTTTGCGGTTGAAACCCTCGGTCCGTGGAGCAGTGAAGCCAAAAGAGGCTTGAGCTGGTTGATGCAACTGGTGCCCCGCCATCAAGAGCTTATGTACTTCATTCAAAGGGTAAGCCTTGCCATCCAGCGGGGTAATGCCGCAAGTGCTCTAAGAACATTTGAAAATGCCCGTTTTGATAGTTATTTTAATGTTTGTTAGGTAGGTTTAATTCTTTAGTTATTAATATTACTTTTTTATTTTTATGAAATAAATAGATTGCGTAAACGATATTATATTCTATCGAAGAAAGGAAGTCTTTAAGGGCGAGGCCCGAAGGCGGAAGAGGGTTTTTGTTTTATCTGAACGCAGCTCGGCCTTCGGCCTCGCACTTAGTTCATTCCTTTCTTCCAGAAGGTTTATCGTCTTCCTGAACGCAGCTCGGCCTTCGGCCTCGCCCTTACTTACTTCCTTTATTTGAGAAAGATTTATCGTTTACCTGAAAGCAACTCGGCCTTCGGCCTCGCCCTTAGTTAGTTACTTTCTTTAAGAAGGTTTATCCATTACCTGAACGCAGCTCGGCCTTACGCCTCGCCCTTAGTTACTTACATTCTTCTTTGGAATACGAATTTCACGCGAGCGGAGCCGCGGGCTCAGCTAGTTACCAATATATATGTCGCGCGGCGCGCCAGACTAACGCAGAGGTGTAGTACGACGGCGCCCACGGGCATTCGGATTTTTACGGGGCCTGCGAATGCCATATCGGCTGTAGGCCGGCTGTATTTTAGAACGAAATATCAAAACCAATATTAAGTACCAAGAAAATGCACGGCATGGTCTTGCCGGTGAAGACACTATGACAGGAGATATAATCTCTGGGCAGTACCAAACTTACTGGTGGTGTTGCCAGGACTATGATGAAATAGATTTTCAGGTGAATAAACCGTGGAAGATTGATGCACATACACAACAGGGCTGCTTTTTCAAAGAATATAATCGAAGAATTGTATGCTCTTGTTTGGAAGATACTCAGAATTGTTGTTAACACCCCAGACTAGAGGAAATTTACGAGCTTATTGTTATTGCTATTGTATTTATTGTTCGTGGCACTTGGACATCCGTTGTCTCTGGGAACTGTGAAACAGATGAAAAAAACGTAGGGAATTCAACTTTTGGGACGATCAGGTAAAAGAGAATTATCCTCTGATTTCGTTTATCTTAAGATGATCTCACGGAAGTCCTCTGATTGTCAATGGCGTGGACATAAACCACAGGTGATCTATGAAAACTGCCTACATTACAAATATATGTACTTTCACATCGACGCTTATTATTATCATATATTTGTCAACAAGCTCTCGCGCATCTTTGTCAACACGCGTGTTACGCGCCGTCTCATGCAAATTGTGTGCATTTATAGATTGGTTACGAAGTAAATTGTATGGCGGTTCTGTTCTTTTTATTTCTATGTCTGTAAATAGTTGATGCTACGTAATTGTTGGTGTGTGTGATTGATTAGTGCATTTTAGAAGTTCCTGTAGACGTTTGTTCGGTATTATTATTAAGTAAACATTAAAATAATTTTAAGACTTAAATAGTGTTTCAATTCTGCATAATTTAATACGTCAGCTAAGTACAGTTTCCGGCAAAAAATATTGCGTGTCGAGCTTTAGAAAGAGACAATCCGATTGTAGAGAACGTCGTCCCTGTCGTACAGAGACGTGCGAGTTCTCGCGACAGGGACGACGACGATTTGCTGTCGGCAACTGTACCTAACCCTCTTTCACGTTTCATGTTTACGTTGCGCATACCTACAGAAGTAAAGATACAGTTCTGAATTCTGTGGTAATAATATTACTAGCTTTAAAGAATTTTTCAATATATTTATGAGATATCTAGACAAGCATATGCCACTAAAACATATGTGTGTAACTAATAAAAAAACATTTGCCGACTGGGCTACTCCAGCTATTATTATTTCTAAAGACAAATTATTTTATTTATATGATCTCCTTAAAGTTAACAATAATCCAGATCTTAGATCTTATGTTACACGTTACAGCAAAATCTTTAAACAAGTTACCATTAAAGCCAAGCAACTGTTCCTTAAAAACAAAATTATGAATTCAAATAATAAAATAAAAATGGCCTGGACCATAATTAAAGAAGAAACTGGCAAATCTAACGACTGTAACACCAAGCTAGAGTTAAAAATTGGATCAGAAATTATTTCGGATAACACAACGATTGCCAATCATGTGAATAAATTCTTTTCCACAATAGCCCATAGTACTACTCAAAGTCTAAAGTCTAGTAAAGAAGTATCATTAAACTACCTCAAAGCGTTTATCCCTCGGAATTCTGAATCAGCCATATTTGCACCTGTCACATACCTAGAGACTAAGAGAGTAATTAGGGACCTTAAATCTAAACATTCCCAAGATCTTTGGAGTATCTCACCTGTATTATTGAAATCTATAACAAGTGTCATCGGCCCGCTAACAGATATTGTAAATGACTCTCTAAAAAATGGCATATTCCCAGATTCATTAAAAGTAGCCAAAGTTATACCTTTGTATAAAAAGGGATGTCATAACAATGTTGAGAACTATCGTCCCGTCTCTATATTGCCGGTTTTCAGTAAGGTCTTTGAAAAAATTTTGGAAAAACGGTTAATTAAATTCTTTATTGATAATGAACTTTTAAATTGTAAACAATTTGGATTTCGGAAAGGACTGTCAACGGGTGATGCTATAGCTTCTATGGTAAAATCAATATTAACTTCCCTAGACGACTCTCAGCATACTTATGGCATCTTTTGTGATCTTTCCAAAGCCTTTGACTGTGTAAATCATGAAATATTACTAATGAAACTAGAACATTATGGTATAAGAGACAATGAATTGCGTATATTCCAATCATATTTAGAAAATAGAGCTCAAATATGTGACGTCAATGGCTTAAAATCTAATGTAGAATCAATTACAATGGGTGTGCCGCAGGGTTCTATCCTGGGACCATTATTGTTTCTAACATATGTTAACGACATCTCGAGCTGTATAACAGACGATATAGAGATGGTAATGTTTGCAGACGATATCTCAGTTGTACTGAAAAACAATGATATAAGTAAACTAAGAGAATCCTTTTTAAATGTACTAGAATCTCTAAAATCATGGTTCGAATGCAACAACCTATTACTAAATGTTAACAAAACTAACATTATGCACTTTGCTCTAGGTACTCATAGACGTAATAACACTGATGCCATATTAAAAACTGCAGAAAACTTGTCATTAAACCTTGCTAATGAACTAACTTTTCTTGGGGTAATATTTGATAAAAGTTTTACTTGGAAAGCCCACATAAACTCTTTAGCTGGTAAGTTGAGTTCCGCTTGTTATGCTATAAAAAAAATTAAAGAGCTATGCGGAACTCATGCTGCAAAGACGGTTTATCATGCCTATTTTGAGAGCATCATGTCATATGGCCTTATGTTTTGGGGAAATGCAGCAGACTCAAATAGAATATTTTTATTACAGAAGAGGGCCTTGCGGTACATCCTAAATATGAAAACTAGAGATACTTGTAGGACAGCGTTCGGGGAGATAGGAATCATGACTTTACCAAGTGCATATGTTTACCAGAACATATGCTATGCCAGAAAATACATTAATGATTCCTCTCTTAATTCCGACAATCATAACTATGATACACGGTGTAAGAATAATGTACAACTAATAAGACATAGATTAGCTAAAACCTCAAAAAGCTTTATTTGTAATAGTGTTAGATTTTATAATAAACTGTCTTCTAACATAAAACAATTAGATGATAATAATTTCAAACGACGGATTAAATTAATGTTAATTGAAAAGAGTTATTACACTATTAAGGATGCATTAACTGACCGTAATTTTATCTAAGAGTTTGACTACTGTTTTTTCCACTAACAAACTTTGACAATTTGACATTTGGATACACTTTGTATCATAAATTTTTTTTTTTTTATATGACTTATTACATCTCTTTGTAATAAATGTAAACTAATTTTTATTTATTTTTTGACTTGATATAATATGAAGTATCAAAATTGACGATGGCACTATACACCAGATATAGGTAATTTAAATAGGCAGTGTGGTCAAATTCTTCAGTATTCATGTTTATGCTGTAAATATTAATGCTCCTGTGAGCGGTAGTATGGGTTAATTATTTGTAAGTTACTATAATATAATACTTATAAGGTACTAACAAAACATTGTGACTTGCGAAGTTTGTTTGTCAGTTCTTCTTCGCATTGAATTTAGAACTGGCGGAATTTTCGACATGTCCAAGCGTAGGTTACCTACCTATGGATGAAATTATACAATAAACAATAAACAATTTCACAATAAACAATACAGTAAACTAGGTATGTTTTATGCAAGCTCTACCTACCAATTCTCCTTGACGGTCCATTAAGTGTTTTATTATGATTAAGTACCTACCTATATTATGGTTGATATGATATTATGATATTATGAGTCTACATCAAGGGCGTCCACGCGTCCAAACAGTATGGTTTAACTGATGAATGATGATTATTCTATGATTATGGTCATACCTATAGTATTAAATATCACATTTTATTATTCTATATATAAACATGTCGTAGGTACATGTTTGGCATGCCAGACAAAATTTCTTCGAACAATTCGACTTGGTCCTTCTGTCGGACTGAATATACTAGCATGAATTAGGTAAATCCTACCCTAGAACGAATGCCCAGTCAACAATCCAATGAATCGTCATTCGCCGTGATTACCATTCATCTACCTACATTGGAAATGTCAAAATACAAAATACAAATACCTATGTACATATATACGATATCCAGTAATAAATATGCATTTTCGCGAGCATTTTCGTTTTCCATTGTCTGCACCCATACCAGAACAAAATCCTGGCTACGCCCTTGGTCTACATACAATAATATTATCAACTAAACATACCTTCTAATGACACAAATTTGATCTCAGAAGAATTAACGCCGTCAGCAAGCATGCAAACATGTAGGTAAACAAAAAAACTAGGTAGACACAGACAGTCGAAGCGACTTCCTCAGGCGGCCGTTAGACGTGCACTGAGGAAGGTCGTACAAAATTCATTAAATGAATGATACCTAAACTCGACGATAGATAGCGCACGGTGTTGCGTAATGTATGAGTTATGTATGTTTGACACAGTTGGCAACGTATCACTATTGACTAGTAAACACAGAACGAAATACCTAAACGCGCTGATAGCTTATCAACGTTACATCTCGCGTGCTCGCGTTACATACGTACCGTGTGGGGCCGGTACTTTAAAAGAATAGCCCCACTGCATGTCTCCCCGTGTATGTCGTAAAAGGCGACTAAGGGATATGACTCCCTTCTTATATTACTAGGTGGTAGGGTTTAACCCACCCGGGCTGGTACCACCGCACTGATGAAAGGTCGGTCGAAACGGCTATGTAAATAGTTTGTGTTTTCCGTCCAGTTCAGTGTAGCCGGCACGACCGAAGGGAAGCACTGACGTGGCACCAAGTTCACCCGGTGTTATGGGCTTACATCACGGATGTTGTAGGTGATGTAACCAACCGTGTCAGTATCCATAAAAAAAAAAACATACAATACAACACTGTTACAACTGTCTAAAACTAAAACACTGTTTACTGCGTGTGTGTGTGTGTGTACTGAGTTCGAGTCGAGGTTCGAGTTATATGTAATATATATTTTTTTATGTAATCCGGTATGGGTGGCTGAGTCGGAGGGGCCAAAGCGCATGCTCCGACCAGCCAGCCAATATCACCTCCGAGAAGGTAGGTGCCATCCATACCGGAGACTTCCCTGGATTGCTGGCTATGCTGGACTAGAGGAGAACTCAACCGAGGCTGCTATGCGGCCATCTTACATCCAGTACGGTGGTATCAACCCAGTCGGCTACAATTTGAGCCTACCGCCTAGTAAGGGGCAAGCGATGGGAGCTACAGTTTTACACCGGTTCCGAATGGTGAAGCACCAGGGTGTATGTATGCACGTAATTTTTTTCGTCTGAAAAAACTCATTGTTACACGCCGACCGTATTCGAACCTCGGACCTCTCGCATGAGAAGCCGATGCCGAAACCACTCGGCCACCCGCCGCTCGATATAGACTATATGTATAGACCAAATTACGTTAATTTCTTACTTTATTTATTACATCAATCGGCAGTAAATAGTGCACATCGGGCTTTAGAAAGAGACAATCCGGTTGTAGGTAGGCGTACGACACCTGAAAGCCATTGTCGTGCCTGCTGTTCCTGCGATCCTACTCCTTCGCCCGGAGCGAACCAATAGAAGCCGATATTCGTTTGGTCGCTTAAGTAGCTTGTTAGCTCAGTGGTAAGCATGTAGGGTTTGCATTTTTTGGACCATGGGCAGGCCTCAGACACTCCTTCATACCTACCGCGATAATCACCTACAGCGCGCGATATTCGGAGAATAAAAAACAGTCCGGGCAGCCCCGCGCTTGCGAGCGCACGCATACAGTCGATCGCCTGGATGGAACGAACTATTTTATTCAGTAGCTATGAAGTATTCTGTGCTTAATCTTCGATATAATAATAATGGAGCAATTGGAGCATCGTAATGAATGACTAATTTAATTTAATGATTAATTTTAGGTATATATTTATATTTTTATACTTTGTGTATGTGAAATTTATTTAAATATTGTAAATGTGTTAATAAAGAATTAATAATGACTACTAATACTAATAATACTATCTCGGTAATGAACGAATGATGATAATAATAATATGATAATTTTGTGTATTTTTATAAGTTTTTGTATAATATAAAATATGTAAAATTAATATAAATGCTTAGTTAAAATGTGAAAATAAAGAGATGATAATAATAATATGTCAAATCAAATAATTTATTTATTTCATTATTTCATGTACGCATTTACAAAGAGAGGCTCTGCAATAGAAGAATCTGTCTTGATTCATAGGCATTTTGCGCTTATCTAATATACAACAATTAAAATAAGAAACTAATTAAATAAATGAATCAATAAAATTAGCATGTCATCATCATTATACTTCCGAGAAGCCACAGAGTTTTGTCAAAAAAAAACTGCTAAGTAATTACAGTAATTTATTCGTCACACAAGACGACAACCCCAACACGATCCGAATCGCGCCAAAAGAGATAGAGTTATGCGATAGAAAGAGAAGCGTGATGTAGGTTATTATTCGAGTTAGGCATGCAGCGCTTTGCGAGCTGAATTGCACTTTATTGCGTCTCAGCAAGAGTAGCTATTCCTTTATGTGGCCTTGTGGAGTGTCGCTTCTGGTACTCTTTTCTATTCTGTGCCATGGGTTCGAATCCCACCGAATCTTTTTGCTTTTTTTTCTTTTTTTTTTCTTTTTAAGCAATGTGACGGTGTTTAAATTGTTTTAGGGTGTTTAGTTTTTTTTATAACCACCTAAGAATTATTTTCGGAAATACAAACTTGTAACAAAAACGACACGCACCGCCTCAAAATTAGGTTAGGGTTAATATATAGAAGATGCGTCGCTATAGCGACGCATCTTCTATATATTAACCCTGGTTATTTTTTTTTTAAACCACCAAAACATCATTTATTTATCACTTCAACGAGTGGTTCCGCAGGATCGCAGGAACAGCAGGCACGACAATGGCTTTCAGGTGGCGCACCGCTGGTTGTAGAGCATTGTCTCTGTTGCACTAACTCGCACGTCTCTGCGCGACAGGGACGACGCTCTACAACCGGATTGTCTCTTTCTAAATGCCGACGTGCATTATTTACTGCCGCGTATAACCTGAGTAAAACGTAAGTACCTATTACAGATTGTAATCGAAAAATAATAATCATAGAACGGGCCAAGTGCGAGTCGAACTCGCGCGCCGAGGGTTCCGTATCGCCATATCATGATCAACGCCACTCACGCCATCTATGGCGTGTTTATGAAATGCTTCATTCATATTAGTTAAAATTTCATGATTAGTTAAAATGCTTCATACGCCTTTCGGTAGATGGCGCGCGCGCATACACTTTTTAGTTTCTTGTATGGGGACCCCCGTGAATTTTTCACTTTTATCTTATTTGTTGTTATATCGGCCATAATAATTAATAACACATATTCTGTGAAAATTTCAACGGCCGCCGCGCCGCCCACCGCCGCCGCCGCCGTTTTTCAATCATACATTTCCGTTGCATTTCCTGTTCTCTTGCAGTTTTGGCGCCATCTGTGATTATAATTACAAATATGAATTTATTTTAATAAAAGCGCCATCTGTTAAATAGATAGAGAAGCTTAACATATAATTGTATCTCTTTTCAACCATAGATGGCGAGCACGACATAATTGAGCTACTCATACAGAGATGGCGCTATATGTCATACATAATCATAACCGTCCGGCGCGGCGGCGCGTGTGGTTGAGTGGTCCGCATAGAGTAACTTATATGGTGGTGGTCCGGCGTCGTCGCGGCTTCTCTTGCGAGAGTTCCGAGGTTCGAATCCGGTGGACGTGTACCAATGACTTTTTCTGATGAAACATTTACATACATACACCTGCTGCTTCACCATTCGGAACCGGTAATAAAACGGAACGGTAGGCGAGACGGTAGGTCCCTTCCCTTGCCCCTTATACTAGGTGGTAGGCTCGAATTATATTATAGCCGACTGGGTTGATGCCGCATAGCAGCCTAGTCTGCTGTGTTCTCCTCTAGTCCAGTACAGCCAGCATTTCAAAGGGAAGACTCCCTGATGTTGCCAGCGACTACGCAGATTTATACCAAAATTACATTATATACCAATCATATAACTACATCATACCTACTCAAGGGTTATTAATGTTTCGTTTTTTTTTTATTCATACATAGGTACTTGAGAGCCACAGAGGCTGTAGGAATTTTCTATAGGTCAGGGGTTATCAACCGGTGTGCTGCGAGTGACATGGTGTGCCGCGAATTCCTCGGCGAATTCAGTAGGTTACTCAGTCAAAATAATTTTCCATCTATCTATTACCTATTATAGATTATCCACAATGACATTTTCTGACTGATTAGTTTGAACATCTCAACAAATAAAATGCAAGTTCGCAGGGAATCAATGATAACCAGACCTCCTCGGTCCTCGGATAAAAGGAGAGTTTTCACCAAGTTTTCACTGATAAATTACGTACGAAGTCGCCATAGTTTTTGGTTTTCTAAATTTCATATGCTTTCTGTGTGAATAAAAAATGTGATGACATTTTCTGACTGATTAGTTTGAACATCTCAACAAATAAAATGCAAGTTCGCAGGGAATCAATGATAACCAGACCTCCTCGGTCCTCGGATAAAAGGAGAGTTTTCACCAAGTTTTCACTGATAAATTACGTACGAAGTCGCCATAGTTTTTGGTTTTCTAAATTTCATATGCTTTCTGTGTGAATATAAAATGTGATGACATTTTCTGACTGATTAGTTTGAACATCTCAACAAATAAAATGCAAGTTCGCAGGGAATTAATGATAACCAGACCTCCTCGGTCCTCGGATAAAAGGAGAGTTTCACCAAGTTTTCACTGATAAATTACGTACGAAGTCGCCATAGTTTTTGGTTTTCTAAATTTCGTATGCTTTCTGTGTGAATATAAAATGTGATGACATTTTCTGACTGATTAGTTTGAACATCTCAACAAATAAAATGCAAGTTCGCAGGGAATTAATGATAACCAGACCTCCTCGGTCCTCGGATAAAAGGAGAGTTTCACCAAGTTTTCACTGATAAATTACGTACGAAGTCGCCATAGTTTTTGGTTTTCTAAATTTCGTATGCTTTCTGTGTGAATATAAAATGTGATGACATTTTCTGACTGATTAGTTTGAACAGCTCAACAAATAAAATGCAAGTTCGCAGGGAATCAATGATAACCAGACCTCCTCGGTCCTCGGATAAAAGGAGAGTTTCACCAAGTTTTCACTGATAAATTACGTACGAAGTCGCCATAGTTTTTGGTTTTCTAAATTTCGTATGCTTTCTGTGTGAATATAAAATGTGATGACATTTTCTGACTGATTAGTTTGAACAGCTCAACAAATAAAATGCAAGTTCGCAGGGAATCAATGATAACCAGACCTCCTCGGTCCTCGGATAAAAGGAGAGTTTTCACCAAGTTTTCACTGATAAATTACGTACGAAGTCGCCATATTTTTTGGTTTTCTAAATTTCATATGCTTTCTGTGTGAATATAAAATGTGATGACATTTTCTGACTGATTAGTTTGAACATCTCAACAAATAAAATGCAAGTTCGCAGGGAATTAATGATAACCAGACCTCCTCGGTCCTCGGATAAAAGGAGAGTTTCACCAAGTTTTCACTGATAAATTACGTACGAAGTCGCCATAGTTTTTGGTTTTCTAAATTTCGTATGCTTTCTGTGTGAATATAAAATGTGATGACATTTTCTGACTGATTAGTTTGAACATCTCAACAAATAAAATGCAAGTTCGCAGGGAATTAATGATAACCAGACCTCCTCGGTCCTCGGATAAAAGGAGAGTTTCACCAAGTTTTCACTGATAAATTACGTACGAAGTCGCCATAGTTTTTGGTTTTCTAAATTTCGTATGCTTTCTGTGTGAATATAAAATGTGATGACATTTTCTGACTGATTAGTTTGAACAGCTCAACAAATAAAATGCAAGTTCGCAGGGAATCAATGATAACCAGACCTCCTCGGTCCTCGGATAAAAGGAGAGTTTTCACCAAGTTTTCACTGATAAATTACGTACGAAGTCGCCATAGTTTTTGGTTTTCTAAATTTCATATGCTTTCTGTGTGAATATAAAATGTGATGACATTTTCTGACTGATTAGTTTGAACATCTCAACAAATAAAATGCAAGTTCGCAGGGAATTAATGATAACCAGACCTCCTCGGTCCTCGGATAAAAGGAGAGTTTCACCAAGTTTTCACTGATAAATTACGTACGAAGTCGCCATAGTTTTTGGTTTTCTAAATTTCATATGCTTTCTGTGTGAATATAAAATGTGATGTGCCGTAAAATTTTCGTAGGTAAAAAGTGTGCCAGTTATTAAAAAGGTTGAAAACCCCTGCTATAGGTTATGTTATGTTTATGTATGATCCTGCACGATACCACCCTATCGCATATTGTAATTTCTTCCAGTCAAACTAATAGAGGGTGTATTACCGGGAAGTCCACTTTTCTCATACACCATAAATGCACCAGGGGAAGTCTCTTTCCAACCCGTTAATCTTGCACTGCCATTTTAAAATTTTTGTGTGTAAAAGATATATCAATATCGATGTTCCTAACTATGTTCTCAAAATGTGAAAATTAAAGCAATTTTAGGCCTATAACTTTCATATTTTTTACATGGATCGTTGGGTCATTGAGCCGATAAAACTATCGGTACTACTATGGCCGCTGCTCTGACGAACTTGCTTCCCTTATCCCTCCTCCTCCTGTTCGCCTTCGCCAAACCCGCCATACTCTCGCGGAACACCCCTTTGTAGTCGACAGAAGAGTTCTTCGAACTGCACGATTCTCTAAATCGTTCTTGTGCCGCACTGCAAAGGTGTGGAACGGGCTCCCAGGGAATATCTTCCCCCACTCCTACAATCCACGGATCTTCAAATCGCCTTTCCGCAGCAACATTAGTCCACCTCCAAGCCGGACTGGCACCTCCTCGGGGGTGAAATTGGCTGCGCCTGAGGTTGCGACCTCGGGCAGAGCCACCCAGTTCGGTAGCAATAAAAAAAAATGGAAAACTAAACAATATTTAAGACATAACAAAAAGACATAGGGATACCAGTATGCTTTTGTTGATAGCAAAAAAAAATATCACTTAAATTGAGGATGAATGAAATAAAACCTCGCCAACTATTAAGTAATCTGTGACCTCGCCTGAATGATGATTCAAAAATATTTTGTAGGCAGTTTGCTTCAGCTGCAGTTGTCCTTTTCACACTATTTTGGGCAGCGCGCAGCGGAACGGCTCACACCGACAGCAATACCATCCGACCCATAGCGGAAAGCAATAGGAAATTCGAATTTTAAAAACAGTTCGCAATACACGAGGATTGTTTCCAAAGAAAGTGCGTGCTAAGTGCTAAACACGCAGATTTGCTTTGTTTGCAAACATGCAACTCTTGCAAGCTGCAAACAATAGCCTCTAGCTAAGCTAGGTGTGCGTGCGTACCGGTACTTCTGGTTCGGTGACCTAAAGCATACCTCTAAGTACAGCAATATTGTATTGTTGTACCTATCTGCTATGGTATGACGCTTCCTGGGACGATATTATCTCTGCTCGAGTTAGAGTTGAAATTAACAGTAATACCTATATATTAATAATTTATTCGCTTCGAAAACGTCACTGGAAGCATCCTACAGAATATGGATAGGTAGACAGAGGGAGGTCGAGAGCGGGACTCGACGCGGGGAAACACCAGGTGTTTCCCCGCGTCCTAGTTAACGCAGAATAGCTGACGAGGGCTTGCTTGATGCGAGCCGAAACGTGAAGCATGCGCGGGAAATTTAGAGTGGCCACTCGCTAGTCCCGACCTCGATTAATACCCTCCTCTACTGCCGATGGGCCCGGATATGTTCGGTGAAGCCATCGCAAGCTTAGATCCACACCTTCCCTTCCCTTATATATTTTTTTATTTTTGGCACTTATACTACATTGTAGTAAGTATGTTTAATTTACTAACATACCTAATTAAGTTGATATAAGAAAATTAGGTATCAACATTTGACAAAGGCACTTTACAATTTTAATAGGTAAGTCTTTGTAGTCAGAACTCTAGTAGTATACATATAGGGCTCCGAGCACACACTCGTGATTTTTCTAAGTCCGAGAATCAGGGGGCGTGGCCTAATTTGGGGTGTACGTAGGGCTTCGAAGTCAGGGTTCAGCTCCAGGGTGTCAGGTCAGGGTGCTGCGCCCCATCAATTTGGAGGGTGTACGTAGGCCTTCGGATTCAGGGTTCAGACTTTCGGATTCAGGATTCAGGCCTTAGGATTCAGGATTCAGGGTTCCAGATTCAGGGTTCAGGTCCAGGGTGCTAGGTCAGGGTGCTGCGCCCCATCCATTTGAGGCGTACGTAGGCCTTAGGAGTCATGGTTCAGCTCCAGGGTGCTGCACCCCACCAGCATGGTTCCACATGCACCGAGGCTTCGCCCCTGCCCCCTACCCCACCCGCCCCTACCACCATCCGCCGCCTCTACCACCCCTCCGCAGTATCGTCCGAGCGCTTCCCCGCCCCCTGCCTCCCCGCCCGTTCTCCGCGGCTGACTCAGTATCTTTGAATTTTACCTGTAGAGACGTGACGCCATTTGTCGTGACGTGACATCGGGTGGCAGGTTTTAACCTGTAGCAACCTGCAGGAACGACTTAGCCCCCAACCCATTAATATAAAGATAACGTAACAATGTTCTGTGAAATGTATTCATACTCAGCATGACTAAGGCATCGTCAGTCAGGTAGGTTGGAGCCTAATGGTGTAGGAATGCAGACATCTTTAGAATTTTACCATGATGAAGTCGATGAGTCACCGAACTCACACTACGTGTGGATACAGGATCTCTCCCGCCTAGTTGGGGTAATTAATACCTAATAAAACGTCAATAAATGTAATTCTCGTTTTAATTGGAGTAATTAAAATATTTTTTAGAAATGTTACCGCCTAAGCTTCACATCAGTTTAATAGAGTAGTTAATTGGGGTAATTAATACCTAATAAAAAAAATTAATTTAGCGTGCCACCCCACCCCCGCTACCCCCGCTCCGCTACCCTCGCCACCTCCTGGGCTCCAATTCATGATTCCCGAATCCGGTATCATGCTTCCCGAATCTTGAGTCATCCACCAACTCTCGGAAATGTTGGCTCGTTGAACGTTTTCTGTAGGCTAAGGGTCTTATCAGGTTAATGGGGATAATTAATAGGTACCTAATAAAACTTCAATAAATGTAATTCTTGTTTTAATTGGAGCAATCAAAATAATTTTTAGAAATATTACCGCCTAAGTTTCATATCAGTTTAATAGAGTAGTTAATTGGAGTAATTATTACCTAATAAAAATGTTAATAAATTTAACGTGCTACCCCACCGGCTCCGGCTTCCGGTTGAACAATTGCGCTTGTAAAGCTTCGGCGCCAGGCCCCATCTCAGGTAGATCCTGCCCGGTCTACCCTTAGGTAGATATGATAATGTAACAATGGTGCTAACTCAAATCAAATAGATAACAGACCAGATGGACACCTTAGGTAGATATACCTTTTTCATTCTTCACAAGTGCTCTTTTGTTGGCGGCTAGGTATTGAGCCGGTTGGCAAAAAAAAAAATTTTTCGGCTGAACCGACAGCCCATTAGCTGGCTAATACACCTTTTCAAGCATAAAAGAATATGATAAGTTGTTTTAACCATTTCCGCCTAAATGTTTCCCGATATATTGATCCCAACCCCAATGAGCTATTGTTGCGAGTAATATAAAAGAGAAACTATTTCACTGAGTTGACCATAACGATTGCAGTCTTCAACGCGTTGGGATCCTACAGTATACCTATTAGAGTTTCAAGCATAATCATCATGTCAATCGAACAGTGCGACAATACTGTCAAGCTGATGGGTCGCGCCTTTGAGTTTTTGGCTCAATGTCGTCAGAATCCGGAAATCATTAAAAAGTGGGTGCAGCACGGCACAGTGAGTTTGCGACTCCTCAGACGATTCCTACGGGATCAAGACTCATCTGTTGGTGAGAAGCAAAGATACCTAAAGTGCATCGGACAGATAAAGTGCATTCAATTTAAGCTTGAGGCGCTGTTAAAGGTGGGTGGACGCCTGGGTCGGCGAGAGTGCCGCAGTGACCGAGTCCGCTGGCAGGATCTGACATCGGCGTTCGACCAACGTGTGCGCACTGGTTTGATTGCCAACCTGAAGCATAAGGAGATTACTTTGTTTTTGGATGATGCTCAAGCCATGTTGGAACCGCGCGTCAAGAACGCATTAAAGCGTGACAATGCTTTAAAAATAAACTGCGTGCTCACAGCAGAGTACCGAAAAGTTTGCAGCGATGGTGCGGAGATTATTGAAACGAAATATTTCAATACGAAAAACGCAGCTGTATTTAAATCCACGAACCTCACCGATTACTTCATACATCACATCCGTCAGCCCATTCTCAAGGACATGGAGGAGTTTCAAGAAAAAGACTCTGGCTGGACACTCAACTCAATCGTAAGCCTCACGATCAATGTGAATCGGTATAACCCGATGCGTGGCAGCTCCTTCATCGAACTCCCAGACTCCATCAAACGGAAAGAGGCGTGTATCAACGTGAAAAATGCTGACAATCAATGTTTTAAGTGGGCGATACTATCTGCATTGCATCCGGCCGACCGTAATCCTAATCGTGTGGCACTTTATAAGAGGTATGAGAATGAACTAAATTTCAAAGGCATTGAGTTCCCCGTAAAGCTGAAGGATGTGGCTAAGTTTGAGAAGCAGAATGATATCTCCATCAACGTGTACATGCTGCAACGACGGTTGAAGGTTGCACCAGTTCACCTTACTGCCTCAAAGAAAAATCAACACGTGAATCTGCTGCTCCTGGATGGTGACGAATACCCCGATGAAGAAGAGAGTGATGAGAGCATGTACGACGAAGCACCCAAGTTCCACTATGTGTGGATTAAAAACCTATCGCGGCTCGTTAACCGGCAACTATCAAAAATGAAGGTGGGAAAGCGTATCTGCGACCGCTGCTTACACTATTTTTACAGCGTGGAAAAGTTGCAAATTCATGAAATTGATTGCAGTAAAATGAACAAGTGCCGGGTGTCGCTTCCGACTGTCAAGAACAACATACTTAAATTTAACAACTTTAAAAACAAAGAAAAAGTACCATTTATTATTTATGCGGACTTTGAGTGCCTATTGAAGAAGGTTAAGCAGCAAGACCAGAGCACGAATAAGACTAAAGTTTGCCAAATTCACGAGGCCTTTAGCATTGGATACTACCTGAAGTGTAGCTATGATGACACTCTCTCCTGCTATCGTAGCTATCGCGGTGAAAATCCTGCTGAGTGGTTCATGCAAGAGCTCACGCAGTTGGCCGAGGATGTTGAAACGGTGTTCTGGTGCCCGCTGCCTATGGATCCGCTCACCACCCAACAAGAGTGGCAGTTTCTCCATGCAACATCCTGCCATATATGTGAAAAAAAATTGAATGACGAGCCTACAGTCCGAGACCACTGCCACCTGACGGGTAAATATCGCGGTCCAGCCCACGAGTCATGCAACCTCAACTACCAGGATTCACGTACCATTCCAGTTGTATTTCACAATCTGAGCGGATATGACGCCCACTTCATTGTCAAGATGCTAGCCAGCTTTGATGGTCGCATCGATCTCCTACCCCTCAACATGGAGCGCTACATATCATTCACCAAGCATGTGAAGGGTAGCGACATCGCCTTCCGTTTCATAGACTCGCTACGCTTCATGGCATCATCGCTGGATAAATTAGCATCCTACCTCACTGAGCTGAAGATTGTGAAACAAGAATTCCAACATCTAGATGTCGAGCTTTTCAAACTGCTGACGAGAAAGGGGGTTTTTCCCTATGAGTTCCTCGATTCATGGGACAAGCTAGAGACGGTCAAGGAACTACCACCACAGGATCAATTTTACAGCCAATTGACCAACTCCAACATTTCCGATGACGACTACGAGCACGCAAAGAATGTGTGGAGAAAATTCAGAATCAGCTCTTTGGGTGAGTATTCAGACCTCTACCTCAAGACTGATGTTTTGCTTCTCGCCGATGTCTTTGAGAATTTCCGCCTACACTGCCTCGAAGCCTATGGTCTGGACCCAGCACACTACTACACAACACCTGGACTCACGTGGGATGCTATGCTAAAATATACAAAAATGCAGCTTGAACTTCTCACTGATGTGGACATGTTGATGTTCATTGAACGTGGAATCCGAGGAGGAGTCAGCCAATGCAGCAATCGATACGCCAAAGCCAACAATAAGTATATGACGAACTTCAACCCACAAGAAGACTCCAAATATCTCATGTACTATGATGTGAACAACCTCTACGGCTGGGCCATGACGCAATATCTACCGTATGGTGGGTTCCGATGGGCTGAACATCCTGAAACCGTTGATTGGAACATTTCCAATGACTCATTCTTTGGGTACATATTAGAGGTCGATTTGAAATATCCCGAGGGGCTCCATGATTCTCACAGCGATTTCCCCCTCTGCCCCGAACAGAAGACACCACCAGGTTCGAAGGAGTCAAAGCTCTTAACAACACTCTCACCCAAGTCTCACTATGTCGTGCACTACCGAAACTTAAAACAAGCAGTAAAGTATGGTGTTGAACTCGTCAAAGTGCATCGTGTTCTAATCTTCAGGCAGAAGCCTTGGCTGAAGAGTTACATTGATCTCAACACCGAGATGCGAAAGCGGGCCAAAAACGAATTCGAGAAAAACCTCTTCAAATTAATGAATAACGCAGTATTTGGTAAAACCATGGAGAACGTGAGAAAGCGGGTTGATGTAAAGCTCGTGACAAAGTGGGCAGGGAGAGCCGGAGCAGAAGCGCTTATAGCTCGACCAAACTTCCACAGCCGCGCCATTTTCACTGAGAATCTGGTTGCAGTGCAATTAAATATGACCGAAGTGCTTCTCAATAAGCCCATATATGTTGGCTTCAGTGTGCTGGATCTCTCCAAAACCTGTGTTTATAATTTCCACTATGGATACATGAGGCCAGCATTCCAAGATCGCGCCAAGCTTCTCTACACAGATACCGACAGTTTAATTTATGAAGTACGCTGCCCAGACATTTACGAAGACATCAAGCGAGATATTCAATATTTTGATACATCAGACTACCCGACCGACAACGCATATAACATGCCACAAGCCAACAAGAAGATCGTGGGGCTAATGAAGGATGAATGCAATGGTCGAATAATGACGGAGTTTATTGGATTACGCAGCAAGATGTATAGCGTACGCATCGAGGGGGTTGATAGCATGAAAAAAGCTAAAGGTGTAAAGGCCGGGGTTGTGAAACAAACAATCACTTTTGCTGATTATGTCCAGTGCCTTCAACAGAATGTGACTCAGCAAAGGCATCAATACCTCTTCCGTTCGAAACTTCATGAGGTGCAAACCATAAGACAGCACAAAATTGCACTGAGCCCCCACGACGATAAGAGACGCTTGTTGCCGGGTACAACTGACACAGTGCCATGGCGGCACTATAAGTTCGTGGATGAAATCAGCAATCTTTAAATAACTACACTTATTAACTACAAGGGTTAGTCTGCGGTTTGAGGAACAAGTGTCAACTTTGCCAGTGATGAATTTGGATGGTATTGTAGAGCATGAAAATTGCAGAAGAAGTCGTCATGGGCAGTTATTGCCTAATAGTTTGCGAGCAGTTTTCTGTGGCCCGAGTAATTCCGGGAAGACCAATGCGCTTCTCACCCTCATCACCCATCCCAACGGATTATACGATTTTTTTATTGATGCTGACACGGTTGGCTTCATCACCTACAACATCCTTGATGTCAGCCCATAACACCGGATGAACTTGGTGCCACGTCAGTGATTCCCTTCGGTCGTGCCGGCTACACTGAACTGGACGGAACGATGACAAGAAATGTCTGCTGCCCAACACCACCGACACGCTGCCGTGGGGTCACTATAGATTGACTGAGGTGAGATATTACCTACTATATATACATACCTACTATATATAAACCTACTATATGCTGGTATACTTTGCATGTTTCAATATCTAATTTCTAATATTGTGTGTTTCCAATATCTAATGTAGTATGTTTGTTCTCAGAAGTCGCACACCAAAGATGACTACCTGGAGAGGGCAAATGCTTCGCTATAAATATGATGCATTTTTGCAATATCATATTAGTCGTCGTCAAGATGCAATTTGAGCAACAGGCAATTACGTTGCCGATTATTAACTTAGATGAGATTGTAGAACAGGATAATCGCAGAAGTAGGCACGGTCAACTATTGCCAAACACTGTACGAGCAGTATTCTGCGGCCCATCAAACTGTGGAAAGACAAACGCCCTTCTTTCTCTACTCACTCACCTGAATGGATTGAGATTCGAAAATGTATATGTGTACTCCAAATCTCTCAATCAACCAAAATATCAATTCTTGAGAAAATTACTGGAGTGTGTGGAGGGGGTGGACTATTTCCTTTCTCGGAGCACGAGGACGTAATCAAGCCGGAAAATGCACGAGCCAACTCGATTATGATCTTCGACGACGTCGCGTGCGAAAATCAAGACAACATTAGGGCATTCTTCTCCATGGGGCGACATAGAGACGTCGACTGTTTCTATCTCTGCCAGACCTACACCCGCATACCTAAACACTTGGTACGAGACAACACCAACTTATTGGTAATTTTTCGGCAAGATGAAATGAATTTGAGGCACATATACGACGACCACGTCAACACGGATATGCCTTATGAGCGATTTAGACAATTGTGCTCAGCATGCTGGAGCAATGGAAAACACAGCTTTGTTACAATCGACAAAGACAGCGAGCTGGATCAGGGTCGATACCGAAAAGGATTCGATTGTTTTGTGCGTCTATAAATTGCTCGTACATAAGAATAACCTACTTCAGTCGTACACCGAGCATCATTCAATATGGCCGAGTTTCGGGATGAAAAACAGCTCCTGCAGCAAATAGATGCTGCAAGTGAGGCAATTAGACGGAAGCACCAGCTGCTGAAGCAAAACAGAGATGCGGCCGAACGAGTTGCAAACGAAATATTTAAACCAATCGTAATTCCTCTACGCCGCCTAACGAAGCTGCGCCCTATAAAGGAGGAGCAGTCGCGGGAGGAGGGGGAAATTAAAATTGAACCTAAAGATGGTAGTGAGAAGAAGGACGAGGACAAGGAGGAGGAAGAAAGGGATGAGGAGGAGGAGGAGGAGGAGGCTGAGGAGGTGGATGAGCATAATTTATCAGTCAGTGATGGCACAGATACATACATCAAAATGCTGGGTGATCCCGACAAGAAGAAACTGATGGATACTACAACTGGAGTTCGCCTATTGAGTGGAAATAAGCTTATGTTGGGAAATTCACTCATAGATTTCCCCGAAGGCTCTGTGCACGTGGCGAATAGACTTTACAAGACAACGCCAGGCCTACTCGAATTGCTATTCAGGAAACGACCAAACACCTCTATAGTGCAAGAAAAAGATGTGAAGAATTACTCTGAAATGATCACCACCACTAGCGCACATCGAAAATTTTTCGATTCCAAGCTGGGCATTCGGAGTGATAAAAATGTTAAATATAAATACTATATGAGAGGGAAGGAAGGGCGGTCCCTGACATACAAAAGAGAGAATGGAGCTAAAATCGACTACATTTATTGGGATGATGTAAACGAGCTGGTGGATAGACTTCGTCTACTCTACGCATCGCAGCACGCCGGCAACAACAACCACCAAAACGAAATTATATCAATCATGGAGGAGCTGAGAGAAACTGGAATAGTGTATTAATTCCGGTGAGGGGGGTTAATGGCATCAGTCACACTGCAACCGTCGCTCGAAACAGTCAAAATGAGCATGGACATATTTGGAAGAGTGCTAATGAGAGCGGGCGCTGGCGGCTCGAGTCGTGGCCCGCCTGGAGAAGGATTTGCAATCACCTCAGACGGTCAATATGATATGCGTGAGATGAGATTGTGCAACGTCGGTATCGCTCAAGAACCGGATGATGCAGTGTCACTGAAAATGGTGCAAGATATGGTGCAACGAGACATTGAACTAATTATTCATCTGTTGGAGGAAAATATTCAAGAGCGTACTCAGCGGGAGATCCATGCGTTTACCGCTCGTTTGGAGAGCGCCATTGCCGAGGAGAGTAAACGGTGGAAGGAGCGGCTACAAGAACTCTCCACAGCGAACGCCAGCCTCATATCACATTTGGATGCGAGACTGCAAACATTGGAGAGCGACGTAACCCGCCTCCGAGACTCCGAACTCCTGTGGGAGGCGTTGAAAGGCATCGAGGCGAATGTGAATAGTCAACTGGAGTTGGTGCGACGCGACTCTCTGTTGATTACCCAGTTGGATGCGCGATTGAACGAGTTGAAGCATGGAGCAGGTGGCGGAGGAACTTCATAGGCCGGCGCGAAGGCGATACCAGCGTCGGCACTTTGACATACGGGAATTGGATGAGACTTGGCAAGCTGACCTCGTCGATATGACTGCCTATTCACGATACAACAAAGGTTTCAAGTACCTACTAACCGTCATTGATATATTCTCAAAGTTTGCATGGGTTGCACCCACAAAAACGAAAAATGGCCGCGATGTGACGAACGCTATGAAATTAATCTTGGAGAATGATCGCACACCGAAAAATTTGCACGTCGACCGGGGTAAAGAGTTCTACAACGGAGCCTTTAAGGCGCTCATGCATCAGCACAACATCCACATGTACTCAACGTACAGTAACATGAAAGCGGCGATCTGCGAACGCTTCAATCGCACCCTCAAGGAGAGAATGTGGAAACAGTTTACACGACGCGGCACTTACAAATGGTGTGATATTCTGCCTGCGATCGTCGCCGACTACAACAGCACCAGACATAGTACAATTAAAATGAAACCGTGTGACGTCACGAGCGGGACGATGATAATAAATAGTCCACCGACTCCACTGCAGCGGCGGCGGCGGCAGCGGCGCGCGAAGTTTACCTTGGGTGACAAAGTACGCATAAGCAAGTACAAACACGTCTTCGAGAAGGGCTACACGCCGAACTGGACTACTGAAATATTCACCATATCAGCTGTAATGCCCACATCACCCACCACCTACAAGTTGATGGATTACAACAGTCGACCGATTGAAGGCGGCTTCTATGAGGAGGAGCTGCTGAAAGCCCGACACCCTGACATATACCTCGTGGAAAAGGTGCTCAAGAAGCGTGCCAATCAGCTGTATGTCAAATGGCTAGGATTTGATAATTCGCACAACAGTTGGATAGATTATAAAATGTAGACATGTTGTGATACTGTATCAGTTCAACGTTAGCTATGGTAGTGACAAGACCTAAGCGCTGCGGTAAAGGGCTCCTCAACACGATCATCAGCAATCTGCCTGTGGAGTTACACGTCCCCGGATATCAGTACTGCGGCCCCGGTACGAAACTGAGTCGGTGACTAAAGCGCGGCGATCCCGGCATCAACCCGCTCGACGCGGCATGCAAAGATCACGACATTGCATACAATTTGAATAAATCGGTTGAAGCGAGAAATCAAGCCGACCAAATACTCGCAGAGAAGGCGTGGCAAAGGGTGGTTGCTAAAGACGCCGACTTGGGCGAAAAGGTGACCGCTTGGGGTGTGACCAATACGATGAAAGTGAAATCAAAACTCGGAATGGGTATGAAGAAGAAGAAGAATAAGAGTGGGAGCAAGATACACCTGCAGCAAATAGTAAATTCTGCAAAGGATTCAATGCAAGTGGGTGGTATATCACCAATAAAATCAGCACTACAAGGCGCTCGCGCGGCCCTTAGAAAGGTCGGCGGAAAGCGAAATGTGCGCATACCGCGTATCTTACCCATCCCCACAAGGGTTGGCGGGGTGCTCCCCTTCCTCATTCCCCTGTTGGCTGGACTCAGCGCCACTGGAGCGTTAGCGGGAGGAGCGGCCGGTATTGCGAAGGCTGTCAACGACGCCAGCGCTGCAAAACGTCAATTGGAGGAGAACAAACGTCACAATTCAACGATGGAGGCGATTTCTCTAGGCAAAGGCGTGTACCTGAAACCATACCGACAAGGGTTCGGACTCTACCTGCCAAAAAACGGGTAAATCTGCCGCGTCGAGCCCTCACCGATGCGGATCTGCTGAAATTTGCGAGGGCATTAAGAATACCACATTTCCGCGGTGTTTTCATGCGCAACGATTTGCCGCGGCGTGTTTGGAAATATGAAGCGTCTGTTGTGAATCTCGACGACAAGAGTCGGCCGGGGACGCATTGGGTAGCGTACAGGAAGAGTGGCGACACTGTAGTGTATTTCGATAGTTTTGGAGACCTTCGACCGCCGCAAGATCTAATGAAATATTTTAATGTAGCCAGCGTCGATTATAATTATAATAGATATCAGGACTATGATACGGTCGTTTGCGGCCACTTGTGCCTTAAGTTTCTCGCCGGAGAATTGTAATATTATTATTATATTTCTATGCATTATGAGTGCATATATTGTATCTAGCATATATGATTGAAATATATATTTAAGTGTGAACATACAGATGTATTTATTTGTGCAGAACCCTATTACCAAGCCATCTATCCATCAGTCTGCCAGTCCTTCTGTCTGTCGCCAGATTCATATGTGGCTCTGTCACTAAGCCGTCTGCCCATCCGTCTGTCTATATAACCCTCTTACTCGTGCGATTTGCATCAGTCGCCATGGATGAGTCTTTCATGTTAACGGTGTCAGGGGAATCCTCTACACTTCAGGCATCATATTTTCCTCCAATTGAATTATCCCCATTCAAACGTTACGCTCTCGGCCTCGTTGAGTTGCTAACTTTCAATTCCATTCCGAATATTGATGTGGGATACAACAGAGTACGTATAGGAGATGATGTCATCACAATACCCACCGGGAGTTATGAGATACAAGATATTGAACGATACCTACAGAGCGCTGTATCTCCGAGTGTCACCATAAGCCTGCAGCCCAACAACAATGAGCTGCGTAGTGAGATAAGGTGTACACAACCCGTAGATCTCACCGGCGAAGACTCAATCGCACGCCTGCTGGGATTCAAACGACGCGTACTCGCGCCAAATATCCTACACAAGTCTGATTTACCAATCTCAATACTCAAAGTGAGTGCTTTGCGAGTTGAATGCAACATTACTACGGGCGCCTATATGAATGAGCACCGAGTGCATACAATTCACGAATTTTTCCCAGCAGTTCCACCCGGATATAAGATCATTGAGGTACCGTCGCAAATCATTTACCTTCCAGTCGCCGTGCAGACAATACATACCCTGTTGTTGAAAATTGTCGATCAAGACGGCGCCGAGGTAAATTTTCGAGGTGAAACTATCACGATACGGGTGCATATTAAAACGTCATAAATGGGTATCGTGCACAACCCGAGGCGGACGCAAATCTATAATAGTACACCAACATGCCCGAAAGCCATCAGTCTTCGTACACCTCGCAAGGAGCGAACACATCCAGTAGGCGGGAGCCTAACACGTCAGAATATTCAATTTCTGAAGAGTCTGGGACTCCGTCTTCGTCATCGTCGTGGGCGAGAGTAAGAAGAGTCATCTGCTGCTCCACCTGCTTCATTAGACTACATTGGCGTCCAAGATGGCGGAAATGTTAGCCATTAAACGTGGAGTGCTGTTTGACGAGTCCATCGCGCACATTCATGCACACCAACCGTATGCGTCATCGACCTACCACAACAACGATGAAGTCCGCATTGCAGTACAGAACCAAGATCTGTACATTCTGCCGAGCCATAGCGTACTGCACGTGCGAGGACGATTAACAGCAGCAGATGGCAGCACCGCAGCAGCAACGACGACGAGTTTCGCCAATATGGGCGTGTGCCACCTCTTTGAGCAGATTCGCTATGAGATAAATGCTGTGGAGATTGATCGAAACAAAAATGTCGGCCTCACAACCCTCATGAAGGGCTATGTCTCCCTGACTTCAGACCAGATCAACACTAATGTCGGCTGGTTGGAGGGTGATGATGACAAATTGACCAACGCCGAGGGATACTTTGATGTAGCCATTCCACTGAAATTACTTCTCGGCTTCGCTGAAGACTATCACCGAATCGTGGTGAACGCCAAACACGAGTTGATTTTGACGCGAGTCAATAACGACGCCAACGCTGTCATCTCAGCGGCCGATGGGGACTTTAAAATTACAATCCACAAGATTGAATGGCTGCTCCCCTATGTGAAAGTGGCGGATAAGGAGAAAATTCAACTACTCAATTACATCTCTCGAGATCCGGAGATTTCGATGAGTTTTCGCTCTTGGGACCTCTACGAATATCCATCACTACCGATGAGCACGAAACATGTGTGGGCCGTGAAGACTGCAACGCAACTCGAGAAACCGCGCTACGTCATCGTGGCCTTTCAGACGAAACGTAAAAATGCTGCGACGCAAGACGCCAGCTGCTTCGATCATTGCAAACTGAGTGATACTAAACTCTATCTGAATTCACAATGTTACCCGTACGTCAATCTGCATATTGACTTCAGTCGCAATCAATTTGCCGTGCTGTACGATTTGTTCTGCAGCTTTCAACGATCATATTATCAGAAAGAGGCAATGGAGCCTCTGATCACAAAGAAGCAATTTGAACAGAGCGCCCCTCTGATTGCCATAGATTGCTCTAAACAGAATGATAGCGTTAAAGCTGGTCCAGTGGACATCAAATTAGAGTTTGAATCACATGCTCCTTTTCCACCGCAAACGTCGGCCTACTGTCTTATTATACACGATCGCATAGTTCAGTACACACCAATCAGCGGTACAGTGCGCAAATTAATGTAGGTTGCCCCCACTTATGTAAATAGATGTGGCACTTTTTTCGAAATATTTTAGCATTAAGATTTAGTTGTACTAAGTGATTCTTGTAGTGTGTGAAACAAAAAATAAATATTTGCTGACGAAATTTAGGTTGCCCCATTTATGTAGATAATGGGTTTAAGTGACTTTTCTAAAACATATATCATGTACACTTTAGCATTAAGATTTGTGAAAATAAATAAACATTTCTGCTAACTTTTGTTTCATTTATGGGTGTGGGTGGGTTGAAATAGATGTATTCACTGTTAAATGTAAAAATATTTATTGAAAATTAATCATTTCAAGTTAAAGGCTCCATCGTCTGATGGCGCATACAAGTATGGCGAATAGCTCGGAATGTCGATCTCGTCCAATCCTTTTGCTTTGACTGTGGCGAAGTCAGCTCCCTTCATTATGTAGACGAAAGCGCAGCGGTCTAGCCTCGTGTGCTCCTCCCACGGTGTGTCTTCCGGTCGCCACTGGTTGAGTGTTCCTCCGCAGTAAAAGCACGCCACTTTGTCACCAAAACCAGTGTAGAAAAACCCAGCCTTAACCATTTCTTCAGGCTTCTGCCGGAGGGCGCGTGGCCAATCGTTGAATGTTTGAAGACGTGCCGACTCGGACGAATAGCGCTCGTGCCTCGGCCCCGAGGTGTGCACGTGGATAGTCGTTAGCGACATTGTAGCGGTGGGCGCAGGCGTGCAGCTCGGCGTAATGTTGGCGGCTGACTGCTCATCGTTGTCGACTGCGGTCACAGTGAGCGTGTCGGAATTTTTAAATGCACCAGCCAAACTTCCCCGCCGCCAAAGCCCGACGGCGACGGGGCGCCATGTCTGCATTCCTACACCATTAGGCTCCAACCTACCTGACTGACGATGCCTTAGTCATGCTGAGTATGAATACATTTCACAGAACAATTGTTAATGTTATATTTCTATTCAATGCGTAAGCGGAGTCAGTCGTTCCTACAGGTTGCTACAGGTTTAAACCTGCCTCCCGACAATAGAGGTGAATCAACTACCCCTTATCAGGTAGACAATACGCACCACTCTTAGTTTATCTACCTCTATTTACCTGCGCTCGGTCGGCAGGGGTACTGTGGAGGGGTGAAGGCTGGGGCGAAGGGTGTGGCAGGGGCGGGGCGGGGTAGGGGGCAGGGGCGAAGCCTCGGTGCATGTGGAACCATGCTGGTGGGGTGCAGCACCCTGGAGCTGAACCATGACTCCGAAGGCCTAAGTACGCCTCAAATGGATGGGGCGCAGCACCCTGACCTAGCACCCTGGACCTGAACCCTGAATCTGGAACCCTGAATCCTGAATCCTAAGGCCTGAATCCTGAATCCGAAAGTCTGAACCCTGAATCCGAAGGCCTACGTACACCCTCCAAATTGATGGGGCGCAGCACCCTGACCTGACACCCTGGAGCTGAACCCTGACTTCGAAGCCCTACGTACACCCCAAATTAGGCCACGCCCCCTGATTCTCGGACTTAGAAAAATCACGAGTGTGTGCTCGGAGCCCTATATGTATACTACTAACTCTCAGTAAAATTCTTAATCTTTCTCTCAAGCCGTGCTTTCGATAGACTGTAAGCGGTGTTATTATGTGGCTCCGCGCCCGCCGCCATATTGAAAAACCAAAAAAAATCGACTCTTTCTTCAGATTTTTGCTTAAGTATCATTTCCGTGCATTTTAGCTATAAAACAATTGGCTCATTGTTGTAGATAATTAAATTTCCTCTAATTAACATTTTAAATTTTGTTTCTAGGACTGATACTTACGGAGATATGAACTTAAAAAAAAATATATATATATATATATATATAATAATTTTCCGGAAATTTATTAAGTTATGGCCTATTCTAGGAAAAAAAGTATCGGAATAAAATTTGTAGGGAATTTAATTATTTCACAAACGTTAGTTGTTTCGTTGTTTCAACGGTTACTTATCAAATTTTTCAACAGGAAATGCTCGTAGTTCTACTTATTTTGAATGTAATCATTATAATTCTTAGTCAGTTTCAAGTCTCTTCGGTAGAAAATAGCCAGCGCCGTCTTGAAGACGGCGCTGGCTATTTCCGTATGGCTATTTTTCGTACGGAGTACGGAAACATAAAAGGTATCATAATTATCATAGCAATTAGTTTGAACGAACCATTACCTAAAGCTATTTCCGTCGTCACCTAACAAACTTGCAGAAACTACACGTGCCTGCTAAAGGTCAACAACCAACGTATAATTAGGAGCTTGTCATTATGTGTGTCACGGTGCGCCGAGCCAACTAACGCTACCTACATAGCTATATGCCGCTGGATAAGCATAGTAATTGAACCCACACTCACGAGTGACATAATCAGAGGCTCGTTTTAGTTATAAATTCCCCTCCGTCCGTCCAATTGAATCCACCAGTCGGGCTACAAAGGTGGAACCATGAAAATAAAATTCTCCTCATTAATCCACTGGTGGATACCTACAGAAGAGTTGCCACGCCTCCCGATTCTGCTGGGACTACTGATGGGTCGATCCCGGGATTAAATCTTTATGGGCGGGATTTTATCATAAAATCCCGGATTTAATCCTATTCTAGGACCGAATAAGGATTTTATGTTTTAAGGTTAAGTACGTGAAGTTGTTCTGTAATATGAGCGAAATTTTATCATAAAGTCGCGGATTTAATCCTATTTTAAGATCGAATAAGGATTTTATGTTTTTAACTAGCTTTTGCCCGCGGCTTCGCTCGCGTGAAATTCGTATTTCAAAAGAAGAAACTAAGGGCTAGACCGAAGGCTGAGCTGCGTTTAGGTTAATGATAAATCTTCTCGAATAAAGTATGTTTTTAACTAGCTTTTGCCCGCGGCTTCGCTCGCGTGAAATTCGTATTTCAAAAGAAGAAACTAAGGGCGAGGCCGAAGGCTGAGCTGCGTTTAGGTTAATGATAAATCTTCTCGAATAAAGTATGTTTTTAACTAGCTTTTGCCCGCGGCTTCGCTCGCGTGAAATTCGTATTTCAAAAGAAGAAACTAAGGGCGAGGCCGAAGGCTGAGCTGCGTTTAGGTTAATGATAAATCTTCTCGAATAAAGTATGTTTTTAACTAGCTTTTGCCCGCGGCTTCGCTCGCGTGAAATTCGTATTTCAAAAGAAGAAACTAAATCATGGCTAATCAAGGGCAAGGCTGAAGGCCGAGCTCTTTTCACGTAAATGTTGTTTTTCTCGAAGAAACTAAACGGCGACGCCGAAGGCGGAGCTCCGTATAGGTAAACCATATATTTTTTTTAAGAAAGTAACTAAGGGCGAGGCCGAAGGCCGAGCTACGTTCGCGTAAACGATATTAGTCATTAAAAGTTAGGCCCGAGGACGGGAGAAGGTTTAGCGTTTACCTAAACGCAGCTCGGCCTTCGTCCTCGCCCTTATTTACTTACTTTCATCGAGAAGAATATCGTTAACTTGAACGAAGCTCGCCTTCCGGCCTCACCCTTAGTTACTTACTTTCTTCGACAAACTGACATAACACGAATAATTTCGTTGGCGATATATTCTGCAGGATGCCGATTTTCGTCCGTCTTAACAAAATCCCCAAAAAGCGGTTCAGGTTTTTAAACAAGAAAGGTTATTATCGCTTCATTCCGGATGCTGGACCAGCCGTCACACTGAAGATGCAGAAAACTCGAAATCATTAGTTCCACGTCGATTTCATTTTTCATTTCTGTACCTTTAAATTCTGTGCAAATAGATGGTCGTGACCGTTTTTCTGGATGGCATCTATATCTTTTTTTAGATCATCCGTCATAGAGATCTGAGATGCCATTGGTGGCATCTCGTTATGATCCACGCAAGTTTGTAACGAGTTTTCACGAGTCGTATTTGTGAATGGTCATTGCAAGGGATCGCTTGGACTATCCGCTCTGATGACATTACATCTCTGATTACATTACGCAAGTAGTATTAAGCGGCGGGTGGCCGAGTTTTTGGGCATCGGCTTCTCATGCAAGAGGTCCGAGCTTCGAATCCGGTCGGTGTGTACCAATGAGTTTTTTCTGACGAAAAAATTTACGTGCATACCTAAACCTGCTGCTTCACCGTTTGGAACCGGTGTAAAACTAGGTACCTTCCCTTGCCCCTTACGAGGTTGTAGGCTCAAATTGTAGCCGACTGGGTTAGTACCACCGTACTGGATGTAAGATGGCCGCATATCAGCCTCGGCTGTGTTCTCTTCTAGTTCAGTATATCCAGCAATCCAGGGAAGTCTCCGGTATGCACGGGCACCTACCTTCTCCGAGGTGATATTGGCTGGTCGGAGCATGTGCTTAGGCCCCTTCGACTCAGGCGACCGGATTACATAAAACAGTATTATTTTTAGTATTATAGTTTGCTAGCTTTTGCCCGCTCTCGTGAAATTTTTATTTCAAAAGAAGAAAGTAAGTTATAAAGGACGAGGTTGAAAGCTGAGCTGCATTCAGGTTAATGATAAACCTTCTCGAACAAAATATGTAACTACTGACGAGGCCGAAGGTCGAGCTCCTTTCAGGTAAACGTTATTTTTCTCGAAGAAACTAAGTTACCTATGGCGACGCCGAAGCCGGAGCTCCCTATAGATAAACCATATACTTTTTCAAAGAGGCCGGCGAGGCCGAAGGCCGAGCTGCGTTCAAGTAAATGATAATCCTTCTCAAATAAACTAAGTGAATGCCCTGCCGAACGCCGAGCTTCGTTCGCGTAAACGATATTCTCGCCCTTATTTACTTACTTTCATCGAGAAATATATCGTTAACTTGAACGAAGCTCCGCTTTCGGCCTCGCCCTTATTTACTTACTTCGAGAAGGTACATGTTTCGTATCGGTGACGTCATATTTAGCTCACATGTATCCTAACTTGTACCATAAGAATAAGATAAAAAAATTAGGATCGAATCAAATTACAATTTTGGCGTTCTATAGTATGGGGAGTGCGCTTTTATATGCACCCGGCCGCGCGCCGCGCCGCCCGCTCCGCCGCGCCGCCCGCTCCGCCGCGCCGCCCGCTCCTCCGCGCCGCCGCGCCGGCTAGCTCATATCTGATACTTACTCGCGGTAAATGGCGCTCGGAACATTTCAGTTTGTTTGGGAACCACATCTTAGCGTAGCGTAACCGGAACTGAATTTTATTTAGCCTATCCTCTGTCTCATATAGTATTGGTAAATGTGCTTGTACGATGTTTCATAGAATTCAGATGATCGGTTTAAGAGTTATGGTGGAACATACATACACAGAAAATATTTCTAAAAATCGTCAATTTAGCTTTAATATCATACATAGAGTCTTATACCTCAGTATCTCATAAAACAAAGTAACTTGCTCTATGACCATCCCTTACAGATTTATTATTAGTAGGTATTGTTTTAAAAAATATCGGTAGATTATGACCTCAAATTGTTATTTTTTAACCGACTTCAAAAAAAGGAGGAGGTTCTCAATTCGACTGTATGTTTTTTGGCCAAACATGACCGAAATTGGTAGATCTACCAAAAAATCGGTACCTAACTTTTTTCACACTGTCACAGTCACTGAACAGACTCGATTACCGACCTTTTTCCTCTCTCACATCACGGCGAAATGTACGCGCGCTCAAACGACCACAGATATTGATTATTTTGTGAACATAACTAGGGAATCATGCATTCAAATTAAAACCTGTGGAAACATTATTTATTTAGATATAGGAATTCATCCAGTAAAACAATGATCTACATACCTACTACCATATTATGCCTAGTACTAATGAAAAAAACTCATTCACGATGTTGAAATCTAATATTAAAATAAAATCCTATTTCGTAGGATCGAATGAGGAACCTTCCCCAACTTTCCCAATAAAATCCCTATAAAGTCTCGAATAAGGATTCGGTCCCAAATGGGATGGAATCCTTGCCCATCAGTAGCTGGGACAGTCCCGAATTCGATTATATTGCCCCGCGTCCCGGGCCGCCCCGCCCCGACGATCTATCAATTTTGTTCCGATTTTTTATAACACGCGCCGAGAGACAACGTCGGTACGCGCCCTTTTCTATTAATTTTGTTGCAGTTACTTTATTATTTAGTAATTTTTAAATGGTCTAATTTCAGAAATCTTTGCTCTGTAGTGTAGTAGATCTAAAGAAAACAGAATTTCCATTCAACATAGACTAGACATGTCTAGTTCAAATTTCGTATATAAAAATGACGCGAAATTAATGCAAACGGCCCGTATCAATAAAAAAAATGTGCATTGAAAAATAATACTAATCAAAATTGAATAAACATAAAAACAAAAAGTGTTTTAATTTTTTTCTTTAGCCAGATGCCAGATGGTCCGAATCGGCCCTATGTTTTTATTCCAAAAGGTGGCAGCCCTGGATCCATAGATAAATAATATGTATGTTCCATGTTCGATCCACAAAGTGGATTTCTCCGTGATGTGTAGGTATTCGACAAAATGCGTCACAGATTTTGACTTGGGCTGGTCCATGCCATACTTTTTATTTACCTACCTTTCTCCCAAAAGCTATTTCCAAAAGCGAGAAAGTATATTATTGAGGTTATTGGACTGGAACACCGACTTATATTTACCATATTTACCCATCTGTACATGTCGGTGGATTGGCTGGACCAATGTAGAGTGAAATTGGAGTGTATTTGGAGTTTATAGATGAAAAGAGCGGAAAACCGCGTGTGGTGGCGTGCCTTGGGAGAGGCTATGCCCAGCAGTGGTCCGATGATGACGATGACAGAATACCTGCAGGAACACCATAATTTAATACTATTCTTACTACGACACATTCTTCCTTGATTAATTATCTCTACAAACGAAAATTTTCGCGAGCAAAAATATCTTTATTTTATATGCTGTCTGGCTAAATCATGACCACTAAAATAACGATAAAAACGATATAATAATATCTACTAAAATATAGGAAATTAGTGCTTTGGAGCGCGCAAATATGTAATCAAGGCTTATCCCTATCGAATTCATATAGAAAGAGAGAGAGAGAACACAAATAAATGTTGACGCTAGTGATGGGCAAGGATTCAATCCCATTTGGGACCGAATCCTTATTCGAGACTTTATAGGGATTTTATTGGGAAAGTTGGGGAAAGTTACTCATTCGATCCTACGAAATAGGATTTTATTTTAATATTAGATTTCAACATCGTGAATGAGTTATTTTCATTAGTACAAGGCATAATATGGTAGTAGGTATGTATATAATTGTTTTACTGGATGAATACCTATATCTAGATAAATAATGTTTCCACAGGTTTTAATTTGAATGCATGATTCCCTAGTTATGTTCACAAAATAATCAATATCTGTGGTCGTTTGAGCGCGCGTACATTTCGCCGTGATGTGAGAGAGGAAAAAGGTCGGTAATCGAGTCTGTTCAGTGACTGTGACAGTGTGAAAAAAGTTAGGTACCGATTTTTTGGTAGATTTACCAATTTCGGTCATGTTTGACCAAAAAACATACAGTCGAATTGAGAACCTCCTCCTTTTTTTGAAGTCGGTTAAAAAATAACGATTTGAGGTCATAATCTACCGATATTTGTTAAATCAATACTAATAATAAATCTGTAAGGGATGGTCTTAGAGCAAGTTACTTTGTTTTATGAGATACTGAGGTATAAGACTCTATGTATGATATTAAAGCTAAATTGACGATTTTTAGAAATATTTTCTGTGTATTTATGTTCCACCATAACTCTTAAACCGATCATCTGAATTCTATGAAACATCGTACAAGCACATTTACCAATACTATATGAGACTGAGGATAGGCTAAATAAAATTCAGTTCCGGTTACGCTACGCTAAGATGTGATTCGTATAGTTCCAGAACCCGACAACTCCGTTTCGGACGATTTTACAGTAAGACGAAAAAACTAGACCTCGATAAATTAGCCGCCCATACAAACTACAAGGGAGCTGGAAAGAATGTTAATTTTTCTTTGCGATTCACTCTGGATTGGACTGTGTTAGGAACATAATGTCTTTACAGATAAGTGACAAATTTAATATTTTATTCGAAACAGTTTATAACAACTTTTTTTAGAGAAATGGATTTGGCGGGTTCTGGAACTGTACGACTCATGTGGTTCCCAAACAAACTGAAATGTTCCGCGCGCCATTTACCGCGAGTAAGTATCAGATATGAGCGAGCCGGCGCGGAGGCGCGGAGGCGCGGAGGAGCGGGCGGCGCGGCGGAGCGGGCGGCGCGGTGGAGCGGGCGGCGCGGTGCGCGGGTGGGTGCATATAAAAGCGCACTCCCCATACTATAGAAAGCCAAAATTGTAATTTGATTCGATCCTAATTTTTTTATCTTATTCTTATGGTACAAGTTAGTATACATGTGAGCTAAATATGACGTCACCGATACGAAACATGTACCTTCTCGAAGTAAGTAACTAAGGGCGAGGCCGAAAGCGGAGCTTCGTTCAAGTTAACGATATATTTATCGATGAAAGTAAGTAAATAAGGGCGAGAATATCGTTTACGCGAACGCAGCTCGGCGTTCGGCAGGGCATTAACTTAGTTTATTTGAGAAGGATTATCATTTAATTGAACGCAGCTCGGCCTTCGGCTTCGCCGGCCTCTTTGAAAAAGTATATGGCTTATCTATAGGGAGCTCCGCCTTCGGCGTCGCCATAGGTAACTTAGTTTCTTCGAGAAACGTTTACCTGAAAGGAGCTCGACCTTCGGCCTCGTCAGTAGTTACATATTTTGTTCGAGAAGGTTTATCATTAACCTGAATGCAGCTCAGCTTTCGACCTCGCCCTTTATAACTTACTTTCTTCTTTTGAAATACGAATTTCACGAGAGCGGGCAAAAGCTAGTAAACTATAATACTAAAAATAATACTGTTTTATGTAATCCGGTCGCCTGAGTCGAAGGGGCCTAAGCACATGCTCCGACCAGCCAATATCACCTCCGAGAAGGTAGGTGCCCTTGCATACCGGAGACTTCCCTGGATTGCTGGATATACTGAACTAGAAGAGAACACAGCCGAGGGTGCTATGCGGCCATCTTACATCTAGTACGGTGGTACTAACCCAGTCGGCTACAATTTGAGCCTACAACCTCGTAAGGGAGCGTCCATAAACGACGTGGTTTCAATTTGTCCTCTTTTGGACCCCCCCTCCCCCCACGTAACCTACCGTGGCTTTTGCTTGGACTCGAGTGGGAACGTAGTTTTTTTTTTCCTATTCTAGAAGTTAAAAAGCTAGTTAAAACATACTTTAGTCGAGAAGATTTATCATGAACCTAAACGCAGCTCAGCCTTCGGCCTCGCCCTTAGTTTCTTCTTTTGAAATACGAATTTCACGCGAGCGAAGCCGCGGGCAAAAGCTAGTTAAAAACATACTTTATTCGAAAAGATTTATCATTAACCTAAACGCAGCTCAGCCTTCGGCCTCGCCCTTAGTTTCTTCTTTTGAAATACGAATTTCACGCGAGCGAAGCCGCGGGCAAAAGCTAGTTAAAACATAAAATCCTTATTCGATCCTAGAATAGGGTTAAATCCGCGACTTTATGATAGAATTTCGCTCATATTACAGAACAACTTCACATACTTAACCTTAAAACATAAAATCCTTATTCGGTCCTAGAATAGGATTAAATCCGGGATTTTATGATAAAATCTCGCCCATAAAGATTTAATCCCGGGATCGACCCATCAGTACCGCTAGCTAACGCTCTAGCCGCCGATGAGCGAACGAGCTGAGCTGAGCTGAGTGTGTGTGGTGTGTGTGTGTGCGGCTGTGAGTGAATGTCAAACGAGCGAGGCAGTTATTACTTTACTCTTTGGGCAGTCAGTTTATTGTTGTATTTACTATTTTGTCGTTATAAATTGTATCTACTCTTCTATAATGAAATTATCCTAAAACCGTTTTTTTAATCTAAAGGAACACCTTTGGCGCTCTCTATATTAATTCACAACATACATTGAAGTTGCTAACAAAATGTTAGGTTATACGAACGCAGGCATCCCGGATAAGTCTTGGCAGCCCCCTGTGGCGGTGCTAGACACAACGTAAGTTTTATTCTTCGTATTATCGTTTTGCTGTATTATTATTTTTTTTTTTTTTATGGAAACTGACACGGTTGGCTACATCACCTACAACGTCCGTGATGTCAGCCCATAACACCGGGTGAACTAGTTGCCATGTCAGTGCTTCCCCCTTTGATCGTGCCGGCTACACTGAACTGGTCGGAAAACACAAACTATTTACATAGCCGTTTAGACTGACGTTTCATTCAGTGCGGTGGTACCAACCCGGGCGGGTTAAACCCTACCACCAAGTAAGATTAGGAGGGAAGGGACCTACAGTTTTACGAGGAATCCGAACCTCGGTCAGTCTCCAACGGTCAGCGGTCACCCATCCAAGTACTGACCGCACCCAGCGTTGCTTAACATTCAATAGCGACAGTTGAATGTCTGCACCATTGAGCTAACGAGGCTGACTTGAATGTCTGCACCACTGAGCTAACGAGGCTGACAAAGCATGTACTTCTTTATTGGCACCAGTATTTATTGACTTGGTAATAATAGGTGTGCCTATTATCTATCATTCTTCTGTCTTCTAAGCTAGACTAACTTCAACTTAAGTGAACCCTTTGGCTTACATAATTATTAACCCTTTGAGATCCCACTTATTAAATATGCTTACCGCCCACTCGGCTTCCATACTATTTTCGCCGCGCCAAATTTCGCGCGCCATAAACTCAAATATTTCGTAAAGTAATGAAGTGAGATCATTATACAATATTTAAACTAATTTCCAATGAAATTATCCACCAAACTATGTAAATCAAGTGTGGAATTGGAGTGGGTATAGATACTGACTGGAGGGGGTGGTGCGGGGGGGAGGGGGGGAGCTTGGTGTATCGATTTATGAACCCCCCTCCCCGAGGAGGGGGGCATACAAAGTACCTCCAAAAAGGGGGCCACGTATAAAAAAAAACTCATTAGCTAAATTACGATGGCCTCTTCTCCGGCTTATAAAAACACTCTAGGGAATAGCCATACTAACAGGTTATGTCGGGGTGGTGAATTTAAATTTACAAAAAAAAAATTCTCGAAAAGTATTGATCTCCTCGGGCTAATTCTTTCACTAATATTCTTCTAACATCCTAAAGTACAGGATATAAAACACTCTAGGAAATAGCCATACCAACAGGTTATGTCGGGGCGGTGAATTTAAATTTTCAAAACTTTTTTTCTCGAAAAGTATTGATCTCCTCGGGCTAATTCTCTCACTTATATTCTTCTAACATCCTAAACTACAGGATATAACTACCAACAATTTGCTATCAAACATGCCATTAACTATACCTCAGCCGTGGATTCACTTATTTCGAAGCACAGACGTATTTTATAACCTAAAATTGACAAGTCCCCTTATTATTACATCAAATTTTTGTTGAAGAGCACTGCCACTAAGAAACCGAACAACGTACGTAGAGGCCATTGAATCTTATCCACAAAAAAAAATTAAAACAAGGAACCTTCAGTCAAAAATGTCAAGCTGGCAGAATATAGGTATTTTTTTCTGTTTTGAGTGCAGAATTCTGTAGGTGGTGTGAGAGTAGGTGTGTTTCATGTAAATGGAAAGGCCTTTTAATAATCTATCTGAAGTGCTCTCTCGTTCTAATAAGAACAATTCATTGAAATAGCAATAGACGTAAACTTCCGCTGTTACGGCGCTGACCAGATAGGTCGACCGGTCTAGATGAAATTTGAAGGGTGTAAGAGATGGCTCGACCGCGCGGTCGAGTAGAAACGTCAAGGGTAAAATTTGTCTTGCTGCCGTTGGCTTCTATTTTCGTCGCGTGGAAATTCGCTAAATATGCAGACAAGACAGTCCCGCCGACTCGCACTTGGCAAGTTTTTAGATTTCTGTATCCCGTACGGAAGCCTATTACTAAGCCTACGCCGTCTATCTCTCCGTCCGTCCGTTCTTCTGTCCGAGGGCTGTATCTCTTGAACCGTAATAGGTAGCCCGTTGAAATTTTCACAGAATATGTGTTGTTATTACAAAAAATAATAAAAAATAGAAAAAGTAAAAAATTAAGGGGGGGTTCCCACACAAGAAACATGTTTTTTTTCAATGTTTTTTTTGTGGTGCGGAAACCTCGGTGCGCGATTCCGACTCGCACTTGGCCGGTTTTTTATCCAAACCGTGTGCTTATTTTGCCAGGATGGGCACCGTACACCTGGAGATGTACTGGAAACACGCACCCATCACTTGCCGCAACTTCATGGAGCTGGTGCGAAGAGGCTACTACAACAACACCAAGTTCCACCGTATCATCAGGGACTTCATGGTGCAGGGAGGAGACCCCACTGGCACCGGCAAGGGGGGCCAGTCTGTCTACGGGCCGTATTTTGATGATGAAATCCATGAAGATTTGAAGCATACGGGCGCGGGAATATTGTCGATGGCAAATTCTGGTATAAAGCACAAATTTAGGTTACATGCACAAATTCTGGTTACATGCACAAATTTGGGTTACATGCACAAATTATGGATATGGATAGGTAGAGAGAGGTAGGTCGAGAGCGGGTGGTTCCCCGCGTCCTAGTCAACGCAGACTAGCTGACGAGGGCTTGATGCGAGCCGAAACGTGAAGCATGCGCGGGAAATTTAGAGTGGCCACTCGCTAGTCCCGACCTCGATTAACACCCTCCTCTACTGCCGATGGGCCCGGATAATATCCGGGCCCATCGGCCCATCGGCCCAACATATTATGTTCGGTGAAGCCATCGCAAGCTTAGTTCCACACCGTCTACAGGCCGAAATTCAGGTTACGTGCACAAATTTAGGTTACATGCACAAATTTAGGTTACATGCACAAATTTAGGTTACATGCACAAATTTAGGTTACATGCACAAATTTAGGTTACATGCACAAATTTAGGTTACATGCACAAATTTAGGTTACATGCACAAATTTAGGTTACATGCACAAATTTAGGTTACATGCACAAATTTAGGTTACATGCACAAATTTAGGTTACATGCACAAATTTAGGTTACATGCACAAATTTAGGTTACATGCACAAATTTAGGTTACATGCACAAATTTAGGTTACATGCCCAAATTCAGGTTGCACGCACACATTTAGATTACTTGCACTATTTTTTATTTCTAATGGTTTGGATTTTTGTCCCACTTTGACCCTGCAACTTATACATATGTACCCCCATGCTGTATGTCGACAATCGGGGTGAGCGTAGTAATCGGTCTTGTGCTGCAAGAACTCTGATTATTTACAAACAACTGGCACAACATCGACCCCCATGTTTAACTAATTTATTAGAGCAAGGTCGAGCAGCAAGTAAGGCGTGAAGATTTACCTACATATTGCATGACTTAGTGGAAGGACCGTGCCAATGGGAGTGAAGTGTATGTGGCTACCCTATCTCTATTTAGCATGGCATATTGTCATTATTCCGTAGTCATCTTTTACAACATTACCCTACACTATTAAGTCATATCATACATCGGAATCCGCGGGGCACGAATGATTCAAGGTTGTTTAGTGATGGGACAATGTATCCACAAATATCGAAAATCGATCGTTATTTTAGAATAATATGGAATAATGTCGATTATTAAAACTAAGAGTATTTCTATAGAAAATAAAATATAATAAACAAATGTTGTATTTACTTTGTAGGTACAATACAAATCTGTTCAAACCACAATATTAGTTTTATTAGTATGGAATAGAAAGAATTTGATTTTTTTTACCAACTTACACGTGTTACATCATAATGATATTGAAGACTTTTTTGTTACTGTTATGAAACTGAATCGATTAGGCTATAAAAATCAACCACCAATTTTTTTATTTAAACACATAAAAAAATATTTTACATAAAAAAAACGCCAAGGTCCAAAAAAAATAGGTCTTACAAAATTAGTTCATAGTACGCTAAGGGGGGGTTCTGTATCGGAAATAGATCACTTTTGAAGAACAAAGAATTTTTTTTTTACAATTTTTTTTTTTTTAAATTTTAAATGAAAAAAAAAATTCTTAATCGTTTCGGCTTCATGCCAGGAACAAAAAAGTCTTCCAACACGTATATCTCTTTCTTTCAGAAATTGTGAAAAACCACAATTTTAGTTTTATTAGTGTGGAATAGAAAGAATTAAATTTTTTTTACCAACTTACACGTGTTACATCATAATGGTCATGAAGACTTTTTTGTTACTGGTATGAAACTGAATTGAGTAGGTTATAAAAATCAACCACCTATTTTTTATTTAAATACCTACATAAAAAATTTTTTTACTTAAAAAAAGCCCAAGGTCCAAAATTTTTTATATAGGTTTTACTCCCTATATGATACAGAACCCCCCCTTAGCGTACTATGAACTAATTTTGAAAGACCTTATATAAATATGTATTATATTTACTTAATCCTTAACATAAAGTATACATGTTTATATAAGTACTGTAGGTATATAAGTATTCAGGTCTGAAATATGACTTGAATAAAATACAATAAACAAATAAATATGAGTATCGATAACAGTGTCGATTGTTTATTGATCGCCGTAGTCAATCCCTAACAAGGTCGTATTCGTGCCCCGCGGATTCCGATGTCTGGTCATATATTATACAAAATAATAAAAATACACAAAATTAATACAACAATTAAAAACGGTAATACCGCCGGCGGCGGGAGACAAGCCTCCTAGCGCGCCGGCGGGTGCAGGCCGTGGCTACGGAGCTCTCCGAGATGACGCGAGACTAGCTTCGAGCGATGGGTGGTAGATGGGTACTAGACACGTAGCCCACCACCACCCCCATCTCGGAGAGCTCCGTATCCGCCGGACTGCACGGCGACTTCGTCATGCTGCTCTTTTATACGTCTCCTTTATCTCGCGCGCGTCGTCTGTTTGCACTGCACCACCGGTAGCGGGGGCACTAGACGGGATGCGAAGTCCGATGGTGTAATATACATTTCACCATCATTCAGTCTTACATTTTCATTATCATGATGTAAAGTGATTCTCAAGTTTTAATGTGAGAAGGTGTTGAACTAAGCTTGCGATGGCTGCACCGAACATATCCGGGCCCATTGGCAGTAGGGGAGGGTGTCAATCAAGGTCTGATCTAGCCAGTGACCACTCTGTGTACTTCTCCAGCATGCGTTACATCTCGGCTCGCATCAAGCCCTCTTCAGCTAGACTACGATGGCTAGGAAGCGGAGAACCACGAGTCCCTCTCTCAACCTCCCTCTGTCTACCTACGCATATTCTGTAGGATGCCTCATGTGACATTTTCGAAGCTCTGTCTGACATACAGACTAGACAGATGGGAGGACATATTTTATACTTTGTTAAAAGAGATTTTTATAATATACAGGGTGTGTTATGATGAGCATAGGTCATAAAGCAAACCAGTGATTCCTTGACTAATTTGAAGTCTAAAAGGCCCAGTAAAGTTTTGTCACATATGCCTTAATTAAGGAGTTATTAATTCAATTAGTTTTTGCGCGCAAAATACTATAGTAGTGCGACCGACCCGACGCTCGCTACATTGCGACGTTGCCGCTCCGCTCTGTGCATTGTCGACGCCAGCACATGTTCATCGATCCTATTCACACGGGAGCATTTCGTAAACGGAGTGTATTTATTTAGTTTAGTATGGAAAAAAAAGTTCACCGTAGAACAAAATGTCATCTAACTTTTTTGCTCCAAATAGGCTCAGGAGTACCTGGTTTGCTTTATGACCTATGGTCATACATAAAACACCCATATTATGTACATTATAAATTTAAAAAACCATATTTTACGTGATATTTAGACTTATTGGTCGTTCTCAGATACTTAACAATTTTTTTTATATATATTTATAAAAAAAAATTTATATTATATTTATATATTATTTATTATAAGAATAACTAAAACCAAATATTGGTGAAAATAAAACTTGTTAAAGAGATAATTTTTTCAAGATAAACTCAATTCATGAATTTTATTTCAGGCCCAGATAAAAACGGATCGCAGTTCTTCATAACACTCGCACCGACTCAGTGGTTAGACGGAAAGCACGCCATCTTTGGGCGCGTTCAGAGCGGGATGGCAACTGTCAAGCGAATCGGACTGGTGGAGTGTCAGAATGACAGTCCCGTCGACGATGTGAGGATCGTCCGCGCGTACATACCGAAATGAAAACTTTTCAGTGCTAGTGAATGAGTGTGAGAACCAATCTGAACGCATCAAGCGGTACCAGTTCCATTTTATATGTATGAGATAAGATATCTAAGTGTGTTCTACCGACTGTTCAACGGCAAACACTCGAGATGATACCGACCTCACCGTTTCACCATACGTCCACGCGTAGCAGACAGGGAATGCATCCCTTTATTGTAGAGCTGCCTAAATTGCGGACTAAGCGCTCCAGTATTTCTTTTATCTCCCGCACTGCGAAACTTTGGAAAACACGTCGGGAGGAAGTGCCCTCCCGACGTGTCTCCTGCAGTGTATGACTTAGGATCTTTCAAGAGAAGCGTAAAAAGGCATATGTCACGCCGGCACGGCATTCGCAGCCGCCGTTTGAAACCGAATGCTTTTAGGCGTCGTCGGCACAACAATCCACGCTGGCAGTGCCAAGTGTCTGGCGTATCCATAAAAAATAAAAATAAGATAAGATAACTTTTTATTTACACGATTAAACACACATTCTCAATGAATTTATTATAAAAATAATTCTTTAAAAAACGAATTAGACAAAAAAAAAACAAACAAACAAAAGTACTTAAAAACAAATACAAGTGCACTCATAAATTAAAAAACAGAAAACACGCACCAGCTGTCAGCTGTCAGTGTTTAAAATAAATAAATAAATAAACATAACACAGTTCATGGCGACAGGTACAAGTGTTGTTCTACAGTATAAAAGTGACCTCAGCGCTATTGAGATAGCTAGGTATCTATTTACTATGTTAGATGCATCCATATAATTTATGGATTGCTTGTCTGATAAGTAGAAGATAATATGGTATTATTACAAGACAGAATGTAACATCTGTATGCATAATCCTATGTATTGTCTGTGGTATTGTATATTAAGATGACTGATGGATGGATGGCGGAGCTTTTAGCTGGCGGACTAGACCTTGTTCTGACTAGACTTTTCGTTATGGATCTCTTCTGGACTTCTCTCGTTTGGAGAGGTCTGCAGACGCCCCAGTCGACTTGTGGCTTTCATGGAAGACATAGGCTGGCTGGGGTAAGCTGGAGATCGTGGGGTTTTGCATGGAGGCCCCCACCCCAACCAAGTGGGACTAGTTTGCAGGCCTAGAGCCAACCCCAAACCAAGGAAACGACAACAAAGCAATAACGTTGTACCGTGTGGAGCCGGTACTTTAAAAGAATAGCCCCACTGCTTCTCTCTCCGTGTATGTCGTAAAAGGCGACTAAGGGATATGACTCCTTTCTTATATTACTAGGCGGTATGGTTTAACCCGCCCTGGTTGGTACCACCGCACTGAATGAAAGGTCGGCCGAAACTGCTATGTAAATAGTTTGTTTTTTCCGTTCAGTTCAGTGTAGCCGGCACGACCGAAGGGAAGCACTGACGTGGCACCAATTTCACCCGGTATTATGGGCGATGTTGTAGGTGATGTAGCCAACCGTGTCAGTTTCGATAAAAAAACATGATCTCTTCTTCATATGAATTGATTGAATAATTCTCTCAAAACATCTTTGTTTTGTCAGCCTGGGTAGCGTGGTGCGATTGTATCAGTGTTCGGTGGTCATCGAAGTTTACACCAGGCCCTGTACGCAGGCTTGCCAACTTTTCCAGCCGCCACGACCGGACACCACATTTATTCTGGTCAATGTACTATAATCAATACTTACCTATATATTTTCAGGAATTTTACGTGTTTCGTATGAATTAAGTTAATAATAAGTACCTACTTTTAAGTAGGTATGTGACAAAAAAAAGGCCCTTGCTCAGCAGTTGGATGTGAAAAATGGGATTATGAAAAAAAATTTGTGAAAAAATAAACAGTTTCTGTAAATAAATAAAAAAGGATGCATAAAGTCAAAGATGTTTATAACAAAATTGTTTTTCTTAAAATTGTACTGGCTCTCACTTTTAACATTTTTTTAAAGGCGAATTGGCAACGTCCCGTCTAGTATTCCGTAGCTTGCACGAATTATTGGAATTTTTGCTTCCTCAATCAAATCTGACCGGACAAATTGCACCCGGTCGGAGGTTAGCGACCTGACTAGAACAATTCATTCCAAAACCCAACAGTCCGGTCGATAACCGGACGGTTGGGAACCCTGCCTCTACGTGTGGTGTTACAAACTCGCCGATGTGAGTGTGAGTAATGATGATTGATCTCAACGAATCAGAGAGCGTTCGCAAATGCACCTGGCCATGCCATTGGTTTTTTTTTTATGGAAACTGACACGGTTGGCTACATCACCTACAACATCCGTGACGTCAGCCCATAAAACCGGGTGAACTAGGTCACATGTCAATACTTCCCTTCATTTCATGTCGGCTACACTGAACTGGAGGGAAAACAGGAACTATTTACATAGCCGTTTCGACCGACGTTTCGCTCAGCGCGGTGGTACCATCCCGGCCGGGTTAAACCCTCCCACCTAGTAAGGTCTACCTAGTAAAAGTCGACCGACTGCACCACTGAGCTACCGAGGCTGAGGGCTGGTTGAAATATACGAGCAGCAGGTGGCCGAGTGGTTTGGGCACCGGCTTCTCATGCGAGAGGTCCGCGGTTCGATTCCGGTCGGCGTGTACCAATGAGTTTTTTCTGACGAAAAAATTTACGTGCATAACTACACCTGCTGCTTCACCGTTCGGAACTGGTGTAAAACTGTAGGTCCCTTCCCTTGCCCCTTAATAGGTGGCAAGCTCAAATTGTAGCCGACTGGGTTGGTACCACCGTACTGGATGTAAGATGGCCGCATAGCAGCCTCAGTTGTGTTCTCCTCTAGTCCAGTATAGCCAACAATCCAGGGAAGTCCCCGGTATGGCACCTACCTTCTCGGAGGTGATATTGGCTGGTCGGAGCATGCGCTTTGGCCACTCCAACTCAGCCAACCATACAGGATCACATAAAAAAATATATATATTATATATAATATGTATGTACGAGTATTTGTGTGAGTTAGCGAGCAAGATAACGCCGCCGGTAGACCCGATGGTGCGGTCGGACTATGGATCAGTGTTTCTTTCAGGTAACTCTCAGGGGGTGCCATGCCCCCAACCCCCAAGCACGTTCACAGATTATGTATATTTTGCATACATATCACACACGCTTAATCCCGAAAACCGGGGTAAGCAGAGTAATCGGTGTTGTGCTGCAAGAACTCTGGTAAATTACAGCACAACACCGACCACCACGTTTCGCAAAGTATTCGAACCAGATTCAATCGATCAAGCAGCAAGTAAGGCACGAAGACCCACCTGCTGCGTGACTCGGTGGAAGTACCGTGCCAAGGTGAGAGGTGGCGAGCCTGTCGCCCTTTAGCACGGCATCATGTCCTTATCCCTTAGTCGCCTTTTACGACATGCACGGGGAGAGATGCAGTGGGGATATTCTTTTTAAATACCGGCCCCACACGGTATGTATATTTTACCGGTACCTAAAAAAGGTAGCCGGTAGTGGATGGATGAGAAGAGTGGAGGACCGCGTGTGTGGTGGTGTGTCAGGGAGAGGCCTATGTCCAGCAGTGGACCGATATGGCCTGATGATTATGTATCACAATGTATGTAAATAACATTCTTGAATTTTTGGTGGATTTGTGGATTGCTATATTTTTAGTGACAATGGTGGATTGGAACCGTGCTATATTTTTAGTGACAATAAAAGTATTTTCTCTTATAAATGTGTTTATTTATTTGGAAACTTCTTCTGTAAGGACTGTGAACAAACTGTGAATTACTATTAGTCAATATAAAAATGGTTAAAAGGATACAAAGATGAAATTAATGAAATTAATGTCAGCCTTGTTAGCTCAGTGGTGCAGACAGTAAACTGTCGCTATTGAATGTTAAGCAACGCTGGGTGCGGTCAGTACTTGGATGGGTGACCGCTGACCGTTGGAGGCTGACCGAGGTTCGGATTCCTCGTAAAACTGTAGGTCCCTTCCCTCCTAATCTTACTTGGTGGTAGGGTTTAAACCGCCCGGGTTGGTACCACCGCACTGAAAGAAACGTCGGTCTAAACGGCTATGTAAATAGTTTGTGTTTTCCGACCAGTTCAGTGTAGCCGGCACGATCAAAGGGGGAAGCACTGACATGGCACCTAGTTCACCCGGTGTTATGGGCTGACATCACGGACGTTGTAGGTGATGTAGCCAACCGTGTCAGTTTCCATAAAAAAAAAAAACAAAATAAAATGTTTAAAACCAAAATTTACATTTTTTTTTATTGCTTCCGAACTCTGCCCGAAGTCGAAGCCTCAGGCCCAGCCAATTTCACCGCCGAGGAGGTGCCAGTCCGGCTTGGAGGTGGACTAATGTTGCTGGGGAAAGGCTATTAACCCGCGATTTGAAGATCCGTGGATTGTAGGAGTGGGGAAACATATTCCCTGGGAGCCCGTTCCTCAATGGGATTTAAACACAAAATTAAAAAAAACCGGCTAAGTACGAGTCGAACTCGCGCACCGAGGGTTCCGTATCGCCATGTCATGGTCAGCGCCACTCACGTCATCTATGGCGTGTTTTATGAAATTCTTCATATTAGTTCAAATGCTTCATACTCTTTGTAATAGATACACTTTTTAGTTTCTTATATGGGGACCCCCAAGGAATTGTTTTACTTTTTCTTATTTTTATTATTTGTTGTTATATCGGCCATAATGAATAACAGATATACTGTGAAAATTTCAACGGGCTACCTATTACGTTTCAAGAGATACAGCCCTCAGACAGACAGACAAACAGACTTACAGGTTTAGTAAAAGGGGGACGTACGACGGATACGGAACCCTAAAAACAAATAGGTACGCGATAAAATGTAAATATAAGGAAAAAGTTCAATAAGAATTTAAAAGGAAGGTGTTGAACTAAGCTTGCGATAACTTATCTATCACCGAAATATCCGGGGCCCATTGCCAGTAGGTAGAGGAGGGTGTCAATGGAGGTCGGGATTAGCGATCGGCCACTCTGTGTAGTTCTCCAGCATGCGTTACGTTTCGGCTCGCGGCAAGCCCTCTTCAGCTAGTCTGAGAGGACTAGGACGCGGAGAACCACCAGTCCCGCTCTCGACCTTACACTTTACACTTACGCGTAGCCATGTACAGGCAGGGGGGCTGCTGCCCTCCCCCCCCCCCCCCCCCCCCCCAACTTATTTACCTATTAGTTTTCCCTTGTCCGCCCCCCTCTGAACAAAATCCTGGCTACGCCCTTGTACATGCTCGTCGGTTTACGGCTTTATTGCTTTTAACATTGAGCAAATTACCCAACTTATGCCTGAAGTATTTTCTGCCAATTTACTTTTCTCATAAAAAATGAGCAAGACGACAAAATATCGAGTTCTTTCAATTGATTAGAGCTAAAATGTATGACGCAATTCTATTCCACTTGTATATTTACATTGTACTTACACCTAATAAATGGAGTTAGATTGAATTGATGACTTCATGCTGGAAAAAGCTGAAAAAACAAGAGTAGGTCTGCCATACGAAGTGATGTGTGATTCCATCTAATATTATCAGTTTATTTTTATTTTTACGGTTCTGTAAGGGGCTCTATTACTAGCGTACGCGCCGTCTGTCCGTCTGTCTGTCTGTAGCCGGTTGAAATTTCCACTGTATTGTATTTTTTTTTCAATGTATGTGTTATTTATGCATATGCATGCATTTTGTGTTATTTATTACTAACAAATAATAATAAAAAAAAAGTAAAACTTGTTTTTTTTAATGTTTTTGGTAAGTAAATATATTGTGTGGTGGTACGCAGAACCCTTGGTGCGCGCGTCCGACTCGCACTTGGCCGGTTTTAACTTGGTTTTAACCATAGAATTACCAGGGGTTTATTTAGATATGTATTTACTTCAACCTTGTTATAGGTATTAGGTATACCTAGTTACCTTTTTATTTGTTTTATGTAATCCGGTATGGGTGGCTGAGTCCGTGGGGCCAAAGCGCATGCTCCGACCAGCCAATATCACCTCCGAGAAGGTAGGTGCCATACCGGAGACTTCCCTGGATTACTGGCTATACTGGACTAGAGGAGAACACAACCGAGGCTGCTATGCGGCCATCTTACATCCAGTACGATGATACCAACCCAGTCGGCTACAATTTGAGCCTACTACCTAGTAAGGGGCAAGGGAAGGGACCTACAGTTTTACACCGGTTCCGAACGGTGAAGCAGCAGGTGTAGATATGCACATAATTTTTTCGTCAGAAAAAACTCATTGGTACACGACGACCGGATTCGAACCGCGGACCTCTCGCATGAGAAGCCGATGCCCAAACCACTCGGCCACCCACCGCTTCAATATATAGGCATATATATAATGTAATTATAATAATAAATATTTATACATATACAGGGTGTTGTAACGGCAAGTACATTAATTTCGCCAGCGCAATCCTCATGTTTTTACGAGACAAAAAAGTTAATAAAGTTTTTCTCTAAAGTGTCTAGTATTGGAGATATTAATTTTGGAAATTTATGTTTTCGTCTAGTGTAATTTGACGCGCGCGGGGGGAGGGTGCTGGCGCGGGTACTGTCAGGGTGGAAACACTCAGGCGCCGCCGCGCCCCCGCCGCGCATCTCCTCTCCCCGCGTACTCGTCCCTGCTCGCTCACTCACCCACCGCGCGCCTTTCATTCCCACGTTCGTGCGGAACATAAGATCCTTTTACACTAAATAAATCAATTCGTTTGTATGAAAACTCAAACTTTTTAAAAATATTTTTGACTTTTTTGTTACTTGAACTTGTTTGACTTGTTTATCCCAATAATCATTTCCTTAATGCAATGTAGTGGCCTGTATAAATATATTCACAGTTTGCTTCTTGATTCGCAACATCCCAAGTTATTAAAAATTCCCTTTAAGGTGGGTTTTATTTCATTCACTGGCAGCACTGTCAATCAAACATCCCGCGAGCGCGAGCGAAGTGCGAACAGCTGAGCGGCCGGGCAGTCTCTTTCGGACGCATGCGCGGGTGGAACATCGCTGCGCGTCTCGATATGTGCGCTTTTTGTTTCGACGCGAGTTATTCTGTTTTTTAACTAATTTACGTTCGCCATTCCATATTTGAAATTTGGAATTAGTGCTGTGCTGTGTAAATATAACCGTTACTCGAGAAACGATTCCGAAATGCTCGCTGGAACCAGTCCGTAGTAGGCGCCCGTTTCTTTGTGATTTCTTTTGGCCCAAGCGAGAGGTTAGTTCCTCCGTCTCCGCGCACCGCGCTCCTTTCCCGTCGTCTGGACCGAACTGTCATATAGCGCGCGTGACGGATTGAAGGTTTGTGTACAAATTCTATTTATTTTTTTAGACATTTTTTTAGAGATGAAACTATTTGATTGAATAGTACGATAACTTAAGTACCTACCTATCTGCTACGACCTATCTGTGATAAATATACCGTACCGAGATAGGATGTGATAAAATAGAACATTTTGTGGAATTTTAGGACATTGCTGGGGTGGGGTGGGCATTCCAACACGAACGACGACACAAGGTGGGATGAAAAACAGCGGTAAAGCATTTTCTAGTGGAATATGTTATTTTCAAGGTAGGGATAAAGGGAAAGAAAAAGAAAAATCATAATAGGTAATACTTACATCTGAAAATCGAAAAAACGATGAAAATAGCAAAAAAATTGGGCATGCCTCCACGCGTCGTGCGTGAGACCGTGTGGTGTGAGACCCCCCGCTCCTCTTCCGGCTCTGGTTTATTCACAGTACCTACGCGTGTGTGTGTACGCGCAAGCCTAGGTGTAATCGGAGCATTTCGCGTGAATTTCGGGTTTTGCAAGAACCTGAATAATTTATTTTTGTATGACTGAGTAATACCTAATTAATTTTTTATGGAGGAGTGATTTCCGCGCTTCAAAAATACACCTAACTACGTCTTCCTAAAATGCCGAGCTATACCAGTAGCAGATAGTTGCCTTGCCAGCAAATAGGTTCCTTTAATTCTCTTGGAATTCCCAGCCCATTGCTGTTATATCACGTACATGAGAACTAATTATGTGTGTATACTTACAGGTAGGTAGGTACATAATAGTAGGTATATACTAATAATACCTAAGTATACAGATATTACCAAGTAACAGCAGGCATCCTTGAACTTCTTTACCTAACACAGGTATATATATCATGCTATATCCATTGATGGCTATATCTATAATTGTACTGTACAGAACGGGCAGTAAATAATGGACATCGAGCTTTGGAAAGAGACAATCCAGTTGTAGAGCGTCGTCCCTGTCGCACAACTCGCACGAGACGTCTCTGTGCGACAGGGACGACGCTCTACGACCGGATTGCCTCTTTCTAAAGTTCGATGGTCATTATTTATAGCCGGATACTGATATAGGTGTTATACCTTTTTTTTTTATGAAAAATGACACGGTTGTCTACATCACCTACAACATCCGTGATGTCAGCCCCATAACACCGGGTGAACGAAGTGCCATGTCAGTGCTTCTCTTCATTTCATGTCGGCTACACTGAACTGGACGGAAAACACGAACTATTTACATAGCCGCCGTTTCGATCGACGTTTCGCTCAGTGCGGTGGTACCAACCCGGCCGGGATAAACCCTACCACCTAGTAAGGTAAGAAGGGAAGGGACCTACCGTTTAACGTGGAATCCGAACTACGGACATATAACTAAGTAGGTAAGCAGTATATTAACTAATGCCGTGCTTAGTAGGTAGCACGAGTCAGTAAGCCTGGAGGCGCTATACATAGGAGGACAGGGGTAGCCGCGCGTCGGCGCACACGCGCCAGCGCGTCAGTCTAGCGCCGGCGACCGATCTTAGTCTCCGTCCGCCGCTTAGGCGGAGCGAACGTGCGCGTCTGTCACAAAATGCCTCATTGTGCAGTGCTTTGGTGCAAAAAGTCGTCGAAAAATTCAAACTTGAACACAGATGGAGTCACCTTTCACGAGTAAGTACTTTCATTCAATTTGATAGCATTTTTCGCTTGAATTTCAGTAACAAACATCGGCGTAAATATGTATGGAGAGCTCTTTTCTGCTTACCCACCATAGGTCGACTATCGTGTTGGATGCAGTTAGCTCTTGTAATTTTTTTTGTTTATTGATAAATATGTATGTTAAATGTATACAGATATTTCATGCATTCTGCCTTATTGCCAAAGGACATTTCTTCTAGTCAACCTCAGCAGGTTTCCTCGTTCAATATTCGTTTATCGCGCTTTTTTCATTCAACCAGTACCTACCGGTTTTTACTTTTGAGCGACTCTAAAGGAATTAATTTCTTTAGGTCATGCGTCTACCGGGAATTAGTCTTGTTATGCTTAGCATTAACAAAATTAATTCATAATGAATACCCCGTTAGCATTTAGCACTGCTAAGCGCCCTGATGAATAAAAATTAATGCTAAATGCTAAGCAATAATCACATTTAATTTTAATTAGCATTGCTGTTTCGTTCGTAAAACTTTGTTGGTTCGTTTGTTTTGGAACGCACAAAGCAATGAAGTATGTGCTATTTATCTGTGGTACTGCTAAATGCTAAATGCTATATAACGCCTGCGCTCCGCTGCTAGCTAGCTAGCTAGCATCTAAATGCGAAATGCGATGCGATCATGCGAGTGAGGGGTCGGAATTATCATCTGTCACGTGATCATTAGTTTTGGTCATATCTACAGAACCACTGGACTTAGACCCATCGTGTTGGTACTCAATCTGAACGTCTCGATGAGATCTATCCATCTGTCACATTAACTATTGTTTTGGTCATAACTCGAGAACCACTGGTGCTAGACCCATCGTGTTGGTACTCAAACTTCAGGTCTCGGTGAGATCTATCCATCTGTCACATGAACTTTTGTTTTGGTCATAACTCGAGAACCACTGGTGCTAGATCCATCGTGTTGGTACTCAAACTTTAGGTCTCGGTGAGATCTATCCATTTGTCACATGAACTTTTGTTTTGGTCATAACTCGAGAACCACTGGTGCTAGACCCATCGTGTTGGTACTCAAACTTCAGGTCTCGGTGAGATCTATCCATCTGTCACATGAACTTTTGTTTTGGTCATAACTCGAGAACCACTGGTGCTAGACCCATCGTGTTGGTACTCAAACTTTAGGTCTCGGTGAGATCTATCCATCTGTTGCGCGACCATCTCTCGAGACACATGTTAGTTCTTTAGTTCTTTAGTTCAACAATAACAATGTAAATGTCAACAATGTAAACAGTAACAATGTAAATGTCGTAAATTGTGCTTTTAAATTTAATTCAATTGTTCAAAAGTTACCAAATGAAAATTTTAATATAGATACCGATCTATAAATAAATAATTAAGTAAATTATTGTTCTGTTTCAAATATATGTTTCTATTACAGACTACACAGCCTTTCATTTGTTATTTTATTAACCCTTATATAACGAATTCACACCGTCAAACTGACAGAGAGACGCATGGTACATTTTATAAGGCTCTAGCTGCATGGCTGGTTAGTTTGTTAAAAAAGGCAAAGCCTGGAAAACCTCATTTTACCCTAAAAAAATTAAATATCCAGGTGGGTATGGCTGGTTAGTTTGTTAAAAAAGGCAAAGCCTGGAAAACCTCATTTTACCGTAAAAAAATTAAATATCGAGGTGGGTACTCATAAATTTTTTATGGTAGGGTAGATTTTCGCGAATTTTTCGCGAAGTCATATTGCAATATAATTTGTCATATCGTTGGCTAAGTAATTAGCAAATAGTTGTTAATAATATAATAATTTTTTTTTTTGGTTACAAAACTTTTCGACTTTCTAACATTATTTTTTTAATTTTGGAAAATTCCAATAACAAATACTCCAATAAGATAATACCAATGTACGAGGTCTTACATATCATTGTTTTGGAAATTTGATGTAGATTTATAATAAAGTATCCGAGGTATCTCAGAACTTAGAACTATTATCGTGTTTATGCGAAAATCTGCAAATTCGCAAAATTGTGAAAGGGGCGTTGCCTTTGTTCATTTAAGAGAAAGTTATATTATTCCCTTGATGTAAAGAAGGGTTAAATATTGTTAAATCCGTTTCATCTTTTCATCGCGAATCGACACAATGAGCGACTTATTGTATGAATCCCGTTCAAACGTATGGAAGACTGGCGTCACGTGGCTACCTACTCGCTCGGCCAATCACGGCGTTCCATGCGCCGCTCCCGCCTCAGACTTCACACCCCTTTGGCGGCTACCTCGGTTCTCATACAAACGATGCCGTATTTCGTATCCAGGCTTACTGACTCGTGGTAGGTAGTTACCAAACCTGTGTCAAATCATTGGATCTATTATCTGATTGGTCACATTAATTTATTTTTAGGCGTCAGCATTTTATACCACGCGTAATTTCCGTACTGTGTGGGGCCGATACTTAATAAGGATAACCCCACTGTATTTCTCCCCGTGCATGTCGTAAAAGGCGACTAAGGGATAAGGATAAGATGCCGTGCTAAGGGCGACAGGCTACCCACCTTTCACCTTGGTACGGTCCTTCCACCGAGTCATGCAGCAGGTGGGCCTTCGTGCCTTACTTGCTGCCTGATAGTTATCTTGTCCGAGTACTTGCAGCACAACACCGATTACTCTGCTTACCCCGATTGTCGGGAAACGGCGCCGTGTGGTATGTATGTATGTATGTATGTATGTATGTATGTATGTAATTTCCGTTCTTGAAGTGGCTATAGGTTAGCCTCAAAGAGTTTGTATTACGTAATACAAACTCTTTGGTTAGCCTATAGCCACTTCATATCGGGGGAGCTGTTTCTGTCCCCTTTCCACCTCCGCACTAACCGCATCGGGCAGAGATTGCATCTCTGCACGCTGGACTTACGTGGATGAGTACCAACCGGTTCTGCAGATGCAGTGCAACTAGGTGCAGTGTCAGTGCTTCCCTTCGGTCGTGCCGGATACACTGAACTGGACTGAAAACACAGAACTATTTACATAGCCGTTTCAACCGACCTTTCATTCAACGCGGTGGTAGCAATCCGGGCGGGTTATACCCTAATGTTTTAAATTATTAATTCTATACTCATTTGAACGACGTTTTACGTATTAACAGTGGTAGGTACTGAAGACTTACATAAGTCGGAAAGCCGACGACGTTTCACCCGTCGTATAATAAATAAGTTAGAAGGGTTTATGTGGAAAAAGGGGGTTTACGCGGATTCCGAACCACGGTCAGCCTTCAGCGATCGAGCGGTCACCCATCCAAGTACTGATAGCGCCCAGGTGTGCTTATGATAACGACCGACAGCACCACTATGCCACCGAGGCTAACAAACCGTGTTATTATAATCTATACAATTATAGTATACGCCTAACATTCAATTGCCAGTAACATCCTGCAAACTCTACTTATCAATTTACTACAGAGTGTATTGTCTACATTTGGGTTAGACAAAACTGTGGCTACTGCTCCCGATAGATAGCCGTATAGCAGCGTGGGAGGGTATTTATCAACACAGCGCAGCTTCCGCTTCCCGGTTAGCGGTTGCTAGAACAGCGGGCCTACTACGCGAGCTGCGAGCGGCGACGCGGTTGCAATCGCCGCCGTTAGCGTGCGTGTGTCGTCGTCGACATTCAACATTTACATACAGGTGAAGAAGAACCTAAAGTAATAATATGCGTGTCAGTGTGCAGAACTTACAGGTTGGCTGGACGAAATCTCTCCAAGGAATAAGCAACTTTACACCTAACAAATGTTTGGCTTGCTGTGCTGCTTTGTAATAAAAAGATGGTTGTATTGTTGGTCGTTGTGTTTTGTGTCGGCGACCGCGAGTTTTACGTAAAATACGTCTCTAGAACTCAGCTTCGGTTATCTTATCATATCTTAGCAACCATTGACAACTGACATTTCATTGCAACCATACTTGCTATTATATTCCTACCATACTAGTGCAGCTACTGCAGCATAGCTAGAACGCAGATCTGTTTGTCTGGTGTCAAACAATACAGACATACACACTTTACTAGGTACCTACCCAACTATGTGTATTATCCAAAGATAATGGAAGTTGGAAGATAATGGAATAGGTGTTCTGTGGTATTATCCATGGCGGTACCTTTTTTTTTTTTATGGAAACTGACACGGTTGGCTACATCACCTACAACATCCGTCATATAAGCCCATAACACCGGGTGAACTTGATGCCACGTCAGTGCTTCCCTTCGGTCGTGCCGGCTACACTGAACTGGTCGGAAAACACAAACTATTTAGACCGACGTTTCATTCAGTGCGGTGGTACCAACCCGGGCGGGTTAAACCCTACCACCAAGTAAGATTAGGAGGGAAGGGACCTACAGTTTTACGAGGAATCCGAACCTCGGTCAGCCTCCAACGGTCAGCGGTCACCCATCCAAGTACTGACCGCACCCAGCGTTGCTTTGCTTAACATTCAGTTGACTGTCTGCACGACTGAGCTATCGAGGCTGACAATACTGTCAACTCGAATACTGGCGAGTACTGGACATAAGATAGCCGCATAACAGCCTCGGCTGTGTCCTCCTCTAGTGCAGTATAGCCAACAATCCAAAGGGACGTCTCCGGTATGGCACATGCCTATACGGAGGTGATATTGGCTGGAGCACGTGATTTGGCCCCTCTGACTCAGAAAACCATACCGGAGAGCTTACCACCTATTAAGGGGTAAAGGAAGTCTTGAGATGTCTGTGATCTCTAAAATCATATTCTTGTTAACGACTTATCCGGTACTATATCAGACCAATAATACTTACATAAAACATTTAAGGACTCAGGTTCACTAAGGAATCAAGATTCCTCATCCAAAAACTCAAAACCAAAACAAAACATATACAATGAATGAATTAGAAAGCTCGTACGTAATAGCATAGTAAAATAAGGTAATAGTGTGCCAGCCAGCTAAGCTTATAACACGATCAACAGAAGCGATAGCTGGCGGCTTACATACCGACCCCGCGCCGGTCACGCATATCTCAGATCAGTCGTTCGTGAATCGTGATTGAACCCAGATCCACCGATACTGGTATACCACAGACAGACTATAGGATTACAAAATAGAGGGACCGCGCACTGCTGTCGAGAGGCACCATCTATAGTCCTTTGTCTCGTTCTAATAGTGTAACCACAGTTTTATTGGCAAAATCACGGACAATTTTGATTAACCTTTGACAACCCGACGCGGCAACAACTTTAACCATTGAATTCGCATTTTTTTTTGTCAGCAGCGATGCTACATCAAACATTGCTATGTTCTGCAACCTGAGGTTCTGATGATGACAAAAACGCTCGCAAAAACGTGTTAGTGTATCTTTGCCATCGATCACTTCAACTAGAAGCTTGTATTTATGTATGTATGTATGTATGGTCACCCTTTTCATTTCAGATATAAAACTTTCGACACGAAATGAGGCCATTACAAACCTATGTATTTTGCTTTCGTATTCTCAGAACCAACCCTAGAAAATATGATCTGAGCCAGTTCGAATGTAAAAAACTTTTAATAAGACGATTAAATCCAATGCGTTGCTTGCTAATTGCAAAAATTTATAATTGAAAAAATTATCGCGAATTTGCTTATCAGTGCATCGCCTCTTTAAATCGACAAATGTTATTGTTTGGTGTTGCCATTATTGGAGACGTATCGTTACCGTGAATTTGGTATTATGTTGGGAAAGTCCGTACATGGATTTCACGGCATATTTTTAAAATATTAGGAAACATTTAAAAGAAAACATTCTATATTATTTAGGGATTATTGCGCATACATTTTCTATTTTGGACTATAAAAGTTGTTCAGGACGACGGCCAGCCGGAGCGGCGACGACGGACCCCGGCCTGGGACACGACGCGCACGTCGTCACCCCCGTATCAGGAAAAAGTAGGAAGCGGCCGGCATAGCTTAGTTTAGGTAATTTTAAGATGTAAATATAAGATAAATAAGTTAAACATAAGTTAAATATAAGTAAATAAACATATACAAAATCGTAGATTAAGATAGTTAAGATATGGAAGTTAGTTAAGATAGGTAAAGCTAGATTAAGATAGGTAGATCTAGCTTAAGATAGATAAATGTAGCATAAGATAGGTAGGCATAGTTATAAGATAGATAGAATTAGATATAAGTTTTACTGAAAATAAATATGTTGCCGCGTACTGGTTTTCATTTGGGACGGACGGAGATGTGCACTCGCCAAAGTAGTTGGAGGAATGAACCGAGCCGAGGCGCGGCGGTGGGCGCGGCGCGCTGTGATTGGTCCACGCGGACGCTGCGAGATCTGCAAACCCAGATCGCAGCATCCGCGGCGCGCGCCGCTCCCGCGTGTATACAAATATAGCGCGTTTTGGCCGGTTCAATCAGTACTCGCCCAGCATCCAACAAGAGAAGTCGTCTAGAGCAGAGCTCGACGCACCGGTCGACCGAGGAACGAATAGTCGGAAGAGACTTGCTTCAGAACGTAACGACTCCCTCGGCCGATCGGACGGCTTCTCCGGCGAGTGCTCCACCCCCGTACGTCCCGGGTGCGACCAGTGCGTGGCTACACTGAAAACCGCAAACGTTGTTTCTTTGTTACGCTACGCTACGTTACGCTACGCTACGCTACGCTACGCTACGCTACGCTACGCTACGCTACGCTACGCTACGCTTTCCCTCCCTGCGCCCCGCGGCGTAACGGTCGAGGACTACCTCCCTGCGCCCCGAGGCGTATAGGTCGAGGACGACGCGAAGCACACCGGGTCGACCGATCGCACCACCCGTGACCGACCGCCGCGAGTGATCTCTCCGCGCCGCACGCCCGTCTGCGCCGGCCGCGAGAGAGAGAGACCGTCGCCGCGTCGCCGAGTGAGCGAGACGGTCGCCGTACCGTCCGAGAAGAGGTTAAGCACACCCGGTCGACCGATCGCACCACCCGCGAACGACCCCCGCGAGTGACGCTGCCGAGCCGCACGCCCGTCTGCGTCGGTCGTGCAGAAGCGAGACGGTCGCCGAATCGTGCGAAAGCAAGAAAGAAGGTTTCCTGTCTCCGGCCCTTGTAACCGCTCTGCTAAGACTGGCAGCTCAAGTGAACGGGTGAAAATATACAGTCCACACCTGAGCTACGTGCCCAACATTTGGTCCTATCGTTCGCCGGATTGGAGATGCCAGTCACACGGAGCCAGAACAACGGGCGAGGGCGCACCACGCCGGTGCCGACTCCGTCAGAGCAGCGAGTGCTGCCCCCGAGCGCAGAGGCGACCGAACCGCAGCTGCAACCGGGCGCCGACCAGACGACGGAGCCGACTACAAGTGCGCCTCCGACGAGTATGGAGACGGAAATCAAGACGTGGTCGTCACACGAAACGACGGCCACACCAGTCGCGACAGATTCAGAGATTCGCGAGCGCGCGCGTACCGACACCGACGCGCGCGCACCGAGCCGAGCCCGCACGCACAGCGGCGCGCGCGCGCCGAGCCACACCTCACGCTCGGCCGCGCTCGAACGAGTGGCGTCCGCACGCACCGATAAGGACGGGCGGAGCAACCACTCTGACCGTTCGTCCAAGTCGGTGCGTCGGCGCGTAATTGAACGAGAATTACTGCGCGCACGCCAAGAAGAAGTGCGACGGGCGAGAGAAGAGGCGAGACAAGCCAGAGAGGAAGCACGGCTCGACAAGGAAGAAGCGAGACTCGAAACGCAAATCATCGAGTCTCGCCTCCGCGACTGCGATGAAGAAGATTCATCAGACGAAGAAGATAACCAAGAAGCGGCACGCAGCGAGCTTGTTGCGTCATGGGTCGAAACACAGGCAGATTTACACCGGCGGGAGGCGAGTGAAACCGCTCCGCACGCAGCGCACGCCACCGCGTCCGCCGCCGCGCCGGCGCAGCCGACCGCCTCCCACTACGAGCTCCCCACCGCTGCCTCCGTCGCCGCCCCCCTCCGCGCGGACCCCACCGCCGCCGCCGTCGCCCCTCCCCTCGACGCAGCCCCCACCGACGCTGCCTCCGCCGCTCCCCTCCACGCGCCCCGCGCCTCGGCCGCGGAAGCCACGCCCCCCTGCGCTGCGCTCGCCGCCACACACTATAACGAGCAGCCGGCCGCACGCCTCAGCGCGCCGCCGCACGCCGCCTCCGCCTCCGCCGCGACCGAGCATCTCTGTGCGCCTGCCGCCGCCGCCGCCGCCGCCGCCGCACCGAACTCGCACGCGCCGCTCGCCGCTGCGACGATAACGGTTGAGATGCTCGCCGCCGCGCTGGGCCGAGCGGAGCACAGCAGACCGAGTGCTCCGCCCAAATACCTACGGGAGCTACCATTTTTCGACGGTTCCGCGGGAGAATGGCTGCAGTTCGTCGCCGCGTACCGCGAGACGGAGCATTATTTCTCGCCGGGCGAGAACGCGGCCCGCATACGACGATGCCTCCGAGGCAAGGCGAAAGAGGCGGCCTACAGCCTGATGCTGTCAACGCCGGAGCCCAGCCGCGTGTTAGCTGCACTGGAGCAGCGTTTCGGGCGGCCGGACTTCCTCGTGCTGGGTGAAATGGATAAATTAAGAAGTTTACCCAAACCGAGAGACACGCCGAACGAATTAAACGAGTTCGCAAATAAAGTGCACAATATTGTGGCCACGGTCGAAGCACTAGGCCGGCCGCAATATTTGCACAGCCCCGAGACGATGCGACTACTCGTCGACAAACTGACGCCGCTGCGTCAGGCCCGGTGGTGTGATTTCGAAGACCGGACGAGCGACGACCGCCCTGCACTAACGAGAATGGCGGCCTTCCTGAACGAAGAAGCCCGCAAGTACGGTGCATACGCCCGCCCGGACGCCGCCGCAGCTACCGATGTGTCGACGAAGGACGCTCGCCGCAGCAACAACAGCCGCCGCCCCGCGGAGAAGGCATACGCCGCCGGCGATGGAGAAGCTAGTGCCGACAACACACCTAAGTGCCCGACGTGCGCGAAGGAGCACTACCTTCTCGCGTGCCCAAAGTTTATTGAGGCCGACACGGACGACCGCTGGCAGCAAGCCAAAGATGGCAAAATGTGTTTCCGCTGCCTCAAGAGCAAACATCGCAGAACGAAATGCAAGGCGAAGCCGTGTGGGGTGCAGGGCTGCACGTTTGGACACCACCGGCTGCTACATCACGAGCGCAGCAAAGCAGAGACGTCCGCCACCGCGGTCACAGCCGCCGCCCGCTCGGACTCGGTTTTACTAAAGATCGTCCCGGTGCGACTGAGCGGGCCGAGCGGCTGCGTCGTCGACGTCTTCGCTCTCCTGGACGAGGGGTCCACCGTGACAATGGTGGACGTCGCCGTGGCCGACTTGCTGGGTGCGCAGGGCACGACGGAGCCGCTGCGCGTCGTGGGCATCGGCGGCGGACGCGTCGCTACTAACTCGTCGCGCCGCCTCAATTTGCGCATCCGCGGCAAGTATGAGTCAGAGGAGCACGACCTCGTCGGAGCAAGGACCGTCGACAGCCTGCGCTTCCCGCCACAGACCGTCGCGAGAAAATGCGTGGAAGAATGCGACCATCTCGCGGAACTAGCAGCGACGCTCGCATACACCGACGCACGCCCGCGGCTACTTATCGGCCAAGACAACTGGCCGTTGATAGTGTCGCGGGCGATCAAATGCGGCCGCCGCGACCAGCCGGTCGCGTCGCAAACTCAGCTGGGCTGGGTGCTGCACGGTTGCCGCACGTCGATGGCCGAGCCCGTACAACGCTGCGCCCACGCGACGGAGGAAAGTGACAACCACTTCGAGGAGCTCGCTCGGGCCCACTTCCGGCTCGAGTCGCTGAGCGTGGAGCCCCGCAGGCCCAGGAGCGACCCGGAGGAGCGGGCGCTCCGAATACTCGACGCCAGCACGCGCCGTCTAGCTGACGGGCGGTACGAGACCGGATTGATATGGCGTCGGGACGAAATCACAATGCCCGACAGCCGCGAGTCCGCCTACAAACGACTCGTAAACTTGGAAAGAAAATTGGAACGCGACGCCGAGCTGAAACGCAAATATCACGCGCAGATGGCGCACACGATCGCGTGCGGATACGCTGAGCGTGCGGCGGCCCCGCCGACGCCGGGCCGCACGTGCTACCTGCCGCACTTTGCGGTCGTTAATCCCGCGAAGAATAAGATTCGCATTGTGCTCGACGCCGCCGCACGGACCCGCGGCGTCAGCCTCAATGACCAGTTGCTCCCCGGCCCCGACCTGCTGCAGTCCCTGCCCGGCGTGCTGATGAGGTTCCGGCAGCACCCGATCGCCGTCACCGCGGACATCAGAGAGATGTTCCTGCAAATACGCATCCGCGACGCCGACCGGGACGCGCTGCGATTCCTCTGGCGGGAGAGTCCGGACCGAGCGCCGACGGAATATAGAATGACATCGGTCGTGTTCGGCGCCGCCTGCTCTCCGTGCACGGCGATTTATGTGAAGAATCGTAACGCCGCGGACTTCGCGAGCACCAAGCCGGACGCTGCGCGCGCCGTGGAGCTGCACCACTACATGGACGACTACTTGCAGAGCTTCCAGTCCACCGAGGAGGCCTACCGCGTCTCGCGCGACGTCGCGAGCATCCACCGAGCGGCCGGATTCGAGCTGCGCGGCTGGGTGGCTAACGACGCTCAAGCCGTGCGGCACGCCGCGCGGGACGAGCGAGGCGACCGCCGAGTGAACATCGGCGGTTACGCGGCGTACGAGAAAACTCTGGGCATGCAGTGGGATACGGATGGGGACCGCCTCGGCTACGCGCTCAGTTTCGCCCGGACTTCGCCAGACATTTTGGATGCACGACGGACGCCGACCAAGCGGCAGGCACTCAGCGTAATAATGTCACTGTTTGATCCGCTGGGCCTTGTCGCGCCTGTCACCACACCGGCAAAGCGAATACTTCAAGAGACCTGGCGCCTGGGCACCGGCTGGGACGACGCCCTGCCCGACGAGCTGCACCGCGCCTGGCTAGAATGGGTGCAGAAGCTGCGCGCACTCAGCAAGCTGCGCGTGCCCCGCTGCTACGACGTGTGCAGATGCGTCACGAGAGAGCTGCACACGTTCGTCGACGCGAGCGAGGCCGCGTACGCCGCCGCCACCTACTGGCGGTTCACTCGTACCGACGGCTCCGTCAAGGTCGCGCTGGCCTGCGCCAAGACGAGAGTCACGCCACTCAAGCCAGTGTCCGTCCCGCGCCTCGAGCTGCAAGCCGCGCTGCTGGGCAGCCGCCTGGCGCGCGCGGTGGAAGAGGAGCACGAGTGGAAGGCAGCAAAACGAGTCTTCTGGAGTGACTCGCGGACGGCGCTGGCGTGGGTACGAGCGAGCCCGCGCAGCTTCAAGGCGTTCGTCGCACACAGGCTGGCGGAAATCGAGGAGCTCACCAAGGTCTCGGAGTGGCGATGGGTGCCCACCCGAGACAACGTTGCGGATGACGCAACCCGCAACACACCGGCCGACTTCGCGGCCGATCATCGATGGTTCTCGGGGCCGGCCTTCCTCGCACACGGAGAGGAATCGTGGCCCCGAGAGCAGCCGCAGGAGGCTGCTACCACAGGAGAGGAGCGAGCACCGGCCGTCTGCTTCACCGCGACCACGGGGGGCGCAGCACCAGAGGCAACACGCTTCTCGTCGTGGCTGCGACTTGTACGCGCCACGGCACGGGTCCTTCACTTCGTGGAGCTGTGCCGGGCCAAAACACACGTGGCCGCGGCGGGCCGACACAAGAGGACGGCCCGGGCGGGCAGTCCGCCCCGCAGACGGCAGCCGCACAAGAGGACACGACCAGGACGGCAGCAGAGCAACGAGAGTCGCACCCTCCTACCCCTGGAGGCGCGCCACCTCAAGGCGGCCGAGCAGCTGCTGCTAAAGACGTCGCAGAGGGAGTCCTTCGCGCACGAGATCGACCGCGTGCGGAAGGACGAGAAGCCGACAGGAGCAGACCGGCTGGCGCAGCTGGCGCTGCGCATCGACGACAGCGGCGTCCTGCGCTTGCGAAGCCGCGTGGGGGCTGCAGAGGGCGTACAGCACGAGCAACTCAGCCCGGCCGTGCTGGACGGCGACCACGCCTACACGCGACTCTACGTGGAGCACGTGCATCGACTGCTGCACCACGGCGGCGTCGAAGCCGTCGTCAACGAGCTGCGGCAGCGGTGCTGGGTCGTGCGCCTGCGCCCGACAGCCCGCACCGTCATCAAGGGGTGCCTGCTGTGCCGCATCCGCCGGACCCGACCGACCTGCCCGCCGACCGGCGACCACCCAGTCTCCCGGCTGGCACATCACGAGAGACCGTTCTCCTATGTCGGCGTGGACTACTTCGGGCCGGTGGAGATCACGGTCGGGCGGCGGCACGAGAAGCGCTACGTAGCCCTGTTCACCTGCCTCACCGTCCGAGCTCTGCACCTGGAGGTAGCCGCGTCGCTGAGCACCGATTCGGCCATCGCAGCTCTCCGCCGCTTCATCGCGAGGAGAGGGTGCCCGAGGCGCATCGTCAGCGACAACGGCACGAACTTCCGGGGCGCCGACGCAGAGCTCCGGCAGGCGCTCGCAGCGATGCAGGACGCAGCCACGAACCGGCTCATCGAGTGGCAGTTCATCCCGCCGGGGGCGCCGTTCATGGGAGGCGCTTGGGAGCGCCTGGTCCGCTCGACAAAGGAGGCCCTGCGCGTCACGCTCCACGAGCGGTACCCCAAGGAGGAGACCCTGGCCACGCTGCTCGCCGAGGCGGAGAGCACCGTGAACTCGCGGCCACTGACCCACGTCGCCGTGTCACCCGACGAACCGGAGGCCCTGACGCCGAACCACATCCTGCTCGGCGCAGGGAGCCACTCGCCACCGCCGGGCCGATTCACCGCGGACGACGAGGGCGCCAGGGCGCTCTGGCGGCGGGCGCAGTGGCTGGCCGACGAGTTCTGGCGCCGGTGGGTCCGCGAGTACCTGCCCTTACTCCAAGACCGGCGGGAGCCGCGAGGAAGCGGCCAGGCGCCAGCAGTCGGCGACATCGTCCTGGTGGCCGACCCCGACCTACCGAGGAACACCTGGCCGAGGGGCAGGGTGGAAGCCGTCCACCCTGGCAACGACGGCATCATCCGCGTCGTCGACGTCCAGACCGGCGGGAGGCTGCTTCGGCGGCCGGTGAAGAAGATCGTCGTCCTTCCGACGTCGAATATCGCCGAGGCGACGGCGGGAGAATGTTCAGGACGACGGCCAGCCGGAGCGGCGACGACGGACCCCGGCCTGGGACACGACGCGCACGTCGTCACCCCCGTATCAGGAAAAAGTAGGAAGCGGCCGGCATAGCTTAGTTTAGGTAATTTTAAGATGTAAATATAAGATAAATAAGTTAAACATAAGTTAAATATAAGTAAATAAACATATACAAAATCGTAGATTAAGATAGTTAAGATATGGAAGTTAGTTAAGATAGGTAAAGCTAGATTAAGATAGGTAGATCTAGCTTAAGATAGATAAATGTAGCATAAGATAGGTAGGCATAGTTATAAGATAGATAGAATTAGATATAAGTTTTACTGAAAATAAATATGTTGCCGCGTACTGGTTTTCATTTGGGACGGACGGAGATGTGCACTCGCCAAAGTAGTTGGAGGAATGAACCGAGCCGAGGCGCGGCGGTGGGCGCGGCGCGCTGTGATTGGTCCACGCGGACGCTGCGAGATCTGCAAACCCAGATCGCAGCATCCGCGGCGCGCGCCGCTCCCGCGTGTATACAAATATAGCGCGTTTTGGCCGGTTCAATCAGTACTCGCCCAGCATCCAACAAGAGAAGTCGTCTAGAGCAGAGCTCGACGCACCGGTCGACCGAGGAACGAATAGTCGGAAGAGACTTGCTTCAGAACGTAACGACTCCCTCGGCCGATCGGACGGCTTCTCCGGCGAGTGCTCCACCCCCGTACGTCCCGGGTGCGACCAGTGCGTGGCTACACTGAAAACCGCAAACGTTGTTTCTTTGTTACGCTACGCTACGTTACGCTACGCTACGCTACGCTACGCTACGCTACGCTACGCTACGCTTTCCCTCCCTGCGCCCCGCGGCGTAACGGTCGAGGACTACCTCCCTGCGCCCCGAGGCGTATAGGTCGAGGACGACGCGAAGCACACCGGGTCGACCGATCGCACCACCCGTGACCGACCGCCGCGAGTGATCTCTCCGCGCCGCACGCCCGTCTGCGCCGGCCGCGAGAGAGAGAGACCGTCGCCGCGTCGCCGAGTGAGCGAGACGGTCGCCGTACCGTCCGAGAAGAGGTTAAGCACACCCGGTCGACCGATCGCACCACCCGCGAACGACCCCCGCGAGTGACGCTGCCGAGCCGCACGCCCGTCTGCGTCGGTCGTGCAGAAGCGAGACGGTCGCCGAATCGTGCGAAAGCAAGAAAGAAGGTTTCCTGTCTCCGGCCCTTGTAACCGCTCTGCTAAGACTGGCAGCTCAAGTGAACGGGTGAAAATATACAGTCCACACCTGAGCTACGTGCCCAACAAAAGTCTTAAGTTAAAAAGCAATAAGCAGAATAATCGATGTTGTGCTGCAAGGACTCTTGTGAATTAACATACAGCACGACCACCACGTTTAGTAAAGTATTCGGACAAGATACTCGTAACTATCAAGCAGCAGCTATAATGCACGAAGACGATTGGCTATTCTGTCGCCCTTTAGCACGGCCTCTTGTCCTTATACCTTAGTCGCCTTTTAGGACATGCACGCGGAGAGATGCAATGGGGCTATTATTTTTAAGTAGGTACCGTAACATAATTTAGAGGTAGGTACTCATAAAGTATTATGGTGACTTAATATCAGTGATAATTATTTAAGCACATCTCTATTAATAGTACGCTTGCTTGACGCAGAGCTCTAGTTAAGTAGGTATTAATAACGTCTCAGAACGAATGACTTCCGAGATGACTTCAACAGTAATAATAAAACCACTTCTCGGAAAGAATATAATAAGTATAGACGCGGGGTTATGTCTGTGGTTAGGTTATCAAATTTAATTCGCGAAAGTGTTACAATACGCGGCGGTAAATATTGCGGGTCGGTCTTTGGAAAGTGACAGTCCGGTTGTAGAGCGTGGTCCCTGTCGCGCAGAGACCTGCGAGTTCGTTTGTTAGGGTTCCGTATCCGGTACGGGACCCCATTACTAAGCCTACCCCGTCTGTCTGTCTGTCTGTTTGTCTGTCTGTCTATCCGAGGGCTGTATCTCTTGAACCGTAATAGGTAGCCCGTTGAAATTTTCACAGAATAATGTGTTATTCATTATGGCCGATATAACAACAAATAATAAAAATAAGAAAAAAGTAAAACATTCAGGGGGGTTCCCATAGAAGAAACTAAAAAGTGTATGCGCGCCATCTACCGAAAGGAGTATGAAGCATTTTAACTAATCATGAATTTGAACTAATATGAAGCATTTCATAAACACGCCATAGATGGCGTGAGTGGCGCTGACCATGATATGGCGATACGGAACCCTCGGTGCGCGAGTTCGACTCGCACTTGGCCCGTTTTTTATCCTTACCTAGCGGTATTCAGACCTCGACCCCTTTATCTATTCTCCCCCTGACCTATTTGTAACATCATTCAGTCAAAACTTATCTAAAGGTGTGGAACAAAGGCGTTGGCTGCCCAACTTGCTATCTTTTATATAAATTTATGTTACAACCTCCCCATTGGAGCGCCCATATACCTATTATACTGTCCTAGAATTTATGTTATCTATCTGTGTGCCAAATATATTTAATAGTTTAGGTAATGTATTTGCTTGATAGTGTCTACCTAACCGATGAATTGATACGAATTATGGTTTGGTTTAGATCGAGCACTCACTGCTATAAGTCTGTTTTTGACGTGAATTCGATGAACGTATTACGTTTGGTTCGTTCGGGGGTCATTCCATTCCAGAAAAAAAAAACTCGGTGTGTAGTACAGTACAGTACAAAAATGTACTCTGTGTGTGTGTACTTTGTACCTACCTATTTATTGTGTAAGTTACAAAAGTAATAATCTATATCAGTGTTTTTCAATCTTTTTGAATACGCGACCCCTTTACAGGTTGCAAAATTCTCGTGACTCCCTTGGGCCATAGAGAGAAAAAAGTTTGTAATTTAAAACACTACTATTTATTTTCTCTATTTTGGTACCTATATTCATTATTACTATGTGAACTGAGATTCTCTTCAATTCAACATTAAAACTAAAAAGAGAAATAAACTTCTATTAGAAAATGATTTGATTGTTAACATTTCAAGAATAGCACCACAATTTGACAATTTTTTTAAAAATTAACTTATTTTTTTTTTTTTTTTAAACCTTCTCACTGAAATTGTGTAAATTGTGTTTTATTGTAGTGTAAAACCTTGCCTTTTTCCTTTTGCCGGCGACCCCCCGAGTAAGGCTTCGCGACCCCCCTAGGGGTCGCGACCCACAGATTGAAAAACACTGATCTATATCATTGTCAAAATCCTTTCGGCGGCTATACATAACTGCCTAGTCGTCCAGACAACTCAGTTAGGTCGAAATTGTTCACTTCACACTGTACTGATCAATCTTGATTAATTATGGCAAGATAATTATACTTGCTGGAAGACCTCTATACAGCGTCGATGAAGGTGGGTCTGAAGATGAACCGGGACAAAACCAAGGTCATGGCGACCGAGGTTATGACGGGAGGACAAATCGTTATTGACGGAGAAGTGATCGAACAGGTTGAAGAGTACGTATTATCTCGGTCAAATTCTGCGGCTTGGTAGACAAGGTCTGCTAAAGGAGGTCGAGAGACGAATTCAACTGGGTTGGGCTGCCTTCGGAAAGTTAAAATTCGCCCTGAGGTCTGATCTTCCGCAAAATTTAAAAACCCGTATATATGACCAGTGTGTCCTCCCGGTTATGACGTACGGGTGTGAAACGTGGACGCTGACGGTCGGTGTTGTCCAAAGGTTGAAAGTTGCCCAGCGAGCAATGGAGCGAGCCATGCTGGGAATAACGCTACGTGATATGGTGCGTAACGAGGCAATCCGCCGACGCACCAAAGTAGTCGATATTGGATACCGGGTGGCTAAGCTCAAGTGGCAATGGGCTGGGCACGTCAGCCGAAGAGATGACGACCGCTGGAGTAACCGTGTCCTACACTGGCGGCCGTGGACAGGAAAACGGAGTGTGGGAAGACCACCCGCCAGGTGGGACGACGACATCAAGTACGTCGGCGGAAAGCAGTGGTTCCGTACCGCTGAAGGCCGGGAGGACTGGAGGAAAATTGGAGAGGCGTATGTCCAGCAGTGGACGCTTACACGCTGACTGACTGAATTATACTTATAAGCTTTCGGAGATTTCTGGAAATCTGACTGCCTAGTCGTCCAGACAACTCAGTAAGGTCGAAATCGTCCACTTCACACTCTACTGATCAGTCTTGATTAATTTATGGCAAGATAATTAATACTTATATATAAGCTTCCGGAGATTTCTGGAAATCTGACTGAACCTCTGGTTTCATTTGCAGCTATACAAATAACTACCTAAGTATTTTTCCGACCTATGCCCGATAAGCATTTATACTATGCACTAATTGGGCCATAAATAGTTTTATTGTGCACTCGTGTTGGGCTATTTCAAAATTAAATAACGATAAAAAATGAGCGATCGTACGATAATACTCGTAACGCGCCGAGTAACGTGCGCTTGTGTGATTTCATGATTTGTCATGTGACATTATCACGTGGCTTGCCTTGGTATCTTGACCTACAAGACGCTTCGGAAACGACCACAGAAATCCTAATTACTTCTCTGATCTGTGGAAACGACCTAGGAAAGCTCCTCATCGATAAGTCTGGTGAGTGAGTGAGAGACGCGCCAAGTATTCTTTAGGGTCCCGTATCCGGTACGGGACCCTATTACTAGGCCTACGCCGCCGTCTGTCTGTCTGTCTGTCTGTCTGTCTGTCTGTCTGTCTGTCCGTCCGTCCGTCCGTCCGTCCGTCCGTCCGTCTGTCCTGTCCGAGGGCTGTATCTCTTGAATCGTAATAGGTAGCCCGTTGAAATTTTCACAAAAAATTTGTTATTATGGCCGATATAACAACAAATAATAAAAATAAGAAAAAGTAAAGAATTCATGGGGATCCCCATAGAAGAAACCAAAAAGTGTATGCGCACGCGCCATCTACTGAATAGATTATTATGAAGTATGACATTAACTAATATGAACTATTTCATAACACGCCATCTAGATGGCGTGAGTAGCGCTAGCCGTGACATGGCGTTACGGGACCCTCTCGGTGCGCGAGTTCGACTCGCACTTGGCCGGTTTTTCTTTCAGCGAATACCTAGGTCTTGCCATTCAAGGGGGCAACGCACAATCACCCTATCTCATCAGCGGGTCGCACAGTATCGAAAATACTCCGAACGGAGCCGAGGGAAAAAGTTTGTTGTGAATGAAATTAACAAAATGACAATTAAATTGGATTTTGAGTAAAATTAATAGTAATAATAATGGATTTTATTCACACTTTACTTAAAAAGATAAGTAGGTACGTACCATACTTACCATATGTACTTATCGTAATATTAAACTATACATACATATCACACACGCTGAATCCCGACAATCGGGGTAAGCAGAATAATCGGTGTTGTGCTGCAAGAAGTCTGGTAGATAACAGCACAACATCGACCACCACGTTTCGCAAAGTATTCGGACAAGATATCTATCAAGCAGCATGTAAGGCAAGAAGGAAGACCCACCTGCTGCATGACTCGATGGAAGTACCGTGCCAAGGTGAGAGGTGGCCATCCTGTCGCCCTTTAGCACGGCATCATGCCCTTATCCCTTTTAGTCGCCTTTTACGACATGCACGCGGAGAGATGCAGTGGGGCTATTCTTTTTGCAACTTTACATCTTGCAATAATGCCGGACAGGACGACCCAATTCCGAGCCCAAGAACATTTGGTTTGGACTAGAGACTCTTCCCTAGCGCCGCGTGCCGAACGTTTGCATAAACATTCAAACCATGATCGTCAGTCGCGCACCGACCGCTCAGTCTTGCGTTAGCCGTGGTCGAAATAACAATGCCGGCTTGTGCTGTATTCTCGTGCAAAAACATCAGCAGGGTGACAAATGTGAAGAATGGCGGAATATGGCATCATCGGTAAGTTTATAATTTGATAAAAGGTCGTGTTTCTGTCCTAAAAACACAAATAATTGAGTCGTTATCCGACGTTATCGGACTGTCAGTCCGGGCGGCGGAGCGTGCTCGTACACGTGAGTGGGTTCACTACGAGAGATCGAGACTGATACTTTTGTTGCATTATACTCACCTATTTGTTATTTTACCTGTTATTTGGTGTGCAAATAAATAATACATGCATACATATTTCAGTTTCCCAGGAAACCCTAACTTAAAAACAAAGTGGGTCGCTGCCTGCGGATGCCCTCTATGTGGATACCAACGAAAAGTAGTAGTATTTATGTTCTTTGCATTTCACACAAGATTGCTACAAACTTGAAAAGAAAAAACGCTACATATACGAAAATGCAATACCTACTCTTCATTTGTGTCATCACATCATCACGTAAGTCTATTATATATAATATAATAAGTACAAATAGGTTCTGTTTTATGGAAAATAACACGGTTGTTTTCGTCGTTTTTCGAGAACCACTGGCTTTAAACCCATTGTGTTGTTACTCAAACTGAACGCCTCGATGAGAGCTACCCATCTGTCACGTGATCATTTGTTTTGGTCATAACTCGAGAACCGCTGGTGCTAAAGCCATCGTGTTGGTACTCAAACTTCAGGTCTCGGTGAGATCTATCCATCTGTCACGTGAACTTTTGTTGTGGTCATAACTCGAAAACCACTGGTGCTAGACCCATCGTGTTGGTACTCAAACTTCAGGTCTCGGTGAGATCTATCCATCTGTCACGTGAACTTTTGTTTTGGTCATAACTCGAGAACCACTGGTGCTAGACCCATCGTGTTGGTACTCAAACTTCAGGTCTCGGTGAGATCTATCCATCTGTCACGTGAACTTTTGTTTTGGTCATAACTCGTGAACCGCTGGTGCTAAACCCATCGTTTTGGTACTCAAACTTCAGGTCTCGGTGAGATCTATCCATCTGTCACGTGAACTTTTGTTTTGGTCATAACTCGAGAACCGCTGGTGCTAAACCCATCGTGTTGGTACTCAAACTTCAGGTCTCGGTGAGATCTATCCATCTGTCACGTGCACTTTTGTTTTGGTCATAACTCGAGAACCACTGATGCTAGACCCATCGTGTTGGTACTCAAACTTCAGGTCTCGGTGAGATCTATCCATCTGTCACATGAACTTTTGTTTTGGTCATAACTCGAGAACCACTGGTTCTAGACCCATCGTGTTGGTACTCAAACTTCAGGTCTCGGTGAGATCTATCCATCTGTCACATGAACTTTTGTTTTGGTCATAACTCGAGAACCACTGGTGCTAGACCCATCGTGTTGGTACTCAAACTTCAGACTGTCTAGAACCAGTGGTTCTCGAGTTATGACCAAAACAAAAGTTCACGTGACAGATGGATAGATCTCACCGAGACCTGAAGTTTGAGTACCAACACGATGGGTTTAGCACCAGCGGTTCTCGATTTATGACCAAAACAAAAGTTCATGTGACAGATGGATAGATCTCACCGAGACCTGAAGTTTGAGTACCAACACGATGGGTCTAGCATCAGTGGTTCTCGAGTTATGACCAAAACAAAAGTGCACGTGACAGATGGATAGATCTCACCGAGACCTGAAGTTTGAGTACCAACACGATGGGTCTAACACCAGTGGTTCTCGAGTTATGACCAAAACAAAAGTTCACGTGACAGATGGATAGATCTCACCGAGACCTGAAGTTTGAGTACCAACACGATGGGTCTAGCACCAGTGGTTCTCGAGTTATGACCAAAACAAAAGTTCACGTGACAGATGGATAGATCTCACCGAGACCTGAAGTTTGAGTACAACACGATGGGTCTAGCACCAGTGGTTCTCGAGTTATGACCAAAACAAAAGTTCACGTGACAGATGGATAGATCTCACCTAGACCTGAAGTTTGAGTACCAACACGATGGGTCTAGCACCAGTGGTTCTCGAGTTATAACCAAAACAAAACTTCACGTGACAGATGGATAGACCTCACCGAGACCTGAAGTTTTGAGTACCAACACGATGGGTCTAGCACCAGTGGTTCTCGAGTTATGATCAAAACATAAGGTTCATGACGAAGTTTCTAGTTCTCACAGAAAACTGGATGGTAACGAACCCTCTTTAGGCGAGCTCGACTCGAAACTGACCACTAAAAAAAAAACTCTCCGGGATATACCTAGCAATATACAAAGTTCAACCCCCAACGGTCGTTTTTTTATAAAATTTAACTTATAAAAATAGAAGACAGTGAATTTTTATTAGCTCGATTTTATTATACCTACACAATTTTTCTATCGACCGGCAGTGTTTCGTACTAATCCCACCGTCTGCTCCCCTCCATTTTTACAACGAATCAGCGCACGTCTGATTGCACCGCGTCCCTCCCGCGCGCCTCAGCAATGGCGATGCTGGTGCTGGTATTACGAATGGCTTGTTTCTAGTCCAAACCAAAGGTTCTTGTCCGAGCCCATTCCGGACGTATGGCAAATGATGCATGGCGAATTTAGGATAAATTCCTAAATTCGCCATGCATTCACTGAAAAGTCTGAAAAAAAAACTTGTTTTGGTTACACTCGACGGATCGCTTCGCATTGTTAACACCAGAAAAAAAACCGGCCAAGCGCGAGTCGAACTCGCGCACCGAGGGTTCCGTATCGCCATGTCATGGCTAGCGCCAGTCATGCACGGGAATGCATCCGCCGCCCCTCACTTCGAACTTGATATCTGCATACATTAAGCAACTTGACCAAGTTTGGTGGCGTTTTCGTATAATTCGAGGACGGGGAATCACTTTGTGGAACAAAATTTGCACTCGTCCATATAAAAAAAATTAGTTCTAAGCAAAAACACAACAAAAAATATTTTAATTATTTTTTTTTAATCTTAGCTCACAGCTATTCTTTAAGGTTATGCTTTAGAAAAAAAAATATTTTTGAAACTTTATTACTATACTTAACTTATAAATGTGTAGAAATATTTTTTTTCTGTCGCGCGTCGGAGCTGCGCAATAAGAGCGGTACTAGCAGCTGTTAAGCTAGAGTTCGTATTTTGGATATAATTCGGTATTTCATTAGTTGTATATGACTTTAAGTACGTACAGACGTTATATTATATTAATTTTAAAACACAACATGAATCTATTTAGAAAAATTATATTTCTATAAAAATGTAGTCAAATTGATAGTTCCAGTTACCATAATTACTCCTCGTGGCTCCAGGGCTAAATCAGCTCAGAACACCCCTAGGTACACCTGTGCCAAGTGGCATCCTTTGTTGAAGATTAGCAAGGTGGGTCGCATTAACATCCCCACTAATTCGGTAGATGGCACGCGCGCATACACTTTTTGGTTTCTTCTATGGGAACCCCGTGATTTTTTTACTTTTTCTTATTTGTATTATTTGTTGTTATATCGGCCATAATAAATAACACATATTCTGTGAAAATTTCAACGGGCTACATATTACGGTTCAAGAAATACAGCCCTCGGACAGACAGACGGACGGATGGACAGACAGACGGCGTAGGCTTAGTAATAGGCTTCCGTACGGGATACGGAAACCTAAAAAACCGTCGTTTTGTAGAATCATTTCCTGTCACACATTCGAAACTTAATTCATGCGATGGAACCGACGACTACGACGCCAGTTTCCATTAAACTGTAGGAAATGCTTCGACGATGATGGCATAACAGCTGCTGCTCCATACATACTGGTAAAATATTTTCTTTTTCTATAGCACTATTGTAGGCTAGAGCTAATGCTGTTATCTAATCTGTGATATGATTTACCCTAAGTACCTACCTACCTACCTCCCTGTCTTTTTTTTTATTTGAGTATTAAATTAAATGAGTACTGAGGCTGACATCACGGATGTTGTAGGTGATGTAGCCAATCGTGTCAGTTTCCAGAGTACCTACCGTGTGGCGTCGGTACTTAAAAATAATAGCCCCTTAGTGACTTACTTTTATCGAAAACTTTTTTTTTTATGGAAACTGACACGGTTGGCTACATCACCTACAACATCCGTGATGTCAGCCCATAACACCGGATGAACTAGGTGCCATGTCAGTGCTTCCCTTCGATCGTGCCGGCTACACTGAACTCGGACGGAAAACACAAACTATTTAAATAGCCGTTTCGACCTACGTTTCATTCAGTGCGGTGATACCAACCCGGGCGGGCTGAACCCTACCACCGAGTAAGGTAAGAAGGGAAGGGTACCACAGTTTAACGTGGAATCCGAACCACGGTCAGTCTCCAACGGTCGAGCGGTCACCCATCCAAGTACTGACCGCGCCCAGCGTTGATTAACAATCAATAGCTACAGTCGACTGTCTGCAGCACTGAGCTATCGAGGCTGACGTTTATTGTTTTCCTGAACGTAGCTCGGCCTTCTTTCTTATACTCACTTTCTTTTTTTTAAATACGACTTACACGCGAGCGAGGCCGCGGGCAAAAGCTAGTACTGTATGAAACACCTATTCATTGCATTAAACACCTATTCAATGATCGATCATTGATCATACTATGTAATGAAATGAGAGTATGCAGATTGCAGAACAATCATAAATACACAACAATAACTGTTGCAGAATTGCGCGAAATGCTCGCGCGCACACAATGCCGCGGCGATGCGAGTGAAAGTCAACAAAACGATAAGAAAGGTGCGAACCGGCTTGGCTTCGATACACACGCGCCGCGCCGCCGGTAACCATTTTCAGTTCAGATATCCAGAGATACAGGTCGGTTAACTAAAGCTGGGCCTGTATCTGCGTGTGACCGATATAGACGGACAGACAGACAGACACCAGATAGATCCCATAAGGGTACCTATTTTCGCGTGACGATTTTACGACGTGACCCCTAAAAAGACTTAAGTAGGGATAGCCCCACTGCATCTCTCCCCGTGTATGTCGTAAAAGGCGACTAAGGGATATGACTCCCTTCTTATATTACTAGGTGGTAGGTTTAACCCGCCCGGGTTGATACCACCGCACTTAATGAAAGGTCGGTCGAAACGGCTATGTAAATAGTGTGTTTTCCGTCCAGTTCAGTGTAGCCGGCACGACCGAAGGGAAGCACTGACGTGGCACCAAGTTCACCCGGTGTTATGGGCTGACATCACGGATGTTGTAGGTGATATAGCCAACCGTGTCAGTTCCATAAAAAAAAGTAACTTTCTTCGCTTGTTTTTATTTGTACTTATACAAAATTAATACCTACGGAAAATAAGTAAATTTTTTTTCAATAATTTTTTTTCAATATTTTTTTTATACAAAGGGCGACATGTAACTCCGAAACACCCATAAGGTGTCTAACGACACCCATGGACATTCGGCCGTACGCGGGGGTTGCGAATACCATGTCGCCGGCCTGACAGGTGCCTATTCGCGCCTCTCTTGGAGGACCCGAGACTGTACTTGGGGCGAAATATGCTGTCAGGGAGAGCGTTCCAGAGTTTACCAGTTCTGTGGAGGAAAAATACGTCATATTCACCGACTGGTGATGACGTATTTTTCCTGAGACTGATTAGCCTGTATATCAAATTTTTCAATCGCTGCAATAATTTATTCGAAGCGTATGCCTCGAATACCAATTGGAACGAATATCTCGAAAAAAAAATTCTCCACACAGTTCACTCATCATCACATCAGTCATGCATGTGAGTTAGCTAAACTAGTTTTGAGCAGTGAAGGCCAGTTTCAGGTGTCGTTCCTACTGAATTTCATGACAACAGATAATGTTAGCGACCTTTTATTGTAAACGGGTCCTCAAAAAGAAATGAACCTCGTCTGGCTGACTGAACTCAACGATAGTTTCACTAGTTGTTAACAGATGGCGCCCTACACGAACTTGTTGTAGCTGTACACAATTTGGTAATGCTATTGCTTGATAGATGGCGTTACCAAGTTTTAGTAGCTTTTCGTACAGTGAAAAAACCGACCAAGTTAAGAGTCGGCCTCGCGCAGCGAAGGTTGTGTGGTCCGTACACCGCAGAATATATTTGTGTTGTGTTTAAAAAAAATGTTTCTTTAATTCAGTTCGAGATCCATTAGCGCGAGCTCGACTCACATTTGGCCGGTTTTTATTACATTTTGTTGTTTTACTTATTACAATTTTGCTCTATGATCATTGATCACAACACCAAGTTTGACAAATTGTACTCGTATGTATTACTGTTTTTACGTTTGAGCAAGAACAAAAAAAAACCTTGAAAAACACGTTTCTTGTATGGTCCCCCGTATTTTTACTTTTTTTCATACATACATATCACACACGCTGAATCCCGACAATCGGGGTATGCAGAGTAATCGGTGTTGTGCTGCAAGAACTCTGGTAAATTACAGCACAACACCAATCACATTATTATATTATCATTATTTGATAAATAATATCCGCTTTTGTGCAAATTTCAACCGGCTACTACCTAAATAGAGCCCTAGAGTAGAACAGACGGACGGATAGACGGGCGCGGCGCGGCATTGGCTTAGGAATAGAATTCCGTACGTCAACGTAACCCTAAAAAAGACGCTCATGCAAATATATATTATGTAACTGAAGGTAAATAGATGGGTTCTGTGGTTGCCTATAACATCTAGACCACTTACAGGAAATCGATTTTGTGCCCTATTTTCCACTTTCATCACCTACGCGCATAACTTATGGAAGTGGAAAGACGAAAACATGTTTTGCTCTATCACGTGTCGTAGTTCTTTAGCTGAACTTGCGCTAATCGTTCTGACCCGGGATCCAACCAAATTGATCCCACAAAAGTGATGCAATTGTGGGAGTGAGATCAAGGCGACGACAACGCGACGCCATTAATGACCGAACTCTTGATATGATGTAAGGTATCCGCGCTGTTGCTGATTAAACTGAACCATCTGTTATTAAATTTATAAAAAAAACTGTTGGTACCATATTTTGTTTTTATGCATTCGTTAGTACAACTTTTTATAATGATCTCTTACTTTATCGTAATGTTTTCGGTTACGTGGTATGTTACAAAGCGACTTAAATTCGTCTACGTTTCGTCCCTCGTCGACTTTTAATATAAGTCGCTTTTTAATATACCGCGTAACCCTAACCGAAAACATTACGATAATGTGTAATAGCGGTAAAAGCCTAAACGAACATATTGATTTTTAACTTATTTTTAACTTAAAGATTTACTGAAAGAGGCCAGTTTTAGTGATAGATAAGTTAACCTTACATCTTGCTATGTCTGATGTTTTATTATTTTACTCTTGTTTTACGCGGTACGTGTTATATTATATACTCTTGTACAAGTAGTAAGTAACTATTACTTAATCTGTGATTCAGTATTTTATTAAACCAGTTTTTATTACATTATAGAGAGCAAAGAGTAACTAACGGCAAATTTTATAACCACTTACTACGTAGGCATTAAACTAATAAGTAATGAATGACAGAACCGGCACTAGACTTAATTACAGTTATTAACTTCTGACATGAAATAATTTTCACCGTTCGAGTACTCTTGTTAAAAGCTTTAGCCATATATATGCTGTGTTAAAAGTAACCGTTACAGTTATCGTCACATCTCTATCGTCTGCGTCTTTCAATTCCATTTTCAAAATGTGACAATTTGGCGGGATGGTTTGCAGTGCACGGACCATGAATTTTGTTGTTCTTTTAATTTTGGCGTAAAAAACACTGCCAGTATCCATTATCGCATCATTGCAGTTTACATTGTTCATATTGACTTAGTTCTACGTCTATGTAGATTCTATCTATACATATATTATATAAGTATACTAGTTGTGGCCGCGGCTCCGCTAGTGGTAAAGACGGTGAAAACTCTATGTAAATCGATTACCTAGTAGTTTCAAGTAAATCACAAGAAAGCTAACCGAATTGGTTGATTTTTTTGCGGCTGCGTTCACTTTCGACCCCACTGCTCAGCTCATATGAATAATGGCGTAATGCTATATAAGGTCTTTCAAAATTAGTTCATAGTACGCTAAGGAGGGGTTCTGTATCGGAAATAGATCACTTTTGAAGAACAAAGATTTTTTTTTACAAAAAATTTTTTTTTTTAAGTTAAATGTAAAAAATAAAATTTCTTAATAGTTTAAGTTTCATGCCAGGACAAAAAAGTCTTCCAACACATAGATTTCTTTCTTTCAGAAATTGTGAAAAACCACAATTGTAGTTTTATTAGTATGGAATAGAAAGAATTTGATTTTTTTTTTTACCAACTTACACGTGTTACGTCACGTCATAATGGTAATGAAGACTTTTTTGTTATTGTTATGAAACTGAATCGATTAGGCTATAAAAATCAACCACCTATTTTTTTATTTTAATACATAAAAAATATTTTACATAAAAAAAAGCCCAAGGTCCAAAAACTCCCTATATTGTGTATTGTATATTGTATATTGTTTATTATGCATTCGATAGACAGCATGACTGTACTCGAATTTGTTACAATTTGCGAACAATTTGTTCTATCCGATTCGATTACACCCACGAAGAAGAACCGGTAAGAAACTTCGCAGGGCTTTTTTTCATAATCATTTTTACAAGCATTTATAGTGACTATCCACATAATAACACCGCCTACAGTCGATTGAAAATACACCTGCAAGCATAGCAAGACAAGATCAAAAACAGATTTTTTGTTTTTTTGTTTGTTTTTGAAGTTCTGACTGCAAGGACTTAATTAAGTGGATCAGGTGTAAAGAGCCTTTGTAAAATTTTTATATGATACAGAACCCCCCCCCCCTTAGCGTACTATGAACTAATTTTGAAAGACCTTATATATTAGGTATTATATATTAATAGCGTATAACGTGACCTAGATATGTCGCATTACATAGGTAAACCGTAAGCGAATAGGTTGAGACATTCTTTAGTTATAACCGAATATACATCATAGGTACATACAGGTGACTGGAAATTCGACCTATTCCTTGAAAGGGGTTATACTGTTTAGAGGTTATTTGAAACAATTTAACCCCCATCAACTGGTTTTTTTTACATGAAAATTTACCCGAGTTCTTCTTGCAGTACAACCACCAACGATTACTCTGCTTACTCCGACTGTCCGGCGGGATACATTCATATAGCGTGTGCGTGGAAATTTAATAAATTCAATTCAATTCAATTCTTTTATTGGTCTCTTTGGTACAATCTATACACTTAGATTATGCCATGATTTTGGCACGTTTTTTTTTATTGAAACTGACACGGTTGGCTGCATCTCCTACCTACATCATCCGTGATGTCAGCCCATAACACCGAGTGAACTAGGTGCCATGTCAGTACTTCCCAAGTACTGTATAAAAACTATTGTTATACTATTTCGATCTAAGCAAAAATAGGCCATCGTCAAAACAACAATTTACAATCAGAATTAAAAACTTAAATAGGTACTAAAATTTACATTTGAAATCAAACCTAACTAACTTCTCCCACATAGGTAAAAATATATAATCTTTTGTGAAATGTACTGAATAAATAATTTCGAATTTCGAATTTCGAATTTGAATAGGTACTCCCACATACATAACACATACAGCGTCTGCCCTATCCAATCCAGCGATAATTTCCTCTCTAGTTATTACCAGGCTCAGTGGGCTGAGGGCTCGGCCTTCGTCTGACCATGTCTGACTATGGTCTGACTCGCACTGACGTCACGCCGACCGCGCCTCCGTCCTGTGACGTCACCGCGCCTTTCCACCAGCATGACCCGCATACACAGAACGACCTGTCGTCGGTGCGATAGGTGCAAGCGATTGTGGTATTTATGTTGTAGGTGTTAAGAACGAAAATAGAATTGAATTGGTAGATTAAATTACTAAGTAACGTAACATGAAAATGCAATATTGTTATAGCGTAATGCAAGGTAGGTACGAAGAAAATAATGGTGTAAATTTTAATATATTTGTGTGTAATCGTATTTTTTGATACACTGTAGCTAGCAGCAGCGGTTTGAATGTAATTTTATGTTTTCATTGTAATATCATATCAATACCAATCATAAATATGTAAGGGATGGTCTTGGAGTAAGTTACTTTGTTTTATGAGATACTGGCTTTTGCCCGGGGCTTCGCTCGCGTGAAATTCGCAGGATAGGGTAAAAAATGACAAATTTAAAAAACCCCGACCCTTAAAAAGTAAAGTTAATTCCCGCGCAGCTCTGAGTGTTTATATTTTATTTACTTAGCGGTCCCCCGACTCCTTTAAGTAAGTCAACAGAAATTATTTTTGACTTTTTAAGGGTCGGGTTTTTTTTTAATTTGAAATTTAACTTTTATTTCAAGCTTTTTAAAAAAAAACCGTATGCAAATCGGTCTACTTTTTAAGATAATTAATTTTTTTATTACTTATTTACTTGATTACAAACATAGCTAAGAACCATCCCGATTAAACCAGCTTCCTAATATTAAAAAAAACCCATCCAAATCGGTCCATCCGTTTGGGAGATACGATGCCACAGACAGACACACACATACACATACACACACACGTCAAACTTATAGTTATAACACCCCTTTTTTGTGCCGGGGCTTAAAAAATAGGGTTTCGCGGGGAGTGGTGTTATTGGCTGTGTCTGATCTTCTGTTGGAATTTAGGGCACAACCACCCGTGCCTGTTGTGTATAAAAGATAAAATTCAGCGTCGAACAGCAAAAGCCATCACGATGCGTTTTCTATACAAATCGGGCCATAAAAGTAATCTTCCAAATGGCCCGATAACACAAAACAAATGTGCGGATATGCGAGTAAGCGGTGCGGATGTAGGTAGGTATGCGAATAAGCGGCGCGGATACGAATACGTGCGGATAGCGGGAAGCGTGGGCGATTTTATGCAATTCCTCTTTAGGAAATCTCTTTCAAATTGATAGCAATTCTACTAGCATGAAAAATCACTTCTATAGATTTTTTTTTTTATTGAAACTTGACACGGTTGGCTACATCACCTACAACATCCGTGATGTCAGCCCATAACACCGGGTGAACTAGGTGCCATGTCAGTGCTTCCCTTCATTTCGCGCCGGCTACACTGAACTGGACGGAAAACACGAACTATTTACATAGCCGTTTCGACCGACGTTTCGCTCAGTGCGGTGGTACCAACCCGGCCGGGATAAACCCTACCACCTAGTAAGGTAAGAAGGGAAGGGACCTACAGTTTAACGTGGTATCCGAACCACGGTCAGCCTCCAACAGTCGGGCGGTCATCCATCCAATAACTGACCGCACCATTTTATTTAGGTATTGACGTGTATTTTTAGGTAGCCTACTCTTTCACGAATAACTAGACATTCGTTAGAAGAGTTAAGAAGGATGTTGCACGTTACAATAAATTATTTAGTATGACATAGACTCGCGCCCATAATGTGGGTGTTCGCACTTATCGACATTCCTCCCCGCGCCCATAATATGGGTGTTCGCACTCAAAGGGTTGCTGCCGAGGCTGACGATCCCTTAGTCGACTTTTACGACATGCGACGGGGAGAGATGCAGTGGGGCTATTCTTTTTAAGTACCGACCCCACACGGTACATATTTATAGATATTTATTCGTGTGAGTTTCATGGTACGAATTAACTATCAGAGCAATTATACTCGTCAGATATTCATGTTTGGTTTCTTCAGCGAGACTTTTTATGATCTAGCTAGACTAGCTTTTGCCTGCGGCGTTGCTCGCGGTAGACTCTGTTTAATAACAAATTAGATTTGTTATGTTCCTCCATACGAGACACAGGATAGGCTAAATAAAATTCAGTTTCGGTTACGCTAAGATGTGGCTCTCATCTCATACAATGAGAATTGTTCCGCGCGCCGAAATAAAGGTACGGTAGCGGGCTGCTTACTTTCTTCTTTTTCAATCCGAATTTCACGCTAGCGAAGCCGCGGGCAAAAGCTAGTATGATAATAAACTCAAGAATAAACTATCGCTTCTCTTATATTTTCTTTCTCTCTCTCTCTCTCTCTCTCTCTCTCTCCCGTCCGTACTATACTTCCTGTGATACTGATCAGCCCTAGTATTTGGCGTGATGGTATAATGCCTATAGTGAGCCACAAGTACTACTCTTTCCATCGTTGCAATCTGCATCGAAATCTATTCAGTGGTTCCGGAGTTTAAATCAAACATACATACAGACAGGGGTTCCCTTTCATAAGAGGTAGAGATGGCTTTTAATTTATTTTTATGTAATCCGTTGTGGATGGCTGACTCGGAGGGGCCAAAGCGCATGCTCCGACCAGCCAATATCACCTCCGAGAAGTAGGTAGGTGCCATACCGGAGACTTCCCTGGATTTTATGTCATAAAAGTAACGCCAACTGAAAACACAGTCGACCAACTTTAGCGACGCGGGGCGACACATTTTAAAACTACTTTAAACCGGCTCCCCGCGCGGTCAACTATTTTAAACCTACCCTCTGTGGGGTCAACTATCAGTCTCCCCTCAGCTGAGGGGAATTAAAGTGGGGGTTTTTAGCGGGGCGACGACACTCGTCGTGCTTGGTATAGTTCGAATATTAACCACCGACGAAAAGCAACGGAGGGGTGTTCTAAGTTTGACGTGTGTGTCTGACTGTGTCATGGTAGCTCCCAAACGGGTGGACCGATTTGGATGCGGTTTTTTTTTATTAGGACGTTTGTTTAATCGGGATGGTTCTTAGCTATGTTTGTAATCAAGTAATCAAGTAAGTAATTAAAAGTAATAAAAAACATAATTATCTTAAAAAGTGGACCGATTTGCATACGGTTTTTTAAAAAAAGCTTGAAATAAAAGTTAAATTACAGATTAAAAAAAACCCCCGACCCGTAAAGTAAAAATAAATTGCTTAAAAAAAAACCTCAGGTGCACTCCGGGAGTGCCGGCAGAAGTGAAAACACCGTAACATGGCTTAAAAAAAAAAGTTTAAGTTTATTTATAAAGAAAGTTTAAAAAAAATAAGGAAAAAAAATATAAAAAAAAAAATTATAAAAAAAATAAATAAAAAAAAAAATTAAAAAAAAATATAAAAAAAACAAATGAAAAAAAAAATTATAAAAAAAAATTATTGTAAAATTTTGTAGAACGATCAGACATGCATTTGTTACGGAACCCTACATTCATTTTCACAGACATAAACGTGTTACGGAACCCTACTTTTATTATGAAATAACCGTCGGAGGACCTTGGTTGAAAATTGTAAAATTTAGTAGAACGGACAGACATGCATTTGTCACGGAACCCTTCATTCATTTTGAAATAAATGTTAAATTTAGTAGAACGGACAGACATGCATTTGTTACGGAACCCTACAATTCATTTTGCAGAACTTAGTAGAATGGACAGACATAAACGTGTTACGAAACGAAACCCTACAACCGAAACCGGGAGTGCCGGCAGATCCCGTGCCAATCGTAACTTAACCCTTATTGCAATGACTTAAGGTTACATTTTAAATAATAATGTCGCTGTCCCGGTGTTACGAACAGAATTGATCCCGTGCCACTGTAACTTAACCCTTAATGCAATGACTTAAGGTTACATTTCGCTTTTCGAGACTGACGAGGACGCGATGGCGCGAGTTTAAATTTTTTTACCCAAGCGCCGCTAAAGAAGTTTTCACTTCAATAATTTACGGTGACTTACCTACTTAAAGGAGTCGGGGGACTTTTTAAGGGTCGGGGTGACAGGGAACTGCATGTATGCATACTTGTAAAGTGATAATAATGATAACACGTACTGTGTAGGCAGTGGCAAACACTTTTGTAAATGTAGACTATGTGGAGGTAAAAAAAACCTCCCAAGTGCGTGTCGAACTCGCGCACCGAGGGTTCCTTATCGCCGTGTCATGGTCAGCGCCAATCACGCCATCTATGTATTAGTTAAAATGCTTCATACTTTTTTCGGTAGATGGCGCGCATACACTTTTTAGTTTCTTCTATGGGAACCCCCGTGAATTTTGTACTTTTTCTTATTTTTATTTGTTTGTTTATTTTATTTGTTGTTATATCGGCCACGATTGATAGATAAGATAACACATATTCTGTGAAAATTTCAACGGGTTACCTATTACGGCTCATGAAATACAGCCCTCGGACAGACGGACAAACAGACAGACAGCGAAGCGACAGTGAAGCAGCATGTGTAGTATTGTAGGTATGCAGGTAAATTTTTCTGTCAAAATTATCTGCTTCCGTCGTCTACTGCCTGCTCATGTTTTGCCCAGTGGGCCCGTATTAGCTGCCATAAAAAAATTTACGGTTCCGTATGCGGGTGGTGCGGTGCGGGACCCTATTACTAAGCCTACGCCGTCCGTCCGTCTGTCCGAGAGCTGTATCTTTTGAACCGTAATAGGTAGCCGGTTGAAATTTTCACAGAATATGTGTTATTATGGCCGATATAACAACAAATAATAAAAATAAGAAAAAGTAAAAAAATCATGGGGGTTCCCATAGAAGAACCCAAAAAGTGTATGCGCGCGCGCCATCTACCGAATAAAGCATGAAGCATTAACTAATCATGAATTTTAACTAATATGAAGCATTTCTAACACACCGTAGATGGCGTAAGTGGCGCTAACCATGACATGGCGATACGGAACGCTCGGACTCGCACTTGGCCGGTTTTTTTTTTCTTTTAACTTACTCAAGTTCTTCCTCATCATAGCGGTCCTTTCCCATTCCGTATTCCATCATATTCGGTATTCCATCTCAGTGCACCTGCATACATGGTGCACTGACCGACGAAGTGAGCGCTGGTTTGTAGAAACCGGAAAGGGGAAGGTGGATGCGTGGGGAAGTAGTTCCCCACGCATCGCCACCACCGAGCCATACCGAGCTATCGAGGCTGACATCACGGACGCTGCTCTGTGGAACTAGCATCCCTTATTCCCTGCCACCCGTCCTATCTCCGCATGACCCGTCTCAAAGAAGAGACTCAGCACCCTTTTGTTGTTGACATTGGGCTTTTGAGAACCCATCGGTTCTCTAAACCGTTTCTTTGTCGCACCGCCAGAGTGTGGAACTGTCTTCCGGCGAGTGTATTTCCTGAATCCTTTAACCTGGGTGTCTTCAGCAGCCTAGCAACAGTCCGCGAATCTGCTGGCAAAAGTAAGCGTGGCTTCGCAAGGAGAGGTCATTTTGGCTCTGTCGACTGCACCATTGGTCTCTCGGCACAGCCACCCAAGCTGGTTTACATAAAAAAAAAGATGCAGTCTGCAGTACCGCAACAGTAATCCTGTTCCTTATTGAGGATGCTCAGTTTCTTGAATGCAGGATTGGCTTTATCCTCAATGTGCCATCGGAAATTGAGGTCATATGTCATATCGGTCCCGATTATCTTGACCTAAGTGGTCGCTGATCGTTAGGTCCGTTGAAAGCGGAGTCCATTTGTTCTAAACGCTCTGACCTACACTTTAGGTACATTGAACTCGAATTCAATTGACCGCCATCGGAATATAAGCCGTGGATCATTTACGGTCCAAATTCAGGTGATGACCTGAATTCACTGGTCATCAGCCTTTGGGTGATGATGATCAAAGGGGTAGGTAGGTAGGCACATGCGTGTTTCGGTCGGTCTAGGACTATTCCGCACCGCCGATACGTCGCCAGACAAGCCGCCTTCGGCGAGTCACCGCGGAGCGAGTTCCCCGCCTTGACGATTCACTTCGAACATATTCGACCCCGGGTACTATTTGTCGCAGGGTCCAAGCCGCCACCGCCGACCCGAAGCGAGCCAACTCGACGCGAAAAGTTCATAAATCAAACAATTGTGTAAATTGTTGGTTATTTCTCGGAGAGGGGCCGAAGTAGGTACCTGGATTGTGAGTGAGGGTTTTAGAAAAAAAATCGGATGTACCCTATTATGTGGGGTACACATTTAGATAACGTTTGCTGTTGATATTCGTCTTACGAGTTACTTGAGGATGCGAGGGAGGATGCAATGTTCGCCGCAGTTTTGTGTTAGAAACGACCTATTATAATATTATACCTGTAAATATATATTTATGGTCTAAGTACGCGTCATTTGTTGTCATTGTAGATTCTAGTAGGTAGGTATGATATGGTTATTAACAATATGGTTCTTCTTCGGGAGATAATAATATGATCGCAGGGATTGACTACATTTCCAAGTACTTAGTACTTAGATAGGTACTAAACTATTTATTTGGTATGGGTTTTAAGTATATTCTCGTGAGAAAGGACCATCCGTTTGGCCTGAAACATCGAGCCACATAGGAAAAGTACTGTGAATAAAGTGGTAGAATTTTGAACCAAATTTATTTTTAGTTTTTACGAGTATTAGATTATTGTATTATTTTATTGGTATTAACGACACGACGATTTATTGTAGTCCTACACTCGCGGCGCGCTTAGGCTTTTGTGTATTTTTAGTATCTATTAGTAGTATCGAGAGCTTTGGTTTAATACTTAGATATTTATAGTCAACATATTTTTTTTAGTTAGCACATCCAACATTTTGTGTATGTACTATTCAAACAATTATTTTAAAGAGTTGACCGCTCTTAAAATGTGGTAGCAAAGTCGTGTGTCCTGTCAACTTCTCCGTTCAAACCAACATCGCAAGTCACAATGTTTTATTAGTACCTTATATAAGTGTTATTATTTATTGTTTATTTATCATCTCTTGATAGTACGCTGCGCTCAGATTTGTCATACATAATGTACATTGTAACATTCCGCCAATTTGATTATCACAGCGAAGAAGAACTGACAAGAAACTTCACTGGAATTTTTTTTCACTGGAAATTATAGTAACTTACAAATAAAATTACCCATAGGTACTACCGCTCACAAGAGAATCATTACAGCATAAACATGAATACTTACCGATCTGCCTATTTAAATTATCTGCATCTGGTTTAATAGTGAAATCGTTCATTTTGATAAGATATCAGTTCAATAACAGTTAAATTTCGCATCGCAAAAAAGTAATTCGCTACGACGGCGGCGCGGCGGAGCGGCGGCGCCGACGACGACGACGTCAACATTCGTAGTGTTCGTAGTAGGCTAACGGAGGAAGTCAGTAGAGAGAAGTTGCAGCATCCCATCTAATTTCTAGTAAAACAGTCAGTGCGGGGAGTAGCGGGAGGCACTACTTTTCTCTACCGTTTAGTGTAATGCTATAAAAATATATGGTCTTTTGTAAGATCTACTGCGTCCAATGTAAACTTTAAAACGTACATACATACATATCACACACGTTGAATCCCGACAATCGGGGTAAGCAGAGTAATCGGTGTTGTGCTGCAAGAACTCTGGTTAATTACAGCACTACACCGACCACCACGTTTCGCAAAATATTCGAACAAGATTCAATCGATCAAGCAGCAAGTAAGGCACGAAGACCCCTTACCTGCTGCATGACTCGGTGGAAGTACCGTGCCAAGGTGAGAGTTGGCAAGCCTGTCGCCCTTTAGCACGGCATCTTGTCCTTATCCCTTAGTCGCCTTTTACGACATGCACGGGGAGAGATGCAGTTGGGCTATTCTTTTAAAGTACCGGCCCCACACGGTACGATGGTGAAACCACCCAGTTGGTGAAAAATACGTACCCTGTCTACTTAGACTAACTCCTCTACTATTTTTTTCCGTGGTATAGTCGAAGAGCACTGCCACACATGTTAAGGCCGGGTCCAGATGGGCCGGTATTGTTTTTAGAACGTACAATGCAACCATTGCTCAAAAGCGTCAACCCCTAGCCCCTATCCAAAAATACTGTTTTTACTCGTTATTTCTTTATTTCAAAAACTTCATTCTAACAATTCGGTCCGATTTACGTATGGTGAAGCAGCAGGTGTAGGTTAGGTAAAGTTTTCATTAAAAACTCATTTATGCACGTCGGCCGTATTGGAACTTGCGAAACCGCGCCGACCAGCTACCGCTATATAAATAGTTTAGGAGTCAATTTATAGCAAAACAATTAAGCTAACATCACAGAACAGCGATCGGCGACCGTCATCCCTCAGCCGGTAGCCCGCGTCACCCTTAGACCGGGTGAAACAGTTTCTTGCTATGTGGCTAAAATGTGCCCCCTGAATATTTTTATATAATGTGAAAGAGAGCTCTCATGTAAATATGCATATTTTCTTTAAAAAAAAATTATTATATGATAAGTCTAAATTAGTAAATCGTGGTCGTTTCTGAAATGTTTTTGAAGCAATATGGTATTTCTATGGTGCATTTTCATAGTGATTAGAAGTAGTAGATATAAATTTTTTTTTAGTTGGACCATAATACTTCTGACCTGTGGCTACACTCAATAATTGGTGGTGCTACGGATAGACGTCCGGTCGGAAAGTGAAGCACACCCGGGCGCGGTTGTAACTTAGACGGGTTATTTTATTAGGTGGAGTGGAAAACTGTCGCCTACCTTATCTTAGTAGGTGGTAGGGTTGGTAATTGGTAGCACCGCTACGTCGATTGCGAAGCGGCTATGAAAATATTTCTTATTTTTATATATTTTATTAAATATTTCATAAGCAAAGGGAAGCACTGACATGACACCTAGTTCACTATGGGCTACTACATCAAGAGTGTAGTAGGTGATGTAATGTAGCCAACCTTGTCAGATTCCATAAAAACATTTTAATTTGTTCTGTTCTATTTTTTTCTGTTTTGTTCTGTATACATATGTAGGTTATGTATACATATGTAATCATTTATGTGCTGGCACTTTATGCCGGGCGGATTGAACCGGTTCAGGCAGATCACGGCAGACTTTTGGGAAACTTTTCTTACATATTGTGAAATTCATTTAGCACTATAAGAAATAACCTTTATCAGTTAGGAATTACCAAGTTGAATGTACATATAAAATAACCAATCTAAATCCGTTCAGTTGTTCTCGAGTTAGATAGTTAGAAATACTCTATTGCTCCAAAAAACATTTTACGGAAACAAACAAGCACCATACTCGTATTGTAAAATTTATATGAGGCGTAAATATAGTTTGTGTTTTCCGTCCAGTTCAGTGTAGCCGTCACGACCGAAGGGAAGCACTGACGTGGCACAAAGTTCACCCGGTGTTATGGGCTGACATCACGGATGTTGTAGGTGATGTAGCCAACCGTGTCAGTGTGCATAAAAAAAATGTGGACTTATCCCTTACGGATATTTCTTCCAGTCAACATACACACAGACGACACGTAGCGTTTTATTTTATTACTAGCTGTGCACGCGGCTCCGCTCGCGTGAAATTGGTTTAATAGTAAATCTGATTGAAGCACAAATATGTAGTCATGAAGAGCAAGGTGGAAGGCCGAGCTGAGTTCACGTAAATGAAATATGTATACCTACTCTCTCAAAGAAAGTAACCCCAATCACATCATATAGGTATCATTATTGGCCTAAACTAACCTAACCTAACCTAACCTAACCTAACCTAACCTAACCTAACCTAACCTAACCTGACTGATTTTCTAATTTTTAGGGTTCCGTACCTCAAACGAGGAAAAAACGGAACCCTTATAGGATCACTTTGTTGTCCGTCTGTCTGTCTGTCTGTCAAGACCTTTTTTCTCAGGAACGGGTAGAGAGGTATCAAGGTGAAATTAACATCAAATACTAAAGTCTACGTTTCCTCGGAGGTGTAAAAAATGTAAGCTAGTTTAGTCAACGCAATCCCTAGATACGGCCATTGAAGTCACATATTTTGCTACTGGCAAATCAAATCAAAACATATAGAGTACTTCCCGTTGACTAAGCTAGCATAATGAAATTTGGCAAAAAGCAAGTTCTCACAGCACAAGTAAAGGATAAATCCTAAAATAGTAAATTAGGAGTTATGTCATATAAAAACAATTTTTTTTTTATATTTCAACTACAAGAGTGCCTAACAGTCAAACCATTACTGTATATATGTAGTTTTTATTTAGAAAGGCGTTTCGTGATTTTCCAAAACACAATAATTTTTGAATACATACATAATACAAATATATTGTGTGATGGTACGGAACCCTCGGTGCTCGAGTCCAACTCGCACTTGGCGGATTTTTTATTAACTGGCACACTTTTTCATTTACGAAAATTTCACGGCACACCACATTTATGTTCATAAAGAAAGCATATAAAATTTAGAAACTAAAGACGAAGAAATTGGCGACTTCGTACTTACTTACGTATTAAAAGTATTTATCAGTGAAAACTCTCATTTTAACTGAGGATGTCAAAATGCCCTTCGAACTCCCTTCCCTGCGAACTCTCATTTAATTTCTTGAGGTGTTCAAACAAATCAGTCAGAAAATGTCATTGTGGATAATCTATCTATGTATATAGATAGACGAAAAATTATGCTTGCTCTTTTCTTCCGCGGTTTTCAAACACAGTTTGAATGAGTTACTTAGAATTCGCGACACACCTGGATGCCACTCGCGGCACACCAGTATGCCGCGGCACACCGGTATGCCGCGGCACACCGGTTGAAACCCCCTGCTTTAGGTATCGAACTAAATTCATTGATAGGTGCATTATGCAACGAAATATCGTTACATTGTTGAAAAAAAATTATATAGATTATACAGCTTAGTTACATATTGATACAAGTATTTTAGTGACTACAAAGACTTATACTTATTATATACGAGTAAGTGTGTGTAAACAGACTTTTTCAAACTTTAATACCTACGTAATTTGTATCAACTTAATATGTTCGTACATTAAACATAATACAATGTACTCGTAGTATAATTTAAAAAAAATAAGAAAAAATATATAAAATATTAAGATACCTACTATAATTTTACATGGAATGCGAACCATGGAGCAACTCATGTTCAAGAAATTCACTTATCAAACTCGGAAAGAAAAATAAAGTGGTTCACGCCAATGGGCACTGAACGCGCGACCTTCCGGTTAATAAGCAAGGCCGTTACCACTTATCCACGAGCTACTCATAATAACATTGCAACCCGAACCTCATAAATTAAACTTGGGCTCATGCAAAAAATAAAGCCCCTATTGTGCGTGCGACTCGCTGCATACAGCTCGTACCCCAGGGGGTGTCGCGCTCAGTAGTACTGGGGTCCAGTTGACTTGCTTTAAGATGTCCTCGCGTCGAGTTGTACTTCGCGGTGAAGAGTCCCCAAAGTAAATTGGGCCAAATTTGAAAGGACCGCATGGCGACTCGGCGGGAGTCAGTCGGCGGGGTCGAGACGGCCACGGGGAAAGGGCCCATTCCGTGTTTCGGTAGTGGTAAACTTTTTTTATAAAGTAGACAAAGTGAACATTGAAGAATTTTCCAGTGAAGTTCCTGCCAGTTCTTCTTCGCCGGCATGGCAAATCTGATCTCATTGTACTGCCTACAGGTGATGAATAAACAATAAACAATCAACAATTCTCATTTATGCAACATTCAATCAACACAAGTGATTGTTGATCAATGAACATTCATTCATTGATCAACATCCACTCTCCGCGACAAGGGGATGTTTGTGTCCCTAGGTTTTGTTTTTGTTTTTGTTTTTTTTTTATGGAAACTGACACGGTTGGCTACATCACCTACAACATCCGTGATGTCAGCCCGTAACACCGGGTGAACTTGGTGACACATCAGTGCTTCCCTTCGGTCGTGCCGGCTACACTGAACTGGACGGAAAACACAAACTATTTACATAGCCGTTTCGACCGACCTTTCATTCAGTGCGGTGGTATCAACCCGGGCGAGTTAAACCCTACCACCTAGTAATATAAGAAGGGAGTCATATCCCTTAGTCGCCTTACACGACATACACGGGGAGAGATGCAGTGGGGCTATTCTTTTAAAGTACCGGCCCCACACGGTACAAAGTATTGTGCATCGTACAATCGTCTTCCTTTAGATGTGCTTTAGACCTATTTTGCTTCGCTATTTTGGATCGCTCTATAAATCCAGTCCCACGTATACAAATCAGAGTTAGTTACGTATGCAGCAAATAAAACAACTCGACAGAAATCGCCACACACCAGTGGCTAGATTGTCTATTACCAACTTTTCAAGACCCGTCTCACTCACGCACACTATCTGGCGTGAAGTAGGGATTATCACTAGTTTTGTAGTAAGGACCCAAAGCTTTCGCCATAGCGCTTGCGAATGCGCTTGCCAATGCTCTGACGGGCCACGCGTTGACGATTTTTTTTTATAGACCACCGGCACGGGTGGCTGTGCCCAATACTTCAACGGAAGAAGAGACAGCCAATAACACCATTCCTCGCGAAACCATGCTCAGAGAGGCGCCATGCCGGCTATGGGACGGACAAAAAGTTGTCGTCTAATTTATTGACACGCCTTTTGAAGATTCCCAGGTTATAGGTTGTGGGGAATACACTCACCGGAAGACCGTTCCATGCGATGCGTTCTCAGAAGTTGTGTGTCAACAACATATGGATGTTCCGAGTGAGCCCGGCGGGTGTGAGAATACGGATCGGGGCAGCAGGGATGTGGGAAGCCAGTTCTTCGGAACATCTGCAATGGTAGTACCTATAAAACAGGCTAAGGGAACCAATTTGTTCGCCTGTGTTGCAATGATTCAAGTCCCTCTAGGATGACGCGGCGCTGGATAGTACAAGGAGGCCAACAGGTAAAGGGGGGATCCTTCCCACAGATGACTGCAACGCTCCATCACCGGGCGAACTTGCGCTTTGTATAGCATAAGGAGTTATAGTACATAGCTCAATTTCCTGGAGGCAAGGGTAGCTTTGGACTCTATAAAGCTCGTAAATCCTACATCTTTGGTCAGTTCCAATTAAATATCTCCAATCCAATTGGATATGTTGGCCAACGCTCAAATACCTACCAAATCGACAAATACCCCCCTCTACACGTTGGTCAATGCAGAGAAGGCAGTGGTCGTTAACATGCAATTTATCGACGACTGTTGAATCGGCAAGGGGCCCATCGACAGACTCCCAGCAGTTGGGATCGCGAAGTCCACTTACTCGTCGACGCAATATTGTCACCGCCTTGTCGCCCCGTGGGGCCTGGGGGTCTGGGGGCGTGGAGCGGGGAGTCCCCAACACTAGTGACACTACCCGCAGTGATTGATGAGCCTCTCATTGTGAGGTCGGTGACATAATACGTTGAAAACATGACACCGGCACAATCATGAACCTCCGACATCGTAGGGTGCGGTGCGATGTGCCCAGGACTGCCGACCTATTGTTCAGGATTATTTTATAAAACGTTTGTTGATGACTTTCACTCGCTATACATTACGAGGACACTGTACTCTTTCATCTCCCATGTTCGGGGAATTGTTTAATTAGTTCATCATGTTTGCTACTGAAGTTTTGCTGCGGCGTTAAGCGATTTAACATTAATTATTATTTCCTTGCATATTTTCATGCACATACAAATTTTTTACAAAATAAAATTTATAAAATTATGAAGGCTTTAGTATTATTGTTTTTATTTTATTTATTACGGCAAACTTATTGGTGTTATTATGTAAAATATACAAATACAAATAGACTTTAGTGAGTTTTTAGCAATTACAAGGTTACACTTTTAAGATTTTGCTTTTGTAGATAAAGCAACAAACGAAAACATAACGTAAATACATTTTTAGTACAAACTTTACTAAAGAAACAAAATTTATAGCGTTATAGCAGAAGCATAGAAAACACGTCTAAATTTATGTACAGTAGGACTGGTGCAAAACAAATCAACATCGTCCCTCATATCATTTAGTATTACCAGCACGCCAAACAAAAAAAACAGTCTGCCTGTAATTGGAATAGGCAAGGGGGAGGTGCAATATGGCATTACTCCTCGTCAGAAGTCTGTAAATTAATGTGATAAAATTGTAAAAATACCTAATTGTGACTCGAAACTCTCGGAGGAGGAACCGGTGTTTCGCAGAATATGCATCGTAGTAGTTTTTGCGACGCCATGGAATTCCACCTGCGGGAGTCGACACCCCCAAATGGAATGTATTGTGAAGTCGCGCACTGATGACGTCATTGAATGATAGCGCTCGATCAATTAATATGTGAGCGAAATCAATCATCTGACCATTATTGCGATGGATCAAATTTCATATCACGGGAGAGCCGGCCTGATGTAAATCAGACATTGTGTGCTTTGGCTTTTATCTGGTTTATACATTAACGCTCATGTGGGCTCACGCGTTGGCTGGTTACTTTTTGATGGAAAACTCGTAACATCAACATCTGACCTACTCGATTTTTTTTTTGGTTTTTTTTTATGGAAACTGACGCGGTTGGCTATATCACCTACAACATCCGTGATGTCAGCCCATAACACCGGGTGAACTAAGTGCCATGTCAGTGCTTCCCTTCGATCGTGCCGGCTACATTGAACACACAAACTATTTACATAGCCGTTTCGACCGACGTTTCATTCAGTGCGGTGGTATCAACACGGGCGGGTTGAATCCTACCGGCGAGTAAAGTAGGCAGGGAAGGGACCTACAGTTTTACGTGGAATCCGAACCACGGTCAAGCCTACAACGGTCGAGCGGTCACCCATCCAAGTACTGACCGCACTCAGCGTTGCTTAACAATCAATAGCAACAGTCGACTAGCTATCGAAGCTGACAAAAAATTGATCGGATATTGAGTATCGTATGTTGTATCTTAGGAAGTTTTCAGTCTAATTGTACAGTCCCCTTGATTCCATTACCGAGGTATCCAGTACAAAACTAAGCACGCTCTATATCTGTGGGTGATACGATCCCGAAATTCTGGGATGTGCAACCTAAGACCTCATCCAATAAATAGTATGAAGGAACCGAATATTCATAGGTGCAACTGATTCACCCGCCACTGACCCGAGCGCACCAGCCTTGCGGCCATAGCACCCACACTGTGTCACGACTTCATCATGGGACAATCATTTGAAGATCGTTGCACGCAGGGAGGCCCGCTGCCGGGATACCACCAATCTGGTCCCGGTGACGCGCATTGAGTGCGGTCCAGCCCCCCGTTGGAGGGACTCATAAAGGCGTTCTGAGTCCCCCCCTTAGAGTACACCGACTCCGGAGATTGTCCCCATCTACGTCTTGCGTCCGTCAGTCTGCGTCCCTGATGGGAGACAACGTCACAAACAGCGACTTGTCGCCCCGGTCCTCGCGTCCCGAATCGCCCCGGCGTCTGCATGCGTCAGTCGGTCTTCGCGCCTCACCTGGTCATCTAGTTTTGGCCCACCATGCCTCGCCCTGCGTCATAGGTGCAGTTTAACTATCGAGATTCTCGTGAATTTGCCTCGATCGGGCCGCGAATAAATGGGACATAACTTGGGATGTAGCAGCGAAATGTCGCCGTCAAAACTATCCAGCAAAATATTGCCTTCTTCCGCGTCGTGGCGCGGTCTTCGCCCGGAAATCCGCGAATGTGCCGCCAGTCGTTAGAATGCTCATTAAAACTTTTAACGAGTAATTAGGGCTATCTCAGACGCCCTAAAACACCCTTTTCGCCTCCCCGTACACCTACCCCTGGCGGTGTATAGGCCTACACTAGGCTAGCAGAGACACGCTGCTGGAAAGTTACTCCCCGCAAAACTTTATATGATTTGCAGCTTCCCTAGTTCGAAATTACAGACGGCTGGGGGGGCTTTTGGGCAAAATAAAAGCCGGAAAGCCGGTGGTGTGAATTTTAAAACACTTTTAAAACTTTTCATTAAACTCGTCAGCCTCGATAGCTTATGTCAGCCTCGATAGCTCAGTGGTGCAGACAGTCAACTGTCGCTATTGAATGTTAAGCAACGCTGGGTGCGGTCAGTACTTGGATGGGTGACCGCTGACCGTTGGAGGCTGACCGAGGTTCGGATTCCTCGTAAAACTGTAGGTCCCTTCCCTCCTAATCTTACTTGGTGGTAGGGTTTAACCCGCTCGGGTTGGTACCACCACACTGAATGAAACGTCGGTCGAAACGGCTATGTAAATAGTTTGTGTTTTCCGACCAGTTCAGTGTAGTCAGCACGATCAAAGGGGGAAGCACTGACATGGCACTTAGTTCACCCGGTGTTATGGGCTGACATCACGGACGTTGTAGGTGATGTAGCCAACCGTGTCAGTTTCCATAAAAAAAAACTGCAATCAGACTTTTGTGACAGTACGAATGCAGTTGAAATTATCGCTCTGAGATTAAAAAGAAGCGATGTTAAATATAAGCATTTCCCTGTGAACAATACTTTATTGTTTATTGTTTATTGTTTATTGTATAATTTCATCCATAGGTAGGTAACCTACGCTTGGACATGTCGAAAATTCCGCCAGTTCTAAATTCAATGCGAAGAAGAACTGACAAACAAACTTCGCAAGTCACAATGTTTTGTTAGTACCTTATAAGTATTATATTATAGTAACTTACAAATAATTAACCCATACTACCGCTCACAGGAGCATTAATATTTACAGCATAAACATGAATACTGAAGAATTTGACCACACTGCCTATTTAAATTACCTATATCTGGTGTATAGTGCCATCGTCAATTTTGATACTTCATATTATATCAAGTCAAAAAATAAATAAAAATTAGTTTACATTTATTACAAAGAGATGTAATAAGTCATATAAAAAAAAAAAAATTATGATACAAAGTGTATCCAAATGTCAAATTGTCAAAGTTTGTTAGTGGAAAAAACAGTAGTCAAACTCTTAGATAAAATTACGGTCAGTTAATGCATCCTTAATAGTGTAATAACTCTTTTCAATTAACATTAATTTAATCCGTCGTTTGAAATTATTATCATCTAATTGTTTTATGTTAGAAGACAGTTTATTATAAAATCTAACACTATTACAAATAAAGCTTTTTGAGGTTTTAGCTAATCTATGTCTTATTAGTTGTACATTATTCTTACACCGTGTATCATAGTTATGATTGTCGGAATTAAGAGAGGAATCATTAATGTATTTTCTGGCATAGCATATGTTCTGGTAAACATATGCACTTGGTAAAGTCATGATTCCTATCTCCCCGAACGCTGTCCTACAAGTATCTCTAGTTTTCATATTTAGGATGTACCGCAAGGCCCTCTTCTGTAATAAAAATATTCTATTTGAGTCTGCTGCATTTCCCCAAAACATAAGGCCATATGACATGATGCTCTCAAAATAGGCATGATAAACCGTCTTTGCAGCATGAGTTCCGCATAGCTCTTTAATTTTTTTTATAGCATAACAAGCGGAACTCAACTTACCAGCTAAAGAGTTTATGTGGGCTTTCCAAGTAAAACTTTTATCAAATATTACCCCAAGAAAAGTTAGTTCATTAGCAAGGTTTAATGACAAGTTTTCTGCAGTTTTTAATATGGCATCAGTGTTATTACGTCTATGAGTACCTAGAGCAAAGTGCATAATGTTAGTTTTGTTAACATTTAGTAATAGGTTGTTGCATTCGAACCATGATTTTAGAGATTCTAGTACATTTAAAAAGGATTCTCTTAGTTTACTTATATCATTGTTTTTCAGTACAACTGAGATATCGTCTGCAAACATTACCATCTCTATATCGTCTGTTATACAGCTCGAGATGTCGTTAACATATGTTAGAAACAATAATGGTCCCAGGATAGAACCCTGCGGCACACCCATTGTAATTGATTCTACATTAGATTTTAAGCCATTGACGTCACATATTTGAGCTCTATTTTCTAAATATGATTGGAATATACGCAATTCATTGTCTCTTATACCATAATGTTCTAGTTTCATTAGTAATATTTCATGATTTACACAGTCAAAGGCTTTGGACAGATCACAAAAGATGCCATAAGTATGCTGAGAGTCGTCTAGGGAAGTTAATATTGATTTTACCATAGAAGCTATAGCATCACCCGTTGACAGTCCTTTCCGAAATCCAAATTGTTTACAATTTAAAAGTTCATTATCAATAAAGAATTTAATTAACCGTTTTTCCAAAATTTTTTCAAAGACCTTACTGAAAACCGGCAATATAGAGACGGGACGATAGTTCTCAACATTGTTATGACATCCCTGTATAAACAAAGGTATAACTTTGGCTACTTTTAATGAATCTGGGAATATGCCATTTTTTAGAGAGTCATTTACAATATCTGTTAGCGGGCCGATGACACTTGTTATAGATTTCAATAATACAGGTGAGATACTCCAAAGATCTTGGGAATGTTTAGATTTAAGGTCCCTAATTACTCTCTTAGTCTCTAGGTATGTGACAGGTGCAAATATGGCTGATTCACAATTCCGAGGGATAAACGCTTTGAGGTAGTTTAATGATACTTCTTTACTAGACTTTAGACTTTGAGTAGTACTATGGGCTATTGTGGAAAAGAATTTATTCACATGATTGGCAATCGTTGTGTTATCCGAAATAATTTCTGATCCAATTTTTAACTCTAGCTTGGTGTTATAGTCGTTAGATTTGCCAGTTTCTTCTTTAATTATGGTCCAGGCCATTTTTATTTTATTATTTGAATTCATAATTTTGTTTTTAAGGAACAGTTGCTTGGCTTTAATGGTAACTTGTTTAAAGATTTTGCTGTAACGTGTAACATAAGATCTAAGATCTGGATTATTGTTAACTTTAAGGAGATCATATAAATAAAATAATTTGTCTTTAGAAATAATAATAGCTGGAGTAGCCCAGTCGGCAAATGTTTTTTTATTAGTTACACACATATGTTTTAGTGGCATATGCTTGTCTAGATATCTCATAAATATATTGAAAAATTCTTTAAAGCTATAAATATTATTACCACAGAATTCAGATTGTAAATCTAAGTTTAACGAATTTATCAGAACCTTGTTTGATATTCGTTTCATCTTGCCCGAAGTAGTATTCTTACTTGTCGAGTAATTTATAGAAATTAATTGCGCGTAATGATCTGATGATATTCCAGGAAATACTTTTGACTCTAGTACTTTACAATCAGTAAAAATATTATCAATGCACGATGAACACGAATCTGTCACTCTAGTATATTGGAAGATTGTTTGTCTAAGCAAAAAACTATCCATCAAATCAGATAGCTCATGTTGCCCTCCTTCTTCTAAGGGGAATTTAATATTAAAGTCTCCACAAACAATTATTGATTTATTATTATTGGTATTCAATTTACACAAACATTCTTCCAATTTGTTTATAAATGATGGCACATTCCCACACGGTGACCTATATACTGATACTATGAATATTGAGTCCATTTCTATACAACTTATTTAAAACTCTTTTTCCACTGACTTTTTTACTACATCTAGTCTGTTTTTAGCTTTGTGACCGTTCTTCACCAGAATTAAAGTACCACCTCTTATAAAGTTTTTTCGATGGCTACTGCTAATAATATAATAGTTCTTAATACATTGAGTGCTTAATTCATTACAATCTATCCAGGACTCGGTTACGCAATAAACATCAATTATATTTTCTTTTAAAATTAATTCTAATAGTAGATTTTTGCCGCGCAGACCCTGTACATTTTGATGACTGATAACTAGCTTATTTTTCAATAGACAACAATGTTTAGAAGAATTTAACTTAGTTCCGAACGAATCACGGCCACTAGAAACAGAATTTAACCTAAAAAAGCATTTGATTCAATTAGCTTATTTTTAGGAGCACTATTTTCTAATTCTACAAAGTGTAGATTTGATTTTTTCATGCTAAAATTACAGTTCTGTATATAAGAATGCATTCTTTACTTACTTATACATATTTGAATTACTTAAACATTGTGACTTGTGAAGTTTGTTTGTCAGTTCTTCTTCGCATTGAATTGGAACTGGCGGAATGTTCGACGTATCGAATTCAAGAGTAGGTTTACTTTTTTTTAAATAAAACAATTACAGAAATATGTTCAATAATTTATTTTGTTTTTATACGCGCACACATAGGTATTACATCGATTGTCTTCTTTCACTTTGCTACTTATTAAAAAAATAATACGTTTCAGTACCATTTCTTTATAATTGCACTTCTAAAATTAAATAAATTAACTGTGTTAATTAATTAAACTTAATTACTAATTTAGGCTGCAGATAAACCAAATCATGACAATAGAGAAATTGGGATTACGTTTTTATTCCACAAAATTAAACCGGTGGTACTCGCACTAACTATTTCTATCACAGCTCTTTTGATTGTTTTCAACTCCCAGTGCAAGTACGAAGCCTTCACAATAATCTTGACAATGCTATCCTGCCTGCCTGATGATGCTATATGCTAAAATTACGAATAAAGTGTGGAGAGTTCCAAAAACCCTAACCAACATTATTTCCATATTCGTAGACAATAATAAAACTCGCTTATAAATTTAATTGTCAAGCATTTAATCCTTATCTAATCATAAGAATTTTCCCCTAAGTTAACTCTAAATAGAAGCCACTGTCATACAAAGATCTAACATTTCATAACTTCTCATGTGTGTAATTTAAAAAATAAATGTTAGGCCTTTTCTTGCCCATCAAAGTCGCTTTTGAATTAATCATCTTGATCTGGCAGGCATTCGATGTGTTACCAAAATACAGTACTTTGTCAAATGATAAATTAATCAATTCAGTGTCAGTAAAAATTACGATCGTGCATGGGCGAGAGGAGAGTGTATTGTCTCTATCTACTGTGCTTAACCATAACTTCAAAGTTCAAACATTCATCGTTCCTAGCGAGCTTGGGAGCTGTTACAGGTAGGCTTGTCAACTCTTATTCACGGATAAGCGGGAAATCAGAAATTAAAATGCGGGACTTGGCCAAAAAAAGCGGGACTTGCCTACAAATGTACAGAAACGAGAAAAAACTATTGTAATATATTTTTATTACTTTTATTTAAAATTTGAAAAGAAAATTTACAAAATAAACGCTTCGCTATTACAAAGTAATCATTCATTACAAATAATTTTAACACGAATAAAAAAAACTTTTATCAATCAATTCAAATGTACAGAAACGAGAGAAAAACAATTGTATTATTTTTTAAATCAGTTTTATCTAAAAGTTGGAATAAAATTTGTAAAGTAACCATGACATGAAATTTTAACACTAATCAGTAAAAAAAATCACAGATTTCGTGCCTCACACGACTACGAGCACATTGGAAATGAATCTACGGAATTCGAAAAAAATTTTGTTCTGACTTTTTGAATTTTCTCAAAAAGATTAGGCTACAGGGCAAACCCTTAACCCGATCGTCTTTGTTTTAGGCTCAAATTGTAGCTGACTATTTTTCGAGATGCGATTTTCTCAAATGTTTGATATCATTCTTCGTTTCCAAAATATCGAGCGCCAAAATAAAAAAAATCGGAAAAAATTAAATTTTTTTTTTCACTATTTCGGCCATAACTTTTTTCGTTTTCGAATAATTCTTTTTGCGCCTTACAGCTCTCATGAATACGTGTCTTTTGAGCCTTTTTTGAATATTATATCTTCACAACTCTCCGAGATATAAGGGGATCGCACTTTTTCGTGAAATCGGAGCCTACACTGGAGCGAACGAAAAGACATTTCCAATGTCAAAAAACACTTGCTCCTCACTGGGAACTGAACGAACGAGCTGCGGGAACCTGCGGGCGAGCGGACTTCATTGGGCTCATTCCGTCCGGCCGGCTCCAGCGACCGGCGAGCGGCGGAGGCGCGCGGTGGCGGCGGGGCGGCGAGTGCGGCCGCTGCTGCCTGCCTGTCACTCGCCCGACGACCGACACCAAACCGACGAGCACACAGTGTCAAATATGACCTTAAAATCGGACACGTTCTTTTTATTCCAGAAATTAATAGATTTAGTTATTTAAAATGCTAGAGTAAAACTCCCCCGCCTCTGTGACTTTTAGTTTAGGAGAAATAATTTTTTGAAAATTACACTTTTTTAGGTTCGGAAAAACGAAAAATAATTCTATAATTAAAACTAAGCTACTTATTTAAATTTCACTCAGCCTTATCAAAGACCCTTTCGAATATCCACATTTGAAAAGTTATTCGAGGCTGTGAAAGTTTACAGAAATCGAATTATATTTATTTTTTATTTTTTTATTTTATTTTTTTTCTCCTAGATCCCATAGAAGTAGGCGGAGATATTTATACCGAAAATAGATCACTGTTTCCTCTGTCCGTTAAAAAAAAATCGACGCCTAATTCCATGGGATTAAGAAGTTACAGGAGTTATTCGCTATGGGCTAGGGTTGTTACTAGAATGAATACAAATTTTCCCATTTTTTATTTATTTATTTTTGACATTTGATTAATTTTATTGTATTGTTTCGTGATTTCTTTTAATAATAATTAGCTTGTTTTGGTTTTTGTTTTTTTTTTTTGTTTTTTTTTTTATGGAAACTGACACGGCTCGCTAAATCACCTACACTACAGCATCCGTGATGTCAGCCCATAACACCGGGAGAACTAGGTATGCATGCCATGTCAGTGTTTCCCTTCATTTCATGTCGGCTACTATGTTTAAAATTGGGGAGGCGTATGTCCTGCAGTGAACACATACACACTGACTGACTGACTGACCAGTCCATATACATCCACTGCTGGGACCATATCATTATTTTGCGGAAAAATAAAAGATTTTGTAAAGTGCCAACCCTATTGCCCGAAACTTGATAATTGCACTAAAATGAGCATAACTTCTTAAACCCATGGAATTAGGCGTCGGTTTTTTTTAACGGACAGAGGAAATAGTGAACTATTTTCGGTATAAATATCTCCGCCTACTACTACGGGATCTAGGAGAAAAAAAAACAAAATAAAAAAAATGAAAAAAATATATAATTCGATTTCTGTAAACTTTCACAGCCTCGAATAACTTTTCAAATGTGGATATTCGAAAGGGTCTTTGATAAGGCTGAGTTAAATTTAAATAAGTAGCTTAGTTTCAATTGTAGAATTATTTTTCGTTTTTTCGAAACTAAAAAAGTGTAATTTTCAATAATTTATTTATCCTAAACTAAAAGTCGCAGAGGCGGGGGAGTTTTACTCTAGCATTTTAAATAACTAAATCTATAAATTTCTGGAATAAAAAGGACGTGTCCGATTTTATGGTCATATTTGACACTGTGGAGCATGAGCATCACGTCGCTCGTCACCTCAATTGAATGGGATTTCTGTCTAATCTGGCTAAGTTTACCATAAAGCGGGACAATTAGCGTCCCGCAGAGGTGTATCGCGGGACGCATTATTTAAGTCGTGGAAACGGGACGTCCCGCCTCACGCGGGACGGTTGGCAAGCCTAGTTACAGGACACCCGTGTAGGCATTCGCTAATTTCTGGCCGCGTAAACGCACTATGCGCTTAATTTAAAGTGAATACGTCAATGCCAATGCATATATTCACATCATACATAATTGACACGCGGTTCTAATTGAAACAAAGTTCACGAAATCACGACCATAGAACAACGATCGGGCCACACCGCCCGCGCCGACAAGACCGGACTTTTTTGCTCTGTGTCCACGACAAACGATATACGTTTGAAGTTTTCGAACGACTTCTACAGATCGTTCACAGTTATTTTACCTCTGACACATGTCATTGTATCTTCCGCTAGGTTGGCACCACTTGCTGTCACTAGTACTACGGTCCTAAAAAGGGTTACTTGCTATTAATATTTTACCCGTGGTAGTGAAAATAATGTATAAGTACCTACCTGTTGTACTTGTAGTGATAAGTCCACCTTTGCGCACTCCTGCATTTCTTGTTTCTTGTAGTGTACTGTTCTTTCAATGTGTGTGCAATAAAGAGTTTCTTTTCTTTTCTATTCTAAAAATATGTTCAAATATTTCGTACAGGGAAAATAACTGTGAACGGTCTATATCTATAGACCGTTCACAGTTATTTTACCTCTAGCTATCAAGTTGGCTAACCTGAGCTCTGTGTTGCCATAATTGGTTCGTACTATTTCCCTGTACGAAATATTTGAACACATTTTTTGAATATAATAGAATAGAAAATCTTTATTGCACACATATTGAAAAAAGAATCATACACGACAAGAAACAAGAAATGAAGGAGTGCCCAAAGGTGGACTTATCACTACAAGTACAACAGGTACTTATACATAATTTCCACTACCACGGGTAAAAAGTAACAAGCAAGTAACCCTTTTTAGGACCGTAGTACTAGTGACAGCAAGTGGTGCCAACCTAGCGGAAGATACAATGACATTTGTCAGAGGTAAAATAACTTTGAATGACCTCTAATGGTGTCTCAACTGTATAGCAAGCGGTCCGTCCGTCCGTCTGTCCGAGGGCTGTATCTCTTGAACCGTAATAGGTAGCCCGTTGAAATTTTCACAGAATATGTGTTACTATGGCGGATATAAGAACAAATAAGAAAAATAAGAAAATGTTGAAAATTAAGGGGGGCTCCCATACAACAAACGTCCGAAAAATCGATTAATCACACTATTGAATAATAGATGGCGCCACAGGCTTTTATACATTGCATTGTTGAAAGACAAAAGATAGGCGGATAATAGCGGATAGATACGGAAACCTCCGTGCGCGAGTAAAACTCGCACTTAACAGATTTTTATCTTCATGTTTCGAGTTCTTTCGCGTGAAACGTCTCAAACGTAGACTCTGATACTTTAAACCTCTACTTCTTACGTCAGGAATCGACCCAGCTTCTAAGGGTTCATTATCTAAATATCGTATGGTGCTCCAATGAGGCAGCTCGGAGTGCCAGGTAATGATGGATGCAGTTATAACTTGGTGTCCCGCAGTAGAACCGCCACTTCGTAGCTGGGCAGCCCGCTGTCTGACCGGGTCGCTGCAGCCAGTGCTGGCGCGTGACATCTCGGACACGGCTCAGCCACCACGCTCTGTGAACCAGTTACATTATTTTATAGCTAAATATATTACCGTGTGGTGCCGGTACTTAAAAAGAATAGCCCCACTGCATCTCTCCCCGTGCATGTCGTAAGAGGCGACTAAGGGATAAGGACAAGATACTGCGCTAAATGGCGACAGGCTAGCCACTTCTCACCTTGGCGCAGTCCTTCCACCTAGTCATGCAGCAGGTGGGTTCTTCGTGCATTACTTGCTGCTTGATAGTTGTCTTGTCCGTATACTGTGCTAAACGTGGTGGTCGGTGTTGTGCTTTAATTTACCAGAATCCTTATAGCAGAACACCGATTACTCTGCTTACCCTGATTGTCGGGATACAGCGTATGTTATGTACCTATGTATGTATGTATATTTTAGCCCTTGCCTACTAGGTGGCCCAAATTGGAGAGGCGTATTTTTTTTTTATGTAATCCAGTATGAGTGGCTGAGTCGGAGGGGCCAAAGCGCATGCTCCGATCAGTCAATATAACCTCCGAGAAGGTAGCTGCCATAACAGAGACTTGCCTGGATTGCTGGCTATACTGGACTAGGGGAGAACACAACCCAGTAGGCTACAATTTGGGCCTACCACCTAGTAAGGGGTAAGGGAAGGGACTTACAGTTTTTACACCAGTTCCGAACGGTGAAGCAGCAGGTGTAGGAATGCACGTAAATTTTTTCGTCAGAAAAAACTCATTGGTACACGCCGACCGGATTCGAACCTTGAACCTCTCGCACGAGAAACCGATGCCCAAACCACTCGGCCACCCGCCGCTATGTCCAGCAGTGGACGCTTACACGCTGACTGACTGACTGACTGACCATACTAGGTGCTTAGGCTCAAACTGGCCTACCGCCTTACTCGATCAAAGATGTCCGCACACCATCCTTGGCTGTGTTCTCCTCTAGTTCGGTATAGCCAGCTATCCAAGGAGAATGCCATGGAACCATCTCGCAGGTGATATTGGCTGGCGAGTTGGCTGATCGGAAAATGTGTCCCGCTGACTCGGCCACCTGTGTCGACACGGCCATTGAACCCTTTTTGTTGCGGTAAATAAGACAAATCTAAGAGGTTACGAACAATGCAAACCCAGGTCCTAATCGTTTTTGTCTCATGCATGACAGATTATGGCTACGGATCAGCAAAACTGAAGGACCGGAGGTGAATTGACCCATAGAAAAATAAAAGTACTTTGTGGGACCGGTACTTAATAAGAATAGGCCCACTGCATCTCTCCCCGTGCATGTCGTAAAAGGCGACTAAGGGATAAGGACAAGATGCCGTGCATAAGGGCGATAGGCTAGCCACCTCTCACCTTGGCATGGTGTTTCCACCGAGTCATGCAGCATCCCACATGCTTCATGCCTTACTTGCTGCCTGATCTGAATACTTTGCTAAACGTGGTGGTCGGTGTTGTGCTGTAATTTACCAGAATACTTTTAGCACAACACCGATTACTCTGCTTAGTTACCCCGATTGTCGGGATATGGCGTGTAATGTGTATGTAAAAATGCTATTTCGGCGGCATATCTTCATACCTCAAGCGCGTCATCGGAACTCTTAAGGTGGTCTGGAGGCTTGTCGACCACAGCGTCGTAAGCGGGCGGAGGCCCGGCGGCCGCGCCTAGTGTCTCGCTCTGTGAACACACAAGACATACCTACTGTTAGTGGGCTTTCCTTTTAGGCATATTAGGTCATGAAAAGAAGATAGAAGATATATGAAGTGAACGACCGGATGAGAGACCCTGTTTCCCATAGCTCAGAGAATCCTATTTTGAGAAACGGATCATTTGAAAGTACTCTAATATGTATGAACAATAAAAAAAATCTTTCTTTCTTTATTTTCGTATAAATTTTTTTATACACTTTATGCCACTTAATGTGTGGCAAGGGCGGGCTTATTTCCTTAGGCAATTTCTTCCAGTCAACCCGCTGGACCTACATTTTTACATGGAATCCGAACCATGGAGCAGTGGCTGAAGGTATGCACGTAATTTTTTTCAAATAAAGAAAAATCATTGATCCACGCCGGACAATCCGGTTGGATTCGAGCCTCGGACCTTTGGCAAGAGAAGTCGACGTCCAGACCACTCGGCCACCCGCAGCTTGATATTTATGCTGTTAGAAGATAGTTAGATAATTGATAAAAGAAGATACGAGTGACATAGAAGATATTTAAGGATGCAATCCCTGCCCAGTCACTGTTGCATTATCAGGTTCCGAAGAATCAATTGCTCTACTTACTTCTCACAATTCTTCTTTCTCTAGAGAACTTTCTGAATTTAGGCCAGACAATGATGGCTGACATGCATGTTGCACGACAATCAAGCATGGTTACGAATGACCATGTCAGTGTGTTTCCCGAATCCTTTAACCTGGGTGTCTTCAAACGTTGTATCAACGGGCTAGACAGCCTAGCAACAGTCCGCAAATCTGCTGGCATGGCGCCTCACTGAGCGTGGTTTCGCGAGGAGAGGGGTTTTTGGCTCTGTCGACTGTACCATTGGTCCCTCGACACAGCCACCCATGTTGGTTTACATTTAAAAAAAATGTGTGATGTGATCATGTGACCAAGACCATAATATGCCTAAACAAAGACCTCAGTATTTTCGACGTTCGTGTATTTTTATACGAGTCAAGGCTCGACCCTTGACTTGAAGTCACTAGTTTATGTGGAGATTTATAAAACCTTTTAAATCTGATACTATATAAACACGCATATCCTTGAAGTAGCTTTGCATTAAACCTTTCACCTTGGTTCTTAATCTGCTACCCGGCACGCAACACTTTCACAGGTCAAAGCCAAAAACTGGCACAAAGCCCAATTATCGTAGTGCAGCTAGTCAAACTAGTGCAGAAACGTCAGACCGAGTTATATCGAATTATCGAGTAAAAGGAAACTATTGATCTTTATAATTTTTTTTTATAGAACGCGCGACCTTTGTGCCGAGCCACTCATGAGGTGTCTAACAACGCCCATGGGCATTCGGTCGCATGTGGGCGTTGCGAATGCCATGCCGACCTGACGGGTGCCTATTCACGCCCCTCTTGAAGGACCCGAGACTGTACTTTTGGGGGAAATATATGGGCAGGGATAGCGTACCAGAGTTTACCGGTTCTGTAGAGGAAAGTCCAGCGTGTAGGAATGCAAACTGCCCGGTGCGCGTGGTGCGGAGGTGGAAAGGGGACGGCCTCATGGAATAAGCTATAGAACACACTTAGGGAGCCGACTTAAGTAAAGATAAAGATATAAAAGATAGACGATAGTTTAGTAACTATAGAAGATAAGATAAGAAAGATAGAAGAGGCGGCAGAGGTGTGTCAGGATCGTTGCGCGTGGAGATCCGTTGTCTCTGCCTACCCCACTGGGAAACAGGAGTGACGCTATATATGTATATATGTAAAGATACTATAGATATCAACGAAAGTAACATGTTATGTCATGTTTAGAAATGAGATCATAATGTGCACATCCTCGGTAGCTCAGTGGTGAGGTCGCTCGACTGTTGTTAAGCAACCCTGAGCGCGGTCAGTACTTGGATGGGTGACCGTTCGACCGTTGGAGGCTGACCGTGTTTCAGATTCCACGTAAAACTGTAGATCCCTTCTCTTCTTACCTTACTAGGTTGTAGAGTTTATCCCGCCCGGATTGATACCACCGCACTTAATGAAACGTCGGTCGAAGCGGCTATGTAAATAGTTCGTGTTTTCCGTTCAGTTCAGTGCCACCGACAAGAAATGAAGGGAAGCACTGACTTGGCACCTAGTTCACCCGGTGTTATGGGCTGTCATCGCGGATGTTGTAGGTGATGTAGCCACCCGTGTCAGTATCCATAAAAAAAATATAAAAAAATTGCTTTGTCGTTGAATGCAAAGGAAATCGTCCTAATGACTGTAGGGCCAAAATAGACCATCGTCAAATCTTGTATTTACTGTCACCATCATTTCCGTCTTTTGTCAGCACCTGAATGAGTCGAATTGTCATTGTTCAATTCAATTCAAAGAGCTTAAAACTACGAAAGGTTGCTACAATACAAATGATCGCGGAGGCGGCCTCACGCACTCTATGTACTTGCGCGCGCTAACTACGCCCGACGGGCCGCCGGCGCCGGCGGTCTTTTTCAGTAGAAATCGTCTGCCGCGCGAAGTATACATAGACGCTCGCCCACGCAAGTGCGCACAGCTGCAAAGCAATAACCACTTTACACTCGATCGTTAAGGTACATTTTCGCACGCAGCGATTGGCGTTGTGAAAGAGTAGGCTATTAAAGCCCGAAGGTAGGAACATTTTCTATGGAGTGATTTATCTGTTACGAAGTAACTATTAAGTAATCTGTGGCGGAGGAGAGATATAAATACCTATAGTTTGTGATGCCTATGTAAAGATGTAAGTACGATCGGACCACTTCCTCGACGTCACATCTACTCCGTGTCTAGTTAAAATGATGGATGAATTTATTGACGATAACGAATCGTTTTCCTCAATTGCCAATTAGGTCACACGAATTTATTATTTATTTGAATACATTGTGTCCGGGGTGATTTTTAGGTTTCCGTATCCCGTACGGAAGCCTATTACTAAGCCTACGCCGTCTATCCGTTCGTCCGTCCGTATGCCCGTCTGTATCTCTTGAACCGTAATAGGTAGCCGGTTGAAATTTTCACAGAATATATAACAATAAGAAAAATAAGAAAAAGTTAAAAATTATAGGGGGCTCACATACAACAAACGTCCGAAAAATCGATTAGGCACACTATTGAATAATAGATGGCGCCACAGGCTTTTATACATTGCAATGTAACAAAAGATAGGCGGATAATAGCGGATAGATACGGAAACCTCCGTGCGCGAATAAAACTCGCACTTAACAGATTTTTGTCTACCCTGAGCCTCGGTTAGCCTCTAGTTTCTTCGGCCTGGCCATTGTGGGGTTAGTTTCAAGGAATTGTCGTTGATGAGGTTGATCATTAAATTTAATTATTTTGGCAGAATTAGAAAGAAGTTCTAATGAAGTATGGCCTTAATTTCTTAAATAATTGCATCCTTTTAAATAAGTGCCTTGTCTCTCTGGTGGTTGACAACATGACATTCAGAACCCTTAAAATCAATCAAATTTATTGAGGCGCATTACCCACTTACCATCGAATCGAATGTAACGATGCTGAATCGCTATAATAAATTAAAAATGTATCGTAGCTTCGTGTTATATCGAAAAGGGGCATCGTAGGGAAGGGACGTCCGGTTGCCACGGCGACCGAACCCAAACTAACACGCGTGACGTCGGTTGGCTTTCTTGTTTTCTATTAATTAACTACCCCTACTCGGCCGACGGGTGAAGGCCAGCCACGTGTTGTTTTAGTTGGTAAGTACATACGTAACTGCCGTTGAGTTTGAAGTCGAAATTGCAACGTTTCAAGGGAATACTGATTCAAAGATGAAATATGTTACTGAGAGCTCTTTAGTAAAATTTGTTTGACGAGAATTATACTTCACAGTGGTGCAGTGACCAGGATTAATATAATAGCAATTGCATTTTTTTAATTACAAATTGAAGATTTCAGAGATCTAAAAAGATATAGAGAAGTCTTCTAGAGTATATTGTTTATTGAGCATTCTTATGACAGTTAGACTGCACTCGAACTTTTCACAATTTGTTCTATGCGGTCCACATCGACGGTGATGATTTTGTAAAATATACGAATATTTGAGTGTGATCCTAGGCAAAATTATACCATCTGTTTATCACACTTCTTCAACAAAGTTTCTTATACCTATGTATTTGAATTTGTAATAGTCAATTCAAAAGTCACGTTTTTATTGCGACCTCGCTATAGTTCTGCAAATTGAACATTCTATAAACAGTTCGAGCACACAATCATAATAAAAGTTATGGAGTACGTCCTCCATATTCCGCAGTACAATAATAGATTGTAGGCGTTGCCACGCGTTGCGACGACACAGTGACTTCTACAAACAAAGTAACTGCACTCTATAAAAACGTATTGAAATAGTCAGCTATTCTTAGTATTCATCAACGATATACTTATTTCTCGATACATGCAGATGATGCAACAATATCTATTTTACGAAATGGAACTACTTTTCTTATTGTTATTACTAGCTTTTACCCGGGAGAGCGGCGGGTGGCCGAGTGGTTTGGGCATCGGCTTCTCATGCGAGAGGTCCGCGGTTCGAATCCGGTCGGCGTGTGTGTACCAATGAGTTTTTTCTGACGAAAAAATTTACGTGCATACCTACACCTGCTGCTTCACCGTTCGGAACCGGTGTAAAACTGTAGGTCCCTTTCCTTGCCCCTTACTAGGTGGTAGGCTCAAATTGTAGCTGACTGGGTTGGTACGAACGTACTGGATGTAAGATGGCCGCATAGCAGCCTCGGTTGTGTTCTCCTCTAGTCCAGTATCCAGCGATCCAGGGAAGTCTCAGATATGGCACCTACCTTCTCGGAAGTGATATTGGCTGGTCGGAGCATGCGCTTTGGCCCCTCCGACTCAGCCACCCATACCGGATTAAATATAAAAAAAAATCGGGGTGGTTCTTATATTATCTTTTTTTATGGATCAATCCTTGACTTACCTATTATTTTTTATTTTGTGCTTCTGTAAATATGATTTCTAATTAACATGAGCCCTAGCCTATAATATTTTCTCCTCGTTGATATTGTACAATGTTTACTGGAAGAAATCGCAGTAGGTCTGCCTTCTCTATGGCAATACGTGCGTTTGATGAAGCTACAGGTTGTGTCGTCCGTCACAAAAACCGTTTCCTTTCTCTAAATTCGCCACAGGCGAACAATCGGTTCCCTTAGCCTGTTCTATAGGTACTACCATGGACGTTGCTCTGATAAATTGGTTTCCCTCATCCCTCCTGCCCCCATCCGTCTCCGCCACACCCGCCGGACTCGCTCGGAACATCCATATGTTGACACCCAACTTCTAAGAACATCGTTTTTCGAAATATTTCCTGTGTCATACTGTGAAAATATGGAACGGTCTTCTGGTGAGTGTATTCCCTATCACCTATATATAACCTATGAGATCTTTAAAAGGCGTGTCAATAAATTAGACGACAACCTTTTTGTCCGCCTCATAGCCGGCATGGCGCCTCTCTGAGCGCGGTTTCGCGAGGAATGGTGTTATTGGCTGTGTCTGATCTCCCGTTGAAGTATTAGGCAGACACACGGCTGCCTATAAAAAATGTTTCAAAGAACATTCAATAATCTCATGCTAAAATCACTGTAATGTTTTTCGCCATTCATAAAAGGTCACAACCCTAGATGACTTCTTCTCACCTCAAAAATAAATGTATCTATTCTCTTCCCCCGGGGACACCAAAAGATACTCAATTTCATCTCTCATTGTTCAGTCTTGATTAATGGAAGCTAATTTACATACTAATTCCTTGAATAATAATGTTCTTTCCTTTTTTTTACAGATTTTTTACTGTGTTTCGCGGAACCCTCGGCACCATTGACACCATAGCGCACTGTCATGGTAAGTTTATATCGAATATACATACATACATACCACACGCTGTATCCCGACAATCGGGGTAAGCAGAGTAAACGGTGCTGTGCTGCAAACACTCCGATAAATTACAGCACAACACCAACCATCACGTTTAGCAAAGTATTAGGACAAGATAACGGAGGCGAACACAACGAATTAAATTATCGGGAAGTGGAATACAACGCACCGAATTGAGGCGCGCTATTGGTGAGCATTCAGCACCCTCTCCAATCGTTGTCTCTCCTTTATACGTATCAAATTGCCATTTAACCGTCTTACTCTATCGACGGTCACAGAGCGGAAACGTAACGTGATGTATGAGGCGCTCGCGCACTTACGCTGTTTTAAATATTGGCAATATATAGACGAACTCCAATCGCACCTTTCTACCGGTAAAATGTATGACGAGGGCCCGTCCAGAAAGTAGAATGTCGTTGGGCGAACACCCTAGCCTTCAAGGACCTTCAACCTCTAAAGCACAGACGTATCGTTTTGGGTCGTTGAGCCTGTTTTATCGGTACTACTACGGCCGCTGCGCTGACCTGACGAACTTGCTTCCCTTATCCCTCCTCCTCCTGTTTGCCTTCACGAAACCCGCCACACTCTCGCGGAACACCCCTTTGTAGTCGACAGAAGAGTTCTTTGAACTGCACGATTCTCTAAATCGTTGTTATGCCGCACTGCGAGCGGGCTCCGAGATAATATCTTGCCCCACTCCTACAATCCACGGATCTTCAAATCGCGGGTTAATAGCCTTTCTCCAGCGACATTAGTCCACCTGCAAGCCGGACTGGCACCTCCTCGGCGGTGAAATTGGCTGCGCCTGAGGCTTCGACCTCGGGCACAGCCAACCAGTTCGGAAACAATAAATTTAAAAAGCCAGTCTGTAACGACAGCATACCCACCCACCCCTTCCAATTTGATGCCCACCCCTTTATATGGACAAAGGAAATATAATGTGCCTTGAGTTCAGATTCGGAGACCGTGGAGTGGATCACTTAAAGTGGCAAAGCGTTGGAGAATGGAACAAAAAACCTTTTTTTTATATAGTAATTTTTTGAGTTTGCGAGTTTTCTATCATCTTCGAGGTAAATTTGCTACCATTTCCACAATGTCTTCAGACATCAGATTTGTTTGCCGGCGGCTAGTGCGACATTTTAGTTTAAAAAAACCGGCCAAGTGCGAGTCCGATTCGCGCACCGAGCTTTTCGTACCACCACGTAATTGACCAGACCAATGCATTCGACAAAGACAATTTCGCCGCAGTAGCGAGGCAAGTAGAGTTTAAGTCATACCGGGATCATTCTGGTATCACTAAAGTATTCCAAGCGCAGTGCCTCGGAGCCGGCGGTAGGATCGGAGTAGGATCCGGAGTAGGATCGACCACGTTGCAACGCCTACATTTTATTATTTGATTCCAATTTTACTGAGCGCGCACTTATCGTACTGCGCTAGTGATGCGCCATTGTGTCGATATATTAGCTAGTCGATGCCAGGCGTGGTATTTATTTATTTATTTTTAAATGATTATTATACAGGGTGGCCCAGTTATAGTGGTCCAAATTTTTTTTTTAGGTGGAAGACATCATGTTGACTCATTTAAAAAAAAACATTAGTTCCGCGAAAATCAATAGTTTAGAAGTTATGATTTTTTAAAACTTTTTTTGAAATCGCCCTATTTTAGTCACATAAACCGCTCTAGTTGGATATCTATTCCACAAAACCGAATAAAATTTGGTATGGAAGTAGAGGAGACATGTTGCTAGTATGTAATGAATAGTTTTTAGGTTTACCTGTTGCTATAGCCCTTTCAGTGAATTTTTGTTCAGTTTACTTTAAAACTGAACAATTTTCGAAAAATCACTTTGAAAAAAAAAGTACTACCGAAGATTTGCCCATGCCCTTAAAAACTACCTATACATATCACAATTCTCCAGACCAAAAAGTGTAGTGGTGTTACGATTGTAACATATTCAAAATTAACATCATTTGTACAAAGTCACTACATTAAAAAGTGACGATTACCTTAATTTTTAAAATGTTATTTTTTTCACAACGTAACTTCAACTAGAATTTCACATTATTCACAATCCTAATCTATCGAACAGCGCTAATCTACACATAAAAAACTGTTTAGTAATGTTTTTAAAAAATAAGTTTTTAAAAATTAAGGTAATCGTCACGTTTTATTGTAGTGACTCTGTACAAATGATGTTAATTTTGAATATGTTACAATTGTAACACCACTAGCTGGTTTATGTATCTTTAGATTTTTAATAACACGACACCGATTTGGTGCAGTCGATTATATTTTAATCTACAGTATCTTTATTCTTTATTCATCATTCGTATGGTAGTACACTACGCTTGAATTTGTCCTGTTTAGTTTTACAATCCGGTTCGATTACACCCACAAAGAAGAGCCGGCAAGAAACTTCGCAGGGTTATTTATTTAACGTGTTCGATTACAATACATTGTGTGTGACGGACTAGCTACACAATAGACACCGCTTATAGTGTTAAGATACAGTTCGAGAGCTAGAATAACTATAATTTAAGCTTGATAATTCTGACCACATAAAATCAAAAGTAAAAGTATAAATAAATCAGGTGTATAGAGCCTTTATCAATTTGCCAACTGGGGTGGGGGTGGTATGGGGGTAGTGCTATAGTATCGACAGCACGTCATCTCCGCTAGAGTGTGACGTGTTCGGTCCACCTGGGAGCGGCGCGGGGGTGGATCGGCAGTGTGGTGAGGGGCGGGGAGGAGGGAGGGAGGTGAACAGCCGAGTGCCCTCGAATCCTCTCGATGAAGTCAAACCGGAAGTGCCGGAAGTTGAGGGGCGCCACTCCGCGCTTCCGCGTCCCTTTTATTACTTCACCCGGACTTAGGAGGCGCTGGACACGGCGGCGGCAGCGCAGGACGGATAGAACACGTGGACCTACACAACAGGCAGTTCGTGAAGGAACCGAGGCTACTGGTTTGGTGCGGAAGCCGCATTTATTACTAAAGGCAATTTATTATAAGGGCTCGTACCCATACTACGTGACCGATTTAGGAGGGGAGGGGCGTTCGAAAAATACCACAGTCAGTCACAGGGGGGGGGGGGGGGGGGGGGGGGTTAGTGCCAAGTAGTCACGTAGTTACAGTTATATTTTACAATATATTTAATTGTTTCTAAAAACAAAATTTTTAAAGGTCAATATGGGAATATCTTGTCCAAAGTTGTTGAAAAGTGTATTGTTATTTAAATTGTTATTAAACCCATTAATACCTACCTGTACATATGAGCATAGTTTTCATTTCCAGCCCATTTACTACCTTGTACCATTTACACCACACTAAGATCTCAAATATTGATTAAATAGGCTAAAAATAGCCATTTATATAGAAAGAAATAGCTATTTTATAATATTTAAAATAATACGTGAAAATGGGGAGGGGGGGGGGGTTGTCTGATAACATACCTCGGTAGGTCACAAGGGGGGGTCAAAAAGTGGATAAAATCGGTCACGTAGTATGGGCGAGCCCTAAGGGTTCCGTACCGACACACAATATATAATTATTTTTTATTTATTCATTCAGGAAACACAAACAGCTACATGTAGTAGTTATAAAAAGAGTAAAAAAATTTAATTTGTATCAACATAATTATGTTAGTCTATTAAACATACCACAATGTAGTATAATTTACCTGCACATTTATTTATTTATTTATATTAATCATTATATAAACTGTAATTCATATGTATTAACAAAGGAAATTCACTTATTAGAAAATCACAATAATGAAAAAAAAACTAAAATTAACACCTATTAAATAAAAAAAAATCATCCATCTCCGCCGACTCCCCCACCGTACCCAAAACACTAGCCGCGTTGCCCCTTTGAATCTCCAGCCCTATTCGCTGGAGAAAAATTAGTATAATTGTCAAAAATAGAAATTGTAAAATACATTAATATTAAGATACTTGAAGTATCAAGTTGTCAATGGATTAATACAATTGGATTAATGAAAAAAAAACTAAAATTAACACCTATTAAATAAAAAAAAATTCATCCATCTCCGCCGACTCCCCCACCGTACCCAAAACACTAGCCGCGTTGCCCCTTTGAATCTCCAGCCCTATTCGCTGGAGAAAAATTAGTATAATTGTCAAAAATAGAAATTGTAAAATACATTAATATTAAGATACTTGAAGTATCAAGTTGTCAATGGATTAATACAATTGGATTAATGAAAAAAAAACTAAAATTAACACCTATTAAATAAAAAAAAATTCATCCATCTCCGCCGACTCCCCCACCGTACCCAAAACACTAGCCGCGTTGCCCCTTTGAATCTCCAGCCCTATTCGCTGGAGAAAAATTAGTATAATTGTCAAAAATAGAAATTGTAAAATACATTAATATTAAGATACTTGAAGTATCAAGTTGTCAATGGATTAATACAATTGGATTAATGAAAAAAAAACTAAAATTAACACCTATTAAATAAAAAAAAATTCATCCATCTCCGCCGACTCCCCCACCGTACCCAAAACACTAGCCGCGTTGCCCCTTTGAATCTCCAGCCCTATTCGCTGGAGAAAAATTAGTATAATTGTCAAAAATAGAAATTGTAAAATACATTAATATTAAGATACTTGAAGTATCAAGTTGTCAATGGATTAATACAATTGGATTAATGAAAAAAAAACTAAAATTAACACCTATTAAATAAAAAAAAATTCATCCATCTCCGCCGACTCCCCCACCGTACCCAAAACACTAGCCGCGTTGCCCCTTTGAATCTCCAGCCCTATTCGCTGGAGAAAAATTAGTATAATTGTCAAAAATAGAAATTGTAAAATACATTAATATTAAGATACTTGAAGTATCAAGTTGTCAATGGATTAATACAATTGGATTAATGAAAAAAAAACTAAAATTAACACCTATTAAATAAAAAAAAAATCATCCATCTCCGCCGACTCCCCCACCGTACCCAAAACACTAGCCGCGTTGCCCCTTTGAATCTCCAGCCCTATTCGCTGGAGAAAAATTAGTATAATTGTCAAAAATAGAAATTGTAAAATACATTAATATTAAGATACTTGAAGTATCAAGTTGTCAATGGATTAATACAATTGGATTAATGAAAAAAAAACTAAAATTAACACCTATTAAATAAAAAAAAATTCATCCATCTCCGCCGACTCCCCCACCGTACCCAAAACACTAGCCGCGTTGCCCCTTTGAATCTCCAGCCCTATTCGCTGGAGAAAAATTAGTATAATTGTCAAAAATAGAAATTGTAAAATACATTAATATTAAGATACTTGAAGTATCAAGTTGTCAATGGATTAATACAATTGGATTAATGAAAAAAAAACTAAAATTAACACCTATTAAATAAAAAAAAATTCATCCATCTCCGCCGACTCCCCCACCGTACCCAAAACACTAGCCGCGTTGCCCCTTTGAATCTCCAGCCCTATTCGCTGGAGAAAAATTAGTATAATTGTCAAAAATAGAAATTGTAAAATACATTAATATTAAGATACTTGAAGTATCAAGTTGTCAATGGATTAATACAATTGGATTAATGAAAAAAAAAACTAAAATTAACACCTATTAAATAAAAAAAAATTCATCCATCTCCGCCGACTCCCCCACCGTACCCAAAACACTAGCCGCGTTGCCCCTTTGAATCTCCAGCCCTATTCGCTGGAGAAAAATTAGTATAATTGTCAAAAATAGAAATTGTAAAATATATTAATATTAAGATACTTGAAGTATCAAGTTGTCAATGGATTAATACAATTGGATTACTAATCGTACCTCGTATTACACAAATAAATAATATTATACTCGTAAATGTAAACAAAAATTTATTTGAAAGTACCGTACCGTGTGGGGCCCCGGTACTTTAAAAGAATAGCCCCCTGCATCTCTCCCCGTGTATGTCGTAAAAGGCGACTAAGGGATATGACTCCCTTCTTATATTACTAGGTGGTAGGGTTTAACCCGCCCGGTATGGTACCACCGCACTGAATGAAAGGTCGGTCGAAACGGCTATGTAAATAGTTTGTGTTTTCCTTCTAGTTCAGTGTCGCCGGCACGACCGAAGGGAAGCACTGACGTGGCGCCAAGTTCACCCGGTGTTATGGGCTGAAATCACGGATGTTGCAGGTGATGTAGCCAACCGTGTCAGTTTCCATCATTGTTTCCATAAAAAAAAAAATAAATAAAAAAGCATATAGTTACAGAGAGCAGACAAAATGTTTTAAACTGCCGACCCATTGTCCTCCTTCGTCGATGTAACCGGACGATGCCGCAACAGCTCTCTGCCATTTTTATTATGCTCAAATATTGGAAGAGCCCGATGGCCCGAGGCTGATTGACACACAAATAATTTTTTAATCCATTTGATTGATATTTCGCCACTCTCCTCGACTGCCTAGCGAATAAGGCTGCTCCAGGCACTGCCAAAGTACTCTTTATTATCATTGTCAGCTCTTATCGGTCCACTGCTGGACATAGGCCTCGCCCAAGGTACACCAACACACGCGGCCTTCCGCTCTTCTCATCCATCCAATCCCGCTGCTACCTTTTTTAGGTCGTCTTTACACCTAGCCGGGGGGTCCCACGCTACCTATGCGTGTACGTGGTCTCAGCGGTTGTCGGGTTTGCGGCAGATGTGCCCAGCCCAATGCCACTTCAGCTTGCTAATTTTCATAGCAATGTCGGGTACCTTGGTTCCGTCCGCTTGCTAATTTTAATAGCAATGTCGACTGTGGTTCTTTGTCGTATTTCTTCATTGCAGATTTTATTCGATTAAATAAATGCCGATCATTGCTCTTTCCACAGTTCGCTGAGCGATTTTAAATTTGTGCACCGGACCCACAGTCAGGGTCCACGTTTCAGCTCCGCACGTCGTCACTGGCAGGACGCACTGTTTAAAGACCTGATTGACGGGAGTCTCCCTAGTATAGAGCGTTCCAACTAAAAGTTCCCTTCGCCGTTACGTTGGCTCCACTGTCAGTGTCACTGTCAGTGCTTAAATTCGTGCTGCCAGATTGTGAAGATTATATTACCTAATAATGTAATCGGTATTTACCGTAGAAAAATACGGTAAATACTGATAATTACGGGTAAATCTGTACACATAGCAACCCGCAACGCTGTTTTGACAGATAGACAGTGGAGCCAACATAACGGGGCGAAGGGAACTTTTAGTTGGAACGGTCTCTACCAAAGTATTCATAGCTTCCATTCATCCCGTTCGTTTAATTCGTCTAAATCAATTTTTCATGATCGGTCTCACTCATTCTAATTGGCTTCTCAATGCGTCTAGTGAGACAGAACTACCGATAATCGCTAATAGGCTGGTCACAATCAGAACAATTCTATATGACATGTCGTTGTGTGTGACGTAGCAAGTAGTCACATAAGACTTAAGACTCCACTCACAATGTTCACCTGGAACTTAACAATAGTATGCCTGAACACACATACTCGTACACGACGACGCTGTATCTTAACAATCGTAGTGGTGCGCATAATAATCGGTGTTGTGCTGCATGGACCCGGGTAGATTACTCCACAACACCGAGCACCGCCTTCATTTACATAATTTATGCCTATAATATATAATTTTAAAACAATAAGGACTTCTCTTGGCCGAACAATAATCCTGATAGCAGCATATTCTGTTGAGGGCACGAGGGCTAGGCGTAAGTCAGAGCCCGTAAAGTCCGAGACATGCTCGGCAAACATGCTCACTGTGAGTTCAAACCTAGGGGGTTGGTACTCTTGGCAGGCAAAGCAGGTAGACACTTAAAATGTATTTGTTTTGACCAACTTCGCTTTACTGAAAAAATATATACATATTGTCTGCTCTTTACAATAAAGCGTCTTGCGTGACATTCAGTTATTTTTTTATGATTTTGTTCATAATGTCAACATATTATACAATACCACAGCCAATAGATAGCAAAACATACAGATGCTACATTCTGCCTCATACATAAGCACCATATTAGCTTCTATGTAACCGACAAGCAAAGTATAATAAGAATGTATTTAACATAGCAAATATATACCTATCTCTATGGTGCTTAGGCCGCCGATCTATTGTAAAGCAATATTGAACCTGTCTCCAGTCTATTGTTCATAAACTGTAATAGTGCATATTGTGTAAATAAATAAAATTCATTCATTCATTCATTCAATGGTGTTTGGAGATCTGGGGATGACACATTTTAAATAATTATAAAATGTATTTATATTTAAAATTTAATTAAATTTTATTCTAGAATTTGATGAATTATAGTACATTAAATATAAATTTTATATTTCTAATAGGAATATTTTTTCCCAACGCCCCCCTCCAGACAGCAAGTCCAAGGGGGTTGATAGGAATAATCAATTTTCGACTTTAAAAATCAAACAAATATTTTATATTGTAAGTTGAATGTGTTGTCTGTATTTTGCCCAAGGTATCAACATGGAAGAGAATTGCGGTTACCATCTTCGTCCTGTTCGAACAAATGACCAGGTAGGATGCGCCGCCGAAATTCACACCAAAACTAACAGTGCTCCAGACTGGAAACTGCATGTGTGCATACTAAACCGAAAGCGTGTAGCCTAAATAAAATTACGCGCTGTAAGTTTGCGATGTGTGTTGTTTGTGTACTCGTTAATATATTTTTATATGGATGTCATCAAGCCCGCAATTTTAATCCCTTTCCACCTCCGCACCACGCGCACTGGGCAGGGATTGCATCCCTACACGCTGGATACAAATCGATTCAGCAGATCTCTTCAGAACCGGTAAACTCTGGATCGCTCTCCCTGCTCATATATTTCCCCCCAAGTACAGTCTCGGGTCCTTCAAGATTAGCGTGAATGGGCACCTGTCAGGCTGGCATGGCATTCGCGCAACCCCCGCATACGACCGAATGTCCATGGGCGCCGTTAGACACCGTGTCGAGCTCACAATAAAAAAATCAATAAAAAAATCATTATGATCGTCATTGTAGTGAATCGCAATGATGATCATGATGATTATTTATTATTTTCTTTATTTCCACATTTCTTATTAATATAAATTTTACATTTCTACAGTCCTAAATATAAAATTTATACAAATCAAAATGGTCTTTCCACCACCGGCAGCGGCGGCGCGGCGGCGGCGCGGGGCGAACCCAGGCTACCGATGGTCGGACCCGAGAGAGAGAAACCTCCGGACGATGCGTGCAGTGTGATAATTTTTTATTTTTTTTTTATTGATATAGCGACATAATCAAATCAAAATCAAATCATTTATTCGTAATCATATTTCATATTACAAGTCAAAGGCAGGTATACAATATAGAATACAAATATGTATAATTCATCCTTATTTATTATTAGCCATATTTTGGCATAAATCAGTATCGGTAGGGTTAGCGACGACATCCGTCAAGTACTCACCTAGAGAGTAGTACGCTTTACCAACCAGAAACTCCTTGAGTCTGGATACAAATATTCCGTCCGAAGCGGCCTCTCGAATTGACATTGTCAATCTGTTGTAGATCGTGGGGCCAATCACAAATACCGACTTCTCGCTCTTGGTGAGTCTGCGTTCCACACTGCGTAATTGGTTGCGGGATCGAGTGGGATAGTTGTGACTGACCCCATTGACCTGAAACATGTGTGGGTTCCGCCTTACAAATTTTGCTACCTCCATGATGTAGGCTCCAGGCAGTGTGATGATTTTGAGTTGTCGGAACAGATCGCGTGCCGGCGTGTCCAATGGCACTCGAGCTAAAGTGCGAACAGCACGCTTTTGCATGCGAAACACTCTGTCTCTGTCGGCGGCTTGTCCCCACAGTTCAATCCCATAGGTGGCTGTCGAGTGAAAGTAACCAAAGTAGGCTTTACGTACATTCTCGGGATGAAGTGTAGGTACAAGTCGCGACAGTGCAAAACAAGCTCGTCCTAGCCTGTCGCACAGCTGATCGACGTGCTGTTCCCACTTTAACCCGGAGTCTATAGTTAGTCCCAAGAATTTTACAGAATTTGCCAGGGGGACGTCAATACCATCACACCGCACTGATAGCCTATCACGGGGCACACCACGGAGGCAGAAGTGAATCACGTGCGTCTTATCGAGGTTCAGAACCATGCCGTTCGAACGGAACCATGCCATCAGTCCTCTCACTGTGGAACTGACTTTTTGCTGAAGCTCTGCAGGGGATGGACTACTTACTACCGCACAAGCGTCATCAGCAAATAGTATAAACTGACTATCCGGTGCAGCAGATGGTAGGTCGTTCACGAGTACCAGGAATAGGTAATTTCCAGCAGCGGATCCCTGTGGCACTGCTATATTACCAATGTCAGCAGGGTCTGATCTTGAACCACCTCCATCTACCACAGTCACTTGGACGCGGTCAGAAAGGAAGGAAGCTATGGTCTCCAAGAATGGCCCTCGAATTCCATAGTGCTCGAGTTTGGCCAGCAGCAGAGGATGATCGACAAGATCAAAAGCGCGAGATAGGTCACAGAATACAGCTGCGACCTGGTTCCCCGCCTCTAGGTGAGTCAGTAGGATTCGCTGGAAGTGGCGCGCAGCGTCTACACACGATCGGCCTGCTTGATATGCGTATTGATCCTTGCATAGTAATTTTTGCTGGTCAAAATATGATCTTAGTCTGCTGCATATGGCAAGCTCGAGCACTTTGGAAAACATAGGTATTATGGAGATTGGACGATAGTTCTTCATCTCCTCCTTCCTTCCCTTCCCTTTGTAGACTGGAGTAACCTTTACCATTTTAAGTGAGGCAGGATACCTACCTACTCGGATGCAGTTGTTTAACGACGCACATATCACCTCAATGACAACTTTCGGCATAAAGTGAAGGAGGTGACACGGCATGTCATAGTAATCCCGTGTCGGTTTCTTTTTTATTAGCTGTATAGTTTTACAGATTTCAGTCACAGTGAGGGGACTGAAACGCAAGGAGCGGTCGGCGCGCGCACTGTAACGAGATAGATACTGCAGCGCTGTGTGTGTGTTGGTGTGTACTGTGTAGTTGTCGGCTGTGTGGATGTAGAAGTGATTTAGCTCACTCGCTAGCCGCTCGAGCGCACCGTCTCCGCGACGCCCCACCACACTCTCCATTAGGATGTCGAGCGGTTCGCACTTACCTTTCTTTCTGCATGTCTCAGCACTTATGACATTCCATATAGATTTAGCAAGGTTCGTGCTCTCCGCTATGGTGTTATTGATGTAGTGTTTACGTTTAGCGAGGAGCATGTTGTTGAATGTTGTTTGGTGTGTATGTAATGTGTGTGTGAGTTGTGTGTTATTGTGATATGTGGTGTGCAGCGCGTGCAGTTCTGAGAGTAGGTATTTCATTGAGAGGATGTTGTCGTCAACCCATACCTTGTCAGAATTTTGTTTAGGTACTTTCTTGATAGGAAAGTAACAGTCGAATAAATTTTTTATAGTATACATAATTCTGTTAAATTGTACATCGGCAGTATACACATTGTTTTTTAAAATTAAAGTATTCCACTCGAATAAATCCAGACCATGAATAAAATTATATATATTAACTTGAGAAAACATTCTCTTTTTTATTATGGGATTTTTTGACGGTATTACGTATGTGTCAGTTAACTTGATGATCTGTGCATCATGGTCAGAAAGATTTGATTTATACGATTCAACAGTTATGTCGGGAGTTGATCGGTTCGAGTAGACGTGATCTATTAGTGTGGCGCTATTTCCACATACTCGAGTAGGAAATTTAACTAATTGATTAATGTTATGCTGTGATATGACATCCAGAATTGATTTACTATTAGGCGATCGTTCTAACAAGTTGACATTCATGTCTCCTATCCTACCACAATAACATTCATACCATCGGTGTGGATCGTATCGAACAGCGTAGTTAGACTACTAGTCAGCTCGTCCATGCTGCCTACCCCTGATCTGTATACACACGCGATAACAGTAGGAGGGTTAATACACTCAACAGAGCAAACCTCGAAATTCAGTTCACTTGATAGATTACGCACATCCACTCTCTCTTTAGTCACTAGTCCATCACGAACGTAGATACAAACACCTCCGTGTATATGAGTGTTTCGTGAGAACGAGGCGGAGAGACTATAATTCATAAGCCTTATCTGTGCCAAATCAGATTCTAATTGCCAATGTTCGGATATACATAGAATATCACATTTTAATGAGGATTGTAGATGAATTTCAATCGATCGGGTTTTGTTTGACAAACACCTAATGTTTTGATGTGCCACAGTTAAGGTTATCGAGCTGCTGCGACTTAGTGCCTCTCTCCTGACGAAAGGGCTGATTATCTTGACGCCGTGTACTGTGTCTGCCACGGAACCACTCATCATTCCGGTTCCCTTCGGCCAGGCGGTAGGGCACAAGAATACTTCGAAGCAGCTTGCAGGCACGTCGATCAAGAAGGAGGCGTGACGGTTGTGAGGAAGTTGTACCTTTTCAACGCGGTATTGTGCATTGACATTAGCATTCTTCTTTTTCATAAACCGCTCAACACATTCAGCTGTCGTGTCAGGTTTAAGTGACCAGATGTGAATGGTGCGAGTTCCCTCGACAGTCTGTAACTCCTCATCAATATCACCTGTGGCCTTAATCACGGGCGGTCGTTTGCGGGGTGGTGGGGAAAGAGGGGGCGTGCGCGGGCGCCGGGCGCGGGTAGTGCGCACCACTTGCCACTCCGCGTCACTGTTTTCGTTATCATTTACGATGTTAGTAATTTGTCCTGTATTTTGTTTCGTAGTATCCGCGTATGTTGCGGCGGGTGCCGTTGATGAAGTGAGAGTGAGATCAAGGTCTGCGTTAGATGTACCTGTGTTTTGCACATCAGCGCCGCTCCTCAGCGCTCGCGTTGTTACTCCATTAGCGGTATGTGCAGAGTTACTACACGCAGTCTTCATCGCATTGTTATTCTGTCGGCGGCGAGATCGACGAACATCAGTTGTGGCTGGCGATTTCGATTCCATTGGCGCCGCTGGGGGCGATGGTGAACATGTAGCGACGATACGGACCGGAGAAACGAGACGCACCTCACTGATGACCGCTGCTGGTTGTGGATGCAGCTCATGAGATTCACAAGGTATGGCTTTGCTTCTCAAGCGCGATGATATTGGTCCAAATATAGTTTTATTAACTGCATCGAGGCGTTCCATCACTTGTAGAAGTAGTTTAGCCTGATTGTTGATCAGGTCACTTTGTGCTCCGATCATTGCTGTCAGTGTAGAATTACCCGTACACATATGCTCTAGGGCCTTTTCTAGTTTGTCAAGACGTGCAGTCAATATTTCAGACATGATAGACATGTTTAGTCACTGGTAATTGGTTATCGTAGGTAGTAAAACGTACGTCAGAGAGTGTAAACAAAGCAAGCGAGAGGCGCGTGCACTACACACGGCCGCGCGCAGCTGACTGACATATGGCGGCGCCGATCCACCCATAAGGTGTCTAACGACGCCCACGGACACCCGGTCGTATGCGGAGGCTACGAATGCCATACCGGCCTGACAGGTGCCCATTCACGCCCCTCTTGAAGGACCCGAGACTGTACTTGGGGGGAAATATATGAGAAGGGAGAGCGTTCCAGAGTTTACCGGTTCTGTAGAGGAAAGATCTGCAGAATCGATTAGTACGCATCCGCGGTAAGTCCAGCGTATAGGGATGCAATCCCTGCCCAGTGCGTGTGGTGCGGAGGTGGAAAGGGGACGGCGGGATTGCGTTAAACAGCTCCTCCGAGTACTCCCCATGGAATAAGCGATAGAACACACTTAGGGAGCCGACATCCCTACGGTGTTGCAGTGGTTCTAGATCGCGGGACATTTCGGGGTCACCCACTAGTCGCACGGCTCGACGCTAGATCAAGTCCAAAGGCGTAAGCTGGTATTTGGCATAGCCATCCCACAGGTGCGAGCAGTACTCCAAGCAGGACCTGATCTGCGATTTATACAAAAGCAGCTTTTGGTCCGGCGTGAAATACCGTCGCACCTTATTGAGTACGCCCAGCTTTTTAGAAGCCAGCTTAGCCTTCCCCTCGATATGGCGACGAAAGTTCAGGTCGTGCAACAGTTCGACTCCGAGGACCCCGAGGTGTTCGCTTAATTTAAGCGACGTGCCTTGGAATGAAGGAGCCGGTGTGAACGCCGCTCTCTTCGCACTGAACGCGCAAACTTGTGTCTTGGAAGCGTTCAACTCGACCAAATTACTACGGCCCCATTCGGAAATAGAGCCGAGTGTGTGTTCGAGCTCAGACACAGGTCTTCGCCTCTTCTCATCCACAATATCCCCACTGGCTGAAGGGTGGCTGGTGTAGGATCCGTGTGCTGTATTGTCATCTGCATAACAATGTATGTTGCCCAGAGACAGCATATCATTGATATGTTTTTATTTATTAATTATGTCATTATTATTATTAATGATTCCACACCTTCCTTATACCTATAATAAAATCCAACGTCTGCTTTCTGTCTGAGTGTCTGAGTGTATGTCTGTCTGTCCGCTTATAACTCGAGAACCACTGGACCGATTTTAATTAAAAAAAAATCTACGGATAGCTTGATTCTTCCCATCAACTATAGGCTACTTACTATCACGCTAAATGGCTTATGAGGTTAGCAGTGAAATGAAATATGAGAGCGGGCGGAGCCGCGGGCACAGCTTGTATACTCATAATAATAATAGTGATGATCGCAATGCAGCAAATGTGGATTGATTGAGATATTTAAATATTTATTATTTAGCTTACCGCTTGCTGTTATTGTTTATTGTTTATTCATCATCTCTATGCAATACATTGCCCATTGCGATTTGTCATCATCACATCATACGAGTATTATGTATGTATTGTAACTTGTAACATTCCGCCAGTTCGATTATCATAGCGAAGAACTGGCAAGAAACTTACTGGAAATTATTTGTGTTGTGTTATATATATATTTTTTATTATTTTTTTTTTTTATGGTAACTGACACGGTTGGCTACATCACCTACAACATGCGTGATGTCAGCCCATATTACCGGATGAACTAGGTGTCTTGTCAGTGCTTCCCTTCATTTCATGTCGGCTACACTTAACTGGACGGATAACGCGAACTATTTATACAGCCGTTTCGACCGGCGGCATTTCATTCAGTGCGGTGGTACCAACCCGGGCGGAGTAAACCCCTACCACTTTGTAAGGTAAGATGGGAAGGGACCTACAGTTTTACGTGAAATCCGAACCACGGTCAGCCTCCAACAGTCAAGCGGTCACTTATCCGTATACTGAGCGCGCCCAGGTGTGCCTCACAACAATCGACCGACCGCACCACTGAGTTGCCGAGGCTGAAAAAATAGCCCATATTTTATTTATTACACTTAATGCCTCTAGGAATTTTATAACAGAATACCTTTGGGTATGACAACTGCTACGTGAGTGGCGGAAATTATTTCAATATTCACTCAGTCTACTTTACAAAAAGGTTTGCCACTGCCTTAACACGCTTGTTCTATCACCGACCATGTCTTCCTTCACCCACCATCCAAAGACTGAAGCAGGTCAGCAGGCCAGTCGTCACAAACAGCACCCGTTCACGAGCACACCACCACCGGGACCAGTTTTAAGTAGAGATTTTTTTTATGGAAACTGACACGGTTGGCTACATTACCTACATACAACATCCGTGATGTCAGCCCATAAAACCGGGTCATAGACCGGGTGAACTTGGTGCAACGTCAGTGCTTCCCTTCGGTCGTGCCGGCTACACTGAACTGGACGGAAACACAAACTAAACTATTTACTTAACCGTTTCGACCGACCTTTCATTCAGTGCGGTGGTACCAACCCGAGCGGGTTAAACCCTACCACCTAGTAATATAAGAAGGGAGTCATATCCCTTAGTCGCCTTTTACGACATACACGGGGAGAGATGCAGTGGGGCTATTATTTAAGTACCGGCCCCACACGGTACAAAATTCGTTTTCGCGGCCTGCTGTGCGTAGGTCACGCTTGCAATTTTTTTTCGGGGGTGGGGGGAAGAGTGGGGGCGATTTGAACCACCCCCCCCCCCCTCCCCCCTCCACTGGGCACGCCAATGGATGGTTCTTCGAAGGTACGGAGTCGCCAATAAGACGAACAGCTAGTCAATCGACGACAATCCCGAACGCCTGTATTCCGGACGTTTCTGTCGACCGTACCTCCTAAATACGGCGTTTTCACGACTTCAAATAGACACGTAGCCTAATTCCGTCCTCCTCCGCGCCGCGCCGCCGCCGCCGCCGCCGCCGCCGCCGCTCGCCCTAATTATTTAAGGGCCCGCAAATAGAACAGACGGGAGAGTACGCCTTAACATGTACTGATATACTGCAGGGCTGTGGTTTTTGTTTGGAGAAGTTAATTAACTTGTTTTTGATGTTTGACCTACTAAACTGCATGTACTCACAGGAAAAGTACTTATGTATATATATTGCTTTTGTAGACGTTCACATGCTGAAAATTTTAAACTAGCCTAAAATGTTGTACGAGATGTCAATATTCAACGTTTTTCGAAAAATGCTCATATCATAAAAAACAAATGACTCAGTTTTTTTTTTTCTTATTTTTCCCTGGGTAGTCATAAACTGACCCACTCCCCGGTTCCCGCTTGACGTTGAGTTTTGGGACACGTTGTATAAAGGGAGTCGCGTGACCGCTAAGTAAATACCCGCGCAGCTCTGAGTCTTTATATTTTATTTACTTATCGGTCCCCCGACTCCTTTACCTAAGTAACTAAATGGTTTCAAGCTTTTTTAAAATAAAATAAAAAAACCAATCCAAATCGGTCCATCCGTTTGGGAGCTACGATGCTGCCACAGACAGACACACCAATACACACATACACACACACGGTTAACTTATAAAACTATAATCTTTTTTTACCCCCGCGATGCAATCATAGGAGCCGTTTGCGTCGAGGGTTAAAAAAATTTGTCAAGTGCGAGTTTCACTCGCGCACGGAGGTTTCCGTATCTATCCGCTATCAATAATATCCGCCTATCCGCTCAGGTGGCATGGTCTTCGAATTTTAATTTCGAATATACAGGGTGTCCAAAGTGTGATGTGGAATATCGAAGGATCGTGATATGTATCGTGTGTAAAGTGCAGTGATGAAAGAATTTTTTTTTAATCTCAATTATTTCCAATTTTGCCATTTTCTAACAAAGTAAATGCATACGATTGTGTGAGCGCGCTCTATGCTTGTGCACGGCCGCGTAGGGCTATGCGAGGGACGCGGCGCGAGGCGCGCGGTTCGCGATCGCGAGGCGCGAGATGCGCGGGCGCGGGGCGCGCGCGGCGCTGATCGGACGAGCGAGAATCATAGATTTCGATATAAGACGTAGCATACCTACCTACTACACTGCAATAAGGCATGTAGGTGTATGTATGTATGTAGCCAGTAAAAAGTAAATTATTATCTACATACCTCAAATGATGTGAAGGTTTTCTACGTGATCTCCTTGCAACTCGATGCATTATGACGAGACCCGGGCGATGCAGTAGCGGGTCTAGATTGCCATGTTCCCGTAAACAGTACAATGCACGCACAATCACTTCAGCCAGCACCGGCAGTCTGACGCCTGTTTGGAAATCTTTCACGATAAATGCGTTTGAAGCCCATTTCCGTTTGCTGCTCCATACGCGAGCAACATATCCACATATTCGTTATTCGTGAATGGAACTTTTAACAAACACTTTAACCTGTGGTAGGTACGTATTGTTAAACACGAGCGCGAAACTTTCACTAATTCAATTTACGAATCGAATTACCAAAAATACGTCAACACGGTCGGCCGCCCTTGACATACTGACCGACTGACACACATTGATCTTCCGCGCCGCGTGACCGGCCGGACTGAAGCGCAATGCAGGTCGGTCGGCCACAGGCAGCGCGGCGAGCCGCCCTCCGCGCCCGCGCCGCCCGCCGCGCCCGCGTCTCCTTTGATAGCAGCGTGCGATGCCGACACGGGGCGGCGCGGGGGCGCAACAGCGCGGTGCGGTGCGGTGCTATAGCGAACATTCGACCCGGCCGGCGCGCCCGCCGCGCCGCCCCGCCTCCTCCGCACCGCCGCGGTCTGGTCACTTAGAGCGCGCATAGATTGACTAAATTGAAAACTTTGAAAATTAATATCTCGAAAACTAGTATGGATAGGACCATTTTTCTTTTTTTTAATGTGTTTATTAGATGATATACAATAGCTCATTTCGATATTACTGAACAGACCCTGGACACCCTGTATGTAGTACGATCGGAGAGAAGCCTCAATGAGGTCGATGGCAATTGACGGTGGGAAAATGACAGCACCTCAATGAGGTCGTTGGCAATTGAGCGGCTATCTTTTGTCTTTCAACAATGCAATGTATAAAAGCCTGTGGCGCCATCTATTATTCAGTAGCGTGACTAATAGATTTTTCGGACGTTTGTTCTATGGGAGCTCACCTTAATTTATAACATTTTATTTGTTTTATTATTTGTTATATCCGCCATAGTAACACATATTCTGTGAAAATTTCAACGGGCTACCCATTACGGTTCAAGAGATGCAGCCCTCTGACAGACGGACGGAAAGACAAACAGACGGGCGGAGGCTTAGTAATAGGTTCCCGTACGGGATACGGAAACCTAAAAAAGAACGGTGTCGTCCGTGAATAGATCAACCTCCTGAAATATGTCGATGCTTCTACACATTCTAACTATTCGCTGCTGTCAGCACTCAAGATAGACGTTCGACGGCACTCACGAGTCACGCACGACATGCCGCCCGCACTAGTCCGCAGTCCGCACGCAGTTCTCCTGGGACTTGTGAGTTGTGTTTAATCGACTACGGCACATCCTGACAGGGCAATAAACGTCGATCAAACATCGATAAATGGTTCAACTTACGGAAAATACTTGTGGGGCATTGATATTCCATACTAAAAGCTAAAGCTTTTGCTAGCGTGTAGAGGAGCCATAATAGGCTAAAATCACCGCGGTGATGTGACTCCATTTCGGGTTACATGAAAAAAAAAACTATGCTTCCCAAATCCATGCAGGTAAGCTCGTTAAATCTGTCTCCCTACGTTTCCTTTGACTCTGGTACTTTTCCTGTCATGTTAGCTAACTATCCTGAATGCTTAATTGATATGTATTAGATGAGTAGTAGGATCTATAAGCATAATACGGTTTCATTATTTTTTTTTCTGAATGTAAGATGACGAATTCAAGAACAAAATGTATTTGCCCACGCACGAATAATGATTAAACAAATACAACCAATTTACTTCATGCACTAAGGACAAGATGCCGTGCTAAATCGCGACATGATGGCCACTTTTCACCTTGGTAAGGTAAAACTAGACTGGAAGAAATCACTTGCAATGATAAGTCCGCCTTTGCGCACTCTCGTATTTCTTGTTTCTTTTTGTTTAAGTATAGAGTAATTAATTACTTCTTTTAATTGTGTGCAATGAAGAGTTTTTATTCTATTCTACTTCCTTAAGTTGGCTTCCCACGATGGATAATTCTGCGGATGACGCACGGCCGAAGACCACGGACAGCCACGCACCGCACATGTTGTCATTCCAAAATGCGAAGTGATAATTTGCGAAAGGGGCATTTCCGTGCGTTTTACTCGACTGAGTCACTCGTTTTAGTATCATACATAGGGTCTACAAACACAATATCTCATAAAACAAAGTAACTTACTCTATGACCAGACCATCCCTTACAGACGTATTATTAGTATCGATATCGATTTATTAAAAGACTTAGTAATAGGATTTCGTCCGGGGTACGAAAACCTAACAATTTCAACTTTCCGCAAGTGTTCACATAAAAAAATCGCCAGACTTTTCAGACCGCACTATTCCATGTGAAACATACCAAACGAACTTATCTTTTCTGCCAGTTTTTTCATCTGTAACTGAAGCGAAAAGTGTCAAAGTTGAAGTTGGCTATGCAGTAACGGGCGCGGGAATAGTGAGGCAACTCGGAACGACCGACAAACTTGCGCTTGGCGAAAGTTGGTGCAAAAGGCGACCGCTTCATGCGACCAGTGTGGGGATAGTATCGATAGATATTCGATATGTTGCGATAATTCTGTTTCTGTTTTACCATTTATAAAATAAAAAACAGAGGGTATGTATACTGTATGCGTAATACGTTAGATGTTTTAATGTAAGTTTTGTGGGCAGTTTCGCTCGCGTGAAATTCGGAACCTGAACAGCCTAAGACTTAAAGTGTTAGGTTAACATATAGAGACTTAGGCCCACTTGCACCAACACGAATTTAACGATATAAACCAGTTTAACTCGTTAAGCTAGTACCCGTTGACTGTGGGAACCGCGTTTAAATCCATAACTCGCTACTTATAACTCTAAATTCGTGTTGGCGCAATTGGGCCTTATAGAATCGCGTTTAAAAATAACAAACTGACAACCCCTCCCAACTGGGGGCCCCTGAAAATCAGCTTCGCTATCTCGGATAGTGATAGCTGAGTGGGCTCCCTTTTCGTCACATGTTATATGTTTATTTGTGTTTGTAATTATTTGAGTTGTTGTGTGACGAAAAAATTTATAATTTCATCATTTCATCACAACATACAATGTGCATTTTGTAATAGTAGATATTACATAAATGAATTTTGAGAAAGAAAGAGAGACAGAAAGTCATAACAGGCCCATGCCATATTTTATATATCTACGTATGAATATATTTTTTATTGAAAACCAATTCATACAAATGAGGTACAATAGACGAGCTTAATGCCATAAGTCATTATATTCTAGCTAACCTTTGTGACGTAGGAGAAGTACATGCAGGCGGACAAGAATATGTTGTAGCAAATTAGGAATATTAAATTATTTTAATATTTATATCTACTGAGAAAATATATCGATAGTAGTAATTTTATCGCATATCTGCGCATGCCTCGCGGTCCGAGTGTAGCAAAAATCTCGCCATATTTATCGTCAATGACGTGGAAATATGAAAGATGACGTGAAAATATCGGAAAATGACGCAACTTGACGCGAACGCGTCACGAATGACTCGCGCTACGAAAATGACGCGAAGTATCTGGGACAGAAGAGTCAATAGCTTTTTACCGACCTACTGTGCGCTTTATAAATAACACTAGATGTTCCGCGAAGTCCTTAGATGTTCCTGGATACGCCAGTGAAAATACCAAGCAAATCGATTGAGTAGCTCTCGACTTATAAGCAAACTTAGAATCCCGACGGCGCATGGGTCGGCCGTGCGTGGCGTGACACGTGTGCGTAAAAGGAAGAACGGAACCATTTTAAGATCACTCCGGTGTCCGTCTGTCTGTCAGAGGGTTTTCTCCAAAACTAAGTAGAAAATTGAAATCTTGATGACACGCAAATATATCGCTCGTCAAAAACTAGATAACATTTTATTTTATATTAAGACAAGCTGTGCCCGCGGCTCCGCCCGCTCTCATATTTCACTTCACTGCTAACCTCATAAGCTATTTAGTGTGATAGTAAGTAGCCTATAGTTGATGGGAAGAATCAAGCTATCCGTAGAATTTTGTTTTATTAAAATCAGACAGACACTCAGACAGAAAGCAGACGTTGGATTTTATTATAGGTAAGGAAGGAAGGAAAAGGAAAGGATAAGGAAGATACCCATAGCTGGCTGCTTCGCATAGAAAAAGGTCGTAAGTCGGTGTTGAAAAATGATTTCATTTAGATTTTTTTCATCTGACGCAAAAGTGAATGAATAAAACGAAATTTTTATTACACTGATAAATAACTAAACCACAAGCACAGAACTCTATTGTTGTAGATTTTTAAATTTTATTACCGTTAATCTTTTAAAATTAAAAAACCAACACCGACTTACGACCTTTTTCTATGCAAAGCAGCTAGCTATGCGTATCGTCTTAATAACTAGCTTTTTCCCGCGGCTTCGCTCGCGTGAAATTTGTATTTAAAAAGAATAAAGTAAGTAAGCCCGTTACTGCTCTGCTGTTAAAACAAAAAACATGACGAAACTGAGAAATACAACAGAGCCGGCAACATTTAAATTATTTTTAAGTCTACTTTCAGCTACTAAGTCTCACAAAAAAGGATATTGTCGCAAAGATCGAACTACAGAAGTTGCCAATTATAGCAAATGGGATTTTTATCTCCCACCATTTTAGCCCTATCAGCACTTAAATGTATTACGAACTACACAATCGCAAATTGCCTCTCGCCTTACCTACAAATTATAATGATACCGTTTGTAGTTTCTCCGCGGGATACCTACGAACAGTTGGTTCATCTGGTCAAGAAAATGATATTCTAACATACAAAGATTTAAATCGATACATAGGTCAAAGCGCTCAAATACTGACCCGTCCAAATACTGACCGCGATCGCGGGTTTCTTAACAACAATTATTATTGACCGACCGCACCACTGAGCTACCGAGGTTGACACGTACAAGAATGTACATTGTATAATATTTGTCGAGCAATATCGAATTCACATTTTAATGCTCTAATCGATATTGAATACAAATTTAAACTTCGAATGCCAAATACAGTTGAAGCTCTCGTCCCAAACTCCGCCTCCGCCCCGGCTCCGCCGTCCCAAAGCGCATCCGTTTCAACCGCGCGCTCGCCCGACGCGACGGAGGGCGGAACGTGAACCGCCCGCCCAGCGGCGCGGAGGGCGGACGCGCCCACAGAACATAACAAACGAGTGGAGGTAGCGCTATGACGCGTGCGTGCGTACCGCGAGTAGGCGCAGTTCCGCACACTAGATCTACGCTACGCCCATTCATTCACTCTCACGGAATCAAGCTAAAAAAATCCACATTGTGCTAATATTGCAGTGCTAATACCAATTTCCGCACGGACGCGAACGTGGGAATGAAAGGCGCGCGGAGAGTGAGCGAGCAGGGACGAGTGCGCGGAGAGAGGAGATGGGCGGCTGCGGCGCGGGTGAGTTTTTTGACCCCGACCTTTCCCGCGCCAGTCTGTCGTGTGTGTATGTGTGTATGGGTGTGTCTGTGGCATCTTAACTCCCAAACGGATGGACCGATTTGGATGTGGTTTTTTTGAAGCTTGAAATAAAAGTTAAATTACAAATTTAAAAAACCCCGACCATTAAAAATTAAAAAATAATATCCGTTTACTTAAAGGAGTATATAGAATATCAAAACTCGCTGACGGGCGAAACGAGCTGCGCGGGTATTCCCCTTATTATTTACTTTTTAACGGTCGGGGTTTTGTATATGTTCTGTGGGCGCTTCGGTTCATTAACCACGGCGACGTCCCAGGCGAGCCACTGCGACCTCGTTGCCAAATAATGCAGGGGACATCGTAAACCACGTTGCGGGGCACAACATTTTAATGCGGAAACAAAGGGCTTGACCGCACATTTTTTCTTTTATTTTTAGGGTCCCGTGTCGTACGGCGCCCTGTTACTAAGCCTACGCCGTCTGTCCGTCCGTCCATCTGTCTTATCTCCTACCTTTAAAGGACTATATTTTGAACCATAACAGGTAGCCGGTGGAAATTTTCACAGAATATGTGTTATTATGGCGGATTTTTTTTTATGTAATCAGGTATGGGTGGCTATGTCGGAGCGGCCAAAGCACATGCTCCGACCAGCCAATATCACCTCAGAGAAGCTAGTTGCCATACCGGAGACTTCCCTGGATTGCTGGCTATACTGGACTAGAGAACACAACCGAGGCTGCTATGCGGCCATCTTACATCCAGTACGGTGGTACCAAACCAGTCGGCTACATTTTGAGCCTACCACCTAGTAACCGGCAAGGATATCCTAAGAAACCATAAAAAAAGTAAAGGGGATGCAAGAATTTTTTTGTTTGTTTTTGCTCTATCGCAAAAGCGGTAACACATACATACAAGCGTCAAACTTGGTGGTGTGATTATAGTGTAGATTCTAAAGTAAAACGAAAAATCCAACGAATCATAAAAACCGATCAACCACGTAATGGTGGTACGGAACCCTCGGTGCGCGAGTCCGACTCGCACTTGGACTGTTTTTCTTTTTCATTCTACTGTGCTTGGTTGCACACGATTTTAAAGTTAAATTACAAATTTAAAAAACGCCCGACTCTTAAAAAGCCAAAAAATAATTTCCGTTTACTTACCTACTGAAAGGAGTCGGGATATCGCTAGCTAAGTAAATTTCCGCGCTGATCTGAGTTTTTATATTTTATTTACTTATCGGTCCCCCGACTCCTTTAAGTAAGTAATGATTTTTACTATTATTTTTTACTATTTAAGGGTCGGGCGTTTCTTAAATTTGTAAGTTCACTTTTATTTCAAGCTTTTTAAATAAATCTCGCATGCAAATCTGTCCACTTTGTAAGATAATTAGGTTTTTCATTACTTAATTACTTGATTACTAGATTACAAATATAGCTAATAACGAAGCTTTCTAATTTAAAAAAAATAAATCGAAATCGCTCCATCCGTTTGGGAGCTACGATGCCACAGACAGACACACACATACACACACCCTCACACACACGTTAAACTTATAACACCCCTGTTTTTTCGTCGGGGGTTAAAAATTTAAACAATCACCGTCATGGCCACCACCGCTGCTACAATCTACGCCATCCTGTGCGGACGGGGAACTCTGTATCAACCGGCATCCCGCGGCAGTGTGCTCATGAGGATGGGCCATACGTTTGGCCAGAAACGTCGAGCCACATATCTCGGAGAGGGCTCGTGCGTGAGATAAAGCCGTAAAATTTTAATAATGTTTTTATAACAACCACGCTTATTAAAACAATCCACAAAGGTGAAACAATGTATCAATAGCAATCTGGATAAGCAGAGTAATCGGTGTTGTGCTGCACTGCAAGAAATCTGGTAAATTACAGCACAACACCGACCGCCACGTTTTGCTATCAGACAAGATAACTATCAAGCAGAAAGTAAAGCACGAAGACCCATCTGCTGCGTGACGCGATGGAAGGACAGTGCCAAGGTCAGTGGGGGCTATCCTGTCGCCCTTTAGCACGGCACCTTGTCCTTATCACTTAGTGGCCTTTTACGGCATGCACGGGGAGAGATGCAGTGGGGCTATTCTTTTTAATTACGGGCCCCATACGGTATTAAAATGGATCTCGGAAGGTTTCGACCACATTTTAGGACCCTATAAAAAATAAAATTTGCTGGTTTGGACCCAATGCCATTTTATTTTAAGGAAGGTTCTGACTCTCTTACCATAAAACATACATAGATACAGTAAGTGAACTTCCTTTGTGGCAATAAGTGTACAGAAACTTGTATGTATTCAAAATATTACGTACTCATGTGAACTTAAGATGATGGAATCAATAAATGCTCACATACATAAATGTTACCCTCGAGTTCCCAAAAGTCACCATATAAACCAGATATATCGCTAAACCCCATTACAATACATAGAGAAACTCATAAAAAGTTCCTATCCTTGATCGGGTATCAACTATTCGGTATCGGATGTTCGGAAATGTCGAGTATTTGGATCTGTGTAGTCGCGTTCTTCAAATGCCTCGTTCTGCACACTCGATAGGATTACTGTTCCGCTCGACGAATGGCCTCAATTTCAAGTGCTGATTTATTTGCAATACGACTCGAACTTCGAATGAGCACGGACAAAGTGTTATGTATTTATTGATTTCGCACAGAAATTAAATCAATCAATACTAATAATAAATTTGTAAGGGATGGTCATGGAGTAAGTTACTTTTTTTTATGAGATACTGCGTTTGTAGACTCTATGTAGGATACTAAAGCTAATTTGACGATTTTTAGAAATCTTATGTAATCTGTATGTAAGTTCCTCCATAACTCTTAAACCGATCATCCGAATTCGATGAAACTTTGTACAAGCACATTTAACTAAGTGGGACACCGTTTCGGTTACGCTAAGATGTGGCTCTCATACAAACCGAATTGTTCCGCGCACCGAAATAAAGGTACCTAGCGGGCTTACTTATTCCTTCTTTTTAAATACGAATTTCACGCGAGCGAAGCCGCGGTCAATAGCTAGTAACAAATATTTTACTGTATCCCGGGTTAAGCGGTGTTGTGCTCCAAGAACTCTGGTAAATACTGCACCACACCGGCCACCACGTTAAGCAAAGTATTAGGACAAGATAATTCTCAAGCAGCAAGTAAGGCACGAAGACCCACCTACTGCCTGACACGGTAGAAGGACCGTGCCAAGGTGACAGGTGGCTATCCTGTCGCCCCTCAATGGCGTACTTGGAATGAAGTCACAGTTAATCCGTACGCAAGCTCGTACCTACAAACGCCTAGCTTGCTCCACCAGACTGCTTCGAGAATATAGTGTACTATAATTTGCCTTTTTTTTTTTTTTATGTAATCCGGTATGGGTGGCTGAGTCGGAAGGGCCAAAGCACATGCTCTAACCAGCCAATATCACCTCCGAGAAGGTAGGTGCCATACCGGAGACTTCCCTGGATTGCTGGCTATACTGGACTAGAGGAGAACACAACCGAGGTTGCTTGCGGCCATCTTACATCCAGTACGGTGGTACCAACCCAGTCGGCTACAATTTGAGCCTACCACCTAGTAAGGGGCAAGGGAAGGGACCTACAGTTTTACACGCGGTTCCGAACGGTGAAGCAGCGGGTGTAGGTATGCACGTAAATTTTTTCGTCAGAAAAAACTCATTGGTACACGCCGACCGGATTCGAACCTCGGACCTCCCGCATGAGAAGCCGATGCCCAAACCACTCGGCCACCCGCCGCTCAAAAAACGTGCCTATAGATGTTTTCTACCTGACAATCTTTTTTAACCCCCGCCGAAAAAAGAGGCGTGTTATAAGTTTAACGTGTGTGTGTATGTGTGTCTGTCTGTGGCATCGTAGCTCCCAAACGGATGGACCGATTTGGATGCGGTTTTTTTAATAGAAAGCTGTTTTTTTATGGAAACTGACACGGTTGGCTACATCACCTACAAAATCCGTGATGTCAGCCCATAACACCGGGTGAGCTAGGCGCCATGTCAGTGCTTGCCTTCGGCTGTAATCAAGTAATCAATTGATTAAGTAATCTAACAATTAATTATCTTAAAAAGTGGGCGGAATTGCATGCGGTTTTTTTTAAAAGCTTGAAATAAAAGTTAAATTAGAAATAAAAAAAACCCCGACTTTTATCCCGTCTTCAAAGTCATTTTTTTTTTCAATTTCTGTTTACTTACTTAAAGTAAATAAAATATAAAAACTCAAGCTGCGCAGGTATTTACTTAGTTATTTAAATTTTTTTTAGGGTCGGGGTTTTTTAAATTTCTAATTTAATTTACTGGTTTCAGCTCGGTTGTGAGTAGGGAAGCACTGACGTGGCACCGGGTTCACCCGGTGTTATGGGCTGAAATCACGGTTGTTGTGGGTGATGTGGCCAACCGTGTCAGTTTCCATTAAAAAACTTGTGCCTACACGTTTTTTTTTTTTATTTATGACTAATTATCGAAATAGTACTAGATCCTAAGCCAGTCAGTTAAATAAACAGTTAGTAAGCAAAATATGTGCTAGTGAATTCTTTTAAATGTTTTTTTAAAACAGTGTTTTCTGTATAAACAATTTTCGTAATCCGAAAGAAATTCCTCGAGAAATTCCATATTCATGAGACCACTGAAACATATTTCCATAAAACTCTCAAGTCAAGCGTATAGCGGAAGCTAGCGAGTCCTGCCGGGCGCAAGTGCCGTACCGCTAACCAGCCGTCTAATTGGCTTACCAGCGGGCTGTAGTGGGAACTTCACGTCGAGTACGAAGGGAGAGGCAGTCGCATCAAAAAACCGTGGGATCAAACTCCCTTCACTGTAAGCGCATATCCAACACAAATGAAACCGGACACACAACGTACGGTTTGAAGCACAGAGCATCAAATGCGCGCGCCCCTCCTAGAGACGCCCTGAGCGCGATTTCTCTACAACGCCGTTGAAGGCTGTGGGCGTGGCCTATGACTTACATATGTGTGTTGTGCGTGTGCATTTGTTTTGTGCGTGTGCATTTGTTTTGTGCGTGTGCCTAACTTGCTCCTCTTTGTGTGTAGTGTCGATACTAGCACACACACACACATACGAAGCGCTAGCAGCACTGCGTGTAGTTTTTGGGTTTCAAATATTATCGCTTAGGGCGTCTCTAGTAGGGGGCGCGCGCGGTAGGTATTTGATGCTCTGTGGTTTGAAGTGTGCTGAGCTGAACTTCACTTTAAAATTTCGAAGTAGTTTGTACTGTCAAAACTTTAAATATTAAAAATATGAAAGATAGAAACGTAGATTCGACTGTTCTTATTACAACAAAAAATAATTGTAAAAATCTGATAAGGTTTAGGGGGTAAAAACATAAATGCCGAAAGTCGATTTTGTGTGGAGAAAGTTAACTTCCGTCTGGTCTTAAGTTTGACCGGTTTTTGTGGGTACCTCAAACCACAGTCTCGATTTTTTCTGAACCTTCAAAATGTTAATGTTTTTAAATTTACTCTGTTATTAATTATATTAATTTTAAATGTTTCCGGATTAACAGTAGGTACTGAAGACTTACATCAGTCGACGTTTCGCCCGCTACGTCACTAGCACAAACCAGTTTGACGTCTGGTACAACGGGCACCAGACGTGGGCTCCAGGAACTCCCGCAGTTCCTGAAGAAGCCCGTGACGTAGCGGGCGAAACGGCGACTTATGTAAGTCTTCAGTACCTTCGAAATGCTCTCTGAAATTACAAAATACGCCTCTGAACTCGAGAAACGTCATAGCCTGACACATGGAAGTAGGCTAAAACTGAAACAGAATTACTTCTCGGAAATGCTCGAGTCAAATTGGAACGGGCATTACGAATACGAAATGCAGGGCTTAAATTGGAATAGAAGTTGGTATATGCGAGGCTAAAATTGGAGCAACGGTTAGGAACGGCGGCGTTGCCGATTTAAAATTAGAACGCGTCATGATAGCTTCTCGTGTATTGCATTGAACGCTCTGTCTAGTCCGCCGTGGCTCTATCGTATATATTTTTAGATGCGTTCAGAAAGTCGTTCTTTGGTTTGTTTAAAGTTTCCTGTAACATTTATATTTTATTATGTTTTTAAACGGTTTTTTACTTACACATTGGCTTATGTTATACATGCTTCATTTGGGGATTTTTTGAAAAAAGATCTTCTTAAAAAAATGTTTTTTTTTTTATTCAGTTCGGGATTATTAGCGCGAGCCCAACTCACATTTGGCTGGTTTTTATAATTTGTTGTTTTACTTTAGAGTTTGCACTATAATCACACCATGTTTGACGCTATTACGATTTATTATACCGATTTCTTGTATGGGGATCCCCATAAATTTTTAACTGTTTGTTTTTTTTATTGTATTTATTTTTTACTAGCTTTTGCCCGCGGCTCCGCTCTCGTGAAATTCGTAGGTATTTAAAAAGAAGAAAGTAAATAAGCCCACTACCATACAATACAACAATATCAACGTGACTATCAACGTGACACGCTTTCGTACGTGCTGCCCGTGTTCATCAATTTATAAGACGTTATCACGTCAACAAAGTAACTTACTCCATGACCATCTCTTACAGTTTTTGACGTGATAACGTCTTATAAATTGATGAACACGGGCAGCACGTACGAAAGCGTGTCACGTTGATAGTCACGTTGATATTCAAAGTTACCATGGAAACGTCCTCGGCCCAAGCGGCAGTGTTGCCAAACGTACGGTAATTGCCATATCGTACGGTAATCGAGGCTAGAAATCGACAAATGTACGATTGTACAAATCTTATAGCTGTGTTTCTTTATTTTTTTTTATTTATTTATTTATTTAGGTAAATTCACAGTGCATTTACAATGTTACATAGACATAAAAAAATGGGTACTAATGACACCATTACGAATTTACACAAGATGGACACAGATGTAAAATTAAAATTACACTATACCTATCCTTACTCCAAATTGACATACAAATTAAGAACTCTAATACTTACTTAACTATACAATTGTAAAAACTAAACAGGACAAATTCAAGCATAGTGTACCTCCGTACGAATGAGTGAATATTACTTAACATAGAAGTTATTAGGGAAAAAATATTATATATTTATGTGTGAGAAATAGAAAATGTATTTTTTTAAGTATAATGGACAAAATATTACTTATGGAATTAATTAACATTCCATAAAGGTTTTTATGTATTTTGATTTGAATGAAGAGGGACTAGTACAAAACAGATCAACATCATCACAAATTGAATTGAGTAGGTATCCAGCTCGCCAGAAGAATGAGTTCTGTCTATAGGAAGTTTGGACCCTAGGTAGATGGATGATGGTGCGACTCCTGGTTGTGTATGATGGTACTTGCAAGTCGAGGAAGCCTAAGAGTTCGGGGCAGTCGATTGATCCATTAGCCAATTTAAGCAGGAAAGTGACATCCAACATTTCGCGTCTGTATGTCAGGGGAAGTAGTTGATGATACTTGCACGCGCTATCCATCCCTGGGAATGACACGCCTGTACGGTAATTAATATGTCTCAAAAATCTCTTTTGTATGCGCTCTAGTCGAAGCTTGTTTATTTCATATCTTGGGTTCCACACTTGAGAACCATATTCTAGGTGACTGCGCACATATGCGCAGTACAGTGTCTTTAGTGCCAAAGGATTTTTGAATTCTTTCGATATTCGTAAAAATCGTATTTATGACGTTATCACGTAAAACTATCGCCCGTAAACCGACTTTACAGACAACCAATTTTTTTTTTATTAGTATTGAGTATTGATTGATATAATATAAAAGTTATCAAGCTAAATATTGCATAAAAAAATATAATGTGTTTTACTCATAATTTATCGCGCTATCTATAATATCTATCGCAACACAAATACCAACAAAAGCGACGTCACGTTCCTGTAGTTTTCTTCCCAGCTGGTTTCCGATAGGGTTGGCATTTATAGGTAAAACTTGTTCAGTAAGGAGCGCGAGTGGGAACAAAGGAAAGGAGGTGGACGACTCGCGTAAGGGGAAATTACTGAGGGCGCTGCGCACAGTTGAAAGTTGTAGACGTAATGCTAGAGGAAGGAAGCACTGGGCCGTATTCGGGCGACCTGTTCGCGGATACATTTCGGGGTGTATGCGTCCACTGCTGGAGTTACGCCTCTCAAATTTTTCTTCGGCCTTCAGCGGTACGGATCCACTGATTTGAACCGACGTACTTGATGTCGTCGTCCCAACTGGCGGGTGGTGTTCCAACTCCGCCGCCAGTGTAGGACACGGTTTACTACAACGGTTGTTGTCTCTTCGGCTGACGTACCACGTCACGTACCATGACATCACGTACTGTCCGCGCGCGAGCTCCGAGGAATCGGGGGACTGGGGAAGCGGGCGGGTGTGCGCCCCTCCCGACCGTCGCTTCACACCCCGCGCGCTCCCAGTACGAGTGTTGGCCTTGACGCGAGAGCACGCTTATCGATGCCGTATTTTACCTTTGCGCGCGTATTAGTCAATCGCGTGTTAATTCGTTACCTAGTCTTTAAGTTATTTATTAAGCGAATTCATTTTGTGTGTACAAATAGCGATTCAATATGAACGAAGAAGAAATTTCGAGCACGAGCGATGAGAACAGGGAGAAAAAAAAGTCAATTATAATTCGCAGGCAAGCCCGCGAAATGGCAAAACGCATTCTTTCGAAGTGTGCAGATTGGTAAGTAACTAATTATAGAATGATTTCATAAATTAATTAATATCGATTCGTAATATCAACTAAATCACTGCATCACTAGGTCATAACGTCAACATTCCTTAAACTTCCTCTGAGCTCGCGCGCGGTCTGTATATTGTAGGTAGGAGATGTAGCCAATCGTGTCCGTTTCCATAAAAAACCCTATCCCGCAGAATGTACTAAAAGTACTTTACTGTAACCAATTTTAGATTTATTTGAAGAAAACTTAAAATAATAATAATATAGAAGAAAAAGAGCTGTCAAACCGACATGTCGAAAATTTTTTCTCTTGGAAATTGTTTTTAAAAACTTCTTGCCTGGGACGACCCTACCGAGCTTCCGCCACGCGCGGACCCTTCTCCAGCGGCGCAGCGACCCGCACGGTTGGAGGCACCGTGCCGGCATCACCACCGCCGCCGCTCGGCGCCCCTGGTACTACTCCACCCAACTCGACATGCCTAGTAACAGTAGCGGCTGCAGACCACCCGGGACGCGACCTGCGTGATGGAGAGCAGGCTCTGCAGCGACGGCCGGCCGCCGCCGCGCTCGACTTCGACGCCGCCGCCGCCACCGCTCGCCCGCAGCAGCGCTGCCTCCGCTCACCGCGTCGCCCGGCCTCCCCGCGCCCGGGTCGTCCAATACGAGAGCCGCCTTTCTTCTCCAACACCACACGCACGCCACACCACCCAGCTCCACGCCGCCGGTGCATTTCATCGACGGCGAAGATGGAGCGTTGACGTCGGCCGAGCCACAACATCTACGGTGAGGGCGACGTCCACCATCGGCCAGCTTGGGGTCATCGGGACCTCACGTCCCGTCTAGTGCCCCCGCTACCGGTGGTGCTGTGCGAACATCAGGCGACGCGCGCGCGAAGAGGAAGAAGTTTAAAAGAGCTGCGCGACGACGTCGCCGTGCAGTCCGGCGGATACGGAGCTCTCCGAGATGGGGGTGGTGGTGGCCTACGTGTCTAGTACCACCACCTATCGCTCGTAGCTTGCCTCGCGTCGTCTCGGAGAGCTCCGTAGCCACGGCCTGCACCCGCCGGTGTGCTTGGAGGCTTGCCTCCCGCCGCCGGCGGTATTCCGTTTATTATTTTTATATTAATTTTGAGTATATGTGGTGGATTTTTATAATCTGTATATTTAAAATTAATGTAAATATGTGAATGTGATAATAAATGAATAAAATAATAATATGTTAATATATGGACCCGACACATCGTCCACAGTCGACAGGTTGTCATCTGACTGGACGACGTGTCGGGTGTCCTCCAGGTCCTCGCAGTACCGCGTGTCCTGAGGATGTCCCCGGAGTGTGGGACGAAACGACGACGAATAAAAACGAGTCGCTTTCAGCATACCGCGTCGAAAACATTTATATAATGTGTAATAGCGGTAAAAGCCTAAAGGTTGGTAAAGCCTGGTAAAGGGCCCAGAGAAAATTTGGGGGTTTTGAAGCGGTTTAGGGGGGCGATGGCTGATTTTAAATTTTCTTACACAAGAAAAATATCGGCAGACGTGTGTTTCTCAATTTTCCTAATTTATCAGTAGTATCCTTCAACAATGACGACTTGTTTGTTTACTGCCAACATTTGGAGAACCTCAACGGTGATTTCAAAGTACGATTCCAGGACATTTTAAAATTGGAAATACCGGACTGCGTGTTGAATTCTTTTTCAAATGTCAACACAGCAGTATCATCCCAGCTTGAAGAAGAACTTATAGATTTGACAACGAACCAGGAAATAAAAATCAAATTAAAAAATAGCTACCAAGAATTTTGTCTGCAAAAGCCAATTCAAAGGTAAAGTTAAAATTTTGGGGGGCGCTAAAAATAATTGATTCTCAAAGTAGGCGGTAGACGAAATAAGTTTGAGAACCTCTGACCTAACCGAACATAATGTTAATTTTCTGTAAAAAAAATAGTCATGGCGCCATTGTATACTGCCCTGCCTCCACACATGGCCTTCCCGTCAACAAGTCAGCGGCAAATGAATTTACAAGGGCACTCCGTCCGCGGCGACACTATTTCTCACTTCCGACGTTTAATGCTCGCGGGCGGAGCCGCCGCCGGCCATATATTCTACTTAGGGAGCTTTTTTCAAAGAAACTAATTTCTCGACGAAGGAAAGCTAAAGAGTGAATTTTCCAAGAATGTTTTAAGGTAATTTCGTATTGCAATCTTTCTTATTTATGTAAACCAAAATGGGTGGTTGCGCCGTGGGACCAATGGTGCAGGCGACAGACCCAACTGTGTAGCCGGCATGACCGAAGAGAAGCGCTGCCGTGGCACCTAGTTGTAGTTGGACACAATGAATATAGCATTAGCAGGTGATTTAGCCAACGGTGACAGGATTTATTTAAAAAAATATAAATACGTTAAATTTGGTTTTATTTACCATTTTATATTTAGAGACTAGCTTTTGCTTGCGGCTTCGCTCGCTCGGAATTCTTATTTGAAAAGAAGAAAGTGAGTGAGCCCGCTACCGTACCTTTATTTCGGCGCGCGTAATAATTCGGTTTGTATGAGGGGCACAACCGAAACTGAATTTTATTTAGCCTATCCTGTGTCACGTATAGTTAAATGTCCTTGTACTAAGTTTAATCAAATTCAGATTATCGGTTTAAGAGTTATGGAGGAACATACATACATAAAGAAAACATTTCTAAAAATTGTCAATTTAGATTTAGTATTATACATAGAGTCTACAAACGTAGTATCTCATAAAACAAATTAACTTTCTCCATGACCATCCCTTACAGATTTCCTTTATTTCACATTTTCTAAATTTTCTATTAATTTTACATATATTATACAAGTATTAAAAATACAAAGTAATAAAAATACACAAAATTAATAAAAAAATTAAAAACGGTAATTTCCGCCGGCGGCGGGAGGCAGGCCTCCAAGCACACCGGCGGGTGCAGGCCGTGGCTACGGAGCTCTCCGAGACGACGCGAGGCAAGCTACGAGCGATAGGTGGTGGTACTAGACACGTAGGCCACCACCACCCCCATCTCGGAGAGCTCCGTATCCGCCGGACTGCACGGCGACATCGTCGCGCAGCTCTTTGAAGTCTTAATCTTCGCGCGCGCGTCGCCTCGTGGTCGCACGCACCACCACCGGTAGCGGGACGTGAAGTCCCGATGACCCCAAGCTGGCCGATGGTGGACGTCGCCCTCGCCCCGATGGTGGACGTCGCCCTCGCCTTGATTATTATTATCAGATTTATTATTAGCATATTGATGATAAGATATCTTTTGTACGCCCATAGGTACTTGGTTAAAGATAACTTCATAATGCCATCATACATACAAGTTACCCATCAAGATGGATAAAAACACCATCAAGATAATACGGCGTACATACAAGCTCTCAAATTTAGGAAAAGTTATTATTGAAAGAGCTTTTAGGCTTTATTAGACTGTAATAAAGGCTTTTATCTTTTAACTAGATCGAATGATGAGAGGTCGGATGTAATGATTATAATGTTAGGTACTTACCTGTAATATGCCAGTACTTTTTCAGCCCCGGTAGCACAGTGGTGATAACCGTCGAGTGTCGGAAATGGCAGATTCTGGTAAGCATAATAACTGATCCCCACTGATCAAGCAGGTCTTTGTTTTTTACTTAAAAAAAAACATTATTTTTACCCTAAAAAACAATTACCCAAAGAAGACTTACCTACGATAAAATTATAGAATACATCTATTCCTTTCGTTCTCTTACGAATTCTCTATCGCCCTATCCCGCCCTTTTTCTAACTTCATACGCAGCCTTAAACTATAATTTTCGGACTTAAAATCCCCCAGATGGCCTTCACTTGAAACACAGCTGCGTCTCTAGGGGTTACTTTTAATAACTTAAAACTCTGGATCTCTAGAATGCGTTCTTTTATTTCTTTCCTCCCGAGTTTTTATCCTCACTGCGCCAAAAAAACTCTCGCGGCTGCCTCGGACTGTTTAGGTTATATTTAAGCAGGGCTCGGGGTTACGAAGAAAACACTTCTGGAGAAGTTAGTTCGACCAGTTGAGCTGTTAAGTCTGAGAGCGCTGCAGCTTGCTCGTAATAGAATAGAATATCTCCTTGTGTATGGAGAAAAGTGGACTTCCCGATTCTCTTAAATTATTATCATCTGTGAATGCCTTGTGAGGCACAATTTGCGAAATTTGCCACATTTTCGTTTCGGTTTTTTGTTCAACGAATTTCAAAAATATATATACTAAAAATCCTGTCTAAAAGTTGACCATATTTAAAAGTTGGTGACAGATTTTTATTTTTATTTATGCCAATTAATATGTGAAAAAAAATCACAAACGTACTACTAAATGGTCCTAAATACTCCGAAATGCTCTCTTTGTTTCAAAATTGCAGCTTTCTAAAACATTATTTTGAGTTTATACTAATTGCAGATGATTTACAGATGACAGATGAAAACATTATTTTGAGTTTATACTATTTTCCACAAATACCGATTCCTCGGAGCTCGCGCGCGGACTGTAACTGCTGGGCAAATATATTGTGCACACCTTGCTGATTTTAAGCCTATCCTTTTCCTAGTAAGTAGTAGTTAACTCTTACGCTAGGTGTTTACGCTTACAATACACTTACAGTCTACTTATGCAATGTATCAGGTACTTCAATAGCATACACATAAAAAAACAAAGACAGGCGAAAATTAAGAAAAATACTAAACAATAGAATATGTGCTTGTACTAAGTTACATAGAATTCGGATGATCGGTTTAAGAGTTATGGAGGAACATACATACATACAGAAAAGATTTCTAAAAATCCTCAATTCAGTTTTAGTATCACACATTAGTGTCTACAAACGCATTATCTCATAAAACAAATTAACTTACTCCATGACCATCCTTTACAGATATATTATTAGTACTGATAAAACAACATAAATCCAAAATGCACATAAAGATTTGCAAAAGTGCCGCGCACTCTCTTCACTGCTCACGTCCCGCGAGAAACCCTTTGAAGTGACAGTGTCACGCCAAGCGGGAGCCAGTCCGTTTGTGCCTTGACACCAGTGCAGTGTGTCGACAAGCTATTAACATGATTACAAGCTCAACATGAGTTCGCACGCGAGCTGGATGAATCTCAAAGTTTGTATGGCCAGTCTCGCTGTGATAATGCGTTATGGATGGAATACGTGTATGATGCGTTAAGTGAAATCTATAAGATTTCGCCCGAACGAAAGAGTTGGGGAGAAGAGATGCGGCCCTTCTAGCTTTTGGGCTTCAAGCGGACGATACTTGATAAATAAATTTCTTTATGGAAACTGACACGATTGGCTACATCACCTACAACATCCGTGATGTCAGCCCATAACACCGGGTGAACTAGGTGCCATGTCAGCGCTTACCTTCGTTCGTGCCGGATACACTGAACTGGACGGAAAACACGAACTATTTTAAATAGAGGTTCAACCGACGTTTCACTTAGTGCGGTGGTACCAACCCGGACGGGATAAACCCTACCACCTAGTAAGGTTCTAGTAGCTCTACAAATATTATACAATGTACAGTCTTGTACTTCTCAGCCTCTGTAGCTCAGTGGTGCGGTCAGTCGACTGTTGTTAAGCAACCCTGAGCGCGGTCAGTACTTGGATGGGTGACCGCTCGACCGTTGGAGGCTGACCGGGGTTCGGATTCCACGTAAAACTGTAGGTAAGGGACCTACAGTTTTACGTGGAATCCGAACCACGGTCCAAGTACTGACTGCGCCCAGGTGTGCTTAACAGCAGTCGACCAACCGCACCACAGCAGACTCGATTATGAGATTTTTTTGACATTTCACAAAATGTACTTGTACGTTACTTGTACGCATACAAGTACCTAACTGAATATTTGCATGGAGAAACGATGCAGCGCCTCTAGTGGACCAGTTGGTAATCTATACATATAATAAAATCGTAAAGGTAAGAAAGTCTGTACATTGAATGTATTCGGAAAAAAACTAACCAGGGTGGCTTAAAATGAGATACTGAACATTTTAGAACAGTTTTGAAAATTTTTGTTTGTTTGTTTGTTTGTTTGTTTGTTTGTCTGTACGCGCATCACGCAAAAACCACTGAACGGAATTAGACGAAACTTTGTATAGTGGCAGTTTATATGCCGGGTTAACATAATACGTAAAAAAAAAATAACAAAAATAAAAAAAAATTAAACTATTATAAACATTATTGCGCGTTTAAAATCACGTAGTCCAAAGTACATAATTATATCTTGAGAACTGGCAGCAAATACAATTTGAATGAAATATTCATTCGAAATTTAAAAATAAGTAGATACAACGAAAATGACAGTTCTTCTTTTTTATAACTTGAACACAATAGTCTATACATATCTATTCTTTCTATACATATCATAAAATCGTAAATGCAAAAATGTCTATTTGTACGCGTATCTCGCAAAAACCACTGAACGGAATTTGACGAAACTTTTTATAGTGACAGTGTATATCCCGGATGAACATAATAATAAAAAAATATAATAAAAATCACGCAATCCAAAGTAAAGGTAAAAAACAATTTTAAATGTCATGTTGACAACGGAGAACTGTCATCTCGACGTGAGCTGGCCGGTGACAAATTGTTTGATAAATAAAAAAAAAAAATTGAAAGTCGAAGTTATGTCGCTGTCATTGGTGCAATAAAATTTATTTATCTGTTGCCCGCGGCTTCGCTCGCGTGAAATTCGTATTTCAAAAAAAGAAAGTAAGTAACTAAAGGCGGGCCCGAAGGCGGATCTGCGCTCACGTAAACGATATTCTTTGTCGATGAAAGTAACTAAGGGCGAGGCGGAAGGCGGAGCTGAGTTCAGGAAGAAGAAAAACATTCTTGAAGAAAGTAAGTAACTAAGGGCGAGGCTGAAGGCCGAGCTCTATTCTGGAAGACCATAAACCTTCTCGAAGAAAGTAAGTAACTAGGGCGAGGCCGCTGGCCGAGCTGCGTTCAGGAAGAAGCTAAACCATCTTGAAGAAAGTAAGTAACTAAGGCGAGGCCGAAGGCCGAGCTACGTTCGCATAATTGAAAAACCATCTCGAAGAAAGCAAGTAACTAAGGGCGAGGCCGAAGGCCGAGCTGCGTTCAGGAAGAAGCTAAACCATCTTGAAGAAAGTAAGTAACTAAGGCGAGGCCGAAGGCCGAGCTACGTTCTGATAATTGAAAAATCATCTCGAAGAAAGCAAGTAACTAAGGGCGAGGCCGAAGGCCGAGCTGCGTTCAGGAAGAAGCTAAGAGCGGCTGGCGCGGCCGAGGCTGGGGCGGAGAGCCTCAAACGCAGCAAATATAGAAATATAATTCAAGATTTCGAATTTGTTGCGTTTGGGGTTGAAACCTTCGGTCCGTGGAGCAGTGAAGCCAAAAGAGGCTTGAGCCTCTGCTGGTTGACGCAACTGGTGTCCCGCCATCAAGGGCTTATGTACTTCATTCAAAGGGTAAGCCTTGCCATCCAGCGGGGTAATGCCGCAAGTGCTCTAAGAACATTTGAAAATGCCCGTTTTGATAGTTATTTTAATGTTTGTTAGGTAGGTTTAATTCTTTAGTTATTAATATTACTTTTTTATTTTTATGAAATAAATAGATTGAGTAAACGATATTATATTCTATCGAAGAAAGGAAGTCTTTAAGGGCGAGGCCCGAAGGCGGAAGAGGGTTTTTGGTTTAACTGAACGCAGCTCGGCCTTCGGCCTCGCACTTAGTTACTTCCTTTCTTCCAGAAGGTTTATCGTCTTCCTGAACGGAGCTCGGCCTTCGACCTCTCCCTTACTTACTTTCTTTATTTGAGAAAGGTATAAATCGTTTACCTGAAAGCAGCTCGGCCTTCGTCCTCGCCCTTAGTTAGTTACTTTCTTTAAGAAGGTTTATCGATTACCTGAACGCAGCTCGGCCTTCGGCCTCGCCCTTAGTTACTTACATTCTTCTTTGGAATACGAATTTCACGCGAGCGGAGCCGCGGGCTCAGCTAGTAATAATAATAAAATAAAAATAATATATTAATAATACACTTTATGCCACTTAATGTGTGGCAAGGGCGGTCCTATTGCCTTTGGAAATTTCCTCCAGTCAACCCGCTGAACCTACATTTTTACATGGAATTCGAACCATCGAGCAGTAAAAAGGGAAGTCGAGGTATGCACGTAATTTTTTTTTCAAATAAAAAAACTCATTGGTACACGCCGGTTGGATTCGAACCTCGGACCTCTCGTGAGAGACGCCGACGCCCAGACCACTCGGCCACTCGCCGCTACTACATGGTATTAAATTTTCCATACAAATTTCTACTTGAACGCAACGAAATATAAAAAAAAATCTCATAATGGAGCCTGTCTTCACGTTTAATTCGGTCTTGAGTGCTATTCTCACTGTAGAGAGCGCTAGGAATTCGTAGACAACACTACGAACTTCTTGAACAGGACTACATACTTCGTAGACCCGCTGCAAACTTCGTAGACCCGCTACGAACTTCGTAGGCATCGCTAGTACCTTCGTAACGGGGCTACATACTTCTTAGACCCGCTACAAACTTCGTAGAGGCCGCTACGAACATCGTAGACCTCACTACGAACTTCGCACACATCGCTACAAACTTTGTAGAGACGCTACACACTTCGTAGACACGCTACAAACTTCGTAGACACGCTACAAACTTCGTGGACACGCTACAAACTTCGTAGACACGCTACAAACTTCGTAGACACGCTAAAAAACTTCGTAGACATGCTACAAACTTCGTAGACACGCTACAAACTTCGTAGACACGCTACAAACTTTGATACATCGCTACAAACTGCATTTATCGAATGAAGAAATGTAAACGTGTAAATATTGTATTTATTTATATAAATTAAATCAAATCACGAAATAACTAAAAACTACCTTCTAAACATGAAAATAACTATCAAAAGGGTTATTTTGGAAAGTTCCCGGAACAGTTGCGGCATTACCCCGCTGGATGGTAAGGCTTAATTAGAATAAAGTAGGCCCTTGATTGCGGGAAACCAGTTGCGTCCACCAGCAGAGGGCCTAGCCTCTTAAAGAAACTTTTGGCTTCACTGCTCCACGGACCGAGGGTTTCAACCGCAAACTCAGGAAATGAAGAAATGCTTTATAAATAATAGTTACAAGACGCGCATTCGTTGTTTGACAAATAAACACAAGTTTGACAAATAACCCTCTCGCCTTCGTGAATTGAACTAAACTGTAAGGTAATCTAGCCGGTATAAATCGCAGATCAGGTCCTGCTAGGAGTACTGCTCGCACCTGTCCACTGGGACTCAATCCAGCGTCGAGCCGTGCGAGTAGACCTCTGGCGCCTGATCGGACTAGTGGGTGGCCCCGAAGTGTCTTGCGATCTAGAACCACTGCAACACCGTAGGGATGTCGGCTCCCTAAGTGTGTTCTATCGCTTATTCCATGGGGAGTGCTCGGAGGAGCTGTTTAATGCGATCCCTCCGCCCCCTTTCCACCTTCGCACCACGCGCACTGGGCAGGGATTGCATCCCTACACGCTGGACTTACCGCGGATGCGTACCAATCGATTATGCAGATCTTTTCTCTACAGAACCGGTAAACTCTGGAACGCTCTCCCTGCCCATATATTTCCCCCCAAGTACTGTCTCGGGTCTTTCAAGAGGGGCGTGAATGGGCACCTGTCAGGCCGGCATGGCATTCGCAACCCCCGCATACGACCGAATGTCCATGGGCGTCGTTAGACACCTTATGGGTGGCTCGGCGCCATATGTCGACACCGCGAAAAAAATATATATATACATATTAAATTAAGATGTGTGCAATTAATGAAGAATGAAGGAATGCTGTGATGAAAGGTCCACGACCAGGGATCGTAATAACGTTATTTCGCGCAAACGTTAGGAGACTATCAAAATGAAATGATTATAACGAAACAAAATAACGATTCAACTAACGTTTAAACTATCAATTCAGTCAGTTAGGTAGGCTGCCGCCGCGCCGCGGCGCTCTAGCGTTTTGATAGAAATAACGTTTGCGCGTAGGGTTATTTCTAACGTTAGTTTTATGTTAGTTTGCAAACGGTTCCTATTCTGATGTTTTTGTAGCGTTTGTCTTCAAACGCTACCAAAATCAACCTTTCAAAACGTTAGTGCACGGATATTTTTTCTAACGTTTACGAACCCTGTCCACGACACGCTTCATGCACCCGGTATGTTTTTTTTAATCGAAACTGACACGGTTGCCTACATCACCTACTACATCTGTGATGTCAGCCCATAAAACCTTGGTGAACTAGGCGCCATGTCGGTGCTTCCCTTCGGTCGCTAGCCACCTTATGGGTGGCTCGGCGCCACATTTCGCGCGTAGTATAAAAAAATACCACAATTTAAATATTACGCCTATAAACGTGTACAGTTTATGTTTATGTAGAGTACCTATAATTTACAGTATGTGAATGTAATATTCTTAACATTGTGTTTTTTTTATTATGTAATTCGGTATGGGTTGCTGAGTCGGAGGGGCCAAAGCACATGCTCCGACCAGCTAATATCTCCGAGAAGTTAGGTCCCACACCGGAGACTTCCCTGGATTGCTGGACTAGAGGAGACCACAACCGAGGTTGCTATGCGGCCATCTTACATTCAGTGCGGTGGTACCAACCCAGTCGACTACAATTTGAGCCTACCATCTAGCAAGGGGCACGGGAAGGGACCTACAGTTTTACACCGGTTCCGAACGGTGAAGCAGCATGTGTTCTTTATGGCGATATCAACAACTAAAAGCAGCTAAAACGTTCGCAAGTCGCCTCGCGTGTACTTCTCCATACTGAGAAGTAAAACATCGAAGTACCTGCCCGCGTCACTTATCTCCACTGCTCGTTAATGGTGTAAGTGAGGCGTTCGACACCTGAAAGACATTTCGGCTCCTTTCGTGAACACTCGACTCGAAACGAAACGTAACAAAAACGACATGCACCGCCTCAGCATTAGGTTAGGGTTAATATAAAGAAGATGCGTCGCAGCGACTCATCTTCTTTATATTAACGCTGGTAATTTTTTTTAAACCACCAAAACATCACTCCTACCATACTTTCCTTCGAGCCGAAGTCTGCCGAAATGAGCCAAAGGAGCCGGGAAAGTCTTTCAGGAGGCGCACCGGTAAGTGAGCTGTTAGGACGCGATCGGCGCGTCGTCGCATTGCATATTCTGAGCGCGTTAAGCTGTCATCGCTGGTGCGCTATTCCATTTCTTGGCGTTAGTTTACGCAGGATCATAGCCATATAAAAGTTAAATTACAAATTTAAAAAACCCCCGACCCTTAAAAAGTCAAAAATAATTTCCATTTACTTACTTAAAGGAGTCGGGGGACCGCTAAGCGAGGGACTGTGGCTCTGAATTTTTATATTTAATTTATTTAGCGGTCCCTTAACTCCTTTAAGTAAACGGAAATTATTTTTTACTTTTTAAGGGTCGGTGGTTTTTTAAATTTCTAATTTAACTTTCATTTCAAGTTTTTTTTAAAACCACATGCAAATTGGTCCACATTTTAAGATAATTATTTTTTTTACTACTTAATTACTTGATTACAAACATATGTAGCTAAGAACCATCGCGATTAAACTAGCTTTGTATTAAAAAACCGCATACAAATCGGTCCATCCGTTCTGGAGCTATGATGCGATTATTCACTGTTTCATTCTCTCTATACGACCGTATATTGTCGTATAGACAATACTCTATGATTGAGACGCTTTGTTTAAGGCCTTAGAGCAAGTGAAAACCACGTTTTGAAAAAAAAATTATAAAAATGCAATCTATATCTCAAACTACGAGCCATTTAGTACTTGAAAAGGAGTTGGATCCATATATATAATGAATAGCGATATTTTAGTACAAAACAATGAATTACATTTCCAAATAGATTCTGATATTTGGCCAAAAAAGTGTTCAGACAGATCTAGCGGGCGGTTTGCGTTCTAATTGGACGTTTGATTTGAACGAAGTGAAGTGGCAAAGTAGAGTGCCCGGCACGTAACTTGGCCGCTGTGCGAGCGGGACAGATTTATACCAACGATCGCATGCGTATAACGTCGTCCCTCTCGCACAGAGGCCAAGTTACGTGCCGCGCGGTAACCCGTGATCGAGCTGCTGCATTTAAAATTCGATTCGCAAAACAAACTTTTTTTTTTAATATGGAATTTTGTGTCCACACCGAGCTTAGTTGTTTTCAATAATACATCAGAATACTGGTACACGATCCTCAAACAAGTAGATTGCCAGGAAGTCAGACCCGAGGCTTAGCTGCCACTGTACGGGCTTGCCTGTGCCGCGGAAGAATTCCCTATAAATTCCTCCTTCCACCCCACGTGCGCCTTGATAATGCAGGAGCGTAATAAGGGGGGTAGGAGAGGGAGCTTTTGCAACGCGCGGCGTTCAACTTCAGGGGGCGTCGGCGGAATTTGATAAGTTGAGAAATAAGGAACGTCGTACGGGGAGATTCGTTGTCTTTGTCAGCCTCATTGGGACACAGGCGTGAGAAGTGTGTTTGTATCCTTAAGATGTGTAAGCAGAGTTTTTTTTTCTTTCTAAATAATTTACGTTGAAAGTAAATTTAATTTTTGGTCATTACACTATGATTTTTCTGTACTTTCGGTAGCATAGCTCGAGCAAACTATAGGACCATATACTTTCACTAGAAATTTCGCACCTAGTATTATCCAAGATTTCGTTTTTATTTTTTTATTATGGGAACTGACACGGTTGGCTACATCATCTAATACATCCATGATGTCAGCCCATAACACCGGGCTGACATCGCGGATGTAGCAAGTGATGTAGCGAACCGTGTCAGTTTCCATAAAAAAAATCTTGTCCGAATACTTTGCTAAACTTGCTACTTGCAGCACACAAATGACTCTGCTTACCCCGTTTGTCGGGATACAGCGTGTAGTATGGACGGACGGATGGATGTTTGCCAAATATTTGTGTACCTACCGCCATGTGAATTGCCGACATTAGGCTCTTGCCCCACTTCAAAAAATATATAGCTACGCCTCTGATCTAACGTCACCCTCTGGCAACATTCGCGGCGACAGAGGCTACGCTATGAATTTTGCATTAGCGCTTGCAGCTAACTTCGTGGAGATCACCTGCCGGCTTTAAAGGGACTTTGCACTTATAACTACTTACCTACTAGAGACAGTAAGTATACAGTATGATATAAATTAGATTTCATACTTTATGGATTTTATTTTTATGGAATCTAACACGGTTGGCTTGGCTACATCACCTACAACATCCGCGATGTCAGCCCATAACACCGAGTGAACTAGGAGCCATGTCAGTGCTTCCCTTCATTTCATGTCGGCTACACTGTACTGGACGGAAAACACGAACTATTTACACATAGCCGTTTCGACAACGTTTCATTCAGTGCGGTGGTATCAACCCGGGCGGGATAAGCCCTACCACCTAGGAAGGTAAGAAGAGAAGGGACCTACAGTTTTACGTGGAATACTAACCATGGTCAGCCTCCAACGGTCGAGCGATCACCCATCCAAGTACTGAGCGCGATGAGTGTTGATTAACAACAGTCGACCGAGCGCACCAATGAGCTACAGCGGCTGGCAGATACTGGAGCTTTTGAATTTAGAAGTGGAATTGTCCATGGAGTCCATACGAAAAATCGTCAAGGAACCAGGCTGTTACATTGCTGTCCATCTCAATCTGAACGCGCAGTTACAAATCGATCGAATGAAGACCTAAAAATCGACACAGAGCAGATAATCAGAAGTGCCGAAATACCTAAGCACCTCTTTGCGCCGCACTTTTTTCGAAATACTCACGTTTCCTTTCCTAATAAATGCGTTTCACTATCTACTTAGATGGGTGACCGCTCGACCGTTAGAGGCTGACCGTGGTTCGGATTCCACGTAAAACTGTAGGTCCCTTCCATTCTTACCTTACTAGGTGGTAGGGTTCAACCCGCCCGGGTTTGACCACCGCACTGAATGAAACGTCGTCGGTCGAAACGGCTATGTAAATAGTTTGTGTTTTCCGTCCAGTTCAGTATAGCCGGCACGAACGAAGGGAAGCACTGACACGGCACCTAGTTCACCCGGTGTTGTGGGCTGACATCACGGATGTTGTAGGTGACGTAGCCAACCGTGTCACGTTCCATAAAAAAAAATCAAAAAGATCACAAAAATAAACTAGAGCGGGAGTTGTGAGTCATTTAATTGTTAATCTTTAAAATTGTTCATGGGCTGGACTTAAATACAGCGCTGAGTTTAGTGAAATCCTCACTAGATTCAGCATAGGCTGTGTCCAGTCCTTCCCCCTCCCCCCTCTTCTGTAATTATTTAAATGTGTGTGTTAATTAATATTTTCTTGTTATTTTAGTATGTAATAAAAATAATGTAATGCGGTAGGGGGAAAAACATATTTCTTTCTTTACTTCTTTCCTTTTTTTTTATTTGCAAAATTCATTGTTGAACTGCAGATATCTGCCATGCATGAGACACCAGCGACAATCGCATCACTCTAAAACATATTCACGTTTTTAAAATATTTTACTATAGTAGGGCCAGCGAGACGAGATAAAGATCGTAAACACGCTGAACTTCACTGAGTTGCGTTAGGACACTTAGCGATATACTGTTCTTCGAATTCTATCTCTCGACATTGGAAATTGCTGTCGCCAGGTGTTTCATAAGTAGTAGGAAGCGTTCGGTGCCCAAGTTGACAACATTTGGGCCGCCATTTTGTGAAATCAACATTTATTCCTCCTCGAAATGCGCTCAAAGTGTAACCTGTTGCTTTCGTTTCCGTATTTTGTTTGATTTGCTGTTCCACGATCACGATAACGAATTTATCGTTATCGTGATCGTGGTTTTCTTATTGTGAATTTTGCTCTAATTGTGAGTGGTGATCAAAGTTTACGTACGATAATTATAATTATGGAGCCATATCCTCGTAGCTTCATATAACTATTGAAAATTATTAATTCATCATGAAAAAAACGTAAAAAAAAATTAATTTTGCCATTTACGAACTAACCAAAATTTTGTTTTAAAATAGATTTAGTAGAAGTTGGCAGTTGGAATGGCAAATTTATACAATATCCTTAATTGTTTCGTTTTCGTCTTCAGCCTATAAGTTTTTTTACTCAGACAAAAAAACATAGTTAAAACCAAAAAAAACCAACCCAACCCCTCAGTTACAATCCCTCAGGGGTTTAGTTTGTTTACATTTTTATCTCGTCTCGGTGGCCTTACTTGCATCACTTTATTGGATGTTTATGCACGAAGTACTTTAACGAATTAATGGTTGCGAAATTAGAAAAACTATTTACCATCTCCATACTGGTTTGGTTTTAGGCAATCGCTTTACAAACACGTGTCGGATGCGCTCGGTCCCTTATCCAGCGCCATAGAAGAACAAAACAAACAAAAAAGTAGCACTTCTAGCTGTCATTTTCTCAGCGCCAGACGATCAATCAGCTGCGCTGCGCGCCGTGGCTGCGACGTGCAGCGGCTGATAGCTTAGCTCAGCGGCTGCGGTAGCAGCAGCGCCGCCGCCGCCGCTGACCGACAGACCGCTGCCTCTAGCGGCCGACCTACACGCTTGGCGACCAACGACCTATCGTCGCTCACCGGCCGCAAAGTGTGAATAGACTCATATTTCTTGCCAGAAATCCAATTACACATATTTTACGACAAGAATCTGTGAAAATGTCCGAGTCGGAGGGGCCAAAGCACATGCTCCGACCAACCAATATCACCTCCTAGAAGGTAGGTGCCATACCGGAGAATTTCCTGGATTGCTGGCTATACTGGACTAGAGGATACCACAACCGAGGCTGCTGTGCGGCCGTATTACGTCCAGTAAGGTGGTAGCAAACCAGTCGGCTACAATTTGAGCCTACCACCTAGTAAAGGGAAAGGGAAGCGACCTACAGTTTTACACCGGTTCCGAACGGTGAAGCAGCAGGTGTAGGTATGCACGTAAATTTTTTCGTCAGAAAAAACTCATTGGTACACGCTGACCGGATTCGTACCTCGGACCTCTCGCATGAGAAGCCGATGCCCAAACCACTCGGCCACCCGCCACTTAATATGTAATGAATGTATTTTAAATGAGTAGGTATATTATTAAATATATATTAATTTTTTTCACTTAATTTCGCACTACTCATCTACATTACCCACAATCTCTGGCATGACTGGTAGAGAATGCCTTTAGGTTTTAAGTCCGCCTTTTGTCACTTTTTATTTTACAATAAATTATGTTTACAATAAATATTCAATGAGTACGGTGTACGGAAACATAAAAAGCGAATGGCTGAGGTATGAAATAATAGTAATTAAACGAACATTATACACATACTCTATACGTATTTTCACATACGCAGGACAATGCAGTGTCCCCAGAGACACAAGACTAGACCGAGCTACATCTGAGGCACTGTAGCCGCACGGACCGTGTTTCCGCTCATCCCCGCGGGGCGGCGTACCTGAGCTGGTTTTCAGCTTCATCCAGAGTTTCGTCCAATCAATGGACTGCACGGAATGGAAACAGTCGAAAGTGGCTCGGCCCAAACCGAATTCACCGGCCAGTTCAGTGTTACAAGTTTTAGGAGAAGTTTAACTTTTGCCACACTACGGTGAAGCTAAAATGAGGGTTATAATTTTGGCAGCGTATGTATGTATGTATTTGTGCTCGTTTTCTCCCGCATAGAGCCTAAACTAGCTAGAGAGCGTTTCAACTAAAAGTTCCCTTCGCCGTTATGTTGGCTCCACTGTCTATCTGTCAAAACAACGTTTAGGATTGCTATGTGTACAGATTTACCCGTAATTATCGGTATTTACCGTATTAATTATACGGTAAATACCGATTACATTATTAGGTAGTAAAATTTTCACAATCTGGCAACACGAATTTAAGCACTGACAGTGGAGCCAACATAACGGCGAAGGGAACTTTTAGTTGAAACGCAATTCAAAATGGCGGACGCCCGGCGCTGTATTGTCAAACTTTAAAATTTACTTGCTACTTTTCTTTAAACATTAGCGAGTGTAATATTGTTCTCAAGAGCGATTTCAAAAATTACCACACTTAATGAATTGGAACTAAAAGGTATAAAATAAAAAATAAAATTAATAAAAATTTTATACAAATCGATTACGAAAAACTAATCTGGTAGTAGATTTACTATTATTAACTTAGACATAGTATATGTAACATTTAACATAATTAAAACTTAGTAGGTATGCAAGTTATATTAAAAAAAACTCTACAAGGTTTCTTAACCGATTCTTCCATGGGGACATGACATAAAAAACCGGCCAAGTGCGAGTCGAACTCGCCCACCGAGGGTCCCGTATCGTCATGGCTAGCGCCACTGACGCCATCTAGATGGCGTGTTATGAAATGCTTCATATTAGTTAAATGTCATGATTAGTTAAAATGCTTCTTTCTATTCGGTAGATGGCGCGCGCGCATACACTTTTTGGTTTCTTCTATGGGAACCCCCGTGAATTTTTTACTTTTTCTTATTTTTATTATTTGTTGTAATATCGGCCATTATAACACATATTACGGTTCAAAAGATACAGCCCTCGGACAGACGGACGGACGGACGGACAGACAGGCAGACGGCGTAGGCTTAGTAATAGGCTTCCGTACGGGATACGGAAACCTAAAAAGTTAAATTACAAATTTAAAAAACCCCCGACTCTTAAAAAGTCAAAAATAATTTCCGTTTACTTACTAAAAGGAGTCGGTGGACCGCTAAGTAAATTCCCGCGCAACTCTTGAGTCTTTATATTTAATTTACTTAGCGGTCCCCCGACTCCTTTAAGTAAGTAAACGGAAATTATTTTTGACTTTTTAAGAGTCGGGGGTTTTTTAAATTTGTAATTTAACTTTTATTTCAAGCTTTTTAAAAAAAACCGTATGCAAATTGGTCCACTTTTTAAGAGAATTATTTTTTTTATTACTTAATTACTTTATTACTTGATTACAAACATAGCTAAGAACCATCCCGATTAAACAAGCTTCCTAATAAAAAAAACCGCATCCAAATCGGTCCACCCGTTTGGGAGCTACGATGCCACAGACAGACACACACACACACACACACACACACACACACACACACACACACGTCAAACTTATAACACCCCTCCGTTTTTTCGTCGGGGGTTAAAAATGATGACGAACCATACTGAATATGCATATTATGTCTCAATGAAATATTGTTAATGTTGTGTGTTCTTATAAATAAATATCTGAATCTGATTTTCGTAGTCGCGTTTTATGAAATTTTATTTTCATGGGGGGGGGGGGGGGTGGGGGTCGTCCCACGCTACCTTTGCTTGCACGGGGCCTCCATTCGAAGGGTCTCGGACCATTACGTCCCACCTCGAACGTCCCACATTTTTATTATTCCCATAACGGCCCATGCCTATTTTCTACTCCCGTTACGTCCCAGCAATTGAAGTATAATGAACACAAAAAACAGCCAATTATTATCTATCGTGGTTTTATGGACTTTTTATACCGGCTCTAGATTTTTAAAAGATTTTTATTTCAGAATAATAAAAAAATATTAAAATAATTAAGTATATTTTTTAATTTAATATTACAATCCAACAATCCATGCTGACGGCGCCAAGGGTCTCGCGTATCAATAAAAAAAAAAAAAAAAAAAAACTATTTGTTAGTTGTGTATATGTATATATTTTTTTTTGTCAATAAATAAGAACATCCGTCTACGCCAGGGGTTATCGGGTCTGCCGCAGATGTGCCCAACTCACTGCCAATTTTACTTGCTAATTTTCTTAGCAATGTAGCTTCTAACATGGCGGCCGATATCGCGCGTGATCGATGGTGTCTAAAAGTATCAAATTTAAAACTTCTAGCGGTCGCGGCCGGATAGATCGATGTCTTCCTCGCTGAACTCTCCGCATCCGGTCGCCGAGACTCGAGAAACTTTTCCTACAGTGCCTGCACGAACTCCTCGTAGGGATGGGACCGGCTAGACAGCCGCCCCACATTGGCCGGAATAAGTTAAACTTTTTTTTTAACCGACTTCAAAAAAAGAAGGAGGTTCTCAATTCGACTGTATTTTTTTTATGTTTATTACCTCAGAACTTTCGACTGGGTGAACCGATTTTGATGAACTGATTTATTTGAAGGCTGCTCATTCATAAGAGGAAATAATTCACCGGCCAGGATCATAATATGTCTAAAAATAGGTTTCGTTTTTACAATTTAATTCTTTTGCCCCAGTAGGTATAATTTTTCACCTTTTTTTGAGAATATCATGTTTAGAGAATGTGGTATTATGCGAATGTGGTGTTTTGCGAATATGGTGTTTTGCGAATGTGGTGTTTGGCGAATTTGGTGTTTTGAGAATATGGTATTCAGCGACTGAGAGTATCTTTAAAATCTGGATCTTCAAATCGCGGGTTAATAGGCTTTCCCGCTCGCTTTCCCCAGCGACATTAGTCCACCTCCAAGCTAGACTGGCACCTCCTCGGGGGTGAAATTGGCTGCGCCTGAGGCTTCGACCTCGGGCAGAGCCAGCCAGTAAGAAAACAATAAAAAAAATTACACGTGATGTGCGATTATTTATGGGGTAAGGTGGAATGAAAATTCTGGTTATATTCCCATAGAAGAAACTAAAAAGTGTATGCGCGCGATCTACCGAAAAGAATATGAAGCATTTTAACTAATATGAAGCATTTCATAAAACACGCCATAGATGGCATGAGTGGCGCTGACAATGACATGACGATACGGAACCCTCAGTGCGCGAGTTCGACTCGCACTTGGTCGGTTTTTCATTTATATAGAAGATACAAGATATACCGCACTTTGTTTAGAACTAAAGGGAATTAAATTAAAAAAAAAATAAATAAAACCCTATTACAAAAAAAAAACAAAGTTGATCGAAAATACTGTAGTCGGGCGTGTACTTTGCATGATACGAGGATACATACAGACTACAGCATTTTCGATCAACTTTCCTTGTAATTTCCTTATCATTTTTCGTAGTCGGGTTTCATAAAGAAATATTTTATGTAGATTTTAAATAATATATAAACTAAAAATATCGTTTCCGTCGTTCTATATAGTACAGACAGATTTTTTTTAAATTTGCTGTTATTTTAATCATTTGCTATGCCGTGTATAAAATAACTATTGGATAAAATAACCCCAAAGTATCGGTGACCATCTGCTCACATAACTCACCCTTGTTTTTATGACTTTCTGTTCGACTACGGCCAAACGGCGAAGCAAAAGTGGGCCAAAATTACATGGAAGGCGTCACACACGCCCTCTTTCGGTTTTTCGCTGCCGATATTAATTTCATGGGCGTTTTTACCGAACCGTCGGACGGAACAAGGGAAAACTGTATTCTGCACCCTATTCCAAGTTGTCACTAAGGGCCGACCTTTCTACTCCCGTCAAACCATAAAACCCGTCAAAAGACCATATCCGTCTATCTTTTGTTTCTCTACAATGTAAACCACAGAGCATTAAATACGCGCGCCCGCCCCTACTAGAGGCGCCCTGAGCGCGATTTCTCTACAACGCCGTTGAAGCATGTGGGCGTGGCCTATGACTTACATAATATGTGTGTTGTGCGTGTGCATTTGTTTTGTGCGTGTGCCTAACTTGCTCCTCTTTGTGTGTAGTGTCGATACTAGCACACACACACACATACGAAGCGCTAGCAGCTCAGAGTACGGTTATTGGGTTTCAAATATCATCGCTTAGGGCGCCTCTAGTAGGGGGCGCGGGCGGTAGGTATTTGATGCTCTGTGATGTAAACTATCTGTGGCGCCATCTATTATTTAGTGGCGTGAATATGTACTAATTGATTCTTAGCACGTTTCTTAGCTTGTATGGGAACCACTTGTTTTTTTTTTACTTTTTGCTTTTTTTATTATTTGTTGGCACATCCTATCAATTACGGTTCAAAAGATACAGCCCTTGGACGGATGGACGGAACTACGGACAGGCAGACAGACGGTGCTGGCTTAGTATGGATATACGTAGGCCTATTCCTATTTCTGAAAATAAAATAATCCTTCCCGTCAAGGAGAGTATTATTTCTATTATTAAATATTACGCCCACAATTTAATATTTATTGATTCTGCACTTACGTCATCCAAACTCACAGTGCTTTACGTGAAGCATCAATTGGAAGACACGGATTTTTGGTAGTGACGAGACGGAAGTTAACTTTCTCCATACAAAATCGTCTTTCGGAATTTATGTTCTAGCCCCCTAAAACTTATCCGATTTTTACAATGTTTTTTCTTGTCTTAAGGACAGTCCAATCTACGTTCCTGTTATTTTTGGTTAGATGAAATATACGAGTACCTACAACACCGGAGCTGAAAAATTCTTTTTCGACCGAAAAAATATGATTTTTTTTATTTTTTGATGTCCTGAAGTTCATTAAGCTTTATTGAGTCATCACATCACTTTAGATATTCAAAAAATTACGTAGGAACGTAGATTCGACTGTCCATATTACAACAAAAAAGAATGGTAAAAATCGGATAAGGTTTAGGGGGGTAAAAAACATAAATGCCGAAAGACGATTTTGCATGGAGAAAGTTAACTTCCGTCTCGTCTTAAGGGGCCGCACGTCCCTGGTCAGAACTCAGTTCTGGCTCCCTGATTTGTCCGTGCCAAATGCCACCATTTCGCACTCACTAGCAAATCAAAATAATCTCCTGCCTTAGTTTGAGATTGAATGTCGACCGCGGCGGTTCGTCCCGCGAACTCGACGCCGCCGCCGCCGCCGCCGTGGCGCGGCGGAGCGCGCGCGTCGCCACGCCGGACGTAGATAGTAAATCCTCGTGGCTTGCACTCGCGAACTTCTTTGCTTGGTGCAATACTGATGTTCTCTCTCAGGGTTACCAGTTATTATTTGGCGATACCTACCACTAACTTGCTTTGCTAACCACGATGGAATCACTATAATTATAAAGAGTTTTAGTAAATTTTGAAGTAAACTTAAGTTTACTAAATATAGAACATATACCACACATGGTGGTTGGTAGTGGAGTGATTTATTAATTTATTGACATATTTAATTACACGTAGCTATGTATGTAGGTACAAACCCACACCCATGGTACACACATATAATTGTATTTTGCACAAATACACATAAAAGAAAAGAAAGATGTCTTTGAAAATTAGTTCATAGTACGCTAAGGGGGGGTTCTGTATCGGAAATAGATCACTTTTGAAGAACAAAGAATATTTTTTTTTACAAAATTTTTTTTTTTATGTAAAATGTAGAAAAAAAAATTTCTTAATCGTTTCAGTTTCATGCCAGGAACAAAAAAGTCTTCCAACACATAGATATTTCCTTCAGAAATTGTGAAAAGCCACAATTTTAGTTTTATTAGTATGGAATAGAAATAATTTGATTTTTTTTACCAACTTACACGTGTTACATCATAATGGTAATGAAGACTTTTTAGTTACTGTTATGAAACTGAATCGATTAGGCTATAAAAATCAACCACCTATTTTTTTTTTTTTAAAACATAAAAAAATATTTTACATAAAAAAAACCCAAGGTCCAAAAAAATGTATATAGGTTTTACTCCCTATATGATACAGAACCCCCCCTTAGCGTACTATGAACAAATTATCAAAATACCAATAAAAATAAAATGTAGTCCGCCTGGGCATAGTTTAAACAGACTAGTTAACCGTCTTCATACAAGTGCGCCGATTTCGCACTCACACAAGCGCGCGCCAGCGCACGCTGTCCGTACACAACCACTACTTACATTCTCACTTCCCTCGCTTGTAGTCCGTGATGGCCGCCCCGCACAATATTTTTTTTGTTTTGTTATTTTTTACCGTGTGGGGCCGGTACTTACAAAGAATAGGCCCCCTGCATCTCGCATGTATGCATGTTGTAAAAGGCGACTAAGAGATAAGAACAAGATGCCGTGCTAAAGGGCGACAGGACCGCCACCTCTCACCTTGGCACGGTACTTTTGTCGAGTCATGCAGCAGGTGGGTCTTTGTGCCTTACTTGCTGCTTGATCGATTAAATCTTGTTCGAATGCTTTGCGAAACGTGGTGGTCGGTGTTGTGCTGTAATTTACCAGAGTTCTTGCAGAACAACACCGATTACTCTGCTTACCCCGATTGTCGGGTTTCAGCGTGTGTGATATGTATGTATATTTTTTTTTTATGGAAACTGACTCGATTGACTTTTTCTCTCTCTCTCTCCCTCTCTCCCTCTGTCTCTCTCTCTCTCCCTGTCTTTCTATCTCTCTCTGTCTATGTCAATCTTTCTATCTCACTCTTTGTATCTCACTCTTTCTATCTATCTCACTCTTTCTATCTCAATCCTTCTATCTCTCTCTTTTTCTATCTCACTCTCTTTCTATCTCTCTCTCTCTCTCTCTTTATACCTCTCTTTTTATATCTCTCTCTTTCTATCTCTCTATCTTTCTATCTCTCTCTTTCTATCTCCCTTCCAGACGTCCAGGGACGTTGGGTTTCGATCGTTCATAGAGTCCAAGGCGAAACTAGCGTCTCGAAAATTAGAGATCCTTTACCGATGTCGGCGATTTTTCACGCCGGCCCAACTGCTTACACTCTACAAAGCACAAGTAAGACCGGTGATGGAAAATTGCAGTCATCTTTGGCAGTACCTTCTTTCAGCCTTGGATTCTATTCAGCGACGAGCCATTCGCCTGATTGGTGACTCTGTACTCACAAAGGACCTTCAACCTCTAAAGCACAGACGTATCGTTGGGTCATTGACCCTGTTTTATCTGTACTACTATGGCCGCTGCTCTGACGAACTTGCTTCCCTTATCCCTCCTCCTCCTGTTCCCCTACGCCAAACCCGCCATACTCTCGCGGAACACCCCTTTGTAGTCGACAGAAGAGTTCTTCGAACTGCACGATTCTCTAAATCGTTCTTGTGCTGCACTGCAAAGGTGTGGAACGGGCTCCCAGGGAATATCTTCCCCCACTCCTACAATCCACGGATCTTCAAATCGCGGGTTAATAGCCTTTCCCCAGAAACATTAGTCCCCCTCCAAGCCGGACTGGCACCTCCTCGGGGGTGAAATTGGCTGCGCCTGAGGTTGCGACCTCGGACAGAGCCAACCAGTTCGGTAGCAATAAAAAAAAATTATAATAATAATGGGCTCACTACCTGTTAGTGTTGTGAGTTGTGGTACGGCGCACTACAATTTTAGTGTTGTGAGTTGTGTGTGACATCCCTGGTGGCTTGGAGCAGCGTAGATAGTTAAATGGGCTCCAGTTGCCCTACTCGTTTACTGTGGCCTGGGTAATGGCGCTTCCTGCATAGTACACCCCTGGCTATGAGAATAATCACACTCGCATGTATATAAGGTGTTTCGCTGACCATGTCATTAACTTCGGGAGGGTTACATACACACTCAAATAAACACTTTACGTAAAAAAAAAACATATGTTTATAGGACCATTTTTTCTCCTAAGATCTCCGAACAAAACATTTTAATCAAATAGCCCTAAAAACGAATCATGCTTAGACCCTTCTTGCCAAACACGAAACGTAGGTACTTACCTAGTGCGCGCGACGTCGGCGGGCGGTGCGGCACAAAGGCTTTCCTTTGACGAAAGCCGCCTCCGAAGCGCTCGCTCGCCACGCCGCCGACGCGCTTGCATTGCATGCGCCCGCCCCGCGCGCATGTGTCGCGCGCGGGCGGCGCGGCGCGCGGTGCGTCGCGTCCGTCTCAGTGTCTTAGCGGCGGTCCGCGAGAGAGCACATTATTTCGCAATTTCAAAATGCCGCCGCGCCGCCGCGCCGAATCGATTCACCGACGCGCGACGCGGATATGGTGATGTTACCGAGACTCCAACTCCAATTGGAACTTAGCTGCTGCTGTGTTGATGTATGAGCAGCTAGACGGTGTGCCATCTTGGGAGCGGAGCAACGGTTCCGAGATTGAGGCGTCTTTATGCCTCGACTTGATAACGGAAGACAACTACTACTGGTGCGCATAGAAGAAGAACACGTACCCATACATACACACTATCCTCTCACACAACAAACAGCTGTTCTGTGTTTCAACACGGTCATTGACCCCGTACAATGCGACTTTCCTACTGTTACACACAGATCTAGTGACCTTGTGAGTTGTGACTTACTTACAACAAACAGCTATTCTGTGTTTCAACACGGTCATTGACCCCGTACAATGCGACTTACCTACTGTTACACACAGATCTAGTGACCTTGTGAGTTGTGACTTACCTACAACAAACAGCTGTTTGAACATAGTACGGTCATTGATCCCGTCCGTACACTGCAAGTTACCTACTGCTAATGGTACACAGGTTGATCTGATAATATTTAGGTAACAAACATGTTTTGTTAAATTTCTCGAAAAGTAATGCTAAAAACATTTTTTTTTTGCGTAACCTGTTTATTTGAGTGTCTATGTAACCCTCCCGAAGTTAATGACATGGTCATCGTAACACCCTATATAGCCATATCGAAATTCGGTGACAAGAGACATAGGTACACGAAACATTAATATTTAGGGTCCCGTCGCAAAATTGCGAAAAAGGGACCCTTATGAGATCGCTTTGGTTTCTGTCCGTCTGTCTGTCAGTCCGTCCGTCGCGGGACTTCAACATACATACTTTGTAATACCTGTATATTGTATATTTTTTTTACATTAACGTCGAAAATTGCTCTTTTTCAATACTCATTAGTTTTCGTCAATATTAAAACACTACTTTATTGTAAATTACTACTAAGTAACATAATATACACATTGTGGTATACGTAAGCAGTGATATTATTTATTGATATGATAATGGTTTTTATTTATGTTATTCTGCATGAGTGATTGAGCCATAGGGGCCAGATCACACGCTCCGACCAGTCAATACCACACGTATAACACTAATTAAACATAATGTACGTACATACACTATCATTTTACATAAATATATTTCTTTATGAGAACTGACACGGTTGGCTACATCACTTACTACATCCGTGATGTCAGCCCATAACACCTTGGGGAACTAGGTGCCATGTCAGTGCTTCCCTTCGGTTGCGCCGGCTACACTGAACTGGACTAAAAATACGAACTATTTAAATAGCCGTTTCAACGAATCTTTCATTCAGTGAGGTTGTACCAACCCAGACGGGTTAAACCGTACCACCTAGTAAGGTAAGAAGGGAAGGGATCTACTGTTTTACGTGGAATCCGAACCACGGTTAGCGTCCAAGGGTCGAGCTGTCACCCAGCCATCCACTGACCGCGCCCAGGCTTACTTATGATACGGACGACAGTCGACCGACCGCCCCAATGAGCTACCAAGGCTGACAAAATTATGTAGATTACAACAAATCAGGAGTGGGTATAGTACATATTTTAGAGATTTTAAAGTACTAATTGCAAAGATTTTACAATAAAATACCGGAAGAAATGGGAAAACTAGGATGCGAAATAAAATACATATTATGTAATGCAAAATTATGCCAAATGAAAATTAAAGAAAGTTAATATTTCTTATATCAAAATTTGCTATATCAAGTGTATATTATATATACCAAGTGAAGACTACATGAAGTGAAAATTATATGAAATGATGAAGTTGGAATAATATCATACATTATCCTGTAGAGATAGAGGTTGATAGTGGAGGCTAGAGGAGCTTACAATAGTCCCACTGCATCTCTCCCCGTGCATGTCGTAAAAGGCGACTAAGGGATAAGCGGCCTGCAGACACCCCGGTCGACTTGTAGCTTTCATGGAAGACATAGGCTGGCTGGGGTAGCTGGAGACTGCGGGGTTTTGCACGAAGGTCCCCAACCAAGCGGGATTAGTTTGCAGGCCTAGAGCCAACCCCAAACCAAAACAACAACAACAATATCATACATTTTTAAAACATCGATCGACAAGAATTTTATCGACAATTCCTGAGATAACAATAATCCGGATCTCCGGACAACCAGAGGCTAAACATCCTTCCCGCAATTGGGCCTAAGATTAATTTTTAGTCGTCATATGTTTTATTTTGTCATGTTCCGCCAACACATCTCCTAAAATCATTCAAAATAGTTAGCTTACTTAAAGATGGATTTAATACGCAACAGGCGAGTGTAAGATGTTTTAAAAAAAATACACTGAATCACGACTTAGATAATACTTACTTTTACAGGGAACCTTGTAAAATGTAACTGCCGATTGGATTTTTTTAATGTTATCGTGATTGGGCAAGCTTCTTCTCGCGATATACATACTCGCGTGCGCCGCGCGAGTTTCTACAGTCGATTGGCTTAAACCGCGGGAAAATGTCGTCCGTCGAACGTCGTCGCGCACGTCTCAGAGAATTGATGCGTTTAGCTTGCGCGGAATTAGCGCAGCAAACGCTGAAAAAGTTCAATCGCAAGAAGAGAACGAAATGGGTTCGTAAGTGGATTGAACGAAGAGATAAATATGGAGCTTCCAATACTCTAATGAAAGAATTAGCAGCCGAAGAACCAGTAGATTACAAAAATATTCTACGCATAACCAAAGATAAGTTTGAGGAATTACTTGAACTAATAAGTCCAGAAATAAAAAAACAAGACACAGTTATGAGAAATGCCATTACATGCAGAACTAAATTGGAGATATCACTCAACTATATTGGGAGTGGCAGTAACCTCAAACAAATGCGTGCCGTGCGCACGCACGCACGACACGACGACACGTCACGACGGGAGCGGCACGGTGCGCGAATGGCGACTAGCAGCGAGTGCCTTGTCCCACGACTCGCGCGTAGGTTTCATTAGCGGCGAGTAGCGCACTCGCCGCGAGTATAATTGAACATGTTCAATTCTACTCGCAGCTTTTTTACTCGCAGCGAGTGGATTGTAGTCGCCGCGAGTAGGTTGTCGCACACAGCGATTTCACTCGCTGCGAGCGAACTCGCAGCGAGTACTCGCTGCATGTGACAGGCCCTTATCGAAACACATAACCGTACCGCGCTCGCCAGCCACGAGACCTTTGGGACCTCTAGAGTGCGAATCGAACAGAAAATAACTTTCCGCGACCTTAACTATCAACACTTATAGCTGGGTTTGGTTCGTAACGATTCCACACAGCAATGTGTCAAAAAGAAATATTCAGGCCCCGAATGCAAAGAGCTGAAGAATCAAGAAATCTTCAGGCAAATTAGAGGGATTCATCGGATTAATTAAACCGATAACCCAGCCACCTCCCAGGCCCCGGACACCTCCAGCTACTATTGTCACACTCCCATTACCTCTCCGTGACAATGGCATCCTTTCTTCCTTTTATCCACACCTAGTCCGCTACTATCCCGTCCCATTTCCACTTCCCTTACCTGCCCCTTTTACGCCAATCCAAGGTTGCCGTGCCGACGGATGCGTGGCTAGAGGCGAGTCTAGTCTCGAGGGTGCCAAATCAAATCCTGGGGTTTGGCGCCCCCAGGCTCTAATAGCCTTACCCTGGCAAGCGGGGCTCTGCCAGGGTTGACAGTTTACTTCCCTAGCTACTCGTGGGACGAATAATGGAATTTAACATCACAAATCCTATAAATGGCGGCGATGCAGCTCGCCACTCGTCACGTCGCGTTTCACGAGGGGGCGAAAAGTGGGCAACGGAAAGCCGCTTTGCCACATTGAATGTTTGTGGAGGAATGAAAGATAAGGAGGATGAAGTGTATGAGTTGACGAATGCGAGGCAGATTGATGTGCTGGCTGCGAGCGAGACCAAGAGGAAGGGGATGGACAGGTCCATGCACGGTACTTTCACAGCCCTGTGGTCTGGTGTACCACAGAATGAAAGGGCTTGCCAAGGTGTAGGAGTTGTCCTCTCTGACCGAATGGCTCAATGCATGATAGATTACGAATGTGTGAGCCCAAGACTCCTATGGGTCCGAATTAAGGTGAGTTTGGTCCGCTTGTACGTCTTGGTAGTGTATGCCCCGGACATGTCCAAGCCCATCAAGGACCGCGACGAGTTCTGGGAGAGTGTGAGAGAAATACTTAATGCATGTGAGGGGAATGAGAGAGTGTTAATGATGGGAGACTTTAATGGATGGGTTGGCGTGAAAAGGGATGGCTATGAGTCTGTACTTGGAAAGTTTGGTGACGAACGAAAAAACGAGAATGGTGTTAGTTTGCTCGAGGTGTGCCTGGAAAAGAATCTTTTTGTGACAAACACAATGTTTGACCACAAAAAGATTCATATGTATACTTGGCAGAGACAGGAAGAAAGAAGTATGATAGATTTTGTGATAGTTGACGAAAGATTAAGAGGCAATGTTGTAGACACAAGGGTTCATCGTGGAGCCAATGTTGGAACAGACCACTTCCTGGTGGTATGCCGAATCAGGGGTCTGTTCAAGCGTTGGCGACACCGAAATCATTATTTCACGATAAACCAGTAGCGCATTTTAGCACGCTACAGCCTCTTGTACGCCGACGATCAAGTGATACTTGCGTCGTCGGTGGGCGAGTTGCAGGACATGGTAACTGTTATGGTTGAAGCATTTAAAAGGAAGGGAATGAAAGTGAATGTAAACAAGACGAAAGTAATGGTACTGGAAAGGAATGAAATAGTGACCGAATGCGACGTAAGGATTGGGAATGAGAGACTGGAGCAAGTGAACGAATTCGTATATCTGGGGAATATGGATAGACAGATAGATAGATAGAAATACTTTATTGCTCCAAAAAACATTTAACATAAACAAACAATAAGAAATTTACATGAGGGGCAAAGGCGGACTTATCCCTTACAGGGATTTCTCCCAGTCAACCTTTGGATGTTTGAGAGTCGTATGTTGCGAGATATAAGTAGGTAGTAGCAAAAGACTTGAGTGTGGGAATGTAAAATATAATATAAGGAAAATAACTTTAATATACTATAATATACAGTATACACTACATATAAGTACATACTAGTTAATTAAACGCATAAATTACTATTTACAGATTAAATTAAATACATATGAATTACAATTTATATAATACATAATACCTAAATATATACATACATACTTGTCCCTTCAGAATTAAAGGATTTTTTAGCTTTTGACTTCACACTGACGGAGATAGTACAACTTTAAGTGTTTTTTGAATAACGGAAGCGACTTGCAGTGCCGTATACAGTGAGGTAGTAGATTCCACAGCCGAGCTGCGTGCACAGAAAAGGAGTTTGTGTAATATCCAGTTTTGTGAGTGGAAATGGCTAAGATATTATCATCACTTGACCAAAGCGTTACACCGTGGGAAGATGCGCGAAAACTGAAAACGCGAAGATAGGTACTCGGGAGCAGAAGGGTTGTTGATACAAGAATAAAGAAGGCCAAGAATGTGGGAATTTCTGCGGAGACGGATTGGGAGCCACTTGAGACGTCTGCGGTATTGTGAAACATGGTCGTACTTACGTAAACCGAAAATGAAGCGTATACACATGTTTTGCAGACGCTCAAGTTTGTCCAGGAGTTCCTCAGTAACGTCCAGGCAACACACATCCGCATAATCAAGGATGGGGAGAAGCAGCGATTGTGCTAGAATTGTCTTTGTGGAGGTCGGAAGAAGGTTCTCCAGCCGCCTCAGGGAGTGCACCGCAGCATAGACTTTTCGACTGACCTCATTGACCTGAGCCTGCCAAGATAGCGTATCATCCATAAGAATTCCCAGGTTTTTGACAACCCTAGTATATGGTATGGCAGTACCGTTGTACATAATCTCAGGCAACGAGTCACAATCAATCCTCGATAGTAGTCGAGGACTTCCGGCAATTATAATTCCGGAATATGTTCACGCGGGATGGAAAATGTGAAGGAGATGTAGAAAAGAGAGTGAAAGCCGGCAACCAAGTGAATGGAGCGTTGCACGCTATTATGAGCAGCCAAAGCATGTCAACTAGGGCACGTTTGGCTGTTCATGGTGGAGTGATGACCCCTACACTTATGTACGGGAGTGAAAGTTGGGCATGGCAGAAGAAGCATGAAAGCAGGATTAATGCTGTGGAAATGCGCGCGTTGAGGAGTATGTGTGGAGTTACAATGACAGATAGATTGAGAAATAGTGTAGTGCGAGAGCGCTGTGGGCTGAAAGAAGATATAGTGACAAGGATTGAGAAAGGGATGCTTCGGTGGTTCGGTCATGTTGGAAGAATGGATGATAGGAGACTAACGGAAGAAATTTATGAAGCAATTATGAGTGGAAGAGTCGGGAAACGTCGCCCTAGACGCACTTACCTGGACCAGATCGGGCATGTGCTCAAAAAAGGGCAAGTGCGTAGTACCCGTAACCGACGAGCATGCATGAAGAACATTATGGGAGTGGAAGAGGCGGCAGAGGTGTGTCAGGATCGTGGCACGTGGAGATCCGTTGTCTCTGCCTACCCCACCGGGAAACAGGCGTGACGATATGTATGTATGTATGTATGTATGTACCCAGCCAATAACGAACACCAGATCAAAATCATTTCCGGTTATCGATACAGTGTTCAGTGGGGCACACTGTGTTCAGTGATCGCGCGCGCGCCTGGGAAAAGCGATGCGTGCACGACGAAGAAGTACGAACCCACCCCCACCGCTCCTCACGCCGCGCGCGGTGGCGGGGGCGGCGCCGCGCCGCGCGCGCTCCGCTCAATGACCAGCCAATTAGTACAATAATTGGATCACAGATGGCGCGCAGCGCCCCGTTTCACCTAGCCGGTAACCGGCACGAAGGAGAGAGACAGACAGAGCAAATATACTGACTGACGGACGTCTAGCTCGCTCGCACTTACGCATTCACTATGTGATGATTTATAGCAGATTTATACAAATTGGTAATTAGGATTGAGTACTGACCTATCCTATGTCACTCCAAGGATTTTCTAGAACATTTTGGTATATATTTCATTGAGATCCAACGCTTCGTTTACGCGCTAGAGAGGTTTTTTGCAATTTTTGTACCTAGAATTAGTAAAAATCTTATAATGTGTCGTAAAACAGAAACAAAAATATATTTATAGCAAAATAACCCCATGGATTCTGCAAAAAATATATTAACAGTTCTCATCTCTGTTGGTGGGTAAACCCAGTCGTCATACATTTTTGTCCATGGTCCTTTGTCAATATCTTTTTTTTGTGGGAAGCGCGACATATGGCGCACGTTAGACTAACGCGTAAGTGTAGTCTGATGGCGCCCACGGGCATTCGGATATTTACGGGGCTGCGAATACGATGTCAGCCGCACCTTCACATTATGTTTGAAGGACCCCAGACTGAACATAGGAGTAAAGGATGCAGGTGGGAGTACTTTTCAGAATATTTCCTATAAAGTAGGTATTCCGAAAAAACATTTTTTTGCATAAATTGCTAAATTTTGTATTAATTGTGCACTTTTTCGGTGTATAAAATTTTTTTTGTGTTCTATATCACACATAATATATATTACACCATGTTAAGAAAGCATGGGCGGCGACGACGCGACGGTCGGATTCACCTTGTTTATTTAAATAACAGCGAGTGATTTATGTGCACCGCAACATATACTGCGCGAGTGTGGATAGAATAGACGTAGGCGACGACGCGGACGCGGACGGAGCGGACGGACGTCGGCATCCCCCCGTCATCCCCGTGCCGTCTTCTTGGTTGCGATTAAACTGAAGGCGAAATTCGAATTAGCAAACGTAAGCTCAATGGCTGAATGGTATATGCTTTGCTTTTCAATCCAGTTACGCGGGTTCGAATCTCACTTTTGCGAATTCTTTTTCTTTTGTTTTTTATTGTTTATTATGTATTATTAGCAAATTAAAAATAGGTTTGGGTTCTTTTTACAGCCACATAAAAACAAAATTTTCGATAGTACTTTTTTGAGTATTGTTAGGGCAAAAAAAAAATTTGATTTGCATTTTTTTTTTATAAATCACACGAAAAGTTTTTTTTTTTGGAGTACTTCCACACAAAAACTTAATTTTCGGGAATAGTTCAGCGTAAGTAACCCCAGCCGACCACGTTCGCATACGGCAATGAAATCAAACATAAAAAGCGCTAAATGTTCCCATAGTAAAGATTCCATATATGCATCGGTGTAAGCAGAGTAATCGGTGTTGTGCTGCAAGTACACTTGTAAATTACAGCACAACACCGACCACAACGTTTAGCAAAGTATTCGGACAAGGTAACTATCAAGCAGCAAGTAAGGCAAGAAGACCTACCCGCTGCATGACTCGGTGGAAAGACCGTTCCAAGGTGAGAAGTGGCTATCCTGTCGCCCTTTAGCACGGCATCTTGTCCTTATCCCTTAGTCGTCTTTTACGACATGCAAGGGGAGAGATGCAGTGGTACCGGCCCCACACGGTTCAAAATTGTCTACAAACTCTTTGATTGCCCTATACAAAAAAAATTACCTAAACAAGCCAGGATGGTTCACTTTCCACTTACGTTTTCTTGTGTACGTCTTCCTTAAAAATAATATAATGATGGAGGGGAAAAAATAAATATTTCTAATTTCTTAATTTGTAAGTCTTCTTTTTATAACACAACAGCTTTACTCACGGTTGTTCCGACCTATGTTGCTCGCTTGGCCATACGCTTGGCCCGAAACGTCGAGCAACATAGCTCGGAACAACCGTGAGTAAAGCTGTTTTGTTATAAAAAAATAATGTCTAGCAACCACGGTAATTTAAAAACCCATGTAAGTCTTCTTGTTACCCATTATTTTTATTTTCAAATTAGTGTGCGAAACAATGTATAAGAGCGACTTCTCGTGTGCAATGTGTCAAATTTGCGGATATGTCCGGCCGGAAGACACCCGCTCTGGTCGGCCTCTGCCAACAGACTGACTGAACTACCGTAGCAGCCAGTAATATAAACCGATTTTAGCATGCGGCGATACGGGTCAATATTGCTAAGCACGCTTTCTACTGCACAAATGAGAGCGCTTAAAATTTGATTTTTTCCCCAGTTTTCCTTAAATTTATCGGAAAGTAAATGCTTTATCGAAAAACTACAAGATACGATTTCTAGTAGATTAATATATCTTTCCAATGATGTAAAAAAAATTGACAGTTCTCGCTCAAAATTCTGAGATCTCGCAATTAAAAGATTTTTGGGTAAAGCAGTCTTTGCTATTTTTTTTCTGTGTTTCTAGAAGATTTTTGAAAATTCTGTTGCATACGATTTTTGTAATGTACCCTTCTCTATACAGATGATTTTTTTTATGTTTCGCATATGTCCGGTTACTTCAATTCTCGCGATGAAAAATTGGTCGATTTTGATTTCAATTAAAAAAAAGTAGCGGCTTACGGCCGCTTAAATGCACGTCGTGCGTTAGCGGAGAAGGTATGCCATACAGGAAGTCGGCCAAGAGAGCAAAAACGTAATCACATTTGGTCTTCTCCTGACGTATGGCCTCGGGGGCCCGTGTCGCGAGACGTGCTCGGTCAGCTTAGCGACTGAATGCGGGTTCGTGTGACAGTTATATTGTCGATCACTAACTAACTGTCTTATTTTTAACCTCCGACGCAAAAAGAGGGATGTTACATGTTTAACGTGTGTATCTGTGTGTCTGTGTGCAGATCCCAAACGGATGAACCGATTTGGATGCGGTATTTTTTTTTAAAGCTTGAAATAAAAGTTGAATTACAAATTAAAAACCCCCAGACCCCTTAAACGTCAAAAATAATTACCGTTTAGTTAGATAATCAAAGGAGTCGAGGGACCGCTAAGTACATAAAATATAAAAACTCAAGGCTGCGCGGGTATTTACTTAGCGGTCCCCCGACTCCTTTAAGTAACTAAACGGAAATTATTTTTGAGTTTTTAAGGGCCGACCCCTTAAAAACTAGAAAATAATTTCCTTTTTGGGTAAACAAAAAAAGGGCATATCAACTTTGTCGCACGAAAGTGTTACAAATTGTTATACTCAATACGTCGGTTTTGTACGAGTATTCGGCTGGTATCTGGTATCAATGACAAAACGACGGCTGGTATCAATTCGGTGTGTCAGAATTTAAGAATTATTTTGTATGAGATCGCGCCTCTATTAATTTTTTCAAGCCACAAATCCCAAATAAAAACCCCAAACGCGTATATAGGTATATAAGTAGGCGTATAAGCACAGATTACTTAATAGTTACTTCGTAACAGATAAATTCTCAATAGAAAAGTTCCATACCTACGGCTTTAATAGCCTAATGTTTCACGTCGCCAATCGCTGCGTGCGAAAATGTACCTAAACGATCGAGTGTAAAGTGATTATTGCTTTGCAGCTGCGCGCAGTAGCGTGGGCGCGCGTGTAGATATGTTTCGCGCGGCTGTCGAATTTCCACTGAATTAGATCGCCGGTCGCCGGCGGCGGTCCGCCGCGCCGGGCGGTAGGTAGTTAGCGCGCGCAAGTACATAGAGTGCGTGAGGCCTGGTATAAGGTACATAATTTTTATTTCTTCTGATTTCGTCTCTCACGAAAGTGTCAGAAGAACGAACATTCGTCCGCGACATCCGTAGCAATCTCGACTCGAATTATCCTTTGTGATGTCAAAAGGCTGAGCAAAATATTTGCAATCGCAAAAATGCACATACGAGCTAAGTATACGAAGTATGTACGTACGTCGATCGTGGCACTATGGCAAGTCGTTGGGTTTTTAAATAGTTTCATGGCGTTGTTAGTTCGACGTTTTGCTGGTAAATAGTGAAAAGATATTTTAGACCAGATGCACTTAGACAAACTGAAAGTTGAAATTAAATGAAAATATACGTTATTGTACACCATTGTATAAAAGGGTCACAAAAGGCGAGTTTAATGCCTTGCGGCATTCTTTACGACCTAACCTTTGGGATGTGGAAAACGCGTAGTAGGGGTGCGGCGGACAATGCGGTACTAAAGAATCGACAGTATCAATATCATATCATCAATCATCAATACTAATAATAAATCCTGTAAGGAATGTTGATGGAGTAAGTTACTTTGTTTTATGAAATACTGCGTTTGTAGACTCCATGTATGATACGAAAACTAAATTGACGATTTTTAGAAATAGTTTCTGTATGTATGTATGTTCTTCCATAACTCTTAAAGCGATCATCCTAATTCGACGGAACTTAGTACAAGCACATTTAACTACACGAGACACAGAATATGCTAAATAAAATCTACTTACGGTTACGCTAAGATGTAGCTCTCATACAAACCGTTTTTTTTTTCCGAGCGCCCAAATAAACGTACGGTAGCGGGCTTACTTACTTTCTTCTTTGTAAATACGAATTTCACGCGAGCGAAGCCGCGGGCAAAAGCTAGTTATGAAATATAAATGCATAACTTTATAATATACAAATTGTACATTATGTAGGTAGATACATACATCTCGGTGCGCCAGTCAGACTCGCTCTTGGCCGCTTTTTTATTTTGTTCCACAACGTCCGTTAGATATCCTGGACCAAATATGGCACACAGATATACCACATAAGCTAAAAAAACACTTGAAGGGGAGCACTACAAGGGAAGCACTGACATGGCACCTAGTTCACCCGGTGTTATGGGCTGCCATCACGGATGTTGTAGGTGATGTAGCCATCCATGTCAGTTTCCATAAAAAAAAACTATATGACTTGCCACACTCCAAGTTACTCTAAAACTCTACAATGCTGTTGAAAATTGCAAACACCAATATATTCACAAGAAAATTAAGCCAGTTTTGAGCTTAATCGGATTGACATCAGCATCTGCAAGAAGTCCTTAGGCACTAAAGTCAGGAAGTATTTATTCAAAGTGTCTGTAGACGGCTGGCCACTGCCAGCTTCGGGTATTGCTCTCGGGCTGAGACGGCAACGAAAGATTGTCAATAGTAGGAATGGAGTGCAAATGTGTTCAGTGAACTGAAAGCTGGCGCGGTGCACACAATAATCGCTGATTTCTCTTCCTCTTTTTTTATGGAAACTGACACGGTTGGCTACATCACCTACAATATCCGCGATGTCAGCCCATAACACCGGGTGAACTAGGTGCCATGTCAGTGTTTCCCTTCGATCGTGCGCGCTACATTGAACTGGACGGAAAACACCAACTATTTACATAGCCGTTTCGACTGATGTTACATTCAGTGCGGTGGTACCAACCCGGGCGGGTTGAACCCTACCACCGAGTAAGGTAGGAAGGGAAGGGACCTACAGTTTACCGTGGAATCCAAACCACGGTCAGCCTCCAGCGGTCGAGCGGTCACCCATCCAATCACTGACCGCGCTCAGCGTTGCTTAACAATCAATAGTAACAGTCGACTGTCTGCACCACTGACCTATCGAGGCTGACTATCCTGTCGCCCTTTAGCACGGCACCTTGTCCTTATCCATAGCCGACTACGGAGACAAGCCATGCTGCATCGTCATAACCCCACTGCGACGTTGCTATCGCTTACTCGCTCTCGCTTGCCTACCGATGACAGGAGCGAGAGAGAAACATGAAATCGCTCACCCTTCATCGGGCGACCGTCGCAATCTTCGTGTTTCTCTCTCACTCCTGTCATCGCATCAAGCGAGAGCGAGTAAGCGATAGAAACGTCGCAGTGGGGCTATGACGATGCAGCATGGCTTGTCTCCGTAGAGGGAGACAATGACAGTCGTCTCTGCCTTATCCCTTAGGCCCTTAGGCGCCTTTTACCACATGCACGGAGAGAAATGCATCCTGAAATGCATCATGTCAGAGCCGACAATGATAGTCGGCTATGATCATGTACATTGTATATACTTAAACACTAATTTAATGTTATCTAGCTAGATCAATGTGTTTCTGTTATCTTGCTTCTATGTTTTCTAAGAAATCAAAATTTTTGTTTTCGCCAGCCTACATTCACTCTATTTCCTTTATTGAGAGAGAAACATGAAATCGCTCACCCTTCATCGGGCGACCGTCGCAATCTTCGTGTTTCTCTCTCACTCCTGTCATCGCATCAAGCGAGAGCGAGTAAGCGATAGAAACGTCGCAGTGGGGCTATGACGATGCAGCATGGCTTGTCTCCGTAGAGGGAGACAATGACAGTCGTCTCTGCCTTATCCCTTAGGCCCTTAGGCGCCTTTTACCACATGCACGGAGAGAAATGCATCCTGAAATGCATCATGTCAGAGCCGACAATGATAGTCGGCTATGATCATGTACATTGTATATACTTAAAAACTAATTTAATGTTATCTAGCTAGATCAATGTGTTTCTGTTATCTTGCTTCTATGTTTTCTAAGAAATCAAAATTTTTGTTTTCGCCAGCCTACATTCACTCTATTTCCTTTATTAAAACTCTTTGGCAAGAACAGACTGGAGGCGGCAGTGCCGACCACCGCAACTCAATTACCTGCCCGTACCCACGGTATTGTCAATTTCACAGCCGGCCAGGCCCCGCTGTGTGTCTGGGAGATGCCGGATTTCAGCTTGAGCACAGAAGCTAACTTGAAGTTGGATTTGAGCTATCTGAGATGTCTCACTTGAGGCTGGCTGAGTCGGAGCTATTTTAAATGTTCGTACAGATGTTCTATCTCACGACGTCCGTTTGGCTTTGGTTGTAGTATTAAGATCGATTGATTGATTTATTTATTTTAGCTTGAGCACAGAAGCTAACTTGAAGCTGGATGTGAGCTAACTGAGATGTCTCACTTGAGGCCGGCTGAGTCGTAGCTATTTTAAATGTTCGTACAGATGTCTTACGAAGTCTGTTTGGCTCTGGTTGTAGTAGTGACTTGGGGCTTCGACCTCGAGCACAGACATCCAGTTCGGAAGCATTAAAAAAGTAGATATTGAGCGCGACCTATCACGCCGGGCGCGCGCGGGAAGCGGGGGAAGGGTTAGAGTCTGATTTTAACGTGGCTGTGTTTTACATAATTTTACATTATACACAAGATTCGCGAAATGTGTAACTTCTTCTAAACAAATCTGGGCGATACTTGGAATCTACCCGGAGCTTCCGTCACTCAACGACGAGCGGTGCGGTGACGCGTTTTTTTTTAGGTTTGCGTATCCCGTACGGATACCTATTACTAAGCCTCCGCAGTCCGTCTGTCCGTCCATCTGTCTGATGAGGGCTGTATCTATTGAACCGTAATAGGTCGCCCGTTGAAATTTACACAGAATATGTGTCACTATGGCGGATATAACAACAAATAATAAATAAAAAAAAGAAAATGTTAAAAATTCGGGGGGGGGGGGGGCTCCCATACAACAAACATCCGAAAAATCGATTAGTCACCCTACTGAATAATAGATGGCGCCACAGGCTTTTATACATTGCATTGTTGAAAGACAAAAGATAGGCGGATAATAGCGGATAGATACGGAAACCTCCGTGCGCGAGTAAAACTCGCACTTATTTTATGTAAACCAACATGGGTGGCTTTGTCGAGGGACCAATGGTACAGTCGACAGAGCCAAAAACCTCTATCCTCGCGAAACCACGCTCAGTGAGGCGCCATGCCAGCAGATTTGCGGACTGTTGCTAGGCTGTTTAGCCCGTTCATACGACGTTGCATGACACCCAGGTTAAAGGATTCGGGAAACACATTCGTCAGGAGACAGTTCCATACCCTAGCGGTGCGACAAAGAAACGATTTTGAAAACCGATGGGTTCTCAAAAGCCCAATGTCAACAACAAAACGTTTGTGGCGCTCGGTGCGCGGCGAGTCACGCGGCAAGGCCGCAATGTTTTCGCGCAGACTTCCGTCAAGCCTGATTTCGTTCCGTTTCCGCTTCCGCTTGCGGGCGGGGGCGCGCGGCGCCCGCCCTCGTGCGAAGGGCGGCGACGTTATTTATTTGTGTCGAGGTTTAAATTCCGTTTATCTTTAAAAACCGGCCAAGTGCGAGTCGGCGCACCGAGGTTTCCGCACCACAAAAAAACATTGAAAAAAAAACACGTTTCTTGTATGGGAACCCCCCTTAATTTTTTACTTTTTCTAATTTTTATTATTTGCTGTTATATCCGCCATAATAACGCATATTCTGAAAATTTCAACGGGCTACGGTTCAAGAGATACAGCCCTCGAACAGACAGACGGACGGACAGACAGACAGACAGACAGACGGCGTAGGCTTAGTAATAGGCTTCCGTACGGGATACGGAAACCTAAATAAAAAAGACGAGAGGTGTCGTGGGATACCCGGTTGAACGAACGTAGAATAATTAGAACTTGTCAATATTTTAGAATTATTTACTTACTATGTCAGCCTCGGTAGCTCAGTGGTGCGGTCGGTCGACTGTTGCTAAGCAACCCTGAGCGCCGTCAGTACTTGGATGGGTGACCGCACGACCGTTGGAGGCTGACCGTGGTTCGGATTCCACGTAAAACCGTAGGTCCCTTCCCTTCTTACCGTACTAGGTGGTAGGGTTAATCCCGCCTGGGTTGCTACCACCGCACTGAATGAAAGGTCGGTCGAAACGGCTATGTAAATAGTTTGTGTTTTCCGTACAGTTCAGTGTAGCCGGCACGACCGAAGGGAAGCACTGACGTGGCACCAAGTTCGCCCGGTGTTATGGGCTGATATCATGGATGTTGTAGGTGATGTAGCCAACCGTGTCAGTTTCCATAAAAAAAACCTTTTTTAGTTTGTACTGTGTGTGAGTATTTTATACAGACCACTACACTGTGTTGATTTGAAGTATAATCGAGCGTTGGCCAACGTATTCGGCCAACGGGCAGTGGGTCTGCCAGAGCAATGGCAAGCGCAATGGCGAAAGCTTTGGCGAAAGTGTAGAGCAGCCAATACAAATCGCCACTACCCTAAGACGGAGGTTACACGCTCAGTCTGGCATCAGTTCAGTCCGTGAACTTGATCACGACCAGATTGACGGCAGACGTAAAATGCATTCGCACTATCAGTCTGCCATCAGTCTACCTACCCTGGCTAGATTGACGAAAATTATCAAAATATTTAAAAATCCATCAGTCTGGTCCATCAGTCCATCGGTCAATAGATTAAACGGTCAGTCTGGCGTCAGTTTAACCAGACTGATGGACTGAACTGATACCAAACTGAGCGTGTAACCTCCGTCTAAGACTGCCCGTTTCTTTGTTACAGGTAAGGGTGCTTCAAGGTGTGATGTTAAGTGGCTATCGATAAGGCAACAGCTACCCCAACCCTTCGATGCGGTGACTTGCGGCTCCACCTGATTGATGAAGAGTCCTCGACCCAAGTGTTAAGTGTGTCAAGTGTAGGGTTGTCATCGCTCTTTTCCTACATGCATACGTTCAAGCCGCATCCCGACAGTCGGGGTAAGTAGAGCAATCGGTGTTGTGCCCAAAGAACTCGATAAAATTTTCTCCCAACACCGACCACGCCGTTTAGCAAAGTATTTGGATAGCATAACTGTCAAGCTGCATATTTGGTTTTTAAAGAACCGTGCCTAGCCTGTCGCCCTTTCCTTTTTCTACGGCTTAGTTTTTTTTGACGTGGTATGATTGGCTATTATGTCAGCCCATAACACCGGGTGAACTAGGTGTCATGCCAGTGCTTCCCTTCGGTCGTGCCGGCTACACTGAACTGGACGGAAAACACAAACTATTTACATAGCCGTTTCGACCGACGTTTCATTCAGTGCGGTCGTATCAACCCAGGCGGGTTGAATCCTACCACCGGGTAAGGTAAGAAGGGAAGGGACCTACAGTTTTACGTGGAATCCGAACCACGGTCAGCCTCCAACGGTCGAGCGGTCACCCATCCAAGTACTGACCGCGCCCAGCGTTGCTTAACAATCAATAGCAACAGTCAACTGTCTGCACCACTGAGCTATCGAGGCTGACAACCCTAGTCGCGTCTACCTACAGATTGCCGCTGTCTGTCTGTCCATCGGAGACATTACGTTTAGGCAAATCGCTTCAGTGTTTGAGGTTTGGATTATAGGGAAGGCTCCTTCTTGGATTTACCGCAGTGAGGCAGCTTTCGACAGTGAAAGGGTTAAATTAATGAAATTTGTGATATTGCAAATCGCTGAAATTGAAACACTTAGTTAATCAACTGAAATAATCATACCAGTTGGCATTTATTGATCAAACAGTAGTTCGCCACGATAGGCATCTAAGGACCGGTTATCACCACCTTCGGGTAAAGTGTGGCTGCTGGCTGCCGATTCACTCCTGCCGACTGTGTGAGAAATGTTACTTTAACCGACAACAGATAAAATAAATGTTAACCGTCACTTAATGGGATGTGGTGTAATCGGCACTTAGTTTAAAATGAATTAATTAATTAAAATTAAATAAAATTAATTAATTCACGAGCGATCATGGTAGCGGTATCGGTTCGAACATGTTGGGCATACTCGGTGGTCTGATCATCGAGCACCGAAAGTTTGGCCAGTGTACGTCGCGTATTCGAAGGTGACTCATATCTTTCAAAATTACAGTGGAATAACATATTCTTGAAAAACTACTGTGCTTACGAACCCCTTGTTATCTTTGACTCCACGACTTAATTTTTTTTCTGTGAATCGCACGACCTTTCAAGAACCTGGCGCTATGAACATGTCAGCCAACATACTGGCCATCATGACTGGTGATAAATTACATACATTAATATGGTTGTACTCGTGTTGAGATGGCTTGGCCGTGTCCACGGCCGGACGCTAACGCGCCAGATACACGGTTAGCTAGCACCCACGCGCCAGGCACACGGCTAGCACCTACGCGCCAGGCAAACGGCTAGCACCCACGCGCCAGGCAAACGGCTAGCACCCACGCGCCAGGTAAACGGCTAGCACCCACGCGCCAGGCAAACGGCTAGCACCCACGCGCCAGGTAAACGGCAAGCACCCACGCGCCAGGTAAACGGCAAGCACCCACGCGCCAGGTAAACGGCTAGCACCCACGCGCCAGGTAAACGGCAAGCACCCACGCGCCAGGTAAACGGCTAGCACCCTCGCGCCAGGTAAACGGCAAGCACCCACGCGCCAGGTAAACGGCTAGCACCCACGCGCCAGGTAAACGGCTAGCACCCACGCGCCAGGTAAACGGCAAGCACCCACGCGCCAGGTAAACGGCAAGCACCCACGCGCCAGGTAAACGGCTAGCACCCACGCGCCAGGTAAACGGCAAGCACCCACGCGCCAGGTAAACGGCTAGCACCCTCGCGCCAGGTAAACGGCTAGCACCCTCGCGCCAGGTAAACGGCTAGCACCCTCGCGCCAGGTAAACGGCAAGCACCCACGCGCCAGGTAAACGGCTAGCACCCTCGCGCCAGGTAAACGGCAAGCACCCACGCGCCAGGTAAATGGCTAGCACCCACGCGCCAGGTAAACGGCAAGCACCCACGCGCCAGGTAAACGGCTAGCACCCGCGCGCCAGGCAAACGGCTAGCACCCACGCGCCAGGTAAACGGCAAGCACCCACGCGCCAGGTAAACGGCTAGCACCCACGCGCCAGGTAAACGGCTAGCACCTACGCGCCAGGTAAACGGCAAGCACCCACGCGCCAGGTAAACGGCTAGCACCCACGCGCCAGGTAAACGGCAAGCACCCACGCGCCAGGTAAACGGCTAGCACCCACGCGCCAGGTAAACGGCTAGCACCCACGCGCCAGGTAAACGGCAAGCACCCACGCGCCAGGTAAACGGCTAGCACCCTCGCGCCAGGTAAACGGCTAGCACCCTCGCGCCAGGTAAACGGCTAGCACCCTCGCGCCAGGTAAACGGCAAGCACCCTCGCGCCAGGTAAACGGCTAGCACCCTCGCGCCAGGTAAACGGCAAGCACCCACGCGCCAGGTAAATGGCTAGCACCCACGCGCCAGGTAAACGGCTAGCACCCACGCGCCAGGTAAACGGCAAGCACCCACGCGCCAGGTAAACGGCTAGCACCCGCGCGCCAGGCAAACGGCTAGCACCCACGCGCCAGGTAAACGGCAAGCACCCACGCGCCAGGTAAACGGCTAGCACCCACGCGCCAGGTAAACGGCTAGCACCCACGCGCCAGGTAAACGGCAAGCACCCACGCGCCAGGTAAACGGCTAGCACCCACGCGCCAGGTAAACGGCAAGCACCCACGCGCCAGGTAAACGGCTAGCACCCACGCGCCAGGTAAACGGCTAGCACCCTCGCGCCAGGTAAACGGCAAGCACCCACGCGCCAGGTAAACGGCTAGCACCCACGCGCCAGGTAAACGGCAAGCACCCACGCGCCAGGTAAACGGCTAGCACCCACGCGCCAGGTAAACGGCAAGCACCCACGCGCCAGGTAAACGGCTAGCACCCACGCGCCAGGTAAACGGCAAGCACCCACGCGCCAGGTAAACGGCTAGCACCTACGCGCCAGGCAAACTGTTAGCACCCACGCGCCAGGCAAACGGCTAGCACCTACGCGCCAGGCAAACTGTTCGCACCCACGCGCCAGGCAAACGGCTAGCACCTACGCGTCAGGCAAACGGTTAGCACCCACGCGTCAGGCACACAGCTTGCACCCACGCGGCAGACACGTTGCTGTGTGTGCTCGTATTAACAATGACATTGGTTGTACTCGCCTGGTAGGCGTTGTGCACTTCAGCGCTGACCGTGTAGATGTCGGAGTGCGCCGTGTCGGGGTCCGGCTTGCCGGTGTCCACGGCTCGGCGCCAACACGCCAGGCACACGGCCAGCACCACGCCGCAGAGCGTCGCACTGTTGAAAAACCGTGACACTGTTGGATGACTATGTTACGAGTATAACAACATTCACTTCAGGAGTAGATTCATGGGATCAATGAGAACAAAAAAGTGTATGATAATTTTTAGGGTTCCGTATCCGGTACGGGACCCTATTACTAAGCCTACGCCGTCTGTCTGTCTGTCTGTCCGAGGGCTGTATCTCTTGAACCGAAATAGGTAGCCCGTTAAAATTTCACAGAATATGGCCGATATAACAACAAATAATAAATAAAAATAAGAAAAAATAAAAAATTCACGGGGGTTCCCATAGAAGAAACTAAAAAGTGTATGCGCGCGCGCCATCTACCGAAAGGAGTATGAAACATTTTAACCAATATGAAGCAATTCATAAACACGCCATAGATAGCGTGAGTGGCGGCGATGGCATGGCGATACGGTACCCTTGGTGCGCGAGTTCGACTCGCACTTGGCCGCTTTTTTAAGTTTTCGTACCCCGTACGTAAGCCTATTACAAAGCCTACGTCTGTCTGTCTATCCGTACGTTCGTCGGATGGCTGTATCTTTGGAACCATAATAGCTAGCCGGTTGAAATTTTAACAGAATATGTGTTATTATAGCGGATATAACAACAAATAATAAAGAATATAAAAAGTAAAAAATTAAGAAACCTCGGTGCGCTAGTACGACTCGCACTTGGCCGGTTTTTTTTCAGATGAAATATTTAAAAGGTCAAAAATTAAGGGTGATTGGCATACAAGAAACGTGTTTTTTTGGACTTTTTTTATGGAAACCTCGATAATGAATTCACGAATTTAATCTGAAAAGCCGGCCAAGTGCGAGTCGAACTCGCGCACCGAGGGTTCCGTATCGCCATGTCATGGTTAGCGCCACTCGCGCGATCTATGGCGTGTTATGACATGCGTCATATTAGTTAAATGTCATGATTAGTTAAAATGCTTCACAGTCTATTCGGTAGATGGCGCGCGCGCATACACTTTTTGGTTTCCTCTATGGTAAATGTTTTACTTTTCTTATTTTTATTACTTATTTGTTGTTATATCGGTCATAAAATCATAATAACACATATTCTGTGAAAATTTCAACGGGCTACCTATTAAGGTTTGAAAGATACAGCCCTCGGGCAGACAGATAGATCGACGGACGGACGGACGGACGGACAGACAGACAGACAGACAGACAGACAGACAGACAGACAGACAGACAGACAGACGGCGTAGGCTTAGTGATAGGGTCCCTAGCAATCGTATGCTCTAACTAAAGAATGCGATTTGACAACGGCAAGTGCACGTGCACTGAACGCTCGTTTTGCGTGCGACCGTGTGTAGATCACGGTGAGCCCACTACTACTTACCGTCACATTAGACGAAAGCGTAAATTTAAAAAAATAATATCTCTGAAACAGGCATTTATAGATTACATTCCATAGGTACAGTTTTTTTTTATCAGAAAACTGCTAGGATTAACTTATTGAAATTAATTTCGCTGCAGCAGACTGTGGTATTATAATAATATGCGACATGCATATTTCCGGAATTAGGAGACGATCAAGGATTTAGGCCATATGTGCATGCTCTGTGTCATGTATGCTAATGTGATTTCGATCATTGGGTATACTAATTAACTCCCAGACGAGCTAATATCGTTCAATCTGTGATTTCAAGGTACGATTCACTGGCGCTGGAATTTTGATTCGAAAATGGGTCGGTTTCAAGTGTGCATTTTCTTACTGTGTTTTAACCCCCGGCGCTGAATTTTCTCTTTTATACACAACAGACACGTGTGACTATGCCCGAAAGTCCAACAGAAGATCAGACACAGCCAATAACACCACTCCCCGCGAAACCCTATTTTTTAACTCCCGACGCAAAAAACGGAGGGGTGTTATAAGTTTGACGTGTGTGTGTATGTGTATGGGTGTGTCCGTCTGTGGCATTGTAGCTCCCAAACGGATGGACCGATGTGGATGGGGTTTTATTTTATTTTATTAGAAAGCTTGTTTAACCGGTATGGTTTTTAGTTAGTTTGAAATCAAGTAATCAAATATTTACGTCTCCTAAAAAGCTTGAAATAAAAGTTAAATTACATTTATTGTTAGTATTGATTTCGATGAATTGTTCAAGCAAAATTGAAATTTTGAAAAATTTGAACCTGTCGTTTTCCTAAATCAAAATAATACTTGTGTAAGTAGTAAATCGAGTAAAGTGTCAAAATTAGGTGCCACTATGCGATATTTTTTTTCGAATACTCATTCACACCAATTCGAAAAATTTCAACAATTACGTCCAAGTTTGTCTCTATATAATGCTATGATTTTTAAGGTAGTATATTTTTTAAACTCTTGTAACAAAACAAAACTGACATTCGAAAGTGTGAAAAAATCTTTTTTGTTTTATTTTTTTATGGAAACTATCACGGTTGGCTACATCACCTACAACATCCTTGATGTCAGCCTATAAACACCGGATGAACTAGGTTCCGTGTCAGTGCTTCCCTTCATTTCATGTCGGCTACACTGAATTGGACGGAAAGCACGAACGATTTACATAGCCGCTTCGACCGACGTTTCATTCAGTGCGGTGGTACCAACCCGGGCGGGATAAACCCTACCACCTAGTAAGGTGAGAAGGGAAGGGACCTACAGTTTTACGTGGAATCCACACCAGGGTCAGCCTCCAACGGTTGAGCGGTCACGCATCCAAGTACTGACCGCTCTCAGGGTTGCTTAACAACCGACCGCACCACTGAGCTACCGAGGCTGACAAAATTTAAATATTCGCGCACACCGCAACTGGCGCCATCTATGATTGATTAGATTAAGCGTTAGCGTTAATCTCTGCAACCCGTAGAACTCGCACGCCACAAACGCAAAGGCCGCAAGTAACCCTGTAACGCTGTAACTGGATCCCCGCTACCGGAGGCCTTCGATATTTAATTTGGCGGGTCAGTGAGCTCTCGATCGGGTCGCCCTCATCGGTTGAGAAGTGGAGTTTGATTGGAGGTAAATATAGAGGATTTTAGTTTCCGCCAAAAACATACTTTTCGTACTTATGTACTGCCTTCTAGTTTACAACAGTCTAGAGCGTAGCGTAGTCCCACCAGCTACACGACTCGGTTGAATGACTGTGCCAAGGTGAGAGGTGGCTAACCTGCCGCCCTTTAGCAAAGACATGTTCTATGGAGCAGACACATGCTCTATGTTTTTGTATTTTATTATCTTGACTTAATATTTTTAATTTTTTTCTTAAATATAACATATTATGTTATATTTAACTTAATGAAACTTAGTGTTGTAAGTTATATTTAAAAAAAGCTCTGTAAGGTTTCTTACCTGGTTCTTCCTTATAGATTGCACTGCTGAACGGGACATGACAAAAATAAAATAATAATGATAATGACGAACCATACTGAATATGCATATGTCTAAATGAAATATTGTTATTGGTGTGTGTTCTTTATGGCGAAATAAATATCTGAATCTGAATCATCTTGTCCTTATCCCTTATAATAACCCTATAATAAATTATCCTTATATTAAATGATGTAGAAATTAGTTTTTATGTTTACGGAATCGTTTTCTCTTATTTAAATAAAGTTAGTTATTTAAAATAATTTATTCAAAATTATTACGAGGTCGTCGTCGCCTCGATGCAATCCCAGCAGCGGGAACGCGGCGGCCATGACAGCATGTTTACCGGAAATGAGAGCGAAAGCTTACTTCCGGCCGGAACAGCCTGTGATTAGTCCAGATACGACAAGTTGACAAAGATATCGAATGACTTGATTTTTTTTATGGAAACTGACACGATTGGCTACATCACATACAACATCCGTTATGTCAACCCATAACACCGGGTGAACTTCATGTCAGCGCTTCTTTTCGGTCGTGCCGGCAACACTGAACTGGACGGAAAACAAACTATTCACATAGCCGTTTCGACCGACGACGTTTCATTCAGTGCGGTGGTAGCAACCCGGGCGGGTTGAACCCTACCACCTAGTAAGGTAAGAAGGGACGGACCCTACAGTTTTACGTGGAATTCGAACCACGGTCAGCCTCCAACGGTCGGAGCGGTCACCCATCCAAGTACTGACCGGGTAGTAGACTGTCTGCACCACTGAGCTATCGAGGCTGACGAACTAAGATATTATTACGGCAATAGCTGCATGGGCAGGGTTAGAAAAGTTGGTCGCCTCCGTCTGTCTGTGGCATCGTAGCTCCGAAACGGATCTACCGATTTGGATGCGGTTATTTTATTAGAAAGCTGGTTTAACCGGGATGCTTCTTAACTATGTTAGTAATCAAGTAATAATGTAATTATGAAGTAATAAAAAAAAATTATGTCTCAAGGATGAACAGATTTGGGTGCGGTTTTTCTTAAAAAAAAAACTTTAAATAAAAGTTCAATTTCAAATTTTAAAAATAATTTGTATTTACTTACTTAAAGGAGTCGGGGGCCGCTAAGTAAATAAAATTTAAAAACTCACAGCTACCCCCGACTCCTTTAAGTTAATGGAAATCATTTTTGGCTTTTTAAGGGTCGGGGGTTTTTTAATTTGTAATTTAACTTTTTTGTTTGTGAAATAGTACAGCCGGAAAATCGAAGTCCCCGGTATGGCACCTACCTTCTCGGAGGTGATATTAGCTGGTTGGAGCATGTGTTATATTATATATAGGCCCGTCCACCCACCCATACCGGATTACTTAAAAAAATAAATGGAAAATATCTGTCTGGAAAGATGGATTATTATGAGTTTCAAACATAAGGGATATGACTCCCTTCTTATATTACTAGGTGGTAGGGTTTAACCCACCCGGGTTGGTACCACCGCACTGAATGAAAGGTCGGTCGAAACGGCTATGTAAATAGTTTGTGTTTTCCGTCCAGTTCAGTGTAGCCGGCACGACCGAAGGGAAGCACTGACGTGGCACCAAGTTCACCCGGTGTTATGGGCTGACATCACGGATGTTGTAGGTGACATAGCCAACCGAGTCAGTTTCAATAAAAAAAAAAAAAAAAAAAAACATACCCCTTGATGTAAGCTAAGTCGGAAATTAAAAAAACATTATGAAAGCTAATAAAAAAAAATGCATCTTCTGTAAAAAAGGAAACATTATTATTTTAGTATTTCTCCTACCTTTCATCCATCAATATAATTCTAAGGTACCTAGGCTTAACACCACATCTCCCTCCTCAGAAACTCACCAAGACCTCCAGCTGTGGGTGGATCGGAAAACGGCGGAATGGGGTGTTGTGAGGGGGAGACCTCGCGACTTCGAGCGGAACTCCACTCAATTCTGCATGATCGGCTTAGGAGTAAACGAGCGTTCATAACGACGCCGCCGATCTTCAGGAGTCGACCTACTGCCTACTAATTCTGCGAGCCTGGTACTGCCGTCATGTTTTGATGAAACTCGTGGTTGGTTCTTTCATTAACCACCAACGAAAAAAGAGGGGTGTTATAAGTTTAACGTGTGTGTGTATGTGTGTGTATGGGTGTGTCTGGCTGTGGCATCGTAGCTCCCAAACGGATGCACCTATCTGGATGCGGCTTTTTTTATTAGAAAGCTGGTTTAATCGGGATGATTCTTAGCAGCTAAGAAACATAGTATGTTTGTAATCAATAGTAAGTTTAACCCGCCCGGGTTGGTACCACCGCACTGAATGAAACGTCGGTCGAAAGGGCCATGTAAATAGTTTGTGTTTTCCGACCAGGAGGTCTATTCTTGGAAATCCTGACAGCGTAATCAGCGCTAATGTGGCGCCAGTTCAGTGTAGCCAGCACGATCAAAGGGGGAAGCACTGACATGGCACCTAGTTCACCCGGTGTTATGGGCTGACATCACGGACGTTGTAGGTGATGTAGCCAACCGTGTCAGTTTCCATAAAAAAAAATCAAGTAATTAAGTAATAAGAAAGTTAATTATCTTAAAAAGTGGGCCGATTTGCATGGGGTTTAAAAAAAAAATAGATGTTAAATTACAAATTTAAAACACCCGGACCCTTAAAAAGTCAAAAATAATTTCCGTTTACTAAAAGGAGTCGGGGGACCGCTATGTAAATAAAATATAAAAGTCAGAGCTACGCGGGAATTTAGACGGGGACCACTCCTTTAAGTAAGTAAACGGAAAATATTTTTGGCTTTTCTAAGTCAATACGACTTACCCGAGCCTTACTAGGTGATAGGGTTTAACCCGCCCGGGTCGGTACCACCGCACTGAATGAAAGGTCGGCTGAAACGGCCAATAGTTTGTGTTTTCCGTCCCGTTCGGTGTAGCCGGCACGACCGAAGGTAAGACATGGCACCTAGTTCACCAAGGTGTTACTTATGGGCTGACATCACGGATGTAATTTAGATGATGTAGCTAACCGTGTCAGTTTCCATAAAAAAATACGAATTCAAGCGGCGGGTGGCCAATTGGTCTGGGCGTCGCGTCGGCTTCTCTTGCCAGAGGTCAGAGGTTCGAATCTGGTCGGCGTGTACCAATGCGTTTTTTCTGACGGAAAAAAATTACGTGCATAGTCCAGTCCTCCCGGCCTTAAGCGTTACGGAACCACTGCTTTCCGCCGACGTACTTGATGTCGTCGTCCCATCTGGCGGGTGGTCTTCCCACACTCCGTTTTCCTGTCCACGGCCGCCAGTGTAGGACACGGTTACTCCAACGGTCATCGTCTCTTCGGCTGACGTGCTAGCCCATTGCCACTTGAGCTTAGCCACCCGGTATCCAATATCGACTACTTTGGTGCGTCGGCGGATTGCCTCGTTACGCACCATATCACGTAGCGTTATTCCCAGCATGGCTCGCTCCATTGCTCGCTGGGCAACTTTCAACCTTTGGATATGATGGTGTACAATATGTATATTTTCATTTCATTTAAAAATAAGAAACAATTTGGTTTGTATGGAAGCCACATGATAGCGTAACCGGAACTTAATTTAGCCTATCCTGTGCCTCGTATAGCTAAATGTGCTTGTTTTAATTCTCATCGAATTCGGATAATAGATTTAAGAGTTATGGAGGAACATACATACAGGAAATATTTCTAAAAATCGTCAATTTAGTTTTAGTATCATACATAGAGTCTACAAACGCAATATCTCATAAAACAAAGTGACTTACTCCATGACCATATCCCTTACAGACTAATTATTAGTTTTTTTTTTATGGAAGCTAACACGCTTAGCTGCAGCCTGCATCACCTACAACATCCGTGATGTCAGCCCATAACACCGGGTGAACTTGGTGCCACGTCAGTGCTTCCCTTCGGTTGTGCCGGCTACACTGAACTGGACGGAAAACACAAACTATTTACACAGCCGTTTCGACCGACCTTTCATTCAGTGCGGTGGTACCAACCCGGGCGGGTTAAACCCTACCACCTAGTAATATAAGAAGGGAGTTATGTATATCCCTTAGTCGCCTTTTACGACATACACGGGAAGAGATGCAGTGGGGCTATTCTTTTAAAGTACCGGCCCCACATGGTTGTATTGATGCATTAGTATTGATAAATATTCATTCCTAGACCTAACACGTAGGTACCTACTACAGTTTCACAAATAATAAATTGTCAAGTTTTCTATAATCGAATGGCGCGGCTAGGCGGCAGACCAAAGCAATCAGAAGCCGCAAAAGTGTCGCATTTACTAAAACCAGTTAGTCAGCAAGCAGAGCTGGATCTAATTTGATTTTCCGCCTCAGGCGTCGCGGCGCGCACTGCTAAGTTATCTTTAACTCGCTTTGGCTTCGTATTGTCTAGCGAGCTCCTACACCGTTACATAAGTCATAAGGTCAGTCGTCTGTGTGTACATGTCATGTGTGTTTTAAGGTTCCGTATCCGTCGTATGGGAGCCTATTACTATACCTACGCCGTCTGTCTGTCTGTCTGTCCGAGGGCTGTATCTCTTGAATCGTAATAGGTAGCCCGTTGAAATTTTTTACAGAATATGTGTTATTTATTATAGCCGATATAACAACAAATAATACAAATAAGAAAAAGTAACAAATTCACGGCGTACAAGTCCCCATACAAGTCGTAGGTACTATAGTAGTATCAAATGGTCCTGGCAGTTCTGGCAATAAAGTTTTATGAGCTAGGGAAGCGAATCTGCCGGCGGGGCTTTATCGATAAAAACAACCTTGGTCAATAGAAAAGTTATTTAAGTTTTTTTTTTATTTATCTGAATTAACAATATTCTTTAAGATACTTAAGGTTAATAAGAGTATTTATTTATAATCGGTACCTATTTCACATACTCAAACCCTTGCTTGTAGCATTTGTTATTCCAGCCAATTTTAAAACTCGTACATAGTTACATACTACAAATTAAACAACAACACATTTTTTACTGTTTTTATTGTTTTATTAACGTTTTTTTTATTTATTTGATAATTCAGATAAATATTTTTATATCCTGAATATTTTTCTATCGACGAAGGTGGCTTTTTATCGACAAAGCACCGCGCGCAGATTCTCTTCCCCTATGTCATGAAACTTTATTGCCCGACCTGCCACGACCGTTTGATACTACTATAGGTACTCATATTTACAATTCGATAAAAACCAAAACTATGTTATCTCAGCCGACACGGCGGCGGCGGCGGCGCGGCTGGTCAGCGGCCATAAACAGAGAATGAATAATTTGAACAGACTCCCCCCTCATTTGTTTTACAATATAATTTACCGAGCGAAATAACCAGCATCGTAATCGTGTTTTAGTGTCCCCCCCCCAGCCCCCCCCCCCCCCCTCTATCCCTCGCCCCTCGCGACGCGCGGCCGACTTGAGAGTTTAGGAAGACGCCTGACGTATCCGCGGGCAGACTTAGCGGCCAAGGGCGGATGTGTGGGGACGTATGAAGGGACATAAACATGCCCCTTTATTTCCAAATCCAAATAGTTAAATACGTTTTTCTGAAATAGTTTGCTACGACACATGTATTGCATAAAATAGGTCGGCTTATCATTCTATAAAATTTAGTTTTTATTTATTTTTATTATTTAATCCATAAGAACAAAAAATATGATGTGTATCTGAATATTGCACGAAACGCAATTGTCTATTTGTACGCTGCTTTTGTATGTAGAAAATTATGTTGTATTAAAAAATAAAGATTTCGAAAAAAAACTTTCTTTATTTCCAATTTGAAAATAACATAAATATCTTCCAATAACAATATCCAGGCTACATACGCACATACGTACTGAATCCCGAAAATCGGAGTAATCAGAATAACCGTTGTTGTGTGCTGCAACTACTCTTGGTAAATTACCGCTCAACACCGACCACCAAGCAAAGTATTAGGACCATTAATTAGACTGAGTGATAGCATTGGTGATTGAGGCAACTCCGGAGACGAGAATTCAGCGTGTTTGTACGTTGTTCGTTCGCGAACGTCAGTCGCTCCGTGCTGCGACGTAAACATCACTTTTCCCCGCAAAGATGGACTCGCTTAATCCCGCAGGACATTTTGACTGTTTCGTTTTCTTTATACGCCCGTGTATTATAATATAAGTTAGAACTCTGTGATACTGCATCTATCCCCGTGCTTGTCGTAAAAGGCGACTAAGGGATAAGGCCTCGATGCCGTGCTAAAGGCCGAGAGGCTAGCCGCCTCTCACGGTTCTTTCGCCGAGTCATGCAGCAGGTGGGTCTTCGTGCCTTACTTGCTGCTTAATATAGTTATCTTGTCTGAATACTTTGCTAAAACGTAGTGGTCGGTAGTGTGCTACAATTTACAAGAGTATTTGCAGTACAACAATGATTACTCTGCTCACCCCGATTGTCGGGATACAGCGCGTGGTATGTAATGTAATATAACTCTATGATTAGGACAATATAGGTATAAAACAGCAAGCAAGATAACAATACAAATTACCTACTGCATAACTAGGTGGAAGGGCTGTGCCCTCCAGGTTTTTTTTTCTGTAAACCAACATGGGTGGCTGTGTCTAGGGACCAATGGTACAGTCGACAGAGCCAAATACCCCTCTCCTCGCGAAACCACGCTCAGTGAGGCGCCAAGCCAGCAGATTTGTAGACTGTTGCTAGGCTGTCTAGCCCGTTGATACGACGTTTGAAGACACCCAGGTTAAAGGATTCGGGAAACACACTCGCCGGGAGGCAGTTCCACGCACTAGCGGTGCGACAAAGAACCGATTTTGAGAACCGACGGGTTCTCAGAAGCCCAATGTCAACAACAAAAGGTTCTTCTAACGTTTAAAATATTCCGCCCCCTTTTCTTAAACCCCTAGATCCGCCAGTGTTATCGGCCACACAGATCTGCGCCTAGAGGTCATCATAAAACTTTCACAGTACAAGAGCGCGACGTACGTTTTACGAGACGGGACACTAAAGCAGAGCTACTATACTGTTGGTTGAGCTCCTGGACAGCCGACAGGAGTCTGATGGTGAGGCATTAAAGTCAGGATTTCTCTTGTCCCGTTGGGTCACGAGTCAGCGTTGGGTTATTGCGTCTCGTGTCGTTAACTCGGCAGTATTTCAACTAATAAATGGTTTAATTAAATGATCTGAATAACATACCGTATCAGGCATGGAGTAAATTCCGTTGGGGACATGGTATGAAGTATGAACCGAGGTATGAACGGCATCACGCATGTAGTAAGTATGCAAACTATGCAATACGCGAGTTGTGGCTATCATACATCTCAATTTCTACTCTCTATCTCTTTCTCTGTCTCTATCTCTTCTCTATCTCTATCTTCTCTTCTCTATCTCTATCTCTCTCTCTTCTCTATCTTCTCTACTCTCTACTTCTTATGAAAGGGAACGTCTGTCTGTATGTATGTCCATATGTATGTTTGAGGTAAACTCCGAAACCACTGAACGGATTTTGATGCGGTTTGCACCAATGTAAAAAGTACTTCTTGAGGCTCACTATAGTCTATATATCATCAATCACACTAAAAAGCCTTAGGGCTGAGCAGTATCAACGAAAGTTAGTGTCGAGTGGTAGTAATAGATGGCGTTAGCAGTTCTGTTTCGTTTCGTTGCGTTGCAGTATTGGTTTATTGCAGTATTGAGTAAAAAGCTAGTAATATCATACGAAAATCATAGCGACGAGCATCCTGCAAAAGGAAGACGTCTCCGACTAAAGGTTGTTACTCGCTAAGACGAATTTGCTGCCGCTAATACGGTCGCCTGGCCGCCGTCAGTTGTCTCTGCTTGCAGGTACAGGTATATAGGCTTGCCAGGTGCCCGGGATTTCCGGGATTGTCCCGGGCAAGGCTCCAATGTCCCGTGTCCCGGGCGAAGGGTTATTTTGTCCCGGGAAGAGTCCAGATGCTGATGAAGTGCTCAAATTAGAAATTTCCCTATTTCATTTTAATGAAGTGTTGCTTACTAAAGTTGTTCGCTTTAAAACAATCGCTAAGAGTTCGCCGTAAAAATTATAACAGAAAAAATTTTGATCTTTTCTTTACATACATACATACACACCACACGCTGTATCCCAATAATCTCGGTAAGCAGAGTAATCCGTGTTGTGCTGCAAGTACTCTTAAATTACAGCACAACAGCGGCATCTTGTCTTTATCCCTTAGTCGCCTTTAAAGGCATGCACGGGGAGAGATGCAGTGGCGCTTTTCTTTCTCATCATATTTATGAAGGACTGCAAAAGTAGATAATATGTCCCGGGAAGCTTAACATCAGATCTGGCAAGCCTAGGTACAGGAGACACGGTTAGTGAACATGAATAACGATCAAGACAGCCTTGGGGCTCTTTGACAATATACGCCGTTCTATGTGCAAAGAACACTTGTGTACCTACGTACAAAATAATCCCCGACGAATATAATTGTTTAGAGCACCAATATTCAATTAGGCACAAGGGGAACATTGTAGTCAAAAACTGAGAACCGTAAAAAGATTGCAATCAATTTTTAACAGCATTAATATATTCGCAACCCCCGCGTACGACCGAATGTCCATGGGCGTCGTTAGACACCTTATGGATTGCTCGGCTCCACATGTTGCGCTTTCAATAAAAAAAAAATTTCGCAAACAATTTGCGAAAGAACAAGGATCAGGTAAAAATATTATATGAATTCAGGTTTTTAATATTGTTGTATAAATAAAAATCAGGATATAGAAAATAATGCAATCTATACTAATAATAAATCTGTAAGGGATGGTCATGGAGTAAGTTACTTTGTTTTATGAGATACTGCGTTTGTAGACTTTGTGTATGATACTAAAACTAAATTGATGATTTTTAGTATGTATAACTCTTAAACCTCCATAACTCTTAAACCGATCATCCGAATTCGATGAAACTTAGTACAAGCACATTTAACAGTAACACAATAAAATTCAGTTCCGGTTACGCTAAGATATAATGGCTCTCATACAAACCAAATTGTTGCACGCGCCTAAATAAACGTACGGTAGCGGGCTTACTTACTTCTTTTTAAATACGAATTTCACGTGAGCGAAGCCGCGGGCGCGTATGATAGCGGGATCGTGCTTCTTTTTAAATACGAATTGCACGCGAGCGAAGCCGCGGGCGAAAGCTAGTATAAAATATATTTATTAATTATATAAAACACTCTCAAAAACTATGATACAAGGTGTAAGAATAATGTACAACTAATAAGACATAGATTAGCTAAAACCTCAAAAAGCTTTATTTGTAATAGTGTTAGATTTTATAATAAACTGTCTTCTAACATAAAACAATTAGATGATAATAATTTCAAACGACGGATTAAATTAATGTTAATTGAAAAGAGTTATTTATTACACTATTAAGGATGCATTAACTGACCGTAATTTTATCTAAGAGTTTGACTACTGTTTTTTCCACTAACAAACTTTGACAATTTGACATTTGGATACACTTTGTATCATTAAATTTTTTTTTTATATGACTTATTACATCTTTTTGTAATAAATGTAAACTAATTTTTATTTATTTTTGACTTGATATAATATGAAGTATCAAAATTGACGATGGCACTATACACCAGATATAGGTAATTTAAATAGGCAGTGTGGTCAAATTCTTCAGTATTCATGTTTATGCTGTAAATATTAATGCTCTTGTGAGCGGTAGTATGGGTTAATTATTTGTAAGTTACTAGTATAATACTTATAAGGTACTAACAAAACATTGTGACTTGCGAAGTTTGTTTGTCAGTTCTTCTTCGCATTGAATTTAGAACTGGCGGAATTTTCGACATGTCCAAGCGTAGGTTACCTACCTATGGATGAAATTATACAATAAACAATAAACTCACCTGGCAAAGAACACATTGACGTTGAACTGCACAGGCTCATAGGGCTGCGTGTCGTCCTCTTGAGTCCTGTTGTAGTAATGCCTGGCGTGTGAGACCGCCGCCACAGCCGCCAGACGCTGCGTGCCGCCCATGGCCCAGCCCAGGGGACTCCGCTGCGCCGCTGCCCCGACCAGCGCGCTCGCCACCACCCACCGCACGCACGCACCACGCGCCAGAACCGCTCTCTTCCAGAACGATCTCTCTCCTTTGAATGTTTCGTAGAACTTGCACTTTGGAACTGTCAGAACTCCGTCTTGATAGTCAATACAACTTTAGAACTGTCAGATCTCCCTCTTGATAGTCAATACCACTTTGGAACTGTCGGATCTTCCTCTTGATAGTCAATACCACTTTGGAACTGTCGGATCTTCCTCTTGATAGTCAATACCACTTTGGAACTGTCAGATCTCCCTCTTGATAGTCAATGCCACTTTGAAATTGTCAGATCTGCCTCTTGATAGTCAATACCACTTTGGAACAGTCAGATCTTCCTCTTGATAGTCAGTACCACTTTGGAACTGTCGAATCTCCCTCTTGATAGTCAATACCACTTTGGAACTGTCAGACCTCCCTCTTGATAGTCAATACCACTTTGGAACTGTCAGATCTCCCTCTTAATAGTCAATACCACTTTGGAACTGTCGGATCTCCCTCTTGTTATTCAATACCACTTTGGAACTGTCAGATCTCCCTCTTGATAGTCAATGCCACTTTGAAACTGTCAGATCTCCCTCTTGATAATCAATACCACTTTGAATATTATTTCTTTTTTTTCACCAAATGTGGTGCTACCAGTATCGAAACCTGAAATATTTTTCCGATCATGAAGAAAAGTGAAATAAATATTATTTGCATAAAATGTTTATGTTTTGGTGAATAATTGAAAATTGTCTGATGTTCCTCGATAATTTCGCATTGTACTGTTCAGTGTCAATTAATTTTGAGCGACTAATATGATTTCAAAATATCGATGCTATTGCCGGCGGCGCTGGTCGCAATTATGAAGATTTTGTAAATTATGACAATGTTAAGTAGTATATCATTTTAATTCCCGATTTCTTTTTTTTTATTGAAACTGACACAGTTGTACAGAGCTACATCACCTACAACATCCGTGATGTCAGCCCATTAACACCTTGGTGAACTAGGTGCCATGTCAGTGCTTCCCTTGTGCTTCCTCACGAACTTTTTAAATAGTCGTTTCGGCCGACCTTTCATTCAGCGTGGTGGTACCAATCCGGGAGGGGTAAAACCCTACCACCTAGTAAGGTAAGAAGATGGTAAGAAGGGAAGGAGGGACCTACAGTTTTACGGAACCACGGTCAGCCTTCAGCGGCCGAACGTTCGCCCATCCAAGTTCTAACCGCGCCCAGGTGATGCTTATGATCACGAAAGACAGTCGACCGCTCGCACTGGCTGGCTGACTGGAGGTTTTTTTTTTTTTATTGAAACTGACACGGTTGGCTACATCACCTACAACATCCGTGATGTCAGCCCATAACACCGGGTGAACTTGGTGTCACGTCAGTGCTTCCCTTCGGTCGTGCCGGCTACACTGAACTGGACGGAAAACACAAACTATTTACATAGCCGTTTCGACCGACCTTTCATTCAGTGCGGTGGTACCAACCCGGGCGGGTTAAACCCTACCACCTAGTAATATAAGAAGGGAGTCATATCCCTTAGTCGCCTTTTACGACATATACGGGGAGAGATGCAGTGGGGCTATTCTTTTAAAGTACCGGCCCCACACGGTACTGATGTCGGTACCGAGGCTGATGAAATTCGAAGACGATTTCTATGTAAAGTTTGAAGTTACAAGTAAAATACAAGCTGTGATTGGCACATAATTATAATGTAAATTTACGTTCAAAATACACACTAGTACCTACTATGTTAGGTTAGTTAGATGTATTAGTCTCCTCCCCAGCCAATTTCATACTTCCGACATAGAAAAAATAGTACCTACTATGTTAGGTTAGTTAGATGTATTAGTCTCTTCCCCAGCCAATTTCATACTTCCGACATAGAAAAAATAGTACCTACTATGTTAGGTTAGTTAGATGTATTAGTCTCTTCCCCAGCCAATTTCATACTTCCGACATAGAAAAAATAGTACCTACTATGTTAGGTTAGTTAGATGTATTAGTCTCTTCCCCAGCCAATTTCATACTTCCGACATAGAAAAAACGCTCAAAATGAACTCCAAAAGTCCCTCGGGTAAACTGTTTTAAAAATTAGCAAAGCAACTCTGCGAAGATTAAAATTCCTTCTGGCGCCTCATTTCGCAGTTGCGGCCAGCCGGGCTGTGAATGCACAAGAGCGTCTAATTATGAATGTCTGGTAATTTGCAGTCTTCACTGTCGCCGCTCGGTCGGCAATTAGCTGCTAATTGTGCTCAACATTCTGCGGATCATCCGGTTACGGGCCATCCTTTTCTTCCCTTGAAGGACGTCCTGGCCGGCCCCAATCCTCTGTCAAGTGCCTGTTCCTCCACCCCCCTCCTATGAAGCCTATGTATGTCTGAAGGTATGTACCTTACTGTGTTGAGTGCGTGCAATGATATTATATGTTAAAAGGAGGTAGATAGGTTATCTGAGCTCGCAAGCGGCACATTAAATACAAGACCACAGTCCTGTCTGAAGTTAGTCGCCCACCAACTACGCACGCGTTCGGACCGCTAACCACGAGCCGCTAACACATCGAAAATGCCGTCGTGTGTAATGAGATTCTGCACTAATTCTAATAATTGGAATAAGACTATTCGAGTAGGCGCATCACTTTATAGTTCTTCCTCTCAACTTTTCAAGTACGTGCCATGTGTGAGCAATGAATGTCATATAGATAACCTATCTTTCCTAAAATATCATTGAGTGCGTGTATCCAAAGACATCGTGATCCAAAGATTGCAGCTGGATTAGAATGACAGCTGTCAAAGTGTCTCAAATAGTGCTCAAATCATCGAGCCATAATGTTCTAGCTCTGTGGCTCAAATCCATTAAACATTAATGATCAAACCGATATTAATGTGTCTATTTATTGATCGAGTGTGACTGCCTAGCGTAGACGGAAAAATATATTTTTATGTCCCCTTTCCACCTCCGCACAACGCGCACTGGGCAGGGATTGCATCCCTAATCCCTATACGCTGAACTTACCACGGATGCGTACCAATCGGTTCTGAAGATCTTTCCTCCACAGAACTGGTAAACTCTGGAACACTCTCCCTGCCCACATATCTCCCCCCAAGTACAGTCTCGGGTCCTTCAAGAGAGTCGTGAATAGGCACCTCTCAGGCCGGCATGGCATTCGCAACCCGCGCGTACTACCGAATGTCTATGAGTGTCTTTAGACACCTTATGAGTGGCTCGGGGCCACATATCGCGCTTTCTATAAAAAAAATCTTCCTAGTAATTCACTAGCTAGTTATGCAATAAATAAAGGGACTTTACTGTGTAGAGTAACAAACAAAAGACAACATTTGTTAAATATAGCTTGATTAGAATAACAGCTGTCAAAGTGTCTCAAATAGTGCTCAAATCATCGAGCCATAAAGTTAGCTCTGTGGCTCAAATCCATTAAACATTACTGATCAAACGTACTTAAAGATTAGTGTATTATTGACCGAATGTGAATTCCTAGTTATTCACTTTCTATCGAGCTTTCTAGTTATGTAATAAATAAAGGGACTTTAGGTTAAGGAAATTAAACAAACAGTAGGAATAAAGCTGGTTTTAGAACGTTTAGAGACATTTTGACAGCTGTCATTCTAATCAAGTTAATGTTTAACAAAATATTATATAGGTGTTATTGTAGGTACTCTGTGATAGGTACAATCCAACGACGTAATACAATCTTTCTTTGGTACAATCAAAAACATTCAAACTACCTACTAGACCGGACAAGAACAAAATTGTAATGATACTCGTACTACGTCTTGTTACCTAGGTAGTAAGTCGCTCATACTAGTGCGACGCGAGTTTGATGCGCCGCCCGGCCCGTATGTGAGGTTCAACAAGATCAAAGTTTTTGTATGAATATATTCCGATTGCCCACTCTATGACCTATTAAATATTTCGATATCTTTGTGTACAAATATAATATTATATTATTATATATTTAAACACTGGCAGCTTAGAGCTGATTTATATTATTATTTATTTAGTTAATTTTTTTCTTTTTTAGATTTTTTTTATTTTGTCAATAAGGTTTTTGAAACTATTTATTGAGGGAGAGCTGACAGCTTCTTCCGGGAGTTTATTCCATGCGTGTACGACACATAGAGGTGTCAAGAAATGCTTCCTGAGATTTGTGTTGGTTCTGATACAGTTCAGTTTCAGCGAGTGTCCGCGTAGGCGTTCGTTAATGTTCATTGAGTACCTACATTGATTGAAAGCTCGGTACGTTGTAGTAATCTTTCATATAATATATACAAGCATTTATTTATATTTGGAATGAGATGATTTTGAGAGTGTTTGCATTAGGTTTCCGGCACTTCGGTTCAATTTATTTGAATATGCACGTAAAAATTTTTTTTTCATATAAAAGACGATCTTAGACGTCTTGATTATAATAATTTAGGGGTTGGCTATAAAATGGAGCGCTGGCTTTAGGAGCAGCTGAGGGTTGGATTTTGTATGTCCCCTTTGTAAAAATACTGACACTTAATACTGAGTGTAATTTAGGTCATCTTTAATACAAATGTTTGATCAGTAGGTTAGGTTTGTAGAACTGTGACCACAATTGCGGTCAAAACCTAGGTACCTACTTACTTTTTTTTACTAGTCTAATTTTAGTCGAAAACAACTGTTTAGTGGCTCAATAAACCTAAAATTTAAAACACGAACATCTCAGAAACCGCCGCTGAAACCCCAACCACATTCTAATAGACCTTAGGTACCTGCGCTCAAATTCTATATATTACCCCGAATATCAAACATGGATATCTCAGAAACCATACATCTCCGCGGGGGCGATGTCTCAGGGGGTCCCTCCCCCCTCACCACCTCTTCCATTTGCGCTTCGATGCTATAAATTTCTCTAATTTCTTATGCCTAACTATGTATATTTATCATCTTTCTAATGTCACATCTTCGTAATATTTCCCAAAACTAAAGTTTACTTACGATTCTCCAAATGCTAAATTGACTTTAAAAGGCAAATTATGTACTCTTAAATTCGAATCAATCGATCTTCACCACACACCACTCGAAATCAACACGAAACTTTGCTTTGGTCGTGTTATCGTACGCGGCGGCTTCGCGCGCTTTCCTTCCGGAAGGTGGCGCGGCGAGAGGTCCGTACGCACTGCGTGTCGGCGCACGAATGCCCTCGTCCGTCCGACCGAGTTTGCAGTGGCGCGCGCCGGTCGGGGGGGATGTTTGCGCCAACATGCCCCCTCCCTGTAAACCCACCCTTACTACGTCGTCGCCTGTCGTACGCCGAGGCCACGATGCTCGCTTCCCCGCCTCAGATTATCTACATTATAATCAGTTTCTTTTCCTCTCACAATTTGAATTACTAAAACCGGGTCGTTGGTGCTCAGATTGTTCAGTTGTGCAGTGATTGTGAAACATTGGGAGTCGGCGGGGCGGTGTTAAAATGTCGCAATCGGGTTGTAAGAGGCGTTCGTTGCATCATCTGTTGCGGTGACAGGTGACAGGAGAGCGCGGCTAACTTCACAGCGATCGGGTTGCTGTGCGTTTGGCGTTTGTTTTGACATATGACAGTGCGGTTAGGTTTTGTTTCGGGGGATATTCATGTTTTGTTTTTTTTTTTCGTGGGCGAGTCATGAGCTTATTTCTTTTTTTTTGTAACCTGATTCACTTGGCTACATCACCTACCACACCCGTGATGTCAGTAATTTCGTTTGGTCGTGCCGGCTTCACAGCACTGCAGTGGATCTGCTAAAAGGACTGATGATCATAACTCGCTGTCAGGCGTACAAATGGACCATAATGAGGTATGTCATTAATCATTGTATTAAGTACAATGACCTTCATATAATAAGCTATGTTACCTTTAAACGAATTGAACTAAAATTTTAGCAAACGGCATTAAAAGGAAAGGAATAACCATAGCAGAGATATCATTGGAAGCGGTCAAGATATACACAGTGTTGCAGTTGCCCCAGTAATATTTTTAACTGACATAAGGGGGTTATTCTATATGAGAAACTAAACAACTTCTGTGGCGAAAACATTTTTTTTTAAACAAAAAAAAAATGTTTTTCCTTACAAATTTTAAATGCCTATTCTCAAAATGTATGGAGAAAAAAAATTGTTTTTTTTTTCAAATTAAAAAGTCGTACAACATAAGTTGTTCTATTTCACGTACAGAATCACCCCGTTTCGAGTTTTACGGTTGGGGTTGTAACACCGTGTATATATTTTTTTTATGCATCCATATTATAAGTAGTTTTTATGATATTTATACATACATACATAGGTACATACATACCACACACTGTATCCCAACAATCGGGGTGAGCAGAGTAATCGGTGTTGTGCTGCAAATACTCTTGTCAATTGCAGCACAACACCGACCACCACGTTTAGCAAAGTATTCGGACAAATTCGGACAAGGTCAATTTTGTGAAACCTGGAGCCAAAAAGCTGCACAAAGATAGGACTAAACCTTTTTCAATTTTGGGAGCAGCAAAGGATTGGGAATTTTTGATGGACACACATGAGAAACATTACCAAATGCCTTCGGAAATCTGTACCACAGCATTAAGACCGGATATACTCATATTCTCAAAAGCGACAAGGCATGTAGAACTTGTTGAACTTACCGTTCCATGGGAAAGTAACATACCGAAGGACCACAACATCAAACTTAACAAGTAGTGCAACTTAGTAGACCGGATTGTGAGAAACGGATTCATGACTGATCTCTTCGCTGTGGAAGTCGGAGCAAGAGGACTACCAGCGAAGTCGCTTCAAGAATCTAGGGCTGCAAAGATCGACGCTAAGCTCATATATGGAAAGAGCTTCGAAAACGTCACTGGAAGCATCCTACAGAATATGGATAGGTAGAGAGAGAGGGAGGTCGAGAGCGGGACTGGTGGTTCCCCGTGACCTAGTCAACGCAGACTAGCTGACGAGGGCTTGATGCGAGCCGAAACGTGAAGCATGCGCGGGAAATTTGCGCGAGTGGCCACTCGCTATAGTCCCGATCTCGATTAACACCCTCCTCTACTGCCGATGGGCCCGGATATGTTCGGTGAAGCCATCGCAAGCTTAGTTCCACACCTTCCTATTGTATAATTTCATCCATAGGTAGGTAACCTAGGCTTGGACATGTCGAAAATTCCGCCAGTTCTATACAGGGTGTTTGGTAATTCGATACATTCCTTCTAAGGGGTCATTCTAGAGCTAATTTGCAACCAAATTTGTCCCACTAAACTATGGGTCGAAAATCAATAGTTTTTGAGTTATTTAGGTTTTAAATTTTTTTTTTTATTTTCTGCCTTGTTACCAATAAATGATAATTATAAAATAACTAATCCACTCTGGGTACTTAATCAGCTATTTTCTAATAGCTGACGAATGAGAGACTACTTTAAAAAAATAAGTGCGCTGAAAATATCCGTAATCTCAGAAATAAAAGGTCATAAATAACAGGTTATGCAAAAAAAAAAACACAAAATTTATTTATATCGAAGAGGATTACTAAAAAAATGTATGACACGTGGCATGCAAATTATGGGAATAACTTAATCATTTCATAGGCTTTCAGAAAAGGTACAAATGTTGTACACTTGCACACAAGTTACATTTTTATATCAGATATCAAGTATCAGACTTGTGCTCAAAATGAAAGAAAAATGAAACGTCTGACACAGAGAAAACGTTTACTCGGGATCAGCCGTTTTGTCTCCCGCCAAAATTAGTAAATTAGTAATTAGTAAAACGAATTCCACTTTGTTGATTCCTTGTTGTTGTTTTAAATTGTTCGTTATTTTTGAGTTGTGCCTGCAGTAATTGCTGCATTCACTCGTGAAGAATACGCTGATATTCTGTTTTGCTATGGATTTTGCGACGGCGCTGACACTGCGGCACAAAGGGAATACGCGCATCCTTACCCTGATCGTCGTATACCTAATGTAAGAGTGTTTTTTGGGACATACCGGCGGCGCCTCCGAGAAATCGACAGTGAAATACACTGAACTGGACGGAAAACACAAACTATTTACATATCCGTTTCGACCGACCGATCATTCAGTGGGGTGGTACCAATCCGGGCGGGTTGAACCCTACCACCTAGTTACATAAGAAGGGAGTCATATCCCTTAGTCGCCTTTTACGAATATTTTAAAGTACCGGCCCCACACGGTACAAACTTTCATTATATATAATGTAGCAAAATCAGAGAGCCATGAAGTCGTGCGTCTAGCGTGCATTATATGCCGTGTAAATCTGAAAATGATAAGATATTTACTAATTTAGATGTATATACTCATTATAACAATATGCGATAGAGTAATTATAAATACGTAATTTGCGTGTCCGCGAGTTCCGCGACGATGTCACGCCAGCACTAGGACACGCTAGCTAGACAGACAGACAGACAGCGAACACTCAGTACTTGTGGAGTTTTCAGTCAGTGAATACAATACATTTGTGCAATTTACATTAACACCGTTGATGAGACTTCGCAAAGTTACATTCTGGTAAAGTCACATTCTTAATTTAAATAAACCTGTTTTAAGCAATGATATTGTATGTTAAAAATAGGTAGATGTGTTATCCGAGCTCCGCAAGTGGCACTTTAAAATCAGGACACTTGTCCTACCTGAAGTCAGTCTCGCACTAGCGACACACGCGCTCAGACATGTTCGGACGATGAAGAGCAACATATACTTTTTCTCTCAACAACAGACATGCCGTCCTACTTCCTCTTATAATATTGTGACATAAAAATTATCTCGTGGCATTGTGGTTCATTCGCTCAAGGTCGAGCCATTTGTGAACACAAAATGTCGTGTATCTACCTACTGAGAGGCAACGTATCTACCCCTTTTAAAAATATAATATCATTGGTTTTGTTTTAAGGAAATTTGAACGCACACAAAATATGTTTGTCTACAAGTTTGTACAAGTTTCATATAAATATAAAAAAAATACAGAAATAATTTCGTCTTTGTCCACGTCAACATCCGAATCTGGCAAATCTCAGTCTACAAAAGTTTCTGCAAAAACTGGAACATGCTTTACTAGGCACCCGACAAAACCGTGAACGCGCCATCTTTAAATCTCATTTTCGCTGTCAGTTTGTCTTCAGTGAGTGAGTGAGAACCCGGAATTCGCCTCTAGCGCCACCGCTAAAATTCTTAATGGTGTTTATTTACGATTTATGGGGAACCTTACAGGATATCCGAACTCGTTTACTAGTCTAACTTACGCATGTAATATTTTAGATGAGTTATAGCTAGCCTCTTAAATTAACCTAGGCTCTTATTAAAAACATCAAACTCCGCTCCCTCAACATATGAATAGGCACAAATCTCTGTTTAGAATAGAGCACAGTTGTAGATTTGATCTTGCAGGAGCTGGTTGGAGAAGAACGTGCGTCATGACATGACCCTCTGATATTCATTCAGAACACATAATCGGTTCTGCAGACCTTTCCTCTTCTCCGGTAAACTCTGGAACGCTCTTCCTGCCCATATATTTCCCAATTACAGTCTTGGGTACTTCAAGGGGAGCATGAATGGGCACCTGTCCGGCCGGCATGGCATTTGCCCTGAAACGACCGAATGTCCATGGGCGTCGTTACCTTATGGGTTTATTACCTATTTATTTAAAGTTTGAAAAATGTAGGACATGAGGGCTAAGTCCCTTCTTAACTCGATGGAATTTTAGCCCACCCTGCTTAGTACAAATTCAGTACGAAGTTACGTCGCGTCGTTTAACTTGGCCTTGCCACCTTAATCTATCGCCTGTTCGACAAATGCAAAGATTTTTGAAGGATAGAAGATGATATGTCATGAACGCCACCTCGTATCGGAGCCGCTGTCGCCAGTTTCCGATCGCACACAATCACAATTCATACGGACGAACGCACGAACACATTCGCACCAGCGATTTTTGGCCAATCCAAAGCGGTGCATCCGCGTGCGCTCACGCACACATCGATCGTTAATATGGGCTAATCTCCCCATATTACCGCCCGGACGCATATTTCCAAAGTCTAGTATGCGAGTTGCTCTGATTGGTCGTTCTCAACTTTGGCGGGAAATATAAATTGCGAATTTCGGAAGTATTTCCGAAAGTAATGTTTTCTTAGGTGGTTATAAAAAAATTAACCCTAATTATAACACACTAACATGCTTTAAAAAAAAGTAAAACAAAACAAATTTTGGCAAAAGGGACACGAACCCATGGCCGAGTTCGAAAAAATAAAAACCCTCCACTCTACCACTGAGCCACCAAAGTACCTACATAATATACGATCAAACGAATATCGGATTCAGTAGGTTCGCTCCGAAATTAATATTTCCCGCTAAAGTTGAGAACGACCAATCAGAGCAACTCACATACTAGACTTTGGAAATATACCGCCCGGACACGCCTCCTTCGCATATCTACTCTCCTTCCAAAATCTTTGGACAAATGTATTTATTGAAATGTATCTTCATGGTTGATTGCAATTCTATGGCGACTTTTGTACCGGAAGCATTGTGTCGCCGTTTCGGCACCTCATCGTTGGTGTATCAATCTTATATCTGACCTTGGTACAGTCGGTGTCGGGGTACGGAAGGCTGCGAAACGGTCTGAGCCAGTTTTCCTACCAAAATCTACCGCAGTAAAGTGCTCTTCCATTCTTTTCGTTGTGGTTTTTGACTTCCGCGTGCTCTAAGGCCGTTTGAAGTTTTTTTTTATTTTTTATTTGCGGTTCACCATTTCAAGGTTAAACTTTTGACGTGATGATGTCACGTCTTATAAATTGATGAACACCGGCTGCATGCACGAAGAAGTGTAACGTTCCATCTAAACCTGTGTGTGCAAGCGAGAGCGCGATAGAGACCTGTGTGTGCAAGCGAGAGCGCGATAGAGAGGCATATACAATAGTAGGAAATACAAAATATTTTTCTCCGTCTTTTGCGAGCCTCGAACCCGCGGTCCCTGCCACCATCACTGACCAGACGTGTTATACACGCGGGCTATCGACCGTCTACTTATCGCTACAAATTTTCTCAACAGTATGTGACAACAGTATGTGAATTTCATGGAGCGACATCTAGCGTCCACATCTAGCGTCAATATTAAATTAAATACTTCATCCAGCGGTATACTTGATTTAGCAGTTAGGTAATTGTTGTAACGTTGAACATGTAGATGGCGTTATGTAGGTTTTTTAAATTTAATTAATAGTCGTTATTTTCTCATATTTTTTATTAGTTATTATCACATCTTTATCATGTACTTAAATTAATTTTACATGGTAAATATCCGCCGGAACTGATTTACTTTATGCCATCATCACGTAAAACTATCGTCCGTAAACCAACTTTACAGACAACCAATTTTTTTTTCATTAATTCTTGACCCCTCACTAGGTGATAGGCTCAAATAGTAGCCGGCTGGGTTGGTACCAACGTTTTTTTGACTGAAACTGACACGGTTGGCTAAATCACCTACAACATCCGTGATGTCACCCCATAACACGGGGTGACATAGGTGCCATGTCAGTGTTTCATTTCATGTCGGCTACACTGAACTGGACGGAAAATACAAACTATTTACATAGCCGTTTCGACCGACGTTTCGTTCAGTGCGGTGCGGTGGTACCAACCTACTGGACGTAAGATGGTCGCATAGCAGCCTCGGCTGTGTTCTCCTCTAGCTAGTCTATGCTCTAGTCCAGCATAGCCAGCAATCCGAAGTGAAGTCTCCGGTATGGCACCATATTGTAGTTGATATTTGCCGGTCGGAACATGTGCTGTGGTATCTCTGAATCAGTAGTAACAAAGAAACATTATAAGAAAAATATTTTTTTTTATGGAAAGCGCAACATTTGCCTTCGTCTCACCTACGAGTACAACACCGACCACCACGATTAGCAAAATATAGGACAAGACAATTTTATTATGAAGTAGCATGCAAGAAGGCACGAAGACAGTTACCTACCGCACGACTGTGGAAGGCCGTGCTGAGGTGAGAGGTGGCGAGCCACTCGCCCTTTTTAGTCGCTATTTACAACGTGGACGAATAGAGATGCAGTGGACCTATCCTTTTGAAGTGCAGAATCACGCACGGTACCTTATCTTAAACTCCTTTTACAAGTAAATCTAAAAGAAAAAAATGCACTTTTCTCTCCCTGCCACAAACGCGCATAAACAGCAGAAAACTTCCGTAAAAGGCGGAATATAATTTTTACCATATTGCGCGTTTGAAAAATGGCCGCTCTGTAGCACCACACCACACATTATATCGCAGCCCCCTCACGTAAGACAAAACGCATGGATTTGCTCTGAAGAACGTTATCGCAGACGTGTAACCCCCTGGATACGTCACTCACATATCGAACGCCGATAGTGTGAACATTGGTTCCTTCTGAGTTGGTTCACGTTTCAATGTGGAAGGTCCGAACAGCCCTGCCCTGTACCTGCCACAAACGCGCATAAACAGTAGTAGAAAGCTCCCGTAATAGGTAGAATATAATTTTTACCATATTGCGCGTTTGAAAAATGGCCGCTCTGTAGCACACCACACATTATATCGCAGCCCCCTCACGTAAGACAAAACGCATGGATTTGCTCTGAAGAACGTTATCGCAGGCATGTAACCCCCTGGATATGTCACACATCGAACGCCGATAGTGTGAACATTGGTTCCTTCTGAGTTGGTTCACGTTTCAATGTGGAAGGTACTGAATTTCATAATTAATGCAGCCCTGCCCTGACAGACAGTCCGCAAATCTGCAGCGCGGTTTCGCGCGGAGAGGTGAACTGGTATCTGTCCCATCACATTTGATTCCTCGGGACAGCCAGACTTTCTGGTTTTCATGTAAGGTTTACCTAAACAAGGGAAATTGTGCTTTCTTCGCTTCATCGTTGCGATGTTGTATGAAAAATATCCCCTATCACCGAACATATCGTTTGTCCACCTTGTCGCTGACATGCGTAGACAGACGAAGCTGACATGGCACTTCTCTGAGACTGGTTTCGCGAGGAGTGGTGCTATTGAGTGGTACTCACTTCATATAATTTCATATTAATTTGTTCCACTTTGTCATGAATTTTTGCATCTGTCATCATGACATAAATCAGCACATGCGTGTTTGCGGTAGTGGCAAACATTTTTGTAATAGACGAAGTGCACATTGAAAAAAAATCCAGTGAAGTTTCCTGTCAATTCTTCTTCGCTGTGATAATCGAACTGGCGGAATGTTACAATGTAAATATGACAAAATCTGAGCGCAGTATAATAATGAACAATAAATAAAATAAAGAGATGATAAATAAACAATAAACCATTGGCTGTGTACTCCGAGGCTGTGGATTGTCCAGTGGACTCAAAAGTGGACTGTTGGGCACAGTTATATTGCCAGTGCTTTATAAAAAATAATTGCTCGTAATTTGTATCCAAAGAGATTTTATTTTGTATCCCATATTTTCAAATGGTGTTCGCGATTTGGTATTCCACGTTACAGTCTTTACTTAGGTTTCATCCAACGAGTGCTTCGTCTATGGCCACTCCTCCCCCCTTCTCCATCTCGCGCTCACGCTCTGTAGCCTCCCCAACTTTCATTACACCGTCCCTCACTCACCTAGACCCTTCTTATAAGTGTCTGCATCCATCAAGCAAGCCCTAGAATATACTGCCCTCCTAACACTGCTCTACATACGTAGTCTAGAGCAGCGTTTCCCAATTATTTTCGTCTACGGAACCCTAAATGATTATCCTTCTGTTGGCGGAACACCAAGTCAATTAAAAAAGTTAATTAGCTTGAACATAAAAACTAAATTTATGTAACCTATAGCAAATTTTTTATACTAAATAGTTGGCGGATTATCATTTTGAATAGCAAGACTATAGTTTGAAATTAAAAACATATTACACGTTTTTGATTAGTGAGAGCGTTTTGTGCTTTTTCCGTAACCCACGGAACCCCTGACACCCTTCCGCGGAACCCTGGGGTTCCGCGGAACACCTTTTGGGAACAGCTGGTCTAGAGTAACACGTCTTTGTGACACCTTGTTAGGGCGTCGAGCTAGATTCTATTAGGGCATGTGTATTAGAAAACTTCGCTGAAAGGTCAAAGGAGGGTAAGTCAAGACAGGAGAAACTGGCAACCCATTACCTCCTTCCACAAGTTCTTCTTCTTCTTTTTTTAAATAGTGGCAACCAAACGAATAGGAAATTCGTTTATTACTGCCAGTATCCAGTGACGGAGTTGCACGGTATAAATTTGTGATTATTTTTTATAATATAATAAAACAAAATAATGTTGAAAGGAACGAAGCATTTGAAGTTACTAGTTTGCATGCACAAATTCTGGAAGACACATACTTAGTTGTAAATAAGAAGATGAAAATAAATAACTAAAACATTATACATATATTTATATATAATTAATTACAGTCTTACGTCATTACATTTTATAAATTTTAATATATATTTTATAACATGGGAATTGTTAGTATACAGTATCGTTTGTATGTTAGTAGGAAGTGGGACTTTAAACAAATGTAAAGTGGCATATAACGGAGGGGAATTAACCGCGAGGGTAATTGGACAACCAAACAGGATATGGTCTAGGGTTCCTTCGTCCAGTCCGCACTCGCAGATTGATGAGTCAAGTATACGAAGTCGGGCTAGATGCACTGGAGTGCAGCAGTGTCCAATTCTCATTCGGCACAGAACTGAGGTTTCCTTTTTATTAGCCGTAATTTTAAAAAACCAAGGCTTTGCGGGTATGACCCGCTGAATGGTGGCATAGTAAGACCCTCTCGCTCGACTGGACACGGACCATTCATCGGACCAGGAATCATGAAGGTATGTTTTTGGGAGTGCCAACAAATCATGGGGAAAATTAATGAACGGAGCCCTATCTCCACACACCACCGCCTCCTTGGCTAGAGCGTCTACACGCTCATTGCCTCGAATGCCGGTATGTGAAGGTATCCAGGCAAAAACAAGTTGTTTTTGACCTAAGGTGAGTAATGTATCTTTAATACATAGAACTATGGGATTATGAATTTGGCAATTGAATGGGTTCTGTACCAATGCCTGAAGAGAACTGCGGGAATCTGAGAAAATTATGGTCCGTTCCAGTGTGTCGGAGAGGGACACAAATCTGACAGCCTCCAGTAGAGCCATACACTCGCCCGTATAGACCGAGGACTCGGGTGGGCACTGAGTGCGCATGTAGTCGTTGCTTCCGGGCTTATATACGGCAACTCCTACGTTACCTTTTGGTGTTAATTTTGAGGCATCCGTAAAAATTACATCCCACCCGTGCCAATCTCTATCAAGAATAATCTTGAACGATTCTTCAGCGCGTGGCATGTCCTTTTCAAGGCCAAAATCTAAAATTACATTCGGTTTTAAGATTACGGCCTCATATTTCGATCCGTGCAAAGGCAATGTCGGAGAGCGATAGGTAGGGGCTTCAAGGTTGCTAAACCTAGTGACGCTCTGAATGAGTCTGGGCTTCAGTTTATTAAACCAGTACCTCCCATTCAGAGTGTGTCCTGCGAGTAGGTTTAGCTTCGGAAACAGGGAGTGATTAGAAAATCTACTAGCTCTGAACAAATACCTGTCTGCCAGAAATTGCCGGCGTAGATGGAGGGGTGGATCTACACATTCCACCTGAAGAGCATTGACTGGGCTGGATTTCATTGCGCCTGTGATTATGCGGAGGGACTTTGACTGTACGAGGTCAAGCATTCTCAATGCAGATTTGTTGCAGGGCTCTAAAAGGAAAATACCGTAGTCCAAGTGACTACGAATCACGGCGTTGTACACGAGTTTTAAGGAGAAGGGGTGGGCTCCCCACCATACTCCCGCCAGGCAGCGGAGTATATTGATGTTGCGCTCACATTTCTTTACAACATAGTTAATATGAGGGGCTCCAGACATTTTGGAGTCCAGTATGACACCCAGGAATTTAACCTGGTTCTGAACGGGAATGCGGGAAGAGTGGCACACTATATCAATACGGGGTCTGAGCCGCTTTCTTGAAAACACCACTATATTGCTCTTAGCTGCGGATAGGTCCAAGCCATGAGCAGTTAGCCACGAGGTCAAAGATCGAATGGAATAGCCAACGGACCCAGAGGCCCTCACGATTGATTTGTGGGAAGAATAAATAAGAAGATCATCCGCATATTGTAGTATACGGGAGTGAGAGATGATGGACTGTTCCAGGTCATGGGTATAAATGTTGTACAGGAGGGGACTAAGGACGGAACCTTGGGGAAGGCCTTTCCAGATGACTCTGGGGTCAGTGGCTTTCCCGTCGGTGCGGAGAAAGATCGTGCGTTGAGTGAGGAGATTGCAGATGAATTGTATCATCTTCTGTGGCAACCTCAGTTTTTGCATCTTATGCCTGAGGACGGGAAGAGATACGTTGTCGTAGGCTGCCGACACATCCAAGAAGGCAGCTACAACTGATTCGTCTCGACTGAAGGCCAAACGAATGTCCGTAGTAAATATACTGAGGCTGTCCATCGTACTCTTACCCTTCCTAAACCCGAATTGGCTTTCCGCCAACAGGCCTCTACTTTCCACAAGCCATTCCAACCTATTTTTGACCATGTGTTCGGTTATTTTCAAGAGGGTAGGCGAAAGAGCAATAGGGCGGTAGGATGATCCATCATTTGGGTCTTTGTGAGGTTTAAGAATGGGGATAATGAGTTGTGTTTTCCAGGACTCAGGAATAAGCCCAGTATCAATAATCAAGTTTATCATGTCCAGATAATATTTTCGAGTTTCTGTGCTGGACGTTACGAGAAAAGAGTATGGAATTCCATCAATACCAGGGGCTGAATCCTTGACGTATTGAAGAACGATTTGAAGTTCACGAAGAGTATATGGGGAGTCCATAGGGTCGAGAGATTGACAGGAGTATGATGAGGCGAGTTCCTCAATTTGAGGAACGGATGGGGGAGCTAGTTTATCCAGAAATGCGTCTTTCCATGCGGGGGACGATGCTCTAGAGCTACCATCATCCACCCACGAAGCCCTATACCTCCTAATATTGGTCCAGACAACTGATGAGGGAGTGGACGGTGAAATGGAGCTGCAAAACCTTCGCCACCCCAAACGCTTCTTCTCAAGAAGAAGGCGCCTTGTTTTTGCCTCAGTCTTTCGCAGCTCCAGATAATTTGAGGTAGACATGTCGACCTCGTACAGTCTCTCTGCATCAGCCCGTGAGCGAACAGACGCGGTGCAGTCCCGATCCCACCAAGGAGGCGACGATCGTCTGTCCGTAGACGTGTTTTTGAGTGGGATGGATTCATCAGCTGCAGCAACCAACGCGTCACTAAATTTAGTGTAGCAGGTTAAAAGGGAGTCTTGTGTGACATCTGGGAGTTCCAAAACACTCCTATCTACGGCTGCTTCGAAGTCCTCCCAGTTGGCACCATCCAAACGATATTTTAATAAGGGGGTTTTTTGAGTTGAATATGATTGTGATGGGAGGGTTATAATAATAGGGAAATGATCACTGCCGTGGGAACTCCTCAGAGTTTTCCACGACAAAACTGGAGCAAGATCAGGGGTGCTCAGAGATAGGTCCACTACACTTTTATTTTGCAATGGTGCAGAGCGACGGGTGGGAGACCCGTTATTGATTACACATATGTTGAGCTCGTCCAACAGTTCGAGCAATCTGTTGCCAGATGCGTCACTGGTGGACGAGCCCCACACCGTGCTATGACTGTTAAAGTCACCCAATATTAAATAAGGTTTCGGCATCTGTTCGACCAGCAATTTCAAATCAAGAAAGGTGGGAGGGGATGGGTGGGAAATATATATGGAAAGAAAGGTGATACCCTTCACCGTCGCGGCCACGGCATTAAAGCCATCACCACGAGGAGGTAGGGAGACAATGGAATAGGGGTAATTTTTGTCAATGAATAGGGCAGATCCGCCATACCCGTCGCATCTGTCGTCCCGAAGCGTGATGTAGCCAGGAACTCGAAAACGAGAATCCGGCTTGAGCCAGGTCTCCGAGGCGGCAAATACGATTGGCTTATATTCATTAACGAGATACAATACTTCAGATTTATTTCGGGACACACTTCTACAATTCCACTGTAGAACGGTCTCGTTCCGGTTGAATGTTCACGATGGGCAATGGAGTGGGCATGTTAATGGCAGCGTTGGACGGTAAAAAATTTTGGGAGGACATAAATTGAATGAACGCCGTGAACAGCGTTTGCATGTTATAGGTAGGTACTTGCATAGAGATTGCTTCGGCTGGATAAGCACAGCCATTTTGAGCCACACGCCTTCCACTTCGCCCTCTTCGTCCTGCGCGCTGAAGACTGTCAAATTTGACAGCTGTATGTAGCTCCACAGAGCAAGTACTTTAGTCTGGTTCGGCTTATTGGTAATCTGTGGTTTGAGAGTAAATAAAACTGATGGCAGTTCAGAGAATAATTTGTGTTTGAATGTCAGACAAACGTAGCAAGTGACGTAGTGTACCCATACTCGTATACATCTCGTATATCAGTAATCCGTGACAATGATGGTGACATGTGATGTGATAGACAGAGTTGGTGAAAACGCGCATGACCAAGTCCTTGGGCTAAGGTTTGAATTTGAATTTGACAAGTGAAGTTTGTAATTTTTTTTTACTTTTGAGTGCCTATATGATTGTATTGTCATCAGAACCAAGAGTTGAAATGGTTTATGTTAATATTTATTTAAAAAGAACACATGTTTTTGACGTGATGACGTCACGTCTTATAAATTGATGAACACCGGCTGCACGCACGAAGAAGTGTCACGTTCCATCTAAACCTGTGTGTGCAAGCGAGAGCGCGATAGAGACCTGTGTGTGCAAGCGAGAGCGCGATAGAGAGGCATATACAATAGTAGGAAATACAAAATATATTTCTCCGTCTTTTGCGAGCCTCGAATCCGCGGCCCCTGCCACCATCACCGACCAGACGTCTTACTTAACCACGCGGGCTAATCGACCATTACCTATCGCAGCAAATTTTCTCAACAGTATGTGAAGATTTCATGGAGCGACATCTAGCGTCCACATCTAGCGTCAATAGTAAATGAAATACTTCAGCGGTATTTATAAATTTATTTCTGCGGAGGTAAGCTGTCTATATCAGATGTGCTGACACTACTGGAATGTAGCAAGAAAAGCTTTGTCAGCGATAAAATATATTCTGCCGGCATAAAAAATACAACTTTAGTAATCGAAAAATTAAATTATAAATTTATTTAATATTATTGGCTTTTTAGGTTTTTTAAATATAAATTAAACAAAAATTAATAGTCGTTATTTTCCCATATTTTTTATTAGTTATTTTCACATCTTTATCATGTACTTAAATTAATTTTACATGGTAAATATCCACCGGAATGAATTTTGTATCTGACTTCGCACTTTATATACTTTATGACGTCATCACGTAAAACTATCGTCCGTAAACCGACTTTACAGACAACAAATTTTTTTTATTTTATTTTATATATTTCCACGAATGCCGTCTTCAGCAATTAATTATCCCATACTGACAAGTGAAGTTAAGTAAAAGCTTGTAAAAACTAACTTATTCCGGAATAAATAAATACAAAATTGATTTGTAGAAAATGGTGGGAAAATTGAAAAAATAATTTTGTTCTCCATACGTTTTCTTAAATACCCAAATGTATGGAGAACTCAATCAACATGTATATATTGTGGTGGTTGGCTGTTTTTAACCGACTTCCCAAAAGGGGGAGATTCTCAATTCGACTGTATGTTTTTTTTTTATGTTTGTTACGCGATTACTCCGTGAAATTGTGGGCCGATTTTGAAAATTCTTTTTTTGTTTGAAAGGGGATAGCCCTTTGAAATGGTCCCATTTTAATTTGGTGAAGATCGGATTGGAAAGCGATTCCGCCTCGTACATTAATAGCAAAAAATTCAAAAAAAAACTGTGAAATAAAAACCTATTTATAAACATATACCTAAAAATCGCCCTCAAAAATGTACGAAATAAAAAAAAAATCGAACCCCAGAGTTTAAGGCGGTGCTAAAGCAAGCAAAAATGATGCATGAAAGAAAACATGGGTGGATGATATATCCTTTGTGATTTGTGTAGCCTTCTTTAGCACCGCCTTCAACTCTAGGGTTCGATTTTTTTTTTATTTATACATTTTTGAAGGCGATTTTTATATTTTTTTAAATGGTTTATTAGTTTAAACTTTTGGTACGTTTAAACAAAAAAAGTCAATTTTAAACGCTAGATAATTTTAATTCTGAACCTGACTTGGTTGGTATAACAAGGCTATAACTCCAAAATGGAGATTTCAGACCAACCAAACTAATGTTCATTAAAAACATATTACGTACCAGTAGATATGACAATGTGCTAAAATTATTTCATTGTCCTATTTATTTATTTTTTTATGTAATACGGTATGAGTGGCTGAGCCAAAGCACATGCTCCGACCAGCCAATATTACCTCCGAGAAGGTAGGTGCCATACCGCAGCGCAGACTTCCCTGGAATGCTGGCTATACTGGACTAGAGAAGAACACAACCGAGGCTGCTATGCGGCCATCTTACATCCAGTACGGTGGTATCAATCCAGTCGGCTACAATTTGAGCCTACCACCTAGTAAGGAGTAAGGGAAGGGACCTACAGTATTACATCGGTTCCGAGCGGTGAAGCAGCAGGGTGTAGGCATGCACGTAAATTTTTTCGTCAGAAAAAACTCATTGGTACACGGCGACCGGATTCGAACCTCGGACCTCTCGCATGAGAAGCCGATGCCCAAACCACTCGGCCACATACCGCTTAAATGCCCTACCGAATGGGCACACACGTCCAACGTAAATCCGAAACTAACTTAAATGATATAAGCAATAGAATAATACATAAATACATATATTCCGATAAAACCCTAAGAGCAGAAAAAATACACACCACATAACATTATATTTATCGATTCTCTCCACCCCTTGACATCTAGGACGGCTTCAACATTCCCCCCTCCTGCGAACACTCTTTTTATAACTACCAGAGGGTAGTTCGTTCCATCGATTGGGCTGTTGTGTATGACGAAACCATAAAATACTTGAAGCAATGCGAAGTACCAGTGGGTATTAAATTTTTAAAAACTTTGTTTGCAATGTTTCATTGTTGTATTCCTGTAAATTGGAGGACCAGATTTAAAATTAGATAGATAGATAGATAGATAAAGTTAGATAGAAAATTCTTTATTGCTCCAGTAAACATTAAACAGTAACAAATACATTGGAAAATTTACATAAGGTGCAAAGGTGGACTTATGCCTTACAGAGATTTCTTACAGTCAACCTTTGGATGTTTCAGATTCGATAATATAGTGGAATGTAAGTAGGTAGTAGCAAAACAGTTAAAATTAATTAATATACTTAGCAAAAAGTTACTACTCTAACAATCTGATGTTTTTCGTCACATTCTGTGATCTGAGACCTATGCTGAAATTGTATCTTTTTTCTCATGGTTACCACATAGGGTTTATTAGTTAGTCTAACGTGTTGGAGAAAATATTCATTTATTTAAAATATTTTTTCGGGATAAAAATAATTTTAAGGATCGTCGTGCCAAAGCGTTTTTTTATTGGAAGCACGGCACGACATTTGGCGTGCGCCAGACTAACGCAGAGGTGTAGTCCGACGGCGCCCACGGGCATTCGGATATTTACGGGGGCTGCGAATACCATGTCGGCCGGCTAGGTGCACCTTCACATTATGTTTGAAGGACCCCAGACTGTACATTAGAGGAAAGGATGCAGGTGGGAGTGCATTCCACACCTCACCAGGCCTCACGCACTCTATGTACTTGCGCGCGCTAACTACCTACCGCCCGACGGGCCGCCGGCGGCGGTCTTTTTCAGTAAAAATTCGTCAGCCGCGCGAAGTATACATAGACGCTCGCCCACGCAACTGCGCGCAGCTGCAAAGCAATAACCACTTTACACTCGATCGTTAAGGTACATTTTCGCACGCAGCGATTGGCGATGTGAAACAGTAGGCTATTAAAGCCCGAAGGTAGGAACATTTTCTATGGAGTGATTTATCTGTTACGAAGTAACTATTAAGTAATCTGTGACCTCACACGAAATATCACTACCGCCAACCAGCAAGGAAACGAGGCGGCCGTCCTAGGGACATTGAGTCTGCCCCGAGGATGAAGGTATATTTTTATTTTATTTAAGTCTTTTTTTCTTTGCTTTACCTCTAAGTAATAGTAAGATTGTACACCCTAACCTAACAAATTGTAAGTAAAAAACCCGTCTTATCAATACTAATAATATATCTGTAAGGGATGGTCACGGAGTAAGTTACTTCGTTTTATGAGATGTTGCGTTTGTAGACTATGTATGATACTAAAACTGAATTGATGCTTTTTAGAAATCTATTGTTAATTTTATGGAAACTGACACTGTTGGCTACATCACCTACAACATCCGTGATGTCAGTCCTTCCCTTCATTTCATGTCGGCATCATCATCTGTATGTATGTTCCTCCATAACTCTTAAACCGATCATCTGAATTCGATGAAACTTATTACAAGCACATTTCACTATACACCACACAGGGTATGCTAAATAAAATTCCGGTTGCGCTAAGATGTGGCTCTCATACAAACCGAATTGTTCCGCGCGCCGAATGAAAGGTACGGTAGCGAGTTTACTTACTTTCTCCTATTTAAAAACGAATTTCACGCGAGCGAAGCCGCGGGCAAAAGCTAGCATCTTAAATATAATGTACTAACATACTCAGTACAGAAACACGAAAAACCTAGAACGTCAAAAAATAAATACAGCACAGAACCACCTATGTCATATTCTATATCGATTTCCACCCTCCTCGAGACAGGCTATCTAGGGCGGCTCCAACACTCCCCCTCTGCGAAAGCACCTTCCGCACCTACCCGAGGGTAGTTTGGAAAAATGCGAACACTTTGTGCACGTCAAATCACCTGGACATGTACTCGATAAGACCCCGCCGAGTTCAAAGCTTTCTCGTGATAAATCGACAGTGAGGACGTGTGGGTAGTTATAATAACAGTTTGGAGAAGAGAGCGATCTGTTCTGAGGACGTTTTTTAAGTCAAAATCGTGGAAAATTTGCGGTGTAAAACTATTTAAAAAAATATAAAAACCGGCTTCAAAAATGTATTAATAAAAAAATCGAACCCTATAGAGTTGAAGACGGTGCTAAAGAAGGCTACACAAATCACAAAGGATATTATCATCCACTTATGTTTTCTTTCATGCGTCATTTTTGGTTGCTTTAGCACCGCCTTCAACTCTAGGGTTCGAATTTTTTTTATTTCATACATTTTTGTAGGCCGTTTTTATATTTTTTTAAATAGTTTTTTATTTCACAGTTTTTTATTTTAGTAATTGTTTGCTATTAATGAGCTCGGCGGAATCGCGAGGCCGAAGGCCGAGCGATTCCGCCTCGCTTTCCAATCCGATCTTGACCACACGGGAAGCACCAGCTTTCAAATAAAAAAAGAATCATCAAAATCGGTTCACCCAGTCGAAAGTTCTGAGGTAACAAACATAAAAAAAAAGATAGATAGATAGATAGAAATACTTTATTGCTCCAAAAAACATTTAACATAAACAAACAATAAGAAATTTACATGAGGGGCAAAGGCGGACTTATCCCTTACAGGGATTTCTCCCAGTCAACCTTTGGATGTTTGAGAGTTGTATGTTGTGAGATATAAGTAGGTAGTAGCAAAAGACTTGAGTGTGGGAATGTATAATATAATATACAGTCGAATTGAGAACCTCCTCCTTTTTTTTAAGTCGGTTAAAAATCAGCCTCATCTAATGTTGTTTGTTAATGAGATATTAAGTTTGTAGACTCTATGTATGATACTACTAAACTAAATTGACGATTTTCAGATCTTTTCTGTAATGTATGTTCCTCCATAACTCTTAAACGTGACAGAGGATAGGCTAAATAAAATTCAGTTCCGGTCATGCCCTGATGTGGTTGTAATACAAACTGAATTCTTCCGCGCGCCGAAATAAAGTTACGGTAGCGGGCTTACTTACTTTCTTATTTTTATACGCGAAATTCACGCGAGCGAAGCCGCGGGCGAAAGCTAGTTAGAGAAATAAGTGCACAAACAAACAAAACCAACATGTTTTCGATATTTTATTTCTCGTTTGCCCGCGGAACCCTAAAATTACTTCAACTTCCTATATAATTCCTAAAGTAAATACAAAATTCTACTATGCAATCGAGAACTCAGAAATGTTTCTTGTTTGGGAATAGGGTGGGCTCGCTTGTCCTAACCCAGTTTAAATATGTCATTTTACACTCGGCAAGCCTTGCCATCTCATTGGTCCACGTATACGTCAGCAGGACAGTTCCCACGTGACGTCGGCGCGACGAATAAATTACGTTAGCAGGTAGAAGGGACCTACGTTGCGGTAAAACTACTCTTAGTGAGCCAATACATACTTGATGTAGTCTAAAATTAGTAATACCTAACCTAGGCCATTCGCATTTGCAATTCAGAAGTTTGGTTGATTTCAGCTTTGGATAAAACGTATCCAAAGTGTTTCCATTCTGTCTACTCTACTAGCTTCTTTAAGACTATGAGGATTCTATACATTCCGAACTACGAAGTGTGGTGGTGGCACATTATTCAACCATACGCAGCTCAGCGATCGGCCTTACCCTGAATTGATTCACTCAAGAATTTAGAAGATTTTAGTTGACAAGTTTCGTTATACGTAGCTCGGCTTTCGGCCTCTCTGTCCGGTTGGAGTATATACTTCTAATACATGCACCTCGGCCTTCAGCCTCCATCCGTCTGACTTGCTGGCTTGAACTGAAGCGTACACACATCTTTCAGCTGTATTTAGACCGCCGTCCTTGTCCTAATGCCTCAAAACGTGTTTGATGTCAGGCCGGCGTAGACGGAAAAAACAGGCCGGAGATGTTGTCATTTAGTCCTATTTGGTCCGGCCAGACCAACACCCCACAACTTTGAAACGTTTGACGCAGCCTGTGCAAGAGTCACTAATTAAAAGCAACGGCCAACTGCGTTAAATATCTAATTACAGCGATGAGTGGCGCAAGTTGTGAACTTCTTCGAGAACAAGTTTAATAATGCAACGCCATCTAGCGGTACGCGTCAGAACTTGGAGACTTAAACAATCAGAACTTTTCACGCGCGCCACGCGCTTCAAACTAGCTGCTGAAATATGACAGCTGGACTGGAATTGCTGGAATAATGTTACAGTACGCGCCAGTATTTAATGCACATTGGGCTTTAGAAAGAGAGAATCCGGTTGTAGAGCGTCGTCTCTGTTGCACACTAACTCGCAGGTCTCTGCGCGACAGGGACGTCGCTCTACATCCGAACTGTCTCTCTCCAAAGCCTTTAGTACCTGATAGATAGAGTACGTATAATTATTCTTATTTTCTTTCCTGAAACACCCAGATTTCTTTATCATGCGTCAAGTTTTTTTTATGGATAGCGCGACATGTGGCATCGTTTCACCGACAAGTAGATGTCTAACGATGCCCATGGACATTCTGTGATGCACAGGGATGGCGAATGCCATGCCGGCCTGACAGGACAGGGAGTGCGTTCCACATTTTCCCGGTTCTGTGAATAAAAAACCTACAGAACCTGTTGGTGCGCATCCGTGGTAGTGGTAGGTCGATTGAATAGGGGTGCATCCCCTACCCAGTACCTACGCAGTGTGGAGGTGGAATCACGTTAAAAAAGCTCATCCGAACACTTCCCAAGAAATAGACGAGGTCGAAAAACAATTTACTTGGCCGTATGCCTCAATACACCACGTCTCTGTCTGAACAAACTGCCATACTTCTGAATAAGAATCTTAAAAAAAATTATTTAAATGTATGATCGCATGATGAAATTCAGCACTCCTATCAAACTATTAGAAATAGCGGAACAATGCGCCCGCGCCGCCGCCGCCGCCCGCCCACCCGCGGTCTTCTTTGTGAGTGCACTTTGGAATTCTTCGAAATTGTTGATGCAGAGCCCTGAATAACACAACGAAACGTAGGCATGGTGCGGATCTATGAAGTGAGGGACAGGGGACAGTTAACAAAATAAATAAACCTACATTACAAAAATAATAATTAAAATAATAAGGAATTAATAATCGAATTAAACTTTCTATTTTTATACTTATACTTATATGTAACCGCATGAATGTACCAATCCATATAAGCGAATGTTATAACGTTCTTTGAGATCAATAAAGATTCTTTAAACCGAATTATTAAATATACGGAAAACATGTATAGTCTTAAAATGTAATAAATAAGACTATTCAGTTGCAAGATTTGACCCATGAAGTTAAATAAACGTTTGTGAAAAGATAGATAGTCATATCTTATAGCTTTTTCCGCCCCTCGACAAACTGACAGCTGATGTGAAAGTATTCAACCTATTATAGAAACTTAATTCTAAAATATTTACATTGTTAAAATTTTCCACATCTTCAGTTTTTTTTTTCGGTAAATGCATAATAGGGATTATCAACAGGTTTATGGCTCAATCAAGCGGCCCTTCGCATTATTTTTTATTTTTATTAGAAACAATTTTTTTTTTCAACAATCTATTTTGGCACGAAAATACGTTCACTTAAGCACGATTGCGTTCGCCTTTGTTGAAATCTAGTCAAAATTGCCTTCAACTTTGAATATTTAAGATCCTGTAAAATTGTCAAGCGGGAGGACGTATTATTCACTCTGCCCCCTTAAATGCCGTCACTTTCGTCGTCGCCTGCTCCCGCACCGCCGCTCCGCCCCTCCAAGCTCCGCCACTGGCGTCGCCTGAAATTCTGAAACCCTCGTGCTGCGACGCGGTGCATATTAGATACTGGCTCCAACACAGTACCCATGAACAAAGAATTCAAAACCGTAGACTATAGTCGCCAACTTATTGAGTTGGTAAAAGTTTATTAATGGTGTACAGAAAGAGGAAATTGCAAATATCATCTGGCGACTGCCTGTACTACTGTGCCAAACTCTGCTTGTGCACTAGACGACAACGGCACGGCGCGACGGCACGGCGGCAAATGTACAAAAATAGCGGCTCGCCACCGGCCGGCAACGACGACGGTGCTTATTTGGAAAATATACCTTTACCCAACGCTCGTGACGTCACTGGCCGCGTTGGCATCGGGTATATTTTCAAACACAGAAAGTGAAAATTAGGCCCTTTAAAATGTACCTTCACCTAACATTTGTGACGTCACTGACCGCGCTGGCGTCGGGTATGCTTTCAAATGCAGGAAAGCGCGCGCAGGCACTTTAAAATATACCCGACGTCAACGCGACGGCACGGCGATCTTCGGTCTCTCGGAAAGAACATTTAATTGACAAACAAAAACGACATGCACCGCCTCAACATTAGGTTAGGTTAGGCTACGCGACGCATCTTCTATATATTAACCCTGGTTATTTTTTTTTTTTAAACCACCAAAACATCACTCATACCACTTTCCTTCCTTCATACGGAATATTAATAACAGCATCATCGTGTTGGGATCGGGTATACATTAAAGGAAGCCAAGCGGAGTTTCGTTACTTGAAAGTATACCCGAGAAAAGTGCTGCGCTCGGGTATATTTTCAAGTGACAAACTTTCTTCGCAACTTCTTGAATGTATACGCGAGCTCAACACTATGGAGCGTTGGGTAAAGGTATATTTCCAAATACGCGACGACGGTAACAACTAACAACATGCCGTCACGGTGTTTCAGACATTATTGCTGCGTGCAGAGATATTGTATGCAATGTGTGAAAATATCACTTCTCTCTTGATGACTGCTTTGAAGTGTGCCTATACTGTCACGCTGAATGCACGATCGCTGACACTGTCAGCGATCGTGCATTCAGCGCCTTGTGGGAAAAGTTTCGACAACAAGCTCTTACAACGACGATACCTATTGAGTCCGTTAGCCTAGTTATTGGTTGGATAGTTTTTGACGTGATAACGTCTTATAAATTGATGAACACCGGCTGCACGCACGAAAAAGTGTCACGTTCCATCTGAGCCTGTGTGTGCAAGCGAGAGCGCGTAACAAGCGATAGAGAGGCACAATCGGCCCAAGCGGAAGTGTTGCTAAACGTACGGTAATTGCCGTATCGTACGGTAATCGAGGCTAGAAATCGACAAATGTACGGCGTACGGCAGCGATAGGGGTGCCGTACGAAAAAATACGGTAATTCTTATAGCTGTGTTTCTTTATTACGTTATCACGTAAAACTATCGTCCGTAAACCGACTTTACAGACAACCAATTTTTTTGGTTGTTTAAATAAAGGGACTGAAAATGGCGGCGTTACAGCTGTACAGTCGGCATGCAATTTTTTACTTTTTTTGCATAGGACCTATATTTTTTTATTTGCACATTTTTGCTTTTGGAACAATTGCTTTATTTTCTTTAGACGGCAATACTGTGAGAGCGAGAGGCAAATAGGAGCGCAGCCATTTTCAATCCCTTTCGAAACGGCTCTAACGATTTGGATGAAATTTTGTATTTACATAATGTTTTTAGGGTTCCGTATCCGGTGCGGGACCCTATTACTAAGCCTACGCCTTCTGCCTGTCCGTCCGTCTGTCTGTCCGAGGGCTGTATCTCTTGAACCGTAATAGGTAGCCCGTTGAAATTTTCACATAATATGTGTTATTTATGGCCGATATAACAACAAATAATAAAAATAATGAAAAGTTTAAAAGTCATGGCGGTTACCATAGAAGAAACCAAAAAGTTGTATGCGCGCGCGCCATCTACCGAATACAATACAATACAATACAATAGACTATGAAGCATTTCAACTAATCATGAATTTTAACTAATATGAAGCATTTCATAACACGCCATAGATGGCGTGAGTGGCGCTAACCATTACATGGCGATACGGAACCCTCGGTGCGCGAGTTCGACTCGCACTTGGCCGTGTTTTTTTTTTCAAGTTTATCTAGATACGTGCAGGCAGACGCCGCCGATCGAAGCTCGGTCGCCCAGGTACTTAGTCTGAAAGCTGCATAAACTGGTTTGATATTATTAGTCTAATTACATACATACATACATATCACACACGCTGAATCCCGACAATCGGGGTAAGCAGAGTAATCGGTGTTGTGCTGCAATAACTGTGGGAAATTACAGCACAACACCGACCACCACGTTTCGCAAAGTATTCGAACAAGATTAAATCGATCAAGCAGTAAGTAATGCACGAAGACCCACCTGCTGCGTGACTCGGTGGAAGTACCGTGCCAAGGTGAGAGGTGGCGATCCCGTCGCCCTTTAGCACGGCATCTTGCCCTTATCCCTTAGTCGCCTGTTACGACATGCATGGGGAGAAATGCAGTGGGGATATTCTTTTTAAGTACCGGCCCCACACGGTAATCTAATAAGTCTAATTAAACTTTAAATATTAGTTAATTTTGGCTGCACCACCCAACACAACAACATTACCCACAATCCCAGGCAAGACCGGTAGAGAATGCTTTGAAAGATAAAGTTCGCCTTTGTCAACTTTTTCTGTTGTGGAATGAATAATATTTTCATAACATTTCACAGTTGGCTCATTGACCTAACGTCTATAAGGCTGATAGGGAGAAGTCGGTATGTTATTCAACATTTAATGGCAACTGCCAACCTTTACCAACCCCCCGCCGCATCCTGCCTATGACAAGACAATACAACCTGTTAAGCAACAAAACAATTTATTAAAACTTGATGACAAAAGTTCTATGCATTGTAGCCTAAACTAAAACCATCTTGAGAAGTGACAGAACGTAACAGTGAAAACCGTATATAAAATCGATTAAATGGATATCGAGTTCTGAGGATATTTATACATATTGATGCACGTTGCACCAGTCGGTCGCCGCATACACTACTATGCACCGAGCTATGCGGGTGAGGCCACCAGGATCCCCTAGAAGGATCCCCCAGGGGATCCTGGTGAACTCATCGGTTCATCAGGATCCCCTATAGGTAAAAGTAAGTTAAGTCGCTTTCACATTGAATATTTTTATAAATACGTAATGTCTCAGAGAAAATAAGAACCGTTACTAGTTGCCCGTTCATAAAATAATGTTTATAGCAAAATTTTAAAGTACAATTATGTAGGTACCAATTTATGATGTAATGTGTGAGCATCCTGATTTCTTTGTTAAAAGTCCTGGTTTTCTTGGAATCCCGTTCTGGGTTTATAATAGTGGACATGTTGTCAGAATCACATGACAAATAAACATAATTATTAATGATGCCATATGAATGTAATTAGATACGCGATAACGACATGTGGTGGTTTGTGACAGAAGCCAGTAGTTTTCGTTTCATAACTTCATACAATTTCATAGTAAAAATGTTTTCACTTTGTCATGAATTGCTGCATCTGTCACAAATCAGCACATGCGTGTCTAGGCAGTGGCAAACATTTTTGTAAAGTAGACTAAAGTTTACATTGAAAAAATTTCCAGTGAACTTTCTTGTCAGTTATTCTTCGCTGTGATAATCGAACTGGCAGAATGTTACAATGTAAATATGACAAATCTGAGCGCAGTGTACTGCCAATAGATGCTAGAAAAACAATAAGCGGAAGGTGGCCGAGTGGTTTGGGCATCGGCTTCTCATGCGAGAGGTCCGCGGTTCGAATCCCGTCGGCGTGTACCAATGAGTTTTTTCTGACGAAAAAAATTTACGTGCATACCTACCTACACCTGCTGCTTCACCGTTCGGAACCGGTGTAAAACTGTAGGTCCCTTCCCTTGCCCCTTACTAGGTGGTAGGCCCAAATTGTAGCCGACTGGATTGATACCACCGTACTGGATGTAAGATGGCCTCATAGCAGCCTCGGTTGTGTTCTCCTCTAGTACAGTATAGCCAACAATCCAGGGAAGTCACCGGTATGGCACCTACCTTCACGGAGGTGATATTGGCTGGTCGGAGCATGCGCTTTGTCCCCTCCGACTCAGCCACCAATACAGGATTACATAAAAAAAAACAAACAATAAACATGGCAACCCTATGCGCGACCTAACTGTCAAAAAGGTCAAAACGCTCTCCGCTATTCTGACTAGATCTATTCTGGTGTTGATCTCCCAGCAGGCGGCAAGTCTAGCGGTTATAGCATCGGACGCGGGAGTGGGTGCGACGAGGGGAGCTTCGCGATGGTCTTAAAAGCTTTTTGTCTGCCGCTGGGACCTTTCCCTAGATACACTAGCTAGACAAACGCCTCTCCCCGCGACAGCGCCGCCGCGCCGCCGTCAGCCAGCACGGAGTAAAGACAAATCTACCGATGTGGAAAGGGCGTTTTGACGTGAATACGTCTTTAAATTTGCTTCCATAGTGGGAGCCAATCCTGAAAACTGATGATAACAAAATCGGGGGATACGGTTTGGTGTTGTAGCTTCATATCTATCATCTAAATCCAAAATTTAATTACACCACTCGATAGGTAAAGGATCAAAGAATACGTACACGTATTCACGTAAAACACACGGCCGTGTCCACGACACAGCCACACCCCGATTTTTGTTTAGCCTCGAAATGTTCTGTTGTCAGCGAGGTTGTCATCCTCTTTGGTTGTCAGGCAAAACTTTCTATTTGACAACAGAACTTCTTGGTTGTCAGACATCACACTTCATACAAAAAACGTTTATTATACTTAAAATCGTACATAAGGTAGCAACTTCATGTTTTTTGTTTCTTTTTTTATTATTGATATAGCGTAATCTGTGATATAGCTTCTATATAGGTCATTTAAACAATTTCAAATTATATCATGCCTAAGTCATTTCCTGTCAGTCTACATATCCATACCAGGACGGTAGGTGCAACAAACATCGATTCTAAATATTGGTGAAAGAATTTTTGAAATCGGATGATTAGTTTCGGAGATTACCTCCTACATCTAAACTTACAAACAAACATTAGTTCTTTATAATATTGGTTTAGATTATTACCCGAGGATCTGAGTTCTTTGGATTTAATTTCGTATTTTTCCACCCTTATTACACCCTTAGAGGTAAATTTTTTTCTCCCTTGATTTATTCCTTGAGATATAACTTACTTATTAATAAAAAAAACCAATCATTATTTTATTTATTTATTTTCACGTTTTCTTATTTATAATCGTGTACATATTTATATGAATTCTATACAATTTTAAAAATAAATACAAAATTAGTACAAACAGACAAAAATTATTTATGTATAATTTATTTAGCTGTGTTATTTATTATGTTACTTGTAATAATATGTATAAAAAAAATATCCCTGCGAAGTTTCTTGTCGGTTCTTCTTCGTGGGTTTAATCGAACCGGATAGATAGAACAAATTCTGACAAGTTCGAGCGCAGTCTAACTGAATGATCAATAAACAATACAATACAATGGCTATGGCACTTCTGGTAGAGTGAATGGGCGATTCTTTGTTCTGTGTCCACCAGCGTCCGCCATGTTTGCTTACAGACGGATGTGAACTTGTTGCCACTTTGCGGAAACGATATTGTGGAAGCCGATATCGTGTTATTTTTAGAAACAGTTTTTCTTGCCAATTTCTTCGTTTTCTACTAATAGATCAGCGGTGTCCAACGCCGGCCCCCGGTATTGCGCGGTCTTATTTTTAGGCGCCCGCGCACAGATGTTCCAATAAACATAAACATTCAAATAATAACGCGAACAAAAATTATGAAAAATTAATTTAGAAATGCGTTGACTCCAGAACATCTTATAAATTGCCTAATGCTGTCATGCTGTCATATGGATTATATAGCAGATTTTGTAAAGGAGTATGGGCAAAAATGTATGGGAGTTGGTCTACGCCTCCTCTAACAATGAATGATATATCAATAGAAAGGTCTTTCCAAGAAAATCATTTTTTTCCAAAGATACCTAACATCTATTGTTAGTACTTTAGAAGTTATATCACTTTAAGTTGTATAAACATAGAACCTTATCATAGTAATATGCTTACCTCTGTACGATGATCATCGTTCTAGGAAGGGTAAGTACTTAGAGCGAAACAGTACCAAAATGACCGAGCAGTATTCAAACCCAAAAAATGGTATTTTAGTCATTACGTTTTCAATACCGCTCGATCATTTTGGTACTGTTTCGCTTTAAGTACTTACCCTTTCTAGAACGGTGATCATCGTACACGTACAGAGGTAAGCATATTACTATGATAAGGTTCTATGATTATAGAACTTAAAAGTGATATAACTCCTAAAGTACTAATAATTGACTTTGGCTGCCATACTAAAAAAAATTCTACATAAATCAACTTTTCCATTGATATTAACACTCACAGCTAGAGGAGGGGTAGACCAAAACGCTCATTCTTGTCTAAAAATCAAAATAGCCAGATATCCCATTAAAATTTATAGGTAAACGAGATACATATATGACACTTTATTCTTATTTTTTCAACTATGTGAAACAACTCTCTGCTTTATTTACCTAATGTACGAATTTGTACCTAAATACGTGAAAGATCAACCCATCTTTATTACATTCGATTTCGAAACGAAATCGTTGATAGAAATTAACCTTAACTAGATACTTCCTTCCGGTCCCAACCGTCCGGGTATGAAAACTCTTCGCGTGGGCCAGATCACTATTGATACCTTATTGACGTTCACCTTTGAGATCATCAAAGGCACGCGAACCAGATAAAGTTGACCCGTCGTGTACCCAGGGCCGTCCTAGGCCATGCAGGGGCCGTTGGGTACATTTGGGGTACTTTAAGAAAGTATAAAAAAATGTTAATTGAATATTATAAAGCTATTTGAATATTTGAGGGCTGCGTCTCTTAAACCGTAATAGGCAGCCTGTTGAAATTTTCACAGAATATGTGTTATTATGGTCGATATAACAACAAATAATAAAAAAAATTTAAAAAGTAAAGTATTCACGGGGGTCCCCGAATACAAGAAACTAAAAAGTGTATGCGCGCCATCTACCGAAAAAGACTATAAGCATTTACTTATTTACTACAAAGACTACAATCATGAATGTTAACTAATATGAAGCATTTCATAAAACACGCCATAGATGGCGTGAGTGGCGGCGCTGACCATGACATGGCGATACGGAACCCTCGGTGCGCGAGTTCGAATCGCACTTGGCCGGTTTTTTCTTCCACCGACCAACAATAGAGGCTGACAGCTTGTGTCTGACTCTCGTAAGCTTGACCAGGACACCGAATATATATGACCAGGATGAATGTAGGCGCACATGCAACTTGCAGCTGTATTTGTGCAGCATCTCTGTTTGCTTCTCGTTTCCGACATTTCAAACGGATCCGTTAACAAATCTCTTCGAGGTTACCCCGTGCGCTGGTAGGTTTGCATTGCCAGAGGCGGCGCAAGGCGTGGGCGTGGGCGACGTGGGCGACCGCCCAGCCCGAAGGGCCTCGCGCCTCGAAAGTTCATGCAGAGCTTTGATTCATGAAAAATATTCAGCTAGATCTATTAAAAGAGACCCCTAGTAAACATGGTTAGACTTATTACTATAAAGCCTTTATCCGACACAAGATGGGAAAGCAGGACAGAGGCAGTGAATATTGCAATAATACAGTGGCTGTATTATTGCGATTTGATTATGTTGTTGAATGTATTGAGTATTGGCAAAATTGAGAGGGCCTCGCAAAATGTATCTTGCCCACATCAAATTAAGTTCATGCCCTGCCACTGTGCATCGCTATTCGTCATCTTTCAAGTGCGGTTCCCAGCATGGCTCGCTCCATATTGCTCGCTGGGCAACTTTCAACATTTGTACAACAGCGACCGTCAGAGTAGGTACGCGTTACACACACCCGTACGTCATACATAACCGGGAGGATGCGAAAAAGGTTTTAGAAGCGTTCAGATTCGTTTTTTATCGTAATTAAAAAAAAAAAAATCTATTTCAGATTTCTGTATTAGTTTATAAGTTTTTTTTACTGAAACAAACGGTTGGCTAGATCACCTACTACATCCGTGATGTCAGCCCATAACACCTTGGTGAACTAGGTGCCATGTCAGTGCTTCCCTTCGGTCGTGCCGACTACACTGAACTGGGCGGAAAACACGAACTATTTACATAACCGTTTCAACAGACCTTTCATTCAGTGCGGGTGGTATTAAATCCGGAAGAGTTAAACCCTACCACTTAGTAAGATAAGAAGGGAAGGGACCTACATTTTAACGTGGAATCCAAACCACCACGGTCAGCCTCCAACGGTCGAGCGGTCACCCATCAATCCACTGACCGCACCCAGGTGTGCTTATGATTCGACCGACCGAGGCTGACAAAATAAATATTGACAAGTTTAACAAATACAGTCATATCAAAATTCACAATTATAATATATTTACCGCTTTTGCGTTGGAAACAATGAGAAAATAGCTTTTATGGCCAATCCAGTGCGGTTGTACCAATCTGGACCGACTGGCCATACCACCTATAGTAAGGTAAAGGAACGGGATGTTCCCTAGTGACGTCATGTCGCCATACTCGGCCTACGTCACGCTTTCCGCTTGACGGACGTCATGTGTGACGTCAAGCCTGGCGTAGGTTAAAATAGACTTAAATAGATGCACTCAAATAATTTACACAAATAATTTCATTTGTCGCGTAGCCTCGCAATGACGCCGCGCCGCGCCGCCGCACTGTGTTTCGTCTAGAACAAGCTAGGTGGACAAAATTATTTAATGACCTAGATCGATTTGTTTACCATAATAGAAGGGTAATTTGTTGTTTTACATATATTAAAATATGTTTAGAGATGAACTAGACAATTTGTGGGGTAAGAGTACAAAGAAACTAGAGTTATTTTTATATAAATATATTTAACTAACGAAAACGATTACTTACTAGGTAATATTCAATAAATGAATGTAGAATAATTGTCAAAAATAAAAAATAAAAATATTACTTGACTGAAAGCAAGGAAAGATTGAAATAGTATGAATGACTAAATTTACAACTATAGAGTTTACCTTAAATGTTAATAATACACAATATTTACACGAGTAGTAAGTATTGCGGGAGATTACTTGGCACCTTCTGAGTGGGTGTTAAACGAGGTATTCTTTGTTTCGGGTTCTTGTGCTTCTTCCGAAAGCTGTCCAATTGGAAGAAGGCAAGTTTTAAGAGCATCCGTACTATGCACAAGTAATTTATGCACCGTAGCGGGCATAAATTACTATAAAAATTGCATTTTTTTTTATTATTGAAAGCGCGATATATGGCGCCATACCGGCCTGACAGGTGCCCATTCACGCCCCTCTTGAAGGACCCTACCCTACCCATAATAATTACTCGACGTTTTTTCGTCTTGAAGGATGCGTCTTAAAAATCTTTTCGTGGTCTGCCTTGAAGTCGACTTGTATGTAGTTCCTGATGAAGATGGCACACGGCCTATTCAGACCACAGTGAACTCAATGTCTGCACCCTCCAACCAACTTTTATTTTCCCCTAAACATCGATCTCGGATCATCCTTGACAAAGCCAAATTTTTCGTCAAATTTTTAAGAAAATCTTGCCAGTTTCATCCGTACATGTGTTAAGGATTCCTGAAAAAATGTCACCCATATCAAACATCGTTCTAATATAATGTAACTGGCGGCTATTTCTCTCTTCTTTGTTATGCTTGAGCCATTCTTCGAATAACTCCATTTTCGTAAGATGTATACATGTTCTGAAAAAAAAAGAAAAAAAAATTGTTGGACTTCGATGTGGTAATGAAATTTTACGTCAGACGTTAGACTATTATCATAGCTAATTCATACATAAAATACAGACCGGGTACACGGGGGGACAAAAAGTTGCTGTCTTTCAAACTTTAAAACACTAAGAAAATGCACTAAATTTTTACGTATTTTTTCGGAAAATTATTTTAAATACTAATAAGTCTACTAAAATCTTCTTAAGAACAAAATAAGGAAGTTCTTACCTTCTTGAGTAAAGTCCATAACAGAAAACACTGTTATGATCGCACGGAATAGCAAGAGATGATATCGAAAGCGCAACAAAAAAGCAACAAAATAATAGAAGTAATTACAATAATCTCAGTGTTACCCTTCCATGCGCGCTGACTGAATAGTGTGGATTGTTGTGACACAAATAATACCGGGAATTGGCCCTCTGGTGAGTTGTTTACGACGCGTGGTAATTAGTTCCTGAAAATAATCCTTTTACTTTTGTCCACCTAGCTTGTTCTAGACGAAATACAGTGCGCCGCCGCCGCCGCCGCACAAGCAAATGTTGCTTTCTGATACTTCATTAGGAGCCTAGAATCTGTCCCTCGATAAAGGGCAAAGAAAACTTTTGTGTCAGCCTCGGTAGCTCAGTGGTGCGGTCGGTCGACTGTTGTTAAGCAACCCTGAGCGATGTCAGTACTTGGATGGGTGACCGCTCGACCGTTGGATGCTGACCGTGGTTCGGATTCCACGTAAAACTGTAGGTCCCTTCCCTTCTTACCTTACTAGGTGGTAGGGTTTATCCCGACCGGGTTGATACCACAGCACTGAATAAAACGTCGGTCGAAACGGCTATGTAAATAGCTCGGTAAATAGTTCGTGTTTTCCGTTGAAGCTCGATTCTGCTAATTGCAGAATTTTCAAACATACTTCGTGTGTTGTGTTTGAGTCAAACATAACACGAGTAAGTTTGGACGTGGTTTCCACATGATGCTATTCTGCTATTTACAAAACACGTTTAGTTAGTGTCTATGGTAACAGGAGGCGGAGCTTAGGTGAAGGTTTGTCATCGCGTCGCCTAACGCGAAAAATTCTGACAATAATGTTGACTAAAGTTTTTTCTTTTAAATACTTACCAATAAAAATAATGAATTATGCGTAATAGGTGCATAAAAATATGCAAGAATTAATTATTGCAACAAACATTCATAATTAAGCGAGTTATACATTTATTTTGTTCAAATTGAATGCAAATGTTTACTGATTTTCGTCGCTTGGCGACACGCTCTTATATGTGATACCATTATACAAATCCCTCTTTGTTGGGGATTTATTTGCTAGAAAGAATCATTTTTACAAAATGTTATATAATTATTATTACATAGATATAAAATATAATATGCATGAAAGTAAGTGATATTACAATTAATATAATTTTACTGAAATAATCTGAATAGTAGGTACGTTAACATAATTTATTTAGAAGCCAAAACGGCAAACATGAATAATTAATAATTACCGTTTTTATTATTATTAGATTTGTATTAATTTTGTGTTTTATTACTTTCAGTTTAATATAATAATATGTAAAATTAATATAACATTTTAAAAACGTGAAATAAAGGATATTAAACAAATAAATAATAAATAATAAATAGTAAATAGTGAATAGTGAATAGTGGTACATAAATTACATAAATTACTGAGATAATATGCGTAAATCAATACTAATAATACATCTGTAAGGGATGGTCATGGAGTAAGTTATTTTGTTTTATGAGATACTGAGATAACTAACTAAATAGACGATTTTTAGAAATATTTTCTGTATGTATGCATGTTCCTCCATAACTCTTACACCGTTCATCCGAATTCGATGACACATTGTTGGTAAGGAACCAAATTTTATGTTGGTATTTTTTTTTTATTTTCTCAATATGTGCCAATTGGTCAGTTTTGGACTTTCTTTTGCCGCACTTTATTTCCGACTTCCCAAAAGGAGGAGGTTCTCAATTCGAATGTATGTTTTTTTATGTTTGTTACGCATGTTTGATACGTATGTTTTTTTTTTTTTTTTATGGACACTGACACGGTTGGCTACATCACCTACAACATCCGTGATGTCAGCCCATAACACCGGGTGAACTTGGTGCCACGTCAGTGCTTCCCTTCGGTCGTGCCGGCTACACTGAACTGGACAGAAAACACAAACTATTTACATAGCCGTTTCGACCGACCTTTCATTCAGTGCGGTGGTACCAACCCGGGCGGGTTAAACCCTACCACCTAGTGATATAAGAAGGGAGTCATATCCCTTACGTATGTTTGTTATCGCGGCCTTAACAATATATTTATACCTCCATTAATCTGTATTAACTTGTGGATTAGTATAGTATAGTATAGCGCGGTTTTCTCAACCGTTCACTTCGAAAGAATGCGGCGCGCACCCTCCGCTCTCCGCCACCACCGTACTGACGGGCAATTGCGGTGGCGGCGGAGAGCGGAGGGTGCGCGCCGAATTCTTTCGAAGTGAACGGTTGAGAAAACCGCGCTATATGTATTATTTGTATGCAGTATCTAAGTTCTATATATGTTTATGTATGTATATTCTGTTTGTATTTTATGTATTGTATAAATAGGTATGTATGTTACATGTAGGTATATTCATAAAATAATTCCTCCTCCCTTTCGCTAGCACTACCCATATTTCTTTCTCTGTATTTTATTCCTCTCATCATCAGTATCACCCAAAGGTTGACTGGAAGAAATCACTTGTAGTGATAAGTCCGCCTTTGCGTGCACTCCTGCATTTCTTGTTTCTTGTCGTGTACTGTTCTTCCTTCAATTTGTGTGCAATAAAGAGTTTCTATTACATATACTATACTATTTTTATATTCTATATTTTGTGGTTGCCGGGACAGGTGGCGCGGCGGTAGCGGGGCGGGCGGCGGCATGTGGCCGTGCGGCGGCGCGGGCGGGTGGGGGTGGGCGGCGGTGGCGCGCATGCGCCGCGCGCTGCTGCTGCTCGCGCTCGGCGCCTCCTGCGCAGCGCTGCTGCTCTACTGGCGCCAGCAGAGCGACGACGCCGCGCGCCGACACGAGCACCTGCGAGGCTTCAGGTATAATGGGTACGCTGACCTATTTTTTGACGTGATAACGTCTTATAAATTGATGAACACCGGCTGCACGCACGAATATCACGTCACGTTCCATCTGAGCCTGTGTGTGCAAGCGAGAGCGCGTAACAAGCGATAGAGAGGCACAATCGGCCCAAGCGTCGGCTTGTAAAAGTACCAGGGCCGCAGAAATTAAAACGAGGTTACTCGTACCATAATATCTGGCCGGTCGGAAAATATTTCAAATTTAGAATATTCATGAAACAAGGGTTGTATGACGTTATCACGTAAAACTATCGTCCGTAAACCTTCTTTACAGACAACCAATTTTTTTTTTTATTGACAGCGCGACATATGGCGCCGAGCCACCGTTAGGGTATCTAACGACGCCGATGGCATTTGGTATTATGCGGAGGTTGCCATGCCGGCCTGACAGGTGCCTATGCCATTCACGGTCCCTAATTCAGTATTTTGGATTGTTCATTTTGCGTATTGGTCAAAATGCGTCGGAACGCCCTCTTGAAGAACCCGAGACTGTACTAGGGGGGGGGGGGGGGGGGAGATTTTAGGCGCCGTGCCGTCCGTCTGGTGGGAGACCCGAAACTGATCTGGAGTCTCTGAGTGACAGACGATTTGTAGGGTCACTCAGTCTGTTCTACAGGTACTATCATGGACGCTGCTCGGAGGAACTTGTTTCCCTTATTCCTTGCCATCCAACCTATCTTCCAGCGGCGACTCCTGGTCCTGAATATTGGGTTGGCTCTGGCTAAGGATTTTTTTTTTTCATAATTTCATAACTTAGGTACCTACGCGTTAATTTATTTCTACCACAATGAGTTCAAAAACTGAAAGACGATTACGATATAGATAGTTTATAATATTTAGTTTAAATGATTGATTTTGCTCACTTACGATTTATTTGTCTGTAGATAGGTACCTACTGGTTGTGTCAAAGCTGTCGAGTTGTACAGCTTGAATTGTTACATTTTATTTGTACATGAAGTCCACTCTTCGTTCCACAGACAAGACATTTTCGATGACTCGATCGTGAAAATCTTCTTTCTTCCTCAATTTTGTTAGCAACTCCTTTTCCACAGATATGTAAGAGTGCCAAAGAGTGCTCCGTAGATAGCTCGGTAGGAGTTTGCCATTATAATTACCAATAAATCACTTTAAATTTAACAACACTGCACAGGATTCATCCAAACAAAGTCCATACCTACATAACGGAATATATGCAGCTATCAACTCGCGAGCCAATGCGCACACACACGCGCACACAACACACCTAGCCTAGCTCGCTAGTCGCATCGCATCGCACTTCGCACAGCACAAGAATACTCGTCGTTTGGACGCAGCGCGCACACACCCGCACACGCAACACACACACCTAGCTCGCTCGCTAGCTCGCTCTACTCGCTACCGCGTCACTAAATGCACTCCCCGCTGCGCCAACTCGAAAGGCTGATCAGCGGGTCCGCGCGGGACGGGGGGGACATCGGTCGCTTCCGCCTTGTATGGAATACGATGGCGCTTCAAAATGTAGCCAACCGGCCAATGAATGCCTTGATGTGTCGTCATTCGTCGTCGCCCGCGTTTGACGCGCGCGAAATTTCAAATTATGTAACGGGTACGGGATTGACGTTTTATCTTATTAATCGTGGATTATATGACATAAATAATATAACTCCGAAATTTTTTCACATTTATTTTAGCCTGATACTTCTGTATTAATGGTGTCATTCATTTTATTTGGTTTGGCGGCGCCAACCTCGCCAACTGAGAGGAGTCGCCGCTGCAGTATCTTCGCAGCACTCGCCGCAGAGAAACTGAGCACCCTTTTGTTGTTGACGTTGGGCTTTTGAGAACCCATCGGTTCTCAAAATCGTTTCTTTGTCGCACCGCTAGGGTGTGGAACTGTCTCGCGGCGTGTGTCTTTCCCGAATCCTTTAACCCTAGCTGGGTGTCTTCAAACGTTCGTATGAACGGGCTAGACAGCCTAGCAACAGTCCGCAAATCTGCTGGCATGGCGCCTCACTGAGCGTGGTTTCGCGAGGAGAGGGGTTTTTGGCTCTGTCGAATGTGCCATTGGTCCCTCGACACAGCCACCCATGTTGGTTCACATATAAAAAAATAAAAAAATATGTGCAGGGAGAGCGTTCCAGAGTTTACCGTGGAATTGGCTTACCGCTAATATATTTCCCTACCTACACCTACAATAGTATGAAGTTTCTGTCATTCTTCTTCTGTGTTCGCTACCCTTGTCAGTGTTCATAATTACGGCAGGTTGACTGACAGAGATTGCGTTAATGGTAATAAGTCCGCCTTTTGTACAAATTTTGTATTGGAAATCAATAAAGTATATTATATTCTATTTTCTATTCTACAATCCAGGCATCTTCAATTCGCAGTCGCTGAGCGCGGTCAGTACTTGGATGGGTGACCGCTCGGCCGTTGGAGGGTGACCGTGGTTCGGATTCCACGTTAATCTGTAGGTCCCTTCCCTTCTTACCTTACTAGGTGGTAGGGTTTATCCCGCCCGGGTTGATACCACCGCACTGAATGAAACGTCGTCGGTCGAAACGGCGTAAATACCTAGTTCGTGTTTTCCGTCCAGTTCAGTGTAGCCGACATTAAATTAAGGGAAGCACTGACATGGCACCAAGTTCACCCGGTGTTATGGGCTGACATCACGGATGGTGTAGGTGGCGCAGTCAACCGTGTCCGTTTCCATTAAAAAAAAAAATCAAAAACGCAATGTCAGCGTGCCTTTGTCGCCGACGACATCGTATAAATTAAAATGCGCGTTTTTTTTCGCAGGGGCGTCGATCCGCAGTGGACGTGGGAGTGCCATAACATGCGCTGCGAGCGGATGCTAGCGCGGCCCGACACGACGCCGCAGTCGCTAGCCACGTGCAACATGCTCTGCGCCTCCACGCAGATATGGCCGCAACCCACCGGCCCCGTGAGCCTCGCAACCGCCGCTCAGCCCGTCTCCCCGAGACACTTCAGCCTACACATCCTCGCGGCACCCTCCGGCGAGGTCAAACTACACCTCAAAGCTGCCTTCGAACTAATGCGAGCAGACCTGACGGCTCTGGAGAAGAGCTCGGGTAATACGCCTCAAACTGGAACGCCAGTCATAGTCCGCGTCGCTGTGAACGGCAGCGCCGATCCCCGGCTACGCTTGGACACGGACGAGTCGTATGAAATCGCCTTAAAACCGGCGAAAAATGTCCTAGTAGCAGACATAACGGCCAGATCCTTCTGCGGGGCGCGTCACGGCTTCGAAACCCTCTCGCAGCTCGTGTGGCTGGACCCGTACGCCTCGGGCGGCTCTCTCCTAATGCTGGAAGCTGCGAACGTCGTCGACGGCCCGCGCTTTCACTACCGCGGCTTGCTCCTCGACACCGCGCGAAACTTCTTCTCGGTTCGCGACATCATTCGAACGATCGACTCGATGGCCGCCAACAAGCTGAACACGTTCCACTGGCACGCGACAGACTCTCAGAGCTTCCCGCTGAGGCTGGCGAGCACGACGAAGCTCGCAGACCGCGGCTCTTACGGCCCGGACGAGGTTTACAGCGTGGACGACGTGATGCAGATAGTGCTTCACGCGCGCTTGCGCGGAATACGCGTGCTCATCGAGGTGGACGCGCCCGCGCACGTGGGCCGCGCGTGGTCCTGGGGCGCGGAGGAGGGGCTCGGACAGCTCGCCCACTGCGTGGAGATGGAGCCCTGGAGCTTGTACTGCGGGGAGCCGCCTTGCGGCCAGCTAAACCCGCGCAACGAGAACGTGTACGACATACTGGAGGCGATGTACAGAGAAATTATACAGCTCACTGGTGTGGACGACGTCTTTCACCTTGGGGGCGATGAGGTAAATCGCTGTGAATAATATTCTCACCTTCACTCGACCTTGGCGAAGAGGGACGCCGATACCCAACTAACATGATGGTGTTAAGACAGGCGTTATAAGAGCTGTTTAATAGAGGCCCATTGTTATACAGGTTAAGGTTCTTTAGTGACTTTACAATAGCGTTAGTAAGTCCAATACGGATGGGACAAGAGCTCTACAGTAGTGTATCATGTAGCGATATTCGCAGCAAGGCTCGCTCCATTGCTCGCTGGGCACCTTTCAACCTTTGAGCAATAGCGACCATCAGAGTCCACGTTTCACAGCCGTACGCTCGCCCGTACGTCATAACCGGGAGGACGCATTGGTCATATAGGTATTTAGGATCTTTAAATTTTGCAGAAGAAGGTCAGAGGCTTTTTTTTATACAAAGCGCGACATTTGGCGCCGAGCCACCCATAAGGTGTCTAACGACGCCCATGGACATTCGGTCGTACTCGGGGCCATGCTGGCCTGACAGGTGCCTATTCACGCCTCTCTTGAAGGACCCGAGACTATACTTTGGGGGAAATATGTGGGCAGGGAGAGCGTTCCAGAGTTTACCAGTTCTGTGGAGGAAAGATCTGCAGAACCGATTGGTACGCATCCGTGGTAAGTCCAACGTATAGGGATGCAATCCCTGCCCAGTGCGCGTTGTGCGGAGCTGGAAAGGGGACGGCGGGATCGCATTAAACAGCTCCTCTGAGTATTCACCATGTAATAAGCGATAGAACACACTTAGGGCGCCGACATCCCTACGGAGTTGCAGTGGTTCTAGATCGCGAGACACGTGGGGGTCACCCACTACAGATCGTTCACAGTTATTTTACCTCTGACACACGTCATTGTATCTTCCGCTAGGTTGGCACCACTTGCTGTCACTAGTACTACGGTCCTAAAAAGGGTTACTTGCTATTAATATTTTACCCGTGGTAGTGGAAATAATGTATAAGTACCTACCTGTTGTACTTGTAGTGATAAGTCCACCTTTGCGCACTCCTGCATTTCTTGTCGTATACTGTTCTTTCAACTTGTGTGCAGTAAAGAGTTTGTATTCTGTTCTATTCTAAAAATATATTAAAATATTTCGTACAGGGAAATAGTACGAACTAATTATGGCAACACAGAGCTCAGGTTAGCCAACTTGATGGCTAGAGGTAAAATAAGTGTGAACGGTCTATAGTCGCACGGCTCGACGCTGGATCGAATCCAAAGGCGCAAGCTGGTATTTAGCTGAGCCATCAGCCTCAGGTCGAGTTTTAATTATCCGAAGGCAGCTATGCCACTAATAAATAAGTATTCTGTGGCTACGCTTAACAGTAGTGACGCGTTATATTAATCCAATATACCACTTTAAGATCTAAAACAACCTGCCGTTAGCACCAATTGGTTTGTTGGGTATAAATCATAGGTGGTACATTAATCTTGAATAAATATTTATAATTGACATGACTTGATACGATATGTATCAACAATTTCTGACAAAGGCTCTATACACCTGATTTTATTTATACTTTTACTTTTGATTTTATGTGGTCAGAATTATCAAGCTTAAATTATAGTTATTCTAGCTCTCAAACTATATCTTAACACTGTAAGCGGTGTCTATTGTGTAGCTAGTCACAATGTATTGTAATTGAAGACGTTAAAAAAAGAACCCTGCGAAGTTTCTTGCCGGTTCTTTTTTGTGGGTGTAATCGAACCTTTGTGGGTGTAAAATGACGAATGCCTATAAGGCGGCCAATTGGGCCAGTTTAGGCACAAGTGTACAAAATAAGTAAACACAATAAGGTATGCTTTCGCCCTAGTTACTGTATTTTCTTGAGTATCTAACTTCAAGTGCCTACTGTTTCTTCTGTAAATTGGAGCAGATAAGTAGCTTTTAAGTAATGACAAGTTAGATTTAAGAAAATTGTATACGTAAATCTTGTTTTTGGTACAATAAATAAGTATTTGGTTTTGAATTTGATGTCGCTGTGTTGCAGGTGTCTGAGAACTGCTGGCACACGAACTTCAACGACACAGAGCCGATGGAGCTGTGGCTGGAGTTCACGCGGAAAGCTCTCGCGCGGCTCGTGAAGGCCAACGGGGGCCGCCAGCCGCCGCTAACGATGCTGTGGTCCTCGCGGCTCACCCACACGCCGTACCTGGAGACACTCGATAGAAATATCGCCGTACAGGTGTGTCTCCACCTTCAAACTTTACATTGCACTTATGTTGGTTATGATCAAATGCTTGCTGATTTCAGTCAACTTTCTTTTCTATCATTTAGTTTTTTTGATTTACGTTTTTGTTTATAGACGTCCAGAGATACCAGCCTTTCGGCTACAAAATCCAGACGTCTACTACCTGCACTCTTGCGAGTACAGTGATCATGTATGCCAGATCGAGGCCCCATAGCTGCTCTATCGAACATCCGTTCTTCCGAAATAATCCCATGGGAAACACAGGCTGCGACCTTTCCCCAGCCGATCCGAGCCACCACCCGTCCACCCGAAGGAACCCCCGACCGAAGTCGAGAGCCGGGGGTGAAGCCTTCACTGCCACTGGGGTCAGCACCCTATCCAACCGCAACCTGTGCCCAGGGCCTCAGCGTTTTGTACTAGCCCAAAGGCTTTTGTTTTCACCAGCTATGTATATGCGTGGAAGTGCATATGACCACCACCTAATGTGTACCGGGGATCCACCGGTCCCGAATGACAGACTTACGTCAGCGTCATTAGCTCGTGAGAAGTCCATCCCACATCCACATATAAGTGTGTGTAGCACCGACATACCGATCTACATTATTCGCATGTCTACCAATTCTCCACATTGGTTACGGAGCTCTAAGTGGCTCACCACTCGCAGCTTTCGCTACTTATTCCCGTGTTAGGTGCTTTAACTACACAAGTACGGAAGCACCAGGGAATCAACGCTAAACCACAACCCCTGCGAGACCAACTCCAGTGTTCCGTGCAGAAGCACGAAGCATTCTGGGGCTTTTAACGGAACCCCGCAGTACTCAACCCAGCGTTTAGGGTGGTATCTCATTTGACCCACCGACCTGAGTGGAGTCAGCAGCGTGAGCTAAGAGGAGGCCGAAACCCCCAACTTAGTACTCATGTTAGACTAGCAACGTTTAATGAGTAATCGTCGAGAACAAGTTCTCTACCACACATTATTTCTAACAGTGACGCCCGTTACACCGCCCAGTTGCGGGATAGGGTAGCCAACTGCTAGTTTTAAGGGTAGCCACCGTGTGGTCTGCATAGGGAAACGTCACGGATCCTAGTACCCAACTCCGACACCTTGGACGACTAAACGCCTCTGCGACCCCGTACAAGGGTCGCTAGTACGGGTCTATGGATACTGGTGGCCGGGCCCGACACCTTGGGTAGACCGAAGTCTACCACTGCGATCGCTCTCCAGCGACTACCCGCTGATTTCAGTCAGTCAGCTGACTGACTGACGATCAGTCAGCGTGTAAGCGTCCACTGCTGGACATACGCCTCTCCAATTTTCCTCCAGTCCTCCCGGCCGGCACTGCTTTCCGCCGACGTACTTGATGTCGTCGTCCCACCTGGCGGGCGGTCTTCCCACACTCCGTTTTCCTGTCCACGGCCGCCAGTGTAGGACACGGCTACTCCAACGGTTGCTGATTTCAAATGTCTCCAATTACAGAGGGTTTTAAGTTTTTTTTTATGGAAACTGACACGGTTGGCTACATCACCTACAACATCCGTGATGTCAGCCCATAACACCGGATGAACTAGGTGCCATGTCATGGTTCCCTTCGGTCGTGCCGGCTACACTGAACTGGACGGAAAACACACTATTTACATAGCCGTTTCGACGGATGCTTCGCTCAGTGCGGTGGTACCAACCAGTCCGGGATAAACCCTACCTATCACCTAGTAAGGTGAGAAGGGAAGGGACCTACAGTTTTACGTGGAATACGAACCACGGTCAGCCTCCAACGGTCGAGCGGTCACCCATTCAAGTACTGACCGCGCTCAGGGTTGCTTAACAACAGTCGACCGACCGCACCACTGAGCTACCGGGGTTGACAACTCACATGCTAATTGGCATCATGCATACACAAAGGTTAAAAGTTACCCATGGAATATCGCTACGTGATATGGTGCGTAACGAGGCAATCCACCGACGCACCAAAGTAGTCGATATTGGACACCGGGTGGCTAAGCTCAAGTGGCAGTGGGCTGGGCACGTTAGCCGAAGAGACGATGACCGTTGGAGTAACCGTGTCCTACACTGGCGGCCGTGGACAGGAAAACGGAGTGTGGGAAGACCACCAGGCCTGGTGGGACGACGACATCAAGTACGTCGGCGGAAAGCAGTGGCTCCGTATCGCTGAAGGCCGGGAGGACTGGAGGAAAATTGGAGAGGCGTATGTCCTGCAGTGGACGCTTACACGCTGACTGACGAGCGAGTTCTCGCGACAGCGACGACGGCGCTCTATACAACCGGATGGTCTCTGTCTAAAGCTTCGACACGCATGATTGTACGTAACGGGAACTGTACGTCGCTGACCGGCTGGTTGGTGTGCGCAGGTGTGGGGCGCGTCGCAGTGGCCGGAGTCGGTGGCGGTGATGGAGTCTGGCTTCCGCGCTGTGATCTCGCACGTGGACGCCTGGTACCTGGACTGCGGCTTCGGATCCTGGCGCGACAGCTCGGACGGACACTGCGGCCCCTACCGCTCCTGGCAGCAGATGTACGAGCACAGGCCCTGGCTCGAGCTGGGGCCAGCCAGGACGCTGGTGCAAGGTGCGCGATTCCTTTATATCTATATAAGGTGTTTCGTTAGTCATGTCATTAACTTCGGGAGGGTTACATACATACTCAAATAAACAGGTTACGCAAAAAAAAATTATACGCTCATAGTACCTATTACTTTCCGAGAAATTTAACAAAACATGTTTGCTACCTAAACATTAACCTGTGTGTAACAGTAGGTAACTTGCATTGTACGGGGTCAATGACCGTACTATGTTCAAACGCAGAACAGCTGTTTGTTGTAAGTAAGTCACAAGGTCACTATGATTGGTTTTTACAGCTACTTATTTGATTTTATTTTTTTTTGTTAGGAGAAAAAATGCTCCTATAAACATATGTTTTTTTCTTACGTAAAGTGTTTATTTGAGTGTGTTTGTAACCCTCCCGAAGTTAATGACATGACTAACGAAACACCTTATATATCCTCTTAACAGTAAACTGTGGCGCCATAAGTGTGCTCTATCTATCGCTTATTCCATATGGAATGCTCAGAGGAGCTGTTAGGACGGCCTAACCTGAGGCGAACCCATCGTACGCACACAAATGCATTTCTCTAATACAAATGCTTGTGTTTCAATACAAAATAGTTTGTTTTCCGTCCAGTTCAGTGTAGCCGGCACGAGCGAAGGGAAGCACTGACGTGGCACCTAGTTCACCCGGTGTTATGGGCCGACATCACGGATGTTGTAGGTGATGTAGCCAACAGTGTCAGTGTTGAAATAAAAGTATTTCGTTGTTTAAAAACTTAACTTATGTTACTTCCGGTTGTATTGCGCCATCTGGTGTGTAGAGTTTAGAAGAGCTGAGGTTCTGTCGGCGACAATTTTTTCGTTCGTTCTGTTGTACGTTTTACATTAAAAACATAATATGGTTGACTAACTCAAGTCTGTTTTATTCAAACAACATAACTCAACAGGTTATGGGCCCAGGACGCGTGTGATGTGATGTAAAACAGACAGTTTAGTCGTGCGTGAGATGTGAAGTTCTGCGTCGTATTTTTCTTTGTTCACGGGCGTGTTGGTGAGCGCGGAACAAAAGAAAAATGGAGTTCGCGTCGTCGGCTCTGGTGAAGAGATTTGACGGTGGCGTGGGGTATAGACAGTGGAAGTTCCAAGTAAAATGCGCATTAGTTGCGAAAGGGCTTGGTGATCACATTACGACAGAAAAGTCCGCGGGACTCAAAGAAGCGGAGGAAACAAAATGGCTTCAGATGGACGCACAAGCCATGTTCATACTGTCTTCTGGTTTGGAATATAATCAAATCGCATTGATAGAAACGTGTACAACAGCCAAGGAAATAATCGACAAGTTAGACGCGATTTACGAACAGAAAAGCGAAAACAGCAAGTTATTGTTACATGAGAAATTTTACAACATGAAGTTGGTAGATGGTGAACCAATCGCCTCATACATTGCGAAAATTGCAAGTATTGCTCAGCAACTTCACGACGTGGGAGAGAATATGTCTCAAATGAGTGTGATTACAAAGTTATTAGGATCTTTGCCAGAAAAATATCGAATGGTGAGGCAAGCGTGGCTGTCAGTCGATCCAGTTAGACAGACAGTTGCGAATTTGACAGCTCGCCTGTTGGATGAGGAAGCGTCATTTAAAAACACCGAGGAGACTGCACTCGCTACCGAAAAGAAGAAGAAAATGTTCGCAAGTAATAATAGCGAATTAAGGTGCTACCAGTGCAATAAGTCACTGGAAAACACGGAGGAGACAGCGCTTGCTACAAAGAAAGTATTTACGAGTAATAATCGCGATATCAGATGCTATAAGTGCAATAAGAAAGGACACATTGCAAGAAACTGTTGGTCAAACATGAACGAGAGAAGTACAGGACTTTCATCGTCAGAACCTTCGTCTTCAAAGAAAGAATCGGCTTATATAACCTCAAATAAGTTGGAGGCAAACTTCATAGAAGAATCAGACTGGATTCTAGATGGTGGAGCATCTGCTCACATGTGCTATCAGCGTCACTATTTTTCTGAATTTCGTGTGACAATGAACATCGTGAAGTTAGGCGATAGTAGCGAACTAGAAGCGAAAGGTGTTGGGAAAATAAAAATTAAAAAGTTCATTGAAGGACAGTGGTACAATTCGACAATAAATAATGTACTTTTTGTACCGGACTTGAAACGAAACTTGATGTCTGAAGGTGTCCTCACTTCGAGAGGATTCAGTGTCGTGAAAAAAGGTTCTATCGCAGAAATTAGAGACTGTGAAAATGATCTTTCTGCGATCGCGTATAAACAAGAAAATAATCTTTATAAGTTGCTATTTAAAATGATAATAAATGATTGTGAAGTAAATGTGGCCACTTTAAAAATGTGGCATGAAAGGCTGGGACATGTAAACATAAAAACATTACGTGAAATGGTGAAAAATAAACTTATAAACGGAGTCAGTGATATGAGTGACTTTTTCTGTGAGCCATGCATGCTCGGCAAGCAGCATAGGTTCCCGTTTAAGGACTCGAAAGCAAGGCATGAAAATAATGGTGACAAAATATACAGTGATTTGTGTGGACCGATGCCCGTGACATCAGTAAATGGAGCTAGATACTTCATCACATTTAAAGACTCGAACTCTGGTTATTTGGCAGTGTATTTTTTAAAACATAAAAATGAGGCATTGGACACATTCAAACAGTTTGTGAATATTGTAGAAAATAAGTGCGGTACCAGAGTAAAGTGTCTGCACAGTGACAACGGAAAAGAGTTTGATAATGTACTGTTCAAGGATTATGCAGCACAAAAAGGTATCGAACTCGAGTACACCGCTCCATACACACCTCAACAAAACGGCAGAAGTGAACGTGTCAATCGTACTATAATGGAATGCGTCAGATCTATGCTCTATGCGAAGAAGATGCCGCTGTACCTGTGGGCTGAGGCAGTGAATACAGCAGTGTATCTGATCAATAGAAGAAGCAATAAGCCCGTGACGCCGTACGAGCTGTGGACGGGACAGAAACCAGATTTGTCACATATTAAAACATTCGGCTGTGATGCTTACATGCATGTACCCAAGGAGAAGCGAAACAAGCTGGATGTAAAGAGTAAGAAGCTGACACTAGTCGGCTATGATAGAAATTCACAGAACTACAGACTATATGATCGTCAGACTAAACAAATACATGTGTCGAGAGATGTCATCTTCAATGAAATGGAAGAGTCGCTCGGCGGAGCAGGGAATCGAAAAGAACCACACTCGTTTTTATCACTTGAAAATGATGGAATAATTGAAAATGATGAACAGTCATATGATTACGACAAATTTGAGCAGTTCTATCAAGAAAATATTATGCAGGAGTTATCGGCTATTGATCGGAGTACTGAAAAGCTTAACCAAGAGGACAATGAAGAAGAAAACAGAAACAAGCAAAATCAACACTCGTATAATCTCAGATCGAGACAAAATTTAGTTCATCATGTAAATTATATGGAAGTGATAGAACCGGTAACATATGAAGAGGCGATGACAAGTGCGGAGAAGGAGCGCTGGGTGGAAGCGATGGAAGACGAGTTAAATTCTCATGAGGTAAACAAAACGTGGGAGCTGACCGAGTTGCCCGAAGGAAAGAAGACTGTTGGCTGCAAGTGGGTGTACAAGCTTAAGGAGAATCAAGATAACACAGTTCGTTTCAAAGCAAGACTCTGCGCTAAGGGATACTCGCAAAAACATGGAATTGACTATGAAGAAACATTCTCTCCGACTATTCGTTTTGATACGGTTCGACTCATGCTCTCTCATGCGGCAAAAGAACAGATGCACTTAATGCAGTTTGATATAAAAACAGCATTTTTATATGGTACTTTAGATGAAGAAATGTACATGGAATCTCCTCCTGGATTAGAAACACATGGACAAGTATGTAAACTTTTAAAATCATTGTATGGCCTTAAGCAATCTCCCAGATGTTGGAATAATAAGTTTGATCAGTTTCTTAAAAGTTTAAGCTTCATCAACTCTAAGGCAGACAAGTGTTTGTATATATCTAATGGCAATAATGAACCTATGTATTTGTTGTTGTATGTAGATGACGGTTTAATATTAAGTAAAAATAAAAGATTAATTGATAGATTTATTTGTGAGTTAAAACAAAGTTTCGAAGTAACTGTAATGAATCCTAAGAACTTTGTCGGTTTAGAATTACATATAAAAAAGGACGGAATTTTTATTAACCAGCAAAAATATGTTGAAAAAATTGTTAAAAGATTCAATATGGATAGTTCTAAAAAATGTAGCGTTCCGTTTGATCCTAACGTGAAGTTATGCGAAACAAAAAACGACGATTGCCGTGTGCCATATAGAGAGGCTGTAGGTTCATTGATGTTTGCAGCTACAGGCACTAGGCCTGATATCTATTTTGCTGTGTGTACTGTCAGTAGATATTTGAACAAACATGATAACACACATTGGGGTGCTGTCAAACTAATTATAAAATACTTGAATGCTACTGCTGATTACGGCATCTGGTATGGAAATTGTGAAATGAAAGTAACGGGTTATGCAGATGCTGATTTTGGAAATTGTGTTGATACAAGAAAGTCAGTGTCTGGCTACATTGTTATGATGAATGGTGGTGTGATTACGTGGAATTCACAAAAGCAAAAATGTATCGCACTATCGACTACCGAAGCAGAGTACATAGCGGCCTGCTCTGCCACTAAAGAGTTAATTTGGGTAATGCAAGTGTTAAAAGATATTGGTATTAATTTGTATAAAGTTCCCTTGTTGGTAGATAATCAGAGGGCTATCAAACTTATTCATAATCCTGAATTCCACAAACGCTCTAAACATATTGACATTCAGTACCATTATGTACGAGAAAAATATACTGAAGGCATTATTGATGTCAACTATGTTAGTACGGAGGAACAAATAGCTGACATAATGACAAAGCCTTTGTACAAAGGTCGTTTTGAATATATAAGAGATTGTCTTAGTGTTATAAAGAATTCATAAGTTAATTTTTACGTGGGAGTGTTGAAATAAAAGTATTTCGTTGTTTAAAAACTTAACTTATGTTACTTCCGGTTGTATTGCGCCATCTGGTGTGTAGAGTTTAGAAGAGCTGAGGTTCTGTCGGCGACAATTTTTTCGTTCGTTCTGTTGTACGTTTTACATTAAAAACATAATATGGTTGACTAACTCAAGTCTGTTTTATTCAAACAACATAACTCAACAGTCAGTATCCATAAAAAAAAAAATAATAAGGACGACATGCCGTGCTAAAGGTCCTTCCACCGAGTCGTGCAGCCGGTGGGTCTTCGTGCCTTACTTGCTGCTCAATAGTTATTCTGTTCTAATACTTTGTTAAACGTGGTGGTCGGTGTTGTGCTGTAATTTTACTGTTGTCCTTGCAGCACAACCACCGATTACACCGCTTATCCCGATTGCCGGGACTGTATTTTTTTTTATGTTATCCGATATGGGTGGCTGAGTCGGAGGGGCCAAAGCACATGTTCCTACCAGCCGATATCACCTCCGAGAAGGTAGGTGCCATACCGGAGACTTCCCTGGATTGCTGGCTATACTGGACTAGAGGAGAACACAGCCGAGGCCCGCTATGCGGCCATCTTACATCCATTACGGTGGTACCAACCCAGTCGGCTACAATTTGAGCCTACCATCTAGTAAGGGGCAAGGGAAGGGACCTACAGTTTTAGGTACAGCATTACGTATGCACGTAAATTTTTTCGTCAGAAAAAACTCATTGGTACACGCCGACCGGATTCGAACCGCGGACCTCTCGTATGAGAAGCCGATGCCCAAACCACGGTCACCCGCTGCTTACGCGTATCCCGGCAATCGGGGCGTGCGGTATGTATGTGTATGTATGTATGTTTGACAAGCAGTTAAAACCAATGTGATCCCGCAGGAGCTGCAGTGTGCCAATGGACGGAGCAGCTCGGCTCGGAGGGTCTGGACGCGCGCCTGTGGCCGCGCGCCGCCGCCTTCGCCGAGCGACTGTGGTCCGACTGCGCGGAGGGCGCCACGCGCGACGTTTACCTCCGCCTCGACACGCAGCGCGCGCGCATGGTGTCGCGCGGCGTGCGCGCCGCGCCGCTCTGGCCGCGCTGGTGCACGCAGAATCCCTCCGCTTGCCTCACGTAGTTCAATTCAATGCAGTGATGCGTTAATATCTGTTCGGATCTGTAATTATAAGCCTATAGTGAAATTGGTACGGGTTGTTCATGATTGAAGTGAAACTGGTACGGGTTGTTCATGATTGAAGTGAAACTGGTACGGGTTGTTCAAGTCTGAAGTGAAACTGGTATGGGTTGTTCAAGTCTGCAGTGAAACTCCTACGCTTTGTTCAAGTCTGCAGTGAAACTCCGACGCGTTGTTCAAGTCTAGTGTGAAACTGGTACGGGTTGTTCAAGTCTGAAGTGAAACTGGTACGGGTTGGTCAAGTCTGAAGTGAAACTGGTACGGGTTGTTCAAGTTTGAAGTGAAACTGGTACGGGTTGTTCAAGTTTGAAGTGAAACTGGTACGGGTTTTTCAAGTCTGCAGTGAAACTGGTACGAGTTGTTCAAGTTTGAAGTGAAACTGGTACGGGTTGTTCAAGTTTGAAGTGAAACTGGTACGGGTTGTTCAAGTCTGCAGTGAAACTCTTATGGGTTGTTCAAGTCTAGTGTGAAACTGGTACGGGTTGTTCAAGTATGAAGTGAAACTGGTACTGGTTGTTCATGTTTGAAGTGAAACTGGTACGGGTTGTTCAAGTTTGAAGTGTAACTGGTACGGGTTGTTCAAGTCTGCAGTGAAACATGCCTATCTAAGATCTATATACAGACCAACAAACTTAACTAGAGGCCCAGAGGTGGCGTTAGCGGCAAATTCCGGGTTGTCACTCTCACTCGCCAAAGACAGAGAGCAGAAATGACTTTTCAAGATGGCGACTTTAGTTTTAGTTTTTAGTTTTAGACCGTTTGGCTGGGTACCTAGTAAAGTGTGTCAGCCTGTAAGAATAGACAGATGAAAGACACTTTAACAATCGTGACAGCATTTGACAGTTGAGGCTAATTCGTGAGGAACATTTTTTTTACAGGTTTCTATTAGTGCGTTTTATTGATCTTCAGAAATATTTACTTCTTGTAATAAAATTATGCTTTTAATAAAAACATACTATGAAAGGAGATAGTTTGGTCGAAAAGCCAGAGAGAAATTTATTCAGCTGCTTAAGCCGCGTACAGACCTAGCGAGCGAGAGCGCGCGAAGGCCAACAAGCGAGACCGGGCGAACAGGTCTGGACGGTACAGCGACGCTAAGCGAATGCGAAGGCGCGCACTCGATTGCGTTCGGTGGCGTTCGGTCGTGCTCCGGATACAGCCGTTCGGCCGTGCGCAGTCAGTGTGGCCGTAACAGCGATAGCAAACGATGGCGAGCGAGGGTTCGCTTGCCATCGGCGATGGGCATTCGCTGGGCCTCGCTGGCTCTCGCTCGCTAGGTCTGTACGCGGCTTTAGAATCAGAAATATACCTATTTGTAGCTGCGTATTAGCGACTTAGGTTACGACTGACATACGAGCGCACGAACGCAATGCAACAGTAGCGCGAGGTCGCTAGAACGCTTCTAGCGACATCGCGCTCCCGTAAAAAAAACTTGTCAAATTCAATAGTGAAAAAATTAAGGTGGCTGGAACAAAGTCTGAGCGCAATAACTGGAGCTCCAGTTATTGCGCTCAGACATTGTTGCAGCCGCTGTAATTTTTTCACTATTGAATTTGACAGTTTTTTTTATTATTACAAATGCGACATATAACGCCGAGCCACCCTACGAGCCGTCTAACGACGCCCATGGACATTCGGTTGTTTAGTTTATTTATTGTTTATTTCATTATTATTTCATCCATAGGTGGGTAACCTACGCTTGGACACGACGAAAATTTTGCCAGTTCTATTTCAATGTGAAGAAGAACTGACAAACAAACTTCGCACGTCACAATGTTTTGTTAGTACCTTATATAAATATTAGTTCAGAAGTAGTGATAAATATTAATTCTAACGCAGCGACTGTACGTAATGGAGAAGCACCTACAGTCAAAACGTCGAGGGCAGCGAGGGGGGAGTTGAGTGATGCCAAAGTTAAACGGTAGCGGACTGTAACGCTTCGACAGCTGTCAGACGGCGCTTACCAAAAGCGCTATTTTTTTAGCGCTAGCCGTCACTAGCACGCAAGACGATAGAAGGCAGCTTATATTAGTAACTACACTGACGTGCATTTTAACCATTATGAGTAGAGATAGGATAATCGGATACATATTTACCTAAACTTGAGAGGTTGGATAAGTATGGAAAGATACTTTTTAATTTTTTCCCGGGATTGACGCATATAATTGTAACCATTATTTTTTGTTAAGTAACATTTTAACATTATTATTATATTTCTTTATTTCACGTTTTTAGAATATGTTTATATTAATTTTACATACATTTTACAAAAAGTAATAAAAATACACAAAATTAATGCAAAATCTAAATAAAAAACGGTAATTTCCGCCGGCGGCGGGAGGCAAGGTTCCAAGCACGCCGGCGGGTGCAGGCGGTGGTTACGGAGCTCTCCGAGAAGACGCGAGGCAAGCTATTATTATTATTTATTATTTTCTTACAAATCACGTTGGTGCTTCACTAAAACTGATATACATAATATTAATAAAAACTGCTAATTATTTATAGATTCCTGGTAAAAGATGAGCCAAAATGATTTTTGGAATTTCAATCCCGAAAAGTAACTTTATAACTACTTAGTGACGTAGTCGTATAAATATACTCGTGAACGAAGTCGGGGGTGAACGCTAATATGATAAAAGCGTATTAAGAACATTTATTTTGAATAGATCTACTAAGTTTTATGGTATATGTGACGTTCCTAGGAATCCCGGGAATTATTTAATTAAATAAATATTTTCAAAGAAGCAACTCCCATATTTTTTTGCATTTAGGCAAATATGTATCGGATTCTCCTATCTCTAATTATGAGTTATTTATTTATTTAATTATGAGCCATATATTCCACCAATCTTGGATAGAATGAGAAGTGACAAGAGACTGCAGGGAAGTGAAGTGAGCTTCAAGACGATATGCAGTGATGCAAGAACTGTTGACAGCTGACTTAATTGAAGATAAATTATACATAATTATTAGAGATGCAATTGTGAGTGATAATTACATAGATAGACAAATGAATTGCTGCTTGGCACTTTCCTGTTATATTTCTTATTATGATTTCTTCATGTAAGTAAAGGAAAAAGGTTTTATTATAATGATGTAAAATAATCTTAAATATTATATGTTGCACGAGTACAGACCGACCGACATACTTAACTAGGCACCCAACTCACTGAAGACAGAGAGCAGAAGCGAAATTTCAAGATGGCGCCCTTAGTTGCGGTTTCGGCCAGGTGCCTACTAAAGTGTGTCAGTCTGTAGAAATAGACAGTAGAAAGACACTTTAACCATTGTGACATTATTTGACCGTTGAGGCTAAATCGTGAGGGACATTTGTTTTTTTTTTCTAGTTTAGTGTGTTCCGTTGACTTTAGAAAAATATTATGCTTTCAATAAAAATATACTATGGAAGGAGATAGTTTTGTCGAAAAGCCAGATAGAAATGTATTAAACTGCTTAGAAGACAAACTGAGAGCAGAAGCGAAATCTCAAGATGGTGCGCTTGGTTACGGTTTCGGCCAGGTGCCTAATAAAGTGTGTCGGTCTGTAACTACCAATAAAAAAATTTGATTTCTTTGTTATTTCATCCAAAATTCTAGGCATTTTAAATAATTATGATTGTTGACTTAATTAAAGTACCTAGATAGGAAAAGTGGAGTTATAAGAAAACTAAGTAAGAAGTAAGTGTTAAAAAGTGTTTGGTGCAAGCTGTGATTGTGTATACTTACTGAGTTTTGTATGTAGACTAACTAAATATAGGCAATTTGCTTTTAAAGTATACACACGCAGAAATACATTTTAATATGAGACGTGTTACCAGAAAACAGCGATCTGCAGACTAATGAAATTATGGAGATAATTGACGCAACCGTATTTTATCTGTTCAAATGTTAAGGATGTATTTAACTGTCACTACAATTCGACATTTTGTCTGACCGTTCTCAGTTACGAAAGTAAATGAAACCGTAGATAAAGTTATGGAATAATGTATGTATCTGTATGTATGTATCATAATATTAATTTTGCTGATTATTTTAGAATATTAAATCAGCGAACTGTTTTCATATTTTTTACAAGTAAAATGCCAAAATAAAGTGACAGGTAAATATGCCCATAATAAGTTAATAAGTAATTTTATAGGCTGCTAAAAAATCTGCTGTGCCAACTTTAATAAATGACCTCTCTTTGCACAAAATGTACATGCACACTACCACAAAAGCATATGAACTGCCATGCCATCTAGATGGAGCCTCAGTTGTTTTTACATATCTGGTTATTTTAGCCCTATTTGGATGTTGAAAGGCAAAAGAATATGTCGTTGGCTTCTTCTGAGAGGCGAGATTTTTCGAGAGGAGTTTTTTCTGGCAGAAAAGTTTACGTGCACACCTACACCTGCTGCTTCACCGTTCGAAGCCGGTGTAAAACTGTAGGTCCCTTCCCTCGCTCCTTACTAGGTGGTAGGCTCAAATTGTAGCCGACTGGGTTGCTACCAACGTACTGGATGTAAGATGGCGACCGTATACGCATACGCTGTGTTCTCCACTAGTCGAGTATAGCCAGCAATCCGAAGAGAAATCTCCAGTACATAATGTACATACATTTTCGGAGGTGATATTGGCTGGTCGGAGCGTGTGCTTTGGCCCCTCTAGTTCAGCCATGCCGGATTACATAACAAAAAAAAGATGGCAGATTAACTGTCACCTTCATAAAAGAATTAAAAGTCGTGACAACTTTAGAAGGAAGAAGATGTGGAACTAAGCTTGCGATTGCTTCGCCGAACATATCCGGGCCCATCGGCAGTAGAGGGGGTCGATGACGGGACTAGCGAGTGGCCAATCTGAATTCCCCGCGCATGCTTCACGTTTCGGCTCGCTTCAAGCCCTCGTCAGTTAGTCTGCTTTGACTAGGACGCGGGGAACCACCAGTCCCGCTCTCGACCTCCCTCTCTACCTATCCATATTCTGTAGGATGTTTCCAGTGACGATTTCGAAGCTCTCTCCATATAATATGAGCTTAGCGTCGATCTTGGCAGCCCTAGATTCTTGAAGAGACTGTACAGCGACTTCGCTGGTAGTCCTCTTGCTCTGACTTCCACAGCGAAGAGATCAGTCTTGAATCTGTTTCTCACAATCCGGTCTACTAAGTTGCAGTACTGGTTAAATTTGATATTGTGGTCCTGCGGGCAGCATGCAGCGTAAAGTGAAATAGGTGATTATGATCGAGTGTTGTCATGAGATTTTGTCATAATTTGGTGCTAACGACGTTAGTGCATAATGCTATACTTAATGTGGACACCGTTTGTATAATTTAGTATTTACATTATAAACTCAGCTAGAGTGTGTTTATTGAATGCCCTGAAATTTATATTGAATTTAATTTGCCATCGTCTCGTCCATGACGGAATTTGTGAGAAACATTTGAAATTGTATTTATATCTTGTGTTTGTATTGTTTGATATAAGTGTAGCATGTAGGTACCAGTCTTGTGAAATCGGACAAATAAGACCATAGTGATGGAAATTTTGTCAAACTATTGCCAACATACGAGTGGAAATTGACGCGGGTCGAGTGTTCAAAATTGAGAAGAAATTACCCTTCAACTTTCCACAAGGACCATCCAAGCAGACTGGTTTACAAATATTGGTTTACATTTTAAGATAAGACCGCACCGCGCGGGCTTTCCACGGCAGCGGAGCGCCGCGTCAAAATATTTTTATATGAAATTGTATGAAGGAAGGAAGGTGTGGAACTAAGCTTACGATGGCTTCACCGAACATATCCGGGCCCATCGGCAGTAGAGGAGGGTGTTAATCGAGGTCGGGACTAGCGAGTGGCCACTCTAAATTTCCCGCGCATGCTTCACGTTTCGGCTCGCTTCAAGCCCTCGTCAGCTAGTCTGCATTGACTAGGACGCGGGGAAACACCATTCAGTCTTCAAACAAACATTCAGTCTTCACTTTTAGACGATTACGTTTCATGGCAGAACCAATGAAGGAGAAGAGTCAATTTCTTCACAGTTTTAGGAACTTATTATTTTTTTATTGTGGGCGATATGAGAATGTATATATATTGTTTTTAAAATAACCCAACTTTTTGTAAAGATACAAAGCAGTTTAATACTACCTGTAAAAATATAGAATGTCAATTAAACATTTAGTTAAAGTGTCCCTGGAGCTACCTGCACATTTTAGGTACTTTCTCAAAATAAAAATTACCTATAAGTTTTTTTAGGGCTTTTAAAATCTAAAATGTGTTAATAATATTTTTAAATTTAATTTATTAATTTATATAATGTATTTGAGATTTACTACTTTTTATTCGAATACATTTATCCATCGACCACTGAGCTGAGGGACCACATAACATGCGTGCCTCCAGTCTATGTTAATTCTGTGTTCTGTGGTGCTTCGTTATTCATGTTAAATGTTTCGGGAGGGTTACATACACACTGAAATAAACATGTTACGCAAAAAAAAATTTTATGTTTTTGGCATTACTTTTCGAGAAATTTAACAAAACATGTTTGCTACCTAAACATTAAAAGGATCAACCTGTGTGTAACAGTAGGTAACTTGCATTGTACGGGGTCAATGACCGGACTATGTTCAAACGCAGAACAGCTGTTTGTTGTAAGTAAGTCACAAGGTCACTAAGCCTTTTGTCAGCGCGCCACCGCTCTAAAACTAGCTACCTACCTACCTACCTACGTGTGCGGTGCGTGTGCCTACGTTTAGTGTTTGGCAAGGGTCTATAGCATGATTGGTTTTTACAGCTATTTGATTTTATTTTTTGTTAAGAGAAGAAATGAACCTATAAAGTGTTTATTTGAGTGCGTATGTAACCCTCGGGAAACATTTGACATAAATAACGAAGCACCTTATATAAAAGGCAACGTAACCATGGCAACCTTCAATCGTTAACCCCCCAGCAACATTAGTCCACCTCCAAGCCGGACTTGCACCTCCTCGGGGGTGAAATTGGCTGCGCCTGAGGTTGCGACCTCGGACAGAGCCACCTAGTTCGGTAGCAATAAAAAAAAAATAAACGACACACTCCGCCGCTGAGCGCCGCGTTCGATTGGCCGTCGCTCTCTCCCCGACTCTTCATTCTGCCCACCCTCGATTATTGGCGCATTCAGTTTCAAACTACCTTGCGTCCCTAGGCACAGCGGTCGGTGCGTGTATTCTACGAGAAAAAAGAGATCCTAAAATGTATCTGTATAAAATGAGCATGACTCATCTAGGAAAACTATGAATGTAAATTTGAATGGAACAAAATGGTGACGAAGCATTTTTGATACTACGTGTGTAATAATTATGCAGCTGTACTAGGAGAATAGAGAGACAATCGGACGCAGTGTTATTAAAAATAATAAACGAATGTGTTATACAAAACTTCTTGTTTCTTATTTATATGGACAAAATCCAATACATTTTGATGATGAAAGTACATACATACATACATATTTCATATGCAGAGTTATTTTGTAAAGGTCCCGTTGCAGACTATATAGCTAAATATAATAACTTATAATGTTCTGTATTGTATGTTACAAGACGCCCACTGTGAGGTACAGAAATATTTTTATGAATAAAATTTACAAAACAATTTTGTCTATATTGGATTAACTCATATTGGTTTAGAAATCTGTAGAAAATGTTGCGTGCTGACTAACCGTCACACCATTTTGTCACACCAGTGTGGACCAGAAGAATTTTTTTCCTCCGTGACAGTCGATTATGTCAAGAAATTTTCAAAGAATTCTCGTTACAGACATTTAAATATAACAAAATATCTAGGCTACATATAATTATAATGAAAATTTTCACTCAAATGCTAAATAAAGATAAATTGTATGCAGAATTCTATACATTCAAAAGAGAAAAATATTCAATAATTAACTTTATTAAAAACATTGCTTTTGTACATGAACTATTGAGAGATGTGTCAGTCAGATTTGTATTGAAAACAAAACCTGTAGTAGGTACTTACATCATACCACTTTTTATTTATTTGAATTTTTTTGTTATTTTAATTCCCATTAGAAGGTCAGGGCTAGCCTCCAAATGTGTATCTATGATGAACAGAAAAATATATATATTTTTCAAAATCAATAATTCTGTAGGTATTATGTGAAGTGTCAAGTGCCAATACTTCCTAAACAGACTATCGGAATGTAGAATCACTGCTTCTTCCTAAATATACTTAGTCGCCTGCTGCGCGGTGTCACCGTGTTCTGAAACAAACGCATTGCAGTCAAATTTGAAATGAAAGAAAAACGATCAGGCCCGAAATTAGCTGTAACTGTAAGCACAACGACCCATAATGTCAGCCACGGTAGCTCAGTGGCGCGGTCGGTCGACTGTTGTTAAGCACACCTGGGCAAGGTGAGTACTATTGGAGGTGAGTACTAAGGATAGGTGACCGCTCGACCGTTGGAGGCTGACCGTGGTACGAATTCCACGTAAAACTGTAGCCCATAACACCGGGTAAACTAGGTGACATGTCAGTGCTTCCCTTCAATTCATGTCGGCTACACTGAACAGCCCCTGTACCGGCGTTACTCAGTCGCTGATGTATGAGAAACAATCTCACTCAACCAATGAGAAGGCGTTCGGTGAGGTATCCTGCCCGGCTATTGGTTAAAATATGCGAGTATTTGTTTGAGTTCACTCGCTAACTCATAAACTCGTTAACGCCAGTAGACCCCCTGGACGGAAAACACAAACTATTTTACGTAGCCGTTTCGACCGACGATTCATTCAATGCGGTGGTACCAACCCGGGCGGGTTAAACCCTACAACCTAGTAAGGTAAGAAGGGAAGGGACCTACAGTTTTATGTGGAATTCTAAATGCGGTCAGCCTCCAACGGTCCAGCGGTCACCCATCAAAGTACTGACCGCGCCCAGGTGTGCTTATGATCCAACCGACAGTCGACCGACCGCACCACTGAGCTACCGAGGCTGACTACCTCACCACTGAGAAGGCAGGTACCAAACCGGCAATTTCCCTTTGAATTGCTGGCTCTACTGGACTAGAGGAGAACACAGCCGAGGCTGCTATGTGGCCATCTTACATCCAGTATGGTGGTGCTAACCCAGTCTGCTACATTTCGAGTTTACCACCTAGTTAGGGACAAGGGAAGGGACCTACAGTTTTACAAGTAAATTTCATTAAATCAGAAAACACTCATTGGTACACGCCGACCGGATTCGAATCTCGGACCTCTCGCAAGAGAGGTCGACGCCCGGACCACTCGGCCACCCGCCGCTTTGGTTTGGAGAAGAGACCTACAGTTTTACGTGGAATCGAAACCACGGCCAGCCTCGGCGGCCTGTAGAGCGGGGATACACACCTCTGCGTCGGAGCGGTTGGAGCGGAAGAGAGCGCGCAGACGGGAGGGCGTGCTAGTCTTGCGCACGGTCGGTGTCTCCGGCGCCGCTCGCAGCGACTCACGCAGCTCCGAGTCCTGCGCCGCACCACAGATTACTTAATAGTTACTTTGTAACAGATAAATCACTCCATAGAAAAAGCTCCATACCTACAGCTTTAATAGCCTAATGCTTCACGTCGCCAATCGCTGTGTGCGAAAATGTACCTTAACGATCGAGTGTAAAGTGATTATTGCTTTGCAGCTGCGCGCAGTTGCTTGGGCGCGCATGTAGGTATGCTTCGCGCGGCTGACGAATTTCCACTGAATTGGCTCGCCGGCGGCCCGTCGGGCGGTAGGTAGTTAGCGCGCGCAAGTACATAGAGTGCGTGAGGCCTGGCCGCGCACCATGTACCACTTTGCTAACCTAGTTACTAAGTATTTACACATACGTACATTACATACTCGTGCATACTAAACAAACGCCTACACCGAATGGGCCTTAGCGACACACCGGTGTGCAGGTTCTGTATAAAAGAGGATGAAACGCCCATACACATCCTTTGTGAATGTGAAGTGCTCATTCACAGAAGAAGCCGTATTCTTGATGGTTATATCTTTAACCAACGTCAAATACAGGCACTCAACCCCAAGAATATAACACGGTTCATAGCGGAAATCGGACTTGGGGGTGAGCTATAAACTTTTGAGAGATCACAACCATAGGCGCCGACTACGTGGGTGCTCAGGGGCTCCAGCACCCACGAGGTGTGAGCAGTGGGTGCGGAGCACCCACGACGATAGTTATAAAAACTGATCAGTAATAGGATTTGAGCTACTACATAAAAGTGCCTTATTTACTTACAAGCCTTTGAGCGGCCACATTTACACATTCGCACTAGTGGCGCGACGAATAGCGAACGTTACTATAGTACTCCTATATTATTCCATACCATTCAATAGAATATAGGGACACTACATGCGTAGGTACATCGTGCAAATGTGTAAATGCGGCAAATGCAAAACATTGTGCGAACGTTTTGCGAAGCCATGCTGCCGGGTGCCGGGAGAATTAGTGAAAAATTGGAGAAGCATATGTCCAGCAGTGGACGGCAACACGTTGATGATGATGATTGTTCAATAAAAAAAAAATGCATGAGCACCCACGAGGATTTCTAAAAGTCGGCGCCCCTGATCACAACAGATCTTCCTAGGTAGCAGTGACAACAGGGCATCATAATTTTATACATACATACCACATGCTGTATCCCGAAAATCGGGGTAATCAGAGTAATCGGTGTTGTTCACCGGCTAAACCGGATCGGAACACCGACCACCGCGTCCAGGAAAGCATTTGGACAAGATAACTATGAAGCAGCAAGTAAGGCACGAAGACCCACCTGCTGCGCGACTCGGCGGAAAGACCGTGCCGGAGGTGAGAGGTGGCGAGCCTGCCGCCCTTTAGCGCGGCACCATGTCCTTATCCCTTATTCGCATTTTACGACATACACGGAAAGAGATGCAGTGGGGCTATTCTTTTTAAGTAACGGCTCCACACAGTACATCTAATACTTTATTAACTAACCTATCGCTGGTGATCTGGCAGAAAGTCCTATCTAAATTTTTGCCAAATTCAGATTTTGGTGGTAATATGTCCTATATAATTATTTCCACAATGTCAGGACAAAATTCAGGCGACTTTATTCTAAAATAAAATAAAATTGTAGGTGTTTTTTTTTTACATTGTATGACCCTAAGTTCAGAACAAAACAGTTTCACGTCTCTTGAAAAATTTACATTTTTGAGATAGGACTTTCTGCCAGATCACCAACGCTATTATTATCCCTTTCGGCGCCAGTCGCACATATTTGTGTGCGCCTATAGTCATTTTGTGAGGCCAGGCGCACACATATGTGATTTAGAAAAAGTGCTTTCATATAAACAGGTTTAATTGTAGTTTATTGTAGTAGTAGTACGGGTGGAAGTTTCGTAAAGCCTTGGCCTGGGCGCATGACTGGGTCCTGGCGGGCCTGGCGCCGAAAGGGTTATTTATAAAAGATGTATCATCAATCATGCATGATGTATCACTGTACTCCTGACTGTGGTGAAATAAACGCTTTTTTACTTACTTACTTAACTAACATATTAGGGACGGCTACACACCAGCGGCTTGATTATACATTTCATCCATTAGATTAGGCCATTACTTTCTTTAAGATACTTCGTAATTTTGTAGGTGCAATACAAATTGATACATTACAGTAGCGGAGAGGCGTCCCGCGTTCTTGCTGGGCGTGGGCGGGCCGGGCTTCTTGTACGCGGTGATACCGACCTCCTTCCTGCCGCGACGCTCCGCGCCGCCCGCCGCACCCTCGAACTATAACACGCACACGCGGACATTGCTGAATGCATCCCTACATGTTGGGCTTACCGCACGTGCATATCCCTTGCCCCCTTTTTTTTTATTAAAACTGACACGGTTGGCTACATCACCTACAACATCCGTGATGTCAGCCCATAACACCGGGTGAACCCGGTGCCACGTCAGTGCTTCCCTTCGGTCGTGCCGGCTACACTGAACTGGACGGAAAACACAAACTATTTACATAGCCGTTTCGACCGACCTTTCATTCAGTGCGGTGGTACCAACCCGGGCGGGTTAAACCCTACCAACTAGTAATATAGAGAAGGGAGTCATATCCCTTAGTCGCCTTTTACGACATACGCGGGGAGAGATGCAGTGGGGCTATTCTTTTAAAGTGCCGGCCCCACACGGTACATTCCTCGGTGGTGGGCTCAAATTGTAGCCGACTGGGTTGGTACCACCGTACTAGATGTAAGATGGCCGCGTAGCAACCTCGGGTGTGTTCTCCTCTAGTCCAGTATAGCCAGCAATCCAGGGATGTCTCCGGTATGGCACCTACCTTCAGATTTTTTTAATTTTTCTTATTTTTATTATTTGTTGTTATATCGGCCATATTCATAACACATATTCTGTGAAAATTTCAACGGGCTACCTATTACGGTTCAAGAGATACAGCCCTCGGACCGATGGACAGACAGACAGACGGCGTAGGCCTGATTAATAGGGTCCCGTACGACAGATACGGAACTCTAAAAAACTCATGAGTATTTCTGAACACAGAGAGTGTTCCATAAGTCATCGCTAAGAATATGTGGTGATAGCGACACCTATCGCACAACTGAATAATAAAGATCGATAATAAATAACCTATATCGCTTCGCGTCGAAGAACCAATAGAAAGATTCACTAGCACACCAACAGGTGGCGAATACTGTTTTTCCCACTAAATAACTTGACAATTGGATACACTTTGTATCTTTAGATTTTTAACATGACTTATTTATTACATTTCTTTGTAATAAACTTTTACTAATATTTGTTGAATTGACTTGATATATTTAAGTATCAAATTGACGATGGCACTATACACCAGATATAGGTAATTTAAATAGGCAGAGTGGTCAGATTCTTCAGTCTTTGTGTTTATGCTGTAGGTAAATATGAATGCTCTTGTGAGCGGTAGTATGGGTTAATTATTTATAAGTTACTATAATATAATACTTATAAGGTACTAACAAAACATTGTGACTTGCGAAGTTTGTTTGTCAGTTCTTCTTCGCATTGAATTTAGAACTGGCGGAATTTTCGACATGTCCAAGCGTAGGTTACCTACCTGTGGATGAAATTATACAATAAACAATAAACAAGTAAATAAAAATTCCAAACGCCACTTAACACATTGTTGAAATATCAAATACGCCTCGCATAAATACAGATCGCTTGGCAGAACAACCGGGCACTAGCCCATACAACATCAGCTGCAGCTACACGTGGAGCCAGAGGACACAACACCACTTCACCTTTTACCTTATAGCTTTTTTTTAATTGACAGCGCGACATATGGCGCCGAGCCACCCATAAGGTGTCTAACGACGCTCATGGACATTCGGTCGTATGCGGGGGTTGCGAATGCCATGCCGGCCCGACAGGCGCCCATTCACGCCCCTCTTGAAGGACCCGAGACTGTACTTGGGGGGAAATATATGGGCAGCGAGAGTGTTCCAGAGTTTACCGGTACTGTAGAGGAAAGATCTGTAGAATCGCTTGGTACGCATCCGCGGTAAGTCCAGCGTGTAGGGATGCTCTACAAATACATACCCCCCAATGGGCCTGAGACTACGATCCGGACACATACCAACAAATAAGACAATGTACCTCATGAAGATAGCACAACCACCCAATTGCAGCACATGTGAGATAGAAGAGGATCTACTCCATATACTGTTGGAATGTGCCCGGAACCGAGAACTGAGGCAGAAGCTATTGAGACACTTAAGAACTGACAGACTCAACCTGTTTTTTAAAGTACCTACATGAAGCCTTTGGGCGAGCTCAGGGGGAGGAGTTTGAATTCATAGGAATGGCTAAAGCCTTAAAAAAAAATTAGGATTTAAAAAAAAATACATACCTTAATCTCGTCCTCGTTGAACGCCCCCGCGCCGGACGCGTAGTGTGTCTCCGCCGGGTACGAGCTCTTCAGGTGCGGCGGGCAGAGAGAGTTGCGGTACTTGAGCTCCGAGATGCGGCCCGCGCCGCCCGCGCCGCCCGCGCCCCCCGTCGCGCGCCGCCCGTCGCGCTCCGGCCGCGGCGGCGTCTGCAGCTCCTTCAGCCAGCGGTTGTCGAACACCTCGCCCTCCTCGTCCGACATGTGGAAGCCGCGTCCCTCTTAAAGCAAAATGTTGAATTTGACTTTCAGTCGGTGTTACCAGATATACAGGTTGTTTCAGGATAGGGTTTCGTAACTTCAGGGTTTGAAAGGGGTCCATATTTTAAGACGAAAAGCTCTGAAACTTTTTCCCAGATTCGGTCATTTTATAGTACTTTTTGGTGAAAATCGTTTCATCGAGATTTGGTGGGCGGTTAACATCCGCCTTTATTAAATAAAAATAAAATGACTAAATTGCAATTTTTAACTACTAGAATTTGAACTGCATGTAGGTAAATTCCAAACACTTAAATTTAAATGACAAAGAAGAAAAAGGTGACTGGACTACCTAGCCAGCACCTCCCCAAACTCACTGTCCATCGAGTTTTTATAACAATTTCCAATTTTTGTATGAAAAAAAAAAGTATCGAATTTAGATTTGAGTGATAAGGTTTTTTTTCTTTTAATAATGAGTACTTTCTATTCCTGAAGTTTCTCAAGCCTATCCTGAAACACCTTGTATATAGTTCTTGGTGGAAGGACTGATCGGGGTCAGTCCGGCGATCAGGTCCACAGGTTGGGACTATATCGTCTATCCCGGAGGTGGTGGGGGGAATTACATGCTGCCATCGTCTACTCATGGTGGTCCAGTCTGCCTGTCTTCGGCGCATAACCCAATAGTTTCTTCCAGTCGATTCCTCGAAATTCTTCCTTACCGCCCCTTCCCCATTGGGTTTCCCCTAGACTTCCCTTTAGATGGCTGTCAATACTGAATTAAAGCCGAAAACAGCCGAGGATGCTATGCGGCCATTTTGCGACAGATTTAACTGTCTGTGGGGGCTATGAAAAAAAAAACAGCACCATTTTACCAACATTGTAGCATCATGGTACCACCGCACTGAATGAAACGTCGTCCGAAACAGCTATGTAAATAGTTCGTGTTTTCCGTCCAGGTCAGTGTAGCCGACATGAAATGAAGGGGAGCATTGCCATCGCACCTTTCACCCGGTGTTATGGACTGACATCATGGATGATGTAGGATATGTAGCCAACCGTGTCGGTTTCCATAAAAGAAAACTTGTAGAACATACCAGACTTGGGCTTGCGCGCGGGGACTCCGTGCAGGGACTGCGTGTCGTCCGGGCGGTCCTCACGGCGCGTCTCCCGTCCCTCGCGCGGCGGCGGGCCCAGACCAGACTGCGAACATGCATTTCTTATATTTATTGATGTGTAGCATCTTAACTCTCATACAGAGAGCTATCTTAGCTCCTCAGCTCTCATACCGAGAGCTATCTTAGGTTCTCAGCTCTCATACCGAGAGGTATCTTAGCTTCTTAGCTCTCATACCGAGAGCTATCTTAGCTTCTTACCTCTCATACCGAGAGCTATCTTAGCTTCTCAGCTCTCATACCGAGAGCTATCTCAGCTTCTTAACTCTCATACCGAGAGCTATCTTAGCTTCTTAGCTCTCATACCGAGAGCTATCTTAGCTCTCTGTATGGGCAGTAATTTAGTGAATGCCCGCGAAAATTCGTTAAGGAAGTGACGTATGTCATGATTGTTTTGGTGCGGCCTACAGTTGGCGCATGTCAACAGCTGTCAACCGTGCTTTTATAAACACGATCGACCGTTGCGAGGCTGACCGTGGTTCGGATTCCGCGTAAAACTGTAGGTCCCTTCCCTTACCTTACTAGGCGGCAGTGGCGGTTATCCAGGTGAAGCAAGTGAAGCACCGCCTCACTTAATTATCTTGAAGGTAAAGAAAAAAAAAATTTCAAAATACCATGAACGAAAATTTAAAAAAAGTCCATCCAAACTGATCGATCAGAGAACATTAAAGCGAACGGCGCCCGAGACAGCACCATACAGCACAGCGCATAATTTGAAAAAGTACCAGGGACACAGCCATGACAAGGAGCCGCACGCGCGGGAAAAAACATTGCATGACATTGTGCACAGTTGGTAAGACGCCAGACACATCCGGCTCATATCGCTTCACCTCGTAGAGACAAAAGTATGACCTTGAATTCGTTGCATTTACCTAGCAATTGAGGCGCTGATAAATCCTGCTGCATGAACGATTACGTCGTCGTCGCTGCGCTCGCCTAGACGGGCGGCGAGCGCTCTGTGTTCTCTTGAAGTACCAGGGTACAATCGGTAGATAAGAGTCTCAGTAAATAACATAACATGTCATAACAGCACAGCGCATAATTTGAAAAAGTACCAGGGACACAGCTATGACAAGGAGCCGCACGCGCGGGAAAAACATTGCATGAAATTGTGCACAGTTAGTTGGTGAGACGCCGGATACATCCGGCTCATGTCTAGGCATATTGAGGCGCTAATAAATCCTGCTGCATAAGAACGATTACGTTGTCGCTGCGCTCGCCTAGACGAGCGGCGAGCGCTCATGAAGCTCATGAAGTACCAGGGTAAAATCGGTAGATAAGAGTCTCAGTAAATAACATAACATGTCATACAATATTTTTTCCCGCGCACAGCCCCCCACCACGGCCAACCCTACCAAAAAGGTAACGATTTTGTGGTCCGATTGATGTTGAAGTACCAGGGTACGATCGGAAAGAAAAAACGCCAAACCGGCCGGGCCCCGCCCCACGTCGTCGCCACTCGCCGCGTAGGGGCGGGGCGCGCTCAGGCGCAGGGATTGATTGGGGAGCGCCTGGGCGCGCCATTCAGTCGGTTATATTGCGTCGTTAAGAGAGGTTCATTTTACGTCTCGGTTCACCCGACAAAATATATCGACTCCCGCGCGCGCACTTCGAATTTCTCGAGAGATTTTTATTTGCATTATTTGCACAAGTTTTAAAATGGAGCCGGTGCTAGATATAATTGCTTTATTGATAGAAACACCTTTCCCTTCGCGCCCAGAAGCCGAAAAATCCGATATAGTCAAAACGTGTTGTCGCCCGTGTCCAGAATTAAATAGGTAATACACCAATGACAAAAAAGACACAACTAAAACTTTCGTTCGAGTGTTTCAAACCTCTTGGTACGACCGTTACAAATGGCTCTGTGGCAGTACATATCTTCAAAAATTATATTGTTGGCCATGTGTTCTCTTGAGCCGAAATAAAACTGCATTTTCCTGTAACGGATATTCTGATTTAAAAAATTTGTCCCGCAGCTGTAAAATATACGATGAATCACAAGATCACGTTGAAAATTTCAAAGCACTAAACATGATTTTGTAATTATAATTTGCCTACCCATCCCATATATTTTGTAGTAGAACGTTTATTGATAAGTTTGAATGAAGTTTTATTATGTAGTCATTTCCATCTTATCCACAACGCAACGCAATCAACATGAATGTTAATATCGGAAAAAAATCGGCATAAAAACTGAAATACAAGATTCACAAAGTAATAGCAAGATAATATTATGTAGGTGGATTTTTAGTCGCCTCACTAAGATTTATTGGTCAAAGCCGCCACTGCTAGGCGGTGGGGTTCAACCACCGCACTGATGAAAAGTTCGGTCGAAATGGCTATGTAAATAGTTCGAGTTTTAACCTGTTACCTTCCTGGTCATCCGCGCGGATGACCTAAAACAATAAAACACAATAGATAAATTTAAACTAGGAAGCTAAATTGTTAAGTCCAGTTCAGGGTAGCCAGCACGACCGAAGGGAAGAACTGACACCGCACCTAGCTCACCAAGGTGTTATGGGCTGCCCTCGCGGATGTTGTAGGTCAGTGCTACTCACACTTTTTTGTGTGACGGACTGGCAATTTTTTACTATTGTTACCTACCTAGCTAGGGGCTAGCTTTAGTACTTATGGGGTATTAAAACAAGTTATGTTTTGTTGTGTCTACAGTTTTATTAAAATTCAATTAAATATGCCCTTTGACTTCCAGGTGCTTTCGCCCCGCCGCGCACTTGACATAACCTCAAATATTTCGCAAACTAGTGAAATTAGGTCAATAAATTCGCGCGAATACCAGGGAAGGCTATTAAAGCAAGAAATCTGGTATCCGCGCGGATACAAGGGAAGGGAGCAGGTTAACCTGTTCACTTCCATGTTAACCTTCCAGGTTAACCTGTGCTTTCATGTTTATATCAGGTTAACCTGATATAAACATACACATCTTAACTTAGCACACGAAAGTGCTTGAGTAGCACTTTCGTTAAGGTGATGTAGCCAACCGCGTCAGTTTCAATAAAACAATTAAAAAAATAAACTTACAGAGTGAACATGCTGCAGGGACATGAGTGAGGAGGAGGGGTTGCGGCGCCGCAGCCACTCTGCCTCCTCCTTCTTCACCAGCAGCTTCTCGCCCACGCTCCACAGCTCACGCGTCAGACCCTGCGCGCGCGCATCGTTCTTTATGCAGTGTGTCCGAAAGACTGTTAGTGTACTGCGTGCTATACAATAGAGCCTTGATAATCTGAACTACCAAAAAACTAGACCTGTTCGGACTCACGAAGTGATCACATTATAGTATGTCTATATAGACAAATTAAATAAAACAGCTGTATACTATTAAAAAAATATATTGATTGACTTTCTGAATCATTAAATACACAAAAACCAGTTACTTAGGCCCACTTGCACCAACACGAGTTTAGAGTTAAGTAGCGAGTTATGGATTTAAACGCGGTTCCCACAGTCAACGGGTGCTAGCTTAACGAGTTAAACTGGTTTATATCTTAAATTCGTGTTGGTGCAAGTGGGCCTTAGTTATAAACTTACTAATCTATTTTAGTCTGGCGGGTTCTATTTATTGACAAATAAAAAGCCTTGGGCAAACTAGTAGCGGCTTCCAGAAGGTCAACTTTGTGAAACCTGGAGCCAAAAAGCTGCCCAAAGATAGGACTAAACCTTCTTCAATTTGGGGAGCAGCAAAATTGAAGATGTGTGTCCATTGGATACACATGAGAAGCATTACCAGATGCCTTCGGAAATCTGTACCACAGCATTAAGAGTGATATACTCATATTCTCAAAAGCAACAAAGCATGTAGTACTTGTTGAACTTACAGTTCCATGGGAAAGCAACATAGCGAAGGACCACAACATCAAACTTAACAAGTACTGCAACTTAGTAGACCGGATTGTGAGAAACGGATTCTAGACTGATCTCTTCGCTGTGGAAGTCGGAGCAAGAGGACTACCAGCGAAGTTGCTCTACAGTCTCTTCAAGAATCTAGGGCTGCCAAGATCGATGCTAAGCTCATACATGGAGAGAGCTACGAAAACGTCACTGGAAGCATCCTACAGAATATCGGATAGGTGGTGGGTCAGTAGGGAGGTCGAGAGCGGGACTGGTGCTTCCCCGTGTCCTAGTCAACGCAGACTAGCTGACGAGGGCTTGATGCGAGCCGAAACGTGAAGCATGCGCGGGAAATTTAGAGTGGCCACTCGCTAGTCCCGACCTCGATTAACACCCTCCTCTACTGCCGATGGGCCCGGATATGTTCGGTGAAGCCATCGCAAGCTTAGTTCCACACCTTCCTATAATAATTTGTTATCCAAATACTGATCTTCGTGACTGTCCCCACCTGTATGTGTTCCTCGTATGCCTTGCTCTTGTCCTCGAGTTGTCTCCGCAGCCGGTCCAACTCGGCATCCTGCTTGCTCTGGTACGCGCTCATCTGCTCGTGGTACAGTTGTTTCTGTAACACACCGCTCATATGTAGGTACCGACAGACATAGCAGGAACAATAGACATTATACACCTCGAACCGACTGACATTGTCAATAATTGACATTTCCCCCCAAGTAGTCTCGGGTCCTTCGAGAGGGGGCGTGAATGGGCACGTGTCAGGCCGGCATGGCATTCGCAATCCCCGCACACGACCGAATGTCCATGGGCGTCGTTAAACACCTTATGGGTGGCTCGGCAACAAATGTCGCGATTTCAATAAAAAAAATTAAATTGAAATTTACCACCTTTATTTAATAGTGGTAAAAAAGTGTGCTTTTTGAGAACTAAAAGCACAAAACAAATGAAAAAACATTGACACCTAGTTCACTCGGTTTTATGGGCTGACATCACGGATGTTGTACGTGATGTAGCCAAACGTGTCAGTTTCCATAAAAAAAAAATATATTTAAATTTGAATATCATTGTAAGCTTTGGGGGTGTCTTTTGCGAAACCAGTAACATGCCTTACACGAGTGCTCGAAACCCAATGTTGAGGAACGTGTATTAAAAACCAACCAATGTGTAATAAAAACTAATTCCAACACTAGACATTGGCCTACGGTCTATGTTAGGTCATGATGTACAATGGACAGCGTATAGTACCAGAAAAATAATAATGTGAAACTTACCTACACAGGAAAAGGTCCCAGCCCTAATTTTATTATAAGTTTATTTCTGGAAATATTTGGGTCTTCATTGTCTTGCAGAGTAAGTATTATTGTTATTAGAAACATTGAGTAGTATAAAACTATTTTTATAGCATTAAGAGTTTCCAAGAAATAAATATTTTGGATTTGGATTAGTATTTAAACCGAACGCTTCAATCTAAATCAGCTGAAGGAGTCTTTCTTTAATTTCTTTCACTTTTCTAATGCTCAATGTTTCAAATAAAAAAACTCAGTATGATACTGCTGCACTCTACCTACCGTGTGCAATAGACATGCATAAGGTGTAACACTCCATATTTTTGTATGATTTTCTTCGGTATTAAATATTGAACCAAATTAATGCATGCCATATCAAACTCACTAGATATCCAAAAATATATGATAGATATTGTTTTTAAATAATAATTGAAGGTTTGAATAATTGAATTGATTTGTATTTCATGCAAAATAGTAATCTTTATCCATGCTAGGAATATCAATACTTGAAGGTAATAAAAACATCATGCAAATCAAATAAAACAAACTGCATTAGTTTTCAAAAACCTTTTATTTTGATAAGTTTAAACTCGTATAAATATTTTATACTTTTGTCATACAAAAATTTACAACATGCTAGGTATTGTTTTTGATTTTTTGAAAATCAAACTATAAACTACTCTTTAAATATTGTGTACATATAAAAAAACCGTAAAGTTTTAATCATAAAAGCACTTCAAATACAACCACCAAAATATCTGATAGACGATCACCAAGAGTACGGGAGCTATACTGACCATTTTCGCTTTCATCCGGTTCAGTTTGTCCTCGTACTCTGCGCGTACTTCCATCACGTTGCACGCCTCCGGCTTCGAATGCTCCATACTCTTGGCCTTCTGCACCTCCTCGTATACTTTCTTAAAGGCCAGCATGAGCTCTTCTATTTGAACTTCCAGTCCGGTGTTGTGGAAGTGACTGGTGGACAATAAGGGAGTGTCGCTTGCAAACGCCTGCTTCAATTTTTCTGGTGAAATACTCCTGTCTATACAACGCTCCGACCAACGTCCGAGATTCAGTGCCGTCTCACACAAGTCCTGCATCACGATCCCGTACGAGCGCTCCAACTTATACATCACCCCTTCTGGAATGTTCTGGTCCAGGCTGTGGATTTCCCGACGAATCATACGCTGCTTCGATATCACTTGGCTCAACTTCTGATTGTACACCTCCTTCACGGAGGTAAACGTCTTGAAATGCGCTAGAAGCTCTGTCAGATACTTCTTCAGTGATATTGTTTCTGATTCGTTGATTTTGCTCACTTCCGCGAGCGTGTCTCGCTCTTTCTGCAGAGTGGACTGCCTCTCCGCCAGTTTCCGAAGATGTTTTTCGGTACCCTCGAGGAAGTTTTCGAGTTCGTCTACGGTCACCGTGCCACTGGCTATAATCTTACGTTTGTCGCCATCTACGTTTGTAAATTGCGACAACTCTCTCAGAACTGTGTTTGATTTTATCTCGGCGATGCGCTTGAGAATTATCGCTTGATATTTGGCGGAGACTTTGATTATTTGGCTGGCGTTATTCTCGTGGCTGTTCATCTTGGAAAGCTGCTTTTTCAAATTCAATATTTCCTCATTCTTCATGTTTACGGAACGCTTTAATTGTGCAGACAACTGCTGACAATTCTCCTTGCACTGCTCTAGTTCCCTCGTCACATCTAGTAGTTTATGTTCCGACTCCGCCACGAGACTCTTAAGGTAAGTTATGTCTCCCTGAAGCGTAGTGATTGTGCGATTTTTGTCATAAACTATCTTTTCTAGGTTACTTATGGTATGGTTTCGCTCTTCTGAAGTACCAATAAGGTCTGTCGACAGCATGTGAACTTGCATTTGAAGCTCAGCGACATCTTTTTCTTTAGTGACTCTCACATCATTGACCAAATCCTCGCGGTGGGCGATACTCTCGCTCAATGCTGCTACTTCATTAGCAAGAATTTTTATCTTACTGTTCATTTCTAACTCCATTTCCTGACACTTCATGTTCAAGATTTCATTCCTTTCTTTTAGCTCACTGATGGTGGAAAAGATGCTCTTCAATCTCCATAGAGGCAGCAGTTTAAGATCAGACTCATTAGGCAATGATTTGAAAAAAAATTCTATGTTTTGGACAGTGTTTTCAAAGGTTGCACTGTCGTTAGACTCAAATGAATCCATAAGAATGTTTAGCTGTTGCATAATCTGTCTCACTGCATCATCTTTTGCATGCAGATCTTCTTTTAAACTGTTTCTTTCTGTGGATACTGTTATAAGGTTATTGTTCAAATCTTTAACAAGTTCTTCTTTTTCAGCAATCACTGTTTCAAGAGTCATCAACTTTGCATCACTAGCCTTTAGGTGTGATTCTTTAGTTTCAAGAAGCTCAGTCAATATCAAATCTTTCTCCTTTATCTTTTTAAATTCAGTGTTGACATCATCGAATTTCAGTTCAACATTAGCGATATCCTGCTCTAAGGAATGTACGAGAGAACTTTTCGCAAGCAATTCTGATTGCAATTTGTTGTTCTTATTGATCTCATCTTCCAGTTTAGTGTTAGCTTCGTTCAGTGCTTTCATAGCTAATGTAGTATGTTGTAATAACTGTTGAATGCTAGTTTGTAGATTCGCCAGTTCTGGTTCGTCGGAGGAAAGACTTTTGATTTTTTCTTCGTCACATAAGGATTTTACTATCCCACTAGTGGTAGACTGTACAGAAGGCTGCCTTAGTAAATTAACTGCAACAATATTTTCAGAACTATTTGGTAGAATAACAGTAACATTTTCTTGGCTATCGGGGAATCCCAGTTTTACCATATCAGTAATGTTAGTTATCAATGTGGCTATGTACTTCTCTAGGTTTAATTTATGTTCAAGTGCTTTATTTTTTTCACGCAGTTCTGTCTGCAGTGCTTCTATTTGCTCTACAGAATCTTTCCTTGTAACATTCGCTTTAATATTATATTCTTCATCTTTTTTCAAAATTATGTCTTCTCTAGCTTTGTTTCCTTCTTCGAGTTTGCTCTTCAACTCTTCCATTTGCACTTTGCTTTCTTCTGATACTTTAGCATTTTCGATCTTTGCTTTCTCCAACTGGTCAGTTAAATTATTTATGATCACATTCTTATCATTTTGCATATCAGCGATGTCCTTTTCGAAGTGACTAACTAGTGCTTTCTTGTCTAAAAGTTGATCATTAAGATTTTTCAATCGCTTTTCGTAATCCTTTCTAACAGTTCGAATACCTTCAGAAACATTTTCTTTGTCCATTAAAACTTGTGTGTGTGTTTCTGACAATGATTTCAATTCTGTTTTAAAAACATTTGCAATCATTTTGTGTCTCGACAGGATGCTCTCTACAGCAGTTACAAACTGTTCAAAGCTATTGTTTGCATCGGGAATGTTACAGCTCTCCTGAGTTACGTTGGCAAAGCCATATTTATTTTCGAACAGATCACTGTCTTTTATGATTGTATTCAAGTATCCATTGTTTTGTGAAATAATTATCTTGAGCTTGAATTTTATTGAATACACTTCCTCATTGGTAGCCTTTATGTTACTTTTGAGCTCGGAGATGCACTTTTCAAGTACACTCTTTTCAGAAATGCTATTTTGAATGAAGTTGTTGAGATTTTTTATAAGCACATTTAAAGTGTTTTCTATTTTTTCTTCATTTATGTCGATGAACGGTATCTCAACTGAATTGGGGTCCTCGGAAAGCAAAACCTTATTAATACTTTGACAAATTGACTCGAGTACTTCCTTGATTCTTTCCGAATTGTTTCCCAATTCCTTGTTTTCTTCAACTAAATTACTGATCTCATTGCACTGTTCAGATATTTTATTTTCAAGTTCTATATTTCCTAAGTTGACTTTGTTGATAAGATCATTAAGCACTTTAATACCATGGTTGTGTTCCAATGTCAGTGCATTGTTCAACCTATTTGCTTCGTCACACAGTTTGGAAATGTCTTCTACTTTATTTTTTAGCTGAGCATTCTCGTTTTCTAAGTGTCTAATTTCTAATTGAATGGATATCTTGTTCATTTTCAGCTCAGCTATTTCAGCAGATATTTCTTCACACTTCAATGTCAATGTCTCATTTTCATTCTGTAGATTCTCGATTCCCAACTTATTATTTGAAATCATTTGGTCATACTCCAATAGCTTATTTTCAAACGTTTCCTTTTCAGTTTTGAGCTGTTCCCTTGTAAAAGTTAACGAATATGCCTTTTCATCTGCAATCCTTTCCATTTCAATACATTGATTTTCCAGCTGACCGATTTTCCACAGATTTGTGGTAATAACATTCTCAAGCTCGATGCTTTCTTTATGCATCGCTTCCTTTTCTTCTTGCATTTCTTGAATTTTCAACTTCATGTGGTCCGTTTCACTCTGCAGGTATTCAACGTCGGAGATATAGGTTGTAATATTCTTTTGGCACTCCGTTAGTTTATTTCTCAGGCACTCATTTTCTGAGCTTAACATTTGAAATCCTTTTACTACATACTCGATAGCTTCTTGAGTTTGTGCTGCTTTTTCTATAACCTGTGATACCATTAAGTTCTCGAGATTTTGTGAGTCACCAACATTCAGTGAGCTATCTTCGGGAATTTTGTTAGTCTTTTTTTCTTCTAAATCTGCTTTTGAGTTATTAGACATATTTGTATGTCTGTGTTCTATGAGTGTAATTAGCCTCTCATGGAGAGGTTTGAGTTTTTCCAATTGAGCATCATTCGCTGAATTTAGTGCGTGTAAATCAGTCATTAGCTGTATTTTACTTTCTTGATACTTTGCTTTCAATTCTGAAAGTTCATTTTTCAGTTCATCGATTAGTAGTTTTTCTGTAGTAATTACATGTTGTAACTCCAGTTCATTTTTCTCAAAGGCCTTCTTTACACCTGTTAGCTCTTCTAAAATGACATGTTTCTCTATTAAATTGTTTTTGCTTTCATTTTGTAGCTCTGCAATCTGGGCTTGGTCAGATATTATAATATTCTCATACTCGGTGAGTTTCTTTTCAAGAGAATTTTTTTCTGTTTTCAGTTCTTCTAATTCATCCTTTACTCTCTTGGTGGTGCCTTCATAACTTGCCTTCATTTGAACAATTTCTTCACACTTCAATGTCAATGTCTCATTTTCATTCTGTAGATTCTCGATTCCCAACTTATTATTTGAAATCATTTGGTCATACTCCAATAGCTTATTTTCAAACGTTTCCTTTTCAGTTTTGAGCTGTTCCCTTGTAAAAGTTAACGAATATGCCTTATCATCTGCAATCCTTTCCATTTCAATACATTGATTTTCCAGCTGACCGATTTTCCACAGATTTGTGGTAATAACATTCTCAAGCTCGATGCTTTCTTTATGCATCGCTTCCTTTTCTTCTTGCATTTCTTGAATTTTCAACTTCATGTGGTCCGTTTCACTCTGCAGGTATTCAACGTCGGAGATATAGGTTGTAATATTCTTTTGGCACTCCGTTAGTTTATTTCTCAGGCACTCATTTTCTGAGCTTAACATTTGAAATCCTTTTACTACATACTCGATAGCTTCTTGAGTTTGTGCCGCTTTTTCTATAACCTGTGATACCATTAAGTTCTCGAGATTTTGTGAGTCACCAACATTCAGTGAGCTATCTTCGAGAATTTTGTTAGTCTTTTTTTCTTCTACATCTGCTTTTGAGTTATTAGACATATTTGTATGTCTGTGTTCCGTGAGTGTAATTAGCCTCTCATGGAGAGGTTTCAGTTTTTCCAATTGAGCATCATTCACTGAATTTAGTGCGTGTAAATCAGTCATTAGCTGTATTTTACTTTCTTGATACTTTGCTTTCAATTCTGAAAGTTCATTTTTCAGTTCATCGATTAGTAGTTTTTCTGTAGTAATTACATGTTGTAACTCCAGTTCATTTTTCTCAAAGGCCTTCTTTACACCTGTTAGCTCTTCTAAAATGACATGTTTCTCTATTGAATTGTTTTTGCTTTCATTTTGTAGCTCTGCAATCTGGGCTTGGTCAGATATTATAATATTCTCATACTCGGTGAGTTTCTTTTCAAGAGAATTTTTTTCTGTTTTCAGTTCTTCTAATTCATCCTTTACTCTCTTGGTGGTGCCTTCATAACTTGCCTTCATTTGAACAATTTCATTTTCCATTTTTAAAATCTGTGTTTCATTAGTCGCTATTATATTGGTACAGTCAATAATTTTTTCCTCAAGCCGACAGTTATCTTTTTGCAATTCTTCAATTTTATGGGACATTTTTTGCAAAATTTCATCAGCGATTGACTTATTCTGTACATTTTCCTCTTGCAGTTTTACCATTTTCAATTTGTTTGATGCAGAAACATTTTCATATTCAGCAACTTTCATTTCGAGGCACTCTTTTTCTTTCTTAAGAGTGTCATTAATATCATTCAGGTGTCGTGATGTTTCTACAGCTTCATCTTTTAACAAAATATTTTCATTTTGCAGCTGATCGATTGCGTTCTCAAACACAATGATTTTCTTTTTGAGGTCTTCTCTTGCCTCTTCCAGATTCTGTATTTTGATATACATCTCCTTAATAGTATTCTCTGTCCTTTGTTTATACTCTGTATTCTCATTTCGTAAGAGCGTAATTTGATATTCATTGAATTTAATAATATCAGTTAGTTCGGCCTGTTTTGCCTGAAAGGTTTTGATTGTTGCTTCCATTTCACCTCTCAGTTTTAATTCATTCTCGATTTGATCGGACTTCGATAGTATTTCTTCTTCCTTCACCATTAATGCATCTTCCAGCTTCTTTACCTGCAAATATAATACAAACTTGTGCATTTTATGTCTCGTAATAAACTATACTTTAAGATGCTTTTAAATGTGCAACCCTAATATGTAACCTGTGCATATTTTTAAGTTTTTGAGCATAATATATGAAAGAACTAACAATAAAAGAAATTGTATGTTTCTACTGATCGGAACTGGCAGAAAACGTCAACTATTTTCGTGACCATTTCGACCGACATTCATTCAGTTGCGTTGGTACCCGACGGGTTGAACCCTAACACCTAGTAATATAATGGAATTGACAGTAAAGTTTTATGTGGGATCTGAACCACGGCCAGCCTCAACGGTAGGACGGTCACGTATCTAAAGTCAGACCGCGCCTTAAGTTTACCGAGCCATGAGGTTACCGAGTTACTGAGGCTGACTGAAAAGGTTGATATTTTTTTATTATGAAATCCGGTATGGGTGGCTGAGGCAGAGGCGCAATAGCACACATTCCGTCCAGCCAATAACACTTCCGAGAAGGTGGCGTACCAGAAACTTCTCTTTGGACTGCTGACTATACTGGACTGGACGAAGGCACTGCCTAGGCTGCAATGCGGTCACATTTCGACCAGTACGGTGGTCTACTAATCTAGTCAGCTAAAATTTGAGCCCTAGTAAGCGACAAGGGGAAGAGATCTACAGTTTTACACCGGTTCCAAACGTCGAAGCTGCACATTTAGGTATGCTCATTGCAGATATAATGCAAGTGTTTATCATTCTGAGCGCCAAAAATAAAACAAATAAAATTTTACCTCATCTTGTAAGGAGTGCAGGTCCTGAGAGAGTGCGGCGACGCGAGCTCGCTCCTCACACAGCTGCACCTCCACCACCCCCGCGCACACATCCCCGCACACCGCTGCACAATATGCATTAAACTGTTTATGTAGTATTCGTTTGTAGGTTATCATATTGATTTACTGCTTAATACATTGCCACAAACTATTCTTGTTCGCCTGCATATACTTCTCCCACATCGCAAAGGTTAGTTAGAATAGAACGCCTCACGGCATTAAGCTTGCCTATTGTGCCTAATTTATATAAATTGGTGTTAAAAAAATAATATATACCTACATACATACATTCGCTACTTATTTTACAAACAAGAGAATCAAATGAACAATGTCATCACATTTGTCACAAACAACATCGCGTCTGTTGACAACTACATCTTGCCTGTTGACAACAAAACAATAACATCTACAGGTCTGTTGTTGACAAATAAAAATGTTGACTATTGACAAAAAATAACAAAAATATTGTTATGTCTGCCACCAACAATATATTATGGTCTCTTTCAACTACATCTACATCTTGTCTGTACATCTTCTTCTTCTTTCAACTACATCTTGTCTGTCGACAACTAAATCTTGTCTGTTGACAAAAACAATAACAAAAATATTATCACATCTGTCGCGAATGTATCGTCTGTTGTCAACTACATCTTGTCTGTAGACACAAACAATAACAAAAACATTATCATATCTGTCGCCAACAACGTATCATCCGTTGTCAACATCTTGCCTGTTGACAACAATTACAACAACAACATCGTCACGTCTGCCAACAACAGCATTTCGTCGGTTGACAACTAATTGTTGTTGTTGACGACATTGCCACGTCCACCACCAAAATAAACACAAAATGTATCAGCCTATCAACTTACAAGAGTCACGCACGAAGCTCCTACTTCTAGGGCTGTCCGAGTCGTCACACTCCAGGAAACTGCTGTCGTCACGGTGGTTCAGCCTGTTGTGCGCGTGCAGCTCACTCAGCATCTCCCGTAGAGAGCTCGAAGTCTTCTTCTCTGCGTCGAGTTGTTCGGCGAGGTCGCACGCGCGGCCGCTTTCTAGTTGACCGAACTCAACCCATTTGTCGCGGTCGAGCTTCATCTCATCAATCTGCGGCCGTAAGATTGTTTATTTATGTTTATTTATGTACAAAGCGGCGGATGGCAGAGCGATTTGGGCATCGGCTTCTCATGCGAGAGGTCCGAGGTTCGAATCCGGTCGGTGTGTGACCAATGAGTTTTTACTGACGAAAAAATTTACGTGCATACGTACACCTGCTGCTTCACCGTTCGGAACCAGTGTAAAACTACACTACAACTACACGTTGCAATAGCACATTCGTAACTAACAAAAAAACCTAAGTTCACCGCGGCCTCCCAGAGGCGGGTGAGAGGGGGTCACTTGGCGCTGTTCGGATTATAGAGGCGTTCGGATTAGCCTGAGTACGGATTATCGAGGCTCTACTGTATATGCGACAAGCTGTGCCCGCGGCTCCGCCCGCTCTCATATTTCACTTCACTGCTAACCTCATAAGCCATTTAGCGCGATAGTAAGTAGCCTATAGTTGATGGGAAGAATCAAGCTATCCGTAGAATTTTTTTTTATTAAAATCGGTTCAGTGGTTCTCGAGTTATAAGCGGACAGACAGACATACACTCAGACACTCAGACAGAAAGCAGACGTTGGATTTTATTATAGGTAAGGATGAAGGCCATTTTCACTGAGTAAGGTATTATATTTTTAAGTTGGCAAGTACCTAAGTATTTTTTTAAGGCATGAAGTGGGCGGTATTTTACCATTATGAAATCTTGATTAGCCGCTCCGACTTTTGTAACAACTTGTCATAGTAGTGTAAGTACATTTTTTTTATACCATGAGGTGTCAAAGTAAACTAAAAATAATTATCTGACGAAATTTGAAGAAAAAAGTTCAACTGAATATTTTTTGTGGCAAAACTACAGGCATTCTGGTTCTAGTTATTTAGGCTATCAATATAAAAATTTTAACAATTATATTTGCAAATTTGTTGCCGTATTACCTAAAAATGTTGGACGAGATGTCCATTTTCAAAGTTTTTCAATAACATGCTTAAGTCTATCATAAAAAACAAATGAAACCGATTTGTTTTTTTATTTTTCCCTGGGTAGTCATAAACGGTCTACTCCCTGGTACCCGCTTGTCGTTGAGTTTTGGGACACGTTGCATAGAATAAATAATCATGCATAATAATAATAAATAACAAAGCATGAGATAAAAACATTATAAATGTATTATGTCACCATTTAATTGCGAAAGCTGTTCAGTTTTAGGTAAACACAGTCATTAAAAGAAAACCTATAGAAATATTATTAGCAAGAATATTGACAGGGCCAAGAAGATCAAAAGCCCCTGTAAAAGGTTGGACATCCAACCGTACACTCAATTACAAGTGCATTCATAAACAGGATGCAGACAGGTTTTTTCACAAACCACGGCCCGCATTGTTGAAAACAAAAAATTGCCCAAGTCAGACTCGCACACGGAGGTTTCCACACCACAAAAAAAAAGGTGAAAAAAACATATTTTTTTTATTGGGACCTCCTTAATTTTTTAAATCTTTAATTTTTTTATTATTTGTTATATCTGCCATAATAACACATATTCTGTAAAAATGTCATTGAAATGAGTTAGAAAATACTTCATTACTCCATGAAACATTTAACAGTAACAAGCACAAACATTTAAATGAGGTGCAAAGGCGGACTTATCCCTTACAGAGATTTCTTCCAGCAACCTTTGGATGTTTTGAGAGTTGATTAATATAGTGAACAGCTGCATTTTCCTATGAAAAAAAAGCCTGTCAACACGCACCTTACTCTTACACGCATCCCTTGCCCGCTCGCACTCCTCCAGCAGTCCCTGCGTGTCCACCAGCCGTTCCTCCAGCGTGGACATCTGTCGCGCGAACTGTCGCCGCGCGCTCTCCCGCTCCGGCGTCGCCGGATCCGTCGCGTCGAGGTCGCTCTGCCGCTCGCCGAGCTGCGCCTTCAGTGATATTATCTCCTTCTGGTGTTGCTCCTTGTCTTTCACTGCAGAACAGAGAATATACACGGTGTTGCAGTTGCCCCCGTAATATTTTTAACTGACATAAGGGGGTTATTCTATGTGTGATTTGCATTGATTTTGCATTGTTATCTAATTTAATTTAACTTGATTTAATTTGATTTGGCTTAATGTAATGATATTTCGATTTGATTTAATTTTAATTTGATTCCGATTCGATTTAATTTATTTATGTTAAAATGTGAAAAACGTTGCTGGGTCTTTACATAGTCAATGTTATCTTGTATTACCTTCTTGTTCTAGACGTAAATTCCTGTTTGTTTTTCCAAACTCGAAAAATAAAAAAATAAAATAAAATAAAAAAATAAAAAAAATTAAATTAAAATATTATTTATTCATGTATTTACACATTTTCTACTACCATCTCACAGGCTACCGATGGTCGGACCCGAGAGAGAGAAACATCCGGACGATGCGTGCAGTGTCAAGCAATTCTGCATCTGCATCTGACCCTTGATCCAAGCAAGTGGCTCTAGCGAGAGCCTCTTGAGATGATGGTCGAGGCTCTTCGCTATCAGCCCATGCGCAGACACAAATTATTATTGTTTATATACACTAGCAGCTTAAAGATGATGTGTGTACATCGAAGTTGGTAAATTGGTGGTGCACTTGTTTGATTTTTGGTGTTATTTTTTCGTTTTTTTTTTGTTTTTTTTTTATTTCGTTCTTCTAAAGTTTGTGGTTTTTTATATAGATGTCAAGTATATTTTTGAAGGTGTTCACTGAAGTAGCACTAATCACTTCCTCTGGCAGTTCCACGAGTCAACTACCCGGTTGGCAATAAAGTGTTTTCTTGGGTTTGATTTGCTTGAGGTTCGGTTTAGTTTTAATGAATGTCCACGTAGGTGATTGTTCGTATTCATTGCGTTTTTTGTATTAATTTTTATTACAATTTTTATGAAAAATTATTAAAAAAAATGTGTAAATAAATGGATGAAATAATAATAACACTTACTCAGTTTCTCCAACTTGCCGGTAGTAGCCAGCAGCTCGTCCTGTAGGTAGGCTCGGTCGAAGCGCTCGGCGTCGAGCGCGGCGCGCAGCCGACGCACCTCGCCGTGCAGCGCGCGCAGCGGCGGCGGCGTCCCCGCCGCCGCACTCGCCGAGGCGCACTCGGCGACAGACTCTGTGCTGGTGCATTCTGTGCGGTTACATAAAGCATTTTAATATTTACTGCAGGTGATTTTCTCATTTTTTGTCAACTAACTAAATGAGTTTTTCTTTTCTCATTCCACTATCTGCGAACAGATTTTGGTTGTGGCTTTCACGAATTTGGTCACCTACTGGTGACCAAATTCGCTTCGCTAGTACATGATAGATTTAGCCGGGTGGTTAAGACATCTGGTCGGTCACAGGGACCGCGGGTTCGAGGCTCGCAAAAGACGGACAAATATATTTTGTATTTCCTACTCTCCTTATATGCCTCTCTATCGCTTGTTACGCGCTCTCGCTTTCACACACAGGTTCAGATGGAACGTGACACTTTTTCGTGTGTGCAGCCGGTGTTCATCAGTTTATAAGACGTGACGTCATCACGTCAAAAAATAATTTTTCATATAAAATTAAACTTTTTTTTTAAACACAAAAACAATGATATTGAACAGAAATGTATGCAAAAACGACATGGGCCGCCTCAACATTGGGTTAAGGTTATTTTTTTAACCAAAACATTCACCCAGCCTACCCTCTCTGCTCCCCTCTTTTAAGCCACCCCCATTATATTTTCCATACAAAATTAATTAAAAAAAACACCCCTCTCCCTTGCCCTCTCCCCTCCGGCAGAGGGGGTGGGAGTAAACCAATAACCCTACCCCTCGCCCCCCTACCCCAACTGGTGTGCGAGAAAGTGAGTTACAGATTGGAATCATAAATAAACTGTATTGAACTAATTGAAACGTTAATTCATATAAGAAAGTGTTAAGGGCTAATATAGCAGGCACAGAGGGTGTGTAGCCAACAATGTTAGCTGCCATAAAAAAATAATTAAAATTTAAGACTGAAGATATCACACACATCCGGGCCAGATAAATAGACAACTCACCTAAAACAGCAGCCCGCACATCTCCGTACGTAACAGGTGCCCTGTTCATTAGGCATTTCGTAAATTTCAAGATCACCTCCTGATCTTCTCTGCTAAGCTTACTGCACATCATGTTTTTCATATCAACGTCCTTTGAACGCACACACATGTACAGCAGAAGGAGCGAAGCCGCCATGCAAATATCCTCATCTGTCGACGGGCGCGACGTTCCATTTTCAAATTTGAAATTCGGGTATTTGTCCAGGATAAAGTCGTCGACGGTTTGAACTTGGAGTGAAGCCGAGCGATCGAGGGAACTCCCTCGCAGTTGGTTAATGATTCGATCCAAGGCATCGTTTGGTTGGAGCTGCCAATCTGTGCCGCCGTCGAAGCAACTTATCTGTAAAGAAAGATTTGTTGCACTCTATGATGTTGATGATAAACGTACGGGAAGAAAAGACCTAAAGGTGTTGGAAATACGAATGCTCACCCAGTTCACCAAAATGTTACGCCAACGGGTGAACGCCATATTTCTACTCAAACGACACACCTAACAAGAATACTTTGAAGCATTATTCTTTCCAAATTACAAAATGATTTGATAAAACTACGATTACGGGCGAAACGCTCTTGGTTGTTGTGATATTTATGAATGAAGCAAATTCCGTTGAATAATTTGACAGTTGCAGTTTAAATTTTTGACAGTTAGCCAACGGTTAGCTCAAGAGCAAAGAGAATTTAACCGCCATTTCGATTGTCTCTGCCTATAAGGCTGCATTTCCTTTGCCTATCCCAAAAAAGGGATAAAAAGGACAAAAAAAAATGTAGGTATCTGCATATATCCCACTGGTTAATGTGGTTAACAGCACAGATTGATTACCAATATATATGTCTTTGTTAACAGGCGTGACGTGACGTGACGTGACGCCATGTATTTACTTATTTATTTCCATATACGTTTTTAATCCGAAGTATTTTACTATGTAATATGTAGTAAAAATATATCGGTATTGAGAGTTCTTGCAGCATAATACCGTTTACTCTCCTTACTCCGACCGATTATCAGATATACCAACCTCGCGTTACAAGTCCCGCGCGGGGATTTTCTCAAATCTTTAAATGTTATAATAACTAGTTATAAGTTTATAAGCCCCGCGGGCGGGGCGGCGGCGGCGGGGCTCATATATAAACATAACATAACCTAAACCTAGGCGACGGTACAGGGGATTCACGTTGTTGTATCTTGTTCTTTCATTGCTTTATTCCTTTATGAAAGACAGTGATAGATCGATGACTGATAAAATTTCCTCCCTCTGGATACCAAACACGTCTATGGTTATTTCTACGTAACAAACAATGCGGTCAGTCTTGCTTGTCACTTTTAGTAGGTACGTGTTCTTTGTTCGTGAGTTCAAGTAGGTACGACGACGGGTCGCTCCAAAGAATATAATACTACTAGGGGTCGCTCCGTCGCCGCATGTTGAACATTAGATTTCGCCGATTTCCGCAAAGAAAACGTATAGGTATTATAATTTATTATTTCTAAAAGTATATTCCTTTACTAGTATACTGATTTTTTTTTTTTTTTTATGTAATACGGTATGGGTGGCTGAGTCGGAGGGGCCAAAGCACATGCTCTAACCAGCCAATATCATCTCCGAGAAGGTAGGTGCCATACCGGAGACTTCCCTGGATTGTTGGCTATACTGGACTAGAGGAGAACACAACCGAGGTTGCTATGCGGCCATCTTACATCCAGTACGGTGGTACCAATCCAGTCGGCTACAATTTGAGCCTACCACCTAGTAAGGGGCAAGGGAAGGGACCTACAGTTTTACACCGGTTCCGAACGGTGAAGCAGCAGGTGTAGGTATGCACATAAATTTTTTCGTCAGAAAAAACTCATTGGTACACGCCGACCGGATTCGAACCTCGGACCTCCCGCATGAGGAGCCGATGCTCAAACCACTCGGCCACCCGCCGCTAAAAACATAACGTCGAAGGGAAGAATTAGTTGAATTGAAACGCTCTATAGTTCTAAACAAGTAAGCCCTCATTTGTTTGACATTGATACATATACATATACATATCACACACGCTGAAGCCCAACAATCGGGGTAAGCAGAGTAATCGGTGTTGTGCTGCAAGAACTCTGGTAAATTACAGCACAACACTGACCACCACGTTTCGCTAAGTATTCGAACAAGATTATATCGATCAAGCAGCAAGTAAGGCACGAAGACCCACCTGCCGCATGACTCGGTGGAAGTACCGTGCCAAGGTGAGAGGTGGCTAGCCTGTCGCCCTTTAGCACGGCATCTTGTCCTTATCCCTTAGTCGCCTTTTACGACATGCATGGGGAGAGATGCAGTGGAGCTATTCTTTTTAAGTACCGGCCCCACACGGTACTGCATGGGGAGAGATGCAGTGGAGCTATTCTTTTTAAGTACCGGCCCCACACGGACATTGATCTATAGAAAATTTTATTGACTATATGGATCAAAGAGTTTATTTATCTAGCTTCAGTATTTCACGAATTATTTGAGTTTTTGTCAAGGTCGGCGTTCGCCGGTCGCGGCCTAGGCGCGCCGCCCGCCGCGACGGTAACTCGGACGTTAGAGCAATTAATTGAGGTGACAATGGAAGGGTCAGTGCAGTAAACAGATCTAAGTAAATTACGGTTCACTAATATGTGGGTTTTGGTCTGGTGATGGTCTGAGTCTGGCTGGTCTGTCTGGCTGGCTGGATAACAGTGTTGCCAACTTAGTGCTAGCGCCACTAGATCTGGTGGTTTGGAATCCCGTCTGGTGGCCAAATTTGCGATCTAGGGTCTAGTGCTGAGTATGGTGGTTTGATCAGATTTTTTTAGTGGTTGTGCGAAAAATTTAGTGTTTAAATCGATGAAGTGTTGCAACACGTACCTACACTTTCCCCAAGGATCTGTTAAACAAAATTGGAACCAAATGTGTTTATGCTGCACCCATTCCATGCGAAGGAGCTGAAACGCTTTCTTCTTCAGAAGAAGACTAATCTCAATTGTTATTTTAGTAATATTATTTGTATGCAACCATCTGTCCTGTGATTGCAGTGATGTATACTAAATTGATCTGTTTGGAAATGATCGTACCTACTCTTTTATTTGAAGATCCTGAAAAGGACGTTTGTCTGGTTTTTCATTATTCTGAAGACCAGACACAGCCTCAAAAACCGGAATGTTTGTTACCTCAGAACTTTCGACTGCGTGAAGCGATTTTGATTTTTTTTGACGCCGCGCCGGTGCCTCCCTTGTGGTCCCATTTCAATTTGGTCACGATCGGATTGGAAAGCGAGACGGAATCGCGAGGCCGAAGGCCGAGCGATTCCGCCGAGTACTTTAATACAAATAAAATACTAAAAAAAACTGTGAAATAAAAAACTATTTAAAAAAATATAAAAACCGCCTTAAAAAATGTATGAAATAAAAAAAATCGAACCCTAGAGTTGAAGGCGGTGCTAAAGCAAGCAAAAATAACCGACCACCTTCAACTCTAGGGTTCGATTTTTATTATCAGTATTATATTTATATTTCAGTCTCGTGCGCGCGCCGATATGATGCGGACGCCGCCTCGCTCGCTCGCCGCGAGCGCTAGTGACACTAATGACGTTACGTATTCGCGCGAAAACAAAATTATTATCAATGAGTTTCTGACGTTTGTGTTCTGCAAGATCGACACGCTTACAGAGCCAGATATAATTAGAATTTGTGTCACGACATATGGAGAAGAAGAAATTGACGATGCGAGGAAGCTGCTGTCGGGACTTCTGACGAAGAGACCGTCCCGAAAAAATGACGCAAAGAAGAATGTTCAGGACTGCATTAAAATGTTGAAGGAGGCGGAACCAGAAACGCTGCCTATTTTCGTGGCGAGAAATTTAAACAAATTACCGCCAGTCACCTGGGACCATGTCGACGTGTCCGTGTTCCTCAAAGATATCACCCAACTGAAACGCGATGTTAGCTCGATAACAACACGACTGAATGAGCAGTCGTCTCCAGCAACGAAGATTGACAAAGTACAATGCACCAAGGACTGCAGTATACAATGCGAAATTGTAAAAAGTTACTCAGCGGTAACGAGCGCGGGTAGGAAGCAAGCGTGCGAGCAGAGCAGCGCGGAGGCCGCGGCGACGATCGGCGACGACAGCGAGCCAGTCCCCATACCTACACTTCAGCGGCGTAGCGACGACGACGACGACGACGCCTCGCTGAAACTGAAACCGGTCCACCGACGCAGTACACGTGCACTCACCTGTGCCTCCGCCCCGCCAACACGTACTCCCGCGCAGGTCTGCCCCCCGCCCGCCTCAGCCATCGTGCCTCTGCTCGCTGCGCATGCGCGCTCGTCGCTCGCCCCTCTCGCCGCCCGCAACAGTCCAGCCTCACCGACTCACAGCGACAGAGGCGGGGCCGAGAGGGATGCCTCGAGCAGCGCGAGCGCGAAAATGAATGAAGGATGGAACGTGGTGGCGCGTAAAAAGCCGAAACGTATATTTTTCAAAAATAACAGAGGACGAGCAGAAATTGATTCGAGCCTGAAAATTACGTTTAAAGCCTACGAACCGAACGTGCCTCTGTATTTATCTCGAGTAGACAGGGTAACTCCCACGGAAGATATACTGACATATATTAAAATTAAGACGGAGCTAGACGTACCGATCACTAAATTAACCGGTGATAACAGTGAGTTTGACGCGTATAAAATTGAAGTACCTGGTAAAAAAGTTGATATTTTCCTAGACAGCGATCTATGGCCAAAGGGTATAGTATTCAGGAGATACTTGGAGCAGAGAAGGTCTCATCTTCGCTCGTCCCGGCCCCCAGCCACCGCCGCCGCAACGGATGGCGATGGTCAGCAGCGGCGATAGCGGATGACCTTAATGTAGTCAAGGTCAGGTTCGTGAGTTTCAACTGTAGATCAGTCAGGCGCTCCATTGATCACGTTCGCGAGCTGTGCAAGACGTGCGATCTGATTGCTCTGCAGGAGCTCTGGCTCCTGCCGGATGATATTGACCTGCTTAGCGAAATCGACCCTTCTTTCGGTTACCACGGCATCTCGGCGATTGACACATCGGCCGGTACTCTGAAGGGCCGACCGTACGGAGGAGTAGCCCTACTGTGGAGGAAGCGGACGTTCCCCCGCGTCTCGCCGATCGACACCGGAAGTACGCGGGTGGCGGCAGTGCGTATTCAGCTAGAGGATCGTAGTGAACGTAGTGTTATAGTGATGTCAGTATATATGCCCACTCAGTGCAGCGATAACTTACCTGAATTTACCTCAGTGCTAGGAACAATGACAGCTATTATTGAAAATGGTGATGATGAATGTGCAGTCGCGTTAGGAGATTTCAATGCGGATATTAACAGTCTATTCGATAGTGAATTGGTTAAATACTGTGACGAGCAGCAGTGGGAGTGTGCGGACACACGAATGCTCGGCAAACAGTCCGGTACCTACACTTATCTTAGTGATGCGCACGGTACCACCAGTTGGCTGGACCATTGTATTGTGACGCGCTCAGCGTGGCAAGCTGTTACAAACGTGGCTGTGATAAATGATGTGTATTGGTCGGACCATTTCCCGCTCTGTATAGATTTTAACCTAGACGTAGTTATTTGTAAGACTGAAGTTACATTTTCGAATGTAAACAGAATACTTTGGGGTCAAAGATCTCAAGCACAGATTGGGAGATATACATATTTATGTAACGAATATTTGACTAAAGTAAAGTGGGAATGTACTCGTAATAATTGTACTGGTTTTCCGTGCAACAATCAAGAGCATGCTAGGTGTATAGATGATTTTTACATTAAAATTATTGACGCGCTGTGCTCTGCTGCCGTGGAAACGCATCACAGTAAGAAAGAAAGAAAAAATCACGTAGTCGGCTGGAACTATCACGTCCAGGAGAAACACCGTATCGCCCGAATTAAATATCAACTCTGGTTGTTGCACGGAAAACCTAACATAGGTAGTGTATATGAAAATATGAAAAATGCTAGAAGCGAATTTAAAAATAAAATAAAATGGTGTCAACGAAATTCGGAGCAAATCAAAATGGACATAATAGCGAAACATAGGGCAAGTAAAGATTTTTCGAAATTTTGGAAGGCCACTAAACTGAATCATAAACCCTGCTTACCGATATCCGTAAATGGCGTCCAGGACCGGAGGCGAATAGCTAACATGTTTGCTGATCACTTCAAGGTAGAATCTCCGTTGCCGTCGCCGTCACCGTCACCGCCCTCGGTGCTGCCGCCCCCAGTGCAGCCTACGTCATGCCCGCTGCTCACCTACGGTCCAGCAGTGGGGCCGACGGTGCAGGGAGTGGGAGAGGGTGAGGAAAAGCGTGTTCCGCAGGTGCTGCGCATGTCTCCTGAGCAGGTCGCCACTACCGTTCGTCGCATGCGGCGAGGTAAGTCTCCGGGCCATGACTCGTTGAGCATCGAGCACCTGCAGTTTGCTGGACCTCTTCTGTATGACAGGCTATCATCTCTGTTCAACATGTGTATAGCTCACAGCTACTTACCTGCGGACTTCACGAAGACCATTGTCGTACCTATAGTGAAGAACAGGACCGGAGACGTCGCAAGCTTGTCTAACTATCGACCGATATCGCTTGCGACTGTTACATCGAAAGTATTCGAAAGACTGCTTCAACCTTCCCTGTATAAGCACTTGCACCTACACAGAGCGCAATTTGGCTTCCGCCCCCGTCTCTCAACAGATATGGCTATACTAGCGTTGAAGCAGACAGTCAGATACTATACAAAGAACAGCACAGCAGTGTATGGATGTTTCCTGGACCTCAGTCGTGCTTTTGACACAATAAACTATGACATTTTGTGGAAGAAGCTACAAGCGACTGGGGTCCCGGATGACATTACATGTCTGTTGAGATACTGGTACGGGAGCCAGGTGAACGCAGTGCGCTGGGGCGATGTGACTTCGGAAGAGTATAAGCTGACTTGTGGTGTGCGGCAAGGCGGTTTGACGTCTCCGGACCTGTTCAATCTGTACGTGAACCAGCTGCTAGAGGAGCTCACCAGCGCCAAGGTCGGATGCCATTTAGGTGATATCTGCATCAACAACATTAGTTATGCAGATGACATGGCGCTGCTGAGCCCCTCTGTCAAGGGACTAAGAACACTGCTGGATATCTGTGAGCGGTATGCAGGAGAACATGGGTTGACATACAATGTCAAAAAAACGGAGGTGATGGTATTTAAACAAGGAGGTGGGCCCCCTTTCATCCCTACGATAACCTTGTGCGGCTCTCCTTTGAGAGCCGTAACAAGGTTTAAGTACCTAGGCCATATCTTGACGGACAGACTGAGGGATGACGAGGACCTGGAGAGGCAGCGCCGAGTGCTAGCGATGAAGAGCAACATGTTGGCTAGACGTTTTCGATTCTGTTCAGTACAGGCGAAGATAACGTTGTTCCGTGCCTACTGCCAGGCGCTCTACACCAACCAGCTGTGGTTTCAGTACACGCAGCGAGCTTATAACTCGCTGCGTGTACAGTACAACAATGCACTTCGGTGCATGTTGGGTCTACCTTGGAGGTGTAGTGCGTCTGGCATGTTCGCCGAACATCGCATTGACGACTTCTACGGCATAATGCGGAAGCGGCGAGCAGGGTTTATGAAACGTATTTGTGAATGTGAAAACCCTATCATAAGCACAATCTCCCGACAATTATTTTACGTAAATGACGAAATTGTACAAATATTATTGTAATTGATGTAATTGATCTGATATTTTATTTTTTATTTCTAATTGTGTGCTGTATAATATGTGTTGTTTGTGTACAGATATGGGTTTATACCTGAATTAAACGTATATTTAATTTAATTTAATTATATTTTTTTTCTTTTTGAGTATTTCTGAAAATCTGGGGAAATTCTGGTGGTTTCGACTGGCGCATCTGGTGGGCGAGCTAGAAAAGAGTTGGCAACACTGCTGGATAATGTTAATGACGTGTCTGGCTGGTCTGGAATCTGGAAGGTAAAAACATGACATGGTCAGATGCCCCCCTGATCCTCCCTCGACGGGCTCATTTAGTTTGTTTGTTGTGACTTCTGACTTCTGACATGTGTCAGTAGTCAGTTATCTAGTCATGTGGTGAATTTGTGTGTGGTGTGGAGTGTGGAATAGTACTTTACTCTTTGAGTGTGGATGACAAATTCCAATTAGGAATTAGGTCATAAAATCAGAATCACGTTACAAATTAATTTCTCTAATTCAATTTCAATAATTGTAATAATAGGATAAAAACGAGATAATGGTAACGCGTGCAGCGGGACTGGTGATTTTCCGGCGAGGATCAACGGCGGCGATAGAGTTTCTACTGCTGCAAACTTCATATGGACAACATCACTGGACTCCACCCAAAGGTTTTCTTATATCCTGCCTTCTGATAACTCGTAATCCGTACATCAATACTTTCTGATGAGTGTGTTCACTTCATATATAGGTATTACGGGTGTAAAGACGGGCCCATACAAACTCAATAAAATGCACACACCAAGGTGGTGGCAAAAGCATTGTAAGAAATGCATAGAAAGTAGACATGTGAAAAATATTAAAAATCTCAAGTCAATTTCTAGTGTCCAATGCCAAATACTACTTGCATTTGACTTGCACATTCTGACGATAGCTTCGATCATAAATCATACCTAAAGACTATAGCATAAGATTCAAATATGGAATTTTGCAAATTGACTGAAGGCAGTAAATTGCCTCATACCTACTAATAGAAGATTAAACTGTTCGAAGATTCAGAGAGAATACGTCATCGACCCGTTGGCGGAATTGTTAACGCACTGGCGGCTCAAGCTGGAGTTCCAGGTTTGAATCCTGGTCGGGACATATTTTTTCTCTTCATTTCCGTCTTTGCATCTATCTAGTGAAGAAATATGTACCTAATAATAATTTGATTATGTTAGGTTTTGATTATTTTTATTTGGCAAATTAGTTAGGTAGGTAAGTAATTTGTAACGAATTTGAATGAATAATTTTCTAAGCACAATTTTTTATCACCACTTTAGTGAGGACATTATGAAGTTCGTATACTGTTGCATGGACATGATTATGATTTAAAGTGTGAGAGTTGGGGCCCCTGAGCCCTGTTGTCACTGCGTCCGAGGAAGATCTGTTGTGATCTCTCAAAGAAGGAAGGTGTGGATCTAAGCTTGCGATGGCTTCACCGAACATATCCGGGCCCATCGGCAGTAGAGGAGGGTATTAATCGAGGCCGGGACTAGCGAGTGGCCACTCTAGATTTCCCGCGCATGCTTCACGTTTCGGCTCGCTTCAAGCCCTCGTCAGCTAGTCTGCGTTGACTAGGACGCGGGGAAACCACCAGTCCCGCTCTCGACCTCCCTCTCTCTACCTATCCATATTCTGTAGGATGCTTCCAGTGATGTTTTCGAAGCTCTCTCCATATATGAGCTTAGCGTCGATCTTGGGAGCCCTAGATTCTTGAAGAGACTGTAGAGCGACTTCGCTGGTAGTATTATAGCTCACCCCCAAGTCCGATTTCCGCTATGAACCGAGTTATATTCTTGGGGTTGAGTGCCTGTATTTGACGTGGGTTTAAAATATAACCCCCAAGAATACGGCTCCTTCCGTGAACGACCACTTCACATTCACAAAGGATGTGTACGGGCGTTTCATCCTATTTTATACAGAACCTGCACACCGGTGTGTCGCTCAGGCCCATTCGGTGTACTTACGTTAGTTATATATAAGTCAATGTACATGACAAACTTTTTATGTCCAGGTCACGTAGATCCAGGCGAGTCGGACTGGGTAACAGCGCTCCGGGAGACTCAAGAAGAAGCGGGACTTTCTGAAAAGGACCTTGAGGTGTGTGCTTGCATTCCCGAACCTCTAACTACCGTCATAAGCAGTGATCGGCGTAGGTAGTGCCATTTGGGGTCAATGAACATGAATGATGATGTTTATATGCACATCCCCCGTGATTCCGGGATTGATGGGGCTCCTAGTTCACCCAGTGTTATGGGCTGACATCACAGATGTTGTAGGTGATGGTAGCCAACCGTGTCAGTTTCCATAAAAAAAAAACCTTTTTTATTATAATAATTTGTGAAATATAAAGATGATTAAATAATAAAGATAAGAACAAAACAAATATTCAAAACACAACAATATTTATTCGCAGATATTGAAAATCAACAAAATTTGTTCACAGAAACAAAACCTAAAGTGGACTAGGTAACTTACGTTAAGGAATATCCATTCTTCGTTGCTATGTCCTCGTCTATAGAAACAGGTAATTATCATACATTTTTGAAGAGGGCATGCCTAACCTAAAAACCCTAGGCACGCCACTGCCAACGACATTCTACTTTCTGAACGGGCCCTCGTCATACATTTTACCGGTAGAAAGGTGCGATTGCAGTTCTTCTATATATTGCCTATATTTAAAACAGCGTAAGTGCGCGAGCGCCTCATACATAACGTTACGTTTCCGCTCTGTGAACGTCGATAGAGTAAGACGGTTAAATGGCAATTTGATAAGATAAGATAAGATAAGATAATCATTTATTTTGCATAATAACTAACTTAATATTGAATTTTCATTGTATATAGGGGTAACATTTGATACGTATAAAGGAGAGACAACGATTGGAGAGGGTGCTGAATGCTCACCAATTGCGCGCCTCAATTCGGTGTGTTGTATGCCACTTCCCGATAATTTAATTCATTGGCCACTGCTCCCATAGGTGAAGGGAGGTGACAAAAAGCTGAACCCTCCCCCCCCCCCCCCCCCCCCCCCCCCCTCCCCCTAAAACCGTGATTTATGATGAACACTCCTAAGTACTTCTACAACAATTTATCTAAAGTATATTGTATTTATTCTTCTAGATATATCCAGACATAACGCGAACGCTAAACTACGAAGTGAATCAAAAGCCCAAAGCTGTCACATACTGGCTGGCCAGGCTGATATCGCCCGATTGTCCGGTCAAGCTCTCCGACGAACACCAAGACCTCAGGTGGCTGGAACTGAAGAAGGCGCAAGAACTGTCCGGGTTTAAAGATATGAACGACTTGCTTGAGGAGTTCCACGAGAAAGCAGTCACTCTATAGCAGCGACTTGCTTGAGGAGTTCCACAGCCGTCGCTCTATAGTAGCGACTTGCTTGAAGAGTTCCACGATAAAGCCGTCACTCTATAGCAGATAATTGCTTAAGGAGTTCCACGAGAAAGCCGTCACTCAATTCGCGAGAATAATCCTGTCTGTGATAGATAATGGACCGGTCCCAGTAGAATGTGACTAACGCACCTCGGTACCCACAAGGTTGAACTTTAAGGAAAATTGCTGGTGGATAATCCTGGCTACTAGATTGTGTATATGCAGATACTCGGTGTTTGCAAGCTGCGAACAACCGAAAATCACATGTCTGAGGGACTCGCCAGGTTGGTGGCAGGCGCGGCAGATGTCAATGGTGCCGTCCTTCATTATGTGTTACCTATAGTCAGGGCCCGATTTACCAATAGGCTAATTAGGCTATAGCCTAGGGCGCTGGATTTTAGGGGCGGCATCATAGGGCGGCGGCGCGGCGGTATGGCGGCGGCGACCCGAATTTGGGTCGCGACCCGAGGTTAAGAACCGCTGTTTTACACCTTATACCCTTAACTAGCAATCCTTACAGCATATCCTAACTTGTTTACTAGTTTAACTTATGCATATAATTTATAAGTTAACTTATAGCTAGGTTCTTAAATTTACCAATGCTATTATTACAAACTTCAAACTCTGCCTCCTTATTTCGCTCGTTCAACACATGAACGACAATAACGAAAACAGAAGCTTGTGGTAGTAGTGTGTGGATCCGCAATAGATAATAGTTATTAAATCCCTGAAAAATTATTCAACTGAATCATCTGTGTTTTATTTTTATTATAAGTTTATTTCTCTCCTTCTTCTTCTCAAACTTTTTTGGTGACGGAACCCTGTTGGAAAGCGAAATATTTGACGGAGGCCTAAAGTAAACAAAAATTAGTTTTTGTGCATTCTTTATAATCATATTACAATGTAACAATTACTTACATAATATTATAAAAAAAGCGAAAAACAATAGAAGAAGTAAAAAAGAGAAGAAGTGACGTCTGCGCAGCCGAGCCATATATATTGGTAATCTGTGAGCCAAAGAGGATATAAGCACTGCGTATATTTTCAATTAATTTTTCCATAGCATCGCTGACGTAGGTAGTACAGTACATGAGTCTTCTTCTTCTTCTTTTTTTCCGACTTGCAACCGCAAGATGTTCAGAGCGGTCCTTGAGCCGTAATGGCAACTGATCTCTTTTTTTATTTGAGATCTAAATGCCAGTGTCACGTTAAGATATCCACGTTATATATTTTTATAAACAAAAAATGTCATTGTACAAAATTTTGATTAACGGGCAAAGAAAATGCTGAAATGATGCATTACACATAAAAAGAAAAGAAATAATCAAACTCTAAATCATGTCATAAATAATTCAAATCATTACATACATTAGCCATTAAAACTTACCTATACTTCAAAAATAGAAAAAGAAACAATACAACAGAAAATATACAAGTAGGAATTCTATAAACACATAGAAACAAGGAAAGCAAGCCGACTTAACTAAAGTTTGATTTTTTTTTTTTTTTTATGGAAACTGACACGGTTGGCTTACATCACCTACAACATCCATGATGTCAGCCCATAACACCGGGTGAACTTGGTGCCACGTCAGTGCCTCCCCTCGGTCGTGCCGGCTACACTGAACTGGACGGAAAACACAAACTATTTACATAGCCGTTTCGACCGACCTTTCATTCAGTGCGGTGGTACCAACCCGGGCGGGTTAAACCCTACCACCTACCTAGTAATATAAGAAGGGAGTCATATCCCTTAGTCGCCTTCTACGACATACACGGGGAGAGATGCAGTGGGGCTATTCTTTTAAAGTACCGGCCCCACACGGTACAAAAACAGAATATTGTTGCTATTTATGCATCTAGCAAGCAATTTCAATATTTTGGGTGAGGGACAGAACAGAAGAGAGTGAATGGGAAGTGAAACTTTTAATTTTGGAAGCATTTCATAAATTGATGGCATTTTGTTATTGAGAGGGCAATAAAATATAATGTGGTCTACATTACCCTCCTCAAGGCCACATTCGCATAGAGAGTTGTCCCTAATGCGAAGTTTGGCAAGGTGGACTGGACTACAGCAATGGCCCATTCTGAGCCTGTTTATAATAGAAGTTTCTTTTTTAGGGAGAGTAATTTTAAAGGACCAAGGTTTCACTGGAATTTCTGGTTGGATCTTGGCATAGTATGAACCGTCGTCGTCGCGTGTTCGATTTAAATTTCGCGCCAATGTTGCCAGCTCAATTGTTGTCCAATGTAATCGAAAAACACTACAGACTTAAATGCTTCATGGGGATCAATAAAACTCTTTTCATTCCTCGTACAAATAACAAAAGTAATCATTACTAATTTATACTCATACTCGACAATCCATTACATTACATACGAAGAACAGGATCGTGCCGCCATTTGCACAGAATGCGAAGATCATTTTTGAATGATCCATCTTCAATATTCAACGTCTTGCGTTCAAAGATAAACTGCGCGACATTTATAAAAAACAGAAGATATTACACTTCCCACGCACCACTCATGATGACTTTTAAAAAAATCAAGAAACCAATAATAAAATTCACCATATGAATTTGTTATAAGTATAAGTAATACTATTCAAGAGTAGACATGAATTTATTAACTGGAAATTGAACTCGCAATTTATGACTATTTGATAAATGGATAATACAATATTGTCTGTACGGTCCAACGAACCTGGCCTTTCCGTAAGTATAAAAAGAAAACAATCTGACGCAGACTGACGGCTGACGTCATTGGTCTCGCCGTTCACATTTTTTTGAAAGTCGTATTTTTGTTTCGTCTGCGAAGGAGAAACGATTTCATTGAGCATAGCGAAAAGACGAACCTTCATAGAAACCGTCGCAGTACATAGAACGGCAGCTGTGAAGCTCCGGAAGCATTCTTCAAGGTGTCGTACGGTGCAGTGACCCTGAATATTGCGTGCGGCGCGATAGTATGTCGCGTGGAGGTGAACTGGTGCGTGCGACGAAGGCTGTGTAGTGTTTCTGTAGTGTTTTCAATTATCGACAATGCCCGCGACTCTTCTGGAGCGGTTGCCGCTGCCGAGCCTGCGGGTCTACGCGGCGAGTAGCGTAGCGCTCCTCTCGGCAGCGCTGTACTACGCCCTCAGCGTCACCAGCGACGCAAACTGGCGGACGAACAGCACGGCGGAGGTGCCGCAGTCCCCGCCGGCGCCGGAGCCCGCGTCACTGGACGCGCGCAGCCTGCTAGACCATCTAGCCGAGGTTGTGGCTTTCATGATACAGGAGCCGCTTTGTATATGGGTAAGTTACGCCTGTGTCCACTCTCAAGTCAAGTCAAGCCTACAAAACAAGTCAGCCTTGTTGTTGTTTTGGTTTGGTGCAAACTAATCCCGCTTGGTTGGGGACCTTCGTGCAAAACCCCGCAATCTCCAGCTATCCCAGCCAGCCTATGTCTTCCATGAAAGCCACAAGTCGACCGGGGTGTCTGCAGGCCGCTGCACACACAAGTCAGCCTTTTAATTTTTCGAACGCTTGTCTCGTATAATTTTATCGTGTGCTGCAAAGTGCTTAACTCTCACCCGTCGGCGCCCAGCACTCTCTGTCTCTGTAAAGCGACGGCCCCTTTTTTTTCACGATTAGGAAAGCATGTACGAAATGCACTAGGAAAGGATTATATTAACCCTTCCGCTACGGAAGCATTATTTATAAATCGTCCTTCGCCTACACCAGGTGGCGGCCGCGATCGGCGCCGGCGCATTACTCTCGAAAAAAAATCATTTTGGAAGATTTTTCCATGAAACTTCATGAACTAACATATGGATTGTATTTACAGATAAATATTCTAGCTATGAATGGCATTTTTTTATTAAAATTACGTATTCTAGGTGACAAAATTATTTTGTAAAGTTGTTCTATATGAAAATCGCGACCTCTCTGAGATTTTTTATTTTTATAAATTTATTAGACCGCAAATCGGTCACATAGTATTTTTATTATAAACACTAATAAATAACGGACCTAATCATACCTTTCTTGTGTATCAGCAGCCCCCGTGTCGTCCACAATAAAATTCACACGAGTCATCCCGAACGGCCGATCAAGTTTGTATGGGGGAAACTAGGTCCCAAAAATTGCTTACTTCTCGTAAATGTACTGTATGCAAACACTAAAGGGCATATATTATTTCAACTACAAGAACTAAATAACACTTCTATCACCTCACTTTATCCAGAAAACAGATTTATATCGAGAAACAAGCCTCTAAAAACAGCCCAAATTGGTACCGAGGAGGAGGCATTTTCTTCGTATTTTTACGAAAAATTCAGATCCACTCAGTACAAACAAATGCATTCAATACATCCGGAATATAATGAAAAAGAGAAAAAACATCACTTATTGGTTCATCTCCACAAAAAAACACTCAGTAAACCCGAAAACAACTCAGCAACGTACAACACCCTCCTATTTTAACCCTTTCGGCGCCAGTCGCACTTATTTGTGTGCACCTATAGTCATTTTGTGAGGCCAGGCGCACACATATGTGATTTCGAAAAGTGCTTTCAAAAATAGGTTTAATTGTTGTAATAGTACGGTGGAAGTTTCGTAAAGCCTTGGCCTGGGCGCATGACTGGGCCCTAGCGGTCCCGGCGACGAAAGGGTTAAATAAAAGCTATTTAAGGCTATTTTAAAGTAATGTAACATAATTTCAGTTATTTATTCAAATAAAACTGCAGCCCTCAATGTGAATATGATTAAGGTAGGTCATTATCATTGTTTAGTGTTCATACATAATCAAGTTATGTAGATTACCTATTGCATTGTGCAACTAGATCGACACAATAAGAATGTAACATTTTTGTATTATATAAAAAAAAATTTTATCGAATCTGGCACGTTTGGCTACGTCAGCGGTTCTCAAACTTTTTTGGTGACGGAACCCTTTTGGAAAGTGAAATATTTGACGGAGCCCTAAAATAAACAAAAAATAGTTTTTGTGCATTCTTTATTAATAAATCATATTACAATGTAACAATTAGGTACTTACATGATATTATAATAAAAGAGAAAAACAATAATTAAATATCTAATGGGAGGTATGAAACTGTTTCTTATTTTTCATCAATTTGGTTTGATAGAAGAGAGTTGAGTTGAGTTCGTCTGCGCAGCCGAGCTGAATCGAGCCAGAAAGGAGAGGTGTTTTAATTTTTTTTTTTTCGTATTCTCGCGGAGCCCCCACAGAGACACTTTGAGTATGACTGGGCTACGTCATCCACAACATCTGTGATTTCAGCCCATAACACAGGGTGAACTAGGTGCTGTGTCATTGCTTCCCTTTCATTTCATGTCGGCTACACTGAACTGGACGGAAAACACGAACTATTTACATTACCGTTTCCACCGACGTTTAATTCAGTGCGGTGGTACCAACCCGAGCGGGATAAGCCCTGCCACCTAGTGTCTAATCTAAGAAGAGATATTGGAACTATACCTGCTCCACCATATCATAAATATGCTTGTTTTATTGAGTAAAAACCCATTTTGGTGATATACATAATATCAGATAACAGTGAGATAAATTTAAAGATAGCAGCCGTATGGTGATATAAATGGTTTATCACAATAATATTGTTTTTTTAGGGCAATGGCTGTTATGTATGTAAAATGCTATATTTTACATACCTACATACCACACGCTGTAAGCAGAGTATTCGGTGTTGTGCTGCAAGGACTCTGGTAAATTACAGCGCAACACCTACCGCCACGTTCAGCAAAGTATTCGGACAAGATAGGTAACTATCAAGCAGCAAGTAAGCTAGAAAACCTACTTGCTGCATGACTCGGTGGAAGGACCGTGCCAAGGAGAGAGCTGGCTAGCCTGTTGCCCTTTTATGCACGTCATCTCTTCCTTACTCCTTAGTCGCCTTTTACGACATGCACGGGGAGAGATGCAGGGGGGCTATTCTTTTTAAGTAGCTACACCACACTGTACATAATATTTTCAAAATTTTATACATTACTATCTGTGCCCACGGCTCCGCCGCTCTCATATTTCACTTCACTGCTAACATCATAAGCCATTTAGCGTGATAGTAAGTAGCCTATAGTTGATGGGAAGAATCAAGCTATCCGTAGAATTTTGTTTTATTAAAATCGGTTCAGTGGTTCTCGAGTTATAAGCGGACAGACAGACACTCAGACAGAAAGCAGACGTTGGATTTTATTATAGGTAAGGAGGTATATTTTCTGTGGTAAAAATATAAAAATGTTTTAGTCACTGTTTAATCTAAAAAAAAAATCATTACAAATTATAAATAATTACTTAATTCTCACGCTCAACTCTTTTGCTACTACCTACTTACATACTATAATAATTGAATCTCAGACATCCAAAGGTTGACCGTATGAAAACTCTGAATAAGTCCGCCTTTGCACCTTATGTAAATTTGCTAATGTACTTATTACTATTGAATGTTTATTGGAGCAATATAGCATTTTCTATCTATCTAAATAAAGATAAAACCAAAAAGCTTTAACCAAATTTAGACGTACATCAGCCAAGCCAAGCCAGGCGTGTTAATAAATTATGACGCCGACCTTTTTGTCGGCCTCACAGCCGACATGGCTTAAAAAGCGGCGGGTAGCCGAGTGGTTTGAGCATCGGCTTCTCATGCGGGAGGTCCGAGGTTCGAATCCTGTTGGCGTGCACCAATGAGTTTTTTCTGACGAAAAAATTTATGTGCATACCTACACCTGCTGCTTCACCGTTCGGAACCGGTGTAAAACTGTAGGTCCCTTCCCTTGCCCCTTACTAGGTGGTAGGCTCAAATTGTAGCCGACTGGGTTGGTACCACCGTACTGGATGTAAGATGGCCGCATAGCAACCTCGGTTGTGTTCTCCTCTAGTCCAGTATAGCCAACAATCCAGGGAAGTCTCCGGTTTGGCACCTACTTTCTCGGAGGTGATATTGGCTAGTCAGAGCATGTGCTTTGGCCCCTCTCACTCAGCCACCCATACCGGATTACATAAAAAAAAAATTTAAAAAAAATGGCGCCTCTCTGAGCGTGATTTCACGAGGAGTCGTGTTATTGGCTTCGGCGGGTTTCATCGGCCACCCCCCAAGGTCACCACCCCCGGTGGTCGATGGGAATTTCGTCTGAATTGCTTTTCTCATCGGCCACCCCTAACACGTGTTAAGGCATCTCAGTGGGGTGGCCGAAAGGAATGGAGGTTGTGTGAAGGTTTTCTCATCGGCCACCCCAGATGTTTTTTAATTATTATTTTTTTCTTGTTATATTGGTACTATATAAAGTACAGATACAAAACATACTACTTAAAATAATAATATACAGGGTGTTCGGCACATCGATCGACAATTTTTTTTTGTATGTAAGTGGGGTCATTTGCAAAGTTTTGACCCATGATACCTTTTGTCAGATGTCACGTGGTATCGGGATACAATTTTTTTTCTTTATTTTTGAAAATTACCAAAATCCCAGCTTTAAACCCTTGTAACTTATTTTTGTGATCGTATCAGCACGAAATAAAATTTATTGTATTTTACGATGTATCCTTGTTCGAGAAAAAATATTACTTGATGAAGTTAATACCATGAAAAGGTCTTATGACCTCCCAAAGTCCCGAGAACGAGTAAAAATATGACAGAATCTTAATTTCTTAATTCATTAAAAAAAAAAAACTGACAGCAATTATTATTGATAGCTTCATTTTCTTTTAAAAAGTTCACTAGTTTACGACCTTTCCAACGGTGTACCACATGTCATACAAATAATTCACTATGTGGTCATAATTTGGGATAATTTGCAAGAGTCTAAACATTGAACATGGAGAATTGAACAAAGTGCACCGATAAGTGACCGTGTTGTCGTTCTGTTAATAATATAATAATAATAATACAATAATATGTCTCTGTCCCTAATTTTGACCCCATAGTGAATTATTTGTATGACATGTGGTATTGGTATACCGTTAGAAAGGGCATAAACTAGTGAACTTTTTAAAAGAAAATGAAGCTATCAATTGTTGTCAGTTTTCTTTAAATGAATTAAGAAATTAAGATTCTCTCATATTTTTACTCGTTCTCGGAAATTTGGAAGGTCATAAGACCTTACAATCATAAACGAAAAAGTTACAAAGGTTTAAAGCTGGTATTTTGGTAATTTTCAAAAATCAAGAAAGCAAATTGTATCTCGATACCACGTGACATCTGACAAAAGGTATCATGGATGAAAATGTGCAAATGACCCCACTTACATACAAAAAAAATTTGTCAGTCGATGTGCCAAACACCCTGTATATTATTATTTTAAGTAGTATGTTTTGTATCCTACCTTTTGTATCTGTACTTTATATAGTATATAACAAGAAAAAAATAAAATTAAAAAACATCTGGGGTGGCCGATGAGAAACCTTCGCACAACCTCCATTCCTTTCGGCCACACTACTGAGATGCCTTAACATGTGTTAGGGGTGGCCGATGAGAAAAGCAATTCAGACGAAATTCCCATCGACCACCGGGGGTGGTGACCTTGAGGGGTGGCCGATGAAACCCGCCGATTGGCTTTGTCTGATCATCTTTTGAATGTTTGGGCAAAACCACCCGTGCCGGTTGGTTATAAAGAAACCACCTGCGTGTCAAAAATAAATAGAATATTGTTTATTGCACATGTTAACATGCTATATGAGGGCTCTTTACAAACAATATTTCAATTTGGATGTGTAGAAAGAGCACAAGGGGTCATACAATGCAAGTAAACAAAAGTTATAAGTGAGTTCTATCGCTTATTCCATGGTGAATGCTCTGAGGAGCTGTTTAACGCGATCCCGCCGTCCCCTTTCCACCTCCGCACAACGCGCACTGGGCATGGACCGTCCTCGTGAACCGATCGTACACCGGACGTCTTGATGTCTGGTCTTTCATTATTTTAGTACCCGGACACAAGCCTCAAAAACCGGACTGTCTGGCCCTAAACCGGACTTTTGGTAACCCTAGTTCTCTGCCACCCGTCGCATCAGGCAGAGCGCTCGTGAAGACGGAACATACATCGTTGGGCCCATAAAGTCGAGCCACATCGGAGACGATCGTGAAAAAAAAACATAAAATTTTCTAATAAAGGTAAACAATAGTTGTTAACAACAAAACAAAAAATTAAGGTACCTACTTAATAAAAACTGACACAGATCTCTCGAGCACTCAACATTAACATTTGGCACGAAAACACATTTCAATTTCTTAAGGCGACGTGAGGCTGCATATTTTTTTTTTTTTATGGAAACTGACACGGTTGGCTACATCACCTACAACGTCCGTGATGTCAGCCCATAACACCGGGTGAACTAGGTGCCATGTCAGTGCTTCCCACCTTTGATCGTGCCGGCTACACTGAACTGGTCGGAAAGCACAAACTATTTACATAGCCGTTCGACCAACGTTTCATCCAGTGCGGTGGTACCAACCCGGGCGGGTTAAACCCTACCACCAAGTGAGATTAGGAGGGAAGGGACCGGATGAGTCGAATTTCAAAAAGTTTACCACCAATATTACTCACCTGACAGATTCAGTTTTAATATGTGTAATACTTCATCTATCAGCACAGATCGATAGCTTTTTGAAAAGACAAATTTGATTAACTTTGTTCGATAGAAAAAAATCATGAACATGCCTCTGAATTTAGTTATAAAAACGTATTTAAGGTAAAGTGACCAAATCAAGGCTTTGGAAGAAAATATTTTACTTGTTGAATGTATTTATTTTTTTTTTTTTATTGATACTGACACGGTTGGCTACATCACCTACAACATCCGTGATGTAAGCCCATAACACCGGGTGAACTTGGTGCCACGTCAGCCTTCCCTTCGGTCGTGCCGGCTACACTGAACTAGACGGAAAACACAAACTATTTACATAGCCGTTTCGACCGACTTTTCATTCAGTGGGGTGGTACCAACCCGGGCGGGTTAAACCCTACCACCTAGTAATATAAGAAGGGAGTCATATCCCTTAGTCGCCTTTTACGACATACACGGGGAGAGACGCAGTGGGACTATTCTTTTAAAGTACCGGCCCCACACGGTACATCTAAATCTGTAGCTTTTAACTTTTTTGTTTCGATCCGTAGTTTTGGAATAAAAAAATAAAAACCTGCTTTTCGCTTGCATCACTGTGTTGCATCCTACTCCAACCAGCGAAAGCGGCGCCTTGAAAGAGGAGTATGAGTGAATACGGATTGACAGGGCCTTAAGACTGAAATATCACGCATAGAAAATAATCTTCAAAGTCTGCCAAACAAGAATGCAATGTGTCAACACCCTAATGACTGGCGGCATCAGCATGTGTCGTGAAACATAAACAACAACCATTATTACAACTGTGACTCACCACTCAGGTGTCATGTTGTTGTTGTTGTTGATTTGGGGTTGGCTCTAGGCCTGCAAACTAATCCCGCTTGGTTGGGGACCTTCATGCAAAACCCCTATCCCTTAGTCGACTTTTACGACATGCGACGGGGAGAGATGCAGTGGGGCTTTCTTTTTAAGTACCGACCCCACACGGTACACTCAGGTGTAATGAAATGACTCAGGTGTCATTTCATTACATCTTCAATATTTTGTGGTATTTTCAAGCCATGCCGCGGTACATTTCTCTGTACACACCAGTCTTTGGACTTTGGAAGGAATCATATTCAAAAAGTGTGGACTGTGTGAAAATGGACTGGACTTTGAACGGAATCATTCAAAAAGTGAAACCCGCTGAACTTGTGAATATTTTGATGGAAATGAATACTTATTAATCCATTAAGTTTTTCTTTTATATCAATTTAAAATATATACTATCCCAGTGACACCCTGTATAATCAAAGTTTTACATGAAACTTTGCCGTATTAGCGGCCACAATTATTTTTCTATTTTCTATAATGTAGGTCCATATATATATATATATTTTTTTTTTTAATTATAAATAAAAGAGTTTTTAGTGTTCTAAATTGAGACATAGACTTTAATATCTAGGTTGACTAGGAGATATCCCTGTAAGTGATAAGTCCGCCTTTGCCCCTCATGTAAATTACTTATCTTTTGTTACTGTAAAATGTTTTGCAGCAATAAAGTATTTCTATCTATCTACGAGTATCTATCACACACACCGCACGCCGTATCCCGACAATCTGGGTAAACAGAGCAATCGGTGTTGTGCTGCAAGAACTCTGGAAAATTACAGCACAACCCCGACCGCCACGCTTAGCAAAGTATCGGACAAGATAACTAACACTATCAGGCAGCAAGTAAGGCACAATGGCCCACCTGCTGTATGGCTCGGTGCAACGACCGCGCCAAGGTGAGAGGTGGCTAGCCTGTCGCCCTTATGCACGGCATCTTGTCCTTATACCTTAGTCGTCTTTAACAACATGCTCGGGGAGAGATGCAGTGGGACTATTCTTATTACCGACCCCACACAGTACCTATCTATCTATCTATCTATACCACTAACATCACAAATACAAAATCATTTTGTTTTATTGTCCTCGACAATCTACAGAGAACTCTTCTGGCCGCATCGCTCCCAACAGACGCTCTGCATCTGGAAAACAGATACTTCACACAATCTGCGTTTGTTTTGCTCACCCACACACGAATTTATCTTAAAATATCTCTCAGTGCGGAATATTTATTTTTACATCCGCGAAGATATGCGACAGTTTGCTTAAATGGGAGCACAGCCGCTTAGGTAAACAGTATGCATACGTAAACACTATGCGGTCATCATGATATTTTTCATTGACGCTGTGTATCTTGGGTAGGGCTGCCAACCATACTGTTAAAACAGTGTTATACTTGTTTTCACTCTATAATACTGTTTACTGTTCAACAAACAAAAAGTATACAAAATACTGTTTTCACCGGCACCTCACTGGTATCCAGTCCAGAGCCACAAACGCGCGTGTAGTGCAGTCTTCATTTCAGAACCAAATACCAGCCGAAAAGTATCGTATGAATAAAAATATCAGCTTTTTATCATTAAATTATCATGTTACTTACATTTGATCATTTTGAAACAAATTATAGACAGTCATAGTTTTCATCTATAGACTAAATGTTGCTATGAATGATTTGTATTCCGAATTAGTTTAGTTTCAAGTAAGTAGTTCAGAAAAAAGTATCAGAAGATGAAGATATTTTTATAATGATTACAGGTTAATTTGGATTTCAATTGTAGTGAGGCTTGCGAACTTTTTAAAAAAGATGATAAATTGCTAAGTTTCGCGAGGAGCACACAAAAATAAGTATTTAAAACATTGTCAAAATAAATAAAATACTGTTAATTTTTCTAAAATACTGTTTAATTTCTTTTTCCGACCTTAATATACTTTTTTCCGTGAATAAAAAGTTGGAAACCCCAATCTTTAAAGGGTACATAATTATATTGTTTATTTCGGGATCCATCCATATCCGCAGACTGCACGGCGATTATTTTGAATGTGCCAAGAGTAGTTGCTATCGATAATTTTATCTATCGATTAACTAATGAAATGCTATGAAAACTGGAATACCTATTTACCTAATTGTGCATTTGATTGACTAAATATTTAGCTAATTAAACAATGATATGATAAGTTGTCAGGACCACAGGTAGCGCATAAGTGTGAAGGTGTCGCGCGTGTGTGGGTACACTAGAAATGTGTGCTGTGCATAGTTTTTTTTATTTTTTTTATGGAAACTGACACGGTTGCCTACATCACCTACAACATCCTTGATGTCAGCCCATAACACCGGGTGAACTAGGTGCCATGCCAGTGCTTCCCTTCGGTCGTGCCGGCTACACTGAACTGGACGGAAAACACAAACTATTTACATAGCCGTTTCGACCGACGTTTCATTCAGTGCGGTGGTACCAACCCGGGCGGGTTATATACCAGAAAGGAAATAATTTTGTTTCTCTTTAATTAATGTCAGGAATTTGTCAGCCTCGGTAGCTCAGTGGTGCGGTCGGTTTACTGTTGTTAAACACACCTGGGCGCGGTCAGTACTTGGATGGGTCACCGCGTTGTTGGAGGCTGACCGCGGTTCAGATTACACGTAAAACTATAGGTCCCTTCCCTTCTTACTAGGTGGTAGGGTTTATCCCGCCCGGGTTGGCACTGAATGAAACGTCGGTCGAAACGGCTATGTAAATAGTTCATGTTTTCCGTCCAGTTCAGTGTAGCCGACATGAAATGAAGGGAAGTGCTGACATCCCCTCAAGTACAGTCTCGGGTCCTTTAAGAGGGGCGTGAATGGGCACCTGTCAGGCCGGCATGGAATTCGCAACCCCCGTATACGACCGAATTTCTATGGGTGCCTCGGCGCCATATGTCGTGTTGTCAATATAAAAAAAAACATGGCACCTAGTTCACCCGGCGTTATGGGCTGACATCGCGGATGTGGTAGGTCCGCTTCCGTAAAAAAAAAATTTTATTGTGAGAAACGGATTCAAGACTGATCTCTTCGCTGTGGAAGTCGGAGCAAGAGGACTACCAGCGAAGTCGCTCTACAGTCTCTTCAAGAATCTAGGGCTGCCAAGATCGACGCTAAGCTCATATAATATGGAGAGAGCTTCGAAAACGGGAAGCATCCTACAGAATATGGATAGGTAGAGAGAGGGAGGCCGAGAGCGGGACTGGTGGTTTCCCCGGGTCCTAGTCAACGCAGACTAGCTGACGAGGGCTTGATGCGAGCCGAAACGTGAAGCATGCGCGGGAAATTTAGAGTGGCCACTCGCTAGTCCCGACCTCGATTAACACCCTCGTCTACTGCCGATGGGCCCGGATATGTTCGGTGAATCGCAAGCTTAGATCCACACCTTCCTTGAAATCTTTTCCGACTGGCCAGATGCGCTTAATATATTATGGTACGAGTAACCTCCTTTCAATTTGTGCTGCCCTGGTACTTTAGAACCAGAGAGATAAATGTGTACAAGCCGACGCTTGGGCCGATTGTGCCTCTCTATCGCTTGTTACGCGCTCTCGCTTGCACACACAGGTTCAGATGGAACGTGACACTTTTTCGTGTGTGCAGCCGGTGTTCATCAATTTATAAGACGTTATCACGTCAAAAAAAATTGTTACAACTAAATTTACCCATGCGGCACTTGTCGCCATTGCTGAAGCCGGGCGCTCTTCTTGTTGCAGACTGTCATCAACATGGCGTACTGCCTCCTGGCGCTCCTCGGCACCCTCATCCAGCAGCTCGTGTTCGGACCGCTGCGCGTCTCCGAGCAGCAGCACGTGAAGGTAAACGCGCGTTTATATAAATAAGGTCTTTCAATAGTAGGTAACGATACGCTAAGGGGTGGATGTTTTTTATTTTTTTTTATGTAATCCGGTATGGGTGGCTGAGTCTGAGGGGCCAAAGCGCATGCTCCGACCAGCCAATATCACCTCCGAGAAGGTAGGTGCCATACCGGAGACTTCCCTGGATTGCTGGCTATACTGGACTAGAGGAGAACACAACCGAGGCTGCTATGCGGCCATCTTACATCCAGTACGGTGGTACCAACCCAGTCGGATGTGATATTGTCATGTGTATCAGATACTGATCACAATCCCATACCAATTTTTTTTTTTACGATATAAAAAACATACTCATTAAGGTGAAATGACGCGCACTTCACGTATTAAATTTGAGAGGTGAGTAGGTTTTTATATCGTAAAAAAAAAATTTGTATGGGAACGTGATCAGTATCTGATACACATACACCCCTTAGCGTATCGTTACCTACTAATGAAAAACCTTATATAAAGTTTTATAAGCACCCGTAACCGCAAAGCATTATATGAAGAACATTATGAGAGCCGTGGTTTCGGTTTCCACGTAAAACTGTAGGTACCTTCCCTTCTTACCTTACTAGGTGGTAGGGTTTATCCCGCCCGGGCTGGTAACAACGCACTGAACGAAACGTCGGACCGAGAACGGAAATTGTAATGGGCCTGAGACTACGATATCTGGGCACATTCGAACAAATAAGACAATGTACCTCATGAAGATTGCACAATCACCCAACTGTAGTACATGTGGGATAGAAGAGGACCTACTCCATATACTGTTGGAATTTGGCCGGAACCGGGAACTGAGGCAGAAGCTATTGAGAAACTTAAGAACTGACAGACTCAACCTGTATTTGAAAGTACATGAAGGTATGGGGCGAGCTCAGGGGGAGGAGTTTGAATTCATACTAAGTTCTTTTGTAAATTCACAGGCATTGAATCGTGCTGAAGTACATTAAAATATCAATATAGTTACTATGGGGCTGGCATAGCCAGGAATGGCGAAAGCTTTAAACAAAATAAAGATTTTAAAAAAAGCCTCGGACGAAACGGCTATGTAAATAGTTCGTGTTTTCCATCCAGTTCAGTGTAGCCGGCGCGAAATGAAGGGAGACACGGCACCTAGTTCACCCTGAGTTATGGGCTGAAATCACGGATGTTGCAGGCAGGTGATGTAGCCAACCGTGTCAGTTTCTATAAAAAAATTTAAATGTCATTTTTTTATATTTTGAAGGACAAGTTCTGGAACTTTGTGTTCTACAAGTTCATCTTCGTGTTCGGCGTGATCAACGTTCAGTACATGGACGAGGTGCTGCTGTGGTGCTCGTGGTTCACCGTGCTGGGCTTCCTGCACCTCCTCGCTCAGCTGTGCAAGGACCGCTTCGAATATGTGAGTACAGTGCGACAAGGCTTGAAATGAACGTAGCTGACAGCGGAACCACAGATTACTTAATAGTTACTTCGTAACAGATAAATCACTCCATAGAAAATGTTCCTACCTTCGGGCTTTAATAGCCTACTGTTTCACGTCGCCAATCGTGGCGTGCGAAAATGTACCTTAACGATCGAGTGTAAAGTGGTTATTGCTTTGCAACTGCGCGCAGTTGCGTGGGCGAGCGTCTATGTATACTTCGCGCGGCTGACGAATTTCCACTGAAATAGACCGCCGGCGGCCCGTCGGACGGTAGGTAGTTAGCGCGCAAGTACATAGAGTGCGTGAGGCCTGGCGGAACTAACACCCCGCCACAGTGTTGCCAGATGACCGTCTAGCATTTCACCCGTTCACGCGTACGTTGTATTTCTTCTTAGTCTGTGGTCTTGTTAGCAGAGATCGAAGTCTATCTGTTATTTTATTAGTGAGCAAGTCTTCCTAAAATTCAATACATAAAATAAAAAATAAGTAAGTACCTATACTACCTTATAGGTACTATACATAGATTTTCTTTTGCAGCGATATTTTCCCCTAGTGTGAGGAAATTTTCAAAATTGACAACCCTAATGCTGCAGCAGCGCCCTCGCACAAACGTCATCCACGTTCATTTCAAGCCTTGTTGCAATATATATTGATTTTGATGTGAATTTAATTAACGTCTTTGGGTTCGTGTATAGGGGAGGTTAACTGAAAAAAATTAAGACTATTTGAGCTATCGGCATTCCAATGGTATCACATGAAAGAGCAACAGTCCGCAAATCTGCTGGCATGGCACCTAACTGAGCGTGGTTTCGCGTGGAGAGGTGTTTTTGGCTCTGTCGACTGCACCATTGGTCTCAGCCACCCATGCTGGTTTACATAAAAAAAAATACGCAAAAACATGCAAAAAGTGCGGCAAAGAAAGTCCAAAACTGACCAATTGAGAAAATAAAAAAAAATACCAACATAAAATTTGGTTCCTTACCAACAATGTGGTTTGTTGTTTTTTTATAAATAATAAGTGAAATTACTATAAAAAAAATATGAATTTAAAAAAATCTGAGAATATGGTTATTATTATAATTTTACAATACCACTGATGCAAAGGTCGTACAGCACTGAGATAACTGACTTGTTGAAATTTTGTTATTGTAACAAACGACAGGAGATAAAAATAAAAAACCAAAAATTATAATAATAAAACAAGTGGGTTTTGAACCTCGAACCATCTACTCGGTCGGTTGATCGTTGACGCGGGCGGGAGGTATAGCCCACCGCGACCAACGTACACTGAATTAGCGCGTAGCGAAATTAGCAGTCGCATGGTATATTATGCAGAATTCCCGAATGCTTAAGGTCGTTGGCGTTTGTCAAGGCCTTAACATGCTCCCTCCTAATCTTACTTGGTGGTAGGGTTTAACCCGCCCGGGTTGGCACCACCGCACTGAATGAAACGTCGGCCTAAACGGCTATTGTGTTTTCCGACCAGTTCAGTGTAGCCGGCACGATCAAAGGGGGAAGCACTGACATGGCACCTAGTTCACCCGGTGTTATGGGCTGACATCACGGACGTTGTAGGTGATGTAGCAAACCGTGTCAGTTTCGATGAAAAAAAAATAAATGCTCAGTAACATGAGGGATATGGTAATAGGCCAATTTACATCAAACAACAGCCCAGGTATATAGGAAACTCCCTTCGTGCTACATTGTTGTGTATAAGCTATGCGAGACGTTTATATTTCCTGGATCCTGTATATTATTCTAGTGTCCATTGTTTAGGAGTATTTTAATACTGCTCTTGAATACTGATTGGATGATAATTTTAACCGCAATACCGCTCCGAGAAGGAAGGCGCGGATAATGTCGTGGGTCAAAAGTCCAGAGGCACTGTTAGTCACATGTGATTTTTTTTTATTGCTTCCGTACTGCGTGGCTGTGCCGCAGGCCGAAGCCTCAGGCGCAGCCAATTTGACCACCGAAAAGGTGCCAGTCCGGCTTGGAGGCGGACTAAAGTCGCTAGGGGAAAGGCTATTAACCCGCGATTTGAAGATCCGTGAATGGTAGGAGTGGGGAAAGGTATTCCCCGGAAGCCCGTTCCACACCTTTGCAGTGCGGCACAAGAACGATTTTTATTATTATTTGTTAGTGAACTAGCAGCTTAATATGCTGACGTGTTCATGTCTATGATGATCACTGGTGTTGCTGTTTGTTATATTTCTTCGATTTTTAAATACTTGTAAAGTCTATTTTTGAATGCGTTTATTGTGGGTGCTTCAATAACTTCCTCGGGCAGTTTATTCCAGCTGCTTATGATTCTGTTAGTCAGGAAGTGTTTTCTTGCTTCGGTTGAGAAGCTTGATTTAGGTTAGAAGGTTGATTTAGAGAATCGTGCAGCTCAAATAACTCTTGTGAGAGAACAGAACGGAACGGCTACAAAGGGCTGTTACGCTAGAGTATGGCGGGTTACGCGAAGGCGAACAGGAGGACGAGGGGTGAGGGAAGCAAGTTCGTCAGAGCAGCGGCCATAGTAAACCAATAAAACAGGCTCAATGTCCCAACGATACGTCTGTGCTTTAGATGTGGAAGTTGAATAAAAGGTGTGAGGAGTGAGATTACGAGCGTAGTGGGTACGCTAACCATGCCTGGTTCCATAAAAAAGGTGTGAGGTCGCTGTCGCCCTTTAGCACGGCACTTTGTCCTTATCCCTTAGTCGCCTTTTACGACATGCACAGGGAGAGATGCAGTGGGGCTTTTGTTTTTAAGTACCGACACCCACACAGTTCCATAAAAGTTATGTGAGGGTGTGAAATATACATGCAAGGTGACTTACCGGTTCTTTAAATAAATGACCTTGACACCGGGACACGGTAGTTTGGCGACGCTGGATAAATAGCTCACTTACGTCCTACGCCAATTTACTTTGGGCATCATCTGTTGACGCCGGGACAGGAATTACTCGAGCGCCTTTTGAAGATAAAATTATTGCACTCAGGAAGAGCAAATACTTGCAATTAAAGGTTATCGAATTAGATTGAATGAATAATCAATTGTGATTTTTTATTCCTTTTCACGGCATCGCGCACGTCTATAGATGACAAAACAAATTCTCAATCAGCATTATGATTGTCCAGAACTGGAGAACCTCTTTACTAGAAATACAAATAGTCATCTCTGAGGCCATAGCTTGAAGCTGGGGCCTTATTCTGAAAACTCTCGTCTTGTCTCGTTAAAGAGACAAGACGTTTTTTTATATGGAGTGGAAACACTATCGTCTCGCCGAAAAAAAATTGGCATTCCGAAAATTACCGTAGCGTGATCATCACGCCAAATCGCTATCGTTTAACGCCGAGACGAGATACCGCCGAAATCTCTTTTGTATGAAAATTGGTATTCCGAACGTCACTTGACGTATCGTCGATCGCCGCGATAGGCGAGAGTCGAGACTAAACTCGGCGGCAGCCAAGACCCTCCCGCCTGTCGTCACGGACGCAATCGACGGTTCAATGATACCTACCAACCTCATTCAATTATACCCGAAACTTAGGAAATTCTTGAAATACGATTATTTACGAATATGTATGAAAACCGCTAAAAGTGAAAGGAATACTAAAATACTAAAAATAAATATAACAGAAAAGTTATAATTAGGTAAGGTGTTATAAGTACGGTCACTATTATGTGCAAGATTAATCTTTTTATGAATTATTTAAATGTATTATTTCGAGTATATTTTTTTATTTCTTAAAAAGAATAACCCCAATGCGTCTCTCCCCGTGCATGTCTTAAAAGGCGACTAAGGGATAAGGACGAGATGGCACGCTAAAGGGAGACAGGGTAGCCACCTCTCACCTTGGCACGGTCCTTCCACCGAGTCGTGCAGCAGGTGTGTCTTTGTGCCATACTTACTGCTTGATAGTTATCTTTTCCGAATACTTGCTGAACGTGGTGGTCGGTGTTGTGCTGCAATTTTCCAGATTTCTTGCAGCACAACACCGATTAATCTGCTTACCCTGATTGCTGGTACGTGGTGGTCGGTGTTGTGCTGCAATTTTCCAGATTTTTTGCAGCACAACACCGATTACTCTGCTTACCCTAATTGTCGGGATACAGCGTGTGTGGTATGTAATATGTGTATGTCATCGATGGTGTATGTATGCAATTCGTCTTTCGGCTCCAAAAGCGCTGTCACTGATACTGTAATACTTCTTTAAAAGATTAAAATATATAAAAACCACCTTCAAAAATGTATGAAATAAAAAAAAATCGAACCCTAGAGTTGAAGGCGGTCGGTTATATTTGCTAGCTTTAGCACCGCCTTCAACTCTAGGATTATATATTTTTTTATTTCATAAATTTTTGAAGGCGGTTTTTATATTTTTTTAAATAGTTTTTTATTGCACCGTTTTTTTTAGTAGGTAACTAATCTTTTGCTATTAATGTACTCGGCGGAATCGCTCGGCCGGCGGCCTCGCGATTCCGCCTCGCTTTCCAATCCGATCTTAACCAAATTAAAATGGGACCACACGGGAAGCACCAACTTTCAAATAAAAAAAGAATCATCAAAATCGGTTCACCCGGTCGAAAGTTCTGGCGTGTGGTACTATACTATGGGAAATTTACGGCACCTCATTGAGGTGCTGAGCACCGTAGCTACTTCTTCATAAAACAAAATGGCAGCGTGGCTCTCGCCTGTCAAGCGGGCGAGATCGACAAAACCATAGACAATCTATACCGATTAGGTGTTATCGATACTAATCGTCTCTGAGAGTGTTCGGAATGCGACAATTATGACCTCTCGTCACTCTGATCGCAAACTGATCGCAGATGGAACAATAACAAAAAAAAAAAAACTAAACTAACATCAAAATAACAAAGCACCAGTGAACTTAGACATGAAGACATCAGCTTAGGCTGTTCGTTCATCAAATAAATAAATAAATAAATCAAATGCTCTATGTTAGAGGACAAAACAAAATATTCTTAGGGAATATAGTGTCAGGGGGAGTATTTTTGTTCGCAGATGTAGCTTTAGGTTAATAAATAATAAAAACTGTAGGTCCCTTCCCTTACCCCTTACTAGGTGGTAGGCTCAAATTGTAGCCGACTGGGTTGGTACAACCTTACTGGATGTAAGATGGCCGCATAGCAGCTTCGGTTGTGTTCTCCTCTAGTCCAGTATAGCTCTTTTAGTTTTTAAAGTGAAAACTTCTTTAGCGGCGCTTGGCACTTTTTTAGGTGGGTAAAAATTTTTAAACTCGCGTCAGATCTCGAAAAGCGACAGATTTATTTTTATTATTTAAAATGTAACCTTAAGTCATTGCATTAAGGGTTAAGTTACGAGTGGCTCGGGATCAATTCTGTTCGTCTCTCAGTGACAGTAAAGCCGAAAGTGAATCAAGGGAATCCGATATTCGTTTGGTCGTTTAAGTGATTTCGTGGCTCAATGGTAAGAGTGTAGGATTTGTATTTTTTGACCATGGGTTCGAATCACTCAAAATATTTTTTGTTTTTTTCTTTTGTTTTCTTTTTTAAGCAATGTGACGGTGTTTAAATTTTTTTAGGGTGTTTATTTTTTTTTATAACCACCTAAGAATTATTTTCGGAAATACAAAAAGTTTTCACTTCTGCCGGCACTCCCGGAGTGCAACTGGTTTTTTTTTCGTTTATAACAAGTCAATAAATATTTTTTCCTTCCTTTTCCAAATTTAAACAAATGTATACATTTCATATTTATCTATATATATTATCTATAAGTTTTGTTGATATTATTAATTGTAGGATTAAAATTAAATTGTAGAAACTTTACTGGTTTAGGTGTTGGACTAGAGTTAATTTTCTATGTATATAATTGTAACTGTTTGTTTCTTTAAAAGTTTAAATTAAAATAAAATAAAATAGCCAGCAATCCAATCCAGGGAAGTCTCTGGTATGGCACCTACCTTCTCAGAGGTGATATTGTCTGGTCGGAGCATGCTTTTGGCCCCTCCGACTCAGCAACTCGCACCGGACCCGAATACATAAAGAAAATATATATATGGGTTTAATAAAGGTTGTTTGTGAGACGGCGTGGCCGACACATCGGACTATACAAGTGCGCTCTGTCGTGCGATCATTGGCAGTAAATGCCAGTAAATGCAGTAATTACCAGTGATCGGCGTAGGTAGTGCCATTTGAGGTAAATGAACATGAATGATGATGTTCATATGGACATCCCCAGGGATTCCGGGATTGATGATCCCGGAATCCGGGGCACCTAGTTCACCGGTGTTATGGGCTGACATCACGGATGTTGTAAGTGATGTAGCCAAGCGTGTCAGTTTCCATAAAAAATAAATAAAAAAAAAAATTACGATAATACATTTTGTCGTAATGATAAGGCATTTTGCCGTAAGTCTGTCAGTCAGTTGAGTCAAGTTGATCAGGCTAGATGACTGAAATAACCTGGTCGGCGGATTGCCTCGTTACGCACCATTATCACGTAGCGATATCCCAAGCATGGCTCGCCCCGTTGCTCGCTGGGCAACTTTCAACCTTTGGCCAAGAACAACTGTGAGCGATTTGGCCAGAAGCATCTAGATTAAATTGTTTACCAAATCGAAAATTAAAAACATATTTAAAAAGGGGTCCCAACAATAATTTAATTAAGGGGTCCTAGAAAATGGGTCAGAACCTTCCGGGATCAAATAAGATGACCTTTCTTCTTAGACACTAGTCCGCCTTTAAGCTGAATCAACTGCTGAATTAGCAATTAATACGGGGTTAAAATGACCTTGCCTTTTTTTTTTATGAAAACTAGTATGGGGTATCTGTGTCGAGATGCTAAAGATGCTCGACAGAGCCAAATCTACAGCTCCTCCGAGTACTCCCCATGGAATAAGCGATAGAACACACTTAGGAACCCGACATCACTGCGGAGTTGCAGTCGTTCTGGATCGCGGGACACGTCGGGGTTACCCACTAGTCGCACGGCTCGACGCTGGAATGAGTTCAAGGACTTCAGCAGATACTCCCTTAGGCTCCGGGCTCTAGCAGCTAGCTCAATGTTGGAATACTGTTCCCACATCCACTCCTCGCCTTGTCTGTAATTTTTCTTTGTGTATTTTAATTTATTTTTTGACATGATGATGTCACGTCTTATAAATTGGTGAACACCGGCTGCACGCACGAAGAAGTGTAACGTTCCATCTAAACCTGTGTGTGCAAGCGATAGCGCGATAGAGAGGCATATACAATAGTAGGAAGTACAAAATATTTTTCTCCGTCTTTTACGAGCCTCAAATCCGCGGTCCCTGCCACCATCACTGACCAGACGTGTTATACACGCGGGCTATCGACCGTCTACTTATCGCTGCAAATTTTCTCAACAGTATGTGACAACAGTATGTGAATTTCATGGAGCGACATCTAGCATCCACATCTAGCGTCAATATTAAATTAAATACTTCAGCCAGCGGTATACTTGATTTAGGAGTTAGGTAATTGTTGCAACGTTGAACATGTAGATGTCGTTATGTAGGTTTTTAAAATTTAATTAATAGTCGTTATTTTCTTATTTTTTTTTTAGTTATTATCACATCTTTATCATGTACTTAAATTACTTTTACATGGTAAATATCCGCCGGAACTGATTTACTTTATGACATCATCACGTAAAACTATCGTCCGTAAACCAACTTTACAGACAACCAATTTTTTGTCTATTTTTATGTTTTGATTTTGTTATGTGTAGTTATGGACAAAATTTGTCCGATATAAAGAAGTTTTATTTTATTTATAATGTCGGTGTTGTTGTGCAGCTGTCGTTCTCGCCGACGACGCCGCGCTGGTCGCACGCGCGGCTTCTGGCGCTGCTGCTGACGGTGCTGACACTGTCGGCCGTGCTGCTGGGGGTGTGCGTGTTTGTGGGCCTGCACGCCGGGCTCAACACCTTCGCGTTCATGGCCGCTGAGGTACTTTTAAATTAATTAATTTATTTATTTATTTTAGCCAGGCAGCCTAGGCTGATACGTCTAAATTATTTTTTTTTTTTTTTGTGGAAACTGATACTGTTGGCTACATCACCTACAACATCCATGATGTCAGCCCATAACACCGGGTGAACTAGGTGCCATGTCAGTGCTTCCCTTCGGTCGTGCCGGCTACACTGAACTGGACGGAAAACACGAACTATTTACATAGCCGTTTCGACCGACGTTTCATTCAGTGCGGTGTATCAACCCGGGCGGGTTGAATCCTACCACCGAGTTGGAAGGGAAGGGACCTACAGTTTAACGTGGAATCCGAACCACGGTCAGCCTCCAACGGTCGAGCGGTCACCCATCCGAGTACTGACCGCGCCCAGCGTTTCTTAACAATCAATAGCAACAGTCAACTGTCTGCACCACTGAGCTGTCGAGACTGACAAAACTGCAATCGCAGTAAGAGTATACATGGATGAGCATGGAGCATGTAGCATGGATGTAAGATGTCCGCATAGCAGCCTCGGTTGTGTTCTCCTCTAGTCCAGTATAGCCAGCAATCCAGGGAAGTCTCCGGTATGTCACCTACCTTTTCGGAGGTGATATTGTCTGGTCGGAGCATGCGCTTTGGCCCCTCCGACTCAGTCACCCATACGGGATTACATAAAAAACCGGCCAAGTGCGAGTCGAACTCGCGCACCGAGGTTTCCGTATCGCCATGTCATAGCTAGCGTGTTATGAAATGCTTCATATTATGTCATAATTAGTTTAAATGCATCATATTCTATTCGGTAGATGGTGCGGCGCGCATACACTTTTTGTTTTCATCTATGGGAACCCCCGTGAATTTCTTACTTTTTCTTATTTTTATTATTTCTTGTTATATCGGTCATAATAACACATATTCTGTGAAAATTCCAACGGGCTACCTATTACGATTGAAGAGATATAGCCCTCGGACAGACGGACGGACGGACGGACAGACAGACGGACAGACAGACAGACAGACGGCGTAGGCTTAGTAATAGGCTTCCGTACGGGATAGGGAAACCTAAAAAAAGAAATACGCGACTGCGCAGTGCGTGCTGCTGGCGACGGGCACGCTGCACGTGGTGGTGCGCTACGCGCTGCACCTGTACGACGCGCGGCTCGCAGCGCGCGCCAGCGTCGACGCCTCGCTCCCCACCGCGTGGGACAAGCGCGCGCCCGCAGCATACTACACGCAGCTCATCTTCGACGTAAGTGCACACAAATGCGAATTCATATTCCGTTTAAGCGGCGGGTGGCCGAGCGGTTTGGGCATATCGGCTTGTTATGCGAGAGGTCCGAGGTTCGAATCCGGTCGGCGTGTACCAGTGTACAGTTCCATGGGAAAGTAACATACCGAAGGACCACAACATCAAACTTAACAAGTACTGCAACTTAGTAGACCGGATTGTGAGAAACGGATTTAAGACTGATCTCTTCGCTGTGGAAGTCGGAGCAAGAGGACTACCAGCGAAGTCGCTCTACAGTCTCTTCAAGAATCTAGGGCTCCCAAGATCGACGCTAAGCACATACATGGAGAGAGCTTCGAAAACGTCACTGGAAGCATCCTACAGAATATGGATAGGTAGAGAGAGGGAGGTCGAGAGCGCGACTGGTGGTTTCCCCGCGTCCTAGTCAACGCAGACTAGCTGACGAGGGCTTGACGCGAGCCGAAACGTGAAGCATGCGCGGGAAATTTAGAGTGGCCACTCTCTAGTGCCGGCCTCGATTAACACCCTGCTCTACTGCCAATGGGCCCGGATATGTTCGGTGAAGCCATCGCAAGCTTAGTTCCACACCTTCCTAAGATTTAAAAAAATAATTATCTTGTTGCATTGTTGCAGATGTGGTCGCTGGCGCTGGAGTTGGCGCACCACCTGCACATGCTGCTGTGGAGCAACATATTCCTCTCGATGGCCTCGCTCGTCATCCTGATGCAGCTGCGCTACCTGTTCCACGAGATACAGGCGCGAGTGCGCAAGCACCGCATGTACCTCTGGGTACTCAACCACATGGACCGCAAGTATGTATGCTAACTGTGGAGCAAGATATTCCTCTCGATGGCCTCGCTCGTCATCCTGATGCAGCTGCGCTACCTGTTCCACGAGATACAGGCGCGAGTGCGCAAGCACCGCATGTACCTCTGGGTACTCAACCACATGGACCGCAAGTATGTATGCTAACTGTGGAGCAAGATATTCCTCTCGATGGCCTCGCTCGTCATCCTGATGCAGCTGCGCTACCTGTTCCACGAGATACAGGCGCGAGTGCGCAAGCACCGCATGTACCTCTGGGTACTCAACCACATGGACCGCAAGTATGTATGCTAACTGTGGAGCAACATATTCCTCTCGATGGCCTCGCTCGTCATCCTGATGCAGCTGCGCTACCTGTTCCACGAGATACAGGCGCGAGTGCGCAAGCACCGCATGTACCTCTGGGTACTCAACCACATGGACCGCAAGTATGTATGCTAACTGTGGAGCAAGATATTCCTCTCGATGGCCTCGCTCGTCATCCTGATGCAGCTGCGCTACCTGTTCCACGAGATACAGGCGCGCGTGCGTAAGCACCGCATGTGCCTCTGGGTACTCAACCACATGGACCGCAAGTATGTATGCTAACTGTGGAGCAAGATATTCCTCTCGATGGCCTCGCTCGTCATCCTGATGCAGCTGCGCTACCTGTTCCACGAGATACAGGCGCGAGTGCGCAAGCACCGCATGTACCTCTGGGTACTCAACCACATGGACCGCAAGTATGTATGCTAACTGTGGAGCAACATATTCCTCTCGATGGCCTCGCTCGTCATCCTGATGCAGCTGCGCTACCTGTTCCACGAGATACAGGCGCGAGTGCGCAAGCACCGCATGTACCTCTGGGTACTCAACCACATGGACCGCAAGTATGTATGCTAACTGTGGAGCAAGATATTCCTCTCGATGGCCTCGCTCGTCATCCTGATGCAGCTGCGCTACCTGTTCCACGAGATACAGGCGCGAGTGCGCAAGCACCGCATGTACCTCTGGGTACTCAACCACATGGACCGCAAGTATGTATGCTAACTGTGGAGCAAGATATTCCTCTCGATGGCCTCGCTCGTCATCCTGATGCAGCTGCGCTACCTGTTCCACGAGATACAGGCGCGAGTGCGCAAGCACCGCATGTACCTCTGGGTACTCAACCACATGGACCGCAAGTATGTATGCTAACTGTGGAGCAAGATATTCCTCTCGATGGCCTCGCTCGTCATCCTGATGCAGCTGCGCTACCTGTTCCACGAGATACAGGCGCGAGTGCGCAAGCACCGCATGTACCTCTGGGTACTCAACCACATGGACCGCAAGTATGTATGCTAACTGTGGAGCAACATATTCCTCTCGATGGCCTCGCTCGTCATCCTGATGCAGCTGCGCTACCTGTTCCACGAGATACAGGCGCGAGTGCGCAAGCACCGCATGTACCTCTGGGTACTCAACCACATGGACCGCAAGTATGTATGCTAACTGTGGAGCAAGATATTCCTCTCGATGGCCTCGCTCGTCATCCTGATGCAGCTGCGCTACCTGTTCCACGAGATACAGGCGCGCGTGCGTAAGCACCGCATGTGCCTCTGGGTACTCAACCACATGGACCGCAAGTATGTATGCTAACTGTGGAGCAAGATATTCCTCTCGATGGCCTCGCTCGTCATCCTGATGCAGCTGCGCTACCTGTTCCACGAGATACAGGCGCGAGTGCGCAAGCACCGCATGTACCTCTGGGTACTCAACCACATGGACCGCAAGTATGTATGCTAACTGTGGAGCAACATATTCCTCTCGATGGCCTCGCTCGTCATCCTGATGCAGCTGCGCTACCTGTTCCACGAGATACAGGCGCGAGTGCGCAAGCACCGCATGTACCTCTGGGTACTCAACCACATGGACCGCAAGTATGTATGCTAACTGTGGAGCAAGATATTCCTCTCGATGGCCTCGCTCGTCATCCTGATGCAGCTGCGCTACCTGTTCCACGAGATACAGGCGCGAGTGCGCAAGCACCGCATGTACCTCTGGGTACTCAACCACATGGACCGCAAGTATGTATGCTAACTGTGGAGCAACATATTCCTCTCGATGGCCTCGCTCGTCATCCTGATGCAGCTGCGCTACCTGTTCCACGAGATACAGGCGCGTGTGCGCAAGCACCGCATGTACCTCTGGGTACTCAACCACATGGACCGCAAGTATGTATGCTAACTGTGGAGCAAGATATTCCTCTCGATGGCCTCGCTCGTCATCCTGATGCAGCTGCGCTACCTGTTCCACGAGATACAGGCGCGAGTGCGCAAGCACCGCATGTACCTCTGGGTACTCAACCACATGGACCGCAAGTATGTATGCTAACTGTGGAGCAAGATATTCCTCTCGATGGCCTCGCTCGTCATCCTGATGCAGCTGCGCTACCTGTTCCACGAGATACAGGCGCGCGTGCGTAAGCACCGCATGTGCCTCTGGGTACTCAACCACATGGACCGCAAGTATGTATGCTAACTGTGGAGCAAGATATTCCTCTCGATGGCCTCGCTCGTCATCCTGATGCAGCTGCGCTACCTGTTCCACGAGATACAGGCGCGAGTGCGCAAGCACCGCATGTACCTCTGGGTACTCAACCACATGGACCGCAAGTATGTATGCTAACTGTGGAGCAACATATTCCTCTCGATGGCCTCGCTCGTCATCCTGATGCAGCTGCGCTACCTGTTCCACGAGATACAGGCGCGAGTGCGCAAGCACCGCATGTACCTCTGGGTACTCAACCACATGGACCGCAAGTATGTATGCTAACTGTGGAGCAAGATATTCCTCTCGATGGCCTCGCTCGTCATCCTGATGCAGCTGCGCTACCTGTTCCACGAGATACAGGCGCGCGTGCGTAAGCACCGCATGTGCCTCTGGGTACTCAACCACATGGACCGCAAGTATGTATGCGAACTGTGGAGCAACATATTCCTCTCGATGGCCTCGCTCGTCATCCTGATGCAGCTGCGCTACCTGTTCCACGAGATACAGGCGCGTGTGCGCAAGCACCGCATGTACCTCTGGGTACTCAACCACATGGACCGCAAGTATGTATGCTAACTGTGGAGCAACATATTCCTCTCGATGGCCTCGCTCGTCATCCTGATGCAGCTGCGCTACCTGTTCCACGAGATACAGGCGCGAGTGCGCAAGCACCGCATGTACCTCTGGGTACTCAACCACATGGACCGCAAGTATGTATGCTAACTGTGGAGCAAGATATTCCTCTCGATGGCCTCGCTCGTCATCCTGATGCAGCTGCGCTACCTGTTCCACGAGATACAGGCGCGCGTGCGTAAGCACCGCATGTGCCTCTGGGTACTCAACCACATGGACCGCAAGTATGTATGCTAACTGTGGAGCAAGATATTCCTCTCGATGGCCTCGCTCGTCATCCTGATGCAGCTGCGCTACCTGTTCCACGAGATACAGGCGCGAGTGCGCAAGCACCGCATGTACCTCTGGGTACTCAACCACATGGACCGCAAGTATGTATGCTAACTGTGGAGCAACATATTCCTCTCGATGGCCTCGCTCGTCATCCTGATGCAGCTGCGCTACCTGTTCCACGAGATACAGGCGCGAGTGCGCAAGCACCGCATGTACCTCTGGGTACTCAACCACATGGACCGCAAGTATGTATGCTAACTGTGGAGCAAGATATTCCTCTCGATGGCCTCGCTCGTCATCCTGATGCAGCTGCGCTACCTGTTCCACGAGATACAGGCGCGAGTGCGCAAGCACCGCATGTACCTCTGGGTACTCAACCACATGGACCGCAAGTATGTATGCTAACTGTGGAGCAAGATATTCCTCTCGATGGCCTCGCTCGTCATCCTGATGCAGCTGCGCTACCTGTTCCACGAGATACAGGCGCGAGTGCGCAAGCACCGCATGTACCTCTGGGTACTCAACCACATGGACCGCAAGTATGTATGCTAACTGTGGAGCAACATATTCCTCTCGATGGCCTCGCTCGTCATCCTGATGCAGCTGCGCTACCTGTTCCACGAGATACAGGCGCGAGTGCGCAAGCACCGCATGTACCTCTGGGTACTCAACCACATGGACCGCAAGTATGTATGCTAACTGTGGAGCAAGATATTCCTCTCGATGGCCTCGCTCGTCATCCTGATGCAGCTGCGCTACCTGTTCCACGAGATACAGGCGCGAGTGCGCAAGCACCGCATGTACCTCTGGGTACTCAACCACATGGACCGCAAGTATGTATGCTAACTGTGGAGCAACATATTCCTCTCGATGGCCTCGCTCGTCATCCTGATGCAGCTGCGCTACCTGTTCCACGAGATACAGGCGCGAGTGCGCAAGCACCGCATGTACCTCTGGGTACTCAACCACATGGACCGCAAGTATGTATGCAAACTGTGGAGCAACATATTCCTCTCGATGGCCTCGCTCGTCATCCTGATGCAGCTGCGCTACCTGTTCCACGAGATACAGGCGCGAGTGCGCAAGCACCGCATGTACCTCTGGGTACTCAACCACATGGACCGCAAGTATGTATGCTAACTGTGGAGCAACATATTCCTCTCGATGGCGTCGCTCGTCATCCTGATGCAGCTGCGCTACCTGTTCCACGAGATACAGGCGCGTGTGCGCAAGCACCGCATGTACCTCTGGGTACTCAACCACATGGACCGCAAGTATGTATGCAAACTGTGGAGCAACATATTCCTCTCGATGGCCTCGCTCGTCATCCTGATGCAGCTGCGCTACCTGTTCCACGAGATACAGGCGCGCGTGCGTAAGCACCGCATGTGCCTCTGGGTACTCAACCACATGGACCGCAAGTATGTATGCTAACTGTGGAGCAACATATTCCTCTCGATGGCCTCGCTCGTCATCCTGATGCAGCTGCGCTACCTGTTCCACGAGATACAGGCGCGCGTGCGTAAGCACCGCATGTGCCTCTGGGTACTCAACTACATGGACCGCAAGTATGTATGCTAACTGTGGAGCAACATATTCCTCTCGATGGCCTCGCTCGTCATCCTGATGCAGCTGCGCTACCTGTTCCACGAGATACAGGCGCGCGTGCGTAAGCACCGCATGTGCCTCTGGGTACTCAACTACATGGACCGCAAGTATGTATGCTAACTGTGGAGCAACATATTCCTCTCGATGGCCTCGCTCGTCATCCTGATGCAGCTGCGCTACCTGTTCCACGAGATACAGGCGCGAGTGCGCAAGCACCGCTCTTTACTTCTTCTTATAACAACATTCCTATCTACGTATGTCTTTTTTTTATTCCATATTTTTATTATTTTAGATTTTTTTTTTAATATGCAAAGTAATTATTCAAAAGAGCTTAATGAACTTCGAAAAAATTTCAAATTGAATTTTTTTCGTTCGAAAAACATTTTTTTAGCGATTGCTATTGAATCTAAACAAAAAACCAATTACAGGTGCGTAGATTGCTGTCCTTATTACAAGAAAAAATAATTAATAAAAATCTTTCATAGAAAAAAGAATTAATAAAAATCTTTCATACATAATAAACATAGGAAAAACATAAATCTCATAAGACGATTTTGTATGGAGAAAAATAATTTAAATTATCACATGACTGATCTGTGCCAGCTCTTAAAACTGTGCAATTACGCGGTACATCAAATTCAGAAGTTGACCTTTAAATAGAATTTTTTGTAAGACCAACAAATTGTGGTGTTCAGTTGATAAACATTCAACCACAATCAAGTTTGTGGTTACATTACACCACATTAAATTAAACCACAATCAGTTTATTTATGTGTTATGCTATTAACGCTAATGTTGATTGCATTAGGTCAGCTATTTTCAAAGTATTTATTATATTGAACTATAAAATGTATAACTGTGTCTCTATTTTAGTGCTGTTTAACACGTCTAAAAAGCGGCGGGTGGCCGAGTGGTTTGGGCATCGGCTTCTCATGCGAGAGGTCCGCGGTTCGAATCCGGTCGGCGTATACCAATGAGTTTTTTCTGACGAAAAAATTTACGTGCATACCTACACCTGCTGCTTCACCGTTCGGAACCGGTGTAAAACTGTAGGCCCCTTCCCTTGCCCCTTACTAGGTGGTAGGCTCAAATTGTAGCCGACTGGGTTGGTACCACCGTACTGGATGTAAAATGGCCGCATAGCAGCCTCGGCTGTGTTCTCCTCTAGTTCAGTATGCCAGCAATCCAGGGAAGTCTTCAGTATGGCACCTACCTTCTCGGAGGTGATATTGGCTGGTCGGAGCATGCGCTTTGGCCCCTCCGACTCAGCCACCCATACCGGATTTAAAAAAAAAAACGTGCAGCTGCGGTACTGTCGAAGTGAAGTTTATTGTTTATTGATTTATTCATATGGCAGTAAGACTGCACTCGGACTTGTCACAATTTGATATATCCAAATCAATTACATCCACGAAGCGGAACCCGCAAGAAACTTTGCAGATTTTTTTTTTCATTTATATTTTTACAAGTTAAGTACCGCGTGGGCACAGATTACTTAATAGTTACTTCGTAACAGATAAATCACTCCATAGAAAAAGTTCCTACTTTCGGGCTTTAATAGCCTACTGTTTCACGTCGCCAATCGTTGCGTGCGAAAATGTACCTTAACGATCGAGTGTAAAGTGATTATTGCTTTGCAGCTGCGCCGGCCGCGCGTACGTGTGCTCCCCGCGGCTGTTTATATTCTTTGGGCAGCCCATTGAAATTCACCGCCGGCGCCGCGCGGGGCGGTAGGTAATTAGCGGGCGCAAGTACATAGAGTGCGTGAGGCCTGGCGTGGGGTGGGTAGTTAAAAAGAATAGCCCCACTGCATCTCTCCCCGTGCATGTCGTATAAGGCGACTAAGGGATAAGGACAAGATTCCATGCATAAGGGCGACAGGTTAGCCACCTCTCACCTTGGCGCGGTCCTTCCACTGAATCATGCAGCAGGTGATGTGGGTCTTCGTATCGTCTTATATCTCTATAATAAAACCTTGCTTGCTTTGCTAAAAACCTGAAATATACTCGTTAAAACTAAAATGGCCCACACATAGAACCAACCCCAGGAAGCATTTTCCGACGCACCGGGTCGTAAGGGCCTGGAACAAATTATCTGAGGACACCGTCAGCGCCCCCTCGGTTAATTCTTTAAAAAACCAATTAAACAAAAAAAATAAATAAATAAAAAACAAACAAACAAAAATACTTAAAAACAATACAAGTGCACTCATAAATTAAAATACAGAATACACACACCAGCTGTCAGCTGTCAGTGTTTAAAATAAATAAATAAATAAATTGTATTTAATAAAATAAAGTTTTTAAATGACTGCCACTAAAAAAATATTGTCCACCAAATGTTTTATTGACCCCTAATTACTACCTACGTGCTGCACAGTTTTAACATTATTCCGCGTCATATCTACATTGTTTTTGTTATCTTTTGTTTTTCTTAGATAATATTGTATATATATGGAACATTTATACTTTAACAAAATATAGGTTAGATATGTTGTGACGGAAAAGTTATAAAAGTTGTAATGACTATTTTATCTACGTCTCATTTACGTACATAATATTTATATATTTAATGTTTTTAAGTTTAGACTTAAATTTTTAAGATAATTTAAGATTGTTTGTTAGTGAAATATAATAGGTTTATATGTTATGTTATTTAATATAGGTTTCTTGGTTTAAATAAACTATTACATTCAAATATATACTTAGGTGAATTTCGAACGTATGAGAAATTTCACTTTGACCGTCACATGCACGCACGACCGAAGGGAAGCACTGACATGGCACCTAGTTCACCCGGTGTTATGGGCTGACATCACGGATGTTGTAGGTGATGTAGCCAACCGTGTCAGTTTCCATAAAAAAAAAAACATAACTGTTGGACAAGACATAACCAGAGGTGGTGAGAACGGCCGTTAGTCACCTTTTCACCTGATCGCCGTCGATGACTCATTTAGCAATAACCTCTCTCTTCTCTAGTTCTACCTGACTCCGCCTACGCTGCGTATACCACGCATTCGAGAGGGAATTTTTGCGGTTTCTAGTCTTAATTGATATTGGTATTTCACTATAGCCTAGTCACGCCGGCCACCGCAGGTCATTAAACCAGTTCATAAAAGTCTATCTGTCTAACAAAGTTGAAATGTGGTGACTGAGCGGTAGTTCTGTTGATGCAGATTTGTTTATTTTGTAAACAAAATACTTTGTGTGCAGGAAACAAGACATAATACAGCGGTAGAATTTTTTTTATTCAATGGGAGAAATCTCTTATTAATAAGTTTCATATACCTACTTAGAGATGGTTTATTTATATACATACATCCGAATTCGCGAAGCACGAATGCTTGAAGATTGTTTAGTGGTGGGACAATTGTATTCAGAAAAATCGAAAAAGTATCGATATTTTGGAATAATATGGAATAATGTAGATAATTCAAAATACAGTTATTTCTATAAAAAACTAATAATAGAAAACAAAACAGGTTGTTTGTTCTCTTTACTTACTTCGTACTCGCACCTACGTTTTATTTTCTACAGAAATAGTTTAAATTATTCGAAAACATCGAAATTCTAACCTTTGTGTATACATTTTTTATTAATCAGTAACAGAATCAGAATCTCTATTTGTGAATTACATGTCAAACTTAGACAACAAATTATAGAGATAAAATATTTTTTTATCTCTATAATTTGTTAATATGAGTATCGACAACAGTATCGATTGTGTATTGTTCGTCTTGGTCAATTCGTAGCAAGGTCACATTAGTGCTCCCCGGATTCTGATGTGTGTTTATATAATAATACAATACTATTAATACATCTGTAAGGGGTGGTCATGGAGTAAGTTATTTTGTTTTATGAGATACTGAGTTTGTAGACTCTATGTATGATACTAAAACTAAATTGACGATTATTAGAAATCTTTTCTGTATGTATGTATGTATGTTCCTCCATAACTCTTAAACCAATCATCCCAATTCGATGAAACTTAGTACAAGCAAATTTGATTATATGGGACACAGGATAGGCTAAATAAAATTCAGTTCCGGTTACTCTAAGATGTGGCTCTCATACAAACCGAATTGTTCCGCGCGCCGAAATAAAGGTGCGGTAGCGGGCTTACTTACTTTCTTCTTTTTAAATACGGATTTCACGCGAGCGGAGCCGCGGGCAAAAGCTAGTTCACAATAAATGTAATTATTATTTATTATTATTTTATCTCTTTATTTCCACATTTACATATTTACAATGATTTTACATATACATACAAAGTACAAAAATACGAATATATAAAAAAATATTATCTTATTTCTTTATTTACACATTTTCTTTTTATAACAACTTTACATTTTTACATTATTTACAAATAAACATTAAAATCTAAAATTGATACAAAAAAGAAATGGAGAAAAATTATTATTATATTTCTTTATTCACACATCTTCTTAATACTCATGTGTCCGCTACAGCGAAACGTAGCTGAAAACCGTTGCCACGCCTCTAACGTATCGCATCGGTATTGTCATAGCAAACATCGGCTATCGGCTATCGGCTACCAACCAACCAACCAAAGTATACTGTATAGGTAGGTAGCGAGCGAGCGAACGAACAGCGTATGCCAGGCAGGCTGACATACAACTGATATCCGACAACTATTATGCCTTCCCTCTCTCTTTAAGTAAGTCCCCAAATGCAAGAAAGAGCACGTGCGATTCCTTTTAGTTTCACCAAATAAATCTTTTCATGGAAAAATTACCTTTATGTTAGAACCAATAAGGTCGTATTTGGGTTGGAAATCTACGAATATCTTAGATATTTACGAAATATCTAACGGCGCGGGTGACAACTGACAACTGACAACTAGAACAGTTGTCAGTTATTTAGATATCAGAACAACCAGTTGTGTCAATCCAGTCAGTTTCAGTTAGTTTTAGTGCCGGCCGATCGAGCCAGTAGCCACTAGCCAGCCACCTCAGATTACCGATACCCATACACTCGGTGCGGTACGGACGGTGACGGACGGTGCGTGCGGTGCGTTACGGTTTCGGTGGCGGCCGGTGCGGCGCGCGGCGCCGCTGCCCGAGCGGTGCCGCTGCGCGGAGAGATATCCATAGTATCGGTGCGTACGTGCTGCGCTGTGATGTGACTGTGATTTGTGAATAGTGATGTATGCCACACGGTGCGTTCCGGCGTCGCGCCGCGCAGGCACGCCGGGCCGGACACGCAGAACGTTGAGTTGAGTTACGTAGTTCAGGACAGAAACTTTGTTTATACTTTACTGTGTATTTAAGTGTGTAGGTGCAACTCTTCTTAGTGTGTAGGTTTTTCGTTAATAAACAATGACATAGTGCGTGAACATAGTGTATAAAAAAAAATTTATTAGTGTTAAAATAAATTATGTAAAGACAGAACTTTACTTTTAAAATGTTAAAAAGAAAGGCATCATAATGGCCAACAAAAAAGGTGTGGTGTGGACTCATTTTGAAAAAAATGACAATATTTTCGCTATATGTAATTATTGTAAGCAGAAATTTACGATACGATCAGCAAGCAATTTTTTTTTTTTTTTTAATATTTATTTTTTTTTTTTTTTTTTAGAGAATCAGAGTTTTTGATACTGATATTTGGCAACGGATATCAATATCGGTATTGAAGACAGATATCGGTTAGATCACGGTTGCCAAAAATGGTTGATAACCCACATGACTACTTCTTAAAACTAATCTTGTACATATTAAAAACCTAACATTGAAAACATATACAAAATTAACCTTAAAAAAATGGAGTTTCCACCACCGGCGGCGGGGCGAACCCAGGCTACCGATTATTATTAATATTATTATTTTTAGCACTAACAGCTTGAAGCTGATGCGTGCATTTCCCCTTTTCGTGTTTTCTCCGGAGTGCACTTGTTAATATTTTAATGACATTTTTTGTAGCATACTAGGTGGTAGGGCTTAACCCGCCCGGGTTGGTACCCGGTGTTACGGGCTGACATCGCGGATGTTGTAGGTGATGTAGCCAACCGTGGCAGTTTCCATAAAAAAAAAAAGCTATTTACATTCTATTCGTTAAATTGTTTTTTTTTTCCTTTTAGGTGTTTATCTATGTTGTTGTTTTGGTTTGGGGTTGGCTCTAGGCCTGCAAACTAATCCCGCTTGGTTGGGGACCTTCGTGGCAAAACCTGCAGTCTCCAGCTACCCCAGTCAGCCTATGTCTTCCATGAAAGCCACAAGTCGACCGGGGTGTCTGCAGGCCGCTTATCCCTTAGTCGCCTTTTACGACATGCACGGGAAGAGATGCAATGGGACTATTCTTATTAAGTACCGACCCCACACAGTACGGTGTTTATCTAACTAATTTAAAAAAAAAATAATAAAAAAAAGAAATTGTTAGGTGTTTATCTAACTAATTTTTAAATCCGTTTACACTTTTAGCACTTACGACCTCCTACGGTAGTTCGTTCCAATAGTCCACAACTCTGATCCGCAAGAAGTGTTTCAATTAAAATGTATGTATTAAATAAAAATAAATAAATATGTACAAATGACACAATATGTAATCTAATGTAAATGTTGCAGTTATCCGATGGCGACGCGGCAGGAGGTGGCCGAGAACTCTGACAACTGCGCCATCTGCTGGGAGAAGATGGACTCGGCTCGCAAGCTGCCCTGCTCGCATCTCTTCCACAAGTAAGCCGCTCCGCAACCTTTATATGTCAGAAACAACCCTGGGGAGTATAATTGCTTGAATCATCAATACTCAACTAGGAACAAGAGGAACATTCAACAGATTTTTTTTTGATTTTTTTATAGAAAGCGCGACATGTGGCATCGTGCCGTGACTTACGGTGCCCATGGACATTCTGTGATGCACGGGGATTGCGAATGCCATGCCGGCCTGACAGGAGCATTTTCACGCCCCTTTTGAAAAACCCCAAGCTGTACTTGGGAGGAAATAGATGAGCGTAGAGTGCGTTCCACATTTTCCCGGTTCACGTCTCAAAACAGAAATGTCACAAAAGAGAAAAATAAAAAAAAGTGTAATGTTCAATGGCATTAATATCTTCAACAAATTGCCAAAAGAATTGCGCGAGAGTGACAATAGTGTAAAAATATTTCGATCGCAATTATTGAATAGATGGCTGCAAGGTCAAACATTTTATGACTTTAATTTTTTTTATATTATTACCTAGATGACTTTATTTTATTAATAGCGCTATAGATATTTATGAATATAGCTATGTAATCTAATGTAGGTACTTATTTAAGCTTCGCAGTGCAGAGAGGGAATGCTGCGAGCGTTATGGGCACATTCCCGACATGCCGAACTCTAGAGGAGCTTTTTTATGTTTATTAGGTAGTTCTTATTGTATTTTAACCCTCTGAGCAAATTTCCGACTTTTTTTTAAAAGCCGCTGAGTAAACTTCCAAAGGTACCCGCGCGCAACTTTCTCCGCACTTTTCAATTATAAAATCATAACTCTAATATTTACTTCGGGGCCCATATTAATTTGCACCTCATTACAATCTAGATAAAATTATCGTTCATATGATATAGGTTTGAGTTAATTAGATTTCAATTGGAATTAATAAAAAATAGGTAAGGTTAGATATCAAATTTTATGGGTCTACGAAGGAAAGAACGAAGATACCTTGAAAAGTAAAGCGACAACATATCTTTTTTTTATTTTAGAATATAACTATAATACATTTCTAATAGAACAGCATCAAATTCTGTTAACATCTTCTTGAAAAAATGTTCACCAGAACCCACTTACCGCGCACACAGAACAGTACGAACTTCCAGCGAATATGCAAATATTTGTTTCATGGATCACGCATATGACACCATCGCTGCGAACATTTTTTGTTGCGTTCTTTCATTACTCAAGTATTCATTAGAGGAACAGAGATAGCCCTAAGTTCAAAGCTGACAGAGTAAGAAATAAAAAACCAACTCCGGACGTCAAGTCGATTAATAGATCGCTGTTGCTCAGCGGTAAATTTCGGCTGGTCAGTGGAGTGTATCGGATTTGCTCAGAGGGTTAATTTAACTTATTTAAGATCAATAAATATCTGCACAAAACTTATTTAAATACTACAATAAATTATAATTAACAAACTGACGATGCCGCAAGTATATGTTTACGCTGGATGTAGAACTGTCTTTCAATGTGTGCTAATAAAAGAATTTGAATTTGAAGCCACCAAGATAATCAATCATATCAATCAATCAATATCATCAATACTAATAATAAATCTGTAAGGGATGGTCATGGAGTAAGTTACTTTGTTTTATGAGTAACTGTGTTTGTAGACTCTATGTATGATACTAAAACTAAATATAACGATTTTTAGAATTTTTTTCTGTAATTAATTTTATATGTATGTATGTTCCACCATAACTCTTAAACCGATTATCCGAATTCGATGAAACTTAGTACAAGCAAATTTTACTATACAGGACACAGGATAGGCTAATAGAAGAAGAAAAATATAATTCAGTTCCGGTTACTCGAAGATGTGGCTCTAATACAAACCGAATCGTTCCGCGCTTAAATAAAGGTACGATAGCGGGCTTACATACTTTCTTCTTATTTAATACGAATTTCACACCAGCGAAGCCGTGGGCAAAAGCTAGCTTTGGCCCCTCCGACTTAGCCAGAGATACCGGATTACATAAAAATGAAGGGAAGCACTGACATGGCATCTAGTTCACCCGGTATTATGGGCTGACATCACGGATGTTGTAGGTGATGTAGCCAACTGTGTCAGCTCTCATAAAAATAAAAATAAATTGTATTTGTAACTAATAAAAGTGTGCATTTGTTTATCAGTTCGTGCCTGTCATCATGGCTGCAGCAGGACACGTCTTGCCCCACCTGTCGTCGCACTCTGCCGGCGTGGGGCGCGCCGCCGCCGCGCCGCGCCCCGGCCGCCCCCGCGCCCGATCCCGACGCCGCCCCGCCGAGACATCCGCCCAATCACTTCTTTCATTTTGACGGTGAGCGAAAACAGTTTGCGCTCTGTTGTACTATCGTATTTGTCAGCCTCGGTGACTCAGTGGTGCAGACAGTCGAATGTTGCTATTGATTGTTAAGTAACACTGGTCCGGTCAGTACTTGGATGGGTGACCGCTCGACCGTTAGAGGCCGACCGTCGTTCGGATTCCACGTAAAACTGTAGGTCCCTTCCCTCGCCCCTTACTAGGTGGAAGGCTCAAATTGCAGCCGACTGGGTTCTTACCGCCGTACTGGACGCAAGATGGCCGCGTAGCAGCCTTGGCTGTGTTCTCTAGTCCAGTATTGCCAGCGATGCGAAGGGACGTCTCCGGTATGACACCTGCCTTCTCGGAGGTAATATTGGTATGGTCGGAGCAAGTGATCTGGTCCCTGTGACTAACACACCCATACTGGATTAGATAAAAAAAAACACAATATTAACAAGTGTTGGTACTGTGCGTACAGGATCACGGTATGTGTCGTGGCTGCCGAGCTTCTCTGTGGAGGTGACGCGCGTGAGGCTGGAGCCGCAGCAGCACACCACGTCCCAGCTGGACGCGATGGCGAGGCAGGTGCGTGCACAGCGGGGCTATGTGCCGAGATTTAAGGGGGGGGTACTAGGCAAAAGTACTTCGTATTTCCCTAACCATACCCATATTTCAAGTGATTTAACTATAATATATATGCCTATAGTTAGGTAAAGATTCAAGGTATAATGTGAATACATTAATTTTCATTTAATTTTATAAATTCCTTTTAAAATATGTGGTTGAAAAGTGGTAAAATCGTTAAAAATGCCTTTGCTATTTCCTTCGCCATTTTTTACAAATGCATCTAATACGAAAAATGCTTTATTGAGCTTAGAGTCAATAAGACTAAGAATCATCTAAATAAACTCAAACGCTTACAGAATAAATGGTTTTTCACTGAACTATCTTTGAACATTCAAAATTTTGGGCCGTTGCCGTGCGCGACCGTTTTTTGTATGGACGTATTTGTGACGAAATAGCAAATGCATTTTCGAACGTTTTTACCACTTTTCACCCACTTATTTTACAGAGAATTTACAAGATTAAATTACAATAATCTATCACACATTATACCTTGAACCTTTACCTAACTATAAGCATATAAATAATAGTTATATCTATTGAAATATGGCTATAGTTAGGATAATATGATGTGATGTTTTGCCTAGTACCCCCCCTTAACTATTTTTCCCTATTTTTAATTTTCCCTATTTATAATTGACAATATTTTTAATTTACCCAATTGTTTATTTTCCCAATTTTTAATTTACAATATGTTTAATTTACCCTATTTTTAATTGACAATATTTTTAATTTTCCCTATTTTTAATTGACAATATTTTTAATTTACCCAAATTTTTTCCCCTATTTTTTATTTTCTCTATTTTATATTTACAATATTTTAATTTTTCCCTATTTTTTTATTTTCCTTATTTTTTATTAACTTGTACTTTACTTCACTTTATTCTCTATACAAGTGTATGTTTATGCTGTTTGTATTTTATGTATTGTGTAAATAGGTGTTTTGTGTTACATGTACATATATTTACGCCCACCGGCTCGGTGGACAGATGACCTAAAAAAGGTAGCCGGGAGTGGACGGATGAGAAGAGCGGAAGACCGCGTGTGGTGGCGTGCCTTGGGAGAGGCCTATGTCCAGCAGTGGACCGACACAGGCTGATGATGATGATGATGATATTTATAAAATTACCCATACTTGTTTCTTTATAATTTAACTCAATCATCCATCAACCAAAGGTTCACTGGAGCCTTTGCGCAGTCCTGTATTTCTTTCTTCCTTTTCGTGTACTTGTTTTTCTTTCAATAGTGTGCAATAAAGATTTTCTATTCTATAGTCTGTTTTTTTGGAAGACGTAGTAAATTGGCGTTTGACTGACATTAGAGTGTTGCAAGCTTTGCACCACTAGTGATTGTAGTCGATGAAAATAGTATCGACTTTTACACGACACGGCACACCTTCACACACATTATGCGCTACCTGTGGCGCTGCCTTAAACTTAACATTTTTCTAGCTAGATTTAGCTTTAATATGTTGTCAATTAAATCCACAATTAGGTAAAGATTAGAGTTTACAGCATTTCATTAGTTAATCAATCGATAAAAGTATCGATAGCAACTACATGACTATTTAAAATTTCTCAGAAACCGGCAACACTCCAAACGTCGCTTTCCTCCGTCTTCCAAAAAAAAACAGACTATATCTGTTGTAAATAATACCATCATTACCATTTACCATTGCAGCAGCTGTTCCCTCACTACCCGCTGCCGGTGATAATGCACAACCTGCAGTCGACGCGCTCGCTCGAGCTCACCGTCGACAACATCCTCGACAACCGGCTGCCGGTGCCGGCGCGCTTCGCCGCGGAGGCATTCTATCTGTTCTAAATAAATAATACCATCAGGTGCAGCAGCTGTTCCCTCACTACCCGCTGCCGGTGATAATGCACGACCTGCAGTCGACGCGCTCGCTCGAGCTCACCGTCGACAACATCCTAGACAACCGGCTGCCGGTGCCGGCGCGCTTCGCCGCGGAGGCATTCTATCTGTTCTAAATAAATAATACCATCAGGTGCAGCAGCTGTTCCCTCACTACCCGCTGCCGGTGATAATGCACGACCTGCAGTCGACGCGCTCGCTCGAGCTCACCGTCGACAACATCCTCGACAACCGGCTGCCGGTGCCGGCGCGCTTCGCCGCGGAGGGCGCGCCGCGCGACGCAGCCGCCGCCCCGCCCGGCGGCGACGACGACGACGCGGCGCGCACGCCGCCGACGCTGGCGGTCGTCGCGGGCGGCAGCGGCGCCGCCGACGAGTGGGGCGACGACGCGCAGGAGACGTGGTCAGTACATACAATATACGTACATATGGTTTTTTTTTATGGAAACTGACACGGTTGGCTTCATCACCTACAATATCCGTGATGTCAGCCCATAACACCGGGTGAACTAGGTGCCATGTCAGTGCTTCCCTTCAGTCGTGCCGGCTACACTGAACTGGACGGAAAACACAAACTATTTACATAGCCGTTTCGACCGACGTTTCATTCAGTGCGGTGGTACCAACCCGGGCGGGTTAAACCCTACCACCTAGTAATATAAGAAGGAAGTCATATCCCTTAGTCCCCAATGTACATATATATTTTAAGCTGTGCCCGCGGCTCCGCCCGCTCTCATATTTCACTTCACTGCTAACCTCCTAAGCTATTTAGCGTGATGGTAAGTAGCCTATAGTTGATGGGAAGAATCAAGTTATCCGTAGAATTTTGTTTTATTAAAATTGGTTCAGTGGTTCTCGAGTTATAAGCGAACAGACAGACAGAAAGCAGACGTTGGATTTTATTATAGGTAAGGATTTATTTTTATTTTATTTTATTCATTAGGCCAAAAACAAACAGACAAGAAAATACAGAAAGATACAGACAATAGTTAAGTTTGCCTCCAGCATCGTTAGGATGAAGGAAGAAGAAATTAAAAAAAAGGTAAAAAGTTACATAAAAAAAAGAGAGAGTAGTAGTAGCCTAGTAGTTTTTTTTTTTAATCTTTATTTTGTTTAAGGCTTTAGCCATTCCTGGCTATTGTAGCGCCATAGTAACTATATTGATTTTTTATTGTACTTCAGCACGTTTCAACGCCTGTGACTTTACAAAAAAACTTAGTATGAATTCAAACTCCTCCCCCTGAGCTCGCGTAGTAGTTGTGGTAGTGGTAGTGGTAGTGATAGTGGTAGTAGTAGTAAAGAAAGAAACAGTAGAAATAAGAGCTAAAACAGAAATATCAAACTACCCACATACACCATGTCTGCGAGGAAGAAGGTGTGGAACTAAGCTTGCGATGGCTTCACCGAACATATCCGGGCCCATCGGCAGTAGAGGAGGGTGCTAATCGAGGTCGGGACTAGCGAGTGGCCACTCTAAATTTCCCGCGCATGCTTCACGTTTCGGCTCGCATCAAGCCCTCGTCAGCTAATTATATATACCTACCCGTAACACAATAGTACAAACACAGCAATATCCCACTATTCACACAGAGGGTGTCGAACTGAGCTTGCGATGGCTTCACCGAACATATTGGCAGTAGAGGAGGGTGTCAGTGGAGATCGGGACTAGCGAGTGGCCGCTCTGTGTAGTTCTCCAGCACGCGTTACGTTTTAGCTTGCATCAAGCCCTCGTCAGCCAGTGGCGGTGCTAGACCAAATGTAGACATCAGCGACATTAGCTTTGCGAAGCCTCTTTCATTTCCCAGCCAGAAAGAAAACGATAAATATAATGAGATGTATGATGTATGAGGATATGAGTTTTATTGCTAATCAAATGTTGACAAAAATTACATGAACAATCACAAATTAAAATAAATAACCCAACAAGCAATAGCCCAAAGTGTGCGACCATACTTTGATGGGAATTTTTGGGATCGCGCGATCCCAAAGGGAGTCAGCTAGGGTAAACGAATTTTTGCGAGGCCCCCTCAGGCGCGAGTCTGTCGGCGGTCGCCGACGTCGCCGACGCCTAGCGCCGCCACTGTCGTCAGCTAGTCTGCGCCTACTGGGACCCGGAGAACCACCAGTTCCGCTCTCTGTCCTGTCCATATTCTGTAGGATGCCTCCAGTGACGTTTACACATTGTTTTGTCCCTTTTTGTTTTCATTTGGTCAGATTTTCAAATCGTCAGACTTTCAAATGGACAGATTTGCAATTCGTCAGAATTTCAAATGGTCAGATTTGGTACAATTAAATACATAATCTGAAATTAATATTTTACAAAATCTTTTAAATGATACTGTTGGTCGAAACCTTATTGGTGACTTCATGTTTGTTAATGTTTCTTAATAACTTATATAAAATTATGGAAACCTCCTTTCAATTTCTGCTGCCCTGGTACTTTAGAACCGTTCCCAGCAGTCTTACCAAGTAGACTTTCGGGTTTCCACTTTAATTACGGTGACTGTATTATACATTTATTTATGTTACATTTATGTTTTTCTGAAAATAAAGTATGTTGATTTTTTTTTTGTTGTGTTGTTTAATCTGAAATTAATATTTTGCAAAATCTTTTAAATGATACCGCTGGTGGAAACCTTATTGGTGACTTAATGTTTGTTAATGTTTCTTAATCCTGGCCTCTCCCTGGCCTTAGATGAATGAATAAATCCTGGCACCTATTGAATACCATATGAATACGCGTTTTCGAATAGGTTTCCGTATAAGTTAATCGCTATTATCTCCTTTATTTCACATATTTAAATACATTTACATTAATTTTACATATATTATAACTATAAAAAGTAATAAAAATACACAAAATTAATACAAACAAATAAAAATGGTAATACCGCTCGCGGCGGGAGGCAAGCCTCCAAGCACACCGGCGGGTGCAGGCCGTGGCTACGGAGCTCTCCGAGACGACGCGAGGCAAGCTACGAGCGATAGGTGGTGGTACTAGACACGTAGGCCACCACCACCCCCATCTCGGAGAGCTCCGTATCCGCCGGACTGCACGGCGACGTCGTCGCGCAGCTCTCTTAAACGTCTCCTTCTTCATCTTCCTTCTTTATTATAATAGCGATTAACTTATATAAAATTATGGAAACCTTCTTTCAATTTCTGCTGCCCTGTCACTTTAGAACTGTTCCCAGTAGTCTTACCAAGTAGTCTTTCGGGTTTCCACTTTAATTATGGTGACTGTATTCTGACCATTTGAAATACTGACGAATTGCAAATCTGACCATTTCAAAGTCTGACGATTTGAAAATCTGACCAAATGAAAACTAAGGGTTTTATCAACGCAGGGAGGACATGAGCACGGTCAGCACGCGATTCTCCAAGAACTCGACGGAGCGCGAGCGGATACTGCAGCGGCGCAAGGAGATGCTGATCGGCAATGCGCGCAGGAAGTTCCTCGAGAGGGAGACGCGTCTCCAGCAGTCGGCGCTCAACGAGGCGAGCGACGGCAGCACAAGTTGAGCGCGCGCATCGCTCGCAGCGACGACGCCTTTGTACCAGTGAGTTGTTTGCGTTTCGGTGATGTGAAACATCTTTGGTCCAGAATGTGTGAAACGTTTTAGCTCAAGATGGGGCAACATTTTTTTAACTGACCTACTTAACTGTTAGACCCAAAATGGGCTGAATGTTTTGAACTTAAAACGGGCTCAAACTTTTTAACACAAGATATTCTTTATTCTTTGTTCACCATTATGTGAAAGGGTCACCAAAGGCGAATTTAATGCTCTACGGCATTCTTTACTAGCTAACATTTTATGATGTGGAAAACGCGTAAGGGCGGGCAATGCAGTACTAAAGATAGGGGCAGTAGTATGAAATATAAATACATATATGGAAATAAATAAATATGTGTGACATAAGATGTGTTGAATCCACTATCTGTGCATTTGGGAAACATTTGTTTCACACTTTCATAACGATTTCACCGTCCACGTGTATGAGCTCCCCAAACTTTTAATATACTTGCCAATGTGATGAAAAATTATATCCTTGCCACAGCTTTGGTTCTCTCGTGATCTCATATAAAATTTGGTGAAAACATTTATGTTCGTTTGTGCCTTAAAATCGGAGGGGGGTCTAAAGTGCGCCGATTTCGCGTGCGCTAGCGCCGTCGGCGCTGGAGCTCGGCGAAGTATTTTAAAGACTATTTGACGATAGAGATGTTTCACATCGTGTTATGGAAATGATGATAATTTTAATTGTTTATCTTTAAAGCAGATACTAATATGTATGTACAGTGGAACCATGATTATTCAGACTACTTGGGACCAGGGCAGGTCTCACGCACTCTAAGTACTTGCGCGCGCTAACTACCTACCGCCTGGTGGACCACCGGCGGTATACTTCAGTAGAAATTTGTCAGCCGCGCGAAACATACCTACACGCTCGCCCACGCAACTGCGCGCAGCTGCAAAGCATTAATGCACTTTACACTCGATTGTTTAGGTATATTTTAGCACGCAGCGATTGGCGACGTAAAACAGTAGGCTATTAAAGCCGAAGGTATTGAACTTTTTTTATGGAGTGATTTATCTGTTACGAACTAACTATTAAGTAATCTGTGACCAGGGGCAGTCCGTATAATCAAAAATTCGGATAATCCGTCCGATACAGTAAAATAAAAGTATGAATATTGTGTTAAACTTGAAACTACATTCAAGTTTATTGTTTGACACAAACAGGCAGGCATTATCGGACCATGTCCTCTGTCGTCATGCCCTCCGGCTTTGTCCGCCGCGCTCTCGCGACATTTTGTTTGCATAACAACTAAGACTTATTGTAGTCTTGTCCTTGCTCGTTCACTGTACTGATTCGCTCTTTGTAGTTCAGTGAACGCGGTGAACTAGTTCGGTCTCGTCGTTCAGCTGTTCTCTTGCTCAGTTAGCTCAGGCTCACTAAAGTAGCTAGTGCACTCCCGCCACCGACCGACCGACCAACCGACCGACCGCGCACCGCGGCTCGCGCCTTCGCTCGCTCTCATCTCCGCTCGCTCTCACCTCTGCTCGTTCGGTCGACCGACCGACCGACTGACCTGAGAGCGGCTGAGCGGCTGAGCAGCTGAGCGGGTGAGATGTTTTGCTCAGTTGTTCTGTGATTGCTCGTTCGTTCACTTAAGTGAAGTATATCGGTTCGGACGGTCGGTCAGTCTTTGGACAAGACTAACTTACTGGCGGCCTAGGATGTTTAGGGCTATAAAATAGGGGTCCCAATAACTGAACGTCCGGATAATCTGGGATCTACTGTACTTTGTCGTAAGTTCTACCCGCTCTGCCCATGTTTACATATTTGCTAAGTCACCCAATTTGTTTCAAAGTGATAATGTAGCCTAAAAGTATTTCTGTATAAGCTGTTCTCATACTAATTGCATGTGTTTTGTTAGGGACACATACCAAACGTAATAATAGTTTTCGATTTTAACAAAGTATGCCTATGTTCTAATGATGAAAATGTGCCACTGTGTATCTAAACAGCTGATTATTTGAGGTAATTGAATCTCAAGGCCGCGCGCCGCGCCGCGATGCGCCCCGTGCGCTCAAGGTCATTGACTCTCCTTTAGCGCGCGGGGTACAGCGCGCGCGGTGTGCGGCCATTAGAGTCAGTGACCTTAAATAAACAGCTGTTTAGGTACCTAGTGGCACGTTTTCATCGTTAGAACATAGGCATACTTTGTAAAATTTCTCCAAAACTAATGCTAAAAATATATGTATGTCCCTCCCAAAGTATTTGCAGTTAGTTATATTTGTCTTATATAGTCGAAGTGCCCAAAAGTCATATGCTTGAAAACTCACACTCATTCAACATAACTGTGACTTATAATATAGTTATTTGCAATTATATGATTTAAAATGTATTGGAAACTTTGTGATCCTATGTACGTAAACTATCGCCTATGATCTAAGCACAGCTCCATTAGGCCGAATAGTGAAGCGCGCGGACGTCGGTCGCGGATGGGGCATTTGTGAAATTAGCAATGCAGACTTCTGTCAGAAGGCGTGCGTACAAATAGCTTGATGACTTTTTTGCCCGCCTCATTGCTGGCATGAGTGCGTTCGCTGTTCGCCCGAACGAAAGAGATCGTATGGGAATAGATGCCAGCGCCACTAGGGAGCAGTGTGGGCACTAAAATTGTTCATATAATTATTAAATATTAAACTTACCCAACTCCTACAATCCACGGACCTTCAAATCGCGGGTAAATGGCCTTTCCCCAGCGGCTTCCGTCCTCTTGGCACCTCCTCGGTGGTGAAATTGGCTGTGCCTGAAAGTCCGACCACGAGCACAGCGCAAAAAGAAAATTGGGTCTAATAAAAAAAAAGTGAAGTAGCTAAAAACAGAGGTTCAGGTTTTGGTGTCATCATTGCGAGCGAAAACTGAATTTTGTACATCCGAAGCGGAATGTGTTTTTCAACGCAAGCCTGTGCGAATTCAATGTGTTTGTAACAATTAATTCAAAAGAATATTAGTGAAATTGTGATTTCACATATCTTTGCCATATGCGTGTTACAAGCCGATGCAAATTGTACCTACACATGTACTAAGTTGAGGGTGTACATTGTACTGAGTTGAGGGCGTACATTGTACTGAGTTGAGGGCGTACATTGTACTGAGCTGAGGGCGTACATTGTACTGAGTTGAGGGTGTACATTGTACTGAGTTGAGGGCGTACATTGTACTGAGTTGAGGGCGTACATTGTACTGAGTTGAGGGCGTACATTGTACTGAGTTCAGGGCGTACATTGTACCGATTTGAGGGCGTACATTGTACTGAGTTGAGGGCGTACATTGTACTGAGTTGAGGGCGTACATTGTGTGCACATGTCTGTAACAATTCTATTCTTTTGAATTATTTGGTGAATAAAGTGTTTAGTTGTAGCTATGTACATTGATGTATTTTAATTTTTAACAAAAAAAGCAATCACTAATGTAATTTATTCTTAGCTTTCGATGCGTCATTAATTTTCTTGACAACGGAATGAAGTAGTAATGTGAATAGGTTATGTAGTTTTCGTTAATATTTGTATCTTGGATTGTTATGTGCGTATGCAGTAACAAATTGATTAATTTTAAAACGCTGTAATTTCTAGGGCAACAAAGTGCAAGGGAGTAATTACTAAAATCACAAGAACAGTAGTTACGTCCTTACAATCTGATCCCTTAGTTAGGTGAAAAAAAAAAACACTCTTAAAATGTGTTTAATAATTTTTAATAATGTTTTATTTTATATATTGGTTTGTCAGAAGAACTTCAGGCCTTTATACACCAACCAAATGTCTTTTTAGTCTTTATGAGCACACTCAACGCTCATGTTCGTTGTAGACGTATGGTGAAAATCTCTTATTTCTTAACTTTAAATGTATAATTGTTAATTTAACAGAAATTCACACAATAAGTTGAATAATAATATAAGTAAATGGACACATGTCAGGCCGGCATGGCATTCGGAGCACCCGCGTACGACCGAATGTCCATGGGCGTCGTTAGACACCTTGATGACTTGGCGCCACATGTCGCGCTTTCTATAAAAGTCCAGGGAAGTCTCCGGTATGGCACCTACCTTCTCCGAGGTGATATTGGCTAGTTGGAGCATGCGCTTTGGCCCCTCCGACTCAGCCAACCATACCGGATAACATAAAAAAAAAAAAGTACTGACTAAAAGGCCGGTCGAGACGGTTATGTAATTAGTTTGTGTTCTCCGTCCAGTTCAGTGTAGCCGGCACGACAAAACGGAAGCACTGACGTGGCGCCTAGTTCAGCCGGTGTTATGGGCTGACATCACGGATGTTGTAGTCGATGTAGCCAACCGTGTCAGTTTCCATAAGAAAGAAAAAAAAGTTTACTACGGAAAAACTATCCCTTAAGTAGACTTAAGTGGGTGTATGAAGGCCTTAAGTTTAGTATCATCGGTTGTCAACACTGAACACTATGGGGGAAAATCGCTTTGAGGAAATATGTACTCTACCAATGCTAATCTCTTATTGTGTACAGGGTCGCGTGGAAGAAATCGCATTGTGTAATAAGCCCGCCTTCTGCACTGATTCTTCCCTCGCCCCTCACTAGGTGTTTGCGTGCGGTAGGCTCATATTTGTAGTCGAAAACGCACTGGATGAAATATTGCGTATGGCGGCCAATTCTGTGTTCTCCTCTGGTCCAGTACAGCGAACAATCCAAAAGGCTGTATCCGGTATGGTACAATCCAAAAGGCTGTATCCAGTATGGTACCTACATACGAGAGGATAATATGATATTGGCTGGTCGAAGCATGCGCTCTGGCCCCTCTGGCTCAGCCACTCATACCGGAAGGCATAAAGAAAAAAATTAAAAAATTTGACTCAATTAGCTCATCACCACACTAAGTATATTTTGCGTTGCATAGCACTACATACAAATTACTACTACGGGCCACACTCACTTGAGTGAATATTGAGGTCATCGACTGTCATGGCCGCGCGCCGCGCCACGATGCACCCCGCGCACTCAAGGTCATTGACTCTCCTTTAGCGCACGGGGTACAGCGCGCGCGATGCGCGGCCATTAGAGTCAATTACCTCGAATAATCAGCTGTTTAGGTACCTAGTGGCACGTTTTCATCGTTAGAACATATCCATATAATGCGCGGGGCGGATCTCGGCGTGTCGCCGCCGCAGCGGTTAGTCAGTGTTCTCCCTCGCACCCGCACCGTACTTGTATAGTGTATTCGCGTGGCGGGTCGCCCGCTGCGGCGACGACACGCCGCAGAAAGAAATTTAACTTTGTTAAATTTCTCGAGAACTAATGCTAAAAATATATTTATTTTATTGGCTTAACATGTTTATTATGATGGGTATGTGTCCCTCCAAAATATTTGCAGTTAGTATGGAAACACCTAATAATAGTCGAAGTGCCCAAAACTCACATATACTTGAAAACCACTACCACGGGCCACACCGAGTTCAAAATTCTTCGTTACGTCGAACTAAAACATTTTTACACGACGCAAAATATACTTAATGTTTCGCTAGGCTTAAGTGTTCTGGACAGCTGCTGTTCCCGTCGACCGATGCGATATCTTGTGTAAGCGTCTTGTTTAAGCGTTGCTATCGGCCGTATAGGCCGCTGGACGCGAGGTAAATGTATGTGATATAAAGAATTTTAAATTTACACGATGAGATTTATATTTTTTTATGGCTCAGTGTACCTTGTGAATAGCATCTAGATCGTATTTTGTATACGCGCCGTGACTTGTAAGTAGGTATACCTAGTTTTGTTGCTCCGTAGTGATTTAGTGTTGTTTCAGCGTTCTGTGCAAATTACTATACTGTGTGTCGGAGCTAGTTCGCCTAACCTCAATTCGAATTTCGAATTAATTCGAAAAACCGTAAATCGACTTAATTAAATGTGATATGGTCATTTAACCTAAAATCTGATGCAAGTAATTTTACTTGTTGTGTTGGGGCAAACCATTATTGATATATACAGAGTGTCCCAGATCGATTGCATAAGATTATAGATGTTTTAACTCACAAAGGTGGGCGAGCCATACTTGTAATTGTGACGCGCGCTCTTGTGTGTGTGTGTGTGTGTGACTCTCGAGCGTACGCACGCAAAAACAATGCGCCTGTGCATTTACATTCACAACTAAATCCGACACGCCTTTGTGAGATGAAACAACTGTACAGATGTTCTATCTCACGAAGTCCGTTTGGCTCTGGTTGTTGGTAGTGATGTGTACTGATAAGCGCGCTTATGTGTGTTGTGTGCTTGGACCGCGGCGCGATCGTGCGTGACTGAGCGCTCTCGAGGTTACGCACACTAAAACAAACACCTGACAACATTCACAGCCAAATTGGTCTTCGTGAGACAGAATATCTGTATCACCTCGCAATTTCTTAGCTCATAAGCTACGAAAGTTGTTAGTATAAGTTTTTTAATCCGACTTAAAGTTTTTGTGATTTTTTTGCATTTTATGCGGGCATGATGGAGTGAAAGCTCTCTGTCGTACAATAATGATTGTTTTTTTTTTTCTCAAATATTATTGTCTGGAAGTCAAGCAGTAAAATGCACAATAATTTAAAATTATTTATTATTAAATACTAAAAGATTTGGGAAAACAAAAACTCACAGCTCTTGGCTGTAAAAAATTATAACAATTTTTGTAGCTTATGAGCTGAGGCATCGTGCCATGGTATTCTTAGGCGTTGGATCTGGAGCATGCTGTATACTGCGAGATTTCGCACTAATATACGGATTAGCACTTCGAATAGAGTTCGATAGATATAACTAATTGTAATATCTTAGTGTGCAAATTGTATTATATTTCCATATAGATTCTGACATTTTTAGAGCTTATATTTTGAGCTTTTCTTACTAAATGTCAGAATTTTTATGGAAATTAAGTAAAATGTTTATACTATAAGTCACAATTTGTTATATCCACCAAACCAAATCTTTTCAAAGTGCAAAATAATTCGCAAATATTGCAAAAAAAAATGTTTATGAAAACTGACAGTCAGCTACTTCACCTACAACATCCGTGATGTCAGCATATCACACCTTGGTGAACTAGGTGCCATGTCAGTCGCCCCTTTGGTCGTGCCGGCTACGATGAAGTGGACGGATGTCACGATGATGAGCAATTTTTTGCAGATAGTATATTTGGCAAGCCCTAGCGCCTTAACAGAAACACAATAGTTATTGCAGATATATATATTCAGCAGCCGATGTTGGCTTATTCGTTGCCTTAATTCTAATAGCACATAACTCTTGTTTTTGCGGAGTCGCAATTTATTGAAGTGCTTGTCAAAATATATTATGTCTTCGCACATTCATGCTTGCACTACATATTCACCCGTTTTAGTTTTATCTCGCTCTAACGGAAGAAATTAAACAGAGATGAAACTAAAATGTTTGTCTTTTCGGCCAGAAATTATGCAGCGCAGGCTCAGGAGAGATGCCGAATGAGTGAAGAGTGGTTTTACTAGCTAGCAGTGATAAAACTCTGCACTCAACGCCTTCACTGAACACATCCGGGCCCAATTGCAAGTAGGAGAAGGTTTAAATCGAGGACGAGACCAGCTATTGGCCAATCTTGCTCTATTACAGAGCGCTAGATGCTAGAATGATAATGCTTTGATAAATCAGGTATGGAACCGAACCCTATCCTCGCCCGCGTAACACGATATAAGTAAAAGCATACTTGTTTCATTGGACGGTCGCGCGCTAGCCCGTCAGTCTGTCATCGACTGCGTTCGCAAAAACCTGTTTAAAATGCCCGCATGCTCTGTGTTTACGTGTAAAAACACTACAGCGAAGTTTAGTGTGCAATAGTGGAATATCTTATCATCAGTAAGTACACTCCGCTCCCCGCAACTCGGCGACACTAGTTCTCATACAAGCATTTGACAGTCCGGCGTCCATACCTTTTTTATCGTTCTAGGCTAGATGCTTCCGCTCGCGTCGAGCCCTCGTCAGCTAGTCTGTGTTGGTGATATTACACGGTTCAACCAAATTGATTCAATGCCGTTGAAAGGAGTAGAAGGAAGAAGGTGTGGATCTAAGCTTGCGATGGCTTCACCGAACATATCCGGGCCCATCGGCAGTAGAGGAGGGTATTAATCGAGGCCGGGACTAGCGAGTGGCCACTCTAAATTTCCCGCGCATGCTTCACGTTTCGGCTCGCTTCAAGCCCTCGTCAGCTAGTCTGCGTTGACTAGGACGCGGGGAAACCACCAGTCCCGCTCTCGACCTCCCTCTCTCTACCTATCCATATTCTGTAGGATGCTTCCAGTGACGTTTTCGAAGCTCTCTCCATATATGAGCTTAGCGTCGATCTTGGGAGCCCTAGATTCTTGAAGAGACTGTAGAGCGACTTCGCTGGTAGTCCTCTTGCTCCGACTTCCACAGCGAAGAGATCAGTCTTGAATCCGTTTCTCACAATCCGGTCTACTAAGTTGCAGTACTTGTTAAGTTTGATATTGTGGTCCTTCGGTATGTTAATTTCCCATGAAACTGTAAGTTCAACAAGTACTACATGCTTTGTCGCTTTTGAGAATATGAGTATATCCGGTCTTAATGCTGTGGTACAGATTTCCGAAGGCATTTGGTAATGCTTCTTATGTGTGTCCATCAACAATTCCCAATCCTTTGCTGCTCCCAAAATTGAAGAAGGTTTAGTCCTATATTTGGGCAGCTTATTGGCTCCAGGTTTCACAAAGTTGACCTTCTGGAAGCCGCTACTGGTTTGCCCTTTCCTGGTCCGTATAATTGACAGGTTGATGGCCTCTCTGATGATTTGGAGGACTTTATCATGACGGAAGGAATACTGGCCTCGCTCAAGTAGTATTTTTTTTTTATTTTTTTTTTTTAAAAAGCTATTGCTGTTTACACATATCTTTGAAGTGAACTGAAAAGTGAACCATTCAATGCGCATTGCTCAAGAAGATGTCTTCGCAGGAGGTAGTACACAATATCTACACGTCTCTCTCACCGCAGCGATCAAGATTGAACAGCGAGTAAACCGTTCAATGCGTGTGTTTACACGTTCAACTCTCCTTCAATCGCATTGAACGTTGAACGGCAAAAGTGAAAATATTGAGCAAGTTAAATCCTTTCAATGCGGTTGAACGTGGTTGCCCGCGATTGAAAATTGACATTGAATGGTTCAAAGTTTACACTATTCAAATTGGTTGCTTCAATCAAATTGAAAGGCAGAAGTGAACAAGTGTAATATCACCATTAGGACGTGGAGTGGAACTGGTCCCGTGCTCGACCTCACTCTCTCTCTCTCTCTCTACTGACCCAAATACTGTATGAAGGCGTTACATGATGAGCTTATCGTAGATCGAGGGAAGCCTAGGTTCTTGAGGAAACTGTAAAATGATTTTGCAGGTTGGCGCCCCTTACCCCTTAATATTGTTCGAGGTTAGCGTAACTCACTCGCTTGTATTCAAGCTTATTAGTTTTGGTTCTCCTGTAAATTGGCTTCTTTACTGACTTACGTTCTGTTAAAATTAAGGCGAAAGTGTGAGTATTCTGTTCTGTACTTATCCCGTGTTAAATATTAGTCAGTTATTTTGTTAGCTGTAGTTTATAGATATCGCTGTAAGGCAGGGAACCTCATCTGGGTTCATTGTGTGATTTTTGTACTACCCTACTGTAGATTCTTGGAATCTGGCATTAAACTACTAATGTAACGGAAGTAATGGAAAGTAATGGAAGGAATTGAGTCAAGAATTATGTATTCGGCAGTGTGAAGGCAGAAAGCGTTTAAGAGTCTAAACATTTTATGTTCAGTTTTTATCAGATTTCAAAAGTGTGTCTCTTTTTAATCCTATTACTTTAAGTGAGCTAAACTTGTATATATGTATATACCTATATATATAATTGGTTTCTCGGAAACGGCTCTAACGATTTGGATGAAATTTGGTATTTAGATAATATTTTTTTCACACCTATCTAGATAGGTGTAGACACTTGAACACTTTTGCCTTTACACCGACGATATAATATAAAGAACGACGGAACTTTGTCTACCGCCGCACTGAATGCAGGTCGGTTGATACAGCTATGAAAATAGTCCGGGTTTCCCATCCAGTTCAGTGTAGCCAGCGCGACCAATGGGCACGACTTACACGGCAGCTAGTGGTAAGTGATGTGCTCAGTCATGGCAGGTTCCATTAAAGAAGTCAGATGCCTAGAATGTATAGTCTGGTAATACTAAGAAAAGTAGGTGTGTTGAAGTTAAAACTCTGAGAATAATAAAGAGCGCTTACTTCTTGGACAGTAAGTTTTATGTTTTACGATAGCTTCTTTGTAACTAGTCAAATTGTAATAAAGTCTATAATTTTAATTATTTTCCTGTTCTTTCATTCACATCCCCTCCGCTTCTCTATGCTCCGTACGGTTGTGGAGCGACAAATGGATAAAAAAAGTATCCTGTATCTTAAATAAAAAACAGTAGTGTGAAGTAATATTTTTATTTTGATATTTTAAATGTGTGTTAATCTGTCGACAACGATCTTACCTAAATCTAATAGATGGCCCTTCAGAGCGACACACCATACACAGGACCGTACCACAATTTTCCCCTCCTCGTCAAATCAAATGTGGCCGCTATAACGTTTTAATTTACACGTTATTTTTTCACTTAACATTAAAAAATGTGGAAACAATTTATAATTTTGATATTAAACATATTTTTTCTAAATTTTCTAGGTAATAAAAATTTCAGTTTCACATACAGAATCAGTTTTTGGTGAAATCCAAAAAACTCCCACCCAAAACGTAAACACCTGACTTTCCCTTCTCACACAACCAGCTTTATCTTAGAACACCAAGAATATCAGCTCATCGTAGAACCATCTCCTGCTAAACTGAACAATGAAAAAAGACTAAATGTTGGAGCTCCATTCATTCACTCAGTCACATTTGCCAACCGACAGTATGAGCGGGGCGTAATCAAGAGCGTGTTTGCTTGCGTGTCACTCCGAGCAGGGCCATCGCTCCATCTATAGATTTAGGTGAGATTGTTGTCTTGTAACTTGTTTATGAAAAATTCATTTGTTTTTTCCTCATTCTTGTATTATAAACTCAAATGCAACTCTAGATCTGAATCAATCTTTATAACAATAAAAATACATCAAAGAGCTTCAATTTTATTTTATCCAATAAAGTTCATGACGACAATGTGCAGAACGATGTGAGCGAAGATAAAGTCGGCGAAGCCTCGCTCCGGGCTCACTCCGTAGAACTCGTCCTTGTTCTCCGGATTCACCTGCAGCCGGAGACACACTGCAATACAGAACGTCACGTTTGATATTTACACTGGAGATGGAACATTTCAAACCAAAACATTTTCTGAAGTTATGCTTCTTTACTCATGTTATGAAATAAATTGACCTTCATTAGGCGCGTTACAATAATGGGGAGTAAATTCAGAAAAAAACGTCACATCATTGTCATCGTCACCTTATTTCTATGTAGGTATTGTGTGGTACTGCCTTTGAGGGGCGGGAGGGATCGAGGGGGAGAGCCGTGGGCCGCACATCTTGGAAACCTAGCAGTTTTGGTAAATTAAAAAAAAAACAATTATTCAAAAGACTTCAACATAAATAATAAAATTTCTGAAGAGAATGTGTTATTATTGGAGATTTTTATCCATTTGGGAGTGTGTGAAAAAAAAAACTTACTATATTTATGGAGTGACATCTTACAAAAATTAGCACGCGCCGGCGCCTACGTGGTTAAGTCATGGAATTTGGGGGTTTCATAACAAAGTTTTGCATACCTACACATTGTATTCTGACAATAGAAGCAGGAATTAGAAAGATATTTCGTGCGAGCGTATTTATTGTGGTTACCATTCCAAGAAAGGTCGTTTCCTTGCTACTGCTGCTAAATTTAAACAATAAAAAAATATAATAAAGCTGACCTCCGAGCACAAAGCAGCTGACGGTGGATATGAACCCACTGAGGAATGAGTTGAAGGGGAACGTTCCCACGAGGCAACAGTAGGCGAACTGCGTGACGCCGGTCAGCAGCACGTACAACAAGTACGCGTCAACCAGCTTCAGCCGCTTCGGGGTTTTCTGTGAGTACTCCGCGTACAGCTTGGGCACCACGGACAGCACGGACGTCATTTTACAGAGTTGATTATTGGCAAAGAAAAAACCCAAAATCGATGCTGAAACAATTTGCAGAAGACACGTCGCCCAGAATGACAATTGACTGACAGGCGACAGCAGCTGCAGACAAGACAAGATGTTGTTGCTGTTTGTTTTCGCCATATATAGGCAGGCAAGATCATTTGACCATACAGCCAATTCGCAATTTTTATCATAAATAAGTATTTTTTGTAATGTTGGGTTGACACATTACAAATCCTTTTTTTGGGGCTATTTTATCCGAAGGCGAAGTTCGTTTGACCGTACAGCCAAGTCTTTTGTATGTTGGTATTAATTTTCATTTGAATTTGTTATTCCTTCTTTTCCTTATTGGGGCGAAGGGGAAGGGGCGAAATTAAAGTTTTCGAAGTCAGCCTAGTTGAATTCAGCCCAGTTGAATTCGTCTCTCGAACTCTGGTTGTTAACCTCTGCTTTAGAACTTGGTTTGAGTAAAGCTAAGCGCAAACTCGCGCGGTGGTGGCGGTCATAGCGGGGGCGGTCTAGCGGTGGCGGTGGCGTTCAAAAACGCGCAGATCAGAGCGTTCAGATTCGACGGCTGTGGTGCCGCGTAGGTTGCGTAATTTCGTAATTTTCGTACTTTTAACTACAAAATGGAAGAAATTTTACTTTTTTTTATTTTTAATTTTTTTACTTTTTTAAATTTTACTTTTTTTTATTTCGCGTGAGCAGTATTGTATAGAATTAAGTGATTGTAGACCTCCTTTATAATTATTTCCTCCATCCTTTCGTCAGTTCCTATGATTATCACGCGATCAGATGCTGCAGGCGCGATCTGATCGCCACTGCCATCGCCACCGCCGCACTCTGGGCTGAGAATCGGCTTCCGAGGTCTTTCGATTTTTTTTTTTACGAACTTGAAGATTTCGAAAAACTTTTTATGCAAGTTTATAGGGCTATGTAAGAGAACACTTTATATGTAACATAAGTTGATATCCATTAATCACATATTTAAAAAAAAAATCTTGAATTTTTTTTTGTATGGAGAAGAAAATGTTTAGGTCATTATTTGAAAAGTCTTAGGAGATCTAGAGTTCTGTTTGAGATAGTGATAAAGTGCACCGTAAGTAGAATCGTTGTGAATAAAAAGTGTAACCGTACGCGTCCATAAGAAAGAACGGTGTAAGTTTGAATTTTTAAATTTTGATCAAATTTCGATAAATTCATTTGTATATTTTCCAATATTTTTTTTTTACATTTCAACTTCTTTTTGGTTTGTAGTTACCTGTATATATTATAATATATAAATTATTCAAAAAATATACCACGAAATGATGATAATCTGCTTACATATTAGCTATTAGAAATTTCTTTTGAAACATTGAAGTTTTAAATATAATATTTATGCAAGCGTGTAGAGCCACGTTAGAGAACGCTTAGTATGTAATAAAATTTGTTAGCCGCCAAACACATGTTTTTTTTTTATATTTAAATTTTATTTGTACAGAAAGGAAAAGGTTTCGACCATTTTTTCAAAAGGTTTACAAGACCTAGACGTTCTTTTGCTACAGTGATAAACTAGAATATGAGTGGAATCACGCTCCATGAAAAGTGTATCCAAATGCGTTCATATAAAGGAACGGTGTAAGTCTGAATTTATATATTTTTTAAATTCAATAAATTAATTTTAATAACTTACCTTAATAACGTGCTAAGCTCCTCGTAACTAAGCTTAATTAAGCTCCAGCGTAACTAAGCTCAAGTGGAAGTGGACTAGGCACGTCAGCCGAAGAGACGACGACCGTTCGAGTAACCGTGTCCTACACTGGCGGCCGTGGACAGGAAAACGGAGTGTGGGAAGACCACCCGCCAGTTGGGACGACACCATAAAGTACGTCGGCGGAAAATTGGAGAGGCGTATGTCCAGCAGTGGACGCATTCTGCATGTGTATCTAAAATTCAAATTTTTGGTTTTTTTTTTTTTTTATGGAAACTGACACGGTTGGCTACATCACCTACAACATCCGTGATGTCAGCCCATAACACCGGGTTTTACATAATATTATTTTAATGTCTTTCGGAAAGTGCCTTAAACTTTGGGAATATTCTAAATTAGAATATGAGTCATAAATCTTCTATTTTTGGAAATTGTAACGTTTTAAACAAAGATTAGTGACTCATATGGTAGCAATGTTTTTAAGTTTACTCTGTTATTCATCTATACTCATTTTTAATTTTACGTATTATACGAAACGTGGTTGGAATCCGACATTAAGTGGCCAGTATACATGCAGCTCATCCACCAAGAAGCAAATCGTGAAGAAGGAGAACCTTTCGTGCCAGAATCGCCAGCAAAGCTGTACCCTTTGAGAATCAATCAGTGTGACGTTTGGTACAACTAGCACCAGACATCTGCTTCAGGAATTCCCGGTGGTTCCTGATGAAGCCTGTGACGTAGCAGGCGAAACGTCGACTTATGTACCTAAGTCACATCCACTAATAATACGTAAAATTAAAAATGAGTATAATGAATAACAGAGTAAACTTAAAAACATTAATACCATATGAGTCACTAATCTTTGTTTATAACCTTACAATTTCCAAAAATAGAAGATTTATGACTCATATTCTAATTTAGAATATTCCCAAAATTTAAGGTACTTTCCGAAAGACATTAAAATAGTATTATGTAACCAAAAATTTGAATTTTAGATACACATAAAAACATTAATACGCCATAACTAAACTAATCAAAGTACCCAGATATTGGTTATTAAGGTCAGTCAGTCAGTCAGGCAGCATGTAAGCGTCCACTGTTGGACATAATCCTCTCCAATTTTCCTCCAGTCTTCCTGGCCTTCAGCGGTACGGAACCACTGCTTTCCGCCGACGTACTTGATGGCTTCGTCCCACCTGGCGGGTGGTCTTCCCACACTCCGTTTTCTTGTCCACGGCCGCCAGTGTAGAACACGGTTACTCAAACGGTCGTCGTCTCTTCGGCTGACGTGCCCAGCCCACTTCCACTTGAGCTTAGTTACGCTGGAGCTTAGTTAAGCTTAGTTACGAGGAGCTTAGCACGTTATTATAAGTTATTAAAATTAATTTATTGAATTTAAAAAATATATAAATTCAGACTTACACGTTCCTTTATATGAACGCATTTGGATACACTTTTCATGGAGAGTGATTCCACTCATATTATAGTTCATCACTATAGCAAAAGAACGTCTAGGTCTTGTAAACCTTATGAAAAAATGGTCAAAACCTTTTCCTTTCTGTACAAATAAAAGTTAAATATTAAAAAAAGCATGTGTTTGGCGGGTAACACATTTTATTACATACTAAGCGTTCTCTAACGTGGCTCTATACGCTTGCATAAATATTACATTTAAAACTTCAATGTTTTAAAAGAAATTTCTAATAGCTAATATGTAAGCAGATTATCATCATTTAGTGGTATAGTTTTTGAATAATTTATATATTACAATATATACAGATAATTACAAACCAAAAAGAAGTTGAAATGTATAAAAAAAAAATTGGAAAATATAGAAATGAATTTATCGAAATTTGATCAAAATTTAAAAATTAAAACTTACACCGTTCTTTCTTATGGACGCGTACGGTTACACTTTTTATTCAGAACGATTCTACTTACGGTGCACTTTATCACTATACCAAACAGAACTATAGATCTCCTAAGACTTTTTAAATAATGACCTAAACATTTTCTTCTCCATACAAAAAAAATAATCAAGATTTTTTTTTTTAATATGTGATTAATGGATAGCAACTTATGTTACATATAAAGTGTTCTCTTACATAGCCCTATAAACTTGCATAAAAAGTTTTTCGAAATCTTCAAGTTCGTAAAAAAAAAATCGAAAGACCTCGGAAGCCGATTCTCAGCCCAGAGTGCGCCGTGATCGCCTTGATCGCGCCAGTTTACGCTTAGCTTAACTTTTTCGTTTCTTCTAATCATAATCTGTTGATTAATTTTTGGTTAATTTTTGGTTAATTTATAGAAAATGCATAATTTATAGATAATTTATAGAATATGCGACGCATATTCTATAAATTAACCCTAACCTAATGTTGAGGCGGTGCAACCTACATCTACATCACATCACAGATGTGCATGTGCCTATATTTTGTGTCGGAGCGGAGAGCGGAGATCGGAGCCTGATTCCCTCAACATATAAGGAGTCGTGGTGGTCGGCGTTCGGCGTTGTCACTAAATTAGTAATCTGTGCCGTGCCGTCACGTAAACCGTCAAGTCACTTGTATTGCATTGCAATTTTCACTCCAAAAAAGAATAATTAGTGGTGGTCGATCAGAGTTTTCTCAGTTGCTTGTTTATTTCGAACGTAAAACAGTAAGATGCTGGCGTCGCAAGGTGCAAGTCCGTATCCCGAGTATGCGCTTCCGGGAGGCAAGCAAGCGCATTTCACACCTTATGCCGACAACGGCGGCAGCATCGTTGCAATTGCCGGCGAAGACTTCGCGATCATCGGCGCCGACACGCGCCTCAGTACCGGCTTCTCGATCTACACGCGCGAGCAGAAGAAGCTCTTTCATCTGTCAGAGGGCACGGTGCTCGGCGCCACCGGCTGCTGGTGCGATACGTTGACGCTGACGAGGCTGGTGCGCGCTCGTATGCAGATGTATCTGCACGAGCACAACAAGCCTATGTCAACGCCGGCCGTGGCGCAGATGCTGTCCACGATGCTGTACTACAAGCGCTTCTTTCCGTACTATGTGTCGAACGTGCTGGCCGGTTTGGACGCGGAGGGGAAGGGTTGCGTGTACAGCTACGACCCGATCGGTCACTGCGAGCGCTCGCAGTACCGCGCGGGCGGCTCGGCGGTAGGGCTGATGCAGCCGCTGCTCGACAACCAGATCGGACTGAAGAACATGCAGAACGCGAAGGAGGTTCCGCTGAACAAGGAGAAGGCTCTCTCGCTTCTGAAGGACGTGTTCATCAGCGCTGCCGAGCGTGACATCTACACCGGTGACAGTATCTACATCACTATCATCACGGCGGCCGGCGTACAGGAGGAGACCTTCGCTCTGCGTAGAGATTAGAGTAGCCACTTTTTTATTTTTCAAATAATTATTACATTATACGGTTTGGCTAAACTTCAGTATCAATATTATTTTCCCATACCTATAATAATAATGTCATCAAAAACTTTTATATTTTATTTTTCAGATAATAAATAATTGTTTATAGTAACCTTTTGCCTTCCAGAAGGCCCCAAAAATTTATTAGCAAATCGGGATTTCTATTAATAAAAAATACTTTATTTATAAAAGATTATTCACATTTTATAAATTAAAATTATTAAATACGCTATAACTATCTATCAAATAAAATTTAACGACAAATATAACTAATTAAAAAACTATAACTAAAAACTAACTTATAAATTATATATTTCCTCAAGAGGCGTCTTCCCAGGATGGCGGCCGCATTGCCCCTCTGTACCCCCAGACTAACTCGTTGCCGGAGATAGGAAGAGGCAACACGCGTTTCCAGTTGCGGTCACCATAATGGAACCCACCTCTATTAAATTATTCTTACGAAAACGAATAAGAAGGACTGGCTGAACGGATAAAAACCTTTGCCACTCCCATAGACACCCATTGGCTTCCATGCCATTTTGGGCACACCCGTAAACACAAATATTTCCTAAAATAATGAAGTGAGATCAATAAACTTTACTGGCACTTGAAACGAATGAAATTCTATACAAAATGGTATACAACAAGAGATGATTAACTTATTTAGAAGCACAGGTGGATTTTTTTTAACTCCAGGAAAAACAAAATAAACCTGACATTTTCTCTGACTTTTTGGAACCTAAAATTGCATGCCAATCATCTATGAACGTGTAGATCATGAATTTAATTATTTAAAACACAAATAACGTTAGACTAGAAACCAGTTTACCACATAGGTAATAAAAGAGCGTTCCATCCAACTAAATCTTCCCTTCGCCGTTATGTTGTCTCCACTCTCTATCTGACAAAACAGCGTTGAGGGTTGCTATGTGTACAGATTTACCCGTAATTATCAGTATTTACCGTATATATTATACGGTAAATAAATACCGATTACATTATTAGGTAATATAATCTTCACAATCTGGCAACAGGAATTTAAGCACTGACAGTGACACTGGCCAACATAACGGCGAAGGGAAGATTTAGTTGTAACGCTCTAATAAATTTCACAGCTGTCAAAATATTTTTTTAGATAGAGCCAAGGCTAGTTGGGTCCGGCTAATGAAAGAACATAGGAATTAGATTTTGGCCTGCCTGCGCGCGATCAGCTGATTGTAAACGTTGTATTGTATTGAATGTTTTGGTGGTTTAAAGAAAAAATAACCAGGGTTAATTTAAGATCTTCTATAAATTAACCCTAACCTAATGTTGAGGCGGGCGTAATCAGCTGATCGCGCAGGCAGGCCAAAATCCAACTCCTTTGTTCTTGGAACTCGCATTAGACCGGCACATGAGTGCCGGTCTAATGCAAGTTCCTCGCTGGTTCATGTTGATCACTGGTGTTGCTATTTGTTATCTTTCTTCTATTTTTCTTGTCAAGCCTATTTTTGAATGTGTTTATTGTGGGTGCTTCAATAACTTCCTCGGGCAGTTTATTCCTGCTGTTTACGATTCTGTTAGACAGGAAGTGCTTTCTTGCTTCGGTTGAAAGCTGGTTGTTACATTGAGTTTTTACTTGAACTTTGACCTCTTATGCACCCTGTCAGCCCATAGCACCGGGTGGCGTATATCGAAATGCTACTTCAATACGTCCCTAACGTAACCTAACCTAACTCAGTTCGTCCCAGCCGCTGGGACGTATTGAAGTAACATTTCGATATAGGCCACCGGGTGAAATAGGTGCCATGTCAGTGCTTCCCTTCATATCATGTTGGCTACACTGAACTGGACGGAGAAAACACAAACTATTTACATAGCCGTTTCGACCGACGTTTCATGCAGTGCGGTGGTATCAATCCGGGCGTTAACCTTACTACCTAGTAAGGTAAGAAGGGAAGGGACCTACAGTCAGTTTGTGAGGCTCCAACCTACGCTAGCTGCACGATGCAGAGAGAACGACTGAACAATCTTTATCTATAAACAAAACGTAAATCAATTTATTGATTTACGTTTTGTTTATAGACGTCCAGAGATACCAGCCTTTCGGCTACAAAATCCAGACGTCTACTACCTGCACTCTTGCGAGTACAGTGATCATGTATGCCAGATCGAGGCCCCATAGCTGCTCTGTCGAACGTCCGTTCTTCCGAAAAAATCCCATGGGAAACACAGGCTGCGACCTTTCCCCAGCCGATCCGAGCCACCACCCGCCCACCCGAAGGAACCCCCGACCGAAGTCGAGAGCCGGGGGTGAAGCCTTCACTGCCACTGGGGTCAGCACCCTATCCAACCGCAACCTGTGCCCAGGGCCTCAGCGTTTTGTACTAGCCCAAAGGCTTTTGTTTTCACCAGCTATGTATATGCGTGGATGGAAGTACATATGACCACCACCTAATGTGTACCGGGGATCCACCGGTCTCGAATGACAGACTTACGTCAGCGTCATTAGCTCGTGGGAAATCCATCCCACATCCACATATAAGTGTGTGTAACACCGACATACCGATCTACATTATTCGCATGTCTACCAATTCTCCACATTGGTTACGGAGCTCTAAGTGGCTCACCACTCGCAGCTTTCGCTACTTATTCCCGTGTTAGGTGCTTTAAACACAAGTACGGAAGCACCAGGGAATCAACGCTAAACCACAACCCCTGCGAGACCAACTCCAGTGTTCCGTGCAGAAGCACGAAGCATTCTGGGGCTTTTAACGGAACCCCGCAGTACTCAACCCAGCGTTTAGGGTAGTATCTCATTTGACCCACCGACCTGAGTGGAGTCAGCAGCGTGAGCTAAGAGGAGGCCGGAACCCACAACTTAGTACTCATGTTAGACTAGCAACGTTTAATGAGTAATCGTCGAGAACAAGTTCTCTACCACACATTATTTCTAACAGTGACGCCCGTTACACCGCCCAGTTGCGGGATAGGGTAGCCAACTGCTAGTTTTAAGGGTAGCCACCGTGTGGTCTGCATAGGGAAACGTCACGGATCCTAGTACCCAACGCCGACACCTTGGACGACTAAACGCCTCTGCGACCCCGTACAAAGGTCGCTAATACGGGTCTATGGATACTGGTGGCCGGGCCCGACATCTTGGGTAGACCGAAGTCTACCACTGCGATCGCTCCCCAGCGACTACCCTTTGAGCAAAATTTGAGCAAAATTGAGCAAAACTACCCTACCCAGAACGACTGAACAGTTGGGTTGGAGAGAAATCGGTCGTCACGTCACTCGTCATGCCATGCATGTGCCCATTTTTTAATTCGTGTGCTATAAATAATCGGCCGTGCAGCCGAGCCCATAAACTAGCGACCTCCGTTGCAAGGGGTCTGGCATATGAAAGATCAAAGGAAGTCTGCCTGCGCGGATCAGCTGATTGTACAGATTGTAAACAAATATTATGGGTGAATGTTTTGGTGGTTTAAAAGGAATAATCAGGGTTAAAGTATAGAAGATGCGTCGCTAGTCGCATCTTCTAAATTAACCCTAACCTAATGTTGAGGCGGGCGCAATCAGCTGATCGCGCAGACAGGCCAAAATCCACTTCCTTTGTTCTTTCATGTGCCACTTGCCGTTGGAAATGTCAATACATATTTAAACCTTTTTTGTTTTATTATAGCGGCTCTTGCGGTTTAAATAGCCCGCTCCACAGCCTTTAAGCCACAGCTTATATGCTAAAGCTGCGTGCTGCGTCAGTCAGCCAAAGAAAGAGTATTCATTTATCAGCCTGACTGACAGCGAAGTGACAGTTCAGAAGACGAACGAACGACCGACAGCTGTGTGTGTTGTGGAAGACATCCGTTCGCTCGTTTGTACGTGGCCTCTGCTCAATTCAATACAATACACCCAGAACCAATGTGATATTAGCGTGCCTTCTCTACGCCTCGCCGCTGTTCCATACCGCCGCACTTGCTCCCAGAGACTGGTGATGAGCAAACCTATTGCTTCTGCAGTCGCGCGTCGACGATGAAACAGAGGTAAATCCAGCTGCGTAAATAACTGTGTAAATTGCCAATTCCAATACCTTCGTCCTTTCTTGTGATTGTATAGCATAGCGCGGTACGATATAGGTACGAAAATAAAATCGGCGATGCCTGAAAAAGACACTGCCGTTATCGGAACCAAATTGTACGAATATGTTCCTGAAAACATCAAATGTATAAATAATTGTGAGTCAATGTTTTCCAGAGTCAGTAGAATACCGATATAATTTTAGACAATCAATAGGAAATATATAGAATTTGAGTGCATGTATTGGCTGTCTGGCAGGGGTGTGCCTTTATCGAGAGTAGTCGAGCTAGCAAACTTCTGGGACGCTTATTGGGGTAAGGATGAGTAACTTGGGGCAGGAGATGCAAATTACTGGTACATCTACCCTGTAGTTTATAGTATTAGTGGTGTTCCTAAATACCTGAGTGAGCAGTTTGAGTTCCTCCGTTCCCACGGTCTCTCTGAGATCATCTGACAATCTACTTCTAGCAATACCAGTTCGTTTTATACGGACTCATTTACAGTCAATGAGGCTCGCATGTGGAATCATTTTCTTGAACAGGTACTGCGCTCCACTACTATCCACATGTTTTTTTTCCTGTTCTTTTTGTATTATTCTGTTTTTTGTTATTCTGTGTTATTATAAGGTATTGTTTTATAGTGTTAGTCTTTGTTTGTAGGTAGATAAAAAAAGTATCGTGTTATGTTTCTTAGTGTTTTATATTTATTACTCTGGGCCCATCTGAAAAACAGCGCTATACGTCGCCTTGTGCACCTATAACACATGCTGAGATGGGTCCATATTGTCATTACTTGTGTTATTAATTTAGGTTTTACTTGTATAATTTCATGTTTTTGTAATGTTTTCTTTTCTTTTTGTATACCTATTAATGACAATAAATCGTATTTTTCTTTCTTTCTTTCTTAGATACGTACTCAAACTCGTTCTGTAAACTTTTTCTATTTGATTATGATTATGTTCTTGTAACTTCTTTTCAGTTGGTTTTATGATCAGTGGCGGGGCAAGACCTAAATTTTATGTGGGCAAGATATATTTTGCGAGGCCCTCTCTGGTGACATGGATTTTATGGATTTTCACTGTTGAAATGGATTTCCGGTATACTGATGAAAAAAAATATTCTCAGCATACCTTACGTCGATAAAAGTAAACATAATCAAATTGCAATAATACAGCCTTCATTGCCCCTGTCCTGCGTTCCCATCTTGTGTCTGATAAAGGCTTTATAGTAAGCTTTAGTTTGCCTTTGATTAAATCTAAACATGTTTACTCGGGGTCTCTTTTAATATATCTAGCTGAATATTTTTCATGAATCAAAGCTGCATGAACGTTCGAGGCGCGAGGCCCCTCGGGCCGCGAGGCCGTGGGCGGTCGCCCACGTCGCCCACGCCTTGCGCCGCCTCTGTTGTTGTTGTTGTTTGCTGCCCAGCCTCTTGGGAAGGCGGGCAGGCTATTATCCGCACTGAGACCTCAAGACGGTCCGTTGTACGTTGCGCCGCCTCTGTTTATGATATAAAATATATTTGTATATTATATGTAATTTATACATAAATACAATATGTACATACCTTATAGTATTTACTTTATGTATGTATCAATGTATATGTTTGTTTCCATTTATTTAAGTTTAAGTTTGCTTCCCTTATCCCTCCTCCTCCTGTTCGCCTACGCCAAACCCGCCATACTCTGGCGGAACACCCCTTTGTAGTCGACAGAAGAGTTCTTCGAACTGCACGATTCTCTAAATCGTTCTTGTGCCGCACTGCAAAGGTGTGGAACGGGCTCCCATGGAATATCTTCCCCCACTCCTACAATCCACAGATCTTCAAATCGCGGGTTAATAGCCTTTCCCCAGCAACATTAGTCCACCCCCAAGCCGGACTGGCACCTCCTCGGGGGTGAAATTGGCTGCGCCTGAGGTTGCGACCTCGGACAGAGCCACCCAGTTCGGTAGCAATAATAAAAAAAAATATTTAATAGTTTAATTTTTCTCACTTTACTTTTGCACTGCATTGTCGACCCTATGAGCTTCTCCACATTCCAAAGGTTAGTTTGTAAAGAATGCTACATTGCATTAAACTCCGAAGGGACCGACCGAAGGGCAGCACTGACATGGCACCTAGTTCACCCGGTGTTATGGACTGACATCACGGATGTTGTAGGTGATGTAGCCAACCGTGTCAGTTTCCATAAAAAAAAACAAAAAAGTCACCTTTTATGTTGGATGCTTTTATGGTGTACAATAAGCGGCGGGTGGCCGAGTGGTTTGGGCATCGGCTTCTCATGCGGGAGGTCCGAGGTTCGAATCCGGTCGGCGTGTACCAATAAGTTTTTTCTGACGAAAAAATTTAAGTGCATACCTACACCTGCTGCTTCACCGTTCGGAACCGGTGTAAAACTGTAGGTCCCTTCCCTTGCCCCTTACTAGGTGGTAGGCTCAAATTGTAGCCGACTGGGTTGGTACCACCGTACTGGATGTAAGATGGCCGCATAGCAACCTCGGTTGTGTTCTCCTCTAGTCCAGTATAGCCAGCAATCCAGGGAAGTCTCCGGTATGGCACCTACCTTCTCGGAGGTGAAATTGGCTGGTCGGAGCATGTGCTTTGGCCCCTCCGACTCAGTCATCCATACCGGATTACATTAAAAAAAAATAAAGTATGTTTGATTTGATTTCATTAGTTTAGAATATTAAGAAATATTTGTGAAAGATTTTTTTCCCAGAGATCAATACTTTTGAGAAATATTTTTTTTGTTATTATGATTAGGTTAGGCTCTTAGCGGTGGGAGGTTAGGTAAACCGCCTAAATAAAGTAAGAAAATAGTTTAGGGTAATTTTTTTTTCAACTTTACAAGTTACATGATTTTTTTTTATTGTAAATAAAAAGTGTTGCTAAATTTTATCATTCATTGACTGAACACTCTGTTCTTTATATTTTTTATTATCTTTTTTATGGATAAATCTATGACTTGTAATTTTTTTTTGCTTGGACCTAGTATGTTGAAGAGTTTGACTTATATATTATGTAACTTATGTAACATAATTATATAATAGGCATATGAAAGTTATATTTAAAAACAATCAAAATGATGCTCTATAACAGTGGTGCCCAAACGGTCGATCGCAAGAGGCTTTTAGGTTGATCGCTGCATATTTTCATAGCAAAAAGTGACTTGTTACATTAAACATTTTCCGGGTGGTGTCATCTTCCGCAAGAACCGCAATGGTAACAAATACAAAGGAAAGGATGGAAATTCCATTTGAGCAAGATTGGTTCAATTTAAATTTCATTTATAAAATTGTTTTAATTGTAATTTAGAAACAACATGTAGATGCGTATGGTTTATTTAATCAATAATAAAATAAGTCTACACTTTGAATAATTATTATAACATGTAATTAATTAGTCTAACAAAAATAAAATAAAGATGAGCCATGCTGAATTTGCATGTTTCATTGAAATATTGTTAATGTTGTGTGAACCTAATTCCTGAATCATCACTTCTCTATACTTATCAGTAAATGTAAACAAAGATGGAGATGAAATGTAAACAAACAGTTTTTGTAAGCCACATGTCTGTAAATTCCCACATGCATGACTGTAAATTCTCGCAGCTGGGTATGCCTTAAAATATTTTTCATTCCTCCTACGCAACTTGAACGAGGCTGCGTTGTATCACACACACAGTCCAAATTAAATGCCGTGTATCTTAGCTTCAAGCTTACTCTGCGGAGCCAAGTACAGCGAGAGCCCTATCTGATCATGTTAGTTACCTAAATCCAAATTCAAGCTAGAGTTGATTCACTGTGGTCTTGAATTTTTTTTTTTTTTGCTTTGATAAAATTAAAATATTTTTCATTCCTCCTACGCAACTTGAACGAGGCTGCGTTGTATCACACCACACAGTCCAAATTAAATGCTGTGTATCTTAGCTTCAAGCTTACTCTGCGGAGCCAAGTACAGCGAGAGCCCTATCTGATTATGTTAGTTACCTAAATCCAAATTCAAGCTAGAGTTGATTCACTGTGGTCTTGAATTTTTTTTTTTTTTGCTTTGATGTAATGCTTCCTGATTTAACTTAGAAAAGAATGAAAGGAGAGATTATCTTTTTAGTATTCCGTACATAATTTAAAAAATGGAGCACTTATTTCTTATGGTATTCTTATAAAACCTTTTATTGCGTGCCACATACTAGCTGCATCAACTGTCGGGGTGAACAGAGTAGACAGAGAAAGGCATCATTTATTGTTCCTTAAACATTTTACAAAAGAGTTCTTTGACCTGCACTATTCTGTAAATAATTCTTGTGTAGCACTGCAAAGGCTTGGAACGGGCTTCCGGGAAATATTTTTCGCCACTCCTACAATCTGCAGATCTTCAAATCGCTTGTTAATAGCCTTTCCCCAGCAACGTTAGCCCACCTTAAAGCCGGACTGGCACCTCCCCGGGGTTGAACTTTGCTGTGTCTGAGGTTTCGACCTTAAGCATAGCCACTAGTAAGGGGCAAGGGAAGGTACCTACAGTTTTATAACGGTTCCGAACGGTGAAGCAGCAGGTGTAGGTATGCACGTAAATTTTATCGTGAGAAAAAACTCATTGGTACACGCCGACCGGATTCGAACCTCGGACCTCTCGCATGAGAAGCCGATGCCCAAACCACTCGGCCATCCGCCGCTTAGATTTAGACGTATCAGCCTAGGCTGCCTGTCTTTTTTTTTTATGGAGACTGACACGGTTGGCTACATTACCTACAACATCCGTGATGTCAGCCCGTAACACCAGGTGAGCTAGGTGCCATGTCAGTGTCCCTTCGGTCGTGCCGGCTGCACTGAACTGGACGGAAAACACAAACTATTTACATAGCCGTTTCGACCGACGTTTCATTCAGTGCGGTGGTATCAACCCGGGCGGGTTGAACCCTACCACCTAGTAAGGTAAGAAGGGAAGGGACCTACAGTTTTACGTAGAATCCGAACCACATTCAGCCTCCAACGGTCGAGCGGTCACCCATCCAAGTACTGACCGCGCCCAGCGTTGCTTAACAATCAATAGCGACAGTCGATTGTCTGCACCACTGAGCTATCGAGGCTGACAATAATTAAATAAACATTTATACCGTGAATCGAGTGAATTGATTTCCCGTGACACGTGACATGTTCCGCTCGCGTCTTACGTTGACACATCAATCGTCGGCACTCAAGACTTTTTTTTGTATACTGTGTTAAATCTCCAAGCGGCGGGTGGCCGAGTGGTTTGGGCATCGGCTTCTCATGCGAGAGGTCCTCGGTTCGAATCCCGTCGTCGTGTACCAATGAGTTTTTTCTGATGAAAAAATTTACAACCTATCAACCTATATTCTGTAATCATAATAATAATAATAAATTTACATCTGCTGCTTCACCGTTCGGAACCGGTGTAAAAATGTAGGTCCCCCTTCCCTTGCCCCTTACTAGGTGGTAGGCTCAAATTGTAGCAGTCTGGGTTGATACCACCGTACTGGATGTAAGATGGCCGCATAGCAGCTTCTCCTCTAGCCCAGTATAGCCAGCAATCCAGGGAAGTCTCCGGTATGGCACCTACCTTCTCGGAGGTGATATTGGCTGGTCGGAGCACGCGCTTTGGCCCCTCCGACTAGGCCACCCATACCGGATTACATAAAAAAAAAATGTTGAAGTATGCGTTAGACAATGTGCGGAGTGTGCGCAGGGCCAAGGTGATGGGTGATGAGCCCCTCGGCATGCACTACTCGAAGCGCAGCGATGACGAGGAGGAGGTGGTGCCGATGCAGCGCGTGCGGCCGCACGAGAACTGCATCGAGGCGCAGGTGCAGGACGGCGACACGCTGCAGGCGCTCGCGCTGCGCTTCCACTGCACGGTGCGTCAACTCACCCGTACCACCAACCTTCAGTCTGCGTTGCACATTTTTATTTGTTTATTTCTTGTGGCTGTTTTCAAGTCTCGTCCGACAGCTACATTTTAGCCGAAGGTGGTGAAATTCGCTGTAAAATAGTTTTGTACATAGACCATTAAGACAAAACGCGGGCAGGCCTCGTGCACTCTATGTACCGCGCGCTAACTACCTACCGCCCGGCGGACTGCCGGCGATCCATAATTCAGTGTGCTGCCAACAGCCGCACGCCTATACGCGCGCCCACGCTACTGCGCGCAGCTGCAAAGCAATAATCACTTTACACTCGATTGTTTAGGTACATTTTCGCACGCAGCGATTGGCGACGTGAAACATTAGGCTATTAAAGCCGTAGGTATGGAACTTTTTTTATGAAGTGATTTATCTGTTACGAAGTAACTATTAAGTAATCTGTGACGCGGGGCATTGAGAAATTTGAAGAATAGGTATTTCGCAATCTGTTGCTGTCACCATCTGACCATTGACCTCCCATGGCACTTAGGGAACAACCCATATCACGTGAACAATTTGGGGAGAGGGAGGGGTTTTTTAAAATACCACACTGGGTCACATGGGGGGAGGGGGGGGGGGGGGGAGGGGGGGGCGGGTCATGTAGAATTTTATAAGACTGTCTCAGACACACAAAAACAATCGCTTCAGTGGCGTAGACTTGTACAAATTTTCCTAATAACACGACAGGCACTGTTTAATTACTCCAAAAATTATTCGACTGGTCACATTGAAAAGTGAAAATACAACCGTTAATGCTTTATCCATATAAATACATTGAAAAACAGCAAGTTGTGAATAACACGGGGAGGGGGGTTCCAAAAGTGGCCTAAAATGAACCTGACCACATTAGAAGAACGCCGCGACAGAGGAGACCTCATTGAAGTTTACAAAATACTCACCTCAAAGTATGATTGCCCAGACTTAATTGAAATGTTTGACCTGAACCAGAACTATCACCTCTAAGTCTGGTTAAGTTTTTTGCTGTGACCTCGTGGTCACAGCAAACAGAGTGAGGTCACAAAAAACTTAACCAGACAGCTTCTAACACAAACATCCGAAAGCACTTCATAACAAATCGAGTGGTGAACGCCTGGAATAAACTCCCACAGGATGTGATTGACTCCCCAAACACAAACACCTTCAAAAACCGATTAGATAAATACGTAAAAAGTACATCAACAAACAAATAGCAACAGTGCCCAAGTACGAAAACTAAAAACAAAAAAAACAAAAAAAAACATAATCATTCATTATCCGAAAAAAAAAACTGATATGAACATATCAGCTAGAGCTGCTTGTTCATTAAAAAAAAAAAAATAAAAATTAAATCAGTCACAGTATGGGTACGTTCCCTTAAATATAACTACATAGTCGCTTATCGTCTCTTCAAGAATCTGGGCTCTCAAGATCGACGCTATGCTCATATATGGGGAGAGCTTCGAAAACGTCACTGGAAGCATCCTACAGAATATGCATAGGTAGAGACAGGGAGGTCGAGAGCGGGACTGGTGGTTTCCCCGCATCCTAGTCAACGCAGACTAGCTGACGAGGGCTTGATGCGAGCCGAAACGTAAACCATGCGCGGGAAATTCATACTCACTCGCGGCCACTCGCTAGTCCCAACCTCGATTAACACCCTCCTCTACTGCCGATGGGCCCGGATATGTTCGGTGAAGCCATCGCAAGCTTAGTTCAACACCTTCCTATACATACACGTTAAGAGTTAACAATTTAAAGTACAAACTGTTATTTGCACTCTGTGGCGGCTGCTATAGTAGTTCATGTGTTTACACGCATTTTTGTATCTATGTAAGTTAAGTTGCCCTATACATAAATAATATAAAAAACTTTTCTCAGATTTCAGAACTCAAGCGGATCAACCACATCCACAAGGACAACGAGATATTCGCCCGGCGGACGCTCAAGGTGCCCGTCACGCCTTACTCCGTGCTGACGCAAGTGTTGCCACCGCCCAGTCCGCCGCCCGTACCGTCAACGTCCAACGGGACGCCCGAGAAACCGAACGAGGGGACCACCGACCATATCATAGATTATAACGCGGCGATTCTCAATAGCAACATAGCGCCGTCCGTCGTCCCGTACACCGACGCACCGGAGCAAGCCGACGAGGACACGTTACTCATACAGCCGCCAAAGAGAGAGAGCGTCGAAGCGGTTGTCGTGAAGGAGCTCACTTCGCACGGTGCGGACCTTGGGATAAAGTGGTTTCATCTGCTGCTGTTCATACTGACGTTGGGAGTGGCGGTCCCCATTATATATATAAAATTCTTTCTACACATGCACTCGGAAGTGCACGCGATGCCGGTGTCGCCCCATCCGCCGCACTGACCGCTTCTAGATAGATTTGTATAGAGTATTTTTGATGCCGACCGCTGAGCCTCGAGACCCGCAAACGTAGCGTCTTTAGCTGCGTATCCACTAGAAGCAGACTCGGGGCGAGGCAGCCGCTCGACCCGAGGCCGCTCAACGTGAGGCACGCCGCTTCATGAGGTAAATTCGTCACCTCGGGCCGAGCCATATTTTGTCGGTTATTTGCCGCGCTCAAAGGAGCCTCAGTCCGAGGCGTGCACTTGGTCTACGCCTGACCTTGATCCGCAACGTGCATCGAGACTATGCCTCAGAGTGAGCAGCCTCAGTTTGCTTCAAGTCGAGGCTGCTCTAATGGATACGCAGCTTTTGCAATATTGAAATTGAGGCTGTGGAGAATGAACTGAGCTGTTAAGCAACGCTGAGCGCGGTCAGTACTTGGATGGGTGACCGCTCGATCGTTGGAGGCTGAGCGTGGTTCGGATTCCACATTTGTAGGTCCCTTCCCTTCTTACCTTACTAGGTGGTAGGGTTTATCCCGGCCTTGTTGGTACCACCGCACTGAGCGAAACGTCGGTCGAAACGGCTATGTAAATAGTTCATGTTTTCCGTCCAGTTCAGTGTTGCCGGCGCTAAATGAAGGGAACCACTGACAAGGCACCTAGTTCACCCGGTGTTATGGGTTGACATCACGGATGTTGTAGGTGATGTAGCCAACCGTTTCCATAAAAAAAAAGAAGAGGTTAGGGAGCGACAGCCAATTGAATGCGGGGCTCAGCAGTCGCCATGGTAACACGTTCAGACCGGGAATTATTTTGCGCAATAAACCCTCGCTTATTGTTTCCTATAGTTTGACCAGAAATATGTACCACACTAAAAAAATATACACGGTGCTGCAACCCCAACCGTAAAACCCGAAAGGGGGTGATTCTGTACGTGATATACAACATCTTTTGTTCTACGACTTTTTAATTTGAAGAAAAAAAAATTCTTTTTCTCCGTACATTTTGAGAATAGGTATTTAAAATTTGTATGGAAAAAATAATTGTTTAAAAAAAAAATAATTCGCCACAGAAGTTGTTTAGTTTCGCATATAGAATAACCCCCTTATGTCAGTTAAATATATATTACGGGGGCAACTGCAAACCGTGTATAAGGCTAGGCGTATGCTGGCGTGCAGACATTTCTGCGCGACGTAGATTTGTGCGGCGCGGGCCGCACAGATTTTGTATTCTACAGACATGTATGAACCTGCGTATGCTGCTCGGCAGGCGCGTGCGACACAGGCACGCGCCTGCTTCGCGCAGTTTCTGCGTCTGCGTCGAGTTGTACTCAGTGTGTAGTTTCTGCGCGCAGGCGACGCAGCTTCGTGTTGTTTTCTTGTATTTCTTGCCACTTGCTACATCAACAGACGAAAACACGCTGCCGCAGCACACGCAGAGTGCTGCGTCTGCATCACCTGCCTCACGCAAAATCTGTAGCTACGATGTCTGCGTTGTCTGTGGCTGTGCCGCCTGCGCGCCAGCATACGCCTAGCCTAATGATCCCCTCGGCGCGATCGCATAAGACGAAAGTCTAATCTCTGGCTAGAAAGAAATCTCAATACTAGGAACGTGACTGGTGGCGTGCGCTACTGGCGGTACACCCGGTGTGAATGTGTTATGTTGCGTTCAAGTGCACACAAGCGCTGGTGTGCGTGGGTCTGTAGGCTCAGCGGTCGGTGGTTTTTGACAATAATTTTTTTATATACATTTTTATCGGCATTTAAATGGTTGAACGTCTGGAAAACTGTGAATATGGGAGATTAATATGTAAGGTGTTCTTATGAAGAAATGAAACAGAGTTTTTAGGTAAAATAAAACCATATATTTCACATTTTGATGTTATTTCACATCCAAGTTCCAATCCAAAAATCACCCTAAAAAGTTCGATGTCGCTACCGCTGTAGTCGAGAAACTTAAGCTTACTGAACTGAAATTTACAACTATGTGGGTGTTTAAATGCTTTTATATAATCGCAAGTTTAGAAAACCGCAGAAAGCCCTCCGCACGTACAATGCAGCACAACTCACAGGAAACCATTCAAACGCGAGGGGGGTGGAGCGCGCGGCGCCGGGCGGCCGCTAGGTGGCGCTACGTGTGCGGGGGGACCTCAGTAGTTGCCGCCGCGACCACCCAGGCTGGGGTTGCTCTCGTGGACACTGCAACACGACAACACCAAGTTAACACAACACCGTTAGAGAATAGATACTCTCTATTGTGCACAAACAGTAGTTAAAAGTAAAAAAAGGGGCATGTAGAGTGGTTTCATTTTATGAAGGCACAAAAGGTACGAGGTAGGAAGTGGTGCGAGAGGTGACCGCGCGGAGGTCAGTAGAGAACGAACTCGATGCCAGGTCGGTACACACGGTCTACACGTCTCCGCATCGCTCCGTCGAACCGAGTCGTTCCCTACTGAGCTCCGCGCGGTCAAGTCAATTGTGTCATACGTAGATAATGAAAGATGCGACTGTTCAAAAATTTAGAGAGAATACGTCATGGACACAATGGTGAAATTGGTAACGTGCTGGCGGCTCAAGCCGGAATACCAGGTTCGAATCGTGGTTGGGATGTATTTTTTCTCTTTATTTTCGGGTTTATCTAGTGAAGAAATATAAAGCTAGTATACATGCTTAATACTAACATATAAAAAAAAATTCAAGTGCACAAAGACTGCCGAAGTAGTGAGTTTCATTAAAAAATTGCCCCGTATTTTTACAAAACAAGGGTTTGAAACACATTACACAATACATACTGCTGTAACGGTAGAAACACACAAAACACTCGCCGAGTCGTCGCCGTTGCGCGTCGCACGAAGAGATTTGCCCGCACTTTGTAGGCAGATTAGTGATTCCTTGTTATAACAAAACTCAACAACAAAATCACTAGTCTTCCATACAACTTGCGCTGTCTGTGGTTAGTCATCCTCGGCTTTCGGTTAGTCACATGTGTTAGTCGGCGCTGTGGCGGCCTGGGGGAGAGAATTGCGAGTGTGGCCAGCGAATCGTGGTGTGAACCATTCCGCCGCAAATGATGGAATATTTTGTAAACAAATCAAAATCGCAAAGAGTAAGGGACTGTCTACTTCCAAGGATTCGCTGGCCAAACTTTAGTGTCATGATAGCACAATGGTGTTTTCCAGTAAAACTGTAAGACCATGTGAATTTTGTTATCTTTTATATTGTTAACACTTTCAGGGTATACGGTACCAGTGTCCGAGATGCGACACCAAAATCATACCGTGTCGGCCCAGAATGACCACTTCCTAAAATTACCACTTCCCAAAAGGACCACACCCCAGAATGACCATTCCCAGATCGTCCACTTCCCGTAATGACTACTTTCCGACAATTACCACTTCCCATAATATGACAACTTCCCATAATAACCACTTCCCATAATAAATACTTGATACTAACCGTTTCGGCCCAGAATGATCCCAAAATTTTGCATCTTACATTACATTACATACTAATGACAAGATTTTGAAAATACTCCCTCTGTGTTGACAGTGCCAAAACGAAATTTGAGCCTATGTAAATTATGCTCATAGCGGTAGGCGACAGGGTCTACATTGTAAAGGAAACGTCGAGCGACGTGTCCCCAGGATAAACCATAAAATGTACAGTACATTTATACTTTTTAGGGTTCTGTACCGTACGGGACCCTATTACTAAGCCTACACCGTCAGTCCGTCTGTCTTTTCGTATAAATCGCAGATCAGGCCCTCTTTGGAGTACTGCTCACACTTGAGGGATGGCTCAGCTAAATACCAGCTTGCACACCTGGACTCGATCCAGCATCGAGTCATACGACTAGTGAGTGACCCAGAAGTGTTCCAGTGTGTTCTATCGATTATTCCATGGGGAGTACTCGGAGGAGCTGTTTAATGCAATCCCGCCGTCCCCTTTCCACCTCCAGACCGCGCGTACCGGGCAGGGATTACTATTAACCGGATTTTACAGAACCGGTAAACTCTCTCCATGCCCATACTGGAACGCTCTCCCTTCCCATATATTTCTCCCCAGGTACAGTCTAGGGTCCTTCAAGAGGGGATTGAACAGGAACATGTCAGGTCTGCATGGAATTCGCAACCCCCGCATACGACCCTCGGTGCGCGAGTCCGACTTGCACGTGATCAGTTTTTTGTATTTAACGTCGGCGGCTGTCCCCAGAACGTGTTAACACACAAAAAGGGATATTTTATGAAAATAGTGTTACATTTTGGGTTTACATCGAAAACTGGTTCAACAATACCTGATGGAACAATATCTGATGTATAATTTTTTTAAGTGCAAACATTTTTAATTTTGTATGAAGAAAGTGAAAAAAAAATTAATCTCAAAATAAAGAGTGGCAAAAAAAGCTGTTCAATTTTATGTGTAGAATCACCCCCTCTCGGTTACTAACACCAATTAATGTAACATCTTGTATAATATGGAGTCATAGACATTATTTTACAACCCAAACAACATTTTGCAACTAGTGAAAGAAATGAATGAATGTAAACAGAACACAAACTTCACAGGCTCAATATTTTTGCTGTCAGTATTACTTACTGAAAACACAAAATGGCTCACAGCTGTAATGCTGTCAGTACATCGACATACAGTTTACACCAGCGGTGTCCAACTGGTTTCACCTTAAGAGCTACTTCCACATTTCTGTCAAGCCCAGCGGGCACCTTCAAGTAGGGACAGTACCTAGGTAGAGAGTTTCAACTAAAAGTTCCCTTCGCCGTTATGTTGGCTCCACTGTCTATCTGTCTGTCTGTCAAAACAGCGTTAAGGGTTGCTATGTTTACAGATTTACCTGTAATTATCGGTATTTACCGTATTTATTATACGGTAAATACCGATTACATTATTAGGTAATATAATTTTCACCATCTGGCAACACGAATTTAAGCACTGACAGTGACACTGACAGTGGAGCTAACATAACGGCGAAGGGAACTTTTAGTAGAAACGCTCTATATGTATGATGTTTACCTATAAATTTTAATGGGATACCTGATAATTTTGATTTTCAGACAAATTTACAAAATCTGCTATATAATCCACATGACAGCATTAGGCAATTTTTTACATGTTCGTTTAAAACTTATTTAATTTTTTCTAGTTTTTTTTTTCGCAGTACAGACGTTCTATCTCACGAAGTCCGTTTGGCTCTGGTTGCAGTAGTGACGTGTACTGATAAGCGTGCTTGTGTGTGTTGTGTGCGTGGACCGCGTCGCGATCGTGACTGAGCTCTCTCGAGGTCACGCACACTAAAACAATGTGCATGTGCACGCCTGACAACATTCATAGCCAAACGGACTTTGTGAGATAGAATATCTGTATTATTTCAATGTTAATGTTTATTGGAACGTCTGTGTGCGGGTGCCTAAAAGTAGGGCCGCGTGCTACCAGGGACCCGCGTACTACTGGTTGGACACCGCTGGTTCACGTCATCAACCTGTATCAATATTGAATGAATACTGTCAGATTGTACTGATGATAATTGTCCTTTGTGAAGCGCATTTGAGCGCAATACGTCAATAAAGTGACACTATGTAGAGTGTTTTCCTTTTACGAAGGCACGCGGGGTACGAGGTAGGAAGCGAGAGGCGACCATGCGGATCTCAGTACAGAACGATCTCGGTGCCCGGTCGGTACACACGTTCTACACGTCTCCGCGTCGCTCCGTCGAACCGAGTCGTTCCCTAATGAGCTCCGCGCGGTCTCACACCCACTTCCTACCTCATACCCCTCGTGCCTTCGTAAAATGTAAACACTATACTCGCATACCACAGGGCAAATTAATATGCACTAACTATAACAAGACATCAAACAAAAAGCGTTCTACAGCAACAACGGAACTGATCTACAAACGGAACGGGGGGAGGGGGGCTGGACGAGGATTACCTGCGCGGGAGGCGGGCGGGAGGCTGCGGGGCGACGGCGGGCGCTTACTTAACTCTATTATAGTTTGGATCCAAGTGCGGGTGGTCTAGGAACATGCTGTCATGCAAAACATAGCGTTATCATCACAGAAGGCAAGCCATCACTGTTACAGAGTTTCGCAAGGTTAATTCTGCGGGGATACACATCTTTACCCTTGGCTATAGCAATTATTTGGCAGCAGTTAAAGCCAGTTTAAATTTTTTTTAGTCATTAGGAGAGTGCATTATAGTAGAAACGTGTAAACGGTAGCTTTCACTCATTAGTACGGTTCTACAAAAATCCTGGGTCCTCAGGGATAGAAAAGATGAGTACTATGGGGCTGACAAATTAAAAATCCCAAAATTTATTGAAAAAAAAATTTAATTATTTTCTAATTTTGTTTCCAATGACACCCGCCCCGCGCCCGCTCAACCCCCCGCGCGTCGCTATCCTCGCTACTATAGTATATAGTCGTCTGTAGTTTAAATGGAAAAATTCAGTAACAACTTTAGCGCATGAGTGAATAGGCGGAGGGCACGTGATCTACTTGGAAAGGCACCAAAGCTACTAAAGCAGTCACATTCGACTGCAGTGGCTGTTCCCCAGGTGAAGCAAGTGAGGCGCCGCCTCACTTAATATTATCTTGAAGGTAAAGAAAAAAAAATCAACATGGATGTTTATTTATTGCTAGACTTTGGGCATGTCCTGTCCTCGAAATGAAAACTGCAATACAACATTAATAAAATGCTATTAATAGGTGGTGCCTCACTAAAATTCATTGTCCAGAGCCGCCACTGCATTCGAGTGCTACTAATGTACTCACCTAACGCACTAACATAATGTAAACCGGCCTTAAGCTGTGCAGAATGTGTGGACGAAGAATAATAATGCAAGGTAAGTGGAAAACAGAACAGGACAATGGAACAAAAACATGACAACTAACATGCTAAAGGATTTGTATACTCAATTCAATCCCAACCATTATGCCAAATTTCATGAAGTATAAATTTGTTCAAATGCAGGATCTCGTTTTGTGAAACATGCAAAATTAATGGCATAATTAAGAATTTTTACATAGAAACATATCCTTTTACAGTACTATTACTAAAATAAGAGACATCAGCTTGACAGCCAATGTGTACGCCGTAGTACCGCATTGACACAATCAAAGTTCGCTTGGACAAAGCAGATTTGATGACCATTTGGATGTTACTTTGATCATGGCAACACTGACCAAAACGCACTCGGCCGTCCAATCATAGTGGACTCGGACGTCGCCCAACTTTTCAAGGTTGGTAATGCAACAAATGTGTCTCGTCCGACATCTTTGGATCTTGAATGCTTGAATGAAGAAACGTATGCAATTGAACCAGTTGTGTCTACTGGTATCAAAGTGAATCAGTTATGTGTCGACTGGTATCAAAGTGAACCAGTTATGTGACGACTGGTATCAAAGTGAACGTTTATCAAAGCTATTTTGTCAAAAGTGCATTGTCCGAGTAGACCTTTATTGTGTCAACGCGGCTTAAAGAGTACGTCCTCACTCCTCTCATTTCAAAACATTGGCCATTCTTCTCTAAGAGGCCATGTCTCTCATTCTATTAGTAGTGCTGTACGTGAGTTTTTAATAAATGGTTTTCAAGGATGAATTCTTCACTTTGAACACGTTCAGACCGAGATTGGATGTTCCTAAAGTGGAGATTTAATTTATCAGTGCCATGGGGGCTTTCATGTTATGTGCCCCACACCGGGAATCACTTCTATTTTCTTGGTTGTATTCTTTAACATCATGAAATAAACTTCCGCTCGCGACAGGAACTTTATTATTATGTTATATTACTTGCAATAGTCTCGTACAGTGGTGTCCAACTGGTTTCACCTTAAGAGCTACTTCCATATTTATGTCAAGCCCAGCGGGCACCTTCAAGTAGCGACAGTACCTAGGTATGTATGATGTTTTACCTATAAATTTTAATGGTATACCTGACTATTTTAATTTTTAGACAAATTTACAACATCTGCTATATAATTCATATATTTTTTTAATTTTTTATGGAGACCGACACTGTTGGCTACATCACCTTCAGCATCCGTGATCCGTGATCACAGCATTAGGCAATTTTTAACATATTCTGGAGTCAACGTATTTCAAATGTATTTTATAAAAAAAAAATTGTGCATTATGTCAATGTTTATTTTTATTGGAACGGCTGTGTGCGGGCACCTAAAAATAAGGCCGCGTGCTACCGGCGACCTGCGTACTTCCGGTTCGACACCGCTGTTCTAGAAGCATTAGTCGATGAACACTTTTTTATTTATCAAAATATCGATAACTCTTATTACGTGGCATACTGATTAAAATAATTCCCGGTCTGAACGCGTCTCAACCCTCGCTCGCCCACAATCGCACGCAGACTAAAGCGGGAGACGCCGCAAGATCTCATATAGCAGAGCAGTAAAATTATGCGGACGTGACGATGTTCACACCGAACGAGACAAAAAAAAAACAACCACACACATGCTTTTCAATGTCAACTTACATAAGAAAGAAAAAACATTCTATCAATACGACACGGACACGGTGCTATAGTCTGTTTTTTTTAAGACGGAGTAAATTGACATTTGACTGACATTAGAGTGTTGCACGCTTTGCACCACTAGTGATTGTAGTCGATGAAAATAGTATCGACTTTTACACGACACACCTTCACACACATTATGCGCTACCTGTGACGCTGCCTTAAACTTAACATTTTTAACAAATAAATAAATAAATAAATAAATAGATTTAGCTTAATATGTTGTCAATTAAATCCACAATTAGGTAAATATTAGAGTTTACACCATTTCGTTTGTTAATCAATCGATAAAAGTATTGATAGCAACTACATGCCTATTTAAAATTTGCCAGAAACTGGCAACACTCCAAACGTCACTTTCTTCCGTCTTCCAAAAAACAGACTATAGAACTGGCGCAACGCAACACGACCTCGTACGGTACGCACCTCTGCTGCAGCAGATACTGCGCCATCTGTATCTGGTGTGGGTTGCCGGTGATGGTGATGATGCGGTCGGTGGCGCCCGGCAGCGGCTCGTCGATGGTGATGCCGGCGCCGCTGTCCGCGCGGATCTTGCGGATGCGCGTGCCAGCCTTGCCGATGATCGCTCCCGCCAACTGTGCAAGCAAGCCATTTCGTTTAGTAACTATAATAGAAACATCAAAATTGTCTAGGGATATGACATGTTGTTTCAAGTAAAATAAAAAGTAGCCATTATTTTTTTTAAGTTTGAATAAAGGATTGTTAATGACACAAATGTCAAAATTATAATTCAAGGTGGTGAAGCGATCAATACTAAAAAAAAACATACTTTTTATGTTTTATTTACATACAAATTTGGAATACCCTAATTACTAATTCAGACAAGTGGCGGTATAAAGTGGTTTGACTGACCTTGGCATGTATAAAATATTCCAGCGACACTAGCGAGCAAATTTGGACTAAAATTGGTCATGTAACTCGTTCGTTCGGCCGGACGGCGAAAGCTTGTAATAGGAGCCGCTGTCAGGCCTCACGCGCTCTATGTATTTGCGCGCGCTAACTACCTACCGCCCGGTGGGTCGCCGCCCGGCGGTCTAATTCAGTAGAAATTCGTCAGCCGCGCGAAACATACCTACACGCTCGCCCTCATCATCATCATCATCAGCCTGTATCGATCCACTGCTGGACATAGGCCTCTCCCAAGGCACACCACCACACGTGGTCTTCAATAATAAAAGCAATAATGCACTTTACACTCGATCGTTTAGGTACATTTTCGCACGCAGCGATTGGCGACGTGAAGCAGTAGGCTATTAAAGCCGAAGGTATGTAACTTTTTCTATGGAGTGATTTATCTTTACGAAGTAACTATTAAGTAATCTGTGCCGCTGTATGGCTACAACATGCTTGGTAAATAACACATCAACTCAATGCAACTCACATCTTTAGGTATGGTGACCTGAGTCGAGGTCGCGTTGGGCTGCATGTCCGGCTCGTCGTTGTTGAACCCGCCGCCGCCGCCGCGTCCAAAGTCGTTGCCCCGGTTGCCGAAGTTTCCGCCGAATCCTCCCCGCGGTGGGCCGTTGAAGTCGTTCCTCGGCGCGCCGAAGTCCGTGAAGCCGCCCCGCGGGGGGCCGTTGAACTTGCGGCCGCCCATCGGAGGTCCGGGGCGGACGGGCGGCGGGCCGCGGCCCATGGGAGGGCCACGGGGGCCTCCGGACATGCCTCCGCGGCCGCCGCCGCGACCGCCGCCGCGCGGGCCGCCCATGCCGCCGCCGCCGCCCGCGCCGCCGTTCTGTCCGCCGTAGCCGCCGTACTCGTCAGCGTAGAAGTCGTCGTAGTTGTGCGGGTCGTAGTTCTGGACGACCCCTTTGATCGGCGCCTGAAATTCGGCGAATGAAACATTTATAATAAAGTATGCTGACAAGCCTTCAGTGAGTGTCTTCGGGTGAGCGAGTTCCGTACTACCCGTAATCTGGTGCTGTCGATAAATTAGATGACTACCACTTTTTTGAGCGTAGTGTCGCGAGGAGCAGTGTTATTGACTGTGTGAGATGGACTTTTAGGACGTTTATTGATCTAGCTTCATTATTTTACGAAATCTTTGAGTTTATGTCAAGGTCGCCGCTCGTGGACGAGGCCGAGCCGCGGCGCGCCGAAAACGCCTGGAAGTCAGGAGGGGTAAAATCATAAAATACGCGATTTGCCAAAAATGTATGTATTGGCCTTTTGCTTTTTTGTAAATTTACTGATTTAGTCATATACGAATTGAAACATTTAAATACGCAATTGGGCAAAAATTTATGTCAACGCAGACTAGCTGACGAGGGCTTGATGCGAGCCGAAACGTGAAGCATGCGCGGGAAATTCAGAGTGGCCACTCGTTAGTCCCGACCTCGATTAAAACCCTCCTCTACTGCCGATGGGCCCGGATATGTTCGGTGAAGCCATCGCAAGCTTAGATCCACATCTTCCTTGGCCTATTGCGTTTTTGGAAATTTACTGATTTGGTCATATACGAATTGAAACATTTAAATACGCAATTGGGCAAACATTTATGTTTGCCCAATTGACAGCTGGCGACCGGGAAAGACCGTTGACGAATGGGAAAGTCCATTTGACGACCGGGAAAGACTGGTGACGCTGGAGAGACAGACGGGCGTTAGGCCTAGCAAGCCGCGCCAGGAAATAAAAGCTACGACAGTCAAAAGAGTAAATACCCTCAGAGCGGTCCGAGAGGGAGGGAGGATGAACCGCTCACCGATCGATATCTCTGACAACCTTGGCATGAATATGGACTTGAAATGCTCGAAGTGTGGGAAACAATATAAGCGAAAAATCTGGCTAGAAAAGCACGTGAAGGAGAAACATAGCGACAGTGAAGCAGGGCAGAAAGCGCCTGTAAGTTCTCCACCTGACACTATTGACAGAGTACAACCTCACAAGTCACAAAGTGTTGCGCAACCTTCCTCTCACCATGAAGCATTTTCGCCCAGAGACCGACTAAGCTTACCGAGCATATCCGAGACCACTTGGAAGCAACATGATCGATGCCTAGCCGAAAGACTTGACCTCCCAGGCTGCAGGCAGAGTCCCGAAGATCAGCTGTATGACTTCCAGGGAACAATTTACAATTACTTCTCCGAATTGTACCCTGTTCGCTATCACCACAACCCAATGGAAAGAGAAAACACTTTCAAAGCAAAGCTTAGGAGAAGGAAGAGAGAGTTGATAAAGCAGCTAAGGAAGGCTAAAGCCTCAGGAGACAGAAATCTATGCCACCAATTAGCCAGAGCGATGAGATCTATCCTAAAACTCATCCAGAAAGTATCTGAGCAAATTACGGTTGCTGGCAATGAATTTCGAAAGGCTCAGAATATAGCAGCTTTCGAGAAGAACCCCTTTTACTTCGCCAAAAAAACTTTTAAGGAACAGCAGGGTACAATTAGGTTAAGTACGGACGAGATGTTCAACTACTTTAAATCCACATATACCACCCCGGAGGCAGATATAACTTACAGGGATCCACCAGCTCCAAAACCCAAAGAACCTGCTCTAGCATTTGATGCTGATTCACCGACGATGGAAGAGCTGGAATACCACATAAAAAGGAAACCAAATAGTTCCGCCCCAGGACCCGATGGCATACCATACATCATACACAAAAAATGTCCATCAGTGCGGAAACACATGTTGAACATCTACAAAAGAATTTGGACGAACAGAGAAGTGCCAGACTGTCTTGGTAAAGCCGTGTTTGTTCTTCTACCAAAAAAGAAAGAAGTTACTGATCCCAAGGATATTAGACCTATAGCCCTTACGAACACAATTTCGAAAATATTCTTCTCCATTATACAGGCCAGACTACTCAAACACATGTGTACCAACGACTACTTACCGAAGAAGTACCAGAAAGGTTTTCTCCCAAGAGTTGCAGGGTGCCTCGAACATAATTCTTTGCTGACTGAATGTCTTAGAGATGCAAGGAAGAATGAGAGACAATTAACTGCCACGTGGTTAGACTTTGAAAACGCCTTCGGTTCGGTGCGCCATGAGTTTCTATTAAAGGCGCTAGAGTGGTATAATGTGCCACTTCTGATCTGTAATATAATAGCCTCCTACTACAAAAAACTTTCCTTTGTAATACAAGTAAAAGGCGAAACGGAGAAGACACCGGAAATTCGTTACGGCATAGGACTTTTCCAGGGTTGCTGCCTCTCTCCTGTCACATTTAACATTGTTATCAACATTCTAATTGATACGCTTGTCGTAAAAGAAAAGAAATGGGGATACAGGTTCAAATATGGAGACACATATATGGCGGCCATCCTGGCATTTGCGGATGATATTACGCTGTTAACCCGCAATCCAAAACAAAATCAGGCGCTTCTTAAGGTGGTGGATGACTATTGTGAATGGACCAAAGGGATGAAGATAAAACCAGCGAAGTGCTACTGTTTGAGCTTAACCAGGAAAGGTTCAAAGTTTACCTCGAGCAATCCAGGTCTGACAGTAGCCGGAAAACCAATCGCAACCGTGGCTGATGAAGCTCCTTTTAAATTCTTGGGCAAAAGGATCACCAGCAGAGGAAAGGAGCATCCTACTGATGATATTGTCCAACTTTTCGGAGAGCCTCCGCCAAACTGACAATCTTCCCCTCCTGGGTACACAAAAGGCATGGATTTACAATAACTACCTGACATCAAAACTTTCATGGCCATTTCTCGTCTACGACTTCACAAAGCAAAACCTGACTAAATTAGACTCGTATGTGACCAGATTCCTGAAATCATGGTTTGGACTGGCTCACCCGGCTGACTCGTCAACGCTATACAGATCTCACAATAACTTTGGACTGAACATTAAGAAACCGTCGATATTTTATCAAAAGGCGAGAATAGCCAAACGATGTATACTCAAAGACTCCAATGATAGCGCTATTCAAGCCTTACCCAACACATCACTATCAGATGAACTGGAATCGAGACTCGACTTCTACAAATCATTCCAAGTTGGCACACGCACCAATAGATCTGGATTGGGCATAGAAACAGCAAAGTCTGATAAAGAAATACTGAAAGGTTTTGCTCAGGAGGACATGGAACAAGGCTTCAAACTTCACGCCTTAAACCTAGAAATGCAGAATGATTGGCTAACAGTGGGTGACTTCTGCATCCCTCCTGCATTGAAGTGGAAATCCATAATATACAACTGGTCCCCTGAGCTGCTTAAGTTCTACTTAAATGCATTCCAGCTTACTCTCCCCGACCCGAGTAACCTAGTTAGATGGGGGAAATCTACAAATAGACTATGCCCGTCATGTAAGGAGTTCGTAGGCACGGCCAAACATTTGTTATGCGGATGCAAAATACTACTTGAGCGAGGCCAGTATTCCTACCGTCATGATAAAGTCCTCCAAATCATCAGAGAGGCCATCAACCTGTCAATTGCACGGACCAGGAAAGGGCAAACCAGTAGCGGCTTCCAGAAGGTCAACTTTGTGAAACCTGGAGCCAATAAGCTGCCTAAAGATAGGACTAAACCTTCTTCAATTTTGGGAGCAGCAAAGGATTGGGAATTGTTGATGGACACACATGAGAAGCATTACCAAATGCCTTCGGAAATCTGTACCACAGCATTAAGACCGGATATACTCATGTTCTCAAAAGCGACAAAGCATGTAGTACTTGTTGAACTTACAGTTCCATGGGAAAGTAACATACCGAAGGACCACAACATCAAGCTTAACAAGTACTGCAACTTAGTAGACCGGATTGTGAGAAACGGATTCAAGACTGATCTCTTCGCTGTGGAAGTCGGAGCAAGAGGACTACCAGCGAAGTCGCTCTACAGTCTCTTCAAGAATCTAGGGCTCCCAAGATCGACGCTAAGCTCATATATGGAGAGAGCTTCAAAAACGTCACTGGAAGCATCCTACAGAATATGGATAGGTAGAGAGAGGGAGGTCGAGAGCGGGACTGGTGGTTTCCCCGCGTCCTAGTCAACGCAGACTAGCTGACGAGGGCTTGAAGCGAGCCGAAACATGAAGCATGCGCGGGAAATTTAGAGTGGCCACTCGCTAGTCCCGGCCTCGATTAATACCCTCCTCTACTGCCGATGGGCCCGGATATGTTCGGTGAAGCCATCGCAAGCTTAGATCCACACCTTCTTGCCTTCTGCGTTTTTGGTCATATGCGTCGAAACCAGGGTAATTATCCTCAACTTTAATAAAATCCAACGTATGCTTTCTGTATGTCTGTCTGTCCGCTTATAACTCGAGAACCATTGAACCGAATTTAATAAAAAAAAAAATCTACGGATAGCTTCATTCCTCCCATCAACTATAGGCTACTTACTATCACGCTAAATGGCTTATGAGGTTAGCAGAGAAGTCAAATATGAGAGCGGGCGGAGCTGCGGGCACAGCTATTATTATATAACCATGAAAATGTACAGGTTTTGGTGTGCAATAAAGAATGTTTTATTCCATTCTACCTGTTTGATGAGCAGCAGTATCTCCCGGATGCCCTCGATGCAGGTGTCGGGCGTGCCCACGATCTGCACGATGCGGTCCGTGCTCTGGGGCGCTGTGTTCGAGAAGATCTTGATGCGGGAGCCCGTTTTCTGTTGACAATAAATAAACAACATATTTGTATTCTTGAAGTTTTTCACGTGGCGATAACATTCGACGAGGACAACTAGCAACACGTTGAAAGATCTCATTTTCAGGTTTCTGTACCCCGTATATGGCTTACTGTATCTTTGGAATCGTAATAGGTAACCGGTTGAAATTTTCGCAGAATATGTGGTATTATGGCAGATATAGCAATACAAAATAGAAAAAGTAAAACAGACGTAGTTTTATACTTTTAAAATGCAGTCCAATAGCATACAAGTCATATCCACATTATTGCAATGTAACAGTAATACAAAATACAACTATACACTAATACACTAAAACTAATCTAAAATTAATATTCAGAAAACCTACAAAAAATTAATTTCTGAAAAGTCCGCAGAAGCCCCGTTCTGGCGTCCGCAATTTTGTCATAAATTATCGCTTATTAAGAAGAATTGCAATACGACTACCACATATGTGGTGATTATGACGAAGAATCTCAATAGCCCGCCCCCCCCCCCCCCCCCCCCCCCCCGATTTTTTTTACTCTTTCTTATTTTTATTATTTCTTGTTATATCGGCCATAATAACACATCCTGTGAAAATTTCAACAGGCTACCTATTATGGTTCAAGAGATGCAGCCCTCGGACAGACAGACAGACGGCGTAGGCTTAGTAATAGGGTCCCGCACGACGGATACGGAACCCTAAAAAAAGCAGTGCTTAGTAGAACTAATCGCGCAATTCAGTTCCCAAACTCCTAATTGGAGAAAAAGCTTCAAGAGGCGCCCTAGACGTCCACAATGAGACTCCGACAACATCCTTCAATACAAAATGACTCCTAATTGGGAGCGCTGGTGGGCCAATTCACAATTCACTCCCACCCAAATCGTAGATCGCACGAGTATACGTGATATCAACTAAAATGATTATGCCCGCTCTTCACGATGGCCCGTGTGAAGCTAACTATGCCCATTATCATTCTGTGATACAGGGGGTTTGCGAATGCCATGCCGGCCCGACAGGAGCCTTTTCACGGCCCTTTTTAAAAACCCCAAGCTGCACTTGGGAGGAAATACATGGGCAGCGAGTGCGTTTCACATTTTCCCGATTCTGTGAATAAAAACCTATATCCAACCAACCTACATCCTTATAATGGTAATTAAGGTTATTTAAAAAAAATATTTACCTTTATGAATTTGCGTTATATTTAGATCAGTTACTATGCAAAGTTGCATGATCAAATTTCATGTATTTATTGAACTAGCTGTTAAAATAAATTTTGAATTTTCTTTCCTAGCAATGAAATATATCCTAGCAAATGAATACCTAGCATTAGTACTCCAGTTTACCATATATTTATTACAAGAGTGATTGTGGTAGTATTATTGATATAACAGAAGATCACACGAAGGGTATTTACAGACTGTTGATTTCACTCGAAATACATACTCGCGCTACTTACTGAATTGACCTGCCTTTCAGTCGGAAAACTTCATGTAGAAAATACGCGCGCCATTTGTACTCTCTTACGAAGACGTCTAATTGTTCCCTCATCCAATTAGAGTTCAGCTCTGCATATCATCAGAGCGATTGCGGCGGTTTGTCTAGTAACAGGGGTGGGCCAACTGCGGCCCGCGGGCCATCTCCGGCCCGCGAACTGTTGCTATCCGGCCCGCGACCGTCGATCCAGAAGTAGATAATTTTTTTATACATTAAATAGTGATAGATAGATAGATAGAAATCCTTTATTGCTAAAAAAAAAATCATTTTACACAAACAGACAATAAGTAATTTACATGAGGGGCAAAGGCGGACTTATCCCTTAAAGGGATTTCTCCCAGTCAACCTTTGGATGTTTGAGAGTCGTATGTTGTGAGATATAAGTAGGTAGTAGCAAAAGACTTGAGTGTGGGAATGTAAAATATAAGATGAGGAAAATAACTATGATGATAAACTATAATATACACTACATATAAGTACGTACTAGTTAATAAACATATAAATTACTATTTATAAATTGGGTGTACTTGGTTATATAAATTATTTAATAAATCTTCGTATCTTCGTATAAATTATTTAATAACCTATGAGTAAAATTAAATTATAATAATTAAATTAAATTATGTAAATTAATTTGAAAAAATGTACCAACATAGCATAGGTAATGATTTCATCCAATAAACGGTTATTTATTTATTTATTTATTTATTTATTAAATAAATAACTTTATTTCGGAAAATACAAATATGCTTATTTCAAGAAAGAATTATATTATAGGCAAAACTTCATAACCCCCGGGTCTAGTACAATGTAGCGGTTTAAGGTGACGTGAGACTGCGTCTGACTCGAATTTCAAGAAGTGTACCGCCAATATTACTTACCTGACTGATTCAGTTTTAATATTATGTAAAACTTCATCTATCAGCGCCACGGGCGTAGCCAGGTTTCGTTTTCGGGAGGAGTTTTAGGAATAAAATCAACGCGAATTGTCGGTTGTCTTCTCCTCTAGTCCAGTATAGCAAGTCTCCGGTATGGCACCTACCTTCTCGGAGGTGATATTGGCTAGTCAGAGCATGTGCTTTGTCCCCTCTTACTCAGCCACCCATACCGGATTACATAAAAAAAATAAAGAATTATTTATTTTACCTACATAATTCATTACAAAAAAATAAGTAATCTCCTGGTGTGCCTTAATTCAGGTCCCACTAATCAGAGCTATGTCCGAATGATGAAAATATAAGTATTAGGTTCAATTTGAAATGTCGTGCACATTTTTTATTTCGGGGGGGGGGGGGGTTTGAAGCCTCAAAAGCCTCCCCTGGCTACGCCCGAGATCAGCGCAGATAGATAGCTTTTTGAAAATACGATTTAACTTCGCTCGGTAGAAAAAAAATCATGAACATGCCTCTGAATTTAGTTAAGTATAAAAACGTATTTAAGACAACGTGACCAAATCAAGGCTTTTGGAAAAAATATATTTTATTTGTTGAATATAGTATATATTATCTAAATCCGTAGCTTTTTACTTTTTTGTTTCGATCCGTAGTTTTGGAATAAAAAAATAAAAACCAAATTTTTCATTGATTGATTGTGTTGCATCCTACTCCGACCAGCGAAAGCGGCCGCGCCTTGAAAGAGGAGTACGGGTGAATACGGGTTGAAAGGGCCTTAAGGGGGGCGAGCGGCGAATTGGTGAGTATGACAGAGTTCTAGAGCTGAGTATTTAATTAAACATTACTACGCAGTCGCATGTCTCGCCGCGTGATAACACGCGCGAGGCATGTTACTCGATTAGCTGGAGATGTTTTGCACAAATCGAAGCTTAATTTTCATTGGTGAACTTTGATTAGGTGGGATGGTACTAATCCGGGATGGGTTTTCTTTACCACTTACTAAGGTACTTACCTACTATTTTTAAGTACTAATCTACTATTTTTATATGAAATTCTATCCATGTGTTCACAGAAATTCACTTATATTAATTTCAGCGGGTCTATACCTAGGGCAGTGAGGTATAGGCCCGCTGGTGAACTCTTCGACACAGAAGCGGGAGAGCGAGATGACGAGCGTGGGAGTGATGCAATAACGAGATAGAAAAAAAACTTCACGCAAAATAAATCTCGAGTGAATCCTATGAATTATGATGAGCACTATAAAACACTGCATCTCGTAGGTATAACTACTAGCTAGGCCAAACGTTCGCCAGTCGACCACCACGTGGCATCAGTGCGGTGGTACGAATCCGGGTAGTTATACTACCTAATACAATATAGTAAGATTGATATAATATTCCATTAAAGCGATCTACGATACAGTTCATATTGAATCCCTTCCCTTGTCCCCCACAAGTGCTGGTTCAAATTGTAGCCGACTGGGTTGCTACCACCGTACTGAACGAAAAGATGGGCCTCGGCCATGTTCTCCTCTACTCCGTATAGCCAAAGGGAAGTCTCATACATACATATAGGTTAGGAAGTACCGTGCCAAGGTGAGAGGCGGCGATCCTGTCGCCCTTTAGCACGGCATCTTGTCCTTATCCCTTAGTCGCCTTTTACGACATGCATGGGGAGAGATGCAGTGGGGCTATTATTTTTCAGTACCGGTAAAATGTCCTGTATGGCAATTTCTCGGAGGGTATTGGCTGGTCGCAACACACGCGCTCTAGTCCTTCTAGAATCTAGATGGATCAGCAACCCATAATGGATAGCATCAAAAAATCGGACCCACGTAGAAATCTGACATTATACTTGGTCCGTTTACCATCATGTTTTGATAATTCGGAAATCCGCAGTGTTATCTTCCTTCTAATTAAAAACCGCGTGGTCGCAAGATTGAGATCGGCCTCGCACCGACCGCCCCAACTTCACGGCGGTGTCGAGTGCCGCTTATCCGAGTGCAGAGGGCGCGCGTGCGCGGCGCGGCGGCAGCGGCGCATCGATCCGTCGCACGTGGCGGCCGCACCGGGCACGCGATCGCGGCACAAAACCCGACGCACACCTGCCGGGCCGGGCGAGAGACCGCGCGACGACTAACCTCACTTCACCTTCTGCCTCCCTGGTAGCAGTCGCCTACACACCTGCCCTACTGGCGTCTTTGGCTGTTACCACTCATCCTACCGTAGAAAGACGTGCAAGCTAAGCATACGTACCTCCTTTGTTCTTGTAACATCTTCACTTCACCTTCTGTCTCCCTGGTAGCAGTAACCTGTACACCTGTCCTACTGGAGTCTTTGGGTGTTACCATTCGTGCTACCCTAACAAGACGTGCAAGCCTAGCATAGGTAGAGAATCTTTGGCTGTTACCATTCGTGCTACCCTAGTACAAGCTAAGGATATGTACATCCTTTGTTCTTGTAACATCTTCACTTCAGCTTCTGTCTCCCTGGCAGCAGTAACCTACACAACTGTCGTGCCCTACTGGCGTCTTTGGCTGTTACCACTCGTGCTACCCCTAACAAGACGTGCAAGCTAAGCATAGGTACCTCCTTTTTTCTTGTAACATCCTCACTTCACCTTCTGCTTCCCTGGTAGCAGTCACTGCACCTTTCAGACGTGTATGCATCCACTACTGGCTGAACAATTAGCCTCTTAAATTTTTCTCCAGTCCTTCTGGCCTTTAGCGGTAGAACCACTGATTTTCGCCGACTTACTTGATGTCGTCGTCCCACCTGGCGGGTGGTCTTCCCACATTCCGTTTTCCTGTCCACGGCCGCCAGTGTAGGACACCTGCGCCGATCCCACGTCTTTCCCTGGAATACGCGAGTCAAGGTCCTAAAGTAGCCAGAAGCGATTGAAAGGATTACCCACATAACAATCAATCAATCAATCAAAAGTATAATTTTGCATGTTTAGCAATTTTGTCTAGTTAATAATTTTTACCCGACTGCGTGAAGCAAAAAGGAGGGTAATGCTTTTTCACTTGCTTCTGGCTGTTTAGGAGCGTGACTACTAAATCACTCTTTTATGAGCTAAGCTTATCGTCTTTGTCCTTATGCCTTATGTAATCCTCACTTTGTCTTCTGGGTCCCTGGTAGCAGTGACTTATGTATGACCCCTACATTAATCTTTACTTTGTTTTGTATCACTCGTACGGGCTGAAAATATCCTTGTCAAAATCTACTGCACGCAACCCTGGTACCCTGGACCCGGTGGCGAAATTGGTAACGCGCTGGCGGCTAACGTTGGAGTTCCAGCTTCAAGCTGTTCATTCGGTTGTAGCGTCAACGTCGACTTTTCACCACATTATCTTGTAGCCTTTGTGTCGTCTACTGCCTACTAGCAACTATTTAGTAATCTGTGCTACTAGCTAGAATAACATTTGGAGCGAATGTAACAATGAAAACATTTTTTTTTCAATGTAACAAGTGACACATCGTCAGAACCGGGTGGGCTACATATTGTATACAGTTATCGCCTATTCTGCCCTGGTACCGCACAAAAGATACACACGTTAAGCACATAAACACACATACAACCCAATATACGATGTGCCTTCACACTGTAAATACGCATATACCTATTCCAAAGACACCATCGCACAATTCCCAAACCACAACCCCCTTCCTACCTCCAGAACACCTCCAAAGACGACTGTCGCCGCCGGTGTCCCCGGGGGTGAGTCCCTAGCAGGAGCGCCCACCTGACGGACGGCCCCCTCTATACCCACATCGATGGGGAGGGAAAGGGGGGCACTTGTACGTCCTCCGAGTTCCCGTAAACACGCTCGCCCCCCCGGGCCCTCGTCGCAGCCCACACGCCACGCGGCCGTGCCGCATGACGAAACAAAACCGCACCAAACAAAACGTACGTAACAAAACCCAACTCTCTGAAGCTGAAAGAAAACAAAAAAATTGCCGCGCGTCGGTTGAACGTGCAAAAGAGAGTTCGCTTTCTTTTCTTATTTTCTTCGTTCTCTCCTTGGGCAAAGCATCCGAACATTGCATCTACCAATATTATTTTTAACCCCCGACGCAAAAAACGGAGGGGTGTTATAAGTTTGACGTGTGTGTGTGTGTGTGTGTGTGTGTGTGTGTGTGTGTCTGTCTGTGGCATCGTAGCTCCCAAACGGATGGACCGATTTGGATGCGGTTTTTTTTATTAGGAAGCTTGTTTAATCGGGATGGTTCTTAGCTATGTTTGTAATCAAGTAATCAAGTAATTAAGTAATAAAAAAAATTATTATCTTAAAAAGTGGACCGATTTTCATGCGGTTTCTTTTAAAAAGCTTGAAATAAAAGTTAAATTACAAATTTAAAAAACCCCCGACCCTTAAAAAGCAAAAAATAATTTCCGTTTACTTACTTAAAGGAGTCGGGGGACCGCTAAGTAAATAAAATATAAAACTCAGAGCTGCGCGGGAATTTACTTAGCGGTCTCCCGACTCCTTTAAGTAAGTAAACGGAAATTATTTTTTGCTTTTTAATTAAGTATTTTTATGCTATAAATAAATGTATTTTTAGGCTATAAATTAATAAGAATAGCCCCACTGCATCTCTTCCCGTGCATGTCGTAAAAGGCGACTAAGATATAAGGACAAGATGCTGTGCATAACGACGACAGGCTAGCCACCTCTCGCCTTGGCACGGTGTTTCCACCGAGTCTTGCAGCTGGCCTTACTTGCCGCCTGGTCTGAGTTATCTTGTTCGAATACTTTGCTAAACGTGGCGGTCGGTGTGTGCTGTAATTTACCAGAATACTTGTAGCACAACACCGATTACTCTGCTCACTCCGATTGTTGGGATACGGCGTGTGGTTTGTATGTAAAAAGACGTGTCGAAAATGGACACACGCCTAATAGCGACTTCTTTTCGACAGTCCTAGGTATTCCTACCTCCGCCGCGGGTGTAAAAGTCATTGAACTTAGCGCAAGTGCGTCGCATTAGTCGAATATTGGGTGTGTGACTCGTGATCCAACAAATTTGACCCACCCCACCAGTGGTACATTGTCTTTATCTTATAAGAATTGCGGAGATTCAGTAAACATAAACATATAAATAGTAATTTATATGTTTAATTAACTAGTACGTACGTCTTATATGTAGTGTATATTATAGTTTATCATAGTTATTTTCCTTATATTATATTATACATTCCCACACTCAAGTCTTTTGCTACTACCTACTTATAATATCTCACAACATACGACTCTCAAACATCCAAAGGTTGACTGGGAGAAATCCCTGTTAAGGGATAAGTCCGCCTTTGCCCCTCATGTACATTACTTATTGTCTGTTTGTGTAAAATGTTTTCTGGAGCAATAAAGTATTTTCTATCTATCTATCTAAACCGTGTAATACAGGTTTAATGCAACCAAAAAAAAACTATAGACAGTCGTAATTTCATCAACGCACTCGAGATCCCCCCCCCCCCCCCCCCCCCCCCGCGCCTGACAAACTAGCGAATTACCGCCATCTGACTTCCGACTTCCGCATAATTTCCGCAAACCAACGACATCTAGCGGCGGTTTTTTCCGCAGCTCGCAAACGCGCGCACCTGGAGGAAAACGGGTTAGAGAAGTCATTTCGAACGCTAAAATAAGCTCGTTTAAGCCGCCGAAACACGGATTCGGTATCTATAGAGTTTCTCTGTGGAAAGAGGAGGAGAGACTATGTGGAGAGTTTACCCTAAAAACATTGAATTAATTCGGCGCCCGACAGCTACAGCCACAGTAGGTATATTATACAGGATGTTTCAGGATAGGCTTGAGAAACTTCAGGAATAGAAAGTATTCATTATTAAAAGAAAAAAATCCTTATCACTCAAATCGAAATTCCCTATTTTTATTTTCATACAAAAATTTAAAATGGTAATAAAAACTCGATGAACAGACTTGGCAACAGTGCTGTCTAGGTCTAGGGAGTGCAATGACCTAGTCCAGTCCCCCTTTTCTTCTAATGTCATTCAAATTTAATTATTTGGAATTTACCTACATGCAGTACAATTCTACTAGTTAAGCATGTAAAGTAAGTCATTTTATTTTTATTTAATAAAGGTGGACATTAACTGTCCACTGAAGGTGGATGATACGATTTTCATCAAAAAGTACTATAAAATGACCGAATCTGGGAAAAAGTCTCAGAGCTTTTCTTCTTCAAATATGGACCCCTTTCGAACCCTGAAGTTACGAAACCCTATCCTAAAACACCCTGTTTAAAAGGTGTTTCGTTAGTCATGTCAATAACTTCGGGAGGGTTACATACGCACGCAAATAAACACTTAACGTAAAAAAAAAAATATGTTTATAGGAACATTTTCTCTCCCAACAAAAAAATAAAATCAAATAAGTAGCTGTAAAAACCAATCATAGTGATCTTGTGACTTACTTACAATAAACAGCTGTTCTGCGTTTGAACATAGTACGGTCATTGAACCCGTACAATGCAAGTTACCTACTGTTACACGCAGGTTAATGTTTAGGTAGCAAACATGTTTTGTTAAATTTATCGAAAAGTAATGCTAAAAACATTTAATTTTTTTTTGCGTAAAGTGTTTATTTGAGTGTGTATGTAACGCTTCCGAAATTTTTGACATGACTAACGAAGCACCTTATATACCCGACTAGCCGCTAGCCGCCGCCGCCTTCGCCACCGCTACCGCCCGCGGTCTCATGTCCAACGAAGCCACATCGAAAAGGGAATGTATACACAAAGGTCGCGTGCGTCCGCAGCAGGTAATGACGGACGGACGGGCGACGGACGCACGGACAGGATATAATGATCGGATATACCGCAATCATATGCACGTGCCCCGATACTTATCTACCTAAAAAAAATATTACCAGCATAGGGAGGGGGGGGCCTGAATTTCGTGAGAAAGGTCGGCCGCGCGTGCCGAGACCGTATTACGTTACAGAACCAACTAACTGCACATGGTGTTTCACAAATAGATACTAATACATACACCGTACGCGTGGGGCCGGTACTTATAATGAATAGCCCCACCGCATCTTTAATTTTTAAATTTTTATGGAAACTGACACCGTTGGCTAACCAAATCACCTACTACTATAATGCGCGGGGCGGATCTCGGCGTGTCGCCGCCGCAGCGGTTCGTCAGTATTCTCCCTCGCACCCGCACCGTACGTGTATAGTGTATTCGCGTGGCGTGTCGCCCGCTGCGGCGACGACACGCCGAGATCCGTCCCGCGCAGTATACATCAGTGATGTCAGCCTATAACACGTTGGTGCACTAGGTGCCGTGTCAGTGCTTCAATTCGGTCGCGCCGGCTACACTGAACCCACGATTTGAAGATCCGTGGATTGTAGGAGTGGGGAAAGATATTCCCTGTTAGCCCGTTCCACACCTTCGCAGTGCGGCACAAGAACGATTTAGAGAATCATGCAGTTCGGAGAACTCTTCTGTCGACTACAAAGGGGCGTTCCGCGAGACTTACACGCTGACTGTTTCTTTAAATCCGGGCAAAGCACCGGCGGGTGGTCGGGTCTTGGGTTGAACTCTTGATCTCAGGGGTCGAGGTTCGACATGCACCAATGACTTTTTTCCGATTAATAAATTTACCTGCTGCTTCACCGCTCGGAACCGGTGTAAAACTGTAGGTCCCTTCCCTCGCCCCTTACTAGGTGGGGTAAGCTCAAATTGTAGCCGACCGGGTTGCTACCACCGCACTGAACGTAAGATGGCCGCATAGAAGCTTCGGCTGTGTTCTCCTCTAGTCCGCATGCGACACAGCCATCCATACTGGATTATTTATTTTATTTATTCATTTATTTATTTTAGACAGGCAGCCTTGGCTGAAGTATCCAGTAAATCCAGTTCAAATTTGCTGTTTTTGTCATTATATTGGCTTTAAATATTTTTTTTATTTAATTATCGCTCTTGAGCAATCTTTTAATTGAGAATTATGTTTTATTTGTTAGATATTTATCTAGTCTATTTTTGAATTGGTTGTTACTAAGTGCGCTTATTACTTCCTCTGGAAGTTGGTTCCAGTTGTCCACCACTCTGTTATGAAATGTTTGCGAGTAATTATTGCTGTTAAAGATTGTTCGACTTAGTTTCATGCTGTGGCCTCGAAGATGAACGTTTTGGTATTATATATAAAAAAAAATATGCAAATACGTTCTCGTTCCGTACGGCTAACTGTGTTTGGGGTAATAAAGTGTTTCTATCTATCTGTTATTACGTGAGTTACCACGCGGCCGCCTCCGCCGCTACGCCAAACAATTACTCGGTATCTATCTAATGGCTGGGATTGCGGCCGTTCGTTCCTCACCAATTACGTGGTTTTTTTATGTCATGTGCGCCTAAAATGACCGAAACTTACTGGTGGTCTTATTACTGACGGTCTGATGGCTCTAATACTGGAGTCTCTGAGCCACAGACGATTTGTTTTTTTTTTATGGATACTGACACGGTTGGCTACATCACTCACCTACAACATCCGTGATGTCAGCCAATAACATAACACCGGGTGTAGTAAGTATGTATTACTAGCAAAAAAATGAAATTTTCATTTCATTTTTTTCAGCTGTGCCCGCGGCTCCGCCCGCTCTCATATTTCACTTCACTGCTAACCTCATAAGCCATTTAGCGTGATAGTAAGTAGCCTATAGTTGATGGGAAGAATCAAGCTATCCGTATAATTTTGTTTTATTAAAATCGGTTCAGTGGTTCTCGAGTTATAAGCGGACAGACAGACATACACTCAGACACTCACTCAGACAGAAAGCAGACGTTGGATTTTATTATAGGTAATAAGGAAGGAAGTATGTAGTAAGAATTGTAGTAAGTATGTATGCATACAAAACATTATGCATAATATGTAATAATAATAATGTGAGAAAAAGAAAATGAAAAAAAAAATTAAGAATAATTACTTTTATTAATTATCGAATTAAATAACATTCCATAAAGATGTTTATGTATTTCAATTTGAATGAAGAGGGGGACTAGTACAAAACAGATCAACATCATCATAAATAGAATTGAGTAGGTTACCAGTTGGCAAAAAAAAAACCCAGTTTGTCTATAGGAAGTCTGGACCCTGGGTAGATGGATGGATGATGGTGCGGCTCCTGGTTGTGTATGATGAATATGATGATAATTGCAAGTTAAGGAGTCCTAAGACTTCGGGGCAGTCGATTGATCCATTAGCGATTATTTAAGGCGCCTAGGTCCACATGTGGATTTTTGAAGAAGTAGCCCGTGATAACTAGACGAATCTAAAGGCTAAAAACAACAGCAAAATATAGAACAATTTTCTTACAAATTGTCCCTGTACGCTGCTTCAGGAGAACAAAGTTCGCTCGAGTTCCTGAGGCAGCGTATCAGTGTAGCCATCCAGCGAGCCAACGCCGCTAGTAGTTCAGTCATTATAGATTTTGACCCGTGAATAATCAGTTCTTGGATTTTTATTTTCGTAGGTCCCTCGGGTTGGTCACTGGGAGTGTAAATTCAAAAAGTAGACTGAATCGGGCTGTGTATATTCGATAAACGGTTTTTCTTGAATAACTCGGCCATTTTTGATTTTACAGTAAAACCGTGAGGACAAAAATTGTAGGAAATTTGATTCTCTACAAGTTTGGTCCTCACAAGTTTTCTTCTAGGATCGATATTTTGGAAATTAAATTTGAAAAAAGCGACAAATTCAAAATATTTTCAATCATCAAGTTTATTTTCAAATTTACGGCATAAATGAAGAGGACTTGAAAAAGAAAAATTGTGAGGACCAAACTTGTAGAGAATCAAATATCCTACAATTTTTGTCCTCACGGTTTTACTGTAAAATCAAAAATGGCCGAGTTATTCAAGAAAAACCGTTTTTCGAATATACACAGGAGCCTGATTCTGTCTACTTTTTGAATTTACACTCCCAGTGACCCCCCCGAGGGACCTACGAAAAAAAAATCCAAGAACTGATTATTCACGGGTAGGGTCGGTTTTTTGGATATAATGACTGGAATATAGCGTCCTCGGTACAGTGCCCACATCGTCACACCTGGAGGAGGGTTATTAAGAATTGTATTGGTTATAGGTTTATATTTTATTTTGTAGTTAGTTTTTAGTTATAGTTTTTTAATTAGTTTATTTGTCTAATTTTATTTGATAGGTAGTATAAGTTTATTTAATAATTTTAATTTATTACTGTCAAATTTATATTAATAATAAAGGATACCACAATTAAAAAAAAAAACAATTCTTTGTTTATCGATCACACGTTTTTGGTTGTAAAATTTTATCATTTTCTATACAAACTATACGGCAAACCAAATGTCGATTTTTTATTGTTTTTTTTACCTTTGAAGACTTGATCTCAGAAACTACAGATAATTATGTCGTCGTATAGTGTAAGTTAATTACACTGATGTACAATATCCAAAATTTCCCTCAATTTGCTCACCAGAACGCGCGCGCCGCGTTCGTTCGCCGTCTGAATGAATTACATATATCTAGATAGAAATAATTTCTAACGCTGCCCTGCATAATTAACTAAGCCAAATGGAGTGCGGTGCCCCGGTGGCGGGCTCATTTCGCGGCGCGGCCCAAATTTCACATGAAACCGTACAAATAGCTAATTAATTCGATGAATATAGTCGCGCAGAGTAGATGTAGTGTAGGTGAGTAGACATCCCGAGCGAGTTTTGCGCAATATAGCTTACTAGCTGTGCCCACGGCTCCGTCCGCTCTCATATTTCACTTCACTGCTAACCTCATAAGCCATTTAGCGTGATAGTAAGTAGCCTATAGCTGATGGGAAGAATCAAGCTATCCGTAGAATTTTTTTTTTATTAAAATCGGTTCAGTGGTTCTCGAGTTATAAGCGGACAGACAGACAGACATACATACATACACTCAGACAGAAAGCAGACGTTGGATTTTATTATAGGTAAAGGATAAGATTTGAAATAGCACAAAATTATGAAATGATTGCTTTCGCTGTGGAAACATTAGGCCCCTGTCAGCTGAAGCAAAGTCTCTCTGCAAGGATTTAGGCAGACGTCTGATAGAAGTGTCCGGGGAGGCCCGAGCTGGGGCCTACCTCTCTCAGCGCATTAGTCTGGCCATACAGAAGACTAATGCGCTGAGTGTCTTGGGAACTTTACCTGGATCGGCCGGTATGGATGAGATTTTTTATTTATCAACCTGATTTACAGATCTCATTCATATCCGGATTCATATCGGATCAGTGTCCCGGGTTGTTCTTTTTTCGTTTTAATATATTTTTAGATTAACAAAATCACTCTGTATATACGATTTTTTATTTTTTTTTATTGATACGCGAGACACTTGGCGCCGTCAGCATGGATTGTTGAGCCGACGACGCCCATAAGCATTCGGTTTAGAACGGGTGCTGCGAATGCCGTGCCGGCGTGACAGATGCCTTTTTACGCGTCTCTTGAATGATCCCAAGTCATACACTGAAGGAAACACATCAGGAGGAAGTGCATTCCAGAGTTTCGCAGTGCGGAAGATAAAAGAAATACTGGAGCGCTTAGTCCGCACTTTAAGGCAGCTCTACAGTATAGGGATGCATTCCCTGTCTGTTACGCGTGGACCTATAGTGAAATGGTGAAGTCGGAATTGTTTCGAACAGCTCCTCAGAGCATTCACCGTTGAACATTCGATAGAACACACTTAGTGAAAATATGTCTCTACGGAGCTGCAAAGGTTCAAGTTTGCAGGACACTTCCAGTTTGCAGGATACAGCTATTCTTTTATAAACGCTTGTACCTTTTATAAGATACTAACAAAACATATGTTTTTTTTATTTTTTTTATGGAAACTGACACGGTTGGCTACATGATACATCACCTACAACATCCGTGATGTGAGCATTGTCAGCCCATAACACCGGGTGAACTGGATTTGTGACTTGCGAAGTTTGTCAGTTCTTCATCGCATTGAATTTAGAACTGGCGGAATTTTCGACATATCCAAGCGTAGGTTACCTACCTGTGGATGAAATTATACAATAAACAATAAACATGTATCGGATACCGGTCGCAAGTTTTACGCGCCCACAAAACTCGGCCGATATCAAACAATCGGAAAGTTTAATGCAAACAAACTTACATGGGCTTCGTTAGACACCTTATTGGGGGCTCGGCGCCATATGTCGCGCTTTTAATAATACAAAAAATAATAATTTGAACAGGCCCCACGCGGTTTGTCCTGTCAGTCAGTCGGTGAGGCGTGTCTGCGTTCACTGCTGGACATATGCCTCTCAAATTTTCCTCCAGTCCACCCGGTCTTCAGCGGTACCTAACCTACGGAGCCGCCGCCGCTCTCCGCCGCCGACGCTCTCGATGTCGTCGTCCAACCTGGCGATGTACTACGGTTGTTACGACTGAGCTCGGCGCGGGGTGGGAGGAAGAGTGTTTATAGAGGCAAAGGAAATTCGAGCGCGCCGCCGCGCGCCGCTCCCGCGTGTAACACTAGACGCGGCTCCCGCCCGCGCGCTCCGCATCCATCATGGGGCCACTTCCGACCCGCGAGGCTGTCTGCGCTCGCCCGGAGATCAGAGAGAGACAGGTAGGGTTTCTTGCTCGAGCTTTCTCGAACTCGAGAAAACTCGAGAAATTTGGCTTCGTTCGAGACGAGAAAAAAATTACCGGAACTCGAGAATTCTCGAGTTCCAAATTTGAATTGCGCCAGGCGCGGCGTGCGACTATTTTCAAGGCCACTTCAACCGAAAATGAGCGTGTTTTCAGGAGGTCTACTCGGAGTTGTAAAAACGATGCATCGTGCCATTTGTCGTGTCGTAACCTACTCTAATTGACATCGTTTCGATATATCGTTTTTGGAACTACATAATAAAAAAATGGCATTGTCATTGTCGTGTCGTAACCCTACTCTTAGGTTCAAATGTCAAAGAACGAACATTTGAATTCGACCAATGAGCAAACGACAATTTTCGATAATTCCAACGACACCTCATGAGCTCTCGTTGAGATTGTCGTTTTGTTGCCACTATTAAATAAAAAGAAGAGATTGACGTTTTGGTGTATGTATTGCGTTCATTGACTTACACGCGATTTACGAGTACCTACCTATGTGTGCATTGGTGATTTGTTTTCGTTTTTTTTTTTTGTTTATTGTATAATTTCATCCATAAGTTGCTACCTACGCTTGGAAAATATAAAAAAAATTAGAGGACTCAGCGCGATCGTCGCGGCGGTCATGAAGTCATGACATGACTGACTGGGCTGAGTGACGGGCGGCGGCGCGGCGGCTACGGCGGCGAATGACTGGCGGTCGAGCCGGCCCACGGGCACGCGCGGCTCCGGCTCCGGTCGCTCGCCCCGCCTCGCCCCGTCCCGTCCGCCCCGCCTTCATCCATCCATCCACAGATTACCAATACAAAGAATATAATACTACTATACCAAACCAATATATATGCTTTTGTATAAGGTGCGACACGGCGAGAACCACAAAAATATATATTTTTAATTACAACGACGACGCGACAAACTTGCGCCGTCCGTCATCTTTTTCCACTCCCAATATTATAGGCATCCATCCAATACTATCTATACACAAATTTGACCACAACTTTTATTTTGGTCTTGGACACAAATCGCTTGTCTATGATTGCGAGAAAAACAAAACTTTTTGTCTATGCTTTCGATATGTCACTTCTTCCGACCGACCGAACATTTGGTTAGAGTGGGATATTTGTATGAGTTAGACACATCCCGAGATACATCCGATATATTCGGATCTATCCGAATATATCGCAATCGAAACTCCGAGTAGACCCCCAGCCTAGCTGGAAACATCGTGACAAAAATAAGAAACCGACTTTCGGACGAGTCTATTAATGCTCTAATATTCTTGAAAGCCTATTTTCTAAGACAAAAATAAGTTTGCTAATTATTTAATAGGTTAACATTGCTTCTAGACTTCTAGGTTTAGTCTTGGGATACCTAGTCAACTTTAACTGGTAAGAAATAATCTCAATCAAAACTAATAAATGCCTACCTATGCCTATGACTGACTGATTAAAAGACTGGAAAAGTAGACTACTGTTCTGTTTGTTACTACAAGTCAGTAGAGTATTTAATTGAATTACTTTTTCCACGTCATTTTCATAAAAAAAAATTTTCTTTGTTTCTGGTGTTTAGTGAGTGATTGCAGTTGCAGATTTTTATTGTTACTTGCTGAACATGCTAACAGTTTTTAAAATTCTTACATTAATATTTATCTAAAATTTTTCGGTACATTTATCTTAGAAATAGATTTCAACGCTTCGTCCAAAGAAACCCCGACACTTGTATTGTTTTTCTCGGTTTGTGACTCAAGTGCAGAGTTGCCGTCTAGTGTCTGCTCTCGTTTGAGCTGTCTCGGCTTCGAAGCCTGCGGGTCAGCGCTGAGCTTTCGCTATTGAAAATGTAAGTGCGTATTACCCGCTGCTACGGTGAAGGAAAACATCGTAATTTTCGATAGCTCAGTGGAGAGATCGGTCGACTGTTGTTAAGCAACGCTGAGCGCGGTCAGTACTTGGATGGGTGACCGCTCGACCGTTGGAGGCTGACCGTGGTTCGGTTGCCACGTTAAACGGCTATTTAAATAGTTCGTGTTTTCCGTCCGGTTCAGCGTATAGGCGACATGAAATGAAGGGAAGCACTGACATGGCACCTAGTTCACCCGGTGTTACGGGCTGACATCACGGATGTTGTGGGTGATGTAGCCAACCGTGTCAGTTTTCATAAAAAAAAATACAATTTTTTTTCGCACGAAACACGCATTCAAAAATCTCACCAAATTCAATTCACAACGATCTTGCTGCAGTCTATTCGTTCGACAATGAGTACTGGCAGATGAGAAGCCCCTTTGTCCCGCGTCTACGAAGGAAGAGGGCGGGGCTTGCGCTCGGAGAGCTTAGCCCTATATCAATCAATACTAATAATAAATCTGTAAGGGATGGTCATGGACTAAGTTACTTGCTCGTGAGATATTGCGTTTGTAGACTCTATGTATGATACTAAAAGTAAATAGAAGATTTTTAGAAATCACTTCGGTATGTATGTATGTTCCTCGACAACTCTTAAACCAATCATCCGAATTCGATTAAACAACAGTACAAGCACATTTAACTATACGTGACACAGGATAGGCTAAATAAAATGCACGACCGAAGGGAAGCACTGACGTGGCACCAAGTTCACCGCGGTGTTATGGGCTGACATCACGGATGTTGTAGGTGATGTAGCCATCCGTGCCAGTTACCATAAAAAAAAAAAGTTCCGGTTACGCTAAAATGTGGCTTTCATACAAACCGAATTGTTCCGCGCGCCGAAATGAAGGTACGGTAGCGCGCTTACTTACTTTTTTTCTTTTTAAATACGAATTTCACGCGATCGAAGTCGCTGGCAAAAGCTACTAGTCAATAATAGTGAATATCTTATATATTTAATCGTTAGTACTACTAGATAAGCCTTTCTCATACACCACTTCCGAAAAAACATGTCACCTACAAAATCAGCTTGTAAGCTGAGTTCACAATGAGCGATGCTTATGTATGTTATACGTACGGCTCACCTTATCGTCTTATGTTCGTAAACACGCAAGGAGCATTAGCGTATTCATAGCATGAGATGGCTTTTAATGTGATCCTTAAAACTACAAAAAAACTACTGTGTGGGGCCGGTACTTAAAGAGAATAGCCCCACTGCATCTCTCCGTGCTCGTTGTAAATCGTATGTACTTACTTTGATTGTATTCGTGATGATAGTTCCATTTGAAGACAGGCACGCTTGTATACCGACAGACAGGTGACACGTTTCACCGTCCCTTGGCTCCTCTAGCGTTTAGTTCGGTGAACTAACCTATACAATATCATCACGTCGCTCGCACCTAGTATCTCATCTGTGCTCGTACGTGGAATCATGGTCGAGCCGGCGATATAGTGCAGGTATAAAAGTCTCAAAAGTCGCGCGCAAGATGACGGCGGCGGCGCGGCGGAGGGCACGTCAGCTGGTGCCAGGTGTGCGGTTGGTTTTTGTGCGGCTTCCGGCGCGGGCGGCGGCTGCGCGCGCGGCGAACACCTGCGCCCGCGCCGCCGCCGTCCCTCCGCCCCCGCGCGCATGTGCGCCCCCCCCGCCCGCAGCAGCGCGCCGCGACAGCTGCCTCCCGCGCAATCTTATCAACACTCACTCCATTGCCTACCTCTAACTAACCCCTCGAGATGCTTTTAATATTTTTATTTACTGCTAGCTTTTGCCAGCGGCTTCGCTCGCGTGAAATTCGTATTTAAAAAGAAGAAAGTGAGTAAGGCCGCCACCGTACTTTATATGCCTTTATTTAGGCGCGCGGAACAATTCGAGATTATGAGAGCCGCATCTTAGCGTAACCGGAACTGAATTTTATTTAGCCTATATCCTATGTCGTACAGTGTGGGGCCGGTACTTTAAAAGAATAGCCCCGCTGCATCTCTCCCCGTGTATGTCGTAAAAGGCGACTAAGGGATATGACTCCCTTCTTATATTACTAGGTGGTAGGGTTTAACCCGCCCGGGTTGGTACCACCGCACTGAATGAAAGGTCGGTCGAAACGGCTATGTGTAAATAGTTTGTGTTTTCCGTCCAGTTCAGTGTAACCGGCACGACCGAAGGGAAGCACTGACGTGGCACCAAGTTCATCCGGTGTTATGGGCTGACATAAAAAATGTCGTGTAAATGTAAAATGTACTTTTACTAATTTTAATCGAAATCGGATGATCGGTTTCAGAGTTATGGAGGACCATACATACAGAAAATATTTCTAAAAATAATCAATTTAGTATTAGTATCATACATAGAGTCTACAAAGTAGTATCTCATAAAAAAAAGTAACTTACTCCATGATCATCCCTTACATATTTATTATTGATTAGTATTGATAGTACTGATTCACTGTTCAGATATGTATGTATTTGTAAGGATGGCTATTGTATCTATGTACCATTTGTACATATATGTATGTATTTATATTTCATACTATTATCCTTTCTTTAGTTTAAACTGCATTGTCCGCCCCTACCCGTTTTCTACATACTAAAGGTTAGTTTTACAGGCATTAAAGTCTCATTTTGTGTCTCTTTGACATAGTAATTATTGAATAATTGCGAACAATAAAGTAATATTTTCATTTCATTTCAGAAATGAAGCATCACTCGCGCATAGTGAAATCATATTGAATGATAATAAGAATTAATAGGTATATTATTAAATATCCTAACTTATTTAAAAGGAACTTGCATCCATTATTCCTTGCCAGCCAACCTATCTTCGCAGCACTCGCCGCAGAGAAACTGAACATCCTTTTGTTGTTGACATTGGGTTTTTGAGAACCCATCGGTTCTCTGTGTCGCCCCTCTATGGCGTGGAACTGTCTTTCTGCGAGTGTGTTTCCCGAATCCTTTAACCTACCCAGGTTAAAGGATTCGGGAAACACTTCTTCAAACGCCTATCAACGGGCTAGACAGCCTAGCAACAGTCCGCAAATCTGCTGGCATGGCGCCTCACTGAGCGTGATTTCGCGAGGAGAGGGATTTTTGGCTCTGTCGACTGTACCATTGGTACCACACGGCAACCCATGTTGGTTTACATTAAAAAAATCTATCTCCATATTTGTATATGTAGGTAGGTATTCTAAAAACTCTATTTCTCTCTACCATATCATTGTCTTAAAAAATTTTGTTTTCTTTTTTTTTTCCCAAAACGACATTTCATACAATGCTAAACTAAAATACTAACAGAAAAAAAAATATATTCAGCGTGGCCATAGTTTGGCTGACAGCACGCATGTAAAAGTGCACGCGAGATGCATGAAACGACTGTACTTGAGTAAATGCATTATCAAGGCCCTAAGTGTAGCGACACACCTGCCGAAAGTGCGGCGCCGATACCTCGGCGACTGAATTATCGGTCGTAGTATTCGGTTGGCATGACACACCAAACGCGTTGAACAATCGGAACTCGGAATTTCGCGGCGTCGCCTTGCGCGACCGAAAATTACGCGGCGTCGTCGTCGGTCAGAGTCGTCACTTTGTGGATAGGTATCGCGGAGTGCGGCGCTCCGCATCGGAAGCGCTCGCGCGCTGAACGTTCAACTACGCTCGCCGAACTTTACGTCGCGTACGCGCCCCATGATGTGTCGTTTGCTATGCAAAATACATTGAATGCGTTCTCGCGGAAAGAGTAGCTAGACGACAGGTTCGGCGATACGCCGAACGCCAAGTAATTTCGGCTGATGTGCCATAGGTTACTTAAAAAACACTGCGAGCGTATTTAGCCGAACTTTCGGCGCCGTACCTTCGGCAGGTGTGTCGCTACACTAACTGTACTTCGATAAACCTCCGCAGCTCTCTAACTAACCAAACCAAACGAAAATACATCGCAACTTCCCTCCGCGTCCATCTGCCGGCGCGTCCGACTCTAGAGGCACGGGCCACAAAGCCACGTGCGCGAGACACGTGCCGCGATTACACGCACCACTGCACGCCTGCTTGCGAGACAGTCGTCTCGCGATAAAAACCTCCCCCGCTTTATATCCTCTAAGTCCTAAGTGAGTCCTGCTTGTTGGGGTCGGGTCACAGATGACACGAATTCGAGAAACACTTCCACTTCGCAGGGGATACGCTAATCTGAAAGTCTTTTCCAGGTCGGATAGAATTAACATAATTTGACAAAGGCTCTTTACACCTGATACACTTAATTACTATGTGTTAATTACTTTTGTTGTCAGAATTCAAAGTGAAATTGTTATAATACGTTATAGGAATGTGTGACTGAAGCAATAGTATTAAAACTGAATGTGCACAAGAATCGTAAAAACAGTCATGTCGTGTTGCCGCTGGGGTACGGTGACTCTTGGTCCGGGTCGCCTCTCAGTCCTCTCACCCTCAAACAAAATATATGGCTGAGGGAGGCGATGGCTGGCCTTGGCGTGATGCTCGTGAACGGGTGTTGTTTGTGGAGACTGGCTTGCTCCAATTAAAAAAAATATTACAAAAAAAATTACGTCTCACGGATGGACCGATTTTGATACGGTTTTTTTAAAAGCTTAAAATAAAAATTAAATTATCCATTTAGTTAGAAGTTTGATTTTTGTTTAGTTTTTGTTTTTTTTTCTTTATGTGAAAAGTATTTTTTTAATAGTATAAGTTAATCGTTATTTGTTTCTTTATCTTGAATCTGGTTTTTTTTTATGTAAACCAACATTGGTGGCTGTGTCGAGGGACCAATGGTACAGTCGACAGAGCCAAAAACCCCTCTCCTCGCGAAACCACGCTCAGTGAGGCGCCATGTCAGCAGATTTGCGGACTGTTGCTGGGCTGTCTAGCCCGTTGATACGACGTTTGAAGAAGTGTTTCCCGAATCCTTTAAGCTGGGTAGGTTAAAGGATTCGGGAAACACACTCGCCGGGAGACAGTTCCTCACCCTAGCAGCGGTGCGACAAAGAAACGATTTTGGAGAACCCATCGGTTCTCAAAAGCCCGACATTTGACGATGCGACACCAGCATCGAACTGCACGGTGTGTGCGGCCCACTCGACTAACGCAGATATATTAGGACACACGTGAAGCATCCATTAAAACTTCAACCCTAGCGATACTCGCGCGAGCTCTAGCGATACTCGCGAGTTCTAGCGATAGTTGCGACCTCATCTCCCGCGGCAACTAACCCGATTAGCTAGGCTCCTACAGGAATCCTCCTGATAGCCGACACAACTAAGCTAAAGTAAGATTATTGCATCATCCAGCACGCGAGAGTTTGCGCGCTGCGAACACATCAAACAATCTAGCTAGGGGGGTACTAGGCAAAAGCACTTCGTATATCCCTAACCATACCCATATTTCAAGTGATTTAACTATAATTTATATGCCTATAGTTAGATGAAGATTCAAGGTATAATGTGAATACATTATTTTTAATTTAATCTTATAAATTCCCTTAAAAATATGTGGTTGAAAAGTGGTAAAATCGTTCAAAAATACCTTTGCTATTTCCCTCGCCATTTTTTACAAATGCATCTAATACGAAAAATGCTTCATTGAGCTAGAGTCAATAAGACTAAGAATCATCTAAATAAATTGAAAGGCTTACAGAATAAATGATTTTGAACTATCTTTGAACATTCTAAATTCTGGGCCGTTGCCGCGCGCGAGCTTTTTTTGTATGGACGTATTTGTGACGAAATAGCAAATGCTTTCGAACGTTTTGACCACTTTTCACCCACTTATTTTCAGATAATTTACAAGATTATATTACAATACAATACAATACCTTGAATCTTTACCTAACCATAAGCATATAAATTATAGTTATATCTATTGAAATATGGCTACAGTTAGGATAATATCTGTAATACCTGATGATATTACCTAAAGGTCGGCCTCGGTGGCTCAGCGGCGCGATCGGTCGACTGTCGCTCGTGATCATGAGCACACCTGCACGCGATCGGAACTTGGTCTGGTGACCGTTCGACCGTTGGAGGCTGACCGTGGTTCGGATTCCACGTAAAACCTCCGCAGGTCGCTTCTCTTCTCACCTTACTAGATGGTTAGAGTTTAACCCGCCCGGGTTCGCCCGGGAGCGGCTCCGCTCAGGTTAAGCTCGGTTAGGAAAAGTAGCAGTCATCACGTTAGCTTGCAAACTGTCTGATTCAGAGGTCGGCTGCGGGCGTTGCAGATAGACAGACAAACACCATTACATGATCTGTGACCAATACATTTTTAGGTTTCCGTACTCAATACGGACGCCTATTTATTACTAATCCTACGCCGTCTGTCTGTCTTTATGTATGTCTGTCCTACTGCTGTATCTTTGGTTGGAACCGTAATAGCTAGCCCGTTAAAATACGCTATACCATTTCACAGAATATAATATGTTATTATCGCGGATATAACAAGCAATAATAAAAAATAGAAAAAGTTAAAAATTCAGTCAAAAATTAAATGATAAAACCAACAACTTTTAATCGATTTGGACGCATCAGCCGAGACTGCCCGTTTAAAATAAATAAATAAATATTTCATTCAATAATTTCTAAAAGTCCACAGGCATCATGAAATCATTAAGAGACTACTATCCGTGAGTCCCGGGGCACAGAACAGACACGGGACAAGATTTGTGCGTTATTCGCCTTCGCTTTGTTTTATCGTAAGCGCCTTGTGCCGAATTCCATCCAAATCTAGTAAAGAGGAAACTGCTTCGCGCCCGCTTTGTCTCGCGACGCTCCCCACTCCGCTGAGCCATAGCCGTCTCTATTTTGAGCGCATGAAATTAGATATTCTGTGGCATGGGTGGAACAGGCTTGACAGGTGAACGTCATCACGGCGGAGGTGCTTCCTATAGAAAACGTAAAGGGACTCACCTCCCGCAGCTCCTTGATCTTGGCTCCCGCCTTGCCGATGACGCAGCCGGCCTGGCTCTGGTGGATCAGCATGCGGATGTCCAGCTCATCGTTGTTCACCTTGGCGCCGTTCTACGCAACGTGACACACTTCAATATCAGCTGAATCTTTCCGAGACACGGGGGGAATGCTGTGTCGAGATTCAACGTGCATCCGGTCTTGCTTGGATTGACTGTACAGTCAAAGATGAGGAAATGTGTTATAATCTTTTGTTATCTGTCGACTGTACCGTTGGTCCTACGGCACAGTAACCCATGTAAAAAAAATGCAATGTGAAAAAAATCGTAAACAGAAAAAAAAAACAATTTTAGTGTCGAGACTCACTATGAGGATGTACCGAATGTGTGGTCTTTCAGATAAATCGTTTCGGTGGAATTATGCGAGCTTTGTCCAAAAGCAACACCTTCTGTTCTATCAAAAGAGATATTGTTTTTGGTTGCCCGCAAAATCATGTCCAGGTTACGGAGGAAGAGTATTCTTAATCTAGCAGACGAAACCAGACAGGCAGACTGACTAAACTATGACAGAGCAAAACAAAATCCAAAAAGGGCTTACCTCTTCCAAGTTGGGCACGACGTCCTTCACTATGTTCAGTATAGTTTCGAGGTCCGAGGACATCGATAGTATCCTGCGGAAGCGCAATTCGGCAATTAGTGAAACGTGCAGCGAACCTACCGCGGGAATGACGAGATACTGAATAGAGTGAAAGTATTATTGAAAACATCCAACAGATCAACGGTCAGGGAGGTTTGTCGCACAAGCTGTGATGAGGTGGCGGATTCGCACGAGCGGCGGGGACGGGGAGAGCTAACGCGGAGAGCCATCGCGGCTTCCGGGACATCGGGCGGGAGGGCGGTCACTTCTCAAGAGGCGGGTGGTCACCGTTCCTCGATTACATTCAGGCAGAACGATCGTCAGATGCCCTCGCGAGGGTATCGATCTATCGGGGTGGTCGCGCGGGCGTCCACCGAAGCGGGAAGCGAGTGCGCACGGCACAGGATGACGCATGACTGGAGGAGAGCCGTCGATCGCGAGCGACGGAAGCGACGACGCCTCGGTCGGATGGATGAGATTGCGTTGCGGGACACGAAAGCGGCGAAGGATGCAGACCGGAAGATGCGGGGACGGGGGAGAGGGGCGGCGGGAAGTCGAAACAGGATTATACCTGACACTGTTGATAATGTCGAACGAGAGTGAATCGGTACAATGAACAAAAAGAGTGTTTGAGAGAGTAGAGTGTTGTGAGATAGTTTACCGTTCAGGGCCTGGGCAATCTGGGACTGTAATAGAGGCTTTGTACTGCTCGTGGTGGGGCAGCGGGCGGGGGCGGCAGCGTCGCAGGCGGGGCGCGGGGCGCGGGCGGGGACCGACAACCAACATACGTTATAGATACACTCTCCTCGCATAACCCGGCTGCCTCTCCAGCGCGCGTCTGCTCCGTTCCGCCCTGCCTCCGAGACTAATCACTACCCACACACCGCGCTTGCATTCTGCCTGCCGCTGCACCGAGCAGCTTCTGTTCCAGTTCTGGAGCTTTCAACGGCTTGCGATCGCGACGTCAATTAAGCAAACATACAAGTCGGCGACACGGCTAAGGCGCGGCCGTCTAGAAGTCTCTTAGTACGAGAGCGCACCGTAAAAAACCAACGTCATCGAGTACCAAGATGGGACTAGTTTGTGGTGGTCTAGAATAGGATAGGCATCTAAAATATACAGGGTTGCCTGAGCAAATCCTGGCACGTTTTGTGTAAAAAAAAAGTTTTAAAAAACATAAAACCGACTTCCTAAAAAAAGTAAAACTAAAAAACTATTTAAAATAAAAATATAAAAACCGCCTTCAAAAATATATGAAATAAAAACCTAAAAAAAAAACGAACCCTAGAGTTGAAGGCGGTGCTAAAAAGGCTACACAAATCACAAAGGATATTATCATCCACTCATGTTTTCTTTCATGCATCATTTTTGCTTGCTTTAGCACCGCCTTCAACTCTAGGGTTCGTTTTTTTTTTAGGTTTTTATTTCATATATTTTTGAAGGCGGTTTTTATATTTTTATTTTAAATAGTTTTTTAGTTTTACTTTTTTTAGGAAGTCGGTTTTATGTTTTTTAAAACTTTTTTTTTATTTCACAGTTTTTATTAGTAATTTTTTGCTATTAATGTACTCGGCGGAATCGCTCGGCCTTCGGCCTCGCGATTCCGCCTCGCTTTCCAATCCGATCTTGACCCAATTAAAATAGGACCACGTCAGCTTCGATAGCTCAGTGGTGCAGACAGTCAACTGTCGCTATTGAATGTTAAGCAACGCTGGGTGTGGTCAGTACTTGGATGGGTGACCGCTGACCGTTGGAGGCTGACCGAGGTTCGAATTCCTCGTAAAACTGTAAGTCCCTTCCCTCCTAATCTTACTTGGTGGTAGGGTTTAACCTGCCCGGGTTGGTACCACCGCACTGAATTAAACGTCGGTCGAAACGGCTATGTAAATAGTTTGTGTTTTCACAAATCAAATCTCATCAAAGGGGGAAGCACTGACATGGCTCTTAGTTTACCCGGTGTTATGGGCTGACATCACGGACGTTGTAGGTGATGTTGCAGAACTTAGTAGAATGGACAGACATAAACGTGTAACGGAACCCTACTTTTATTATAAAATAACCGTCGGAGGACCTTGGTTGAAAATTGAGAAAATTAGTAGAACGGACAGACATACATTTGTTACGGAACCCTACTTTTATTATAAATAACCGTCGGAGGGCCTTGGTTGAAAATTGTAAAATTTTGTAGAACGGACAGACATACATTTGTTACGGAACCCTACATTCATTTTGAAATAAATGTTAAATTTTGTAGAACGGACAGACATGCATTTGTTACGGAACCCTACATTCATCTTGCAGAACTTAGTAGAATGGACAGACATAAACGTGTTACGGAACCCTACTTTTATTATAAAATAACCGTCGGAGGACCTTGGTTGAAAATTGTAAAATTTAGTAGAACGGATAGACATGCATTTGTTACGGAACCCTACATTAATTTTGAAATAAATGTTAAATTTAGTAGAAAAGACAGACATGCATTTGTTACGGAACCCTTCATTCATTTTGCAGAACTTAGTAGAATGGACAGACATAAACGTGTTACCGAACCCTACTTAACAGTTGCACTCCGGCAGTGCCGGCAGATCCCGTGCCACTCTAACTTAACCCTTAATGCAATGACTTAAGGTTTCATTTTAAAAATGACGCTGACGCGATGTCGCGAATTATACATTTTTTACCCACCTAAAAAAGTGCCAAGCGCCGCTAAAGAAGTTTTCACTTCAACAACCTCAGGGTTATCCCCTTTCAAATAAAAAAAAAAGAATTTTCAAAATCGGCCCACAATTGACGGAGTAATCGCGTAACAAACATGCAAAAAAAGAAAACATACCGTCGTTGAGAATCTCTTAGGTCTAAAGTAAATTGCTCGTGAAGACAAATGCAACGAGCCCAAACACGATGGGTTTATCATGTGTAGTTTAGGAGTTCCTATGGCCACCTTCTGTCTCCATCATCAGACCAGCTCGATGGTACTCGTACCCAAATAGTTTGAATTACGTCACCGACGTAATACAAACTCTTTGCTCGTACCATAATAAATTAAGCGCACCTGGCCGGTCGGAAAAGATAAAAAATTTCAAATTTAGAATATTCATGAAACAAGGGTCCGAATATGTATCACTAGTATATCGATTCATGTATTTCAACAGGACAGAGAAAATTTCAAAATATTAAGTATTTAATACTTTTTAGTTCTTTTTTTTTTGTTTTTTGGAAATCGGTTTAATATTTTTTAAAACAGTTTTTATTTCATTCTTTTTAGTAATATTACATAAAAAAGAATAATCGAAATCGAATAATCGAAATCGATTGAAGTGGTACAGAATTATTCGCCATATGTGTCAGACTGCAAATTGCTGAATAAGTCCACATCACAAAAGTTTTGCTGAAGGTAACCACACACCATACTAATTTATCAAACTAAAAATTGCCGAATACGACCACATCACAAGTTTTGCTGAAGGTAACCACACACTATAGTATTATGCTGATTTTACGAAAACCACTCAACCAATTTCGATAAAATTGAAATGGGACCACCTCGGAAGTATGACCTAACTAACAAAAAAAGAATTTTCTAAATCGGCCCTCAATTGACGGAGAAATCGCGTAACAAACATACAAAAAAATAAAAAAAAAAAAAATAAAAAAAAAAATAAAAAAAAACATACAGACGAATTGAGAACCTCCTCCTTTTTTGGAAGTCGGTTAAAAAGGTAATTAAACATGTCATTTTTTTGGTGCAATTTACGTCATCGAGTACCAACTGGAGACCTGGCACATTCGATAAAGGTCATCAAGAAGAGCACAAAAATATTAGGTTGCCTCGTCCTACCTTGGCAGTTTTTGGAGTCGGGCAAATTTAAGAGTGGTGAAAAATGGTCAAATTTACGTCATCGAGTACCAAGATGACAGTCACACCATTCGATAGTTCTGATAACCTAATTCATAAAAAACCTTGGTTGCCTGCCCTCTCCTTGGAGCATTTCCTAGTCGGCCAAGTTGAATATCGGATAGCCGCCTTGTTACTAAGTTCTAAAATCGTTCATGTGTAATCATAGGACCGTTTAAAGATATATTTATCATAAAACTGTGAACACTTTATTAATCCAGCTATACCAGTGGTAGTCAAACCGCGGCCCGCGGGCCGCATGCGGTCCGCGGGCGGTATTTGTACGCATTGTCACAACAGCGCAGATAATAATATATATTTTAGCTTTTACTCAGAATGAAAATATTATCTGCGCTGTGAGTGTGTGTCTCGAGTGTGCGCACTTGACGACAAAAACTGATGCGGAAATATGCAGAGCAAGTGAGCGGGTTGTGGGACTGGCGGGAGAAGAGTTTCGGCAAATTTTCCAACTGTTGCTGCCCTGCGATACCTACGACATATCTAATATCTATCAAGATATGGTGTCATATTTGAAGGAATATTTGACATAAATTAAAAAAAGAATTAACAAAAGTTGATGAACGAAATCATCGAACTAAAACACGGCACACAACCTAAAGCTCACTTCATCGAACATCTTGAAAAGCAGGAGGACATAAAATTTTTGAGAAAGCCTAGCACCCTTAAATGTTTTCAAGACTCCACACTATTTTAACAAAGTTTCTTTCGACGTACCTCTGAGAAGTTTCATTTTCAAAAATGAACATCTTAAAAAACAAATATTGCAATAGCCTTTTCAGCCGGAACACGCAATGAGGATTGCATGTAGTCCCAAAGACGCCAACATAGAAGAAATAAGTAACGTAGTACACCTTTACTTTAAATTACTTTAAAGAACACAGTACACCTCAATACTTTAAATTATGTTACATATACATTAACTAAAACATGTTTGTCGTTGTAATAAACATCTCGAAGACACATTTTTTGTTTACTATACAGTACGTGGCAGTAAATCGGGATTTAAAAAGAGACAATCCGGTTGTTGAGCATCTCTCTGTCGTTCTAACTCGCACGTCTCTGTACCCCTATAAGCTTTTCGAGACAATAGTTTCGCCTTCAACTCTATGAACGATCAAAATCCAACGTCTCTGGACACATTCCCCACCCAGGACGTCCAGACTACCGTCGTTGGGGACTTGGTTGGAGACATCCTGGAAAGTAGCTTGAAGATGAGATGGATCAGCCTTAGTAGAGAAGGCGCAAGCTTTCGTTTTGGCTACCTTGACGTTGACCAAGTTATCCTTTCCCAAGAGGATACTTTTTCGAAAACGAGTCAGCCTGAGCAACAGTTTCGCGCCTCGCATTTGCTGCTGAGGCCCCTCTACCCTTCCAGTCGTTGGTGAACCCTTGTTGATAAATAAAAGAAACAGCATTGGCGACAGCACGGACCCTTGTGAAACACAAGCTGATTGATTAATCGACCAGACAGGCACCATCTAGGGCGACAAAGATCAACCGACCACTCAAACACTGGAAATCCAAGTGCACAGTTTTGTTGGGACACCGTAGGCTGGAATCTTGCTTAGTATTTCCCGGTGCCCGGCGGCGCGATAATGCTTTGGAAATATCCAGAGCGGCCGCCAGCGATTCCCTAAAACCATCGAGCCTTTCAGCCTACAAATGTGTGACGTACGCTAGAAGATCTCCAGTCGACCTTTACTTGAGTAAGCCGTACTGCTTGTCGTCGAGGAGTTTAAAGTCTTCTAGGTACGTCGGGAACGCTGAGTTGACCATACGCTCCATAACATTAGTGAAGAGTGAGGTTATCGAAATAGGGCGATATTTTGATGGGTTCGCTGGGTCCGAAACCGACCGGACCGAAGCTCTCTTCCAGCAAGAAGGCATTGAACCGGAGGAATAGGGTAATTTGAATAGGCTGGTGAGGAATGGCGCCAATTCTAGTGCACAACTTCTCAAGACGATCGCTGGAACGCCGTCAGGCTAGCTCCTAGCTCCTCTTCGAAATATTGAACCCACGTGCGTTTTATAGACGACTCTGGGGTGGAACGTAATATTTGCCATCATACGGCCGCAATGGGGTAATGACGGGGGTTGGCGCCCAGGTCATCCATGTTGGAGTTGGATGCGAAAAGGCGTGCAAAGACATTTACCTTTTCCTTCGCGAGTATAGCGAGAATTACGTAGTCGACACCGGTTATTTACTTTTTAAAAAGTATTTAATTAAATATTTAAAAATGTTTAGTTAACTCTTCAGTGAAGAGAACAATGCAGGCGGCCGGCCGAGGTGCTGTCCTCAGAAGTCGTCTGCATCGTCAGCGGGAATCGCCTGCTGCTGGGCACATAACTCAAGCAAACCATCCGACCGAACGCTCCAGCGGAGGTAGCAAGACGGCATAAATTCCGATCAAAGGACGAGAGACCAGAAGGCGCGGCTACCCGAAGAGGTAGGTGCGAGTTTCGCGCCAATTCCACGGCCGCGCCTGAACTTGGCCAAGTTTTGCGTTCCTTTGTAGAACCTAGCAGAGACGTTGAGCTCTCGTCTATTCTCGACTTTTTAAAATGGAAACGGACACGTTTGGTTACATCACCTGCAACATCTGTGATGTCAGCCCATAACACCGGGTGAACTAGGTGTCATGTCAGTGCTGCCCTTCATTTCATGTCGGCTACACTGAACTGGACGTGAAACACGAATTCGAATTCGCACTGAACGATACGAAACACGTATCGTTCAGTGCGGTGGTACCAACCCGGCCCGGATAAACCCTACCACCTAGTAAGGCAAGAAGGGAAGGGACCTACAGCTTAACTTAGAATCCGAACCTTGGTCAGCATCCAATGGTCGAGCGGTCACCCATCCAAGTAAGCGCCCAGGGTTGCTTAATAACAGTTGACCGACCGCACCACTGAGCTACCGAGGCTGAAAGACCTATTTTGCAGCTATTTCCTATAGGCCTAGTTCTTAGCGTCAATAACCAGCCTGGAATGACGATCGAACCAAGGCTTAAGGCGTTCGCCGATGGGAACGATGGATGGAGAAATTCATACCCTGTGCGATCACATCGACGACCGATTGGGCACACAGGGGTAGGTCTGAAAAAGAGGAGCAAACGTCGCGCCAAGGGTATGCACCCAGGAAGGAACGGAAGTCATCCCATTGTGCTAACCGGTAGTGCCAAACTGTCCGCGTACTACATTCACGTGCTTCTGCGAAGTGTACAGTTGGCACAGTTGAGCGTATAAGGCAATGGTCGGAGTTACCGAGGGGAGCCTCAATCCTCACCCTGTATCCATTTGGCTCAATAGTCAGGACAAGGTCCAATAAACTAGGTCGATGGGCAGGGTTATCCGATATCCTAGTAGTTCCGGACACCAACTGCGTCAATCCGTGTGCAATGGCTAAGTTACCAGCTAGTTACAGGCTGACCTCCAAGTGCAGGAAAGTGACATCAGGAGTTTTTCGCCTGCGACCTGTGATACCGAACCGGGCGACATGGTGGAGAACCTGTCTACAACATATTGAAGGTGAAAATAGATCCCGTTTAGGCGCAGGATGATTGCCTGTCGCCTGAAATTTCTCATCTGTGCGAGGTCTAGGACGGTGACAAAGCCTACAGACATCGTCGCAATGAATGTCGGACTTGCTGAGCTCTACTTGAGTGTGAAGCCAGTGGCGGCACTGGCATAGTAGATTGCTAGATTCGTAATTTGGTGAACTCCATTCAGCTCCAGAGAACACTACCAAGGCTTAACACAGCGACCCTTCGGCCAAAGGACTCATCAACAAGACGAGGGTCAGGCAACACAAATTCTTGTGCATCACCACAGGTGCGCCCTGGTCCACAGAAACGCCAACCTATACAGAGACCGCACCGTACACCGTACGTACAGGGATAGCACCGCTGGAGGAGTATTTCCAGACGCTGTCCACGGGCTTCTTCAAGGGACGTACTGACACGACAGCCCGCTGATCGCTAGCGCTTGCGACTACCGTCTGTGGGATCCATCAACACGGCGCTCTCTGTCGATACTAACATATCCGTTTAACTTCGCAGGTCCGGAACCACCTCGCCGTCCTACCGTCGACGACCAGGGTACGACCCAGCGAAGTTTCTTGCCAGTTCTTCGCTGTGGTAATCGAACTGGCGGAACTCCTTCTAGCACCATCGCCCCGGCGGGCGCCGGGGTCGATGTCGAGCAAGCAGGCGGTTTGACTGACATTCGCTTCTCATTGGCAGTTCTCTTCACCACTCGCAGCTGCAGCGGCTTCAATGCCGCTCGCCCTTAGCCAGTAGTCAGTCACTGCGGCCGCCCTAACTTATGGCGGACAAAGTGACCGCTCCTACCCATGGCTCCTACTCACCAACCAGCCGACCACGGCGACTGTGCTATTTTATATAGGGCGGACAAAGTGACGGCAGGCCTCACGGGGTTACCGGGCAAAAAATACTGGTTACGGTGTGAGAGTTTTACGACTAATACCTTGTTTTCCTTCGCAGATTCCAAATTCCAGCGACCCTTTAATTTTTTTATATTATTCTTTAAATATTTCTTCAAGTATAACCATATTTTGATAGATACTATCGGCAATAGATACGTCGAATCGCAGAGCAGCAACATTTGGAAAATTTACCGAAACTCTTCTCCCGCCAGTCCCGCCACCCGCTCACTTGCTCTGAATATGCACGCATCAGTTTTTGTCGCCAAGCGCGCACACACACTCACAGCGAAGATAATATTTTCATACTGAGTAAAAGCTAAAATATATATTATTATCTGCGCTGTTTGTGACAATGCGTACAAATACCGCCCGCGGACCGCATGCGGCCCGCGGGCCGCGGTTTGACTACCACTGGTATAGCTGGATTAATAAAGTGTTCACAGTTTTATGATAAATATATCTTTAAACGGTCCTATGATTACACATGAACGATTTTAGAACTTAGTAACAAGGCGGCTATCCGATATTCAACTTGGCCGACTAGGAAATGCTCCAAGGTGAGGGCAGGCAACCAAGGTTTTTTATGAATTAGGTTATCAGAACTATCGAATGGTGTGACTGTCATCTTGGTACTCGATGACGTAAATTTGACCATTTTTCACCACTCTTAAATTTGCCCGACTCCAAAAACTGCCAAGGTAGGACGAGGCAACCTAGTATTTTTGTGCTCTTCTTGATGACCTTTATCGAATGTGCCAGGTCTCCAGTTGGTACTCGATGACGTAAATTGCACCAAAAAAATGACATGTTTAATTACCTTTTACACAAAACGTGCCAGGATTTGCTCAGGCAACCCTATATATTTTAGATGCCTATCCTATTCTAGACCACCACAAACTAGTCCCATCTTGGTACTCGATGACGTTGGTTTTTTACGGTGCGCTCTCGTACTATCTGTATGAGAAACAAATTGACAGCAACTCCTCGTATCGTCGCTGACTGTGTCGACATCTTGTCTCGCAAAGGATAACAGAGTTTAGCGCGCGCGATTGTTGAGAGGTTTGTTGTAGGTAGAGTCGATAGCGAGCGGACGGCAGATGTTGGGTCGTCATTAACGGAGGCGGAGGAGCGGTGGCGGAGGCGACGGCGGAGGCGGCGGCGAGGTTATGAGAAGGAGAACAATCTATATTGTCGGTTACGACGGCGGCGCTTGGGGGCATTGGAACCTGCAACGTGGCTGCCGGGGCGTATGTTATTCTCTTTACAAGACTGGCACTTTTCTTCTCATACGGTCGACCCGGCGACCGGGGCAAAGAAACCCTAGAGCATCAAACAGAATACAAGTTGAGGTCTATCGAGGTGATGTTGGCATTTCGGGAGGGCGGTCTGGGTGCGCAACAGAGTCGGTGCGGGCCTTGCGAATGCGAACATCACCATAAGCGGTGAGTTAGTCTTGTCGAGGCAAGTTTTTTTTTTTTGTTATCCGATTGTGCGCTGTTGGCTGCTGTGGAAAAATATATTACGCATAGAAAACATGTGTATACACGGGCCATTTTAACATCTCTTCAAGCAGTTATGTCAAACATAAATATTCTAATTAATTCCTACATGAGTTTAGAATGAAACAAAATCTAACAATCGAAACAATAACAGTACAAGAAAATACATCCACATCGGCAATGGCAGACTTATCAATACCGCATGAGAGACCCTGTTTCCCATAACTCAGGGAATCCTATTATGGGGAACAGAAATCATTTGAAAGTATTCTAATATGTAAGAATTATAAAAATTTTCTTTCTACAAGTGATTTCTTTCCTTCTCAATTGGTTAATTGTATATTGCACTGTGCAGGAACGAATGTCTCGCCGCAAGTGTTCTGTGTTACCGGTCGCTGTCGTCCGACTCTCCGGGGTTACATGACTTCGCTGCTGTAAATACTGACCTGGCTTCTCAGTTTCGTTATGTTGGCGCCGCCCTTGCCGATAATCGACCCGGCAACCTGTGCGGGAAGACGAACCACATCAACATCGCTACAGGTGCAGGCCATAGACAAATGTTTCAATTTAGGAAGCGCGCGGTTTGATACATGTCAAATGTAACAAGGAGGATGACATTGTACTATTTGCTGATGGAGTCTGGTCAGAACGAGGAGTTACGGAGGGAATTACAGACGTCACTTAGGGTGGACAGACTCAATTTAAGCACGCGATTTGATATAATATGTCAAATGTAACAAGGACGATGACATGGTACCATTTGCTGATGGAGTCTGGTCAGAACGAAGAGTTACGGAGGGAATTACAGACGTCACTTAGGGTGGACAGGCTCAATTTGTTTTTAGCATACATAAACTGTTAGCGAGCCCAACATGTGAGAGGAATTTAGTAACTGTGTTGGATTTCGTGGAGCATTCTCTATCCCTTACGGACTCTGGGCCCTAAGGGATGAAGAAGATGAGTACTATGGGGCTGATATTAACAAATTATTGTAAAAAAAAATAAAAAGACAAGCGTATTGTCTGTGTTAACCACTTAAGTGTTCAATAAACCGCGTACGACCAGTAAGACCGTATATGACAAGTATATGACCAGTAAAGTACTGTACTGCTCCCTATAGCACAGGCGTAACGGCTAGTTTAGGGAGTTGGGCGCAAACCTTTGCACATTTGTCGGACTATTTGTATGATTGTTTTATTTATACTTGTTATGTAATATTATGCAACACGATAATATTGTTTAATAATTTTTGTTGTACATCAGATCGGCAATTTGAAATAAAAACTCTTTGACTTCTTCTTTGAAAACTTCGACTTTTGTGATTCATCGAAGCTTAATTGGTTTTTGCTTCCACTAGGCGATGTATTAAACTCAAGAATCTATGCAAATGTATTGAGGTACTTGAAGACTAGCTTGTAATATTGACATGAGAGATCGGCGCAGTTCCAGTCATTCATTAGGACTAGGCACAATCTTAGGACCTACTAAAACTTAATTTATTATGTGGTGAGACGTAGTAGATCCTTATTAAAAAAAAACATAAAATTGGCTCTTAAATTTTCATTCATTTAAGATGTTTGTTGTTTTAATTTCTGGAACCCCTGAAACGTCCATGGTAAGGGGGTAGATAGGTAGTTAGTTACTGGTTAGTGGTTAGGTAGTGGACGGGGAGGGATTATTCTTACCTTACTGGGAATGAGGAGGGTGACTTCTTCGTCACCCTGCCGGTGACGTTTGAAGGCCCCTGGCCCATCCTCGCTGTACGCCTCCCTCTTCATCTTCCAGTCCTGAAGACAAAGAAGCTTATTTTTAAATCTGTAGTTTTTTTTTTATAAAAACTGACACGGTTGGCTACATCACCTACAACATCCGTGATGTCAGCCCATAACACCGGGTGAACTAGGTGCCATGTCAGTGCTTCCCTTTGATCGTGCCGGATACACTGAACTGGACGGAAAACACAAACTATTTACATAGCCGTTTCGACCGACGTTTCATTCAGTGCGGTGGTACTAACCCGGGCGGGTTGAACCCTACCACCAAGCAAGGTAAGAAGGGAAGGGACCTACAGTTTAACGTGGAATCCGAACCACGGTCAGCCTCCAACGGTCGAGCGGTCACCCATCCAAATACTGACCGCGCCCAGAGTTGCTTAACCATCAATAGCGACAGTCGACTGTCTGCACCACTGAGCTGTCGAGGCTGACAACAGTCGATCCCAAATGTTATTGCCGGTCGCACGATGTTCACTCTATTGCGCCGAACCAGAATTTTAAGTCAGCGGGGTAAACAACTCATAATTTCAGTCACGCAAAAACTCGCATATTTCAACCATGGCCGTGCCCGGTGCAGTGTACACCCGTTTAGAAAAGGAAATATAATCTTAAAATTGGCATTAGAAAGCGTTGTTTTTTTCAAAATTGATCCCGTGTCGTACGGCGAAAATTTTAAGGAAAAACAAAACAAAAAAAGAAAACAATCTGGAAACGGCGAGACGCGACGATGTCACCGAATGAGTAGATATAATGAAGTAAATGAGGGAGACAGTCAGTAGTCGATGATCTAAAATCGAAATAGAACTAGACTATAGGAAAACTTGCAATTTCTTCACCAAAAATTCCAAACTGAGTTTGGAATGTTCCATCCACCTTGCCTCCTCATCTATTACTTTTTGTTTTTATAGAAACCGCGATATGTAGCGCTGAACCACTCATAAGGTGTCTAATGACGCCCATGAACATTCGGTCGCACGCGGAGCTTGCTAATGCTAAGCCGGCCTGACAGGTGCCCATTCACGCCTCTCCTACTACTCGCCTCTACTCTACTTGGCAGGGAAATATGTTAGAAATTATTTACAAGAAAAGTAATCCAGGAGCATCGTAGACTCGAGTCTTATAAAGGGGTTTAGCTACGTCTTCCTTCACCCCACGGGCGAGCGAATTACGAAAGCCCGTCGGGAGGGATAACAAAGAAAGTTGAAATTTCCGGCAGGCTCGAGACGCCGCGTAACAATTTAATTTTCAGCGGAACAAAACTCGGAGCGAACCCCGAACCGATTACAAGGAGCGCTCTCACACTGTCCCGTTTTTAACCGACTATAACTTTTCAGTGCTTTGCCCGTACGTAATTCTTATCATACGAGTATATTTTTATATTTATTTAATATTAAAACATAGTTTAATATTTTTGGTCTCAGTAAGGGCCGCCTTTTTTTTTATGTAATCCGGTATGGGTGGCGGAGTCGGAGGGGCCAAAGCGCATGCTCCGACCAGCCAATATCGCCTCCGAGATGGTAGGTGCCATACCGGAGACTCTCGCGGAGACTTCCCTGGATTGCTGGCTATACTGGACTAGAGGAGAACATAGCCGAGGCTGCTATGCGGCCATCTTACATCCAGTACGGTGGCACCAACCCATTCGGCTACAATTTGAGCCTACCACCTAGTAAGGGGCAAGGGAAGGGACCTACAGTTTTACACCGGTTCCGAACGGTGAAGCAGCAGGTGTAGGTATGCACGTAAATTGTTTCGTCAGAAAAAACTCATTGGTACACGTCGACCGGATTCGAACCGCCGACCTCTCGCATGAGAAGCCGATGCCCAAACAACTCGGCCACCCGCCGCCGTCTTAGGCCATGCAGGGCGGCCCTTGAGAACATTTGGTGCCCTTTTAATAAGTAAAAAAAATGTGAATGAAACCATCAGTATGTACTTTTATTTAGTGACTTGATTTTGACGTGATTTTGTATTTGTATACATTTTATAGAATTCATTAAGACATTTTACGCTATAATTTTTTTGAGATTTATTAAAATATTGTTCACTGTTTTCAATATTGCACATCTCCGCATTTTCGGATGGAGACGCTGGGGGCATGGTCTGAAGAGGCAAAGCGGCTCGCCGGATGTCCCTGAACGCTGCTTCAGGAGAACAACGTTCGCTCGAGTTCCTTAGGCAGCGTATCAGTGTGGCCATCCAGCGAGGCAACGCCGCTAGCGTCCTCGGAAGAAGTGCCCACATCGTTCCACCTGGAGAAGGTTATTATGTTTTGTATATGTTTATATTTGATTTTGTAATTAGCTTTATGTTTTGTTTCTAAAATACTTGTAATAATAAAATATTTTATATATTAATTAATTAATCATCTTTATACAACTGAGCGAAAGAGTTGGTACCACCGCACTGAACTTTTTTTTATCTAACTTTTTTGCTCCAAATAGTCTCAGGTTTACCTGGTTTACTTTATGATATGACCTATGGTCATAAAACACCCTGTATAGAAGAACATCGATAGCGACAAAGAGGTTATACACCACGGAAAACCTCAAAGTTTTAACGCCATAAGGAGCAACAGCCCTTTGGAGTTATATTATAATTGATCCGGCGGCGGCGAGGGTAACATTTCGAACGGACCCCGCCCGCGCAACCCGAAGCCGCGCGACATACGACCGGCAGATGGCAAACACCTGCTCGGTCGCGCGCGGCACGCAACACCCGCCCCCCATCCAAGACACCGCGCGCGACGCAAGCTGCGCACCGCCGCCCGCGCCGTCCAAGAGCGATACTTGAAGAATCGCTCTTCATGAAGACTTCAAGAGTACCCTACAGAACAAACCAGAGGGCGCGAACGCGGCTATGAAACTGAAGCAACAAATACCATTCCTGTTTTTTTTATGTATTTATTTATTTAATACCCGGAATTTGTGTCCTTAAAATACAAGAAATCCGGTCACGCGGAGAATGGAGCAGACCGGATAGCTCGACGCATTCTGTGTATAATGTATGCGGTCGTGTCTTGCAGAGCCCCGTTATTTATATCGACTCGCAACAGTTGAGTGTCGGCGCCTCCTCCGCGACGGCGCCGTCGCGCGCCTGTGTCGGACGTGGTCGGTCGGAGGGACGTTTCTGTCGCGTGTGGCGCGGTGTTTGCGCGGTCGGACAGGAGCGTGCGGGCGAGGTGGAGTCTCGGGCGCCACGCTGCCGCCGCTGCGGCCCCGCTATCGATCCTCCTCCGAGTCTACCGATGCCCCCTTAAATTTATTATAAACCCATTCATCAAGCGCGGCCGGCGCGACGTCGCCGCTAATGTAACATCAAACAAGCCGAAAGAATTGGCGGCGGGAAATCTCCGGGAATCGAAGGCAAGTCGAAAGATTAATAATTGAGGAGAGTTCGGGCGACGCGACGTTTACGCAACACGCCCGCTCCTCCGCCGCGCGCCGTCGCTCTCCGAGGTAGGGCCAAATTGCAATTTCAACTTAAAACTTGAAGTTTTAATTACGACCTTAAGAAATTCACAGAGTCACGCTAAATGAGTCTTTTTTTTTAGGATTTTTATTTTATGAATTATTATCCCCCTTATTTCGCTTCTACCTTTGTGAACTGGGCGCCATGTCAGTGCTTCCCTTTGCTCGTGCCGGCTACATTGCGAACTGGACAGAAAACACCAACTATTTTCGTTGCCGTTAAGAGTGAAAACTCTTGAATCGCGAATAACATCCTTTTTATCCCAAAATTAGTTGCCGATAGAACCCATAGAAAATAACACATGGAAAGATGAAAAAATAAGATGAATTTAGTATAGTAAGATTTTAGTGTTATGTTTAGGTTTTTGAGAATTTTCTTCCTTTCTTTAACTAACTTCGTTTAATAATTTGTATATACGTAATTATGCCGTGTCCTCATATTTTGGAAAACAAATAAGACGCTGTTTATTTATTTATATATATAACATTATTACTACAGGGCAAACCCCAAAATTTTACTATGTAGAATCTATTTCCCAAGTTAGCTCAACGTATCTTACCTCGAACTTTTGAAATATTAGCTGTTGAACATTATTAAAAATTTAACGACTTTACTCTGTCAGTCGTCGTCGCACCACGCAGAGTGCTTATGATGATGGATGAGCTATACGTTTGGCCCGAAACGTCGAGCCGCATAGCCGTGAGTAAAGTCGCTACATGTTTAACTCCCGACGCAAAAAGAGGGGTTTTATAAGTTTAACGTGTGTGTGTATGTGTGTGTCTGTCTGTGGCATCGTAGCTCCCAAACGGATGGGCCGATTTGGATGCGGTTTTTTTTATTAGAAAGCTGGTTTAATCGGGACGGTCCTTAGCTATATTTGTAATTAAAGTGATAGTAAGTAATACAATTTATTAACTTAAAAAGTGGACCGATTTGAATGTGGTTTTTTTTTAAAAAGCTCGAAATAAAAGTTAATTTCAAATAAAAAAAAACCCCGACCCTTAAAAAGTTAAAAATAATTTCCGTTTACTTACTTAAAGGAGTCGGGGGACCGCTAAGTAAACAAAATACAAAAACTCTGAGCTGCGGGGTTTACTTAGCGGTATCCCGACTACTTTAAGTAAACATAAATTATTTTTGACTTTTTAAGTATCCGGGTTTTTTAAATTTGAAATTTAACTTTGTAATAATGTTTAACAACCAAAGTATTAATTTCAAAACCCATATAAAACGCTATTGATTTTGTTATTTACCACTATAGACTATAAAATATGTTAATTGTCTGTTGTGAATGCCAAAATTTATAAAATTTTATTCGGACGAACAAAAATTCTATATTCACAACATGCAGCGGTCGTAAGGGTGAACGCAGCTTTTCTTCGAAGCCGCGAAAGCCTTCGATTCCCTGGAAAAATTTACACAAAATCACCCAAAACCGTCCGAGGACGCCGCCGCCGCCGCGCGCCGGTGAACGCGAGCCCTCAGCCCCCCTGTTCAAACATCCGGAAGAACGAAACAAACAGCGTCAAAACCTACTTCGTCAGCGGGGTTTACCAATCGATCGACCGCAAATCGAGCATGCACGGGCCCCGCGAGCGTGGCGGTGCGGTGGCGCCGCCCCGGGGGTGGTGGCCAGGCCGCCGCCCCGGGGGGAACCACCGGACGAAGGGAGACGGGCCCGTTCCGATGGGGGTGAACGAACTAATCGAATTGGGTCTAAGCTGTCCCGAACAACGCACGAAGTCGGCGCCTTATTGGACTTTGCATTTAGTTGGGACGGATTTGTCTTCGGTAAATACTCGACGGGACGAATTGAGACTCGCTCGGCCGCCGATGGGACGATATTGTTGCGCGCTGCCGACCGCCTCCGCCGCAGAAGCGGATTCTGTTATTCCCGCGGACCCGTGGCGTATTGATTTTCGTATAGATTCGATTACCGCGCCGTGAACCGATTCTCATTTACGGACTTTTGGCTCCTCTACACGCTGGCCAAAGCTTTCTGCCAAAGCGCCCAGGCCACATCTTTGATCCACGTGTAGACGGGGGTATTTGTCGATTTGAGCGTTGGCCTGCATATTCGAAAACGTACAGTGAACCTGGCAGAGGACGGTCCTTCCACCGAGTCGTGCAGCAGGTGGGTATTTGTGCTTTACTTGCTGCTTGATAGTTATCCTGTCCGAAGACTTTGCTAAGCGTGGTGGTCGATCTTGTGTTGCAATTTTCCGAAGTTCTTGCAGCACAACACCGATTACGGGATACAGCGTGTGTGGGTTTGTATGTATGGGTGTAACTAATCGAATTGGGTCTAAGCTGTCCCGAACAACGCACGAAGTCGGCGCCTTATTGGACTTTGCATTTAGTTGGGACGGATTTGTCTTCGGTAAATACTCGACGGGACGAATTGAGACTCGCTCGGCCGCCGATGGGACGATATTGTTGCGCGCTGCCGACCGCCTCCGCCGCAGAAGCGGATTCTGTTATTCCCGCGGACCCGTGGCGTATTGATTTTCGTATAGATTCGATTACCGCGCCGTGAACCGATTCTCATTTACGGACTTTTGGCTCCTCTACACGCTGGCCAAAGCTTTCTGCCAAAGCGCCCAGGCCACATCTTTGGTCCACGTGTAGACGGGGGTATTTGTCGATTTGAGCGTTGGCCTGCATATTCGAAAACGTACAGTGAACCTGGCAGAGGACGGTCCTTCCACCGAGTCGTGCAGCAGGTGGGTATTTGTGCTTTACTTGCTGCTTGATAGTTATCCTGTCCGAAGACTTTGCTAAGCGTGGTGGTCGATCTTGTGTTGCAATTTTCCGAAGTTCTTGCAGCACAACACCGATTACGGGATACAGCGTGTGTGGGTTTGTATGTATGGGTGTAACTAATCGAATTGGGTCTAAGCTGTCCCGAACAACGCACGAAGTCGGGCCTTATTGGACTTTGCATTTAGTTGGGACGAATTTGTCTTCGGTAAATACTCGACGGGACGAATTGAGGCTCGTTCGGCCGCTGATAGGACGGTATTGTTGCGCGCTGCCGACCGCCACGTCCGCCGCAGAAGCGGATTCTGTTATTCTTCGGAACCGTGGCGTATTGATTTTCGTATCGATTCGATTACCGCGCCGTGAACCGATTCTCATTACGGACTTTTGGCTCCTCTACACGGTGGCCAAAGCTTTCTACGAAGCGCCAAGGCCACTTCTTTGGTCCACGTGTAGACGGGGGACTTGTCGGGGTATTTGTCGATATGAGCGTTGGCCTACATATTCGCCAATGTGCGGTGGCCCTGTCAGAGGATTGGCAAACGCATTGGCAAGAGTTATTGGTGAAAACTTTGGCCAACGTGTAGAGGCCCTTTTCGGGGAGTTCGTGCAAACCTGTCAATGCCTCACGCCCGTCCTACACGCAAGTTGTCAAACGCCATGCCAGTCGATGCGTGGAAAAGCGGGACTTGATTTCGGACGAACGATATCTGTTCGAATGCTTGCCAAACATTTGAACGTACGTAACTGTGGTAACATCAGAATTAGTGGAGTCTGAAGATGAGTGCGCGCGCGCGAGAGACAGAAAGCTTCGAAATTACTTCGTATCGTTCAGGTAAATTTGCATTTTTTTATGTATTCCGGAATGGTTGGTTGAGTCAGAGGGGCCAGAGTACATGCTCCGACCAGCCCATATCACCTCCGAGAGTGAGTATGGACGATAAAATCATAATAAGAATACTTATAATTAATAATAAGTATTCGAGAGTATTCAGTGAGAAAAAGTAGGCTCGCAGAAAATGCCTCCTCAGGCATCGAGTTTGATCTTTCGTAAAATATTTATAGTACAAGTAATAAAAAAATAAATAAACAAAATATATATATATATAATATTATTAACTAAATAACTGTTGTGATATAGACGCATCAGCTAATAGCTGTTAGCCTATTAATAATAAATAATATAAAGAAAAAGAAGAAAAAGAGCTGTCAAAAAGACATGTTGGAAATTTTTTCTCTTTGAAAAAAATTGTGAAAGTTTCTGCCTGGGACGAATCAACCGAGCTTCCGCCACGCGCGGACCCTTCTCCAGCGGCGCAGCGGCCCGCACGGTTGGAGGCACCGTGCCGGCATCACCACCGCCGCCGCTCGGCGTCCTCGGTATACTCCACCAACCCGACATGCCTGGCGACAGCAGCGGCTGCAGACCACCCGGGACGCGACGCGCGTGATGGAGAGCAGGCTCTGCAGCGACGGCGGGCCGCCGCCGCCGCGCTCGACTTCGACGCCGCCGCCGCCGCCACCGCTCGCCCGCAGCAGCACTGCCTCCGCCCACCGCGTCGCCTTGCCTCCACTCGCCCGGGTCGTCCATCACGAGAACCGCCGTGCTTCTTCTCATCACATACGCACACCCCACCACCCAGCTCCACGTCGTCGTCGGTGCATATCATCGACGACGAAGATGGAGCGTTGACGTCGGCCGAGCCACAAGAACTACGGCGAGGACGACGTCCACCACCGGCAAGCTTGGGGTCATCGGGACCTCGCGTCCTGTCTAGTGCCCCCGCTACCGGTGGTGCAGTGCAAATTTGAGGCGATGCGCGCACGAAGAACGAGATATGAGAAAGAGCTGCGCGACGACATCGCCGTGCAGTCCGGCGGATACGGAGCTCTCCGAGATGGGGGTGGTGGTGGCCTACGTGTCTAGTACCACCACCTATCGCTCGTAGCTTGCCTCGCGTCGTCTCGGAGAGCTCCGTAGCCACGGCCTGCACCCGCCGGTGTGCTTGGAGGCCTGCCTCCCGCCGCCGGCGGAAATTACCGTTTTTATTTACATTATATTAATTTTGTGTATTTTTATTACTTTTTGTAAAATTTATGTAAAATTAATGTAATATATTATAAGAACGTGAATAAAGAGATATAGAATAATATAATATAAAGTAATAAACCTTTTTTTTTTGTACTACCCAGTTTGCCTAAATGCAAACCCCTCTCTACCTACTCTCTCCGTGGTCCGTCCTGCGTCCGTCCGGACAAGGCGGACACTTGGGACAGCCTGTGCCGAAACAGGTGGAGAATACGGTTCATCGCCCACTCCACTTCAGCAGGTGCGGACGGACACCGCACCGGGCGCCCCGTGGACTCTACCATAATGCCTATAACTACATGTTTTCGCGATCGCACGGGCTCCGTCGGCGATTTGCATAGAATTAGCATTAATTTTGAAGAGAGTCAACCTTATAGGTTCGTATTTTAAGGATTAAAACGCAGAGTTTCTGGATTTTGCTGACGCGTTTGACCGGGGCCACAAGCTTTTCGTGTGGGGAACAAGAATCTGACGGATACTTTTACTGGCCGCTTGCTAAATTTGGAATTTTATAATGATTTACTTATGGGTGTTTTAGTATAGGGTTTCGTAACTTCAGGGTTCGAAAGGGATCCATATTTGAAGACGAAAAGCACTGAAACTTTTTGGTAACTAGTACTTTTTGGTGAAAATCGTTTCATCGAGATTTGGTGGACGGTCAACGTCCGCCTTTATAAAATAAAAATAAAATTACTAATATGCATGCTTTTAACTAGTACAATTGAACTGTATGTAGGTAAATTCCAAACACTTAAAGTTGAATGACATAAAAAGAAAAAGGGAGCTGGACTAGGTAATTGCCACTACCTAGACCTAGACAGCACTGTTGCCAAATCTCCCCAGACTCACTGTCCATCGGGTTTTTATTACAATTATAAATTTTTGTATGAAAAAAAAACCAATTTCGATTTGAGTGATAAGGATTTTTTTTTCTTCTAATAATGAGTATTTCTGAAGTTTCTCAAGCCTATCCTGAAACACTCTGATAAGCTAGTAAGTAAACCGAAGTGTCTTAGTGGTTTTAGAGAATAAAGAACCTAAAAAACAAAAACCACTTTTGTTTCATACTTACCTGGATGGACAAGTATGTATGTATGTATATAATATTCTATATATTTAGTAATTTATATGTATTAAACATGTATGGCTTATATTTTACTAGCATGTAATTATAATGTATGTATTAATAAGTATTCTTATTATTATTTTTATCTCCAATTGTCACGCAACTCTTTTGCTACTACCTACTTACATTCCACTATATTATCGAATCTCAAACATCCAAAGGTTGACTGTAAGAAATCTCTGTAAGGGATAAGTCCGCCTTTGCACCTTATGTAAATTTTCCAATGTATTTGTTACTGTTTAATGTTTACTGGAGCAATAAAGAATTTTCTATCTATCTATTTTTCTAACTGTAATGGCGCGTAGAAGGAATCTTAGGATTATTTCACGGATCCAAGAGGAATTATACGTTTCCGCGAAATCGGAGGACAATCCTGCTACGCTTGAGACTGCGGGGATGTGCCAGAACGAATTCCATGTATGTAAACTGATTGAGTAGTTTTCGACTTATAAGCTGACATAGCGCGTCTTTACCTATTTTCTGTTCCGCTTCATTAGTTAAGTTAGTCACTAGTTTCATAGTTGAAGGCGCTATTTCCAAAACGAATTTTTTGTCAGCCTCGGTAGCTCAGTGGTGCGGTCGGTCGACTGTTGTTAAGCAACCCTGAGCGCGGTCAGTACTTGGATGGGTGACCGCTCGACCGTTGGAGGCTGACCGTGGTTCGGATTCCACGTAAAACTGTAGGTCCCTTCCCTTCTTACCTTACTAGGTGATAGGGTTTATCCCGCCCGGGTTGATACCACCGAATGAAGCGTCGGTCGAAACGGCTATGTAAATAATTCGTGTTTTCAATCCAGTTCAGTGTAGCCGACACGAAATGAAGGGAAGCACTGACATGGCACCTAGTTCACCCGGTGTTATGGGCTGACATCACGGATGTTGTAGGTGATGTAGCCAACCGCGAAGTTTCCATAATAAAAAAATTAAAAAAATACCAAAAGCCCAATGAATTATGTATGGGGACCTCGCTAGTATCTTTTCTATTCTGTGCTAGTATGTGGGTGGACCCCCTTAAATTTTTACTTTTAGTGTTTTTTTATTATTATAATGATTTGCTAGTTATTATGGTATGTTTTCCGCCATAATTAACACGTATTCTGTGAAATTTTCAATTGGCCACCTATTACGGTTCAAAAGATATACAACCCTTTAAAGGTATAGGTCAGACGGACGGACAGACGGCGCAGGCTTAGTAATAGGGTCCCGTACGTATACAGGTATAATTATCGAATGCAGTATGGACAATCATTAAGCGACGTTGAGGCCTACAGGCTAGCGTGCGTGACATGACCACGCCTAGCTGCAGCATGGGAAGAAATACCTAGACGGGGTATACGCTTGTCGAGGAGGGTTTTTTTGGGGTTCCGTATCCATACGGAAGTCTATTACTAAGCCTACGCCGTCTGTCTGTCTGTCCGTCCGTCTGTCCGAGGGCTGTATTTCTTGAACCGCAATAGGTAGCCAGTTGCCAATTTTCACAGAATATGTGTTATTATGGCCGACATAACAACAAATAATAAAAATAAGAAAAAGTAAAAAAAATCAAGGGGTCCCCATACAAGAAACTAAAAAGTGTATACGCGCCATCTACCGAAAAGATTATGAAGAACTTTTAATTAATACATAGATGGCGTGAGTGACGCTGACCATGACATGACATGGCGATACGGAACCCTCGATGAGCGAGTTCGACTCGAACTTGGCCGGTTTATTTTTTTAGAACCTTACTTGGCTGGCTGACTATCTACCCCGTCCGCCTATCACACCACACCTTGTTGAAGTAGCCCTTTTCAGTGCTCCCATTTGTTCGAGCTGGATGATTTGTTAATAAATATCTTTGTCTTTGTCTACACGGAACTGGACTGAAAACACGAGTTATTTCCATAGCCGTTTTGGTTAACTCTCATTCTTTTGCCGCGGGTTCGCTTCACGGCAAAATATCCTACAACCTTAGATATCTTAGATGTACCAAAAAACGTCAGTGAAAATCCCATGTGAATTTATTAAGTAATCCTCAACTTATAATATGCGATGCGCGGATAGAGCGCCGTTAATTAAACGATTTTCCTCTTTATTTATTAAGGGCCCATTTTACCACCATCAATTAAAATGTAGCGCCCAGTTAACTCCTGACAATTGGATGAGAAATTTCACTTTAGTCAACAGATAAATGCCAACCAAGGCTTAACCCGGAGGTGGTCAAGTCGGCCATAAAACTAACTGTTCCAGCGAATTGGCTTCGCAGCAAAATATCCCATAGATGCGCCAGCCTGGCCTGAACATGTCAGAGAAAACCCCATGTGAATTAATTGAGTATAGTTCGCGACTTACAAGCAAAGATAAAATCGACGACGACGGCGCATATGTCGGCGCGCCGTTAAAGAATTTTTCTTTTATGGAAACTGACACGGTTGGCTACATCACCTACAACATCCGTGATGTCAGCCCATACACCGGGTGAACTTGGTGCCACGTCAGTGCTTCCCTTCGGTCGTTACACTGAACTGGATGGAAAACACAAACTATTTACATAGCCGTTTCGACCGACGTTTCATTCAGTGCGGTGGTACAAACCCGGCCGGGTTGAACCCTTCCACCGAGTAAGGTAGGAAGGGAAGGGACCTACAGTTTTACGTGGAATCCGAACCACGGTCAGCCTCCAACGGTCGAGCGGTCACCCATCCAAATACTGACCGCGCCCAGCGTTGCTTAACAATCAATAGCAACAGTCGACTGTCTGCACCACTGAGCTATCGAGGCCGACAATTTGCCGCTTTATTAGTTAGCATGTCTATCTGTCGCGTATCTATGTCTGCTAGAAATGGTGTGAACGCCGACCAATGCGGCAGCGTGGTAAACTGTACGCAATGTATCGCTATGCCGTCTCCGGCTATATAGATCGATGGACTGCAATATGCGGTTACACCAGCGCAGCGCCGCCGCCGCCCGGCGCGGCAGGTGCGACATACAAACAAAGGACGCGCTTGTTTCTCGCAGGCTTTGAACCCGCAAACCGCCACGGTGCAAAAAGTGACCACAATATTTTAATAATAAGGCGTGGGGATAAATTATGGCCAGGCTGGTGTTTTATTTGTAGGACTGTGCGCACCGGAATGTGAATTGATAAAGATAGAAACATTTGAGTACAGTTATTTTTTTCTTCTATGTATACAGGGTGTTTGATGACTATAGGTCAACAAGCAAACCAGGAGCCTATTTGGAGCGTCATCTAACTTTTTTGCTCCAAAGAAGCTCAGTATACCTGGTTTGCTTGTTGACCTATAGTCATCAAACATCCTGTATACAGTATTACCAACAAAATAAGTTCATTCGATCTTCTCAGACGTAAGCGATAAACATGAGTAACAAATTATACAACAAAAAAATTCATAAATACGTATAAAAAATTTATATTTTGCCCCTTTAGCTATTCAGATAGTTCAGAGTACTCTAATTTCAGCAAAACCTTCAATACATTCAAAATTGCAATGAGGGTGTGTTTGTGTGCGGGTGTGGGTGGTGTAATTAATAAGTGTGTGCACTGTGCACGCACAGTGGTGTAGGTAGGTTAGTGTGGAGGCGTGGGCGCGTGTGAGGCTGTGCGTGTATGTGTGGAAATACTGCCTCGTGCGTGAAGTACGCATAACCATATAATTTTTCTTTTAATTCATTATTTGGATGGAGCAACAGTTACTTTTCGCTTCCCCGTAGTTCTTGTCGTGCAGCCACTTGGTTATAAGTTTTTTTTATTTCTTTCTCCCTAGTTCTACGTTTAATAGCGCGTCCGTCTTATTGTACAGGAATGTTGCAAAGAAGTTTCTGAATCTTCGACCGAATTCAGTTCTTGTTAGCGGGGTGGGGTAGTTTGTCGGTGTCGCAAATTTGTGTTGTAAGCGCATCAAATGTTTGACTCTATCTGTCTCAAGCGTCCCAGTACAGTGCGGTCGTATTTTATCCGCTCGCATAGTTCCATTTAAATATGTATTAGATAGAATACAAAGTTAGCGGACAATTAGTGGTAGTTAGGTTGTTTACTAATTATTAGTAAATACTCAGGTATCCTTAAATTAATTTAGATCAACTTCGGATTCGCATAGTTAAATTAATCTGGCTTAACGAAATAATCTCGATTATTAGAGATGATCGCATTTGAAAGTTTCCCCTAAAATGTTGCTGATACATACTATGTATTGTGTTTATATGTGTTAGGTTTCCGTATCCCGTACGGAAGCCTATTACTAAGCCTACGCCGTCTGTCTGTCCGTCTGTTTGTCTGTCTGTCCTACTGCTGTACATCTTTGGAACCGTAATAGGTAGCCGGTTGAAATTTTCACAGAATATGTGTTACTATAGCGGATATAACAACAAATAATAAAAAAAAAGAAAATGTTAAAAATTAAGGGGGCTCCAATGCAAACGTGCGAAAAATCGATTATTCACGCCACTGAATAATAGATGGCGCCACGGGCTTTTATACATTGCATTGTTGAAAGGCAAAAGATAGGCGGATAATAGCAGATAGATACGGAAACCTCCGTGCGCGAGTAAAACTCGTACTTAACAGATTTTTTTGGCACGCACACACGTAATTTATGTCAGCATCACACATTGGTAAACTAGGGGCTCTAATGCACTACAGTAACCCGTACTCTACATGTTATTATAGATACATATCACACGCTATATCCCGACAATCGGGGTAAGCAGAGTGATCGTTGTTGTGTTGCAAGTACTCTTGTAAATTACAGCACAAAATCAAATCAAAATAAAAAAACGTTTATTGCACATAAAATCGTACAGAAGGTAGTAATTAATGCCTATGGCATTTTCCGCCAACCTACTCTTTTTACATATAAAAAACCAGGGTAGGTGCAACAAAACATAGTCTTAGATAATAGAAAAAAATAGAAAAACAAAGATTTATAATATACATATAATATAATAACTCAGAAACCGATGAACTCCGAAACAGAAGGAGATGAGGTTTAGGGTTTGAGGAGATGGTCTTTCAAAAGCACTTTGAACGTGTGGATCGATGCACACTGTCGCAAACGAAGAGGAAGTTCGCAACACCGACCATCACGTTTAGCAAAATATTCGGACGTGATAACTATATGTACATCAAGCAGCAAGTAAGGCTCGAAGACCCACTGCAGCATGACTCGGTGGAAGGACCGAGGGAAGGACCGTGCCGAGATGAGAGATGGCTATCCTGTCGCCCTTTAGCACGGCATCGTGTCCTTATCCCTCAGTCGCCTTTTACGACGCGGCACGGGGAGAGATGCCGTACCGTGTGGAGCCGGTACTTGAATAGCCCCGCTGCATCTCTCCCCGTTATTATAGCTCACGGTTATTAATAAAATGTATTCCACACGAAGACTATTTAATTAAAAAAATTAGATTTTTTTTTCATCGAGCTCAAGACACGAGTCTCCTGCAAAATTAATCAGGGGTGACTTGCGCAAAGCGACGTTTCTTTCAATTCTGCCTTATAAATTGTAGAACGCGACACAACGGCACCCGTTAGGGGCGGGGGGAGGGGCGGGGAGGGGGTGACTGCCCTTGCAGCCGTTAACCCGGTTTCGCGAGGGCTGCCTGCCAGACAAGGACATAGGCGCCGCCGTCGGAATGGGGCGCCAATTATTCTACGTTCCCGTTTCAGTCTGTGTGCTTCATACTGGCACGATGGCACGATCGTGCGTGCGACAGTGATGCGAGATAGCTTAATTTGTCAGATACAGGTATATCGGACTGACTAATAGAACGCCTCCGGCTAGGTGGGGGCGGATAGCCTAAAAAAGGTAGCCTGGAGTGGATGTATATGAGAAGATCGGAAGGTGGCGGCGTTCCTCGGGAGAGGCCCACGTCCGGCAGTGGAGCGAAACGGGCCGATATGACGAAAACGGTAGGAAGAACACACGACAAGTTATACAGCGAGTTAAGTAAAGCAAAAAATAAAAATGAACGGACTCACCTCCGAAGACGTTGTGACGGTTTAGTTTTACAACTGGGTGAGACCTAGAACAAAAACAATTCTCTTTAGCTCTGTGGGCGATGTTAACGATACCTATCGCGTAATCGAGCAGGTTTTAGGTTATTACGAGCTGGATTATTCGCGTATGTGAACGTACATCGCGACGGTGCCGTCCGCTGGTTCGGCACAGCTGGAGGGTGTCACTTGAACCGTGCGGTAGCGCCAGGGCGGGCCGGCGGCGGTGGAGGCGCGACCGGTGCGCGCGGCGAGCGGACGTCGACTGCGGGCGGAGCGCGCGGTCTCCGCCACCAGACTCCGGGGCGCCGCCCGCGCGCCTGCGCCCACACGTGCCGCCGCCCCCGGCGCTGCGCGGGGGTGGATGGGCAAAGCTCGCCCGCAGCCGACTGCTGGCAGCATCGATAACATCGTGTTCTCTCGTTGTACTACTACGTCGGAAGGATGAGTTATATGAGTATATAAAACGCGACGCTATCGCCTAAATCATTTCGTGCACGTGCGGGCCGTGGAAGAATGCGACAATGATAAACAGCCTTTCCTAAATGATCGCTCCACGCCATCATCGCCTCCCGCTGTCTACGCGTCTGTTACCGATCGATTTTTTTTAAATTGTATTTCTAGGACAACACAACAGGTTTAAACATAACAATACATATAATAAACAAGAAAAAATAATTATTAATCTAAAGCCTACCTATGGCTATTGCCACAAAGTAATTATTTTGTGTACGGCTTAATTACTAAAGACAAATTAGACAACAATTTAAAGTAATACATCCATATAATATAAGGTCTTTCAATAGTAGTTTTTTTTACGATATAAAAAACATACTTATTAAGGTGAAATACGCGCACTTCACGTATTAAATTTGAAAAGATAGGTTTTTTATATCGTAAAAAAAATTGCTATGAGAACGTGATCTGTATCTGATACACACATACAACGCTTAGCATATCGTTACCTACTAATGAAAGACCTTATATAACTTAAGATGATAAATGTTCGTATACAACTTAGATCTCGGTTTCGAAATATAAAAAATAAATAATATTCGCTCTATTTGCCGACTGAAGTCGCAACGTTTTTATACGCAATTTTTTATACCTGAAAAAGAAATAATTTAATACAAGACCCAGTGAGTCCGTTGAAAATTTACCGGGAGGATGCTGATTGAACATCTAAAGATAGCTTTCGATAGCGGCCGGTTGCCCGACTGCGCAGCCGGAGGAGGCGACGAACAGTGGCGGGGCATCAACTTAATTTGATGTGGGCAAGATACATTTTGCGAGGCCCTCTCAATTTTGCCAATACTCAATACGTTCAACAACATCATCAAATCGCATTAATACAGCCACTGAATTATTGCAATATTCATTGCCTGTATCCTGCTTTCCCATCTTGTGTCGGATAAAGGCTTTATACATGTTTACTCGGAGTCTCTTTTAATAGATCTACGAGTAGCTGAATATTTTTTATGAATCAAAGCTGTATAAACTTTCGAGGCGCGAGGCCCCTCGGGCCGTGAGGCCGTGGGCGGTCATCCACGTCGCCCACGCCTTGCGCCGCCTCTGGACGAATCGCGTCGTCCGTGATTGATTGTCGACCTATTGTCACACATTATTGCTGAACATGGTACCCACAATAAAAATGATTGCCGCTGCTGTTTTATCCTGAATTATAATCGGCTAGATGTTCCATTAGATCAGGGGTTTTCAACCGGGGTGCCGCGTGTGACATCCAGGTGTGCCGCGAATTTTAAGTAACTCATTCAAAATTTGCATAACAGCGCCAGCGGAAGAAAAGAGCAAGCATAATTTTTCGTCTATTATTAGGGTTCCGTATTCGTCGTACGGGACCCTATTACTAAGCCTACGCCGTCTGTCTGTCTGTCTGTCTGTCTGTCTGTCCGTTTGTATGTCCGAGGGCTGTATCTCTTGAACCGTAATAGGTAGACTGTTGAAATTTTCACAAAATATGTTATTGTATAAAATATAGAAATAGTGTTATTTATTATGGCCGATAAGTATAACAAAAATAATAAAATAAGAAAAAGTAAAAAAATCACGGGGTCCCCATACAAGAAACTAAAAAGTGTATGCGCGCCATCTTCCGAAAACAGTATGAAGCATTTTAAGTAATCATGAATTTTAACCAATATGAAGCATTTCATAAAACACACCATAGATGGCGTAAGTGGCGCTGAGCATGACATGGCGATACGGAACCCTCGGTGCGCGAGTTCGACTCGCACATGGCCGGTTTTCTATCTATAGATTATCCACAATGACATTTTTTGACTGATTTGTTTGATCACCTCAACAAGCTAAATTCGAGGAAGGAATGAGAACATTATGACATCCTCGGATAAAATGAGAGTTTGCACTGATAAATTACACAGACGCCGAAGTCGCCAATAGTTTGTAGTTTTAAAAATGTCATATGCTTTCTGTATGAACATAAAATTGAAATTTTCTGTTGTAGATGAAAAAGTGTGCCAGTTAATAAAATAGTTTGAAAAACCCTGCATTAGATGTCTCGCGTGTGGTATAACATCCTCCCTCCCCTGCCCACCCTATATGATGTAGTGTAGATTTAATGAAAAAAAAAAACCAATTAATCGGAGCACGCCGATTAAGATCTGGTGGTCTTTACGGCGGAGGAACCGTGTCGGTCGCTCGGTCGCCGTTGAATATCGACCGGCTTATCGCGTATTGCATCCCTATTTGATAAATTACTTACGTCCAAACGAGCGGCAACCATGCCTACAGTGTCGTGAAGCTCCAAAGCAAGCTCCGCCTCTTCGTACAGGACATGTCGTCAGCCTCGGTGGCCCGGTGATGTTATGCATCGGCGCTCCATCGTTAAAGTTAAACACACAGGGCGTGGTCGGACTTTGGATGTTTATTGTTTATTGTATAATTTCATCCATAGGAAGGTTTTTTTTTTATGGAAGGTAACCTGCCCTTGGATATGTCGAAAATTCTGCCAGTTCTAAATTCAATGCGAAGAAGAACTGACAAACAAACTTCGCAAGTCACAATGTTTTGTTAGTACCTTATATACTTAGATTATTGATAGGCCTCCGCGCGCTCCGACTAGATACCGCCCGTGTGCGTGTAAAATGCGGCAACAAATACTACGCCGAAGTCGGCGTACTCGAGCCAGTCTCAATAGGAAAGACTATGAGATCACACACATACTACAACATTTTCTTACACACACTAGAATATTGAGTTGCCGCATTCACGGAGCTGTTGTTTTAAGGAAGCGCGGTATCTAGTCGGAGCGCGCGGATACCTATCAATAATCTAAGCTTATATATAAGTATTATATTAGAGTAATTTACAAAAATTAACTCATACTACCGCTCACAAGAACATTAATATTTACAGCATAAACATGAATACTCAAGAATCTGACCACTCTGCCTATTTACGTTACCTATATCTGGTGTATAGTGCCATCGCCAATTTGGATAGGTACTTGGACTATGGATGGACTATCGTTGAGAGTGGCCGTGGTCTTCCCGTACTTCCCCGTCTACACCCTTCCCTTACTTATTAGGTGGTGGTACTCGTATGTCTCAAAGTTTAACGCGTCCCGACTGATACCACTATACCGCACTGAAGGAAGGTCGGTTGAAACAAGTATGATTTTTTTTTATAGAAAGCGGGACATGGGGTGTCTAACGACGCCCATGGACATTCGGTCGCACGCGGGGGTTGCTAGTGCCATGCCGGCCTCACAGGTGCCTATTCACGCACCTCTTGAAGGACCCGAGACCGTACTTGGAGGGAAATATGTAGGCAGGGAGAGCGATCCAGAGTTCACCAGTTCTGTGGAGGAATTATCTGCAGAACCGATTGGTCCGCATCAGCGGTAAGTCCAGCGTGTAGGGATGCAATCCCTGTCCAGCGCGAGTTCTGCGGAGGTGGAAAGGGGAGACGGCGGGATCGGGACAGCGTCAAACAGCTCGTTCGAGTAGGTACGCCCCATGTAATAAGCGATAGGACACAAATAGTTCATGTTTTCCATCCATTTCAGTGTAGCCGGCGCGACCAAAGAGCAGCACTGTCATGGCGACTAATTGACCAAGGTGTGATGGGCCGACATCGCAGGTTTACTTACATAGTAGCTGTTAGGTGTGCTGTAGCGACGAGGGAGCGAGTGCGGCCGACAACGAGTCCTTTTCAAAATTCGACTCGGGGTCTCCGTAATTGGATACGTATTCATTTAACGCTGACGTAATATTGGGCACTTCAATTTTTAAGCTTCCCCCGCCCTGAATGGAGAGCTAAAAGCAGATAGGTTTTAAAGCGAAAGTTGAGTACACGCATATAAGTACGTACGTATGTTTCAGAACGAAAAAAAAGGCAAATCTAATTGGTGTGCCTACAGCCAGCACTGGTTTTGCTAGCTAAGGGTTGCCTTGCCAGTAAGCAAAGCTCAATTTACTTTATTAAAAAGTTAAATTACAAAATATTTAAAGTTCTGAGTTTTATATTTTATTTAGTTAGCGGTCCCCCGACTCCCGAAGTAAGTAAACGCAAATTATTTTTGACTTTTTAAGGTTCGGGGTTTTTTTTAATTTGTAATTTTTAATTTAACTTTCATTTCAAGCTTTAAAAAAAAACCATGCAAATCGGTCCACTTAAGATAATATTTTTTTTATTACTTAATTACTAGGTTAATTTTATTTTCTGTTTAGTATAAGACAAACCCTCACGAATTTTCTGTTTAGTTTAGGACTAACCCTCGTGGATTTTCTGTTTAGTATAGGACAAACCCTCGCGAATTTTCTGTTTAGTATAGGACAAACCCTCGCGAATTTTCTGTTTAGTATAGGACAAACCCTCGCGGATTTTCTGTTTAGTTTAGGACAAACCCTCGCGGATTTTCTGTTTAGTATAGGAAAGACCCTCGCGGATTTTCTGTTTAGTATAGGACAAACCATCACGGATTTTCTGTTTAGTACAAGACAAACCCTCGCGGATTTTCTGTTTGGTACAGGACAAACCTACGCGGATTTTCTGTTTAGTTTAGGACTAACCCTCGTGGATTTTCTGTTTAGTATAGGACAAACCCTCGCGAATTTTCTGTTTAGTATAGGACAAACCCTCGCGGATTTTCTGTTTAGTTTAGGACAAACCCTCGCGGATTTTCTGTTTAGTTTAGGACAAACCCTCGCGGATTTTCTGTTTAGTATAGGAAAGACCCTCGTGGATTTTCTGTTTAGTATAGGACAAACCATCACGGATTTTCTGTTTAGTACAGGACAAACTCTCGCGGATTTTCTGTTTAGTACAGGACAAACCCTCGCGGATTTTCTGTTTAGTATAGGACATACCCGCGCGGAAAAAACCGCGCGAATAATATGCGCTGTGCGTGCTTGTCCTTAAGGCCTTATACAGAAGCCTGCTCCCGTTTTAAAGTTGTACATATTTTATCCATTCAAACAATATTTAATACTCATTAGAAAGCGATCACATAGCATAAGTTTAATATTTGTTTTGACTTGAGTATGCTATTGGCCGATTTCAACACATCCGATTAAGTCTCGGTTAACAATAATTATCTGTCTGTTGAAGTGACATTTCTCATACAGGCGGCAGCAACGTTTTAGCGGAAGGTAGTGAAATCGGTCCTAAGAAGACTATGAAAACCCAAACAGTAAACTCAAATATTAGACATCTACTTTAGGCGGAACCGTAACATTTTCACGTCGGTTCAAAAGCCATTAGCACAGTGCGTTATTTATTGCTATTGACACGAATGGAAGAACTTTACGGGATAATTATCACTTGTCAATAAGAACGGCGAGCGTTTATAAACATATGAAATATCCATCAGCCCTGGAAGTTTCTTAAATTAATTACATCTGTCCTACCTAAAACCCTTAGAATTCCTAATAAATAAAGCGAAGTATCTACGGCCGAGTAACGTATGTCAATACATGAATCCTTATAACTCGAGAACCACTTTATCGATTTACATACGGTTTTCACTGTTACATTCTGTCACTTCTCAAGATGGTTTTAGGCTATAAATCATATTTAGCGGGCTGAGTTGTGAGCTAAAAGTCAAGCGAAGCGAAGGCGCGGGCAAAAGCTAGCCATTGAATGAATGAACGTAGCTAGATTGGATGCAAGAAGCCTTCTTGAGCAATGTCGTTTTCTTTTGTTCAGCCCGAAACGGTTTTATTTCAATAAAGACGTCTCCACTTTTTAAAATTCGAATGTGCTACGGTTACGTTACGTACGAGCCAAAATCATTGTCAAAGATTACGCCTTCCGAGTTTTAAAATTCGAACGTTTCTGCGATGACACAACAAAAACGTGCGACGTTTGTTTGTTTGTATATCAAAATTTAAAATTGTATCCTTTTGTTTTTTTTTTCTTATTGTATTAGTTGATTGGTCATTTTATTCACAAATTGTGTTTTGGAGGATTGTGTAGCGGAGGCAGGTCATAAATCACATTGTGTACTATTTTTTATGTTAACTTTTTCCTGTCTCTGTATTAATCCCTGTCTAATAAAATAAAAATAAAACATTGAAGTCCGGTCCGAAGCTTTAACCATACGAATTCACGGACTGCGACTTTTTGTGTGGCTCTGATGTCGTTAGAATGCGGTAGGTGCTTGTGAGTTATGGCTTTACATCACAACATTAAGATGATAAACGTGAAATTCCCTTACGTCTCAACCGCCAGCCGCGTCTGTCATCTAATAAATTCAAAGACATATTCACCCCTAGTCAAAAAGCGAAAGGCAACATAATTATCCAAATGTGCAGGCACGACCGCCCTAGACGCGTGCCCGTAGACCGTTAACGCAGACTACATTCCGCCATTTATGTCGTCAGTGGGACACAAATTGAGGCACAATTAACACTAAGAGTCGACGTTTAAACATTTCGGACTCCACACATTCCGGCACACACGTTCGGATAGGGGGGACGCCGCTTTATCGGATCGCGCTTTTGATTCGGAACCCTCAAAAAAAGACCGTCGAAGTATCTCACGAACGAGCAGAAACGACGAAAATCTCATTTTGGACGTACTGCGTCCAAAAATCATCCACTTTAAAAATTTGTTGGCCACAGAGACAAGTCTTCACCTCAAATATATTCTATAGAAGAAGTTACCGTGAGTAAAGTTAAATTCCCACACTCTTGTGTACGACTATATTCACTGGCTAACTATATACATTACTGTTCACGATAATTAAAGGCAACTAATAACCCCAATCTACGCCGAAAATTGTCCTAGTTTATGATACTTTGAAAGTAATCTTCAATTTCTGTCATAAGTCAATTTCGTTAACCGCCCTGCTTCAGGAGAGCGGTAAGGGGTGTTGAGGAGTCGGCGGCGCGGCGGCGGAGGTTTGGAGGTTTATTCAAAAGGCATTAGTTGATGAAGTCGAGGTATGTATATTCTTGTGAAACACAAGTTTGGAAGTTGCGGTCGGTCTTCATTAGTTAATTACGGAGTGGTGGCGCGGCGGTGCGGGGCTTGCGCGGTTGCCTGGGAGACGCAGCGGTGACAACACGACCACACCACCACCGCCAGCTCCAAGCGGGGACTCCCGTCTTACATATTACATATTGCGTCGGTCGCTACTGCAACTTTGTGGGAACTGCACTACTGCTAGCTCTATACTGCAACGTTGGAGTCGATGACCACACCCCTCGCTTGTGAAAAGGGTGGAGGGAGAGTTTAGTAGCTATAAAGTATAGCACATGTCCGCCAAACAAAGATCTATAGGGTCTCCTCCATAACCCACACCGGAATCATTAGTACCATTGTGGTTTAGCACCCCTTTGGTGGTGAATTAGCCAGTTTTTGGAAGCCCATTTTCCTTGATAGCCACTCCTTCCAAAGTCTATAGAGAATTAGCTCTATACTAGTATCCATGGGTCAAGGAAATTCGCGGTCTACATACAGCCCAGTTCCCTGAGTTATCCCTGAGACGCACGTTCCTAATTCGTTGAATGCATGGCACAAGCCGTGACGTACCTACCATTTTTTGAGCCCCACGGCACAGAATACATCCCACGGATTGAAGTTCGGCTTTGGTTTCAACATATGACAAATATTGTGAACAGAAATTCGCATGTTTTCCGACTAAGCTTGCGATATGCTGCCGTCGGACGGTAAAACGATGTATGTTCAAAAGTATTGTTTTGAGATAAACGCGTTTGAAGGATTTGTGTTATGGCTAAACGCTGTAACTAGGCGGTGTTATGGTGAAACGATGTATTGGATATTACATAGTCGTGGCATACCTTAAATGGAGGGTTCTGGAAAAAAATACATCGTTTTACCGCACAGAATCGTATGTTTTTGGACATACATCGTCATATCGATCTTCATAACTTCTTCAGTGAAGGTCCTACAAAGATAACATTTATATTGGGTGATAGGGCACGCCAAGAACTTTCGATTGAGTCGTGTTACGTAAAAACGCTGTATGTGCTCATACATCGTTTTACCGTCCGACGGCAGTATGCCCACCATATCAGAAATTTCAATGAATTCGAGAATTTGACAACGAGATGTCTACAATAAATAATGTTCTTAATGTAATCTGGTACGGGTGGCTAAGTCAGATGGGCCAAAGCACCATGTTTCCACCACCCAATAACACCACAGAAAAGGTGATATACCGGAGACTACCCTTTGGATTGCAGGCTATACTGAACAAAATAACATGGACGATGCTGCTTTGCGGCCATCTTTCGTTCGGTGCGGTGGTACCAAACGCAGTCAGCTAAAATTTTCAGTCTACCACCTATTCAGGAACAAGGGTAGGGATCTACGAACAAGGGCCAATATAAAACCCACCGATAGGAGTATTAAGATTCCTCGTACTAACGACTCACCCTACCCTCTCAAACCTTACGGGCCCGACCCAAAGGTACCCGTAGCGTCGCAACAAATTCGATTGCGTGCAAAAAAAACACAAACCTTCCACGTGTATATTCCCAAGACACGACTTCGGGTGGTCGGCCGCTCCCCACCGCACCCGCCCTGAATATTTGAGGAGCTCGTGAGAAACAAATTATAGGCCAACTTGTTTCCGAAGCCCCCTCCACTTCAATTACAACGACGATAAAGCGTTTAAAATAATACCTAACTTTGAACTCCTATAGCCGCTTCCCTCGGGTGGACGGACACACGACTTCGAAGCGATGGGAGCCGAGCAGTTGGAAATGGCGAGACCTATCATTTGACTGCAGTTCATAATGATGAGAATCGCCACGTGGACGGTAGGCCACTGCAGTTGTCGCGACACTGCTTCGATCAGTCCAGCAATGACGAGTCGCAAATAGGACAAGGTTTCATCATACCTACAATCGGACCGGACGGATTAAAAGAATGAGGTTATCTATGGATAATTAATAGAAATTAAAGAACTTCGATTGATGCAGCTGAATGGAACTACCTATAGCGAAGAGAGTGCGGTTAGTGGGCCTACGACCGCATTTACTGAACTGGTTTAGAACCATTAGTTTTCCCATGGTCTCAGCAAACTGGGTACCTACGTCGCCTCCAACTGGGGGCCATACGCCATTAAGCTGGACGTGGGAATGCGTATACGGAATGGTCATGTGGAGTTTAAATGGTGCGTAATTGATGGACTAAGGAGTCACGCCTCTCCCACTACTCTCCCCTGCGCTGGTGAAATGTGTTTTAAAATAAATGAGACCTAGCAACTTCTTCTCTCATCTACATATCTTGAAAAAGACGAAATATAGAAAAAGAATGGAACAAATTTGATGAAAGAACACACATCGAAAGACTGAAGTTTAGTCTCGCTTCGAGTACAATAACACTGTACCACTGTGTTTGTTATCCGCCATCAATGATGCACGCGTCGGAGAGGCTTTTTCGGTGAAATAAATCATGCATGCCTAAATGGGGACGTTATGAAGGGAGAAGAGCTGTGGGTTCATTTCAATTGTGCCTTTATTTACGTTCGCGTACACTACACAGTGTTTCGTCCAGGTGGGTACCATGGTGGTATTCCCCTTTAATTTCACTGAAAACTGATTCTCTGTGTGAAACTGAAAAATGATTTGGCTCTCTTTTGCAATTGGCAAAATTATAATTCTTGCTCTTGCATGAAAAAAGTGAAACAAAATAAAATTTTGACATTTAAATATTACTTTAAATTATTTTTCAGTTTCACATACGAAATCAGTTTTTGGTGAATTAAAAGGAGGATGTCACACAACATTTAACATGTACGATATGGCATACCGGCATGACTACTAAGTTTATGTAACATTAGATGTCTGGATTTTTTTTGTTTTTTGTTTTTTTTTTTATACGCGAAACACTTGGCGCCCTCAGCATGGATCGTTGAGCCGACGACGCCCAAAAGCATTCGGTTTAGAACGGGAGCTGCGAATGCCGTGCCGGCGTGACAGATGCCTTTTTACGCTTCTCTTGAAAGATCCTAAGTCATACACTGAAGGAAACACATCGGGAAGAAGTGCATTCCAGAGTTTCGCAGTGCGGAAGATAAAAGAAATACTGGAGCGCTTAGTTCGCACTTTAGGCATATCTACAGTATAGGGATGCATTCCCGTCTGTTACGCGTGGACCTATGGTGAAATGGTGAAGTCGGAATCGTTTCGAACAGCTCCTCAGAGCATTCACCGTTGAACAGTCGATAGAACACACTTAGTGAACCTATGTCTCTAGCTCTACGGAGCTGCAAAGGTTCAAGTTTGCAGGACACTTCAAAAGAATGCTATAATTTTTCAGAAGCAATCAAATTTTTCGCTCGATTTTGCGACATCGAGCTTGGCCAGTCTGTGATTACAACTTAAGAAGTTTAGTAAATAAATATGTACTAAACGCCAACCGAATAAAATATCGTGCTACTATGCAGTTCAAACTACAGTGGGTTGCCAAATTATTAGGGACACCACATTAATGTTCATACTTCTTCATATAACCCGTGTGGGCCCGGTACTTAAAAAGAATAGCCCCGCTGCATCTCTCCCCGTGCATGTCGTAAAAGGCGACTAAGGGATAAGGACAAGATGCTGTGCTAAAGGGCGACGGGCTCGCCACCTCTCACCTTGGCATGGTACTTCCACCGAGTCATGCAGCAGGTGGGTCTTCGTGCCTTACTTGCTGCTTGATCGATTGAATCTTGGCCGAATACTTTGCGAAACGTGGTGGTCGGTGTTGTGCTGTAATTTACCAGAGTTCTTGCAGCACAACACCGATTACTCTGCTTACCCCGATTGTCGGGATTCAGCGTGTGTGATATGTATGTATGTATGTATTTTCGATAAAAATTCTGCCTCCTAAACCCTTTATCCTAAACTTTTGAAACTAGTTATATGTAATTATTAATACATCTGGTATAAGAGTACATTCATAGTTTCTTCCTAAGAAATTTAACTTTACTTGGAGACAAAGTAAAAAACAATGTAATGTAATTTTATTAAATTTTGTATGAGTTTACAAAATTACCATTTCGTACTTTGTGTCAAACTTCAGGCGATTTGAATAGGATAAAACTATAAACGTAGGTTTAAAGCAAATATATAAATATTCATACATTCATAGTTTGAAGTGTCGGGAGTTTAGGTGGTAGAAATATTTTCCTGAAGGTCAATTTGTGTGAAGACGTATGAATATAAATGTGGTGTCCCTAATAGTTTGGCAACCCACTGTATATCGGAAGTCATTACAGGGTCGATGTAACGCATAGTCACAATTCGTACCTGTAGCAAGCAATCCGGCACTTGAAATTGACCCTCCGGTGCCGCGAATAGCGGTAAGCCGTTTTTCGACTTAGCCGCGGCGCCGCGGCGTATTCTCTAGGCTCAAAAGCAAACGCAAAGAAAGTGTTCAACGCCCAAAATTTGGGTTACTACCACTACTACAGTATTAAAGTTTTTACTCCCTTCCGAATACGACTACTTACATTATTTTCACTACTTATTACAAATTCAGTGGGGCCATTAAGCCAAATTAATATCCGTTAATAGTACTGTTTAATGTAACGCATTTATCTATACAAATGCTGAAGGATAACTAATGGATGTTAAATTAACCTTGTTCGATTAGGAGGTGGGGAGGTTGAAATTATGTCAGTATTGGATTTTTTTTTTAAATGGAAACTGACACGGTTGGCTTCATCATCTACTACATCCGTTGTCAGCCCATAACACCTTGGTGAACTAGGTGCCATGTTTTTTTTTTATGGAAACTGACATGGTTGGCTACATCACCTACAACGTCCGTGATGTCAGCCGATAACACCGGGTGAACTAGGTGCCATGTCAGTGCTTCCCCATTTGATCGTGCCGGCTACACTGAACTGGTCGGAAAACACAAACTATTTACATAGTCGTTTCGACCGACGTTTCATTCAGTGCGGTGGTACCAACCCGGGCGGGTTAAACCCTACCACCAAGTAAGATTAGGAGGGAATGTCAGTGCTTCCCTTCGGTCGTGCCGGCTACACTTAACTGGACGGAAAACACAAACTATTCACATAGCCGTCTCAACCGACCTGTCTGAATGACAAGTGGTACCAACCGGGGCGGGTTAAACTCTACCACCTAGGAAGGTAAGAAGGGAAGGGACCTACAGTTTTACGTGAAATTCGAACCACGGTCAGCCTCCAACGGTCGAGCGGTCATCCATCCAAGTACTGACCGCGCCCAGGTGTGCTTAACAACAGTCGACTGACCGCACAACTGAGCTACCGAAGCTGACAAACTATTAAGTGCTAGCCGCGCCGCTTCAGCGTAGTGCGGTTTACCTCATAAAATTACATACAAAATTTTGATGCGCCGCCGCGCCGCCCCACTGCAGTGTATACTATACATATTTTCACGAAGTAAAAAAATATTCCAGCGAAGTTTCTTGCTGGTTCTTCTTCGCCGTGATAATCGAACTGGATAAATGTTTAATGTTAAAATATGACAAATCCGAGTGCAGTGTACTTCCTATCTATGGATGATGGATGAATAAAGAATAAAGTGAAGATGTCAGCCTCGGTAGCTCAGTTGTGCAGACAGTCGACTTTCGCTATTGATTGTTAAGCTGGGCGCGGGACAGTACTTGGATGGTTGACCGCTCGACCGTTGGCGGCTGACCGTGGTGCGGATTCCACGTAAAACTATAGGTCCCTTCCCTTCTTACCTTACCAGGTGGTAGGGTTCAACCCGCCCAGGTTGGTATCACTGCACTGAATGAAACGTCGTCGGTCGAAACGGCTATGTAAATAGTTTGTGTTTTCCGCACAATTCAGTGTAGCCGGCACGACCGAAGTGAAGCACTGACATGGCACCTAGCTCACCCGTTGTTATGGACTGACATCACGGCTGTTGTAGGTGATGGAGCCAAACGTGTCAGTTTCCATTAAAAAAAAAACCTCGTTAAGAGCATCGTTTACTGCGAACCGTTTTCAAATTTGGAATTAACTTCATCGTATTGCTGTAGCTGAGGGTAGCGCCGCTACCGACGACGCACGTGAACGTGGAAAAAAAAAAAAAAAAAAAAAGGACAACTGCAGCTCAGAAGCAAACTGCCTACAAAATATTTGTGAATCATCCATCATTCAGGCGAAGTCTTTTTTCATGTATTTTCTCTTCCTCAATTTAAGTGATATATATTTTTTTTGCTATAAACAAAGCCTACTGGATATCCCTATGTCTTAATTTTAATTGATTTTTTATAGTTTTCCACATAAAAAATATGAAAGTTAGGTCTAAAATTGCTATATTTTCACATTTTTGTAATCAAATACATTTCATTTAAAATGAAATAACGAAAAATGGACAAGATAGGGACATAAATATTGATAATATCTTTTACAGACAAAAATTTTAAAATGGTAAGATTTACGGGTTGGAATGAGACTTCTCCCCTGGTGGTGTATGAGAAAAGTGGACTTGCCGGTTCTCTTAAGCCTGTTTCACCCATGCCACAGAATATCTAATTTCATGCGCTCAAAATAGAGACGGCTATGGCTCAGCGAAGTGGGGAGCGTCGCGAGACAAAGCGGGCGCGAGGCAGTTTCCTCTTTACTAGAGCGGGATGGAATTCGCCACAAGGCGCTTACGATAATACAAAGCGAAGACGGATAACGCGCAAATCTTTTTTATATTAATAAGTATGAAAAATTTTAGCGTTGTGACTTTTTAAAATCATTGTTCACTAAAAAATATAAAATTGTATTTGGAGAAAAATTATAAAAAATGGACATTAATTCTTTATATTTTTACAATAGAAATTGGTGTAAAAATAGAGGAATATTCGGAATTTGTTTCTATCGAGCGAAGTTAAAAAACTTGGTGTTTCAACCTTTTGGTTCACTAAAGATAATTCTGTAGATTGAAAACCTAGAACATCCCACTATACTTATTTATAACTTTTCACAGGTGTGCATCAATTCGAAAGTACAGATGACCCGTGTTGGTGTTCTGTGTCCCGGGTAGTAGCCTCTTAAGAGTCACGCCTCCAAATCGCCTGCAAAGTACAAACTCACACGCTGCAGCTATTCACACGACTTAACAATTCCGTTTCCGTCGGCCCGCCCGCTAATACGGCCCTAAATATTTGATGCATCGTATCGATCATAAACTTCATGCGCCGCCGTAACAAAGTGAGCCAACACGGAGCAAGCGTACAAACTCGCAGGAGCGCTCCCCCTGAGAGTTAGAACTGATTTAGGAGTCCGGGCAGGTCGATCGGGCGGTTCCTCATTATTCAAATCACTTTCACGCCACTTGTACTACCCAGATATTATGCGCCTAATCAGCCAAGCCCTTGGCTCGGGCTGACACCTCCACGGTGGTGAAATTGGCTGCGCCTGAGACTTTGACCTCAATACAGTGACGTGTGAGTTCTTCCGACTGGGACTACGCTTTAGAACCGGATTGTCTCTTTCGAAAGCTTAATGTTCATTATTTAACTAACCTGATATTATGAGCCTATCAAGCCTTTGGCTCGGGCTGGCACCTCCTCGGGGGTGAAATTGGCTGCGGCAGAGGCTTCGTCCTCAGTACAGTGACGTCTGAGTTAGTGCGGCTGGGACGACGCTCTACAACCAGATTTGTCTCTTTCTAAACCTCGATGTTCATTATTTAACTAACCTGATAATGAGCCTATCAGCCAAGCTCTTGGCTCGGGCTGGCACTTCCTTGGGGGTGAAATTGGCTGCGCCTGAGGCTTTGACCTCAGTACAGTGGCGTGTGAGTTCTTCCGACTGGGAATGCGCTCTAGAACCGGATTGTCTCTTTCTAAAGCTCGATGTTCATCATTTAACTAACGTGATATTATGAGCCTATCAGCCAAGCTCTTGGCTCGGGCTGGCACCTCCTCGGGGGTGAAATTGGCTGCGCCTGAGGCTTCGACCTCAGTACGGTGACGTGTGAGTTCGCGCGACTGTGACGACGCTCTACAAGCGGATTGTCTCTTTCTAAAGCTCCATGTTCATTATTTACTGCCGGGCATTGTACATGCTCGCTTAGTACTAACATATAAAAATAAAATAGTGAGCCAATATTCGATTCTAGACGATTCCTTTTCGTCAAGTTCTTTTTCCGAGAACCGCCTCCGCTCCCGCAGCACTCGCTCGGCTCGACTGTCACTCACAGGCTCGCCCTACGTTCCTGTAACTTTGCACCTGTCCGACCAAGAGAAGAAATAATGTATTTTCCTATTCAGTTGGATTTGATTTGGGGAGGCAAAGGTTGAGCAGACTTGAGCACGCTTGTGAGTATCACGGGTGACTTATTTTGAAAGCGATATGTTTTAGTTAGGCAATATAAGAGCAAACAATGCTTAACTTACAGAGATAGATGCTTAGAATAGAAAATTATTCATTGCTCCACAAATATTTCACAAAAATAACACAATGAATACAGGTACATAAGGTGCAAAGGCGAACTTATCCCTTTGCAGAGATTTCTTACAGCCGACCTTTAGGTGTGTGTGAAATGTGTAAATAAAGGATCCAGGTTCGAATCCTGGTCGGGACGTATTTTGTTTCTCTAAAGTTTAGGCCATGCATCTAGAGAAGAAATATGAAGCGAGTGCATGCTTAGTACACTGTTCCCTCAAAACTTAAATGCCGCTCGACCTACAGGCGCAGTCAACGAATTTTAGGTCATCATTTGTAGATCATAGGGTAGATAATAAAATTGCTTCACCGCGGACCCAAGATGCGAGCGACATTAAAGTCTACCCTATGTTCTACGAATCATGTATGACCTAAAAAACTATTTAAAAAAATATAATAACCGCCTTCAAAAATGTATGAAATAAAAAAAAAATCGAACCCTAGAGTTGAAGGCGGTCGGTTATTTTTGCTTGCTTTAGCACCGCCTTCAACTCTAGGGTTAGATTTTTTTTTTATTTCATACATTTTTGAAGGCGGCTTTTATATTTTTTTAAATCGTTTTTTATTTCAGTTTTTTTCCCATCCGATCTTGACCAAATTGAAATGGGACCACACGGGAAGCACCAGCTTTCAAATAAAAAAAGAATCATCAAAATCGGTTCAACCAGTCGAAAGTTCTGAGGTAACAAACGGTTAAAAATTCGTTGTCTGCGCAGTTAGGTCGAGCGGTATTAAAGTTTTGAGGTAAGTGTACCCACATATAAAGAACATGTTCATTATGTATGATTTAAAGTTTTTGTGTATGAGGCAGTAGTTCATAGGGTTGTCTTCTACCTTGGGGGTATCGAAAATTCACCCTGTTATTTGCTTTTAGTAAAAGATCATACGGAATAAATACGTCGCCGGTTAAGTTAGGATTGATACTAATAGTAATAGGTGTATTGACGATGATGTTGATTACATTCCAAATATGTGGAAAAGAGAATATTATATCGCGCCACCGCTGTGCGTGTCCCAAGGCGTACGACACCTGAAAGACATTTCGGCTCCTTTCGGGAACACTCGGCTCGAAACGTAACAAAAACGACATGCACCGCCTCAACATTAGGTTAGGGTTAATATAGAGAAGATGCGTCGCCTTCTTTTTAATAAACCTGGTTATTTTTTTTTTAACCACGAAATCATCACTCATACCACACTTTCCTTCGAGCCGAAGTCTGCCGAAAGGAGCCAAAGGAGCCAGGAAAGTCTTTCAGGAGGCGCACCGGTGTCCCAAGACGTCGGCTATAAATAGCGAAATAACATGTATCGACCGAAAAGACAGGCTTGGGACGGGAATCAAATGAATGAATCGTAGAAGTAGAGTGTGGGTGAGAGTCCCACCGTCGCCATTTTTAGGGTTCCGTATCCGGTACGGGACCCCGTGTATGGTATTCCACCTTACCCCGTGACGGGGTAAGGTGGAATGGGGACGGCAGAATCGCGTTGAAAAGCTCCTCCGAATGCTCTTTATCTTTCCATAAAAATACAGACGTGTGCAGTGCACATTGGAACGTCGACAACAGTCAGCTTTATCTAACCAGTGGCCGTATTCTCTAACGTCCTACCGTCAACGTCGGTGACGCTAACTAGTTACTTCTCTGTCTAATTATATGAACTAGACAGAGGCATAACTATTCAGCGTCACCGACGTTGACGGTGGGAAGTTAGAGAATACGGCCACAGTCGTGTGACCTGCATTGCCTGAGCGCCGCAGCATGACTGACGTTTCACGTTCGAGAACAAAGCTGCTCTCGCACTGCGCAACGCCGAAATGCATCCACTAGCGATATTTCTATACTCTGCGACTTCCACGAAACTGCTAGGGTTAATTCCCCTTGGGCTATTTGTCCTAAACGTCCGTCTTCTCTACCTAATTCCGTAGTCACGCGCGGGCGTGGCGGCGGTGGCGCGCCGCGCACGTAACTCCACTTAATAATCTTCGGCCGACCGCATTGACGACGACGGCGCGGCGGGAGACATCTCGTATTTGCCCGTCTCGAGTAATTTCCTCGTCCTTGTATATTTAAGCGTGCCTCCACCGCGGCCGGCGACTCGCTTCATGCATATGTCATGAGCGGTTGCCAACGCGACCGTTTGTTGACGATATCGGCCGCGGGAATCGCCGCACCGGCCACTGTCCCCGACCGTCCGCCCCCCCGCCGATGTCCCACCGATAATTATTACGTTCTACTTTCCGATTCCGGTGGATATCGGCGGGGGTGAGGGGGCGGCGACCGCCCCGCGAGGACGTCACCGCCCGGGGATGAGACAGTAATTTCGTCGACCGACTCCTCTCGGGTGAGCCATATGCGCGACTAAAAGTAATGACGCTTTATTACCCTATATTCGGGAATTAAATGGTAGTTTTAACAGTACATGCCGCTATGTACTGTCGTGGACCCGACACGCAATGCAAGGGAAGCGAAGGTAACTACTCTTCCTAATCATCAGCACGGTTTTCGTGTGCCTAATAATAACGGTCCCTTCTAGGTAGCTTGATATGATAAGGATAACACACAACTAAGCGATTAGTCGCAAACGGTAAAAGAGAACAGAAGGTATCACAACTTCCTTACGCCTTTTTTAGGGTTCCGTATCCGGTACGGGACCCTATTACTATTAGCCTACGCCGTCTGTCTGTCTGTCGGTCCGTCCGTCCGTCCGTCTGTCCGAGGGCTGTATCTCTTGAACCGTAATAGGTAGCCCGTTGAAATTTTCACATAATATGTGTTATTATGGCCGATATAACAAATAATAAAAATAAGAAAAAGTGAAAAATCCACGGGGGTTCCCATAGAAGAAACTAAAAAGTGTATGCGCGCGCGCGCCATCTACCGAAAATAGTATGAAGCATTTTAACTAATCATGAATTTTAACTAATATGAAGGATTTCATAAACACGTCATAGATGGCGTGAGTTGCGCTGGCCATGGCATGGCGATACGGAACCCTCGGTGCGCGAGTTCGACTCGCACTTGGCCGGTTTTTTATGAAATCCGGTATGAGTCGAGGAGTCGGGAGGGGCCACAAGCACGTGCTCCGACCAATATCACCTCCGAGAGGGTAGGTGCCATACCATAGTCTTTCCTTTGGATTGCTGATGGCTATACTGGACTAGAGCCACTAGAGGTGAGCGCAAACGAGGCAGATATGCGGCTATCTTACATCCAGTACGGTGTTACCAACCCAGACGGCTAACTACTTGAGCCTACCACCTAGTAAGGGGCAAGGGAAGCTAACACCGATTAATGTGATTTGCCCGATTGTAGGGACGCAACGCGTGTGGTAGGTTGTCTATCAGAAGGCTTTTTTTTATTGAAACTGACACGGTTGGCTATATCACCTACTATATCCGTGATGCCATCCCATAACACCTTGGTGAACTAGGTGCCATATCAGTGCTTCCCTTTGTCGTGCCGGCTACACTTAACTGGACGGAAAACACGAACTATTCACATAGTCGTTTCAACTTTCATTCAATGCGGTGGTACCAACCCGGGCGGGTTAGACCCTACCACCTAGTAAGATAAGACGGGAAGGGACCTACAGTTTTACATGGAATCCGAACCACGGTCAGCCCCCAACGGTCGAGCGGTCACCCATCCATCCACTGACCGCGTCCAGGTGTGCTTATCATCCGACCGACCGCACCACTGAGCCACCGAGTCTGACGGGAAGTTTTACGTGAAATCCGAACCTCGGTCAGCCAAAATGAAGGCATCTAGAAAATGACGCCGCAGAGTCATTCTGCAATTCTTATTAAACTCATGTTACGTAGAAAACGCAAATTATTAACTCGCACGGGGTTTCTTAGAACTGTTTACGTGACAGGATAATTGGTCGGTTTTCCCGCCGCTGCTCCCCTTTACGTTTTCACACGCAAGGAAGAGTTTTTCACGTAAGCACCTGTGTGGTTTGCCATGCCATACCAAGCCAATCTTCAGTGCAGTACCGGAACTAACAATGGTTCTATTAGTACACAAGATCCGGCAAGGATTTTCTTTTATTGAAACTGACACGTTTGGCTACATGTATGTATATATTCTTTATTGAACACCAATTTAAAAAATTTGGTACAACAGGCGAGCTTAATGCCGCGAGGCATTCTATTCTAACTAACCTTTTGGGATGTGGGAGAAGTACATGCAGGCGAATAAGAATAGTTTGTGGCAATGTGTTAGACTATAAATAAATATGTATGATAAACTAGATACGAATACTACATAAATACGTTAAATAAGCATATATATGTACATAATAAACTTACATATTATGTACATCGATCGGTGGTAGGTACCATTGTGCAACACAATCAACTGAATGCCAGGAGAGTAAGAGAAGGGCAGTAAATATATGTATGTAAGTAATATAAATTGCATTTACTTCGGTAAGGAAAGGAGAAGTTTGTTTAAATTTATCTTAAATACATTCATAGATGTAGAGGGGCGTAAATGCACGGGCAGATTATTCCAGAGACGAGCTGTTTGTACCGTGAAAGAGTCCGTGCAGAACGAGCTTGAGTGAGCCGGTATTGCCAAGAGTAAGTTGTCAGCAGATCTTAAGGGGGGGTACTAGGCAAAACATCACATCATATTATCCTAACTATAGCCATATTTCGATAGATATAACTATAATTTATATGCTTATAGTTAGGTAAAGGTTCAAGGTATAATGTGTGATAGATTATTGTAATTTAATCTTGTGAATTCTCTGAAAAATAAGTGGGTGAAAAGTGGTAAAAACGTTCGAAAATGCATTTGCTATTTCGTCACAAATACGTCCATACAAAAAACGCTCGCGCACGGCAACGGCCCAAAATTTAGAATGTTCAAAGATAGTTCAGTGAAAAACCATTTATTCTGTAAGCGTTTGAGTTTATTTAGATGATTCTTAGTCTTATTGACTCTAAGCTCAATGAAGCATTTTTCGTATTAGATGCATTTGTAAAAAATGGCGAGGGAAATAGCAAAGGCATTTTTTAACGATTTTACCACTTTTCAACCACATATTTTGTACATAATTATTTAAAAAAAAAAATTATGATACAATGTTGGCCCCTAATCTAGAAAACTTGGCTGTTTCATTCCAATTATAAAATGGTATGCAACATCTGAATCAGACATTTAGAAAAAAATATATTACTGTTCTCATAAATCAGGGACCCATTTTTATTTATTACGTAATATGACAATTTCGAATTTAAATAAAAGAAAATTGTAAATTGTGATTTTTTTTAATTAATTGAATTACATACATAACACACGCTGTATCACGACAATCAGGGTAAGTAGAGTAATCGGTGTTGTGCTATAAGGATTCTGGCAAATTACAGCACAACACCGACCACCACGTAAATAAGTTAAATCATATTACATTAATTGTTCGAAATGACCTCCTCCTACCCTAATACACGTGAGTAATCTTTTCCTAAAGTGTCTTTTAAGACGTCGCACACCTCTTGATTCTCCTATCTCCTCTGCTGCAGTGAAAATACGTTGCCGCAATTCTTCTTGTGTATTGAACTCTTTTGAGTATACCAATGGATTTAAATCCATTGGATTTTTACTACTGGGGATGCCTCAAAGAAAAGGTATACTCAAAAGAGTTTAATACACAAGAAGAATTCCGGCAACGTATTTTCACTGCAGCAGAGGAGATAAGAGAATCAAGAGGTGTGCGACGTCTTAAAAGACACTTTAGGAAAAGATTACTCACGTGTATTATTAGGGTAGGAGGAGGCCATTTCGAACACTTAATGTTTAATTAATTCATTAATAAAAAATTTCACAATTTAACATTTTCTTTTATATTTGAAATTGTCATATTACGTAATAAATAAAAATGGGTCCCTGATTTATGAGAACAGTAATTTTTTTTTTTTTCTAAACGTCTGATTAAAATGTTTCATACCATTTTATAATTGGAAAGAAACAGCCAAGTCTTCTAGATTAAGGGCCAACATCGTATCATAATTTTTTTTTAAATAATGAAGTACAAACTTAGGTGTCAAAAAGGCATTACACGAAAAATTTAAAGTATTTTTTTTTTTACTTGAACGCATTAGTAACATTGAAATATTTATTTACTTGTTTCGATAGCATTACTCCTTGGTAATCATAATAAAAAAAAAAGAAAAGGAAAAAAATTGCCATTTGTAGGCACAGCATTTAAAAAACCGCCGTATGGTGCAGATTTGTTATAATTTTCAAAAAGTGTCAATATCTGGAAAACCGTGCGGTTTTTACTGAGGTCATGTTTTATTATTATGATAGTACGTGACCAGACCTATCACCAGGTACAAGGTCAGGCAAGGTTTACTGGACAACCTGTATATATTATCCTTTGCACCTTATGTAAATTTTCTAATGTACTTGTTACTGTTTAATGTTTACTGGAGTAATAAATCATTTTCTATCTATTATTATTAATATTGTATTTCATTATTACTTTGCACTGTTTTTTTTTTTACTATAATTTACGTTCATGTTAAGTCGAACCTACCAAACCCGTTAAGGGAATGTATCCAGTGAGCATTGTAGCGAGCATGGTAGGGAATAGTATCATAGTTTAATTAAACAGTTTATTTACTATGATAGTATGCAACCATTACTGTACTGTACCTATGTTAGCATTCTATGTAAGTGAACGAAATGAATGAAATGAAAACAATTTTTAAGTTTGCATCTCAAAGGGTTAAATAGTAAAAAATCGCTTGAAAATCATGAGCGCTGAAGCGTCTCTACGGATCTAAATGGCTAAGGAACGCTCTGCATGTGTGCAGAGTGCTCACACTTAAGGTGACGCAAAGCTGAGTCTGCGTTGAATTTCAGTTTACCACCAATATTACTCACCTGACATATTCAGTTCAGTAATACTTCATCTATCAGCGCAGATCGATAGCTTTTTGTTAAAAACACGATTTGATTAACTTCGCTCGATAGAAAAAAATCATGAACATGCTTCTGAATTTAGTTATAAAAATGTATTTAAGGCAACGTGACCAAATCAAGGCTTCCTAAATCCGTAGCTTTTTACTTTTTTGTTTTAATCCGTAGTTTTGGAATAAAACAATAAATTGAATTGATGGGTGTGTTGCATCCCAGCGAAAGCGGCGGCTTGAAAGAGGAGAATGGGTGAATACGGGTTGACAGAGCCTTAACAAGCTATTTATTTAATACTACTTTAGGCTAGTTCCTCATAAATCAGTGTACTGAATACTAATTGTTATTCCTTGTAATAAAATGTTATCATTTCCTTCAATGTGAGGCCACAGTTAGAGATTGCCTCATAGCATGATTGCGTAATTATTATTAAATAATAAAAATCAAATATAATTATCTGAGTTTATCCGTCGTTTTACATACTAGATACCCCTTATTACAATGAAATTTTAACTACATAATCATAAGAGAATGGGAAAACTTTTTTGTGACAATTTTGGTACCAATTCTGTATATGTACTTACTTGAAAATTATGTTTAATAGCTGCTCAATTATGATTGGCTAATAATAAGCCAATAATTATATATAATATACAATGGAATGAATAATTAAAGATAAATACGCCTTCAAAGCATGGGGGATGTAAGTATAGTGGCTTTAAGTACAAGGAGTGTCTGTAAATTGATTTCCATGCCCCTTACTAAGCGGTAAGCTCAAATTTCAACCCACTGAGCCCAAGAACAAATTGTGACAAGTTCGAGTGATTCTAACCGCTATATGAATACTTAATAAAAAATAATAGTTTATATAAAAAAAGAGGGGCGTGAATACCCCTTTCAGGCCGACATGCCATTCACAACCTCCGCATACGACCGAATGTCCATGGGCGTCGTTAGACACCTTATGGGTGGCGCCATATGTCGAGCTTTCAATAAAAAAACAAACAAATAATTAAAAAATAAACTGGTTTGGGTTAGGTTAGATTTTTTTTTTTTTTTATTGCTACCGAACTGGGTGGCTCTGTCCGAGGTCGCAACCTCAGGCGCAGCCAATTTCACCCCCGAGGAGGTGCCAGTCCGGCTTGGAGGTGGACTAATGTTGCTGGGGAAAGGCTATTAACCCGCGATTTGAAGATCTGTGGATTGTAGGAGTGGGGGAAGATATTTCCTGGGAGCCCGTTCCACACCTTTGCAGTGCGGCACAAGAACGATTTAGAGAATCGTGCCGTTCGAAGAACTCTTCTGTCGACTACAAACGGGTGTTCCGCGAGAGTATGGCGGGTTTGGCGAAGGCGAACAGGAGGAGGAGGGATAAGGGAAGCAAGTTCGTCAGAGCAGCGGCCATAATAGTACCGATAAAACAGGCTCAATGACCCAACGATACGTCTACGATAAAGTTAGCTTATTAATTAAGTGTATCAGGTATCAGGTGTAAAAAGCCTTATTTAAATTAAAGATATTAACACCTTCTTTACTATCATTTTGATTTACGTTTTGTTTATAGACGTCCAGAAATATCAACCTTGCGGATATTAACAGTACCGTCCATGTACATATATAAAAAACATGTGTATTTTTTAGAACTCACTCAGAATATTTTAAGCCAATGAAAGAATTGCACAGCCATAATACGAGACAGCAAAATAAACTAATACATTTTGTACCGTGTGGGGCCGGTACTTTAAAAGAATAGCCCCACTGCATCTCTCCCCGTGCATGTGTGCTAAGAACAAGAACTATAATAACACGCTGCTACACAAAAGAAAACCTATTGAACTTTAAAGAAGCACTTGTAAATGTAAATTGGTCTAAAATGAAAGATAATCAGGATTGTGAAGGAAAAATTAATATATTCTACTCACACCTTCATGAAATTCTAAACAAAGTAATCCCACTAAGGAAATTAAAAATATCAAAAAAGACGGATAAATGGATTACCAAAGGTATAAGAGTATCATGCAAAAAGAAAAGGAAACTACTTAAACAAAAAAGAAAATCCGATGACCCAAATTTAAAGGAATATTATAAAGCCTACAATAAAACGTTTAAGAAAGTAATAACTACAGCCAAGAAAGTACATGCACGCCGATATATAAACAACTCCAAAAACACGGCAAAAGCTACATGGGAATTAATAAAGACAGATACAGGCAAAATAAAACGAGACTCTGATTCATGTTGGATAATAAATATAGATAATAAAATAACAAATAATCTCCAAGATATAAGCGAGGGGTTTAATGACTTTTTCGTTAGTGTCGGTAAAAATATTAAAACTGGTAACACAAGTGAAAACGATTATATAACAAATCTAAAAAAAATCAACATACAAAATTGTAATTCAATGTTTTTGAGGTTAACTAATACATATGAAATAACAAAAATAGTGAAAAACATTAAGAAATCTAATTCATACGGTGCTGACGAGATAAATACGACTCTGATAAAAGATAACATTGACATTTTAGCAGACCCCCTCTGTAATATATTCAACTCATGTCTGAGTATCGGCATATTTCCAAGTCACTTCAAAAAGGCGAAAGTAATACCGCTTTACAAAAAAGGTTGCAAAACTGTACTATCAAATTATAGGCCCATTTCCTTACTTCCGATTATTTCAAAGATATTAGAGAAAATAATTGCCAAGAGATTATACGAGCACATAGAAAATAATAAATTTTTAACATCTCAGCAATATGGCTTTAGACCTAAAATGAACACTCAGACAGCAATTAAAGATATCATTACTAAATTATTAAAATTATTAAATAAAAAAACTAAATGCGCCGCCATTTTCTGCGATCTTAGTAAAGCTTTCGATTGTGTTAGCCACAAAATACTCCTAGACAAGCTTTATCATTACGGTGTAAGAGGCATTGCTCACGATTTATTTAAATCTTACTTAAAAAATCGCACACAATACGTCGAGCTTAAATCTATAGATAAATATGGTTTGGAAAAGGTTACAAAATCTAAAGAAATACTTATAGAAAATGGAGTACCTCAAGGGTCGGTACTGTCTCCGCTATTATATATAATTTTTGTAAATGATCTTGTATGCAACATAACGGCAGGACATGTGATTCTTTTTGCTGACGATACTAGCGCAGTAGTTGAAGCTAAGTCATTTAAAGAACTAAATATAGGATTAAGGACTTGCCTACAAGAATTAAGGTCTTGGTTCAATGCAAATGGTTTAAAAATTAACATGGACAAAACTTCATACTTAACATTTAAAAGAAGTGGACATACAAGTATCCCGGATTTTAATCTTGACATAAAAAAAGCCGATACAGTAAACTTTTTGGGAGTCCACCTAGACTGTTACTTAAAATGGTTTGACCATATTGCACACCTACGGAACAAGTTAGCTAGTGCCTGCTATGCTCTGAAATCGTTAAAAAAAATCGCAAGTACACAAACTCTAAAAATTGTCTATTTCGCATACTTTGAGAGTAAAATGAGATATGGCCTCGAAATGTGGGGGAGTAGCACAAACATTACTGACATTCTTAAAATGCAAAAGAAAGCAATTCGAATAATAGCAAAAGTTAAGCAAATCGAACATTGCAAGCCATTATTTATTAAGTATGAAATTTTAACAGTAATTAATTTGTACATACACCTAGTGTGCACCGACATATTCAGGAATTTAAATGCACATATAAAAATAAAGGAAACAAACAATTATCCGCTTAGGAATAGTGAAAATATAAATCTGCCAGATCCTAATTATGAGGTGTTTCGTAACAGTCGACTATACACAGGCATAAAATTGTATAATAAAATTTTATAATTGTATAATGCATTCTTATATACAGAACTGTAATTTTAGCATGAAAAAATCAAATCTACACTTTGTAGAATTAGAAAATAGTGCTCCTAAAAATAATCTAATTGAATCAAATGCTTTTTTAGGTTAAATTCTGTTTCTAGTGGCCGTGATTCGTTCGGAACTAAGTTAAATTCTTTTAAACATTGTTGTCTATTGAAAAATAAGCTAGTTATCAGTCATCAAAATGTACAGGGTCTGCGCGGCAAAAATCTACTATTAGAATTAGTTTTAAAAGAAAATATAATTGATGTTTATTGCGTAACCGAGTCCTGGATAGATTGTAATGAATTAAGCACTCAATGTATTAATAACTATTCTATTATTAGCAGTAGCCATCGAAAAAACTTTATAAGAGGTGGCACTTTAATTCTTGTGAAGAACGGTCACAAAGCTAAAAACAGACTAGATGTAGTAAAAAAGTCAGTGGAAAAAGAGTTTGAAATAAGTTGTATAGAAATGGACTCTATATTCATAGTATCAGTATATAGGTCACCGTGTGGGAATGTGCCATCATTTATAAACAAATTGGAAGAATGTTTGTGTAAATTGAATACCAATAATAATAAATCAATAATTGTTTGTGGAGACTTTAATATTAAATTGCCCTTAGAAGAAGGAGGGCAACATGAGCTATCTGATTTGATGGATAGTTTTTTGCTTAGACAAACAATCTTCCAATATACTAGAGTGACAGATTCGTGTTCATCGTGCATTGATAATATTTTTACTGATTGTAAAGTACTAGAGTCAAAAGTATTTCCTGGAATATCATCAGATCATTACGCGCAATTAATTTCTATAAATTACTCGACAAGTAAGAATACTACTTCAGGCAAGATGAAACGAATATCAAACAAGGTTCTGATAAATTCGTTAAACTTAGATTTACAATCTGAATTCTGTGGTAATAATATTTATAGCTTTAAAGAATTTTTCAATATATTTATGAGATATCTAGACAAGCATATGCCACTAAAACATATGTGTGTAACTAATAAAAAAACATTTGCCGACTGGGCTACTCCAGCTATTATTATTGCTAAGGACAAATTATTTTATTTATATGATCTCCTTAAAGTTAACAATAATCCAGATCTTAGATCTTATGTTACACGTTACAGCAAAATCTTTAAACAAGTTACCATTAAAGCCAAGCAACTGTTCCTTAAAAACAAAATTATGAATTCAAATAATAAAATAAAAATGGCCTGGAACATAATTAAAGAAGAAACTGGCAAATCTAACGACTGTAACACCAAGCTAGAGTTAAAAATTGGATCAGAAATTATTTCGGATAACAAAACGATTGCCAATCATGTGAATAAATTCTTTTCCACAATAGCCCATAGTACTACTCAAAGTCTAAAGTCTAGTAAAGAAGTATCATTAAACTACCTCAAAGCGTTTATCCCTCGGAATTCTGAATCAGCCATATTTGCACCTGTCACATACCTAGAGACTAAGAGAGTAATTAGGGACCTTAAATCTAAACATTCCCAAGATCTTTGGAGTATCTCACCTGTATTATTGAAATCTATAACAAGTGTCATCGGCCCGCTAACAGATATTGTAAATGACTCTCTAAAAAATGGCATATTCCCAGATTCATTAAAAGTAGCCAAAGTTATACCTTTGTATAAAAAGGGATGTCATAACAATGTTGAGAACTATCGTCCCGTCTCTATATTGCCGGTTTTCAGTAAGGTCTTTGAAAAATTTTTAGAAAAACGGTTAATTAAATTCTTTATTGATAATGAACTTTTAAATTGTAAACAATTTGGATTTCGGAAAGGACTGTCAACGGGTGATGCTATAGCTTCTATGGTAAAATCAATATTAACTTCCCTAGACGACTCTCAGCATACTTATGGCATCTTTTGTGACCTGTCCAAAGCCTTTGACTGTGTAAATCACGAAATATTATTAATGAAACTAGAGCACTATGGTATAAGAGACAATGAATTGCGTATATTCCAATCATATTTAGAAAATAGAGCTCAAATATGTGACGTCAATGGCTTAAAATCTAATGTAGAATCAATTACAATGGGTGTGCCGCAGGGTTCTATCCTGGGACCATTATTGTTTCTAACATATGTTAACGACATCTCGAGCTGTATAACAGACGATATAGAGATGGTAATGTTTGCAGACGATATCTCAGTTGTACTGAAAAACAATGATATAAGTAAACTAAGAGAATCCTTTTTAAATGTACTAGAATCTCTAAAATCATGGTTCGAATGCAACAATCTATTACTAAATGTTAACAAAACTAACATTATGCACTTTGCTCTAGGTACTCATAGATGTAATAACACTGATGCCATATTAAAAACTGCAGAAAACTTGTCATTAAACCTTGCTAATGAACTAACTTTTCTTGGGGTAATATTTGATAAAAGTTTTACTTGGAAAGCCCACATAAACTCTTTAGCTGGTAAGTTGAGTTCCGCTTGTTATGCTATAAAAAAAATTAAAGAGCTATGCGGAACTCATGCTGCAAAGACGGTTTATCATGCCTATTTTGAGAGCATCATGTCATATGGCCTTATGTTTTGGGGAAATGCAGCAGACTCAAATAGAATATTTTTATTACAGAAGAGGGCCTTGCGGTACATCCTAAATATGAAAACTAGAGATACTTGTAGGACAGCGTTCGGGGAGATAGGAATCATGATTTTACCAAGTGCATATGTTTACCAGAACATATGCTATGCCAGAAAATACGTTAATGATTCCTCTCTTAATTCCGACAATCATAACTATGATACACGGTGTAAGAATAATGTACAACTAATAAGACATAGATTAGCTAAAACCTCAAAAAGCTTTATTTGTAATAGTGTTAGATTTTATAATAAACTGTCTTCTAACATAAAACAATTAGATGATAATAATTTCAAACGACGGATTAAATTAATGTTAATTGAAAAGAGTTATTACACTATTAAGGATGCATTAACTGACCGTAATTTTATCTAAGAGTTTGACTACTGTTTTTTCCACTAACAAACTTTGACAATTTGACATTTGGATACACTTTGTATCATTAATTTTTTTTTTTTTTATATGACTTATTACATCTCTTTGTAATAAATGTAAACTAATTTTTATTTATTTTTTGACTTGATATAATATGAAGTATCAAAATTGACGATGGCACTATACACCAGATATATGTAATTTAAATAGGCAGTGTGGTCAGATTCTTCAGTATTCATGTTTATGCTGTAAATATTAATGCTCTTGTGAGCGGTAGTATGGGTTATTTATTTGTAAGTTACTATAATATAATACTTATAAGGTACTAACAAAACATTGTGACTTGCGAAGTTTGTTTGTCAGTTCTTCTTCGCATTGAATTTAGAACTGGCGGAATTTTCGACATGTCCAAGCGTAGGTTACCTACCTATGGATGAAATTATACAATAAACAATAAACAATAATCATCTAAGCAGTGAAATTAAAAATAGTGTTAGTATTACTGTATTTGATGGAAAACTAAAGCAATATCTCTTGAATAGGCCGTATTACCAGGGCTCACGCACTCTATGTACTTGCGCGCGATAACTACCTACGGCCCGCCGGGCCGCCGGCGACCCATAATTCATTGGGCTGGCGACAGTCGCGTGGAGCTAACCTACTCGAGCGCGCGCTCACGCTACTGCTTCGTACGGTCGTACCTACCTACCTATATCCAAAGAGTTTCTTTGCCTATATCTTAATTCAAGTTTACATGGCTTCTGTTAATAGTGGCAGTTTATGTGCAGTAGATGGATGTAAATCCAGCAAAAGGAGAGATAAAAATCTTTCTTTTTTCCATTTACCTGCTGATGAAGAAATTTGAGAATATTGTTTTTGCTGAGCAATAATTATTCTAAAAAACCGGACAAGTGCGAGTCGGACTCGCACACGAAGGGTTCCGTACCATCGTACAAGATTTAACACTATGTACATACTTTATTTTTTATATTTTTACTATAGCGGTAATAGAAATACAGCCCGCTGACAGACGGACGGACAGACGGACGGCGGGGCTTAGTAATAGGGTCCCGTTGGCACCCTTTAGGTACGGAACACGGAAATAGGTATTTTGGTTTATGTTGTGTTTCGCTTGAGTTTCGGTATGTTCGATATATCTGTCTGTTTGTTTGTCTATCACAGTCACTTTACGATTTGTGTGCATACAGCTGACATTTTGTAGTTGTTGAGGCAATTGTAAGACTACGTACGACGCAACGGAAAATAACGTCCGTGAAGATGGGTAAATTTGAAAATAAGGGGGGGGTCTGGTTTGCAGAAGTTACACGTGACGTAGGAGGGGGGGGGGAGTCTGGCCAAAACTGACATCATTCTTACAAATACGAATAATCCCAAAATATGACATATTAATTCTAGCTGTGCACGCGCAGCGCGCGACACTTTGAAGAAAGCTAGCGGCATGTGCTAACGGCGCGTAGCGGTAGGCGGTTCGCTTGTCGGCTTCCTTTGACTCTTTTAGTTGGTGCGCCGCGCCACGCCGCCGCAACACGCCGCCGCCGCCGTTCAGTCTAATAAGTAAGACCAACACGTGCGGTCCGCGCTTTCATCTGCTTTAAAGCAAACGTCGGCTTCCTTATATAATAAGTCCGCCTTCTGCCAAGCAGAAAGGTGTATGTAAAGGTCGACTGGAAGTAATTTCCGCCGGCAATAAGTCCGGATTCGCTTGGCAGATGTATTTTTAATCTATACTGAATAAAATCAGTTAGATAAGCATGCGTACAGGTAACAATAATAACATTACAGGGGGTAGTAGGTAGGTAGGTAGGATTACCTGAAGTATTTTCGGGCTGAACTAATTTCTTCCTCTAATATATTTTAACGAGGGCGAAGCCGCGGGCATATGTTAGTAGTAGCCTATATGTTAAACCAAAAAAAAAAGATAGGTACCTATCTAACAGTAAAAAAACATTTTTAAATCTGTGCTGTAGCTCGCGAACAAACATTCACACATATTTCCTCTTTACAATATAATGCATTGATATTTTTATCGAAAGTAGCAGCCCTAGCGTCACCGAGTTTGTTTCAAGGCCCCGCGTCCGCGCGCAGCTGCAAAGCAATAATCACTTTACGCTCTTTCGTTTAGGTACATTTTCGCACGCAGCGACTGGCGACGCAAAAGTTTAGGCTATTAAAGCCGAAGGTATTGAACTTTTTCTATGGAGAGATTCATCTGTTACGAAGTAACTATTAAGTTATCTGTGGTATTACTCAACAGACGAATTTCTTAAGGATAAACCAGTAACTCTTAATATTGACTAATTTCTGTAATGTACATACTAATTTGATTATCTAATGAACTGATTATTGAATCCTACTATTTATTTTGATTTTGAATGTTTTACTGATTGATATGAAATTTACATCTTTTTATTGAATTGACGGTGTTAAGTGTTTATTGTAATTTTTATTGTATTGTAAAATATTGACTATTCTATTTCATTGATTTTATAACCCTATGACTATTTTAATTTTAATATTGACTGTTTTATGACTTTTTTATTTTTATTATAAGTTTTTATTTTTTTAAATACACACCTTATTAAATTGGCATGATTTAATTGTACTGCTTTATGAAGACGATATATTTATGTATGTGTATAATGGATGCTTTAATATTTTGTGTGCGCTAAAAGGAAAAAAGGAAAAAAGAAATGTTTACTTCAATTAGAGATTATATATAATGTACATGATTATTTATTAGTTGAGTGGCTATGTAATGCATTTGTAAATTTTAGGAAATTGAATGTTTGTGATTATGTAAATTTATAAAATGTTTGTCATACCAGTGCATGGTTATTATGGACAATAAACGAATATGAATGAATGAATGTCGTAAAAGGCGACTAAGGGATATGACTCCCTTCTTATATAACTAGCTGCTAGGGTTTAACCCGCCCGGGTTGGTACCACCGCACTGAATGAAACTGTGTTATTGGCTGACATCACGGATGTTGTAGGTGATGTAGCCAACCGTGTCAGTTTCCATAAAAAAAAAAACAAAAATTATGACGATTGCATGTGAAGGTACGCGCATTTGTTTACCGACACAGGTAACAAGTTTGATCGCACTATGCCGCTTCTACTATTTAGTTAGGTGAACATGACATAACATCGAAGGAGTTTTCGACCGGACATCCTTCAAATGCATTTAAACAATACCTAGCCTGATAATGTTTGGTATGCCACATACGCTGATTTTTTTTTTTTATGGAACCTGACACGGTTGGCTACATCACCTACAACATCCGTGATGTCAGCCCATAACACAGGGTGAACTAGGTGCCATGTCAGTGCTTCCCTTCATTTCATGTCGGCTACACTAAACTGGACGGAAAACACGAACTATTTACATAGCCGTTTCGACCGACGTTTCGTTCAGTGCGGTGGTACCAACCCGGCCGGGATAAACCCTACCACCTAGTAAGGTAAGAAGGGAAGGGACCTACAGTTTAACGTGGAATCCGAACCACGGTCAGCCTCCAACGGTCGAGCGGTCACCCATCCAAACACTGACCGCGCTCAGCGTTGCTTAATAACAGTTGACTAACCAACCGCGCCACTGAGCTACCGAGGCTGACGAATTTTCTTATCCCTTAGTCGACTTTTACGACATGCAACGGGGAGAGATGCAGTGGGGCTATTCTTTTTAAGTACCGACCCCACACGGTTCAAACGGTGCAATGGATCAACAACATGCTAAGCTCACGGGCAGTACAAATAAAAATCAACAACACAAGTAGAGCGATAGTAGCTAAGGGGTGCCCCCAAGATGTCAGTGCGGGCACAACTCAGTCCGAAACTGTGCGCAAGCCTAGCATTGCAGCGCTCGGGTACAGTTAGGTACTGTTCACATACCACGTGGAGACTTTTTGACCCAAACCCTGTGGATAATCGTAGACATTTCCGTTATCCCCCCCCCCCCCCCCCCCGCCCCCCTCTCCACCCTTGGTCCACGTAGAAAATACCGTAACTCGCTTTTATCCTGTAACCTATGTGACGCACTTTAGAGTTTGATGATAAAAAAAAAAGAAGAAAAAAAGAAGCGACATTTTTGAAGAGATGGGACTTCAAAAAGAAGCAGGCAGCTGAATGGATGAGAAAGCAGTACTTGCAATTTTTGTCATTTAATTTAAAATGTCAATAAAATTGAGGGTAACATAAAATAAAGGGCTGAGAGACATAGCGTGCGGCTGTGTGTGCCTACCAGGCGAGCGAGCGACTAGCAACAGCCCAGTTCGCGGCATTGTGAGAAAAAAAATTCACGTGGACGATCTCTGTACACTCCCCCCCCCTTCCCCCTGTGGACAATCGTGGACATTTTTTTTTTTTTTATGGAAACAAACACGGTTGGCTACATCACCTACAACGTCCGTGATGTCAGCCCATAGCACCGGGTGAACTAGGTGCCATGTCAGTGCTTCCCCCTTTGATCGTGCCGGCTACACTGAACTGGTCGGAAAACACAAACTATTTACATAGCCGTTTTTGACCGACGTTTCATTCAGTGCGGTGGTACCAACCCGGGCGGGTTAAACCCTACCACCAAGTAATATTAGGAGGGAAGGGACCTACAGTTTTACGAGGAATCTGAACCTCGGTCAGCCTCCAACGGTCAGCGGTCACCCATCCAAGTACTGACCGCACCCAGCGTTGGTTAACATTCAATAGCGACAGTTGACTGTCTGCACCACTGACCTATTGAGGCTGAAATTTCCCCCCCCCCCACCCCCCCCCCCCCCCCCCCTTCTGTCCACGTGGTATGTGAACGGTCCAAAGTGCTAATGGGAATACTACCGCTGCACATCTTTATACAACAGGAAGCAGAGGCTGTAGTGGCCGAGGGCGGCGGTTGACAGAGTGGTCAGGGCGTCGGCTTCTCTTGCGAGAGGTCCGAGGTTCAAATCCGACCGGCGTGTACCAATGAGTTTTTTCTGATTTGAAAAATTTACATGCACACCTTCACCCACTGCTCCATGGTTCGGTTTCCATGTAAAAATGTAGGTCCACCGGGTTGACTGGAGGAAATTGCCTAACTAAGGCATTAAGCCGGCCCTTGCCACAAAATAAGTGGCATAAAGTTATTATTAGTTCAAAAGTGTTGTGATATAGGCGCATCAGCTAATAGCTGTTAGCCTATTAATAATAATATAATAATAATGCATTGTACTGGAATGTGAGCTACTGGCACAATGGCGATACGCATGCCAGTAGCTCATTGTTAACAGTAGCTGGCATGTTTTTGTGCGAACAACTAGCGTGTGTCACATCTGGGAGGGTAGTCCCCATTATCTGATTGCATCCTTGGACTCGATACAGCGCCGAGCCATCCGCCTTGTTGGTGACCCGAAACTTACAAATGGTCTGAAGTCTCTGAGTCACAGACGATTTGTGGGTTCTCTTAGTCTGTTTTACAGATACTATCACCGACGCTGCTCTGTGGAACTAGCATCCCTTATTCCCTGCCACCCGTCCTATCTCCGCATGACTCGTCGCAGAGAGACTCAGCACCCTTTTGTTGTTGACATTGGGCATTTGAGAACCCATCGGTTCTCCAAATCGTTTCTTTGTCGCACCGCCAGAGTGTGGAACTGTCTTCCCGCGAGTGTATTTCCGGAATCTTTTAACCTGGGTATCTTAAGCGTCGTATTAACGGGCTAGACAGCCTACCAACAGTCCGCAAATCTGGTGGCATGGCACCTAACTGAGCGTGGTTGCGCGAGGAGGCGATTTTGGCTCTGTCGACTGCACCATTGGTCTCTCGGCACAGCTACCCAAGCTGGTTTACATAAAAAAAAATGTGTATCACGGGCTTCAGACTTGAAGTTGAAGTTGAAATGCCTAAGCCTAAGGGTTGGCATTTCAATTTTTTTTTTATGTAACCTGACACGGTCGGCTACATCCATGATGTCAGCCCATAACACCTTGGTGAACTAGTTGTCGTGTCAGTGCTTCCCTTCGGTTGTGCCGGCTGCACTGAATTGGACTGAAAACATGAACTTTTCACATAGCCGTTTCAACCGACCATTCATTCGGTGCGGTGGTACCAACGCGGGCGGTTTAAACCCTACCACCTAGTAAGTAGAGAACTTGAGAAGGTAAGGGACATACAGTTTTACGTGGAATCCGAACCGCAGTGAGCCTCCAGCGGTCACCCATGAACGCGTGTATTATCTAACTAAATACTAGAAGAGGCCATGCGCAATGAAACATTTTACCTGTCGGTAGACAATTTTTTTTTATGTAATCCAATATGGGTGGCTGCGTCGGAGGGGCCAAAGCGCATGCTCCGACCAGCCAATATCATCTCCGACTTACCTGGATTGCTGGCTATACTGGACTAGAGGAGGACACAACCGAGGCTGCTATGCGGCCATCTTACATCCAGTACGGTGGTACCAATCCAGTCGGCTACAATTAGAGCCTACCACCTAGTAAGGGGCAAGGGAAGGGACCTACAGTTTTACACCGGTTTCAAACGGTGAAGCAGCAGGTGTAGGTATGCACGTTAATTATTTCCTCAGAAAAAACTCATTGGTACACGCCGACCGGATTCGAACTGCGAACCTCTTGCATGAGAAGCCGATGCCCAAACCACTCGACCACCCGCCGCTTAGATTTTCTTACCTTATTTAGGTGGGGGAGGGGGAGTGTGTTCCCCCTACCCCATCTAACCTCCCCACGGTGGAGATGAGTGGTTTCTGAGATATCTATGTTGGAAATTTTAGGTTAACTAGGTACTAAACAGGTTGTTTTCGACTAAAATTAGGCTAATTCTCAAAAAAGCGAGTCGGTTTTGGCACTCTCTGGCCGCCACAGCGGCACGATCGCTTCGCCAGCTCGGCTTGTGCGTTGTGTTGTGGTCCTAGTTCTAACCTAAACATAATTATTAAAAATAAAAAATTGTTTACTCGACAAGTATTGATCTCAGGCAAAAAAATATTTCACGAATATTCACCTAATATCCTAAACTACAGAATAGCTGTTCCAGTAATTTGCTACACGTGACCCAAGTTACTAATCCCAACCACAGGCATCAGTCATTGTGAACTCAGCTTTTAAGCTGATTTAGTCGGTGACACATTTTTTCGAAATTGACGTATGAGAACGGTCTATCTAGTACTATTAATCAGTATGTGGTTGACCCTTTATAGTTAACGTCTACAGCAAAGGCAAAAAGAAAGGTTATGATTTTGGGAGAGCATGTATTTTTGCATTTCAAGGCTCAAAATCACATTTGTTCTTAAAAATATAGGAAACGGATGAACCCGAACGCTTACAATGACTAATCGATGTTTCTACGGCATAGTGACGCTACCTCCCCGCTTCAGCCGGCGCCGCTTCCGCGTCCAACCATTGCTCCTCAATATGTTGCCAAATATAACTGTATGCAAGCTTAAAGCACTGTGTACCCGTCTGCAAGTTCGGGCAGCACGTGTTTAGGCTTTTGACCAGGACCAGCGTATAGTAAAGAAGCCAGCATAATGCGCGCGACGCATCACCACCGGCGTTGGATGAGGGTGGTTCGTAATAGATGTTAGACCTCTCTACACGATAAATACAGAAGGAGTACTTACTGGCCGCGGCTTGATTTTCTTCACGGCAGAGCAGCACTCGAGTATTGTTCAGTACGCGCAAAACAGCGATCCGCAATAACAGAATGATACGCGAAAGACTTTGCGAACGCGAGCGAGCGAGAAATGGCGGCGCGGCGTAATCGACAGCTCTATTCTGGAACCACAATTCTGAATACACGCCTGAAAATGTAATATAGTGCTTATTCTAATGTGTTACAATACAGGTAGAAAGAGATAGAAATATAGTATAGTACTGTAAAGCAGCATTAGCAAATCTATACTATATCTTGCTTGCAAGACCATGGATAATAGAATTTGCTTTTTTTTCTCCACTTAATGCAGTGTTGCTAGATACTCCGTTTTAACTTTTTTGTTCGAACACGTTTTCAGATTTGAATTTATCTTGGGGTCGTTCAATGACCGTTTTCATAAAATACATTCACGTTATTTATGAAAACCGGTAGTTGTACCGAGAGGCCAGAGGTAGTCGGGAGGATGCATAGTGTTAGGATCCGATGGTGGCGGTTTTTTTAAGTAATAAAAATAGGTTATGTAATTTTTTTTAGAGCCACATAAAAGACTTTATTTTCGGAAATGGTTTAAGTGATTATAACAAAAAAATTAGCCTAACGCATTTTTAAATGACCTTACAGTCAATCAATCGTATCTGGCAGATATAGAAAGGTTTCAGCTACTGAACAAACGATATGTAATACATTAGGGACAAAGGCAAATTTATCCCTTAGCGGGATTTCTCCCAGTCAACATTTCGATGTTTGAGAGTCGTATGTTCTGAAATGTATCTAAGGACTAAGGAGTAGTATATTAAATGGGTTATTATTTTAGGAAATTGCAAGAAAGTCAAAATTCCAAAAATACAAGGTTGTGTCAGATATCTAACCATGTAAACTTTTGGGAATTTAGGGTGTTTGTGGGGATTTTGAAGGACATATTTATTTAAAAGATTTTAGGGGGACCAACATTTTCACATGAAAGTGGTGAAAATATAAAAAAAAATCACATTTAGGATAAGAAAACATCGAACATTTTTCTGCTTCACAATTTAAAGAATTCGTTTTCGGTGAAATAAAACGTGAATACTATCAAGTACCAGCCAATTTCTTCTCTTTATTATCCATAATAGAGAGGGACTTGGTAGTTTAGTACGTGTTTGGTACTACCCAATTGTGAGGCAGTCATAGCATACCGACGAAAACGCCATCTGGTGTCATAAACACGAAGCGGCCTAGTGCTTATAGTGAGCAAGTCTTCCTAAAATTCAATACATAAAAATAAAAAAAAGTAAGTATAATGCGCGGGGCGGATCTCGGCGTGGCGCCGCCGCAGCGGTTCTTCAGTGTTCTCCCTCGCACCCGCACCGTACTTGTATAGTGTATTCGCGTGGCGGGTCGCCCGCTGCGACGACGACACGCCGAGATCCGTCCCGCGCATTATACCTACCTATCTTATTTTATAGGTACTATACAAACATTTTCTTTTGCAGCGATATTTTCCCCTAGTGTAAGGAAATTTTCAAAATTGGCAACCCTAATGCTGCAGCAGCGCCCTCGCTCAAACGTCATCCACGTTCATTTCAAGGCAAGTGGCACATGATAGAACAAAGGAACGCTTGCGCTGTAGATCAGCTGATTGTAAACGCGAAGTGGCAGAAACGGAACGTAACAAGAACGATATGCACCGCCTCAACATTAGGTTAGGGGAAGAGGCGTCGCGTAGCGACGCAGGGTTTCAAAGGGATATTTTCACTTTTAAGGGGATTTGTAAGAGATTTTAGGGGGAAAACGCATTTCGGATTGGTAGTCCATTTGCGTGAAAAAATACCTGCGAAACCTTGCTCATACCACTTTCCTTCGAGCCGAAGTCTGCCGAAGTGTGCACGAAAGGAGCCGGCAATATCTATCCGGTGGTGCACCGTTAAAAAATACATTTTATGATTGGCACCAAAGGACGTCGCATCCAGAGCAGTAAAATTTGTAAAAGAAAAGGATGGACTGACGGACGGACTGAATCAAATACGACAGCAGGTTTATAGCTGTCTGTCTGTCAGCCTTGCTTGTGTCAGTCAGTCAGGCAGGTTTGGAAATGGAAAAACTTTCTGTTTTTTCGGTCGCGTTTCGTTTCGATATTTTCTTTGCGGTCGTCCAATGATATTGTTATTCTCCCATTCTCACGTAATCTCAGAGTCTATTTGCTTACTGCGATAATTTCGATTATACTAACGAACGCGGTATCGTATTTGTTACTCCGTCGTATCGTTCGAGCGAAGTTCTTGGCCTCTGGGACAGCCTTGCAAATGAAATTACGAAACATTTCATCTCCACAAGCCTAGGTGGAGCAATGTGAGATGTCTGCTGTGGTAGTGGTGTCGGCGGTTGCGCCGCCGGGCGCCTCCAACGATAGTTACTTCTCAGAGTTGCACTGCTCCAAGACTGCGCTTACTGATAACTATGGCTGGTTCCTGCAGTTCCTACTGGCGGCTCTCGCCTTCACATGCCTTATAGGTGAGTAAGCATTTCAATGCATCGGGTAGTGTGTGTGTGTGTGTGTCCAGGATGTAGCTTTCCGTCGCAGTTTTTTTTTTATGTAATCTGGTATCGGTGGCTGAGTTGGAGGGGCCGAAGCGCATGCTCCGACCAGCCAATGTCACCTCCGAGAAGGTAGGTGCCATACCGGAGACTTCCCTGGATTGCTGGCTATACTGGACTAGAGGAGAACACAATCGAGGCTGCTATGCGGCCATCTTACATCCAGTACGGTGGTACCAACCCAGTCGGCTACAATTTGAGCCTACCACCTAGTAAGGGGCAAGGGAAGGGACCTACAGTTTTACACCGGTTCCGAACGGTGAAGCAGCAGGTGTAGGTACGCACATAAATTTTTTCAGAAGCTATGTTGTTTCGGAGTTAGGGAAATTTTCGGTTGAGTATTTGATTAGCGGGGGTTAGATCGAATATTGCTGATATGCTTATTGTGTAGGCGTGGAGTGCTCTGTGTTTATCGCCTGCTCAATGTGGCTTGCAGGGAAGAGGTTCTGCGAGCCGCGCTACGCCCGCCGCCCGTGGCTCATCTGGTTCTTCGACACGTCCAAACAGGGCCTCGGAGCGTTCATCATCCACGGCATCAACCTGTGGCTCTCTCCGCACCTCACCGGCAACCCTTGCACTTGGTATGTCCAGCTGACGCGGTGCACTACTTCACCATTATATTGTATATTTCTTCATGAGTAATCAATGATATTTTAGGAAAGATAGGTTATCTATATGACATTCAGTGCTCACACATGGCACGTCCTTGAAAAGTTGAGAGGAAGAACTATAACGGGATGCGCCGACTCGAATAGTATCTTATTTCAATTATTAGAATGAGTGCAGAATCTCATTACACACGATGGCATTTTCGATGTGTTAGCAGCTCGTGGTTAGCGGTCCGAACGCGTGCGTAGTTGGTGGGCGACTAACTTCAGACAGGACTGTGGTCTTGTATTTAATGTACCCCTTGGGAGCTCAGATAACCTATCTACCTCCTTTTAACTTATAATATCATCATCATCATCATCATCAGCCTGTATCGGTTCACTGCTTATAATATCATTGATGAGAAATAGTGTAGTGCGAGAGCACTGTGGTCTGAAAGAAGATATAGTGACAAGGTTTGGGAACTTTTCTTTTTATGGAAAATGACACGGTCGGCTACATCACTTACAACATCCGTGATATCAGCCCATAACACCGCGTGAACTAGGTGCCATGTCAGTGCTTCCCTTCATTTCGCGCCGGCTACACTGAACTGGACGGAAAACACGAACTAAACTTGTTTTCTCTTGTTGTTTTTAAGAGAAAACGAAGCTCTCAATAAAATTGATGTCAGTTTTTTTTAATGAATTAAGAAATTAAGAATCTGTCATATTTTTACTCGTCCTCGGGACTTTGGGAGGTCATACATAAGTCTTTTTCTAATATTAACTACATCAAATGATATTTTTCCTAGAACAAGGATACATTGTAAAATCTCATAAATTTTATTTCGTGCAGATACAATCATAAACCAAAAAAAGTTACAAGGGGTGAAAGCTAAGATTTTGGTAATTTTCAAAAATAAAGAAAAAATTTGTATCTCGATACCACACGACACCTGACAAAAGGTGTCATAGGTCAAAACGTTGCAAATGACCCCACTTATCTACAAAATAATTTTGTAGGTCGATGTGCCGAACACCCTGTATAATAAATATATTACAATTATGAACTAGATGCCCTTTGGTTGTGTCGGCTACACTGAACTGACCGGAAATGCTAAACTACTTTTTCATAGCCGTTTCAACAGTAACAAATGAATGAGTTTGCTGTAACACAAATTCTAGAAAATTTTATGCAATCTGTGTTATATACTAACATATCTACAGACAAAGCTATTGTGTGTCGCGCCTTCAATATCATCGCTCCATTGTATGCGTCGTATATAGCCAGTACAGTATTAAGATATATTGTACCGTGTGGGGCCGGTACCTTAAAAGAATAGCCCCGCTGCATCTCTCCCCGTGTATGTCGTAAAAGGCGACTAAGGGATATGACTCCCTTCTTATATTACTAGGTGGTAGGGTTTAACCCGCCCGGGTTGGTACCACCGCACTGAATGAAAGGTCGGTCGAAACGGCTATGTAAATAGTTTGTGTTTTCCGTCCAGTTCAGTGTAGCCGGCACGACCGAAGGGAAGCACTGACGTGGCACCAACTTCACCCGGTGTTATGGGCTGACATCACGGATGTTGTAGGTGATGTAGCCAACCGAGTCAGTTTCCATAAAAAAAAAAATATATATACAAATAGATACAATCTCTGCTCAGTGACAGACTTGTCAGTCTCGGTAGCTCAGTGGTGCGGTCGGACGACTATCGGTCGTGATTAAGCACACCTGGGCCCGGGTCGACCATTGGAGGCTGGCATTGGTTCGGATTAAAACTGTAGGTCCCTTCCCTTCTTACCTTACGAGGCGGTAGGGTTCAACCCGCCCGGGTTGATACCAGCACACTGAATGAAAGGTCTGTTCAAACGGCTATGCACATAAATAGTTTGTGTTTTCCGTCCAGTTCAGTGTAGCCGGCGCGACTGAAGGGAAGCACTGACATGGCAACTAGTTCACCAAGGTGTTATGGGCTGACATCACAGATGTATTAGGTGATGTAGCCAACAGTGTCAGTTTCCATAAAAAAACAGGAGACTCAATTGCACGGATATATGAAACTCTGCATTGTGAAACGTGACCTCTTGTTTACTCAGCTACGTGCAGACAATATTTGTCCTACACATTCGCAATATGCTTCAACCACATGCGCGTGTGTGTTGTGTGTGACGCAAGTCACCAATGTGATGATAAGTTAATAATTACAGACAGTGGCGGCTGGTGACCTATGGGACTGGGTGTGCGCTAGCTACTTAGTACTATACCCAAACGTGAATCTAATGGATACCGCGGTCTTGACTTATTTGCAAAAATTATGTACCCACCCAGCGTCCTAATTGCTCGAAGAACCAAAGCGACACTTCACTGCGCGCGCAGTGGCCACGAGCGAGCCGCGCCTCCCGCGCACCCTCGCGCGAGGCGTCGCCCGCGCCCGCCCGGCCAGACAGCGTGCGGTACTGATATTAATGTTTGTGTCGCGTCGGTGTTGCGTCCTTGCCGCGCCGGGCAATGAAGAAAACTTCACAATGTACGAAAGTCGTTCAAATTGCTAAAAAACGGATTTGCAAAACATCCCGGCGCGGCGGCGCGGCGATTGTCGGTCGACCGACGCGTCACGCGCCGACGGGTCTCGCCCCGAACTGAGAGGCGCGGCGCGCCAAACAACGCCTGCCTAGCTCTTTGGGTGATTCCATTTTTACTAAAATAGCGAAATATTTTCGTAACGCATTAATGTTTGTCGTAACATTCGAATATTTTATAAATTACCATTCGAATATGTATCAAATCGATATTAGAATAATTCAAATATTCAATTGCAAACTCGATCTGTTATATATAAGAAACAACCCATATTCCAAAAATGGACTCGCCTGTCGAGTCGTGCAACAGCGTATAGTGCGCGGGACGGATCTCGGCGTGTCGTCGCCGCAGCGGGCGACCCGCCACGCGAATACACTATACAAGTACGGTGCGGGTGCGAGGGAGAACACTGACGAACCGCTGCGGAGGCGACACGCCGAGATCCGCCCCGCGCATTATACATACATGTAGGTACTTAGCGCTTGTGTGTATCTTCGACCCAGAGTTTGGATCGCCCCCGCCGCGCCCGCGCGCTCCCGCCCGCATGTGCCCGCGGTCGGGTTCACGATCTCGGCTTACTTCGGCTCATCGTCGGCTGGCTCGGTCGCGACGTGTCGCACGCGCGTCTATCCACAATATACTGTCCTTCTTTTACCGTCGTGTGTCACACGCAGAACGCAACCTTGTTCCACACATAATCGTATGAAGAGTGTTTTGTTTCACGCGGCGGGGCAGCGGCGTTAGACATTTTCTCATAGTATCAATACAAGAGACGTTCGCGGTGTTTTCTAATGCACTCGGCGGCGGCGAGCTCGGCGGCGCGGCGATGCGTAGTATGTAGTACGTATTACGTACAGCAAAATCGTGCCTTGTTGTCTAGGAAATAGGAACGAATTCAGTTTGATATTTTTACTTCGATCGGTGATATTCATGGAAATGTTTAATATTTTAATTTGTTTATTTCTTTCGGGTGAAGGCGCTGTTTTGTGGTAGTGCGGCGCACGAGTGCACTTAAGGGCCAGCCGCCACTGATTACAGACATGAGTAAATGTCCACATTCCTGTTCAGTTTACCTATTATTTTCTTTAACTAGCCCATTTATGCGTTTAACTACTTATACTACATAACTACGTATATCTATTTATATACTGCTTACCTGACTGCATAATTAGTTAAATCTTGACTAGGTACGATTAGTACCTAAATTTTATTAACCCATTGATAACTTGATACTTCAAGTATCTTAATACAGTAATACCCCGCTTTACGCGACCCCGCTTTGTGCGGATTCGGTATTACGCGCATTTCATATTTCGCGCTAAAATGCCCCGATTTACGCGATTGGTCAATGCGACGCATGGCTTGGGCCCGAAGCGATTGGTCAATATGCGGCGTGGCGTGACCCGACACCCAGTCAATAGGAATCGACCTATCTGATACTGATCCAAGAAGCACTCTCAACAATTTATTCAGGGTTGGACTTGTTGCAGAGCTTGGACAGTGATGTCAGTCGTATTTCAACTGTGCGTCAAATAATCAAAAATAGTGTTGAATGTTACGAGCGCATTTTGCAAGAATGAAGACAAAACTCAACTCAAAAAACTTTGGTTCTTTATTTTCGTAAAACTAATGCTTATGTTAAGCATTTTTTAGTGGTTTTATTTAGTTGTTAAACTAAAATTGTATTAAGCAATTGGTAATTTTCAAGTTATAGATTGAATAAGTATTTATGTATGTATATGCATATTTATTTCTCTTTTTATCAAGCCCCGATATACGCGAATTTCACTTAACGCGATTTCTTGTGGAACACATCCCTCGCGTAAAGCGGGGTATTACTGTATTCATATATTAAATTTTTTATTTTTGACAATATTATACTACATTGCAGTATGTTATACGAACATATTATTAACATGGTCGGTTTATTATTTAAGGGTAAAAAAATAAAACAAATTGTTCATATTTTGTTTGAACTTTTTTGTTTAAAACTTGGTCCATTTTATTAGTATTACTAAGAATATACAAAAAAAAAAAAACGACTGTATTCCAGGTTTATTTCCTTCAGCCTCTTCACTTCAGTTTCAGACAAAATTTCATACATACATATACATACCACACACGCTGTATCCCGACCATCAGGGTAAGCAGAGTAATGGGTGTTGTGCTGCAATAACTCTGGAAAATTGCAACACAACATCGACCACCACGTTTAGCAAAGTATTCGGACAAGATAACTATCAAGCAGCAAGTAAGGCACAAAGACCCACCTGCTGCACGACTCGGTGGAAGGACCGTGCCAAGGTGAGACGTGGCAAGCCTGTCGCCCTTTAGTATGGCATCTCGTCCTTATCCCTTAGTCGCCTTTTACGCATGCACGGGGAGAGACGCAGTGGGTTTTTGTTTTTTTTTTGTTGTTAAAGAAAAGTGAGAATTTGGTCAGTTTTGTACACTGGGTGGATGGATAGCCTAAAATAGAACACTTCTGCATTCATAAATGTCACGTAAATGCAGAAAAAGCCTAACTCATATCCTAAGTCATTTTATCTGAGTTAAGCTATCTCTGCACTAAAAATAAAGTACATTACTCAGATAGGATTGAAATGTTCTATTGATAAATCAATGCTTTATGGTACGATTTCCTGACATAGGATTATTCTGCGTTGAAAAATAATACCCATACTAAAATTTTCTCCAAGAATTTTTTTTTATAGAAAATCTGACTTAGGCTTGTTCTGCATTCATGCGACGCCCATTTTGGCAAAATTATCACTTGGTCAGTTTTTGACTTTACCGAATCTTCTTTGCAGGTATATAGTGAACTTCATGCTGGATTCAACTCTCGGTTTACTCATCATCTGGGCTGGAATCCGGCTGGCGCAGTACTTCGCCAGGACAAAGGACCTACCACTTATGAACTTTGGAGAATATGGTAACTTGAAAAATATTACCGTGTGGGGTCGGTACTTCAAAAGAATAACCTCACTGCATCTCTCCAAGTGCATGCCGTAAAAGGTGAATAAGGACGAGATGCTGTGCATAAGGGAGACAGGCTAGCCATCTCTCACCTTGGCATTGTCCTTCCACCGGGTCTTATAGCAGGTGGATATTCGTTCCTTACTTGGTGCTTGATAGTTATCTTGTCCTAATACTTTGCTAAATGCGGTGGTCGGTGTTGTGCTGTAATTTACAAGAGTACTTAAAGCACAACACCAATTACTCTTGCTTACCCCGACTGTCGGGATGCGGGGTGTGTGAAAAATATTCATAATTATTTATTAATGTTATGAAGTTTGGCTACATCACCTACATCACCAGCGATGCCATCCTTTATGTTCATTGTTGGCATTGTGGTCCTTGCGGAAGATGACACCACCCGGATTGTTAAGTCACTGAATGTGGCTGTATCTCTTGAACCGTAATAGGTAGCCCGTTGAAATATTCACAGAATATGTGTTATTATGGCTGATATAATAAAAAATAATAAAGATAAGAAAAAGGAAAAAAATTCACGTGGGTACATACAAGAAACTAAAAAGTGTATGCGCCATCTACCGAGAACAGTATGATGCATTTTAACTAATCATGAATTTTAACTAATATGAAGCATTTCATAAAACATGCCATAGATGGCGTGAGTGGCGCTGACCATGACATGGCGATACGGAACCCTCGGTGCGCGAGTTGGACTCGCACTTGGCCGGTTTTTTTTACTTTACTTTATTTTAATAAAGAAATATGAAGTGTGTACACGCTTGGTACAAACATATAAAAATTAACTATTGTTACAGGCAAGCCGCCATCGTGCACGGCGTGGCTATACCAGTGCGTGCTGTACGCGGCGCTCGCGACATTCGCAAAAGCGATACTCGCTCTAGTGCTGAACCTGCCTCCGGTCGTGGCCGTACTGTCGACGCTGCGACTGTCGCCCGTGTCCGACCCGCGTCTCGAGCTGGCCGTCGTCATGCTTGTTATACCGTTCTTTGTCAATGTGAGTATACGGCCTGTATTGGTTCATTGCTGATGTCAGCGTACGGCCTGATTTGGTTCTTTGTCAATCCAAGCGTTACCAGGCCTCACGCACTCTATGTACTTGCGCGCTCTAACTACCTACCGCCCGGCGCACCGCCGGCGGTGAATTTTAATGGGCTGCCCAAAGAATATAAACAGCCGCGCGGAGCATACTTACGCGCGGCCGGCGCAGCTGCAAAGCAATAATCACTTTACATTCGATCGTTAAGGTACATTTTCGCACGCAGCGATTGGCGACGTTACAACAGTAGGTTATTAAAGCCCGAAGGTAGGAACTTTTTCTATGGAGTGATTTATCTGTTACGAAGTAACTATTAAGTAATCTGTGGCGTTACTGGAATAGGACTCTAATGTTTATTTTATGGAAATGGACACGCTTAGCTACATCCACCTACTACATCCATGATGTCAGCCCATAACGCCTTGGTGAACTAGGTGCCATGCCGGTGCTTCCGTTCGGTCGTGCCGTCTACACTGAACTGGACGGAAAACACGGTAGTATTTAAATAGCCGTTTCAGCCGACCTTTCATTCAGTGCGGCGGTAACAACCCGGGCGGGTCAAACCATACCACCTAGTAAGGTAAGAAGGGAAGGGACCTACATTTTTATGTAGCTATCGGAGCATACTGTCCAGCAGTAGTAGTTTTACTGTAGACGACCTGATTAGGTTGTTTGTCTATGTAACCGTGCGGCTTGACTTGGTTCTTTGTGAAGAATATGTCTCCATTTTAAATACCGGCCCCACGGTACCGTGTGCGGCCGGTACTTAAAAAGAATTGCCCCACTGTATCTCTTCCCGTGCATGTTGTAAAAGGCGACTAAGGGATAAGAACGTAATGCCATGTTATAGGGCGATAGGCTGGCCACCTCTCACCTTGGTACGGTCCTTCCACCGAGTCTTGTGGCTTGTGTTATGCAGCAGGTGAGTCTGCGTGCCTTGCTGCTTGAAAGTTATCTTGTCCGAACTATTGATAGATCAAAATAGATCACAATAGATCCATCCAGGTCGAAGTGATAATACGACTCAGGGGCCCTAACTCTCAACTTCAAATCATGAATCATCCCCCTCCATAATAAAAAAAAAATCTATGCGAAATGTGTAAAATGTTCTCCTCAAAATAACAAATTGTTGGAGCGCTTAGATAAAATGCTGATGAATGTTTCAGATCCTCATATTCTGGGTGACAGACAATTTCCTAATGTACCGACCGCGCGGCGTCAGTTCGAAAATTAAAACAAAAGTAAGTACCTATGGATTAACTACCTTTGGATCTTGAAGTACAACTCCCAGTATGATTGTATCAACCCAGTCAATTTACAATTTGAGTCTTTTACCGCCTAGTAAGGAATAATGGAACGGTTCCAAACATTAAAGCAGAAGGTGTAGTTATGCATGTCAGTCAGTCAAGTCAGCGTGTAAGCGTCCACTGCTGGACATACGCCTCTCCAATTTTCCTCCAGTCCTCCCGGCCTTCAGCGGTACGGAGCCACTGCTTTCCGCCGACGTACTTGATGTCGTCGTCCCACCTGGCGGGTGGTCTTCCCACACTCAGTTTTCCTGTCCACGGCCGCCAGTGTAGGACACGGTTACTCCAACGGTCGTCGTCTCTTCGACTGACGTGCCCAGCCCACTGCCACTAGAGCTTAGCCACCCGGTATCCAATATGGACTACTTTGGTGCGTCGGTGGATTGCCTCGTTACGCGCCATATCACGTAGCGATATTCCCAGCATGGCTCGCTCCATTGCTCGCTGGACAACTTTCAACCTTTGGACAACACCGACCGTCAGCGTCCACGTTTCACACCCGTACGTCATACATAACCGGGAGGACACACTGGTCATATATACGGGTTTTTAAATTTTGCGGAAGGTCAGACCTCAGGGCGAATTTTAACTTTCCGAAGGCAGCCCAACCCAGTTTTTTCAACCCAATTTTCAATCAGAAGCAGGTGACTAACTCTATACCGTGCAGTGCAGCGCCGTCACTGGATACTGGCAGAAGACTAAACTAACTCAGCACTCAACTGCTTCACCGAATAGATCCATGCCTATTGCAAGTAGGAGGATGTGTCAGTCGAGCATGCATCACATGCATCAAAAGCTTAGTATGTAAGTTACATTAAAAAAACCTCTCTTACCTGATTCTTCCTGATAGATTGCATTGCTGAAAGGGACAAAACAATATTGATGACGAACCATACTGAATATGCATACATCTCAATGAAATATTGTTAAGGTTGTGTGCTCTTTATAGCGAAATAAACATCTGAATCTGTCTTGCTCTTCTTTTTCTCTGTTTTTCGAAATAGTTCCTGTGTCTTATGGCGAAAATATGTATTGATTTTCCTTTGAATGCCTTCCGTAGCTCCTATAGCCTGTGGGTCTTCAAAAGTTGTGTCAATAAAATCGATGGCAACCTTTTTCTCCGGCTCGTTGCTGGCACGGTCCGCACTGAGCGTGGTTTCACGAGGAGTGGTGTCATTGGCTATACGGACTTCTGGGCAAAGGAAGCGTTCCAGGTTTCCCTATTAAAAAAAATAAATGGGTGCGTGTATTTTGTAGGCACATTAGAAATAATACCATTCTCCCCCTCCCGCCTATCTCTTCCTTACTCCTCTCTCTACCTCACTCTCCCCTATCCCTCTCTCCCCTCTTTCTCTCTCCCCTCTTTCTCTCTCTCTCACCCCTCTCTACCTTTCTCCCCCTCTCTCTCCCGCCTCCCCCCCCCCCCCCCCTCCCCCGCCCCCTCGCCGCCATCTTTTGGTCAGCACCGCACAATAACTACATACAATTTGTATGCTGTGATGATGATGACTTTTTTTTCTCACTTTACACCCCATTCTCATAATGCTCCTAAAGAAATATAACTTCACGACGAATCCCACTCTATCTGCTATCATCAGCTTGTTTGCGCAGGTGAGATACCAGTCGATAAAGAAGGAGAGGTCGGGATCCGAGAGCGAGGAGCACTCGGCCGACGAGAAGCTGATCGGCGCGAGCGTATGACCCGGCCGGAAGCCGCACCTCCTCAGGGCGTAACTCCGACCAAGTCTCATCCCGGCGGCGCGGGGGGCCGGTAAAGGGGGTGATCCATTGGCGACCCTACGAGCTAACGGTGTAAACTGTTGGCTCGTAGGGTCGTCGTTCGCATTGGTGATCCATTGGCGACCCTACGAGCTAACGGTGTAAACTGTTGGCTCGTAGGGTCGTCGTTCGCATTGGTGATCCATTGGCGACCCTACGAGCTAACGGTGTAAACTGTTGGCTCGTAGGGTCGTCGTTCGCATTGGTGATCCATTGGCGACCCTACGAGCTAACGGTGTAAACTGTTGGCTTGTAGCACCAACTCGCGAAATCCATTTTATCGCCAGCCTAGAGCACGTGCGCTCGCTCCCGCAGTGCGAAAAAACTGTTTCCCCGTAGGCTCGACTGATCCACTGGCGGTTTTTTACACCGCAAGGATTTCGAGCATGACCGAAGAGCAAACGGTCTAAACCGTGGTACTTTAAAACTGCGGTTTTTAGGTGATCCATTGGCGGTTTACACCTTTAGCTCGCCGGGTCGCTGGCGAGCTAACGGTTTAGAACGCCAATGGATCACCCCCTTTAAGCTACTTTTTGCAGTTTCGAATATGCAGCCTTTCAAGAATATGTGGTGTGAAACGGGGTAACTTCTAAAATGTTTAATTGTACAACTATTTAGTTGTTGGTCTAGAGTAGGGTTGCCATTTGTCCCGGGACACCGGGACTTGTCACCGGTTTAGAATCTCAGTCCCGGTCGTCCCGCCTGACCACCAAATGTCCCGGTCGGGAACCAAAAGCCAGTTAGTTTTATCCATACTAATATTATCAAAAAAATCTTTAAAGGGTTTAATGTTTCTTCTTATTTCCTAACACTCCTTACAGAGCGTTTGAGGCATCATAAGTCCGCAGATTTCAGTCGCAGATGTCAATTATGTGTATACATAGACAACGAATGTTCAGTGGAGAGTTTTGGCTAACTATCTGTGAGCTTACAGAGCTGCGTGGATCGTTCTTAATCGGACACTTTTCTGGGGTCTATAGTTTATTGGCTATGGACATTTAAAACCATTGCCTACCTAATTATCTAATAGAATTTATGCATAATCTATCCTTAAATGTAAAATATACCTATCATTTACAATTTAATTTAATATTCATTGAACAGGTGCTGCATTTCCCCACTCAAAGACAACCAACTTTTCTTAGGTTTTGATATAGTGTCCCGGTCAGTACCTGCTCCTTTATGGCAACCCTAGTCTAGAGCAGCGGTGTCCAACTGGTTTTGCTTTAAGAGCTTCTTCCATATTTCTGTCAAGCCCAGCGGGCACCTATGTATCCAGTACCTATGTATGTATGACGTTTACCTATAGATTTTAATGGGATACCAGGTTATTTTGATTTTTCAGACAAATTTACAAAATCTGCTGTATAATATAATCCACATGGCAGCATGACAGCATTAGGCAATTTTTAACATGTTCGGGAGTCAATGTATTTCTAAATTGATTTTTTATAAAAAAAAATTGCGGTATTATTTCAACGTTTATGTTTATTGGAACATCTGTGTGCGGGCGCCTAAAAATAATGCCGCGTGATACCGGGGGCCCGCATACTACCGGTTGGACACCGCTGGTCTAAAGTATACAGGTTTATATGTCAGTTGGATGATACTGTCAATGCGATTTTGCAGAGCAAACTTAACTTTCACAGCTAAGTCGTGGAGTAATTTGATAGTGTGTGTGGAGTCTAATTCTGTACACTGAACAATTTTTGTTCAGCAACTGTTGCATATCAAAATATAATAATATGTAATGTCAAATAGGACAGATCCAACATGAAGAATAACCCCTTTTATGATTACAAAAGTATTTAAATATTGAAACATGGCGCAGCCGTCGAAAGTACCGCTAGAATTGTATTATTGTATTGTAGAATTTATATTCTGATGAAACTTATTGATTTTAGAAAATGAACACTTATTATGTTTAGTTAAAAAGTTGATGAACAAGATTTGTTTAGTTCTGTATACAGAATTCTTTATGAAAAAAATAAAAAGGTAAACTGCCAAAATTATAATCCTCGGCTTCGCCGTAGTTAGGTAAAAAATTATCACTTGAATGAAAATATATAAGAATAATAAAATTCAAAATAGCAAAGGTGATTGATGCTTAGAATAAAAAAAGAAAACAGTCCATCCCAAATGTTAAGGCTCTATTGATTTAGTACAAACTGTTGATGTCTGCCGAGGTTTCCACTCAGAGCTCTGTAAACGTGCTACACGAAAGATATTATAATATGGGAGGGGTATGTTGAAATCTTTCGAAAATTTTGTTAATGTGCCTGATAGAGATATTAAATTATTGAAACTCGATTTCCAGAATGATTTTAACATGGCAAAACATTATACCGCATAATTTACGTGGATGTGTATTTTGGAAATTTGTTTAAATGGTCCATGTAAACATTTTTAATAATGTACGGAAGTGGTGAAAATTTTTTCAATAGAAAATTATTGGAATTTCACTAATTTCACAAAACACGCAAAGATAGTAGTTTGCACGAATAAGAGTTTACATGTTTACAAATGTATGAGTATGTGCTGTTTTTTAAACATGGCTTACATAAATTTTTTTTTTAAAAACTCAGCATTCCAGTCAGTTCGCAAAAATTGTTCTCAGGATGCAAACAATTTAAACATCGAAGTCAATGGAGACTGAAAGTTTCATACATTCATATATGCCATCACACTGTATCCCCACAATCGGGGTACAGAAGCGTAATCGGTGTTGTGCTGCAAGAACTCGCGTAAATTGCAGCATAACACCAACCGCCACGTCTTCCAAAGTATTAGGACAAGAATAACTATCATTCAGCAAGTAAGGTATGAAGACTTACCTATTGCATTAAAACAGAATTGAAAGTTTATTTTGAAGGCTGACATCACGGATTTTGTAGGTGATGTAGCCAACCGTTTCAGATTCATTAAAAAAAAAATAAAGATAAGGCCCGGACTATATGCGGTTTAGGCCTCGCCTTAGGCGTGGCCTAAACCTCGAAATACATTTTGTTTGGAACGCGGTATACATCCGTCTCGGAGGTGGTGGTGGGGTGTGGCCTATTTTAGTCAACTCAGGAGAGAAAAGGATGCATGTAGTCCGGGCCTAAAAGTGTTTTCTAAAATTTAAGCGACATTCTTAATTATATTTGAAGTTGTGCAATGCGCAAAGTCATAGTTTCATTTTATTAATTTTTTTCAAATCAATCAATAAGCAACTTTGTCAGTTCAAAATTCAATGATAGTTAAAAAATTTCACATAATACTCATTTATGAATTTGAGGGATATTCGTTATTTCAAAGTTGTAAGTGAATTGGATAGGGTTGAGGACATTTTGTGCACCCTTTTTTTAATTAAAATAACTTATAAAATAAAATATTATACTTATGAACCTACTTAATTTCCTTCCAATATAAAGAAACATATTATAGTTATTTAGAAATTATCAGTTTTTATAAAGTGCCAAAGTACATTGGCTCTTGTTCTAAAAGTTATTAGACATAGTTTTGCCATTCAAAATGGCTGTGAATACCGCTGCACGATGGATTTGGGTTTTTTAACCAATAATCTTTTTTTAACACTTTCACTGACACCACGTCGAGAGGCGGTCACTTTTTCGAGTACGGTACTACGCCACGTCTGTGTCCGGTGAACTTGAGCAAGCTAAAACTGACGAACCGGCCGAAGGCGGGCGAAGGGAAGGTGTGGAACTAAGCTTGCGATGGTTTCACCGAACATATCCGGGCCCATCGGCAGTAGAGGAGGGAGTTAATCGAGGTTGGGACTAGTGAGTGGCCACTCTAAATTTCCCGCGCATGCTTCACGTTTCGGCTCGCATCAAGCCCTCGTCAGCTAGTCTGCGTTGACTAGGACGCGGGGAAACCAACAGTCCCGCTCTCGACCTCCCTCCTCTACTTATCCATATATAGATTACTATAGTCATGTGATCTTGTGTCGTATTGCACTCACTTTTATTAATTTGTGTCGTAGGAAACAAATCTAGAATGATTTCCCCGCACACAGGCGGCGTGTACGTGAGTTTTTATGTAAATTGTATGTGTCATATCATGAAACCTAAGATCATCTTTGTGTTCAGTGAAAGTGTTAAAACATTTTACCTAATTATTCGAATAATTTTTTATTATGCATAAAATTGTTTTAATGTTATTAACATTGATAGAAATAAGTATCAATGGTTTTAAATTTTATAGATAAAATGTGTTTCAAACAATTAAATTTTTAAATATGGCATGAAAAAATGAAAGCAACAGGTAGGTAGGAACTATTTTTAAAGTTTTATTATTGAGTCAAATAACGGAACCCACGTGGTTTGACCACATTTTTTATTCTGTGATTTTGATAGATCCTTAAAATGGATCGAGTGACAAGGTGTGGTCATCGTAGCGGTGGATGTATTTGTCAGCCTCGATAGCTCAGTGGTGCAGACATTCAACTGTCGCTATTGAATGTTAAGCAACGCTGGGTGCGGTCAGTACTTGAATGGGTGACCGCTGACCGTTGGAGGCTGACCGAGGTTCGGATTCCTCGTAAAACTGTAGGTCGCTTCCCTCCTAATCTTACTTGGTGGTAGGGTTTAACCCGCCCGGGTTGGTACCACCGCACTGAATGAAACGTCGGTCTAAACGGCTATGTAAATAGTTTGTGTTTTCCGACCAGTTCAGTGTAGCCGGCGCGATCAAAGGGGGAAGCACTGGGGCATGGCACCTAGTTCACCCGGTGCTATGGGCTGACATCACGGACGTTGTGGGTGATGTAACCAAACGTGTCAGTTTCCATAAAAAAAAAATAATAATTTTATGAATTTATCATTTTGCATATATAGTTAGTTGTAAGAAGGCGCCATATTGTGATTGTACATAAAGGGTTTGGTGTAAACATATTTGTAAATCTTGTACCTAGTTAGATAGCAATAAATGTAATATTTGTATAAATTGGGATAAAATAAATAAAAGCAAAACATGAACTGAGAATATTGTTTGATTGATGTAATTTTTTACATCATACGTACCGTGTGGGGCCGGTACTTAAAAAGAATAGCCCCACTGCATCTCTCCCCGTGCATGTCGTAAGAGGCGACTAAGGGATAAGGACAAGATGCTGCGCTAAAGGACGACAGGGTAGCCACTTCTCACCTTGGCGCAGTCCTTCCACCTAGTCATGCAGCAGGTGGGTTCTTCGTGTCTTACTTGCTGCTTGATAGTTGTCTTGTCCATATACTGTGCTAAACGTGGTGGTCAGTGTTGTGCTGTAATTTACCAGAGTCCTTATAGAACAACACCGATTACTCTGCTTACCCTGATTGTCGGGATACAGCGTGTGTTATGTATGTATGATGTAATTTTTTTTTGTTTTTTTTTTCTTTTATAGACGACCGGCACGGGTGGCTGTGCGCAAAAGTACAAAGGAAGATTAAGACACAGCCAATAACACCACTCCTCGCGAAACCACGCTCAGAGAGGCGCCGTGCCAGCGACAAGGCGGGCAAAGAGATCGTTGTCTAATTCACTAACACGCCTTTTGAAGACTCCCAGGTTATAGGTGGTAGGGAACACACTCGTCGGTAGATTAGGCAAGCACACAAACTATAACTTAACACGCTTGGCTACATCACCTACTACATCCGTGATTTCAGCCCGTAACATCTTGGTGAACTAGGTGCCGTGTCAGTCCTTCCCTTCGGTCGTGCCCCCTACACTGAACTGGATGGAAAACATGAACTATTTATTTAAATAGCTGTTTCAAACCGACCTTTCATTCAGTGCTGTGGTCCGACCCGGGCGGGTTAAACCCTAACACCTAGTAAGGTAAGAGGGATGGAACCTACAGTTATATCCGAACCACGTTCAGCATCCAACGGTCACCCATACATCAACTGACCGCGCCCAGGTGTGCTTATGATCCGACCGACCCGCACCCCTGAGTTACCGAGGCTGATGTATAAATTACGACAAATAATTTATCTGAATAATTATTAGATAGATAGAAATACTTATATTGGGAGTGGATGGATGAGAAGAGCGGAAGACCGCGTGTGGTGGCGTGCCTTGGGAGAGGCCTATGTCCAGCAGTGGACCGATACAGGCTGATGATGATGATGATGATGACTTATATTGCTCCAAAAAACATTTTACACAAACAGACAATAAGTAATGTACATGAGGGGCGAAGGCGGACTTATCCCTTAACAGGGATTTCTCCCAGTCAACCTTTGGATGTTTGAGAGTCGTATGTTGTGAGATATAAGTAGGTAGTAGCAAAATACTTGAGTGTGGGGATGTTAAATATAATATAAGGAAAATAACTATAATATACACTACATATAAGTACGTACTAGTTTAAATTACATTAAATACAGAGGAATTATAGAGGACTACCCAGCGAAGTCGCTGTACAGTCTCTTCAAGAATCTAGGGCTGCCAAGATCGACGCTAAGCTCATATATGGAGAGAGCTTCGAAAACGTCACTGGAAGCATCCTACAGAATATGGATAGGTAGAGAGAGGGAGGTCGAGAGCGGGACTGGTGGTTTCCCCGCGTCCTAGTCAACGCAGACTAGCTGACGAGGGCTTGATGCGAGCCGAAACGTGAAGCAAGCGCGGGAAATTTAGAGTGGCCACTCGCTAGTCCCGACCTCGATTAACACCCTTCTCTATTGCCGATGGGCCCGGATATGTTCGGTGAAGCCATCGCAAGCTGAGTTCCACACCTTTCTTATATAATACATAATATAGCGCGGTTTTCTCAACCGTTCACTTCGAAAGAATGCGGCGCGCACCCTCCGCTCTCCGCCTCCACCGCAATTGCCCGTCAGTACGGTGGAGGCGGAGAGCGGAGGGTGCGCGCCGCATTTTTTCGAAGTGAACGGTTGAGAAAACCGCGCTATACCTAAATATATACATACATACTTGTCCATTCAGAATTAAATTTATAATAATTAAAATTTCTAAATTATTATTGGTCCTCAAGAAATTAGCCATCTTGCTCTTTTGTTTGTTTTTTTTTTGCGATGTTTCTTTGCTTTTCCGGTTCGAAACCGTTTATAGTCAGAGCACGGTTCCTTTCTACATCGTCGTTTTCCAGTATAATCCAATCATGTCAAAGGAGGATGGGCAAAAATGTAGGGGAGTTGGTCTACCCCTCCTCTAACAATGAATGATATATCAATCGAAAGGTCTTTCCAAGAAAAGCATTTTTGTCCAAACATACCTAACATCATTGTTAGTACTTTAGGAGTTATATCACTTAGGTTTCTATAAACATAGAACCTTATCATAGTAATATGCTTACCTCTCTGTACGATACTCATCGTTCTAGGAAGGGTAAGTACTTAGAGCGAAACAGTTCCAAAATGACCGAGCGGTATTGAAACCAAAAAAATTGTATTTTAATCATTACGGTTTCAATACCGCTCGGTCATTTTGGAACTGTTTCGCTCTAAGTACTTACCCTACCTAGAACGATGATCAGATCATCGTACAGAGGTAAGCATATTACTATGATAAGGTTCTATGTTTGTAAAACTTAAAAGTGATATAACTTCTAAAGTACTAAATTACTAATAATTGACGTTTGCTGCCATACTAAAAATGTTCTATATAAATCAACCTTTCCATTGATATAACACTCACAGCTAGAAGAGGGGTAGACGTAGACCAAAACGCCCATTCTCCTTTAGCTAATTTGATATGACAATGTTCCATATTTACCTACAAATTTTTGTTTTATGTTTCTGTTGATTTCTTTTACAAATAAATAAATACATTTAGTTCTCTGGATGTTCACTACTGCTATCAGTGCGAGAATGGCAACACTGAAATTTGGACAAAAATGGCTGTGCCAACCCAACCATTCCAGCGTTGTAAAGTAAGCGTCCACATTTCCGAACCGTACGTGTTGAATCAAATGGATATTTAGAAGTCGGTACTGCGTCCCCTATATGAACAGAAAACGTTTAGAAACTGTAAATTATATCTTGTGTAAATCCTTATATTTTTAAATAAAAAATTGTCACATCTTTGCTACCTACATTCCTTTATTTACACATTACACACACCTAAAGGTTGGCTCTAAGAAATCTCTTTAAGGGATAAGTGCGCCTTTGCACCTCATGTACCTGTATTCGTTGTGTTATTTTTATGAAATATTTGTGGAGGAATACATAATTTTCTATCTATCTATCTTTAGTATTATAGTTAGGTACTTATAAAGTGCAGTTGAGTGAATGAACTTCTTTGACATTACTATTTAAAAAATAGTCAAATCAGTTTGATCCGTGGATAGTTGCGGAGGGTTAGTCCATATAGTTCTTCTATTTATTAGAACTAAAATTAAATACTAAAATTAAAGTAACAATATACATTGCAATATACACAATACACAAATACCTACAAAATATAACTATACACTAAAACTAAAACTAATCTAAAATTGATATCCAGAAAACCTACAAAAAATAAATTTCTACTATTAGTTCTACGATAGAACAAAATGGACAAAAAAAAATTGGTTGTCTGTAAAGTCGGTTTACGGACGATAGTTTTATTTACGTGATAAGTTGATAACGTCATAAAGAAACACAGGTTTTTTTTTTTTTTTTTTTTATGGAACCTGACACGGTTGGCTACATCACCTACAACATCCGTGATGTCAGCCCATAACACAGGATGAACTAGGTGCCATGTCAGTGCTTCCCTTCATTTCATGTCGGCTACACTAAACTGGACGGAAAACACGAACTATTTACATAGCCGTTTCGACCGACGTTTCGTTCAGTGCGGTGGTACCAACCCGGCCGGGATAAACCCTACCACCTAGTAAGGTAAGAAGGGAAGGGACCTACAGTTTAACGTGGAATCCGAACCACGGTCAGCCTCCAACGGTCGAGCGGTCACCCATCCAATCACTGACCGCGCTCAGCGTTGCTTAATAACAGTTGACTAACCAACCGCGCCACTGAGCTACCGAGGCTGACGAATTTTCTTATCCCTTAGTCGACTTTTACGACATGCGACGGGGAGAGATGCAGTGGGGCTATTCTTTTTAAGTACCGACCCCACACGGTACTATTGGTATAAGTATTACCGTATTTTTTCGTACGGCACCCCTATCGCTGCCGTACGCCGTACATTTGTCGATTTCTAGCCTCGATTACCGTACGATACGGCAATTACCGTACGTTTGGCAACACTGGCGCTTGGGCCGATTGTGCCTCTCTATCGCTTGTTACGCGCTCTCGCTTGCACACACAGGCTCAGATGGAACGTGACACTTTTTCGTGCGTGAAGCCGGTGTTCATCAATTTATAAGACGTTATCACGTCAAAAATCCGAACATTTCTACTGCTCACACATGTAGACGCTTACCTTTAGTAGGTATTCTGCATTTACTCAGTGAGCTCTGCATAGGTACTAGAAAAGATTATTGACAAAACTAGAGCTAGTCCATGTCACGATGTAGGAATGTTAAATCAATAATCATTGGAAGAGACCACTCTTGTCAGAAGTCTCCACGACAACCGCGCAAGTTTTGTCAAACTCAATGTCAAGTTATTTTCACGCACTAGAATAATAATTTATTTGAGCATTTGAGTAATTGTGACCATGGCAAATATGTAATTATTTTCCAAGTTTTTGCCCTAACATTGTAGATAATTGTATATTACAATTAAAGAATAATGAACGAGAGTGAACTGAGAAAACTGATGCAAACTAAAAATGGATGCAGAGTTCCGAAGATGGCTCCCATTCCAGACGTACATATGTTTGACAAACTGCCTTTTGAGCTGTCACCACCCTATAATCGAATTAAGGTACCTATCTATATTTATTATTTTAATTGGCTGCATCACCAAGTAGGTACACCCGCTATGTCAGCCCACACACACACACCTTCCGACCTAGATAGATGCCATAGAGCAGTTTTTCTCTTTGTTCGTGCCTGCTACACTGACGGGGCGCGGCGCAGGAAAACACGAAGTACAGCCCCTGTACCGGCGTTGCTCACTCGCCGATGTGAGTATGAGAAACGATCTCACTCAACCACTCAGAAGGCGTTCAGTGAGGCATCCGGCCCGGCTATTGGTTGAAATATGTGAGTAGTCAGCGAGTGAGTTAACGCGCTGGTCTGTTAACCAAAGCTGGCGCGTGCACAGTACTCACTCACACCAATGCAATTGTGCAAGTGCTTGTGAGACAGATCGGGTTTTCGTGATGCGTAGGTATGCCCCGATCTGTCTCACTCGCACTTGCACAATTGCATTGGTGTGAGTACTGTGCACGCGCCAGCTATGGTTAACCGACCTGTACCTACGTATATACCTAACCTAACCTAACCAGCTGTTTCAGGCGACTTTTTTTAAAAATGTAATCCGGTATGAGTGGCTGAGTCGGAGGGGCCAAAGGACATGCTCCGACCAGCCAATATCACCTCCGAGAAGGTAGGTGCCATATCGGAGACTTCCCTGGATTGCTGGCTATACTGGACTAGAGGAGGACACAACCGAGGCTGCTCTGCTATGCGGCCATCTTACATCCAGTACGGTGGTATCAGCACAGTCGGCTACAATTTGAGCCTACCACCTAGTAAGGGGTAAGGGAAGGGACCTACAGTTTTACACCGGTTCCGAACGGTGAAGCAGCAGGTGTAGGTATGGGCGTAAATTTTTTCGTCAGAAAAAACTCATTGGTACACGCCGACCGGATTCGAACCTCGGACCTCTCGCATGAGAAGTCGATGCCCAAACCACTCGGCCACCCGCCGCTTAATTATTCCTTTATATATAATTAATTACTAATTTCACAGTGACATTTTGCTGTATGTTCAATTATAAATATGAAGTGTGCATTCCCACAAAACCTTAGCCGTCCTATTTTTTATTTATTTTTTTTTTATTTTTTTCTTCATCATCTGTAGGTACACAAGATACACTTAGATTCGTCATTTAAGTTTTAAGCAAAAAATAGGCCATCGTCAACAATTTAATACACAACACAGAATTAATTAATTAATATAACGCACCTATAACTCTATAAATATCAAAATGTCAAGAAAATAAAAATTAAAAAATAATAATAAAAAATAAAAAATAAATCGTCAAAAGAATGTACGAACTAAATAACAATTGTCAAAATATGTCAGAGAATTAAAACTACAGTTAAAAACTAAATTATTTCAGTCACATTAAAAATATTAATTAGAATTAGGTCAAAAATCACAACAATAAAAATAGAGAGAATTGTAAATGACTAGAAAAGACTAGAGAAATTTATCACAGTTGGTGTCCGTCAGTTTATAGTAACTTTTTACTATTAGCAAATTTTTCACTTTGACCTCGAATTCGTGATCATTGAGATCACGAATTGCCAGTGGTAGTTTATTATAAAATGTTATACTATTGCAGACAAAACTTTTAGAAACCTTCGTTAGTCTATGCTGAATGTTTTGGATGTTCTCACGATGTCTGGTATTATAATTGTGTACTTGGGAATGTTGCGGAGTGAGATGTATATTTTTTCTTGCATATAGTAAATTCTGATAAATATATGCACTATATAATGTCATTACCTTTAGGTCCTTGAAGACTTCACGACATGAATCCCTGGGCTTCAGGCTACGTATGTGTCGGATAGCACGTTTTTGAAGTACAAAAATTCTATTTACCTTAGCAGCCGTACCCCAAAACATAAGTCCGTACGTCATAATGCTGTGAAAATAAGCATAGTATACCAGTCTAGCAGCTTTTTCACCTCCTATCTCTCTAATTTTTTTTATAGCGTAGCAAGCAGAGCTCAACTTTTTGGCCACTTTGTCTATGTGACCCTCCCAATTCAATTTTTCGTCCATCTTTATTCCTAGGAAATCAATTTCTTTGACAGTATTCAATGACATGTCTTTGAGAACCTTCAAAACTTCAGTTCCTTCATTATTTGTTCCAAGTCTCAGGGCAAATCGAATCACGTTAGTTTTTTTCACATTTAATAATAAGTTGTTACACTCAAACCACAGCGCCAGAGACTGTAATACCTTTTTAATGGACTTGCATAGTTCTTCTTCGTCTCCGTGTTTAAATAAAAAGTTTGTATCATCTGCAAACATGACGATGTTACAGGCGTCCTCGTTATCAATACAAACACTAAGGTCATTTATGTAAACTAAAAATAATAATGGTCCTAAAATGGAGCCTTGGGGTACACCTAGACCAATTTTTAATTGTGAAGACCTCTCTCCATTCAATTCACAAACTTGTTGTCGATTTGATAAATAAGACCTGAACATTTGTAGTTCCAGTCCTCTAACGCCATAGTGATCGAGCTTTTGTAATAAAATATCATGCTGGACGCAGTCAAACGCTTTAGATAGGTCGCAAAAGATACCATATGTCCTTTGCGAGCCATCCAGGGCGATCAGAATGTCTTTTAACATATTACTAATTGCATCGCTTGTCGATTTACCTTTTTGGAATCCAAATTGCCGAGAATTTAATACTTTATTATCATTTAAAAAATTAACTAAACGCGACGCCAATGCCTTTTCAAAAATTTTACTAAATACAGGCAAGAGGGAAATTGGTCTATAGTTTTGTGCGTCAGCATGAGATCCCTTTTTATAAAGGGGAATCACCCGAGCCAATTTTAATTCATCTGGAAATACACCACTACTAATGCATTCATTTATTGTCGCGGTCAAAGGTTCAATAATTTCATGAGATATCATTTTTAGTATCTTGGGAGATAAGTACCAGAGATCAAGAGATGCTTTAGGTTCCATTTTTTTAAGTATACCTTTAATTTCGTCACAAGTTACTGGAGCAAACTTCGCTGTATTTATATTCTTTTGCTCATATTTTTCCAAAAAAATGTTTGCATTGTTTACGCTAGAATTTAATTCATTCGTTAAGGTGTTCGCTATGGTACAGAAGTACTTATTAAAGTAGTTAGCCACTTCATTCTGATTAGTAATGGGCTCGTGATTTTCAGTGACAAGCTTAATTAGTTTAGCCTCCTCGGTGACCCTCCTACCTGTTTCCTCTTTTATAATTTCCCAGGCTTTTTTTATTTTATTATCTGCAGCCTCAATTCGATCTCTGTGTAAGATGTGTTTGGCCTGTTGAGATACTTTTTTAAATATTTTACTGTAAATAGATACATACTTCCTCAATTGACTGTTATTATATTGCCGAAGCAAATCATATAGAAGAAATAATTTTTCACGTGACTTACGAATGCCCGGAGTTGCCCAGTGAGAGAAACTAACTTTGTTACCATTTTTTTTTTCTTTAACGGGCAGATGGGTATCAAGATGATGCGTTAGTATTTTGAAAAAACCTTTAAATTCCAAATGTTCACATTGGTATAAGTCGCGTTTTAGCGCAAGTTCTAGTTGTTTTACATTTTGAGGTCTGATAAGCCGGTATTTTTTACGAATTGTTTTACCTTTGTCCATATTTATGACTACCTTAATTAATTGCCCATAGTGGTCCGATTTTATATTATTTATTATTTTAGAGTATGATGTGTCAAGATCACTAAATATATTGTCAATACAAGATTTTGAAGTGGATGTGACTCTGGTGTAATCAAATATTTTTTGCTTTAAGGCGGTGACAAACGCCAAATACGCAAAACATGCAAAAAGTGCGACAAAGAAGGTCCAAAACTGACCAATAGACACACATTCAGAAAATAAAAAAAATACCAACCTATATTTTGGTTCCTTACCAACAAAGTGCATTGCTGGTTTTTTTAATAATGAGTAAAAGTAAGTAATAAACATAAAATTAAAAATATATAAAAAAAGCATGAATTTTTGAAAATCTGAGTATGTGTGTATTATTACAATTTTACAATACCACCGATTCAAAGGTCACAAAGCTCTGAGAAAACTCTATTCAATTTGTTTTATTATTTTATCCACGAAAGGAGATAAAAATAAAAAACAAAAAACGCCTACATGAAATTATTGACGTAATTCTTCAGTCGGAAGGGTAAAATTTTTGCCTTCGTCAATTTAGCAGGCACTTCAATACTAGATACAATTTTAGTTCCGGGCTCGCTTGCTCGCTCCTGCCCTGCTGCGCCCGCGTGTCGGTCGTCATTTCTGTCTTCTGTGTTTGGATCGAATGGAAAAAAGATAGGTAGGTTAGGTATATTTGTACCGTGTGGGATGGTAATTTAAAATAATAGCCCCACTGCATCTCTCCCCGTGCATGTCGTAAAAGGCGACTGAGGGATTTTTTTATGTAAACTGACACAGTTTGCTATATCACCTATAACATCCGTGATGTCAGCCCATAACACCGGGTGAACTTAGGTGCCATGTCAGTGCTTCCCTTTGGTCGTGCCGGCTACACTAAACTGGACGGAAAATACAAACTATTTCGGGATATGACTCCCTTCTTTTTTTCCGTCCAGTTCAGTGAAGCCGGTACGACCGAAGAAAAGCACTGACATAGCACCTACTTCACCAGTTGTTACGAGCTGACATCTCGGATGTTGTATTGTAGGTGATGTTGCCACCGTGTCATTTTCCGTACCAGTATACAGTACGACCGTATCAGTAATATCTCTCTTCTGTGGTATCTATCAGTATACGCTCCGGTACGTAACTTGACGGGGCGTTATACGCATGGCTTTCGTTGGTATAACCACAGAATAACTAATAGGTACTGTGGTATAACGCTGTCTGCGCCTCCCGCGCCTCCACCGCGCCGCCGCCGCCGCCGCCTCCGCCGCCGCCGCCGCCGTGCCGCCTCCGCACCGCACGCTGCTACTGAGTTACCGCACCGCACCGCACCCCACCGCACCGTGCCATGCTGCCGCCGCGCGCGCCGCGCGCGCCGGCCGGTACCTATGTTGCTATGATATTTGCCATACATACCTAAATGCCTATCTACCTATTACCTATCTACCTATTTTTATTTTAGTTTTCATCGATAGTCTATTTAGAGGTTCATAAAAAGTGGTAAGTACATGAACTAAAATAATTTGGAAGAAATTACAATAAAATGTTATTTAGGTAAAATAATAAAAATAAAAAATTAGAATCACGCATCAGTTACATAAGCCACAATCATTTTAATAATTAAAATAATAAAAAAGCAAAAAAAAAAAACATACGAAAGTGGGATTCGAACCCCGAACCATCAACTCTTTAGGCTGATAGCGACAAACTACGCTAAATGTGACTTGAACGTGCGAAGCGAAATTAGCAGTCGCATGGTACATTATGTAGAATTCCCGAATGCCGGTACCTATGTTGCTATGATATTTGCCATACATACCTAAATGCCTATCTACCTATTACCTACCTACCTATTTTTATTTTAGTTTTCATCGATAGTCTATTTAGAGGTTTATAAAAAGTGGTAAGTACATGAACTAAAATAATTTGGAAGAAATTACAATAAAATGTTATTTAGGTAAAATAATAAAAAATAAAAAATTAGAATCACGCATCAGTTACATAAGCCACAATCATTTTAATAATTAAAATAATAAAAAAGCAAAAAAAAAAAAACATACGAAAGTGGGATTCGAACCCCGAACCATCAACTCTTTAGGCCGATAGCGACAAACTACGCTAAATGCGACTTGAACGTGCGAAGCGAAATTAGCAGTCGCATGGTACATTATGTAGAATTCCCGAATGCTCAAGGTCGTTGGCGTTTGTCACGGCCTTAAATGAAAACTATCTAATAAGTCCGATAAGTCATGAATGAGGTGAGCTTGGATCCAATGGGAATGACAGATTGAAGTCACCGCAGAGCACGATAGCTTTATTGTTATTTTTACTAAGTTTGTGGAGGCACTCTTCAAGTTTTTCTTTAAAAAAAGTAAGTGCAGAGGAAGGTGAGCGGTAGACTACTAGTACAAATAGTTCATTCGACTCTATACAACTAACCTCGAACGATTTGTCCACTGATAGATTGACTATATCAGGCCTATTTTTTGCTTTAAAACTATTCTTAATTATTATCATAGTTCCACCCCTTATAGCTTTTTTTCTGTGACTACTACTTATTATCTTGTACTCTTTTACTCCGTGTAATGCTACTTCTTCTTCTCTCAGCCAAGTTTCCGAAATACAGAATACATCAATGTTCAGTTCCTTTAAGCACAGATCTAGCTGTAAGTTTTTACTACGTAATCCCTGGATATTTTGGTGCCCTATGACAATACTGCTCTTACTGTTACGAATATTATGTTTAAAGCTATGAGGATTGTTTACAACACATTTGATCTCCTGTTCATTATTTTCAATTACATTACTCAATTCATTACCTACAGTTATACAATGTATGCTTTGTCCACCTTTTGCAGGTGGGTCACTTATAAAAAATCCGAGGTGGTTTTATCCTAATCAAATGTTTCATACACAGTGGAGTCCAATAGTGACAATGTGTTCCAGAGCCAGCTGAAAATATTTCTTTTAAATAATCCATTTTAGAGTTAGTAATTTTTTTTTTTATGGAAACTGACACGGTTGGCTCCATCATCTACAACATCCATGATGTCAGCCCATAATACCGGGTGAACTTGGTGCCACGTCAATGCTTCCCTTCGGGCGTGCCGCCTACACTGAACTGGACGGAAAACACAAACTATTTACATAGCCGTTTCGACCGATCTTTCATTCAGTGCGATGGTACCAATCCGGGCGGGTACCTAGTAGTATAAGAAGGGAGTCATAATATCCCTTAGTCGCCTTTTACGACATACACGGGGAGAGATGCAGTGGGGCTATTCTTTTAAAGTACCGGCCCCACACGTTACAAATGATACACGGCATAAATGAATGTTTTTCTTAATGTTATAAAAATTTTTGCTGACTTGGACGATTCAAATTTTAATGTATAAACTAATTTTTATTAATGACTTGACTGAAGCGGTCTTTTCTTTGTCTTTTCTTATGGATAAATCTTCGATTTTTTTTAATTAAAAGTAGTGTGTTATAGTTAACGTAATTCAAGTTTAGTATGTAAGTTATATTTTAAAAACAATTAAAAGAAAACTCTATAAGTTTGCTTGCCCGGTTCTTCCTGATAGATTGCATTGCTGAAAGGGACAAAACAAAAATGATGACGAACCATACTGAATATGCATATATCTCAATGAAATATTGTTAATGTTGTGCGTTCTTTATGGCGAAATAAACATTTGAATCTGTTGGTCCTGCCTGACTAGCAACAAGTCATAATTACAACATTAAAAACTGAAAATGTTTGACGACTTACAGGACAAGCAGGCCAAGCTGCGAAAGTTCCTGGCCGAGAAGGCGAAAAGGAGCAAAGTGCTGATCGCTCGGCCGCCCGTCGAGAGATGCGAGTGCGACAACCTAGAGCGCTCCCAGGCGCACTACATCGCCGAGCTGCGAGCCTCCGCCGAAACCATCCCAACACCGCCCATGCTCAAGTCCTGGGAGCGCAAGATCTCAGGTTTGGTCCCCCAGAACCTCAAAACCAGGTTCCCATCTATTTTCAAGGATATAATCTGTGAGACTAGGCGAGAATGGGACAAGCAGCTTCACGTCTTAGCCGTCAGAAATGTCATAAGGGACGAACCCGGAGTCGAAAGAGTGAAGTACCAGGAACCACCCTTCAAATTCCTGGGAATGACCAGCAATCATTGGAAAATGCTGAAGAACAGGAAGAAATTGCAAACTTCTCTACTTCTTCTTCACCCTTTCATGAGACTGCTTCTGGAAACGTCAGAGGAATTCTTTCCAGAAACGTTGATAAATCTTCACGCTTACAGAGCTTTAGACGTTATCGAGCTTGAGGAATTTATGGCGAAAATTAAGGAAGAATTAAAAAGAGGAGATTACCTCGTTTCTAGCACTTGGTATTCCAAGCCAGTGGCCTGGCTCAGGAACCCACGCTGCGTGAAAGGAATGAGCAGCAAGAAAGTTTTAACTTTCGTTCAATGTGCCACTAAGGTTATTTCGATGCTGATCCAAGAGCTGATGCGACGCTCCATAAACAGTGTCATCGATTGCTTGAATGACGCCGAAGCTCTACCGATCATAAAACTCGCACTGACATTTGATGGAGAGTTCTCGTACACACCTTCTCTGCAGGAAGTGTATAAAGCATACCACGACATTATCGATGGAATCACAAGTGTAGCGCAGAGGCTGATGCCTCTCGAACAATACATAAAGATCCCCTACAGTAATGATGCTCTGCCTGTGTGCTATAACGAGTGGCTATTCCAGGACGGACATAAAAAGTTACAGATCAAACTGGACAAAGTATTCCACCCCGTTAACCAGTACGTGGTGGAGCTTTCTGAGGAGTACAACATGTTGTATGGATTGAGCGCCAAAGAATCTGTGCAAAATTTTGTAAGAAACAATAAGGATTTTGGTGTCGCCTGCGAGAAAATAGAATATTTCCAAGATATTAACTCAAGTATAACAGGTCTGATCGAAAATGCATATTTCGACGCCGCTATTGTCGACCAAACGGAGATGATAGATGGTTTAAAGCGAAAAGCCTCAGAATTTATCGACGACATAATTGCGGGTATCGTGTCCGATCATATGGCGGAGAATATGAGCATTTGTACAGAGTTTGAAGAGATTGCTGCCAAAGCTTTGAAGGAACCAGAAAATGCGCAGGAATTAATGGACCAAGGAATCTATATCCTTCATGCAAAAACAGTTCTAGTCGAAGCTTTGAAGGAGAGAATTGCCACTCAGCTGTCTATTATAACCCGCCTCCTAGAAATGACGACTCTAAGTGCAGAGCACGTAGCATTGAACACTCGTACAGTAAATTGGCTGAAGGACATCAAACCCATTTTCGAAAAGAATGCAGCGGCTTACGAAACCGTCAAAGCAGACATGGAAGAAATGCTATTGAACAAGACGAACGCTCTGAACAGGCAAGTGATCGAATTGACTCCATACTTGGAATTGCTGGAAAATATGGATGATATAAATAATACCTTGGATTATCTGGAGTATCTACGAAAACTCGTCCATCGCCTGGCTGATTGTGATCGCCAGGTCGCTTGGATTAACAATGAGGAGGCAGTGTTCAAGTTCCCAATCTCCTCATATGCGGATCTTGAGGAACTGAAAGACTTCATAATACCCTTCTACGAGCTCGTCTACCTGGTGCACAGCTGGCGCAGGAGCTACTACACCTGGATGGACGGAACTTTTGAGTATCTCGATGACTATCAAATAGAGCAGGATCACGAGTTCTATTACAAGGAGTTCCTAAAGCTTTCAAAGTCATTCAAAGCTAAAATAAAACAACAGATAGCCGAAGGTGTCGAAAAAAGGTTCCAGGGCTTAGTCGAAGATCCAGATCCAAATAATCTTCCGGTGCCCATGAAACTTAGCGGTCAAGCGGTCGTTGAAGCCAAGGACTGGAGACCCAACGTCATGATGGCACACATAATGTGTAATACGGCTCTATGTCAAAGACACTGGGACGAAATGTCTTTGATCGCCGGGTTCGATTTAACGCCAGATGCGGGAACCACATTGAGAAAAATAATAAACTTCGATTTGTGGGAAAATATCGACCAATATGAAATTATAAGCGTAGGCGCTACCAAGGAATTGGCTCTCATAACCAATTTGAACAAAATGATAGTAGAATGGGCAGACATATGTTTCAAGACGAACCCATACAAGGATACCGGAATTTACATTCTGACTGCCATTGACGACATACAAACAGTACTGGACGATCACATAATAAAGGCTATAGGAATGAGGGGCTCGGCGTTTGTTAAACCATTCGAGACTCAAGTGAAGGCCTGGTATGAAAAAATTGTACGAATCAATTCCACTATTGATGAATGGGGAAAGGTCCAGAGTCAGTGGCTCTACTTATTGCCGATATTCTCCTCCAAAGATATCGTAGCCCAAATGCCAGAAGAAGGAATTATGTTCCAGGAAGTTGACCAAATTTACAGACGGTATATGGCATCCGTGGAGAAAGACCCCCACGTTCTCGACATAGCTGGAGGATTTGGAGTTCTCGAAGCATTAAGGATTGCCAGCCATTTGCTCGAAAAGATCAACGACGGTGTCAACAATTACTTGGAGAAGAAACGCCTGTACTTTCCGCGGTTTTTCTTCCTATCGAACGATGAGATGCTTGAAATACTTTCAGAAACCAAGAATCCTCTCAAGGTTCAACCGCATCTTAAAAAGTGTTTCGAGGGAATCAATAAGCTCACGTTTGACCCTGAATTTAATATCTCTTCAATGATCAGCATGGAAGGTGAGCAAGTTGACTTTCTGGAGATCATCAGCGTGAGTGCGGCGAGGGGATCCGTTGAGAAGTGGCTGCTCCAAGTGGAAGACCAAATGAAAAAATCTGTAAAAATGGAAACAGAGATATCCTACTTTGAATACCCTACTGTCGGGAGAGAAGAGTGGATACTATCATGGGAAGGAATGGTGGTGCTGGGAGTTTCGCAAATCTATTGGGCGGTGGATGTCCATAACTGCCTTCGTACGCACCAGCTCAGTGACCTGGCTGCGTTCCATAAGTCGCTAAAGGACCAGCTCACTGAGACCGTGGCCATAATTAGAAGAACTGACTTGACAAAGTTGAGCTCGATAACTGTTAAAGCATTGATAGTAATTGACGTACATGCCAAGGATGTTATTCAGGAATTACTTGACAAAAATGTAACCGAAGTAACAGATTTCCAATGGCTCGCACAGTTGCGCTATTATTGGGAAGAAGATCGTGTTTTTGTAAAAATTATCAATGCTGTTGTGGATTATGCGTATGAGTATCTTGGTAATTCAGACCGATTAGTCATCACCCCACTCACTGACAGGTGCTATAGAACTTTAATAGGAGCTTATTACCTTCACCTGAATGGAGCCCCAGAAGGTCCAGCAGGTACTGGAAAAACTGAAACTACAAAAGATTTAGCCAAAGCCCTCGCTGTTCAGTGTGTAGTATTCAATTGTTCAGATGGTTTAGACTACAAGGCCATGGGCAAGTTTTTCAAAGGTTTAGCTTCATGCGGAGCCTGGGTGTGTTTTGATGAGTTCAATAGGATCGAACTCGAAGTTTTATCAGTTATTGCACAGCAGATTCTTTGCATAGTGCAAGCTGTGCGAACGCACGCAGAAACATTCGATTTTGAAGGAACAATATTAACGCTAAACCCAGCCTGCTACGTCTGCATCACCATGAATCCTGGGTACGCCGGTCGCTCTGAACTCCCCGATAATTTGAAAGTTCTGTTCCGAACCGTAGCTATGATGGTACCAGATTACGCTATGATCGGCGAAATTTCCTTGTACTCGTTCGGATTTTTTGATGCGAGGAGTTTATCCGTCAAAATCGTAACAACTTACAGACTGTGTTCAGAACAGTTGTCGTCGCAGAATCATTACGATTATGGAATGCGCGCAGTGAAAACTGTTCTTTCGGCAGCTGGTAACCTAAAGCGGAGTTTTCCAAATGAAGATGAAAGTATTTTGCTTCTCAGATCGATAACAGATGTAAATTTACCCAAGTTTCTCTCATACGATGTTCCATTATTTGAGGGTATCATTTCAGATTTGTTTCCTGGAATCACACTGCCGAAACCTGATTATAATAATTTGCTGAGTGCCTGCGATGACATATGCCAAAAAGAAAACCTTCAACCGCTAGATTGCTTTCTTCTAAAGGTAATCCAAACATATGAAATGATGATAGTGAGACACGGTTTCATGCTTGTTGGTGACCCGTTTTCTGGAAAATCGTGTACACTGAAAGTCTTGTCTGAAGGTCTCACACTAATGTACGAACGGGAGCAGGATGGCGGATGTGAAGTTATGTACAAAGTTATCAACCCAAAAGCTGTGACAATGGGCCAGTTGTACGGGGCGTTTGATCCTGTTTCTTACGAATGGACAGACGGGATTGTGGCTACCATGTTTCGAGACTTCGCTACAGATGACACACCTGTTAGAAAATGGATAGTGTTTGATGGTCCCGTTGATGCGGTGTGGATAGAAAACATGAATACGGTTCTAGATGACAACAAGAAGCTCTGTCTCACTTCCGGCGAGGTCATGGCGATGTCGAACGTCATGTCCATGCTTTTCGAAGTGGGCGACCTCTCCCAAGCTTCGCCGGCTACGGTGTCTAGGTGCGGAATGATCTATATGGAATCTTCTTCCTTGGGCTTTAGACCTTTCTATAAATCATGGGTGAAGACGATCAATCCTTACTGGCTGGAAGAAAATGAAGAGTTCATTTTCTCGTTGTGTGAGTGGTTGTTCGATCCATTAATATACTACGTGAGGAAAAATTGTGTGCAGCTGGTCACAGGTGGGGAGGTGAACCTCGTCGTGAGCACTTTGCGACTCGTCGACATGCTTATGAACAATGCCATCGAAGGCGAAGAAGACACAAGATACACCAGAACTTGGATCTGCGCTTCCTTTATGTCTGCTATGGTGTGGGGCGTCGGAGGTATCCTAAACACAGACTCTCGGGAAAAATTCGATGATATTGTCAAGGAATACTTTAGGGGCGACAACGGTATCCCTGAATATCTGGAGAAATTTGACGTATCCATTCCCACAGAGGGTCCGATCATAGACCACTACTACATGTACAAGGGAAAAGGCTGCTGGAAAACCTGGGCAGAAGCAGTCAAGCAAACCATCGTTAAAGAACAGATAAATTTACTTCAAACTGTTATTCCCACAATAGACACAGAAAAATACTTATACCTTTTGAGGTTGCATACAAAATTCTCCCTCCCTTTCCTTATAATAGGACCGACCGGTACGGGGAAAAGTTTTTACATACAAAACTTCATGATGGGACTCAGTATGGATAAATACACTCCGGGTTTTATTACCTTTACCACTACAACATCTGCAAACCAAACGCAAGATTTAGTACTTTCCAAACTCTTGAAGAGAAGAAGGGGCATTTATGGGCCGAATAAAGGAACACAAGCTATTATTTTCATAGATGATATGAACATGCCTGTGAAAGAAACTTACGGGGCTCAGCCGGCTATCGAGTTGCTCAGGTTGTATTTCGATCAGAAACACTGGTATGATTTGAGAACTACAGAAAAGTTGTACATCTTAGACACATTCTTCTTTGCTGCCATTGGGCCCGTGGGCGGCAGCCGACAACTCATATACCCTCGAATGTTACGTCACTTCAATATCTACGCCATTAACGAATTTTCGAAAGATAGCATGACTAAAATTTTCACAAATCTGCTGCAATTGGGTTGGCGAAGGAACGGTTTCGGGACGGATGTTCAGCCGATTATAATGAACATTATTGCAGCCACCATGGAAGTGTACGACTCTGCCATTGAAGGCTTGAGACCAACACCTGCAAAGTCCCATTACATTTTCAATTTGAGAGATTTCTCAAGGGTCATTCAAGGGTGTGCGTTGTTAAGAAAAGACTCAGTAGACAACAAAAAAATGTTTTCAAAAGTTTGGGTGCACGAAATTATGAGAGTTTTCTATGATCGTCTCGTGGACGAAATCGATAGATCCTGGTTTTATAAAGTTTTGCAGCGAGCTACCCGAGATTTTATGAAGGACACCTTTGAATCTGTGTTGGAAGCATATGCAGACGAAAATGGACGTATAACAGAAGACAATATTAGAAAGTTGATGTTCGGATGTTATTTGGATCTGGACAGCCCAGAAAATGAAAGAAGATATGACGAATTACCGTCAAAGGAAACGATCTTGAACATTGCCATTACAAATTTACAAGAGTACAATGCGATGCACAAGGCAAAAATGAATATAGTGCTCTTCGACTATGCTCTGGAGCACTTATCGAAAATATGTCGGTTGCTTTCAATGCCATCGGGAAGTGCATTGCTAGTGGGAGTGGGAGGATCCGGTAGACAGTCTCTTACCCGTCTGTCCAGTACCATTCTGGGACAGCAAATATACCAGCCAGAAATCACTAAATCCTACAGCATTAAGGATTGGCAAGACGATTTAAAAATTGTTCTGCGAGAGGCCGGCGGGTTGGCGAAGGAGACAACATTTTTGTTCACTGAGAGTCAAATCAAGGAGGAAGTTTTCATTCAAAACCTGGATAGTTTGCTTAATTCAGGCGAAGTTCCAAACTTGTATGGATTAGATGAGAAACAAGAAATAATGGAGCTGGTGAGACTAGACGCGCAGGGTGGTAACAGAAACCTGGACATAAATCCATTACAAGTGATGTCCTTTTTTGTCGGTCGATGCAAAGCGAAATTGCACATTGTGTTGTGCTTTAGCCCAATAGGTTCAGCTTTCCGGACACGACTGAGATTGTATCCATCCCTCGTAAACTGTTGCACAATAGATTGGTTCGACAGTTGGCCAGAAGACGCGCTGGAAATGGTGGCACATCACTACATGATCAAAGTCAATGTTCCAGACAGTGTGAAACTAGCGGCAGTAGTGGCTTGCAAGCAATTTCATGTAGATTCCAGGGTCATATCGGATGAGTTTTTCAAAAATCTTGGACGCAAAACGTACATAACTTCGGCTTCCTATTTAGATTTAATCAAGTCATTCACCACACTGGTGAACAGAAAACAAAGGGAGTTGAGAGCTGCAAAGGCGCGCTACACAAATGGCCTTGATAAATTGGGCCAAGCTGCAGAGGCAGTTTCGATAATGCAGGAAGATTTGAATGCGCTAAAACCTCTACTGATTATTATGGCTGACAAGTCAGCGAAAATGATGATTGAAATAGAACGTGAGACGTTGGAGGCAGACAAAGCAGCCGCTCAAGTTCGCGAAGACCAGAAAGTGGCGAACGTTCAGGCGGCCGGAGCTCAGGAGCTGAAGACTGAATGCGAAGCAGACTTGGCACTCGCCTTACCTATTTTGGAAGATGCCATATCAGCGTTGGATACCTTGAAACCAGCTGACGTGACGCTAGTGAAATCTATGAAAAATCCACCTGCAGCCGTGAAACTAGTGATGGCCGCTGTATGTGTTATGAAAGGAATACCACCTGATAAGATTCCGGACCCTGCTAATCCTGGCAAAAAGATGTTGGACTTTTGGGGTCCGAGTAAGAAGATTTTGAGTGACATGCAGTTCTTGGAAAACCTTCGTGCTTACGACAAGGATAACATTCCGGTGGCTATAATGGCTAAAATAAGGAAAGAGTATTTGACTCACAAAGATTTTAAGCCGCATATAATTGCCAAAGCGTCTGCCGCAGCGGAGGGCTTGTGTAAATGGATTATAGCTATGGACATGTATGATGCGGTCGCCAAGGTCGTCGCTCCTAAAAAAGCTAAACTAGAAAAGGCAGAGAGAGAATTTTCTGAAACAATGGCAATACTCGAGGAGAAGAAAGCGACAGTGGCTCGTTTAGAGAAGAAAGTTGCCGACTTGAATGAGGCTTTGGCGGAAGCAAATATCAAGAAAAAAGAATTGGAAGACGAAGTTCAAAATTGCGTCAATAAATTATTTCGAGCAGAGAAACTTATCGGCGGACTCGGCGGTGAGAAAGTGCGTTGGACGCAGGCCGCAGAGAACTTACAAGAGCTCTATGACAATTTGGCTGGTGACATATTGGTTTCATGTGGCATAATAGCATATTTATCACCGTACACTTTACCAGTTAGGACTAAAGTTACTGATAAATGGAGAGACCTAATAATCAAACTAAAAATGCCACATTCAGAGGTATTTGTATTCAGCAAAATTCTGGGCACCGAAATCAAAATACAAAACTGGTACATTGCTGGGCTACCGAGAGATATGTTCTCCACAGACAATGGAATAATACAAGACAACTCCATGAGATGGTCGTTGCTGGTGGATCCACAAGGACAAGCCAATAAATGGATAAAGACTATGGAAAAATCAAACGACCTTCAAGTTATGAAGTTTACTGATGGAAATTACATGAAAATCATTGAGCCTTGTCTGGAATATGGCAAGCCAGCTCTGATCGAGACCATTTTAGAAGAGGTTGAAGCTCCTCTTGACCCTATTTTACTGAAACAAACGTACTTGCAAGCTGGAAAAGAATTCATTGCACTCGGAGACAATGTTATCGAGTACAACCCTCACTTTAGACTTTACATGACGACGAAATTAAGGAACCCCCACTATCTGCCTGAAGTCTTTAATAAGGTCACTCTAATTAACTTTGCACTAACCAAAGAAGGCTTAGAGGACCAGTTACTAGGTATTGTCGTTGCAAAAGAAAGGCCAGACCTGCAGGAGAAGCGGGAGAAATTAATAGTGCAGGGTGCCGCGAACCGGGCTGCCTTAAAGCAGGTCGAAGACGACATTCTCCGCACTTTACAAGAAACTAAAGGAGATATTCTCGAAGATGAGAGTGCCGTCGACGTTCTAGATTCCTCAAAAATTTTGTCAGTAGATATAATGAAAAAGCAAGAAGCTAGTTTGGAAACTGAAAAAATCATTGATGAGTTTAGATTGGGTTATCGTCCTATAGCATCGCATTCTGCAATTATCTATTACTGCGTCACAGAATTACCAAATGTTGACCCCATGTACCAGTATTCCTTGACTTGGTTTATAAATTTGTATATCTTGTCAATAGAAAATGCCAACAAATCGAAAGATCTCGAGAAGCGACTGAAGTTTTTGAAAGAAACGTTTACATATAATTTGTATAGCAACGTTTGCAGATCTTTGTTCGATAAAGATAAACTGATGTTTTCTTTTATTATGTGTTCAAAAATTATGCTAGCTAGTGGAGAAATGGACTTAAACGAATACATATTTCTGATCACTGGAGGTATTGCTGTCCAAAATCTACGCAAAAAACCTTGCGAATGGTTACCGGACAAGGGTTGGGATGAGATTTGTAGAGTGGATGAAATGTCAACATTTCGAGATTTCCGAGAACATTTTCTTAACAACCTATCAGCTTGGCAGGCTGTATATGACGACTTGGAACCGCACAATAAGGTTCTTCCAAATCCCTTTGATCGTTCTCTTACATCTTTTCAAAAGTTAATAGTCGTTAGAGTACTGAGACCAGACAAGTTGACCATAGCCATAAGTCAGTATGTTGAGAAAACCCTCGGACCCAAGTACATAACGCCGCCTCCATTTGACATCGCGAAATCATTTGGAGATTCCAATTGTCTCATCCCGTTGATATTTATTTTGTCACCAGGAGCCGACCCCATGGGAGCATTGATAAGGTACTGTGAGCGTATGGGTTACTCGTATAAGTTCAATTCAATATCTTTAGGCCAAGGCCAAGGGCCCATCGCGAAAGCCATGATAGAAAAGGCTCAGCTGGAAGGCGGCTGGGTGTGTCTGCAGAACTGCCACCTGGCTGTATCGTGGCTCGGGGCATTGGAGAAAATTATAGAAAGTTTCGACCTCACAAATACAGACCTCAACTTTAGACTTTGGCTCACAAGTTATCCATCGGACAAGTTTCCTCAGTCCGTGCTGCAGGTCGGGGTCAAAATGACAAATGAACCTCCCACGGGCTTGCAACATAATCTTAACCGCTCTTACATCACCGAACCGCTGAAGGAAGCCGAGTTTTTCGAAGGTTGCCCAGGAAAGGACAAACCGTTCAGCAAGCTGCTCTATGGGATCAGCTTCTTTCACGCGGTAGTGCAGGAGAGAAAGAAGTTCGGACCACTCGGGTGGAACATTCAGTACGGGTTCAACGATTCCGACTTCCAAATATCTGTGATGCAACTGCAAATGTTCTTAAATCAGTACGAGGAGATACAGTATGTGGCAATAAAATATCTGACCGGGGAATGCAACTATGGTGGACGAGTCACCGACGATTGGGACCGAAGGCTCATAGTGACTATCCTCGATGGCTTTGTCAATTTGAATGTAGTCATGGATCCCGCGTACATGTTCTCTTCGGCTGGATCGCAGTATGGACTACCTCGTCGGTGTGAGTACCAAGACTACCTGAAGCACATAGAGCATGTTCCCGTTAACCCCCCACCGGAGGTTTTCGGTCTACACATGAATGCCGGGATTACGCGGGACTACACTATATCGATGGCCCTTACTGCTTCTCTCGTGTTAGTGGAGGGCGCGGGAGGGTCGTCCGAAGGTGGCAACACGGAGCAACTCCTCACGCTAATGGCTACTGAAATTCTTTCGAAGCTACCCCCACAGTTTGACATCGAAACATCGCAGGCGAAGTACCCGGTAGATTACAACGAGTCGATGAACACGGTCCTCATACAGGAGATGGAGCGATTTAACAAGCTGGTTAACGAAGTGGCAGGTTCGCTTCGCGACTTGCAAAAGGCGGTGAAAGGTCTTATTGTAATGTCTCCCGCGCTTGATAACCAATCGAACGCCATGCTTCTAGGAAGAATACCGGATAATTGGCGCAAATTCTCGTACCCTAGTCTCAAACCGCTTCCGAGTTACATTGCAGATTTAGTTGAGCGTTTGAACATGTTGAACAACTGGTATTTGAATGGCAAACCTCCCACGTTTTGGTTATCGGGCTTCTTCTTCACGCAGGCCTTTCTAACTGGAGCGGTGCAAAATTACGCTAGACTTAAGAAAATTCCTATAGACTTGCTGATTTTTGATTTCGACGTTCGAAAGGTGGAGTATGAAAAGAGCCCACCAGAGCACGGCGTTTACGTCGAAGGCATGTTTGTGGACGGGGCGCGGTGGGATCGAGGTACGCATGTCATTGCTGAACAATTTCCAAAAATTTTAAACGATACGATGCCTGTTGTATGGATGTATCCTACCATGAAGCCAGAATTCAAGGAAGGAACTCGCTACAAGTGCCCTCTTTATAAAACCTTAGAACGAAAAGGTGTGCTGGCAACCACAGGCCATTCGTCGAATTTCGTTCTACCATTTTACTTGCCTTCAGATAAACCCACCAGCCACTGGGTAAAGAGAAGTGTTGCACTTCTATTGCAATTAGATAATTAATACGTAGGTATTGTATTGTATGTCTTTACTAGCACAGAATCAAACTGTATTGCAACAAAAACAAACAAAAAAATTAAAATGAAAAACATTCCTGATTGGCAGGTCCATCCAAAGATGATCTCGAAGTTGTAGGGTCGATTTTGGAATACAATGAACAAATTTTCCTCAATTTTGAGATTTTTTTATCCGCATGGGGTTTCGTGAACATTCTTTGGAAAACTATGTTTATTACTGTTAGATTTACAACATTTAATATTTAAATTGCGAATGTGTCATTGAATTTTGGGAATTTGTGTCTCATTTATTTATGTAGATTGCAATAACAAAAATGTAGGTCTTGTGAATGTGAATTTAATGCAATAATAGTCGCACATTTAATTATGTTTTTACAATAAAGATTTTTAGAATTTACGTTTACATTTATTTATTTTCCTAGGTACTTATATTAAAACAATGTTATGAAAAAATTTCATAGATCAGGAAACAAAATAGAGAAACAACACAAAACTACTTTTATTACTATATAAATTTGTCACCAGGTGATCATAATACAGGTTGTCCAAGGTTCGGTCAGTAATATCAAAATTAGCCATTGTATATAATCTAATAAACACATTACAAAAAGAAAAATGGTCCTACCTATACTAGTTTTTAAGATATGAATTTTGAAAGTTTTAATTTTACTAAATTTAAGTATGCGCGCCCTAAGCGATCCGCACCGCAATGGCACCGCACCACGAAGCCGCGGCCGCGGAGGCGGAGGCGGCGCGGCGACGCGGCGGCGCGTGGTAAGTAAGCCTAGCCCTGCGCGGCCGCGCACGACCATAGAGCGCGCTCACACTGTCGTAGGCATTTAATTTGCCGCTCAAATGCCAGCCGCCTTCTAAAGGCGGCGCCATTTACACCGTCGCTTGTGCCAGCCGCCTTTTAAAGGCGGCGCACACTGGATCGTCTCCATAGAAAGGGCCGGACGTAGACTAATAAATTTTTTTTTTCCAATTTGGTTTAATTGAATATGCCATCGTATTAAAAGGTACAAATTTTTCATCGGATTTAGATTTAAGGAGTTATTCGAAAAACACTATTTTTTACTATGGAAATGAACACATTTAATTCCATAAAATTCGATTCCCTTCCATTTTCTTATAGAGGCTTCCATAAATGGATACTACTGATTAAATGTCACATTTAAACCGAAGACACTTTGTGCTAATATGGTGCAGTTTTTGAGATATACACTTGAATGTTATTTTTATGACGAAAAATCATTAATTCGAAGACCACATCAAACAAGAGCATTTGTACTTTTTGAAATATGTGCAATAAATAAAAATAAATATATAAATTCGACGACCATGCCAATCTCTTCTAACTTATGTGTCATTCATTATTCATGAAAGAACAGGCTAGCTCTACAAATCCACTTCTCTGACGTCTATAAGCCTGTCCTCGAAAATAATTCTTGAAAACAAACTCCGTCAGTCATGCATGCCACTTGAGTGCGCGGAGTTGGTCGCTTGTTTTCGATTAAAATTTATTAATGTGATGTTTATTGTGGTGTTTCTGGGTCAAGCAAGAACAATGGAAGGGTATGTAATCTTCACTTTACAATAGTTCTAACAGTTGAGGAACGATTTATTTGCGAAGAACCTTGTTTTCGAGGCGAGTCGAAAAAAAATTCGACTTCACTCGAAAAAAAAAAATTCTGTTGATGTTTTCATTGAAACCGGTAGAATTCCTAGACGTGTTACTAATGCAATGACTAGTAAATTTAACGTGCATTTCGAAAATATAGGCTTTTCACATAGGTTTCTTATAAAAAAGTCTAGAAATATGGTCTAGAACGCGCGGCGGCGGGGCGTGCGCGGGCGCACGCCCTCTTGACGAAAAGTGCCTGGCACTTGCGGTGTGATTTTGAAAATATGGCTCCGGCGTTTGAAAATGGTAAAATTGGAAATAATACACATAAAAAAAATTATTTCATCGCAGCACTATACACACGATACATATAGAGATCCTTCGATATTCCTGACCCAACCTTGGACACCCTGTATAATATGTCACCAGTAAAATTAGGTTGTGGCTTCGTGAGGGTTTCCCGCCCGCATTAGACTGCGTCGTCTGGTCTCCGCGTCGAACAAATTCTTTCTCAGCAGCAACAAAATGGCGGCGTTGCGTTTCTGGAACACGTCGAACTCGAGTCAGCCTAGTTAGATCCCCGTCTAACAATGACAGCAAACAAGAAATTTGTCTGGATTCTACATGTTCTGTGCAATTTCCAAAGACATTAAACCCACCCTCTTAATTAACCCTTTTAATCTCTTTGGCAATTTCAAATATGGATGAGTCTAAAATGGCTAAGACCACCTGATGTATCTGTCTTGCGAAGTACCTAAGTGCAATGTTGGAGGCTTAAATTCTCTCAGAATCACTCCAGGTTCTCTCAGGTCCCAGGGGAAGGATCCCTTCAATAAATTGCTCAAAATCCATTCAAAACGAAGACTTATTCTCCACATTAGAGAACTTCTGTTTAAATTTAATTTATAAAACATTGAGGTTTTTCTCGCCTAGACACTGTGGCATTATGGGTAATGAATGAGCGTGCTAAAGACCCAGGGCAGGGATCCATGGTGGTGAGTGGTGACCGATCAAACTTTTATGAACTATTATAACGACTTACCTAATGTGCTTGGCATAGAACAAGCAGATTTAATGGGAGCATTATATGCTAATATCCGGCTTGAAATCCCAGCCGAGCCAAGATTTAGAACATTAAAAATAAATAAAACTGTTGCATCTTATTATATAGGCTCCGAATTCCTCAAATTTGTTTCCCCATCACACCTAACTGGATTTTTGGACTCTTCGTTTTTGCGTGTGGTCTGGCTGGACGATGAAACACGGTCGAGCATTTCTACTTGCTTGCCCTCTCCGTACGCCTCCTTTATCCTCTCTCTAGGTTTAAGGTTCATCTTCCCACTGATGTTCAATCCATTCTGTGATCCAATATCTCAATTACTTACACGACTCCACTGGTCCCTTTTATTTATTAGAACTCATGAAATTAAACTGTAATTATATATTATTTAGACTATTTTTATTTACATTGTACAGGTATGTACTATGTAAATATATATTATTTTATAGTTAATTGTTAAACATTCTTTTCACGAAGTCGTGTAAGGTATACTTTCATCCTGTGGATCTTTCAAGACTCGACACTGGCACCAATGTGTCGGAGATAAGGAGGCCAATTGCAAGGTTAAAAGAAAAAGAAGAGAAGTTACCTTGAGCACGGCGCACTCTCGCTCCAACTGGTCACACTCTGCCTCAACGGCGACAGTCATCTCAACGTGCTCTCGACTCTTCTTCTCCGTCTGCTCGTTTCGCTCTCTCTCTCTCTCGTGCTGTTCCCGCTCCCTCTCGCGCTCCTTTTCGAAGCGCACCTCGGCCCGCCTTCTCTCTGGGCCAGGCAGGAAAGACACTTCGGCTCTTGTAATGATGAAATACATACATAGGTACCAACCTATCAGTCAACTGTGCAGCCAATTGGTCAGTGGTGCAGACTGTCGCTATTGAATGTTAAGCAACGCTGGGTGCGGTACATACTTGGTACATAACAGTACTTGGATGGGTGACCGCTGACCGTTGGAGGCTGACCGAGGTTCGGATCCCTCGTAAAACTGTAGGTCCCTTCCCTCCTAATCTTACTTGGTGGTAAGGTTTAACCCGCCCGGGTTGGTACCACCGCACTGATTGATACGTCGGTCGAAACGGCTATGTAAATAGTTTGTGTTTTCCGACCAGTTCAGTGTAGCCGGCACGATCAAAGGGGGAAGCACTGACATGGCACCTAGTTCACCCGGTGTTATGGGCTGACATCACGGACGTTGTAGGTGATAGTCATGTTATTTAATTAAGGTGGACGTTAAGCGTCCACCAAATATCGATTAAACTATTTTAACCAAAATAAAAAGTACTATAAAATGACCGAATCTGGGAAAACGTTTCAGAACTTTTCTTCTTCAAATATGGACCCCTTTCGAACCCTGAAGTTACGAAACCCTATCCTGAAACACCCTGTATAATCCGAAAAACGCACCTCTCGCGAACAGGACATCGAACTGCTCCCGGTGTTGCCACATCGCCTTCAGACGCGCCTCTGACCTTACACTCTCCATTTTGCTACACACCTCCACTTTGGTCAACTGCCATTTCACCTCGGCCATCTTCTTTTGGTTATTCTGCAATTACATTAATTTGAACTTGGAAATGATAATGAACATTTGTATTTAAAGGAAATACTATCTATCTGCTATACAACGTGTCCCAAAACTCAACGTCAAGCGGGAACCAGGGAGTAGGCCAGCTTATGACTACCCAGGGAAAAATAAGAAAAACAATCGGAGTCATTTGTTTCATATGATATGAGCATTTTTTGAAAATCGTTGAAAATCTCGTACAACATTTTAGGTACTACGACTACAAATTTGCAAATATAACAGTAAAATTACATAACTCTGCTATTGACAGTATCCCAAATAAAACCAGAATACCTGTAGTTTTACCAAATAAAATATTCAGTCGATTTTCCAATGACTGACCTGAACAGCGGCATCATTAGCGGATACCTCTTCCTCCAGCACTCTTAGCTCTTCTACGTCCATCATATCTTGCTGTTTCACTTTGAAGAGCTCTCCCTCCAACTTCTGTCGTTGTTTTCTGGCTGAAACGAACGGAAATATGTACAGTAAACTCGTTTTCTAAGTCCATTTTATTACGGAAATATATTTTTTTTTGAACTCTGACCGGAGGCGAGCTGCTCCTCTACAACTTGCCGATCGCCAGCTGGATGCTCATTTGTGCTATTCATAACAGTGGTTAAAATATGATAAACCCTTTGAGCGAGACTAACTGCTGATATTTCTGATCTCTATTTAATCCGTTGCTCCTGCTGACGAGTGAAATAAATACGCAAGAAATAAAATTCTATTTTCCCGCCACTTATTATTCCCATCAATTTACCGGTCCGCCACCTGAAAGCCTTGGCGGCTCCCCTCGGCTCCCGCGGCTCCTGCGGGTCCTTCATGTGTGGTATGTATGTACAGAGATGTTGTCTGTGGTGGTATGTATGCGGTATGTGCCGTACGACACCTGAAAGCCTTTGTCGTGCCTGCTGTTCCTTCACTCCTACTCCTTCGCCCGGAGCGAACCAATAGAAGCTGATATTCGTTTGGTCGGTTAAGTAACTTGTTAGCTCAGTGGTAAGCGTGTAGGGTTTGCATTTTTTGAACCATGGGTTCGAATCCCACAAAATCTTTTTTTTTCTTTTTTAAGCAATGTTAGCGTGTTTAAATTTTTTTAGGGTGTTCATTTTTTTTATAAGCACCTAAAATCTTTATTTTCGGAAATACAAACGTAGCAAAAACGACATGCACCGCCATGCAAAGCAAAATTAGGTTAGGTTAGGTTATAGGACGCATCTTCTATATATTAACCCTGGTAATTTTTTTTAAACCACCAAAACATCACTCATATAATACCACTTGCCGATAAGTATATGATATCGCTATCGAAGATGAGTATGCACGCAAGGAGTAGGATGAAGGCACTAAAAAGGCTTTTAGGTGGCCGACCGGATACCTAATGTTGAGGCGGTGCATGTCGTTTTTGTTACGTTTCGTTTCGAGTCGAGTGTTTCGTTTCAAGCTTTCTTGGGTGGTTATAAAAAAAAATTACCTTAACCTAATTTTAACACCCTAACATTGCTAAAAAAAAACAAAACAAATTTTGACAAAAAGGACACGAACCCATGGTCGAGATCGAAGAAATAAAAACCCTACACTCTTACCACTGAGCCACCAAATTACATAAACGACCAAACGAATATCGGGTTGGGTTGGTTCGTTCGTTCACGCGAGCCGTGTTTCCGAAAGGAGCCGCAGGAGCCGCAGGAGCCGCTAGAGCTGTTAGGTGTCAAACCCATCAATTTACATGATAGATAGTAAAGTAATACGCATAAAAGTAGTACGCATTCACAGTATAGTCAATGAATGAGTAGGTACTATTTTTCGATTATCGGTTCAAGTATTGAATATTTGATAAAGTAGGTAGGTATTTAAATAAACATTTTAATAAACATAAACTACTGATATTGGATAAGCATGCATGTATGAATTAAAAATTCATCCATCAATATCGACAAACACTGATGCCCTTAATACAGGGCACTATACAGTGTTGCCCGATAATAAACTTTCTCAGCGCCCGGTTCTGTTGACTCTTGAGTAAGGAAAGGCTCAAGGCGGCTACTGACTGACACACCTGCCGCAGGGGCAATTTCAGGCGCACCGTGGTCGGAGCAATACAGGAGTTGTCCTCTACACACATGCCTGCCGTTCAGTATGAGAGTGAACGTTCCGCTGAACACACACGTTGAGAATGGCGCCGCGCCGGTATTATCGAAACCTCAAAGGTTCGTTATAGCCTTGGCTCTTTCCGAGGTGCTAACGCTAAAAAAAGGAAAAGGAGATTCTGGGTGAAGAAGTTGTTACAGAAACGAAGCGAGAAAATAATGTTTGTTTTTTTTTGTTCTACATGTGGGGCCGGTCTTTCTACACTTCTATCACCCGCGTCCAAACTTCACGCTTATTAATATTAGAATCCATTGTGAGCGACAACGTGCACTCCGCGCGGTATTCGCCAACGAACTGAATTGAGAAATCGTCCCAATCGCGCTACACACGCGGCAACGCGGCAGGGCAGGGCGGCACGGCCGATCTAGGGTTCTAGGAAGGTCTCGCGCCCCTGCCGCCCTGCCGCAGTACCAATCTAGAAAATTGCTCCTGCTTGCCTATACACATCACAATCATGGAGTCAATCAAGGAGGCAATCCCGAGATTGTCCCTGCGGTAGGTGTGTCAGTGCCGCCTTTAGGTTTAACTTTTTGAGAAATGTAGGAAAGCGGTCCGCCACCTGAAAGACCTGCTCGATCCTGCAACCTACTCCTTTAGCTCCTTTCGGCAAACTTCGGCTCGAAGGAGGAATGTGTGGTATGAGTGATGTTGTGTGGTATGTATTATTGATGTTTATGGTTGTTTAAAAAAAAATAACCAGGGTTAATATAGAGAACATGCGTCGCGACGCATCTCTATATTAACCCTAACCTAATGATGAGGCGGCGCATGTCGTTTTTGTTAGTTTTGTATTTCCGAAAAAAAAGCTTTCTTAGGTGGTTATAAAAAAAAATAACCATAACCTAATTTTAACACCCGAACATTGCTTAAAAAAAAAAACAATACAAATTTTGACAAAAGGGACACGAACTCATGGTCGAGATCGAAAAAATAAAAAATCCTACACTCTTATTCCACTGAGCCAACAAATTACATAAACGACCAAACGAATATCGGATTAAGTTGGTTCGCTTTCGAGCCGAGTCAACCCGAGTGTTTGCGAAAGGAGCGTAGGAGGAGGCGCAGGATCAGCCAGAGCTGTCAGGTGTCAAACCCTGTAGAAAAGCATTTTTATGACGGCACTTCACTTGCTTAGTAGCGTATTCGTGTATTTGGAAAAAATTTCCGTTTCGTCTCCCTTTAATGGCTTGTTTAGAGCGAGATAAAACTGAAATGTTTGCAACAATCACGAATACGCTAAGCCAAGTAAAGTGCCGGCATTACATATAGCCAACATTGTGATACTGGCAGCCCTAACTAGATGCGTGTCGTTCTCACTCTACATATTTATTGCTCTTTCTTTGAGTTCATCAAACAAACATGGCGCAGCGCAGGGACATCTATCTGTCAGTGCAGTGTCAGGTCAGAGCATGGGTCAGAGACACTGAATGATTCTTGTTCCTTTTGCCGCCTAGCACACTAGTAATGCTGTGTCGTTGTAATTCATGCGAGGAAGGTAAACTATCAACCTAACATAGTGGTGAAGTGAAAAAGTATAGCGGCACAATGGTGTCGGGCAGCGGTGGCACGCGCGTCGTGCAAATCACGAACATCGCGCCGCAAGCCACCAAGGACCAAATGCAAACGCTGTTCGGCTTCCTCGGCAAGATCGACGACATCAGACTGTACCCGACCGTGCGCGACGTGTCGTGCCCGGTCGCCAGCCGCATTTGCTACGTGCGCTACTATGACTCGGCGACCGCGTCGATCGCTCAGCACATGACGAATACGGTGTTCATAGACCGCGCGCTCATCGTGATCCCGGTGACGTCCGGCGAGATTCCGGACGAGCACAAGGCGCTCGAAATGGCGAACAACGGGACGCTCGTACCGGGGCTGAACGCGCCAGAGCCGCGGCTGCCGGCGCACGTGGTCAACTCGTACGAGGGGGCGCCGCCGAATCAGATCTTGCAGACGCACGATCCGAAGTTGGTGGCGGCGGCGCTGCCGCCTTACCCGCCGCTGCCGGCCGCGTACGACTCGCGCGGCATCGAGGAGATCCGCCGGACCGTTCTCTTGCTGGAGGTGGGAGAGGAGATGTCGAGCGAGCGGCTGATGGAGCACTTCTCGTCGGCTGGCGAGGTGAAGTACCTGCGGTTCTGTACGCGCGACGCGGACACGCTGCGCTACGCTCTGATCGAGTTCACGGAGCAGGAGAGCGTGCTGAAGGCTCTGCGCATGCACGGCTCCATCCTCGACGGTTATCTTATTAAGGTGAGCGGTTCCTTACCACAAAATTAAAACTTTTGAAATTTACGTTATGAAACGATTTTCATGAGTAAACTCAAAAAAAAAAGTATCCATCGTCCCCACATACAAGTTAGATAGATAGATAGAAATACTTTATTGCTCCAAAAAATATTTAACATAAACACACAATAAGAAATTTACATGAGGGGCAAAGGCGGACTTATCCCTTACAGGGATTTCTCCCAGTCAACCTTTGGATGTTTGAGAGTCGTATGTTGCGAGATATAAGTAGGTAGTAGCAAAAGACTTGAGTGTGGGAATGTAAAATATAATATAAGGAAAATAACTATAATATACACTACATATAAGTACATACTAGTTAATTAAACGTATAAATTACTATTTATAAATTAAATTAAATACATATGAATTACAATTTATATAATACATAATACTTAAATATATACATACATACTTGTCCATTCAGAATTAAATGATTTTTTAGCTTTTGACTTCACACTGACGGAGATAGTACAACTTTAAGTGTTTTTTGAATAACGGAAGCGACTTGCAGTGCCGTATACAGTGAGGTAGTAGATTCCACAGCCGAGCTGCGTGCACAGAAAAGGAGTTTGTGTAATATCCAGTTTTATGAGTGGAAATGGCTAAGATATTATCATCACTTGACCGAAGCGTTACACCGTGGGAAGATAAGTACTGAAAACGCGAAGATAGGTACTCGGGAACAGAAGGGTTGTTGATACAAGAATAAAGAAGGCCAAGAATGTGGGAATTTCTGCGGAGACGGATTGGGAGCCACTTGAGACGTCTGCGGTATTGTGAAACATGGTCGTACTTACGTAAACCGAAAATGAAGCGTATACACATGTTTTGCAGACGCTCAAGCTTGTCCAGGAGTTCCTCAGTAACGTCCAGGCAACACACATCCGCATAATCAAGGATGGGGAGAAGCAGTGATTGTGCTAGAATTGTCTTTGTGGAGGTCGGAAGAAGGTTCTGCAGCCGCCTCAGGGAGTGCGCCGCAGCATAGACTTTTCGACTGACCTCATTGACCTGAGCCTGCCAAGATAGCGTATCATCCATAAGAATTCCCAGGTTTTTGACAACCCTAGTATATGGTATGGCAGTACCGTTGTACATAATCTCAGGCAACGAGTCACGATCAATCCTCGATAGTAGTCGAGGACTTCCGGCAATCATTGCCTGAGACTTATTTGGATTCACGATGAGTCCAAAGGATCTGGTCCAGCCAAAAATGGTGGCCAGATCAGCATTTGTACAAGTTATTTGTATGTAGGTTGTTGTTGTTGTTATTTGCTGTGCAGACTCTTGGGAAGGCGTGTGGTCCATTTTTCGCACTGAGACCTCAAGACGGTCCGTTGTACGTTGGCGCTCGGGTGGTGCTACTCCAGCCGCCCGATCTCGTTCATGAAGTGGAGCACTCTTCTCGGTCGCTTCCACACCCCATGAGCAGCTCCCACGTTCCTAAGAAACTGCAGTTTCTATGTTGTATGTAGTTTGTATGTAGGTATTGTGCGGTGTTGCCCGATAGATAAGCAGAGAGAGGGGCGGAGGGGGGATGTTGGAAGATGGGGGAAGGGTCATACCAAAGAAGTATATCTTCTAACGGGCGTGCATAAGTTACACACACTTATTTTTTTACTTCAGATAGAGACTCTAAATCTACCGGCGTGTACAAGGCGGGTCGGGGGTAAGCAACGCGCTATACTCACACGCCTTTTCCACCGGCAGAGTAAGCGCTCGTCGTACCCCCGCCCTGGTTCAGCGATTCAATTAGCGTGCGCGGTCCCTACATAACGTCGCTCTTGTTTCTACATGGGATAGGTAGAAGCAACGGATCTCCGTGTTCAAGTGACACAATTCTGATAAACTTCTCACCGCACTCAGTGATCTTTGGAACGAATTTAAGTACTTAAGATGTGTCAAAATGTAGGTTTCATAAACTTCTACAAGTAAGCCCTTTTTTTTTTTTATGTAATCTGGTATGGGTGGCTGAGTCGGAGGGGCCAAAGCGCATGATCCGACTAGCCAATATCACCTCCGAGAAGGTAGATGCCATACCGGAGACTTCCCTGGATTGCTGGCTATACTGGACTAGAGGAGAACACAACCGAGGCTGCTATGCGGCCATCTTACATCCAGTACGGTGGTACCAACCCAGTCGGCTACAATTTGAGCCTACCACCTAGTAAGGGCCAAGGGAAGGGACCTACAGTTTTACACCGGTTCCGAACGGTGAAGGAGCAGGTGTAGGTATGCACGTAAATTTTTTCGTCAGAAAAAACTCATTGGTACACGCCGACCGGATTCGAACCGCGGACCTCTCGCATGAGAAGCCAATGCCCAAACCACTCGGCCACCCGCCGCTGCACTCGGCCACCCGCCGCTGCCAGCCCTAATATAATACTTTGTACAAATTATTATTTTTCATTTAGTTCATCTGTTCTTTTGGTCATTTATTATTTTCTGAGTGAGAAGAAAGGCATTTTTATATAAGAGGTTGTCTGCAAATCGCAGTAAGTAACGCAAAATTCTAAAATATATTTTTTTAGTTCTTAAATAATATGTCAAGTTTTGTCACTAAAAGGCATGAATTATAAATAAAAAATTAAATAAATAAACAAAACTACCTACTGCCGCTACAAAAAGTGAACTAAAATGAATTTTTACTGCAGTCAGGAGACTTTGTGTTACGTTATTTATTATTATTATTTATTTGTTTATTCACACATTTTCTTTTTTATATAAATTTTACATATAAAACTTAAATCTAAAATTGATACAAAATAATAAAATGGAGTTTCCACCACTGGCGGCGGGCCGAACCCAGGCTACCGATGGTCGGACCCGAGAGAGAAACCTCCGGACAATTCGAGCGGTGTCAAGCAAGACCACCTTCTGCATCTGACCCTTGATCCAAGCAAGTGGCTCTAGCCAGAGCCTCTTGAGGTGATGGTCGAGGCTTATTATTATTGTTGTAGTATACACTAGCAGCTTTAAGCTGATGCGTGTACTTTGTATGTTGAGTGCACTTGATTCAATTAGTGAACTACCCCAAAGTGATGTGCAGTAACGACGAGGTATTCCACAGGTGCACCACGCGACGCAAGCGATCGCCAAGCCGCAGGCGAAGAGCAACGAGGCCGCGCAGCGCGAGATCGAGGAGGCGATGTCGCGCGTCAAGGAGGCGCAGAACCTCATCTCCGCCGCCATCGACCCCGTCATCGGACTACTCTCCAAGGACAAGAGGGGGTACGTCACTATTGCTTATACAGGTTGTCCCAAAACTCAACGTCAAGCGGGAACCAGGTAGTAGGCCAGTTTATGACTACCCAGGGAAAAATAAGAAAAAAAGTCAGTCATTTGTTTTTTATGATATGAGAGAGAAAAGTTAAAAATTCACATTTTTGGTACTACGGCTAAAAATTTGCAAATATAATTGTTAAAAAAAATTTATTGGTAGCCTAAATAACTCTGCTATTGATCAGTATCCCAAACAAAACCAGAATGCCTGTAGTTTTACCAAAAAAAATATTCAGTAAAATTTTTTTCTAAAAAAATAATTGACTCCGATTTTTTTTTCTTATTTTTCCCTGGGTAATCATAAACTGGCCTGCTCCCTGGTTCCCGCTTGACGTTGAGTTTTGGGACACGGTGTAGAGTTTGCAGAGGATAAGCCCGATCACACGCAGCGGAACTCTCCGGCCGGAGCTGTGCCAATTCACGTCCCGTACAATTTATCGTGTGGGGCCTTAAAGTACAGTGTGGTCTTGAAAAGAATAGCCCCCCCTGGTTCTCTCTCTGCGCATGTCGCAAAAGGAGATAAGGACAAGATGCCGTGCTAAAGGGCGATGGCGTAGCCACTTCTCACCTTGGCACGGTCCTTCCACCGAGTCGTGCAGCGGATGGGTCTTAGTGCCTTACTTGCTACTTGATAGTTATCTTGTCTGAATATTTTGCGAAACGTGGTGGTCGGTGTTTCGCTGTAATTTACTCGAGTCTTTGCGGCATAACACATCGGTGTTATGATATGAACTGATATGAACTCTACTTACCCCGATGGTGGTGATGATGTAATGGTATCTATACTCTCAAAATACAAGACTCCTCTTAGCTAGTCGCTCAAGCTTGTACTGCATAATGACAGTCATTGTAATGCACAATGACTTCACGGAACACGACCGGGTTCATTGCAAGTAGGTGTGGGGCCGGTACTTAAAAAGAATATCCCCACTGCACCTCTCCCCATGCATGTCGTAAAAGGCGACTAAGGGATAAGGACAAGATACCGTGCTAAAGGGCGACAGGCTCGCCACCTCTCACCTTGGCACGGTACTTCCACCGAGTCATGCAGCAGGTGGGTCTTCGTGCCTTACTTGCTGCTTGATCGATTGAATCTTGTTCGAATACTTTGCGAAACGTGGTGGTTGGTGTTGTGCTGTAATTGACCAGAGTTCTTGCAGCACAACACCGATTACTCTGCTTACCCCGATTGTCGGGATTTAGCGTGTGTGATATGTATGTATTTCGACTTGTTGGCAGGACCCGCTCCCGGTCGCGATCGCGTCGCCGCTCCCGCTCCAAGTCGCGTCGCCGGTCGCGCTCGCGCCACCGCTCCCGCCGCTCGCGCTCCCGTCACCGCTCACGCCGCTCCCGATCTCGCCACCGGCATCGCTCCAGGTTTGTGTGTGCACTTAACCGGTTCGCCGCACTGAATGGACAAATTGGTTAGGAAAAAATTTCCCAAAGATACTGTTCTGTGTGGACGAGTAGTGTGCATAGGTCTACTATAGTCAGTTTTTTTGGAAGACGGAGGAAAGTGACGTTGGGAGTGTTGCCAGTTTCTGGGAAATTTTAAATAGGCATGTAGTTGCTATCGATACTTTTATCGATTGATTAATTAATGAAATGCTGTAAACTCTAATATTTACCTAATTGTGGATTTAATTGACAACATATTAAGCTAAATCTAGCTAGAAAAATGTTAAGTTTAAGGCAGCGCCACAGATAGCGCATAATATGTGTGAAGGTGTGTCGTGTTCGTGTCGTGTAAAAGTCGATACTATTTTCATCAACTGCAAATAGTGGTGCAAAGCTTGCAACACTCTAATGTCAGTCAAACGTCAATTTACTCCGTCTTCCAAAAAAACAGACTATAGGTACTAACATACAAAGTAGACGGATCAGCTTAAGCACACACACACACGTGCCGGGCTCTAACTGCCGCCGGGAGTTTCGACATCATAGTTTTGCATGCGTTAAAGCTAAGAAAAGTAAATGTTTTTTGGAAAATATGTATGAACACTGACAACAATTTTATTATGAGGGTAATCTCGACAAAATTTTCCACAAACTTATCTATAACGTATAGTGTACTGACCTTTTTTTTATTCCAAATTGTGAGTTGAATATTGCACTTCACAAATAAAGTGAGTTTATGATTTCATGCACAAACACATTGACTTCAGAAATTGTATATTCTTTTGAATTCTACACATAACAAACTAATGATTAAAAACACCAGAAATAATATTTATTGGCTGTAACTTTCCTGTTGAGCCACAGCGATTCCTCCTGTTCCATTACAAATACTTAGGTCTAAAGAAAGTCTGTCTTTTCAGATCTCGGTCCGGACACCGCAGCTCCCGCTCGAAGCGATCGCGTTCCCGCTCCCGCCATCGCAGCTCGCGCTCCAAGCGAGACCACTCTCGCGACAAGGACAAGGACAAAACCAAGGACAAGGACCGGAGCAAGGAGAAGTCCAAGACTCCCGCCAAGGAGTTGGACAAAAAGGAGGATCCACCAGTCGAGGACACCAGCAAGGACAACACCGACGAAGAGAAATTAAAAGAAGAAACTTCGAAGGAGATAGAACCGACTGATCGCAAGCGATCCCGCTCGAAAGACCTCAAGAAGTCGCGCGATCGATCTCGCGAGCGGCGCCGGTCTAGATCGCGCTCCATTCGATCCAGTCGCAAACGGTCGCGCTCCCGCAAACGTTCTCGCTCCCGCAAGCGCTCCCGGTCTAGAGACCGCAAACGCTCCCGATCTCGGGACAGGAAGCGTTCCAAGTCCCGCGATCGCAAACGATCCCGTTCGCGCGATCGTAAGCGCTCCCGTTCCAAGGACAGAAAGAGGTCTAGATCGCGCGATCGGAAGCGTTCAACTTCGAGGGGACGCAGGTCTAAGAGCCGCACGAAGAGCGAGAAGGTACCCGTAGAGAGCAAGTCGAGGGATCGCAGCCCCAACCGGCCCGCGGTGACGGACGGCGATCGGGAGCGTTCGCCTTCCTGCTCACCGCCCCCGCCGCCCCTCCCCCCCGACAACCGCTCGCCGGACAAGAGCTCGCCAGACAATATGGACATTTCCAATTCTCCATGAACACTGTGTATTTTGTTTTCCACTGATGAGAGAATGATAGACCAGAGCGGCCTGTATGGGAGCTTGCTGAATTCCTATCAATAATTTCACACGCAGTGCACACCCACTAATCGGCCGCCACTCTGCGATCGCACGTCGACATGTACAGCCAATAAGAGCACGCGAGGTGTCAACAACATCTTCCTCTGCAGGCTGCTGTACAACTCTGGTCCTACAGCAGGGACGCGCCAGACGCTCGGCTACCATTTAGCCGATCTTTCTCTCATCTCTTTGTTTTCATTCAATGTACACAATGTCAATACAAACGTATATTGTGTCAGTATAGCAAAATATAAACTACTGTTGAACATAATTTAAACTACACTTTAACTCTTTTGATTCTTTGGAATTTTTTATATTAATAGATAGACATCATAAGTATACTAGACACGTATACATTTGATTACTGATATAGTATGCTTGTATACTTGAAGGTGTTTGAAACGTTAGGAATAAAACTTAAGAATCAATGACAAACTATGAATTATTGTTTTAATTTCCTCTGTTATCCCTTTATTTATTACATGAATTATCCGCCGCACACTGATTGACATGGGGTGGGGTTTCTGGTGGAGTAGTTCAGACCATATAAGCAGGGGTGCCCAAACAATCCATCGCAAGAGGCTTTTAGGTTGATCGCTGAAAATATGTAGCGCAAAAAGTACTAGTAGAAACCTAAAAGAAATTCATAATATTGTGACTAACATTTTCCGGGTGGATAAGGACTAGTATCAAGTCCTCACAGGAGTAGTAACAAATATAAAGGATGTAATGAACATAGCTTTCAATTCAAACAAAAATGACTACAAATTATTGAACGACAACTTGGTCAAGTGTCAATCTCACAACCTTTAATTTTTTGTAGTGTGATCTTCATTGAAAAAGGCATGGGCTGGGCACCATTGGTATAATGTGTTAATTACAGCTGTACTTTTAACTATGGTAGTGTACGAACCCTATCCGAGTGATGCGTCGTCGCCGTATGCGTACTCCCATACATCTGTATGCATAAGTATAGCTGCATCGACTGGCAAGCCGCATGACGGAGCCGCTAAGCTCGAAACCCCACATTTATACTTCTGTATAGGTAGATCCCCCACACAGCAAAGCCAGAAAAGTCCAGACGTGGGGTGAGTAAGTTTGGGACTCTACTTAGACCTATCCAGTTCAATCGGCTCGGCGCCGCTTAGGTGTGGACCACGAGTTTGATTTTTTACAACTGTGTCTACGCAGTTCCAAACAGGACACTTCTGCCGGCTGGTTTGTCTCCACTGACTCGGCGAAGCGGAATGGCATAGTGGGGATGTAAATAAATATGATCCTGAAACTGAAAAAGTTTGGCTGTAGGAAATCTCTAAGGGATAAGTCCGCCTTTGCACCTTATATAAATTTTCTAATGTACTTGTTACTTTTTAATGTTTACTGGAGCAATAAAGCATTTTCTATTCTATTCAAACAATATATCCTATTGAACACCAACCAATGAATGAGACAAAAAGATGGGGTGTCTGACACGACTGCAGTTTCAACGTAGAGACGCTTCTGTCAGCTGAAAAACTAAATGTCATTCCGCAGCCATCAGTGCCTAAAATCTACCCTAAAATGTTTTTTTTTTTTATGGAAACTGACACGGTTGGCTACATCAACTACAACGTCTGTGATGTCAGCCCATAACACCGGGTGAATTAGGTGCCATGTCAGTGCTTCCCCCTTTGATCGTGCCGGCTACACTGAACTGGTCGGAAAACACAAACTATTTACATAGCCGTTTAGACCGACGACGTTTCATTCAGTGCGGTGGTACCAATCCGGGCGGGTTAAACCCTACCACCAAGTAAGATTAGGAGGGAAGGGACTTACAGTTTTACGAGGAATCTGAACCTCGGTCAGCCTCCAACGGTCAGCGGTCACCCATCCAAGTACTGACCGCACCCAGCGTTGCTTAACATTCAATAGCGACAGTTGACTGTCTGCACCACTGAGCTATTGAGGCTGACAAATACCCTAAAATCTAGGAAGTATTCTGTGTCAAAAAGGGATATACCTATTTGGGCTTCATGGTCGACACTTAAAATCATCCATCTCCACAGTTCTCTTGATGACGAGGTTTACAGCTGGTGGGACGACGACATAAAGTACGTCGGAAGCAATCGGCATGTTTTCATACCGCTGTACTGGAGAAAAATTTTAGAGGCGTGCGTCCAGCAGTGAAACCCCTAAACACTGACTGGCTGAGGTTAAAAGTGAAACCACACGAAAATTTAAGGGTGTTGTTTATTTTATAATAATGTTTTTTTTTTTGAGTAATTTTTACAACAGTTACGGAACATAAAATACCTTTGGTATTGTGGGCATTTAGACTGTTAATTGCACATAATTTATCTACCTACGGTATGTACAAAAAATACAATAGTATAAAACAATTACATTTAACAACTAACTCATTCATTACAGTACGAGATACAATGAGTATTAGTATGTGGCGCGTTCACACAAGTGCATCGCAAAAACAAAACAGGATGTGAGGACAACGGGAGCGGGGTGGGGTGCAAAGGAATGCGGCGTGGACCAATCACAACCGGCGGGGGCGAACGCGGGGCGTGGGAATTCGTAAAGATCCAATCACAACACACCGACGCTTATGGACGTCCGGGCTGACTGGCTGAAATGCCACATGTTCAGAACACTTCGCATACTAAATTTTTTTTTTTTTTTTAAGTTATCCGGTATGGATGGCTGAGTTGGAGGGGCCAAAGCGCATGCTCCGACCAGCCAATTTCACCTCCGAGAATGTAGGTGCCATACCGGAGACTTCCCTGGATTGCTGGCTATACTGGACTAGAGGAGAACACAACCGAGGTTGCTATGCGGCCATCTTACATCCAGTACGGTGGTACCAACCCAGTCGGCTACAATTTGAGCCTACCACCTAGTAAGGGGCAAGGGAAGGGACCTACAGTTTTACACCGGTTCCGAACGGTGAAGCAGCAGGTGTAGGTATGCACGTAAATTTTTTCGTCAGAAAAAACTCATTGGTACACGCCGACCGGATTCGAACCTCGGACCTCCCGCATGAGAAGCCGATGCCCAAACCACTCGGCCACCCGCCACTAAGGTGACCACCACATTGCAAGGTGACCTCTTCGTTTTCCAGTTTTATTTTTGCGATTAGTATAGTTTTTTCCAAACTTTATTACTGCTAGTACGATGTTTGCTCAGTAAGCTTTGCGCATTTAAGGGCTAACACGCACGCACTGCAAATATTGTCCGCACAGAATAAAACTTCGCACCGCATCGAAGTTGCTGCAGACCGCGCGGCGATTTTTATTCGCGCGGAAACTAAACTACAGTGCGTGTACGTTCATATAATTAATGTCAGATTTGCGGAAAATATCAGTGCGGATAATTTGCGCAGTGCGTGCTAGCCCTAAATGTATCGCACACTTCACTCACGCTCTCCCACCTCACCTAAAACTCGACTTGGCAGAGTGAACATTGCACTAGTAACCAAACATTTTAGTGAAAACTATGTTAAAATTGTTGTGTTACATAAATGTAAAAAATAAGGCAATCACTTGCCAATGAAATTGGCAACACTAAAATACCGCAACCATGAATTCATTCCTTTATGCCTTAGAACACATTTTTACACAGACAAAATAATAGGTCCAGCTTGCAAATTGGAGCAATCTTTTATAAGTCAGCGTCCAATAGTCCTGTACAAAGTAGCATGATTAAAATGACAGCTGTCAAGTACTTAATTACATGCATACATTTAATTATAATAATGATATAATTAAGTCTTGTGTCTATTTATTGAGTGAATTATTTATTAATGGGACATAGCCTGAACAAATGAAATGTAAACAATACAATATCAATTTTTAAATTATGTACCAGTATTCCGTGCACTTTGACAGCTGTCATGCCAAACAAGCCACATTTTCCAGACTGTAAAGTAAATGAAGATACCGGATCAACACAGTGGCCAAATAAAGCAAATATATTAGTTTCATGTCCTTTTAATGCTTCGTTAGAGTGAGATAAAACGAAAATGTTTGTCTTACTTGGCCGTGTGGATCCCGCTCGGCCGCTTCACGTTAACACTTCAACACTCGACGCAGGACTGCGTCTATCTCATTTTAAAAAGTGCGTTTATAATGCTGCACCTCTGTTCCTCACACCAACATGAAGTTGATTGTATTCTTATGCGCTTTATAAAATGTTACATTTACTACAAACTTGAGAGGGCACTCGAAAAAGCTCTATCACAATCGTTTTAAGCAGAACCATCGACGACACTTTCTCACCAACAGAGTTGTAGATTCTTGTGACAGTCTACCCGGTGAAGTTGTAAATGCTGTCTCCGTGAATATATTTAAAAACAAACTGGTAACAAACGTACGTTGCAAAGCACCTAAGAACACAAACAGTCTAGGCTGTAAAAGGTCTATATTTACTATCGACCAACGATATAATACACCGCACAGTCTAGTTTTGGTGGTCAAAATTTCAATGTTGCAGGCTGTCTTTAACAATATTCCCAATCTGCGATACTTTTATGTAGGGAAGCCTATAAGCAGAAAAAAAAAACCAATTGTTCTATTAGTTATCCTACTTTTGATAACATTTTCCGACTAAAAACACCTAAATCATAAATACATGTACTTGATCACATTTCATGGAGTACCTAATATGTTAAAATTGGACTTGATGCCAGACCGGTTCCCCAATATATACAAATAAGTTTTTAGGTAATTCCTACCTGATAAACTTAATAAAGTTAGGTAACTATAATTAAAAATGTGAAAATATGTTGTACCAAAATCATATTTTCTGTTGATTAATAAAAAGCAATATTTATATCTATATTAGTGAGATATAGTCGGAGCTAGTCTCAAATTGAAAAAAAAAATTAAAAACACTTAATATATGAAATAAAATACAATCAAAAGTAGATAGGAAGATTTTTATATGTAATAAATTAACTGCAAAATGCAGTGAGATGACTAGTTAAAAAAATATTCTCACAATTTTTTTTTCTAAGAGCATTGTATTAGTAAACTACACTTACAGTTCCAGGCAGCAAATAATGCACATCGGGCTTTAGAAAGAGACAATCCGGCTGTAGAGCATCGTCCCTGTCGCACGAACTCGCACGTCTCTGTGCGACAGGGACGACGCTCTATACCCGGAACTTTGTCTCTTTCTATAGCCCAACGCGAATCCTTTGCTACCGAGAACTGTATGCATAAATATAATAGTTTAATTAGTTCACCCAACGCTATGCATATTCTTAAATGCAAAATATCTCACAATCGTACGGTATGAACGCAAACAATTCATAAAAATGCTTATTAAAACTTCACAAAATATTACAACAATAATTGATAATACTGAACCTAAGAACTTGCTATATTTAACTGACACGGTGCTCTGTAGAGCTTATACAACACTTTGTATCTAGCTTCACTTCATCACTAGGATCTCAGCCAACAAACTGCTGTGCAGCTTGGCCGTGGCTATATTATACTGAACATGTTTTCTTTTATTAAATAATAATAATAAAAACTTGCATGATATATTTAAAAAAAGACCAAACCCTTAAACTTAACATAAATAACTGAATCCTTGAGTCCCGAGTTTGGCGGCGCGGAGTGCAAGGCCCACGCGGAAAGGTTTTAAAAACATTTCCGACGAATTCAAGGTGTCCAATGACATTTTTTGTGTGTATTGAAGACATCATGACAAAATCAAAGCGAAAGCAAAGCTAAGATCACAAAATCTGGCGACTAAAGTGCTGCCTTGCTTGTTCGAAGGGTTAGCTAGCAGTTGTAACTGCAAAATTATTAATATTCGTGGAACGAACGTTTAGAAGTAAGATACATCAAGAGATACGTTCTAGCTAGAGGAATCTACAGGGCACCGCGTTTATAGTTCAGCGATAATGAGAAGATACGTTTACAAAACATACTCGACAGCTCTGTCCGGGCAAGAGAGACGGCCGACTCAACCATAACACTACCCAACATATTCAAAATCGGCGATGGAAAACCCAGAACCAGGGTTTTGGAATCAAATTCTTAATAGGTTCTGTAAAAAAACCCCATTCAGAACAGACTAAAATATGATTTTTTTTAAGTTTCTCTGTTATTAATTATATTCATTTTTATGTTTTCGGATTAACGGTAGGTATAGTAAAGACTTACATAAGTCGAAGTTTCGCCCGCTACGTCGCGGGCTTCTTCAGGAACTGCGGGAGTTCCTGGAGCCGACGTCTCGTGTCCAACGCCAGCGTCTTGTACATCCGTTGTACCAGCGTCTGGTACAACGGACACCAGACGTCGGCTCCAGGAACTCCCGCAGTTCCTGAAGAAGCCCGCGACGTAGCGGGCGAAACGTCGACTTATGTAAGTCGATGTTTCGCCGAAAACTACCGTTAATCCGAAAACTTAAAAAAAATTGGTTGTCTGTAAAGTCGGTTTACGGACGACAGTTTTACGTGATGACGTGGAATAATCGTAGTACATAGAGCAAAGATCAGTAATTCTATTTCCAGTAGAAAGATTAATCATCTTGTGACTGGCCATCAATAAACTTCTGTTGTCTGATCTTGACAGTTTTACTTCTTAAGACGTTTCCATGGTAACTTTGACTATACCGATTGTGCCTCTCTATCGCTTGTTACGCACTCTCGCTTGCACACACAGGTTCAGATGGAACGTGACACTTTTTCGTGTGTGCAGCCGGTGTTCATCAATTTATAAGATGTGACGTCATCACGTCAAAAACCGTTTAAAAATGAATATAAGACTGACTAAAATATTGCAGATTTGGGTTCGAGTTTCTGATAAACCTGTTGGTAACCCCAGGGTAAACAGACATTTCTAAGTAAGGCTAAGTTTAGAATGTTGTCGCAATACATTACATACTCGTACAATAAATCTACCGCCAAGATTTCGGAAATTGTCCCCGTTCTGAATGTGGTTCTAATGTGCCAGGAGTATTTTAAAACCGGGTTTCAGCAGCCCGGTTCCGGCTCTTCCATCGCTGTCCACAACGCGAGCGAGCGCTCGCAACCACAATGCCACTTACACGATAACGACGTCTGAATGAAATATCACAGGTTACATAATTTTGGGACACTTGGGACATTATTGGTCATACACGCACAACATATACACGAGTACTGGGTTCTACCGTCCAATTGGCTCACTAAAGTTACAGAATCGATGGAATTATCATAAATCCTACCGAAGGTCTCACTCGAAGCGAACAGCGATCGTAATACGAGAATGTAAATTTTTCGTAAACATCGACAGATGTGCACACTATGTGAGGTGATAACAGACGTACTCGAGCATTTTAAGGTCAAAAAAGTTGTCCTTTGAAAATTATGGAAAATAAAAAATAATCATTGCACCTAGGTATGTTTTTACCTCCTAATTTTTTTTTATTAGATTTGCAAAACACATTTATGAGTAAAAGCTGTTCATTGCGACCACTACAATCACTCCAACAGATCCTTCGATTAACATTCCCTATAATCTCACTTGCATTGCAAGAACCACCACGAGAACCGAACGATCACATTGCAGTCATCCTCAGTGAGACATCCCTTCAGCTGATCGCTAAAACCGCTCACCGTCCGGACAGTTTCACACTCCATCGAACGCTGGGAAGTCTCCGGGCCAGTTCTCGCGTCGCGCCGCGCGGTCCGAGCCGGTGCACGCGAAAAAATCGTCACCGTCGAAGGGGTCCGTGTCTCGAACGAATATGTTCACTGATTCTGACTTCTTAATGTCCTGGTGGTACGTCCTGGGCTTGGGTCGGCAGCGCGATCGTGCACCGTTGGTCTCCGCCTCGCGGGGGAGGGGCTCCGCTCCCGTCTCGTCCTCCTCTGCTATGGACGAGGCGGGCGGGCGCGCCGCCGGCCGCGACTCGCTCGCGAAGTCATCCTCGAACAGTGATCTCGGCGATACTGAGTCGGAATCGAATCTGAATCGCGTCGCGGGCGATTCGGGCTCGCGCCTCTGCGGGGAGGGCGTCACCTCTTCCTCCTGTTCGAAGGCGAAGCGCGCGCCTTCGAGGCTCGAGTAGGTTCCCTTTTTCCTCGGTCCGGCCGAGGAGGGGGTCTCGACGAAGTCGTTCTCGAAGGGCGAGCTCTGGTCGCGCGGGGAGTCGCGCTCGGAGAAGTCGTTGGAGAAGCGGAAGCGGTCGGCGCGGCGGTGGCGCGCGTGCGGGGGGTGCGGGTGCGGGTGGGGCGGGTCGCGCGGGTGGGGAGGGGGCGGGTCGCGGCGCGCGCTGCGCCGGCGCGGCTCGCACTCGCGCGGCCGAGCCGTCGCCGAGCGCCGTCCGCTGCTCGCCAGGGTCGCTCCGTACCTGAACACAATCCAAAATGATAGGGCTGTTACAGGTGTTTGCTCTTTGCACGGCCATACAGCTTTCCATAATACTTCTATCTTCCATATGAAGACCCCTCTAACACTGAATAAAGAATTTACATACATACATACATATCACACACGCTGAATCCCAACAATCGGGGTAAGCAGAATAATCGGTGTTGTGCTGCAAGAACTCTGGTAAATTACAGCACAACACCGACCACCACGTTTCGCAAAGTATTCGGACATGATATCTATCAAGCAGCATGTAAGGCACGAAGGAAGACCCACCTGCTGTATGAACGTAAGGTGGAAGTACCGTGCCAAGGTGAATAAAGAATTTGGCCCAAAAAAAGGACATACAAACAAAACAAACAAATATATTTATTGGCTTTCACATATTGGTATTGTACATAATAGTGACAGTTATTAGTTATACCCGAAATATGACTCCCTGAGCCATGGGAAACAGGGTCTCTCATCAGGTGGGTCACATAGTTTCAATATTAATTTTGTCAGATTATCCCAAACTCTCTCCCCGTGCATGTCGTAAAAGGCGACTAAGGGATAAGGATAAGATGCCGTGCTAAAGGGGCGACAGGCTCGCCACCTCTCACCTTGGTACGGTTCTTCCACCGATTTATGCAGCAGGTGGGTTTCACGCTTACTGGCTGCTTGATAGTTATCTTGTCCGAATGCTTTGCTAAACGTGGTGGTTAGGTTAGGTTAGGTTAGGCACTGTCCATCTGGTGGTCTTCACAGACTATGAGATAGCTGGAGACGGAGGGGACTGCAGGAAGGTTCCTGACTATGAGGAAGCAGTTACCCTTACATCGACAGCAATAAGCACGATATGCTTATTGGGGTAGTTCGATATAGTGACAAGTTACCAGTGGCGGTGCTAGACCAAATGTAGACGTCAGCGACATCAGCTTTGCGAGGCCTCTTTCATTTCCCAGCCAGAAAGAAAACGATAAATAGAATGAGACTGATTTATGAGCATATGAGTTTTATTGCTAATCAAATGTTGACAAAAATTACATGAAAGATCACAAATTAAAATAAATAACCCAACAAGAAATAGCCCAAAGTGTTCTTTATTCTTTATTCATCATTCGTATGGTAGTACACTACGCTTGAATTGGTCCTGTTTAGTTTTTACAATCCGGTTCGATTACACCCACAAAGAAGAGCCGGCAAGAAACTTCGCAGGGTTCTTTTTTTAACGTCTTCAATTACAATACATTGTGACTAGCTACACAATAGACACCGCTTACAGTGTTAAGATATAGTTTGAGAGCTAGAATAACTATAATTTAAGCTTGATAATTCTGACCACATAAAATTAAAAGTGAAAGTATAAATAAAATCAGGTGTATAGAGCCTTTGTCAGAAATTGCGTCATACTTTGATGTCAATTATAAATATTGCGACCATACTTTGATGAGAATTTTTGGGATTCGCGCGATCCCAAAGGGAGTCAGCTAGGGTAAACGAATTTTTGCGAGGCCCCTCAGACGCGAGGCCGTCGGCGGTCGCCGAAGTCGCCGACGCCTAGCGCCGCCACTGCAAGTTACCTGCGATCCCTGTCGGCGGCGGGGTCGTCGCTCTGGCGCGAGTCGACGCGGCGCCGCGACGGCCGCCAGCCCAGCGAGCCGTAGTTTCGGTCTGCACAACACGAGTAATCTTTATTTCGAGGGTCCTAGAGACCCCGCTCGTTCATAACTGATGGCTTGCTTGACTATACTTGAGGGATCTCATTACATGTTCGTATATATCTCATTAGTTATCGTCAGCCTCGGTAGCTCAATGGTGCGGTCGGTCGGTTCATAAGCACACCTGGGCGCGGTCAGTGGATGGATGGGTGAGTGTGGCAAAGGTGTGTCAGGACAGGATACCTGTGACACTTCACGTGGCAAAGGTGTGTCAGGACAGGATACCTGTGGCAATTCACGTGGCAAAGGTGTGTCAGGATATCTGTGACACTTCACGTGGCAAGGGTGTGCCAGGATATCTGTGACACTTCACGTGGCAAAGGTTACCGGGTTATGGTTACCGGTAACCATTTAGTTATGGTTAGGCTCGCGTCGAGGACTCACCGTCTCTCCGCCAGGCGCGGTGGTCGGACCAGCGCTCGTGTCCCGGCGTTGACACTCCCGAGCCATCTCCGTCGCTGAAACTAACAGCACATCAATTTACTATCACTGATTTTATTGGCTGCATCAAGGAATGGCTCGGAGATGATGAGGAGGGAGTCGGTAATATGCGGTTTACGAGCGAATGCTAGCGTGCTGATAAGTTTTAATGTGAAATGAACCGTTTCAAAGGTGATCACTTGTTAGTTTCCTACTTCGATACCTACCAGCGAATCCAGAGAATTGGCCCCCCACAATAAGGGTCGCAACAGCAACACCAACGACCTCAACCGGGAAGCGATGCCCGACGCACATTCAGGCACATTCGAAGGTAATTTATACGTCTTGTTAAACGCTTCGAAAACTCGACAAACACATCAGCACACTGGGTTTCAAACCACAATTAACAGACACAGCAGGTTTGCACCTGAACAACAAGGTTACCATGCACCTGTTGGAATCGTTCCTAGAAAAATTTACATGCATACCTACACCTTCTGATTCACCATTCGGTACCGGTGTAAAACTGTAGGTCCCTTCCCTTGACCCTTACTATGTTGTTGTTGTTGTTTTGGTTTGGGGTGGGCTCTAGGCCTGCAAACTAATCCCGCTTGGTTGGGGACCTTCGTGCAAAACCCCGCAGTCTCCAGCTACCCCAGTCAGCCTATGTCTTCCATGAAAGCCACAAGTCGACCGGGGTGTCTGCAGGACGCTTATCCCTTAGTCGCCTTTTACGACATGCACGGGGAGAGATGCAGTGGGACTATTCTTATTAAGTACCGACCCCACAAAGTACGACCCTTACTATATGGTAGGCTCTAATTGCAGCTGAATGGGTTGGTACCATCGTACTGTATGTAAGATGGCTGCATAGCAACCTCGAATGTGTTCTGTAGTCCAGTATAGCCAGCAATCAAAAGGGAAGCCTACGGTATGGCACCTACCTTCTCGGAGGTGATATTGGCTGGTCATGGAGCATGCGCTTTGGCCGCTCCCACTCAACCACCCATAACGGATTACATAAAAAAAACATACATACATACATTTCACACACGCTGAATCCCGACAATCGGGATAGGCAGAGTAATCGGTGTTGTGCTGCAAGAACTCTGAGAAATTACAGCACAACACCGACCACCACGTTTCGCACCACCATTATTCGAACAAGATTAAATCGATCAAGCAGCAAGTAAGACACGAAGACCCACCTGCTGCATGACTCGGTGGAAGTACCGTGCCAAGGTGAGAGGTGGCGAGCCCGTCGCCCTTTAGCATGGTATCTTGTCCTTTAATCCCTTAGTCGCCTTGTACGACATGCACGAGGAGAGATGCAGTGGGGCTATTTTTTTTAAGTACCGAAAAAAAAATACAAGACAAAGAAAGAAAACTACTGACTCTTCGTCGTCATCCCACGAGTGATGTTGCCGCCGGTGTCTCTCCCTGTCCTTCCCACGCTCCCGGCTCTTGCCGTCGCGGTAGTCCCGCTCCCGGCTGTACTCCCTCTCCCTCTCGCGCTCCCACGAGTCCTTCTCCCTCTCCCGACTGCGCTTGTCTCTGCTCCTGATATCCCTGCCGCAATCATCATTGTTACATACGCATACCACACTTGCGGTAGGCAATAGGGACAAAAGGGGGTATCTGAATAAGAGGGACATAATGGGAACATTCCTTTAGCAAGTTTTTTTTTTTTAATTTTTTTCTTTTTTTTTTTTATGGAAACTGACACTGTTGGCTACATCACCTACAGCGTCCGTGATGTCAGCCCATAACACCGGGTGAACTTGGTGCCACGTCAGTGCTTTATTATTATTTATTTATTTGTTTATTTGATGAAGGAACAGCCTAAGCTGATGTGTTCATGTCAAGTTCACTGGTGCTTTCTTATTTAGATGTTAGTTTAGTTTGGTGTTTTTTTAGGTGTTTGTCGAGCCTGTTTTTAAAGGAACTGGTGGTGGGTGCTTGTACAACATCTTCGGGCAGTTTGTTCCACATTTCCACTGCTCTAATTTGACAGGAAGTTTCGTCTCGGATTTGTTGAGCTGACAGTGACATTCAGCTTCAAGCTATGGCCTCGGAGATGACTATTTGTATTTCTAGTAAAGAGGTTCTCCAGTTCTGGACAATCATAATGCTGATTGAGAATCTTGTATGTTTCTATGAGGTCACCCCTTTCTCTACGTTGCTCCAATGTTGTCAGGTTGAGGATTTTTAGTCTTTCCTCGTATGGTTTCCTCTTCAGTGATTTTGGTATCTTAGTATTTTTCTATTCTTATATTCGTATCTTTGGTATTTTGGTTTAGCAGCAATTATTCTAACGTTATTGTTACAGTATTCCGCAACACCCAATTGCCAATCGTTAATGGAATAAGCTAACAACACCCTACACCTGCTCCTTAACCGTTCGGAACCAGTGTAAAACTGTAGGTCCCTCTTCCCTTGCCTATTACTAGGTGGTAGGCTGAAATTGTAGCCGCCTGGGTTGGTACCACCGTACTGGATGCAAGACGGCCGCATAGCAGCCTCGGTTGTGTTCTCTAGTCCAGTATAGTCAGCAATCCAGGGAAGTCTCCGGTATGGCACCTACCTTCTCGGAGATAATATTGGCTGGTCGGAGTATGCACTTTGGCCCCTCCGACCCTCTCTATAAAAAAAAAGAGGCAGAGTGTTCCGACCGACACACCGCTCGGGTGTGTGCCGTGAAGAGAGACTCGCCTGTCCTTGCTGATCTCCCTGCGGTCGCGGCCGCTGCCCGAGTCCCTGCGGTCGCGCTCCCGGTCCCTGGTGGCGGAGTCGCGGCGGTCGCGGCTGATCTCGCGGTCGCGCTCCCGCGCCGGCTCCCTCTTGTCCCGCAGCTTGTCCTTGTCGCGCCCGCTGCCCGAGTCGGGACACTCTCTCGAGCCGGACGAGTTGTGTCTGATGAAAAAAAAAATAATTTTCTCTTAATTAATAATAAATAAATAAAATGTAAAATAAAAAAATGTTAAATTTGTATAAAAAGAAATGTGGAAATAAATGAATAAATAATAATAAAAATAATAAGCTTGGAGGATTGTCTCCCTTGGTATTACCGTTTTTAATTTTTGTATTAATTTTGTGTATTTTTATTACTTTTGTATAATATAAGTATGTAAAATTAATATAAAAATTTTTTATGTGAAATAAAGGATAAAATAATAATAAAACTTCTTTATTTCAGACAAATTTTGCCCATAATTAATTACACATAACAAAATCAAAACATAAAAAAAATTTAAAACATTTTTATATCACACAAAGAAAAATTACAGACAAGGCGAGAAGTGTGTGTGGGACCAGTATTGAAACATTCTCCCAGATCCACCCCTCACCGCTGATTGAACAGTGCAATTCTCGGTCTTTAAAATGCTATCTGCGAAACTGGCCACCCTCTTCCTTATTGTGGCCCAGTATCCATCCACTCTCGCCTCCGTAAACATCCCCGAGGCACTGCAGAACCGCGGGAGTCTGAGGAAGCACCGGAACGCGTTATTGTACTGCACACATTAACACTGTAAAAGTCTAGTCGAAGAAAGCACTTCTTATGCAACAGAATAGTTGACAAATGGACATCTTCAGGCAATTTGCCCGAAGTTTACCTATGTATACCAGACTGCATATAACTTGGACCAGTGCAGTAGCCAATTTTAGGGTATCTTTGTGTGGAGGGCGCGGGATGCGACGGCGGGGAGAGCGCCTGCAGACCGCGTGATTGGTTGACCAATCGCCCGCCGCCCTCCACACCGCGCGCGCGCGCCGTTTACTCCCAAATACACTTCCGTATCTGCGCAAACTCGTCCAAGTTATATGTCGTCTGATTTATATGATGATTACCTGGGTTGGTACCACCGTACTAGATGTAAGATGGCCGCATAGCAACCTCGGTTGTGTTCTCCTCTAGTCCAGTATAGCCAACAATCTAGGGAAGTCTCCGGTATGGCACCTACCTTCTCGGAGGTGACATTGGCTGGTCAGAGCATGTGCTTTGGCCCCTCGGACTCAACCACCCATACCGGATTACATAAAAAAAAAAATACGTTTTAATGGGATACCTGGCGATTTTGAATTTCAGACAAATTTACACAATCTGCTATACAATCCATATGACAGATGACAGCATTAGGCAATTTTTAACATGTTCTGGAGTCAACGTATTTCTAAATTTATTTTTTATAATTTTTCTTGCAGTATTATTTCAATGTTTATGTGTATTGGAGCGTCTGGAACGCCTAAAACAAATGCCGCGTACTACCGGGGGCCCGCATACTACCGGTTGGACACCGCTGGTGTAGAAAATGTCTAACACAGCAGTAACAATGCGTAAGGCGCACTGTTTCAACTGCGCCGTTTCCTGGGAACGTGGGAACTGCCCGTGGAGTGTGGAAGCGACCAAGAAGAGTGCTCCACTTCATCAAAGAGCTCGGGTGGCTGGATTAGCACTACCAGGGCGCCAATGTACAACGGACCATGTTGAGGTCTCAGTGCGGGAGGCTGGGCAGTAAACAAACAAACAAACAAGGCATCGGTTCTCTAAATCGTTTCTTTGTCGCACCGTTAGGGTGTGGAACTGTCTTCCGGCGAGTGTGTTTCCCGAATCCTTTAACCTGGGTGTCTTCAAACGTCGTATTAACAGGCTAGACAGCCTAGCAACAGTCCGCAAATCTGCTGGCCTGGCACCTAACTGAGCATGGTTTCGCGAGGAGAGGTCTTTTTGGTCTGTCGAATGCACCATTGGTCTCTCGGCACAGCCACACATGTTGGTTTACATAAAAAAGGCACACTGTTTAAGAGACGTAATTTGGGCGCATGTTGGAACAGCATTCGGCACGCGTACCTGGAGTCGCGGCTGTGAGCGGAGGTGCGGTGGTGGCGCGTCGGCGGCAACTCCTCCTCCCACGGCGACACGTCGCGGGATGAAGACGACGTTTGTCCTGCTCACACAATCATGTTTCACTGATGGCTTCAGTCAGTCAGCGTGTAAGCGTCCACTGCTGGACATACGCCTCTCCAATTTTCCCCCAGTCCTCCCGGCCTTCAGCGATACGGAACCACTGATTTCCGCCGGCGTACTTGATGTCGTCGTCCCACCTGGCGGGTGGTCTTCCCACACTCCGTTTTCCTGTCCACGGCCGCCAGTGTAGGACACGGTTACTCCAACGGTCATCGTCTCTTCGGCTAACGTGCCCAGCCCACTGCCACTTGAGCTTAGCCACCCGGTGTCAAATATCGACTACTTTGGTGCGTCGGCGGATTGCCTTGTTACGCACCATATCACGTAGCGATATTCCCAGCATGGCTCGCTCCATTGCTCGCTGGGCAACTTTCAACCTTTGGACAACAGCGACCGTCAGAGTCCACGTTTCACACCCGTACGTCATAACCGGAAGGACACACTGGTCATATATACGGGTCTTTAAATTCTGATGGCTTCAGTAGGAGAAAACTAGAGACACACACACACCCGTCGTCACACAGATGTGTACTAAGTTATCCTTATATAATTTTATCTCTTTATTTAACTGAAAAGAGATTTTTTTTTACATATTTACATTAATTATATACACAGTTATATTAATATAAAAATGTAAACAGTTTCTACCACTGGCAGCGGGGGAACCCAGGCTACCGATGGTCGGGCTCCAGGGAGAGAAACCTCCGGACTATGCGCGCAGGGTCGAGCGGGGCTGCCTTATGGATCTGGCCTTTGACCCAACCACTCAGCGAGAGCCTCTTAAGGAGGTTGTTGAGGCTCTTCGCTATCAGCCCATGCGCTGATATGACTATGGGCACTACGATCGTCGAGTCGACGGGTCACATTTTGGTAATCTCATGCTGGAGGTCCAGATACTTTAACATCTTCTCTGCATGAAGTTACCATCGTGCGGCACGGCAATATCAATTAGAATTTAGAGCCTCATATTGAGAGTGAGACAGTTTTGTTGTCAGCCTCGGTAGCTCAGTGGTCGACTGACGGTCGTGATAATAAGCACACCTGGGTGCGGTAAGTACTTGGATGGGTGACCGCCCGACCGTTGGAGGCTGGCCGTGTTTCGGATTCCACGTACAACTGTAGGTCCCAACTAGGTGGTAGGGTTTAACCCGCCCGGGTTGGTACCACCGCATTGAATTAAACGTCGGTTGCAACGGCTATGTAAATAGTTCGTGTTTTTCGCCCACTTCAGTGTAGCCAGCACGACCGAGGGCAATAACTGCCATGGTACCTAGTTCACCCGGTGTAATGGGCTGACATCACGGATGTTGCAGGAGATGTAGCCAAGCGTGTCAGTTTCCATAAAAAAAAGTTAATGACGCGCCCCACCCTAACTCCTAATCGCTTACAGTGCAAGTGTGCAACCTGCTGCTAGTGTGTTAGTTCTATCGTTACACACCACTACGATTATGAGTGCACACGCACACTAAGATGAATTAGCCAATCACCAGAGAGTGTCACGTGTCGACTGGGTCAAACCCTCCGCACCGCCCCCTCCCCCCCCCCCCCCCCGCACAAAAAGTCTTTGCTCGCGTCTTCGTGGATTCAACTATCACTAAGGTATTATGGGCTGATATCACGGATGAAGTAGGTGATGTAGCCAACCGTGTCAGTTTCCATAAAGAAACCACGGGCAAAAGCTAGAAGTTCATTTATGCGAAATGATCAACTCACTGGTGTGCCAAGAGTTGCCGTGTTGCCTGCGCCGCGGCCTCGGTATCTCCGGCGGCGACTCGCGCGGCTCGCCCTCCCACTTGTCCCGCGCCCCCTCCGAGTCCTTCGAGTCCGAGGACCAGGGCGAGGCGCCCTCCTCGCTGTGCGGGCTGCGCGGCGGGAACACAGTCCACGCGGGGCCGCTGCGCACCTCGGGGTGCTTGAAGTCCATAAATACTTCATGATCAACTCACTGGTGTGCCAAGAGTTGCCGTGCTGCCTGCGCCGCGGCCTCGGTATCTCCGGCGGCGACTCGCGCGGCTCGCCCTCCCACTTGTCCCGCGCCCCCTCCGAGTCCTTCGAGTCCGAGGACCAGGGCGAGGCGCCCTCCTCGCTGTGCGGGCTGCGCGGCGGGAACACAGTCCACGCGGGGCCGCTGCGCACCTCGGGGTGCTTGAAGTCCATAAATACTTCATGATCAACTCACTGGTGTGCCAAGAGTTGCCGTGCTGCCTGCGCCGCGGCCTCGGTATCTCCGGCGGCGACTCGCGCGGCTCGCCCTCCCACTTGTCCCGCGCCCCCTCCGAGTCCTTCGAGTCCGAGGACCAGGGCGAGGCGCCCTCCTCGCTGTGCGGGCTGCGCGGCGGGAACACAGTCCACGCGGGACCGCTGCGCACCTCGGGGTGCTTGAAGTCCATAAATACTTCATGATCAACTCACTGGTGTGCCAAGAGTTGCCGTGCTGCCTGCGCCGCGGCCTCGGTATCTCCGGCGGCGACTCGCGCGGCTCGCCCTCCCACTTGTCCCGCGCCCCCTCCGAGTCCTTCGAGTCCGAGGACCAGGGCGAGGCGCCCTCCTCGCTGTGCGGGCTGCGCGGCGGGAACACAGTCCACGCGGGACCGCTGCGCACCTCGGGGTGCTTGAAGTCCATAAATACTTCATGATCAACTCACTGGTGTGCCAAGAGTTGCCGTGCTGCCTGCGCCGCGGCCTCGGTATCTCCGGCGGCGACTCGCGCGGCTCGCCCTCCCACTTGTCCCGCGCCCCCTCCGAGTCCTTCGAGTCCGAGGACCAGGGCGAGGCGCCCTCCTCGCTGTGCGGGCTGCGCGGCGGGAACACAGTCCACGCGGGACCGCTGCGCACCTCGGGGTGCTTGCGGCAAGCTGATTTTTCTGTTGAATGCGGATGTAAAAGTACACGTCAGCCTCGATAGCTCAGTGGTGCAGACAGTCAACTGTCGCTATTGAATGTTAAGCAACGCTGGGTGCGGTCAGTACTTGGATGGGTGACCGCTGACCGTTGGAGGCTGACCGAGGTTCGGATTCCTCGTAAAACTGTAGGTCCCTTCCCTCCTAATCTTACTTGGTGGTAGGGTTTAACCCGCCCGGGTTGGTACCACCGCACTGAATGAAACGTCGGTCGAAACGGCTATGTAAATAGTTTGTGTTTTCCGACGAGTTCAGTGTAGCCGGCACGATCAAAGAGGGAAGCACTGACATGGCATCTAGTTCACCCGGTGTTATGAGCTGACATCACGGACGTTGTAGGTGATGTAGCCAAACGTGTCAGTTTCCATAAAAAAAAAAACATATTCTAATATTATATTTTACATTTCCACATTCAAGTGTTGTTTGTTTGTTTGTTTGCTGCCCGGTGACGACGACGGGTGGGCCATTCTCAGCAACCTCAAGAGGGTCCGTTGTACGTTGGCGCTCGGGTAGTGCTACTCCAGCCACCCGAGCTATTTCATGAAGTGGAGCACTCTTCTCGGTCGCTTCCACCCTCCATGGGCAGTTCCCACGTTCCCAAGAAACTGCAATCGTTCTTCCGCACATTCAAGTCTTTTGCTACTATCTACTTATATTTCACAACATACGAATCTCAAACGTCCAAAGGTTGACTAGAAGAAATCTCTGTAAAGGATAGGTCTGCCTTGCCCCTCATGTAAATTCTATATTGAGATTGTTTCTGGGGAATCATTGGTACTTGATGATCATTCTTTTGTTTTGTTGTTTGTATTATTGTTATGCTGATAGAGTTAGTAATCCCTTCCTGATTTTGAGGGAAGCCCAATCATTTTGGACTCCATACAACCTAGCTATCTGTGTCCTCCATGAAAGTCACAAAGCCATGATGGTTAAGGATCTCCACAAAGATCAATAAATACTTATGAAGTGGAAGAAGCCCTTTCCCAATAATCAAAAAACTACTCTTCTTGAAGAGAACGTCACGGAACTATTTACACCTGCATAAGTCGCCATACACGCACCAACAACAGTAGTAAGTATGTACAAAGAAAAGTCTCACCTTTAAGACCAGCTTCTGGAGAGGAGCCACTAACAATATCGCTGAGTGATCCTGCAGAGAGTCGCGCCGGGGGCAGTGAAGGACTTAACGCACCCGGAGACAAAGTCACTGTTTTATCTTCGACTTTCAGTCTCTTCAGCTCCACCTTAGCCTCTTTACTGCCGTCCTTCTCGGAGCTGTCCTTCACTATCGGACTCTTTCTGAAGGCGTCGTCCACGTGCGAGAAAGAGAGGGAACTATTATCGATGCAGTCGAAGAAATCCGAGTTGTCAAATCCATCCGATTTCTCATCGGATTTTTTGCGCTCCTTCGGAGGTTCAGGAGGTAGAGACTCGAATTGATCGTCTTGAGGCTCAATAATTGAGATTTCGCGTAGGGCTGCGTATCGATCGCTGACTTTATCATCTCTTTTAGAATCTTGCGCCAAATTGTTCTCTTTTGGCGTCACACTTCTCTTAGGTTGATCTAACTGTATGCTAAGATTCTTCATAACGGACTTTATGTCTTCTATCTTAGAGTCGATTTCCATTGGTTTTGGACTTATTGAAGTTGCATAAAGTGCACTCAAAGAGTCCATCGTCAGTTCGTCAAGGGACTTCAATGGGCTTCGGTTTTCTAGGGGTTTAGACAGATTCCGCTGGCCGTTCTCTTTGAGAAGCTCGTCCAGACTTTGGACTTCGTTGTCCTCCTTTGTGTCGGAGCCTTCTGGTTCCTCGTTGTTTTGCTCATCACTGACAGGATCCAATAGAGATTTGCTTTTAAGTTCTTCTTCTTGAATGTCTCTAAATGCAGCATATCTGTCATAGGACGGATCTACTTTTTTGTCAAAATCGTCAAAGTTGGCGACAAAGGTGTAGTTATTGCCGGCTATGCCGGTGAAGCTATCCTCGAAGTTGGTTTTGAATTCTAATTTGGTTTTTGTTCCTAATTTCACGGGTAATTTTTCTGCTTCAACTGGCTTTGGTGGTTCCGTTGTGGTGGTCTGTTAGAAAACAATATTTTGTCATCAATAATACATTTATTCAATATCTATAAAAAATCTAGAACACCAAGTCCCCAACGATGGTGGTCTGGGAGTTCTCCAGTATCTCCAGAGGTATGGAGGTGTCCAGGGACGTTGGATTTCGATTGTTCATAGATTCCCAGGCGTAACTAGCCTCTCGAAAATTAGGGATCCTTTACTGATGTCGGCGATTTTTCACGCCGGTCCAACTGCTTACACTCTATAAAGCACAAGACCGGTGATGGAATATTGCATTCATCTTTGGGAGGGTTCCCCTGAGTACCTTCTTTCAGCCTTGTATTCTATTCAGCGACGAGCCATTCGCTTCATTGGTGACTCTGTACTCACAAAGGACCTTCAACCTCTAAAGCACAGACGTATCGTTGGGTCATTGAGGGCTGTTTTATCGGTACTACTATGGCCGCTGCTCTGACGAACTTGCTGTTTGCCAGAGCAGCATGATCGCATTCGCCTCAACAACCGGCGGGTGGCCGAGTGGTTTGGGCATCGGCTTCTCATGCGAGAGGTCCGAGGTTCGAATCCGGTCGGCGTGTACCAATGAGTTTTTTCTGACGAGAAAATTTATGTGCATACTTGCAAAAAATTTAAAAATTTACCTGCCGCTTCACCGGTGTAAAACTGTAGGTCTTCCCTTGCCCCTTACTAGGTGGTGGGCTCAAATTGTAGCCGACTGGGTTGGTACCACCGTACTGGATGTAAGATGGCCGCATAGCAGCCTCGGTTGTGTTCTCCTCTAGTCCAGTATACCCAGCAATCCAGGGAAGTCTCCGGTATGGCACCTACCTTCTCGCAGGTGATATTGCCTGGTCGGAGCGTGCGCTTTGGCCCCTCCGACTCAGCCGCCCATGTTGTTGTTGTTGTTGTTGTTTTGGTTTGGGGCTGGCTCTAGGCCTGCAAACTAATCCCGCTTGGTTGGGGACCTTCGTGCAAAACCCCGCAGTCTCCAGCCACCCCAGTCAGCACTATGTCTTCCATGAAAGCCACAAGTCGACCGGGGTGTCTGCAGGCCGCTTATCCCTTAGTCGCCTTTTACGAAATGCACGGGGAGAGATGCAGTGGGACTATTCTTATTAAGTACCGACCCCACACAGTATTTTTTTGTGTATTCCCATACAGGAATACACAAAAAAAAATATTGGTTGTCTGTAAAGGCGGTTTACGGACGATAGTTTTACGTGATAACGTGGAATAATCGTAGTACATAGAGCAAAGATCAGTAATTCTATTTCCAGTAGAAAGATTAATCATCTTGTGACTGGCCATCAATAAACTTCTGTTGTCTGATCTTGACAGTACTTCTTAGATAGTACTTCTTAAGACGTTTCCATGGTAACTTTGACTATACCGATTGTGTCTCTCTATCGCTTGTTACGCACTCTCGCTTGCACACACAGGCTCAGATGGAACGTGACACTTTTTCGTGTGTGCAGCCGGTGTTCATCAATTTATAAGACGTGACGTCATCATGTCAAAACAAGCAATGACCTACCTCCGCAGTGGTGCTCTTAGACATGAGGTAGTCCTTGAGGTATGCTGTGAGCTGGGCCAGCGTCATGGTGTCCAGACGGGAGGCGGGCACGCTCAGTCTCACGGCCAGCTCGTCAAGCCCGCACGTCAGCAGCTGAGAGAGCGTCATGTCCAGCCCGGACGAGCCGACGGCGGCAACGGACGCTGCAAGCGGACATCGGCAAGTTTTTTTTTTTTTATTGCTACCGAACTGGGTGGCTCTGTCCGAGGTCGCAACCTCAGGCGCAGCCAATTTCACCCTCGAGGGGGTGCCAGTCCGGCTTGGAGGTGGACTAATGTTGCTGGGGAAAGGCTATTAACCCGCGATTTGAAGATCCGTGGATTGTAGGAGTGGGGGAAGATATTCCCTGGGAGCCCGTTCCACACCTTTGCAGTGCGGCTCAAGAACGATTTAGAGAATCGTGCAGTTCGAAGAACTTTTCTGTCGACTACAAAGGGGTGTTCCGCGAGAGTATGGCGGGTTTGGCGAAGGCGAACAGGAGGAGGAGGGATAAGGGAAGCAAGTTCGTCAGAGCAGCGGCCATTGTAGTACCGATAAAACAGGCTCAATGACCCAACGATACGTCCTCCGACGGTCGAGCGGTCACCCATCCATCCACTGACCACGCCCAGGTGTGCTTAGGTGTGCCTGACCGCGCTCAGTGTCATATTGATTGTAGGGAGGGGCGTGCGATGTCGTGGCCATCTTGCTAGTCTTTCAGAATGGCGGCGAGGATAAAAGCGGCGCTATTAAGGGTCTACCTCCCTAAATTGTGCCTCTCACTCTAACAATGCGCGTTTTATTTTATTATGAAGAAATTATACAACTTATAAAAAAATCCTCTGGGAGAAACATGCATGATAAAATTATTTATTCTTTTCAATAAAAATATTTGGTACTCCACATAAAATAATTAAAAAAAAAAAACAAAAACTTAATACACTTTTAGTTTTTTTCAATTATTATATGTGGAGTACCAATTTTTTTTATTGAAAGGCATTAATAATTTTATCACGCATGTTTCTCCCAGAGGATTCTTTTATAAGTTGTATAATTTCTTCATAATAAAATAAAATGTATGAAAAACGGCCAATGTTAGAGTGAGAGGCACAATTTAGGGAGGTAGACCCTTAACCGGCGCTGCGGTGAGTGTTACCGGTGGGTCGGTGGCGAGGGCCGCGCGCTCCGCCCAGCAGCGGCGGCGGCACCGGCGACAGGTACTCGTCCTCGCTGCTGTTAGTCGTCACAGACGACAGCCGCGGCTTCGTCGACCGGTCCGGCTAGGTGCAACCATTATTCACATTATTACATATACGGTACCGTGTGGTGCCGGTACTCAAAAAGAATAGCCCCACTGCATCTCTCCCCATGCATGCCGTAAAAGGCGACTAGGGGATAAGGACAAGATGCCGTGCTAAAGGGCGACAGGCTCGCCACCTCTCACCTTGGCGCGGTACTTCCACCGAGTCATGCAGCAGGTGGGTTCTTCGTGCCTTACTTGCTGCTTGATAGTTGTCTTGTCCGTATACTGTGCTAAACGTGGTAGTCGGTGTTGTGCTGTAATTTACCAGAGTCCTTATAGCACAACACCGATTACTCTGCTTACCCTGATTATCGGGATACAGCGTGTGTTATGTATGTATGTATGTACATATTACGTACAAGTAAACTTTGAAACGCTCTCCCTGCCCACATTTAGGCGGCGGGTGGCCGAGTGGTTTGGGCATCGGCTTCTCATGCGAGAGGTCCGCGGTTCGAATCCGGTCAGCGTGTACCAATGAGTTTTCTCTGACGAAAAAATTTAAATGCATACCCACACCTGCTGCTTCACCGTTCGAAACCGGTGTAAAACTGTAGGTCCCTTCCCATACCCCTTACAAGGTGGTAGGCTCAAATTGTAGCCTACTGGATTGCTACCACCGTACTGGATGTAAGATGGCCGCATAGCAGCCTCGGCTGTGTTCTCCACTAGTCCAGTATAGCCAGCAATCCAGGGAAGTCTCCGGTATAGCACCTACCTTCTCGGAGGTGATATTGGCTGGTTGGAGCATGTGCTTTGGCCCCACCGACTCAGCCACCCAAACCGGATTACATAAAAAAAACATATTTCCCCCCAAGTATAGTCCCGGGTCCTTCAAGAGAGGCGTGAATAGGCACCTGTCAAGCCGGCGTGGCATTCGCAGCCCCCGTGAGTCTGTGTACGACCGAATGTCCATGGGCGTCGTTAGACACCTTATGGGTGGGGTGGCGGAACATGTCGCCCTTACTACAAAAAAAAATCCTTTCAATAAATGAACTTATAACACTCTGTACAAAGAAAGGCATGACTAGAAAGGGACAGTGTTGAACTCAAAGATGTCACTGACCTATAGGTAACGCTAGAACGATAAAAAAGGTATGGACGCCGGACTGTCAAATGCTTGTATGTGAACTAGCGTCGCCGAGTTGCGGGGAGCGTAGTGTACTTACCGATGATAAGATATTCCACTATTGTGCACACTAAACTTGGCTGTAGTGTTTTTACACGTAAACACAGAGCATGCGGGCATTTTAAACAGGTTTTTGCGAACGCAGCCCGTGACAGCCTGACGGGCCAGTGCGCGACCGTCCAATGAAACAAGTATGCTTTTACTTATATCGTATTACGCTGGCGAGGATAGGGTTCGAGGTCCATAGCTTTTTTATCGTTCTAGAGGCAACGCTTGAGAGTGACAGTTGCAACTCACATAAATACATTGTGCACTGGGTGATCCACTGCCAAGAAGTTTTAAAATTCTTTAAAAGTTCTCTCACTTTGAGGGATGTTTAATTAATTTCTGAACTCTATCAACTTGAATGTCACCATGGGGCTGACATTTCCGAATACGCCTGAAGCCCTTAACTTAAATTAAGATAAAAAAACATTGAAAAAAAAACACGTTTCTTGTATGGGAACGCCCCTTATTTTTCTACTTTTTCTATTTTTGATTATTTGTTGTTATATCCGCCATAATAACACATATTCTGTGAAAATTTCAATGGGCTACCTATTACGGCTCAAGAGATACAGCCCTCGGACAGACGGACGGACGGACGGACGGACTGACGGACTGACGGACGGACGGACAGACAGACGGCGTATGCTTAGTAATAGGCTTCCATACGGGATACGGAAACCTAAGTGCCAACTGACCACCAGTGGTAAGATTTGGTGGTCAGATGGTCCGGAGCCAAAACTCACATAAGGTTCCTTGCGGCGCGCAGGTCTCGGTATGGCCGGGCCGCTCTCCGCGCCGGAGTCGGCCACCTCGGCGTCCGAGTGCGGCGGCCGAGCCGGGGGTTTACCCGCCGCCTCCAGCTTCTTGGGAGGCAGCGGCGGCGGCGGTGACGCGCCGTCCGCGCTCGGCTTGCCGCTCGGCGTGGGGCGCTGCCGAATTGTACTCTGCTTCACTTCTGCCGTCATCTGGGGGTGACAAATTTTATTTTTTATTTTTTATTGAAACGGACACGGTTACCTGCATCACCTATAAGAGGACTAGAAGTCGCTCTACAGTCTCTTCAAGAATCTAGGGCTGCCAAGATCGACGCTAAGCTCAATATGGAGAGAGCTTCGAAAACGTCACTGGAAGCATCCTACAGAATATGGATAGGTAGAGAGAGGGAGGTCGAGAGCGGGACTGGTGGTTCCCCGCGTCCTAGTCAACGCAGACTAGCTGACGAGGGCTTGATGCGAGCCGAAACGTGAAGCATGCGCGGGAAATTTAGAGTGGCCACTCGTTAGTCCCGACCTCGATTAACACCCTTCTCTACTGCCGATGGGCCCGGATATGTTCGGTAAAGCCATCGCAAGCTTAGTTCCACACCTTCCTTCCTTCGTGATGTCAGCCCATAACACTCTCATTACTCTCTCTGTTCTCAAATGATAAACAGCATTTCAGAAAACCTACATTCGTTAAACAACAAAACTTAAAAAATGAGGCACTTCCCATACAAACTATTTTCCCTTATTTTTTACTTCCGTAGGGGATGAATTTTCCAAATTTACACTTTGTGCACACCTACGTTATATGAGGAACTCCTGTGCAAAATTGCATACTTCTAGACCCACCAATTTAGGTTGTGCTTTGTCTGTCAGTCAGGCAGTGATAAAGTTTTATTAAGTAGATGGTTTTCAAGAAAATTAATGAATTTTCAAGAAAATTAATGAATTTTCAAGAAAATTAATGAATATGTACTCACAATGTATTATTGGTTAAATAAGACTATGAGTAATGTGACTGTGACATTTATATTATGGTAAAAAAAAAACTTTTAAATACGATCCTGGGGAGACAGCAATAGTGGCAAGATTCTAGCTGCTCTTGCGAAAAGTCTTAGGTTAAAACCCCAGGAATTAACAATGAACTTAGGTTAAAACCCCAGGAGTTAACAATAAATTCGTTGGCACATTGAAGTAAGACTTCGGATTGGTCCCTCAAAATTGTAGACCACGACGACAGAGTTCACGGCAGCTATAGGCATTCGATTGTCTAAAAAGTATAAGACATTTATATAACATACATACATACATATCACACACGCTGAATCCCGACAATCGGGGTAAGCAGAGTAATCGGTGTTGTGCTGCAAGAACTCTAGTAAATTACATCACAACACCGACCACCACGTTTCGCAAATTATTCGAACAAGTTCAATCGACCAAGCAGCAAGTAAGGCACGAAGATCCACCTGCTGCATGACTCGGTGGAAGTAGCATGCCAAGGTGAGAGGTGGCGATCCCGTCGCCCTTTAGCACGGCATCTTGTCCTTATCCCTTAGTCGCCTTTTACGACATGCACGGGGAGAGATGCAGTGAGGCTATTCTTTTTATTAAGTACCGGCCCCACACGGTACAATATAACGATATAACAAACAATGAATAACGATTGTCATAATGAAGTTGCAATAATGTGCCAGGAGTAATGTAAGCAGGAAGGAAGTGAATGGAGCACGATGCCACACCCGAAATCTGATTCAGACTAAAGACGATGCCTACGCCGGATCACACAAGTTGGAAGTAGAACTAAACACTGAGAGCAAGAACGTTAAAAGAGGTTGGACGTCGGACTGCCTAATGCTTATATGAGAACCAGCGTCGCCGAGCTCCGCGGGTAACGGAGGAGTAGGCGCGGCGCACGCTCTGATTGGGTGGTATGGTAACGAATGTTATTGGTACGTTTTTAGGGTTCCGTATCCAGTACGGGACCCTATTACTAAGCCTACGCCGCCTGTCTGTCTGTCTGTCCGTCCGTCCGTCTGTCTGTCCGAGGGCTGTATCTCTTGAACCGTAATAGGTAGCTCGTTGAAATTTTCACAGAATATGTGTTATTATGGCCGATATAACAACAAATAATAATAAAAATAAGAAAAAGTTAAAATTTCCCGGGGGTTTCCATAGAAGAAACCAAAAAGTGTATGTGCGCGCGCCATCTACCGAATAGATTATGAAGCATAGCTAATATGAAGCATTTCATAACATGCCATCTAGATGGCGTGAGTGGCGCTAGCCATGGCATGGCGATACGGAACCCTCGGTGCGCGAGTTCGACTCGCACTTGGCCGGTTTTTACAAATATCGTGTTACGCTGGCGCGGGGAAGGTCCGACGTCCCAACCTCTAACGTTCTTGACTGAGAGAGTGCTATCACGCATAACCTTAAAATAGTGTGACCGCATGCCCATCTCACCTGACGCTGCATCCTCGGGGACTTGGGCGCCGGCTCCGGCGGCAAGGACACCTGCAGCGGTCCGTTGAAAATATTCTTCGTCGTCTCCGAGTAAGATGGTGGCTTCTCCTCCTTCGACTCCTGAGTGCTCTCGCGGCTCAGTTTCCTTCGAAACTCCTCCATTCGGCTGAAGCTTGCGACCGTAAACTCATTGGCGTTGCTGAACGGATCCTCCTTGAAGCAATCCGTGAACGGATCGGCGCTGTCGAAGGGGTCCGTTTCGGCGAACGGGTCGGATGTGAAGAGCGATCCGGAGAACATTTGGGGCATCGGCGGAGGATTCGCTATGGACACGGATCCCCCGGAGTGTCTCCCGACCGATGTGATGGTCGTGGAGGTGAACGTGGGTTCGGTTTTTACGTCGGCAGCGGTGGCGACGACGGTCGGTAGGATCTCTGATAGCAAACTGACGCCGCCGGTGGTGGTGACGAGATCTTTGAGCACTTTCTTGGGCGGGTTCTTGAGTTCCTGGAAGAAATGCTTCTTGTCCACGTAGGGTTTGCTGCGGCCGGTGCCCAGTGGGTCCAGTTCGGTGAACACATCGAAAGCCAATGAAGATGAGGGGTTAGTGGTGGAGTTTTGGATGGGGACCTGCAAGTAATGAATGCCTTGAGCTCTAGCTAGCTAGCCATCTCTATATGTGCACTTAGGGCACCTTTCTGCAACAATGATTTCTGCAGGCGAAGAAGAAGCGGCGGATGGCCGAGTGGTCTGGGCGTTGGCTTCTCTTGCGAGAGGTTCGAGGTTCGAATCCAACCGGCGTTTACCAATGAGTTTTTTCTGATTGAAAAAGTTTACGTGCATACCTTCACCTACAGATCCATGGTTCAGATTCCATGTAAAAATGATTGACTGGAGGAAATTGCCTAAGGCAATAAGCCCGCTCATGCCACACATTAAGTGTTATAAAGTGTATTAGTTTTTTATTTATTTACCTTTTGAATGCTATGATTTTGGAGCATGGAAGACATTTGAAATATTAGAACCATAGGGGAAGAAAATGAATGCATTCAACAAGCTTATGAATACCATTGCTTCCTGACTGGGACAGCAGATTGGCCGAAACGTGTGTCTGTATCACATACAAGACGTAGCACACAGGTCATGTCTCACTGAATTCTGTGTACCAAAACACTTTCACGTGGACCAGTGTATTTGGATTTGCGCCATTTCGGCGGATAATGGAAATTCTTGGAAGGGTAAAAGGCCTTAGAGCAGCCAATATCCAATCAATAAGACTGTCAGTACACCATCTGCACGAGTAACAGTCTGACTGAACGTATAAAGGGCATCACACATGTAGAAATGGCTGATATTGTTAGTACCTATACTTAAAAAAAAAAAACTGTTAGAAACAATGGCACAGTTCAAAACGTTCAAAATGCAATCCAATCGAATGGAATAATACTTGCAGTTGGTTTTCAAGCGATATTGCAGTGTGTGGAGATTGGAACATAATTGGCAAAGTGTGCGAACTTGGCAATGGGAAGATGTGGGTCTAGCTTAGCAATGCAATCTGAACTTTAAGGCCTACAAAATACTGTTAATTTTCCAATACATACTTTCGTTGCAGCTCATGTGCCCAGTACAACTCAATGAGAAAATTCCGTTATGAAATGTCAGCCGAAAGACAAACATTTTAACGGAAGCTCTTGAAACCAGTCTCTTGAGCAATATGAATAAGCTGGCATCAAACTTAACAGCCACGATGCCACTGACAAATGTCAAATATTCCTTGAAGTCCATAAATGGAAACGCAGAAAAAACAATTTTTGTACTGGAATGACGGCTGAAAGAGACTGTCAGTTCCACATTTTCCCGGTTCTGTGAATAAAAGACCTACAGAACCGGTTGGTTGCGCCTCGGTAGGTCGATTGTATAGGGGTGCATCCCCTGCCCAGTACGCGTAGTGCGGAGGTGGAATGGGGACGACGGAATCGCATTAAAGAGCTCCTCCGAACACTCCCCGTGAAATATACACGGTGTTGGAGTTCCCCCTGTAATATTTTTAACTGACATAAGGGGGTTATTCTATATGTGAACCTAAACAAATTCAGTGGCGAAAAAAAATTTTTTTTTCCATACAATTTTAAATACCTATTCTCAAAATGTATGGAGGAAAAACAATTTTTTTTCTTCAATTTAAAAAGTCGTAGAACAAAATTTGTTCTATTTCACGTACAGAATCACCCCCTTTCGGGTTTTACGGTTGGAGTTGCAACACCGTGTATATGTACCAACACATAGAAAATGGTTCCAATACGCAAGCTCACCAGATCGGCCTGCGGTTTCTCAGTGAAGGATGCCGGGGCAGAGTTGGTGATGTCAACGTTGTGCCTCGCGGAGGTGACGGCGCTGAGGTCGAAGCCGAGCGCAGATGCGTTGGCGGCGCGCGCGGGACTGTAGTTGTGCGCGGAGCGGGGCGTGGACGCGGCGGAGGCGGCCGCTCGGCTCCGGCCGGTCGTGCCAGTCGGCGGCGGCGGCAGCAGACCCTTCTGCAAACACAGCGAGACGTGTGGGATTTTTTATTTTTATGTAAACTGACACGGTTGGCTACATCACCTACAACACCCGTGATGTCAGCCCATAACACCGGGTGAACTTGGCGCCACGTCTCCAGTGCCTCCCTTAGGTCGTGCCAGCTACACTGAACTGGACGGAAAACACAAACTATTGACATAGCCGTTTCGACCGACCTTTCATTCAGTGCGGTGGTACCAACCCGGGCGGGATAAACCCTACCACCTAGTAAGGTAAGAAGTGAAGGGACCAGTGGCGGCTGGTGAGTTCAGTGACCGGTAGTGCGCTGAGTACCTACCTCCATAAATACCAAATTTCCCAACACATTCCAAATGTTATTTTAAGATCGCAACTTCCGAATTTTTTAAACGCCTGCGTTGTATTATGTACGTACCTAGTATGAATATTTTCAAGACACTCAATGAGTTGCAAAAAACAAGAAAATAAATCCAAACAAGTTTTTAACTCATTTATAGTACCTTTATGAACACACCCATAGACCACAACACTATTGCAGCTTTCAAAAAGAAAACAATAGCAATGTCCCAAAAATACTTAAAAAAAACATTTGAAAAGTAGGAATTGAACCCGGGATCACCTGATTGTAAAGCCTTACCTTTAACCAACTCTTAGGCAAATATCGGCACCACTTAATTCACAGTATCACGTGACAGAAAGCACAAAACCTAACCATATCCCATTTTAAATATTCGCGCGCTAACGGGTATGTGACATCACATGACAGCGCGCTGACTCTAGGTAGACGGACTCGTGCAAAAGGAATCGCTCGCGACGTGTCGCACGCGCGGCTATTCACGATATAGCGTCCTTGTTTGGCGCTCGTGCGCCGCACGCAGAATTTCATTTCGGCCCATACTGTTTCTATGAAGTATCTTTTGTATCACGCGCCAGCGGTGTTTTGCCGATCGCTGTACATTCAGATGGGAGACCCGCGTGCGTTTTTCGATTCCGCACGGGGCACGATTTTACTCGCAAAAACGTGCCTTGTTTTCTATAAAATAAGGTCGAATTCACATTCGCATTTATTTGGAGTACGATCTTTATGGTTTTAATGTAGGTGTGTTGTATTGTAAGGTTTATGAAGATGTATTTTGAGGAAAGTGAAGACTTCTCGTGGTATGGTAGTGCGGCGCACGGGCGCACTTTAGGACCAGCCCGCCAGTGGAAGGGACGTACAGTTTAACGTGGAATCCGAACCGCGGTCAGCCTCCAACGGTCGAGCGGTCACCCATCCAAGTACTGACCGCGCTCAGCGTTGCATAACAACAGTCGACCGACCGCACCGCTGAGCTACCGACGCTGACGACAACCCTACCAACGACATGCCGTTATTAAATCGACGAGCGATCAAACAACACGATGAAATGAAATGAAATATATTTATTGTTGGCTCAGATACATAACATGAAAAAAAGGTAAACATACAACTTAAAATTTACACTTGTGTAAAAATAATTTTAAAATGTAAACAGAAATAAGATAGATAGATAGAAAATGCTTTATTGCTCCAATAATAACAGTAATAGTACATTAGAAAATTTACATAAGGTGCAAAGGCGGACTTATCCCTTACAGAGATTTCTTACAGTCAACCTTTGGATGTTTGAGACTTGATTAATAAGACTTAAATTAAAGATAATATACTAATAATAAATAATCCATCACGCATCGTCCGGAGGTTTCTCTCCCTAGGGTCCGACCATCGGTAGCTTGGGTTCGCCCCTCCGCCGGTGGTGGAAACTCTGTTTATTTTTATATTAATTTTAGGTTTTAATTTTTAATATTTTTTTTAATTTATATAAAAAGGAACGTGCAAATAAATGGATAACATAATAAAATCATAGAAACATACAAGATTCTCAATCAGCATTATGATTGTCCAGAACTGGAGAACCTCTTTACTAGAAATACAAATAGTCATCTCCGAGGCCATAGCTTGAAGCTGAATGTCACTGTCAGCTCAACAAATCCGAGACGAAACTTCCTGTCAAATAGAGCAGTGAAAATGTGGAACAAACTGCCCGAAGATGTTGTACAAGCACCCACCACCAGTTCCTTTAAAAACAGGCTCGATAAACACCTAAAAAAACACCAAACTAAACTAACATCAAAATAACAAAGCACCAGTGAACTTAGACATGAACACATCAGCTTAGGCTGTTCCTTCATCAAATCAATAAATAAATAAATAAATAAAATAAATAAAAATACAATTTAAAAAAACATGTATCTTTGCCGAACAAAGGTCTGGACGCTGCTTGTGACTTGCGTCGCTCATTTAAAGTTTTTTTTTTATGTAAGCCGGTATGGGTGGCTGAGTCGGAGGGGCCAAAGCGCATGCTCCAAGCAGCCAATATCACCTCCGAGAAGGTAGGTGCCATACCGGAGACTTCCCTGGATTGCTGGCTATACTGGACTAGAGACTTTTTACACAACCGAGGCTGCTATGCGGCCATCTTACATCCAGTACGGTGGTACCAACCCAGTCGGCTACAATTTGAGCCTACCACCTAGTAAGGGGTAAGGGAAGGGACCTACAGTTTTACACCGGTTCCGAACGGTGAAGCAGCAGGCGTAGGTATGCGCGTAAATTTTATCGTCAGAAAAAAGTCATTGGTACACGCCGACCGGATTCGAACCGCGGACCTCCCGCATGAGAAGCCGATGCCCAAACCACTCGGCCACCCGCCGCTTAAAGTCCAGCCGGAAACGAGCCAGCGTGAACGATCAAGAAAGCGCTACCTTATTATCAGCGTTCGCGGATTGCGGCGGCGTGAAGGAGTCACCGAACGGATCGGGATTGTTGCTGGACGGCGTGAGGCCCTCGACCTGCGTGAGCCCCCGCCGCAGGCTGCACAGCTCCTGCTCGAGGTCGACCAGCTCGGCGACGCCGCCTGCGCCGGCGCCGCTACCGGGCGCCTCCTCGCCGCGCGACGCCGCGCCGGCGCCGCTCGGCGCGTCGCTCGCCTTGTGAGCGGACGGCTCCGCCGCTTGCGTTGAGCTCTGCCGGCGAAACATTCACATTCACATATTTATTTCGCCATAAAGAACACACAACTAATCCTACTAATCATACATACATACATACATATCACGTACGCTGAATCCCGACAATCGGGGTAAGCATAGTAATCGGTGTTGTGCTGCAAGAACTCTGGTAAATTACAGCAAAACACCGACCACCACGTTTCGCAAAGTATTCGAACAAGATTCAATCGATCAAGCAGCAGGTAAGGCACGAAGACCCACCTGCTGCATGACTCGGTGGTAGTACCGCGCCAAGGTGAGAGGTGGCGACCCTGTCGCCCTTTAGCACGGCATCTTGTCCTTGTCCCTTAGTCGCCTTTTACGAAATGCACGGGGAGAGATGCTGGTGGGGCTATTCTTTTTAACTGCCGGCCCCACACGCTGCGGTACTAATCCTACTAATATTATAAACGCGAAAGTTTGTGAGGATGGATGGATGTATGGATGAATGTTTTAACGTTTTCACACAATCTAGATAGATTATGTGAAAATTTCCACCATTTTACAGTTCAATCTTTGTTCCTCTTTCACGCAAAAATTACTGAACGGATTTTGATGAGACTTTACAGTACTATAGCTTATACATCAGAATAACATATACAAGATATACAATCACGCTAAATAGCCTTAGGGCTCAGCAGTATCAAATAAAGTATAGTATGGACGGAAGAAAACGAATATAGAAGAAGCGATCATTTATTATCATATTGGGTTTAAATCCTATTTGCTATTAAACTGAATCTACCGCAAGAGAAGCCGCGGGCAAAAGCTAGTTACCAATATTTCATTGAGACATATGCATATTCAGTATTGTTCGGCAAAATTTTTTGTCGTGTCCCGTTCAACAATGCAGTCTATATGGAATAACCGGGTAAGAAAAGTTAAAGAGCTTTTTTAATATAACTTACATACTAAGTTTTAATTATTTTAAATGTAACATGCATTTTTTTTTTATTGAAAGCTCGACATATGGCGCTGAGCCACCCATTATGTGTCTAGCGACGCCCATGGACATTCGGTCGCGTGCGAGGGCTGCGAATGCCATGCCGGCCTGACAGGTGCCCATTCACGCCTCTCTTGAAGGACCCGAGACTATACTTGGGGGGAAATATGTGGGCAGGGCGAGCGTTCCAGAGTTTACCGGTTATATCATCAATTATCAATATTTCATTGAGACATATGCCAGCCTCGGTAGCTCAGTGGTGCGGTCGGCTGACTGTTGTTAACTGACCGTGGTTCGGATTCCACGTAAGACTGTAGGTCCCTTCCCTTCTTACCTTACTAGGTTGTAGGTTTCAACCCGCCCGGGTTCATACCACCGCACTGAATGAAACGTCAGTCGAAAGGGCTATGTAAATAATTCGTGTTTTCCGTCCAGTTCAGTTTAGCCGACATGAAATTAAGGGAAGCACTGACATGGCACCTAGTTCATCCGGTTTTATGGGCTGGCATCACGGATGTTGTACGTAATGTAGCAAACCGTGTCAGTTTCTATAAAGAAAGAGTTAAATCTACCAAGACCCGGCCCACTCTTACTCCTCATCGCTTACAGTGCAAATGTGCAAGGGAGTGTTCATAAACCACGTGACGGATTTTAGGCTAATTAGGGGGGGCCCCTAGTGATTTGAAGTGACAAAAGCCGAACCCCCCCAAGTAACATGACATTTATGAAATATAATTTTCTGGTATGCTTTAAATTAAACATACTCAGTTGCGTTAATTTGCACACTTTGTCTCATATTTCTACAATTTAAATTAGTTACCTAACTACGACGCGGTAGTTTAAAGCGCGCAGCTCTCTCGTCGGCGCGGGAATTTTTTGGTCACGTGACTCGGGCCGACACCGCCCAACCCCCCCCCCCCCCCCCCCTCCCCTACGTGTGACGGGAGGTGACAAAAAGCTGAACCCCCCCCCTCCCTCCCTAAAACCGTCACGTGGTTTATGAACGCTCCCCAACTTGCTGTCCATTTGACCTTAGTCTTGAGTGCGTCGGCGGCGAGGCAGGTGGGGTGGCGAGCGCTGCTGGAGATGCTCTTCCCCTCCAGCTGCTGCTTGGCCAGCTCGATCTCCTTCTTCTTCAGCTCGAACACCACTTGGAACAGGTCCCGCATCGCTATCACCACCTGCATATGCCCCGTAATTTTTTTACTTTTTGCTTTTTTAGGTTTACGTATCCCGTACGGAAGCCTATTACTAAGCTTCCGCCGTCCGTCCGTCCGTCTGTCCGAGGGCTGTATCTCTTAAACCGTAATAGGTAGTCCGTTGAAATTTCCACAGAATATGTGTTACTATGGCGGATATAACAACAAATAAGAAAAAAAATAAGAAAATGTAAAAAATTAAGGGGTATGTTTTAATCGATTTTTGTATTGTTGTATGGGAGCCCCCATACAAAAAACGTCAGAAAAATCGATTAGTCACACTATTGAATAATAGATGGCGCCATAGGCTTTTATACATTGCATTGTTGAAAGACAAAAGATAGGCGGATAATAGCGGATAGATACGGAAACCTCTGTGCGCGAGTAAAGCTCGCACTTAACAGATTTTTTATTATTTGTTGGAATATCTGCCATAATAACATAGATTATGTGAAAATTTCCACCATTTTACAGTTCAAAAGACAAATGCCTCGGACGGACAGACAGACAGACAATATTCACCCGCCACTGACCCGAGCGCACCAGCCTTGCGGCCATAGCACCCGCACTGTGCCACAACTTGAACAATCATATAAAATGAAAGTTGTTGCACGCAGGGAGGCCCGCTGCCAGGATACCAACAATTTGGTCCCGAAGACGCGCAGACAGACAGACAGACATACAGATATACAGACAGACATACAGACAGACAGAGACAGAGACAGACAGACAGATAGAAAGACAGACAGAGAAACAGACAGACAGACATACAGACAGACATACAGATATACATACAGATATACAGACAGACACAGACAGACAGATAGAAAGACAGACAGAGAAACAGACAGACAGACATACACACAAACAGAGAGACAGACAGACGACAGACAAACATATAGACAGACAGACATGCAGACAGACAGACATACAGACAGACAGACAGACATACATACAGAGAGATAGACAGACAGACATACATATAGACAGACAGAAAGACAGACAGACATGCAGAAAAACAGACAGACAGACAGACAGGCATACAGACAGACAAAGAGAGAGACAGACAGACAGACAGACAGACATACAGACAGACATTCCCTTGCCCCTTACTAGGTGGTAGGCTCAAATTGTAGCCAACTGGGTTGGTTGGTACCACCGTACTGGATGTAAGATGGCCGAATAGCAGCCTCGGTTGTGTTCTCCCCTAGTCCAGTATAGCCAGCAAACCAGGGAAGTCTCCGGTATGGCACCTACCTTCTCGAAGGTGATATTGGCTGATCGGAGCATGTGCTTTGGCCCCTCCGACTCAGCCAACCATACCGGATTATATAAAAAAAAGACAAACAGACAGACAGACATACAGACAGACAGACAGACAGACAGACAGACAGACAGACATACAAACAGACAGACAGACATACAGAAAGACAGAGAGACAAACAGACATACAGAAAGACAGAGAGACAAACAGACATACAGACAGACAGACATACAAACAGACAGACAGACATACAGAAAGACAGAGAGACATACAAACAGACATACAGAAAGACAGAGAGACAAACAGACATACAGACAGACAGACATAAAGACAAACATACAAACAGACAGAGATACACACAGACAGACAGACGGCGCAGGCTTGGTGATAGGTTTCCGTACGGGGTACGGAAACATAATAAATGCTAACCTGGCTAGCCGCCTTGTCAGTCTTGATGCCGAAGAATCTGTGCCCGGTGTCCGGCGAGCCGAATATGTAGCCGAACGCGCGCGAGTCCGTCATGTCCTGCGCTATGAAGGAGATCTTGTGCACCGGGTGGTGGTAGAGCGAGTCCTGGAGAACATACACATCACCGTCATCAACATTCGAAGCGACACAACGTACCTATATCAAGTATCAACTAAGGGTATTTATATGCCTTAATATGACAGCCAAGGAAAGGTATTCTATAGAGCGTGATTCAAGCGGCTGGCAGTGGCAGTCTCTAGAAGGCGCGCACCGCCATCTAGAGGTCGGCGAGCGCCTCCCGGCACATGCGGCCCTAGTACAAGCTGGAAAATGCGTACCCCGGTCTTTTCGTCGCGCAGCCGCAGTCCGTCGATGGCGACGTGGACCTGTATGCGCTGCTTGTGCTCGCCGGCGGCGCGCTCCGCCATCTTGAGGTCGGCGAGCGCCTCCTGGCACATGCGGCCCTAGTACAAGCTGGAAAGTGCGTACCCCGGTCTTGTCGTCGCGCAGCCGCAGTCCGTCGATGGCGACGTGGACCTGTATGCGCTGCTTGTGCTCGCCGGCGACGCGCACCGCCATCTTGAGGTAGGCGAGCGCCTCCCGGCACATGCGGCCCTAGTACAAGCTGGAAAGTGCGTACCCCGGTCTTGTCGTCGCGCAGCCGCAGTCCGTCGATGGCGACGTGGACCTGTATGCGCTGCTTGTGCTCGCCGGCGGCGCGCACCGCCATCTTGAGGTCGGCGAGCGCCTCCTGGCACATGCGGCCCTAGTACAAGCTGGACGTAAGGAGTGACAGTGCGTACCCCGGTCTTGTCGTCGCGCAGCCGCAGTCCGTCGATGACTACGTGGACCTGTATGCGCTGCTTGTGCTCGCCGGCGGCGCGCACCGCCCTCTTGAGGTCGGAGCGCCTCCCGGCAAATGCGGCCCTGGTATAAGCTGGACATAAGAGTGACAGTGCGTACCCCGGTCTTGTCGTCGCGCAGCCGCAGTCCGTCGATGGCGACATGGACCTGTATGCGCTGCTTGTGCTCGCCGGCGGCGCGCACCGCCCTCTTGAGGTCGGAGCGCCTCCCGGCACATGCGGCCCTGGCACAAGCTGGATGTAAGAGTGGCAGTGCGTACCCCGGTCTTGTCGTCGCGCAGCCGCAGTCCGTCGATGGCGACGTGGACCTGTATGCGCTGCTTGTGCTCGCCGGCGGCGCGCACCGCCATCTTGAGGTCGGCGAGCGCCTCCTAGCACATGCGGCCCTAGTACAAGCTGGAAAGTGCGTACCCCGGTCTTGTCGTCGCGCAGCCGCAGTCCGTCGGTGGCGACGTGGACCAGCATGCGCTGCTTGTGCTCGCCGGCGGCGCGCACCGCCATCTTGAGGTCGGCGAGCGCCTCCTGGCACATGCGGCCCTAGTACAAGCTGGAAAGTGCGTACCCCGGTCTTGTCGTCGCGCAGCCGCAGTCCGTCGATGGCGACGTGGACCTGTATGCGCTGCTTGTGCTCGCCGGCGGCGCGCACCGCCATCTTGAGGTCGGCGAGCGCCTCCTGGCACATGCGGCCCTAGTACAAGCTGGAAAGTGCGTACCCCGGTCTTGTCGTCGCGCAGCCGCAGTCCGTCGATGGCGACGTGGACCTGTATGCGCTGCTTGTGCTCGCCGGCGGCGCGCACCGCCATCTTGAGGTCGGCGAGCGCCTCCTGGCACATGCGGTCGCCGCGCGCCTCCGACACCTCAAGCACGCCGATCAGCTTCGCGCGGAACGACACGCCGTCGCCGAGGAAGCGCGACGGCTCATTTTTGTCTACGGACCACGGTGTATGATTATTTGTCACAGTTTGCAACTCAAAACAAACACTTATTGGGGAATAGTGATTGATGTATAAATATAAAATTTTTGAAAGCGCAATATTTTTTTATCTTTTTCGTGGTCTGAGCCTACAATGAAGTTACACCTATAAATTCTGAAATATCTACCTATTGAATTAAAAATATATTTGAAATTGTTGAAATTGAAAATATATTTTATTCACAGAACCGGAAAAATGTGGAATATCGAATATCACATCCTGCCCATCTATTTCCTTCCACCAAGTTCAGCCTGGGCTTTTTCAAAACGCTCGTGAAAAGGCTCCTGTCAGGTTGGCATGGCATAATCAATTCCCGTTCGTCACAGAATATCCATGGGCATCGTTAGACACCTACTTGTAAATAAAACGATGCCACATGTCGCACTTTCCGTACAAAAAAAAATGTGTACCTAATCAAATCAATCACACAAACTCTTTCTCACACACTCCTACTAGCTATCCTTTACCTTTAATAAAATCCAACGTCTGCTTTCTGTCTGTATGTATGTCTGTCTGCCCGCTTATAACTCGAGAACCACTGAACCGATTTTAATACAGTTCTTCTACGGATAGCTTGGTTCTCCCCATCAATTATAGGCTACTTTTCATCACGCTAAATGGCTTATGAGGTTAGCAGAGAAGTCAAATATGAGAGCGGGCGGAGCCGCGGGCACAGCTTTCTATTGTAAAAATAAAATATTTTAATGCCAAGAATACCTAGACTTGTTGAACCCTTTGTAACTCAAACAGTTCATCAATTGACATAATGAAATGCAATTTGAATAATAATCAGCACAATGTAAACTCTCATCTCAAAATATATCCAACTCAATAAACAAAAATGTTATGTCATTTCACAGACTATAGTTATTTATTACTTAATACAATTTTCACCATTTTCAAAGTGTGGGAGTCAAAGGGTTAATAGTTATTTATTTATTACTCATTCATCCATCATTCATCATTCATTCATTTCATTACTCAAGTAAAAAAAATTTAAGAATAATTTTTTTATAATTTTTTTGGTAAATTTATGTTATATTCATAGGCTGTTTGTTTATTACCAGCATAAAATGTACTTAGGTATACATAAATAGTGAAGTTGTTTGCAAAGAAATAACAGTCTAGGGACATGATATACATTTTATATTATAGTACAAAGCAAGCAGTGAGTAAACGAAAACACTAATATTCGCATTCACCGATCCTAAAACACAAGGTCAATTAATATTCGGCAATAAAAATACATACCTGCCACCAGTACCAGCTTTCTATAATCTTTGCTAGAATTATGCATTTGAATTGGAAATAACACATTTGAATCAAACACAATGAGGTGGGATGACAAAATAACAAATTTGAATCAAGCACAGTGAGGTGGGATGACACTACAAGCGAAAATACACGAATTGCGAAGCTCACAATCTAAAAATATATTCAGCATGCATGCAGGCAACACTAAAATAATGAATGAAACTATGAAAAATATTGTAATGGTACATTATCCATCCACTGTTTGAAGACTTGCGCTAAGATGATAGTGAGTTTGTGGATATTGCGTATTTATTTTCCCTAAAGCTATTTTCTAATTTACATGCCCTTCCTGATTATATCAAAACAGGGGGATCCCTATGATAGTCAGAAGGTACTCCTGAGAAAACACACCGAATGGCTCACGATGATTTTGTATTTTATTTTATATCTAGCTTTTGCCCGCGGCTTCGCTCACGTGAAATTCGTATTTAAAAATAAGAAAGTAAGCCCGCTACCGTACCTTTATTTCGGCGTGCGGAACAATTCGTTTTGTATTAGGGTCACATCTTTCTTAGCGTAACCGGAACGAATTTTATTAATTTACTTATGGAGGAACATACGTATACATAAATAAAGAAACGATTTCTAAAACTCGTCAATTTAGCTTTAGTATCCTACATAGAGTCCACAAACGCAATATCTCATAAAACAAAGTAACTTACTCCATGACCATCCCTTGCAGATTTATTATTAGTATTGATTGATGATATACCTAGTCTGTTCCAAAAAAGTCATTCACCTTTGAGTGCTCTTGCACAAACGTGAAACGCTACTAGCGCCGCCGTCTCTCTCCTGCGCCGGTGTCGTGGCACAAGAGAGAGACGGCGCTTAGCGTTTCACGTTTGTGCAAGGGAGCTAGCACTCAAAGGTAAATGACTTTTTATCCAGGCTTATTTGCAACAGACTATAGTAAGTGTATAAGATGTCTCACAACGCCAATGGACATTCGGACGTATGCGAATGCTGAGAATATCATGCCGGTCTGACAGGTGCAAATCACGCTTTTCTTATAGAAGCAGAGACTGTACTTGGGGGGCGAAAGATTATATGGCTAAACAGGGGAATTGGATTTATATTGTTTATTTATACACGAATAACTGTCCTCCGTAAAGTTTCGCGCGTTTTAGGTAAAAAATAGGTTTTTTTTCTTCCAGTTCAGTGTAGCCGGCACGACCAAACTGAACTGACATGGCACCTAGTTCACCAAGGTCTTACGGGCTGACATCGCGGGTGATGTAGCCAACCACATAAGTTTCCATAAAAAAAAGTGTCTGGATCAATTTGTCCGGAAATAGTGCAGATCCCCTTATGACAAGGTCTCTGTAAGTTTACATAATTACCCAATCGCGTTAAACTGATAAGTGGTTACAATCTAAGAACGTCTTACTTACATGTGTATAGCCAGTGGCGGGGCATGATCTGAATTTAATGTGGGCAAGATAAATTTTGCGAGGCCCTCTCAATTTTGCCAATATTCAATACATTCAACAACATCATCAAATCGCAATAACACAGCCACTGTATAATTTTTTTTATGTAATCCGGTATGGGTGGTTGAGTCAGAGGGGCCAAAGCACATGCTCTGACTAGCCAATATCACCTCCGAGAAGGTAGGTGCCATACCAGAGACTTCCCTGGATTGCTGCCTCTGTCCTGCATTCCCATCTAGTGTCGGATAAAGGCTTTATAGTAAGGTTTAATTTGCCTTTGATTAAGTCTAAACATGTTTAATCGGGGTCTCTTTTAATAGATTTTAGGTGAATATTTTTCATAAATCAAAGCTGCATGAACTTTCGAGGCGCGAGGCCCCTCGGGCCGCGAGGCCGTGGGCGGTCGCCCATGTCGCCCACGCCTTGCGCCGCCTCTGTGTATAGTGATGAGTCGTGAATGTGATGGATGCTGTTTGTGGAGGTTTTATGGAAAAGAAACTATGGGTGTGTGAACTTAGGGTTCCGTATCCGTCGTACGGGACCCTATTACTAAGACTACGCCATCTGTATGTCCGTCTGTCCGAGGGCTGTATGTCTTGAACCGTAATAGGTAGCCCGTTGAAATTTTCACAGAATATGTGTTATTATGGCCGATATAGCAACAAATATGAGAAAAATAAGAAAAAGCAAAAAATTCACGGGGGTCCCCATACAAGAAACTAAAAAGTATACGCGCGCCATCTACCGAAAACAGTATGAAGCATTTTAATACATAGATGGCATGAGTGGCGCTGACCATAACATGGCGATACGGAACCCTCGGTGCGCGAGTTCGACTCGCACTTGGCCGGTTTTTTTTTTGCATTTGTCATTAATCGTGTTTGTGTGAATTAGGTAGATGTACCTATCTATTATTATTACTGCTGTTCCTGATCTTAATATACTATCTCGTTTTATGTCGAGTATTATGTATTATCAATGGTACAGTGTGGGGCCGGTACTTAAAAAGAATAGCCCCACTGCATCTCTCCCAGTCATCATCATCATCATCATCATCATCAGCCTGTATCGGTCCACTGCTGGACATAGGCCTCTCCCAAGGCACGCCACCATCTCTCCCAGTGCATATAGCAAAAGGCTACTAAAGGATAAGGACGAGATGCCGTGCTATAGGGCAACAGGCTAGCCACCTCTCACCTTGGCAAGGTCCTTCCACCGAGTGAAGCGGCAGGTTTTTTTTTTTTTATGTGAACCAGCATGTGTGGCTGTGCCGAGAGACCAATGGTGCAGTCAACAGAGCCAAAATCACCTCTCCTCGCGAAACCACGCTCAGTTAGGTGCCATGCCAGCAGATTTGCGGACTGTTGCTAGGCCGTCTAGCCCGTTAATACGACGTTTGAAGACGCCCAGGTTAAAGGATTCAGGAAATACACTCGCCGGAAGACAGTTCCGTCTGACAGGTGACAGACAGGTCGGTGGGTCTGCGTGCGTGCCTTACTTGCTACTTGATGTTTATTACTTTACTTGCTACTTGATGTTTATTACTTTACTTGCTACTTGATGTTTATTACTTTACTTGCTACTTGATGTTTATTACTTTACTTGCTACTTGATGTTTATTACTTTACTTGCTACTTGATGTTTATTACTTTACTTGCTACTTGATGTTTATTACTTTACTTGCTACTTGATGTTTATTACTTTACTTGCTACTTGATGTTTATTACTTTACTTGCTACTTGATGTTTATTACTTTACTCCTGTGATGTTATCTTGCCCGAACTATTGAGAGACCACAAACAGATTTTTTTTTTTTATGGAAACTGACACGGTTGGCTACACCACCTACAACATCCGTGATGTCAGCCCATAACACCGGGTGAACTTGGTGCCACGTCAGTGTTTCCCTTCGGTCGGTCGTGCCGGCTACACTGAACTGGACGGAAAACACAAACTGTTTACATAGCCGTTTCGACCGGCTTCTTTCATTCAGTGCGGTGGTACCAACCCGGGCGGGTTAAACCCTACCACCTAGTAATAAAAGAAGGGAGTCATATCCCTTAGTCGCCTTTTACGACATACACGGGGAGAGATGCAGTGGGGCTATTCTTTTAAAGTACCGGCCCCACACGGTGCAAAGGTCTATCTAGGTCGCAGTGATAATAGGGCTTATCAACTAGCTTTTGCCCGCGGCTTCGCTCGCGTGAGATTCGTATTTAAAAAGAAGAAAACTCAGTAATCCCGCTACCGCGTACCTTTATTTCGGCGCGCGGAACATTTCGGTTTGTATGGGAGCCACATCTTAGCGTAACCGGAACTGAATTTTATTTAGCCTATCCTGCGTCTCGTATAGGTAAATATGCTTGTACGAAGTTTCATCTAAATCAGATGATCGGTTTAATAGTTATGAAGGAACATACATACATACAGAAATATTTCTAAAAATCATCAATTTAGTTTAAGTATCATACTCGTACATAGAGTCTACAAAAGGCAGTATCTCATAAAACAAAGTAACTTACTCCATGACCATCCCTTACATATTTATTTATTAGTATTGATTGATTGATTGATGATGACACAAACAATGAACTGAATCTATAAATATTTGTAAAGAGAGAATAATAATGAAGCGTACTGCGTGGGCAGTGGCAAGCAATTTTGTAAATATAGATTATGTGGACGTAAAAAGAATATTCCAGCGAAGTTTCTTGCTTGTTCTTCTTCGCTGTGATAATCGAACTGGATAAAATTTGTATGTTATAAAAAGCTACTTCAAGCCCTGAAGCACTTCCTATACATACATACATATACATATCACGCACGCTGAATCCCGACAATCGGGGATAAACAGAGTAATCGGTGATGTGCTGCAAGAACTCTGGTAAATTATACCACAACACTGACCACCACGTTTCGCAAAGTATTCGAACAAGATTCAATCGATCAAGCCTGCTGCATGACTCGGTGGAAGTACCATGCCAAGATGGGAGAGGTGGCGAGCCTGTCGCCCTTTAGCACGGCAACTTGTCCTTATCCCTTGATCGCCTTTTCCGACATACATGGAGAGAGATGCAGTGGGGATATTCTTTTTAAGTTCCGGCCCCACACAGTACTTCCTTTCCAATATAAAAAGAATTATCGAAATCGGTTGGCGTGCGTCGTATAGAATTATTCGCCCATTTGTGAAATTTTTATGACGTAACATGGTTAGGTATGCAATTTTATTATGGACCACCTGTCTGGTCTGGTCTGTGCAAAAAAGTTCAAAAGAAGATTACAGCCATTTTCACCACTCCTCGCGAAAGCTGATCTACCACCGAGTCATGCAGCAGGTGGGTCTTCGTGCCTTACTTGCTGTTTGATAGTTATCTTGGCCGAATGCTTTGCTGGACATGGTGGTCGGTGTTGTGCTGTAATTTACCAGAGTCCTTGCAACACTGAACCGATTACTCCGCTTACCCCGACTAGCGACTGTCGGGATATAGCGTGTGGTAAGTATGTATGTATGTTAGGTTTATCTACCTACTAATGAATTTTGATGATGTTAGGGTTAGGGTGACAATGAGGGGAAGATATAACAAAAAGAACAAGATTCTATGTAGGTATAAGCACGAAACGACACATAGAGCGCATTTTCATATGCATTAATAAACAAACAATAATAAAATAATAATAAGTCAAACAAAGCTCAAATCTACAAAGAAATAAAATTAACTGACTACTCACCGAACTGCCTTAGCAGGTGCTGGAAATGGCACACCTGCATTCTATATTGCTCTATGGATAGTCTGTTCGATTTTTGAAATTCCTAACGTCCATCACACAGAACATCGAATCGCGCGCGCTCTAGCATGCTGTGTGGTCCATTTATCTGTTCAAAAGCATGGCACGATGATCGTGAGGGAGTATGGTGAATGGTTTACGAGTTTTTATGAATTTTTTTTTATTATTTACAATCATATTTTTTAATGAATTTTGAGCGTCAATAAATGATTATATAAATAAATAACGTTTTTAATGAACCTCGCATGGTTGGCCGCATCTTACGTGATGTCAGTCCGCATAATACCTTGGTGAACTAGGTGCCATGTCAGTGCTTCCTTTTGCTCGACGTTGTTTAATATCAAAATAATACCTACAATCATTTATAATCAAGCAATTGTGGTGCCTAAATCAATGGTGATACTACCTAGAGTATAAGAGTTGAATTCACCTGTATGAGTTTGAAGTGTGAGCGAGCGAAGAAACGCAAACCAAAAACGCACTTATATGCAGCATACATACGTCTGCAAGTTTTAACTAAACAGGTAACTAGGTACAAAAGCAAAGCAATATTTATCGAGAGTAGAGCTAAGAAAATTGCCGTAGAGACACACCACAACGAAAGCTAATGTGTGAGTGAGCCACAGATAACTAAATAACAAGTCATCAAGGAAGAGAAAAATACAGATTTGCGAAATAATAAGCCAAAGCGAACTCATACACAGTCACTATACATTTCAACTCACATTTGCAAGGGCTGGTTTTCTTACGCAGTGTTTGCATTGGAAAGTCAGTTGGTAATTTGTGATTGAACATTAGAAATTTAATTTTATTTATTATTGCACTAATAAATGAGTTAAAGGAAGCGTTAAGACGTGTGACGACAGTTTCGGCGGCGTAGACAACTCCGTGCGGTGTGATCTTGATTCTTATAAAAATAATATCGTTGCAGAATTTATTGATTTTTATTTCGTAGGATTCTGTCGCCGAAAACTATTAGCAATTTGGAGCACTGTTGGCGACTGTTGTCTTACGAAATGGCTTCTGAATCACTGTTTATTCGTATGGGATGGCTTATTTGGATGTAAAGAACATTAGAATGTTTAGCCTGGACGGTAAATGCGCGGAGTTTCGCCCCGCTTGCGGTAGACTGACATATCGGACGCACACAGGCGCGCGTCGCGCCGCGTCTGTGTGAGGGGTGGCACACCACTACGCGCATCTCTCATCCCCTAATCAATATCCAGTAGATCCAACTCTATGAGTTTCTCGCTGGTTCTGGTCGCGCGTTATTTTTTTTTTTAGTCTGGCAAAATGACGTGTTGGAAATCAGAATAGTGAAATATATTAAAATAAAAAATATATATTTAGACAAATTAAATTTAAACTTATTTATTAACCAGTACCTATAACCAATCTGTGTTCAGATACATCCTAGGTAGGTAGGTATTAGGTACTAACACTGTACTAGATAGATGTAGAGAAGTACCTAGTGCCATAGGTTAAAGCACAGAGCATCAAATACCTACCGCGCGCGCCCCCTACTAGAGACGCCCTAAGCGATAATATTTGAAACCCAAAAACTACACGCAGTGCTGCTAGCGCTTCGTATGTGTGTGTGTGTGTTAGTATCGACACTACACACAAAGAGGAGCAAGTTAGGCACACGCACAAAACAAATGCACACGCACAACATACATTATGTAAGTCATAGGCCACGCCCACAGGCTTCAACGGCGTTGTAGAGAAATCGCGCTCAGGGCGCCTCTAGGAGGGGCGGGCGCGCGCATTTGATGCTCTGTGGGTTAAAGTGTGTTTATGTTGTGTGTTCTGTATTTATTGTGTCATCATAATATTTATTAGCCATAGCCCCACTGCATCTCTCCCTGCGCATGTCGTAAAAGACGTCTAAGGGAAAAGGACGAGATGCCGTGCTAAAGTGCGACAGGTTAGCCACCTCTCACCTTGGCACTGTCCTTCCACCGAGTCATACAACAGGTGGATCTTCGTGCCTTACTTGCTGCTTGATAGTTATCATGTCCTAATACTTTGCTAAACGTGGTGGTCGGTATTGTGCTGTAATTTACAAGAGTACTAACAGCACAACACCGACTACTCTGCTTACCCCGATTGTAGTCGGCGGGATACAGCGTGTGGTATGTATGTAGGTATGTAAAAATACATAAAACCTTGTAGGATTCGAATAGACAAGGACTACTGCTCTATTTAGCAATAGCGTTTTTCACATTTAAATTGTACCTATTGCTTCTAGGGTATAATTTTGTTTATAAAATAAAAACAAGATAGCATTTTTGTAAAAACTTTTAGACAGTTTTTTCGATATCAAAGGGTTATTATTTAAAAAAAAAACGGCCAAGTGCAAGGGTTCCGTATCACCATGTCATGGTCGCGCCACTCACGCCATCTATGGCGAATACGTCATATAATACGTCATAACTAATCATGAATTATGACGTATTATAATTCATGATTAGTTAAATTGCTTCATAATCTTTTCGGTACATGGCGCGCGCGCATATACTTTTTAGTTTCTTCTATGGGAACCCCCGTGATTTTTTTTTACTTTTTCTTATTTTTATTATTTGTTGTTATATCGGCCATAATAAATAACACACACTCTGTGAAAATTTCTCTTACAGTTCAAGAGATACAGCCCTCGGACGGACGGACGGTGAGACTGACAGACAGACAGACGGTGTAGGCTTAGTAATAGGGTCCCGTACGGCGGATACGGAACCCTAAAAAGTAAAAAGGGGCATACTTTTTCACTGACTGAAAGTTGTCGAGGAAGGGGGCGGCGCCTAGAATATCCTTATAATCTGATTATACCGATGATAAATTCTGATAAGATACAAGTATCTATAGATAGAGTATGAAAAGCACTTCAAGTATTTTGATAACATTAAAATGCACTGATATCGCACTTAGGGTGGTCAATGAACTTTTTGAGTAAATCATGATTTTTTGAATAAGAGTCTTAGGTGTATCTTCAACCTCTTGACTTCCCAATTATTAAATATGCTTACACGCCTTGGCTCCCACCACGCCACTGTTGCCGCTCGGAGACACGCGCAATTTGGCGCGACCGCGCGCACTTCATTACTTTACGAAACTAATATTTCGTAAAGTAATGAAGTGAGACCAATAACATTTATTGGCACTTGAAACCAATGAAACTCTCCAGAAAACCGTATCGTTATGTATCACGTAACCATACGGTTGTATGGTTACGTGAAACATGATTAACAACAACAATGTACAAGTAATGATTCACTTATTTCGAAGCACAGGCGGATTTGAAAAAAATCCAGGATAAAAATCAATCCCTAACTCCAGGAAAAACAAATTTTCGGAATGTTTCTAAAGAACCTAAAATTGCCGAATTAGCCTTTGCGAATCATATATCGATTATTATATTTATCGTATAATACATCGATGGGCGCTATGTCAGCCATCAAAGCAAATGCTCCGACCAGCCAATATCACCTCCAAGAAGGTAGGTGCCATACAAGAGACTTCCCTGGATCGCTGGCTATACTACTAGAGAACACAGCCGAGGCTGCTATGCGGCCATCTTGCATCCAGTACGGCGGTACCAACCCAGTCGGCTACAATTTGAGCCTACCGCCTAGTAAGGGGCAAGGAAAACACACCTGAGCACTTCTATGAAGTGGAACACTGGAGCAGATGTTTGAAATGATATTAAATTAAACTTTATTATCGACAACATGCAACAATACAAATTATTAAGAATATTACAGTTTATGTAAGAAATAACCTTAATTTATAATGTGCCAACAAGGTTAAACGCAGCCATGGTTGTTTATCAAAGCAATCCCTAACATTTTAAGCTTAAATTTTAAATAGCAGTAAGAAAGTGATAAATCATTATTATATCCTCATTTTATCTTAATATATCTACGTATCAATTTTATACCCTTTGACTCCCGCCATATAAGCTTACCTTCCTTGAGTCCCAGCCATTTTCGCCGCGCGCAAAAACGCGAAACTTTTGGCGCGCGCGTTCCCGCACAAATTCAAATATTTCGCAAGGTAATGAATTTAGATCAATAATCTGTGTTCACTTTTATTTGTACTGAAATTACGCATTCAGTCATACCAAACAATTGAGGATTCACTTATTTAGAAGCACAGACGGATTTTTTAAACTCCAGGCAAAACAAAACACAATCGACATTTTTTATCGATTTTTTTTTTACCAAAACTGTATAATTAGGTACCCCATACAAGTCATATATCAAAATAAAGGTAACGAAACGTACTATCGAATATGGGTACACGAATTACGGTACAACCTTTGTGTATTCCAGTGTCAATGGAAATGTCAGTTGTCAAAAGTGACTTTTTTTTTTCATTTTCAATAATTATTTTCTGTGTGAAGGTGACGTGCTGCCCTGTCATGTTTGATAATAGTTGCTAGTATATTTAACCAATAATTGGCACCTTTTAAGAAGAAAAATTGCCAGAATTAGCTAATAAATTAAAATGTGTCACACACGTCTGGGAGTCAAAGGGGACAAACAATCATTAGAAATACATAAAACATTTTTCATATTTTTAACGTCAGCCTCGACAGCTCAGTGGTACAAACAGTCGACTGTCGCTATTGATTGTTAAGCCACGCTGGGCCGGTCATTACTTGGATGGGTGACCGCTTGACCGTTGGAGGCTGACCGTGGTTCGTATTCCACGTAAAACTGTAGGTGCTTTCCCTTCTTCCCACCTTATACTAGGTGGTAGGGTTCAACCCGCCACGTCAGTGCGGGTTAGTACCACCGCACTGAATGAGACGTCGGTCGAAACGGCTATGTAAATAGTTTGTGTTTTACATCCAGTTGAGTGTAGCCGGCACGACCGAAGGGAAGCACTGACAGTGCACCTAGTTCACCCGGTGTTATGGGCTGACATTATGGATGTTTTAGGTGATGTAGCCAACATTTGTCAGTTTTCACAAAAAAAACTATTTAAACTTCATACCTGTATCTGTACCCGTCCCCGCGAGAAGGGGTCTTGAAAAAGGGATGGACAGACAGACGGACGGACGGAAGGACAACCGAGTGAGCCGAAAGGGTTCAGTTTTCCTCCTTTTGAGGTACGGAATGCTAAAAATGAATCAAAGGCCCAAACGCACGTTAGGAACCACTGTACACACGAAAACATGTGTAGGTAGGTACATGTGGTGTTCCCATGCATTAGTGTGCGGCGCGTAGACAGGGGGGGGGGGGGGGGGGGGGGATATGGGTACATACGACACCCATATCCCCCCCCCCCCCGAAATCTTTGAAATTTCAAAATTCCGAATTATTTTGCGGCTCGTTCGAACCTTGCCGCCGCCGCCGTTCGTATGTGTATCGCGAAATGTCGCAACCCTTTTACCACAATTCAAAACGCGGCTGTTCTACTAGCCAACTAGCCTCTGTCTGGGCTGGCACAGTTCATCCGCACCCAAATACAAATCCTGGCTACACGCCTGTCAGTGTGGTGTGCAGTTTTCACTGAATAATTTTGTCAGCCTCGGTAGTTCAGCGGTGCTGACCTGATACAACTGTCCGCGGTGGCGCAGCCCACCAGAACATGGATGGGTGGCCGTTCGACCGCTGAATGCTGACCGCGTTTTCAGATTCCACGTAAAACTGTAGGTTTTTAGGTTTCCGTATCCCGTACGGAAGCCTATTACTAAGCCTCCGCTGTCTGTCTGTCCGTCCGTCCGTCTGTCCGAGGGCTGTATCTCTTGAACCATAATAGGTAGCCCGTTGAAATTTTCACAGAATATGTGTTACTATGGCGGATATAACTAAATAAATAAAAAAAAGAAAATGTTAAAAATTAACGGGGGCTCCCATATAACAAACGTGCGAAAAATCGATTAGTCACGCTACTGAATAATAGATGGCGCCACAGGCTTTTATACATTGCATTGTTGAAAGACAAAAGATAGGCGGATATTATTGATAGCAGATAGATACGGAAACCTCCGTGCGCGAGTGAAACTCGCACTTGACAGATTTTTTTTTTATGGGAAGCACGACATATGGCGCGCGCCAGACTAACGCAGAGGTGTAGTCCGACGGCGCCCACGGGCATTCGGATATTTACGGGGGCTGCGAATACCATGTCGGCCGCCTAGGTGCACCATCACATTATGTTTTGGTGAGTCCCTTCCCTTCTTACCTTACTAGGTGGTAGGCTCATATTGTAGCCTACTGAATTGGTACCACTGTACTGGATCTAAGATACACCTCTAGTCCAGTACAATCAGCTACCCAAAGGGAAGTCTCCGGTATGGCACCTACCTTCTCGGAGGTGATATTGTCTTGTAGGAGCATGTGATTTGGCCAGTCCGAATCGGTCACCCATACCAGATTACATAAAAAATTCACAGATTTCGTGCCTCACACGACTATCAAGCACATTCGAAATGAATCTACGGCATTCGAAAAATAATTGTCGCTGAGCGACGAGAAAGTCGGGATAAGGAAAAGGTAGAATTTTTTCAAAAAGGTTAGGCTACAGGGCAAACCCTTAACCCGATCATCTTTGTTTTAGGCTCAAATTGTAGCTGACTAAATTGTCCAGTGGAGTTTTTCTCTAAATTTTTATATCATTCTTCGTTTCCAAAATATCGAGTGCCAAAATAAAAAAATCGGAAAAAATTGAATTTTTTTTTCACTATTTTGGCCATAACTTTTGTTTTTGACTTTCTCGAATAATTATTTTTGCGTTTTACCTTACAACTCTCATGAATACGCGTCTTTTGAGCCTTTTTTGAATATAATATCTTCACAACTCTCCGAGATATAAGGGGATCGCACTTTTTCGTGAAATCGGAGCCTACACTGGAGCGAACGAAAAGACATTAAAAACAAAAAACTCCTTTTTATCCAACTACGCAATGCCACATTGAGATATAATATTATGTAATTCTTACAAGAGTGTGTACTCGGACAGCGAACCAAGTTCCACCGAGTTGAGGCCATGCAGCCGCAACTGAGTCAGTAGATCGCGATCAAGCGACGTCGTTACACGCGCGTAGCACCACCCCGTCTCCATCCGTCATACCTGAGTTATTGCGACTTGATTTCTTTGAAACATTCTTCGTAGCGGATCCTCCATAGTAATACGTAACATATATCTCGATGCTATGCACAGTAATAAAAAAACTGGTTAAGACTTTTTACATTAGTTAAAACTATATTTATAAACACTTTGGACTAATGATGTAATATAATTCAGCCTCGGTAGCTCAGTGGTGCCGTCAGTCGACTGCCGTTACTGATCATAAGCACACCTGGGAGCGGACAACTTGGATGGGTGACTGTTCGGCCGTTGGAGGCTGTCAGTGGTTCGGATTCCACGTAAAACTGTAGGTCCCTTCCCTTCTTACCTTACCAGGTGGTAGGGTTTAACCAGCCCGGGCTGCTACCACCGCACTGAATGAAAGGTCGGTCGAAACGGCTATATCAACAGTTGGTGTTTTCTGTTCAGTTTAGTGTAGCCGGCACGACCGAAGGGAAGCAATGACATGGCACCTAGCTCACCAATGTGTTATGGGCCGACATAACGGATGTTGTATGGTGATGAATGGTGATGTAGCGAACCGTGTCAGTTTCCATTAAAAAATATTTATAAAGTTTTATGTAATAGTGGCAGAATATTATTTCTACATATAATTTGATTTTATGTAAGTATACTTATGATTTAGAATTTAGACGATAAACATAAATAATTATAAGTACTTGTTATTATATCGCTAAGTTATAAAACCGATAACGTGGTAACCACCAAATGGCCATGTATGTAGGTACCTGTGATCATCAATATCTATTTTATAGATTAGCCCATCCCATACATCACTCCCGAAAAAATATGTTCTCGACAAGACCTGCATATAGTGCATATTTCACGGACAGCCGCTTCATACGGCGTGTGCGGCGCGTGTTGAACGCACGCAAGTCTGTATCGAGTCGGTGACGCGTGTGTGCAGCATGCCCGGTTGCTGTTATAAAGAGTGACAGTGACAAACGTTGTTGTTTGTTTCGCCTGAGCATGTTATGGTGTGTCAAGAAGCCATGCTGTCACGGATAGGATCGTGTGACGGTGCGGTGGTATCGCGTTCTCGTTCTCGCTTGCCTGCTGGTGATGGGAGTGGGCGGAAAGACGGCAAACGCGCCGGTGGGCGAGCGATGACGTCTTTCTCGCTCGCTCTTGTCATCTGTGGGCGGGTTGGGGCGAGAGCGCGATAGCACGGTCTTGGGATCGTGTCACGTATCAAAATACTGCGTGTGCATGCACGCACATTTTTATCGACGTCTAGCACAAGTTGCATCGTACGACATTCGATCTATAAAATAGATATTGATGCCTGTGATTTGTTAGTGATATAAGGTGCATTGTTCAAAGTTCTTGTTGACTCCTTAGCCGCTTGAGTTAAGGGGGGGTACTAGTCAAAAGCACTTCGTATTTCCCTAACTATAGCCATATTTCAATAGATATAACTATCATTTATATGCTTATAGTTAGGTAAAGATTCAAGGTATAATGTGTGATAGATTATTGTAATATAATATTTTAAATTCTCTGAAAAATAAGTGCATGAAAAGTGGTAAAAACGTTCGAAAATGCATTTGCTATTTCGTTACAAATACGTCCGTACAAAAAACGCTCGCGCACTGCAACGGCCCAAAATTTTGAATGTTCAAAGATAGATCAGTGAAAAACCATTTATTCTGTAAGCGTTTGAATTTATTTAGATGATTCTTAGTCTAATTGACTCTAAGCTCAATGAAGCATTTTTCGTATTAGATGCATTTTTGTAAAAAATGGCGAGGGAAATAGCAAAGGCAATTTTCAAACACATATTTTTAAAGGAATTTATAAGATAAAATTAAAAATAATGTATTCACATTATACCTTGAATCTTTACCTAACTATAGGCATATAAATTATAGTTAAATCACTTGAAATATGGGTATGGTTAGGGAAATACGAAGTGCTTTTGACTAGTACCCCCCCTTAACTATTCTTTTCGGGTCTACCAGAACCGTCTACCAGACAGGATATGACATTTATTTGCAATAATGAAAACCCAAAATGTAAGTAAAATTTTTTAAATTATATTTATATAGATATAGAAAACAAGGCATACCTGCAGGTGGAATCATGTCTCAATCATAAATATAATTAATTATAATATGTAGTTATATGCTTTTAGTTTTTTTATTTTTTATCTTTATGTATGTGGTTTAAATTTCCCGGATTCACTTCACACCACAGAGGTTAAGCCCTCTGTGCTTCACATCACAAATAACATCTAACTTTAACACGCTCCTTAGTATATTTGAGAAGATGAGACATAATTATGTGCTAAACGAGCAGTTTCCTTTTCGGTTCTGAAGATGCAATTGCATTGCAACAAAAGCATCGAACAGCTGACGCGTGCGCGGGTGACATGACAACTGACAGTTTATTTATATGACATTGACTGACAGTTTGCATGCAGTGTTGCCAACTCAAATTTTGAAATTCTCCTAGATTGACTTTGAAAATCTCCTAAAAATCTCCTAGAAAATTTTTGTCCTCCTAATAAAGTCTCCTGTTATTCAAATTATAAAAATTTCACCACATTTTTAGTGTTCCTTATACGTACGGGACCATTTTACTAAGCCTAGGCCGTCTGTCCGTCCGTCTGTCTGTCTTACCTGTAAAGAGCTGTATCTTTTGCACCCTGAAAACCGGTCAAGTGCGAGTCGAACTCGCGCATTGAGGGTTCTCTGTCAGTCAGTCAGCCAGCGTGTAAGCGTCTAGTGCTGGACATACGCCTTCAATTTTCCTCCAATCTCTCGGCCTTCAGCGGTACGGACCACTGCTTTCCGTCGACATACTTCATGTCGGCGTCCCACCTGGCGGGTGGTCTTCCACACTCCATTTTCCTGTCCACGGCCGCCAATGTAGTACATGGTTACTCCAACGGTCGTCGTCCCTTCAGCTAACGTGCCCAGCCCACTGCCATTTTAGCTTATCCACCTGGTTTCCAATTTTCGCGTAGCTATACTCCCAGGGCAGCCCAGCATGGCTAGTTCCATCGCTCGCTGGGCAACTTTTGAAAACAACTATAGTCAGAGCTCACGTTTCACACCCGTACGTCATAAACGGTAGAACGCGCTGGTCATAATATATACAGGTTAGACCTCGGGGCGAATTTTAAATTTCCGAGGCAGCCCTACTCAGTTGAATTCTTCCCTCGACTTCTTTAAGGAGACCTTGTCTAGCAAGCAGTATTTAACCGAGATATACGTACATACTATTCCTTCAATCGTTCTATCACTTCTCCGGCAATAATGATTTGTCCTCCCGTCATAACCACGATTGCCATTCTAACCACCACGTAATTCGTCTGTTTTAATTATTTGTTTGCTTTTTTTTTTAGTTCTTAACCACACCAAGTTTGTCACTTGTACGTATTACCGTTGTTACGTTAGAGCAAAACCAAACAAGCAATAATTTTTTTTTTTTTTTAAAACACGTTTCTTGTATGGGGAAGCCCTTAATTTTAATTTTTTTTCGTATTATTTGATAGGATGTCCGCCAATAATAAATACCTAACACATGATCATTGATCTGTGAAAATCACAACCAGCTACCTATTACGGTACAAAAGATACAGCCGTTAAAGTAGTGCGGACTGACGGAAAGACTGTCGACGTAGGCTTAGTAGTACTATTGATTATTACAAAGAATACATGTAAATAACATTGATTGATAACAAAGTGTTCGTTCGGTTAGGTGCGCCCGGTAGTCGGCTTGTTGGTCGATCAATGCACGCACACACTCACAGAGTGTCACATTATCCTATCTAAAGAGCAAGAAGGGAAACCTTCCTCTTATAAAAAGACAAATCCTAACGTAGGTATGTTGTGTGACTTGAGAGGTTGGTTGATTCACATACAGTTCATTCATTGTGTTGTCACCGTACATACCGACATATTTGTTTGTTACTAGTAAATATATGTTTCTCACTCCTAAATCTTCTCCTGTAATGATTTTCTTTCTCCTAGATTTTCTCCTACTCTCCTGACAGGCAAAAACTTCTCCTAACACCGCTGAAATTCTCCTGAATCTAGGAGAAAATCTCCTAACATGGCAACACTGTTTGCATGTGCCTGTTGTTGTTGTTATTGTTGCTGTTATTGTTTTCGTCATAAATAGGCAGCCAAAGATCATTTGGCCATACAGCCAATCGCAATTTTCTTCTGTTATAGGTATTTTTGTAATTTTTGAATAATATGTTTTATTTATATACAATTATTTATACTAATAGGTAGAAAATAAAATGAAAAAAACTATAAATAAAATTATTCCTCCATCGTCGTCAAAATTGGCATTGTGCCGATGACGGAGGCAGCGTTCAATCTCAGAATGGCTTCTGCCTAAGGTAGGTCGGCGCGCGAATGTCCCCTGTCGCCTCGCCTCCGTGAAGCCGCGTACAGACCTAGCGAGCGAGAGCCAGCGAGGCCCAGCGAATGCCCATCGCCGATGGCAAGCGAACCCTCGCTCGCCATCGTTTGCTATCGCTGTTACGGCCACACTGACTGCGCACGGCCGAACGGCTGTATCCGGAGCACGACCGAACGCCACCGAACGCAATCAAGTGCGCGCCTTCGCATTCGCTCAGCGTCGCTGTACCGTCCAGACCTGTTCGCGCGCTCTCGCTTGTTGGCCTTCGCGCGCTCTCGCTCGCTAGTTCTGTACGCGGCTTGAGCAGTTTACCAAGCTCTTTGACCAGCTTTTTGGCGTCTCGGCTCCAAACTCCAAGAGTCTCCACAGCAAAGGCGACAAACTCGTAATTTGCGTTGGCTAAACTGTATTTATTACGTTTTACCAGTTCCGCCTTTGCTGCGGCATACCCACCCGGTGGTTGCTCTAGAAGAGCCTTCCATCCAAGTGACTCGGGGCTAGGCTCTCCCCTTCCTCCACGGCAAAAGAGTTGAACAGTGATGCCGTCTGGCCTCGTGCCAATTTTTGTAATTTGGCTGGGTAGTTGTATGCCTTAGTAGTTTGCATTGAATTGACAGTCACCCATACGAAGCCGACAAAAAGTAGTGTAGAATAGCCGTTCCTTCAATAGGACTCCTTTGTCAAACCAGGATGTCTTCATAATATTATTTTGAATTTTAGGGTACCACCTTCCTTTCTGTTGGAGAGATTCAGACCGACTGTAGCCCATTCATCGTCATAGATTGTTGCATGTGCCTGTATCAGAAAAATTAAGATGAAGTCTGAATCTGAACTGAGAAAATTGTAGCTTTTGTCAAATTTGAGAATGCGTGTGTGGTAATTGGTGTGCGTTGTTCATGTAGGTACACGGATAACTTATTTTAAAAGCGTTTTATTTAGCGTACGTTGAAAAATAAATAATAATAAATAAAATACCTATAATGTTATAAAGAGAATTTGCCAAAAACACGATACTTACATGAAAGTTCGCCCGATGGAATTACAAACTTAAAACTAGGTAACCACGAAAAGTACGAAAAATCCTTTATAATAATAACAGTTTTCAGCCTTACATACATATCTATCACACACGCTGAATCCCGACAATCGGGGCAAGCAGAGTAATCGATGTTGTGCTGCAAGAACTCTGGTAAATTACAGCGCAATACCGACCACCACGTTTCACAAAGTATTGGATCAATCAAGCAGCAAGTAAGGCACGATGACCCACCTGCTGGCTGCATGACTCGGTGGAAGTAGGTAACGTGTCAAGGTGAGAAGTGGCGATCCTGCCGCCCTTTAGCACGACATCTTGTTATCCGCCTTTTACGACATGCATGGGGGGAGATGCAGTGGGGCTATTCTTTAGGTACCGGCCCCACACGGTACACGGTTTTCAGCCCTATAAAAAGTATATTTTTTTAAGTTGATAGGTTTGTGAATTTTCAGTACAGAAAATGTTTCTCATTGATCTTGACAAAAGTTCACAAAAGCTCATTAGAAAGTAGGCATAGACAAACAAAAGTGGCATTTCGTCAAGATGGCCGCCACCCGTCGATCTGCAATTTTGTCTATGCGCCTAGAAAAATGTCCGCTCGCTGGAGCGGCCGTGTTTACGTCGCGGCTTGCGTCGATGCTGTGTGCCTGTGATCGTGTATGAACATGTGACGGACCCGGCCTGGCGCCAGCACCCAGCTAGTGACCGACAGTGCGAGTTCAGTGTACCGCGGCAGCGCTAGCATCGAGCGCGATGGGGAACTGCTTTAGCTCGTCGCGCGACAAGCAGCGGGCGGATGCTGGCCCTGGCGAGGTGCGCGGCGGCGGTGTCGGGGCAGTGCTGGCCGAGGAGCACACGTTTGCGTCGCCAGCGCCGACGCCGCCACCGGAGCCGGCGCGCGGTGGCGGCGGCGGAGGCGTCAGTGGTGTGGTGCCCGACTCGGACCCTCCCTGTCGCATTTTCGTGGCGCTCTACGATTATGATGCGCGCACAGATGAGGACCTCAGTTTCCGCAAGGGGGAGCATCTCGAGATCCTCAACGACACGCAGGGCGACTGGTGGCTCGCTCGGAGTAAGAAGACAAAGCAGGAGGGTTACATTCCCAGCAACTATGTAGCACGCCTGCAGTCTATCGAGGCCGAGCCGTGAGTGTTTCTTTACAATAACTCCTAGCATTACTGTTTAATTGAGCATGAATCTGTTGACCTAAATCCAGGTGCCTTTTTTATGTTGTACCACTCTTCCTTCTAAATACTAGTGTCTGTGGACATCGGCACAATGGAACAGCTTAGTTAGGTCATCATTGGTTTACATAAGGCGTCTGGCAACCAGGATGACATGAGAAGGCATGAAAATACAAGTTGCATGTAAATTATGTGAGGTACATACTGGTAGGAAGGCCATAGGCGTACAAGTGAAAGTGTGGTGGTATGTGGCCGCACGGTGCATTGCCGATAGCTGCAATCTAGATTGCGGCATGCAGCTGTATTTATGATTTATTTGATGGCACTCAGCATTAATTGATATATTGTAATGAATAAAGCAATAAGTGGAGGAAGATATTGCACAACTTATTACGTTTTGTAGCTGATACGGCACACTTATGTGAGCCAGTTCTCTAGCACCACTTTGAAAGATATAAGCGATGAATTAATGAAATATTAAATTAATTAAGGTAGCTAATTATCTATTTTATTTGTTTTAATAGGTGTTGTGTTACACTACAGCCAAATTATGCAGATATAAAATGCCATCATGATCAGTGTTCTAAAATGCATAAGTAAATAACAACAACTTGCGAATATTCTAAACGCCTGTGATATTTTTAGGTGTTAGACTTCTGATGGGGCCAGCCGGCCCCTTTTCCGTGTTGTGCCATCAACTTCCGATGGAGTCGGCCAGTTCCGAAAAGTCCGTGTCGAAAAATATTGCCAATAGCGATGTGCGAATGAATGTTTCTTATTAAAACAAGTGAGAAGGAGTGAGAGTAATGGTTGTACAGATAAAAAACCTTTGCTTTCCCCATAGAACACACAGTAGAAATATTCCGAGGGAAAAGGAAAATAATATTTTGACAGCTGTCAATTTCTACCTACACATTTCTGGCAGGACGTTAAACTGGTTTCTAGTTTTACTTTATTGCAAATGCATTATTTCAATCACCAAAAATCTTTGCATAGACGTTGATATGCAATTTGTAAGGGGGAAATCATGTGTCGGTAACCATTTTCATATCTTTCTGTTTATAGTTATGTTAATTAAATGATCATTCGGTAGATGGCGCTGGCTCTTCCACATAATATTTATGATAGTTTTATTTATGGGGACCCCTTAATTTTTTACTATATTTGTTTCTTTTATTATTTGTAGGAATATGCGTTATATTATAATAATGCATATTCTGTGTTCATTTCAACCGGCTACCTATTACAGTTCAAAAGATTTGGCCCTCGGACGGGCAGCCACGGCATAGATCATAGACTTCCGTATTGATAGGGAGGGAGCATTAAAATTTCGAGTAAATTAAAATAAAAAACTCATGAACAACTCTGCAATGTCCACAGTGTATAGAGCGTGGTTAGGTAAGACAGGATGAATAACCACAGCAAATGGTGTCACTTGCGACCGGGCTATTAAAGATATAGTGCCCTGGTTTGGAATGTGTGACAGGAAGTGTCACACATTCCAGACTGAAGAGGCATAGTGTACCTACGCTAGCAGTGAGATTTGAAGACAGGAAATGAAACGGACACACTAGGGCTCCTCCGCCTAACAAAAAAAAAAAAACAGAACAAATAACCTCAACAGAATTGCTCATAGTGTTGACACAGATCGCCAAGTAACAGAAGAAACGGAAAAAAGTGCCCTTGTTTGCTGTTCGTGCAGCGCACACAGAACTCGATTACGGCCCATTCTGTTTCTATGAAGGATAAATATATGTTGGATAGGTAGAGAGAGGGAGGGGGAGCGGGACTGGTGGTTGCCCGCATCCTAGTCAACGCAGACTAGCTGACGAGGTGGAGCCATCGCAAGCTTAGTTCAACAGCTTCCTTCTCTTGTTTCACACACCAGCATTGTTTGGCCGATCCCAATACAGTCCTTACAGAAGAGCCCTGCGTGCGCTTTCCAATTTTTATTTTATTTTTTTATGTAATCCAGTATAGGTAGTTGAGTCAGAGGGGCCAAAGCACACGCTCCGACCAGCCAATGTCACCTCGGAGGAGGTAGGTGCCATACCGGAGACCTCCCTTTGTATTGCTGGCTATACTGGACTAGAGGAGAACACAGCCGAGGCTGCTATACGGCCATCTTACATACAGTGCGGTGGTATCAACCAAGTCGGCTATAATTTAAGTCTACCACCTCGTAAGGGGCAAGGGAAGGGATCTACAGTTTCACACCGGCTCCGAACGGTGAAGCAGCAGGTGTAAGGTATGTTCGTAAATTTTTCCATCAGAAAATATCATTGGAACACACCGACCGGATTCGACCTGTGACCTGTTGCAAGAGAAGCCGAACCCATTCCGCATGGGGCGCTAGCGCGATGGCACAGGCTTACACACAAAAGCTTGCCTTGTGTGCTATGAAATAAGGTCGACGTCACATTCTTATTTTTTGGGTTTTTTTGAGTTTTTAATATTGTATGTTTGAATGTAATTATTTATTTTGGGTGAAAACTTCTCATGGTATGGTAGTTACGTCGCATGAGCGCACTTTAGGGCCAGCCGCCACTGCCACACTACCTATACGAATATACCACTAAAAACATTGGCAGTTATTTTAATGTTTGTTAGGTATAGTTATTAGTATTACCTACTTTTTTATATTTTGTGAAAATATATGTAGATAATACACAGTGGCGGCTGGTGACTTCAGTGACCGGTAGTGCGCTAAGTACCTACCTACATAGGTACTTAAATCCCAAATTTACCAACACATTCCCGTCATGTTATTATAAGATCGGGACTTCCAAATTTTTTAAACGCCTGCGTTTTATTATGTACTTACCTATGTAGTATGAATATTTTCAAGACACTCAATGAGTTGCAAAAAACAAGAAAAAAAATCTAAACAAGTTTTTTAACTCATTTTTAGTACCTTTATGAACATACCCATAGACCACAACACTAACTGCAGCTTTCAAAAAGAAAACAGTAGTAATGTCCCAAAAATACTTCAAAAAAATATATAAAAATTAAAGCAATTGAAAAGTAGGAATTGAACCCGGGATCACCTGATTGTAAAGCCTTGCCTTTAACCAACGCTTAGGCAAATATCGGCACCACAAAATTCAAGTATCACGCGACAGAAAGCACAGAACCTAACCATATCCCATTTTAAATATTCGCGCGCTAACGGGTATGTGACATCACATGACAGCGCGCTGACTCTAGGCAGACGGACTCGTGCAAAACGAATCGCTCGCGACGACGTGTCGCACGCGCGGCTATTCACGATATAGCGTCCTTGTTTGGCGATCGTGCGCCGCACGCAGAACTCCATTTCGGCCCATACTGTTTCTATGAAGTATCTTTTGTCTCACGCGCCAGCGGTATTTTGCCGATCCCCATACATTCAGTAGGGAGAACGGCGTGCGTTACTCGATTCCGCACGGGCCGCGCGTTTAAACGCAAAAAAGTGCCTTGTGATCTATAGAATAAGGTCGAATTCACATTCGTATTTATTTGGAGTACGATCATTATGGTTTTAATGTAGGTATGTTGTAACATATTATTTATTTTGAGTGAAGTGAAGACTTCTAGTGGTATGGTAGTGCGGCGCACGAGCGCACTTTAAGACCAGCCGCCAGTGATAATACATATTCTTGGTTGGCATACAGTCTGCGCGTGAGCTCCGAGGAATCGGGGGCTGGGGAAGCGGGCGGGTGTGCGCCCCTCCTGACCGTCGCTTCACACCCCGCGCGCTCCTAGTACGAGTGTTGGCCTTGACGTGAGAGCACGCTTATCGATGCCGTATTCGTAATATGCGCGCGCGTATTAGTCAATCGCATGTTAATTCGTTACTCTTTAAGTTATTACCGAACTTCATTTTGTGTGCACAAATAGACATTTAATATGGATGAAGAAGAAATTGCGAGCACGAGCAATGAGAACAGGGAGAAAATTAATATCGATAACGTATAGACTAAATCACTGCACTAGGTTATTACGTCAACATTCCTTAAACTTCCTCCGAGCTCGCGCGCGGTCTGTACTAATCTAATAAAAAAAGTAATATGGGTAGGTACCACAGAGCATCAAGTGCGCGCGCCGGCCCCTACTAGAGGCGCCCTCAGCGCGATTTCTCTACAACGCCGTTGAAGCCTGTGGGCGTGGCCTATGACTTACATATGTGTGTTGTGCGTGTGCATTTGTTTTGTGCGTGTGCCTAACTTGCTCCTCTTTGTGTGTAGTGTCGATACTAGCACACACACACACATACGAAGCGCTAGCAGCTCAGCGTACAGTTATTGGGTTTCAAATATCATCGCTTAGGGCGCCTCTAGTAGGGGGCGCGGGCGGTAGGTATTTGATGCTCTGTGGTAGGTACCTAGTTAATGTATACTTGTAGTTGAATTTACCTAATTACATTTAGTGACTCCCAATTTTTTCCATGACAAATTACCCATGCTACAAATAGGGGTTTCCTTATTATCATTGTGCTATTGTTGAAAACCAATGGTCCAATTGGTTTTTAACCTCCGACGCAAATGGAGGTGTGCTATAAGTTTGACGCCTCCGTCTGTCTGTGGCATCGTAACTCCCAAAGCGACGGACCGATTTGGATGTGGTTTTTTTTTTATTAGGATGTGGGTTTAACCGGAATGGTTCTTAGCTATGTTAATAATCAAGTAGGTAATTATGAAGCAATAAAAAAATTACGCCTCACGGATGGATCTATTTAGATACGTTTGTTTTTAAAAAAGCTTGAAATAACAGTTAAATTACATTTACAATTATTTAAAAACCCCAACCATTTAAAAGTAAAAAATAATTTCCGTTTACTTAATTAGAGGAGTCGGGGGCCTGCTAAGTAAATAAAATATAAATACTCAGAGCTGCGCGGAAATTTACTTAGCGGACCCCCAACTCCTTTAAGTAAGTAAACGAAAATTATTTTTGACTATTTAAGGGACGGGGTTTTTTAAATTTCTAATTTAACATTTGGTTCTGGTACATCACTTTTTTTGCTTTTGTCTTTAAACTCTATTTAACTCTATTAGTCTGAATAGTTGCACTAAACGTGTCTGAGAATACATTAGTTAAGTTGACGTATTCCTACGTTCATTTAGTGCGGTGGTACAAATCCGGACGGGTTAATTAAACACTACGACCTAGTAAGGTAAGGGAAGGCACCTTTTGCCTTATTCTTAAAGTTGACATTTTCAAAGGGCAGGGCAATTTTTTTTTTTTTTTTTTTTTTTTTATGAAAATAAGAAGTCTTGCTGAATGAACATTGTATCAGTGTTAGTTGTTTTTTTTATATTATTGATACGCGACATGTGGTGCCATAAGGTGTCTAACGACGACCATGGACATTAGGTCATGCATGACATATGGTGGTGCGGGGATGGTACTTAAATAGAATAGCCCCACTACATCTCTCCCCGTGCGTGAAAGGCGACTAAGGGCGAAAGGCGACTCTCACATTGGCACGGTCCTTCCACCGAGTCATCCAACAGGTTGGTATTCGTGCCTTACTTGCTGCTTGATAGTTATCTTGTTCGAATACTTAGCGAAACGTGGTGGCTGGTGTTGTGCTGTAATTTACCAGAGTCCTTGCAGCACAACACCCATTACTCTGTTTAATCCGATTGTTGGGGTACAGCATGTGGTATGTATTGTCACGACCACCTAAAGTTTGATGTATAAAAAGAAGAAAGCTGTCAAAAATGACAGGGAGTTTTGTTGTCAGATAAAAATGCGATAGTAAAGTTTGAAAAGTAAAGAATAGAAAAGCGTTTGTGCTGTTTAATTTTCTATCCGGCCCCAGTGCTCGTAACAATTGGTGTCAGAGTGGGGATAGAAAATGTCAATAACGCCGAGGGACAACGAATGCATGCAAACCAGGGCGATGGCGGCGGCCGCGCTGAACAATGACGAGGAACAGCGTGGCGTCGTAGAAGAGGTCCAGGACAGTACTTCACAACCTCCGGAAGTGGAGGAAGAAGCAACATCCCAGAACCCGAGCTCATTCAATATGGCCGGGCTCATGAAAATGCTAAGCGGAATGGCCGACGAAAATCGTCGCTCTACGGAAGGAAGTCGGCAAGCCATGGAGCGTCTCGAGGCCAAGTCGGAGGAGAGTCGACGAGCTACAGAGGAAAGTCGGCAAGCGATCCTGGACACAGTAAACGGGGCGCTGTCCACGTTGCGCCAAGACTTGGAGAAGGTGACCGCCAAAGTGGAGGAGCAGGATGCCATGTTACACCTCTACGAGGCACGAATGACAAGACTGGAAAAAATACAAACCACTGGAGTAACCGTGAATGCCTCGACTGGAGGAACACGTTTTAAAGTTCCACCTTATGATGGCACAACCTCGTGGGCCGCCTACAAAAAACAATTTGAGTCTGTGGAGCGGGCCAACGGGTGGAACAACGACCAGGCACTCACCGCGTTGACATTGGGGTTGCGTGGCCAGGCCCTACATGTTTTGGAAGCCGTCGGAGAGAGGACCACATATGAAGAACTGCTGGAGGCTCTGGAGACAAGATATGGCGATAAACACTTGGAACATGTGTTCAGAGCCCAACTTCGTGACCGTGTGCAGCAAGCCGGCGAGGGCCTTCAACAGTGGGCTCTGGAAATAGAAAAGCTTGTCCGAAAGGCATACCAAGCATCGTCGGCACCATTCATCGTTAGCACACTGGTTCAGGCTTTCGTGGACGGAATTTGGGACATGGAAGTGAGGGCAGCCGTGCGACTGGGGCATCACGAGACACTGAAAAATGCCTTAGCGCACGCATTAGAAGTAGAAGCAGTGCGTGCTGACTCTCGCAGACAAAGAGTGAGGGAAGTGAAGGTGTCGGAATATACACCGGGTAGGAATACGTTTACTCCTCGCTGCTACCGCTGCGGTATTCTTGGACATATCCGCTCTAGCTGCCCAAACAATGAACAATCAAATATGGAAGCACCGAGAACGGAGGAGCATCAGGGAAACGAGTAACCGCCAGGACCACGGGGCGAGTGCTGGCTGGTGGCAAGGAAGCCCCCATAGTCTTGATTTCACAAGCATGCGACGGAAATAGCCTAGTAGTGGATGGACAAATCAGCGGCTATGAGTGTAAAATAACTTTGGATACCGGAGCATCGCGGACCATTGTTAAATCGCAACTTCTAGGGAATTTTATTAAGAATCAACAGCAGCGGTACACTTACTACAAACTACAGTCTGCCACCGGACAGAACATACCTGTCCATGGAGAGGTAGGAGTAACATTAAAAATTGGGTGCAGAATTTATCATCACTCCGTTATCTTGGCAGACATAGTTGATGACTGTATTCTTGGACTGGACTTTATGAAACTTCATGACTGCAAAATCGATATAACAAATGGAGTTCTCAAGCTGGGAAGTGAAGAAATATTTCTTCGAGGAGGAAGGTTGTCAGGAGATGTATGCTGTTCGAGGCCGACCATATTGCAGGAACGATCTCAGACGTTGGTGCCAGTGAATTTACCGCATGCATCTGGCCAAGGCCCAACGGGATGTACACTTGTTGAAAACTTGGATAAGCGTGAATGTGACTGTCAATGGATTACTGCACGAACTTTGGTAAAGAATCAGGATAAGGCATTCGTGCGCATCATCAATTTGAGCCGGGCCGATATTAAACTCGAAACAGACACAGTGGTGGGAAAATGTGATGAAGTATCCTGGCTACGTAAGTGTGATGAGCCCATCACTGTGAGCGATAAGATAGACAGAACCAAAGTGCTCTCGCTCTTGGAAGAAAGTAAAAAGGATCTTACCAAGATGGAGTATCAGAGGGCAGTAGACCTGTTAACACAGTACTCGGACATCTTCGCGACCGACGACGGGGACATTGGACGGACCAACATGGTGAAACATCAAATTAATACGGGGGACGCACTGCCTATCCGACAACGTCCACGTCGGGTGCCAGTGGCGAAAGAAGGCGAGGTTCAACAGATGATTGGGGACATGCGCAAGAACAAAGTAATTGAACCGTCATCGAGCCCCTGGTGTTCGCCTGTAGTCCTCGTGAAGAAGAAGGATGGCAGTACCAGGTTCTGTGTAGACTATCGACGGCTGAACGACATTACTAAAAAGGACAGTTACCCACTTCCGCGGATAGATGATACTTTGGATACACTGAGCGGCATGAAGTGGTTTACAACGTTGGATTTGAAAAGCGGCTATTGGCAAGTGGAGCTTGATGCCAAAGATAAAGAGAAGACTGCGTTCTCAACCGGCAGCGGGTTGTGGCAGTTCAATGTCATGCCGTTTGGCCTCTGCAATGCTCCTGCGACATTCGAGAGGTTAATGGATCGAGTACTCGCTGGATTGATTGGAGACGCCTGCTTAGTGTACTTGGATGACATTATCATTGTTGGCAAGACTTTCGATGATCACGTGAGCAATTTAAAAAATGTACTATATAAAATCCGTGGAGCGAATCTAAAGCTAAGCTCTAAAAAATGTGATTTCTTTAAGCGCAAGGTCAGTTACCTGGGCCACGTGATATCTGAGGACGGTGTTCAGACAGACCCACAGAAGATCGAAGCGGTACAGAAGTGGCCAATCCCTAAGGACAAAACGGAAGTACGCGCATTCCTCGGTTTATGCTCCTACTACCGACGATTTGTGAAGGGTTTTTCGGAAATTGCTAAGCCCCTTCATCGGCTGACAGAAGAGAAACGGCACTTTGAATGGAATGAAGACTGCCACCGATCCTTTGAAGAACTGAAGCAGTACCTATGTGATTCACCAATCTTGGGATATCCCGAGACAGATGGAGTATTCATCGTCGACACCGATGCAAGTAACACGGGAATTGGAGGCGTGCTGTCACAACAACGAGGAGACAAGGAGGTAGTAATAGCTTACTTCAGCAAATCATTGTCGAAGCCGGAGCGAAACTACTGCGTCACCCGGCGTGAGCTTCTAGCGATGGTCAAAAGTCTGCAGCATTTTAGCAAATACTTAATCGGAAGGAGATTCCGTTTAAGGACGGATCATGCAGCATTAAAGTGGTTACTCCAGTTCAGAAACCCTGAGGGTCAGGTTGCACGTTGGCTTGAGCAACTGCAAGAATACCAGTTCGATATAGAGCATCGGAGCGGCAAGTCCCACGGGAATGCAGACGCCCTATCTCGAAGACCATGTCCGGAAGAATGTAAACACTGCGCGAGACATGAGACGAAAGAGTACGGAGCATGTTGCTCCGTAAAAGTAATCAGGACCGACAACATAAGCGAAGAATGGAGTAATGAAGCCATGAAGAAGGCGCAGGAAGAAGACCGGGATTTGTTGCCCATCATTTATTGGAAAATGGCGTATGAAAACAAACCTGAGTGGAAAGAAGTAGCACCAAGAAGTGCAACGACGAAAAGTTATTGGGCACAATGGTCTAGCCTTCTCCTCCATGACGGGCTACTCTACCGGAAATGGGAGACACCAAATGGGAGAGAGACATATTTACAGTTGGTAATCCCGCGAACGAAGGTGAAGGACGTGTTGGCTTGCCTTCACGACGGTCCTTCAGGAGGTCATTTGGGAGTTAAGAGAACCCTAATGAAGGTTCGGCAGCGTTTTTACTGGATACATTGCCGTGAAGATGTGGAGGACTGGTGCCGCAAATGCACTGCTTGTGCATCAGTGAAGGGTCCGCAATCCCGTTGTAAGGGAGCCATGAAGCTGTATAATGTTGGTGCTCCCTGGGAGAGAATCGCAGTTGACATAGCTGGACCATTCCCAGTAACAGACAACGGAAATAGATACTTCATGGTCGTTATGGATTATTTCACAAAGTGGCCTGAAGTTTTTGCCATTCCGAATCAAGAAGCCACGACAGTTGCACAAAAATTGGTTCATGAGGTCTTTTGTCGCTTTGGAGTGCCGCTGGAGTTACACACTGACCAAGGGACTAACTTCGGAGCTGGAGTGTTCCTGGAAGCGTGCCGCATCATGGGAATCCACAAGACCAGGACAACTGCGTATCGACCGCAGTCGGACGGCATGGTGGAGAGGTTTAACCAGACGATAGAGAATCATTTAGCCAAGCTGGTAGAAAATCATCAGAGGGACTGGGACAAATACATTCCCTTGTTTCTATTATCGTATAGGTCTGCCGTGCATGAGACCACCAATGAAACGCCAGCTTTGGCCAATTTTGGACGCGAGCTTCGCCTCCCAGCAGATCTCCTAACAGGAAATGTTCCAGATTCACCGAGGCCCATAACGGAGTACGTGGCTAATCTTCGAGACAAGATGGACTCAATCCACGCTCATATGAGAGAGATCAGTCTACAAGCAGGAGAACGGATGAAGACGCGCTACGATCGGAAGGCTAACGACCACACTTTTGAAGAGGGTTTCCAAGTGTGGTTACATAATCCTGTACGTCGAAAAGGAAAATCTCCTAAACTACAGCCCAGATGGGATGGGCCATACACGGTGGTGACCCGTATTAATGATGTCACTTACCGCATACAAAGGAATTCAAGGAGCAAACCCAAAATTGTGCATGTGGACCGACTGGCTCAGTACCATGGGTCAAATTACGTTCGGGACGAACGTATCTGAGCGGGGGACGATGTCACGACCACCTAAAGTTTGATGTATAAAAAGAAGAAAGCTGTCAAAAATGACAGGGAGTTTTGTTGTCAGATAAAAATGCGATAGTAAAGTTTGAAAAGTAAAGAATAGAAAAGCGTTTGTGCTGTTTAATTTTCTATCCGGCCCCAGTGCTCGTAACAGTATGTATGCAATGTAGTGATGGGCCGACTATGGTATTTGACGACTAGCCGACTAGCCGACTAATCGGTTTTCAAATTGCCGAATAGTCGAATGTCTTCGGGCCCCCTCGGGTTTATAAAGTTATTAAGGTCTGTTATTTGTAATTGTGTTATGTTATGGTGTCATATTTTGTTGATTCATGCATGAATCATGAAATACTGAATTACTGACTGATTCCTAAGTTCCTATTATGTTACCTTATTGTTTCTTTGAAAATATTTTCAGACTGCAACTTTAGATACTTTTGATTGAATACTTTTTAAAAATAAAAATAATGAAATAAGCATAAATTGTTGGGGTTATTTCATTTATTATAAACCGATTATAATCGGCATAATTTGCCGATTAGTCGCCGACTACAAAAGTTGCCGAATAGTCGGCTTTCCCGACTAGTCGGCCCATCCCTAATGCAATGCATACATAGTATGCATGTATGCATGTACATAAAGCTGTTCTGCTCAGATAAATTAATTGTGTGAAAGCCTTACTTATCGTTAGCGCTCTACACTGGCGGCCGCGGACAGGAAAACGAAGTGTGTGGAAGGACCTCCGCGCCCGCCAGGTGGAGCGACATCAACTACGTCGGCGGTTAGCAGTGGTTCCGTATCGCTGAAGGCCGGGAGGACTGGAGCAAAATTGGAGAGGCGTATGTCCAGCAGTGGGCGCATACACGCCGACTGACTTATGGCCCTATTCCGCCGATGCAAAACTTGCGAAGAATGAGCGTTTTGGCTTATAATAATATGTGCCATTTGTTAGAATAATTTTCGATACCAAATACTCATATTTTTCAATGGGATTTTTTTTTCTTTTAAATAAAAATATATGAATTATTATAACATTCTTAGTGATTTATTTCTTATAACTTATAACATGTAACTTTTGCAAAAAAAAAAACCATGACAGAGGACCATAAATTAGGTTTTTTTTAGAAGAAATTATTAAGAAAATCAAGACACTTATACACAAAATGTTCAGGAGAAGCCCAAGAAAAAGATGCGAACGAGGGTTTATCCTGCTTGTTTTTTAATTATTTTTTTTTGTTTTTGTATAGGTTGACCCTGGAAAAAGCTGCTAAAAACACCATGTTAGCAATTGTTTACGACAAGGTGGGGTTTGAAGGGGGTTTATTAAGTAAATAAACCACATTTTGATAACAATTTTTTTTATAAAGTTCTCTTTATTCTTGGCTTTCGTGATTAATTTTTATATTTTTTCTGTGTGGCCTGGTTTCTCTGAAATACATTTTTGAAAATTAAAAAATCTCCAAATTTGCATATCGCAGCCTTAAACATCATTTCATTACGTTTTGCGATTCACGCATTTAGAGCTTGAGATTAGCGTGAGGTGGCGGGGCGGAGCGCCACTTTATCGTAGTGTTCATACGGCGCACGCGTCATGATAAATCGGTTGGGCTATACTTATGCTTTTCCGAGAAATGCGAGTGCGGGGCCGAGCGGTGGCGCCATGTAAATTGCCTCCTCGTTTACGACGGCGACAGAAAAGAAACTTAATTCGCTCGCCGCGAGACGAGACGCGACGCGCCGGCAACGGAAGCTGCAGTTTGCGAGAATCGATAGAACACGCTCCGCGACATCTAATAGGACGCGGTGTGAGCGATGAGGAATCCAGATCAGTGTCGGCGGAGTTTCTGTCCGGTGGTGGTATCAGTGAAACTAACAGATTTTATGAAACTTATATGTGTACTATTTAATTTTTAGGATTCTGAAAGCATAGCACGCTGGCATTTTAAAATCGGTTAGGCCTCCGCCCGTCTGTCGCTTATTCCATGGGGAGTGCTCGGAGGAGCTGTTTGAAGCGATCCTGCCGCGGCCGTCCACTTCCCACCTCCGCACAAAGCGCACTGGGCAGGGATGGCATCGCTGGACTTACCGTGGACCAGTCGGTTCTGCATAATATCTTTCGTTCACAGAACTGGTAAACTCTGCAACGCTCTCCCTGCCCACATATTTCCCCCCAAGTATAGTCTTGGGTCCTTAAAGTGAGGCGTGAATAGGCACCTGTCAGGCCGGCATGGCATTCGCAACCCTCGCGTACGACCGAATGTCCATGGGCGTCGTTAGACACCTTATGGGTGGCTCGGCGCCACATGACGCGCTTTCTGTACTTGGCTGCGCTTGGGAGGAAATATGCGTGCAGGGAGAGCGTCCAGTTCTGTGGAGGAAAGAGTTTGTACCGTGTGGGGTCGGTACTTAAAAAGAATAGCCCCACTGCATCTCTCCCCGTCGCATGTCGTAAAAGTCGACTAAGGGATAAGAAAATTCGTCAGCCTCGGTAGCTCAGTGGCGCGGTTGGTTAGTCAACTGTTATTAAGCAACGCTGAGCGCGGTCAGTGATTGGATGGGTGACCGCTCGACCGTTGGAGGCTGACCGTGGTTCGGATTCCACGTTAAACTGTAGGTCCCTTCCCTTCTTACCTTACTAGGTGGTAGGGTTTATCCCGGCCGGGTTGGTACCACCGCACTGAACGAAACGTCGGTCGAAACGGCTATGTAAATAGTTCGTGTTTTCCGTCCAGTTTAGTGTAGCCGACATCTATTGCTGACATCACGGATGTTGTAGGTGATGTAGCCAACCGTGTCAGGTTCCATAAAAAAAAAAAAAAAATCTGCAGAACCGGTTGGTACGCATCCGCGGTAAGTCCGGCGTGTTAGGGATGCAATCTCTGCCCAGCGCGTGTAGTTCAGAGGTGGAACGGGGGCGGCGGGATCGCGTCAAACAGCTCCTCCGAGTAGTCCCCATGGAATAAGCGATAAAACACATTTAACGTAATGGAATAAGCGAATCCCCATGGAACAAGCGATGGAACACGCATTATTAACACATGGCAAGCTCTGATCCCCACAGCAAACGGTCTATCACTGCTATCACATCTTACAGTCTTGGGTCCTTCAAGAGGGGCGTGAATGGGCATCTGTCAGGCCGGCATGGCATTCGCAACCCCCTAATACGACCGAATGTCCATGGGCGCCGTTAGACACCTCATGTGTGCCCCGGCACCATGTCGAGCTTACAATAAAAAAAATCTTTGCTAACCCAGCTAATCGGGTCGACTATGTCGGCGGATGTTTGCAAGCTAGGCCGGCGGCGGCGCGGCGGGGTGCTAAGTTTGTTAATTTTATTTGTGTCCAAAAATATCCATCCCTCTGTGGAGTTTATTTACAGAAACGCCAATCTGCGCAGCGCTTCGAGCCGACTACGCGGCGATGAACCCTACATGACTACGGGGTTAAACTTTGGTGGCTCTCTCACAGATTACTTAATAGTTATAGTCTGTTTTTTTGGAAGACGGAGGAAAGTGACGTTTGGTGTGTTGCCAGTTTCGGGCAAATTTTAAATAGGCATGTAGTTGCTATCGATACTTTTATCGATTGATTAACTAATGAAATGCTGTAAACTCTAATATTTACCTAATTGTGGATTTAATTGACAACATATTAAGCTAAATCTAGCTAGAAAAATGTTAAGTTTAAGGCAGCGCCACAGGTAGCGCATAATGTGTGTGAAGGTATGTCGTGTCGTGTTCGTGTCATGTAAAAGTCGATACCTACTAATTTCATCAACTACAATCACTAGTGGTACAAAGCGCGCAACACTCTAATGTCAGTCAAACGTCAATTTACTCCGTCTTCCAAAAAAATAGACTGTACTTCGTAACAGATAAATCACTCCATAGAAAAAGTTCCATACCTTCGGCTTTAATAGCCTACTGCTTCACGTCGCCATTCGCTGCGTGCGAAAATGTACCTAAACGATCGAGTGTAAAGTTATTATTGCTTTGCAGCTTCGCGCAATTGCGTGGGCGAGCGTGTATGTATGTTTCGCGCGGCTGACGAATTCACACTGAATTAGACCGCCGGCGGCGGTCCACCGGGCGGTAGGTAGTTAGCGCGCGCAAGTACATAGAGTGCGTGAGGCCTGGTTCTGTGCCGAACATGTTTAAAGGTAGGTCCTTGCCCCTTACTAGGTGGTAGGTGGCAGTAAATGTATGTCTTTTATATCGATTTGATGCACTCAGGCGTCCGAAATCCGATACGGAAGACTAGTTCGGAAATCGAATGCGGAAAACGGACATATGCGGCCGGAGGATGTTTATTTGCATACATACATATCACACACGCTGAATCCCGACAATCGGGGTAAGCAGAGTAATCGGTGTTGTGCTGCAATAACTCTGTTAAATTACAGCAGAACACCGACGACCACGTTTCGCAAAGTATTCAAACAAGATTTAATCGATCGCAGCAAGTAAGGCATGAAGGAAGACCCACCTGCTGCATGACGCGGTGGAAGGTGAGAGGTGGCGATCCTGTCGCCCTTAAGCACGGCATCTTGTCCTCATCCCTTAGTCGCCTTTTACGACATGCATGGGGAGAGATGCAGTGGGGCTATTGTTTTTAAGTACCGGCCCCACACGATTTTTATTTGTATGTGGAGAAGTGAGTGTAGGTTCTGGCGCCTTCTCATCCGCGACGACGACGCTACGCTATCAATTTTGTTTGTCTAGTCCCGTTTAGCATACATACATACATAGCTGTATCCCGGCAATTGGGGCAAGCAGAGTAATCGGTGTTGTGCTGCAAGGACTCTGGAAACAACACAACATCGATCACCACGTTTTTATTTTATGGAAACTGACACGGTTGGCTACATCACCTACATCATCCTTGATGTCAGCCCATAACACCGGGTGAACTAGGTGCCATGTCAGTGCTTCCCTTCGGTCGTGCCGGCTACACTGAACTGAACGGAAAACAAAACTATTTACATAGCCGTTTCGACCGACGTTTCATTCAGTGCGGTGGTACCAACCCGGGCGGGTTGAACCCTACCACCTAGTAAGGTAAGAAGGGAAGGGACCTACAGATTTACGTGGACTCCGAACCACGGTCAGCCTCCAACAGTCAAGCGGTCATCCATCCAAGTACTGACCGGCCCAGCGTTGCTTAACCATCAATAGCGACAGTCGACTGTCTGCACCACTGAGCTATCGAGGCTGACAACAATTTCGTAACAATAAACGAAGCTCTATAAGGTAAACGGGACTGAGGGATAAGGACAAGATGCCATGCTTAAGGCCGACAGGCTAGCCACCTCTCACCTTGGCACGGTGTTTCCAGCGAGTCTTGCAGCAGGCGGGCCTTCATGCCTTACTTGCTGCCTGATCTGAGTTATCTTGTCCGGATTCTTTGCTAAACGTGGTGGTCGGTGTTGTGCTGTAATTTACCAGAATACTTGTAGCACAACACCGATTACTCTGCTTAACCCGATTGTCGGGATGCGGGCGTCTGGTGTGGTATGGCCTCGTACTTATTTGGCTCGCTCTCGCGTCCCTGTAAACCACTGAAAAGGTGGCCATAAATTAGACACTGTTCATCGATTTCGTTCAAAACATGATAATATTTGATCAGCTGAAGCCGTGACGACGCGAAGCGGTAGCCGGGCGCGTGTCCTTTCACGCCACTCGAGAACCGCTTAACATATTTGGATTAGACCGTATCGATTACTTATAATATGTGTACATTCAAAAACAATTACGCAACATAGCTTCACATTTCGCTGTGGAAAATTTTGCAGCGGGCGAAAGTATAAAGTTTTGACTTGGACCAGACGACAGCCGGTCCGGTGGGTTTTCAGCTCACCCAGCATGGCCCGATAAGTCATTGATGGACGGACGGACTGCTAAGTCGCGTCACGCATGGCACGACGTACCCGCGCGCGTAACTTGCTGTACACAGAGTTACAGAGGCGTTAAACTCTGGAACGCTTTACCTGCCCATATATTTTCCCCCAAGTCGTCTCGAGTCCTTCAAGAGACGATGTAATAGGCAACTGTCAGGCCGGCATGGCATTCGCAACCCCCGCTTGCGGCCGAATGTCCATGGGCGTCGTTAGATGTTGTGGGTGGCTCGGCGCCACATGTAGCGCATAAAATCAAATGTTGAATAGACTAGAATATAGTATCAGTCAGTCAGCGTGCCTGCGTCCACTGCTGGACATACGCCTCTCCAATTTTCAGCCCGACAATCGGGTTGAGCAGAGTAATAGGAGATGCACGGGGAGAGGTGCAGTGGGGCTATTATTTTTAAGTGCTGGCCCCACGCGGTACCTTATTATTTTGCTTATTTACCTATTTTATAATAATTCTCGCTAATCTACCAGGCAACCATAATTTGCAAACAGCACAAAAACTTAACCACAAAGAGCTTGGCTAATTCTAAGTTGCAAATTAACTGACACGGCATGCTGGCTGGGCTGAGTATACGGCTATAGTAAGTTCCACAGACATAACCGATTAAGAATAGACAAGACTCTGTGTGTATATGTATTGTGGTAAGGCGGGAGTCGGGGACCAGTAGCCACGTCCGGTTAAAAATAAATCCATGTCGATGTGTCCGGTGAGCCATCAAGGGGACGAGCGGATCCTGTTCCACGTTGCGCCAGGCGGGCGCTCTAATGGTGATTTGTCTACCAGGGAATCATTTTTGTGTTGAAGCACTTTTATTAAACGTTTTCTATGAGAATGAAAAATGTCATAAAGAAAGATAGAAAAATTATTTATTCGTCACACATATTTTTACAAATCCTTTTACATATCCTGAAACACCCTGTATACTAGGCAGGGATTATATGCCTACTACGTACCAACCGGTTCTGCAGATCTTTCCTCTACAGAACCGGTAAACTCTGGAACGCAATCCCTGTCCATATATTCCCCCCCAAGTATAGTCTCGGGTCCTTCAAGAGGGGCGTGAATGGTCACCTGTCAGGCCGGCATGGCACTCGCAACCACCCGCTTACGACCGAATGTCCATGGGCGTCGTTGAACACCTATGGGTGGCGCCATATGTCGCGATTTCAATAATAAAAAATATCTAATATTGCGGGAGAAGGTCTATGAATTTAATTATTTGTGTAATAAAATAAGTAAGTAATATTATTTATAATAATGATTACAATTTAACAAATTTATGTTATGATTTAACTAATTCTTTTCATTAGCTGTAATTGTTAATTTACTATTAAATGGTTCAATAAGGGACTAGGTATTACTTACTGTTAGTTATCTAATGAATTATAATTTAATTATATATTTAATTTGATAGGATTTAAATTAAAATAGGTTTTGATCTATGATTTGCAACGCCAGGCTACATGAAGATATTCCTCCTATAATAACACCGCCCGTAAGAAGTATGTATGTATATGTATGTCTCATCGTGTGTACGTACTCTATTTTTATGAAAATAAAGATTTTCCATTCATTCCATAAATATTTAACCGAGAAACATTAATCACCAGTTTCAGTGAGTGAATCACATTGACAAAGAGTACCTGTTTTATCTGCGCCGTTTACAACATAATTTACATGCAATCGTATACTTTGAAGATTTATTCGACAACTAGCTCGCGGCTTCGCTCGCGTGAAATTCTTATTTAAAAAGAAGAAAGCAAGTAAGCCCGCCACCGTCCGTACCTTTATTTCGGCGCGCGGAACAATTCCAGATTATGAGAGCCACATCTTAGCGTAACCGGAAATGCAGAATTTTATTTAGCCTATCCTGTGTCGCGTATAGTTAAATGTACTTTTACTGAGTTTCATCGAGTTCTGATGATCGGTTTAAGAGTTATGGAGGAACATACATACATACATACAGAATATAATTTCTAAAAATCGTCAATTTAGTTTAGTATCATACATAGAGTCTACAAACGCAATATCTCATAAAACAAAGTAACTTACTCCATGACCATCCCTTACAGGTGAATTAGTATTAGTATAATGATTTGGAAAGCTTGATGGATGAGTCACAAAACGAATTCCGTTAAATTGCTCAGATAGCTCGGTGCTGCAATGCACCGGCGTTCGATCGTCGAAGTTAAGCACAGCGCGCGCGGTCGGACTTTGGATGGGGTGACCGACCGACTCTTGGTGTGTGGCTAGTCCCGGCTCAGATTCCGCGTAAGCCTGTGGGTCCCTTCCCTTACCTTAATATGTGATAGAGTTTAAACTAATGTACCGTGTGGGGTCGGTACTTAAAAAGAATAGCCCCACTGCATCTCTCCCCGTCGCATGTCGTAAAAGTCGACTAAGGGATAAGAAAATTCGTCAGCCTCGGTAGCTCAGTGGCGCGGTTGGTTAGTCAACTGTTTTTAAGCAACGCTGAGCGCGGTCAGTGATTGGATGGGTGACCGCTCGACCGTTGGAGGCTGACCGTGGTTCGGATTCCACGTTAAACTGTAGGTCCCTTCCCTTCTTACCTTACTAGGTGGTAGGGTTTATCCCGGCCGGGTTGGTACCACCGCACTGAACGAAACGTCGGTCGAAACGGCTATGTAAATAGTTCGTGTTTTCCGTCCAGTTTAGTGTAGCCGACATGAAATGAAGGGAAGCACTGACATGGCACCTAGTTCACCCTGTGTTATGGGCTGACATCACGGATGTTGTAGGTGATGTAGCCAACCGTGTCAGGTTCCATAAAAAAAAATAAATAAAAAAACTACGTCGAGATTGATACCATCGCAATGAATGAAGGTCATCGAACTGGCTATGAAAATAGTTCGTGTTTCAGTCCAGTTCAGTGTAGCCGGCACGTCCAAAGGGATGCACTGGCATGTCACCTAGTACAAAAAGGCGTGATGGTTGGACATCAAGGGGGTGTATCTGTTGTATGTAGCCAACCGGGTCTGCCGATACCACTAGAATATAATTTTACACTGTAATGTGTTTCAATAATTTTTTATTACATTTTATTTGACGTCAGGTTTCATTAATATTTTTTTACGAATTTATGTTATGAGGGCTTCAGAAAGGGATCCTGTGACTAAGCTTACATTTTCGCGACCTTTAAAGGCTGTATTTTTTTAACCGGCAGGTAGCCGGTTGAAATTTTCATAAAGAAAAAATTAAAGGGTCCCGATTCAAACACATTTTAACAACAAACGTATGACCGAGCATTTGCGTGGTGGTACGGAAACCTCGGTGCGCGAGTCCGGCTCGCACTTGGCAGATTTTTTATTTTCAACGGTTTGTTGTTTGTTTTTGCAATAACCATTTTTACTGGATAATCCATCCGATACCCAATAAGTTTTTCTACCTATTACTCATAAGGATGTGTACAATAAATTAACCAACAAGGACAGCATAATTACACGAAACCGAAGAATAGAATGCTGCACCGTGTCGTCCGTCCGGTCAATTAAAGAAATATCGCGTTTTGCACGATTTCAGTTCATAGCCATGGCATGCCAAGGCGCGCTGTCCGGTCGCGCGAGTCATAGCGAAGTAGGGCAAAACAATAACGTCGCGCGTCCGCCGCAGTGTCAAATATGACCTCAAAATCGGACATGTCCTTTTTATTTCAGAAAGTAATACATTTAGTTATTTAAAATGCTAGAGTAGAACTCTCCCGCCTCTGCGACTTTTAGTTTAGGAGAAATTTTTTTTTTTAAATTAATCGTTTTTAATTTTGATTAAATTTGATTTAAAAACTTGATAATTGCACTAAAATGAGCATAACTTCTTAAACCCATGGAATTAGGCGTCAGTTTTTTTTTAACGGACAGAGGAAACAGTGAACTATTTTCGGTATAAATATCTGCGCCTAGTATTACGGGTTCTAGGACAAAAAAAAAATTAAAAAAATATATAATTCGATTTCTGTATACTTTCACAGCCTGGAATAACTTTTCAAATGTGGATATTCGAAAGGGTCTTTGATAAGGCTGAGTGAAACTTAAATAAGTAGCTTAGTTTTAATTGTAGAATGAATTTTCGTTTTTCCGAAACTAAAAAAGATTAATTTTCAAAAATGATTTCTCCTAAACTAAAAGTTGCACAGGCGGGGGAGTTCTACTCTAGCATTTTAAATAACTAAATCTATTAATTTCTGGAATAAAAAGGGCATGTCCGATTTTGAGGTAATATTTGACACTGTGCGGCGGCCGCCCCTCCGCGTCCGCGCCGCGCTCGCGCCGGGGCGGCGCACGAGCAGCCTCCTTCCAGAGAGAGAGAGCACCTGTACAAATTTGTTCTTGAAGACGCGCGTGCCTTCGATACTGTCGATTCAGTGTCGTGTCATTATTATAGTATATTGTTTTTAAATAAAGAACCTTGCACAGGTGACTGTGTCCAAGGTTTCATTGGGCAATCAGACGCAGCCACAGAGCATGGAATACCACGCGCGCCCCCTCCTAGAGACGCCCTAAGCGATAATATTTGAAACCCAATAACCGTACGCAGAGCTGCTAGCGCTTCGTATGTGTGTGTGTGTGTGTTAGTATCGACACTACACACAAAGAGGAGCAAGTTAGGCACACGCACAAAACAAATGCACACGCACAACACACATGTGTAAGTCATAGGCCACGCCCACAGGCTTCAACGGCGTTGTAGGGAAATCGCGCTCAGGGCGTCTCTAGGAGGCGCGGCGCGCGGTATTCCATGCTCTGTGGACGCAGCCAACAGCACAGCTCCTCGCGAAACCACGCTCGGCGTGGTGCCGTGCCAGCGATAGGGCGAAATGGTTGTCTCAAATCTCGCGAAGTCGAGCAGACACGGCCGTAACCAGCCTTTTCTCGAAGCATAAGTTTTACGATTTTTTTTATGGAAACACGGTTGGCTACATCACCTACGTTGTAGGTGATGTAGCCAACCGTGTCAGTCCTTTATTGCACTTGAATATACATTTTACAAAAGGCGGACTTATTTCCTATGGCTATCTCTGCCAGTCAACCTGTCTTAATTTGTAAACATAATATAGGGTAGCAACAAAAGAAGAAGAATGAAAGACAATGCTAATGAAAGTTAAATAATATAAAATTAAACAAGCAGACGCCAGGCATAATATATACAGTTATATATAATAATATATTACATAAACAAAGGACATATTAACATACTAAATACACTTGCTGCTTCACCGTTCGGAACCGTTGTAAAGCTATAAGTCCCTTCCCTTGCCCCTTACTAGGTGGTAGGCTCAAATTGTAGCCGACTGGGTTGGTACCACCATACTGGATATAAGATGGCCGCATAGCAGCCTCGGTTGTGTTCTCCTCTAGTCCAGTATAGCCAGCAATCCAGGGAAGTTTCCGGTATGGCACCTACCTTCTCGGAGGTGATATTGGCTGGTCGGAGCATGCGCTTTGGCCCCTTCGACACAGCCACCCATACCGGATTACATAAAAAAAAAGAAGAATACATAGACGTACTTATGTATTACATATGTACTAGCAATAACGGTTTAAGCTTGCCCGATTTTGTACCACCTCCGCATTGGATGAAGGTGTGTCGAAATAGGTATGATGAACTCATAGAGAAATGTCTTCGGCGATTTTTTGGAAAATTGTATTTTTCTTTTTGTTCCTTATCTATGAGTGTCATGCTGCTGTAAATATTAAATGTATGAGTAGAGCCTATATAATGTGGTGGTCGGTGTTGTGCTGTAAGTCCTTGCGACGCAACACCGATTGCTCTGCTCACCCCGATTGTCGCGATACAGCGTGTGGTATGTATGTATGTATGAGTGAAGCTTGTGGCCGTGGACCCCCACCAAAAGATACCCTGTTGCATGGCATGCTGCATTAGATGACATATTAAATACTCCAGCCTGATTGGCTCATTAACCGACTTGTCATCATTAAATCACAATTTAAAACTGACACGGTTGGCTACATCTCCTACAACATCCTTGATGTCAGCCCATAACACCGGCGAACTAGGCGCCATGTCAGTGCTTCCCTTCATTTCATGTCGGCTACACTGAACTGAACGGAAAACGCGAACTATTTACATAGCCGTTTCGACTGACGTTTCGCTCAGTGCGGTGGTACCAACCCGGCCGGGATAAACCCTACCAACTAGTAAGGTAAGAAGGGAAGGGACCTACAGTTTAACGCGGAATCCGAACCACGGTCGAGCGGTCACCCATCCAAGTACTGACCGCGCTCAGCGTTGCTTAACAACAGTCGACCGACCGCACCGCTGAGCTACCGAGGCTGGCTCTATCTGCTGGACGACCGACACGTTTTGTAATAAATAGGTTGTATCTATTGAAACCTTTTTTTTATTACTCATCTCCCACGGAAATAATTATTGCCGTTGTCAATAATAATTAATAAATTATTGCGAAGGTTATTGAAGCGCTGCTCGTGCCAGTAAATCGTCCATCAACCTGCGAGTAAGTTAAGGGGGGGTACTAGGCAAAACATCACATCATATTATCCTAACTATCGCCATATTTCAATAGATATAACTATAATTTATATGCTTATAGTTAGGTAAAGATTCAAGGTATAATGTGTGATAGATTATTGTAATTTAATCTTGTAAATTCTCTGAAAAATAAGTGGGTGAAAAGTGGTAAAAACGTTCGAAAATGCATTTGCTATTTCGTCACAAATACGTCCATACAAAAAACGCTCGCGCACGGCAACGGCCCAAAATTTAGAATGTTCAAAGATAGTTCAGTGAAAAACCATTTATTCTGTAAGCGAGTTTATTTAGATGATTCTTAGTCTTATTGACTCTAAGCTCAATGAAGCATTTTTCGTATTAGATGCATTTGTAAAAAATGGCGAGGGATTTGGCAAAGGCATTTTTTAACGATTTTACCACTTTTCAAACACATATTTTAAAAGGAATTTATAAAATTAAATGAAAAATAATGTATTCACATTATACCTTGAATCTTTACCTAACTATAGGCATATATATTATAGTTAAATCACTTGAAATATGGGTATGGTTAGGGAAATACGAAGTGCTTTTGCCTAGTACCCCCCCTTAATGCAGTTCTTTGCAACTTGCAGCGCATAGCATGGCGTAGTGTAAATAATAATTACTCTGACGTCATTTAGTTATATCAATGGTTCCCAAACGGTCGATCCCAAGAGGCTTTTAGCTCGATCGCTGAAAATATGTAGAGCAAAAAGTTACCTACTTTTTTTTATGTAAACCAGCATGGGTGGCTGTGCCGAGAGACCAAAGGTGCAGTCGACAGATCCAAAATCACCTCTCCTCGCGAAACCACGCTCAGTTAGGTGCCATGCCAGCAGATTTGCGGACTGTTGCTAGACAAAAGGGTGCTGAGTCTCTCTGCGACGAGTCATGCGGAGATAGGACGAGTGGCAGGGAATAAGGGATGCTAGTTCCGCAGAGCAGCGTCCGTGATAGTATCTGTAAAACAGACTAAGCGAACGTAGGCTTAGTAATTAGGGTCCCGTACCGGATACGGAACCCTAAAAAAGTATGGGTACCACTGGGTTATATGCTTTAATTAAAATACGATTGAGTTTTACAATTAATAAGTTAATCAAGATATTGCGCCTTCCTCGAATACCTCTTATGAAGGCCAATTCCGTAGTAAAAAATCTAAAATAGATTACGATATACGAGTAAAAATGAGAAAAGACAACCCATTGTAGAGAGCGTCGTCCCTGTCGCGCAGAGACATGCGAGTTCGTGCGACAGGGAGGACGCTCTACAACCGGATGGTCTCTTTCTAAAGCTCTACACGCATTATTTGCCGCCGGGGACTGTACTCGATTCTCGATTTTCCTTCAAATGAATTGACCCTCTGTGCCGGTATTGCGGTTTTCCTTAATTCATATTCTTGTTGCAAATATTTTATCCTTTATTATTAAACTTCCCAGAATATATTTATTAGATCTTTATTCACTTTCTTTGTCGCCTCGTTATTCTATTTATACACACTTTCTAATGAATAAAACGCTCGATTATACTGGTGATCTGCAAAACCGCAATGTTATGGCACCTCGTTATTTCTGGCGCCACTCGGGTCAGTTTTTACGGATAAAACCGGAGCGAATATTTTTATGAATTTTTGTATGGTTGCCTACACACCTACAACATATCTACGTGATGTCAACCCATAACACCTTGGCGAACTAGGTGATTCCCTTCGGTCTTCCGGCTTCCCATCTTTTTCCGCACAGCGAAAATATTCACAGTGAGGACTGACGAGCCAATCCATCTTCTCTGTCTGTCGTCTTTTTTTGTTATTCTAGCTTTGCCGCTTCTGGACTTGAAACTTCCGGATTAACTCCCTACTGCACTCCCGATAAAGAAGCGGAAGATACTTAGTTGTTTTTTTTTTAATATAAGTTTAGTTCAGTGGGACCTGCCCCTCCCTGTCTGACATGGTGGGCTACGCTAACTGCTATAGCAGGTCTGTAATCTGATCATCGTGTCTGAGCTAGTTTGCTAATGGCCTCCTGCAATTGCCGACTGCCGACTGCCTAAGGGCTCCATATTTGAAGACGAAAAGCTCTGAAACTTTTTCCCAGATTCGGTAATTTTATTGTAGGTACTTTTTAGTGAAAATCGTTTCATCGAGATTTGGTGGACAGTTAACGTCCACCTTTATTAAATATAAATCAAATGACTAACTTGCATGCTTCACTAGTAGAATTGAAATGCATGTAGGTGAATTCCAAACACTTAAAGTTCAATAACAACAAAAGAAAAAGGAGACTGGACTAGGTCATTGCACTCCCTATACAACAGCACTGTTGACAAATCTCCCCAGACTCACTGTCCATAGAGTTTTAATAACAATTTTATTTTAGATTTGAGTAATAAGATTTTTTTTCTTCGAATGTTGTGTACTTTCTATTTCTGAAGTTTCTCAAGCCTATCCCGAAACAGCCTGTATACCTATCTGCAGCTTTACTTCAGTCCATGCTCTTTTTCTTAACCTTCCAATCCCCAAGCCAGTGTTGTCTGCTGAGCATCTAAACAAGACAATGCAACAATTACATTTTAAAATACAACGAAACTATCAGCTTGTCCGTAAAATATCCATGTTCATGCATTCAAATTCGCAAAGCTCTCTCCTGGCAATAACGTCTCCATTGAAGTGGCGGTAAACTCTAAAAGGAATCGCCGCTGGATGAGCAGCCTCGGAGTCGCCGTAAAACGACCGTTAAGTAATCCCATAGCGGACTCGGCGAGGACATGCTTGTCTAAGAGTGGTGTTCTTATTAGAGTCGCGCCGTCTCCGAGACACCGACAAAGCTCAGCTCGGCACGCGGGCCGGAAGGCTCGCCGGCAACTTTGTGTTTGCGCACCGATCCCCTTGTTTGGCTAGGAAGCGGAGGCACTTTGTCCCGAGTCCGCTGCGCCGACGTGCACCCGTTGAGTTTATCACAGGTGCTTTAAGACGAAAGTGCCTCTAGGCTTCGCCAATATTTGCCGACGCCTGTGGCCATTTCCCGTGATGCGGAAATTCAGGTTTCTTGAACCCATCTCTATGGTTAGCGAACCACTAGCTCAAAGCTCTGGTCCATTAGCTTCAGCAGGGGTATTGTTTGCTCTCAATTGCGACGATATTTTACATACGATCAAAACATTCAGAGAAACAGACAGCCGGCTCTAAAGTACCATTCACAAACAGTCGAAGTCATTACCTTATCTCTATACCCTCATCCCGTATGTCGTCAGATATGTCAATGTTACTCTAATTGTTGTGGAATGTCGTGATTTCCTTTATGCTTTAAATTCTTGCTAATCTCTTCTCTGTGTGTTTCAATAACATTCGTTAGTTAAATAATTAGACAATTTGTATGTAAAATCCCATTCCGGAAATCATTCAAGGCGCCGAGCTTATTGCATTTCTGCCTAAAAAAATTGGTTGTCTGTAAAGGCGGTTTACGGACGATAGTTTTACGTGATGACGTGGAATAATCGTAGTACATAGAGCAAATATCAGTAATTCTATTTCCAGTAGAAAGATTAATCATCTTGTGACTGACCATAATAAACTTCTGTCTTCTGTGTGTAATAAATAAATGTCTGATCTTGACAGTTTTACTTCTTAAGACGTTTCCATGGTAACTTTGACTATACCGATTGTGCCTCTCTATCGCTTGTTACGCGCTCTCGCTTGCACACACAGGCTCAGATGGAACGTGACACTTTTTCGTGTGTGCAGCCGGTGTTCATCAATTTATAAGACGTGACGTCATAACTTCAAAACCCTAAACCTGTTTACGTCGGTCGATGCAAATTGCAAGCATAATTCACGAACTTAGCGTCCCGTTCTGTGCGAGCATAATGGCATAATACATCCTCGGCTATCGATCACGCGCGCTTCGACTCCGCATCCTGTCTCGAAGTGGGCCTCATCAGATTGTCGGTCAACGCATCTTTTCTAGGAAATGTGGACTTTTATCCATCACGCGTGCCACATCTCACTGGTGCCGCGTACTAGGTCAACAGATCGCCATCGCTTTGCCCGATCGTCTTTTGTCGTTCATTGGGCCTGCAACGAGGCCAACCATCATTACCTACTACCTTATACATGAGAGTTCGGTTAGCTTCGGCAGGGTTTTGTTATTTGTTACCATGGTGGTTATTGTATTGTAACCACCCGTGCGAAGCCGGGTCGGGGAAGCTAGTTGCTTATAATGCAAACATGCAGATAAACGACATGTGTACCTATGTAATATCCAATTAAATTTTTTTTTTTTTTTATGTAATCCGGTATGGGTGGCTGAGTCGGAGGGGCCAAAGCACATGCTCTAACCAGCCAATATCACCTCCGAGAAGGTAGGTGCCATACCGGAGACTTCCCTGGATTGCTGGCTATACTGGACTAGAGGAGAACACAACCGAGGTTGCTTGCGGCCATCTTACATCCAGTAGGGTGGTACCAACCCAGTCGGCTACAATTTGAGCCTACCACCTAGTAAGGGGCAAGGGAAACTGTGTTACATATACTGAATTTGTGATAAAATATTACTATACTATTTGATCCAGTTCAGTCAGCTAAAAAATCGTGCTTAAAAGGTATGTCAAGTTTGACTCCTTATTGCCAAAACCATGACGATCTACTTTCATTGTACTGAAGGGCATTTAACGCGGGAGACAAACAAGGTCGTCGCTAGACTTGCGGCAGTCGCGACATGGTGCGTGACACACGACTCTGACTCGATAGCAACAGACCTAGAATCTTAACCTGTTCCTGTTACAATGGGCACGCGTCGACATTGATTTAGAAGCGATCGACAGACCCAAACGGTCAAGTTACATAAGCGGAATCGCACACGGACGCTAGGGCACGTCTGTCAAGTAGAATTTTAGGGCTCTCGAGATTGATTTAAGAGAGAGTGGAGAGGTCGGGGCGGCCCAGATCGCACGCGCCGCATTAGGGTCACGTGGGTGCACGCGGCGCCGCACGAGCTCCGGTCGACTATCATACGCTATAACTATTGACTCACTACTCTACTGGCGAGCGCGGAGCAGCCGGAGGAGCCGATACGCCCCAGTCTGACGAGATGATTGCACATTAGCGTCCTCTGGAAGAGCGGCTATGCTCACTCCGCCGCCGCCGGGCGTCTGAGATGCTGTCTGAAAATCTAATTAATTATGACTCGTGTGAAAGCTCGTGGAAGTCTCCACTCGTGTTCGTGCGACATTGTCGCTTACAGTTATACCCGCTAGTTGCGGCCATTGTAGAAAAGGTCAAGTGACTGTTCCGACCGAGAATTCGCATTCATCAGTAAGTGCAGCATCGTTCGTAATGCAGAGTCGGCCTCCATCGTGTGTGCAAATTGTATAGGAACGGTGGCAGTAACGACCGCGCAGATCAATCCTAGTCGACCGAGCGCGGCCCTTTCTGCAGGCTGTGCTGCAGTGCAATTAATGCTACCGGTAGTGTAATGATCGGATTACTTTCACGCGTGGAAGCTGCACTGCGCAGCCTCACTCCGCCGTCGCCTCCGCAGCCGCAACTCGGCGCCGGCCTGCGATTATTTTTAGATTAGAAATGGCCTAACAGCTTTATGTAATTATCGGCTCGGCACGCACGCGGCAGGTTCTCAGGCGTTTGGGGTCTAAATATAGGCTGCTGCGCTGGAGGCCGGCTGGAGGTAGCTAGGCGACCGGTGAGCAATCATGCCTCATTATCCACATTCGCGGTGTCGGTGGCGGCCGCATATTTTCACCGGGTGCGTCGTCGTCCGTTGTGCCGCTCGTTATTAGAGTGATTTCTTTAGAAAGCGGCGATGTGACGAAACCCAAATGAGCATGTTCGACGGATTACAGAATGGGTTCGGCGCCGTTTTCCTCACGTTTAAATAGGCTCGACGTAATCTCTAGGTGCGGCGGGCCTGCAGCGGGCGCCGCCGTCTGCTGCAGTCCGGCAGCCGGCAGCTAAGCTCTGTGATGATGAGTGTACTTAGTCGACCTAACTGCAGCGACTTGTCTGTAATGCTAACACACTTATAATTATCTAACGTAAATATTGATTAGGTGTCGTCGAGTTCACTCGAACTAATTAGATCACTTCTCTCGGAACTTGCGCGGCCAAATTCCTCATTGGAAATTATTTCGTTACTTGGACCATTAAAGTGCTCGTAATAGTAAAAGCCTCTCGTAAAACATCGTATTTCTCCGCAGGCGTTGCATTTCTCGATGAATCATCGACTAGTTCTGATATTTTTTTTATCTATTTACTGCAGGCTCCTCGTGGACATCGAATAGAAAAACGGCTCGACTGTCGTCTCTTTGTAATTTACGCATGATAAAAATAGTGGCTCGCGTCGAGCTAATCCTGTTTCGCCATCAATCTGGAGAAAAAACTGTCTAGGCGGTTCATTCGTCCGCTCTAATGGACGCGATGCAAGAATGTCTAGACCTGTCGCCAATACAACTGGAACATAGATTTCGATGGAACAATGTAAGGTCATCTCTCTAAACGTATTATTTAAACTAAGTACCACAGAACATTACTCAAAAGAGGAAGGAACCTGGTGGTTCCCAATTACGTTTCCATTTCTCTGGTTGTATCTCGTGTTTAAATTTCAGCGTTCATTCTTCGTCCTTCGTTTACAGCAAATCTTTTGTTTCGATCGAGGTTGATCCATCATTGTACGATTTGGGCATTCGAGATTTTAAAAAAAACCGGCCAAGTGCGAGTCGGACTCGCGCACCAAGGTTTCCATCCCACCACGTAAATGGTCGGTTTTAATTATTTGCTATTTTACTTTAGAGTGGCACTCGTACGTTTATCAGTATCACGCCATCTGTCGGTGAAAGTTCATACTTTTGTTGTTGCAATGTTAGGTTAATTAGGTAGATGGCGCTCTTCTGATAATTAAGATATTGGTATAGAACCCCCCTATAACTTATTACTTAAATTTTTTTGTTCTTATATCCGCCATAATAACACATAATCTGTAAAAATTTCAACCGGCTACCTATTACGCTTCCAAAGATACAGCCATCGGACGGACGGACGCACAGGCAGAAAAACGGCGTAAGCTTAATAGGCTTCCGTACGGGTTACGGAAACCTAAAAACAATAATCTATGTCAGTTGACTCGAGAGATTCACTCCAGTAAAGTTAACAAAGAAGATGTACTGGTCTAATTCAGTCTAAAGAGTACACTCTTGAATGCATGCGAAAGCAGGTGAGGAAGTTGATGGACAGGTAGAGGTCCAGTGCTCCTGTCCCGCGTCGTAGCCCGACCTGGCGCCATTCTCGCACACATTACATTCTAAGCCGAGCAGCCTTCTGTACTGCTGTCTTCTCTCCTTATTTAATGAGAGGTGCAAACGTACAAATACATCCAAGAGGGGGCTATTTATAGAAGTCTAGAAACCAGCTCTTACCGTGCTCGGTCTTTAGTGAGGTAATATAATTATAACTGCCAGGAAACATCCAGAGAGCTACTCTTTAATGGCGACAGTAAACATCATTTGAAGATAGCATTGTTTAGCCTTTAAACGTTTGAGCAAATAACATTTTTAATTGCGTGGTTTCTATTAGGCAGCTTGTGCATTGAATTTACTACTAGTGGATTACAAAATGTCTGGCATTTCTTGGGAATAACTATTGTTTCGTTAATTGCAATTGACTTCTCAGTCTTAATCTCAGTGGACGTATTCTGCAGTTTTTATCTGATCAGTTCCGTACAACCGCTTTGGTCCCCGCTCTGGTGTTTCATTAGAAGCCGTCTGATAAAGAGGTTTGAATATTAGTTGCAATGTCTCCGGCGGAATACTGGTGTTTACTGAACAGCTGGCGTGTTGGCTAACACCGCCCCTACCTACACGTGTCACGGTCTTTATCGATTATCGCCAAGACCGTCAAGCTGCTTTGACACAGATTTCGGCCAATACCGATGATGATACAGCCGGTGAGCGCGCAAACTGTATCCACAGTGCGTCAAAAACCTCTAGGCCGAATAAGAGCGTGTCCGATTCGATCGCCCGCGGCGGCGGAGCGACGGATAACTGTTGGAAGTGTATCGGCCGATGTCTACATTTCATTCTACGTCAAATTAGGTAATGCAATTCGCGTCATAGTCACGGTTACGGCCGTCGCGACTCCGCGAATTCCACAAGGTGATAGAGATCCTGGTATTGGCAGCTCGTCATTGAATGGCATATCGGAAATTTCCGGTGACCCAGATGTGTATTCAAGCGACTGCTTGGAGAATGTGAGGATTTGGCTAATTAGAAATGCTCGCTTCGGATCCGTACACGCGTTTTTTTTACCTGTCAATTAAATGCGAATCGAACACGTAGACGAGGTTGATGCGAGTGAGAGTTCTTCTTGTCGCCAAAACAAGTGAGATTGGCGATCGCATATCGTCGTCGTCTGTCGCGCCTCACGTGATGTGCGCGAATGTAATTGCTTAGAAAAACGCGAACATGACATGTCCGGTCTGACTGTCGGCAAAAGTGCAAGTGAGGTCGATCGTAATATAATCAGCGTCGTCGCCATTACATTCGATGTTTTCTTATTCAATCGTAAACACAAACATGATCGCATTAGCGCACGTAACAGTAGCGATATTAGATTAAATCCGCATTCTTCCCTCGACGTCAATCAAAATACGAGCTGGACATCCTCTTCGAACAAACGCTTTGGAAGACGCGATTGGAGGAGGAAAATGATACAGGGAATTTATAGATCACGGGAGGAAATAATTTGTATACAAGAGGAGGTCGCTCGGTGTTCGCAGAAAACATAGGTCGGATAGATTTCTTGGGTAGCGGTTTATTGGTCAATACATTCTCGATATGATCTGGCTTAATGGCGATCTTTTTCCGGTGCGTGTCGTGCGGCGATCGGACGTGGTCAACCTTGTAGGTCGTTCGTTAACCCAAGGCGGCGCGCGGTCCGTCTCGCTCGGCGCATCATCTTTGCCGCGGTGACCGTGGTTCGGATTCCACGTAAAACTGTAGGCCCTTCCCTTCTTACCTTACTAGGTGGTTAGGGTTTAAACCGCCCGGGCACTGAATGAAAGGTCAGTTGAAACGTCTATGTAAATAGTTCGTTTTTGCGTCCACTTAAGTGTAGCCGGCACGATCGAAGGAAAGCACTGACATGGCACCTAGTTCACCAAGGTGTTATGGGTCGACATCACGGATGTAGTAGGTGATGTAGCCAACCGTGTCAGTTTCCTTAAAAAAAAACTTGTGACTTCTCTCCACCGGTTCCTTCGTCCGAGCTTCGGCGGCGGCGGCGAACGGAGATCGATCAGCGATGGGGTGAGCTTCGTCCGGCGCAGCGCCGCGTCGCACACTGTGGCCAAATTCAGATCTGACGGAACTTAATTCCACATGCAACAAATTGTACTTCATTTGTGTTTTTAGGGTTCCGTAGTCAACAAGGAACCCTTATAGTTTCGCCATGCCCGTCCGTCTGTCTGTCCGTCTGTCTGTCCGCGGTTTAGCTCAGAGACCCTTAGTACTAGAAAGTTGTAAGTTGGTATGGGTGTGCATATTAATAACGCCGACAAAGTGGTAAAATAAAATTTTTTAAATAATTTTTTTTTATGGTACCTCCCCTACACGTAAAGTGGGAATGAATTTTTTTTCACGTCTACCCCATCGTGTGGGATGTCGTTGGATAGGTCTTTGGAAAATATTGCTGGTTTGTGAAAAGCATTTTTCGATTTAGGGATCCGTTTGAGAATAACGGCAATTAAGCTTTTAAGTGCAAATTTTTGTTACAGTCAAGTGTCTCCACCCCCTGCCAGCTAAACGGTTGTTAGTAGACATGTGAAAAAATTCACAGCAGTAGTATATATATCGAAATTAAAAGGAAAATTAATCACAGCTAAGTAGGCTGTACAGGTACTTAATGTAAAATTAAACTATTCATTCGCTTCATCATGGGCTCACCTGGTAGAAAAATAAAAATAATGTATGAGCTGGGCAAATATGTGCACGGGTGTTAAACTAATTCTTATAGAGCAATATACAAGAAAGTTAAAAAAAAATATTTCACAAGAGATACATGGGGATACATTTTTAAAACTCAATGCAAAGTTAAAATTATTGTAAAATAAATAGTTTGGTTTGGCATAACAGTAATCGCTGATTTACTACACAATATTCAATTAATACAAAATATATATTTTAGCTTATTGAATCCCAGTAAGAGTCGCGACAAATGTAATAAGTTGCTTTTAAAGATTAATGTTGCAGTTAATTTATATCCACTCTCGACTGCGACAGCTGAAAAAGACAGATTAATTTATTTGGTTATATTACTGCTCACGTATCATTTTCTAGGACTGCCGTATGAAGAACAGTGTTGTCTACCAACAAAATTATTATATTTCGTAATACTTCACATAATGGGCTATTCAAAATTAGTGTTGCAAAGTAGTATAGAAATTATATTAATTTTGAATTAAGTTCCATCAGATCTGAACCCGGCCACAGTGTGCGTCGGCGCCGGCGAGTCGCGAGCCATCCGGCACACCACCCGCCACCTCCGTTGCTTTCTATGTACGGCCGCTGCAGCGCCAACACAGAGCCTCCTCACCGCAACACTGCCTGGTAGCATATTTCCAAAGTCTAGTATGCGAGTTGCTCTGATTGGTCGTTATAAAAAAAGTAAAACAAAACAAATTTTGGCAAAAGGGACATGAACCCATGGCCGAGATCGAAAAAATAAAAACCCTACACTCTACCACTGAGCCACCAAAGTACATATGCGACCAAACGAATATCGGATTCAGTAGGTTCGCTGGGGGTGCCGGAGGCGGAGCCAGACTCGTCTCTCCACCAATCAGAGCAACTCGCATACTAGACTTTGGATACATGCCGCCTGGTCGACGCAGTCTCAACCACCAATTAACATGCAATTAGCAATTTTCACGCTCGACTGCTAGCGTACATTTGATAAATTTTAATTAAACTTCTTATCTTTTCGGCTTGAATTCAATCGCAACGCTCATATAGTTGTCGTTTTTATTGTTTTCCAAGAGTTCCAAGGCCCGATGGCGGGAGGAGGATTGTCCTCTGATTCAGCTAATCTTAATTTTATCATAGAATCGAAAATACGTTATTGCCGCAACAAAATTTTACAGAATCAAGCACAAATATAACATTTACATGAGGTGTAAAGGCGGACTTATTCCTTGCAGAGAGTTCTTCCAGTCAACCTTTCAATGTTTGAGCGTCGATTAATATAGTGAAATGTACAAGGTCCTAGTGGCAAGAGGCTGAGTGAGAATTGAAAATAATAGTCGAGAAAAATTCCTTCATACGAAGCGAATATTTATCCATATCATTGAGGATGAAACGAAAATTCAAATCTAGGTCGAGCGCTCATAAATTCATGCGTTGCATTAAAATGCAAGGAATAACGGTCCCCGCCGCCTCTTGATAGAGATTAACGATTGCAGAATTTGACATGCATAATATCGAAACTGTCCGCCGGAGATTATATCCTGCCCGCATTACCACAATGCAGCTTCGCGTATCAGATATTTCATTCTCAGCATTAATGATCTGCCATGTTTTATCGTCGTTACTTTCATAAGGCTGCAACACACGCCGCGCCGCCGCCGTGTCGGAGGCGTTACCTTCTTCGGTTTTGCTTTCATCGTCCACTCCAAGTCCTAAGGCCACTGCGTCTTAACTAGTTACATCGAACACTTTACTTTAAATAAAATACATACGCTGGCACTTTTCTCATTCGATGTGATTATCAAATGAGGAATTATCTTTTGGCTGCACTGAAAATACAAAAACACTTCTTAGAAAATTGCAGCTCCCAAAGTGGGACAACTCCGCTGAATTTTACGCCGCATGCTTGAGTGTAGTGCTCACGCATAATACGGTGATTGGCTCTAGTCATTAAACTAACTACTACGTACAAAACAGTTAAATACAAGCACGCTGTCGTCGCAGACGCAATCATAACCACAATTTCGTGTTATGTTTACATGTTTCCACTTATTGCAGAGTTGTGTTCCAGGATGTTTTAACTCTGTTGGCGATTTCCGTTTCCCATTCTAAAAAACACGCCCTTTGTCGCGTCTTCGTGTAGCTCGACCCTTATTTTGGCGATCGAGCTTGTAATCTCGTTTCACGATTTCGCGGCGCCGATGACGTTGTTTTCAATTAATAAAAATTCCACACGCTCGGGATCCCAACAGTTCCGGTTGATCGATTTAAGGGTCCCGTTGTTTCGAGCTCAAAATGTTTCCTTCTGGGCCGCTCCTTTTGATTCAGCTTCTTCATTGTGGACATCAGCAGGTCCCTAAATGGATAAGGTATTGCTACAACCGAGAAAGACCCAATATTGATGGAATTGTTTTTGAAATTACCGATTTAAAACAGCATCGAACGTGAGGTATGCCTCGTCTAACGGAACCCTAATTAGTGATTGCGGGCCGGGCGAGCAGCGCCGCGAAGGCGCCGGCGGACGGCGGCAGCGGCGGCGCCGTCTTCGAACCACTTCCTCGAACCAGCGCAGTGCCACCTCTCGCTAACTATATTGCAAGCACGAGTCTGCGCCGCCGTGATGCCGTGCTTGCTCTCTTCCGTACTTAGCTACTATACTGCGCGCGCATGTCACATTTATTATTGTTTATTGTATAATTTCATCCATAGGTAGGTAACCTACGCTTGGACATGTCGAATATTCCGCCAGTTCTAAATTCAATGCGATGAAGAACTGACAAACTTCGCAAGTCACAATGTTTTGTTAGTGCCTTATAATTAACCCATACTACCGCTCACAAGAACATTAATGCTTACATGAATACTGAAGAATCTGACCACTCTGCCTATTTACATTACCTAAATTTGGTGTATAGTGCCATCGTCAATTTGATACTTAAATATATCAAGTCAATTCAACAACAATTAGTAAAAGTTTATTACAAAGAAATGTAATAAATAAGTCATATTAAAAATCTAAAGATACAATCTTTACAAACAAATACTTGATGCCGCGTTCTGATAATGCGCTGAATGATTGTTCCGTCACTGAATAATCTGAATATGTCTTCCACTTTCAGGCCAGATTGCGAGAAGGAGGATTATCCTCTGAGGTTCAGCTAATCTTCAGATGAACTCGCGGAAATGAATTTCCTCGAGTCTCCTTCCTTGTTCCTTCTATATATCTTCTTCTGTATCCGTGAAATAATCCTATGATTAGTGAAACCATACTCCAAGGAAAATACACTGAACCTCAGCTCAGTGTACTTTCCTTCTCAAGGAGTCTTTGCGATGGCTCATCTAACTGCTTTCTCTTCAAATAAGACCTTCCCAAAACTCACAATTTAAATAATCACTTCGATGCTCTCGCTGCACGCGGTCGAATTAGGATTTCAAAAATGGATTTCAATGGATTCGAACGTGTTCTTTATCAAGTGGCAGCTCATCTACATAATATAAAATATTCAAATAGGCAACACTGCACGATATCTGCACTGCAACGCACATTGTACGTATTGTTGAACCATTCCTCGTAATTATGCGTATGCACGGTCTGTCCGTACTAAGATCAAGGCTTCTTAAATAAAAAATAAGGTACCATAATAAACCTTTGAACTGTGTCGTGGACCTCGTGCGCCTTTAGAAATTATATGTCGTTTCAATGGCGTAAACGACTTAATTTTATATGAAAAAGGTTGTTTATTGTAGAATTGCATCCATACGTTACATAACTACACTCTGATACGTCGAACATTCCGCCAGTTCTAATTCAATGCGAAGAAGAACTGATAAACAAACTTCGCAAGTCACAATGTTTTGTTGCTCAATATTGTGTGGTAAAGAGGTTGACAAAGAGCGGTAGACAATGAAGCGAGCTGCTGATTTCGAAGAATACGAAAGGAATAGCGATTTCAAAGAAAAAGAACACGATACAGAAAGAACAACAACGCATCTAGAAAGGCTGTCTACGATGCAAACTCGTTGTGGTTCAATAATGCATAGTGTGTTCGTGTGGATGTAGAGTTTGTTAGCTTGAGGCGTCGTCGACGTCCTTGGACAAGGTCGCTTGTGGAATGTTCTCTCGTCATTAGGTGGAGCTACTGGTATACTGTGCAAATACTTGATGATAATGTCGGTAATTTTTATGCGGTCGATGCAACTGAAATAGATCGCGCATGTGCCCAAAAAAGGGTCGAATGCGTAACCGACGAGCATGTCTGAAGAACATTATGAGAGTGGAATAGACATCAGAGGCGTGTCAGTATAGGATTGCCATGCCAATTTTGGAGACAAGAAAACCAGGACATGTAACAAAAAAATAAGATTACCTATATAATAAATAGATACCTAATAATACTTTGAAATTTTGTTATAAAAATATTTTATGGAAGGACATAGCTAGTGAATATGTGTATTTGCGAGATGCCGTGCAAACTGATGCCAATGCCGGCGACAGCTTAGCCATCTCTCATCTTGGAACGGTTCTTCAATCGAGTCATGCAGCGCGTGGGGTCTTCGTGCCTTACTTGCTGCTTGATAGTTGCCTTCTAATGCTCGGCTGAACGTGGTGGTTCGGGTTGTTTCGTAATCGTGCCGTGCTGTTGCAACACAACAAGGATTACTGTGCTTACTCTGATTTTCGAAGCACAGCGTAATTGCATGTATGATCTCCTCGAATATATTTGAGTTTTTACGGACGCCTCGATGTGGAAAAAATAAACATAATTGAAACGAAGGCTCCACATGAAACGAGATTGGTGTTCCCTTATAGCCCGAGGAGGCAGTCAGGCATGTTTTATTTGTGGGCCCTTTATCGCGTCGAATCGTTTTCTCGATACCTACCTGGCGCAGCTGGTTTTGAGCTCATGCGCGGGGTTAAAGGTCTCCACATTTTTTAGGCTCCTCTCTTCCCACTATCGTCTTGTTGGTTTGTTGCCGAACCGTCGGTTAATGTATTCACGGTTTGTAAACGTTTGAAAATAACCATTTCGGATTGCCTTATTCCGCGGATTATTTATTCACTTATGCAACTTGTAAACTTTTTGCAACTTGTCATTTTTTGATCGCAAGTAAAGTTTCACTCAGATCAGCTAATCTGACATTTGATTCGCTCTCTGTCTAGTCGCTTGCTAGAAATGTTGATGGGTTAGTTTTTGCTGTTCTTTGGGAACACATTTTAATTTTATTCCGCTCCTTAATTGCACGGATACGATTTAAGTCATAATTGATTTCCGAATTGAGCCCTGTCTTTTCTTTCTTTTTGACTTGGAATTACATACATACATAACACACGCTGTATCCCGACAATCAGGGTAAGCAGAGTAATCGGTGTTGTGCTATAAGGACTTTGGTAAATTACAGCACAACACCGACCACCACGTTTAGCACAGTATACGGACAAGACAACTATCAAGCAGCAAGTAAGACACGAAGAACCCACCTGCTGCATGACTAGGTGGAAGGACTGCGCCAAGGTGAGAAGTGGCTAGCCTGTCGCCCTTTAGCGCAGTATCTTGTACTTATCCCTTAGTCGCCTCTTACGACATGCACGGGGAGAGATGCAGTGGGGCTATTCTTTTTAAGTACCGGCCTCACACGGTACGGAATTAGTTATTAATAAACCATTTCCAAAGACATAAAACTTTAGGTCAGGTCCCTTAACTTACTATGTGATTGGTATGGTTTAACGCGTCCAGATTGATGCCACCTCACTGAATCAAGATCGGGGGTAACGGCTATGAAAAAAGTTCGTTCCGTCAAGTTTACAGTGTAGCCGTTACGACCAGAGGGAAGCATTGCCGCGGCACATATTCGACCAAGTCTCACACGTTCAGTTCAGACAATACTCGATCTAAATACATCCGTAAACAAAATATTGTCGATGTTGCGGAAGACCCGTGAGTGTTCAATGTCAAAGTCGCAGTTTTAGCATTCTGCGCCCGTCACTTCGCAAGTTTGAGTTGTGTGCTCGGTTTTTCGTGAACGAATTTCATAGATTTGCATACACTTGTCACCTGGGCCTTCCGCGTTGTGTGTTCCGGTCGCAGTGTTCCGAGACTCTTTTGTTTATTTGCATCCTTTGTGCCATTTGGGTGTCACGCGAGACATTGTGGCTGATCGTGCTTGTAGCTGGTGTTCGGAGACTTTTGGTAATCGACAGTTTTGGTGTCCGCGTTTATTTCTCTCTCGATTCAGTCAGTTATTTATTGTTTCCATTCATTCATTCAATTCAATCATGTAATTAGAACTAATGTTGCTCCTGTGAGCTATTAAGCATTTAATGAATAAATAAATAAATAAATAAATTCACGGATTGGTGATTTCGTATTGTACATACAAACATAAACACCGCACGCTATATCCCGACAACCGGAACTGTGGGGTAATCGGTGTTGTGCTGCAAGGACTCTCTGGTAAATTACGGCACAACAACGAACAGTTTCACATAGTACCTATTCGAACAAGATGACTATCAAGCAGCAATTACGGCACGAAAACCCGTATTATCTGCTTGCTCTGCAGGTTTGGTTTGTTTTATGCTTTCTTTTCTATCACCGACATCTAGGTTATGAGCTTTTCTTTCTTTTATGGAGAACCTTCTATGGTTGGATGTGCCCAACAGTCAATCGAATGAAGTTAGTTTGCCAATAACACCGCTCCTTCCGAAGCCACTTTTAGTGAGGCGACATGTCAGACATAAGACGGAAAAAGATCTTCAGGTAATTTATTGACACGCCTTTTGAATATCACTAGCTTTTAGGAGACAAGAACCACGTACAGCGGAAAACAGTTCCATATTTTCGCGGTTAAGTTTCTGACTTCCTAATGTCAGCTATTATAGTCATAATAATAACTTACTCGATATTGTCGTGTGCGTCGTCGATGAAGTCCCGAATCCTGACGTAACAGCGAATTTCCTTTTAATTTTTAACGGCACGACATGTGACGCCGCGCCGAGTCACCCATAACGTGTCTAACGACTTCCATGGACGTTCGGTCGTATGCGGGCGTTGCGAATCCCATGCCGGCATGACAGGTGCCTATTCACGTCCCTCTTCATTCAGACCCGAGACTGTACTTGGGGGTAAATATGTGGGCAGGAAGAGCGTTCCAGATTTTACTAGTTTTGTGGAGGAAAGATCTGCAGAACCGATTCCTTCGCATCAGCCGTAAATCCAACGTGTAGGGATCCAATGTGCGCAAATGCTGCTCAGTGCGCGTTGTGCGGAGGTGGAAAGGTGGCGGCGGGATCGTGTCAAACAGCTCCTCCGAACACTCCCCTTGGAATAAGGGATAGAACACACCCCTTTATCTTTACTGAACCTGATGAAGTGATACCGTCACTCCGTTCATAGTTTGTTGCGTATACAAACAAACTAATACATCGCTGCTAACAAACAAAATATAAAAAGTTATACATATATTTTATACGTAAGTAGAAGCATAATAGAAGTCTAGTGAGTATTAAATACTCTGTCTATGAATGATATGATATGGCTTCAGGCAGCGCCGAAGTTGAACGCGAGAGCAGTGCAAGCCTTTTTAGCGAGGTATTTTCCTGTTGGATTTACCGCGCTCCGAAGTGATAATGTGAGAGTGATTCCGAAGAAACGGCCAACTTTGTTTGGTCAGAGTAATGTCTGGGCGAATCGTGTGTGAGAGGTCGTTTGCACGTCATCATCGAACTGCGGTTTTACGTAATGTACCTTTAGCGATAACTAGACTGTAGGAAATTTGCTGCGGCCGCTGTTGTAGATGACGCACGTACGATATCTTGTCCAATCGTATTCTATCGCGTCGATCGAATACGATCGACTCGAATGAACGTGTAGTTCCGTTGATTGAATACAGAGTCGAGACGTTGGAGTGCATCCAAGCCGCATTTTCGAGAAGCCTTCATTAGCTTAGTTTAATGAGCCTCTTACAAGAGAATGCCTAGTTGCAAGCCGTGAATTGTAAAGACTTCGTCGGCGCCTGATGTAACTGTAAGTCTGGGACGCTGCTGCGGACTCGAACTCTCGACGGTTTACTGTTATCCCGGACTCGACGTGATGCCGCCAGCCAGACACACATGCGACACTGCCTGCAGCACAACGTAACTGTTTCGCGACAGCTCCATGTATCATCCATCATATTCACCAATCATGACGCCCTTTTAAAGGACGAACGATATGAAACGTCTGGCTGTTGCTCTTGCTCCACATAGACTTGGCGGATTAAATTCTGCACTCTGCGTAGCGGTATGTTTTCATCCTTCACTGTTGTCACCAGCGCCTGTAACAAAACCATAATTATTATTATGAATTCGTGTTAGGTTAGGTTCTTGGAATTAAATTTTATTGGTTACTGTAGTTACATAATTTAGTAAAATAAACGGGAAGCAGCAGCATTTTTGCTCGAGAACATGGCTACCTGATTAATTTTGATGCGCGGGCGCAGGCAGCGCAGCGGCGGCGGCGCGGCGGAGTGTTGCGGTGTGGCGCGCGGTGGGCGGGTGGAGGGGCGCCTCGCGGTGCAGCACGGCCGCCGCGCACTCTCACCGCTGTCGCTTATCTCGAGCGACCTCCGCTGGACGCGCACGCATCGTCCGCTCGCACCGCGACATGCACATCGCGCGCTCTTTAATCTTACTGCTGTCACTCGGACGCATTCGGGAGATGCACCAGTAAGGTCGCACAGTACCGCCGCGCGTGCCATCAGTGAGTTCAAGTGTTACTCTTCGGCTCTGAAAGACAGAATCACGAAGCTGCAGGAGGAGGTGGGCGTCGCCGTGGCCGGCGCGGCCGGCGCGGCGGCGGCGGCGGTGGTCGGCGGCATGCTGGCCGAGGGCCCGCTGCCGGTGGTGTGGTGTCTGCGCGACAACAAGCTCGTGCCGCATCAGGTGTCGGGAGTGCGGCTCCAGGGCGCCGTCACCTCGGCCCACATAGCCGCCGTCACGGACTTCCTGCGCATGGTGGCCGGCACGCGCATTGTTCTGCCGACCTCTCCCGATTCCACCGACGATCCCGACCGACACAAGGAGGACTCGGGGCGACGGCGAAAGATGTCCATGCAGGTAGAGGTGCCGTGCGTGTTTCTTAACGAAACCGACATTAAGAACTCCAAGAGAAGAGCGGAATCCGTCGACGAGAGGCTAGTCCCCGAACTCGAGACAGTCAAGGAGCACACCACCTCCAGCATGACTAGAATAATAGAAATAGAAAACGAAACGCTGAACGAAAGGAGAATCTCCCTCACTAACGAACGCGAGACCGGCGGCGGCCCGTCCGACGAGGAGGCCGGCGAGGTGGTCGTCAGGAACAAGGAGCTGCAGCGTACGGCGCCGAGGTTCAGCATCGACTCGTCGTGCTCCGAAAACTCTTACGTGAACATCGACTGCCTGAAGAGTTTGCAGGATGCCAAGCGAGAGGACGACGGCAAGACCGTGAACTCCGACACGCAGGCGAGCCGTCCGCGCTCGCGGTTCCCCAGGAAGAAGCACTCGTTCTGCTCGATCGGCTCCTCCGAAGGCGACGAGGAGAACGACGTCATATTCAAATCAAAACCCAAGTCTAGTCAGTGGTTGAGCCTCGATTGGATTCCTCCGCCGCCGAGAGAGGAGCCGGTGGTACCAGATGACTGCGACAAGGCCAAGAATGATTATATATCGAAGTGGATCGCGGAGCACAGCGCGCACGACGACGGCATCACGCCGGAGGCGCGCAGGAAGAGTCTGCCGCCGAAGTCCAACGAGCTCTACCTGCAGAACATGAGGCGGTTTAGTGACGGTCTCCAGAGCTGCAAGGAGGACGCGGCGAGCGATTCGCCCGTTAACGTTAAATCTAAGTGGCACGATATAGTTAAACGACATTTAATGTTGCTGAAGACGGACAAGGGCTTCAAGCGGCAACGGGGGAGCTGGATGAGAACAGCTCGCCGAATGTCGTCGAGTCCCGGCGCGACGCCCGAGATTGTGCTGCATGACCCTTACATCAAACTCAATACAATGGCGTAAGTACCCGTCAAATTCAACTCATCTCAAATCCATGAGGTCTAGTAATCAAAAATTTAGCAGTTTATAAGCTACGCGTAAAATATAAGCACCTAATATTACATGTTGTAAAACGATCGCCTCCTCTGTACGCTTACATTTTGCAAGTATTGCCAGGGAGACTAATCCTCTGACTTCACGATCATTCGTGCTCTCTCACTTTCTCGGAAAACCAAAAACGGGTTGTTTGAAAGACACGCTTGATTTGTAATTGTCCATTTACATATGCAAGGCAACTTTTTTATAAAAGCCAAATCATTAAATAATACAGGCAAATCAATGCATCAACATACACAAATGTGATCATTGTAATGCAAAAGGACACGTCATTCGGAGACATTGTCTAATGGCCGCTTGCCACCATTTCTTTGGTCGAACGTGTTAACGGTAGCTCTGTGCTTTTGTTTCTTTGTTAGGCCTTCGGTCTTGAATTCTTGCCATTGTCTCTGCGGGGATTGCTAATTTCCGTTTGTTTCAAGTTAATAAAAGAAAGGGGTAGCGAAGTGAGTGTTTTCCGCGGAATTTCCAGTAAAGCTTTTTTTTTACCGATTTGAATTCATTGTTAAGGCGACATACATGGGAACGTTCATGTCCGACCGGCTATCGGTTTGTTATTTTTTTTACCTTTGGCATTCAGGCTTTAAACACATTTGAAAAACTTTCAGGCACAATTACTCCTACAATATAAGCGGCGAGGGTGTTTTACTTTTATTTAATTATATTGACTGATTGAATTGTCGAGCGTCACGCTAAGCCACATTTTCGATTTAGGCTATAGATTAATTACAATAAATAAAAACATGAGGCCGCTCTGAGAGATACGCTGAAATATGCTATGGAAATAACACCGTTATCGCACCACATATCCAACGCTCAAATAAAGGTTTGCCTTTTGCCGACATTTCTTGGGTACGCCTATTTGAGATATTTTTTTCAGGTCTAATGTCACCTTAAACATTAGACACAACGGTGTTCGCTGACCGTGAACAATTATTTGAGACAGTAATTATTTCAAGGGTTGTAGATGTAGCATATGCAAAGCTTTTAATGGCACAAGCTATCAAAATGCACCCAAACGTCTACGAGGTCGATGCCCACTGAAATAGATACAAAATCTATTCTATTCTCTTTTTTATTATTTGCCTCTGAATCTGTAGCCAATTCCAAGAGAAACATGTCGGAGTGGTCATTTAGTGCCAAATTAATTATTTTTTATAGGCATGAGACCTGTGGACAAAAAGATACACCAACACATATAGATATACATATAGATACAAAATCACTACAGATACAAAGTGAGCTAAGAAGTCAATGCACGGCCCAGCTGACGGACGCGGACCCGACGACGGCCCTTCCTACCGGTTCGATCGTCCGAACCGGAAAACGGGCTGCCAACCTGGCCACAATCGACTCCATCTGTCAAGTTAAACACTTCGCGTGTGCACCTCGAGACACCGCATCCGCGCGAGATGAAGTCTCGAATGTCGCGTCGTCGGATAAAGCAGTTCTGAAATGTTACGAAAAATTAAGTTACCAAAGTCACGTGAAGCAATTGCAGATCTGACTGAATATATCTTGTGAAAATTAACAATATTTGAATCGATACAAACTTTATTGGCAGTCATTAACATAGAACCGAGCATAAAACTAACGCCTTGTAGAGCGAAGTTTGCATAAATTTGTCTTACTCTTCGTGTCGCAACAACGGAAAAGCGATCTAATGAATTACCGCGAAAAGTGTCTATAGGTTGTTTGATTCGGTGAAATCTGCAATAGATGCCTGTCGTCGAAAGAAATCAGAATTCCTCGAAGGTCTCAATCAAAATTTTATAACGGGCTCGTATATGCGTTCGGTTATGACTCGTTTTATGACATTCCACAATCGACTCCAAGCACGTGCTCGGAACAAGGTCGGTCGAGCGATGTGGCATCCGATGGCGGCGTTCGATTAAAATGCATCGGGCCTGCCGTCAAGGCTGCCAGAGGTACACTGACTGGCGTTTTCCTCGCCAGAGAATGGAAACCGATTCAGGAAGCGCAGTCGAAACCGAAGGTGAAGACACTAAAATTGTGGACGTGCGGGACTCGGTCGGAAGCCGGCCGCTGCGAATGTATGCAGTTTTCGTTGACCGCTTCCCGGTTGATTGGTCGATGAGTATTGTACTATAATAATTGAGACAAATAAGGTAGGTATCTAATTGTTTAGTCTTGTTTGAATAGTGTGAGTTAAAGCTAGACGACTGACGGAACTTGGAAAGGCCTCATAAGAATACTATTAGGAAAACCCCAGACGCATGATAGCCAAAATGATTACGTTCCCTTTCGATAGGGTTGCCATAAATTCATGGAGGCAATAGGGGACAAACCTAGAGGTTGGTCACTTTTTGTTCTGATATTTTTTTCATGTCGTAGCGTAGTTAGTAAGTTACAGTGTTAGTCGGCAAAATAAAAACAAAACACAGATATAAAAGAACACATTTAAAACTTTATTAAAAAAAAAATTATACCTATTTCTAGAACAAGAAATACACTTTGAACTCAAAAGCAATGAAATCTAATTTTTTTTTTACCACTTTTTCGGTCGTTTTAACAGGTTTTAATAAGTCTTTTTAATTTTTCAAGTATTTATAAAAACTAATCGCACGTGATTTTAAAGTTCGCATAGCACTGAAGAATTGCTAATAAATCTGTAGGCACCGTTGAGTTGGAAATCCTGCTATCGCAACGCAATCCACAACTATCCCTTACCAGGGATAATGAGGCACCGAACAAGCAGTTTGAAAAATAAGTTTTTTGAATGTTTTTTTTTGAATAGGGGACAAATTGGCATGGGTAGGGAACAACCCTTTTCCAGTCATATACCCCCTATGACTGGAAAAGGGGACAAATCCCGTAAATAGGGGACGTATGGCAACCCTACCTTTCGACCATTCCTTCGTAGGCCTGTTCAATTTGAACACGAATACAATTATTTCTGTTTGCGATTTTATTGTTTATACATTTTCTCACACTGATCATTCGTTCGAGTCAGATAGATCAATCATCTGTCTTTATTGAATGACTAATGCTAACTCGTATGTAAATAGCATCACACGCATTATTAAGTGGTTCGGCTGTCTGTGTTGTGTTGTGTCACTGTTGCTGTAATACTTCTCAAATGTGCACTGTTATAAAACCGATTTTTATTATGATCCACATTTCGATAGGTTTGCGCAAATTTCAAGCCGAATTCGCGTAGATTACGATGCCCACATTTTTGGAATAATTTATGCAAGTTTCTCAAATTAATAGACTGAGGATGAAAACAATGTTCTCTGAATGAAGACGAGATATATTTCTGTGCTCATTTATTTGTGTTTAAAATCACTAAAATATAGTGTTATTGCTGTTGGTTTTTCTAGAAAGATAGAAAATACTTGATTGCTCCAAAACATATTTTACAGACACTAACGTTTTTTATTTTGTAATATTTCTATACAGATTGATTCGGCAATAACTACCATAACTTGAAGGGGTGATTCTGTAGCTCAAATGAACAACTTTGCCTCTGTAATTTAATTTTTAATTGAAATCTAAAAAAAAAAAAAATCACGATCCCCATAGGTTTTCCGAATCTGCCACCGCAGACAACACGTTGTATATATACACAGCACACGCTGTATCTCGACAATCGGGGTAAGCAGAGTAATCGGTGTTGCGATGCAAGGACAAGGTTAAAGCACAACACCGACCACCAACATATCCCAAAGTATTCGGATAAGATAACTCTATCGAGCAGCAAGGCACGATGACTCACCTTCTTCAAGACTCGGTGGAAGGACCGTGCCAAGGTGACGTGGCTAGCCTTAAAATATTGTTATTTATTACTGAATCACATGTATAGTGTCGGCTCCTTCAAGAGAGGCGTGAATAGGCACCTGTCAGGCCGGCATGGCTTTCGCAACCCCCGCGGACGACCTAATATCCATGGGCGTCGTTAGACACCTTATGGGTGGCTCGGCGCCACAAGTTGCGCTTTCTATAAAAAAAAATATAATAATGATAAATACACAGAAATTTTCTGTAACGTCTGGGAAGATCTGAACCGTACGCCAAAAGTCCAAACACTGTATGTATACAGCATGTATCAGGCATAGGCTTGAGAAACTTCAGGAATAGAAAGTAATAATTATTAGAAGAAAAAAATCCTTATCACTCAAATCGAAATTCCTTAATTTTTTTTTCATACAAAAAATTTAAATTGTATAAAAACTCGATGGTCAGTGAGTTTGGGGAGATTTGGCAAAAGTACTGTCTAGGTCTAGGGAGTGCAATGACTAGGTCATCCTAGTCCAGTCCCCTTTTTCTTATGTCATTCAAATTTAAGTGTTTTGAATTTACCTACATGCAGTTAAGTTCTAATACTTAAGCATGTATGTTAGTCGTTTTATTTTTGTTTAATAAAGGTAGACGTTAACCGTCCACCAAATCTCGATTAAACGATTTTCACCAAAAAGTAATATAAAATGACCTAATCTGGAAAAACGTTTCAGAGCTTTTCGTCTTCAAATATGAACCCCTTTCGAACCCTGAAGTTACGAAACCCTACCCTGAAACACCCTGTATAAACGAGTGGGTGTAGAGTATTTGAGCTTTATTAAAAATAAATCTCCATTGTGCCTTTAATACGACATTGTTATCTCACAATAGGGGATAATTTGCTACAAAAGAGTTTTCTTCATCATTTAATATAATATTGTTGACGCAGTGACGAAATGACGTCGAAATTAAAACACACCTGCATTTGCCGTTTATTATTTATACTCGTATATTAATTAATCAGTTTCAGTATGCTATCATGAAATTTTGCGTCATTCAATTAAGTCAGTCAACCATAATGCCCACAATTATATTTTTAATGGAAACTGACATGCTCGACTACATCACCTACACTACAACATACGTGACGTCAGCCCATAAGACCTTGGTGAACTAGGCGCCATGCCAGTGCTTCCCTTTGGTAGCGCCGCCGTCTATTTACATAGCCGTTTCGACCGACCTTTCATTCAGTGCGGTGGTACACGGGCGGGTTAAACCCTACCACCTAGTAATATAAGAAGGGAGTCATATCCCTTAGTCGCCTTTACGACATACACGGGGAGAGATGCAGTGGGGCTATTCTTTTAAAGTACCGGCCACACACGGTACAAAAAAAACGTTTAGCAATGTATAAGGACAATATAACTATCAAGTAGCGAGCAAGACACGAAAACCCACCTGTTACATGACTCGTTGGAAGGATCGCGCCAAGAACATTGATTGCGCCAAGGTGAGAGGTGGCCAGCCTATCGCTCTCTAGCACGGCACCTTGTCCTTATCCCTTAGTCGCCTTTTACGACATGCACGGGGAGAGATGCAGTGGGGGCTATTATTTTTAAATATCGGCCCCACACGGTATCATAACATAATGTAGCAATCTTGTTGTTGAATAGACTTGATAAATTTAATTATCAAATTTACGATGGCACTATACACCAGATATAGGTAATGTGAATAGGCAGAGTGGTCAGATTCTTCAGTATTCATGTTTATGCGTAAGTATTAATGCTCTTGTGAGCGGTAGTATAGATTAATTATTTGTAAGTTACTATAATATAATACTTATTATAAGGTACTAACAAAAGATTGACTTGCGAAGTTTGTTTGTCACTACTTCTTCGCATTGAATTTAGAACTTGCGGAATTTTCGACATGTCCAAGCGTAGGTTCAAATTATACAATAAACAATAAACAATCACACTGAAAGGAAAAACTTCTCAACGGTCCGTGGTGCATTGGAATCAGTTCAAGTGCGAGCGCGTAGGATATGTCGTTCATTAGTTACAAATGTATCGATTTCACTTGATATCCTTGAGATAAATGCACCGGCGGCTGCGCGTAACAAACCGTCCATTCCTCGCCCACTACTTCCGCATTCAACTTCTGGAGGAAGCCGGGGGAAATTACTTCGAAGGTTATCAATATTCAAAAAGTATATGATGAAATACAATAACTATGAAAGATAATACACAAAATTTACATCGACGGAATAAAATAAACTGAACGGATAAATCTCATTATGATCTAATGTGGATGATATTTGTAAATTGAAATGTATGAATAATGAATTAGAAGTTTGTATGTAGACCAAATAAGTGGTATTAGAGATGGATACAAATAATTTATTGACTAAGTTTTGTTTAGCGATATCAAAATAGAGATAGATAGAACAGTTGAAAATGTTCAAGAGTAAGACGGTAGTTGAAAGGGAAGTGATTGCAGAAATCAAGGTTAATGGAGCTCTGAATGTTATTAGAAAGAGCTGTGCAATTACATCTAAGCATACTTGTTGCACGTAGCACTATTTTTGTCCTCACATTTTTATCTGGGAAAAGGCATCAGTAGTAAGGTCAAGACCATTCCAATATCTGTTCCGTAAATATTTTCGTACTATAAATACTTTACAATTGACATTGTAAAAAACTTTGCCCTTCATCGAACAGTGTCCTTGCGAGAAGACAAAAGCGCAGAGGCGATTGCTAAACGCTGGGTACATTTTCTACGTAAATTAATCGCAGTCTGCGGTACATCCCTATCGCAATCGTTTTGCATTGCACCGAAGCGCAACCGCGGCGCGGGCGCTAAATGCGATGTTGTGCAAACACACCGTCAACAACGATTGTGCAAGCAAAATGCGCGAAAGGAAACAAATCTCGTCGCCAAATATTTGGACTTCCAACGACCCGGGAGTGTTTGCGGGGACTCCTTTTCTTTTACCGTTGACACCGGCGGCGAAGCTGCGGTGCGAAAGAAGTGACACTATTGCGAATTTTCAGAATTGCGGGTGGAAGTGGGAGAGGAGGACAGAGATTGAGGTTAACGGCGGCGCCGATCCTATATCGAGGCTTTTCAGATGAATGATAGCCGATGACGGAATTGAAATATGGCCAATATTGGATTACAGAAACGACAATATAATAAGGTTATTGTACATTCATACGCCTATCAAGAATTTGGTTCGATAAGATACCAAGCGATACGATCAAACATAACATTTGCATTTAGAATAATTCGTTACTTCCTTCCTTGATCAATGGGTACACTGAAAGGTTTTCAATCAATGAAATATGAACGTCATCCATCTGAGATAACTGTATACTCGGAAACCAAGAATGAAGTACACAGCGTATATACATTGAAGTATTTTTTTCGTTTATATACATTCGACAATTTAAGAATTTTACAGATTACCGCTGTTCGTTGATAAGTTCGGTAGCCATATTATAAACCGATAAGCCTTTGATACGCATTTGATATAATATTTACGAAACGAAATCAGGATTCAGTTTGTGTCCGTGATTTTATTTCGACAGTCGTGAGATATGCACTGCGTACTCTTTGACCTCAAATCCGGTGGTGAAGTGAATGACGTTCCCAGGAACATAGGTGATCGAAGGGAGTACTAGTGCCGTGGAAGCGATGGGAACTTACCCGGTGAATCTTAAACGACGCTTCAGCCAGGGCATTCGGGATATGCAGGACTGGCTAGCGGAAGACGAGCGCGAACGTAATAGGAAAGAAAAGTAAATATTCACCTTTTCTGCATAATTGTATGGATAGAAAAAAAATAGAATATAAACTGATATGTACTCAGAAACAATGATGCTCTTAAATAATATTAAAGATCCCTCGACTAGCCCTAGCTTAACTTGATTACCAATCATGGCACACATGACTGATGGGACTCCAAAAAGTTTACATAGTCGAGAGGTGTCAAATCAACTGCTAAACCTACAGCTGCGTCAAGTCTCGACGAAGGAATAATTTGATCACATTCGCCTAGACTGTTCGACTCAACGAATTTGAGAAGCGGTTTGAATCTCAAATACCTAGTAGAGTCTAGCTAGAACGTAGCACTTGTTCAAATAAACTGCTCGTTCTGGATTGGCCGCTGTTGGCCGCTGAAACAAACGGCGCATGTTCCGTCCGCGCAGCCACTTTGCACTTGCCCACTTTCACGTTCTGCTTATTTGACTTTTTTACAAGCGGTTCTTTACTTTCTATGCGGCACAGTAATAATATGTAATTTGTCTGCAGCGATTTCGGGAGCAGTCCAAAAATTTTGCGTGACAAATGTCTCACAATAGCACGTATGCCGGTCGTCCGTTCGGATTCGCACGCAGCATACAATTGTCAATTTGTTAGGTTTCTCTTCGCATTATTCATGTGGCTCAGTTTAGTAATTATGTTTGATATTTTGTAGTTTTTTAGGATTGCGAATAAATTCTTATTTGTAGCGATTGCCTGTATGTTCCGCCTTTAAAGGTGAAAGAGCAAATTCCTCGGCAAATTCTGATACTAAGAAAGGGAGGGCTAGTGAATTTAATTCAAGTGGTTGGTCTTTTATGGAATCTAACCTTCTATTGAAATAAAATTAAAAACATAATCAAGTTTACACCATAACAAAATGTCTGCTTTTGTGAGTTGGTCAAAACGTGGAAACTCATAATCGCGATAAAAACCTGCCGCGATAAAAAAACGCGTAAAATTTTCACAAAATTGGACTTTCTCCGATCGACAGAATAGCCGACTCACGCGCTCGGAAAAACAAAGTTCATGTAATTATTTTTTTTCAAATTCAATGCTCGATCGATAACCGGTGCAACGGATGTTGATAAATTATGGTTTTGTTATCAAATTAGAATGGGAGTTATTGAAGTTATTGTTTTTTAAATCATAAAGTATGTTTATCTCTAAGGACAAGGTGCGGTGCTAAAGGGCGGCAGGATAGCCGCCTCTCACTTTGGCACGGTCCTTCCACAGAGTCATGCAGCAGGTAGGTCTTCGTGCCTTACTTGCTGGTTGATAGTTATCTTGTCCTATACATCGCTAAACGTGGTGGTCGCGGTGTTGTGCTGTAATTTACAAGAGTACTTGCAGCACAACACCAATTGTCGGGATATAGCGTGTGGCATGCACATATGTTAGGTTATCTCTTCAGATTTTCGTGGCGTGCGGCAACATATCGTATATAGTCAAAATTCAAGAAATGGTTTAGCGATAGTGCTCAATCGTCCGACAAACTTAACTAGATCGCAATTATTATCCTCGCAGTCGCAGGTAACAATTGTTGGATATTTCGAATACTAATGCGCACGTGTTTCGGAAGAAGGAAATGAAGTCGCCAATTCATCTTTAATTCAGCAGCTTCGACGTCGAACCGCGCTTGTCAATGGCCAATTATATCATTGCAAACCTGATTGAATGCGCCGCGAAGCTTGGCTGATTCTCAGGCATCATATTTGTCAAAAATGTTGTCGAAATTTTCATAGATTGTAGTCCTGCTCAAAGAGTTATTACTGTCGTCAAAATTATGGACGCCCCCAGTGCTCTATTTACATGTCTAGCAGAACTGTCCTCGAGAAGCCGCAAGGTTGGTTCTCAAAGGGTTATGCAAGAGTTGCATTGGTTTGGAAATGACTAGTACGCGCCCCGCGTTGAATTAATTAAACTTGACATTTGGTTACGTGTCAGCTACGGTCTGATCGTAATTTAACTGATGACTTCGGAGGTCCCTGTGTCGAAACCGAATTCCATCGAGTTTCATTTAATTGTTTTCCTTGCGCACTGTTTCTAATGAATTTTAAATAATCCATTAAACACCTTGTCGACATGTCGTTGCAATAGTGAATAGTGTTTCCCTTAGGGCACGGAAAATAAATATATGTAGAAAGGAATTATGGCAAAGTCATACATAAACTTCCAAAGTCGAAATAATCAAAATCAACGATGTCCTCAAATCCTTTGTCCCTTATAACATGCGTTCAAAGATCTTGCCGTACTACGATGTTCAGTTACAGACTGCCTCATCACACCCTAATATGGCTTTCGAGCCGGGGGGCAATTACATCTAACGACTGATTGTCCACATTTTATACGTTCACTGTTTGTTTATTAACTGCTTCATTGATTCGCCAATACTTTGATTCTGACTCGACTATCTCGGTGCCGGTGGTAGTGGAATCAGTACGAACTCTTTGCGTTACTGTTTCAATAGGCCGCGGTGATTAGTTGATGTTATACTAATGGATGACTAATGAGTTTCCAAATGTTCGCAGAAGAGCTTCCAGGTATGGTATCAGCCAAGGACAATGAAATAATCCCTGATGATCTTCGCGTCCTTTGTCAGCTTTATTGTTAAAAATATTCACGTGTCGAAGATCCTACTGCCGTCTTATTAACATACTTCTTATACTTCCTCCTAGTAATATAAAAACTATTTAAAAAAATATAGAAACCGCCTTCAAAAATGTATGAAATAGAAAAAACGAACCCTAGAGTTGAAGGCGGTCGGTTATTTTTGCTTGCTTTAGCTCCGCCTTCAACTCTAGGGTTCGATTTTTTTATATCATAAATATTTGAAGGTGGTTTTTATATTTTTTTAAATAGTTTTTTATTGCACTTTTTTTTTTTGTAATTTTTTGCTATTAATGTACTCGGCGGAATCGCTCGGCCTTAGGCCTCGCGATTCCGCCTCGCTTTCCAATCCGATCTTGACGAAATTGAAATGGGACCACACAGGAAGCACCAGCTTTCAAATAAAAAAAGAATTTTCAAAATCGGTTCACCCAGTCGTAAGTTCTGAGGGGACAAACATAAAAAAAATACATTGGAATTGAGAACCCCCTCCTTTTTTTGAAGTCGGGTATAAAAGGTTTTAGCGCCAGAACGTGTCGATATCGTGCTTCAAAAATTTAGCGTCGTTTAATAAATCGACTGTCATATGATAAATTCTTCTTACGAGTAAATGCATATTGTAAATTTTTAATAGGGTACAAGTCTGTGCGAATTGGGATGGTGTCGAGGTATGTCGCACACTAATCATTAAAATCACGCATAATGTACCTGGAATAGTTCGAACGCCTATGGAATAGGTATTCCATAGGCGTTCGAACTATTCCAGTAGTTAATTACCATAGTAGAATATTTCGCAAGGCAAGTCTTTACTTATTGCTATTCAGTACACAACGGATTGTATGAATGTCATCCTTATCCGTTGACTTATCGGAACCGGTAACGGGCGAACCTATATTTCTGCTAGGGACAATGTATTTGGCAAATTGAGACTATGAGACTATTTGACTGAAGAAATCTAGAAGACAGCAGCAAGTTCTCAAAAGTTTAAATCAATTGAAAGGGTTAATGTTATATATAAAAAAATGTTTTCCGTGTTTTAACGTCCCAGGAAGGAACTGGGCACCATCTTATGGTTAGCACTCAATCTCGGAATTGTCAGATCCGATTGCTGGAAATAGTTCGAGGAATTGACACATACCTACTAAAAAGTAAAAAAAAAAAGTTTATACTAATTGCGACATGTGGCATTGTTTCACCCATACTAGTGCTAGCGGTGGCCATGGATAGGGCCTGTATATATGTCTATTTAACTACCTTAAATATGTAGAGCGTTCCAGAGTCTACAGGGTCTGTAGATCAAAACTAGCTTCTGTTTTAAAATCCCTAAAAGAGTGCTTGCCACACCGTTTCTAAATTTAAGCAATATACTAAAAATGCAGAACAGGCGCGGTATCTTCGTAATGTATTTTATTTAAAATTATTAAAAGCAATAAGGTTTATTATATATCTGTACAAAAAACTAACATGGTTCCGGGCGGCGCATGATTTCAGAACACACACGGTTTTTTTTTCAAAAAGTTCAACATGTGGCGCCTAGCCACCCATGAGGTGTCTTAACGACGTCCATATTAGAAATCATTGTTAAAGCAGTTATTACTAGTGCTCAGATATTTCTCGGCACGGAGGGGTCAGTCTGAAAATCAGCGCTGAGCTGCGGCATGCAGCTGAGACACCCATTTATCTTGACTTTTATTTACATACCTTTTATCGTGTTTTCCGTCCAGTTCAGTGTAGCCGACATGAAATGAAGGGAAGCACTGACATGGCACCTAGTTCACCCGGTGTTATGGGCTCACATCACAGATGTTGTAGGTGATGTAGCCAACCGTGTGTTTCCATATAAAAAAAATCTGTGGCTCGTCGACCCTGTACCTCTGTATCTGTATTAAGTATTGTGAGGATATTTTTACTTTCGATTTTATGTGGTCAGAATTATCAAGCTTAAATTACAGTTATTCTAGCTCTCAAAGTATATCTTAACACTGTAAGCGGTGTCTATTGTGTAGCTAGTCACAATGTATTGTAATTGAAGAAGAACCCCAGAGAAGAAAGAACCCTTTCTTGCCGGCTCTTCTTTGTGGGTGTAATCGAACCGGATTGTAAAAACTAAACATGATAAATTCAAGCGTAGTGTACTACCATACGAATGATGAATAAAGAATAAATAAAACTTTTTTATTCATTTAATTTCATAATTCACCTACAGAACCGATTGGTACTGATAAGGTTTAGGGATGCAATCCCAGCCCAGTTCGCGCGGTGCGGCAGCGGGATGGCTCCAAACATCTTCCTCCATACGAACACACAAGTGTATGATACATTCACTGCTCAGGTAGCTTGCACTCCGGCCAACGGTTGTCGTGGGGCTTAGGGATGCAATCCCTGCCCAGTTCGCATGGTGCGGCAGCGGGATGGCTCCAAACATCTCCCTCCATACGAACACACAAGTCTATGATACATTCACTGCTCAGGTAGCTTGCACTCCGGCCAACGGTTGTCGTGGGTTTAGGGATGCAATCCCTGCTCAGTTCGCGTGGTGCGGCAGCGGGATGGCTCCAAACATCTAACTCCATACGAACACACAAGTGTATGATACATTCACTGCTCAGGTAGCTTGCACTCCGGCCAACGGTTGTCGTGGGTTTAGGGATGCAATCCCTGCTCAGTTCGCGTGGTGCGGCAGCGGGATGGCTCCAAACATCTAACTCCATACGAACACACAAGTGTATGATACATTCACTGCTCAGGTAGCTTGCACTCCGGCCAACGGTTGTCGTGGGTTTAGGGATGCAATCCCTGCTCAGTTCGCGTGGTGCGGCAGCGGGATGGCTCCAAACATCTAACTCCATACGAACACACAAGTGTATGATACATTCACTGCTCAGGTAGCTTGCACTCCGGCCAACGGTTGTCGTGGTGAAAACGAGGGTACCAACCTAAAGCTCTTGTGGTCAGCCGGCGCTGGAGAGAAATGCCACGTCCGGCGAGAGGTGTCACGTTGCTGCCCACGAGAACAAATAAAAACTTACACGCTTTCCCACGCCCGCTGACCGATGCACAATGACTTTTTTTTTTATAATAAGCCTCATTAATGCAGGCGATTAGAAGAGATTGTTTACAAATGACCCGCCTGGGTCGACACGTGTAATTGCACGCTATTGCGGTCGAACTCACATGCTCAATCCGCTTTGGTAATTTGACTGTGGCCTCTTTAATCTTCACTACCACCTACTGTTTCGACCTTTCCAGCTTTCTTTTTTTTTTTTCTTTTCGAAATTGGGCTGTGTCAAACTCTACGGATGCAATGCAAGTAACGATATTGTTAACCGTTCTGTGGTTTGAGCTTCTGACACGTTCGTGTATACTTGAGAGGAACACTAGTTTCGGTGTTGTTGAAAGAGGTTGCTCCTAATGTTTAGTCACAGTGTCTTCCGACAAACTTGTGCGGGTGTGTTATCCAATGTCCGCGGTTGAACGACCGATGATTACAAGCAGACGAGTTGGTCTCGTTGGCGCCGAAGAAATTCTTGCAGCGAAAGTCGAAGAATTAATTGGAGTTGGACGGACGGATGTTGCAGTGAGGTCGGAGGGCCCGCCCGGTACTTCCGTAGTAGGTCTAGATCACGCCTGACGCCTCTACGCTACACGCGGTCGGCGCGTGGTCGGAACCTTATGTCATCCATCTTGTCTTCATTATGTGAAAATGCGTAGTAGTAGTTGGTATATATATGGTCTGTACCAGCAGTAGTCGGGAAAACTTTAGTTTCGTCAAAAAGTCTATTCATAGTCCATTTCACATTAGGATTTGAAGCAGGATAGTTTGGGCCATTTTCTTGGCTCAATATGTGAGAGGATGTAGGTACATATAAAATGTATTCAATAATAATTGGTGTTAATTACAATATGTACTTCTTTATCGCTGCATTTTTGACTTGCATCATTCATTATCAATGATACGTTAGTTATCGCAATAATACATACCTTTACAGTGTTTGTATCAATGTCTAGACATAATGCTCTGGTAGAAAAACGCCGGTCTGTCTTGGAGAAATTCGTTATCATGGTAGGAGCCTCGTGAGATGAACGATCTGAAAGATCTGAATATATATAATCAAAGGTGAAGTTTTGTTCGCTCCTTATTTTGTGTTCATTCTTACGTGAAACGCCTGAACGTTCACACGCAGCACAGTAAATTCGAGGGTGAATCCCATTCGCACGTGCCGGCCATTTCTAATCGAACGAGCTCTGAATAGCTAAAGGAATATGGGAGTACATGTAATTTAAGGAGTGATCATATTTATTAGTGGTAAAGTGAAATAGTGTAAGTGTAAAGTTTAATACTTCATTTGTGAATGTTGCTAGTCCTGTTGAGATTTCATCTTTTTCTCACAGGATCATTCCACCATGTCTTCGTGGATGGTACAGCTAATCCATGACTTAATGCGAATTTGTGACTATTGTTTTCGGTATTAAATGTTGTGACCACATCTACGTCTACGTACGACCGGTGAACTTTTCAGTGACAGCTTTGTCTATTAAAACTTGTGTCACCCAAATATACTTAAGTTTATTTTTGTATGTTTGTTTCATGGGTTAGTAGAACAATCTATTTTACACAATAACAATGGGTAGTGATAATATTATGACTACTACAGTATAATTAAGTGCGTTTTCCTTCTCCCTTGCGCTAGTTATTATTCTGTACGTGCATAGAATTGTCATGCGTTTAATTCTCTTTAAAGTACATCTACGAGTATGCATGATTTATCTAGTTTTGAAAAGGCTCCGTATCAAAAATGGTAAAGATATCTTTATGGTTAGACTCTGTTATCTCACTGTCTGTCCATCCGCCTGTCGTTCTGCTGCAGGGTTTGAACATTTAATATATTTATTATTTATTTAATAAATAACAAAAAAGTAATACTAATAACTAAAGAAATAAACCTACCTAACAAACATTAAAATAACTATCAAAAGGGGCATTTTCAAATGTTCCTAGAACACTTGCTGCATTACCCCGCTGGATGGCAAGGCTTACCCTTTGAATGAAGTAGGCCCTTGATTGCGGGACGCCAGTTGCGTCCACCAGCAGAGGCCCAAGCCTCTTCAAGAAGCTTTTGGCTTCACTGCTCCACGGACCGAGGGTTTCAACCGCAAACGCAAGAAATTCGAAATCTGGAATAATATTTGAATATTTGTTGCGTTTGAGGCTCTCGGCTCCGGCCGCGGCCGCGCCAGCCGCTCTTGAAGAGGCCCGAACGTGACTTGGAGCCAATGTGTCGACACAAGTGGCGTCCCACATCAATGACCTACCCTTAGCCCATGGCACCAGGGTGATACCATCGGGCCTCTTGCCATCCAGCCGGGAATAACCGCAAGGTTCTAGGATGCACGGTATGTTTGCTGTCAGAAGCGTGGACTTTATAATAAAATTTAAATTTTGATGCCTGGAGTTTCTACCTGCACTTTTGATACATGATAGTCCGTGGTGGCCATATATGTCGACTGGTGACCCACACACACAAATATGACTTTCACAAATTTTGAGGCCTAAACGAAGTGCAACCGAAATTTTGGTGGTTTTCTGATCTAATAAAGTCCCTAGGTGACTCGATGGGTAAGCTTCAAGCCACGCTCCAGATTCTTTTTCTGAAACCGCCAAAATACGTGCACGATTAATTTCATTACAATTTTCAAGGAGAATGTTATGTTTCATTTTGACTATTGGAATATCCCACTTGGACTGGGCGACAGCTTGGCTTGGACACGGTGGTTGTTCGTCGGGACAAAGCACCTTCCAAGCAGAAACGGCTTCTTCGAAGTACGAAATCTCAAACTCACATAGTGAGGGACTTAATATCGAACCAATGAGAGCTGACGTACTATTAATTGAAGAAATGAAGGCCGGTAGACAAATATCCTCCACCTTTCTCAGACCGATTCCACCGTATTTTACGGGTAAAGTTGCTTGTTGCCAGGACGAATCAGACAATTTCGAATTCAGCAATTTTTCCAAGTTACAACGCAGAGAGTTATCAATTGAATTAATCAAATCGTTTTCCTTCCAAATCGGACTTGAGCGCAGAAAATAAGTGAGTTTCGGCATGTATATACAGTGGCGAAGCAAAAATAAAGCCATATGTGTATTAATGTCTTCCAATCGTTCACAAAATTTCGATATCATTAATTAATTGCTGAAATTGTATCTTGTACTGTGATGGATGACTTAGAGATTTTGTATACACACTTGTAAATCTTCATTATTCGCCCCTATTTAAAAAACAACATTAAAATTTATCACACTTTCCGTGTTTGGCTATATGTATCACTCTCGCATCCTATAAATGTTACCTAGAATATAAAGCCTTAAAATCTGGCGTACAATAAAGAATATTAATAATACTTACCGGTATAGGTTTCTCCATTGTGGACTTGCACTGGACCCATTGGTGAAAAAATTACAAACTGTAATGTTTACATTGTTGTCACTTTCGAAAATCTGTATATGCAGCTGTCCGAAGAGAACTTGTTCCTCTCGCACATGGCTTATAACCTTGTTTAGATAGACGCGAGACATCCATCACACACTCGCAACGCAACTCGTTCTGTTACTTTTGTCGGTGCGCCGCTAGTTAAGACGAACGAAACACACAAACCTGCTGCACTCGTGTGTGACTGAGGTACACAACTACGAGTACACTAGTACGATATAGGAGAATAAATTGACTTACGGAAAGTACCTTCTGAAGTTTGACTGCAGACGATTAGGTCTGATGATCGATCGCCAACTTTGCCGATGTAATTGCCACGTCTTTTTGAAACTGCGGAACCCTTACTCCTGCTCCTACAAAATCTAGTTCTGTAATTCCTGCACCTCAATCTGTGGTACTGACGGGTATTGCAAGGTGCTTTTTAGCGAATTTCTAATCTCCCGTGTTAACTGTACTGAAAACGATTCTGTGAGCTATGATTTCCATTTGCTAGAACAGTTCTACCACATAATTTACTCATGATATTATTGAATTGGGCTGGATTGCGGTAATCCAGCCCAATTAACCCGCATATAAGATATAACTAAAATAAATAGACTGCCGTGGGGAACATCGAGAGATCTCGAGAGCGTCGGGTGTACATCGACCATGAATGACTCCGTCCGATTTCTCTCCGCATTCTAAGCGGGTCAAGGCCACATCGAATTTGAGACTCCAATCGAACACTAAGGGCCTTCGAAGGGCCACAGCTCGACCTCTAAAGAGTCGACGACACTGACAGAAGGAAACGTGACTGCGGTTCGATGATGCGTCGTGATCGACGACTCCTCCGGTCGTGCTGTGCGGTTTGAAAGTAATTTTAGCTGCACTTGTCGTGTTTAGATGCTTTGTTTACCCGGAACTTTTCCTCGGAGTTACAATATTCGCCAAGTTTGTCTAAAGTCAGCTGCAACTTCTCTCGTTGCCTTGATCAACCATTTTATCCCTGCAGAGCTTTTGGCAGTCTGCTGGCGGCCAGAGTACTCTATCTGTTTGAGATTCGATAGGCATTTTGGCATTGGCTAAGTAGAGGAGGCATTCAATATAACTTGACAGACTAATAACACACCCAACCTGAAGTATGACAGTGATATGGAGAGACGACGCGGGTCCCTCTCTGCCTCTGGCAATGTGCTGGTCAGAAGATTCGGAAAGTGCACGGAGGAGGTAAAACGGACACTTTTCAAGGTGTTCTGCCAGAACACCGCATGTCAACTATGCGGACAGACAGCACCAAAAATTCATGATAATGGCATAAGAATCTAATAACACATTCTGGCAGTTACTGCGGTTACCACGCTTGGCGAAAATATAGTTTTAGAATTTGGTGCCATTCCATTATGCGAATCCGAGTATACAAAGAAGACATCTGCCCAAAAGTGACAACGAACTGCACGATTCTCTAAATCGTTCTTGTGCCGCACTGCAAAGGTGTGGAACGGGCTCCCAGGAAATATCTTCCCCCACTCCTACAATCCACAGATCTTCAAATTGCGGGTTAATAGCCTTTCCCCAGCAACATTAGTCCACCTCCAAGCCGGACTGGCACCTCCTCGGGGGTGAAGCTGCGCCTGAGGTTGCGACCTCGGACAAAGCCACCCAGTTCGGTAGCAATAAAAAAAAAAAAAACGAAGTTGTGGAGGGTCTGAGTTCTTACAAAATGATTTTACAGTCCGATATTCCGTGAGTGGAAACATATTATGTTAAGCACCCATTCCCGGAGGAGAAAATATTGGTTAGGTAGGTTTGGTAAATATTGTGTATTATATATTCACTTTTGGTAAATGTGATTCCTTATTGTCGAGCTTATTGTACAATGTGGATCATTGTGTCTGACAAATACACATTATTATTATTATATCTTTATTTACACATATTTTAAAAATTGTCTTGTACACATTAAACATAACCAAAATAAATTATACATTTATTCACACATTTGTTTTTATATAAGTTTTATATTTTTACAAAATTGAAAGCTAAAATTTATACAAAACAAACGGGGTTTCCACCACCACCGCGTTGGCGGCGGGGCGGGGCGAACCCAGGCTGGCTACCGATGGTCGGGTCCCAAAGAGAGAAACCTCCGGACTATGCGTGCAGTGTCGCATTATAAAACCAGTTCTAAATATTGCTGTTAGTGGTTCATTGTTATCGCGTTGGCTGCTCGCTTGCTTCGTCAGCACAGCAGTCGACCTTTGCTAAATATAGGTAAAAGCCCAATGTCAGTTATAGGCAATCATGTACTAAAGTTACTACTAATTTAATCTATATCAGTTTATTTATAGTATCAAAATATGTAATTAGGCGCCAAAATAACTCATTGTCATTTAGCGAGGCGAAGGTCACAATCGGTGTAATGTGGGCTTCAACATTCGCAAATGCACTCCCACTATTCGTTGGACGGAGAATCGCAGCTTCAGCCACACAAATATTTGTTGTAATGGAAATCCTTACAGGTAATCTGTATTTTTGTAAATTAGTTGTCGATACGCTAAGAAGCAATAGGGTAAAGTTGAAGCATTTCATCTCTGCACTATAATCATCACGCGGCATCAATTTTTTCCTAATTACTGGTCTTCCACGACCCTCATTGTCCTGCTGTTGTGATTGCACGATCTCGTGGAAATTGCCCAAGATGCTTTAATGCCGGTTAATTATGTCGGTGTGATGATCAGTGATTAAATCGCCAGATTTATCGTATCCTAGTGCTCCAACTGACACTACAATAGTGCACCGCTTCAGCGAGCTCGGTCACATTTACGCAACATTGACTGGTGATCCTCGTCATCCGACGTCAATATCTATTTACGTCCTTATGCTGAGCCACCAGATCTTTCCGTTTGTTCTATCCTTTGGACACGGCTGTTAGGCGGTGTTGACGTTTAAATTTTGCCGATTCAAACCATTATTTTGCTAATGAGTGTCTAGACAAAGTATTCTCGAAGCATCTTTTTTACTGCCGAACTTCCTCGTCCGTGAAAACGAGCACTTTGCTTTGAAGATAATTACAGGTGATGACAATGTGACTGGCGCATATTACAGAACAATCGCTATCCGCAGCATTGATAGTAGGATCGATAAAGCGAATCCAGGTGGCCTGTTTGTTATTTATTATTATCTGTAGTTCAGCATGAAGGTATTACAATATGATCAAATAGGTTTTCTGCCTGCACCCATTTAGTGATGGTTGATCTTTTTTTTCTTATCTCTGATTTTTCAATGCGATCGGTATTGCTCGACACAGAAATTTATTGTTAATTATATTTCTCCGTGGCATCAATATCAGATCTGCAATTTTATCAACAGTTAGGCCTGCCAGAGTTATGTATTGCATGCAATTATGTTAATCTATCTCAAGTGTGTTTTTGATCTAATCGTTTCTGGGTGTAGCTGGAGCCGGATAGCCATAAATGACGACATTGATAGTGGCAGTTAAGCAATTTCGGTAGTCCTAATGGGTTCGTTAGCCCATCTGATGTCCTGGCTGTCGGTCTTTGGCCTTTGCCAAGTCAGGTTATCAGGTCATAGGCTTTCCGGATGTTCTACCCCGTTATTCGGGTTCTTTGGACTGTTGTCTCCTATTTTTACAGCGTCCATTAATGTCAGCTTTATCACATCTGGCAGTGAAGTGAAATTCGACTGAATTATCCACAATCTTCCGGTCATTTATCAATATCATCAAGCGGTGGACTTTGGATAGGGACACTTTAGTGTGCAATGACTACCCTCCAGGTGAGACGACCACAGCAAGTACGTCGGCGGAGCAGTGCTTCCATACCGCTGAAGTCCGGGAGGATTGGAGAAATATGGTAGAGGCGTATGGTCAGCATTGGACCCAAAAACGCCGGCTCACTAGCGATTCTGGAGCAAAGTGGATTCGTTGTTCAATCAAACGCGAAGAAGAAGTCTAACGAAGTGTAATATAAATGTTAATCAGGAAGAAATTTAACACCGACGGCGCCGCCGGCGCCTCCGTCCGTCGTCACGCAGTGCTCTCGATTTGCATTCGGCAACAGCGTTACATAAGGCAATGTGCTGCCTAGCAGCGAACGACCTTGCTGGCAGCAGCGGCGCCTGCGCAGCCGCGGCCATTGCCGGTTGATCTGATCATCACGTAGGCGAGAGAAGCTGACCTACGAAAACTGGGTATATCGCCGCAGCCGACTGGGCTCATACGTCATCGAAGAGGGCATGGCATTGCTTCAGTCGAGTCGCGACCAAGCGCACGTTGAGTTAAACTGCGCATGATTGGCGGTCTACGAAGTCGCGCCTCTCCGTAACTCCCCGCACTGGCGGCACATGTTTTACTAGAAAAAAATAGAGCTAGCGACCGCTGCTCTCACCTCTCTTCTCCGTGTCGGTGACAGTTTGTGCAACACAGAGAGACATTATTGTCGGCCTCTCAGGTAACACGGTCGCGTTCGGTTTGTCGCTTTGGCGTTTCGTTTCAAGTGAAAGTACCCCTTAATTCCACTTCGGAAGGTCTATTTTGCTTAATATGGTCATATTTTACTACCTTATCGTAAATTCAGCATGGTGTCTACCATAATAATTACGAACGCCTCTGCAGTAATGCGGTATGCTTTGGCGCATGCGCCGTGCGGTGGGCGCGGATGACGGGCGTGTCGCTCTGTTGCTAGCAGAGCAGAGAAAATATGTCCAGATAGGCCCCTGAAGAGCCTGTTCACCCTCAATAGAGCCTCTTCATTCATCCATCAGTATTTTATAAGTATAATTTTTTTATTTATTTGTTTAGGAAAAACAAACAATTACATACAAATGTAAGTTATTGTTTTTATTTGTATATATTAGTAGCTATTTATTTGTATATAATATTCTATATATTTAGTAATTTATATGTATTAAACATGTATGGCTTATATTTTACTAGCATGTAATTATATGTATCTATTAATAAGTATTCTTATTATTAAATTTATCTCCAATTGTCACGCAACTCTTTTGCTACTACCTACTTACATTCCACTATATTATCGAATCTCAAACATCCAAAGGTTGACTGTAAGAAATCTCTGTAAGGGATAATACCGCCTTTGCACCTTATGTAAATTTTCCAATGTATTTGTTACTGTTTAATGTTTACTGGAGCAATAAAGAATTTTCTATCTATCTATCTATCTAAGTTATGACCATATACCAACGACGTTTTTCACAAATAGTTTACTTAATAATTAATTAATTAATTAAAAGCGTGCGCTTATGAATGAATACATATCAAGTATAACAGCACCACGAGAGACACCTCACCTTATGCATACTGTGCCACACCACGCACGGGTAACATTTTAGTTATCATCTCTTACTTAAACCTATTATGAACATAAAGCAGCCTCTCGAGGCGGAACCCAAACCAAACAGAATTAGGACAGACCATGAAAAAAAACCACACACAGAAAAACAAAAAGACAAAAACATAACAAAAGTGTTAATCAGATATGTTATTATAAGACACAGAATACGTGATAGCCTCAAAGTGCAATCGGGGAATCCATGATGATTTGTCATCTTCGATAGCTCAGTGATGCGGTCGATCGACTGTCGGTCGGATCATCCATGATGATTTGTCATCTTCGATAGCTCAGTGGTGCGGTCGGTCGGATCATCCATGATGATTTGTCATCTTCGATAGATCCGTGGTGCGGTCGGTCGAATGTCGGTTGGATCATATGGGCGCGGTCAATGGATGGATGGGTGACCGCTCGACCGTTGGAGGCTGACCGTGGTTCGGATTCCACGTAAAACTGTAGGTCCCTTCCCTTCTTACCTCATTAGTTGGTAGGGTTTAACACGCCCGGGTTGGTCTGAATGAAAGGTCGGTTGAAACGGCTATTTAAATAGTTCGTGCTTTCCGTCCAGTTCAGTGTAGCCGGCACGACCGAAGGGAAGCGCTGACACGGCACCTAGTTCACCAAGGTGGTGTTATGGGTTACTGCACGAAACTGTTGTAGGTGATGTAGCCAACAGTGTCAGTTTCCATAAACAATAATTTTTTAAACAAGCAGTTTCGTTTGATTGAAGGGTCTCGCAATCTTTAATTCATACTTCTGCGGTGAATCATTGATTCTGCCGGTCGTCTATACCGACATCAGCTTGTTCTCCGCACTCTTGTTGTTGTTGTTTTTTTATGGAAACTGACATGTTTGGCTACATAACCTACAACATCTGTGATGTCAGCCCATAACACCGGGTGAACTAGGTGCCACGTCAGTGCTTCCCTTCGGCCGTGCTGGCTACACTCAACTGGACGGAAAACACAAACTAGGTATTTACATAGCCATTTCGACCGACCTTTCATTCAGTGCGGCGGTACCAACCCGGGCGGGTTAAACCCTACCACCTAGTAATATAAGAAGGGAGTCATATCCCTTAGTCGCCTTTTGACGACATACACGGGGAGAGATGCAGTGGGGCTATTCTTTTAAAGTACCGACCCCACACGTAGGGTTGCCAACTTTTTTTAGAAGAAATAACGTATTTCTGATTTCAGGGATGGCAAATAAAAAGTACAGTCTAATAAAAAAGTATTATTTATTTAAATTTTAAAACATTTATATTTTTAGTGCTCTCTGGACATTTCAGCAGTGATCAGGTATTTTTTAATACACTTTATGAAGCACTGCATTTTTTTTTTTTTTATGGAAACTGACACGGTTGGCTACATCACCTACAACATCCATGATGTCAGCCCATAACACCGGGTGAACTAGGTGCTTTGTCAGTGCTTCCCTTCATTTCGCGCCGGCTACACTGAACTGGACGGAAAACACGAACTATTTACATAGCCGTTTCGACCGACGTTTCGCTCAGTGCGGTGGTACCAACCCGGCCGGGATAAACCCTACCACCCAGTGAGGTAAGAAGGGAAGGGACCTACAGTTTAACGTGGAATCCGAACCACGGTCAGCCTCCAACGGTCGGGCGGTCACCCATCCAATAACTGACCGCACCACTGAGCTGCCGAGGCTGACGATCCCTTAGTCGACTTTTACGACATGCGACGGGGAGAGATGCAGTGGGGCTATTCTTTTTAAGTACCGACCCCACACGGTATTGCATTCCATTACTGAGGTGCTGTTAGTTTACGTTTCATTTCACACATTGTTTGAACTTTAAGGTTGAATTAAAGTATTTTCGCGTACTTTATGGCCATTCAAAAGTTTAAAGTACGGAGACCTAAAATAACATAAGATACTTTATTTTAAAGTACGGTTGGCAACCCTAACACGGTACATGTGTGCACAAATAAACGTATTCTCATTCACGACAACTGACCGGAGACGCGTCTCGCATGATACAGCGCACATTTGCTTCAGACTCTATTGAAACCGGCACCGCATCGAAATGGCGCAATGAATCATTTCGGTGTTGCTTGTTGGTCCTTTCTTGGTGACTCGAACGATGCACGGTTGGAACATAAATTACAAATAGATAGATAACGCTTTATTGCTCCAGTAATAAGCGCCGTGTGGGGTCGGTACTTAAAAAGAATAGCCCCTAATCTTGATCGGTACTTACTTGCTGCGCTCCGACCAAGCTTCTTCCATAAAACACACAGCAATGACGATCTTATTAAAATTTCTAGATTCTACACATATAGTACATACGACTAGGGTTTCTGATTTCTCGAACTATTTTCGTTTCCAATGCACGAGAATTCTCGAGGCTAAATTCTCAAGTCTTCTCGAGTCTCGAGGCTTTCAAACAAAAAACCAATAGTGGTTTAAAATTTAAAGAAAAAAACTCAAAAAAATTACGAAATCAATGTATTTTTTATTGCACCAACTGCACTTACTAAAAAGGAACGAACGAAACATAAAAAACTTCTAACACAACACAATTTGATAATCAAATCTTAATACTAATAAGAATTAGGAACAGAGAACTAACTAAGCGACTAAAAATCTGCGTCTTAATCATCCAAACATATACATGTAATAAAAATCATCCAGAAACAAAAAACTTTCTACTCATTTCTAGGAGGTAACAAACAGTAACGTACTAACAAACAGTACGTAATCCTTTAATCAGTCATTGGTATTTAGTAGCTTTAGCTTTGATTGATATCAAAACATAGAAATATTCTTACATAAACATTACAATAATCAAATCATTGAATACTAATAAGAATAGATAACTAAGAGTTAAAATCTGCGTGTGTCTATATAGAAAATATCAGTCATTTAAAATTTATAATAGCTTTAGCATTGATTGAGTGAGATCATTAGTTGGGAATTGAGAATCAAATAATAAAACTTAGATTTAAGAAGGCGGGATACCTAAAGATAAATAGAATAATCATAAGTATAGTGCTTAGTGCTTCACTTCACTTATTATAAAGTTCTTAAACGCAAATGCTTTAACGATTTTACGCGTAAAAACTTATGTCAAATACTTAGAATTGGTGCCTCGAGAATTCTCGAGGCACGGTTTTATTTTTCTCGTCTCGAACCAAGGCGAATTTCTCGAGTCTTCTCGAGCAGAAACCCTACATACGACATAATATACTAATAATTTCCCGTTTTCCTATATACATTATCTATCATTATTACACTTCCTGAAGCTTACAATTATGAAAATGACATTAAATTCATTATCATTAATAAATATTTAACTAAAATTGTAAAATTTTGTTAGATTAAAGATTTTACAATTTATCTTATTTAATAAAACAATGAAATTAATTAATATAAGTAAAAGTAACATTTAAAACTTTTGAATATTTCAAAATGTAAAATTGTAAATAGAACAACACAAATATATTGACATTACCAACATTGTAAATACTTAATTAACAACAATCCTTAAACATAATAACCTAAAATATAATAAGATCAAACGTGTAAAAAGTAAAATTCAATAAAATATACATTAGAACGCAATAAACCTAAAACAATACAATGTAAATATAAATTATGAAACTTATCATTATTCTGAAGAAACCTCTGGTGCAAGAAGACTCCTTTTCACATCTAACAATTCTTCGTGACTACCAGTTTCGCCATCCAGTATGATTACGAGGAACAACCCCTAATCAACTGTTCCTAATATAAAAAAATAATAATTAAGTATCTACGCATTTGGAACTATCTCTACTTAATTGTTTTCCAGACCTACCATTAGATGTTTAAATGAATGGCGTGTTCGCGGCAAACACGACAAAATATTTTCCATTAACGCAATCTTTGATACTTTCTTAGACAATGGCGTTGTACTATCATGTACTATGTAGTGGTCACATGTCCACTACATAGTCCGTCCCGTTGAATAATTATAGAATTTTCTGTCTAGCCATGAATGGGGCTTTAATTAATACATAATATGTGAGTGCGCAAATATTTAGCATTACAATGTTATTTATATTTAACTGTCATGCGGATCTTTTGGTAAATAAGATTATTTGCGAGTGTGCCCGAGATGGAGAATATTGAACATGCATGCATAATGTATTAGGAGCATTTGTTTAGCATAATACTTAACTTGCATACAATCGTTGTTGACGCACTTACAGACTTTCAGGAAATAAGAATAATGTTTTCAAGTAAAAACTGCAAAATGTTAGTTTAACTTGAAAATAACTGGTGATTACTGAAAGAGAAGCGTGCTCTGATTGGTGCCTTCTGATCATAATAGGTCTATGGATTTAAACATTAGCGCTAAATCTAGTGAAGTTGTGCAGATGTTACTGAAAGCGAACCATGCCATTGAAAAATCATACACTTAAAGAGATCCCTGTAGTATTGATAAATCTCTTTTACATAGGTACATACATACATAGCGTCACGCCTGTTTCCCGGTGGAGTAGGCAGAGACAACGGTTCTACACGATCCTGACACACCTCTCCCGCCTCTTCCACTCCCATAATGTTCTTCATGCATGCTCTTAAATCTCTCTTAGAGGTTACTAAAGGGAGTCCGTGCACAGCATACGAGAAATTATCATACAGGTTACTGAAGAGTAACCATACCATTAGAAATCCTCTCATCCAGCGAACCTTGCCATTGATAAATCATGCAGTTCGCTCAAAGGGAACAGTACCATTGAACAATCATTTAGGTGTTCATGTACATGTTTACTGAAGGGAAACCAATTGGATAATCTCTCATGCAGGTGATGTGCCATTGGAAAATAGCTCATACAGACTTGTAACAGAGTGTGTTTTACGTTGCCCGCAGATGGTACTTCCGGAAGATAAAGCGGATCGAGGCGGAGAAGAAGCTGCTGCTGCCGGAGAACGAGCACGGCGCCTTCCTCATCCGCGACTCGGAGAGCCGCCACAACGACTTCTCACTCTCCGGTATGTTTTACCTCTACTTCTTCTTTTTTCCCCTCTTTCTTCTTTCCTCCATCTATCTTCTTTTTTCCTTTTTCTCCTTTTCCCCCTCTTTTTCTTTTTTCTTCTTTCTTATTTGTTTCCTCTTTCTTCTTTTTCTCCTTCTTATTCCTTTTCTTTTCTACATCTTCATCTGCTTCTTCTGAGTGATGCCTCTACCAGGCGTGTGGATTTTTGGCCTCGATTGAAGATCGCGCGCCGACCCTATCTATCGCAGCTCTTCGCTTCAAAACTTCGAATGTTTGTGTCGCATTTGTGGCAACATTTCCCCCCTATCAATAAATCTTCTTTTTTTTTTTACTTTCCTGAAAGGTGTTTCGTATCATAAGGAAGGATCACGCGAAAAGTGAATTTCCTGCTAAGAACTAATCTTACACCAAAAAACAACAACACAGCGGTGTTTGCGAAAACACTTAGGTAAATTACCTTCGCTCCATATTATTCTAGACACGCCCCCTCCGTAGGTGACACTAATAAAGCGAGCGGTCGTGATTTTAGTTTTATCAATTTATCATATTTTTTGATAAATGTTTATCTTCGGCGAACATAACAATCACATGTTCGCACTTGTAGCTGGGCATATCCGATATAGCGATTACGTGCTCCTGGTTTAATTCGCACGTTGAGCAATCGCGATAGCTCGGAACAAAACGCGTTTTTAACCGACTTCAAAAAAAGGAGGAGGTTCTTAATTCGACTGTATTTTTTTTAATCTTTGTAACCTCAGAACTTTCGACTGGGTGAACCGATTTTCATTTTTTTTTTTATTTGAATGCTGGTGCTTCCCGTGCCGTGTGGTCCCATTTTAACCTACATGAAGCGAATTGTGAACTAGCTTAATCTAGAAGATATCTAAGCATTGCTTATTCCTTCTTCACTTAAAACTGCATATTTTATGTTTTTTTTTTGTTCAATGTTTTTTTTTGTTTTTGCTCTATCTTAAAAACAGTAATACATAAAATCATCAAACTTGGTGTGACTATAATAGTACAAACTCAACAAAAAAAAAAAAAAACCGTTAATTACGTGGTGGTACGAAACCCCCGGTGCGCGAGCCCGGCTCGCACTTGGCCGTTTTATTTTTTCTCTTTAAGACCAAGCTGTCTTTTTTTTTTATGGAAACTGACACTGTTGGCTGCATCTGCACTAGTAATATAAGGGAGTCATATCCCTTAGTCGCCTTTTACGACCTACTCGGGGAGAGATGCAGTGGGGCTATTCTTTTTAAAGTAACGGCCCCACACGGTACAAAATCTGCAGTCATTGAAATAATCATTGAAAGGAAAATGACGGATCTCATGATCAATCGCACGCAAGTAGCTGGTTCAGTCGACAATGTTGATCTCGCAAGGATGGTAGATTGAAGAAGGAAGAATAGATGATGGCCGTTTTTTTTATGGGAAACACTTACCTGTAATGTTGAATATGATTGAGATAGACGTTGGGTAAATGTATAGAAAATTGTTCTACAAAAAAAACCGGCCAAGTGCGAGTTGAACTCGCGCACCGAGGGTCAGCGCCACTCACGTTAACTATGGATTAGTTAAAATGCTTCATACTCCTTTCGGTAGATGGCGCGCATACAATTTTTAGTTTCTTGTATGAAGTTCTCCTCTAGTTCAGTATAGCCAGCAATGCAGGGAAGTCTCCGGTATGGCACCTACCTTCTCGGAGGTGATATTGGCTGGTCGGAGCATGTGCTTTGGCCCCTCCGACTCAGTCACCCATACCGGATTACAAAAGAAAAAAATGGCGACTCCGTGAATTTTTTTACTTTTTCTTATTTTTATTATTTGTTGTTATATCGGCCATAATAAATAAATAACACATCGCTACTGTAAGTAAAATATTTCATCCAATTCAGCTGACTCCCACAGTGCCCAATACGCTGGCAACGTTGCCCCTTGAATCGCCAGCCCTATCCGCTGAAAGAAAATAAAAGTTAAATTACAAATTTAAAAAACCCCCGATCCTTAAAAACCCCAACCCTTAAAAAGCCAAAAATAATTTCCGTTTGCTTACTTAAAGGAGTCGGGAGACCGCTAAGTAAATTCCCGCGCAGCTCTGAGTTTTTATATTTTATTTACTTAGCGGTCCCCCGACTCCTTTAAGTAAGTAAACGGAAATTATTTTTGGCTTTTTAAGGGTTGGGGTTTTTAAGGGTCGGGGGTTTTTTAAATTTGTAATTTAACTTTTATTTCAAGCTTTTTTAAAAAAACCGCATGAAAATCGGTCCACTTTTTAAGATAATTAATTTTTTTATTACTTAATTACTTGATTACAAACATAGCTAAGAACCATCCTGATTAAACAAGCTTCCTAATAAAAAAAACCGCATCCAAATCGGTCCATCCGTTTGGGAGCTACGATGCCACAGACAGACACACACACTCACACACATACACACACCCTCACACACACACACACACACACACACACACACACATACACGTCAAACTTATAACACCCCTCCGTTTTTTTTCGTCGGGGGTTAAAAAGACTTGGCGCGTCGGTCACCAGACTTATCTATGAGGAGCTTTCCTAGATCGTTTCCGAACGTCCTTGCGTTGGGTGACCAGTGACCACACGCCGAGCGTTTATTATCAATTATTTTATTTTCAATTCAATTCCTTTGCTACTACCTACTTACCAGTGCTCGATTTGAACCGGAACACCGCACTATGGAAAATGGTAGAACAAGCCCAGATTAAAATGATTTTTACAAAAATGGACTAAAAAACTCAAGTCAAGGGTTTTTGTAAAAATAATTTTAATCTGAGCTTGTTCTACCATTTTCCATAGTGCGGCGTTTTGGCGGCAATTCGAGCACTGCTACTTACATTTCACTATATTAAATCGACTCTTAAAGATCTAAAGGTAAAACTGGAAGAAATCTCTGTAAGGGATGAGTCCGCCTTTGCAAGTCATATTTCCGTAAAAAATTTTTGGAGAGATAAAGTATTTTATTTCTGTAGTTAACAGTGTAACCGTAAGTCATTCATTAAAATGTTTGTTTCTGGTTTTATTTTATAGATCTACATAGTTTGAATTTAATGAGAAGTACTGACTTCTATTATCTAATTGATTTTAATTACTATTCTAATGTTAATGAGTCAGCGATCAATGAATAAAATTATCGAGAAGCGGAAAAAGCGGAAAAGATTTTTCTCGCGCAATGTTTTTCCCAATAAACGGAAAAAAAATATTATTTTTATTTATGCCGTTGCGTCGGTCGATAGGCCTTCTTCCTTCCTGAACTCTCTCGCTCACCATATATACAGGTTGATTACGAATCTATGTTGTCAGCCTCGGTAGCTCAGTGGTGCGTTCGGTCGACCTTCTTACCTTAGGTGGTAGGGTTTATGCCGGCCGGGTTGGTACCACCGCACTGAATGACACGTCGTCGGTCGAAACGGCTATGTAAATAATTCGCGTTTTCCGTCCTGTTCAGTGTGGCCGATATGAAATGAAGGGAAGCACTGACATGGCGCCTAGTTCGCCCGGTGTTATGGGCTGACATCACGGATGTTGTAGGTGATGTAGTCAACCGTGTCAGTTTCCATAAAACAATATTTAAAAATATCTATTAAGATAGAGACTACATGGAAAGGGCTTCTCCGCGCCGCGCCGCCTCCGCGCCGCCGCGGCCGGTTGCATTGGAAACCCAGGGGTGGAAAATGGTCAGTAAAGTCAGTAAGAGTCAGTTTTTTTGGCTAAGGTCAGTAAAAGTCAGTTTTTTCGAAAAATGGTCAGTAAAGTCAGTATTTTGAGGATCAGGGGCTACGTTCCCACAATTTTGGTCTGATTTCTGTAGATTGAGGTGACAAAAATTCCGTTTGGAGTGGGAGTCCCTTAAAAATATCCTAATATCTCTTTTTCTTTTCGGTAGGTCCCTATACATACCTTTTTTAAAGAATTTTGTTCTCTTAATCCCTTGGACATACACTATCACTTTAGAACAAGCATGTCGGCCGCGTGCCCCAGTGATAAATTATTTCAGTGAGGTTGGCTATGGGGATGGTGGAGGCTAAACACAAAAAAATTTCTTACTTATTTACAAACATTCTCCATATATTATTAACAGACATACTTAAATAACAGCAACTAACATTCGTATTTCGATGTTACGAGTAAATTGACCGACCAAGGGTCAGTATCTAGAGATTTGGTCAGTAAATGGTCAGTATTTTAGAGGGTTTTAGTCAGTAAAATCAGTATTTTTGGCCATGGAATCAGTTTCCACCCCTGGAAACCTCATTCATACAGAATTGGGATTGGTAGAGAGAGACAGAGGGAGGTCGAGCGTGGGACTAGTCTGCTCCAGGTCCTTATTTTTATGTAAACCAACATGGGTGGCTGTGCCGACAGACCGACGGTGCAGTCGACAGAGCCAAAAATACCTCTCCTCGCGAAACCACGCTCAGTTAGTTACCATGCCAGCAGATTTACGGACTGTTGCTAGGCTGTCAAACCCGTTAATACGACGTTTGAAGACATCCTCGTCCTAATCTCCACTACAGCGAGAAAACCGTGCGAGTCTCTCTATCAGTGAGTAACTCACGGTGGACTCGCATGTGCAAACTGATCGTCGGTGGTTCCACGTAAAACTGTGGGTACCTTCCCTTATTAACTTACTGTGGCAGGGTTTAACCCGCCCGGTTTGGTACCACCGCACTAAGTGATGTAGCCAACCGTGTCAGTTTTCATGAACATACATACACATACGCCGCCAAAATGGCGTTGGCCAAATATATATAATTTTTTTTTTTATGTAAACTGACACGGTTGTCTACATCACCTACAACATCCATGATGTCAGCCCATAACACCGGGTCAACTTGGTGCCACGTCAGTGCTTCCCTTCGGTCGTGGCGGCTACACTGAACTGGACGGAAAACACAAACTATTCACATAGCCGTTTCGACCGACCTTTCATTCAGTGCGGTGATACCAACCCGGGCGGGTTGAACCCTACCACCTAGTAATATAAGAAGGGAGTCATATGCCTTAGTCGCCTTTTACGACATACACGGGGAGAGATGCAGTGGGGCTATTCTTTTAAAGTACACCGGCCCCACACGGTACATATTTAATAGTTATAATGTAATTTCACGACACTAATTCTCCCTTCTTACCTTACTAGGTGGTAGGGTTTATCACGGCCGGTTTGGTACCACCACACTGAGCGAAACGTCGGTCGAAATGGCTGTGTAAATAGTTCGTGTTTTCCGTCCAGTTCAGTGTAGCCGACATGAAATGAAGGGAAGTACTGACGTGGCACCAAGTTCACCCGGTGTTATGGGCTGACATCACGGAATTCACGGATGTTGTAGGTGATGTAGCCAACCGCGTCAGTTTCCATAAAAAAAAACTAATACTGAATGTGGTTTGGTCGGGCGCAGTGCGGGACGGCGACACGGTGAAGCACTACCGCATTCGGCAACTGGACGAGGGCGGCTTCTTCATCGCCCGCCGGACCACCTTCCGCACACTGCAGGAGCTCGTCGAGCACTACAGCAAGGACGCGGACGGACTCTGCGTCTCGCTCAGCAAGCCCTGCGTTCAGGTAACTTTATTGTCTTTTTTTTTTTATGGATAACGCGACATGTATTTTTTTTTTTCAAGCGGCAAGTGGCCGTGGGGTTTGGGCATCGGCTTCTCATGCGAGAGGTCCCAGGTTCGAATCCAGTCGGCGTGTACCAATGAGTTTTTTCTGACGAAAAAATTTACGTGCATACCCACACCTTCTGCTTCACCCTTCGGAACCGGTGTAAAACTGTAGGTCCCTTCCCTTGACCCTTACTAGGTGGTAGGCTCAAATTGTAGTCGACTGGGTTTGTACCACCGTACTGGATGTAAGTAAGATGGCCGCATAGCAACCTCGGTTGTGTTCTCCTCTAGTCCAGTATAGCCAGCAATTTAGGGAAGTCTCCGGTATGGCACCTACCTTCTCGGAGGTGATATTGGCTGGTCGCAGCATGCGCTTTGGCCACTCATACCGGATTACATAAAAAAAAACATCCCAAGCGTTTGCAGCAGGCGAGGAACACAATGGCTTCAGCGAACACGTCCGGGCGCATTGCAAGTAGCCCGGCAAGTGCGAACGTTGTGGCTGACCGTGGTTCGGTTTCCACGTAAAACTGTAGGTCCCTTGCCTTCTTAGCTCAAGCTGGTCTCAAAAAAGCTGGGTGTAGGTACTCAATAAGGTGCTTCACGGCGGGCCAAAAACTGACGTTGTATAAAACGCAGATTAGGTCTTGCTTGGAGTACTGCTCGCACCTGGGGATCAATTCAGCGTCGTGCCGTGCGACTGGTGGGTGACCCTGCGGTGTCCCGCGACTTAGAACCACTGGAATTTCGTAGGGACGTCGTCGGCTCCCTAAGTGTATTCGTGTATCGTGTAGTGTATAGTCTATTTCATGGGGAGTGTTCGGAGGAGCTGTTTAACGCCATTCCGCCGTCCCCATTCCACCTCCGCACTACGCGTACTGGATGCACCCCTATACAATCGATTTACCACGGATGCGCCATGCACCAACCGGTTCTGTAGCTCTTTTATTTCTTTTTTCGAAAATTGCTATGCTTGATGTGACTTAACATTTTCCGGGTGGTTTCGTCTTTCACAAGGACAGCAATGGTGACAAATATAAGGTGCTTCGTGAGTCATGTCAAAAATTTCGGGAGGGTTACATAGACACTCAAATAAACTCGTTACGCAAAAAAATTATATGTTTTTATCATTACTTTTCGAGAAATTTAACAAAACATGTTCGCTACCTAAACATTAACCTGTGTGTAACAGTAGGTGCTTGCAGGTTCAATGACCGTACTATGTTCAAACGCAGAACAGCTGTTTGTTGTAAGTAAGTCACAAGGTCACTATTATTGGTTTTTACAGCTACTTATTTCATTTTATTTTTTTGTTAGGAGAAAAAATGTTACAATAAACATATGTTTTTTTACGTAGTGTTTATTTGAGTGTGTATGTAACCCTCCCGAAATTTTTGACATGACTAACGAAACACCTTATATAAAGGATGTAAATTGTAATGAACATATTATGTAGCTTTCAATTTGAACAAAAATTACTACAAATTATTGAACAACGAAAATGTTTTAGCACAAGTGTCGATCTCACAACCTTTAATTTTTTGTAGGTAGATCTTTTTTATGGATACTGACACGGTTGGCTACATCACTCACCTACAACATCCGTGATGTCAACCCATAACACTGGGTGAACTAGGTGCCATGTCAGTGCTTCCCTTCATTTCATGTCGGCTAAACTGAACTGGACGGAAAACACGAACTATTTACATAGCCGTTTCGACAGACGTTTCGTTAAGTGCGATGGTACAAACCGGCCGGAATAAACCCTACCTACCACCTAGTAAGGTAAGAAGGGAAGGGACCTACAATTTCATATAAAAAATCTGTTAAGTGCGAGTTTTACTCGCACACGGAGGTTTCCGAATTTATCCGCTATTATCCGCCTATTTTTTGTCTTTCAACAATGCAATGCAATGTATAAAAGCCTATGGCGCCATCTATTATTCAATAGAGTGACTAATCGATTTTTCGGACGTTTGTTGTATGGGAGCCCCCTTAAATTTTTAAGTTTTTCTTATTTTTCGTATTTCTTGTTTCATCCGCCATAGTAACGCATATTTTGTGAAAGTTTCAACGGGCTACCTATTACGGTTCAAGAGATACAGCCCTCGGACAGACGGACGGCGGAGGCTTAGTAATAGGCTTCCGTGCGGGATACGGAAACCTAAAAAGTATGGGCACCACTGGTGTAGGTGATGTAGCCAACCGTGTAGGTTTATAGGTTGTCATGCGGATTCTTATCCATGTCAGCTTGTACAAATACGCCTCTGATGGCGCGTTATTAATACATGATCGATTGTAGTCAAAAGTGCAAATCAAAGCCCCTACCTAACAAACATAACAATCATTATTATAATTTTAATCCGCAGGATAATTAACCGACAGAAAACACACGGATTATGATAGAGTGCAATCGCGCAATCAACTCGGGAGGCTTACGCCGATAAAAAAACATTTTATAATCGACGGATTAAAATTGAAAATAACCGCATATTCAATTATAAATAATAATAAGCGAACGCAGAGATTTAATTTCGCTCTTGAATTTACGACCCATTCAGAAGGTTGTGCCAACATGAAAGATATGCCGTGCGTGCGCTGCGTTTGGCCAAGGATTCAAGTGATATTTTGACATCCTGCTTCTAAAGGTTGGAGGAGAGCATTTTTAACAGTACGGCATGTGTCCTTTACGGCTGGTGGTATTTTTAGCGTGGACTTTTGCGAAAATATCACTCGCTCTTTTTGTCTACGAGATTGATCAGAATTGTTATTTTTTTTATGGAAACTGACACGGTTGGCTACATTACCTACAACATCCGTGATGTCAGCCCATAACACCGGGCTAACTTGGTGCGCTTCCCTTCGGTCGTGCCGGCTACACTGAACTGGACGGAAAACACAAACTATTTACATAGCCGTTTCGACTTATTATATTATTGTAGAATTATTTCTGTGTTGCAAAGCGTTACGTTTTTCGAGCGGCGGCGGCTTGTCGGCGCGCTCTTGGCTCGGGCTCTTGATCTCAAGCTCCGTGGTTCGATTCCGGCCGACGACGTGCGCCAATGTGTTTTTTTTTGACAGAAAAATTTCCTGCTGCTTCACCGTTCGCTCATTTAGCCGACTGGGATGGTACCGCCGTACTGGATGTAAGATGGCCGCACAGCAGCCTCGCTCGGGTGTATGGTCTCCTCTAGTCCAGTATAGCCAGCAATCCAAAGGGAAGTATCCGGCATGGAATCCTCCTTGCATATTGGCTAGTCGGAGCGCTCTGGCCCCTCTGACTCAGCCACCCATACCGGATAAAAAAAAAAATAAGTGGAACTTATTTTCCATACTTTAAGGTTTTGACATCATCAGAAACCAACTTCCTGACTACCTACCTACATACACATTACCACACGCTGTATCTATGTGTTAAATATGTGCATTCGTTACATCTTTGGTCTGCGCAAATATGACCATATTTCTGAATATCGCACACGTTTACAGTGGCTCGATATTCGAAGTCGCAGGAATAGCCACGTACTCTCTCTTCTTTTCCGCACACTGAATGACCCTGCTGCTCCTAAATACCTGAGTGAGCGGTTTGAGTTCCTTCGTTCCCACGGTCTCTCTCTGAGATCATCTGACAATCTACTTCTAGCAATACCAACTCACTCTAGTTCGTTTTACACGGACTCATTCACAGTCAATGCGGCTCGCATGTGGAATCATTTGCCTGAACAGGTACGGCGCTGCACTACTATCCACATGTTTAGAGAACGTATTCGCAAACTGTTTCTACTATCTGATTCCGACGGCGACGAGTAATATAAATTTCCCTTAATTACGTTCTTGTAACTTTTCTTCAGATGGTTCTATATTATAAAATATATGTTTACATATGTATATGTAGTTTATGCATAAATATAATATGTACGTACCTTATAGTATTTATTTTATGTATGTATCTATGTACCTATTGTTTGTGTCCATTTATTTAATAGTTTTATTTTTCAAGCTTCTCTCTTGCACTGCATTGTCCGCCCTATCAGCTTCTCCACATCCCAAAGGTTAGTTTGTAAAGAATGCTACTTTGCATTAAACTCGCCTGTTGTGTTCCTTTTTATGGTGTACAATAAAGTATATTTTGATTTGATTTGATTCTGTATCCCGAAAATCGGGGTATCAGAATAATCCAAGTAGGTAGATACTCTGGTAAATTATATCACAACACAGACCACGTTTAGCAAAGCATTAGGCCAAGATAACTATCAAGCAGCAAGTAAGGCACGAAGACCCACCCGCTGCATCACTCGGTGGAAGGACCGTTCCAAGGCGAGAGGTGGCTACCCTGTCGCCCTTTAGCACGGCACCTTGTCCTTATGCCTTAGTCGTATTTTATTACATGCACGGCGAGAGATGCTGTGGGGCTATTCTTTTCAAGTACCGGCCCCCATACGGTGACTAGGTTATTAATTTGAATTTTCGAACTTGCGACATCGAAAGATATGCTCGAAGCGCAGCTCACAACGCTAAGTTCGATGACATTACGGGCAAATCCATGTCTCGTATTATAACAGCTGTTTCTGATTCAAGCCGCGACGGATTCGCTGGTCGCTAGTTTTTAATTGGATGCGCTATTTTATTTAGTTGCGTGTCTCTCGCTTTTATTTTGGGTGTTGAATTAAAAATAAAACCGTCCAAGCGCGAGTCGGACTCGCGCACCGAGAGGGTTCCGTACTAACACGTTATTGGCCGGTTTTTTTTATTATTTATTGTTGTTGTACTTTAGAGTTAGAGCACAGAATAGAAAAGAGTACTCCGTACAGAAGCTTCTCTGTACAAACACTCACAAAGAAACAGCTACTCTGCGACGACGCGATAAAGTACAAATTGGCTCGCACAGAGCTGCATGCCTAACCACAATAACCACCTACATTTCGATTCTCTTTCTGTCGCGTAACTCTATCTCGAAAGCGCGTCGTTCAGCGCGTGTAAGGGCTGTGTCGTTGGGCTGTCTTTTTGTGAGGAATAAAATAAAGATGATACCTACCAACGATACGATATTTAGCTACGGCAAATTCGTGCGAATTAATTCATGCATGCGTTAGCGTCACAATTAGTTTCTCACATGGAAGCGTGCAACCTTCCAGTGATAGTTTTGTTTGATCAATAAATTTAATGATCATCTACCTACAATGTACCTATTGTTTTATTGGTGTTTTTTATTGTATAAAAACCCACATTGAGACAGAGAACGAATGAATGTTCTATTTCTATCCTTATAAATTAGGAATTAGGCCATACCTACATACCATGCTGTTCGGCGTCATCTAACTAATGTTATTGGCAATATATATATTATTTTAAATCTATGACCTCCTACTAATATGAATAAATAAATTACTAGAAATAAATCAAAATAGTGCACAATAATGACGTGATTTCGACATTTCTAAATTCGAAACTAAACGTAGTAGATGCGCGTTGGCGCACGCTCGCTCTGCCTGGATAGCGGCAGCCCACTGTTACTTGTACCAGGCCTTCGTCACTCGCTCAAGGTCGCGAGTTAAATGCCTACCGCTTGGCGTACCGACTAATCTACAATTAACAGTGGGCTGCTGCTATCCAGCCAGACCGGGCGTGTGGCGCTTTCGAATTTAGAAAATGTCGAAATCACGTAATTATTGTACAGTGGACGGGTGCAAAAGTCAAAAGACAAATGAAAACTTGTCTTTTTTTTCATTGCCGAGAGACGAAGAAAGGTAAGTGTTTTGTTTAGTAGCATTTTGATTTATTTCTAGTAATTTATTTATTCATATTAGTAGGAGGTCATAGATTTAAAAATAATATCATATTGCCAATAACATTAGTTAGATGACGCCGAACAGCGTGGTATGTATGGCCTAATTTGTATAAGGATAATAGGTGGTACATTGTAGATGATCATTGATCATTAAATTTATTGATCAAACAAAACTATCACTGGAAGGTTGCACGCAATGCACGCTTCGATGTGAGAAACTAATTGTGACGCTAACGCATGCATGAATTTGTTCGCATGAATTTGCCGTACCTAAATATCGTATCGTTGGTAGCTAGAACGATAAAAGTTGGTAGGTATCATCTTCATTTTATTCCTCACAATAAGACAGCACAAAGACACAGCCCTTAGACGCGCTGAACGACGCGCTTTCGAGATAGAGTTACACGACAGAAAGAGAAGCGAAATGTAGGCAGTTATCGTGTTTAGGCATGCAGCTCTGTGCGAGTCAATTTGTACTTTATCGCGTCGTCGCAGAGTAGCTATTTCTTTGTGAGTGTTTGTACAGAGCAGCTTCTGTACGGAGTACTCTTTTCTATTCTGTGCTTGTACAGCCCACTGTACGCCAAGCGGTAGGCATTTAACGCGCGACCTTGAGCGAGTGACGAAGGCCTGGTTAGAGTTTCACGTTTGTATGTATTACCATGTTTACGATATACCACAAAAAAAAACTATACTAAAAATAAATCGTGAAAATGGAAGCCACGTTTATTGTTGACCCCACTTATATTTTTTTTTGCTTTATATGTTAGGATATCGGCCATAATTAATAACACATATTCTGTTAAAATTAGCAACCGGCGCGGCGGCTTTCTATCACGGTTCAGAAGATACAGCCATTTAAAGGTAGGATAGACAGACAGCCGGACGGACGGACAGACAGACAGATGGACTTGTGAATTTTTGGCTAAAATATAATAAAATTCTTTGTTGAAATATGCATATTAGTATTTTCCGAAATAAAGTTATTTATTGACTCATAGGTTTCAACAACATTAAAAGTTCCCTTATTTATATCAAATATAATTATGTGAATATGTATAGTATAGATATTCGAATTAGGTACAGAATATGTTTTATCTCACGAGCGCGGGTGAGTCGTACTTGTAGTTGTAATGCGTAAAGAAAGACACGCGCTCCTGTCTGTGTAGCGTTAGCGCAGGTCCCGCTCCCGAGCTTACGCAGACAAAGACAGTGTGCATGTTTACACATTTACACACACACGCGCTCGTGAGATAAAACATCTGTGCCTGATGCACTATGAAATAGGGAAATTTTTATTTATTGCAGGCAATCTATAAAATAGGAACAAACATTAATTAATTGATGTAACCAAGTACACTATTTAATGTAGAAAGCGCGAGATATGGTGTCTAACGACGCCCATGGACATTCGGTCGTATGCGGGGGTTGCGAATGCCATGCCGGCCTGACAGGCGCCCATTCACGCCCCTCTTGAAGGACCCGCGACTGTACTTGGGGGGAAATATATGAGCAGGGAGAGCGTTCCAGAGTTTACCGGTTCTGTAGAGGAAAGATCTGCAGAATCGATTAGTACGCATCCGCTCGCGGGCCGGATAACAACCGTTCGCGGGCCGGAGATGGCCCGCGGGCCGTAGCTTGCCCATCACTGGTCTACACCAAGCGAACTGACCGTCCCATTATGTCACGCTATGCTAATCCGCACAATATTATGGATATATGGACGGCTGGACGCAATAATGCGCCAATTACATATTATGGTTTACCTCGGGATTCCCTGCCACATTTCCGATATTGTGTCACGAGTGATACTGATAACGAGATATGAGAAAAAGTCGCTTCTTGCGACATCACATTACATTACAAATAATTACAATACATTACATTACATTACAAATTACGCGAGATTGATTACTCTTTATTGCTCCATAAACATAACATACATACCTTCTCACTCCTCCACTTCTTACTCTGACTCCTTCACCCTGAATGCGGCACGTATGTGGAACTCGCTTCCCCTCGAAATTCGTCTATCGCAGTCGCTGTTTATGTTTAAAAAGCGTATAATGTCTCACTTTCTGGAACGATAAATTACTCGCTATTTATGGATTAGAGTCTAATGTTAGTTTTCTCTGTATATTTTATTCGTGTATATTTGTATGTATTTATATATTTTTATCTATTTATTTATATTTATATTGTATAATTTGTTGAAATTATCTACATCATTCTTATTTGTTCTCTGCCACTCCACACTCATTCATGATAACCCAAAGGTTGGCTGGAGGAGAACGCCTACGGCGTTAAGTTGTACCTATTGCAAAATTTTTAAAAGGCAACAAACATATTTTGATTTGATTTGATTTGTGGTGTGGGGTCGGTACTTAAAAAGAATAGCCCCACTGCAGTATTATTCTTTATTCTTTATTCACCATTCGTATAAACGTTTATATACAATGCAGTTTCTCTATGTACCTACAGGTTGATCCGGATTCCCTAATCGCAATGTCATAATTTCACTCGAAATTAATTGTCTACTAGTATACATACATAGGCTGTTCCGAAAATTGTTAGTGAAATTAAAAATAGTTAGAATATGAAAAAAAAATATTTACAGCTTTTCAAAATATTTCCCTCCAATCCCTATGCACTTATGCATTCGGGTGCACCAGGTTTCAAAACATTTAAAAAACGAATCTTGCGGGAGGTCGAAAAATAACCGCCGAAATTCTTCGACGGCCTCGTCTGCAGTGTTGAATTTTCGCTCGCGAAGCATTTTTTTTACCGTGGGAAATAAAAAAAAATCGCTTGGAGCTAAATCTGGGGTGTACGGAGGAATGGATAACCTTTTTATAATAGTCCATGTTTCTACAGGTGTGAGAGCGGGCGCGTTATCTTGGTGAAAAAGAATGCCACGGACGCCGCTCCTTGGGCGCTCGCTATTCAACTCCCCGAAAGCTTGAGGCAGACAAACTTCGCAATGCCAATCTTCAGTTCAGCCTGAATCTCCCGATGTGTAATGTGTCTATTCTCCCGCAATAGCTACTCTACCCTCCCGCAATAGCCACTCTACCCTGATGACGTTTTCATGAGTGACTGCAGTTGATGGTCGGCCGGGACTGGGGTCATCGTTTAGGTTCTCTCGACCACGTTTAAATTAACGAAACCAATAAGTAACTGTTGCTAACGCAGGATCAGACTCCCCAAAAGCAGCTTGCAAATTTTCGTGAGATTCCTTGAAGGTTAACCCTAGTTTATAAGCATATAAAATCATAACACGAAAAGCTTCTCGCGAGACGTCCATTGTTGCAAATAAAATATGAGTGACGGATAACCGTTAAAAATATTTAAAAAAAGAACTACACATAGGTGGCCAATAATTTTCATCAAGGAGATTTGTATTTAAATTAGCCGCCAAATCAAAATTGTTTCAGGAAAAAAAATGTATTTATTCTGTGGCTAACAATTTTCGGAACAGCCCACGTACTTACTACCTATTAGGATTGACGGAAAACACAAACTATTTACATAGCCGTTTCGACCGACACGTTTCATTCAGCGGTGTGGTATCGACCCGGGTGGGATAAACCCTATCACCTAGTAAGGTGAGAAGGAAAGGGACCTACAGTTTTACGTGGAATCACGCTCAGCCTTCAACGGTCGAGCGGTCACCCATCATAGATGTGCCCATTATATTCAATTCTCAATCGGAGACAGCAGGATCGTGCACTGCACGACCCAGACGACCGATTGTAAAGTTGAACGGCCTCTAAACCATCAAGATAAGATCGGCGAAAGGTCGCCACACGCTATACGCTCGGCTTAGGTTCGGATCCCGTAATATCTCCGCTTCTTGTATAACTATATAATCCTTATGCAACTCGCGCGGCGGCGCGGTGCGACATGCTTTTGTTGCATCACGGCCGCTGTTTATGCGTTTTGTGCTGAGTCTCGGGTTTTCGCAATTTGCCCACACGTCTTGTCTGCGCGCGCGCATGCCTAAGATTTTTTTTTGTGGAACTCTGGAACAACGATACATCGTAAAACCCAATCAATAGGTAACTTAAATAGGCAGTGTGGTCAGATTCTTGAGTATTCATGTTTATGCTGTAAATATTAATGTTCTTGTGAGCGGTAGTATGGGTGAAATTATTGGAAATTACTTTAATCTAATACTTTTAAGGTACTAACAAAACATTGTGACTTGCGAAGTTTGTTTGTCAGTTCTTCTTCGCATTGAATTTAGAACTGGCGGAATTTTCGACATATCCAAGCGTAGGTTACCTACCTATGGATGAAATTATACAATAAACAATAAAAACAACAATGTTATTTCGTGCTGATACAATCATAAACAAAAATGTTACAACGTTTCAAAGCTGGGATTTTGGTAATTTTAAAAAATAAAGAAAAAATATCGTATCTCGATACCACGTGACACCTGACAAAAGGTATCATGGGTCAAAGCCTTGCAAATGACCCCACTTATATACAAACAAATTTTGTCGGTCGATGTGCCGAACACCTGTATATTATGTACCTAGACTGTATTCTTCCTGAACCATGAATGTACTCGTAATATGCCGTAATATGAGTGGTGGTGGCGAATAAAACAATTTCAGACGATGCTAGGATGTAATGAAGATACAAATTCAACACATGTTATAATTTACGCGTGTCGGCCTAAACTGAACATTTTTACAAAGCAAAGCTCAAAAGTCATATCTAATAACAAGATATAAACAAGATTCGAAACATTAGAAATTACCTATTTTAATGTTGAATAGCATAGATTGTCTCTATGGCAAACAGTATAAAATCTTGCGCTGGCTAACTGCCAATGCATTATGTCGCGTTAAATTCAACGGTCATCACATCATTATTTATGTGGTCGTTGATGTGGCTTGCGTTCAGTCGGACCATTCTAATCAATTTTATCATCGCGCAACGCACGGCGCGGCGGGACGATCGCATGCACTCTGCGCAACCGCAGGCGATCCCATCTGGCAACACTGCCGTTGACGAAATTTACGTGTTTTGGTTGCCGTCTCGTCGTGCTGTGCTGTGACGCAGGGACAGAGATATCGTGATGTAGAGAAGCTGTGTCGAAGAAGTGTATGTCGTAAAAGGCGACTAAGGGATATGACTCCCTTTTTATATTACTAGGTGGTAGGGTTTAACCCGCCCGGGGAGGTCGGTCATGAAAGGTCAAGGGTCAGGTCATGAATGGTCGGTCGAATAGTTTGTGTTTTCCGTCCAGTTCAGTGTAGCCGGCACGACCGAAGGGAAGCACTGACGTGGCACCAAGTTCACCCGATGTTATGGGCTGACATCACGAATGTTGTAGGTGATGTAAATGTAACCGTGTCAGTTTCCATAAAAAAAAAGCTCGAACAGAGAACATGGCGCGTATTTTAATGAAGCTGCATAGCGCGATGTGGGCAAAACCTATGCAATGCGAATACCTACCTAGCCGGCCGACATGGTATTCGCAGCCCCCGTAAATATCCCAATGCCCGTGGGCGCCGTCGGACTACACCTCTGCGTTAGTCTGGCGCGCGCCATATTATGTCGTGCTTACCATAAAAAAAACATATCATGCCTCTATTATCATCACCAAAAATGGCGGGCCTTCTCTTGCGAGAGGTCCGAGGTTCGAATCCGGTCGGTGTGTACCAATGAGTTTTTTTCTGACGGAAAAATTTACGTGCATACCTACACTTGGCTGCTGCTACACCGTTCGGAACCTGTGTAAAACTGTAGGTCCCTTCCCTTGCCCGCTACGGTAGGCTGAAATTGTAGCCGACTGTCTTTTTCAAATGTCATGACGGCCTGGCAGGGGCCTTTTCACGCCCCTTTTGAAAAACCCCAGGCGGTACTTGGGGAGGAAATAGATGAGCGTTGAGAGGGAGTGCGTTCCACGAGCGAGCTCATGCGCTGCGCGGCCAGAAGTAAAAAAGGGGGAAGGGGAGGCGCGCTTCCCACCCGCATCCTACGGCCTACCGCCACAGAATAGAAAAGAGTACCAGAAGCGACACTCCACAAGGCCACATAAAGGAATAACTACTCTTGCTGAGACGCAATAAAGTGCAATTCAGCTCGCAAAGCGCTGCATGCCTAACTCGAATAATAACCTACATCACGCTTCTCTTTCTATCGCATAACTCTATCTCTTTTGGCGCGATTCGTATCGTGTTGGGGTTGTCGTCTTGTGAGACGAATAAATTCCTGTTAATAATTACTGTCAGCCTCGATAGCTCAGTGGTGCAGACAGTCAACTGTCGCTATTGAATGATAAGCAACGCTGGGTGCGGTCAGTACTTGGATGGGTGACCGATGACCGTTGGAGGCTGACCGAGGTTCGGATTCCTCGTAAAACTGTAGGTCCCTTCCCTCCTAATCTTACTTGGTGGTAGGGTTTAACCCGCCCGGGTTGGTACCACCGCACTGAATGAAACGTCGGTCAAAACGGCTATGTAAATAGTTTGTGTTTTCCGACCAGTTCAGTGTAGCCGGCACGATCAAAGGGGGAAGCACTGACATGGCACCTAGTTCACCCGGTGTTATGGGCTGACATCACGGACGTTGTAGGTGATGTAGCCAACCGTATCAGTTTCCATAAAAAAAAAAAAAAAAAACTTAGCAGTTTTTTTTTTTTTTACAAAACTCTGTGGCTTCTCGGAAGTATAATGATGATGACATGCTAATTTTATTGATTCATTTATTTAATTAGTTTCTTATTTTAATTGTTGTTATTAGATAAGCGCAAAATGCCTCTGAATCAGGAACTGCCTCTGCGAGACAGATTCTTCTATTGCAGAGCCTCTCTTTGCGTATACATGAAATAATGAATTAAATAAATTATTTGATTTGACATATTATTATTATCATTTCTTTATTTTCACATTTTTACTAAGTATTTATATTAATTTTACATATTTTATATTATACAAAAACTTATAAAAATACACAAAATTATCATATTATTATTATCATCATTCGTTCATTACATTAAATTTTACTCGTTAGTCTCCTATCATCCATTCTTCCAAAATGACCGAACCATCGAAGCATTCCTTTCTCAATCCTTGTCACTGTATATCTTCTTTCAGACCACAACGCTCTCGCGCTACACTATTTTGTCAATCTATCTTTCATTGTAACTCCACACTCCCTAAAGCGCGCATTTCCAAGACAGAAAATGATTAAAAAAATCTGTTAAGTGCGAGTTTTACTCGCGCACGGAGGGTTCCGTATCTATCCGCTATTATCTGCCTATCTTTTGTCTTTCAACAATGCAATGTATAAAAGCCTGTGGCGCCATCTATTATTCAATAGTGTGACTAATCGATTTTTCGGACGTTTGTTGTATGGGGGCCCCCCTTAATTTTTAACATTTTCTTATTTTTCTTATTTGTTGTTATATCCGCCATAGTAACACATATTCTGTGAAAATTTCAACGGGCTACCTATTACGGTTCAAGAGATACAGCCCTCGGACGGACGGACGGACGGCGGAGGCTTAGTAATAGGCTTCCGTACGGGATACGTAAACCTAATAAAAAGAAAACAAAATTTAACCAATTAAAAACCTAATTACCCACCAATCGCCAACACCTTTTGACGGTTCTTTTTCACATCATTAAAATTTTCCTCCTGCAGCTCGTAAAGTTTCAGCTCTTAACAGGATATATTCTTCTGCCGGCAGGTGGAGAAACCCGTAACGGAGGGCCTCTCGCACAAGACCCGCGACCAGTGGGAGATCGACCGCTCCTCGCTCAAGTTCGTGCGGAAACTGGGCCAGGGCCAGTTCGGCGAGGTCTGGGAGGGGCTGTGGAACAACACCACGCCGGTCGCGATCAAGACCCTCAAGTCCGGCACCATGGACCCTAAGGTAAGCGTAACCGTGGCCACGACCGTAAGGGCGTAAGTGATGTTAGGTCTCTTGTTTCATCGAAGGCTGACTCTGTATGTGAAATATATTTTTTTTTACTGGAAACAATGCCAAAATTTAAAATAATAAATTGGACTTGTATGAGAAAAGAGAAAAAAAAAATCTGTAAAGTTACTTGTCGAATCCGTTTTCAGTGAAATAAAAAAGTGTGCGACACTCACGGTCAAACATCACCGATATCTTGATCTTGATCCGAATAGCGAGCGTCACTGTTGCTAATGTTACTTCACTCCAGCTCTCAAGACATCCTCGGGGTCCGTGTATAGATGTTGCCACATAAAATTCACTCAAAATGTAACACCGTTTAACTTTTCTTAGAATAAAAAAATAGTTATACTCGTTTTGTAATTAAAAAGTAGTTATCAGTCAAAATGTAGCACAGTGTGATACTCGTTTTGTACTTAAAAAGTAGTTATCAGTTATCTATCACTCAAAATGTAACACCGTGTAATACTCGTCTTGTAATAAAAAAAAATGGTTATCAGTTATCTTATCATTCAAAATGTAACACAATGTGATACTCGTTTTGTAATTAAAAAGTAGATATCACTCAAAGTGTAACACTTTATATTGTAATACTCGTTTTATATTACTTAAAACAACTAAACCTAAAAACACAGTTTGTAATTTAAAAGTAGGTATCACTAAAAATTTAATGTAAGGTTTTGTGTATGGTGTGGTGTGTTTTTATTAATAGTGCGTTTTATTAACAAATGCCCGCGGCTCCGCCCGCTCTCATATTTGACTTCTCTGCTAACCTCATAAGGCATTTAACGTGATGAAAAGTATAATTGATATTATATATACTTGATGGGAAGAACCAAGCTATCCGTAGAAACCAACTGCATTAAAATCTGTTCAGTGGTTCTCAAGTTATAAGCGGACAGACAGACAGACAGACAGACAGAAAGCAGACGTTGGATTTTATTAAAGGTATTAAAGGTAAGGATGTGCTTTGAATGTGTCCTTGAATGAATGATGATGTGATGATATATGTATGTGATTGTTGCAGGACTTCCTGGCGGAGGCGCAGATAATGAAGAAGCTCCGGCACGCGAAACTGATCCAGCTGTACGCGGTGTGCACGCTCGAGGAGCCGATATACATCATCACGGAGCTCATGAAGAACGGATCACTGCTCGACTTCTTGCAGGGTAAGGTGGATGATACACTCGCCGCGACAGAAACCTCCGATATGCGAACACTGACACCGTTGGATATATCAACATCACCTACCTAATGGCTGCATCACCTACCTACAATACCCGCGATGTCGGCCCGTAACACCTCGGTGAACTAGGTGCCATCTCAGTGCTTCCCTTCAGTCGTGCCGGCTACACTGAACTGGATTGAAAACACGAACTATTTGCGGAGCCGCTTCGAGCGAACTTCACACAATTACTGCCCATACCGAGATGTTACACATAAAAAAATGAAAACATGAACTATTTGCGTAGCCGCTTCGAGCGAACTTCACACAATTACTGCCCATACCGAGAGCTGAGATGTTACACATAAAAAAACAAGCTTAGTACATTATATCCTGTACAAAAACAAACTTAGTACATTATATCCTGTGCAAAACAAGCTTAGTACATTATATCCTGTGCAAAACAAGCTTAGTACATTATATCCTGTGCAAGACAAGTTTAGTACATTATATCCTGTGCAAAACAAGCTTGTACATTATATCCGTGCAAAACAAGCTTAGTACATTATATCCTGTGCAAAACAAGCTTAGTACATTATATCCTGTGCAAAACAAGCTTAGTACATTATATCCTGTGCAAAACAAGCTTAGTACGTTATATCCTGTGCAAAACAAGCTTAGTACATTAGATCATGTGCAAAACAAGCTTAGTGCATTATATGCTGTGCAAAACGCTGATGTATTGATGTTGTCGCGCCTCCGCAGGCAAGGGTCGCGCGCTGAAGCTGCAGCAGCTGATCGACATGGCGGCGCAGATAGCGGCCGGCATGGCGTACCTCGAGTCGCAGAACTACATCCACCGCGACCTCGCCGCGCGCAACGTGCTCGTTGCGGACGCCAACATCGTCAAGATCGCCGACTTCGGCCTCGCCAGGCTCATCAAGGTATAGCTTTTATTTTTTTATTTTTTTAATGAAACTGACACGGTTGGCTAAATCATCACCTACAACATCCGCGATGAACACCTTGGTGAACTAGGTGCCACGTTAGTGCTTCCCTTCGGTCGTGCCGGCTAAACCTAACTGGACGATGGAAAACACGGGTCTGGGTCCGTGCTCCACCTAGGTTCTCCACCTGGGTGGAGCATGGGATACTTAGATTTTATATGCTATGTCCATGCTCCAACTACCATTAAGTACAGTCGTGTGCAAGAATGTAATTTAGTGGGTCCACGGGGAAAACTATAAATCAAACATTGATTTCTAAGAGAGGTAATAATATTATACTTAACATGTTACATGTGACATAAATATTATGCGCCCTTCACCGTTCTCTTTCATCGTCAATAAAAACATCATAATAAACTGGGAACGGTTCTAAAGTACCAGGGCAGCAGAAATTTAAAGGTTTCCATAATTTTATAAAAGTTAATCGCTATTATAATAATAATAGAGATTAACTTATACGGTAACCTATTCGAAAACCCGTATTCATGGTATAATAGGTGCCAGGATTTATTCATTCATCCAAGGCCAGGGAGGGGCCAGGATTATCTCCCTTTTTTTCTTTCCCTCTCAGCGATTCACTTATATAAAATTAAGGAAACCTCCTTTAAATTTCTGCTTCCCTGGTACTTTGGTGACTTCATGTTTGTTAATGTTTGTTAATCCTGGCCTATATTATTTATATAATATATATTTTATAATTGTTGTATATGTTTTTTTTATTTGCGGAATCTGAATTTAATTTCTTTTCAAAATAAACAATATAATCAAGTTACCTTGTGTTATTTTATTGGTTGTATTGTACTGTACTATACAGCTGTAGGTCAGTAAGGAATAGGCAAATCAGGAGTTGGCGAATAAGGAATTGGCGAATAAAGTCATGGACTGTACAATAATATTATCAGTTGGAGCATGGTATATGGTATAAATTAATTGTAAGTATCCCATGCTCCACCCAGGTGGAGAACCTAGGTGGAGCACGGACCCAGACCCGAAAACACAAAGTATTTTATTGAAGTTATACTTTTTTATGCATGTTGTGAAAATATTATATTTATTTTTTTTAATCCGGAAATAGCCTGGCCTAAACAAAAAACAATATTTCTTAACTGAAACTGTTAAATATTTTGCCCATAACAATATGAAAATGGCGGGGGTCCCACCAACGAGGGTAACTTCTAACGCACGTACATAAGCACACGCACCTTTTTAGGTACCCCGTACGCCTACTAAGCCTACACCGTCTGTCTGTCCTTGGAACTTTAATAGCTAGCCTGTTGAAATTTTCGTAGAATATGTGTTATTATGGCCGATATAAAATAGAATAAACAACAAAATTAAAAATTTAAAAAGAAGGGGGGGCCTTTTTTTGTAAAGGTTTTTGGGTCTGGTACAGAATCCGCAGCATCTCTCCCCGTGCATGTCGTAAAAGGCGAATGGATAAAGACAAGATGCCGTTGCCTTGACTATCAGGATCTAAAATAAATAATAATGATAAATTGTAACTGCGCCAACAGGAGGATGAGTACGAGGCGCGCGTGGGCGCTCGCTTCCCGATCAAGTGGACGGCGCCGGAGGCGGCCAACTACAGCAAGTTCTCCATCAAGTCGGACGTGTGGTCCTTCGGCATCCTGCTCACGGAGCTCGTCACATACGGACGCATACCCTATCCCGGTTAGCCACCTTATTGTAACTACGACAGGAGGATGAGTACGAGGCGCGCGTGGGCGCTCGCTTCCCGATCAAGTGGACGGCGCCGGAGGCGGCCAACTACAGCAAGTTCTCCATCAAGTCGGACGTGTGGTCCTTCGGCATCCTGCTCACGGAGCTCGTCACATACGGGCGCATACCCTATCCCGGTTAGCCACCTTATTGTAACTACGACAACAGGAGGATTAGTATGAGGCGCGCGTGGGCGCTCGCTTCCCGATCAAGTGGACGGCGCCGGAGGCGGCCAACTACAGCAAGTTCTCCATCAAGTCGGACGTGTGGTCCTTCGGCATCCTGCTCACGGAGCTCGTCACATACGGACGCATACCCTATCCCGGTTAGCCACCTTATTGCTCTACTCTTTTAGGCAGTGGCGGATCCAGGTGGGGGGCGCAGGGGGCGTGCGCCCCAACATGGCTGAAATTAGAAAAAAATAAATGTCGGGAAAACAAAATGTCATTGTTGTTTGTTTGTGTTTTTAGTCTGGTCCTTGGAAAGGGAAGCCCCTGAAAATCAGCTTCGCTATATCGGATAGTGAGTCAGCTGAGTGGGCTCTCCTTTCGTCACATGTTATATGTTGATTTGTGTATGTAATTATTTGAATTGTTGTGTGACGGAAAAATTAATCATTTCATTTCATTTCAAAATAATTGCGCCGGCAACCCTGTCGTGTGAGTGATCGTAGCTAGCGTAATAAGCATACATCGGAATCCGCGGGGCACGAATGATTCAAGGTTGTTTAGTGATGGGACAATGTATCCACAAATATCGAAAATCGATCGTTATTTTAGAATAATATGGAATAATGTCGATTATTAAAACTAAGAGTATTTCTATAGAAAATAAAATATAATAAACAAATGTTGTATTTACTTTGTAGGTACAATACAAATCTGTTCAAACCACAATATTAGTTTTATTAGTATGGAATAGAAAAGACTTAGATTTTTTTTACCAACTTACACGTGTTACATCATAATGATATTGCAGACTTTTTTGTTACTGTTATGAAACTGAATCGATTAGGCTATAAAAATCAACCACCTATTTTTTAATTTAAAGACATAAAAAAATATTTTACATAATAAAAAAAGGCCAAGATCCAAAAAAATAGGTCTTACAAAATTAGTTCATAGTACGCTAAGGGGGGGTTCTGTATCGGAAATAGATCACTTTTGAAGAACAAAGAATTTTTTTTTTACAAAAATTTTTTTTTTTAATTTTAAATGCAAAACAAAAATTTTTCTTAATCGTTTCGGTTTCATGCCAGGAACAAAAAAGTCTTCCAACACGTATATCTCTTTCTTTCAGAAATTGTGAAAAACCACAATTTCAGTTTTATCAGTATGCAATAGAAAGAATTTAATTTTTTTTACCAACTTACACGTATTACATCATAATGGTCATGAAGACTTTTTTGTTACTGTTATGAAACTGAATCGATTAGGTTATAAAAATCAAACACCTATTTTTTTATTTAAATACTTACATAAAAAAATTTTTTACTTAAAAAAAGCCCAAGGTCCAAAAAATTTTATATAGGTTTTACTCCCTATATGATACAGAAACCCCCCTTAGCGTACTATGAACAAATTTTGAAAGACCTTATATAAATATGTATTATATTTACTTAATCGTTAACATAAAGTATACATGTTTATATAAGTACTGTAGGTATATAAGTATTTAGGTCTGAAATATGACATGAATAAAATACAATAAACAAATAAATATGAGTATCGATAACAGTGTCGATTGTTTATTGATCGCCGTAGTCAATCCCTAACAAGGTCGTATTCGTGCCCCGCGGATTCCGATGTATGGTAATAAGTAATCTGTGGCCTAGGCTGCCTGTTTATTGTTTATTTCGTTTATTGTTTATTTAGCATCTATTGGCAGTACACTGCGCTCAGATTTGTCATATTTACATTGTAACATTCCGCCAGTTCGATTATCACAGCGAAGAAGAACTGACAAGAAACTTCACTGGAAATTTTTTCAATGTCCACTTAGTCTATACAAAAATGTTTGCCACTGCCTAGACACGCATGTGCTGATTTGTGACATGCAGCAATTCATGACAAAGTGAAAACATTTTTACTATGAAATTGTATGGACTACTGGTTTCTGGTTTCTGGACTACTGACTACTGTCTAAAATAAATTAATAAATAAACGTGTACGGTGAAGTAATGTGGTTGTGTGTGTGTGGCTCGCCGCAGGCATGACGAACGCTGAGGTGCTGCACCAGGTGGAGCACGGCTACCGCATGCCGTGCCCGCCGTCGTGCCCCGCCGCGCTCTACGACATCATGCTCGAGTGCTGGCACAAGGACCCGCTCAAGCGGCCAACGTTCGAGACGCTGCAGTGGAAGCTCGAGGACTTCTTCACGATGGAGAACTCGGAGTACAAGGAGGCGAGCGCCTACTGAGCCAGGCCCTCCCTGCCCGGCCACCGTCACGCCCACAATCAACACGTGAGCGTCGACTTATTTTTTAATAGAATAGAAACTCTTTATTGCACACAATGGAAAGAAAAGAACAGTACACGAGTAGAACAAACCAATACAGAAGTGCGCAAAGGCGGCATATTTCCCACCAAGGTATAGTGTCGGGGCCTTCGAGAGGGGTGTGAATAGGCACCTGTCCGGTCGGCATGACATATTTTACTTGTCACCCGTGCGACCGAATGATCATGGGAGTCATGGGCGGCTCGGCGCCACTTGTCGCGCTTTGTCAGGCCGGCATGGCATTCGCAACCCTCGCGTGCGACCAAATATGCATGGGCGTCGTTAGACACCTTATGGGTAGCTCGGCACCACAAGTCGGGATTTTTATAAAAAAAAAATATCTCCTGTTAACACTTTTAGTGCCGACTGTGTAACCGAATAGACCCAGCAAGCACGTTCCGTCCGTCTATAGTCTATTTTTTTGGAAGACGGAGTAAATTGAAGTTGACTGACAGTGTTGCACGCTTTGCACCACTAGTGATTGCAGTCGATGAAAATAGTATCGACTTTTACAAGACACCAACACGACACGACACACCTTCACACATAATTATGCGCTACCTGTGGCGCTGCCTTAAACTTAACATTTTTCTAGCTAGGTTTTAGGTTAATATGTTGTCAATGAAATCCACAATTAGGTAAATATTAGAGTTTACAGTATTTCATTAGTTAATCAATCGATAAAAGTATCGATAGCAACTACATGCCTATTTAAAATTTGCCAGAAACTGGCAACACTCCAAGCGCCTCTTTACTCCGTCTTCCAAAAAAACAGACTATAAGTGAGCGCAACGTAGCCGCGACAACGCTCGCAGCCACCGAGCGTCGCGTCAAATTGCACGTGCCTAGGCTGATCCAAATGTTCACATTTAACCAATACGTTCATTTTCAAGGCCGCAGCGAGAAACTAAATCGCTCAGTCTTTCACAAACATTTCATAACAAATAGAGCGGTGGACGACTGGAACCAACTTCCAGAGGAAGTAATAAGTGCACTTAGTACCAACCATTTCATAAATAAATAAATACCTATAAAATTTTACATAATTTTCAAAAAAACCAGCCAAGTACAAGTCGAACTTGTCGCATTGAGGTTTCTGCACCTCAAAAAAAGAAAAGTAAAAAAAAAACATGTTTCTTGTATTGTACACCCCTTAATTTTTCACTTTAAAATTTTTTATTATTACTATTCGTTTATTTACACATTTTTTCTTTTTTTATATTAATTTTACAAATAAAACCTAAATCTAAAATTAATACAAAATAACAAAATGGAATTTCCACCACCGGCGGCGGCGGGGCGAACCCAGGCTACCGATGGTCGGACCCGAGAGAGAGAAACCTCCGGACAATTCGAGCGGTGTCGAGCAAGACCGCCTTCTGCATCTGACCCTTGATCCAAGCAAGTGGCTCTAGCGAGAGCCTCTTGAGATGATGGTCGAGGCTCTTCGCTATCAGCCCATGCGCAGACACGACTATGGGCACAACGATCGTCGAGTCGATTATTTATTGTTATATCCGCCAAAATAACACATATTCTGTGAAAATTTCAGACAGACGGACGGGTGTGGTGGTAAGCGTCCGTTTTACTTGTAGTCGATTTTGAAAGGCAACATTTCTGGTCCTTCGAGCCGGATCGCACTTTATTGGGTTGGTTGGTGATGTGTAAAATGGTCGGTGATTGGTTGCAGAGCCCCGGCTTGTACCACATGCCGCCAGAGCTGCAGATGCAGCAGCAGATGATGCACGGCAGCGCCTCGCTCCAGCACATACAGCTGCACCACCAGCACCAGCACCAGCACCAGCACCAGCAGCAGCAGCAGCAGCATCAGCAGCATCAGCGTGGCACCGGAGCCGGCTTCCGGCCGGTGTGCCACCACCACGACGCGCGGCTGCAGCAGCTGCGCCATCAGACCTCGCACAACACGCTGGCGCTCTACCACCCCATGTCGTAGGCGGGGACGCACGGCGACGCCGCACCCCCGCGCACTTCTCTACAGCTCGCTCTTCGGACTTCTATACACGGCTCGTAAGCACCGTGAAGTCTACTATGGATGCTAAATGTTACTGGGCTAATTTGGCTTACCATGCTTTGTTATCGCAATTAACAAGGGTGGTCTTCAAAAAGGCGCGTGAACCATATTGCACGACGGCCATTTTGTCCGCCTCGTCATCGTGAGGTTGTTTGCGAGTCGGCATTCTACATCTGCCAGATTATTATTGCACTCATACGAGTGAACATGCTGTGAGCGTACACTCGTACGGCTAGCAGCCGTAGGTTCTCTGATTCCCCGGTACCGAACGGAGATGAATCCGGTCTTTTCTTATATGTAATCCATTATGTGTGGCTGAATCAGAGGGGCCAAAGGGCATGCTCCGACCATCAAATATCACCTCAGAAAAGGTGCCGTACCGGAGACATCCCTTTGGATTGCCGACTAGAGAGCATCGTCCATTACGGTGGTACCAACCCGGCCGACTACAATTTGAGGCCTACCACCTGATAAGGGGCTAGGGGCAATGGACCTACAGTGGACACTGTACGCAGTCTGCAAGTAGAGTAGTATCTCCTGGAGGTGCGGCGGTGTGTGTGTGCGAGGGTACGTCATGGTGTATCGGTGTGATGGTGTGCGTGTGTGTGTGTGTCTCTGCATGCAGGGAGGTATGGACGGACGTGATGTAGGAACAAAGGGCTCGGCAGGGAACGAACGGACGACGGGTCGTCTCGGGGCGACTCGGAACGCGTGTAAATTATTTTTGAAGAAAGGAAAAAAAAAACAGCGGCGTATCCGATCTAGATATTTCACTTTCGTGTACCGTGTTTAAAGTAGAACGTCGATATTGGTGATAGATGCCAAATAATCCTAATAAAGAACTGAATTTTATATACATATTAACCGTTCTGAGGGTATTTAGATGTTAGTAGCCTTATTTATATTGCGATGAATTTGTATCTAGTTTTTTTAAAAGTATAACTTCGGTGCAATCTCTTGAATCTTTCAATGCACAATCTCTCTCTCCGGAAGCGAGTCGATGCTCAAACTACGTTCGAGTTAGCTATAGAGCGTTCCAACTAAATCTTCCCTTCGCCGTTATGTTGGCTCCACTGTCAGTGTCACTGTCAGTGCTTAAATTCCTGTTGCCAGATTGTGAAGATTATATTACCTAATAATGTAATCAGTATCTACTGTATAATAAATACGGTATATACTGATAATTACGGGTAAATCTGTACACATAGCAACCCTCAACGCTGTTTTGACAGATAGACAGTGGAGCCAACATAACGGCGAAGCGAACTTTTATATGGAACACTCTCTACCATTTCCATTTTTTAACTCTTTTTGTAAGCGAGAAAACTCGAGACGCACGTACCCTCTCTTTGTATCAGCATAACTGCATCGAGATCTTTTATCAGAATAATTGTTTGTGATGTTTATCATGACGGCAATGTTGAATAAGAGTTTGTATTTGTTTACGCGCCGGTGTGTGCATCAAGTGTATTTGTTCACGCATTAGGCCGTGCGCAATTGTCTTTTTCCACACGCTAGGGTGTGTATAAGTGTATTTTTCCACACCGGTAGTTCGCACAAAATGTATTTTTTCACGTGCTGGTGTGCGTATTGAGTATTCTTTTTAAGAACTAGGTGTCGTGTGAACTCTGGCTTCCCCGGTAGCGTTGAATTTGAACATTCTAACCGAGGGGGCAAATAAGCAATACTATTCTAAAATAACCACCGCCGCCATTTTAAACAAATTGAGATGCAACTTTTGCATCAACAAGTTTGTTATATGTAGCTCGGTTGCTGCTGTCAAAATGCCTAAGAACAGTGAGAACAGAGGAATCTCTGTTTAATTAATTTCATTGTGCTACGGTCCCATTGTTACATTAACACATGATTACATACGAGGTGAAATTTAGCTCTCTCTGAGAGATGTGCCACCAATATTACACACCTGACATATTCAGTTTTAATATAGGTACAACTTCATCTATCAGGGCAAAAAGCTATCAAGCTTTTTGAAAACATGATTTCATTAACGAAAATGCCTTGCCTGCAAATTTACTTATAAAACATTTTGGACATAATGTGTCACTTAAGATTTTGGAAAAAATCTATTTTATTTGTTGATTATATATTATCTATGTCGTATAAGATATATAAGTTTTAACTTTTTTATAGTTTTTCAATTTAAAAAAGAAACCAAACCGAATTCACTCCAAAGGGCTTCGAAAGTTTGCGGCTTGTTCATCGGCCGCCACTTTGAAAAAAATTCAAAACAAAGGCCAGTGATGAAACCTCTGTAAATCGATAGGGGATACATAGACAAACATAAAATGTTATATATCATTAATTACTTCCTAAAGTGTCAGGTTACGGAGATAATTGGAGTTAAATTTTTTTTTATTACTTATATTAACTTAACTAAAAGTATTGAAGTAAGTATTATTAAAAGTATTAGTATTTTACAAAAAAGTTCTAGATTATGCGCTGTTTATGAACTTTAATATAATAAAAATATAACATACCCATCTAATATGAAAGGGAAAAAGACAATGGGAAATCAGCAGCAATTTAGTAAAAATAATAGATGAACGGGAGAATAACTAATTTTTTGTTAAAATTCAAGATATGATATCTTGAATTAAAAAAAAATTAAGTTAATAGAGCGCAAAACAAGTTTAAATATTCTATAATTATTTAAAAAAACTTTATTTTACGATAAAGTGAATCAAAATAGTAAGAAACACGGGATTTGATCATAACCATATTACATAAACTCGTCTTTAATACATTTAATTGTAGATATGTACTGGCCATATTGACATCTTTACCTCCAATTATCTCAGTAACGTGACACTTGGAAGTAATGACATATCACATTTTATGCTTGTCTATTTATTCACTGTCAATTTATGAAGGTTTTATCGCTGGCCTTATTTTCATTTTTTTTTCAAAATGGTCACCGTCCCAAGCCACCTTCCATAGTAAAATATTCTAACCCCTTTCCGTGTAATGCATCTTTAATTCAACCAAAAAAAAAATGGTGTCACTATCTCGCTTAACCCGTGGAATTTCCACCGTGCTTGCTAACCGTGTATGGGACCTTAATCTCGATTTCATCATTCTAGCAATGATTTGAGGCACTTTGACGGCTGTCTATTCAATCTATGTTTATCATACTAGTGAATTTTTTTTTAAATATATTATAATGTTTTTTTTACACTCAACTTCTGTACAACGGTGACAATACTGGCCTAAAGTTCGCATCGCGAGCGACCCATCTGTGAGTGTGTGTAGGTGAATCAGTCGATGTGCGTTTCACTGCACACAATTCGCGGCAAATAGTAGCTTTTATAGATATATTGTGTGCAATAAAATTCGTGTCGACCTCACTCTATCAAATGTTATGTACAGTAGCTATCTGTGTTTGTACACACTCATGCCTACTGTAAAAGTTTGGCCTCAACGTAGGCATTTAATGTGTAAATGTCGTAATAAATATTTTGTTTTATAATTTCAAACTCAAGTTTCATAGAATAATAGTGATACTTCCTGATAATTCCTGATTGAGTTGATGACCGGTTCCGTGCGCGGCCGCTGTCGCTCTGACGGGCCCACACATGTGCACTTCTACCATACAATTTAGTCTGCGGTGTGTTTGGTTGCTGCTTTATAGGGGTAAATCTTTAGGTGAAAATTACCATTTTTTTCTTATTTGGAAGAATTTTGGAGATGAAATGTGCAAGCGTTCACTGCCAGACATACGCCTCTCCAATTTTCCTCCAGTCCTCCCGGCCTTCAGCGGTACGAAATAACTTATGCACCTATTAAATAAAGTTTAGTTAAATTATAGAATAAAAAATGTCAGCTGGCAGGTCTATCCTAAAAAATTTTGGGGAAAGAATGTTAGATTTACTCTGATAAATATAGTTAAAAATTTAATTTTAAAATTTTTTAATTTTTTTTTATTGAAACTGACACGGTTGGCAACATCACCTACAACATCCGTGATGTCAGCTCATAACACTGGGTGAACTTGGTGCCACGTCAGTGCTTCCCTTCGGTTGTGCCGGCTACACTGAACTGGACGGAAAACACAAACTATTTACATAGCCGTTTCGACCGACCTTTCATTCAGTGCGGTGGTACCAACCCGGGCGGGTTAAACCCTACCACCTAGTAATATAAGAAGGGAGTCATATCGCTTAGTCGCCTTTTACCACATACACGGGGAGAGATGCAGTGGGGCTATTCTTTTAAAGTACCGGCCCCACACGGTATGAATGTATTCTACGTTAAATTTGCGGTCATATTTCTGACACAATCCGTAACCAACAATTCTACGTTATTGTGGATTACGGCCCTGTTTTCCCGATTGTTTCATTAATATCAATACATCAAGAATCACCTGTGAACATGATCAACCAAACGTGCCACAGATAATATAATTGCGGTACTGTATTGTGGAACGTGTGGGCCGTCCCAACTCGCAACTGTGAGGCGTAGGACGACCGACTGTCGCCGGGAACCTGTAGAACTGTTAGTAATCTGTTGTGTTTACCGAGTACAATGTGCAGAGAACACCCCCCCTCGGGTGCTTTTTTCAACAGGATGTACTGAAGTAAAGATTTGTCACTTGTCTACGTTAATATTTTCGATGCCATCAACACACACCAAACTTTTAATTTTATGTTAAAAAAGTAAATTGTTTTTTCAGACTTTTCTCATTGTTCCGAAATTATCCCTTGAAAGATGCACACATACGCCAAATTCCAATTCTTTCTGTTTTCCAATTGCTCGACATCACAGCACGGCCAAATCATTATTTCTGTCGATATAGTGTGTTTGGCGTCGAAAATGTTGACAGTTTCTATATTGCTTTGTTGAAGTCAAGTATTTTAACTGAGTTGTTCTAATGACCCCCAGCGTTATTTAAAGCGGATTGTACATAGATGTATGGAATTTCGCCACCGGTCGCTAAAGTTGAGGTATTGAATCAACCGTTAAAGCGGTGCGGGTCGTTCAAAACAACCTGTATACAGGAGATTTACCTCAGGACAGCCTGTGCAGTTGGGGACGATGGAGGGATAGTCCTCTCCGTCTGGTTTTGTTTGTACTGTCATGGATTATAACCTGTGTGCACTACATGCGACCATTCCAATCGGATAAATGTCGCCGCCGCCAGCGGGGCGACTTAGATAATTTTAATTAACTACGCAGGATAGTTTGTAGGGCCCGTTTGAAGTTTGTGAAGTCTTGGTAACGGCAATCGCTTAGTATTAGAACACTAGACGTCTCAAAAGACAATTTTTGCTTTGTCACAAAAATTGTAGGTAGGTTACGGACGCGACGTCTCGATGAACGACGTCGCATTGTACAGTACACAGACTGTCCGACATCATTTTATATTAATGTTCTGTGTTATTATTTCTAAATAATTCATAATATTTTTTTTTACTTGTACCAACTTTTGAAGCTAAGTTTAGAGCTGTGTATAATAATGCTTTATTTACTAAAGGGAGTTGCCGCCGGCGGATTCAGCCGAGCGAGCGAATTCCTTGTTTCGACCTTTCTCATCTGGCAGTCTATTTAATGTATTAGAGAATTTTTATATACATATTCACTATTTAATTATTTTGGGCGCCATCACAATAATTTTATTTACGAGAAGACAGATAAGTTTTAATGTTAATTTAAGTCAAGGACGGGTCAGTTGTAAGCATGCGCGCGCGCGCGCGCTGCGTACGGAGACGCGACTGAATGTTAGTTGATACCGAGTGATGTGTGAATACGCTCTTATTACCTCCGAGTATCAATTAAATGTATTTTTTTTAGGTTTTATTATGTTTATGATATTTCACTAATTTGTATAGAAAATTGTTTTTAACATATAACAGTAAATATATGTGACATTATACTTTTGTGTTTTAATTTTAACAACCTTATTTAATTAAATAAAAAATAAATAAGTCTGAAACTCCTAATATAATTTGTTATTCCTAAATTAAAGGTCACAAATATTTTTCCGCCCCGGGGTGTCAATCCTTAAGCCGCCACTGCAACAACTGCCCCAACATATCTACCAATATCAATGCTCTCATCTTTTTTTTTCAACATGAAACTGGATGCCAGTTAACCTAACCTGATGCCAAATTTCGATGCATACCAATCGGTTCTGCAGCTCTTTCCTCCACAGAACTGGTAAACTCTGGAACGCTCTCTCTGCCCACATTTTTCCCCCCAAGTACAGTCTCGGGTCCTTCAAGAGAGGCGTGAATGGGCTCCTGTCAGGCCGGCATGGCATTCGCAGCCCCCGCATGCGACTCAATGTCCATGGGCGTCGCGTCCAAACACTAATGAGACACTTTGTGGTAATTCACTAAAGTAAACCAAGGAAGTACTTTCTTACTCAGTATTGGACAAACTAAATATATTGAAACTATAAGTTTAATAAAGTTTTCATCAAGTTTACTCATACATAAATATAATTAACATACAACTCATACATACAAAGTACACCTAAGTTAATAATGCATATTATTATTATAATTAGCAATATTTTGTAGTTTAGCAATCAACTTCCTAATTCTGTCAGCATACTGATGAGAAAACATATTCGCTCCCATCGCTTCCAACGCAGATGCATCACGTTCCAATGTACACATAACTCCTTCAATATCATCTGACACAAATTCGTCCTGAACGTCGCCTTGGAAGAAATCTTCTAGAGCACCCATCTCAAAGTGTGCGTCATTTTCTTCGATTTCCATTTCATTATCTTTGTCACTATTGACGGCGCACTTGTGCGTGAATCTCATTTTGGAAGTAAATTTTAGCTGTTCTGCCCAATTGACGTTAGAAACACTGTTTAGTAAACCATTCTTGAGGAAGTATACCAATGAATCCTTCAGCTGGACATCCTTATTTTCTAAGATACATGTAATAATCATTTCCTCGTTGGTGTGAAGACTGAAATGTTCGAAAGCGACTAAAGCTCTCGCTTTTACCACAATGTCTTCGTCTTGGAGGAGCTTGCGGAATAGTTGAGCGATCTTCTTGCAGAGTGTCTCGACGTAGCGGTCTTTGGGTATTGTGTGGCTGGATAGAGACTTCAGAACGGATATGGTGCTACATTTCAGAGCAATGGATGACTTTTCTAAGATGTCTGTGAGGAAATTGATAATCTGAAACAATCGTCACATATACAGGATGTTACATGACAAATTGTTGGAATGGAGAAAGTTTAAGTAGATAGTAGTAAGTAGTAGTAACTAAAAGAGATCTATTAAAAAAGTTTACAGTTTAAGACACTGAACTTAAAATTGTAAAAAAAATATTTTTTCTCTCTCACTCTTTTGCTACTACCTACTTACATTCCACTATATTATGGAATCTCAAACATCCAAAGGTTGACTGTAAGAAATCTCTGTAAGGGATAAGTCCGCCTTTGCACCTTATGTAAATTTTCCAATGTATTTGTTACTGTTTAATGTTTACTGGAGCAATAAAGAATTTTCTATCTATCAATTTTTAGGATCCTTACAACTACCCCAACCCAACGATACCCCACACGATATGTTAATTTAATCTTTTTTTTTTATTGGTATCAATATTAATTAAAAATAAATTTTATCTAGTAATTGACAAACGTTATACGTGCGCGACATCAAGATCTATCATGCCAAATTTCCAGTTTCTATGTTTAACATAGAAACTGGAAATTTACTTTGTAATACTACAATACTTTAAAAGAATAGCCCCACTGCATCTCTCCCCGTGTATGTCGTAAAAGGCGACTAAGGGATATGACGCCCTTCTTATATTACTAGGTGGTAGGGTTTAACCGGCCCGGATTGGTACCACCGCACTGAATGAAAGGTCGGTCGAAACGGCTATGTAAATAGTTTGTGTTTTCCGTCCAGTTCAGTGTAGCCGGCACGACCGAAGGGAAGCACTGACGTGGCACCAAGTTCACCCGGTGTTATGGGCTGACATCACGGATGTTGTAGGTGATGTAGCCAACCGTGTCAGTTTCTATAAAAAAAAAAAAATACAAAGTAATGCTTTGTTTTCGAGAAAAACCTCTGTGACAGATGGGCAGACACAGGAGTGATCTTATAACAGTTCGGTTTTTGCCGCCACACGAATGCTCAATAGAACAATGCTTAAGTCTGACAGTACAAAGTACCTGGACCGAATCGGGCATGTTCATGGTTCAAGTGCATGCGTACCCGTAACCGTCGAGCATGCATGAAGAACATTATGAGAGTAGCAGGAGAGAGGCGGCAGAGCTGTGTCAGGATCGTTGCACATGGAGATCCATTGTCTCTGCCTACCCCACCGGGAAACAGGCGTGACGCTATGTATGTGTATATGTTAAGTCTCACATGGATCAACTGCTGATTATTAAATATTCCAGCGGCGCACAGGGATGCGGTGAGCGAATGCAGGGCCAGCACAAGATCAGTAAACCACTGCCTCTTAAGAACTACCGTCTCCTCCTTAGAGAGCAGTTGCGTTTCTTGACCGGCGACGTTGCACTTCATCCAAATTTCCATCAGCGCATCGGTTGGCACGTACTGGGCGCACGGTGAGGGCACGCACGTGGCAGATAGAGTCAATGTGTTTATCTGGAAAGTGAGATGTCGGTTGCGTTACTGGATGCAAATTTTGACTGATTAAAAATTCAAGACTGATCTCTTCGCTGTGTCGGATCAAGAGGACTACCAGCGAAGTCGCTCTACAGTCTCTTCAAGAATCTAGGGCTGCCAAGATCGACGCTAAGCTCATACATCAGCGCAAAGCGGACACCGTTCACTGCAGCCCCCACCTTTCAAGGAACTACTCTCAAGGTCGAGGAGCACATTGGGGTTCTCGGGGTCGAACAAACTCGCGATCTGAATTTTGGACGCCACATCGAGGAGAAAGCTAAGGTAGCCTCAAGGAAGCTGGGTGTTCTCAACAAGGTGCGTCAGTACTTTACGCCGAGACAAAAACTGCTACTTTATAAAGCGCAGATTCGCTCATGCGTAGAGTACTGTTCGCATCTGTGGGACGGATCCGCAAAATACCTGCTCGGCTCCTTAGACTCGACTCAGCGTCGCGCTGTACGCCTCGTTAACGACCCCGAGGTATCTCGGAACTTAGAGACCTTACAGCTCCGCAGGGACGTTGGATCTTTGAGTGTGTTCTACCACGGAGAGTGTTCCAAGGAGCTGCACGATGCGATCCCTCCATCCCCATTCTACCATCGTTCCACGCGCAACAGGTTGGGAATGCATCCACACACTGTCGATATTCCCCCACTTAGGACAAATCGATCCTGTAAATCCTTTATTTACAGGGTTGCCAACATGTGGAATGCACTCCCACATGCATCTTTTCCTCTAAAGTACAGTCTGGGACTGGGATCCTTCAAACATAATGTGAAGGTGCACCTAGCCGGCCGACATGGTATTCGCAGCCCCCGTAAATATTCGAATGCCCGTGGGCGCCGTCGGACTACACCTCTGCGTAGTCTGGCGCGCGCCATATGTCGAGCTTCCCATAAAAAATAAAAAATACATGGAGAGAGCTTCGATAACGTCACTGGAAGCATCCTACAGAATATATCCATCGCCATCGAAAAACATATCGCCATCGAAAAAACTTTATAAGAGGTGGCATTTTAATTCTTGTGAAGAACGGTCACAAAGCTAAAAACAGACTAGATGTAGTAAAAAAGTCAGTGGAAAAAGAGTTTGAAATAAGTTGTATAGAAATGGACTCAATATTCATAGTATCAGTATATAGGTCACCGTGTGGGAATGTGCCATCATTTATAAACAAATTGGAAGAATGTTTGTGTAAATTGAATACCAATAATAATAAATCAATAATTGTTTGTGGAGACTTTAATATTAAATTGCCCTTAGAAGAAGGAGGGCAACATGAGCTATCTGATTTGATGGATAGTTTTTTGCTTAGACAAACAATCTTCCAATATACTAGAGTGACAGATTCGTGTTCATCGTGCATTGATAATATTTTTACTGATTGTAAAGTACTAGAGTCAAAAGTATTTCCTGGAATATCATCAGATCATTACGCGCAATTAATTTCTATAAATTACTCGACAAGTAAGAATACTACTTCAGGCAAGATGAAACGAATATCAAACAAGGTTCTGATAAATGCGTTAAACTTAGATTTACAATCTGAATTCTGTGGTAATAATATTTATAGCTTTAAAGAATTTTTCAATATATTTATGAGATATCTAGACAAGCATATGCCACTAAAACATATGTGTGTAACTAATAAAAAAACATTTGCCGACTGGGCTACTCCAGCTATTATTATTTCTAAGGACAAATTATTTTATTTATATGATCTCCTTAAAGTTAACAATAATCCAGATCTTAGATCTTATGTTACACGTTACAGCAAAATCTTTAAACAACCAACCAATCTTTAACCAACCAACCATTAAAGCCAAGCTGTTCCTTAAAAACAAAATTATGAATTCAAATAATAAAATAAAAATGGCCAACTGTTCCTTAAAAACAAAATTATGAATTCAAATAATAAAATAAAAATGGCCTGGAACATAATTAAAGAAGAAACTGGCAAATCTAACGACTGTAACACCAAGCTAGAGTTAAAAATTGGATCAGAAATTATTTCGGATAACAAAACGATTGCCAATCATGTGAATAAATTCTTTTCCACAATAGCCCATAGTACTACTCAAAGTCTAAAGTCTAGTAAAGAAGTATCATTAAACTACCTCAAAGCGTTTATCCCTCGGAATTCTGAATCAGCCATATTTGCACCTGTCACATACCTAGAGACTAAGAGAGTAATTAGGGACCTTAAATCTAAACATTCCCAAGATTTTTGGAGTATCTCACCTGTATTATTGAAATCTATAACAAGTGTCATCGGCCCGCTAACAGATATTGTAAATGACTCTCTAAAAAATGGCATATTCCCAGATTCATTAAAAGTAGCCAAAGTTATACCTTTGTATAAAAAGGGATGTCATAACAATGTTGAGAACTATCGTCCCGTCTCTATATTGCCGGTTTTCAGTAAGGTCTTTGAAAAATTTTTGGAAAAACGGTTAATTAAATTCTTTATTGATAATGAACTTTTAAATTGTAAACAATTTGGATTTCGGAAAGGACTGTCAACGGGTGATGCTATAGCTTCTATGGTAAAATCAATATTAACTTCCCTAGACGACTCTCAGCATACTTATGGCATCTTTTGTGACCTGTCCAAAGCCTTTGACTGTGTAAATCACGAAATATTATTAATGAAACTAGAGCACTATGGTATAAGAGACAATGAATTGCGTATATTCCAATCATATTTAGAAAATAGAGCTCAAATATGTGACGTCAATGGCTTAAAATCTAATGTAGAATCAATTACAATGGGTGTGCCGCAGGGTTCTATCCTGGGACCATTATTGTTTCTAACATATGTTAACGACATCTCGAGCTGTATAACAGACGATATAGAGATGGTAATGTTTGCAGACGATATCTCAGTTGTACTGAAAAACAATGATATAAGTAAACTAAGAGAATCCTTTTTAAATGTACTAGAATCTCTAAAATCATGGTTCGAATGCAACAATCTATTACTAAATGTTAACAAAACTAACATTATGCACTTTGCTCTAGGTACTCATAGACGTAATAACACTGATGCCATATTAAAAACTGCAGAAAACTTGTCATTAAACCTTGCTAATGAACTAACTTTTCTTGGGGTAATATTTGATAAAAGTTTTACTTGGAAAGCCCACATAAACTCTTTAGCTGGTAAATTGAGTTCCGCTTGTTATGCTATAAAAAAAATTAAAGAGCTATGCGGAACTCATGCTGCAAAGACGGTTTATCATGCCTATTTTGAGAGCATCATGTCATATGGCCTTATGTTTTGGGGAAATGCAGCAGACTCAAATAGAATATTTTTATTACAGAAGAGGGCCTTGCGGTACATCCTAAATATGAAAACTAGAGATACTTGTAGGACAGCGTTCGGGGAGATAGGAATCATGACTTTACCAAGTGCATATGTTTACCAGAACATATGCTATGCCAGAAAATACATTAATGATTCCTCTCTTAATTCCGACAATCATAACTATGATACACGGTATAAGAATAATGTACAACTAATAAGACATAGATTAGCTAAAACCTCAAAAAGCTTTATTTGTAATAGTGTTAGATTTTATAATAAACTGTCTTCTAACATAAAACAATTAGATGATAATAATTTCAAACGACGGATTAAATTAATGTTAATTGAAAAGAGTTATTACACTATTAAGGATGCATTAACTGACCGTAATTTTATCTAAGAGTTTGACTACTGTTTTTTCCACTAACAAACTTTGACAATTTGACATTTGGATACACTTTGTATCATTAAATTTTTTTTTTTTATATGACTTATTACATCTCTTTGTAATAAATGTAAACTAATTTTTATTTATTTTTTGACTTGATATAATATGAAGTATCAAAATTGACGATGGCACTATACACCAGATATAGGTAATTTAAATAGGCAGTGTGGTCAGATTCTTCAGTATTCATGTTTATGCTGTAAATATTAATGCTCTTGTGAGCGGTAGTATGGGTTATTTATTTGTAAGTTACTATAATATAATACTTATAAGGTACTAACAAAACATTGTGACTTGCGAAGTTTGTTTGTCAGTTCTTCTTCGCATTGAATTTAGAACTGGCGGAATTTTCGACATGTCCAAGCGTAGGTTACCTACCTATGGATGAAATTATACAATAAACAATAAACAATAAACAATAAACAATATACGTAGAGAGAGGGAGGTCGAGAGCGGGACTGGTGTTTCCCCGCGTCCTAGTCAACGCAGACTAGCTGACGAGGGCTTGATGCGAGCCGAAGAGTGAAGCATGCGCGGGAAATTTAGAGTGGCCACTCGCTAGTCCCGACCTCGATTAACACCCTCCCCAATGCTGATGGGCCCAGATATGTACCTTCAAGACAGGAAATCAGTCACAGAGCCCAGAATAAAGGCAAGGCATTGATGAAAGCATTGGCATCGAAGTACAGATGTCCCGATGGGAGCACCACCAGAACCGGCTTTATCTCCAACCGACATACATACATACATACCACACGCTTTATCCCGACAATCGGGATAAGCAGAGTAATCCATGTTGTGCTGGAAGAACTCTGGTAAATTACAACACAACTCAGACCACCATGTTTAGCAAAGTTTTAGGGCAAAATAACTATGAAGCAGCAAGTAAGGCACGAAGACCCACCCGCATGAATCGGTGGAGGGACCGTGCGAAGTTGAGAGGTGTCTAGCCTGTCGCCCTTTAGCACGGCATCTCGGCCTTATCCCTTAGTCGCCTGACATGCACGGGGAGAGATGCAGTGGGGCTATTCTTTTTAAGTACCGGTCCCACACGGTACTCCAACTGACTTAAAAACTGATCAATCATCAGCCCGTACCGTTCCACTGCTGGACATGGGCCTCTCCCAAGGCACGCCACCGCATACGCGGTCTCCCGCACTTCTCATCAATCTACTCCCGGCTACCTTTTGTAGGTCCTCTGTTTCACTGTATTAATTGATTCTCAAACATCAAAAGGTTGACTGGAAACGATCTCTATAAGGGATAAGTCCGCCTTTGCACCTCGCGCAAATTTTGCATTGTAAATTTTTTGTGAGCAATAAAGTATTTTCTATCTATGTACATATCTAATAAATTAGTTTCCTGCTAGCCTGCTGGGACGACGACATCAAGTACGTCGGCGGAAAGCAGTGGTTCCGTACCGCTGAAGGCCGGGAGAACTGAGGAAAATTGGAGAGGTGTATGTCCAGTAGTGGACGCACACACGCTAACTGACAGACTGACTGACAAATAAATACGCAACACACGCACCAATCTGTAGACGTCTCTGCCATTATACGACTTTCCGCTGAGCAACTTCCGTATTTCCAAGTTTAATTTGTCGAACACAAGCTTCGAAACGGTCTTCGCTTTACAATCAGGTAAATTTCTCACTCCCACCGCTCGCCACAATATTTCACTGTCGACATTACGCTCCAGGTCGTGCGCAGCGTATACAACGAGTCGGTGATCATCTGACAGTGTGTTGAAAAGTCGCTGCAGCGTTTTGGATATGTGAACACGCTTCGGCGACTTGGATAGTCCATCGCTTCGCTCGAGTTGCTTGTAGATATCGATGAGAGAGTTTATTTGGTCAAGCGTGACTTCAGCGGGGCCGTACCTGCAAAAGGGACGGCGTTGTCACTAACGCAAAAAATACGGAAGATACGTCTCGATGAAACGCTCCTGTCAGCTGTCAAAATAAACGGAAATGTCATCCCGCCTCCCCGGCCGTCATCGCAATCCACAATGCCACATCTCCGAACACTTTGCTAAACGTGGTGGTTCGTGTTGTGCTGTTATTTACAAGAATACCTACTTGCAGCACAACACCGATTACTTTGCTTACCCCGATTGTCAGGGATACAGCGTGTGGTATGTATGAAACTTACTAATTTTCCAACCGGTCTGTCATATTATATCTATCGGAGTTGTTTGTCAACTGTCATTTGGATATTTATTTATTTATGGATCAAGGAAACTTAACAGCTACACACAAGGATATTTTAAAAATTAACAATTACAAATAGGAAAGCCAATTACAAAGTTTCGCATTTTAAAATACATGTACAACAAAAACAACATCAAACATATGAGACATGCTTCAAACAGTGTGCTCAAGAAGGATAATTAAATAAACAAAAATAAAAACCAAAAAAATCCAAGATAATTACAACAACAACATTGGTAATCTGTGAACTGGATTTAGACGTATCAGCCTAGGCTGCCTGTGTAAAATAAATAAATAAAAACAATTTACCTGGCTAGAGCGACCCACAGGTCAGCGGCAAACATGGCCGACCACTCGCTATCGCCCAGCAGCGATGTCAGCATGGCCCTCTCGATAGTCGCGTACTGATCGGCGTCAGCGGTCGCAGCCAGCGCCGTCGTCATGATCAGCAGACTCTCGTAGAGGCCACACTCAGGTGGTTCCTCCTTACTGTCCCAGCAGCTGCGTACTAAGCCGTAGTTGAGCCACTCGTGAGCTGGAAAGGTACAAATCGAAAATGTTGTCGGCCTCAGTAGCTCAGCGGAGCCGCAGTTCGGCGGGCGATCGTCGAAGGTGAGCAGTGCCGGACTTGTACTGTTCTTAAGTATAGGCCACTTGACTTTCGTCGCCCGCGCAAAACATAAAAAACATAGAAAAGGAGTATTACTAAGTCGTAATGGGGAATTTCCTTAATTCCCCATTCTGGGCTCTTTGCCTAATTTCCGGTCTTGAAGGTGTGGAACTAAGCTTGCGATGGCTTCGATATTTCGTTCTTCGCGCGCGCATCGCCTCACAGTTGCACTGCACCACCGGTAGCGGGGGCACTAGACAGGACGCGAGGTCCCGATGACCCCAAGCTGGCCGGTGGTGGACGTCGTCCTCGCCGTAGATCTTGTGGTTTGGCCGACGTCAACACTCCATCTTCGTCGTTGATAATATGCACCGACGACGACGGCGTGGAGCTGGGTGGTGGGTGGTTATTATTATTATTATTATAGCCTAATGCGCTTCGTTTATAATTTTTTAAATTTTGTAATTTAAAACACTACAGCGCCCTATGCTGGGCTTCGGCCTCTCGCGTTCGCGAGGTGCGGTCTACTCTCCCTGGCTGACCAGGCCTGTCTGGGAAAGGTCCCCATCGGCCCATTTACCCAAATAATATTTACGATTTAATAGATCGAAAACTCTATACACAAGTGACTTGCTAGAGTATTGCGTCCATAATCGCGCACGAAATTGACGGCTTACACTAACCAAATCGCAAGTGTTACTTGTTGTATGTAATATTCTTTAGCGCCTTCGGAAATCTGCCACCCCTAGGCCGCGGCCTATACGGCCTAATGGGAAATCCAGGACTGAAGGTGAGCAATGTTGGGCGCCGTCGGAATTTGGACGGCCGTCGAGGCTGGCGCGTGTTTCACATTGCGCGTCAAACTGTACATACAGTTTGACGCGCACCCCTTCCCTTATCTTTCTGGGTTGCAAGGTTGAACCCATAGAAAATTATGAACCTAATTGTATGTGTACACACGCTATATCCCGAAAAACGATGAGCAGTGTAATCGGTGTTGTACTGCAAGAGCTCTTGTAAATTACAGCACGACACAGACTACCACGTTTAGCAAAGTATTCGGACAAGATAACTATCAAGCAGCAAGTAAGGCACAAAGACCCACCTGCTACATGACTGGTTGTAAGAACCGTGCAAAAGTGAAAGGTGGCTACCCTGTCGCCCTTTAGTACGGCATCCTGTCCCTATCGCTTAGTCTCCTTTACGACATGCACGGGGAGAGATGCAGTGGCGCTATTCTTTTTAAGTACCGGCCCCACACAGTAATTTTTGGTTGGTTCGCCACTCAAAAATGATATTAACTTGTCGACCAACTTTGATTCAGCACGGTGGGAATAATCTAGATGTGTTGAAACCACCGAACATAACGAGTAGACGACTAGTGTAACCTAACTGTCCAGTACTTAAAAAGAATGTCCCCCGCATCTCTCCCCGTGCATGTCGTAAAAGGCGACTAAGGAATAAGGACAAGATGCCGTGCTAAAGGGCGACAGGCTCGCCACCTCTCACCTTGGCACGGTACTTTCACCGAGTCATGCAGCAGGTGGGTCTTTGTGCCTTACTTGCTGCTTGATCGATTGAATCTTGTTCGAATACTTTGCGAAATGTGGTGGTCGGTGTTTTGCTGTAATTTACCAGATTTCTTGCAGCACAACACCGATTACTCTGCTTACCCCGATTGTCGGGATTCAGCGTGTGTGATATGTATGTATGTATGTATGTAAATAAATAGTATAAACTTGTGAGAAAACGTGGTGGTCAGTATTGTGCTGCAATTTACCATAGTTCCTGCAGCACAACTCCGATTACTCTGCTCACATCTGATATGTAGAAACCAACCATAATGTTAGGGTGGTCCGCCCCTACACGGTAAGCCAGTGTGCTGGAGAGCTGGTCTGAATCTCCTCCTTTATAAACCTTCTAACTGTGTGTCTGACAAGCTTTAACCAACCATAATTCATGAAACGCACTACGCCGCAGACTATGTTGTCCCCCACGGCGGCCCCCGCAGCGCCGCCGAGCCACAGAGTCCGCGCGGCTTCATCCCCTCGAAGAGTGACGTGGTTAATCACATCTGATATGTAGAAACCAACCATAATGTTAGGGTGGTCCGCCCCTACACGGTAAGCCAGTGTGCTGGAGAGCTGGTCTGAATCTCCTCCTTTATAAACCTTCTAACTGTGTGTCTGACAAGCTTAAACCAACCATAATTCATGAAACGCATTACGCCGCAGACTATGTTGTCACCCACGGCGGCCCCCGCAGCGCCGCCGAGCCACAGAGTCCGCGCGGCTTCATCGCCTCGAAGAGTGACGTGGTTAAGCACGCTGCACAGCAGCATAGCGTAGCCAAACACTTCGCTCGATTCATTGATTGGTTGATGTAGCATACGGAATAGTGCCTGGAAGACAAAAATTTAGTCCGTATATTTAAAAAAAAAACCAGAGAATTCGCCTGATACAGTAAAAATTAAAGTATGTACATAGTCCTAACTAGTGTTGCAACAGTAGTGGATTGGCCAGATACCGAATATCCGGCCTGTGCGTGGGCCGGATATCCGGATATCCGGCCAGACGTAGGTATAGAATATAAATATTAACAAGGTCACAGAATTTTAAATAGTACTGACTAACGTCATAGCTAGAGGTACAGAAGTTGCACTCCTTTGATCTTGAAAAATGCCCCTTACTCCAATCAATGAAGCATTTCCACTCGACGTAATTCCTCTGTCGCTGAATCTTTGCAGTGTGATAAAGTAGGGTTTAAAATACACGTTTGACAAAGTATCTAGGATTTTTGATGTTTGGAAGTTAGGTATTTATACCTAAAGATGAAAATCGCTTATAACTGCTGGTGAAAAATTGCTCCGTCCGAAGTTCCTTCGGTATATGATATTATATATTAATAAGAGTATATATATAACATTATCTATGAAAATTTCGATTTCGAATAGGCAGAAATTTGAAAATACCTATTTTGTATCACAACTTCTTCAGAAAAATTGCTCTGTCAATTTTTATTTTATTATATGTCTTAATTTATTTATATATATCGCTTTAGACAAGTATCTAGGAAATTTTCCTTATCGATCACACCTTTACAGATTTTCGGCAATAATTCGCTGTGAAAAATTGCTCCGTCCAAAATTCTTTCGGAATATGATATTATATATTAATAAGAGTATATATATAACATTATCTAGGAAAATTTAGATTTCGAACAGGCAGAAATTTGAAAATACCTATAAAAATTACTCTGTCAATTTTAATTTTTTTTCATCTCCTAATTTCTTTAAATATATCGCTTTTCACAATTATCTAGGAAATTTTCCTTATCGATCACACCTTTACATATTTTTGGCAATAACCCAAGCACCGTGAAAAATTGCTTCGTCTGTTTTTATTAACTTATTAGACACAGAACATCAAAATATAATATAATTGTATATTATCCAATAAAATTTCTCCATTAAACATGAACTTTCGAGTAGTTTCGAGTATCGCAATATAATAAAACAACGTTTAAAAAGCGCGCGCTCGCACTACACTGAACTCGGGGTGCGGGAGGGCTGCGGGGAGTGGGGAAGAATAAGCCCGCCCGCCCGCGCGCCAGCAGCTCATCGTCCCGCACCGCGACCGACGAGACGACACGCGAGCGTCGTCGATGCTCGCGGCTCGCTATTCCGCCCGCCACCTCTGTCGTCCCACTACAACGCCGCTCCGCCGCGCCGTCCTGCCGCCTATGGAACGAAAATGTAGGGCCTATATAGTATTAGGAACTTTTAAAATTTAACTTTCGTTCTGTAATTTAATTTGTATGACAGTATGTCGAAACAACTTATTAAACATATTTCATGCACGTACAGTCTGTATGTAAATAAAGTGTATACATTTTTGTAAAAAAAAGATTAAAAAAATTAAAAACCGCCTTCAAAAATGTATGAAATTAAAAAAAATCGAACCCTAGAGTTGAAGGCGGTCGGTTATTTTTGCTTGCTTTAGCACCGCCTTCAACTCTAGGGTTCCATTTTTTTTATTTCATACATTTTTGAAGGCGGTTTTTATATTTTTTTTAATAGTTTTTTATTTAAGTTTTTTTAGTAATTTTTTGCTATTAATGTACTCGGCGGAATCGCTCGGCCTTTGGCTTCGCGAATCCGCCTCGCTTTCCAATCCGATCTTGATGAAATTGAAATGGGACCACACGGAAAGCACCAGCTTTCAAATAAAAAAAGAATCATCAAAATCGGTTCACTTGGGGACGGAGTCGCGTGTGTCCGCCTGTAAGTATCTACAGGTCGCACTCAGACGACGCGGGGACAGCTCGATTGTTCGAGCACTTGAGTAGAGCGGCAGATTAAGTGCATGTAGTTTCCCTATATATATATATATCCGCGGATATGGTTCTGCTTGGGGATTTTAATGCCCATCACGAGGAGTGGCTGGGCTCCGGGAGAACTGACTTCGAGGGGAGAGCCGCCTACGACTTCGCCCTGACGCATGACCTGCCTCAACTGATAGACCAACCTACCAAAGTGCCAGACATGGACGGTCATGCACCCTCTCTGCTGGATCTTCTGCTGACGACGAACCCTGCTGGATACAAAGTCACAGTGAGCACTCCTCTTGGCTTCTCTGACCACTGTTTAGTGGGGTTCACGGTGCCATTTTTGCCTCCTTAGTCTCGTACTGGAGGAATGCGTCCAATTTGGCACTACGTGTCAGCGGATTGGGACGGGATGCGAGAATACATCACATCCTACCCATGGAGAGAACTATGCTTCAGTTCGGATGATCTACACCTCGGATGATCTACACCTTGGCTACGGCATTGGCGCATTCCGGCAGAATGCGCCAATGCCGTAGCCGAGGTGGTTCTGGGGGGAATGGAGATGTTCATTCCCAGCGCCCTCGTGCGCCTCGGTGGTAAAAGCCAGGCCTGGTACAGCCGCGACTGTGGTGAAGCTGTCGCAGCTAATGGCGCAGCTTATCGTGCATAGTCGTGCGCTCGTGCCAGACGCGATCCTAATGTATCCGAACTGAAGAAAGAATACAACCGCCTCTCCAGATCCTGCAAGAGGGCTATCGCCAGGGCCAAATTCGAGCATATCGGCAGAGTTGGTGATAGGCTGAACCAGCACCCAACTGGGAGCCGTGAGTTTTGGTCTCTCGCCAAATCTGTCGTATCCATTTTCTACCGCTCCTCCCTTCCACCTCTACAGTGTCCTGGGGGCTCACTTGCCCACTCCGCAAATGTAAATGCTCTCTTTGCGTAGAACTCCACCCTGGACGATGGGGTGCCATCCCGCCATCCATAACTAGGTGTGAGAACTCCATGCCGGAGACAACGAACTGTGCGGGCGGAGCTTATCTCCCTAGACACCAGGAAGGCGAGTGGGCCGGATATGATTCCTGCATTGGTGCTGAAACGGTGTGAATTGGTCTCGATATTGCCAAGGCATTCGAATGGGTTTGGCACAAATCGCTTCTGGGCTAGCTTCCGTCGTACGGACTTCCTTCTGGCCTCTGCGACTGGGTCGCCGACTTCCTACATGGGCGTAGCATTCAGGTCCTAGTGGACGGTTGCTCTTCGGACGCCCTGTCAGTGAATGCCGGCGTACCGCAGGGATCTGTGTTGTCTTGTCACCAACACTGTTTCTTCTGCATATCAATGACATGATGCCACTCGGCAACATAAATTGTTATGCGGATGACAGTACAGCACATGGATCCTTTTTTTTTTTTTTTTTTTTTTTTTATGTAAACTGACACGGTTGGCTACATCACCTACAACATCCGTGATGTCAGCCCATAACACCGGGTGAACTTGGTGCCACGTCAGCCTTCCCTTCGGTCGTGCCGGCTACACTGAACTGGACGGAAAACACAAACTATTTACATAGCCGTTTCGACCGACCTTTCATTCAGTGCGGTGGTACCAACCCGGGCGGGTTAAACCCTACCACCTAGTAATATAGGAAGGGAGTCATATCCCGGAGTCAGATCCTATACCAGTGACCCTTCAGTCAGACGGGATGTTGTGGATGAAGAGGCGAAGACTTGTGTCTGATCTCAAACAAACGCTTCGGTCTATTTCCGAATGGGGCCGCTGTACGCAACAGTCGTTCTCACCCCGTGGTGTTAGTGGGTGGACTGTAGTTGGGTGGGGGTGCGACTGTGCACATGCAATATCACGCCGTCACCGCAGCGGTACTCATATTCTGGGTTTGATAGTTTCATAAGGGGTGAAATAGGGTAAATAAGAGACGATTGGGACTTTTACAAGTTTCCCCGAGGCTGGTTTACGCGGCGGCGGCAGGTGTTGTCTACTGTTATCTATCAGTCAGTTCAGATCTTATTTTGCGCTTCGTGATAGGATTAGTTTGGCGTAGCGTCTGGATCCGTCTGGCTGACTTCGGAAATTCGCTTAGGTGTCGGGCTCCGTCTGGATGGCGTCAGGGAACGCAGGGCAGTATCGGGCTCCGTCGGGATGGCGTCGGGGGACGTAGGGCAGTGTCGGGCTCCTTCCGAGCTGCGTCGGGATTCGTCAGACTGGCTTCGAGGCTCGCTTAGATGTCAGACCGCGTCTGGATGGCGTCGGGGGAACGCAGGGGCAGTGTCGGACTCCTTCTGAGCAGCGTCGGGATTCGTCGGACTAGCTTCGACGTGTAGCGCAAAGTGTGTGGTGGTGTGGTACCTCCTACCTGGATGTTGATGTCTCCGCCCGCAGCCGCACCTTCGATAGCTCGGTCCTTCAGGTGGTGGTCGTCGATCGGCACGGAAACGTCCCGGTGTCCGAGGATCTGCTGGGCCCAGCTACGCACACACTTCGGAAACTACACTCACTATACTTATGCCGTATTAGGTCGCAACAAGCCCTGAGAGCCCGCGCCGCGCTCGATCAAGGTGGATTTTATCTTTTCCAGAGCAAAATGTTTGAACAAAACCGCCCGCTCCCGCTTGTATTTTCGGACGTGTCAGATCACAACAGTCCGTCGTCTAGGCAACCGGACTCTTCTCCTTTCCGCCAGGAGGCGCTGTGTGCTTCTTGCATGAAGACCGCTGCAGGTAGAGTCTTGAGGCGAAGAGAATGGAGGAACGTTTTTTTTAAATTTTTTTTTATTGAAAGCGCGACATATGGCGCCGAGCCACCCATAAGGTGTCTAACGACGCCCATGGACATTCGGTCGTATGCGGGGGTTGCGAATGCCATGCCGGCCTGACAGGTGCCCATTCACGCCCCTCTTGAAGGACCCGAGACTGTACTTGGGGGGAAATATATGAGCAGGGAGAGCATTCCAGAGTTTACCGGTTCTGTAGAGGAATGATCTGCAGAATCGATTAGTACGCATCCGCGGTAAGTCCAGCGTATAGGGATGCAATCCCTGCCCAGTTCATGTGGTGCGGAGATGGAAAGGGGACGGCGGGATTGCGTTAAACAGCTCCTCCGAGTACTCCCCATGGAATAAGCGATAGAACACACTTAGGGAGCCGACATCCCTACGGTGTTGCAGTGGTTTTAGATCGCGGGACACTGCGGGGTCACCCACTTGTCGCACGGCTCGACGCTGGATCGAGTCCAGAGGCGCAAGCTGGTATTTGGCAGAGCCATCCCACAGGTGCGAGCAGTACTCCAAGCAGGACCTGATCTGCGATTTATACAAAAGCAGCCTTTGGTCCGGCGTGAAGTACCGTCGCACCTTATTGAGTACGCCCAGCTTTTTAGAAGCCAGCTTGGCCTTCCCCTCGATATGGCGACGAAAGTTCAAGTCGTGCGACAGTTCGACTCCGAGGACCCCGAGGTGTTCGCTTAATTTAAACGACGTGCCTTGGAATGAAGGAGCCGGTGTGAACGCCGCTCTCTTCGCACTTAACGCGCAAACTTGTGTCTTGGAAGCGTTGAACTCGACCAAATTGCTACGGCCCCATTCGGAAATAGAGCCGAGTGTGTGTTCGAGCTCAGACACAAGTCTTCGCCTCTTCTCATCCACAATATCCCGACTGGCTGAAGGGTGACTGGTGTAGGATCCGTGTGCCGTACTGTCATCCGCATAACAATGTACGTTGCCCAGAGACAGCATATCATTGATATGCAGAAGAAACAGCGTGGGTGACAACACAGATCCTTGTGGTACGCCGGCGTTCACTGACATGGCGTCCGACGAGCAACCGTCCACTAGGACCTGAATGCTACGGCCATGTAGGAAGTCGGCGACCCAGTCACAGAGGCCAGAAGGAAGTCCGTAAGCCGGCAATTTGCCCAAGAGCGACTTGTGCCAAAGCCGATCAAATGCCTTGGCAATATCAAGGCCAATTGCCAAGTATTTTTCATTTCATTTTTCATTTATTCATTTCCATCTTAGGTACCATCGGTACACTTGAGTTCGTCACATTTTAGTTTACCAAATTTACAATTGAAACTGTCTGGGTCTAGCCATGGTAAGGGACTAATAATTAGCAATAATATAGGTACATAACTAAAAATTATAAGAATACAGAAAAAAAAAAACTGTTTTGTGCATGAAAGGCAATTAAAACTAGAGCTAAATATATAAAAAAATACTTCGCATCAATAGAATTGTCAAAGGTTAAAAATTCAATTATGTCAATATAAAAAAATATAAAATTAAAATAAAATTAAAATGAATTAAAATAAATTAAAATTCAAAATTAAAATAGCATCAATTCACCATGACCTTCAAGCGATTCCCCCCAAAGGTGAGTGACGTACGCTAGGAGATCACCAGCAGATCGTTTTGGCCGGAAGCCGTATTGCCGATCGCTGGTGAGGTCATTCGTCTCCAGGTACTTCATGAGCTGCGTATTGATAATGCGCTCCATCACCTTACAGAAAAGGGAGGTAATCGCTATAGATCGGTAGTTTGACGGGTTTGAGCGGTCACCCTTTTTAGGGACCGCTTGCAAAAACGCAGATTTCCAGGCCGCCGGCACACGGCAATTGGAGTAGGAGAGACGGAATAGGCGCGTCAGCACTGGGGCCAGCTCGGGAGCACACCTTTTTAACACCAATGCAGGAATCCTATCCGGCCCACTCGCCTTCCTGACGTCTAGGGAGAGAAGTTCCGCCCGTACAGTCCGTTGTCGAAACTGCACTTCCGACATGGAGTTCTCACACCTAGGTATGGATGGGGGAGTGGCCCCATCCATACCTAGTCCCACCATCGTCCAGGTTGGAGTTCCCCGCAAAGAGAGATACCAGTAAGTCGGCTTTCTTCTTTGCGGAGTGGGCAAGTGAGCCTCCAGGACACTGCAGAGGTGGAAGAGAGGAGCGCCAGAAATTTGACTCGAAATATTTAGCGAGAGACCAGAACTCACGGCTCCCAGTTGGGTGCTGGTTCAGTCTATCGCCGATTCTGCCGATGTGGTCAAATTTGGCCCTGGCAATAACCTTTTTGCAGGATCTGGAGAGGCGGTTGTATTCCTTCTTCAGTTAGGATGCGTTCGGATCACGTCCGGCACGAGCGCGCGACCATGCCCGATAAGCTGCGCATTTAGCTGCGACAGCATCAGCACAGTCGCGGCTGTACCATGGTTGGCTTTTACCACCGAGGTAGACAGAGGCGCTGCGAATAAACATTTCCATTGCCCCCAGAACCACCTCGGCAACGGTATTAGCGCATTGCGACGGATCGCCTGAACTGAAGCAGATCTCTCTCCAAGGGTAGGATGCGAAGTGTTCTCGCATCCCATCCCAATCTGCTGACGCGTAGTGCCAAATTCGACGCGTTCCTCCAGTACGGGACTGAGGAGGGATAATGGCACCGTGGACCACACTAAACAATGATCAGAGGAACCCAGCGGGGCTCTCACTGCGACCTTATATCCAGTGGGGTTCGTTCTCGGCAGAAGATCCAGCAGAGAGGGTTCATGACCGTCTATATCTGGCAGCCTGGTGGGCTGGTCTACCAGTTGAGACAGGTCATGCGTCAGGGCGAAGTCGTAGGCGGCTCTCCCCGCAAAGTCAGTTCTCCTGGAGCCTAGCCATGCCTCGTGATGGGCATTGAAGTCTCCAAGAAGAACCAAATCCGCGGTAGGGAACCGCTCTTGGAGTTTGTCTGCCGCTCCACTCAGGTACTCAAATAACCGAGCTGTCTCTGCATCACCAGAGTGCGACCTGTACAGACAGGCGTACACCCGCGAGACCGTTCCCAGATCCTCGTGGACCCAAAGTACTGATAGCTCGGAGTCCTCAAGGCAGCGCAGGCGACGACAGCAAATATCTGCCCTGACAAACAAGCAAACCCCGGCTCGCGACCGGAAGGCTTCTTCCAGGGTGTAGCCGGGGTAGTGCAGGTCGATATATTTGTGATTCCGTCAGGAAAAGCAAGGCCGGCTTCTTCGTCTCCAGGTGGTGATGGACGGCATTCAAATTGGTATGCAACCCCCGCACGTTGGTCGAGTCAACGCTAAATAGTGGTGTAAGGGTGTGCACCGCTGATTGAACCTTTTTTTCCTTTTTTTTCGCTGCCATGATTTTTGTAAGAGGGAGGGAAAGAGCATGAAAGGGTGGCTGTGGTGATTCACGGGCAAAGCGTGGACCCTAGGTTCATCGCTTACTACTCAGGTTAGTGTTGCGCCGACACGGAAGACGGAAAGGCCCCCGGTCCCCCTCGGAAGTGGCCGCCGGAACCCCTACTCCGGTCGCCAACCGGCACGACGGACCACTCCGGGATTATGCGCCGGTTGACCGGGGCAGCCTCTCGCGTTGGTTAGACGCGATTGGGCTCCTGTACTACCCGGCGGGCGGCCAGCGGAATAACCGTTTAACCGGGTCTCCCTGTCAACCGTGTCGATGCGTCACCTCTGAACAGCGAATCCGCGTAGGGATCACTGGCCTACTCCTCACCACAGCCAACCCCACCTGCTACTGGGTCCCCGGGAAGTACACCGGAACACAGCGAACTGTTATGCCGGTGTAATTGTTTCTCCCGGGGTGTGGTGGCGAACCCAGCCGATCCGAAGATCTCCCACACGCTGATTGCTGTTCATTTGGCACCACCCAGGAAGCACGTGTGACTTTTATATCGGATTTCTATTATTAATAATTTTAATTTAAATAGGATTCATTTATTATGTTTCATATTTTTTTTTTTCTAAATAGAAAAATTTTAAAATGTGTGAATGTTAGTTTGTGACTTGTTTTTTTTTTTTTTATGGAAACTGACACGGTTGGCTACATCTCCTACAACATCCGTGATGTCAGCCCATAACACCGGGTGAACTTGGTGCCACGTCAGTGTTTCCCTTCGGTCGTGCCGGCTACACTGAACTGGACGGAAAACACAAACTATTTACATAGCCGTTTCGACCGACCTTTCATTCAGTGCGGTGGTACCAACCCGGGCGGGATAAACCCTACCAACTAGTAATATAAGAAGGGAGTCATGTCCCTTAGTCGCCTTTTACGACATACACGGGGAGAGATGCAGTGGGGCTATTCTTTTAAAGTACCGGCCCCACACGGTATTGTATATGTTATACAAATAAATATTCTATTCTATTCTATTCTATCTTCAATGGTTACGTTAGGCGGCGCGGCGTAGGCACCTGCTTGGACGACGACGTCGAACTACACTCTGACGATATGTCGCGATCACTACGTAGTAGGTACATTGAGCCACGTCGAAAACAGCAATTTACTTTACTTCGCGGTCGTGAACTGACACATTCGTCGCGGTAGTGAACTGAACTGAACTTATTTATTATTAGGCGTTCCGTTTCATAGAACGTAGACATGTTTGATTTTATTTTTAGAAAAAGAACTCTTATTTCCAATGGAATAAGACTCACTATAGGTCCTTAAAGGCAAACCAACCACATAAATTGATTCCATTTTTGCAATATACCGTTTGTTTTTATTATAAATGCCAAAAAGAACCACATAAATTGGTTCCACTTTGCGATATACAGTTTGTTTTTATTATATAATGCCAAAAAGAACCAGATATCTTGGCTCTGTTTTGATAAATACTTTTAGCGTACTTCATTAAAAACAAAAAAGTCCATCTCGCTTGGATCTTTTACGCAAAAAAAAAATCTGACCAGTTAGCTAGTACCAAGTAGCATAATTCTTTTCTGCTGTTGCGATATACCTCAATTGGGTGGATGGTTCTTAGACGAATGTGTAGAAACCTATTAGTATCATACCAAGTAGCCTGCCTGGGTCTTTTCTGCAAAAAATAGAGGGTTGGTTAGCTCTCAATTGGTATATTTAACTCATTTTTAACCAATTGGTGGGTTGGTGCCTTTTGGCATTTATATGGTCAATTTTCTGAAGAAGTTGTGATACAAAATAGGTATTTTCAAATTTCTGCCTATTCGAAATCGAAATTTTCCTAGATAATGTTGTATGTATACTCTTATTAATATATAATATCATATTCCGAAGGAATTTCGGACGGAGCAATTTTTCACAGCGAATTATTGCCGAAAATCTGTAAAGGTGTGATCGATATGGAAAATTTCCTAGATAATTGTCAAAAGCGATATATTTAAATAAATTAAGACATATAAAAAAATTAAAATTGACAGAGCAATTTTTCTGAAGAAGTTGTGATACAAAATAGATATTTTCAAATTTCTGCCTATTCGAAATCGAAATTTTCCTAGATAATGTTAATATATACTCTTATTAATATATAATATCATATACCGAAGGAATTTCGGACGGAGCAATTTTTCATCAGCAGTTATAAGCGATTTTCATTTTTAGGCATTCATTCATTTTAATACCTAACTTCCAAACATCAAAAATCCTAGATAATTTGTCAAACGTATATTTTAAACCCTACTCTATCACACTGCAAAGTTTCAGCGACAGAGGAATTAGTCCGAAGAGCCCATACAAGGAATTTCCTCGTTTCCTGGACTACCTGTTTTATTTAATAGCCTGCAAATTTTGCAAGGCACCGCATGCATTACATACATACAAGTAGGTACAACACAGATAAGCGAAACGCTTCGCTGTTCAATAATTAACTTTAAGTTTGTACCTACTTTCGTATGTAAATAATTAATGTAATGCTATGCTATGAATGAATGAATAAACAGTTTTATTTTTTAATCAATCAGTTTTTTAGGTTTCCGTATCCCGTACGGAAGCCTATTACTAAGCCTACGCCGTCTGTCTGTCTGTCTGTCTGTCTGTCCGTCCGTCCGTCTGTCTGTCCGAGGGCTGTATCTCTTGAACCGTAATAGGTAGCCCGTTGAAATTTTCACACAATATGTCTTATTATGGCGGATATAACAACAAATAATAAAAAATAGAAAAAGTAAAAAATTAAGGGGGGTTCCCATACAAGAAACGTGTTTCTTCAATGTTTTTTTTTTGTGGTGCGGAAACCTCGGTGCGCGACTCCGACTCGCACTTGGCCGGTTTTTTTAAATAAATTATTTCACTATCCCGCCTTGGCTCGATACTGTCTACTATCCGGCCATGAACCGGATAGTAAAAAAATGCCCGGATACCCGATAGTAACCGGATATCCGTTGCAACACTAGACCTAACTTGAAACTACAGAATAAATTAAGGTACAGGTTGTACCCTTTCAAAATTCCAAATTCATATGCAGTCAGAATCTCAAGTCAACATGTTTGTACCATTTTAAGTTTATACCAGTGATAATATGAGGTACCTAGTACAAAGTTCAAAGATCAAAAAGTCATATAAGTAATGCAAAACTTAGCAGAAAAGCCCGTGATATGGCAAATTCTCGAATATGATATTGGCCGGTCGGAGCATGTGCTTTGGTTCCTCTGACTCAGCCGCCAACAGCGGATAGCATAAAAATCTCGCTAGCTAGTCGGCGAGTTACTACCGCGTCGGGTTGGTTTGGTTTGGTGAATTCGATGAACGCCCGTGTGCTTTGGTGTTTGAAAAATTATTATATTTTTAGGCCAAAATGTTTGTTAGGCCTGAATCTGTCCGTGAGAGTTTATTTGGTGAAAATCGGACGAGTACTTCTGACGCTATCGCAAGTTGTACTGAGCGCGAGAGCACACTTGGGGAGATGGAGGTGACGTCATCGGTGGTGATGGGGGGAGGTCGACTGCACGGTTTTGTGCAGTCTCCGGATGGGTCTTTAAGGCGTAGTAGGCGGCCACGTTTGTAGGTTATATAGTTTGGCGAGAGCGCTGTTGGCTGAAAGAAGATATAGTGACAAGGATTGAGAAAGGAATGCTTCGGTGATGGGATACTAACGAAAGAAATTTATGAAGCAAATGTGAGTGGAAGAGTCGGGAAGGGTCGCCCTAGACGCGCGTACCTGGACCAGATCGGGCATGTGCTCAATAAGGATCAAGTGCGTAGCACCGGTAACGACGAGAATGCACGAAGAACATTATGAGAGTGAAAGAGGCGGCAGAGGTGTGTCAGGATCGTGGCAAATGGATATCCCTTGTCTCTGCCTACCCCACCAGAAAACAGGCGTGACGCTATGCATGTATATATAGTTTGGCAGCACGAATCCGTCGAAAGAACACATTTTATGTCGCACTGCCCCCCTTGTTGCGAAGCGTAAGAAATTCATCGAATTCATATCAAAAAAGTAAAGCCTGAACAAACTACTCACATGAGAGAAGCGCTCATCTTTCAGTAGATCCGACATGAGGGGGTCCGATATCGCGGTCACTTCACGTAACAACTCATCGAGCTCCGACTTGTTCACGCTTGCCAGATATTCAGATGAGTTTCTGAAACGTCCACGAAAGATCTTAGCCAAGTTTTTTTGTCACAAAAATTTTAAAGTGCCTTTCCATACTTATCCAACCTGTCAATTTTAGGTAAATATGTATCCAATTAATCTCTGGTTATAACCTCTCGACGATTCATTGAGAGTGGATTACATAGTGCATAATATACACGTGTGATTTTGAAAAAAATATTTAAAGCCTACTCACCCTCGTAAAGTGACAAGTAATCTGAGGATATCTGCATAGTCTCCGACCGCGTTACCTTTGAATATTTGATACATCTTGTAAATGGTGAACACGAGGAATTTGGAAATCTTCACTGTGCGCTTAAGCTGTTTTTCCTCTTGATCTACCTGCGAATAGAGTTTAGTAAACTGCGGGTAAATTCACTACCGATCAAATGTATTTATATATATTTCTTCACTAGATAGATGCAAAAGTGAAACAATATGTCCCGACCAGGATTCGAACCTGGAACTCCGGCCCTTCAAGAGGGGCGTATACGGGCACCTGTCAGGCCGGCAAGAAGTTCAACACTTCTTGTCACAACTCCAGGATGTCTTGTCTCTTGAGCCTTTTCTCATACGGGAGTGTAGTAAGCTGTCCTGCCAGCTGGTTGGGGTGTTTTATGAGCCTTTGTTTATAGGCTTTGGTGACAGAAGCTATTTCTTCGTAGACTGTCGACATTTCGAGAAGCTGGCGTATTTCCGTGGTGGTTATGACGTATAACTTCAAAACTTACCGTAACGCAAGTTTTAATGTTACGCACGACGACGGCAGCGAGGTTGTGCGCGCAGCGCTCCGCCGCGGCAACCGCGGGAGCCCCCAGCTGCCCCGCCCAGTGTTTGCACAGATACGCGAACCCGTTCCACTGCTCAACCGCCGTCTTCACATCCAGATCCATCACAATGTTACCGATCATCTCGTTCTGGTTCAGTGCTGCCGTCAAAACAAAAGGACAGGGCTGTGAACGCGATTGATTTGCGTAGAATACGTATTCCCTTGCCCCTTACTAGGTGGTAGGCTCAAACTGTAGCCGACTGGGTTGGTACCACCGTACTGGATGTAAGGGCCTGCCCACACTCCATTTCACCCGTCCATGGCCGCCAGTGTGGGACACGGTTACTGCAACGGTCGTCATTTCTTCGGCTGACGTGCCCAGCCCATTGCCACTTGCCACGAGTGGTTTGGGCATCGACTTCTCATGCGGGAGGTCCAAGGTTCGAATCCAGTCGGCATCTACCAATGAGTTTTTTCTGAGGAAAAAATTTACGTCCATACCTACACCTGCTGCTTCACCGTTCAGAACCGGTGTAAAACTGTAGGTCCATTCCCTTGCCCCATACTAGGTGGTTGGTACCACCGTACTGGATGTAAGATGGCCGCATAGCAGCCTCGGCTGTGTTTTCCTCTAGTCCAGTATAGCCAGCAATCCAGGGAAGTCTCTGGAATGGCACCTACCTTCTCGGAGGTGATATTGGCTAGTCAGAGCATGTGCTTTGGCCCCTCTGAATCAGCCACCCATACCGGATTACATTAAAAAAAAATACGCACCGTCAATAAGTATATTCCGTTCAGCATCTTCCGTCAGCTGGAAGTGGAAGGGGCATCGAATCACAACCCAGTAGACCATCTGCAGGTTGTGGCACGCTTGGAATAGATCTTTGAGCTGCTGTTCCACCAGACTGAGGTTGGCTCCGTATACAGACTCACTGCACGTGGCAATAAAAGGTTAATAAGTTCTGCAAACAATCGGGGTAAACAGAGTAATCGGTGTTGTGCTCCAAGTTATTTTGCAAATTACAGCACAATGCCGACCACCACGTTTAGCAAAGTATTCGGACAAGATAACTATCAAAGTAAGGCACGAAAACCCATCTGCTGCGTGACTCCGTGGAAGGACCGTGTCAAAGTGAGAGGTGGGTAGCCTATCGCCCTTTAGCAGGGCACCAAGAACTCCAAGAGAGCCTTCCCTTACCTTATTTACTATGTACTTATTACGGCTACTTAAATAGTTTGAATTTTCCGTCCAGTTCGGTGTAGCCGCCACGACCGAAGGGAAGCACTGACATGGCACCTAGTTCACTCGGTGTTATGGGCTCACATCACGGATGTGATGTAGCCAACCATGCCAGTTTCCATAAAAAAAAATTTAAATAATTTGTTTTTTCTGTTCAGTTAAGTGTAGCCGGCACGACCAAAACACTGACACTGTACCTAGTTCACCAAGGTGTTGGGGTGTGGGCTGACAATATCGATGCAATAGGGATTTTTTTTTATGGAAATGGAATTAAAAAAAAAACATAAATATGATATACCTCAACAAGCAATGTTCAAAGACGTGGTACATAACAGTGGCGCAGGAATGGGGCAGAGTGCAGAAGTGTTGGCAAGTCAATACGGCCAGTTCCGAAGTACTCTTCAGGTACGCAGAGAACAGTCGAAGTACTTGAACAGCATTCTCTAGGTACGAGGGTGCGTTACCATTGGCCAGTGCCAAACTCTGAAAAATATTATATTTTCCTTTATGTCATCTTAGCCTGGACTAACGCAGTGAAGCACTGACACGACAGCTAGTTTTTTCAAGTTCATCATGTGACATATCATATCAGTGATGAAAAGGGCTACAAAAGAAAAAGAAATACAAAAAATACAGTTTTTATAGTTTTAAAATCCATAGTTTAAAAGATATTAAAGAAAATATATGAAAATCGAGCATTCCCCACCCCTTATCTCCAAAAGTCTAAAATAAAAAATCTAATATACATACATACACTGTATCCCGACGATCGGGGTAAGCAGAGTAATCGAGTGTTGTGCTACAAGTATTCTGGTAAATTACAGCACTACACCGACCACCACGTTTAGCAAAGTATTCAGAAAAGATAACTCAGATCAGGCAGCAAGTAAGGCATGAAGGTCCACATGCTGCATGACTCGATGGAAACACCGCGCCAAGGTGAGAGGTGGCTAGCCTGTCGCCCTTATGCACGGCACCTTGTCCTTATCCCTTAGTCGCCTCTTCCGACATGCACAGGGAGAGATGCAGTGGGGCTATTCTTATTAAGTACCGGCCCCACACAGTACAGTACCGGCCCCACGCAATACAGTACCGGCCCCACACAGTACAGTACCGGCCCCACACAGTAAAAATCTTTTTTTTTTTTTTTTTTTTTTATGGAAACTGACACGGTTGACTACATCACCTACAACGTCCGTGATGTCAGCCCATAACACCGGGTGAACTAGGTGCCATGTCAGTGCTTCCCCCTTTGATCGTGCCGGCTACACTGAACTGGTCGGAAAACACAAACTATTTACATAGTCGTTTTGACCGACGTTTCATTCAGTGCGGTGGTACCAACCCGGGCGGGTTAACCCCTACCACCAAGTAAGATTAGGAGGGAAGGGACCTACAGATTTACGAGTCTAATCTAAATGTACTAATCTAAAGGTATTGTGTGGAGCTGGTACTTAATAAGAATAGCCCCACGTATCTCTCCCCGTGCATGTCGTTAAATCCTTAATGTAAAGTCTCAATGTTCTCATGGAAAATGAAATGCTACAGAACCCTCTCCACGCGAGTTCAACTCGGACTTGACTGCTTATTTTTTTTATGTAATCCGGTATGGGTGGCTGACTCAAAGGGGCCTGAGTACATACTCCGACCAGCCAATATCTCCTCCGAGGAGGTGACCTACCGGACATTTCATTTATTTATTTTATTTTATTTATTTAGAGTAACCAACAGTGTGATCAACACAAAATTTGCAATAGTACAACGGGTCACACATACACCGCTAATGGGTCACTACACTACAGATAAAACTAAGTATATGATAGCTAAGAGAAAGAAAAATACATTTAACCCTCTGAGCAAATTTCCGACTTTTTTTGAAAAGCCGCTGAGCAAACTTCCAAAGGTACCCGCGCGCAACTTTCTCCGCACTTTTCAATTATAAAATCATAACTCTAATATTTACTTCGGGACCCATATTAATTTGCACCTCATTACAATCTAGATAAAATTATCGTTCATATGATATAGGTTTGAGTTAATTAGATTTCAATTGGAATTAATAAAAAATAGGTAAGGTTAGATATCAAATTTTATGGGTGTACGAAGGAAAGAACGAAGATACCTTGAAAAGTAAAGCGACAACATATCTTTTTTTTATTTTAGAATATAACTATAATACATTTCTAATAGAACAGCATCAAATTCTGTTAACATCTTCTTGAAAAAATGTTCACCAGAACCCACTTACCGCGCACACAGAACGGTACGAACTTCCAGCGAATATGCAAATATTTGTTTCATGGACCACGCATATGACACCATCGCTGCGAACATTTTTTGTTGCGTTCTTTCATTACTCAAGTATTCATTAGAGGAACAGAGATAGCCCTAAGTTCAAAGCTGACAGAGTAAGAAATAAAAAACCAACTCCGGACGTCAAGTCGATTAATAGATCGCTGTTGCTCAGCGGTAAATTTCGGCTGGTCAGTTGAGTGTATCGGGTTTGCTCAGAGGGTTAAACAAATCAAAACTGATGATAAATGAACAGTTAAAATAGATAAAATAATAATAAGTTAAAATAACTAATTAATTAAATTAAAACGGTAAATTTGTTCAAAAAATTTGCACGGCATTCGCAGCCCCTGTTCTAAACCGAATGCTTTTGGGCGTCGTCGGCTCAACAATCCATGCTGACGGCGCCAAGTGTCTCGCGTATCCATAAAAAAAAAAACACAACTGTTAATTTACTTGCCAAAATTAAGATATAAAACTCAAAATTCAAATTCAAATTCCGTCACTTAGTACTCACAAAAAATCTATCATGCGCTAACTTCTTAACCCTCTGTAAGCTTCCTGTGCTTGTGTACTTCCTTTTGGATTGCTGGCTATATTGCGCTAGAGAAGATACACAGCTGAGGCTTCTATGCGGCCCTCTTAAGCGGGGACTCCACTGCGGCGCACGGCCACGCTGCGCACGTGTGTCTAGATTCGCTCCTATGGATTTATATGGAGGCGTCTCCACTGCGAGCTGCGTGCAGCTGCGTGGATGTGTGACGTCACACCCACGGCTACGCGTGTGTTTGGCTTTGCTAGGCGAGCGAAGCCAGACCCACGCAGCTCGCTCCCCTCCACCCGCGCACGCACGCTTCTCTGCGCACGATATGACTTTCAAGCCAAAATCGATGTTTTCTTTTGGGTACATTTTTGTTGTATTCGGTGTCACTGTCACTATCGTCGGAAGAACTGTCGAGATCGAGAGTAAAATGAACGCTTGCGCCGCCTCCGCCATAGGTAGTACGCCAGTAGGCACGTCCGCTTCGTTTGAAATGTTCCAACAAATGAAGCGCGTGGCTCGGCATAGCTGGCTGTGGAGTCGCCCACGTACACGCGCATCCGTGTGCTTGGCTAGGCCATGCGTGTGCGTGCACATCCGTGCGCCGCTGTGGAGTCCCAGCTTTACGTTCAGTTTGGTGCTACCACCCCAGTCCGCTACAATTTGAGCGTTAATCTTTTTTAAGCACCTATTTAATCTTTTTTACACTTATACACATAACTTTCCATTTCTACAATGGCTCGACATTCGACGCCGTAGAAATTCTCATGCTCTCTCTCTTCTCTTCCGCACGCTGAACGACATTGGGGCTCCAGAGTACTTGCGGGATCGATTCCAATTTCTCTGTGCACACTGTCTTTCTTTGAGATCAACTGATTCCCGAGTACACGACATCCCTTCTCACTCATCCACTTCTTACTCTGACTCCTTCACCGTGAATGCGGCACGTATGTGGAACTCGCTTCCCCTCGAAATTCGTTTATCGCAGTCGCTGTTTATGTTTAAAAAGCGTATACTGTCTCACTTTTTGGAACGATAAATTACTCGCTATTGATGGATTTGAGTCTAATGTTAGTTTTCTCTGTATATTTTATTCGTGTATATTTGTATGTATTTATATATATTTATCTATTTATTTATATTTAAGTTGTATAATTTGTTAAAATTATCATTCTTATTTGTTCTCTGCCACTCCACACTCATTCATGAGAACCCAAAGGTTGGCTGGAGGAGAACGCGAACGATTTGAACTTTTGACTGCATTATCCGCCCCATGAGCTTCTCCACATCCCAAAGGTTAGTTTGTAAAGAATGCGGCACTGCATTAAACTCGCCTTGTGACGAGTGAAAGTTGGGCATGGCAGACGAAGCATGAAAGCAGGATTAATGCTGTGGAAATGCGCGCGTTGAGGAGTATGTGTGGAGTTACAATGAAAGATAGATTGAGAAATAGTGTAGTGCGAGAGCGCTGTGGGCTGAAAGAAGATAAATAGTGACAAGGATTTTTTTTTTGGTGCTTGCACCATCTGCAATCGGAATGTGACCATGAGCAGATTTTCTGTGTGAGGTTGGTCGTGTGAGTCGAGTCATCCATTGATAACCCTCCTCGTATGTGACAACTGACAAGTGACAAGGATTGAAAAAGGAATGCTTCGGTGGTTCGGTAATGTTGGAGGAATGGATGTTAGGAAACTAACGAAAGAAATTTATGGAGCAAATGTGAGTGGAAGAGTCGTGAAGGGTCACCCTAGACGCACGCCGTAGACCAGATCGGGCATGTGCTCAAAAAGGGTCAAGTGCTTAGTACCCGTAACCGACGAGCATGCATGAAGTAACATTATGGGAGTGGAAGAGGCGGCAGAGGTGTGTCAGGATCGTGGCACGTGGAGATCCGTTGTCTCTGCCTACCCCACCGGGAAACAGGAGTGATGCTATGTAAATTCCAAACGATGAAACTGCAGGTGTAGGTATATAAGATAGGTATGCAAGCAAATTTTTCTATCAGAAAAACAACTCATTTGTGATGTTTTTAACTTCGGACCGCGTTGTTGCTTTGGTTTGCGGTCGGCTCTGCGTTTCACTTCGGACCTTGTGACCAAGAGTCCAAGCCAAGAACGCCCCGACGATCCGCCACTGGAGCAAAAGTTAGGACGTATTCACGTGAAATGTTCGTTTACCTGCAGAATGAACGCTTCAGTGAGTTTCATATCTTCATTGAAGATCATAGACGTTCGTTCGATGGGCCAGTCCTCCCGGCGCGAGGGTTGCAGCTGCGTCTTCAGCAGGGAGAAGTGCTCCTCGTAGCTCTGTGCGGAAATGACGTGTTCAATGTTAAGGAATTCTACAGAGTGTATTAATTATTTAGTTAAGTCGGAAACAAGACTCAAACCGTGCTACCCGAGCACTGATGATTGAAACAAGAACCGTATGCAGATGTTTTTTTTTTGTGGTGCGGAAACCTCGGCGTGCGAGTATGACTCGGACTTTTTTCTCTTTATTTTGGGCTTTGAAAGAATATTACATGTATTTTTTTTTTATTATTCCATCTGCAATTTTACTTTTAGTAAATTTTTGGTATCTGTAGTGGCTTTCAGAGTCTTGGCCCCATTGTGTCGAGCTCTACGTTGACTGTAAGGACATCGAAAATGTGGTGAATTTAATTAGATTATCATAAACCAGGGCTCTGCGTTTGTAAATAATTAGCAATATGACATTGTATTTGACATACTTGCACTACCCCAGAGCTGTATCCCATCGGTCCACACTGGTCTGATGACTGTTTTGAACACTAGTATTATGAAGAAATATAAAGCAAGTCCTTGCTTAGCACTTATGTACAAAAATAAACTAGCAGCCAATATCACCTCCGAGAAGGTAGGTGCCATACCGAAGACATCACTTTGTATTGCTTGTTACACTGAACTAGAGGAGAACGCAGCCGGGGCTGCTATGCGGCCATCTTACATGTAGGTTGATAAATAAACAACCTTTTTATTGTAATACACTACTTATAGTATAGGGTAAGTTACTGAAGGTGATAACAGCAAAACGATTTTGTACTCGAAATTGCGAGCATGACCTTTTTTGTTTGCTATGTCGTGATTGTGTCAAATTAAAAACTATTTAAAAAAATATAAAGACCGCCTTCAAAAATGTATGAAATAAAAAAATAAAAATCGAACCCTAGAGTTGAAGGCGGTCGGTTATTTTTGCTTGCTTTAGCACCACCGCCTTCAACTCTAGGGTTCGATTTAAATTTTTTTATTTCATACATTTTTGAAGGCGGTTTTAATATTTTTTTAAATAGTTTTTTATTTCAGTTTTTTTAGTAATTTTTATTTGCTATTAATGTACTCTACTGCTGCCCCACGTTGGGCGCCATTTGTAATGGTCTTTCCTCAATGTCATCAATTGAAACTTGAGCCAGGTTTGAGATTTAAGGTGCCTATACACGGTAAATGATCAACATTTTTCAATCAACATTTTTATTCATGACAACACTCATATACTACAGTTTTCGAACACCAAGGCAGTATAGCTAAGATTTAAATGCATGGTGTGTATACGTCGTTAGCGACCAACATTTTTCAATCAACATTTTTACTCATGACAATACTAATATACTAAAATTTAAGAACAGCAAGGCAGTATAGCCAAGATTGAAAGGTATGGTGTGCATACGCGGTTAACTATCCACACCTCTCAATCAACATTTACGATATCAACAAAAGTGTACGGGAAGTATATATTTACAAAATGTACAGTATGGACGCCAGACACTGATTTATCTTTTAAGCGGTGGGCAGTGTCTCCCGTTTCAGTAAACAGCTCAGTAGGCTTGACTTAGAGATTAACTTAAATAACTACTTACACTAGTATTTTTGTGGCCACACAAAATGACAATGTTGACAAAGAATTAAACTCCGTGTCGGCCTTCACTAATCTAATGGTTAACTTATCTTACTTCATATGTACAGTTCACTTATTTCACTGGTATCGTGATTGGTATTGCAACGAATACTTATACCTATATACTATTATTTTTTATGATCATGATTTCGCAGGCTGCCGCGTCACATATGGTGGTGAGGTATTCACTACGCAGCCATAAGCAAGCCCACTCACAGTTGAATGTCCGGTTATAGGGGTGAAGATGACGGCGGGCTGTGGTTGTAACCAGCACCACCCGATGGTGGTGGAGGTGATCTATTGCGTGCTATGAAAAGCGGAAAGCGGGTGGCGGTGATCTGAGACCAAAGCAATTTCAGCAACTAGGCGTGAGGTCGGATAGGCAATTCGTACAACCTTGGACGTCCGGTGTCATACCACGTACGGCATTGTGGGTGCGTTCGGGTCGGGTCCAGGAGCCTGGTCATCAGCCGGCGGCGGGAGGGCGTTTCGGGATGCTGAAATGAGTACGTTGTGTTTCTTTAGGGGAACGTACCTACGGTGTGCAAATCGTGCAACTAATATTTTAGCGAGCCGGCTTCGCATGCAATAGGTGATGCAGTAGGCGGGGAGGACCAATGCACTGAGTAGTCCCTGATGGCGTTGTGTATTCAAGAGCCGAACAGCGTCGACTACTTGCACTATACAAGTTAGGATTGGCATTGACTGAATTGGGGGCAAAACAGTTTTGCAAGCAATTTCCTAGGAGGAATCTAGCCACGCCCGTTCTTACTGTTGATTACATTGAACGGCAACTTACCCCGTGTCGATAAACACGCTCGCGGCAGTTTCACGTAGGAGTTCCAATAAATATCTATAGTTTCAATTATGCAGGTAGCTGAGATCGCAGCGTGCCGCGTGGCTGCTGTCAGTCGCCTCCTTTTTCTTTTTTTTCTTTTTCTATCATGTTCTACGACTGGGTTGTCAAATGTGTGTTTTTTCTTTTTTTTCTTTTTTTTTTATGCCGGTCTTGGCTCTAGTCATAATATCATTACATTATCCCTCCTCCTCTTAAAGAATCCACCAGGATTCTTTATCATTCCTTATAACACAGTTTCAAGTCTGATGAGTGCCATTTCCCAATGTCTTTGCCTTTTAAATTGGTCAGGAGGAATGTATTAGTCGATATTTTTCGTGAGATCACCGCTTTCTCATATTTAGGCGCGAGTTTCGCCATGAATTTGTCACAAGCCTTCGAAAGGAGCTTAGTACGCTTCCACACTACATCTCCTTCTTTAAAATTAAAACTTCTCCGCCGTAAATTATAAGTTTTTCTGTTCTGTTCATATGCCTTCTTCAGTCGAATATTAAGTTCGGCGTATATTTCGTTACGGGCTTTAAGCTTTTCCTCTCGGTCTGTTCTATTAAACTGTAATGGTTCGTCTTCGACTAATTTGATATTGGCTCTCCAGTTCGGTATTGATGTTTCTCTTCCAAACATCAGGTAAGAAGGGGTTTTCCCTGTGACTTCATGGACAGCCGTCCGAATTGCGTGGGCTATATATGGGATGTTTTGGTCCCACTCTCTGTGGTCATTTGCGACGAACGAAGCTATGGTTGTAATTACTACTTTGTTGGCACGCTCGGTTGGGTTTGCCTGTGGGTGGTAGAAAGGTGTAAACCAAATATCGATATTGTACATGTCTGCCAATGATTTAAAACTCTCCGCTATAAATTGCTTTCCGTTATCGCTTATGATAACTCTCGGTATACCATATATTAGTAGGACTTGTTCTTCCATAATTTTCGATATTATGTTAGCCTTTCCACTTTTTAAGGGAAATAACAGCACAAATTTGCTGAACAAACATGTTACTACCAACAGCATCGTATTCCCATTTTTTGAGCGTGGGAAAGGTCCTATCAGGTCTACGGAGATAATTTGGAATGGTTCCGATGCTTCCCTATACTTTCCCATTAGTCCTATGGGTTTCATTTGGCTGTGTTTGTATTTAGCGCATATTTCACACTGTTTAACGTACGTCTTAACATCCTTTATGAGCGTAGGCCAATAGTAATATTGTCGTACTCTATTGACGGTCTTTTTGATCCCAAAATGGCCTGAAGTCGGTAAGTCATGACATTCTTTTAGGACCACGGCTCTTAGTTTTACAGGAACTACCATTTTCCATGCATGTTGCTCTCCGGGGTATTCTCTTAAAGGTATATATTTAAAAAGTTTTTTATCGTGGATTTGGAATGATTCATCACTTTCAGCCCTTCTTTCAGCGTTTTTGTACCAGTCGTCCTTGTCGTTTTCCGTTATTTCAATCTCATTTATTTCTGTCGGTAAAGCGCGTGATAATGCATCCGGTACGACATTATCTTTTCCCTTTTTGTGGACTATATCAAAATCAAATTGCTGAAGGCGCATGGACCATCGTGCTAGGCGACCATGGGGGTCTTTTGCTTTATGCAACCACTGAAGTGCGCTATGGTCCGTAATAACTTTGAATCGAGTTCCTTCCACATATGGCCTAAATTTCTCTATTGCATGCAGTACGCTTATTAATTCTCTCTCTGATGCCGAATATTTAGTTTCGCGTACGGTAAGTTTTCGGCTCGTATAAGCGATTGCTTTATCGTTTCCGCTTACATTTTGTATCAAAACTGCTCCTACACCATGGCTAGATGCGTCGCATTCTATGGTGAATGGTTTACTAAAATCAGGGCACGACAGGGTCGGTGACGATGTTAACGCAGTTTTTAACTCATTAAATGACTGTTCGGCTTGTTCGTTCCACTCGAAGGTTCTTTTCTTTGGATTCCCTTTAGTGAGGTCATGCAAGGGGGCTGCCACAATTGAAAATTTATCAACGAATCGTCGGTACCAGCTGGCGAGGCAATAAACCGTTTCAAATCCGTGTAATTTGTTGGCCGTGGGTAGTTTATTATAGCTTCCACCTTTTCTGGGTCTGTACGTAGTCCATCTTTATCGATTATGTACCCTAAATACCTTAACGAAGGCCTTGCAAATTGACATTTTTCGACATTAATTGTAAGCTCTGCCATTTTCAATTGTCCAAATACCCACTTCATCAAGAATATGTGTTCCTCGAATGTCTCGCTCGATATCACGATATCGTCCAAATATGCGAACACCTTTCCTTCGAATTTTGGTGAAAATAACTTGTCCACGAGACGTTGCTGTGTTTGGGCAGCGTTATTCAACCCAAAAGGCATAACTTTAAATTGGAACAGTCCTTTGCCAGGTAGGGCGAATGCAGTCTTTTCCTTGCTTGATTCTTCTAGGGGTATCTGCCAGAATGCCGACTTCAAGTCCAGGGTTGTTAGGAAGCGTGAATTTCGTAGGTTGTCAAGGATCGTAGTTACCCGAGGCAGGGGGTATGAATCCGTTTTCGTTACTTTATTGGTTTGCCTGCTGTCCAAGCACAGGCGGTTTTTCCCTGATTGTTTTTTTACCAATAGGACCGGGGAGCACCACGAACTAAACGACGGTTCCACTACGTCCTTATCTAGCATGTCGTTTAGTTCCAGTTCTAGTTCTTTCATTACGGCTGGTGAAAACGGGTACTGTCTTTGCTTCACTGGCAGACTGTCCGCGGTATCTATCCGGTGTTTAATTAGTTTGGTCCTTCCTAACCCTTGACCCACTGCCGACTTCATTTCTTCAATCAGGGTTTGTAGAGTTGTTTCCTGTTCGGCGTTTAGGTTGTCCCTAGGAATAATAATGGGTGTTTTTTCCACGTCTATGTGTTGGATTTCGCGGTGGCTTAAAATTGAGTTGCCGCAAGGTGTTGCTACATCTCGCATTGCATCAACTTTAGTAATTTGTAAACCAAACACTTTAAAGAAATCCATGCCTAGTATCATCTCATGTTTTAGATTGTCTATTATGTGTACGGAAATAACGTTATACTGCTCTTCAAATATAATTGGCAAGGCGACGACATAATCGACGCAGTAAGATTTCCCATCAGCCATAGTTATAAAACGTTCTGTTGTCTTGTGTGTTTTTAAACCTAAATCTCCGAATTGTTGTGCGTAGTTTCTATTGACGGCAGAACATGTGGCTCCGGAGTCAAGTAAGCCTATGTATGTGTTTCCTAAGATTTTAATTTTACCGTACAATCTATTATCGGTTTTATTTTTTGTGATTATTTCACATACTTCACCAGTCTTAAAAAAATGTCTTATAATTCTTAACCAACCCTGCCACTCTTCGGTACCAACTTCATTGGTACTCATGTTTACGGAAGTCATTGGGCGGTCGAAATGTCTTCCGGTGACTCGTTTCCCGATTTGGTACACGGGCATTTGGTTGTGACAATTCCGAATTTGCCACATTTGTAACAAAACACCCTCTGTCGGGATATTTTGCATTGTCTGAATCTGTGTCCTACTGACCGACAGTTCCAGCATTTCGAGGTGCAGGTTGTGTCACTACTTGACGGGGTTCTGGTAGCTTTTTTGAAGTTATATTGGCTGAATTCGCATGTTTCGAATGTTTGCATTCCCTGATATGCTAGGTCCGGTTCTAATGCTGTCTTGCTAGTAGTTGGTTCTGTGAATCTATCACAGTTAATTCGGGTTCTCTCAATGACTCTTAAGACCGTGGTTAATTCAGCAACAGTTTCAAATGTGTCTCGGCACACTGCTTGTTGAAAATACGGCTGTAAATTTTTCAACAATATACTCAATTTCTGTTGCTCCGTTAATTTAGTTGGGAGTCTATTACACATATTTTGGATTGTCGATATATAAATTATGGCACTTTCTTCTTTCCCCTGCGTTCTCTTCTTTATCTCGTCCAACAGTTCTTAATAAAAAAGACCTTGCCAATAAACTATTACATATTCATAAAATCATACCTAAATAATAGGCACTTCTTTGTAAAGCAGGGTGAAGATACAACCAGCCTGCACAACATCCAAGCGGGTGTTCCACAGGGAAGCGTGATGGGCCCAGTACTCTACCTGTTATATACCTCCGACCTCCCACTGACTCACGACGTCCTGATGGGGACGTTTGCAGATGACACAGCTGCTTTGGCTGCTCACGTGGACCCTGTTGAGGCATCTCGCATGCTACAGAGGAGCCTAAATAACATATCTGCATGGCTAAAAGATTGGCGTATCAAGGCCAATGAAACCAAATCTGTACAAGTGACCTTCACCATTAGACGTGACACATGTCCGCCGGTAACATTAAATGGAGTTGAAATCCCCCAAGCGGACGATGCTAGATACTTGGGACTATACTTGGACAGACGTCTTACTTGGAGAAAGCACATATTCACAAAACGGAAAGCGCTGAGCCAACAACTCAGAAAACTTTACTGGCTGCTGTGCCGTAAATCTCAACTCTCCATGGAAAACAAATTGTTGCTGTACAAATGTATCCTCAAACCTATTTGGTGCTACGGTATTCAACTATGGGGCACTGCGGCCAATTCAAACCTCGAAATCCTACAGCGGTTCCAATCAAAAACCCTTCGTATGGTTGTTGACGCACCTTGGTATGTCACCAATAATCAGCTGCATCGGGACCTTGAGATTCCAACTGTAAAGAAGGAAGCAAAAGCCAGAACTGAGGCATACAAAAAAAGAGTTGAAAGGCACCCAAACAAGCTGGCAACCGAGTTGATGGCTTCTAGGAAAGTTTTCAACAGATTGAAAAGAAGAGCACCTCAAGATCTCATCACAGAGTGAAACGACTGAGAATAAAGTATATGGAACTGTCAATGGACACTTACCATAAAAGACCTATTTCAAATGCACAACTACTGATGAATGTCGGCTCACAGACAGATTGCAGTAATAAATATATAAAAAAAAAAAAAAAAAAAAAAAAATTAATGTACTCGGCGGAATCGCTCGGCCTTCGGCCTCGCGATTCCGCCTCGATTTCCATTCCGATCTTGACCAAAAAAAAATGGGACCACCTTGGAGCTAGACTGAACCGAACACAAAAAGAATCATCGAAATCGGTTCACAATTGGGGAAGATATTGCTGAACATACATAAAAAAAAATACATACAGCCGAACATAGAACCTCCTCCTTTTTTGAAGTCGGTTAAAAAGAAAAATATAGAAAGCGCGTCATGTAGCACCGAGCCAACCATACATTGTGGTTTCTCCTGCGTGGCGTCGCTCATCTCTACGGCATCTGAATTCAGCAAACAATGCTCATGATGATTCGGTTGCATTCGGGGGTTGCAAATACAATGCCGGCCTGACAGGTGCCCATTCACGCCCCTCTTGAAGCACCCCAAACTGTACATGGGATGAAATAATGGGCAGTGAGAGCGTTCCAGAGTTTACCTGTACTGTAGAGGAAAGATCTGTAGAACTGATTGGTATGCAGCCGCGGGAAGTCTAGCGTGTAGGGATGCAATCCGTGCCCAGTGCGCGTTGTGCGGAGTTGGAAAAGGGACTGCGGGATCGCATTAAACAGCTCCTCCGAGCACCCCCCATGGAATAAGCGATAGAACACACTTAGGGAGCCAACATCCCTACAGAGTTGCAGTGGTGCCAGAGCGCGGGACACTTCGCTCACGGCTCGACGCTGCGAATGATTAGCACAACCTATTTCATTTTTTGTGGGATTGGGCGGGGTCGTTGGCGCACATGGCTCAGGCTTTCGTAGATAATTTCATCAGTGTCGCGTTAGGCAGGAGACAAAATTTTTTTTTATTGAAACTGACACGGTTAGCTACATCACCTACAATAGCTAGCTTTAAACGTGTTGTTGAGTATTTTTTAATATGTTGGATATGTTGAGTTCTTTCAATTTAGATTGTTAATGTTTCTAATTTGTTTTGTAAAAATTTTTTTTTTTATTTTATGTTCTAATTCCGATATTAGGTAGTTATTATTTTAAAACGGGAGCCGCTGAAAATCAGCGCGCAGTCCTACTGCGCCTCAGCTGAGCAGTTTCCGTTTCACCATCCTCGTGTATAATTGTATAAAATTATTGTGTACTGCATCGGTGAATAAATATATTTTCTTTCTTTCTTTCTTTCAATACAACATCCATGATGTCAGCCCATAACACCGGGTGAACTAGGTGCCATGTCAGTGCTTCCCTTCATTTCATGTCGGCTACACTGAACTGCGTGAATATGCGTGGTCGATCGAGCCTGTCTTCAGAATAGATAGTATTGCAAAGGATATGAGAGGTGTATCGACATCAGGGGACAATCGCGGTGCTGGAGTGGACGCGGCGACACTGCCGTCGCGCTCCGCAGCGTCTTCCTCCTGCGTGGCGTCGCTCATCTCTTCTGTATCTGTATCGAATTCAACAATTTTGTTCATTTCAGTGAAATTCAGTCCACTTGAAACAAAGACCATTTAGCCGCGCTTTCCGTGTTGTGTGTGACGTTTGCAGCAGAGCATTGGCATCAGTGTTGCCAACTCAAATTTTGAAATTCTCCTAGATTGACTTCGAAAATCTCCTAAAAATCTCCTAGAAAATTTTCATCCTCCTAAACAATTCTCCTGTTATTCAAATTATAAAAATTTCACCACATTTTTAGTGTTCCTTATTCGTACGAGACCATATTACTAAGACTAGGCCATCTGTCCGTCCGTCTTTCTGTCTTACATATAAAGAGCTTATCTTTTTCAGCCTGAAAACCGGTCAAATGCGAGTCGAACTCGCGCACCGAGGGTTCTCTGTCAGTCAGTCAGCGTGTAAGCGTCTACTGCTGGACATTCGCCTTCAATTTTCCACCAGTCTCTCGGCCTTCAGCGGTACGGACCACTGTTTTCCGCCGACATACTTCATGTCGGCGTCCCACCTGGCGGGTAGTCTTCCCACACTCCGTTTTCCTGTCCACGGCCGCCAATATAGTACATGGTTACTCCAACGGTCGTCGTCCCTTCGGCTAACGTGCCCAGCCCACTGCCATTTTAGCTTATCAACCTGGTTTCCAATATCGATTACTTTGCTGCGTCGGCGGATTGCCTCATTTATTTATTACGCACCATTTCGCGTAGCTATACTCCGAGCCCAGCATGGCTAGTTCCATCGCTCGCTGGGCAACTTTGAAAACAACTATAGTCAGAGCTCACGTTTCACACCCGTACTAGGAGGACGCACTGGTCATAATATACGGGTCAGACCTTGGGGCGAATTTTAAATTTCCGAGGCAGCCCAACTCAATTTGAATTTGTCCCTCGACCTCCTTAAGGAGACCTTGTCTACCAAGCAGTATTTGACCGAGATATACGTACCTACTCTTCCTTCAACCTATTCGATCACTTCTCTGCCAATAACGATTTGTCCTCCCGTCATAGCCACGATTGCCATTCTAACCACCACCATTGATTTTATAACCCTGTCGGGACAGATAGACCACTCCATATAAAAAATTTGGTAACGTTGTAAATCGTAAAACCAACAGAGGGCGTTAATAATTTTTCTTGATGTTGTCGTAAAACAAACAGGTGGCGTTAATGTTTGTTAATACTTCTATACTAAGGGCGCTATCTAGTTGAAATACAACAGTATCTAGGTACCTTTAATTGCCACTGGGCTGTAGAATTACTGCTACTAGACAAAAGATGGCGCTTTCATTTATATTGATAAAGAACATTATTTATGTAAATTCCAAAATTTTTAATTATATTTGAATAATAAAATTATGACAATTTACAATTAAACTAACACTTCTTATCAAATTAAATAAAATAAAAAAATGTTTTGAAAATAATTTGGTATACGGAACAAAATATTATTATGATTGTAATTTCCTGTTTGTGCGCTTTTAATAGATAGATCCACAGAGCACGGAATACCCCCGCGCGCGCGCTCGCGGTATTCCGTGCTCTGTGGATAGAACGTATTTATTTAGTTGAACAGTTAAACAAATACTCGTCACTCTTCATTCTAATAATGTCAGCATTGTATGTAAAAAAAAAAAATATGAAAACTGCCTTAAAAAATTTATGAAATTAAAAAAATCAAACCCTAGAGTTGAAGGCGGTGCTAAAGAAGGCTACACAAAACACAAATCACAAAGGATATCATCCACGCATGTTTTCTTTCATGTATCATTTTTGCTTGCTTTAGCACCGCCTTCAACTCTAGGGTTCGTTTTTTTTTATTTCATACATTTTTGAAGGCGGTTTTTATATATTTTTTTAAATAGTTTTTTATTTCACAGTTTTTTTTTGGAATTTTTGCTATTAATGTACTCGGCGGAATCGCTCGACCTTCGGCCTCGCGATTCCGCCTCGCTTTCCAATCTGATCTCGACCAAATTAAAATGGAACCACCTCATGGTATAAGGGGATACCCTTTCAAAAAAAAAAAAAAGAATTTTCAAAATCGGCCCACAAAGGGTGGGTTTAATGTCTTTGGCCCACAATAATTGACGGAGTAATCGCGTAACAAACATCCAAAAAAAGAAAACATACTGTCGAATTGAGAATCTCCTAGGTCTAAAGTAAATTGCTCGTGAAGACAAATTCAACGAGCCCAAACACGATGGGTTTATCATGTGTAGTTTAGGAGTTCCTATGGCCACCTTCCGTCTCCGTCATCAGACCAGCTCGATGGTACTCGTACTCGTATTATAATATAATATATTAAGCGCATCTGGCCGGTCGGAAAAGATTTCAAATTTAGAATATTCATGAAACAAGGGTCCGAATATGAATGACAATATCGATTCATGTATTTCAATACAATGACAGAGAAAATTTCAAAATATTAGGTACCTATTTAATACTTTTTAGTTCTAGTTAATTTTTTTTTTAAGTCGGTTTTATATTTTTAAAACAATATTACATAAAAAACAATAATCGAAATCGAATAATCGAAATCGGTTGAAGTGGTACAGAATTATTCGCCATGTGTCAAACTGCAAATTGCTGAAAAAGTCCACATCACAAAAGTTTTGCTGAAGGTAACCACACACCAATAGTATTTTGTTGCTTTTTCATAAACCGCTCAATCAATTTCAATAAAATTTCAATGGGAGCACCTCTGAAGTATGACCTACCAAACAAAAAAAGAATTTTCAAAATCAGCCCACAATTAACACGTTGAACGCCATACGACCCACCGGTGGGCCTAGCGTACTTTTCCGTTCGGGCCAAGCCAAACTCATTATATCCGTAATTTTCATCAACTTGAGATTTTCATCACAAAGTTTATAAAATGCGGTAATTTGTAAGGAAAATAAAAATTTGCGACTTTTACCGTCTAATTTTCGAGATATAGCAAAAGGCTCACGGGTGGATCGTGTGGCCTCCTATGAAGGATTTGTATTTTTCTGTTGGCTGGGGCCGCGGGGTCACGCCGCGGCCCACCCGTTGCGCGCGCGCCGCGGACGCAGCGATCAATCCCGGTCCGGCTGCGTCGACAATTGAGGATGTTTTACGCTTTTCTCGCCAAAAATGGATTATTTTGAAGATTTCGAGTTAACACAAGAAGCGCTAACGCAGTTAGAAAACATCGAGATAGATCTTCTGAACCGTAGTTTCGGAATAGATTCTATGAAGACGTAGTTCAACCAACGAAAAGAAGATGCTGTCGAATTCTTTTGTCGGAGAGTGAGGATAGCGACGATGAAATGCGTATAGAAAGACGGAAGAGAATGAAACACACTCTGGAAAGGAAAGAGGGATTGGCCAGAAAAGTGAGAAGATCATGTCACCAATGTTATGCAAAGAACGTACCAATAATGGGTAGCAAACAGGCTAAAACCAAGTCGAAAAAAGTATCCACTTATTGCCAAAGCAGCCCAACTAAACCATTCCTTTGTTTGCCTTGTTTTAACAAGACTCACGGATAATTCTTTATTGTTTATGGTTAAGAGCCAAAGGGTTAAGATGATTGATTATTTTAAATACTGAAGTGTCATAATGTTGTGATTGTTCAATTTCATAAATATTTTCTTTTGTTCAATTTCATAAATTATTTTCGTAATAAATAATGTCTTCTTATTTGGTAATGAAGAAAATATTATGTTCATTTTTATTTTGACGAATATTTTCTTATTATTTTCTGGTTTTATTAATTCTATTAAGAAAAATATTATTTTCTACCTTATCGTTAAGAGCAGCCCTAGCATCGTTACAATTAACTTAATAAAAAACTACAAGTTTCTATTGGATTTGAAAACCACGCCGTCCGCTTCGACTACAAGGCCATGCGGCTCACTTCCATATTGGCTTTGTAGCTGCGCTCTGTGGCTTGTAGGAAGCGTTTACGTAGGACCTCTCACGCGGCTCACCGGTGACCCCCATGACCTGAATAGTTCAGGAAGGAAAGGCTCACCGGTGAGCGGTGAGCCCCGTGGCCCAAACGGAAATACTGGATTTTTCATGTGGGGTTGAACATGTAAGATTGTAATTTCCTGTTTGCGGTTTTACTCCGGTCCAAAGAGTTTACAAACTCTTTGGTTGTACCTAGCTCCGCTTATTTGTTGTTATATCCGCTATAGTAACACATATTCTGTGAAAATTTCAACGGGCTTCCTATTACGGTTCAAGAGATACAGCCCTCGGATAGACAAACGGACGGACGGACAGACAGACTGCGGAGGCTTAGTAATAGGCTTCCGTACAGGGATACGGAAACCTAAAAATAAGGGGTGAAATAGGGGTGAAAGTTTTTGTATGGGGAATCCATGATTTCTCTAGGTAAGGATATGAAAATTTATTATCTAGGCTTTTGGCACAGATTACTCAATAGTTACTGCTTTTGGTAAGAAATCATGAATAATGGTCAGGAAGAGGAAGGGGGAGAGAAAAGAAGGGGGAGTGGGTGGGAGGTACGTTTGTCAGCCTCGGTAGCTCAGTGGTGCAGGCAACCCTGGGCGCGGTCAACACTTGGATGGGTGACCGCTCGACCATTGGAGGCTGACCGTGGTTCGGATTCCACGTAAAACTGTAGCACCCTTCCCTTCTTACCTTACTAGGGTTGGTACCACCGCACTGAATAAAACGTATGTCGAAACGGCTATGTAAATCAAAGAGATTTGATCTAAATAGTAATTTTTTTATAGCCGGCACGACATGTCCGACATCACGGATGTTGTAGGTGATGTATCCAACCATGTCAGTTTCCATAAAAAAAAGAAGAAGAGGAGGAGAGGTATGGAGGGAGGAAGGGTTAGTGAATGAGGGTAGGTGTGGGGGAGGGAGGTAGTAGAGGGAACGAGGAGGAATGGATATCGAGGGAGTGAGAGGTTGGAAGGGGGAAGGGGCGGGGTAAGAGGGGGTTGCGGAAAGGATGAGGGGTAGTAGGGGAGGAATGGAATGCGAGGGTGATGGAAAGGAGGGGCGGCATGAGGGGAGGAAGGGAAGTAGGGAGAGAGGGAGGGAATGGGCGAAAGGGAAGGTGGCAAAGAGGGGGTCCGTGAAGGGTGAGGGGAAGGAGGGGAGGAAGGCGGGATCGAGGAGAGAAGACAGGGAGAGAGGTGAGTGAGAGATGGGCGAGGAAGGAATCCCTTCCTTCCTCCCGAAAAAGATAGAGAATATAAGAGAAGCGATGGTTTATTATCAATTTTGCATTTAAATCAGATTTACTATTTTTTTATTTTATTCGTCGCCGTGTCGTCGTCGGTAAAATCTACAATTTTATTGATAAAATATGATTGACTTATATATTCTGTAAAGTTTATCACAAATACTTTAAACCCACCCTCTTTTAATCTCTTTGGTATAACACCACCAGCAGCATCGTAGATGGAAAAAAATAGCCCTGGACTCAACCTGGACTCAACTTTTTTTAATTCGGTGCCTGGACTCCGTACTTCATACTCAAAGACATTTTGTTCATACTTCAACTATTACTAAAACGAGACACCGCGATTATGGTAGTGTGCGTATCGCGTGAATATAGAACCGACCGTCTCAAGAGATCGCATCGATATTGTGTCATCCTTTTTCCACGCGAAGTAACCCGTATCGCTTGCCTGCACGCTCCACGCAAACATTTGCGTGTTCCAAAACAAGCGAACGTCGCGCGTCGATCGATAAATTGCCGCAACGGCTAAAAACTATGGAGGTGGCTTTTTACTTTCGAGCGACTGTAAGGAGAAAGGAAGTATTGTGATCGTCCAAAATGTCGAAGTTGAGAATGCGACTGATTTTTTTTTTTTTTTATTGAAACTGGCACGGTTGGCTACATCACCTACAACATCCGTGATGCCCATAACACCGGGTGAACTTGGTGCCACGTCAGTGCTTCCCTTCGGTCGTGCCGGCTACACTGAACTGGACGGAAAACACGAACTATTTACATAGCCGTTTGGACCGACCTTTCATTCAGTGCGGTGGTACCAACCCGGGCGGGTTAAACCCTACCACCTAGTAATATAAGAAGGGGGTCATATCCCTTAGTCGCCTTTTACGACATACATGGGGAGAGATTCAGTGGGGTCATTCTTTTAAAGTACCGGCCCCACACAGTACAGATTTGGGCTATATATCTGTCAACGATCCCAAAAAAGTGGTTTTGAGAAACATGTATGTGTGTGTGTGTATGTGTGTGTGTGTATGTGTGTGTGTGTGTGTGTGTCCGTCCAGCGACCTTGTGCCTAAACTGCTCAACCGATTTCGTTCAAAATTCGTATTTAGTAGTTTGAAATGATAATCTAGGGGTAAATTTTTTTACTTTTTCAAAATTCGAAAAAATAAGGGTAGCCGTCATACAAATTTGTCTATGGCAATGTGTCCAGCGACCAACGAAATCGGTTGCGCCTCAACCGCTCAACCGATTTCGTTGAAAATTCATATTTAGTAGTTTGAAACGATTATCTAGGGGTACCTTTTTTAGTTTTTTTTTAATTTAAAAAAATAAGGGTAGCTGTCATACAAATTATTTCGATGAGGTCGATTTTCTTATAAATGGCTAACGATTTTTATTATTATTATTATATTTAATCCATCGTGTTTGTTTCCGTTTTCAAAGGTGGTGAGATAAAAAAATATAATTTTAAAGAAGGTATCTCCACTTTATCCTAACCGCACGCGCGTATTTGAATTGCACGCAGGTTTGGTTGGTGGGTATTTGGCAACTAAAAATATAATAAGAAATAGGCATGCCATCTATAGACAAATAGGACAACTTAACTTTGGTCTGACATCTATGATGCAGAAGCGGCGAAATTATACATTTTATCCGCCAAGCTCACGGACTGACAAAACATGAAAATATTTATTGGAAAAATTATGAAAACCTTAAAATACACTATTTTGAAATTTTTACTTAATATAAAATAATCTTTAAATTTAACTATGCTGTTCCCACTTAGCATCGTTCTATAATTAGCAGATTTAAAAATATAATAAATTATTTAATTCAAATTCGATACTCCTGGCGCCATCTTAGGACATAATTGAAGACTAATTTCATGTTACCTTTAAAACATCGCTGACGGTACATCTGACTCCCCCTATAAAATCAATGCCACCACGTAATTCGTCTGTTTTAATTATTATTATTTTTTTAACCACACCAAGTTTGCCACTTCTACGTATTACCGATTTTACGTTAGAGCAAAAACAAACAAGTATTTTTTCTTTTAAAACACGTTTCTTGTATGGGAAAGCCCTACTTTTTTTCTTATTATTTGATAGAATGTCCGCCAATATTAAATAACACATAATCTGTTAAAATCACAACCAGCTACCTATTACGGTACAAAAGATACAGCCCTTAAAGTATTGCGGACTTACGGACAGACTATCGACGTAGGCTTAGTAATACTACTGATTATTACAAAGAATACATGCAAATAACATTGGTTGATAACAAAATGTTCGTTCGGTTTGGCCCGCCCGGTAGTCGGCTGGTTGGTCGATCGATGCACGCACCGCACACACTCACAGAGTATCACGTTATCCTATCCAAAGTGCAAGAAGGTGAACCTTGCTCTTGTCAAAAGACAAATCCTATCGTATATTGTGTGACTTGAGAAGTTGGTTGGTTGATTAACAGGCAGTTCATTCATTGTGTTGTCACCGTACATTCCGACATATTTGTTTGTTACTAGTAAATATATCTTTTAATTTTAATCCCTAGTTTCTCACCCCTAAATTTTCTCCTGTCGTGATTTTCTTTCTCCTAAATTTTCTCCTACTCTCCTAACAGGCAAAAAGTTCTCCTAGCACCACTGAAATTCTCCTGAATCTAGGAGAAAATCTCCTAACATGGCAACACTGATTGGCATTTGGCAGTTGGCACGGTTTGACGTTAGAGTGTTTTTTTGATAGCCTTGGATACTGGGATATACTGTAGAATTTTTATCTAGAAATTTAACGGCTCTACGGAATACCTACTCTGGATGCGATGTCCTTCGGAGTGGTTTCATTACTGCCACCACTATTTTCGAAACCCCGCTTTTTGGTTGGGTAGCCACAACGCGCTATAAGTTATAGTCACTATACTCTTTGGTTATAGTAAGATTTCCAGAGAGAGAGAGAGAGAGAGAGAGAGAGAGAGAGAGAGAGCTTGAGGCGGTTCGACATGGCTACCCAAAATAAAAAAATTGACAGCCGTCAATGTCAAAGTCAAAATAAACAAACACGTGCTCGCGTGCATGCATGTTGCTCACGCCGCCGCCCGGCTCCCGGCTTTTGAGCCAAGTTTTTTCAATATAGTTCATTTTCGCTATCCATATCAAGAGGATATGTGATCGGCGGACAGGGAGATGTCGTCGGAACAACTGAGCGAGGCGCTTCAGGCGCTCGCCGCGGAGACAGACACGGAAGAGCTACGAGCCGCATGCCTCTATGTGAAGGTTATATTTTTGCTGAAAACTAATAACTTGGTTAAGATATGAACACTAATGATTTGATAACATGTCAAAACAATATAAGTGAGAACAACATAGCGTCACACCTGTTTCCAACGGACGGAGAGACAACGGATCTCCATGTGCCACGATCTTAACACACCTCTGACGCCTCTTTCGCTCTCATAACGTCCTTCATACATAGAATTTTTTGATCTTCATGCGACATTTTTTCTTTCTACTTTTTGAAGTAGGGCTTTAGCCGCCTGTCGACTATGCCAGCCCCATCGAAACTAGGTACTAAACAATCTCTAGCCTCTGAGGGCTAGAGATGCTTGGAAAAATGTTGTAAGTAAATGTTAAAATGTTGTGAGTAATTTGCATTTTTCCATGAGGGAATCACCGAACGCCCTACGACATGCTCGTCGTTTACGGGTACTACACACTTGACCCTTTTTTAGCACATTCCCAATCTGGTCCATGTACGTGCGCCTAGGGCGACCTCTCTCAACTCTTCCACTCACATTCGCCTCATAAATTTTTTTCGTTAGTCTCCTAACATCCATTCTTCCACCACGACCGAAACACCGAAGCATTCCTTTTTCAATCCTTGTCACTATATCTTCTTTCAGACGACAGCACTCTTGCACTACACTATTTCTCAATCTATCTGGTTCAGGTACTTGCGCCTAGGGCGACCACTCTCGACTCTTCCACTCACATTCGCTTCATAATTTTTTTTCGTTAGTCTCCTAGCATCCATTCTTCCAACACGACCGAAACACCGAAGCATTCCTTTTTCAATCCTTGTCACTATATCTTCTTTCAGACCACAGCGCTCTCGCACTACACTATTTCTCAATCTATCTGGTCCAGGTACTTGCGCCTAGGGCGACCACTCTCGACTCTTCCACTCACATTCGCTTCATAATTTTTTTTCGTTAGTCTCCTAGCATCTATTCTTCCAACACGACCGAAACACCGAAGCATTCCTTTTTCAATCCTTGTCACTATATCTTCTTTCAGACCACAGCGCTCTCGCACTACACTATTTCTCAATCTATCTGGTCCAGGTACTTGCGCCTAGGGCGACCACTCTCGACTCTTCCACTCACATTCGCTTCATAATTTTTTTTCGTTAGTCTCCTAGCATCCATTCTTCCAACACGACCGAAACACTGAAGCAATCCTTTTTCAATCCTTGTCACTATATCTTCTTTCAGACCACAGCACTCTTGCACTATTTCTCAATCTATCATTCATTTGTATTTGTTTATTTCATTATACTTTTAAATTGTTGTTATAATAAATCATTTTATGAAGTAAGTCTAAGAAATGTAAAATTGAAATTACCCTTAAATTTCTCAACACCAATTTGAAACACCAAATCTTTTTTTTTTTTTTTTTTTTTTTGTTCCTCTCTTGCTACCTGCAATCAGTTTTTCTTACTATAAGCAGGTTTTTTGGTTTTCTGTTTTTTTATGACTTTCAGAAACGGTCTCCAGTGAGTCCAATTTCTTCCCTTGCCGCTGTCCCAGATTTCTAGTTCTCCAGGTCCAAGATGTGTTTTCGCCGCAGGCGCCTCTTCTTTGCGGGTTGGGTCAGTGTTGAAGCTAGGATGTTGGGATGGAGTGAGAGCCGGGTTTTATACCTTTTTATGACACATTTAGCTTCCTCACTGATTGTAGGAACCTCGAGTAGGTTGTGGATTTCTTTATTAGTCATAAACCAAGGAGCGTTGCTGATAGTGCGGAGAATGGTGTTCTGTAGCCTTTGCAGGATATTCACATTTGAGTTGCTTGCGCAACACCATAGCTGTAACCCATATGTCCATATCGGTCTTATGATCGCCTTGAAGACCAAGAGCTTGTTCTGCAGTGATAACTTGGACTGCCTGCCCAGGAGCCAGGTCAGGGTTCTGAAGCGGTGACATGCTTGGTCTCTCTTGGCTTTGATATGTTTGTTCCATGTAAGCCTACGATCTAGGTGGACTCCAAGGTATTTTACACTGTCAGCGTGCGGGAGATCTTGGTTGCCAAGTTTGACCGGGGGGCAGTTGCCATTTCTCAAGGTATATGTAACCTGGATTGACTTTGTTGCGCTGGCTTTGATTCTCCATTTTTGGAGCCAATTGTGGATTTTATCCAATCGTGACTGGAGTTTCCTTGAGGCAGTAGAGGGGTCTGAGCTACAAGCCAGTGCTGCTGTGTCATCAGCAAATGTTGCCGTCACGGTGTCATCATCTTCAGGCAAGTCTGCTGTGAAGATGGAGTACATAGTTGGGCCGAGAACACTTCCCTGCGGAACAGAAGCTAGTATGTCATGGAAGGTTGACGTGCATTCCCCTTCCCTCACCTGGAATATCCTTTCCGATAGATATGACTTTAGTAATGGGTAGAATGTGTGTGGTAGGTATGACTTTATCTTGTACAATAGCCCCTTGTGCCAGACCCTGTCAAAGGCTTGCTGGACATCAAGGAAGGCGGCTGCGCAGTACTCTTTATCTTCCAGAGCTTGTCTGATTGTGTTGTACACTCTGTGAACTTGTTCGATCGTGGAATGTTCCTCTCTGAAGCCAAACTGGTGGTTGGGGATAATTTTTTTTGCAATAAGAGTTGGATTGAGCCTGTTGAGGATAATTCTTTCAAACATTTTTGACATAATTGGTAGCAAGCTGATAGGCCGATAAGATGTTACCTCGTGTTCGGGCTTGCCTTGCTTATGCACCATTATCACCTGTGAGACTTTCCAAAGGTTGGGGAAATGAGACAGCCTAATAATTGAGTTAAACAGTACCGTGAGGAAAACTATGCCCTTGTGTGGCAGGTGTTTTATGACGGTGCCCGTTATTAGATCAAAGCCCGGTGCCTTTTTGTCTTCAAGTTTTTTTATTAGTCTTCTCACTTCAGCAGGTGTCACGAGCTTTAGGGGTAAGTCCAGCTGGTAGTCCTGATTCAGTATTAGGTCGAGATCGCTTTCGTCTATGTTTAGTTCAGGTTCATTTGGCCGAAAAACCGTAGCGAGGTGGTTGCCGAAGGCATCTGCTTTTTCCTGGGAGGTTCTTGCCCATGTGTTGTTGTCCAGCTTTAGGGGTGCCTTCATGGTCTGCGGTTGATCCAGTGTTTTCGTCGCTTTCCATAGCGAATAGTTAGTTGCGGCCGTAGCGGTGAGTGATTCTAATTGTGAGTCGAGCGTTTTCCTTTTGGCGGTTTGGATCATCACCTTTAGTTCTGCACTACATTTATTTAGGGCCCTTTTATCGCTTGGGTGCCTACTTACATGCCATACTCTTCGCAGTCTTCGTTTCTCAACCAAGGCTTCCCTAATATCCAGTGGTAAGTTCTGGTTTTTTATCTGTGTACTGGGTTTTATTTCAGGTGTGCTGCGCCAACAGGCATCCTGAATTAAGTTGGTAATGTACTTTGTTGCTTCCTCGACCTCCAGCGTGGTCTTAAGCGATATTCTTAAGTTTATGTATTCATTCAAGTAATCAGCAAAGAAGTCCCAGTCTGTGTGTTTGTTGCATAAAGTTGCTCTGGGTTCATTATGGATGATAATAGTACTAACTGTTAGTATAACCGGTGTATGGTCTGAAGAGCCATCACAGCAAGATTCACACTTAAAATACCTCCTTGCCAGGCCTTTTGCCACAAAGAAGTCCAACAAATCTGGTATCTTATTAGGGTCTGATGGCCAGTAGGTGGGTTCGCCAGTGGACAGGGTAATCATTGTGTTTGCGTCGAGGCACTGTTTCATTTCTCTTCCTCTGGTGGTAGTGATTCTTGATCCCCAGTGTGTATGTTTAGCGTTCCAGTCCCCTCCAGCTATGAATCTGCCACCCAGACCTTGGAAGAATTCGTCAAATCTGTTCTTACTAATTTTGTGCTTCGGTGGACAATATACAGCTGAGACTTTGAAGTGACCGGCTTTATCTTCAATTGCTAAATTAGTAGCCTGCAGGTGGTCTGTCCTGAAATCCGGAAGGGGATGGTGTTTGATGGAACTTTTGATAATAATCCCTGACCCGCCATGTGCAGTATTGTCTGGGTGATTGGTCATATAAACGTTATACCCTTTGACTCTGATGCATGTTCGATTAGTTGAGTGTGTTTCAGATATTAGTATGATGTCCAATTTCTGTTCCGTTATTAGCGTTGTGGCTTCATCGATGTTTGGGGCTAGCCCATTAATGTTCCAGGTAGCAATTCGTAGGGAAGTCATTTTTGGGTATTATTTATTATGCTTGTCATTAGGTTCATAAGTGTTCCTATGTGTTGTAATAATATATCCATTTTGGCGGACTGCTTTTGGAATAAGTCTATGAGGACTTGTGTTTGCTCCACATTCGTGTGGTTTGGGTCTGACCCCGCAATTTGAGCGTAGGTCCAATTTGTTGGGTTATGTTGGCTTCTCTTGTCGTTTTTTGTGTTTGATTCGCTCTCATTAGTTGGTTTTCTCTTTGGGATTGGTGGGAAGTTGTGAGTTTTGAGTTGGAATGTATCTTGGGTTGACCGATGTGACCTAGGGAGTTGCTTAGGTCTTTTTCTAGCGTATATCTCTTTATACACTTCACAGCCCTTATAATTGGCAGGATGGCTGCCCAGGCATAGGGCACACTTTGCTGGTGTGTTGCGACCTTTTTTTGGACAGTCTGATGTACGATGTGACTCAGCACACTTGACACATCTGAATGGTCTGAAGCAGTTGTTCTTACTATGACCATATTGTTGGCATCTCATGCACTGAACTATGCTCCTACTTTTCTTTGGGTCTTCTATTACAATTGCTGTGTTGTGGATATATTTTATTTCTTTTACTTTTTTGTTGTTGTCATTTGGTTCTAAGTTTACAAAAAAAGTTGAAGTTGGGGATTTATTTGGGCCTGACCTTGCATTAGTAATGTCTTTAATGACATTACCGGTGCTTTCTATTTCTTCTCTGATGGCTTCTACCGGCGTAGTGTGATGTAGGTTTTTTATGACTATCCTACAGCATCTCTCTTGTTTACTCGTAAACGTATGCCCTATTAGCCCCTTCTCTCTGACTAGTTCTATTAGTTTTTTGTAAGAGCTGATTGAGTTGGTTGTGACTCTGAGCTGGTTTTTGGTAATAATTTTGTATGAGAATTCTGTCCTCTTCAGCACTGTCTCCAGCGTGTCAGTCAGCCTGTTGATGTCTTCGATGCCATACAGAATCAGAGGTGGTGGTTTGCTCTCTTTCTTTGGTTTGTCTTGGTCACCTGTTGCATTGGTCTCAAGTCCAGTGAAGCGGTTTTGTGTTGTTATGCTTTCTGGTGATGGGGTATTTGATATCCTTTTCCTTTTAGGTGAGCGGATTGTAGGGACTCTTTGCCACTCAAGGTGTTGTTGGGTCAACGTTTTTGATGGGGTAAAACTGATGTTGTTGCCAAGATGTAGGTTGCTTGTAGACGAGCTTTTAGTTCTGGTATTGTAGAAACTTCTATGTAGCAGGGTTTGTGTAAGCTGTCTGTGTCCAGTGTTTGCATTGCTATTGCCATCGGTTAGTGAATATTTTTCACCCTGAGACCCGATTATCTCAGGGCGCCGGGTCTTAGCCGGATCGCTTTCTTCAGTTTGGAGCAAGAAGATGCCCCCCCCAGAATACGAGGGGCAGCCTGAGCCGGTTGTACCGGGCTCAGGGAGGGATTCTCCATTGGCTTTGCCGCCGGTACCCTCCTGGGGTAGTATGTTTTTATTCTGGCTTGCGTCCATTTTGAATTTTGTGGGTTAAGTAATGTCAGTGAGCCACTTTTCACTGCCAGTGGTCTCTTTGAAACCATTTCCTGTTTCATGGCCTCCACTCAGCCGCATCAGGTGGGTTTTTTCCCGCCGCCCTGGGTTCGGCGTTGTTGTCCTAACCAACATTGGGGTTTTATTGCTGGGTTTTCCTTCCCACTATGGGTTTTATTATCGGAGTTACCTTCTCCTAGCCGAGATTTAGGTTATCGGGTCTCGGCCTCCCGGGCTATGAGCTTTGTTTAGAGAGCCGGCTCGACTCGGCTCTGATCTATCAGTCACTGGGTTTTCGCACTTTTTCTTGGCATAGCCTCAGCCAGGGACTATTCCAGCACCCCTCATGATAGAACCAACTTTTTGGTCCGCGACTGCTGTTTACACAGCAGAACCCCCGGAGAGGTTCGCTATCCGCCACCTGCGACGCGTCCGGCGGCAGAAGAAGAAAACTGCCCCTGGGAAGGGATCAACCCAGAACACGCACACAAAACACCAAATCTAACAATCAAAATACATTTCAGGAATCAATCCTAAACAAATCAATCAACACATCGGAAGCCGTCGCCGAGCTGTCGGACCATCTGCTCAAGTTCTCGGACACGGCACTGTTCGGGCGGCACCTGTCGAGCATCATTCTGCACCTGGTGTGCAAGAGGATCCCCCTCGCGGCCATCGCGGGCGGGGGCGCACTGAGCCACAGCGATGGGGACAAAATGCAGCACTTGGAGAACTGTGTGGCGCTGGCGATACTGTCGGACCACCCCGATGTGCTGCAGTAAGTGCTTTTTTATGGTTCCATATCTTAAAAGGAAAAATGGAAACATAAGATCACTCCGGTGTCCGTCTGTCTGTCACAGACGTTTTTCTCAAAAACTAAGTAACAGAAACTTTAAATTTGGCATAATGAATAGATCTTTATTTTTACTTTTACTTTTGATATTGTGTGGTCAGAATTATAAAGCACCTGTTTAAACCTTAGGGCCCGATTCCTTTTCACACTTCGGCTCCCTGAGGCCCCGATCGGGGCCCAAAAATTTATACGAAACATGGTCGCACATTATATCTAACTAAAATATCTGGTACTTCTAAACAGGTAAGCACTCATTTTTTTCTTTTCATTTTGTAAGTATTTTCATCAGCTATAAGATGCAAAAGAGTTTATTGCTCTAGGCTCTTTATTTTATGAAATATTTGAGTTTAGGTCAAGGTCGACGCTCGAGGCCGCGGCGCTGCGAAAACGCCTGGGACTCAGGGGGGTTTTTATAACTCAGGGGGGTATATATAAATATATAATATATAATAAGCATTGTTATAATGCCGGAGTAAACAGGTTAAATTATAGTTATTCTAGCTCTCAAACTGTATCTTAACACTGTGAGCGGTGTATATTGTGTAGCTTTTTACAATGTATTGTAATCGAAGATGTTAAAAAAATCCCTTCTTGGCGGCTCTTCTTTGTGGGTGTAATCGAACCGGATTGTAAAAACTAAACAGGACAAATTTAAGCGTGCTACCGTACGAATGATGAATAAAGAATAAAGAATATAATTAACTCTTCCAGACACTCCCTCAAATACTTCGAGCTCAACCCGTTGGCGCCTTTCGAGGCGTTCACACACCACGAGGATTCGTACAACGTCGCACCGAAGAAGCGCCGACTTCAACAGTGTCGCCAGCACATATCGCACCAGCATATAGTCACATGCTCGTATGAACTGCTCAGGAAGCTGCCGAACGAGTTTGCGGCCAAGTGGAATTGGTCCAAGTTTGTCGAGCAGTATTGCCATCACGAGGATGTGAGGATTAAATGGTGCGTTTTATATACATTGTTCGATACTTGATTTTGTTGCACTAATGCACAAGCGGCGGGTGGCCGAGTGGTTTGGTCATCGGCTTCTCATGCGGGAGGTCCGAGGTTCGAATCCGGTCGGCGTGTACCGATGAGTTTTTTCTGACGAAAAAAAATGTACGTGCATACCTACACCCGCTGCTTCACCGTTCAGAACCGCGTGTAAAACTGTAGGTCCCTTCCCTTGCCCCTTACTAGGTGGTAGGCTCAAATTGTAGCCGACTGGGTTGGTACCACCGTACTGGATGTAAGATGGCCGCAAGCAACCTCGGTTGTGTTCTCCTCTAGTCCAGTATAGCCAGCAATCCAGGGAAGTCTCCGGTATGGCACCTACCTTCTCGGAGGTGATATTGGCTGGTTAGAGCATGTGCTTTGGCCCCTCCGACTCAGCCACCCATACCGGATTACATAAAGAAAAAAAAAAACTAATATGCTGGCACTTAAAATGGCGGTCGGTATACAAATGGTTTTGCCTAGTTCCATCTCACTCCAGCTAAGCAATTAAAGAAAGGAGGAACTAAAATGTTTGCCGTATTAAGCCAATGTGACCGCTATGTGATGTGCCGGCATAAGAATAGAATATAAACTATTGCATATTCATTAAAAGAAAAAAGTAAAAACAGTACATAAGAAGTAAATCAAAAGTCAGCCTCGATAGCTCAGTGGTGCAGACATTCAACTGTCGCTATTGAATGTTAAGCAACGCTGGGTGCGGTCAGTACTTGGATGGGTGACCGCTGACCGTTGGAGGCTGACCGAGGTTCGGATTCCTCGTAAAACTGTAGGTCCCTTCCCTCCTAATCTTACTTGGTGGTAGGGTTTAACCCGCCCGGGTTGGTACCACCGCACTGAATGAAACGTCGGTCTAAACGGCTATGTAAATAGTTTGTGTTTTCCGACCAGTTCAGTGTAGCCGGCACGATCAAAGGGGGAAGCACTGACATGGCACCTAGTTCACCCGGTGTTATGGGCTGACATCACGGACGTTGTAGGTGATGTAGCCAACCGTGTCAGATTCCATAAAAAAAAAAAAAAGTAAAGAAAGGAGACGAGGGAGGTTCAAAAGCAGATGTAACATTATTTATTTATTTATATATTAGAGAATTCCACAGCTTAATGATAATAACAAATTTAAAAATCAACAATTTAAAAACTTAATAGCCTAGAATAGAATTTCTCCAGTTTACATTTTGATAATACACGGTAAATAAAAACGATAGAAAATCACAAAATACCCGATAGAAATTGAAAAATTATGAAAGTTAAAGAAATCCTTTAGCCTCTTAGGTCAGTCGTAGGTCAGACTTACCGTAAAATTGTTGATTCTATTTGTATTTATAGCATCTTTTCGAGTTTATATAATTTCTTTTATTTTATAAACAAGAGTTAGTCCCGTGGGTCGGATATTATAAGCAAGAGTTTCGGATTTTATAGAGTTGGTCTGTGGGTCTGATTTTATAAACAAAAGTTGGTCCGTGTTTCGGATTTTATAAGCAAGAGTTGGTCCATGGTACAGATTTTATAAACAAGAGTTGGTCCGTGGGTCGTATATTATAAGCAAGAGTTTGTCCATGGGTCAGATTTTATAAACGAGAGTTCGTCTGTGGGTCGGATTTTGTCGCATTTTATAAACAAGAGTTGGTCCATGGTATGGTATGGTTTAGTTCCAATTCAGTATAGCCAGCACGGCCAAAGGAAACACTGCTGTGGCACTCACTTGCGACATGAACTGCTGTGGGCTGATATTACAAGAGTATTGCAGTCAGTACTGCATGTTAGATTTCATAAAACATGTGTAAGATCCTCGGTAAGATCTAACGTGTAATCAATAATTCGCAGGATGGTAAAGGAATGCATGTCAATACTCGCAAATATGACCGAAATGCAGTCCCGCAAGCTCAGTCATAACCTCGGAATAACACCGGAGGACTCTCTCAACATCGCCATCGAAGAACACGCGAAGTCGATAGAAAACACAGTAGAGGACACAGATAAGCAACACGAAATAGACATGGATCTGTGTACGGAAGGTGTTGTGAACGTGGACGGTATAATGCTGTCGGTTTACGACAAGAACAACATTCAGAAGGGAAATCTGGTGCCAGTGACGTCAACGGTTAATAACTTGAGGAGTGTGGCTTTGGCGGTCGCTTCCGGTGAGTTTCTGATAAGATTTGAATTTTGTAATTTTATTTGGCAAGAAAACCTTCCTCGTGGAGTCTGTCGTTTTAAGCTCGTGAGAATTTGAGCCTCTGCAGACTCCATTCCTGTAGTACAATGGCGTACTAGGCATTAAGTCTGCCTAATTGAAAAAACATACTCTTCAGATACGGCAGACTTATTAAAGTAGGACTTGAATTCATCTCAGAAATAAAAAAAAAACTTGATAAAATGACCCAACGGGAGTCAACGGTAGCGAGAGGTCTGGGGTCCTCGCCGCAGTCCCAAATGGGAGCACAAAGGTTCTTGAGCTTGAGCTTTTGCGGCGGGTGGCCGAGTGGTTTGGGCATCGGCTTCTCTCTCATGCGAGAGGTCCGCGGTGCGAATCCGGTCGGCGTGTACCAATGAGTGATAACTGGATAAATGAATGGAGAGATAACTACCTGACATCAAAACTTTCATGGCCATTTCTCGTCTACGACTTCACAAAGCAAAACCTGACTAAATTAGACTCGTATGTGACCAGATTCCTGAAATCATGGTTTGGACTGGCTCACCCGGCTGACTCGTCAACGCTCTACAGATCTCACAATAACTTTGGACTGAACATTAAGAAACCGTCGATATTTTATCAAAAGGCGAGAATAGCCAAACGATGTATACTCAAAGACTCCAATGACAGCGCTATTCAAGCCTTACCCAACACATCACTATCAGATGAACTGGAATCGAGACTCGACTTCTACAAATCATTCCAAGTTGGTACACGCACCAATAGATCTGGATTGGGCATAGAAACAGCAAAGTCTGATAAAGAAATACTGAAAGGTTTTGCTCAGGAGGACATGGAACAAGGCTTCAAACTTCACGCCTTAAACCTAGAAATGCAGAATGATTGGCTAACAGTGGGTGACTTCTGCATCCCTCCTGCATTGAAGTGGAAATCCATAATATACAACTGGTCCCCTGAGCTGCTTAAGTTCTACTTAAATGCATTCCAGCTTACTCTCCCCGACCCGAGTAACCTAGTTAGATGGGGGAAATCTACAAATAGACTATGCCCGTCATGTAAGGAGTTCGTAGGCACGGCCAAACATTTGTTATGCGGATGCAAAATACTACTTGAGCGAGGCCAGTATTCCTACCGTCATGATAAAGTCCTCCAAATCATCAGAGAGGCCATCAACCTGTCAATTGCACGGACCAGGAAAGGGCAAACCAGTAGCGGCTTCCAGAAGGTCAACTTTGTGAAACCTGGAGCCAATAAGCTGCCCAAAGATAGGACTAAACCTTCTTCAATTTTGGGAGCAGCAAAGGATTGGGAATTGTTGATGGACACACATGAGAAGCATTACCAAATGCCTTCGGAAATCTGTACCACAGCATTAAGACCGGATATACTCATTTTCTCAAAAGCGACAAAGCATGTAGTACTTGTTGAACTTACAGTTCCATGGGAAAGTAACATACCGAAGGACCACAATATCAAGCTTAACAAGTACTGCAACTTAGTAGACCGGATTGTGAGAAACGGATTCAAGACTGATCTCTTCGCTGTGGAAGTCGGAGCAAGAGGACTACCAGCGAAGTCGCTCTACAGTCTCTTCAAGAATCTAGGGCTCCCAAGATCGACGCTAAGCTCATATATGGAGAGAGCTTCGAAAACGTCACTGGAAGCATCCTACAGAATATGGATAGGTAGAGAGAGGGAGGTCGAGAGCGGGACTGGTGGTTTCCCCGCGTCCTAGTCAACGCAGACTAGCTGACGAGGGCTTGAAGCGAGCCGAAACGTGAAGCATGCGCGGGAAATTTAGAGTGGCCACTCGCTAGTCCCGGCCTCGATTAATACCCTCCTCTACTGCCGATGGGCCCGGATATGTTCGGTGAAGCCATCGCAAGCTTAGATCCACACCTTCCTTCCTCCCTTTTCTGACGAAAAAATTTACGTGCATACCTACACCTGCTGCTTCACCATTCGGAACTGGTGTAAAACTGTAGGACCTTTCCCTTGCTCCTTACTAGGTGGTAGGCTCAAATTGTAGCCGACTGGGTTGGTACCACCGTACTGGATGTAAGATGGCCGCATAGCAGCCTCGGCTGTGTTCTCCTCTTGTCCAGTATAGCCTGCAATCCAGGGAAGTCTCCGGTATGGCACCTACCTTCTCGGAGGTGATATTGGATGGTCGGAGCATGCCCTTTGGCCCCTCAGACTCAGCCATCCATAACGGATTACATTAAAAAAAAATGGGATGTTTTTCTCCCTTCTGATTTCGTAAAACTGATAATTAACTTAACAGGAAAAGCGCTATGTCTAATGGGTCCCGTCGGCTCTGGAAAGACATCCCTCGTGGAGCACCTGGCCAGCGTCACCGGACGCAAGGGGATCGCCATGAAGAAGGTGCAACTCGGTGACCAGACGGACTCGCGGATGCTGCTCGGCACGTATCAGTGCACAGACATTCCGGGAGAATTTGTCTGGAGGCCGGGCGTTTTGACCGAGGTAAGTTTTGAAGGAATTGAGGGGAGATCTGCTGGCATTGCACCTAACTGAGCGTGGCTTCGCGAGGAGAGGTGATTTTGGCTCTGTTGACTGCACCATTGGTCTGTCGGCACAGCTGCCCATGCTGGTTTACTTATGGTTTTTTAGATAATTAACTGAGGGTGCGCTGATGATATCTTTGTAGCACAACACATTGTGGGGATGCAGCGTGGTGGTGTGTACGTATGTGTAAGTGTAGATGTAACTTTTGGACAGGCGGTGCAGGACGGACACTGGCTGCTGCTCGAGGACATAGACTGCGCGGCGCTGGACGTGGCGTCGGTGCTCAGCTCGCTCCTGGAGCGCAGCGTGCTCTCCGTGCCGGGCTACCGCGACTCCTTACCCGTCACTCCCGGCTTTCAACTGTTCGTCACGCAGAGGTATTCATTCTTTTGGATAGGTTTTTTCGTTAACATTGTGTGCTCTTTACGGCGGGATAAATATCTGAATCTGAAATCTGAATCAGAGTGAAATCGTGAAGTCAATTTGGGTGTTGATTTGATCAAACAATGAATTATCATATCATGCTAAATGTCTATCAAGGTAGGGGGCCGTCCATATATGACGTCATCAATTGCTGCAGATTCCCCTCCCCCACCTAACCCCTCCTCCGTACAATCATCATATCGTCATTATCTAACTAACCCCCCTCGCAAAACTTCCGTCATTACCATTTCCAACGTTTTATTCTGGGAAATTAATGGGTTCCTTACAGGTAGACAAAACCATACATAACCTGTAGTCCACGCGAACGAAGTCGCGAGCACAGCTACATTATTATTAACAAATATTTTGGGGTCATCCGTATTTGCAACAATGACGTACATTTTGGCAAGACCTCCCCCCACCCTTCTTCGTCATATTACAACCGGAGACCAGACCCCCCTCCCCCCCTAATTTAAAATGACGTAATATATGGATGGTCCATAGGTAAATCAACATCTTGAGTTTACGTAATACCTACGTATTTTCTCCACAGAACGATCGCAACCAACTACGGCTTTCAAAAGAAAATGTCAGGATCCAGCGCCCTGCTGCAAAAGCACTTAGCTCAAATAAACGTTGAGCCCCTTTCTAGATCAGAACTGGGAAAGATCATTGAACAACAGTTCCCCACTCTCTCAACCATCAGCACGAGAATGCTGGAAGTATTCATGATGTTCTCTGTCGGAAGCCACGACACATCTCTTCAAAATACAGATGCGCAAGAGTCTTCCCCAAAAAATACTAATCTCACGTTAATAAGAGGATCTAGACTGATTTCAACAAGGGACCTCATGAAGTGGTGCTCTCGAGCAGTTGTAGACTTCAAAGTCACCAGCCCCGAATCAGCACTCAAAGTTCTGCAGGATGCGATTGACATATTCACTTGCTCCGTCCCCCTTCCAGAACACAGGCTGGAGCTTGCGAAGAAGGTCGGAACGTGTCTCGGAATCGTGGAGACCAAATCCGAGTTTTATGTCAAACATTATAAACCCAATGTTAGCCTCAATCCATCGTTTCTCGAAGTCGGTAGAGCGAAAGTGGAACGTAAAGAAAAAGCATTGAATGTAGATTTTAATAAAAAACAAGCAGTGTTCTCTTTCACGAGACCTTCAGCGTGCTTGCTAGAGCGCATAGCTTGCTGTGTCACAACCAATGAGCCAGTTCTTCTAGTCGGTGAGACTGGTACAGGCAAGACATCATCAATACAGTATCTAGCGCATCAAACAGGCCACAAGCTCATAGTCATCAATATGAATCAGCAGTCCGATTCAGCTGATTTGCTCGGCGGTTACAAACCAGTCGATCTAAAATACGTCATTTCTCCCATTCGCAACGAATTCGAAGACCTGTTCCGGAGTTACTACAACGTTGAAAAGAACCAGAAGTTTCTCAACCACATTGAAGTGTGCTATAAGAGCGAGAATTGGAGCGCTCTCTCAACTCTAATGAAGCACAGTCATAAGGCAGCTCTGAACCGAATGGCCAAAGAACCGAAGCAAGCAGCTGCTATGAAAAGATGGGATCAGTTCGGGATAAAGCTGAGTAAAGTAGAGCAACAAGTAAAGGCAGCGTCTAGGCTTACCTTCGCATTTATCGAAGGTTCCCTAGTCAAGGCTATGCAGGAAGGACATTGGGTGTTGCTAGATGAGATCAACTTGGCTTCTGCGGAGATTTTGGAGTGTCTCGCTGGACTCCTCGAAGACCGAAACGAGTCTATCGATTTACTAGAAAAAGGAGATAGAGTACCCATAAAAAGACACCAGGATTTTACTCTTTTCGCCTGTATGAATCCGGCTACAGACGTTGGCAAGAAGGAATTGCCGGTTGGACTAAGGAATAGGTTTACGGAGTTCTTCGTGGACGAGTTACAGGAGCGTAATGATTTGATGCTTCTGGTGGGAGACTACCTGTATCATATGAACCTTCCTAGCTCGATTTTGGAGGCGATTTACAAGTTTTATGTCAATATTAGGACGGAAGCGAAGTTGAACTTGGTTGACGGATCAGGTAAGCTACCGAAAGGTAAATTTTTTTTTGTTCTGCCATGCGATTAGCCTTTGTTCCATATTCCAACGAAGATCATCCCTTTGTCTTGGTAATCTACTGTACAATGAATCCCTTTACAATCAAAATACAGCTCAAACAGCCTATTATTTTGTTAGTTATAGGTATTTTTTTTAATTCAAATCTTTGTACTCAGTATTTTTACTCAATCTATCGCCATACAATTATGTGATATTTAGGATATAGGAGACGACCACATTCTGAAGTGCTTTAGTTGACCTATATATAGGTCATTTGATCAAGTACCTCAAAGTTAAAGTAAGAATGTTTGCTCCGAATAATTTTCTGGTTTAGATTAATTTTATTTTATTATTTTCAGGACACGCTCCACACTATTCCCTAAGGACATTATGTCGAGCTCTGACAGCAGCCGCCAAGGCGAAGTGTGGAACGGTTTCTAGATCCTTGTACGAGTCGTTTTGTCTGTCATTTTTGACACAACTGGACAGGTCGTCCCATCCTAAAGTCGAAGATATGATAGCAAAGTAAGTGCAAAACTTTCAGGCATACCATCTGCAATACTTTGTTCACGGTAACAAGATACATATGACAGTAGAAAATAATAGGGTAATTTAGGACACATCTTCAGTTTTTATTACACTGTGAAGTAGAGATTGTGGAAATGGCAAAAGTGTAGTAAAATTATACAAAATTTCAATGGTATTACAATTTTATAATATAATTTTTCTCTCTTTTAGGGCAGTAATAGGCAAAAAGGAATTAAAAAGTGTCCTAAACCAGGCAATCCCTGAACCGCAACACTCGAACCAGAAGTTCCTGTATTTCGAAGGTCACTGGATCCCTCAAGGAAAGCTAGATATTTCGATTCCAGAAGACTACATTCTTACTCCAACCATAAGAAAAAATTTGCGCGATATCGCTCGCATTATTTCGCTGGGAAAGCTGCCCGTGTTGCTTCAAGGAGACACCTCTGTAGGAAAAACATCCCTCATCACATACATAGCAAGAGCTTCGGGAAACTACTGCGTGAGAATAAACAACCACGAACATACAGATCTGCAGGAATACATAGGATCTTACGCCACAGATTCTAGCGGGAAATTAGTATTCTCCGAAGGTGTCCTAGTCGAGGCTATGAGAAAGGGGTACTGGATTATTCTGGATGAGTTAAACCTCGCGCCCAGCGATGTACTAGAAGCTCTAAATAGAGTCCTCGACGACAACAGAGAACTATACATTCCCGAAACACAACAAGTCGTGAAAGCCGATCCAAACTTCATGCTGTTCGCAACGCAAAACCCGCCCGGTCTGTACGGCGGCCGAAAAATGCTGTCAAGAGCGTTCAGAAATAGATTCGTTGAGTTGCATTTCGATGAAATTCCAAGGCCTGAGCTGGAGACAATACTCCACAAAAGGTGTCACATGCCACCGAGCTACTGCAAGAAAATGATATCGGTGATGGCAGAACTGCAGCTACGGCGTCGAGGATCCGCCGCCGTTCAAGGCAAGGACGGCTTCATCACCCTAAGAGACCTTTTCAGATGGGGCCAACGCTATAAACTGGCTTCCGCAGATATCAACAGGGATAAAGGATACTACGATTGGGACCAACACATAGCAGATGAAGGATATCTCGTTCTAGCCGGAAAAGTAAGACAACCTGATGAAAGATACATAATTCAGGAGGTGATAAAGAAGCATATCAATCGAGACGTCGACCCTGACAATCTCTTCACCCTGACTGAAAAAACCTCATCAGTTACTAAGGACATATTGCAGACGATCCTGAACCACCAATTGGTGGAGTTTTCGCACGTCGTTTGGACGTTCAACATGAGACGATTGGCTGTTCTAATAGCCAAATCGTTCATATTTATGGAGCCAGTTCTGTTGGTTGGCGAAACTGGCTGTGGAAAGACTACAATAACCCAAGTGTTAGCAGCACTCAAAAAAAGTAAACTCCTCTCAGTAAATTGCCACATGCATACGGAAAGTTCTGACTTTCTGGGAGGTCTGAGACCTGTAAGACAATACAAAGATGATGGCAAACTGTTTGAATGGGTCGACGGACCACTGATCAAAGCTATGGAACAGGGACATATGTTTCTGGCTGATGAAATATCTCTGGCAGATGACAGCGTGCTTGAAAGACTGAACTCTCTTCTTGAACCAGAAAGGCAGCTGGTGTTGGCAGAACGTGGTACAGACGACGAAGGGGGTATCCACATGATATCAGCTGTGAAGAACTTCCATTTTATCGGAACCATGAACCCCGGAGGAGACTACGGAAAGAAGGAACTGTCGCCGGCGTTACGCAATAGGTTTACTGAAATATGGTGTGATACAGTGACATCTAGACGGGATCTGCTGCAAGTATTAGAACAGAATGTTAAGAAAGGAATTTCCTTAGGGGACCAGAAAGATGACGGTTCGGGGATAGGAAACCGCATTCTAGATTTCACAGATTGGTTGAAGACATCAGAAATTACTAAGAAATTTCCCTTCAGCATTAGAGATTTGCTATCCTGGGTTAACTTTATAAACATCACAGTTTCGAATGACTTGCTAGAGACCTCTGAAGCATATGTCCATGGAGCCTGCCTGACGTTCCTAGATTGTTTTGGTACAGCTCTAACTGGCCACATTGAAGCGGAATCCTTACAGTTGCTAAGAAAAACAGCCATGGACCTGCTGTTAAAACAGATTAGTAACTTTAGGACAGACCACATGCACCAATCATTCAATTTACTGTGCAAAAAGCAGACAAACTTGACAGCTGAATCAGACAATGAGAAGTTCGGAATTAAGCCGTTTTACATAGAAGTGGGATCTCAAAACAACAACTTGCTAAATGGATCATCCAATTTTGATAATGAACCCCAGTTTACATTCACGGCTCCAACGACTGGGTCCAACACGCTGAGACTTCTTAGAGGACTTCAGTTAAATAAGGCGATTCTCCTGGAAGGAAATCCGGGCGTCGGCAAAACCAGTCTAGTGACAGCTTTGGCTAAAGCGGCTGGGCATAAAGTTGTTCGTATAAACTTGAGCGATCAAACCGTAAGTCAATATTTAGTTTTCTTGTAATATTCTTATTTACTCAATGTAAAAAAAAAAACTATAAATAAACGATTTGTTTCCAGGATATAACAGATTTATTTGGAACAGATTTGCCATCAGAAGATGGGTCTTTTACGTTTAAAGAAGGAGCTTTTTTAACTGCCCTTCGTAACGGCGACTGGATTCTACTCGACGAACTGAATCTAGCACCTCAGCCCGTCTTGGAAGGACTTAACGCTTGCCTCGATCATCGCGCCGAGATCTTTATCCCAGAACTGGATAGAACATTCAAGGTGCAAGCAAAAACTCGACTTTTCGCCTGCCAGAACCCTTTGAAACAAGGCGGCGCAAGGAGGGGACTGCCTGTGTCGTTTTTAAACAGGTTTACTCAAGTTTACATTGACATCTTGACGCCTGAAGATCTAGTATTCATTGCGGAATCACAGTATCCTTCTATACCAAAGGACATACTACACAGAATCATACAATTCAACAACAGAGTATCTGACGAAATATCACACCTTCAGCTTTGGGGGCACAAAGGCAGTCCATGGGAAATGAATCTAAGAGATATTCAGCGGTGGTGCGACGCCATCGTAAAGGACCAAAATTCAGGTGCTCCTCTGGCACCTGGAAAGTTCGTCGACATCCTCTACGTCAACAGAATGAGGTCGACAGAAGATAAACAAAAAATTACTGATGTGTACCGTGAAATATTCTACCCAGAGTATCCGATGAGCCAACACACTCCTCAATTCAATATTGACCAGGAGAGACTGTTTCTAGGCGACGTGTCGATTGCAAGAAACCCAGATAATAAATTCAAGAATCGGAGATCTCTAAAAAGCAATCTTCTCATCTTAAGAAGCCAGTTGCCGGTGTTGAAAGCGCTAGTGCAGTGCCTGAAAATGAACTGGCTTGCCATTCTCGTCGGCCAAACAGCTACTGGAAAAAGCACACTCGTGCAAGTGCTGGCTGATCTCACTGGCAATGAGCTTCACGTGGTCCCTGTCACTTCAGCTATGGACGTCTCGGACATACTCGGAGGCTATGAACAAGTGGATTATAACAGAAACCTTGAGACTCTTTACGACAATATTGAAACTATAACCATACAGACAGTGCAAAATCTCTGGCTTGCCGAAAGAGACGAAACTGCGAGGTCAGTCGGTTTATTGAACTTCCTCCATCAGTATAAAGAATATCATGCCAAAACACAGACAAATACTGACTATGCGATCAATGGAGAGTTTAAGGGTTTCGAAGCGAAAGTTTCGTTTCTATTGCAACAGTGCGAGAGGCTTATACTTTGCAATAGAGAGAATGACGTCAGCTACAGTGTACTGAAAGAGATTAAGACTAAATTGAAAGTTTTGTGCGACAAAGTTTCCAGATCGACCTCCATTAATGCAGGAGGAAAGTTCGAATGGGTGGATTCCCTGCTTGTGAAGGCAATGATTGAAGGGTCCTGGATATTAATGGATAATGTCAATCTGACATCATCAGCCGTCCTCGATCGACTCAATGGTCTTCTGGAACCGAATGGAGTACTCAGCATTCCGGAAAGAGGAGAGGTGAACGAGATCAGACCTCATCCTAACTTTAGAATATTCTTCACCATGGATCCGAAGCACGGAGACATTTCTAGGGCCATGAGAAACCGGGGAGTAGAACTGTTTATACTGAGATCTGAAGAGGAAGGTTCAAGTCTGGTGGTAACGGGCTCTAGAATGGATTTACTGGCTCTTCTGTCGTCATGTGGGCTGCCCAGCAAGTACCATTCTCTGTGCATCCAGTGCCATGAACTGATGTCTTCCTTCGTCCAAGGTTTGTTGTATTGTATTCCATTTTTAGGGTTCCACACCAAAATGTAATAAAAGAACCCCTATAATATCACTTCATTGTCCGTCTGTCAGTCTGTCAGTCTGTCAGTTTTTTTTATGTAATACGGTATGGGTGGCTGAGTCAGAGGGGCCAAAGCGCATGCTCCGACCAGCCAATATCACCTCCGAGAAGGTAGGTGCCATACCGGAGACTTTCCTGGATTGCTGGCTATACTGGACTAGAGGAGAACACAACCGAGGCTGCTATGCGGCCATCGTGCATCCAGTACGGTGGTACCAACCCAGTCGGCTACAATTTGAGCCTACCACCTAGTAAGGGGCAAGGGAAGGGACCTACAGTTTTACACCGGTTCCGAACGGTGAAGCAGCAGGTGTAGGTATGCACGTAAATTTTTTCGTCAGAAAAAACTCATTGGTACACGCCGACCGGACTCGAACCGCGGACCTCTTGCATGTGAAGCCGATGACCAAACCACTCGGCCACCCGCCGCTCACTCAGTATGTCATAACTCCTTAACTTCTAAACGGATAGTTCCGGAAAATTGAAACTTATTGTGAAAATAGGTCTTTTTTTTAACACACAAAGCTCAGGTGATTCATGTGCAAAAAAACTAGTCAACCTATGTAAATGGCAAAGAGTTTGTATTACGTCGCTGCGCTCCTTTATAGAGAGAATGTGAGCGTTGGTGAGGTGAAGCTTCGTTGGTGAGCGCCACGAACCGCGTTCGGGTCCGATCGGCAGTCATCGGCCGTGCTCCGTCGCGCGATGCAGAGGGATCAATTTCTTAGTTTTATTCCTAAAATTCAGCCAAAATGGTCAACTGTTGCGTTTTAATTTGCAAATCTGACTCAAAGAAGGAGACTAGAATCGTGAATGGTCTAAGATTCCACAGGGAATTGGTATTTTGGTGATATTTTAACCGGGAGCGACGGCGGTGGCGGATTTCCTATAGAACGTGCTAAGTCTAAATCATATTTTTTCCCGAATATTTATATAATAAATAATCCATGTGATTACGTATTTAATTTAAGTAGTACTAGCTTTTGCCTGCGGCTTCGCTCGTGTGAAATTCGAATTTAAAAAGAAGAAAGTAATTAAGCCGTACCTTTTCGGTTTGTATGGCAGCCACATCATAGCGTAACCGGAACTGAATTTTATTTAGCCTATCCTATGTCTCGTATAGATAAATGTGCTTGTACTAAGTTTCATCGAATTCGGATGTTTATTGTTTATTGTTTATTGTATAATTTCATCCACAGGTAGGTAACCTACGCTTGGACATGTCGAAAATTCCGCCAGTTCTAAATTCAATGCGAAGAAGAACTGACAAACAAACTTCGCAAGTCACAATGTTTTGTTAGTACCTTATAAGTATTATATTATAGTAACTTACAAATAATTAACCCATACTACCGCTCACAAGAGCATTAATATTTACAGCATAAACATGAATACTGAAGAATCTGACCACACTGCCTATTTAAATTACCTATATCTGGTGTATAGTGCCATCGTCAATTTTGATATTTCATATTATATCAAGTCAAATAAAACAATTAGTTTACGTTTATTACAAACAAATGTAATAAGTCATATTAAAAATCAAATGATACAAAGTGTATCGAATTGTCAAAATTTGTTAGTGAGAAAAATAGTAGTCAGACTCTTAGATAAATGATCGGATAGATGATCGGTTTAAGAGCTATGGTGGAATATACATAGTTACATACATACAGAAAATAGTTCTAAAAATCGTCAATTTAGTTTTAGTATCATACATAAAGTCTACAAACGCAATATCTCATAAAACAAAGTAACTTACTCCATGGCCATCCCTTACAGATTTATTATTAGTAGGTATTGATGATAAAGTTCCAAAATAGGAGGCAGATATGATCTTTCGTGTATTTTTTTTTAAACCAAATAAAAGTCAATACTCTATGGAAGGACTTTAGAGCTCGGTTACTTTATTAAACGACGCATGTTCACGTAGGTATCTTATGAAGCATTTTATTAAAAAAAAAATGGCCGGCATTTCGAAACGAATGGAATGAGCTTAACGTAAATCACGCATACTTCGTTCTTAAGCAACCCTGAGCGCGGTCAGTACTGGATGAGTGACCGCTCGACCGTTGGAGCTGACCGTGGTTCGGATTCCACGCTAACCTGTAGGCCCCTTCTCTTCATACCTTACTAGGTGGTAGGGTTTATCCCGGCCGGGTTGATACCACTGCTCTGACGAAACGTCGGTCGAAACGGCTATGTAAATAGTTCGTGTTTTCCGACCAGTTCAGTGTAGCCGACATGAAATGAAGGGAAGCACCGACATGGCACCTAGCTCACCTGGTGTTATGGGCTGACATCACGGATGTTGTAGATGACGTAGGTAGCCAACTGTGTCAGATTCCATAAAAAAAGCGCCCAAATATGGACTATTTAGTATGTATACTGGTTTCCGAGTAATTTTGTTTAGTGAAAGATGGCAATTAGGTAATTTTCAATTAGGTACCTTTGGTTTTAAGGTTTCCCAAAAATCCTGAAAAAATTAATGCAACTGCAACTGTGGGAGGGCGCAATAAAAAGAAAAGGAAACACTTACAGCCGTATTTGTTCTCGACATTTTAAAGAAGACTACTTTAATATTGCACCAGATGGATATAGAAAACTCAAAGATCAAGCAATACCAATAGTCCACTCAACGAATGACCCAAAAGGAGGTGTAGAGTGCGTGAGCAGGGTCAAAAGAGATTTCTTCAGAAACCTGTTCGGGGTGCTTAGGGAGTAAACATACTAAAAGTCTTGGCGTCTACGAGGCGAGCCGGAGGGGGGGCCAAATAAGGTCCTGCTTCTGGGTTTTTCGCTACGATCTCGAAAACAGTGCCCCGTAGAGAAAATTTGTGTTGTACCGAATGAAAGGTCATAAAATGGTCTACAACTTTTATTCTATTCACTTTTTTCGAATTCCGAACCGTTTTCGAGCTACACGCTTAGGAAATTTTCGAAAAATTTATTTTTACCTCATATTTCTCATCAAACATTCCTTCATATCATATAAGCTATTAACCTGAAAAAGATATTGTAAAACAAAAAGTTATAGAGATTTAATTCCCTTTAAAAATGTGTATTACTGAGTAACAGTTGCACCAATTTTAAGATTTTTTGTAAAATTTCATCATTTTCAGAAAACGTTGTTTTGGTCATTCCTGAGCCACAACTATCGTTTGTTACACCTATGTACCATCTAATAATATGTCACACTTGAAAGCGGGTTAAATGCAGTAAATGGAATTCATGTCACTGGAAGAAATGGACAATTATATTTTATAGATGATAAATAAAAGTTTGTTATATATAAGGTAAGTAATTTTATTTTATTTTAATAAATCATTATTTTACTTCCAAGACGTTTCATCCTCTTTGGACGTGAGGGCACTGGTAAGGGTTCTTCCTCCATGGCATCTTCATCCTCAGTGGTGGGTGGTTCTTAATGAAGGGCCTTTGCGTGCTGTTTAGCTGCGCTCTCAGTTGGTGGGCGCGAACTAATTTCAGGCTATATACTAGCCACTGACCTCATAAACGACTGGACGGTACTGGTTGAGAGAGGTCTGTCTTGCTGGTGCACACTCCTTCCACCCAAGACATCCTGCTACTGAAACCCGGCCGAGGAAAAACAAAAAAAATTGTACTGTCCACCCAAGAGATGCAGCAGCGTAGATTTGAACACATCCTGTTCTTACATTCATCTACCGGCTGCGACACAACATCCGCAACTTTCGGGAGAAGTAAAGTAGGCTTCTTAAAATTGTACTTGAAGTCGGAACTCATCAAGGAAGCGGCACTGATCTTTTGCAACCCCGCCTTCACTCACGGCGAGGTTGAACAGGCTGGGAAGATGTGCTTCCTCAAATGGTATGGGGCACCAGCAAGACAGACCTCCCTCAACCAGTACATCTTCCAGTCGTTTATGAGGTCAGTGGCTAATATAAAGCCTGAAATTAGCTCGCTCCCACCGACTGAGAGCGCAGGTAAACAACACGCAGAGGCCCTTCATCAAGAACCACCCACCACTGAGGATGAAGATGCCATGGACGAAGAACCCTTACCTCTCACGTCCAAAAAGGATGAAAACTTCTTGGAAGTAAAACAATGAATTATTAAAATAAAATAAAATTACTTACCTTATAACAAACTTTTATTTGTCATCTATAAAATACAATTTTCCATTTTTCGGAAAGCGTGTAGCTCGAAAACGATTCGGAATTTGAAAAAAGTGAATAGGATAGAAGTTGTAGACAATTTTATGAGCTTTCATTCGGTATAAGACAATTTTTCTCTACGGGGCACCGTTTTCGAGATCGTAGCGAAAAACCCAAAGGCAGGACCTTATTTGGGCCCGCCCCCTCCGGCTCACCTCGTAGACGCCAGGACTTTTAGTATGTTTACTCCCTAAGCACCCCGAACAGGTTTCTGAAGAAATCGCATTTGACCCTGCTCATGCACCCTACACCTCCTTTATTGCCTGAACTACAAGGTTATCAGAAGAAAAAAAAATCCCCCTTTACAAAAGAGAAGAAAAAGAGTGCATGGAATTTTAAAGCCTTTATCTGTACATTTATTTTTAAAGTCCTAAACGAGTGATATTCAATATAAACTTGAATTTTTGGAGCATTTTACGAACAACATCATCTTTGCGTTTTCCTAGTATAGTAATGTAGTAGTGATAGATAACTCATAATCCGCAACTTTTTGTGTGAGGTTTAGTTAAATTCCAAATAAAGACCTCAATCATGTTTTCATTCGAATGTTGCATTCTGAAAATTCATAAATTTTTATTTAAAAAACTTTTGTTATGTTATGTTTTTTTCACTCATTTGTCGTAAATACGAATCTTTCATAATGGCAAGTACCTGAGCGATCGAGCTTTGCTCGTTGTCTACACCTATAATATGAATGAATATAAAAGTAGATGAATAAACTTGAAAAAGTAACATTATCTAAATACAATTAAATTTCGTCGAAATCGTTAGAGCCGTTTCCGAGAAACAAATATATACATACAAGTTTAGCTCACTTAAAGTAATAGGATAAAGTAATAAAAGTAAGCACCGTAAGAATTCAATATATTAATGTACCTACAACCTCACTTACAATACTAATTAAATTTTGCAAAATAAGAGATACATTGTTTCTACGCTTGGACGCTTTCCGTTCGCGCATGCCCGAGTAGGAGCCGAACGTCGTTCCCCTGCCCGCACTACACTCTTCATTCTTCATTCTTCATTCTTCATTCTTCATTCTTTCTCGTAGCCGTGTGCCCATAGGGTCGCTCTATAAAGGAGCGCAGCGACGTAATACAAACTCTTTGGTAAATGGTTTGTACATTGGTTTGTTTGTTCATACCATTTCCAATTTTGTAGACATTTTATTTCATTCTCAAATTTTCTTCATAATTATTCATTTCATTAATATTCAGTGACCAATGATTTTCGCATTCTTAATTTGCAGGAAATGCAAACCACCTCCGCAAATGCAATTATCTTGTTATCTGTATTGTAAACTTTTGTCTAAAAAAGGCCCAGTTCCACACGTTGTGTATCCAGATTCCCCCTTGTGATTAAAATTAAATTTCCTTCCTGCAGGTTTGGACAGGCCATCGATCTCCCACCTGCTCCAAGCGGCGTACCTCACCCGCCAACAAATGCTGCGTGGCATATCTCTCTCGACCGCAGTCCGCAATAGTTTCTCAGACGTCTACATCAAACCGAGGTGTGGGGGCGACTTTACCGTTACCCTCAATTATTCTTTGGCCGAAATGAAGAATATAATGTTAAAATCCTTGCACAGTTCGATAGACTATCTGGAAACCGCCAACACAAACACTGATCATACATTAAAAGTCGCTAATGTACTAAAAAATTCCTCATTAGAAATTGTCAAGCAGAACTCGTTTTCGCCTCTCACTCAGTGCTCCAATATCAATGATGAAAAGCTCCACACACTAGAAGCACTGTATGCACTCTTCGTTGCTTACCAAAAGTGCGCCGACTTCAATTTGGAAATGCAACACAAATTGATAAAAGAATTAATCTTGAAGAAGGACATAGACGAAAAATGTAAGAAACTTTACTTGGAGATGAACGATGCAGCGTACAAAACCAACAATAAACCGACAGACCTGAGGTTTTACCCTGAAATATGGGAATTGAATCGAACTTGTGAAAGCACCCTGAACAAGTACTGCGGCTTGTTATATCACAACTTGTTGAAGCACTTTTGCAGCTCGCGAGTTGGAGAAAACTCTTTCAGTGCTCTGACTTACTCTGCCTTTGTAAGAGATGGTCAACTGACAGATGATTTTGCAGAGTACCCGATCTTAAAGCACTGTCAAAATCTGATCGATCTAATCGATAAGCTTATAGAAGGCATACTGAACTCCTCTAAAGTAACCCTGGATGACCAAAACACGTGTGAGATTAAGAAGTTACTGAATTGGCGAGGCCGATTCATAAAAGTGTGTTCGCTACCGATTTTCACAATTCCGAAGAAGAAAACGACACCGATATTGAAAGAGGAGATAGTGTCGCTCGTCCAAATACATTTTTACTGGCTTCAAAAGCATCTGCAGTCGAAACTGTTAGAAATTTCGCCAAAACACCGGGCCATTAGTGATTTCATCGATGAATATAATCTGTCTGAGCAAAATGCTAAATCAGCTTTCAATAAGCTGAGTAAGAAGGTCAGAAAAGGCTACGGTCAACCGAAATTATTCCAGGATCGGCAACAATACGAAAGGAGCTTGGTAAGGAAAACTGTTGTGGAAAAATTAATGGTGAACAGTGAGCAGTCTATGAGTAAACAGTTGTACAAGCTTACAGATGGCAGTCTAAATATAAGCACATTGGCAGATGGAGGATTTGTAAAAGATGCACCGAGCGAGGAAACGACAGCTGCTCTAAACGATTTATTGACCAACACTGCTAAAATAGAAGAAAATGTGTCTGAAAAATCACCAGAATACAATTTCACGGTGCAATTATTGCCAGTAGGTGCTTACGTTTTCCACCGTATGTTGAGCTTGAATCAGAACAAAATTGCACACTCTATTAGATTCCTACAAAAGTGCTTGGAAGAGGAGAATTGTGAAGAAAGCGCTTCAAGCGTAGATGTGTTTGGACTGAACAGTGCAGCGGCTATTGCAACTCTGTTGAGCTGCGCAAAAACAACGAAAGGTTTCCCGGTGATGTTGTTGAATATGTTGATATTTTTGGAAAAATTCATCACTGATCCTCAGGCACTCAAAGATTTTGAAGGGTAAGTGGAATACACGTTACTTACAACTATAAGTTTTAGTGTTTTAGAAAGTGTATGTCTAATTCAACAAGCATCCCTATAAATTAGATTATCATTACTACTATGAATCATTATCTTCCTCATTCCTCATCCTTCCTCAAGCATCATCTTCCTAAGATATACCCTGTTGGTAGCGACTAAGAATTTTACCAATAATACCATGGCATGATTGATAGAAAAACCTAATAGTCCTATGGCACTAAGCGGCGGGTGGCCGAGTGGTTTGGGCATCGGCTTCTCATGCGATAGGTCCGCGGTTCGAATCCGGTTGGCGTGTGTGTGGCGGTGCGTGTGACCAATGAGTTTTTTCTGACGAAAAAATTTACGTGCATACCTAAACCTGCTGCTTCACCGTTCGGAACCGGTGTAAAACTGTAGGTCCCTTCCCTTGCCTCTTACTAGGTGGTACGCTCAAATTGTAGCCGACTGGGTTGGTACCGCCATACTGGATGTAAGATGGCCGCATAGCAGCCTTGGTTGTGTTCTCCTCTAGTCCAGTATAGCCAGCAATCCAGGGAAGTCTCCGGTATGGCACCTACTTTCTCGGAGGTGATATTGGCTGGTCGGAGCATGCGCTTTGGCCCTCCGACTCAACCATCCATACCAAAATGAAAAAAGTCCAAATTTTGTCAACTTTTACTGTTCCACAATGGAAATATACTTCATATTTCCATTTCATGTTTTGTAAAATTTCAGTCTATCAGCGTTTGCAGTGGAATTCTGGGACGAGTTTTACAAGCAGCAGGTCAACTCTCCCGCATGCTATCCGCGGGTCTTCTCAAGTTTAGTCTCGTCTACAGCGAGCGGTGACAAGGAGCTGGCGGCTGACAGTCTGGCCAATGGGAAGCGGTTTTCGCTGGATTTGCCTCTCATGGTATTGTACGTGATGGACTTAGCGGTGATGGAAGGTGCAGGCGGAAGCGGTGAGTTTTGAAAGGGTTTTATGTATTCTGACATTATTCACTTTTTTTTTATGGAAACTGACATGACTACATCACCTACAACATCCGTGATGTCAGCCCATAACACCGGGTGAACTAGGTGCCATGTCAGTGCTTCCCTTAGGTCGTGCCGGCTGCACTGAATTGGACGGAAAGCACAAACTATTTACATAGCCATTTCGACCGACGTTTCATTCAGTGTGGTGGTACCAACCCGGGCGGGTTAAACTCTACCACCAAGTAAGGTAAGAAGGGAAGGGACCTACAGTTTAACGTGAAATCCGAACCACGGTCTGCCTCCAACGGTCGAGCGGTCACCCATCCAAGTACTGACCGCGCTCAGCGTTGTTTAACCATCAATAGCGACAGTCTGACAACTCTTCTTTTTAACCGACTTCCAAAAAAGGAGGAGGTTCTCAATTCGTCTGTATGTTTTTTTTTTTATTTTTTTTTTTATTTTTTTTTTTTTGTATGTTTGTTACGCGATTTCTCCGTCAATTGAGGGCCGATTTAGAAAATTCTTTTTTTGTTAGTTAGGTAATACTTCCGAGGTGGTCCCATTTCAATTTTATCGAAATTGGTTGAGTGGTTTTCGAAAAATCAGCAAAATACTATGGTGTGTGGTTACCTTCAGCGAAACTTGTGATGTGGTCGTATTCGGCAATTTTCAGTTCGATAAATTAGTATGGTGTGTGGTTACCTTCAGCAAAACTTTTGTGATGTGGACTTATTCAGCAATTTGCAGTCTGACACATATGGCGAATAATTCTGTACCACTTCAATCGATTTCGATTATTCGATTTCGATTATTCTTTTTTATGTAATATTACTAAAAATAATGAAATAAAAACTGTTTTAAAAAATATTAAACCGATTTAAAAAAAACCAAAAAAAAAAAAGAACTAAAAAGTATTAAATACCTAATATTTTGAAATTTTCTCTGTCATGTTGAAATACATGAATCGATATTTACTAGTGATACATATTCGGACCCTTGTTTCATGAATATTCTAAATTTGAAATTTTTTATCTTTTCCGACCGGCCAGGTGCGCTTAATTTATTATGGTACCTGACCGGTACCTACTGTACCGAGTACCATCGAGCTGGTCTGATGATGGAGACAGAAGGTGGCCATAGGAACTCCTAAACTACACATGATAAACCCATCGTGTTTGGGCTCGTTGCATTTGTCTTCACGAGAAATTTACTTTAGACCTAAGAGATTCTCAATTCGACGGTATGTTTTCTTTTTTTGGATGTTTGTTACGCGATTACTCCGTCAATTGTGGGCCGATTTTGAAAATTCTTTTTTTTTTTTATTTGAAAGGGGATAACCCTGAGGTTTTTGAAGTGAAAACTTCTTTAGCGGCGCTTGGCACTTTTTTAGGTGGGTAAAAAATGTATAACTCGCGACATCGCGTCAGCGTCATTTTTAAAATGAAACCTTAAGTCATTGCATTAAGGGTTAAGTTAGAGTGGCACGGGATCTGCCGGCCTCCCGGAGTGCAACTGTTAAGTAGGGTTCGGTAACACGTTTATGTCTGTCCATTCTACTAAGTTCTGCAAAATGAATGTAGGGTTCCGTAACAAATGCATGTCTGTCTGTTCTACTAAATTTAACATTTATTTCAAAATGAATGTAGGGTTCCGTAACAAATGCATGTCTATCCGTTCTACTAAATTTTACAATTTTCAACCAAGGTCCTACGACGGTTATTTTATAATAAAAGTAGGGTTCCGTAACACGTTTATGTCTGTCCATTCTACTAAGTTCTGCAAGATGAATGTAGGGTTCCGTAACAAATGCATGTCTGTCCGTTCTACAAAATTTAACATTTATTTCAAAATGAATGTAGGGTTCCGTACCAAATGTATGTCTGTCCGTTCTACTAAATTTTACAATTTTCAACCAAGGCCCTCCGACGGTTATTTTATAATAAAAGTAGGGTTCCGTAACAAATGTATGTCTGTCCGTTCAACTAAATTTCACAATTTTCAACCAAGGTCCTCCGACGGTTATTTTATAATAAAAGTAGGGTTCCGTAACACGTTTATGTCTGTCCATTCTACTAAGTTCTGCAACATCACCTACAACGTCCGTGATGTCAGCCCATAACACCGGGTAAACTAAGTGCTATGTCAGTACTTCCCCCTTTGATCGTGCTGACTACACTGAACTGGTCGGAAAACACAAACTATTTACATAGCCGTTTCGACCGACGTTTAATTCAGTGCGGTGGTACCAACCCGGTCTGGTTTAACCCTACCACCAAGTAAGATTAGGAGGGAAGGGACCTACAGTTTTACGAGGAATCCGAACCTCGGTCAGCCTCCAACGGTCAGCGGTCACCCATCCAAGTACTGACCGCACCCAGCGTTGCTTAACATTCAATAGCGACAGTTGACTGCACCACTGAGCTATCGAAGCTGACGTGGTCCTATTTTAATTGGGTCAAGATCGGATTGGAAAGCGAGGCGGAATCGCGAGGCCGAAGGCCGAGCGATTCCGCCGAGTACATTAATAGCAAAAATTACTAAAAAAAACTGTGAAATAAAAAAAAAGTTTTAAAAAACATAAAACCGACTTCCTAAAAAAAGGAAAACTAAAAAACTATTTAAAATAAAAATATAAAAACCGCCTTCAAAAATATATGAAATAAAAACCTAAAAAAAAAACGAACCTTAGAGTTGAAGGCGGTGCTAAAGCAAGCAAAAATGATGCATGAAAGAAAACATGAGTGGATGATAATATCCTTTGTGATTTGTGTAGCCTTTTTAGCACCGCCTTCAACTCTAGGGTTCGTTTTTTTTTAGGTTTTTATTTCATATATTTTTGAAGGCGGTTTTTATATTTTTATTTTAAATAGTTTTTTAGTTTTCCTTTTTTTAGGAAGTCGGTTTTATGTTTTTTAAAACTTTTTTTTTTAATTTGTTTATAATTATGTTGCAGAATCGAGACGCGCACTGGCACACGAGTCAGTCTCCCTGAAGGATAGCGGACAGTATTCTGTGCAGCTGACAACTGTTCTGAACCTCATCTGGAAGAACATGGGCATGCTGGATACTGCGGCGAAACTTCAAATGTTAGTATTTATTTATTTATTTACAAATAGATATTATTGTTTATGACATGAAATGAAGGGAAGCGCTGACATGGCATATAGTTCAGCAAGGTGTTATGGGCTGACATCACGGATGTTGCAGGTGATGTAACCAACCATGTCAGTTTCCATAAATTGAAAATGTATTTTTGTGTACATTTCTACAACTTTGTTGAATAAACGCTGTATTTCTATAATATTTTATTTTCAGAAAATCCGATGCCATTTTTGAACAAGACAAATTTTATCGGTTGTTCAGTCTCATCAAATCTGCACTGCATCTAACTGATCAACAATCACTGACAGAAGTGTCCAAAGAAATCCAAAATACAACTTTCCAAGTCACAATACTGGAAGCTGTCAAAATATCCACGAGGATAAACCAAATTATAAGTGCAAATTCACCCGGAAGAGATCTAAAGATATTGACGAGAAAACTGTCAGTACTAACCAGCATTCTGCTAGTCAGAATGATGTCAGAAATAAGCCCTGTGGATCCTGTTCAAAAGAACCGTTTTAAATTTGAATACATGAAAGAGGATATTGAAACTTTCGAAGGACTATTAGGTGCCTATTACGTGCAAGGACTTATAACGGGAACTGTCACAGATGACGGCGGAGAAGATGTTCTCAAAGTATCATTTATAGATCCAGATATGTATAAAGAAGGCAGCCCCAATAGAGCAAACTTGACGCAAGTGCATCCACATTGCAAGTATTTCTTGGAAGCTATGGAAGAGACTTTGCAGAAGATTCAGAAGTACTCATCTGGAAATACTTTCAGACCCGATGCGCCATCATATTTCTCACTCGTAAAGGTATGTATTGAATTTTTGCATATTGAAGAATTAAATGATGCTATAAATAGAAAGAAAGAAATAAGATATATAAAAAAAACTTAAATTTAAATAACAAACAACTAAATCTAACACGGAATTAACTGATGGCAATAAGCCATCTCACCATGTGTGCACAAGGCAACCGAAAGCGCGTTTTTTTCAGATGTGCCCGTTGTAAGAAATAGCACACTATAAAAAAGATTAACAACACAATAACTTAAAAGATACCTTCTAATAGTAGTAACTCTTGTATAGATTAATAAAAAATAAAGATGTAAGTCTAAAAAACAATCTTGTGTAGATAAAAATAAATTGCCGTGCGTTAGTCTGGCAAAAACTCGAAAATGGCTCGACTTTTTTTTGTTCGCCTCAATACAGGGGTGGTTTAGGAAAAAAAGCACGTTAGCGGAGCCGCGGGCTCAGGAAGGTGTGGAACTAAGCTTGCGATGACTTCACCGAACATATCCGGGCCCATCGGCAGTAGAGGAGGGTGTTAATCGGGGTCGGGACTAGCGAGTGGCCACTCTAAATTTCCCGCGCATGCTTCACGTTTCGGCTCGCATCAAGCCCTCGTCAGCTAGTCTGCGTTGACTAGGACGCGGGGAAACCACCAGTCCCGCTTTCGACCTCCCTCTACCTATCCATATTCTGTAGGATGCTTCCAGTGACGTTTAGTATTATAATAAAAAATATGAGTCCAACGCAACAACACAAATACCTACAACAAAGTGAAATGTATGCTAAGTAGGTTCAATTATTTAATACTAGCTTTTGCCCTCGGCTTCGCTCGCCGCCCCGCGCCGCCCGGCGCCTTTCCGTACTGGCCATATTTGTTTTCTGCAAAGGAGGATTGGCAAAAATGTATGGAACCTGGGACCACCCTCCAACAGCAATAAGATATATGTCGTTGGATAGGTCTTTTCAATTAGAACAACAATTGTTATGACAGCTTTGTTGTTACAACTGTGCGTTCGGAGTTATGAGACTTATAAGTTCAGATATAAAGTTTAAAAAAAACTTTATATCTTTTTTTTTTTTTTTTTGTATGGAAAAAACTGAACTTATAAGTCTCAAACTCCGAATGCACAGTTGTAACAACAAAGCTGTCATAACAATTGTTGTTCTAATTGAAAATACCTATCCAACGACATATATCTTATTGCTGTTGGAGGGTGGTCCCAATCCGCCCATCATCCTTTAAAAAAAAGAACAGAATTCGAAATTGAAGTTTTTATGTGACGTTGATAGGCTTTTGTTTTTCTTGGGAGAAGAGATGATAGCGGGATTTTTTCCGACTTACTTGACATTTATCCTTATATTTTGGAAAATTTACACAATCTATTTATAAATTATAGCCTATAGGTTAAGATATTGAAAGATACCAAGCGATATGGAAGTACATAGCAATTTATGTGTGATACATAGATAGACTCTTAGGGTGATATTGTCCATAATGACGTCATGCGGTCAGTGGAATCCTCATTCCTTATTCAGCGGGGATAGGGGAGCCAGGAGACAAAGAGAGTGAGATGCAGTTTCCTTTTTAGTGAAGCGAGATGGAAACGCCTCAAGGTGCATGTGACAAAATGACAGAGACGCAAATTTTGACCAAATCCTTTTGTTTTTTGATTAGTATTTAATACAATTTTTTTTACTTTATAACATTCTTTGATTTTATTTGAGCGTAGTTAAAAACAAATACTGTTTCAGCTTTGGTGTTCACTACAGATGATCCTGTAGATTGAAAAACAAGATCATTTTAGGGCATCTTAAGATCAAATATTATAGTATCTTCATCGTCTGTCATGCGGTTTAATGTTTTAATTTATTCCAGGACTGCAAGCATTTCCAGAACTCAGTCTTCTCTCCAAGTTTCGTCGAAGAAATCTACAAAGACTTATTTGACACCAGCGATGCCCTTTCCTCCTTACTCGACAAGCATACTTCTGTGGACACCGCAATTCTTGCAAACGTCCAAACGACAGTCAACCGGGCGACATCGTGGCAACATTCCGTTCAATCATTCTACAAGAAAATCGATAAGGAATATTCTGAAGCTTTTCCCGATTTGGCTAAACCGTTACTGAGTACGATATCTCAGACGCTGCTCAGTATAATCAACATGTACAGTTTAGTGAAGGAGTTATGGGCGAAGTTAACTCACGGAGAACTAAAGGAGACCATGGAAGATCTAATTGAGTTTCCGAATGCGGTGCCAAAGAGCGAAGACAGATGTAAATATTTGACTAGATTTCTGGCACCCAGTTTCGTGCAGCTGGTGAATAGGAGCGGCAGTCCGGCTTCTGCAGAGACGGAAATTATGGAGTAAGTGTATCATATTTAAGTATGTATTATGTTCTTGTTGACGACGATTGTACTGTCGACGAAAGGCCAGAAAATTTAAACTGCCGCTTTATCTTTTTTATTCTTCTATATCGCGTGGAGATCCATTGTCTCTGCCTACCCCACTGTGAAACAGTCAGTCAGTCAGTCAAGGCAAAACTGTCTAAAAGGTACTGCACCGCAAGTGGTGAAGCATAGGGCTAAACCGCCAAAGGTGTAAGATTCTAGTGCATCAACTGCCAAGGGGATAAGACAAAAAGTGAAATTACTAAAGGGTTTAAGGGGGAATGGTCAATGGGTAAGACAGGTTGAAACGGCCAAGGGGATAAGACATTAAATGTTGAATCATCCAAGGTAATTAGATATTAAAGATTGATACTACCAAGGGGATAACTAAGACATTAAAGGTGGAAACAGTCTGTCAGTCCGAATCTAACAATTCATCGCCTTAACCATTCATCCCATCTGGAGACTGGCCTGCTTCATGTGGCAGTGTGGCTTGTATATTATAACTTAACCATTCATCCCATCTGGAGACTGGCCTGCTTCATGTGGCAGTGTGGCTTGTATATTATAACTTAACCATTCATCCCATCTGGAGACTGGCCTGCTTCATGTGGCAGTGTGGCTTGTATATTATAACTTAACCATTCATCCCATCTGGAGACTGGCCTGCTTCATGTGGCAGTGTGGCTTGTATATTATAACTTAACCATTCATCCCATCTGGAGACTGGCCTGCTTCATGTGGCAGTGTAGCTTGTATATTATAACTTCAAACAATTTCATATTAAAAAAATTTTACTTTGTGATGTACTGCTGCATCTGTCATAAATCAGCACATGCATGTTTAGGTAGTGGCAAAAGTTTTTGCAAGTGCACATTGAAATAATTTCCATTGAAACGTCAATTCTTCTTCGCTGTGATAATCGAGCTGGCGAAATGTTAAATGTCAATATGACAAATCTGAGCGCAGTGTACTGCCAAGAGAGGATAAATAAACAATAAACCGGCGGAATTTTCGACATGTCCAAGCTTAGATTGAATATGGATGAAATTATACAATAAACAATAAACAATTGCCCCGACAGGACGCTGAAGATGAACCTGAGCGAGCTGCGTATGCGCTGTTCCAACAGCGAGCAGCTCACACCGGACGTGCTGGAAGCGGTCACAGCTTCGCTCGACGCTCTCGTCGCCGCGTGGGACAAGCAGCAGAGGGACATCGAGAGGAGGAAGCTGGACGAAGACAACCTTTATGTTACCAAGTAAGTTGTGTTTATTGTTCGTGTTGCAAGCTTCAGGGCCCGGTGCATGTTGGACCTCTAGACAGGTTCATACTTTTTAACTACTCCAAGGAAAGGAAGGTGTGGATCTAAGCTTGCGATGGCTTCACCGAACATATCCGGGCCCATCGGCAGTAGAGGAGGGTATTAATCGAGGCCGGGACTAGCGAGTGGCCACTCTAATTATTCTAATTATTCCGCACGTACTGAACTTGAAATTGCCTAAATATCATTTATGATTTCTGTCTACGTGTCTGGTTGTGTTTTTTTTCTTTCATGGAAGCTGACACGTTTGGCTACATCACTACATTAGACACGGTGTTGCAGTTGCCCCCGTAATATTTTTAACTGACATAAGGGGGTTATTCTATATGTGAAACTAAACAACTTCTGTGAAGAAAAAACATTTTTTGAAACAAAAAATAATAATTTTTTCCATACAAATTTTAAATACCTAACTATTCTCAAAATGTATGGAGAAAAAAAGATTTTTTTTCTTCAAATAAAAAAGTCGTAGAACAAAAGTTGTTCTATTTCACGTACAGAATCACCCCCTTTCGGGTTTTACGTTTGGGGTTTCAACACCGTGTATACTTCACCATGTACCGAAACAGGTTTTTTTTTCTGCCCGACTGGCTATGATAGTAGAAATAAGCAAACCAAAAATATATGCCAAAATACGCCTCTAATTTGCAGATCCAAGTGCGAAGACATAGACGAGGAGGCTGAGGCCCAAGAAGAGATTCTACAAATGTTCCCCTCCTACACCGAGCAAGACTTCATCGAATTCAAACCACCGACCCTAGAGGAAAACAAGGCGCTAACCAAAAGGCTTGCGCAAGAATCCACTCGAAAACCCGCCAACGTTATAAGTCACAGCGACGTTTCACTGATATACAAATGGCATTCAGAGTTTATCCAACATCTGACGGCGGCAGAATGGTTGAACGCTCCTAAGAAGAAACTGGGTTGTAATTACTTGGAGGCTCTACTGCAGAGGTACCCGACTTTCAGTAAGTTGGTGGAGAATGCTTGGGATGCGCTGGACGGTGAATTCGAAGGGAGCGTGTCGCCTAGTCTGCTGGTGCTGCTGTCGCAAGTGAAGGCGCGGATCGACGGAGTCGGTGAGTGGAATCTTTACGCAGAATACGAAATATGTTGTATGAAGTGCTCGGGAGTCATACTCGAGATTCGAGAAACTTAAATGGTGTATGAATTAAAGTGTAGTAAAATTATGGCGTAATTAATGGTACTGAGTTATATGAAAATATAAGAAAAAAGAAAAATAAACTTTAACCAAAAGAATTGGCCCCTCTGACTCAGCCATCCATACCGGATTCACTTTTTTTTTATGGAAACTGACACGGTTGGCTACATCACCTACAACATCCGTGATGTCAGCCCATAACACCGGGTGAACTTGGTGCCACGTCAGTGCTTCCCTCCGGTCTACACTGAACTGGACGGAAAACACAAACTATTTACATAGACGTTTCGACCGACCTTTCATTTAGTGCGGTGGTACCCTAGCGGGCGGCTTAAACCCTACCACCTAGTAATATAAGAAGGGAGTCGCTTTTTACGACATGCATGGGGAGAGATGCAGTGGGCTGTTCTTTTAAAGTACCGGCCCCACACGGTATAAAAATACTTTTGTTACAAAGATACTATTGTTACAGACTCGAGCAGCCAAAAGTCCGACTTCTACCTCTCGGCGTGGGTGAGCGAGGCGAGACAGTGTCTACCTGTGTTGGAGCAGGTGCGCGAGGCCACCGACGCGCTCCTGAGTCAGTGGCCCGACTTCCCCACGTTGAAAGATGTGAGTTGCTTGTGTTTTGAGTGGAGAAATCCATATTTCTTTGTATTGTGACATTTTTGTGTGTGTCTAAACTGTGCAATCCAAAGATTTAAATCGATAGATAGGGCATATTCTGACATGGCGCACTACAGACAATGTCAACAAGGAAAGGGCCGCATGCGACTACTTCGCATCAGAAGCCACGCGCGTGTTGACTTATTCCGTTTCAGATTAAGGTGATACTGGATCGTATCGCATCGTTCCCTGCCACGAGTCCCCTAGCTCGCTTCCTCACTGGCCTGGAGCTCCTGCTGGACCAAACGGAGGAGTGAAACCAGATCGCGCATCGCGGCAATAGCATTACATTCCCAACCTTATTCCGTTTCAGATTAAGGTGATATTGGATCGCATCGCGTCATTCCCAGCGACGAGCCCCCTAGCTCGCTTCCTCACTGGCCTGGAGCTGCTGCGGGACAAGCTGGAGGAGTGGAACAAGAACGCGCACCGCGGCAACAGCATTACATTCTCAACCTTATTCCATTTCAGATTAAGGTGATACTGGGCCGTATCGCATCGCTCCCTGCGTCGAGCCCCCTAGCTCGCTTCCTCACTGGCCTGGAGCTGCTGCGGGACAAGCTGGATAAGTGGAACAAGAACGCGCACCGCGGCAACAGCATTACATTCCCAAGCTTATTCCATTTCAGATTAAGGTGATACTGGATCGCATCGCGTCGTTTCCTGCGACGTGCCACCTAGCTTATTTTTTCTGGATCTACTGCGGGACAAGCTGGAGGAGTGGAATAAGAACGCGCATCGCGACAACAGTATTGCATTCCCAACCTTATTCCATTTCAGATTAAGGTGATACTGGATCGCATAGCGGTGTTCCCTGCGACGTGCCACGTAACTTATTTTTTCTGGATCTACTGCGGGACAAGCTGGAGGAGTGGAATAAGAACGCGCACCGCGACAACAGCATTGCATTCCCAACTTTATTCCATTTCAGATTAAGGTGATACTGGATCGCATCGCGTCGTTCTCTGCGACGTGCCACCTAGCTTATTTTTTCTGGATCTACTGCGGGACAAGCTGGAGGAGTGGAATAAGAACGCGCACCGCGACAACAGCATTGCATTCCCAACTTTATTCCATTTCAGATTAAGGTGATACTGGATCGCATCGCTTCGTTCCCTGCGACGAGCCCCCTAGCTCGCTTCCTCACTGGCCTGGAGCTGCTGCGGGACAAGCTGGAGGAGTGGAACAAGAACGCGCATCGCGGCAACAGCCTTGTGGACGTGTCAATGGTGGTCGGAAGACAGATCGTCAACTGGAGGAAACTGGAGATGGCGCATTGGAGGGAGTGCCTCAATACTGTTTATAAAAGGTACTTACTTTTACACTAGTCGTGCTTGTACTCCTTTGTGTTTTTTTTTAAATAACTCTCATATATTTGTCAGCCTCTGTGAAAGAGTGGCTCTCAGAAACCTCTGAACACCACGCTTAGACATGCCAGCAATGAGGTTAACTAAAATATTGCAGTCTAATGTATTGACCCATGTTTACTGCTTACATGTCGCGGTTCCAAAATTGGAACGGCACCGAAAGGTTACCAAAAAGTCACGTTCCAATTTTGGCACTGCCGACTTTTGGCGTTGAAATACACGCTCTTTGAATATTGGCATAAGGCTCATTATACTTGTAAATAAAGTTCAAGATATGCCCTACTTGGTCTGATTCGCTTTGGCGCCAGCGTAGAGCAAAAAAATTAGCAGACTCTTCACTTGTTTTCGAGACTTGGTGTCGCACGCCATGTTCGCGCGTAATTTATGGAAACTGAAACGTTTGGCTACATCACCGACAACATACGTGATGTCAGCCCATAACGGGTGAACTTGGTGCCACGTCAGTGCTTCCGGGTCGTGCCAGCTACACTGAAATGGACGGAAAACACGAACTATTTACATAGCCGTTTCGACCGACCTTTCATTCAGTGCGGTGGTACCAACCCGAGCGGGTTAAACCCTACCACCTAGTAATATATGAAGGGAGTCATATCCCTTAGTCGCCTGTTACGACATGCACGGGGAGAGATACAGTGGGGCTATTCTTTTAAAATACCGGCCGCACACGGTACAAAAAGCCAAGTTTTTGTGTTTTTACAAAATTTGTCCTTTTACTTGCAGAAAACAATCTGAGGCACATAAATTCTGGTTCCTCGTTTACGAAGTTGTAAATTCCTATCTGAACACGCAAGAAATAAAAACCGATAATAAAACAGAGGAGACAGAATCCAAGCCGACATCACCGCAAGAAGTGACGCAAGTGCTGAAGGACTTCATGGAGAAATCGAACCTAGCCGAGTACGAGATAAGGCTCGATATTGTGTACACGTTCCACTGTCATTTGGTACATCTGAAACAGAGTCCAAAGCGCGGTAAGTACCTTGCTTCTTCATATCTTCTGCAGATCTTTCCTCCACAGTACTGGTAAAGTCTGGAACTCTCTCCCTGGCCACATATTTCCCCCCGAGTATAGTCACGGGTCCAGTGATAGATCGATAGCTGATGAAATGAGGAAGTCTCCTTTATACGAAAATGCTATAAATATCACTCTTATTTAATAGGATTAAGGTTCACGATGCTACCACTGAAAGAATTATTGTGATATCTTTAAAAATGACCAAGTTATTTCAATTTTTAGTTTTGCTACTTCGAAAATCCCATGGCGCCAAAATTACATTCAGCCGGGTGCCATGTGACGTCACAGTCGCACTAGTCTCCTCGTGCCGTTCGCACGCCGCGCCGCGTCCGTCCGTACGCGTACGAAATATCTCTATTGTGACTAGTAAAAACCAAATAATGGAGAAAGATTTTGATCGTGGTTACTCCAGTAACCTGCCAAGCGTAGATGTAGGCATGATTATGGATTTTGTTCACAATAATCCATCATACTGTAGTGCCGAAATCAGAGGAGTTAAACTCTCGAAGTAAGTACTTACCTGCCTACTACTACCTAACCAATATATGTATAGTAGATAAACTTTTTGCATCTTTTCTACATGAAATGTAACCTTTAGGTATCCAAGAATGTTCATATTCGTATTTCGTAATCTTTTACTGTCATTCTCAGCCTGGCTTAGACTATCCGATGGCATTAAATAAAAAAAAATAGGAAACTTCCTAATTAATATGTGTATAATAGTTAACGTTTCTGTAGCTTTTCTACACATAATAAAAAGTGTGATCTTTAGGTATACGAGATTAGGTATCATAGGAACGAAGAAACTGCTAAACTTGCAGCAGCGATGCGCGGCGGTGGCAGCGGATATGAGATGCCGGCGGGGCGGCATGCTTGCGTCGTGCAGTTATGACGTCACGCGCTATGCGCGTTCGATGTCGCACTTTTATAGTTACCTATCAACTTTCAGGTCCTATAACTTCGCCGTTTCAAAAGATATTGAAAAAATTCTTTCACTGTCATTCTCAGCCTGGCTTAGACTATCCATTGGCATTAAATTTAAAAATTAGGAGACTTGCTCATTATCTTTCCACAGAGTATAAATAGGTCTATGGAATGAAATGAGAAAACTTTGATACTTGGACTCAAGGTTCCATGTTTTTCTGATTTTTTTTTTGTGGATAAGTTTGAATGGCCTCGTACGTACGTTGTTCGGCGTCTTAGTTATACCATATTGGTATACCAAATTTGGTATATGATATGGAAAGAAGAATTTTCAATTTCAGATTAGAAAATAATTCGGAAAAAATGTCTGGCGTGTTTTGTTTTTCCTGAAGTTAAAAACAAAAACCTCTGTGCTTCTAAATAAGTGAATCCTTATTGCTTTATTTTGATGTAGGTAATTTCATCAGCTTTATGTGCTTATAGAGTTTATTTATCTGGACATCATTCGTTTACGAAATATTTGAGTTTATGTGTGTTGAATCTCAACGCGACGAAAATGGCATGGGAGTCAGATACGGAGATATTTAATAGGTGGATACTCAACGGGTTAAAGAGTTCCAAATCAAAGGAAGAAAAATTCTAGAAAAATATCAGCATTTTCTCAAATATATTAAGGGTTAATAGCTTTTCCCCAGCGACATTAGTCCACCTCCAAGCCGGACTGGCACCTCCTCGGGGGTGAAATTGGCTGCATCTGAGGCTTCGACCTCGGGCACAGCCACCCAGTTCAGAAGCAATAAAAAAAAACAAAAACAAGATATACTTTTTGTCCACAATTTACAGATGAGCTGCTCTCGATACTGTGGAACACGTACAGATATTACGCGCAGTTCGTCGCGCAAGTCGTGACGCATGTCAAGGATAAGCGCGCGCCGATTGAGAAGAAGCTCCGCGACTTCGTCAAGATCTGCAGCTGGGAGCGCGACCTCAGCTATTGGAGCGTGAAGGACACGGTCGAGAAGGCGCACAAAACTCTGCACAAGCATATGAAGGAGTTTGAGGTAGGTTAGATAGATTGATAGACAGATAGATAGAAATACTTTATTCCTCCAAAAAACATTTTACAGAAACAGTACTATGGGGCTGATATTAACAAATTATTGTTAAAAGCCCTAAAAATAATAAAAAAAAAAACGGTAAGTGGTTTTTGCGACATGTGGCATCGTTTCACCTACAAGTGTCTAACGATGACCATGGACATTCTGCAATGCACGAGAATTGCGAATGCCATGCTGGCCTCAGAGGAGCCCTTTCACGCCCCTTTTGAAGTGTTTTTTATACACTTATTTGCCCCCCCCCCCCCTCCCCCTTTTAGCGTTTTGTTTTACCAAAAATTTCAAAGAATTATGAAAAAAAATGCTATATTATTTTGTGTAGGAAGGTGTGGATCTAAGCTTGCGATGGCTTCACCGAACATATTCGGGCCCATCGGCAGTAGAGGAGGGTATTAATCGAGGCCGGGACTAGCGAGTGGCCACTCTAAATTTCCCGCGCATGCTTCACGTTTCGGCTCGCTTCAAGCCCTCGTCAGCTAGTCTGCGTTGACTAGGACGCGGGGAAACCACCAGTCCCGCTCTCGACCTCCCTCTCTCTACCTATCCATATTCTGTAGGATGCTTCCAGTGACGTTTTCGAAGCTCTCTCCATATATGAGCTTAGTGTCGATCTTGGGAGCCCTAGATTCTTGAAGAGACTGTAGAGCGACTTCGCTGGTAGTCCTCTTGCCCCGACTTCCACAGCGAAGAGATCAGTCTTGAATCCGTTTCTCACAATCCGGTCTACTAAGTTGCAGTACTTGTTAAGTTTGATGTTGTGGTCCTTCGGTATGTTACTTTCCCATGGAACTGTAAGTTCAACAAGTACTACATGCTTTGTCGCTTTTGAGAATATGAAAATCAGGTTATCTTGTCCGAATACTTTGCGAAAGGTGTTGGTCGGTGTTGTGCTTTAATTTAACATAGTCCTTGCAGCACGACGCCGGTTACTCTGCTTACCCCGATTGACGGGATACAGTGTGTGGTGTATGTATGTATGTAAAATCGAGAATGGAATCCTAAAACTGACACGGTTGGCTACATCACCTACAACATCCGTGATGTCAGCCCATAACACTTAATAAGTCGTCGTCAGAGAAAAACAATTAAAATATAATTATGTGCATAAATAATGATTTGACACATAAAAAATGTAAATATATTAAATTAATTGTTTTTCTCTGACAACGACTTATTAAGTCTTAATATAAGAAAATGCATAATATGTGTATTTTTTAATGTATTGTACATAAAATATATATAAAAATCTGAAACCTTAGCATGAATAAAAATATTTAACCCGTTGACGCTGGAGCGGTCTATATCGACCGCTAGAGCGCTATTACATAAATGTTATGACATTTGTTACCGGTTTGATTATCGGACCGTGGTTTAAAACATGTTTTTGTTTTGTTGGTCTGCAGGAAGTGCTAAAAGCGAGCGCCTCCGGCTGCCTAATGCTCGACAACTCCGCGGAGGTGGGCGCGGAGCACGTCGGCATCTGGGACCGCCCCAAGCGCGTCACCACGTCGCAGGGCTCCGCGACGGGAGGCTCGTATATGGTCGACCCGCTGCTTTATGTCGCGCTCGCGAGGAACCTCAAGGTATTTCATCTCTGTACATTGTCTGTAAACCAGCATGTTCACTGTACTCGCAAGAGTGCAGGTGTAGACGTCTGGATTTTGTAGGTAAGAAGGTGGCTGTAAATCAGCGTCTGAGTGGAACTCTCCCACTGTGCCCAGTGAAATTTTTTTAGGGTTCCCCATCCCGTACGGAAGCCTATTACTAAGCCTACGCCGTCTGTCTGTCTGTCTGTCCATCTGTCCGTCTGTCTGTCCGAGGGCTGTATCTCTTGAACCGTAATAGGTAGCCTGTTGATATTTTCACAGAATATGTGTTATTATGGCGGATATAACTATCCGCCATAATATTTATAGGGGGGTTCCCATACATGAACGTTTTTTCAATGTTTTTTGTGGTGCGGAAACCTCAGTGCGCGAGTCCGACTCGCACTTGGCCGGTTTTTTTTATTTGATCCGGTAATCAGGGCTCCGCCGGCTAACAAAAAAAAAACAACGAATTACCTCAACGAATGGCTCATTGTGTTTACACAGATCGCCAAGCAACAGAAGACACAGAAAAAAAATGTAATCCTGTATGGGTGGCTGAGTCGGAGGGGCCAAACCAAAGCGCATGCTCCGACCAGCCAATATCACCTCCGAGAAGGTAGGTGCCATACCGGAGACTTCCCTGGATTGCTGGCTATACTGAACTAGCGGAGAACACAGCCGAGGCTGTTATGCGGCCATCTTGCAACCAGTACGGTGATACCAACCCAGTCGGCTACAATTAGAGCCTACCACCTAAGGGCCCGTCCCTACAGTTTTACACCGGTTCCGAACGGTGAAGCAGGTGAAGCTGTAGTGTACCTATGTAAGCATTTATATGTATGATTTATTTTGCACAATAAATAAATTTTCCATCTTCTTCTTTCTTTCTATCGTGCATCACAAACATTTTGATAAATTACTCTCTATTGACAGAAATACCTGGACCGGTACGAAGGTATGGACAGCAAAGATCCGAGCCTGCTCTCGAAGATCCCGAGCCTCTTCAGCAAGGCCAAGAAGCTGTGCAAGGAGGCCATAGTCAGCACCGGTTATCCGTCGCGCGTGCAAGCGCTCGACGACTTTGTCACGCAGGTCATCGAGACGAGCACACACCTGGGAGCTCTGGAGGTTGGTGTTGTCTTTTGTTGTTGTTGTTGTTGTTGTTATTGTTGTTGTTGTTTTGGGATAGGCACTTTACCTACAAACTAGCCCTCTCGGTATACCAATTTGTTAATGCTAATTTGTTGTTTATTGTATAATTTCATCCATAGGTTAGGTCAGGGTTTTTCAACCTTTTTTATTAACTGGCACACTTTTACATCTACGAAAATTTCACAGCACACCACATTTATGTTCATACAGAAAGCATATAAAATTTTAAAGATTAAAACGATTGGCGACATCGTACGCAATGTATGTAAATTTTCAGTGAAAACTGTCATTTTATCCAAGGTAGTCAAAATTTTCTCATTACTTCCCTGCGAACTCGCATTTAATTTGTTCAGGTGTTCAAACAAATCAGTCAAAAAATTGCATTGTGGATAATCTATCTAAAGCCTGACAAGGAATATATGAGGGGCCGCCATATTGCGGAATTTCGTTGGAACTAATTTCTTACACTGGCCACAATTATGTTTGATGCTTGATAATCTGTTGTCAATGTCAAAATTGCTTCTGAGCTGACATTTAGGTAAAACGTTATGTCATTGTAGTGAGATTGTCATGAATTGGCCGCCGTAATGTACAATTAGGTAATTATTTTTTGTTCTATCTAGGTGTATCTCAAGCATCTATTTACCGAGTAGCAAACAAAAGAGGGACGTAAATATTATTCGTTCTGAACAAAAAACACTTTTTGACTTTACAAAAATACGAAACGTTCGAATAAAAATAGCTTAGGTTAAGTTTTTCTGAAATAGAATATTTATTAAAAAGTTTAGTGCTTCAGCAAGGTCCATTAATAATTTTTTTAATAATTTGTACACTTTGCTTCAGGACATATCTGCAGATACATGGAAAAAATGTTGTGAACATGTAAATGTCAAGGCTAGTTCTTTTTACATTGATATCAAAATATATATAAAAGATGCATTAAATTAAAATACATTTTGTATATTTTATTGTGTATTTCAGTGCAAAAGTACATTTTGAATAAAAACATCGGCCAATTCAATATTTGCGTACTATACTGAATGTTGCTATATAAATCTAAAAAGTGGCTCCATTTTGACAGCTCTCATATATTCCTGGTCAGGCTTTACATAGATAGACGAAAAATTATGCTCGCTCTTTTCTACCGCTGTTTTCATGCAAATTTTAAATGAGTTACTTAGAATTTGCGGCACATCTGGATGTCACTTGCGGCACACCGGTTGAAAACCCCTGGGTTAGGTAAATGTGCATCTCCTAAAAGGCGACTAAGGGATAAGCAAAAGATGCCGTGCTAAAGGGCGACATGCTACCCACCTCTCATCTTGGCACGGTACTTACACCAAGTCATGTAGCAGGTGGAAGAAAACAATTGTTTTATTTCAGCTTCAAATTCTCACTCGGGACTCGAACCAAGCACCCCCAATTTACACGTTTCCTCATCTTAAGCATCTAGGCTTAAAAACTGCGGCCCTTAGGCTTAAAAACAGCGGCCCTTGAGATACTCCAGTGGCCATATGCTGCGCCTAAGCCCTTTCTTTTGTATTATATCTTATATGTAATATATTTTCAGTCGGATTCCTCGTTAAACTGTACGTCCCTTCCCTCCTAATCTTACTTGGTGGTATGGTTTAACCCGCCCGGGTTGGTACCACCGCACTGAATGAAACGTCGGTCTAAACGGCTATGTAAATAATTTGTGTTTTCCGACCAGTTCAGTGTAGCCGGCACGATCAAAGGGGGAAGCACTGACATGGCACCTAGTTCACCCGGTGTTATGGGCTGACATCACGGACGTTGTAGGTGATGTAGCAAACCGTGTCAGTTTCCATAAAAAAAAAAAAAAAAAAAAACAATGTATGCTCTATTTGTGTTAATGTAATGTACTGTATGTATGTACAATTGAATAAAATACTATTCTATTCTATTCTATTCATCTGCCGCTGCGGGTATCTGGAATAAACAATTTATGAAATTTTGAACATTCCAGGTGGATTCAACTCTGACAAAATCGAAGCAGACATCCCAAGCCAAGAGCATCCTGCAGCAGAAGCGGAAGGCCCTCGCGGACCTGTTCCGCTCGCTCAGCCACATGGGGCTGTCGTACCGCTACGGTCTAGTGCTCCTCCAGGCGACGGACAATGATATTTACGACTACACGCTGCCTCCGGTCGATCTGAACGCGGCCTTGTCGTATCTGAAGAGCAAGTGAGTGAGAATTTGAGCTTTAGCGTCGTGAATTTAAGGTTTAATTTCGATTGATATTTTTATGTAATTCGTAACTGAGGAGACAATATGATACATTTGCACTGTTTTTGGAAAGCTGACTTGGACTGGACTGGCTTGACTTTTTTTTTTATGTAAACCGGCATGGTTGGCTGTGCCGAGAGACCAATGGTGCAGTCGACAGAGCCAAAATCACCTCTCCCCGCGAAACCACGCTCAGTTAGGTGCCATGCCAGCGGATTTGCGGACTGTTGCTAGGCTGTCTGGCCTGTTAATACGACGCTTGAAGACACCCAGGTTAATGGATTCAGGAAATACACTCGCCGGAAGACAGTTCCACATTCTAGCGGCGCGACAAAGAAACGATTTAGAGAACCGATGGGTTCTCAAAAGCCCAATGTCAACAACAAAAGGGTGCTGAGTCTCTCTGCGACGAGTCATGCATGAGATAGGACGGGTGGCAGGGAATAAGGGATGCTAGTTCCGCAGAGCAGCGTCCGTGATAGTATCTGTAAAACAGACTAAGCGAACCCACAAATCGTCTGTGACTCAGAGACTCTTGGCTTTCCAGTGTAGTTTCTTGCCAGTTCATCTTCACCGTGATAATAATCGAACTGGCAGAATGTCATAATGTAAAAAAATATGACAAATCTGAGTGCAGTGTATAATAACTGTGAATGTGATGTTTTGTACCGTGTACCGTGTGGGGCCGGTACTTTAAAAAATAGTCCCACTGCATCTCTCCCCGTGTATGTCGTAAAAGGCGACTAAGGGATATGACGCCCTTTTTATTTTACTAGGTTGTAGGGTTTAACCCGCCCGGGTGGGTACCACCACCTGAACGAAAGGTCGGTCGAAACGGCTATGTAAATAGTTTGTGTTTTCCGTCCAGTTGAGTGTAGCCGCCACGACCGAAGGGAAGCACTGATGTGGCACCAAGTTCACCCGGTGTTATGGGCTGACATCACGGATGTTGTAGGTGATGTGGCCAACCGTGTCAGTTTACATAAAAAAAAAAAGTTAAATAGTATAAATCGAATATGGCGACGCAGAGCTCAGGTTAGCCAACTTTATAGCCAGAGGTAAAATAACTGTGAACGGTCTGTATGTTCACTTTCAAAATGGCCAACTTTTGCTTCAACAGACGTTGCGACACGACACTGTCGTCGCTGTGGGCCGGCTGCGAGACATACTTACAGAAGAGTGTGGCCCGACACCGGTTCCTATCGGCGGCTCTTCTTACCCCACACGCTGACCTCGGACTACAGAACGTGGAGCGGTGCAAGGGCTTCGCCGCTGTGCTTATGGTGAGGGTTTAGACAATTTTTATGTTACTGTGGTGGAGTGAAAATGGATTATGTTTAGACACCCTAGAGTTGTAAATAAATAATGAAAATGTTTGTTTTTGGTAATCAAAGCTAAAAATAATTTTAGAGTTTTATCGAAAAACTTTAAGTCTCAAGCCCTTATTCCCTGCCATCTGTCCTATCTCCGCATGACTCGTTGCAGAGAGACTCAGCACCCTTTTGTTGTTGACATTGGACTTTTTGAGAACCCATCGGTTCTCTAAATCGTTTCTTAGTCGCACCGCTAGAGTGTGGAACTGTCTTCCGGCGAGTGTATTTTCTGAATCCTTTAACCTGGGTATCTTCAAGCGTCGTATTAACGGGCTAGACAGCCTAGCAACAGTCCGCAAATCTGCTGTCATGGCACCTAACTGAGCGTGGTTTCGCGAGGAGAGATGATTTTGGCATCTCTGTCGACTGCACCATTGGTCTCTCGGCACAGCCGCCCATTCTGGTTTGCATAAAAAATAAATAAATAAATAAATAACCTCAAATTGCACGCTGACCTTTCTTGGCTTCTTGAAGTGGGAACAAAAGTGATATAGTTTGACAGTTCACTTAACACTGTATTATTTCAATATTTTAAGGTTAGTTTTCCTAAATAAGAGTCGAGCGTATGTATTTTCTTTCCAGAAACTGAGCTACTCGCAGAAGAAGGCGATATCAAAATACTCCCGGCAACTATGCGATCTCCGCAACGTCCTCTCCAACATCACCCTGCTCACAGACTCGCACGGACAATACGGCAAAGTGTCCACGATTCACGAGCGCCTGGACCTTCTGACTGAATGCTACGTCACCGCGTATATAACCCTGCAGCAGTTCCTCATACTTCTAAAGGCGTGCCCCGAGAAATCATCAGAGTACGAACCTGACTTCGACGCAACATTCTCGAAATCGTCAATAGTGAGATGCTTCAAGGACAGTGAAGAGTGGAATCGACTTTGCGAAAAGCTGGATGGCGTCATGGACTCGGTGCTGAAACAAAAAACAGCGCTGAACAAACTCAAAAGTACCCTGCCTAGAGTAATAAGCTACGGAACGCATACGACGCAGATCGTTTCGCAAACTCACATAGATGTCGCCAGTGACGCATACGTGCAGTTGAAAAGCATCAAGTCTGAATTTGACGGTCTCCTCGCAGAATATCAATTCGCGTTCAGCTCGAGCCGTATTGAGAACTACACTCCAAGTCATCCTGTTCTTAAAAGTCTTGTCGATTTGACCGAATATATAGCCGGCGTAATAGAGAAGGTGAGTTTGCTGAACGAAACTACGGACGTAGAAATGACAGAACCTAACCGGAATGAATTTGAAGCGTTTGCAAGTAAAACGGAAGATCTAGTCGCAACACTGCTTTTAGTAATACAGTCGATATACAAGAAGCGTTTGTTGAAAGATAGCTATGAATCGAGCGATGTCCTAAATGCTATCGATGAAATAATCGAAGGTAAAGCGAAGACAGAAGAAGATGTCCCCCAGGAGCTAATGGAGAATCATTTGAAAGAGCATCTGGTGGAAGCGTTGTCTTCGGATTTAAAGAGTTTACAGCTGGAGAGCGTAATAAGCAAGACGGACGGATTACTTCAAAGATACTCGCAGAGGGTTGAGAGCGGAGGTAATTATTTTTGTTTTTCAGTGATGTGAAAGGTATGAAAGGTGCGCTGTGGGGTTTGATACTTAAATAAAAATAAGTGCCACTGCATCTCTCCCGGTGCATGTCGAAAGATGCAACTAAGGGAGAGGGACAAAATGCTTTGTCAAAGGGCGATCCGACAGGAACCTCTCCCCTCTCCTCTTTCTTGCTGCGGGATTGAATCTTGTCTTAATAAACTGCTAAGCGTGGTGGTTGTTGTTGTGCAGTTATTAACCTAAGTTATTGCAGCACAACAATGAGAAATTCTCTTCGGTTCAATCCTCTCCCATCACAGATGAGCACTACAGCTCCAAACTCATTTTATAATGAAGTTCTAAAGTAGTCCAGGCCAGGCGCACTCCACACTTTAGGTATGAAGTTACAAGTACTTCGAAGGGTCCGGCTTGGCGGGCCGCGTAAGATGAGATACAGTTACGAGATAGAAAGAGAAGCGTGTTGTAGGTGCATATAATTTTTTGTAGAGTGTCTATGTATAGTGATCCTTCTGTGTGATTATGATTATAATTTAAAGTGTGAGAGTTAGGGTACCTGAGCCCTGTTCTCACTATGTAATCCGATATGGGTGGCTGAGTCGGAGGGGCCAAACCACATGCTCCGACTAGCCAATATCACCTCCGAGAAGGTAGGTGCCACACCGGAGACATCCCTGTATTGCTAGCTATACTGGACTAGAGGAGAACACAACCGAGGCTGCTTAAGGCCATCTGACATCCAGTATGGTGATACCAATCCAATCGGCTACAATTTGAGCCTACCACCTAGTAAGGGGCAAGCGAAGGGACCTACAGTTTTACACCGGTTCAGAACGGTGAAGCAGCAGGTCGTCAGAAAAAAATCATTGGTACACGCTGACCAGATTCGAACCTCGGACCTCTCGCATGAGAAGCCGATGCCTAAACCACTCGGCCACCCGCCGCTTATTGTGATTTCTCAAAAGTTTATGGCTCACCTCGCTCCCAAGTCCGATTTCCACTATGACCCGAGTTATATCCTTGGGTTTGAGTGCCAATATTTGGCATGGTTTAAAAATTTAACCCCCAAGAATACGGCTTCTACTGTGAATGAGCACTTCACATTCACAAAGGAATCTGTATGTTAGTATGAGTACTATTAATGTACTCTGTGACAAGGTATTAATTTGTCAGACATGCAACTGAGATCAGGTGGCAACCCCGCAGGCAAGTCGACAGAATGGAAGGACGCACTTACTCGAGTGATCCCGATCCTCGAGCAGACGACACTCTTCGTGCAGTACTTCGTGACGCAGCAGGTCGCAGCGCACAGGGTCTCGTGCAAGATGCTCTCCGTACTCCTGAAGATATTCTCCGACTTGGCGACTAAAGGGTGAGTGCGTCTGGGAGCTTTTTTACTACGGAGAATTGTGGTACCGTGTGGGTCTGATACTTAAAAATAATAGCCCCACTGCATCTCTTTCCGCGCATAACGTAAAAGGCGACAAAGAGATAGGACACGATGCCGCGCTAAAGAACGATGGGGTAGCCACCTCTCACCTTGGCGCGGTTCTTCGACCGAGTAATGCAGCAGGTGGGTCCTCGTGCCTTACTTGCTGCTTGATAGTTATCTTGTATATACTTTGTGAAATGCGGTTGTTGGTTTTCTTCTGCAATTTACCAGAGTCCTTGCAGCACAACACCAATGACTCTGCTTACCCCGATGGTCGGGATACTGCGTTTGGTATATATTGTATTGTTTATTGATCATTCATATGGCAGTTAGACGGCACTCGAACTTGTCACAATTTGTTCTATCCGGTTCGATTACACCCACGAAGAAGAACCGGCAAGTAACTTCGCAGGGTATGTATGTATGAGTTTATTTAACTTTGATTAAAGCCCACAGTTAACTGGATGTAAGATGTCCGTCCGCATAGTAGCCTCGGGTGTGTTCTCCTCTAGTCCAGTATAGACAGCAATCTAGGGAATTCTCCGGTATGTCACCCACCTTCTCGGAAGTGATATTGGCTGGTCGGAGCATGCGCTTTGGCCCCTCCGACACAGCCACCCATACCGGATTACATAAAAAAAACCGGCCAAGTGCGAGTCGGACTCGCGCACAGAGGGGGCCGCACCACAAAAAAAACATTGAAAAAAAAAACACGTTTCTTGTATGGGAACCTCCCTTAATTTTTTACTTTTTCCATTTTGTATTATTTGTTGTTATATCTGCCATAATAACACATATTCTGTGAAAATTTCAATGGGATACCTATTACAGATCAAGAGATACAGCCCTCCGACAGACGGACGGACGGACGGACAGACAGACGGCGTAGGCTTAGTAATAGGCTTCCGTACGGGATACGGAAACCTAAAAAATAATAAGTGTTCCTCTGTTCATCCCCCGAGTGAAGTAGGTGCACTAAGGGAGATGTGATGTGTGGTGGCAGGTTCTGCAAGCCGGCCGGCGTGGAGCTGGAGGAGGGGGAGGGGGAGGGCGGGCCGGGCCGGCTCGCCGGCGGCACCGGCCTCGGCGAGGGCGACGGCCAGAAGGACGTCTCCGATAGGATTGAGAACCAGGTAACCGCGCAAACAGCCATCGGCTGTTTGGCATCTCCAAGCCGAGCGTTCGCCCCGCCGTACTTTGAATCAGGGATCTTGCGGATGCGATGACCACCGCGGATGCGGATGCAGATGCGGATTTTGTGACGCTCACATAGGCGGATGCGGATGCGGATGTCAACAAGATTGCTTGAAGAGGGGCAGTCTCCGGTGTGGTAACTTCTCTCATCTGAGTCTGAGGTGATATTGGCTGGTCCTAGCATGTACTCTGGCCCATCTGACTCAGCCACTCTTTTTACAGAGATTTAAGCTTTACTCACCGGACAATTACTTAAGAGTCAGAACTCACGACAAATACAACCAATTCCCTCGAGGACCAACTTGCAGTTGTGTTCTACTCTGAATAGAGCTATAAATAATCCTTACCTTTAATAAAATCCAACGTCTGCTTTCTGTCGGTATGTATGTATGTCTGTCTGTCCGCTTATAACTCGAGAACCACTGAACCGATTTTAATACAGTTTGCTTGTCCGGATCTTGCTTCCCATCAATTATAGGCTACTTTTCATCACGTTAAATGGCTTATGTAGTTAGTAGATAAGTCAAATATGAGAGCGGGCGGAGCCGCGGGCACAGCTAGTAATAAATAAAATTAACTCGACAGAACCAGAGTTCGACCTATTTAGCAATAGTTTGAATAAATACAAATAAATGTTATATAGTCATATACTTAAATAAGGAATTACCATAAATATAAGGAACGCATTAGGTTAAGCCTGTAATGTTTCTTCGATTTAAAGTAAAAAAAAAAATATAAATAAATAAATAAATACCAAAAAATAATTAACTCTTGTGCGACTGTTCCATGTTCAAAAAATAAATAAAACAGAAATATCAAGCAACGTGTTTCCTGAATCCTTTAACCTCAGTTTCTTCAAACGTCGTATCAATAGGCTAGATAGTCCGTCCACAGTCCGCAAATCTGATGGCATGGCGCCTCACTGAGAGTGGTTTCTAGAGGAGAGGTGTTTTTGGCTCTGTCCACTGCACCATTGGTCCCTCGGCACAGCAACCCATGTTGATTTACATTAAAAAAAAGCAACACTAAGAGGCAAAATGTAACGCAGGACCAACTGGAGGACGCGCGGCGTCCCGGCGAGGAGGAGAAGGAGAAAGAGAAGGATCGCGACTGCAAGGAGGAGGAGAAGGGAGTCAACATGACGGACGACTTCGACTCACACCTGCAGGACGTTGACAAGAAAGGTTTTTGAAAAAAAATTTTTTTGTGAAAAAACTTTCAACTTCCGCTTAGTGTCAGAATGTGACGATTCTCCTTAAAATATCTGTCACACGTAATTTCTATCTAACCCTGAGTGGGAGTTGAAATACAGGCCCTTACCTAGTTACTGTTACTTAGGCCGGTATTGGCGTAAGAAGTAACATTAAGTGAAAGATTCCCAATATGATATATGTTTCCCCCTGAGTAGCCGTAAGTCTCGGGTCCTTCAAGAGATGCGTGAATGGGCACCTGTTAGGCTGGCATGGCATTCACAACCCCCCATAAGAACAATTGTCCATGAGCGTTGTTAAACACCTTAAGGATGGCTCGGCGCCACAATAAAAAAAAACGATTTTATTTTTATATTCTCAGATGGAGACCAGTCTGATCAAGAAGATGACGACGACAATGAAAAGCAAATGGGAGAAACTGACAACGCTGCTGAAAAGTAAGACTTTTACTTTATCTTGACCCGTCACCTCTGTGTTAGGAGTACATTGTACTTGACAATCAACGAAGGGAAGCAATTGCCAACGACTTCGAAAGCCGCTGGTATTTCCCACATTGCCTTGGAGCTATGGATGTCAAGCACATTGAAATTACATGCCCGCCTAACAGCGGAAGCAAATATTATATCTACCAACACTTCTTTAGCATTGTATTATTATTCCATGTAGTAGATGCACAGTATACATTTATGTACATTCACGTGGGATGTTAAGGATGAATATCAGATGGAGGCTTCCGTTGCGGAGATCTGTAGCCGCTCTGGTCGACTTGTGACTTTCATGGAGGCTGGCCGGGGTAGCTGGAGATCAAGGGGTTTTGCACAAAGGACTAGTTTATAGGCTTAGAGTCAACCCCAAAAACAAACATCAACAACAACAACATAGTCAGCAAATTGCAGCTGCTGTAAAATAAAAATATATATTTTTTCCAGGCTAGACCAGCAGATCTGGGGCTCCGAGGACGAGTCCGGCAGCGAGGACGAACAGTCCAAGAATGAAAAGGAAGAGAAGGGCACCGGCGAGAAGACGGGAGAGAAGGAGATGGCCGCGCGGGAGGAGGATGAAGGGAGGGAGAAGGACGACGGGGCGGAGGGGGAGGACAGGAGGAAGAAGAAGGATATTAACGAGATGCAGGAGCCGGAGGTGGACGACGATCATGTGAGTATTTGTCAATGACACAGGCAGAGACAACGGATCTCCAGGTGCCGCCTTCTTGACACACTTCTAACGCCCTCTTCCAGTCATAATGCTCTACGGTTATGGATACATGGGTGGCGTACCGAGGGACCAATGGTGCGGTCGACATAGCCAAAATCGCCTGTCTAAGCGTGGTTTCGCGAGGAGAGGCGCCATGCCAGCAGATTTGCGGACTTTTGCTAGGCTGTCTAGCCTGTTAATACGACCTTTGTTACCCATGTTAAAGGATTCGGGAAACAAACTGGCGGGAAGACACCCTAGCGGTGCGGTAAAGTATCTATTTTGAGTACCGAGATTCTCAAAAGCCCAATGTCAACAGCACAAGGGTGCAGAGTCTTTCTGTGGCGAGTCATGCGGAGATAGGACGGGTGGCAGGGAATAAGGGATGCTAGTTCCTTAAAGCAGCGCGCGTGATAGTACCTGTAAAACAGACAGCCTAAGCAAACCAATAAAATGTCTGTGACTCAAGAGACTCGAGATCTGTAAGTTTCGAGTCACCAGCTCGGCGCTGTATCGAGTCCAAGGACGCGCTTCACCTTCTACTTCATCATATGTTCAGAATAAGAAATGTGATGTATTGTCCTGCAGGTGGACCCGTACCACGGCAATCAGAAGCCTCTGCCGGAGCCGGAGCCCCTCGACCTGCCGGACGACATGAACCTCGACGATGAACAGAATAAGGATGAGAAGGTTACACTAACTACGTTTTGCCAATTTTATTTTCTTTAGTCTGTAGAGTTTGTAAATGTTTAGGGTTCCAAGTCTTAAACTGTTTTATTATATTATATCTTACATTAACTTAAACCTTTTGGCCATCACAGACAAATAAATCTTTGCCTTTCAAAAATTCACTTTACGAATGAGACCTTGAGATCCATTTTCGTATGCTGAGTTGATTACTTGTAGTTAGAAAAGGTTAAACTCTACCACAAGCACAAATGATGGGGCTGTGACAGTAACACGTCCGCCAATTGAACATCGTCTCTCAAAACAAACAAAAATTTATCCCACCTTGCATCATCTATTATGGCATAATTTAACTATTCTTCATTTCACACGTCACTTTCGTTTTTCGAATCTCCAGTATGCCACCCTATATCCACTTTAAATAAGCCAAAATCTAAGTGGAAATCTACATCAAAACCATAAATGAACAAAATTAATTTAAGCATCGTTATACTTCACGTCACACAGGAGGGTGAAACTGAGACAGAGAATCCGTTCGACATCGACGTGATGAAGGAGCAGAAGGAGGAAGAAGCCTCGCAGCAACAGGAGGGCGAGGGGGAGACGAAAGGACAAGAGGATAAGGATAAAGATAAACATGGGCAAGAGGTCTCTAGCGATGAGGAGGATGTCGGGGAGAAGGATGATCAGGTTTGTTTGCTTGTGTTTATTGTTCGTTGGCAGAATTGTAGCTATGCTATTCCTTTATTTTCAGCAAATTTTCAGCTAAAACTCTTTAAACGTAGGTTGTATTATGGTAGAAATTTAAAAAGAAATAATATTGAAAAAAAACCTGCAAACATGCTTATTCTTCTTCTACCATTTTATCATTATTCTTGAAAATTTGATTATTTCAATAAAAGTAGTAGGTATTTACATGCTAAAAATTTAACCTATAAAGACAATAATGTGTATTGTGCATATGATTAAAAACCTTATTTCTTGAAATTATTTTCAATTGACAGGAAACTCAGGATAAACAAGATGACGACAAAATGGACGTTGATGAACCTCCAGCTGAAGAAGAAGATGCAACAAAACAAGGTGATGAAGACCCCGAACCAACTTCCGAAGATCCTGAAGCTCAGAACGAGCAGGAGAACACACCCCAGATACCAGAACCATTTAATCCAGAAGATAAGGCTGAGGAACCCGCCACTGATGATGATAAACGGGATCCGAACCCGGAAGCAAACCCGTCTAACAATGATCCTTCTCTGGAAGACAACATCGAAAAGTCGGAAATGGAGCACGGGACGGACGATCAGGTCCAGACTAATCCGGAACAGAAGAAGGACGATGAGTCCGCGCCTTATGTAAGATTTTGCTCAGTTCAATTCAAGTTAATCTGTTTAATCAAAGACGTAAAATTATAAAAGAGTATAGGTCCAAATGTTGAGCCTTGAGGTACGCCGTTGATAATCTCCCTCATTTATAATAGGAAGCGATCCATTTCCACTTGATACATTCTGCCAATGAATGTTTATGTGTCTCCATGATTGGATTGCTCAGTATTCCAAGATGCTCCAATATTATTAATAGGTTTTGATGAAGGCCTTTATTAAATGCCTTTGTGAAGTCAGAGTAAATTCAAAAATTGCGTCAATTTGAGTGTCATCATTGTCAAATATGCTAGGGTGATACAGCATTATCTCGTCACCTTTGCTTACAAGTTGGCAAGGGTGCAGTGCTTCTTCAACAAGAATACTTGCGCTCTTTGTATTAGAATTCATAATTGCATGGGTTTTTACATTTATCTTCTCACTCTCTCAACAGGAGCAAGCTCAGGAGCACTCTGGCGAGCAGCAGCAGTCGACGGGGCGGGCGGAGCTGGCGGAGAGCGAGGCGGGGCGGCGCGGGGCGGAGGAGCGCGCGGCTCAGGCCCAGCGCGCGCCGCAGTCGCGCTCGCAGCGCCACGAGCGCAAGAACAAGCCTGGAGACACCGAGCGGGAGAGGACTCTCGGTGAGTTGCTGTCGCACTCGCGCTCGTGTGAAGAGCAGAATAGTATAAGCGAGAAGAAAGTTTGAAGAGATCCTTCCCTTACTAGATGATAGTTACTCCTTGCCCGTCTCATATCCCTCTCTCAAAAGACAAGTTCACATAATGGATCTTAGTGACAACCCACTGTGCGCTCAATTTGGAGAGGCAGAAATCAGTGCTCACTTCGTCGGTTAGTGCACCATGTATGCAGGACCGATATTGAAGACACTGGGAAAGGACCACTACGGTGACGATGAACTTTGAGGAATCAACTGGAAGAAATTGTTGGAGTATGCAGCGAAGACGGGCAGACTGGACCACCATGAGCCCCCTCCGGGATAGGCGATATAGTCCCAACATGTGGACCTGATCGCCAGAGTGACCCCGTCAGTCTTTCCACCAAAAACTATATATATATCCCTCTGAGCACATTGTCTATCAATATGAAAAAGCCAAGATTACGTCTTCAATAGGGCACGCTCCAAACACTGTATTAATTGCAGTAATTGAAATGTCTGTTGTCGCGCAGGCGAGGTGTCGGAGCGGATGCAGAAGCAATCGCGCACGCTCAACGTGGAGCGCGAGCAGGAGGGTGAGGAGGAGGAGGGGGAGGGGGAGGAGGGGGCGGGGGGCGAGGAGGACCGTGCGCCGGCAGATCTGTACCAGCATGTGAAGCAAGCCCGCGACGACGACATGCAGGTATGTTCACCCTTCTTCTTCCTGATTTTTTAAATTTTATTTTTATGTAATCCGATATGAGTGGTTGATTCGGAGGGGCCAAAGCGCATGCTCCGACCAGCCAATATCACCTCCGAGAAGGTGAGTGCCATACCGGAGACTTCCCTGGATTGCTGGCTATACTGGACTAGAGGAGAACACAACCGAGGCTGCTATGCGGCCATCTTACATCCATTACGGTGGTACCAACCCAGTCGGCTACAATTTGAGCCTACCACTCAGTAAGGGGAAAGGGAAGGGTTGCAGGCTTCTTGGAGTGTCCTCGGGTTTTTGAGGATATTTGCCTACCCATTTCGTCAGCCTTGGTAGCTCAGTGGTGCGGTCGGTGGACTGTTGTTAAGCAACGCTGAGCGCGGTCAGTACTTGGATGGGTGACCGCACGACCGTTGAAGGCTGACCGTGGTTCGAATTCCACGTTAAACTGTAGGTCCCTTCCCATCTTACCTTACTAGGTGGTAGGGTTATTCCGGCCGGGTTGTTGTGGTAACAACCCGGCCGGAATGAAACGCCGGTCGAAACGGCTATGTAAATAGTTCGTGTTTTCCGTTCAGTTTAGTGTAGCCGAAACGAAATGAAGGGCAGCACTGACATGGCACCTAGTTCACCCGGTGTTATGGGTTGGCATCACGGATGTTGTAGGTGATGGAGCGAACCGTGTCAGTTTCCATAAAAAAAAAATTGCCACCCCCTCGCATTGTAGTAGTATGTGTGTTGAAATGACGATAACGCTGATGATGATGTACTGTGTGGGGTCGGTACTTAATAAGAATAGTCCCACTGCATCTCTCCCCGTGCATGTCGTAAAAGGCGACTAAGGGATAAGCGGCCTGCAGACACCCCGATCGACTTGTGGCTCTCATGGAAGACATAGGCTGGCTGGGGTAGCTGGAGACTGCGGGGTTTTGCATGAAGGTCCTCAACCAAGCGGGATTAGTTTGCAGGCCTAGAGCCAACCCCGAACCAAAACAACAACAACAACAACGCTGATGATGATTTGTGATCAGGCGCTGGACTCTGCGACGAAGGAGCAAGCTGAGAAGCAGCCGACTCTGCAGCGGGAGGACGAGGAGGACGGAGAGGAAGCGAAGCGCGATGAGGACGTCGCGATGGACGTGGACGAAGACGATGTTGAGGTGAGCGGTGGTTTATTTCTCTTCTGAATTTTATTTTCTCATCAGCTTCAGTAAGTCTACATCAGATATTTATTTCGCCATAAAGAACTCACAACATTACCAATATTTCATTGAGACATTATGCATATTCAGTATGGTTCGTCATCAATTTTGTTTTGTCATGTACCATACAGCAGTGCAGTCTATAAGGAAGATCCGGGCAAGAAATCTCATAGAGCTTTTTTTTTTTAATATAACTTATATACTAAATTTTAATTACGTTAAATATAACGTACTATATCTAAGTAAAAAATAAAAACATTAAGTTGAGGATATATCCATAAAAAAAAGTTGAGTTTATATATAAATAAACAATTTAAATCATCAAAGTCAGCAAAATTTTGATTTACAATAGGAAAAATCTTTTCTTAACTTGTGAAATAGATTGTAAATGAATTCTTAACTTGTAAAAGAGAAATATTTTCAGCTAACTCTGGAACACAATGTCACTATCATAATATAGTATGTACTTATATGTAGTGTATATTAGTTTATCATAGTTATGTTCCTTATATTATATTTTACATTCCCACACTCAAGTCTTTTGCTACTACCTACTTATATCTCGCAACATACGACTCTCAAACATCCAAAGGTTGACTGGGAGAAATCCCTGTAAGGGATAAGTCCGCCTTTTCCCCTCATGTAAATTTCTTATTGTGTGTTTATGTTAAATGTTTTTTGGAGCAATAAAGTATTTCTATCTATCTATCTATCTATCTATCTAATATCTATATTATGAGGTGGTTTTTAAGAGCTTCTGTTCATTCAACAACACTATCAATAAATTATCAAAATTTGATCACGGTAGTTCAGCTGGAACGTTTTGCTACTTCAAACGCGACATATTAAGCTGTCCTATCAGGAAAAGCCCCTGCCGAAGAGTTTGTTATGAAGTTGTATTTTCCAAATTATAATTTTTTACTTTACATGGATAGGAAACCATGCCAGCATAACTTGTTGTCTAAAAACCCTAAATAAAACTGATTTGTTTGCAGTTGGAGAAAGCAGACAAAGAGTTGGCTCCGGAGCGGGTCTCCGAGCGTCGACAGAAGGAGAAGCGCGGACAGGACGGCGGCGAGGGGGGGCCGGAGGCGAGCGGGGAGAGTGTGGAGGTGGAGGGGGAGAGAGTGCCGACCAGCGGCGTCGCGCGGCCCGCCGACACTTCCTACCACACCAGGTTCGTGCCCAGCGCCACAGATTACTTAATAGTTACTCCGTAACAGATAAATCACTCCATAGAAAATGTTCCTCCCTTCGGGCTTTATTAGCCTACTGTTTCACGTCGCCAATCGCTGCGTGCGAAAATGTACCTTAACGATCGAGTGTAAAGTGGTTATTGCTTTGCAGCTGCGCGCAGTTGCGTGGGCGAGCGTCTATGTATACTACGCGCGGCTGACGAATTTCCACTGAAATAGGCGGCCGGCGGCCCGTCGGGCGGTAGGTAGTTAGCGCGCGCAAGTACATAGAGTGCGTGAGGCCTGCCAGCGCAGTGTTGATTAGGGATATGACTCCCTTCTTATATTCCTAGGTGGTAGGGTTTAACCCGCCCGGGTTGATACCACCGCACTGAATGAAAAGTCGGTCGAAACGGCTATGTAAATAGTTTGTGTTTTCCATCCAGTTCAGTGTAGCCGGCACGGTGTTATGGGCTGAAATCACGGGAGTTGTAGGTGATGTAGCCAACCGTGTCAGTTTCCATAAAAAAAAAAATATTTTCGCAATATTATATATATATATTTTTTTTTTTTTATGTAATCCGGTATGGGTGACTGAGTCGGAGGGGCCAAAGCGCATGCTCCGACCAGCCAATATCACCTCCGAGAAGGTAGGTGCCATACCGGAGACTTCCCTGGATTGTTGGCTATACTGGACTAGAGGAGAACACAGCCGAGGCTGCTATGCGGCCATCTTACATCCAGTACGGTGGTACCAACCCAGTCGGCTACAATTTGAGCCTACCACCTAGTAAGGCGCAAGGGAAGGGACCTACAGTTCTACACAGGTTCCGAACGGTGAAGCAGCAGGTGTAGGAGCATATATGTACATATATGTACAGCAGGAGATAATATGTCACGGCCCGGTGGTGTAGTTGGTTATCGCGTTGGCGGCTCAAGCCAGAGACCCAGGTCAGGCCTCACGCACTCTATGTACTTGCGCGCGATAACTACCTACCGCCCGGCGCACCGCCGGCGGTGAATTTCTATGGGCTCCCCAAAGAATATAAACAGCCGAAGAATATAAACAGGCTAAGCTGCAAAGCAATAATCACTTTACACTCGATCGTTAAGGTACATTTTCGCACGCAGCCTCTGGCGACGTGAAGCAGTAGGCTATTGAAACCCGAAGGTAGGAACTTTTTCTATGGAGTGATTTACCTGTTACGAAGTAACTAATCAGTAATCTGTGCCCAGGTTCAAATCCTCGTGGGGATGTATCTTTTACAATGATTTTCGATTTGCATTTTTCTAATTAAAAATATAAATCTATCTGGGTTATCTCATCGCTGTTGCTTGCGGCAGGTTGGAGGCGGCGCCGCCGCACGGGGACGCCGAGATGTCCGCTGCGGAGTACCTCAGCCTGCGCGAGTGGGTGTCGGGCGGCGCGGGGCGCGGCGCGGGGCGCGGCGCGGGGCGCGGCGGCGGCGGCGAGGCGGCGGGCGTGTGGCGGCGGCTGTGGCAGGGCACGGCCGCGCAGGCGCGCCTGCTGAGCGAGCGGCTCAGGCTCGTGCTGGAGCCGACAGGCAGGAGTCGGCTCGCCGGTGTGCATTTTGAGTTTTATAACGAGAATTTCCACTGTAGTAAATTCGATTCTGTAGACACAAGACCTACAGAACCGATTGGTTGACATCTGCGATAGATGATATGAAGTTGAGAGCTAGGGCCCCTGAGCCCTATTGTCACTGCGAACTAGAACGATAAAAATGGTATGGACCCCGAACCCTATCCTCGTCAGCGTAACACGATATAAGTAAAAGCATACTTGTTTCATTGGACGGTCGCGCGCTGGCCCGTCAGTCTGTCATCGGCCGCGTTTCGCAAAAACCTGTTTAAAATGCCCGCATGCTCTGTGCTTACGTGTAAAAACACTACAGCCAAGTTTAGTGTGCACAATAGTGGAATATCTTATCATCGGTAAGTACACTCCTCCCCCCGCAACTCGGCGACGCTAGTTCTCATACAAGCATTTGACAGTCCGGCGTCCATACCTTTTTTATCGTTCTAGGTATAAACATACAAATTCCATTCGTTACCAACCAATCAGAGCGCGATACCGCCCGATACCACCCAATTAGAGCGCGCGGCGTCCCCTCCGATACCCGCGGAGCTCGGCGACGCTGTTTCTCATATAAGCATTGGACAGTCTCACGTCCAAACTCTCTAAATGTTCTTGCTGACACGGTTGGCTAAATCACCTACAACATCCGTGATGTCAGCCCATAACACCGTGTGATCTCAGTGCTTCCCTTCATTTCATTTCATCTAAATTGAATTTTTTTGTGTGTTGTGTGTTTTTGGGTCTTATGCCTGACTGAATAAACTATTTGATTTAGCATGAAAGCAGGATTAATGCTGTGGAAATGCGCGCGCTGAGGAGTATGTGTGGAGTTGCAAAGAAAGATAGATTGAGAAATAGTGTAGTGCGAGAGCGCTGTGGGCTGAAAGAAGATATAGTAACAAGGATTGAGAAAGGGATGCTTCGGTGGTTCGGTCATGTTGGAAGAATGGATGATAGGAGACTAACGAAAGAAATTTATGAAGCAAATGTGAGTGGAAGAGTCGGGAAGGGTCGCCCTAGACGCACGTACCTGGACCAGATCGGGCATGTGCTCAAAAAGGGTCAGGTGCGTAGTACCCGTAACCGACGAGCATGCATGAAGAACATTATGGGAGTGGAAGAGGCGGCAGAGGTGTGTCAGGGTCGTGGCACGTGGAGATCCGTTGTCTCTGCCTACCCCACCGGGAAACAGGCGTGACACTATGTATGTATGTATGTAAGTATGCGCCAACAGCTACGGAGGCAGTATTGGCTTGAATGCAAAAATGTCCGCCCGCAGGCGACTACCGCACCGGCCGTCGCATCAACATGCGGCGCGTCATCCCGTACGTGGCGTCGCACTTCCGCAAGGACCGCATCTGGCTGCGGCGCACGCGCCCCGCGCGCCGCGACTACAAGATAGCCGTCGCCGTCGACGACTCCAGCTCCATGGCGGACAATCGCTCTAAGGAGCTCGCGTTTGAGAGTCTCGCGCTTGTGTCGCAGGTATGTTTCGCTCGGAATTAAGGTTGCCAGGCGTCGGGGACTTCCGGGATTGTTCGGGAGTTTGTTATGGTGTCCTCACACACACACACACACACACACACACACACACACACACACACACCCTCACACACACACACACACACACACGCACACACCACACGCCGTATCCCGACAATCGGGGTGAGCAGAGTAATCGGTGTTGCGCTGGAAGACTCTGGTAATTTGCAGCACAACACCGACCACCACGTTTAGCAAAGTATTCAGACAAGATAACTATCGGGCAGCAAGTGAGGCACGAAGGCCCACCTGCTGCATGACTCGGTGGAAATACCGCGCCAAGGTGAGAGGTATGGCTAGCCTGTCGCCCTTATGCACGGCATCTTGTCCTTATTCCTTAATCGCCTTTTACGACATGCACGGGGAGAGATGCAGTGGGGCCTATTATTATTAATTACACACAGTACTGTTGTGGTGTCCTGTTTCCTGGAATTTAATAAATGTGTCCCAGAATCCCAGAATCGGTTCTGCAGATCTTTCCTCCACAGAACTGGTCAAGTCTGGAAAGCTCTCCCTGCCCAGATATTTCCCCCCAAATATAGTCTCGGGTCCTTCAAGAGAGGCGTGAATAGGTAAGGTCGGCATGGCATTCGCAACCCCTGCGTACGACCGAATGCCCATCAAAAGGGTAGTCCACACACCTTGATGAACTAGGTGCTTCCCTTAGGCTGCTCCGGCTACACTGAACAGGACGGAAGACATGAACAATATTTTTTTTGTAATCTGGTATGGGTGACTGAGTCGGAGGGGTGAAAGCACATGCTCCGACCAGCCAATATCACCTCCGAGAAGGTAGGTGCCATACCGGAGACTTCCCCTGGATTGCTGGCTATACTGGACTGGAGGAGAACACAACCGAGGCTTCTATGCGCCAGTCAGCTACAATTTTTAATTTTTTATAGAAACCGCGACATGTGTCGCCGAGCCACCCATGAGGTGTCTAACGACGGCCATGGACATTCGGTAGTACGCGGGGGTTGCGAATGCCATGCCTCCCTGATGCCATCACGCCCCTCTTGAGTCTACCACCCAGTAGCGGGCAAGGCAAGGGACCTAAAGTTATACACCGGTTCCGAACGGTGAAGCAGCAGGTGTAGGTATGCATGTTGTTCGTCAGAAAAAACTCATTGGTACACGCGGACCGGATTCGAACCTCGAACATCTCGCATGAGAAGCCGATGCCCAAACCACTCGGCCACCCGCCGCTTTATTACAACGTCGAATTTACAACTTCGACAGCTCTTTCACTTAGTGCGGTGGTATCAATCCGGACATGTATTTTTTAATCGAGATTTTTTATATAAAAATTGTTATGTAAATTTTTTGTTGACACTTTTGTGTGAAGTAATTGTCGCCCCCTATTTCGGTTACTACCTGTCAATGTAACACAGTGTTATAAGTACCGCCAACAGGTTATTTTACTGAGAAATCGTGACAACAATGTTGTGGGCAGGCGCTGAACTTGCTCGAGTCGGGCGACCTCTGCGTGCTGAGCTTCGGCGAGAGTGCGCGCGTGCTGCACGCGTTCAGCGAGCAGTTCTCCGAGCAGTCGGGCGCACAGATACTCGAGCGGCTGCGCTTCGACCAGACCAAGACCAAGATCGCTCAGCTGCTCGACTTTGCTACCGTACATTATTCACATTCATTTATTTGTCAAAGCGCTGAGGCAATTTCACTTTGGAAAGTGCTCGTGCTCTGCATTTGTTTGATTGATATAATCCGTAATGAATGTATACGACAAATATTTCCCCCCAAGTACAATCTCAAGTTACAAGGAAGTACACGCTCCATTGCTCGCTGGGCAAAGTTGCCCAGCGAGCAATGGAGCGAGCCATGCTGGGAATATCGCTACGTGATATGGTGCGTAACGAGGCAATCCGCCGACGCACCAAAGTAGTCGATATTGGACACCGGGTGGCTAAGCTCAAGTGGCAGTGGGCTGGGCACGTTAGCCGTAGAGACGATGACCGTTGGAGTAACCGTGTCCTACACTGGCGGCCGTGGACAGGAAAACGGAGTGTGGGAAGACCACCCGCCAGGTGGGACGACGACATCAAGTACGCCGGCGGAAATCAGTGGTTCCGTATCGCTGAAGGCCGGGAGGACTGGAGGAAAATTGGAGAGGCGTATGTCCAGCAGTGGACGCTTACACGCTGACTGACTGACAGTCTCGGGTCCTTCAAGAAGGCGTCAGGCTTCGCAACCCCTGTGTACGACCGAATGTCCACGGGTGCCGTTAGACACATTATGGGTGCCTCGGCGCCATATGTTGCGCTATCAATAAAAAAAAACAACTAAGGTAGTCTACATTAAACTAAGATAATTAGCAAGCTTAAGTGCCATAGGGCTGGACCCATCTGACGCAGACCAGACAACCGCTGGGGTAGACGGGTCATCGAATGGATGCCACTTACAAGCAAAACCGTGGGAAGAATAGGTTTTTTTTTTATGGAAACTGACACGGTTGGCTACATCACCTACAACGTCCGTGATGTCAGCCCATAACACCGGGCGAACTAGGTGCCATGTCAGTGCTTCCCCCTTTGATAGTGCCGGCTACACTGAACTGGACGAAAAACACGAACCATTTACATAGCCGTTTCGACCGACCTTTCATTCAGTGCGGTGGTACCAACCCGGGCGGGTTAAACCCTACCACCTAGTAATATAAGAAGGGAGTCATATCACCCTAGTCGCCTTTTACGGCATACACGGGGAGAGATGCAGTGGGGCTATTCTTTTAAAGTAACGGCCCCACACTGTACCCTACCGGCGGCCCCAAGGAAAGTACAAAGAAAGATCGACAAGGAATCGATCGACAATCGATTGCAAGGAAAGATCGGTTACAAAGAAAGTACTTCCTGGGGCTTGAATTGAAGCTAGTTTCGTTGAGTTTTAGCGAATGACTACAAAGTCTCGTATAAGTGTTCATTGTGTGCACCGATTTCAGTTCGGACACGTCATAATGGGCATTTAGGCCCACTTGCACCAACACGAATCTAAGATATAAACCAGTTTAACTCGTTAAGCTAGCACCCGTTGACTGTGGGAACCGCGTTTAAATCCATAACTCGCTACTTAACTCTAAACTCGTGTTGGTGCAAGTGGGGCTTAGTGTTTACCTTGTTAGTTACTAAGCGCGTCTTGCACCAACACGAGTTTAAAGTTAAGTAGCGAGTTATGGATTTAAACGCGGTTCACACATACAACGGGCGCTAGTTTAACGAGTTAAACTGGTTTATATATTAAATTTGTGTTGGTGCAAGTGGGCCTTAGTGTTTATCTTGTTAGTTACTTAGTGTTTACCTTGTTAGTTACTTAGTGTTTACCTTGTTAGTTACTTAGTGTTTACCTTGTTAGTTACTTAGTGTTTACCTTGTTAGTTACTTAGTGTTTACCTTGTTAGTTACTTAGTGTTTACCTTGTTAGTTACTTAGTGTTTACCTTGTTAGTTACTTAGTGTTTACCTTGTTAGTTACTTAGTGTTTACCTTGTTAGTTACTTAGTGTTTACCTTGTTAGTTACTTAGTGTTTACCTTGTTAGTTACTTAGTGTTTACCTTGTTAGTTACTTAGTGTTTACCTTGTTAGTTACTTAGGCCCACTTGCACCAACACGAATTTAAGATATAAACCAGTTTAACTCGTTAAGCTAGCACCCGTTGACTGTGGGAACCGCGTTTAAATCCATAACTCGCTACTTAACTCTAAACTCGTGTTGGTGCAAGTGGGCCTTACTATTTTAAAAGTTTCGATGAGATCTCCTCTGTAGATAAATATTATTATTATGGCACAGGTTATGTTCGAAGAGCAAAGCGTGAGGAGCGACGCGGTGAACGCCAAGCTGCTGGTGTTGGTGAGCGACGGCCGCGGCATCTTCTCGGAGGGGGAGGCGCGGGTGGTGCAGGCGGTGCGGCGCGCGCGGCAGGCAGGCATCTTCCTCGTGTACGTCGTCATCGACAACCCCGACAATAAGGTGAGACCTTGAAATCATCATAAGCTTCGTACCGTGTGGGGCCGGTACGTACAGTGTGGGGCCGGTACGTACAGTGTGGGGCCGGTACGTACAGTGTGGGGCCGGTACGTACAGTGTGGGGCCGGTACTTTAAAAGAATAGCCCCACTGCATCTCTCCCCGTGTATGTCGTAAAAGGCGACTAATGGATAATAATGTTAGCGGCCGCGACAACAGTAGCGGCCGCGACAACAACTCGCGCACCAAGGGTCCCGTATCGCCATGTCACGGCTAGCGCTACTCACGCCATCTAGATGGCGTGTTATGAAATGCTTCATATTAGTTAATGTCATGCTTCATAATCTATTCGGTAGATGGCGCGCTTGCATACACTTTTTGGTTTCTTATATGGGAACCCCGTGCATTTTTTACTTTTTCTTATTTTTATTATTTGTGGTTATATCGGCATTTTTAACCCGACATTTTTTGTGAAAATTTCAACGGGCTACCTATTACGGTTCAAGAGATACAGCCCTCGGACGGACTGACGGACGGACGGACAGAGACAGACAGACAGACGGACGGACGGACGGACGGACGGCCAGACAGACAGACGGCGTAGGCTTAGTAATAAGGTCCCGTACCTGATACGAAACCCTAAAAAGAGGGTCCCAGTTCCTAAGACCCGTGCCCATGATGGCACGTTTACTACCAGTGAAGTATCTTGCTTTATGTTCAGTACAATATAATGTCTATTTTCTTCTATTGCAGGACTCAATAATGGACATCCGCAAGTGGACTTCGTTCGTCAACCCGTTGAGTAACAAGTTGGAGGGAACGCTGACGTCGTATCTCGACTCGTTCCCCTTCCCCTTCTACCTGATCCTGCGAGACATGGGTGCCTTGCCCGCCGTCCTCGGCGACGCTCTGAGGCAGTGGTTTGAGTTGGCCGCTAACACCAATGGATAGATATATTATATCATGTTATATTTGGCCGGATCTAACATTATATCATATTATATTTTGTTGAATCTAACACAGATGGTTAGATATATCTGGGGGCACGGCCGTGGCCCCGTCAAGTTTATGTTATGACTAGATCCAACACCAATGGATAGATATTTCATGTTTTATTTGCCTGTATCTAACATTATATTATGTTATATTTGGTTGAATCTAACACAGATGGTTAGATATATTATGTTGACTGGATCCTTCATGGATAGATATTTCATGTTTTATTTAGTTGGACCACAGAGCATCAAATACCTACCGCCCGCGCCCCCTACTAGAGGCGCCCTAAGCGATGATATTTGAAACCCAATAAACGTACGCTGAGCTGCTAGCGCTTCGTATGTGTGTGTGTGTGCTAGTATCGACACTACACACAAAGAGGAGCAAGTTAGGCACACGCACAAAACAAATGCACACGCACAACACACATATGTAAGTCATAGGCCACGCCCACAGGCTTCAACGCCGTTGTAGAGAAATCGCGCTCACGGCGCCTCTAGTAGGGGCGGGCGCGCGCATTTGATGCTCTGTGAGTTGGACCTATCAAAATCTGTATCATGTTAGGTTAGGCTGGATTTATATTGCGAAATTGTGATATTTGTAAGGTTGGTTGTTGTAAATTATAGTGCTGACTGCAAACAGTTAAAATTAAAACTGTTTTACTTATGGTAGTTTTTGGAGTTTCAGTTTTTTGTGTTTGTTTCAGCCAAGATGGCCCATCTTGGCGTTACAAACGTTACGAAAGTTTGACACGAAACATCGAACCAAATGGCTCCACAAATGACCGTGACTAAAGCAGTTTTCAGTTTAGCTTTGTGAAAGGTATGTGACAAATTTTAAGAAACTACTTAATTTTATTATTTTCGGGAATTTGACAACTTACTAATTTAAAACTAGAAAGTAATTTCACGACGCTCTAATGTAAGACGGAACAATTGAGAGAAATCTGTGTGATTTTTTGTAGATGTTGAATTTCAGTTTCTTTATGAGGATTTTAAATTTATTCGTTTTTTAAATCAAGGTGGAGAATTTGCAGATGTCTCTATTCTAATATAAATTTATTGGAGTGTGAACCAGGATTTAAAAAAATTTGTGAAGTTTTGGACATAACAAATCAGTAAGATTTATTTGTAAGACAATGTTGATTTCCAGAATCAACAATATAATTAGAATAGCTCTAGACCTAGAATAACCTGTGCAGTGGTTGTCACAGCTTGTACCGTATTGAGTTCTATTTTGTTCGTGGAATGACCAAAAATTTGCTATTTTTTTTTTGTTCTTAGAATAAGTTTAATATTATTTGTAAGATACAAAGTTGTATGTATCCACTTGTAGTATTGATCAGATTGTTTAAATTTGCAATTATTTCACAGATAAAAGTAAGATTGTTAAATTTATTTGTTTTATTTTAGCTATATAATATAATTTACATCCCTCAAATTTAATCAATTAGAGATTTGAAGATGAAGGTTTTCAATCAGTTCGCTCTGCCAGTAATGACGTACGGAGCGGAAACGTGGACCCTGACGATGGGCCTGGTCCACAAATTTAAAGTCGCTCAGCGAGCTATGGAAAGAGCAATGCTCGGCATTTCTTTGAACGATAAAATCCGTAACGACGTGATACGTCAAAGAACTAAGGTAGTCGACATTGCTAAGAAAATAAGCAAGCTGAAGTGGCAGTGGGCTGGGCACATCTGTCGCAGACCCGACAACCGATGGGGTAGACGGGTGCTAGAATGGAGGCCAAGTACAAGCAAACGTAGCGTGGGACGCCCCCCGGCTAGGTGGACAGATGACCTAAAAAAGGTAGCCGGGAGTGGATGGATGAGAAGAGCGGAGAACCGCGTGTGGTGGCGTGCCTTGGGAGAGGCCTATGTCCAGCAGTGGACCGATAAAGGCTGATGAGATGAGAGATTTAACCTGTGTTTTAACGCACAAATATTCCACGCTCAAAAAGGGTCAAATGCGTAGTACCCGTAACCGACGAGCATGCATGCATGAAGAACATTATGGGAGTGGAAGAGCCGACAGAGCTGTGTCAGCAGGATCGTGGCACGTGGAGATCCGTTGTCTCTGCCTACCCCACCGGGAAACAGGCGTGACGCTATGTATGTATGTATGTATGTAAATATTCAATCATGGTTCAAGAAATAAAATATTGCTCTTTTAAAAATCAATATAACAGTTACATTTTTAGGGTCATAAAATCGGTCAACTCCTGAACAGTTTGAGCTGTCTTCTTGAAACTCGAAATTTTTATAGATGGTAATAAATTTTTTGATAAATTTTTATAGGGAGGTAACGAAATTGTATGTGCGAACAATGTCAGGGGTCCTCAACTTTCATTAATAGGGTCCACAATATCTATGAAAATAAATTATTATTTTTTTAATACTATAACTTTTAGTACTACATTGATGAGTCTTTCAAGACCTAGGGTTACAAAAAAAAATTGTATAACATGTTGTACTGTCCAAGGCGATTATAAAAAAAAAAGAAATACCAGCATGTTCGGCACATCGACCGACATTTTTTTGTAGGTAAGTGGGGTCATTTGCAACATTTTGACCTATGATACTTTTTGTCAGATGTCACGTGGTTTGAGATACGATTTTTTTGACGTGATGATGTCACGTCTTATAAATTGATGAACACCAGCTGCACGCACGAAGAAGTGTAACGTTCCATCTAAACCTGTGTGTGCAAGCGAGGGCGCGATAGAGACCTGTGTGTGCAAGCGAGAGCGCGATAGAGAGGCATATACAATAGTAGGAAATACAAAATATTTTTCTCCGTCTTTTGCGAGCCTCGAACCCGCGGTCCCTGCCACCATCACTGACCAGACGTGTTATACACGCGGGCTATCGACCGTCTACTTATCGCTGCAAATTTTCTCAACAGTATGTGAATTTCATGGAGCGACATCTAGCGTCAATATTAAATTAAATACTTCAGCCAGCGGTATACTTGATTTAGCAGTTAGGTAATTGTTGCAACGTTGAACATGTAGATGGCGTTATGTAGGTTTTTAAATTTAATTAATAGTCGTTATTTTCTCATATTTTTTATTAGTTATTATCACATCTTTATCATGTACTTAAATTAATTTTACATGGTAAATATCCGCCGGAACTGATTTACTTTATGACATCATCACGTAAAACTATCGTCCGTAAACCAACTTTACAGACAACCAATTTTTTTTTCTTTGTTTTTGAAGATTACCTAAATCCACCCTTGTAACTTTATGATTGTATCAGCACGAAATAAAATTTATTGAAGTTTACGATGTAGGTATCCTTGTTCTAGAAAAAATATTATTTGATGAAGCTAATACCATGAAAAGGTCTTATGACCTCCCAAAGTCCCGAGAACAAGTAAAAATATGAAACCTAACGTCTTAATTCATTTAAGAAAAAAACTGACAGCAATTCATAGCATCATTTTCTTCTAAAAAGTTCGCTAGTAACCAGTGGCGGTTCCCCAGGTGAAGCAAGTGAAGCACCGCCTCACTTAATTATCTTGAAAGTAAAGAAAAAAAAACATTTCAAAATATCAAGAAAGAAAACTTAAAAAAGTCAAGTATATCCGATCCGAACTGATCACAATATTAGCGCGGCGGCGCGGAGGAGGCGGAGGCGGCTGGTGCGACGCGCGCGACGAAATACGTTAAAGATGTGTTAGTGCATCAACACCACCAACACGGCACGCACACACACACAGACGTGACGTGTGACGTGTCACATACGGCATGGCATATGGTGACTCACCCCGGTCCAGTGCGGCGACGAATCGCTTATTTTGATATCGCTTCACCAAGCGTAAAGACAACAGGTTGACCTTGGAGGCTTTGGATGTAGGGAGCAGCTGAGGCTCTGATAAATGGCGCCGGACGAGACATCTATATCCACTTAAAAGAATGCAGAGCGAGATGGGGCTATTCACGTTTTCTATAAGTCGGTTTGTTTTACCTCTGTGATTAAGATGGCGAAATTCGCAATAGTTACGGTAAGTTTCATAGCTCAATGGTATATGCTTCGCTTTTCAATCTAGTGACGTTGGTTCGAATCTCACTTTTGCGAATTCTTTTTTTTTTGTTTTTAGGGTTCCGTATCCGGTACGGGACCCTATTACTAAGCCTACGCCGTCTGTCTGTCTGTCTGTCTGTCCGTCCGTCCGTCCGTCCGTCTGTCTTTTTTTTTTATGTAATCCGGTATGGGTGGCTGAGCCGGAGGGGCCAAAGCGCATGCTCCGACCAGCCAATATCACCTCCGAGAAGGTAGGTGCCATACCGGAGACTTCCCTGGATTGCTGGCTATACTAGACTAGAGGAGAACACAGCCGAGGCTGCTATGCGGCAGCAGCAGGTGTAGGTATGCATACACGTAAATTTTTTCGTCAGAAAAAAACTCATTGTTACACGCCGACCGGATTCGAACCTCGCACCTCTCGCATTTGAAGCCAATGCCCAAACCACTCGGCCACCCGCCGCTTGTCTGTCCGTCCGTCTGTCCGAGGCCTGTATCTCTTGAACCGTAATTTAGTAGCCCGTTGAAATGTTCACAGAAAATGTGTTATTATGGCCGATATAACAAAAAATAATGAAAATAAGAAAAAGTAAAAAACTTCACGGGGGTTCCCATAGATGGCGCGCGCGCATACACTTTTTGGTTTCAAAAAGTGTATGCGCGCGCGCCATCTATCAAATAGATGATGAATCATTTTCTAATCGTGACTAACTAATATGAAGTATTTCATAACACGCCATCTAGATGGCGTAGCGTGTTATGAAATTCATCTAGTGGCTAGTTAAAAAAAATTAGGTTTAGGTTTTTCAATTTATCATAAAGTAATAGCAATGTAGGTGGATTTTTTAGTCGCCTCACTAAGATTTATAGGTCAAAGCCGCCACTGCTAGTAACCTTTCCAACGGTATACCAGTACTATTATATTCTTTGGGTATACCACATTTCATACAAATAATTTACTATGTGGTCCATTTAGTGCTTACGGCATGAAAAAAAATTTAAGGTTTATTTTTCTGCATAGCGCAACATGTGGCATCGTTTCACCTACAAGTAGGTGTCTTAACGATGCCCATGATCATTCTGTGATACACGCGGATTGCGAATGCCATGTCTATTCACGCCCCTTTTGAAAAACCCACTTTTAAGTTTGTTGCTAAACGGTTATAGAGAAAATCACATTCTTCTGAGCGTAGAAATGTGTGTGGACATACCTTTTTTATATGAAAATTAATAAAAAGAGGTGATAAAATTAAGGAAAAAAATTAAACACACACACATAAAAATACAGATTTATATTTTTGTCAACTGCAAATTAAACAATATTGTAACCTATAACTATGCATTTAGCCATATTTAACTTATTATTGTTTAAAATTATCCTAATAACAATTTTTAAACTGGGCGCAGCTTGAGACCTATACAAACGGAAAAGAAGGTCTTTGTTCTAGCAACTGAAAGATTCAATAACATTTCAATAGAATACTTTCTCTCTCTCGCTCTTTACTTCCTGTGACATCCAAATGGATGTGTTCTGTGGCCTAACGTCACACCAATTTTGATTGACAGTTGACAAGTGAGTGTGGCAAGGCTCTGTTGCCTTCTGATCCCGCGCAAGTTTCGCCCGATCCTATCCCTTCCGCCATACCACGTGTTTTGGTTCACCGCAGTTTTGCCGAGCGAAAGAATTTAGCTTTGGTTGGAACGGACATTGAAAGCGTCACGCCCATAAAAGTGTGTTTTCAAAATATGGGCACATCCAGAGCCAACTGTCATTGTCTCCCTCTACGGAGACAAGTCATGCTGCATCGTCATAGCCCCAGTGCGACGTTGCTATCGCTTACTCGCTCTCGCTTGCCCACCGATGACAGGAACGAGAGAGAAACATGAAATCGCTCACGCTTCATCGGGCGACCGTCGCAATCTTCGTGTTTCTCTCTCACTCCTGTCACAGGGAGGCAAGCGAGAGCGAGTAAGCGATAGCAACGTCGCACACTGGGGCTATGACGATGCAGGATGGCTTGTCTCCGTAGCACCGCACAAAAAATTATTGCTTACCAAATAAACTGCATCTGTTCAACAGGGCCAATCATAAATTTCTCTTACATCAGCAAACAAACGAGCAGCGTAAATATTATGCAGTCAATTAATATATTTTTTTTTTTCAATTGAAAAACTATTTAACCTTTCTTTAACTTTCCTTACTTATGTACTGGGACGGTTTAACCTAATTTTAATTCAATATTCTAAAGACTGCCCGAACATATTTGGTTCTGTAACCGTACGAAATTGATTGAACGTGCAAATGTTGGAATAACCAATTAGACAACGCCTCCAACACAACTAGAGCTCCACAATATTATAAGATACACAAATTATATAGAAAATGTACCAATGAATACTCTTATACTATTCAATTGACCAACTGCCTGCAAAACAATTTACAGTAAAATGTAAATACCACAATTTGTACAAAATATTCAAATGCAATTACTTTCTATGTCTGATGATTGTTAAGGCTTTAAAAAGCATAAGATTTAAAAAAAAAATATTAGCTATTTCGAACCATTTACAAATTAGCACTTTGAAGAGTTGCATCGATAGATAGGTACAACCAAAGACATTGAAACTACCTAGACCAGACAAAGAAAATCGTAGTTCTACTACTGTTAGCGCGCACGTTCGTGGCCTCTGCGGGCGGAGGCCGATAGATCTTTAAAGGATTATCCCTGTTTTGTCTTCGTACTTCAACCACGCAATAAAACCTTATTAGATAAAGAATTTAATGCCATAAATAGAAAGGGGTTTCGTAAATGTCGTTACTTTCAGAGATTGATTCACAACACTATACATACCATTCTCACTTTCCTGCCGGAGGCCACGAACGTACGCGCGGACTGTACTTGTTACCTAGGTAAATAGTGTGAAACACCCGCCTGACGTTTTGAGATCAAAGTTTTTGTATAACCTTATTTAAAAGATTATAGTCCTCTATAACCTTTTAAATAAAAATCTCTTTGAACACAATGAATTACGATGTTTTTAGCATATAAATTGTATACCTAAATGTCTATGCAAATTCTGACATTTGCTCAAAAAAGTATTAAAATTGGTTTTTTGACCACATATCAGGAAATATTTTTTTAGCTTCTTGGCCAGAGAGGTAAGATGGGTCCATCATGCAACCTGTCCCTGCTTAAAGGAGATTCAGTAATAATGTGTGTTACTTTGTTTAATTTGGTATGCATCCATTGATCTGTCCGAATTGATTCATATTTGTTTAGTTTACACTTTAGATCTTCCAGGATTCTTCTTTTGCATTACTTACCTACCTATTCACCTTCTTGGCAGATTTTTGGATGACAGATGATGCGGTCTTTATATTTCTTGGCGGTTATTCTGGCTTCATGTGCTTTAGAAATTAGTGTCAAATCTTTGTGAAGGGATTCATTTGTAATCTACCCACTATGATTCGTAGGATGGACATTTAATGCAATTATCATACTAAAATGTCACAATTAGTTATTACAACGAACTGACTTTTATGTGCTAATTCGTAAATAGTGCAAATTATAATTTTTTATTATAAAACCCATATTTGCCTGGATGACTTAAATAAAACAAACAAATTCTTGTTTTCCGGTGGCGACTTGATTGTATAAAAACAGTTGCTAAGTGTGATAAATAACCTACAATAAAAGTTAATATTAAAATAAAAATGTTCACTTATCGTAATGTTAAATATTATTTCATTTATTCAAAATAACTTTGTATTTAAAAATACTTAACTTTGTATTTAAACTTTAAATAAAAGCTACATTTTAAAGTTATCCTTACTTTTCATTCAAAATAGTACCCACGGCTCTAGAGGTCAAACAACTTATTTTTTTCCAATAAATAACTTCGAAACTTCTTCAGATTGAGCTATACGTTTAAAGCTGATCATGTAACATGTCATCGCATCTGTGAAACACAAATCTTAGTATGAAGACACACATACGGAAGTTTGTTGTCATAAATCTACAGCTGGGGCATACTTCTGCGATGGTGCATTAAAGCCTCATACAACATTTCCCAACTAACATTATGGTGTTAAGACAGGCGTTATAGTTATAAGAGCTGTTTAATAGAGGCCCGTTCTTATACAGGTTAAGGTTCTTTAGTGACTTTACAATAGCGTTAGTAAGTGCTATAGTCTGTTTTTTTGGAAGACGGAGTAAAGTGACGTTTGGAGTGTTGCCAGTTTATGGAAAATTTTAAATAGGCATGTAGTTGCTATCGATATTTTTATCGATTGATTAATTAATGAAATGCTGTAAACTCTAATATTTACCTAATTGTGGATTTAATTGACAACATATTAAAGCTAAATCTTGCTAGAAAAATGTTAAGTTTAAGGCAGCGCCACAGGTAGCGCTTATTATGTGTGAAGGTGTGTCGTGTCGTGTTCGTGTCGTGTAAAAGTCGATACTATTTTCATCGACTACAATCCCTAGTGGTGCAAAGCGTGCAACACTCTAATGTCAGTCAAACGTCACTTTACTCCGTCTTCCAAAAAAACAGACTATATAAGGGTGGGACAAGAGCTCTACAGTAGTGACGCGTTATATTAATCCAATATACCACCATCTAAAACAACCTGCCGGTAGCACCAATTTGTTTGTTGGTTGGATCTGTTGAGAGGATGTCGACCAGGCGACTAGATATGCTCCGCGTCCTAGTGAACACAAACTATCTGACAAAGGCTTATTTATTACTCTGGGCCCATCTGAAAAACAGCGCTATAGGTCGCCTTGTGCACCTGTAGCACATGCTGAAGATGGATCCATATTATCATTACTTGTGTTATGTTAAATTAGGTCTACTTGTATAATTTCATGTTTCCGTAATGTTTTCTCTTTTTTTGTATGGTATGACAATAAATAATATTTTTCTTTCTTTAAGGCTTAATGCGAGCCGAAAAGCCAATGGCTTGTCTCATGCTTGATTGAAGCCTTCTACGTGACTCCCCTATTTAAGCGAACAAGAGCAGATTGACATTTGGTTTATGCAATGTCGTAGAAGTGATTACCACATTGAAAATTACGGTAATCAAAATAAAGTTATCAGGGCCGAATCTAGGATCTGTAGACCCCTAGTCTGAACCTGTGGTGCGGAAACCTTCTGGGGAACCATAAAATCCAATTTTAAAGAAATTGTTATCACTAAAAACCTGAAATGACAACTATTAAAGCTTTTTATGAAATTGCAGGTTTTTTTTACTATACTGTATTTAAAAGTAAACTACTATTTTAATATTACGCAGTACGTAACCACACAATAATGTAGGTAAGGAGAGAATAGAGGCATTATTACACCATGCAATTAGTTAGGTAGGATTTCGGCGTGTCTGATTCGTGGTTATATGGCGGCCCGTACTACAGTATTTGAATTGCAATTTTTTTCGCCCCATTTTCTTTTTGTGGTGCAGGCCCCTAGATTGCAGCCTAGATAGCCAGCGCTTAAAAACGGCCCTGTAAGGTATGTATCTTTATACTACGATTTCTTGATTTGATCAAGGAATTACTGAATAAAATCCGTGACAAAAACAACTTTTATTTGAAAGATCTTTACACTTGTGTCATCTTACCTTAAGAATTGTGGTTTAGGCCCTTTTGTAAAATATATTTGACAGCAATGCGGCAATGGTGCTGATCGGAAATCTCCCTTCACACTTCTCTTCTACATAGGTGCGTTTTGTGCCAACCTCAAATACGCACCAAGCTCAAGTATGCGCCAAACTCTAATGCGCGTCTAAATTTCCCACTAGTGATGTGCAAAAGATTATTTTTCTCATTTTATCGATCTTGTAGCTGTTATGACTTTATTTCGAATGGATTAATTAAAACATGGGTGGCCAACCCGCGGCCCGGTCCGGTGGGTAGAAATTATTTTATCGTTATATATTTTTTATAATATTATTTAAAATTATACATTAAACCAACAAAAGAACAGCCCATTATCCCTCGTTCTTAGTGCCTTCAGCAACATGAAGCAAAACTGTGCTTGTTGGTTGAGATGCATTTCAGACTAGATTTGTCATTTTAAGTTAAACAAAAATTTTTTTCTTTTTTGTTTATACTGCCAAATAAAAAAATAAACTGTTTTGGTGGTGCTGAAAAAAGGTTGGACACCCATGGATTAAAGTAAAGTATTAAGGTATTGTTTTTTTTTTTGTAATCTATTTGTATACCCGGAAATATAATACAATTAATTTTCAATACAAATATTATTTTCATATGCACTGATTTTAGTCACCAATAATTTTTTTTTTTTTTGTGTGTAATCTGGTATGGGTGGCTGAGTCAGAAGGGTCAAAGCACATGCTCCGACCAGCCAATATCTCTTCCGAGAAAGTAGGTGCCATACCGAAGGCTTCCCTTTGGATTGCTGGCTACACTGGACTAGAGAAGAACACAGCCGGCGTTGTTATGCCGCCATCTTACATTCAGTAAGGTGGTACCAATCCAGTCGGCTACAATTAGAGCCTACCACCTAGCAAGCGGCGAGGGAACCAATTGCAGAGACAACATAAAATGAGACATTTATGTCACGCATAAAAGTTGAACGCAACCTGCGATTTGTGCTAAATGCAAAATTTAGCTATATACGACCAGGCGTACTACTTCATACGGCGAGAACTTACACTTCAACATTTCCTAGTTTAAAAGTTTAGTTTATAAAACGAGACAGACAGTGAGGTGCTACTAGATTTAAAATGAGCTCGCTTCTTTTCGACTTTTGAGCAAATTGTACCTACATGGGTTGTGAATTTAGAGTTTTTACTTACTCACATATCACACGCCGTATCCCGACAATCGGGGTGAGCAGAGTTATCGGTGTTGTGCTGCAGGGACTCTGGTAAATTGCAGCATTTATTCATTTCAGGTTAGAAAAAAATTAAGTTCATTTTAGGTTAAAAACAAAATCGCAAAAAATGTTGGGCGTGTTTTGTTTTTCCTTCAGTTAAAAAAATCGGTCTGTGCTTCTAAATAAGTGAATCCTCACTAGTATTATACATAGTTTTGTGCATAATTTCATTCGCTCTAAGTGCAAATAGAGTCTATTGACTGACTTAATTATTTTAGGAAATATTTCAGTTTATGGGCGGCGCCATATCTCTGCGCAGACCGAGAGGAAAGTAGCCCTGGACCCCAGGGAGGTAAGCATTATTATAACCTGTTCCCACAGATTTCGCTAATTCTGCGTGAATCAGAGGTTCCAGTGCGGTCATTTAACCGAGTTCTAGCTGCACAACCCCCATTACTCTCGCTTGCTCGACTGTCGGAATACAGCGTGACGGTATGTATGTCTTTTTTTTCTCATACGCTTAAACAACGCTACAGAAGGAAGTGCCAGGATATCTTGTAAACTCTCCCACATACGTGGCACGCGCGTGTGTGCCGGACGCACGGCCGGTGTTACTTGCTGTTGGTGGTCTCCTTGGAGGAGTGATTGTTGGAGTCTTCAGTCTTGTCACCGTCGCTGTAGAACTTTGGCTGAAAGAGAGAGAGACAGAGAGATACAAAACAATTTGTTTTAGATTTGTTTGTTTTGTTTCATACAGCAAGGGGAGTATTGAAAAACGCAACTAGACCTCACTAATATTCCATTGAGGTGAGATCGTGAGTCGTAACCAGAACGGTTGCATGGGCAGCACTGACATGAAAATGAAAAAAATGAAAATGAATAACTTTTATTTTTCTTGTTTAACACACACAACAGTTTAAATAACACATAGAACAGTAAGTAGACAAGAAAAATTGGACCTGACACAGCCTTGGTCCCTCCCCACCGAACCCTGGAAATGATGAGAGGGACGCTGATTTTAAGTGACACCTAGTGGTGTAGATCGTGTAGCGAACCATGTCAGGTTCCGTATTGGATAGAACAAATTGTGACAAGTTCGAGCGTTCAAGTCTTGCCATAAGAATTCGCTCAATAAACAATAAATAGTAAATAATACAAAAAATTATTCCATCCATTGTACGCTCACAGGTGAGAAACTTTGAAAAAAGAAAACAATTTATTTTTCAAAACTACAAAATCAATCATAAAAAGGTACATACATACAAACATACCACACGCTGTATCCCGACAGTCGGGGTAAGTAGCGTAATCGGTGTTGTGCTGCATGTACTTGTGAAAATTACAGCGCAACACCGACCACCACGTTTAGCAAAGTATTCGGACAATATAACAATATCAAGCAGCAATTAAGACACTAAGATCCCCTTTCTGCACGACTCAGTGCAAGGACCGTGCCAAGGTGATAGGTGGGTAGCCTATCGCCCTACAGCGCGGCATCTCGTCCTTATCCCTTAGTAAGTCATGTAAAAAGGTATGGCCAAAAAAAAAAAACAAGAAATAGCAAAACGAAAATGCAATGAAACAATCATTAAAAAAAAAACCCCCACACACACATCCAGTCATAAAACAAACAACACTTGGTGAGTGAAAAAACAACATCACACCAACATTAAATTAGCAAATAGGTTACGGGGTAATAATTCAGATGTACAGCTGGGCGGTTGAAGCTTTGAAAAAGGGGGTCAAGGTTCCATTAATTAATAATACAGTTTTTCTTTTTCCGTTCGCTAGTGTATGCTCCATATAGTCAGTCAGTCAGTCATGTGTAAGGGTCCACTGCTGGACGTACACCTCTCTAATTTTCCCCCAGTCCTCCCGACCTTCAGAGGTACGGAACCGCTGCTTTCCGCCGATGTACTTTTTTTTATGTAATGCGGTAAGGGTGGTCTGAGGGGCCAAAGCGCATGCTCCGACGAGCCAATATCACCTCCGAGAAGGTAGGTGCCATACCGGAGACTTCCCTGGACTGCTGGCTATACTGGACTAGAGGAGAACACAACCGAGGCTGCTATACGGCCATCTTACATCCAGTACGGTGGTACCAACCCAGTCGGCTACAATTTGAGCCTACCACCTAGTGAGGGGCAAGGGAATTTTTGGAAAGCGTACGTACTTGATGCCGTCGTCGAGTTGGCGCCGCAAATAAAAAATATTCTTTGGTTTTATTAGTCATTAGTTTGTTGTGTTTGTGTATAGATTCGAAAGAATACCACATTTATGAAGTGTATGTGTTCATTATTGGAGGATTTTATCTATTCGCGAGTGTGTGAAATCGAAAAAAAAAACAAACTTAACCTCACTATATTTGTGAAGTTGAATGTTCAACAGACAATTTTCAGTTCAACAAAGTTCAGTGCACAAAAGTGTCATAAACAATGTTGTAGTAAACGTTGTAACAATTATTACAATCATGCTGAATTTGCGGTCTGTCCGTCTGTGTACTGAATTTTTTTTTTATTACCAATCATATAATAGGTATGTTTAGTTTTAAATTTAAATTTTAAGTAGTTGTTTGCTTTGTAAAAACTTATAATTATTTCTGCAAGCGAATGCATTCTTTGAGAAAATAAAGATTCTTTAAACCGAAACCGAATTTGCTATAGGTAGTATGCGTATAAATTTTTCCAGAAAAAAAAATTTTTTTTTTTAGAAAAATATTTTTTTTTCCTTGCCTAACGAATTGCAGCTGTGAACATCTACGACGTTTTAGAGAGTCGTAAGTCGCGCGGCGTCACCAACGCCTGCGCGGTAAAATGTAATACATATGAGAATACACTAGCGAATGAAAAAAAAAAACTTTTCATTAATTAACGCAATCTCAAACCCTACAAACACAGGTCTGGTAGCGAAAACCACACACAAAAAACTTGAAACGAAACGATACAACCATAGGGACCCACACATTCAGCGATCATCTATCTCTTGACTTCATTTTTGTTTTTGTTTTTATTTAATTAATGTTTAGGGCTTTAACGAACAAAGATTGCTATAACAGCCGCACAGTACATTTGAGGCCAAATTAAAATACTTTACAAATCTATGGGCCCCATTGTAAGCTGTAATCGCGTGGGGCCAGTACTTTAAAAGAATGGCCCCACTGCATCTCTCCCTGTGTATGTCGTAAAAGGTGACTAAGAGATATGACTCCCTTCTTATATTACTATATTACTAGGTGGTAGGGTTTAACCCGCCCGGGTTGGTACCACCACACTGAATGAAAGGTCGGTCGAAACGGCTATGTAAATAGTTTGTGTTTTCCGTGCAGTTCAGTGTAGCCGGCACGACCGAAGGGAAGCACTGACATGGCACCAAGTTCACCCGGTGTTATGGGCTGACATCACGGATGTTATAGGTGATGTAACCAACCGTGTCAGTTTACATAAAAAAAAACCACGGAAGATCAATACAGCGGCAAACATATGAAAGGATAATGCTGCTATGAGCAATTGGGTCTTGGGTCGAATTGCAGGAAGGAAGTTTGTCAACCTCGGTAGCTCAGTGGTGCGGTCAGAGCTTGGACAGGTGACCGCTCGAGCGTTGGAGGCAGACCGTGGGGCGGATTCCATGTTTTGAATATTTTTTTTAATTCTTTATACCCACACGGTATTTATCAGCGGCTGTGAATTCGGTCGGATTGTGCAAAACCGACTTAAAAGGGTTGCTGCAATATCATTTGAGTTTTTATGAATGCTTTGTGAAGTTCGTATATTTTGAAACTAAACAACTATACCTTTTACTTTGAGGTAATCTTTTTCTCTCAACACGTTCACGCCCAACGTCCATGGCTTCTAGGCAAGTTTTCACCAGACTGGAATTGCATCCCTACACGCTGGACTTACCGCGGTTGCGTACTAACCGGTTCTGCAGATCTTTCCTCTATAGAACCAGGTAAACTCTGAAACGATCTCCCTGCACATATATTTCCCCGCAAGTACAGTCTCGGGTCCTTCAAGAGGGGCGCGAATGGGCACCTGTCAGGCAGTCATGGCAACCCCCGCGTAAGACCGAACGTACGTGGGCGTCGTTAGACACTCTATGGGTGGCTCGGCGCCACATATCGCGATTTCAATAAAAAAACAAAATTTAAAAAAGATCTCAAGACTCCATCACAGAGTTAACGTCTGTGAGACTGTTAGATGAAACTGTCAATGGAGATTTATCATATACAACCAATTCCAGTGGGAGTGATATGGTGCATAACGAGGCAATCCGCCGACGCGCCCAAAGTAGTTGATATTGATATTGGACATCGGGTGGCTAAGCTCAAGTTGCAGTGGGCTGGGCACGCCAGCCGAAGAGACGATGGCTGTTGAAGTAATCGCGTCTTACTCCGGCGGCCGTGGACAGGAAAGAGTGTCGGAAGACCAGCCGCCAGGTGTGACTACGACATCAAGTACGTCGGGCGGAAAGCAGTGCCTCCGTACCGCTGAAGGCCGGGAGGATTGGAGCAAAATTTGAGAGGCGTATGTCCAGCAGTGGACACGTACACGCTGGATGACTGACTGACCAATTTGAAACACTCAACTACTGATGAATGTCAGCATGCCGACAGAATGCAGTACAGAAAAAAAGAAGAAAAAAAAATTATTCTCAAATGTTGTGTCGTGACTAAAGCGGCAAAGTGTATCGGCCGAGCAGCTGCAATCCTGCTGCACAATTGAACGGTTTTAAAAACCAGTTGGACAAACATGTTATTAATATGAAAAAAAAAAACCAAATAAACAATTAAAGCTGAAGCTGCAGATGATGGACAGCAGCTTCCAAAAAGAAAAGTACATGCAACGAATCTGATAAAGGCTATAAAACAGCTGACAGATGGAGCAGCGAGAGAAAAAAAAAATTTGTGAAAGTGCAAAGTGAAAAATGTTTGCCTCAAAACAAAAGACTTAGAAAATAACTAGCTTAGTTTGATGTAAAAAAGTTTCAAGTACTACCCACGTACATTTATTATCATATGAATGACGACCGTCAATGCATTGATCGACCACAAATGCGTCGATGCACCAATTATGATTTTCGAAAATTCAACATTTATTCTTGTAATACCCAATGCTTCTAATCAAGAACAAAGTATAATGCGCGGGGCGGATCTTGGCGTGTCGCCGCCGCAGCGGTTCATCAGTGTTCTCCTTCGCACCCGCACCGTACTTGTATAGTGTATTCGCGTGGCGGGTCGCCCCCTGCGGCGACGACACGCCGAGATCCGTCCCGCGCATTATAATGTTTATAGTAGACATTTCTGCAGTATCAAAATGGTATTGCAGCAACCATGGCACCCACGTTTTATGCCCCGTGCTAAAAATGGGACACAAAAGACAGCGATTGTATATTTAAAAATAGAATAAAGATGGTTGCCAATAGCAACGACATAACAGACATGTCATTGAATAATGGATTGCATTAAAATCTTACATAAATACGTACAACAGTGTTTAATTATTATAAACAAATAACATGGCGCAGCCGTAAAAAGAACTACAAGCTCAAAACTCATTTACAATGTCCACGGACATGTTCAATAAGCCGGCGCCACTGAACCTGGCATCGGACAATGTAGCTGAAAATTTTTCGATCTTCCAAGTCTTAATATATTTTACAGCGACAGAATCTAATAAGAAGCCGCAAGAAGTACAGGTAGCCAGACTAAAAAACTTACTTGGTACGGATGGACAAAAGCTGTACAGGTCAATCAAGCCAAAGGACGAGTCATACAAAGAAACAGTAAGTAATATACTACAAATTTTAGAAAAACATCTGCAGCCAAAAGCAAATGAAACTGTACAAATATATAAATTTCTCCAAAGAACACAACAAGAAGGAGAATCGTTTGAAAGGTTTTACGCCGCCTTGAGAGGTATGGTCGACCAATGCAACTTTGCAGAACAAGAAGACAAGCTCTTATGCGCACAAATTGTGCTGGGGATTAGGAACAACACCGTCAAAGAAAAACTTCTAAGAGGAGAAAGAAGAAGTCTAGACAATGTAGTGGCTTATTGTCAATCGGCTGAACTAGCGGAACAGAATATCAAGCTTTTAAATAAAGACAAAAACATAGACTCTGTTTCAAACACTACACGTAGATGCACTAAATGTGGAACAAGTCATAGGTTCAGAGAGTGTCCTGCCTTTGGCAACATATGTAATAAATGTCACTGGCCAAACCACTACACAAAGATGTGTCGCGCAGCAGCAATCCGGCAAAATAAAGAAGAAGAAGAAGGAGATGCGTCAAAACGGATGTCGACCTCGAGCCGGTCAGAATCGCAGACGATGCCAACAAGACAGGGAAAGCCATACAAATCGTCGCACTCACGCATAACACACGAGCTCGGAATTAACAAAGATGAAACGGAAGAAGCTCAGAACAACCTTCACATTGGATCTTTAGATTCTAAGGTAAATTGGTATAAAAATATAGCAATCCATGGTGAAAATATAAAATTTAAATTAGATACTGGAGCTGAGATTAATATTTTACCATTGCAGTATTGTAAGAAATTAAATCTCTGTAAGAATATAAGAGAAACAAATGTAAAGCTGGAAGCGTTCGGTGGTTTCAAAATCGCTCCACAGGGTTCAATAGATGTAATGTTAAGACTTGAAGGAAAGTCAATTAACACGAATTTCATTGTTGTTGACAATCCAAAAGCAATACCAATTTTAGGCTTATCTGCGTGTATTAGATTAAAACTAATTCAAAGAATTGATTCCATAGGTAAACCAGAGATAGACAAAGAACATTTTATTGCCATAAATAAAAATATATTTACAGGATTGGGCTGCTTCCCAGACATTCTAAGCATAAAACTGAAAGATGGAGCGATTCCAAGAACGTGTCCACCTAGACGAATACCACTAAAGTTAAAAGCCAGGTTAAAAGAAACTTTGCTAAGTCTACAGGAAAAAGGTGTGATACTTCCTGTACATGAACCTAAGGAATGGGTAAACAATATAGTTATAATAGAAAAACCGAATAAAACTTTAAGAGTGTGCATAGACCCATCAGAATTAAATAAAAATATATTAAGGGACTATTATACAATACCAAATTTTGAAGATCTCACATCAAATTTGTCCGGTAAAAAAATATTTTGTGTATTTGACTTAAAGGATGGCTTTCATCAGATAAAGCTAAGCGAACAGTCAACTGATCTTTGCACGTTCAGTACACCTTTTGGGTGCTACAAATTTCTCAGAGCTCCATTTGGCCTTTGTTCATTACCAGAAATATTTCAAAAGTTTACATATAAGTACTTTGGTGACATTCCTGGTGTCACAGTGTATTTTGATGATTTGCTTTGTGCAGCTGGTAGTGTTGAAGAATTGGAAAATATAGTACATAATGTCATAGAGAGAGCTAAAAAGTTAAATATAAAATTTAATTCAGATAAAGTGCAGTATTTCGTTGATGAGGTCAAATATTTTGGGTTAATTTTTAATGAACAAGGACTAAAGTGTGATCCAGAAAGGGTAAAATCTATAAAAAATTTGAAATCACCAACAAATAAAAATGAACTGCAACAAATTTTAGGAATTATAAATTATATGAGAAATTTTATACCGCATTTGTCAGAATTAATAGGACCATTACGAGACTTATTAAAAAAAAAATTGCACCTGGCTGTGGACAAAAAGTCACGATCAAATACTAGAAAAAATTAAAGATATAATTAGTGAAGACAGTATATTAACACCGTTTGATCCCTATGCGTCTATAGAGTTGCAATGTGACTCTTCAAAGGATGCGATTGGATGCTGTCTGATGCAAAAGGGGAAGCCAGTGTCCTATGCATCGAGATCACTAACAAGCGCGGAGATCAATTATGCTCAAATAGAGAAGGAGTTGCTAAGTGTAACTTTTGCCTGCAAAAAGTTCCATAATCTAGTATATGGACATAAGGTCAAAATATTTAATGACCATTTACCTTTAGTGTCAATAGTAAAGCAAGATTTAAATTTAGTAAAAAACAATCGATTACGGCGGCTTCGTTTAAAATTAATTATATATGATTTTGAATTATTATATTTACCTGGTAAGAAAATGTATATTGCCGATTTGTTGAGCCGAAACATTATTCACAAGGAGGAACCAAATGATCTTAGCATGTGTGATATTGTACATACACTGAGTACAACCTTGTTGACTTTCTCCGAATCAAAACTGAAAGAATTTCAAGTTGAAACTAGTAAAGACGTTAGTTTAAGTAAGATTCTGGAATATTATCAACACGGTTGGCAGAATAAATGTGATTATACTGGCGAATTGTCACATTATTATAAAATTAGAAATGACATCACGGTTGAAGATAATTTAGTATATTTCAAAAATAGATTGATAGTTCCGCCTCTATTGAGAAATTACATGACAAAGTTGTTGCATGAAACTCACTTAGGTATAAATAAAGTTAGTAAAATGATTAACAACACTTTGTATTGGCCTGGAATACATTCAGATGTGAGAAACTATATTTCCAGTTGTTTAACTTGTCTCAAATATAGTCCATCCAAAATGAAGGAGCCACTTCATAGCCACTTTATACCAGATGTACCTTTTTATAAAATTTGTCTTGACATTGCGGAATTTGCTGGAAAAAGTTATCTAATACTAGTAGATTATTACTCGAGATGGATTGAAATAGAACAATTAAATTCTAAGACGTCTGGAGCAGTGGTCGGTAAGCTGAAAAAGATATTTAGTAAGTTCGGCATTCCTGCCATTGTGGTTGCCGATAACATGCCATTCGATAGTTTAGAATTTAGACAGTTTGCACAAGATTGGCATTTCCGAGTTGACACTTCAAGTCCACACTACCCAAGGGGAAATGGACTTGCTGAAAAAGGAGTAGGGATAGCAAAATTGATGTTAAAAAAATCAACTGATTGTAAAATAGATATAGAGCTCTTCTTATTAAATTATCGGAACGCTACCGTTGCCAAATTAGAATACTCGCCGTCACAACTTCTGATGAATCGTACTTTACGTTCAAAATTGCCAACACTTGTAAGTAATTTGAAACATAAAGCCATAGAAACTGATGTATATCAAAAAATGATTGACAATCAAGTAGAGCAGGGTAAATATTATAACCGACACACTTACAAAAAGGAAAATTGTTTCAACGTAGGTGAAAAAGTGTTGCTACAAGATGTTAAAAGCTTGTTGTGGGAATCTGCTTATATTGTAAAAAAATTGTCAGCACCTCGCTCATACTTAGTGCGTACTTGTAATAATAAATACTATAGAAGAAACTCTATCCATATTAAAAAAATGCCAAATAATTATTATCAACCAGCACCAACTACTGGTAATCCAGAACCTGCCTGTAATACCGATGAACCGGTACTGCGCAGATCAGAAAGACAGAAAAGATGTCCAGAAAGGTTTGGTACTTAGTTATATGGTACCACATTATTGTCAATGAAATATATAGTTTAGAGTGTATTATTATTTTTAGAAGGGGGTAAAACATAAATAAATAATAATAATAATTTTATTGTTATGTAATTAATTAATTATTTAGAGGGGCATGTATATTTAAAAATAGAATAAAGATGGTTGCCAATAGCAACGACATAACAGACATGTCATTGAATAATGGATTGCATTAAAATCTTACATAAATACGTACAACAGTGTTTAATTATTATAAACAAATAACAGCGATGATACACTAAACAAACGCACGTTGGGGGACTGTGGTGGTATGAGCTCGGTGGTCTAGTGGACAAACTTACTCCGTTCACTATACGCAGGTCACCTTTTTGCTGACTCCGTTATTGATACCGCCCGCATAGTGACTTGTAAATCCCTGCCGACCAATTTGAGGTTTAGGTCCACACATTTTGATAGATTCCGTTGGTGGCAGGGTTGAAAAAGGGAAACATTTATTGAGAAGTAGCTTACTATTTCAAATTTTAGCTTTCGCTTTTCGAAACACCGATAGCGGCACTCAGTGCACACAACAGTGACAAAACTAATGTTTCTTGTTAGTGGGACAGAGAGTGTCTTGTTAGTGGGACAAGTGGGACAGTGTCAGAGATCCGCGCCACGTCGGCGTGACTCCGCCGAGTGATGAAATATTGTGAAGATGGTAATATATTGCATGCCAGAATTGGAAAGGGATGCCCAATACGAACAAACATTTGGAGGACGATGAAGGTGAAACAATTCCAGAACAAATAGTTGGCTAAACTTTAGAACAAGATGATGATCCAGTCTACGTCAGAATGAACTGTTTGGGAATCCAGCCAACTATAAAGACAGCGTCATCAAGACAGTGTCTTGTTGGTCGGAGAGAGAGTGTCTTGTTAGTGGGACAGAGAGTCTTATTAGTGGGACAGTGTTAGAGGTCCGCGCCACGCCGGCGTGACGCCGCCGAGTATTGTCGGCGCACCACCGGGTCAATGAAATAATCGTATCAACTTAAAAATTTTTTTTTTAAATGTAAATATGCTAAGTTATCGCATACCAGAATTGGAAAGTTTCTTTTTATGTAATCGGGTGGCTCAGTTGGGAGGGGCCAAAGCACATGCTACGATCAGACTTCCCTGGATTTCTTGCTATAAAGTGATGCCCAAAACCAGCAAAAAGCATTGTTGACGGCATGTGAGTCCTCTGCTAAAAAATTGGGGGACGACAAAGCTGACCCAATTCCAGAACAAATAGTTGGCTAAACTTTAGAACATGGTGATGAATTCAGTCTTCGTCAGCAAGAACTGTTTGGGAATTCAGAACATGTGCCAACTATAAAGACAGCATTACCAATAGACAGTGTCTTGTTGGTCAAACAGAGGTGTCTTGTTATTAGGACAGAGTCTTGTTATTGGGACAGAGAGTGTCATGTTATTGGGTCAGAGAGTATAAAGAGAGTATTTCAACATTTATGTGTGTGTATGTTATGGCTTAGTTAACCATCAGTACTGGGACCATGTATAGATTCAAAACAACAGATACGTTGATCGCTCGGGGACTTGTGTCTTCGTTTAGCTCCGACCAAGGTTCAAAATACAATGGACTTCTTATAGTCCCAGTGCAGACAACGAACTCCACAGAACGAAAACAAGAAGTCTGGGCATTTGACAAATATAATATGGTTTCAAGATTAATTAAGAAAGTGAAAAAGATTCCCATCCAAACTGTCATAGTCTCAGCGCGTAGAACGATCCCCACAGAACAACGACAAAAGAGGGCTGGGCAAAATATCGGAGAAATTAAATAGGATAAAACAACTGCGGTGAGATATGACATATTACGAATGAAGGTGGGTTCGAATGGCAATGAAAATTGTTTGTGTTCTCACAGTTCAGTGTAGCCAGTACAGCAACCAAAGAGAAGCACGTCAGTGACTTCTAAATAGTTCTGGTAGGAACAATGTGTGTTGGGCTAGGGGTGTAGCTGGTGATGTAGCCACCCATTCAGGTTTCATACAAGACTAGCTGTGCCTGCGGCTCCGCCCGCTCTCATATTTGACTTCTCTGCTAACCTCATAAGCCATTTAACGTGATGAAAAGTAGCCTATAATTGATGGGAAGAACCAAGCTATCCGTAGAAGCAAACTGTATTAAAATCGGTTCAGTGGTTCTCAAGTTATAAGCGGACAGACAGACAGACATACAGACAGAAAGCAAACGTTGGATTTTATTATCATACAAGAGGAGGTTACCTCGTCGTGATTGGCTGCGTCGGTGGTGGGGCGCTCGTCGTCGTCGTCGCTGTCGTCCTGCGACGAGTCACCGCCGGAGCCGGCCGCGTCTGTCACCACCGGCACCGCTGCAAAATATCACGTTCACTGAGATATTTTTGGTCAACAATTATATTTTGATTATAATTTGTTTTGATGTTATGTGTTGTCGTTATGTTTTTATTTAAAGTTGATCACGTACACTGAGACATTTTTGCTCAACAATTATATTTTGATTATAATTTGTTTCGATGTTATGTGTTGTCGTTATGTTTTTATTTAAAGTTGATCACATACACTGAGACATTTTTGCTCAACAATTATATTTTGATTATAATTTGTTTCGATGTTATGTGTTGTCGTTATGTTTTTATTTAAAGTTGATCACATACACTGAGACATTTTTGCTCAACAATTATATTTTGATTATAATTTGTTTTGATGTTATGTGTTGGCGTTATGTTTTTCTTTAAAGTTGTTGTGTTGTTGTTATAATTTGATGTATTGTTGTTTTATATAGGACTGTTGTTGTGTGTTTGTTATGAGTTGTTGTTTTGTGTTGTCTTATTTTCTAGGTTCTTGTTTTGCAGTGTTTAGGGTTATTTTTGTGTTGTTGTTGCAATATTGATGTAGTATGTATAAACTAGCAGCTTTAAGCTGATGCGTTTACTTTTCTATGTTGTGTGCACTTGATTCTCACTTGTTATATATTTTTTTCACTAGTTGCTTTATGTTGTTGTTGTTGTTGTTTTATGTTGTTGTTGTTGTTTGTGTTGTTTTGTTGATGAGTGTACGTACGGATTGCGGGCGGGCGGTCGGAGGCGGCGGCGGACGGCGGGCGCGTGCGCTCGCGGTTCAGCTTGTCGAAGCACTGTAGGCAGACGCGGAGCGGCTTGTCGCTCTGCGACGGCAGCAGCATCTTCTTGCCGGAGCATGGCCCGCACACGACCGAGCCACAGTTGCGGCAGTGATGCTGCAACAAGCCAGAACAATCATTTATTATTAGTTGATTGACATATAAGCCTTGTCTACCTGCAGGGGTGAAGTGAGTTTACCTGCAGGCGTGAAGTGAGTTTACCTGCAGGGGTGAAGTGAGTTTGAAGTGAGTTTACCTGCAGGCGTGAAGCGAGTTTACCTGCAGGCGTGAAGTGAGTTTACCTGCAGGGGTTAAGTGAGTTTGAAGTGAGTTTACCTGCAGGCGTGAAGCGAGTTTACCTGCAGGCGTGAAGTGAGTTTACCTGCAGGCGTGAAGTGAGTTTACCTGCAGGGGTGAAGTGAGTTTAAAGTGAGTTTACCTGCAGGCGTGAAGCGAGTTTACCTGCAGGCGTGAAGTGAGTTTACCTGCAGGCGTGAAGTGAGTTTACCTGCAGGGGTGAAGTGAGTTTGAAGTGAGTTTACCTGCAGGCGTGAAGTGAGTTTACCTGCAGGCGTGAAGTGAGTTTACCTGCAGGAAGTGAGTTTGAAGTGAGTTTACCTGCAGGCGTGAAGCGAGTTTACCTGCAGGCGTGAAGTGAGTTTACCTGCAGGGGTGAAGTGAGTTTGAAGTGAGTTTACCTGCAGGCGTGAAGCGAGTTTACCTGCAGGCGTGAAGTGAGTTTACCTGCAGGCGTGAAGTGAGTTTACCTGCAGACGTGAAGCGCGTTTACCTGCAGGCGTGAAGTGAGATAACCTGCAGGCGTGAAGTGAGTTAACCTGCAGGGGTGAAGTGAGTTTACCTGCAGTAAACGCAGCAGTAAATAAAAAGTACCTGAGCGTAGCTGGCACGACCGAAGGGACTGACACGGCACCTAGTTGACCAAGGTGTTAAGGACCGACAACGTGGATGTTGTAGGCGATGTAGCCTACCGTGTCAGTTATATTTATGGAATAAAAAAAAATTGTAAAACAAAATTACAGCTACCACAGAACCCGCTGGAGGTGTCACCGGTTCACCAGGGCATGGCGGATAATAAATTGAAAAAAAAATGAACTCACCCGTCTGTTGAGCACTGTGAACTGTGTCTTCTTGCAGTGCATGCAGATGGTCGCCTCGCTGTCGGGCACCCACACCGCCGCGTGCTTCGACGGCGGCTGCTTACCACCTGTAAAGCAAACAACACTGTAGTTACCGCACTCACTGGGCGGTCGGCTCAAATCGAACCCCACTAGGCTGTCACCACAGTACTGGAAGAAAGATGACTTCACAGCGGCCCCGACTGTGTTCTCCTGCAGTCCAGTATATCCAGTATAGTCCTGCAGTACAGCGGGATTCCAAAGGGAAGTTTCGGTGGGCACTTTGGTGGAGTTTTTTTTAATTTCAGTAGCCAGTAGTAGGAGATGGAGGGGGAATGCATTATGATCAGTACCTGGGCGACCGAGCTTCGCTCGGCGTCTACACCTATCTAGATAATCTTGAAAAAAATAAAATTATCTAAATACAAAATTTCAACCAAATCGTTAGAGCCGTTTCCGAGAAACCAATTATATATAATAGGTATATACAAGTTTAGCTCACTTAAAGTAATAGGATTTTTTCTTTGCAACCGGGCAAGAAACCTTATAGAGCTTTTTTTTTAATTTAATTTACATACTATGTTTTAATAATGTTTAAAGTCAGGCCGCTGAGAGAATGCGTTCCTGAAATCTATCAGTTGGTCACAGTGATGCTAGTCCGGATTGCCTAAAAACTACGACAAGCTTGTCAGAATAGTACGAAAACTTATAAACAATAGAAAATGTTCATAATTACCTTAGTTCGAACTTGCAGTTGAAGGAATAATTAAAACTTCTAAAAATTGTTGTGATACCAACTGACAAAACGTCAAGAACGCATTCTCTCATTCATGGCCGAACTTTATTCTTTTATGGTAACTGACACTGTTGGCTGCATCACCTACAACATTCGTGATGTCAGCCCATAACACCGGGTGAACTAGGTGCCATGTCAGTGCTTCCCTTCATTTCATGTCGGCTACACTGAACTGGACGGAAAACACGAACTATTATACATAGCCGTTTCGACCGACTTTTCATTCAGTGCGGTTGTACCAACCTGGACGGGACGAAACCTACCACCTAGTAGGGAAGGTACCTACAGTTTTACGTGGAATCCGAACCACGGTCAGCCCCTAACGGTCGAGCGGTCACCCATTCAAGTACTAACCGCGCCCAGGGTTGCTTAATAACAGTCGACCGACCTCACCACTGAGCTACCGAGGCTGACGAACTTTAATTGTATGATGTAACTTTAAATTTGTATCCTACCTAACGGACATGTGTACGGTACAACTAAACGAAACGGAAAGTTTGTTTAGGAAAGTCCAGCAACATTGCGGTTTTCAAGGTAAAATTTAGAGCAACAGTTTCAGTTAATATTTTATTTATCCCATATTTATTATACAATTTGTAGTTTTATTTAATACAAATACAAATTGAATATTGATAATGATAGGGTGAAAGTTTATCAATTAATGTTCACTCACTTGTAATAATTGATATTTGAGTAACAATTCATTAAAGTCAAATTACTTATTATGGCTTCGTATCTTAAAAGGAAAAACTGACCGATTATAAGATCACTCCGGTGTCCGTCCATCTATCACAGAGGTTTTTCTCAAAAACTAAGTAACGTAGAAACTTAAAATTTGGCATAATGATAGATCTTGATGACGGGCACATAGATCAAAATTTATTTAACATAAATTTTAGGTCCGTTTGGTACCAATATAAAAAAGTTTAAATTAACCTATCATGTGGGATATCAGTTGAAAGAGCTAACTGTAAGGATTTAAAAAATATTTTTTTACAATTTTAAGCTAAAAATGTGCAAAAAAATTACCGTCCCCCTGTCCTCCAAGGTTTCTAAAGCTAAAATTTTAATTTTAATACGGTTAGTAGATATGCCATAGATTACAGGAAAACTGCAGGTTTTATCGACAATGTAATATTTGCGGGAAACAAAAATTGTTTTGTTTTTGTACGGAGCCATAAGAATCTGACTCACTCTTGACCGGTTTTTTATTACTACATATCAGTATATTCATGCGTCACAAAATCTGCTTTAAACTTGACCATAAAACGATTGAGGTCACAATGTTGATTTAATATATTATTTGTAATCACAAAAATCATTTAGGTGTGGGTAATTAATTTTAACGCTAGTCACTGCAAATTATAAAGTGCAGCTTGTGACACATACGTACACTTAAATGCACCTAACTCAAGAACGACTAAACCAGTTTACATTTGTTCTGTTTTCACTAATGTAATGGGTACGTACTGTGTGGGGTCGGTACTTAATAAGAATAGTCCCACTGCATCTCTCCCCGTGCATGTCGTAAAAGGCGACTAAGGGATAAGCGGCCTGCAGACAACCCGGTCGACTTGTGGCTTTCATGGAAGACATAGGCTGGATGGGGTAGCTGGAGACTGCGGGGTTTTGCACGAAGGTCCCCAACCAAGCGGGATTAGTTTGCAGGCCTAGAGCCAACCCCAAACCAAAACAACAACAACAACATGTAATGGGTACATATCTTCGGATGGTTATACATTATTAAATTATTATATTTTATTAACACGTTCGGCGGCGGTACTGCTATAGCAGTAATATTTTCATAATAAAATGTGACAGTAGTGTGGAGGGAGTCGTGGGTATTGGATGCCTCATTCATTAGAGACACTACGGTTATAACAGTCGCCTGTGTACCGGCGCTTTGTATAAAACACTCTCTACTGTCACACAGACAGTACATATTTGTGACCACTTCACTCACACATAGACAGATGTGTGCAGGCACGCATTCTACGGTTATAGCTGGCGTGTTGCTATGGCGTGTAGCCGTACTGTAATATTACATATCGAAAAACATATGCAAGGGGACAGCCACAGGGATAAACGTATGTGTACAAACTCTTTCTGAGTAGATCCTCGATGCACTTCTCGATGTGTGCCATCCACTCCTCCTTCTCGGTGCCGGTCGCCGCGTACACGGCGAACGACTTGGACGCCGTCTGAATCAGCCATCCGTTGCGGAGCTCTGCGCAAATACAACATTCGTTATAATCATCCGGATCGATACCACACCGCACTGAAATAAAGGTCGGTCGAAGGGGATATGTTAATAGTTCGTGTTTTCCGTCCAGCTCAGCGTAAACGGCGCAACCAAAGGTAAACACTGACATGGCACCTAGTTCACAAAGGTGTGATGGGCTGACGTCATGACGGGTGTAGTAAGTGATGTAACAAGTGATCTCTTCGCTGCGGAAGTCGGAGCAAGAGGACTACCAGCGAAGTCGCTCTACAGTCTCTTCGAGAATCTAGGGCTGCCAAGATCGACGTTAAGCTAATATATGGAGAGAGCTTCGAAAACGTCACTGGAAGCATCCTACAGAATATGAATAGGTAGAGAGAGGGAGGTCGAGAGCGGGACTGGTGGTTTCCCCGCGTCCTAGTCAACGCAGACTAGCTGACGAGGGCTTGACGCGAGCCGAAACGTGAAGCATGCGCGGGAAATTTAGAGTGGCCACTCGCTAGTCCCGACCTCGATTAACACCCTCCTGCACCCCACTGCCGATGGGCCCGGATATGTTCGGTGAAGCCATCGCAAGCTTAGTTCCACACCTTCCTTAATGTTATAATTAACAAATAAATAAAATATCAGGTTTAATAAAAAACCGGCCAAGTGCGAGTCGAACTCGCGCACCGAGGGTTCCGTATCGCCATGTCATGGTCAGCGCCACTCACGCCATCTCTTTTTTTATTTTTTTTTATTGACAGCGCGACATATGGCGCCGAGCCACCCATAAGGTGTCTAACGACGCCCATGGACATTCGGTCGTATGCGGGGGTTGCGAATGCCATGCCGGCCTGACAGGTGCCCATTCACGCTCCTCTTGAAGGACCCGAGACTGTACTTGGGGGGAAATATATGGGCAGCGAGAGCGTTCCAGAGTTTACCGGTACTGTAGAGGAAAGATCTGCAGAATCGATTGGTACGTATCCGCAGTAAGTCCAGCGTGTAGGGATGCAAACCCTGCCCAGTGTGCATCTTTTTTTATTTTTTTTTATTAAAACTGACACGGTTGGCTGGCTACATCTATGGCGTGTTTTATGAAATGTTCATATTAGTTAAAATTCATGATTATTTAAAATTCTTACTCCTGTTTTCGGTAGATGGATACACTTTTTACTTTCTTGGGGACCCCTGTGAATTTTTCACTTTTTCTTATTTTATTATTTGTTGTTACATCGGCCATATTTTCATACATTCTGTGAAAATTTCAACGGGCTACCTCTTTCTATTCAAGAGATACAACTCTCGGACAGACAGACGGATAGACAGACGGACAGACAGACAGACGGCGTAGGCTTAGTAATAGGGTCCCGTACGACGGATATGGAACAATAAAAAATATTGTTTTTTTTATTTGTTTTTGTATGTGACCATGAACTCATTTTCTGTGCGATGTATTTCTGTAAGTACAATTATTAAACTTTGTGGGGTTGTAACTTTAAAAGAATAGCCCCACTGCATCTCTCACCGTGCATGTCGTAAAAGGCGACTAAGAGATAAGGACAAGGTGCCGTGCTAAAGGGCGAAAGGCTAGCCACCGCCATGCAGCAGGAAAACTTTGCTAAACATGGTGGTCGGTGTCGTGCTGTAATTTACCCGAGTTCTTGCAGCACAACACCAATTACTCTGCTTACTGCAATTCATATGTATATATATTTTTATTTTTTTTATGGAATATGACATGGTTGGCTACATCACCTACAACATCCGTGATGTCAGCCCATAACACCGGGTAAACTTGGTGCCACGTCAGTGCTTCCCTCCGGTCGTGCCGGCTACACTGAACTGGACGGAAAACACATATGCAGTGCAAAACCTATTCAAAATCGTCGTATTCGCTTTTGCCTTTAATAATTTGAAATGAAGAATCCGCAGATGATCAGAGATTAAAATACGAAATTACAAATATTACACCAATCAAACTGGTGTGTTGATAACATAATTTCACACCTTCCACCGTGCGATTATATCATACCCAGAGGTTATCTGGCGGGCCGTTAGTTGCGTATCTTATCTGTTCATTGAGTACACAGAGAAGTGAACCACAATCACTCACTGCATCTAGGTACTGTATAATAACAGGGTCTTTAGGAAATCTTTATAGGAAAGGAATTTATTGTTGTTTTTTATGGACACGCGAGACACTTGGCGCCGACAGCGTGGATTAGTTTAGAACGGGGGCTGCGAATGCCGTGCCGACGTGACGGATGTCTTTTTACGCTTCTCTTGAAATATCCTAAGTCATACACTGAAGGAAACACATCGGGAGAGGAAGTGAATTCCACAGTTTCGCAGTGCAGAAGATAAAAGAAATACTGGAGCGCTTAGTCCGCACTTTTGGGCTGCTCTACAGTAAAGGGATTCTATAAATATACTATAATATCTAATAAGTGTAGTATTTAATCCGTTGAGTCTCCAACTTTTTTTTATATTACGCATAAGGTGTCTAGCAACGCCCATCGACATTCGATCGCATGCGGGGGTTGCGAATGCCACGCTTGCAACCCTTTGACTCCCATGCCATTTTCGCCGCCTCGCAGCGAACGTGTAAACCCAAATATTTCTAATGAAGTCAGATATTCATCTGCTATAATATATAATATGATATAGTGCAAAACACTATTTGCACTTATAGCTGATGAAATTATACACAAAACTATGTAAAGCAATTTCGGATTCGCTTATTTAGATGCACAGACGGATTTTTTTAACTCCAGGAAAAACAAAACCCGCCTGACATTTTTTTCCGAATTTTTCCACCTCTGTCTGAATCTGAAACTAAACAAAACAACACTCGCAAGAACTTCATAAGCGACAGAGTTGTCGAAGATGGAACCAACTTCTGGAGGGCATTACTTTATCAGTGCAAACAACGTAAACCAATTTAAAAACCGTTTAGGACATTCATCTGAATAAAGATAAAAAAGTAACTAAGTGAAAAAAAGATACAATTATAACTACACCAATGAACTATGAACTTGATTTACATACAGCCCAGGCTGCCTGTCTGAAATAAAATAAATAAATAAAAAAATTGCCGAATTACCCATTAGAATCATATTCGACATGCAGATCATGAATTTAACTATAAATAACGTTACACTAGAAACCAGTTTCCCATCCTACCAGAGATTATGTAGCTTTCAAAATAATTGTTTTCTCAAAACCTGGGAATATTTTTAAAGTGTGTTGTTCTACAGGAAAGGCAAAAGTTTTGATCAGCACAGTCAGTCCTTCTCGTTCGTTCTCGTAAGAAAGATGTTTGCTCGACTTTATTCAAAGAAATCACAATACCTAAGTGATAAATATTCGTTTTATGTATGGCCGGTCTATCCGGAAGTCAACGGATTTACATACAAAGTTTTAAAATGTGAAACAGGGTGAGGAACGTGTTTCAGGACTATGGTACATTTTTTTTTAATGTAATTCCGTATGGGTGGTTGAATCATAAGGGTCAAACACATGCTCCGACCAGCTAAAATATCACCTACGAGAAGGTATGTACCGTGTGGGGTCGGTACTTAAAAAGAATAGCCCCACTGCATCTCTCCCCGTCGCATGTCGTAAAAGTCGACTAAGGGATCGTCAGCCTCGGCAGCTCAGTGGTGCGGTCAGTTATTGGATGGGTGACCGCCCGACCGTTGGAGGCAGACCGTGGTTCGGATTCCACGTAAAAGTGTGGGTACCTTCCCTACTAGGTGGTAGGGTTCGTCCCGGCCGGGTTGGTACCACCGCACTGAGCGAAACGTCGGTCGAAACGGCTATGTAAATAGTTCGTGTTTTCCGTCCAGTTCAGTGTAGCCGGCGCGAAATGAAGGGAAGCACTGACATAGCACCTAGTTCACCCGGTGTTATGGGCTGACATCACGGATGTTGTAGGTGATGTAGCCAACCGTGTTAGTTTCCATAAAAAAAAAAAAAAAGGTAGGTGCCACACCCGAGTATTCCATTTAGATTTCTGGCTATCCTGGACTAGAGCCATACCGGAAACTTTCCTTTGGATTGCTGGCTACTGACATACTGGACTAGAGGAGAACACACCCGTATTTATAATGTGATGAAAAGTCATGCTAACAAATGAGAGAAGTCCCCGAAAGTAATAACATATTATTTCCTCTTTAGCTATTTACACAACAAAACTTACATCTACTACTGAAACTGATAATGTCAATATGAATCATGGTATTGTGTTGAATCATTCTATCAGTGCACACACACACACACACACACCCTCACACACAAACGCATCACTCCAAATTGGGTGGGTAAGCAGAAACATTAAACCTCTGACATGAAAGCGGCGGGTGGCCGCTATAGTGGTCAGGGTTTCTATTTATTTATTTTAGACAGGCAGCCTAGGCTGACACGTCTAAATCCAGTTAAACTTTGTTGCTTTTCGTCATTATCTCAGTTTTTTTTATTTTTTATTATCGTTCTTGAGCACTCTTTTTGAGATTATGTTTTATTTGTTAGATATTTATCTATAGTCGATTTTTGAATTGGTTGGTACTAAGTGCGCTTATTACTTCCTCTGGAAGTTGGTTATATCTTGCAAGAGGTTCAAAACCGGTCAGCGCGTACCAATGCGTTTTTCCTAACGGAAAATTTTACATACACACCTACACCTGCTGCTTCACCGTTCGGAATCGGTGCATAAAACTAAATGCCCCTTCCCTTGCCCCTTACTAGGTGTTATGCTCTGATTGTAGCCGACTGGGCTGGTACCACCGTACTGGATGTAAGATGGCCGCATAGCAGCCTTGGCTGTTCTCCGCTAGTCCAGTATAATAGCCAGCAATCTAAAGGTAAGTCTCCGGTATGGGATCTACCTTCTCCGAGGTGATATTGGCTGGTCGGCGCATGTGCTTTGGCCCGTCTCACTCAGACACCCATACAGGATTAGATAAAAAAAATGTCCTAAACTATAAAAAAAAAAACATTGACTAAAAAAAACTCACGTCCATCATCCTTTGGCCCACCTCACTTAAACACTTGTAGAGTGTTTTCATTTTACGAAGGCACGAGGGGTATGAGGTAGGAAGTGGTGTGAGACCGCGCGGAGCTCAGTAGGGAACGACTCGGTTCGACGGAGCGACGCGGAGACGTGTAGAACGTGTGTACCGACCGGGCACCGAGTTCGTTCTCTACTGAGCTCCGCGCGGTCGCCTCTCGCACCACTTCCTACCTCGTACCCCTCGTGCATTCGTAAAATGAAAACACTATACCTATACTATAAAAAAAATAGACTAAAAAACTACTCTTACTATAAAAAAAATTGACTAGAAAAAACTCATGCCCATCATCCTTTGGCCCGACTAACTTACATAAACACTTGTACCGGATTATTTATTTATTTATTTGATGAAGGAACAGCCTAAGCTGATGTGTTCATGTCTAAGTTGTAGCGTTATTCATGACTGATTAGAATTTTGAAAATTATTTAAATAAGGAAGATATGAAAAAAAGAAAAATGTTGAGAGACAGCTGTCAGAGAGACGGAGAGAAAAACTACAAGGAAAAAGAATGGATTGGATTTTGGGAGATTGAGAGTTTTTTTTATGTTTCTGCTGCTGTGAGCCATGTAGACTGCAGTGAATTGAGTCCAGAACCTGTGGCCGAGGCCTTCTCTAAGGCCGGCTGAAGAGCTGAAGAGGACGATCAACCGGCTCCAGTATTTTATTGAACTGGCTAGCTGCAACCCGTTTATCACTTCGTACGCGGCAGCCTATGGTACCACCAAGATGTAATCGGAAGGCGTTGATTTAGAGTGCGGACATGGGCGGCGGTGTGCGGGAGGATGAAGTCGATTACGCCACACTGACCGCCCTCATCATGAAGAGTTCGGCAGGAGGAACCTGCATCTACAGCGGAGCTCGTCTGACACGTCCTTGACGCTCGCATCTGTTTCATTGCATAGTGCTGGAGAAGACCTACTGGATCAGTGTTACGAGGTTGATGAGGATCCCATTCTGCAGGGGCTATGGGCGGTTTTAATCTCAAATATCTTGTACTCTGAACATTTTAATTTCTGCTGTGTGTATATCGTATGGTGTGTTTATTATTCTCTAATTAATTAAGTTTTTGCTGTATTGTGTGTTGATAAAGATGGTGAGAATGACATTAAATTACTTATATTGTTAAGACTTTTCCATCATTTTAAATAGAACCCCGACATAGTTCACTGGTGCTTTGTTATTTTGGTGTTTACATTTGATGATGATTACATAAAAAAAATGTCCTAAACCAGTGGTGCCCAACCGGTTTTGCTCCAAGAGCTACTTTGAAACTATTGTCTTGTTTCGCGAGCACCGTTCAGTTTATGTTTAACCCTTTCGGTGCCAGTCGCACATATTTGTGTGCACCTATAGTCATTTTGTGAGGCCAGGCGCACACATAGGTGATTTTGAAAAGTGCTTTCAAAAATAGGTTTAATTGTAGTAGTAGTACGGTGGAAGTTTCGTAAAGCCTTGGCCTGGGCGCATGACTGGGCCCTAGCGGTCCCGGCGACGAAAGGGTTAATAATAAAGCTCAATCCTCTTTTTACTCACTGCCTACATTCTGTATTTCTACTGCCCTGCATATTAGGTAGCCTCTTTTTCAATACTTTAAGCACTGATTCAGCGGTAGCAGCAGAATATGAATTATAGCGTGCAATTAGATACAATATTTTTTCTGTTCGTGATTTTGTTCGCGAGCCCCTAAAATATAGCTCGCGAGCTACCAGGGGCTCGCGAGCTACCGGTTGGGCATCACTGTCCTAAACTATAAAAAAAAAATTGACTAAACAAAACAAAAACAACAAAACTCACGTCCGTCATCCTTGAGCGACTCCAACTTGACCTCCTCGAGCGGTATGACATGCTGCTTGTTGTACTTCTTCTTGTTGATGACGATGTTGCCGTACACGAGGACGTCGTTGAACAGGAAGAACTGGCGCGGCTTGGGCTTCTTGCGGCACATCTTCGTGAGTACACCCTCGCCGACTAACACTCGGCCTTGCTCCGCTAGCGGCTGCAAACATTTTTTTTTATTATTTAGTGTGCACCATAGTGTGCACCGTGTGAGGCCGGTACTTTAAAAGAATAGCCCCACTGCATCTCTCCCCACGGGGAGAGCTCCAGTACCGTGTGGGTCCGGTACTCAAAAAGAATAATCCCACTGCATCTCTCCCCGTGTATGTCGTAAAATGCGACTAAGGGATATGACTCCCTTCTTATATTACTAGGTGGTAGGGTTTAACCCGCCCGCTTTGGTACCACCGCACTGAATGAAATGTCGGTCGAAACGGCTATGTAAATAGTTTGTGTTTTCCGTCCAGTTCAGTGTAGCCGGCATGACCGAAGGGAAGCACTGACGTGGCACCAAGTTCATCCGGTTTCATGGGCTGACATCACGGATGTTGTGGGTGATGTAGCCAACTGTGTCAGTTTCCATAAAAAAAAAAAAAAAAAACTATGCTACGGTGCTTGCACCTCTAGCAGGTTCGGTGATGTTATCGTTTAATGGCATGTAGGGTGGGTCATCCCTTGAGTATTCCCCCCTTTACTGAAGATGGCTATTTTTGTAACCATTGCGCATGTCTGCTATTGTTTGACGTTTCAGTCTGCTTATGTCATGTTCGGTGTCAGTCAAAGCGACAGCAAGTGTGTTTATATGATTGATTAATCGTGAGTGATACTTTTTGCAGTAGTTTTGAATTCCGGGAAAGTTTTAAAATTAAATTATCAACTGGCGGAGCTGCTCACTCACGGTCGTGGAATGGTGGAAGATCGATCGAAATGAACGGTCGAATGCATTAAAATATAGAGCCATACTCACTAGAGTCCGGCCTCTTAAAATCAAACTGAAAAAAAAAACAAAAAATATGCTAAAAGTATTGATTCTGATCGCAGATGGCTATAAAAAATAAAAAAAATTTAACCGGCCAAGTGCGAGTCGGACTCGCGTACCGAGGTTTCAGAACCACAAAAAAAAATATGTTTCTTGTATTTTTTATTATTTTTAACTTTTTCTATTTGTTGTTATATCCGTCATACATAAGTGAATGCTGGTTCTAAGTTCAATCAAACTTCGAGCCGAGAGGACAAGAATGTGTAGTCAGACGGGCAGGCTATTATGATATTCCCTCCACCGGGGGCGGGGCGGGGCGATACTGGGAGAGAACCCATTGACTCTCAAAATTATTTCTTTATCGCACAGCTAGGGTGTGGAACTGTCTTACAGCGAGTGTGGCATGGCACCTAACTGAGTGTGGTTTCGCAAGGAGAAAGAAGGCTTGACTCTTGTCAACCGCACCATAGGTTTATTGGCACAGCCACATAGGCTGGTTTTAATAAAAAATAAATGAATAAACAAAAAAAACAACCCGTATAACTTAGTAAGGTAAGCGAAATGACAGAGAATCTATCAGATGGTGGGCTAAAAGTTGTTTCATATTTCCCAATTCCCATAAGTAGGCCAGGCTTATTTGGATTTCAGCCATTATAATATTACAGTACACAAAATTCAAATGTGATTCGAATGTGACTCAGGCAATTAGAAAGCAAAACTCAAACACTTTCAGCTGCCAAGTTGATAAACGAACATCAAGCATAAATATTTACTGTGACTGTTATAACTATAGCTCATGGACTACCTATACTATAAATTCGTCATTGCGGACGCAAATCTACGCTCCCGCAAAGTTTTATCTCGCTGGGACAGTCTGATAATGTGGAGGCGAGGAAATTCAGGAATCACTTTGGAACACTTCCGCGCTGGATTCGGCGGTGCGCGACGGGACACTAACCTGGCCAGCACTGCCGAAGCAGCTCTCCACCATGGCGATACGCCGGGCGTTCGCCTCGCTGTTAACTGCAACACACGACACAACTATCGGCAAAGTTTCACCGCAAGTTTGTATACCACATTACGACCTCCGGGCCCGGAGAAAAGTTACGAACGCAAATCAGAACACTTCACCGGTAAATAATTGTCGTTTTCGACAGTTAAAAGTAAGAAAATGGGCCCAGTTTGTGCGCAATAGGGGTAAAAACAACTCACCGAGCCTGTCCACCATTATCGTTGTTACAAAGCGCGAGCAGTCAGCGAAATGAAATGCATGCATGAAAAAAAATATGTGTCATACGAACGAAACAGTAAGTAAGTGTTGGAAGGATGTGTGCTAGATCTTATGTCAAAATAGTCGTATATTAGGGCTGGGCTACACAACCGACTGTATTTTATAACTAAACAAGTTGAGTTTCGAATGGTGGCCGATTTCTCTTCAACTCAACTGTTCAGTCGTTTGCTCGGCATAGTGAAGCGTAGGTTGGAGGTTGAGTAAGAAGTCGGCGGTCGATTAAAAAGTTGACCGCTGTTATGTATGCGTTGTACAACGTAAGAAGGGTTAATTAATTAAACCTACAACTTGCTATTTCTGGGGATAGAAAGTGAATAAATATTGAGGAAATATATTATTTATAAGTTAGTTTGTATTCTAGATATGAGTTTTATGAATTTTTTTAGTTAACAATTTAGTTAGACTAAATGTTATAGTTCAAAGTCATGTTCTTGTTCAACGAACACGCAGTCACGGGGCAAGTGCCAGTTGAAGAGGCGGCTCTCGAAGTTGAGCAGAATTTATGTCTATCTTAGACTTTTTGCTTTCCTAACGAGTAAACGTAGTAGGAAAGCACAACTTCGACAATGAGAAATTGTGCTTTCGTAAAGTTAGAAGAGAAGAAGACAGAAGGATTCATTTAGGCTGCGCAGCATTTGAAAAACTCCGTCGCACCTTCTCATCCTCCATCCCACAGTCATGAAAGACGAAATTCTTTAATCAGTGCGTTTTGTCAGTAATGGCGTACCGAGCTGAAACGTGGATATTGACACTGACGGTGAGCTTGATCCACAAATTTATAGTCACTCAGCAAGCCAGCAAGCTATGGAAAGAACAATGCTCGGCATTTCATTGATCGATAAAATGCGTAATGACGAAACACGACAAAGAACTAAGGTAGTCGACATTGCTAAGAAAACTAGCAATCTGAATTGGCAGTGAGCTGACCACAGCTGTTGTAGACCCAAGAACCTCTGCGGTAGACGGGTACTCGAATGGAGGTCAAGTACAACTTACTAATTTACTCACATGTGTTTTTCGGATCATAATAATGTAAAACAAATGTAACTTATCCCCGATTGTTCAAACTATTTACACTAAGCACTTGCTCTTCTATATGAATAAAAAAATTATTATGATTCGGATGACAAGTAAAACTGCATTAGACATAAGTTTTTACTAGGTATATATTTTGTATTTTTAATTTACCATAGTTCTTAACTCTTCTAACGAATGTGTACTAATTGATGAAAGAGTAGGCTACCTAAAAATACACACTTCTATGTGCTTGTCCCATAGAGAAATAATGTTATACTAGAGGAAACACTACTAAGAAAGATTGAACGAATCTTTGACAACAAAAACTGCGGTATGAGGAAAGGTGGAGCGGGCGGGGGAATGCAAGCAGTATCTATTCTGTGACGCATACGCCGTGAAGCAGCTGTGAAGCTAAGTAAACGCTGCACGCAGCAACAATAGTAAAATAAATTGCGAGCGTCTAACGATGTGCAGCGCTGCAATTACGTTGTGCACGAGCTAACACAGACAGGCGGGCCATCAGTGTTGGCAATATATATTCGGTGGTGTTGGTAAGTAGGCGGAGTTTGTGGAATGAATCGGGGTATTAAGCAGCTGTGAACCTAAATATAAACGCTGCACGCAGCACCAGTATTAAAATAAATAGCGATCGTCTAACGATGTGCAGCGCTGAATTACGTCGCGCACGGCGTTTGCGGAACGCATAGGGTTGTCAGTGCAATGACAGTGATTTTTCGTTTGATTGAGGAAAAATATTGTTTTTTTTTTACTTATTTATTATTTTAAATCAACGATTGTAATTTCTTTTGTTCAATATAGCAACGTCCTCATAATGAAAGATACAACAAATTCCCTCCAACAAAACATTCATATGATGAAGTTTCTATTTTAGGAAAACTTAAGATTAATATAATATTAGCCATGCTCACCGTGATGAGTCTTGTAAGGTGTAACGGGGTTTCAAGTAATGAAAAAATTAATAAAATTGAATTAATTGAAATATGAGAACATTATTAAAAAAAGGGTCTTAAATTTTTTTTTATGTAAGTCAACGGCTGTGCCGAGGTACCAGTGGTACATTCGACTGAGCCAAAAAGACCTCTACTCACAAAGCCACGCTCAGAGAGGCGCCATTTTATTGATAAGATCGATTTTCTCAAAAACAGCTATAAGTAATTGTTTTGATAATATTTTTTTATTTCGCGATTTAAAAAAAGTGGCCACTTTTTTTACATTGCGAAATTAAAACATCATGAATATTATTAAACCGGAAAAAAATATTGTCGTAAGGAAGTCTCCAATTTTTTACTCTGTTCCTCGAAGTTTAGGTAAATAAGCCCTACCTATTACTATCACTGGTGACAACACGGTAATAATAATTAATAAATAAAAATAAAAATAAATTAATTAATTATGTGCATAAATAAATTAATAAAAATGTGTAAATAAACGAATACATTAATAAATTGAACTAAGATACTTACACATAAAATATTACTTATTTTTTAGAAATGTTTAGTCGGTTTCACAAATATGTATTAGTGAAACCGACAACCCTGAAATAATCATGAATCTGCAACTCTCGCTCGCACTGTAAGCACAGTCCGTATTTAGTGTCTCGCTTCGCGCGAAGTTTATTGTGTAAGCGTTGAAGTACACATGACTAACATCCACGGCCGCCGGGAGTCGACTGACAGGAAGTTTGTTAGTCAACTCTCTTCGATGGGGCGAAAGTACTTGCCCTTAGTATATCCTCTAGTACAACGTATAGCTCAATGGCTTGTCCTGTCAAAATAAATATTGCCAAGCGATCTTCAGTCGGTCTCTTTGCGTTCGCGGACGGTGACGTGTGCGACCTATTTCTCAATTTTACCCCTATTCCCGCCTTAATCAATTTGTATCATTTTGTTCAGCGTCCGATAATTTTGCCCCAAAGACCATTTTCGACTTCGCGTACGATGATTTTTAGTGACCTCGAATCCAACCTTGACTTTGACGTCACTACATGACTTTTCGTCCTATGTAAGTGTCGTCTTTTTTGGCTTCAATCTGTCGCTAACAAATCGCCTAAAGAAACTTCATCGTCCTTTCCTACATCGTGCCCATGAGCTATCTCTCTTTCTTTACCCTTTTTTTAATCAGCTGGCACTCTCTCACTGGACTAGTGGCTCGGGATCAATTCTGATGTCTCTCACTGACAGTTCTCCTCCTAAGAAATTTTTATTTTCGGAAATATTCGGAAATATACAACTGTTTTGGTGGTTAAAAAAAAAACCAGGATTTAATATAAAGAAGATGCGTCGCGTGGCGACGCATTTTCTTTATATTAACCCTAACCTAATGTTGAGGCGGTGCATGTCGTTTTTGATACAAGTTTGTATTTCCGAAAATAATTCTTAGGTTGTTATAAAAAAAACTAAACACCCTAAAACAATTTAAACTACATTGCTTAAAAAAGAAAAAAAAAAACAAAAAGATTTTGTGGGATTCAAACCCAGGTCATAAAACTACTAGTCCTAGACCCTCACCCCTGAGCCTAGAAATCAGTTAAACGAACAAAGTACGAATATCGAATTCCCTTCTTCTTCTTCTTCTTTTTTTAAATAGTGGCAACCAAACGAATAGGAAATTCGTTTATTACTGCCAGTATCCAGTGACGGAGTTGCACGGTATAAATTTGTGATTATTTTTTATAATATAATAAAACAAAATAATGTTGAAAGGAACGAAGCATTTGAAGTTACTAGTTTGCATGCACAAATTCTGGAAGACACATACTTAGTTGTAAATAAGAAGATGAAAATAAATAACTAAAACATTATACATATATTTATATATAATTAATTACAGTCTTACGTCATTACATTTTATAAATTTTAATATATATTTTATAACATGGGAATTGTTAGTATACAGTATCGTTTGTATGTTAGTAGGAAGTGGGACTTTAAACAAATGTAAAGTGGCATATAACGGAGGGGAATTAACCGCGAGGGTAATTGGACAACCAAAGAGGATATGGTCTAGGGTTCCTTCGTCCAGTCCGCACTCGCAGATTGATGAGTCAAGTATACGAAGTCGGGCTAGATGCACTGGAGTGCAGCAGTGTCCAATTCTCATTCGGCACAGAACTGAGGTTTCCTTTTTATTAGCCGTAATTTTAAAAAACCAAGGCTTTGCGGGTATGACCCGCTGAATGGTGGCATAGTAAGACCCTCTCGCTCGACTGGACACGGACCATTCATCGGACCAGGAATCATGAAGGTATGTTTTTGGGAGTGCCAACAAATCATGGGGAAAATTAATGAACGGAGCCCTATCTCCACACACCACCGCCTCCTTGGCTAGAGCGTCTACACGCTCATTGCCTCGAATGCCGGTATGTGAAGGTATCCAGGCAAAAACAAGTTGTTTTTGACCTAAGGTGAGTAATGTATCTTTAATACATAGAACTATGGGATTATGAATTTGGCAATTGAATGGGTTCTGTACCAATGCCTGAAGAGAACTGCGGGAATCTGAGAAAATTATGGTCCGTTCCAGTGTGTCGGAGAGGGACACAAATCTGACAGCCTCCAGTAGAGCCATACACTCGCCCGTATAGACCGAGGACTCGGGTGGGCACTGAGTGCGCATGTAGTCGTTGCTTCCGGGCTTATATACGGCAACTCCTACGTTACCTTTTGGTGTTAATTTTGAGGCATCCGTAAAAATTACATCCCACCCGTGCCAATCTCTATCAAGAATAATCTTGAACGATTCTTCAGCGCGTGGCATGTCCTTTTCAAGGCCAAAATCTAAAATTACATTCGGTTTTAAGATTACGGCCTCATATTTCGATCCGTGCAAAGGCAATGTCGGAGAGCGATAGGTAGGGGCTTCAAGGTTGCTAAACCTAGTGACGCTCTGAATGAGTCTGGGCTTCAGTTTATTAAACCAGTACCTCCCATTCAGAGTGTGTTCTGCGAGTAGGTTTAGCTTCGGAAACAGGGAGTGATTAGAAAATCTACTAGCTCTGAACAAATACCTGTCTGCCAGAAATTGCCGGCGTAGATGGAGGGGTGGATCTACACATTCCACCTGAAGAGCATTGACTGGGCTGGATTTCATTGCGCCTGTGATTATGCGGAGGGACTTTGACTGTACGAGGTCAAGCATTCTCAATGCAGATTTGTTGCAGGGCTCTAAAAGGAAAATACCGTAGTCCAAGTGACTACGAATCACGGCGTTGTACATGAGTTTTAAGGAGAAGGGGTGGGCTCCCCACCATACTCCCGCCAGGCAGCGGAGTATATTGATGTTGCGCTCACATTTCTTTACAACATAGTTAATATGAGGGGCTCCAGACATTTTGGAGTCCAGTATGACACCCAGGAATTTAACCTGGTTCTGAACGGGAATGCGGGAAGAGTGGCACACTATATCAATACGGGGTCTGAGCCGCTTTCTTGAAAACACCACTATATTGCTCTTAGCTGCGGATAGGTCCAAGCCATGAGCAGTTAGCCACGAGGTCAAAGATCGAATGGAATAGCCAACGGACCCAGAGGCCCTCACGATTGATTTGTGGGAAGAATAAATAAGAAGATCATCCGCATATTGTAGTATACGGGAGTGAGAGATGATGGACTGTTCCAGGTCATGGGTATAAATGTTGTACAGGAGGGGACTAAGGACGGAACCTTGGGGAAGGCCTTTCCAGATGACTCTGGGGTCAGTGGCTTTCCCGTCGGTGCGGAGAAAGATCGTGCGTTGAGTGAGGAGATTGCAGATGAATTGTATCATCTTCTGTGGCAACCTCAGTTTTTGCATCTTATGCCTGAGGACGGGAAGAGATACGTTGTCGTAGGCTGCCGACACATCCAAGAAGGCAGCTACAACTGATTCGTCTCGACTGAAGGCCAAACGAATGTCCGTAGTAAATATACTGAGGCTGTCCATCGTACTCTTACCCTTCCTAAACCCGAATTGGCTTTCCGCCAACAGGCCTCTACTTTCCACAAGCCATTCCAACCTATTTTTGACCATGTGTTCGGTTATTTTCAAGAGGGTAGGCGAAAGAGCAATAGGGCGGTAGGATGATCCATCATTTGGGTCTTTGTGAGGTTTAAGAATGGGGATAATGAGTTGTGTTTTCCAGGACTCAGGAATAAGCCCAGTATCAATAATCAAGTTTATCATGTCCAGATAATATTTTCGAGTTTCTGTGCTGGACGTTACGAGAAAAGAGTATGGAATTCCATCAATACCAGGGGCTGAATCCTTGACGTATTGAAGAACGATTTGAAGTTCACGAAGAGTATATGGGGAGTCCATAGGGTCGAGAGATTGACAGGAGTATGATGAGGCGAGTTCCTCAATTTGAGGAACGGATGGGGGAGCTAGTTTATCCAGAAATGCGTCTTTCCATGCGGGGGACGATGCTCTAGAGCTACCATCATCCACCCACGAAGCCCTATACCTCCTAATATTGGTCCAGACAACTGATGAGGGAGTGGACGGTGAAATGGAGCTGCAAAACCTTCGCCACCCCAAACGCTTCTTCTCAAGAAGAAGGCGCCTGGTTTTTGCCTCAGTCTTTCGCAGCTCCAGATAATTTGAGGTAGACATGTCGACCTCGTACAGTCTCTCTGCATCAGCCCGTGAGCGAACAGACGCGGTGCAGTCCCGATCCCACCAAGGAGGCGACGATCGTCTGTCCGTAGACGTGTTTTTGAGTGGGATGGATTCATCAGCTGCAGCAACCAACGCGTCACTAAATTTAGTGTAGCAGGTTAAAAGGGAGTCTTGTGTGACATCTGGGAGTTCCAAAACACTCCTATCTACGGCTGCTTCGAAGTCCTCCCAGTTGGCACCATCCAAACGATATTTTAATAAGGGGGTTTTTTGAGTTGAATATGATTGTGATGGGAGGGTTATAATAATAGGGAAATGATCACTGCCGTGGGAACTCCTCAGAGTTTTCCACGACAAAACTGGAGCAAGATCAGGGGTGCTCAGAGATAGGTCCACTACACTTTTATTTTGCAATGGTGCAGAGCGACGGGTGGGAGACCCGTTATTGATTACACATATGTTGAGCTCGTCCAACAGTTCGAGCAATCTGTTGCCAGATGCGTCACTGGTGGACGAGCCCCACACCGTGCTATGACTGTTAAAGTCACCCAATATTAAATAAGGTTTCGGCATCTGTTCGACCAGCAATTTCAAATCAAGAAAGGTGGGAGGGGATGGGTGGGAAATATATATGGAAAGAAAGGTGATACCCTTCACCGTCGCGGCCACGGCATTAAAGCCATCACCACGAGGAGGTAGGGAGACAATGGAATAGGGGTAATTTTTGTCAATGAATAGGGCAGATCCGCCATACCCGTCGCATCTGTCGTCCCGAAGCGTGATGTAGCCAGGAACTCGAAAACGAGAATCCGGCTTGAGCCAGGTCTCCGAGGCGGCAAATACGATTGGCTTATATTCATTAACGAGATACAATACTTCAGATTTATTTCGGGACACACTTCTACAATTCCACTGTAGAACGGTCTCGTTCCGGTTGAATGTTCACGATGGGCAATGGAGTGGGCATGTTAATGGCAGCGTTGGGCGGTAAAAAATTTTGGGAGGACATAAATTGAATGAACGCCGTGAACAGCGTTTGCATGTTATAGGTAGGTACTTGCATAGAGATTGCTTCGGCTGGATAAGCACAGCCATTTTGAGATGGGGGTGGAGCCATTTCACTCAGGAGGGCCTGATGGGCTTTCCTGTCGTAGCCAGCGGCGAGCGGAGCGCGAGAGCGTGGCTGAGAAAAGGTAGTTTTTTTGGAAGATGTCGTAGGCTTAAAACTGGAAGACTGGCTACGAAGGGGGTTTGGCGTGAAGGAGTGAGTGCTAACTGAGGTCGCTGTTACCTCTGCGAAGGAGCGTTTCACTGCAGGAAACTTGGAAGAAGCCTCCACATATGAAATGCATTCCTCTGCCATGGTCGCTTTGATGTTTTTCTGTCTATTCTGCTCGGGACATCCCTTATACGTAGAAAAATGATTTCCCTTGCAGTTCATACAGGAGACTTCTGCCTCCGAGAGACTACACTCGTCACCTGAATGCTCCTGTCCGCACCGATAGCAACGAGGCTTCGACCGACAGGCGTTCTTAGTGTGTCCGAAACGACAACACTTGTAGCACTGTATTGTTGGGAACTTGTACAACTCCACAGGGAGGGAGTTGTACATCAGAGTTACTCTATTCGGCAGCTTTTGACCGTCAAATGTGAGAACCACAGTTTGACTCGGCTTCCAGATGGCTTCGCCGGAAATGTTTTGCTTGTAGTTAAGCCTACGGGCTTTGATAACCTTACCAAAGCCTTCTGGTACCACAATGTCATCCAGAAGTTTTTCAGGGGTCCACTCTATTGGGACACCCTTAACCAAACCCAGACGTGTAACGTTGTATGTAGGGATAAAAGCCTTATAGTTGGCTCGAGGGACGTTCTCATGTTCGATAAAAGAGTTTGCAAAAGCTGCCGATTTAAAATGGACTGCAACTCTGTTCCGTCCTGCACTCTTCACACCATCGTGAACAATTCCGTCGAACGAATTCCGCATTAGAAATTTCCCGAAATGAATCGGGTGCAGTGTCTCTCCTGATGTAGGCGTTATTTCCACACGTTGTACGTGCACCACGAAAGGAGCCCTATCGTGGTTCCTGTACAGTGGGGTAGAGGGAGTAGACTGAGATGCAGACTGGTTATGGGTTTGAGGCTGGGTGGTATCGGTCATGGTGGGTTTGGGTGGGGAGGCATCGCTCTCCAATCCTGTCTGAGTGCCAGTTGAGTCCGAGCTACGCGATCGATCGCGTTTGGTAAGTTTATTTTTATTTTTTTTTGCCTGATTATTTTTTCTTTTTCTTTCAGTAGAATTTTTTTTTAACAATTGCGTAGACATGGCCGTTTCATTTACGTCCATATATGCAGCTACTTCCATCATCGGGGCGTTAAGCGTGAGCTCCACATCCTGCGAGCGCCGGCTGGACGAAGTTCCATCGGGCGGGTCGGGTGGTTGAGGCGGTGGGCGATTATCCATCGCAACACCACATCGACGCGTCCTCAGATTAATTACAAGTGGACTTACCAAATTCGGAGGGTTAGTGGGACCAAGAAACAGATAATGACTAAATACAGACTATGTCGGCAAACTTTAGAATAAAATGAGGAGCAAGCCGCGAACACGTGCAAACACCTTCAACCTTCAACCGGCCTTCTCCAGTAAATTATTTTCCAGTGAGTTGAAGCTTGGTTGGTTCCTTTCTTTCTTCAATTTTCTTTTCGAATCTCGCACTCGCAGCTTGTAGCAGGAAGGTAGCGCAATTGAAGAAGTTGATAGTAGAAAGCGAAAGACAAGATGTGGAAGTGGTTCTTCAGCAGTTATATAATATTATCAACAATTTTGTGAAAAAATTTTCAACGGAGCTAAATTTTTCACATCCGATGACAACCAATGTCAGTTGATGTCCCTCGAATTCCCTTGATTCGCTTTCGGCTCTATGACATCACAGCTGTCAGCGAGAGCCAACAGAATTGATCCCGAGCCACTCGCCTCACTGGTGCCAAAAAGAAAGACTCGAATGGAACAAAGTTGTCTATGATCGATCTATGGACCGCGGATCACATGAGAAACTCCATTTCTGACATCCAAAAAGCAGCTGACAGTTTCTCGGGATCTCGCTCAGCCAGCTCAAGATTCCTCTTTTTATTCCGTGACTTGTGAATCCATCATGGGTCTCTCAATGAAGATCTGCGGACCCAAGCTGTCCCTGTGCTGTCTCATCCTCAGCGTTTGGGGCATCATCCAGCTTGTAAGTAGCTTTTTCTGTACTATTGTGTCGGAGAGGCTTAGCCCTGATATTATGCTCGTAGAAGAATGAATCAGCACCCTGGATTGAATACGTATGTCTTTCAAAGCTATTATCAGACAATTTTTTCGTAGGAAAAACTAATTCTTCCCGCTCATATAACTTTTTACCCTGTTTTGGGCAATATGTTAAAAAATCAGAGATAGATCAGGGACTCCTCTCCTTGCTCCGCAAGCGGCTCTTTAAAATCAAGACAAATTGTCCGGTCTGAAGTCAGTCTCACAACATCGACACACGCGTGTTCGGATTACTATCACATCTCGATTTACGCCCCAAACAAACTAAAATGTCGTCGTGTGTTATGAGATTCTGCATAAACTATTTAAGAAAAGCTTCTAGAAGCCAAGGAATCACATATAATTTCTAAGTAATTTAAAAGTAATTTTGTACCGTGTGGGGTCGGTACTTAAAAAGAATAGCCCCACTGCATCTCTCCCCGTCGCATGTCGTAAAAGTCGACTAAGGGATTGTCAGCCTCGGCAGCTCAGTGGTGCGGTCAGTTATGGATGGGTGACCGCCCGACCGTTGGAGGCTGACCGTGGTTCGGATTCCACGTTAAACTGTAGGTCCCTTCCCTTCTTACCTTACTGGGTGGTAGGGTTTATCCCGGCCGGGTTGGTACCACCGCACTGAGGGAAACGTCGGTCGAAACGGCTATGTAATTAGTTCGTGTTTTCCGTCCAGTTCAGTGTAGCCGGCGCGAAATGAAGGGAAGCACTGACATAGCACCTAGTTCACCCGGTGTTATGGGCTGACATCACGGATGTTGTAGGTGATGTAGCCAACTGTAATGTATTTGTTATTATTTGGAAATAATACAATATTTCAGCACGAGCGCCCCGCGCCCATCTTGTTTTTATTCTTTCACAGACTGACTGGCGTAGGCAGTGTTGCCTACTCCCTAACCACAAATAACCATATCTCACACTCTCCCCCCGTATATTAATTAAATACAATATGCTTCATGCTTACATTAATTAAGTAGGTATAAACTTACATTTTTTATTATAGTAATTATTTTAAATTTATTATTCTTTTTTTATAAATATATAAATAATATATATATATATATATATTTATTTATTACAGTTACAGATTTTTATCAATCTATCGTTTTGACCTTCTTAGTGGTAATGCGCAGTGGCGTGCACAGACATTCGAGACTGGGTAGGCAGGCAGCCATGAAAATTCAAAATATATAAGGTCTTTCAATAGTAGGTAACGATACGCTAAGGGGTGTATGTGTATTAGATACTCATCACGTTCCCATTCCCATACCAATTATTTTTTTACGATATAAAAAACGAACTTATTAAGGTGAAATACGCGCACTTCACGTATTAAATGTGAGGAGTGAGTAGGCTTTTTATATCGTAAAAAAAAATTAGCATGGGAACGTGATCAGTATCTGATACACATACCTACGTACACCCCTTAGCGTATCGTTACCTACTAATGAAAGACCTAAACAAGTTTAATTGTATTCCTCTTTCTTCACCCTTCCATTATCAGCCCGGTTTTCATCTCTCACATCTTTATATATCCACATGAAATGTTCCAGCAGATTTTTTTTAATGCCACCGCAGACATCCAATAAATGATTTAATTTTAATTACACATGTCATAAATACAGATGCAGGGTGGCTTTGAAAAAAGTATTTTTGTGTCATTTAAACAGAATCAATCTACAAATACAGTGCCGTAGATAGACTTAAATATCACAAGAAAAAACAGAAAAAGATTAAATAGAAATAATTAGAGTGGAGGAGAGGTACCTACTTTTCTTAGAAATCAATGAGCATATCCTTTTGTTAATATAGTGCAAACACTTCTTTCTTATAAAGTGTACCAGACAAGTACCCGGCCAACCGACGACGCGCGCGCGCGGGAACGATGATAGACCAGCTACACCTACGTTACGAGGCATTTTTGTGGTGTTAGTGAAAAGCAAGCCTACCCTAGCCTAGTAAATCGCGCATCGAATCACGCATACACACGCACAATTCGTAGCGTAGCGTAGCGTATATGACGCAGGATTTGAGTAATAGTGTGAGTGACCACCAGGCAGTCATGTTGTGTACTTATCCCGCGCGACGGGCGGGGCGCTGCGTCCGCGCGAGCGGCCGCGCCGAGAGGGAGGAGCGCGCGGCAAATTTTAAATCATTAGTTTTTTCGTGAAGCCGAGTAGTTCTATTCTATACGTTTTAATTTGATTGTTTGGTTGGGTGGAATTCGGACTTCAGTCAGGGTAGGCAGTGCTTTTCTGCCTTTATGGGATGCACGCCCCTGGTAATGCGTCATGTGGTGTTATTGTTTTTGTATCACCATTCATATTATCACCTACCGTCTGTCCACATTTCATGATTTGGTTAGCATGACGCTTCCACTTCATTCCTTCAACGTCCACAAAGAAGGTCACTCCAGGCATAGACTCTCCTGTGATAATTGCAGGTGTCCACGGTTTCTTCCCCTTCCTAAAATCTTTTACCATTACCTTTTCACCTACTCCAAATGTTACATTTCTTATTCCATTATAATTGTATTTTTGTTTATCTGCAGATTCCTGCATCTTTTCAGAAATAGGAGCTGGGCGCAAAAGTGAAAATCGATTTCTCAATTCCCGACCCATCATTAAGCTTGCTGGAGACACACCAGTGCTCTTGTGGGGTGTGCTTCTATAATCAAATAAAAAGAGATTCAATGCTTGTTTAAGTGTTTTGCCTGATTCCACTATGCGAATTATGTGCGATTTGAAAGTATCGACGAATCGTTCCGCAGCTCCGTTAGTAGCTGGATAATATGGAGGCGTGAATGTATGCTTTACTCCTGTATTCTTGCAAAAAATATCAAATTCTAGACTAGTAAATGATGTACCGTTGTCCGACACAACATGTGCTGGAAATCCAAATCTGATGTACATTTCTTTAAATTTTTCAATTGTGCGCTCAGCTCTAATGTCTGACATTTCGAAGGCTTCTGGCCATTTGCTGTAACTGTCTACAACTACTAGGAACATTTTTCCTAACATGGGCCCTAAGTAGTCGGTATGTATTCTATGCCAAGGTCCTGGTGGAACTGTCCACGAATTGAGGGGTATTTTGTTTGGACTTTTCTTATTTTGTAAACATATTATACAATTTTTTGTCACATTTTCTACTTCGCTATCGACATTAGGCCACCATAAATATGACCTGATAATTTCTTTCATTCTTACTATTCCGAAGTGGCTAGCGTGCACTTCTCTCAAAATATCATCCCGTAGTGACTTAGGAATGATTATTCGATGCCCCCACAAAATGCAACCCTGATCTACTGTTAACTCATTTTTCCTGCTGTAATAGGGCTTTAACTCATTTTCCATATCTTTATTGTTCAGTGGCCAACCATCTGAATAATATCGCAATATTTTTGCAAGTGTTATATCCTTTAGTGATTCTTTTTTTATATCCTTCCAATTAAGTGTGTTGAGTTGTGAAGAGTGTATATAATTAATAGAGCTCACTTCAGCATTTACACAAATATAATGCTTTTCGATACTATCGGGTACTACTGATTTAACCGGTGCTCTTGATAGGTAGTCTGCTGGATTTATTTTAGTGCTTATGTGCCTGATAGTGTAATTAAATGCCGATAGGAATATGGCCCAGTGTTGCAAGCGTTTCGCTGCCATTTTGGGTATGCTCTTTTTCGGGCCAAAAATTCTGACTAAGGCAGTATTGTCTGTTTCAAGTTCAAACTGTCTACCGTAAGTGTAATTATAAAATTTTGTAACACCAAATATAATTGCCATGGCCTCTTTATCTATGGTGGCATATCTTTTTTCTGTGTCATTTAACTTTTTGCTTGCAAATGCTACTGGGCGGATTACATTATCCTTTCCTCGGACCGATAACACTGCTCCTAGACCTTGGTCCGATGAATCGCATGTAAGTATTAATGGTAATTCCGGGTTGTAATGTGTTAAATTCTTAGTTGATGCTAATTTATTTTTTATGATTATGAATGATTTTTCACACTCCGCTGTCCAATTAAATTTATCATTTTTTGTACATTCGTACAATGGAGCTAGAATAGTTGCCATATTTTTCAAAAACCTTGAATAGTAATTAACTTTTCCCAGAAAAGATCTCAGTTGTGTGATATTATTCAGTGATGGTGCATCCAATAGCGGCAGCAAATTTTCCTTTACCACACTTATATTGTTTTTGTCTATATTAAATCCAAAAACCTGTATTTTTTTATTGAAAAATTTACACTTAGTATGCTTCAGTTTGAGTTCGGCTTTACACAACCTTTGTAGTACACACTCTACACGAATGAATGTTTCTTTGAAGTCCTTACCGCAAATGTAAATATTATCTATAAATACAATAACTCCAGGTATGTTTTTTAATAGATTACACATTAATCGTTGAAAAGATCCAGGCCCGGTGTTGACACCGTACGGCAAATACAAATATTTAAACGTTCCTAGTTCTGTTACAATCACAGTGAGATCTTGCGAGCTCTCCTCGAGAGGTGCTTGCAGGTACGCCTCCTTAAGGTCTAGTTCACAAAAATAGGCCCCACCTTTCAAAGTATCTAAAATAGTGTCGAGGTGCGGCAGCGGATAATGGTCAATCTCCAAGTGCGGGTTCAGCGTCACCTTGTAATCCCCACAGAGCCGCACCGAGTTGTCTGGTTTGGTGATTGCCAGAACTGGAGTTCCCCACTCGCTGTATTCTACTGGTGCTATACGTTTATTAATGAGGAGTCTTTTTATTTCATCGTTTACTTTGTTTTTGAGTGCAAAAGGAACTGGACGCACCGGTAGGAATTTTGGTGTAGCTGTTGGTTTTAATTTTAATGAAATTTTGCCACCCTTAAAATTTCCCCATCCCGGAGAAAATAGTTCGGCATATTTTTTATAAATTATACTTATGCCGTCGTCCACCTCAGTGTTGTGGTTAATTTCAAACTGATTTGGGGCAGACGGCGGCCACAAGTCAAAAGCACTGAGCCAGTCTCTGCCCACCACGCGGGGGGTCCCCGTTTTGGCTATAAAAATGTCTAGAACTTTAGTAATATTTTGATATGTTACCATAATGCCTTCCAAAATCCCTATGGGTGCTGTTACACTTTGATCAAAATTTTTAAATAATATATTCGTACTCGTAATGTATTTTTTTGGAAAAAGCACCTTTTTGTCTTGGAGGTCCATCACTGTGACCTCTGAGCCTGTATCCAATTGAAATTTAACCAATTTTGTTCCTAGATTGAAACTTAACATGTATGGAGGGATCTTACTTCGTGTAGCTCGTTCCTGTTCCCACGAATACATTTCATACATGCTATAGTCCACCGCATTGTTCACACAGTCAATGTTCACCGAATCCTGTACCTCGCGAACGTCTTCCGTGCCATCACCTTCTTCATCTATTAGTACTGTATTTGTACTGTGACTTTCACGACGTCTACACATACTATAAATGTGACCTTGAGCGCCACACTCACTACAAAATTTATTTTTTTGAGTGCACTGAGCTTTCACATGATTTGGTTTTCCGCAACAAAAACAAATTTTTGAGCCTCCTCCACTGATTCCACCGCGTGTCGACCCGACGCTTCCCGAGCGCGCCTGCGCCTTCTGCGAGCCTCCTCGCCACGGAGCTCGCGCGGCGCCGCCGCTGGCACCTCCGCTCGTGCCACCTCGCGCTGCTCCAGCGAAGCCTTTGCGTGCCCCGCCTCCGCTCCTCCGCATGTGAAACGTGTTGCTTGTGCTGGATGACTCGAGTACATCTGTGTGTTGGGACCGAGTAAGAGTGCTCTCCGCCATTCGTGCCACTTTGATGAGCTCGTTCAAGGGCAATTCTCCCCCTTTCAACAATTCGTATTTAATTAAACTAGACTGCACTCCATCCATCAACTTTTCTTTAATTTGATCACCGATGTCTGCGAATGTACACTTCCTCGCTAACTTGTTGAGGGCGATGATGTAATCTTCAATAGTTTCTTGCGACATCTGGTTTCTGTCACGGAAGTTTGCCCTTTCGAGCGCCTGCGATGTTGTTTTGTTATAGTAATCGTTCAATATTTTGATTAGTTCTGTGTATGATTTTTTTATAGGTTTGTCTTTTCCACACAGATTAATAAGTCGATCGAACACCTTGGTTGTTAGTTTTGTAATCAATAGCAGCGCTTTCTTTTCTTCTGGTACGTCGTTAAGCGTAATGAGACAATCCAGTTGCTGCGAGAACGCCTCCCAGTTTTCACCGTCGAAAGAGTCAATATTAAATTTGAATGACATCTTGTTGATTTTGTCGTCTTCGTCGTCTCCAAAGTCCGACATCCACTTCGCTGCGCGTCTGGATGTCACAAAGTTGCGCACGACCGCTCTCAGCTCTTCAACTGTTTCTTTTCTCTCCAAACCTGCCTCATCTATAAGTGATAGGAGTTCTTCCTTTGAAATTTTGTGAATCCAGCCCGTTTTCTTCTCTTTTATTTCCTTTATGAACTTTTTCACGAATTTTGACATTAGGTTACGAACGAACGAACTTTTCAGCGCCTAACTGGACGGAACCGGCCGACGCCATGGACGCCACCCACGCTACGCTACGTACGCCGACTTTGCTCGTAGGTTACCAGGCGCCCGGCGCGGAGTGTTAGTTCACAAACTTCACAAACGAACACCGCCGCTTCAGTTCGATATCCTCGTCGCCATTGTAATGTATTTGTTATTATTTGGAAATAAAACAATATTTCAGCACGAGCGCCCCGCGCCCATCTTGTTAACCCCCGACGAAAAAAACGGAGGGGTGTTATAAGTTTGACGTGTGTGTGTGTGTGTGTGTGTGTGTGTGTGTGTGTGTCTGTCTGTGGCATCGTAGCTCCCAAACGGATGGACCGATTTGGATGCGGTTTTTTTTATTAGGAAGCCTGTTTAATCGGGATGGTTCTTAGCTATGTTTGTAATCAAGTAATTAAGTAATTAAGTAATAAAAAAAATTATTATCTTCAAAAGTGGACCGATTTGCATGCGGTTTTTTTTAAAAAGCTTGAAATAAAAGTTAAATTACAAATTTAAAAAACCCCCGACTCTTAAAAAGTCAAAAATAATTTCCGTTTACTTACTTAAAGGAGTCGGGGGACCGCTAAGTAAATTAAATATAAAGACTCAAAAGTTGCGCGGGAATTTACTTAGCGGTCTACCGACTCCTTTAAGTAAGTAAACGGAAATTATTTTTGACTTTTTAAGAGTCGGGGGTTTTTTTATTCTTTCACAGACTGACTGGCGTAGGCAGTGTTGCCTACTCCCTAGCCACAAATAACCATATCTCACACCAACCATGTTAGTTTCCAAAAAAAAAAAAAAAAAAGTATTACTATTTCTAAATAATTGTTCTTTAGAGAATCATGCAGTTCGAAGAACTACTCTGTCGGCAATGATATTTTAGGACAGATCAGTGCTCACACATGGCACGTACTTGAAAAGTTGAGAGGAAGAACTATAAAGTGATGCGCCGACTCGAATAGTCTTATTCCAATTATTAGAATAAGTGCAGAATCTCATTACACACGACGGCATTTTCGATGTGTTAGCGGCTCGTGGTTAGCGGTCCGAACGCGTGCGTAGTTGGTGGGCGACTAACTTCAGACAGGACTGTGGTCTTGTATTTAATGTGCCGCTTGGGAGCTCAGATAACCTATCTACCTCCTTTTAACTTATAATATCATTGTCTGTCGGCTACAAACATTGACTTATAATACAGTAGGTGTCCGGTAATCCGGCACCCAATTTTTTTCGCCTATGCCGGATTGCCGGAATTGCCGGATTATTGGATTTGTATGGGATATAAAGCATTTATGTATGTACATATGTGGCACACTGCGCGCACACACTGCGTAATTCAACAAAAAAAAAACAGACGCGTTGTTTCGCTGTCAAGGCCGGGGCCGGACTGAGTGCGAGAGCAAATTTTGCTATGCTCACCCGAATCCCTCGCTCTATAATCCGGCAGTAGTGCCAGATTGAGTGCCAGCTGAGGCTAAAAATGCCAGATTACTGGGCGTGCCGGACTGTCGAGCGCCGGATTACTGAGCGCCTACTGTATATAACTAATGTAAGGACAGTTTGTCAGCCTCGGTAGCGCAGCGGTCCTGTCAGTCGACTGTTGTTAAGCAACTCTGCGCGGTCAGTACTTGGATGGGTGACCGCTCGACCGTTGGAGGCTGACTGTGCTACGGATTCCACATAAACTTAATAGGTGGTAGGGTTTATCCGGGTTGATACCACCACTTGGAATGAAATGTCGGTCGAAATGGATATTCCGTCCAGTTCAGTGTAGCCGGCATGAAATGAAGGGAAGCACTGACATGGCACCTAGTTACCCGGTGTTATGGGCTGACATCATGGATGTTTTAGGTGACATAGCAAACCGTGTCAGTTTCCATAAAATAAAAAAGGTCTCGCCCATACGATAGTAATAAAATCTTCATTTTTAAGTTTCCGGATTAACAGTAGGTTTAAAGACTTACATAAGTCGACGTTTCGCCCGCTACGTCACGGCCTTCATCAGGAACTGCGGGAGTTTCTGGAGCCGACGTCTGGTGTCCGTTGTACCAGACGTCAAACTGCTCTTTTTCGAAGATTGTAGCTGTGGGTAGGTTGCACAATATTCGGCAGCGGTGTTAGATCGCTATCCGTACATCGTAAGAAGTCCCGGCTGCACACAACACTCACTTTGTCTTCAGACGCTGGCTTGGCGGAAGATCTTGCAGATGTGTACTGTGACAGCACGGGCAGCCAAGAAGGTGATAAATTCATACTGTCGTCCCTGTTGAAATTTCTGTGCCTGGTGATTTCGATGGCTTCCCTGACTAGGCGTGGAGTGTAGTGTCGTTCTACCGCTAGTACCGACGCTTCATCAAACCGGATCCAGTGGTTATTATCACCAAGCAATAGATGTTCCGCAATGGCCGATTTCTGCAGGTCACCATTCTTGACTGCTCTTATGTGTTCGCACATTCGCTCATGGGCGCTCCTCTTCGTTTGGCCGATGTAGCTCTTCCCACAGCTACATGGAACTTTGTAGACGCCTGGGGCTTGCAATGGTATCTTATCTTTAACGGATCTAAGCATTTGAGACACTCTAGGCAGAGGCTTATAGAATGTTCTGATTTCCATTTTTCGAAGTAATTTACCAATCTGATCTGTAACACCTTTTACGTATGGTAAATAGGCGGGCTGTCTACTAACCTCTATTCGTCTTTGCCTTTTTCCTTGGATTTTAATATTGCAAGCCCTCGTCACAGATTACTTAATAGTTACTTCGTAACAGATAAATCACTCCATAGAAAATGTTCCTACCTTCGGGCTTTAATAGCCTACTGTTTCACGTCGCCAATCGCTGCGTGCGAAAATGTACCTTAACGATCAAGTGTAAAGTGGTTATTTCTTTGCAGCTGAGCGCAGTTGCGTGGGCGAGCGTTTATGTATACTTCGCGCGGCTGACGAATTTCCACTGAAATAGGCCGCCGGCGGCACGTCGGGCGGTAGGTAGTTAGCGCGCGTAAGTACATAGAGTGCGTGAGGTCTGCCCTCGTGTTAAATCAATTTTGCTGCAATGCACTTTTTACCTGCTTGAGCTCCATTTGAAGGTGCTCTTCATCACATACATTGTGTGCACGGTTTACTGTTAATCCGGAAACTTAAAAATGAATATAATTAATAACAGTGTAAACTTAAAAACATTAGTAATAAATTCACTAAAGTGGTGGTACAAAAAAAAAATACATATAAAATTATTCATTCAAACTACTCTCAAATTAACTAATTTACCAAACATAAGGCGACTAAGGGATACGAGTCGCTTCTTATATTACTACGTGGTAGGGTTTAACCCGCCCGGGTTGGTACCACCGCACTGAATGAAAGGTCGGTCGAAACGGCTATGTAAATAGTTTGTGTTTTCCGTCCAGTTCAGTGTAGCCGGCACGACCGAAGGGAAGCACTGACATGGCACCAAGTTCACCCGGTGTTATGGGCTGACATCACGGATGTTGCAGGTGATGTGGCCAAACGTGTCAGTTTCCATAAAAAAAAAAAAAACATAAAAATAATCAAAATATAACATGTTTAATTATAGTATGCGATATTGTTTATAAATAGTTTTTTGGTAATTATAGGTGTTTCTTACTATGGTTTGACCACCTCTTTAGTGAAGACATTTAATTGAGTTTGTATGGGCGTGTCCTTACGTTAATATAAGTCAATGACTGTTAATATAAGTCAAAGGTATATAACAGCCTTCCTAACAGTATTAGAAATTTAGAGACAAACAGACAGTTCAAGACAGCTATCAAAACCTACTTTAGTGTCTAATAAATAGCAGACTAGGTCTTTAGTTTCTATTTTATACTTATATCTAGATTATTATAAATAATAATGTTACCTCGTCCGGTGGTCCACTACGTGGGCTAGTATCGACTGAAAGTACTTATAAATTAATATGTCCTCGTTGCGTGTCGACATACCGAGTCGAGTGTTTCGGTCGGTAATGGTTTACGTGGTGGGCCTCCATGTCCAAATTCTTATTTACAATGTTGTAACCGCAACAAAAGAAAACAAATGTAAAATTTTCTCATAAAAGTGAATGTAATGTTCTTTTGGGAAATAAATATTCTTTAAACTGAATGACTACATGTAATGATATTTAGGTGATGATGGGTATATTCTACCACATCCAAGCGGTGGCGTTGCTGGAAGACCTGCCAATGGACGAGGATCACCCTCCGCATACCATCGAAGATTTTGTCAAAGAAGCGGAGGCCGGCTACACACAGGTCGGTAGAGATTTTGATTAACATAAAAAAATCTGCAATATTTTTTTTATAATATTGTTTATTGTATAATTTCATCCATAGGTAGGTAACCTACGCTTGGACATGTCAAAAATTCCGCCAGTTCTAAATTCAATGCGAAGAAGAACTGACAAACAAACTTCGCAAGTCACAATGTTTTGTTAGTACCTTATATATAAGTATTATAATTCAAGTAATTTACAATAATTAACGCATACTACCGCTCACAAGAACATTAATATTTACAGCATAAGCATGAACACTCAAGAATCTGACCACTCTGCCTATTTACATTACCTATATCTGGTGTATAGTGCCATCGTCAATTTTGATACTTCATATATCAAGTCAAATAAAAACAATTAGTTTACGTTTATTACAAAGAAATGTAATAAGTCATATATATAAGCGCTACATTTGGCCCCGAGCCACCAATAAGGTGTCTAGCGACGCCCATGGACATTTGGTTGCATGCGGGGGCTGCAAATGCCATGTCGGCCTGACAGGTGCCTACCGAACCCGCCGCTAGCGCAACCCCTGGGTGCATAGTACAGTAGACTCTTGATCTCAGGGTCTGAGGTTCGAATCCGGCCGACGTGCGCCAATGAGTTTTTTCTGATCGAAAAATTTATGTGCGTATCTACACCTGCTGCTTCAGCGGCTGCCGGAGCGGTGTAACACTGTAAGTGCCTTCCCTTGCCTCTTCGGATCAAATTGTAACCGACTAGGCTGGTACCACCGTACTGGACGTAAGATGGCCATATGACAGCTGTGTTCTCCTCTAACCCAGTGTAGCCAGCAATCCAAAGGGAACTCTCCGGATGGCGTGTGGTATGTATTTATTGTATGTAAAAATTTCAACCGTATTGTACCGTGTGGGGCCGGTACTTAAAAAGAATATCCCCACTGCATCTCTCCCCATGCATGTCGTAAAAGGCGACTAAGGGATAAGGACAAGATGCCGTGCTAAAGGGCGACAGGCTCGCCACCTCTCACCTTGGCACGGTACTTCCACCGAGTCATGCAGCAGGTGGGTCTTCGTGCCATACTTGCTGTTTGATCGATTTAATCTTGTTTGAATACTTTGCGAAACGTGGTGGTCGGTGTTGTGCTGTAATTGACAAGAGTTCTTGCAGCACAACACCAATTACTCTGCTTACTACCCCGATTGTCGGGATTCAGCGTGTGTGATATGTAAAATTTCAAATGCCGACACAATTGTTACACCGTTTCAGAACGCCATCAACTGCTGGATAGCTGCCTGCCTCTACATCATAACCCTGTTCGTGTCAGCGCACCAGTTCTACGCCAACAGCCGCTCCTCTGTCAGCATGTAAACAACATTCGTCCGATCACGCGCGCGCTCCCCCTCGGGAGTGCGGGAGGTATCATTTGAAGTTATGTTCATGTTATCGTAATATTATGTCGTGCAATAATACACCCTCTCTAGTTGACTTAAGATTGTTTTTTGTTGTGAATACTGCGATGTCTGCCCATCACACCTCGCTGCTGTCAGAAATAGGTGCCATGTCAATGGTGGCTGCACCGAAACGGACCGAAAATGCAACATATTAACCAAAAAAAAAAAAAAAAAAATGCACCATTCAAAATAAATGATTTTTAGTCAATATAAGAAATTGTATGTGAATCACATTACGTATTTTTTATACGAAAAATTGCATTGTGCGATTATTGTGATAATGTGAACAATGAGTTATTTATTACCACAGAGCACAGAACCGCACCCGCCCGCGCCCCCTCCTAGAGGCGCCCTGAGCGCGATTTCCCTACAACGGCGTTGAAGCCTGTAGGCGTGGCCTATGACTTACATATGTGTGTTGTGCGTGTGCATTTGTTTTGTGCGTGTGCCTAACTTGCTCCTCTTTGTGTGTAGTGTCGATACTAACACACACACACACACACATACGGATCGCTAGTAGCACTGCGTCCTGTTATTGGGTTTCAAATATTATCGCTTATGGCGCCTCTAGGAGGGGGCGCGGGCGGGGGCGGTTCCGTGCTCTGTGGATATTACCATTCCAATGTTTATTTATTGTACATAACCATGCCATTGTAATATTAATAGGGCAGTCAATGAAGTTGCAGTTTTCTATGTAAACTGTCACATTTGATATTTTATATTAAAATTGGTATGAACATTTCAATCTTACTGTCCCATTTATAGTACAGTCGCACAAAAAAGTGAAAATCCACATGAGTTTTTATGAGCTAAACGAAGTACTTGGACGATATGTGTGAAAATTATCCATAGTTACTCGTGAGTAGTTAAATAAGTCGTTAAGTATTAATCACTAAATATTTTAGTATCAGCTTCACATACATACCTTGTTGTACAAATACAATGGAACCATATTTTATCGACAGTAAAAAATATATTTATTTTTTTAATTTATCGTCAAATTAGTCACAAATACGTCACTTCTCATACAAATTAAGGTGAATTCATAGGCTTAACTCGCACGTTCCACCGCAAAGACGTAACCTTGGTTGTGCTGTCGTTATGGTGTGGCAGCAACCGACCGTTTTACACACAACTACAGCGGTGCGATCAAAGATTTTGGAATGAGAGTAAATATGCGAAGAAGGCGTGTCCGCGACACGGTAATATGGTGAGATTTGCCCATATTAACGATCGATGTGTGCGTGAGCGCACGCGGATGCAACGCTTTGGATTGGTCAAAAATCGTTGGTGCGAATGTGTTCGTCCTAGCCACCTCTCACTTTGGCACGGTCTTTCCACCGAGACGTGCAGGTACGTATGTGTATGTGAGTGTGGGTCTTTGGAGGCTTAGATGAAATAATATATAGATTTATCGCTCCGAAGAAATATACAGAGAAGCGGTGTTCTAGCGGCTGAGGTATGGGGTAAGGTGGCGGGGAGGCGGAGCGCAGAGTCGAGCGGAAGAGGGGAGCGCGTGCGGGGCGGGAAGCGTGTGGGAGACGGTCTGGCGGCCGGTGTGGGGGGCTCGCGCGGGGCGGGAAGCGTGCGGGAGAGAGGCAAGGGGTAGGGAGAACGATCGCACTCGTTCGTCGGTGTGCATATTGTCTATTCATTCTAACACTTCATCTCCAGATTCGCCATCGCACCTTCGCATCGACAAATGTATTAGTTTAAAGTAGGCGAGGCGCGATCGCAGCAGGCAGGCGACGACTGCGCGCTGCGGCCTCTCGCGCTCGACTAAGAGACTTGAGGATCGTGAACCGCAACTCGGTGGAACATGTTAGTTGGCCGATTGATTTATCTAGTACGTAATAATATATCTTTGTTTGGAGGCACTTTTTTTATGGAGCCTTGAATGGATCTACATTACATCCGTGATACAGATATTCTATCTCGCGAAGTCTGTTTTGCTATATGTTGTCAGGCATTGTTTTAGTGTGCGTAACCTCGAGAGCGCTCAGTCACGCTCACGCACGATCGCGACGCGGTCCACGCACACAGCACACACAAGCTCGCTATTACTACTACAACCAGAGCCAAACGGACTTCGTGAGATAGAACATCTGTATCAGATCAATGTACTTTTCTACTGTCCGAACTAGGTGCAATGTGCGTCCCTTTTGTTGTGTTCATTGTCTGTTTGTTGCTGGCAGTTTGATGCATCTTTGAAGAATACAAAAATATTTGAAGAATTTTGAATGTGCGAAATGGTCTTCGCATCTTGCATTTGTCTACATTACAGTGTAAATGTAATTAAAGTAGAATGTATTAGCGTTGTATCCAGAGTGTTTTATGACCATAGGTCATAAGCAAACCAGTGATTCCTTGATTTTGTCAGATATGCCTTAAGTAAGGAGTTATTAATTAAATTAGTTTTCACGTGCAAAATACTACGGTAGTGCGACCGACCCGACGCTCGCTACATTGCGACGTTGCCCCTCCGCTCTGTGCATTGTCGACGCCAGCACATGTTCATCGATCCTATTCATACGGGAGCATTTTGTAAATGGAGTCAACGCAGACTAGCTGACGAGGGCTTGAAGCGAGCCGAAACGTTTAGCATGCGCGGGAAATTTAGAGTGGCCACTCGCTAGTCCCGGCCTCGATTAATACCCTCCTCTACTGCCGATGGGCCCGGATATGTTCGGTGAAGCCATCGCAAGCTTAGATCCACACCTTCCTTCTTTATTTAGTTTAGTATGGAGAAAAAAAGTTCACCATAGAACAAAATGTCATCTAACTTTTTTGCTCCAAATAGGCTCAGGAGTACCTGGTTTGCTTTATGACCTATTGTCATAAAACACTCTGTTTAAATAATATGTATTTATCTTGCAAATGTTCAGCTGTGTTTCTGGTAATAAATAAGTGAATGTTATAAATTATATCTTGATTTGTCACCTGATGTCTGTCCCAGAATTCTATATGGATTTTTTATACTGGTTTAAAATTTATCAGTACGCGCAGTACCCGTAACGTAAGCGCGGAGCATGTAACACATGAGGCGTGTGGGGCTGGTACTTAAAAAGAATAGCCCCACTGCATCTCTCCTCGTGCATTTCGTAAAAGGCGATTAAGGCCGTGCTAAAGAGCGACGGAACAGCCACATCTCACCTTGGCACGCATGGTCCTTCCACCGAGTCATGCAGCAGGTGGGTCTACGTGACTTGCTGCTTGATACTTATCTTGTCGGAATACTTTGCGAAACCTGGTGGTCGGTGTTGAGCTGTAATTAAAAAAGTCCTTGCAGCACAACATAGATTACTCTGCTTACCCCAATTGTCATGATACAGCGGGCATGTATGTATGTAAGAGGCGGTAGATAGGATCGTGGCACGTGGAGATCCGTTGTCTCTCTTTCTCTCTGCCTACCCCACCGGGAAACAGGTGTGATGTGATTTAATGTATGTTTGATATAGAAAAAAAAAAAACTGCGAAAAGAAAGTCAGGTGAAATCAATTTGCTATTTTTAATATTTTATCAAATATTACAAAATTAAGAGATATTTCAATTTTTCATGTCTTGTGTGTCGTAGTCTTTATCGAGAGTTATAGTTCCGATGTTGACATTTTTTATTTCATCTCTGCTGTGTTCTCCGTGTTCCTATAACACATTTCTAAATTACTAGGAAACATTTCGATAATACAAGGAAGAAAAAAAAACCACAGAACATAAAAAACGAGTAGAATTAGCCCGATTACTTATTATTATGATGAAGACCAGTGTAACCAGAGAGTACCTGCACGGGATGCCGGACTGGTCCGTAAAATTAAGGTTTAGGTACTCGTCCGCCAACTGCCGGAACGATCTTCCTCCGGCGCGACAGACCCACTCGATTACCTACCTTAACAAGAGATATAAAAATTGTCTTCTCTCTATCCAAAAGTAAACAAGTACTAACCCCCATCCTCAAAGATTCTCGAACACACGACACCCACACTCATTCACCCTCACACATCCTACATTCACTTAGTGTTGTCATGGTGTTGTCCAAAGGTTCAAAGTTGCCCAGCGAGCAATGGAGCGAGCCGTGCTGGGAATATCGCTACATGCCTTTGTTCGGTGTGGGACGAATTCTGGATTGGACAGATTCATGGTGATATGGTGCGTAACGAGGCAATCCGCCTACGCACCAAAGTAGTCGATATTGGACACCGGGTGGCTAAGCTCCTTAGTGTCCTACACTGGCGGCCTTGGACAGGAAAATGGAGTATGGGAAGACCACCCGCCAGGTCGGATGACGACATCAAATATGTCAGTGGAAAGCAGTGGTTCCGTACCGCTGAAGGCCAAGAGGACTGGAGGAAAATTGGAGAGGCTATGTCCAGCAGTGGACGCTTACACACTGACTAAATTGTTTTTGTGAATCATTTTGTGATGAATAAATACTTTATTTCTTTCAAACTCACATACCAAATTTGTGAGTTACCATACCTCCTACATTTACCACCTCTAGACAATTTCTTTGTGTCTTTCAGCGGCTATCGTTTTTGCACTGTAACATAACGCAAAATTGCATTTCTGCTTGTCGTTATCCTTTTAGCTTGTTTCCATGACAGATATGATATTCGACTAAAACGCGCGGAGACCAGGTGCACGGAACTACGGTTACTTGTGGTACGCGGGTACCGCACACTAAAAATTTCTACTGGGTTTTTATGTTCTGTTAGAGAAACAGTTCCAATTTTTAAACGAGCATGGGTGGCTCTGCGCTAAGGTACCAATGGTGCAGTCGACACCGCCAAATCCACCTCATCTCCCAAAGCCGCACACCATGAGGTGTCCGTGCCAGCAGATTATAAACCACATTTACCTTGGTCTGCACTCCTTCGGTTGGGCACAATCCAAGATTAGGGTTGAGCCAAGGGTCTGCCAGAATCTGTAGGATGTTCATTCTCATCTTCAAGGGGGAGAGAATTCTGACAATCAGTTTTCTGCATTCGACGGTTACTTTGGGCTCTCGAGGAAAGGATACTTTGTTTTGGACCTGCTGTATTTGGGAAGAATTATTTTGAAATAGTAAAATAATTATAAAAGGAGAGGATTAGGTAAATGGAATAATTCTAAGGATGTTTTGTGTCAGGAAGCATTAGGAGCAAAATGTTTAAACCCGTGTTAGTACCCGTGGTAACCGACGAGCATGTATGAAGAACATTATGAGAGTGGAAGAGGCGGCAGAGGTGTGTCGGGATCATGGCATGTGGAGATCCGTTGTCTCTGCCTACCCCACTGGGAAACAGGTGTGACGCTATGTATGTATGTATTGTTTTAGCAAAGAGGTTTGAATATACTTCAAATACATGTGTTGCTATTAGGTGTTGCAACGATTTTATACAGATGTGATGTGTCCCCAGTTGGTAGAATTTGGCAAAACTAAGCCTGAAATTTTCCAAATTGTAGGACTTTTAACATATGACAGTGAAAGCCGGCTCGCTACTATCAAACATTACCATAGGCTGTTTCATTATCCCTAAAAATATATCGCACTGCTGATTTTATTTTGCCAAATTCGAGTCTTAGTACAACAATTTAAACCTTCAGTAACTGCGTATAATTTGTATCGTCGAACGGCAACCTCCCAAACACTATGGCGTATAGGACAACTCCCATGCTCCACACGTCAGAATCCTGAGGTCTGTAGGGTACTCCCTTCAGGATCTCTGGAGAGGCATAAGCGTAACTGCCGCAGAATGTCTCGCTTAATGGGTAGACGCCATTTTTGCAGCGCATGTGCCCCCGTGCAAAGCCAAAGTCGGACAACTTTATGCTAAGTTTGCTGTCCATGAGGAGGTTTTCACACTTTATGTCTCTGCAATTAAAAAAATAATTCTTTTACAACCTCCGTGTTGCCCCCTGGTACCAGCCAGGTACGGGGGGGGGGTCAGTAAGAGTCAGTTTTTTTGGCTAAGGTCAGTAAAAGTCAGTTTTTTCAAAAAATCGTCAGTACAGTCAGTATTTTGAGGATCAGGGGCTACGTTCCCACAAAATTGGTCTGGTTTCTGTAGATTGAGGTGACAAAAATGCCGTTAAGTCCCTTAAAAAATCTCCTAATATCTCTTTTTCTTTTCTGTAGGTCCCTATACATACTTTTTTAAAGAATTAGTTCTCTTAATCCCTTTTTTTGGACATACACTATCACTTTAGAACAAGCATTTGGGCCGCGTGCCCCAGTGATGAATTATTTCAGTGAGGTTGGCTATGGGGATGGTGGAGGCTAAACACAAAAACATTTTTCTTACCTATTCACAAACATTCTCCATATATTATTAACATACATACTTAACTAACAGCAACTAACATTCGTATTTCGATGTTAAATTGGCCGACCAAGGGTCAGTATTCTAGAGATTTGGTCAGTAAATGTTCAGTATTTTAGAGGGTTTTAGTCAGTAAAATCAGTATTTTTGGCCATGGAATCAGTTTCCCACCCCTGGTCATATTTCTACTAGTGCATAATTGTCTGCTATACTAGTGTATACTGAAAGTCATCTCACCGATGCACGACTCCGCGCTCGTGGCAGTACTGTACGGCGTCGACGAGCTGATGAAACCATCGGCGCGCGCGGACCTCGTCTATGTGCTGCTCGCGTCGGATCACGTCCAGGAGGCTGCCATTCTCTGCATACTCCATCACTATGTACACTCTGCAAACGCACACAGGCCAACACCGTCTGAATGAAATAGAAGCTGATTCTGGCAAAGAATGCGTGGGTTGCTAGGAATTAGTCAGTCAGTCAGTCAGCGTGTAAGCGTCCACTGCTGGACATACGCCTCTCCAATTTTCCTCCAGTCCTCCCGGCCTTCAGCGGTACGGAACCACTGATTTCCGCCGGCGTACTTGAGGAATTAGGCTGTGGTATTATTATGAAAAAGGTTTTTATTTTTTATATGTTAGTACTAAGCGTGTACTCGCTTTCTATTTTTTCACTAGATATGTTTTTTTGTGGAAACTGACACGGTTGGCTACATCACCTACAACATCCGTGATGTCAGCCCACAACACCGGGTGAACTATGTGCCATGCCAGTGCTTCCCTTAATTTCATGTCGGCATCACTGAACTGGGCGGAAAAGACGAACTATTTACATAGCCGTTTCGACCGACGTTTCATTCAGTGCGGTGGCCCGGCGGGATAAACCCTACCACCTAGTAAGGTAAGAAGGGAAGGGACCTACAGTTTCACGCGGAATCCCAACCGAGACAGATACAAAGCCGAAAATGAAGAGGAGAAAAAAAGTCTGGTCGGGATGTATTTTTTCTGATAATTAAATTTTTAGGGTTCCATAGCCAGCGATTCTGGCTGTGACCTTTATAAAATCGGTCAGTTATTCATCTGTCACATATAGGGTTGCCAGATGTGCGGTTTTGGACCGGACAGTCCGGTTTTTGAGGCTTGTGTCCGGTCTCCAAAATAATAGAAAACCGGACATCAAAACGTTCGGTTTTCCTTTATACAATGCAAATGTTTACTTTTTTGTTTACTGCATCTCTCCCCGTGCATGTCGTAAGAGGCGACTAAGGGATAAGGACAAGATACTGCGCTAAAGGGCGACAGGCTAGCCACTTCTCACCTTGGCGTAGTCCTTCCACCTAGTCATGCAGCAGGTGGGTTCTTCGTGCCTTACTTGCTGCTTGATAGTTGTCTTGTCCGTATACTGTGCTAAATGTGGTAGTCGGTGTTGTGCTGTAATTTACCAGAGTCCGTATAGCACAACACCGATTACTCTGCTTACCCTTATTGTCGAGATACAGCGTGTGGTATGTTTACTTTTTCAGAACATTATAAAATCATAATTTCACTGTGTTCTTCGATTCTACAATCAATTCGTTCAATTCAACCCTTTTAATTATTACTGTATCTCACATTCATTTTCAAAAGTAAGGGCCATGAAAAATTTTGTAGGTACTTGAAAATCAATCCCGCCTTTTATTTTTTTTTTATGAATCATTTGTACCTGAAAAATCGAAGGCCCTATAATGAAAAATGCCCACTTTTATCAACTGAACCGCTGGCAACCCTGGTCACACACACTGTACACGGTGATAACCCCGGTACGTTTAATGAATTAAATAAAATTATAAAGTGGTCTATTTAGCCCTATAACTGCAAGAAAACTATTTTTGAAATTTATATCTTACCTAATCTGTTATAGATAAAAAATATTATTCTTGTGGAGTGATCGCTCCACGCTTTCGCTGTGCGTTTGAGAACGGAATGGCTACTGAATCCTCTGTAAGTATGTAAAAAAAATGTTCGCACTGAACAGCCTGTTTTTAGGGTTCCGTATCCCGCGTACGGGACCCTATTACTAACCCTACGCCGTCTGTATGTCTGTCTGTCCGTCTGTCCGAGGGATGTATCTCTTGTAGTAGGTAGCCCGTTGAAATTTTCACACAATATGTGTTATTAATTATGGCCGATATAACAACAAATAATAAAAATAACAAAAAGTAACAAAATCCGCGCAATCTACCGAAAAGAGTATGAAGCATTTTAACTAATCCAGATGTTAAAATGCTTCATACTGACGTGCGACATAGATGGCGTGAGTGGCGCTGACCACTACATGGCGATACGGAACCATCGGTGCGCGAGTTCAACTCGCACTTGGCCGGTTCTTTTTGGTCTGCCCGAGTGACACTTACCGATGCGTAGTTTCTATTGCCTGAAGAAATCTGATCATATTTTCATGCTTCAAGCCCTTCACCACCTCTATTTCCCTCGGCAGGAATTTTTTCAAGTAATCTCCCGGTGCTTGAAATTTGCTGATTATTTTTATAGCCACTTGAGAGTTATGTCTCTCGCTCGACGCTACCTGTTAATAATAATTTCTATTTCAGAATCTGTCAATATAAATTAAGTGGCTATCTGGTATACGAGAGGGGTATTTTCCTAAGTCGGAGTGAGAAATAAATAAGTGAAATTGGAACTGCCAAGGGATTAGGGCAGGCCTTCCCAACCTGTTCGTCGTGATGGGCCAGGGTGTCGCGATGCCCCGGGACATCGAAATGACCCAGGGCGTGGCATGCCCTGGGGCATTGAATAAGTATATATATTTTTCAGTCCCGAAATACGACAAAGAATTAAGGTAGTCGACGTTGCTAAGAAAAAATTGCAAACTGAAGTGGCAGTGGGCTGGTCACATCTGTCGCAGGCCCGAGAACCGCTGAGGTACACGGGTGTTCGAATGGAGGCCACGTACAAGTAAACGTAACGTGGAACGCCTCCCGGCTAGGTGGACAGACGACCTAAATAAAAAGGTAGCCAGGAGCGGGTTAAACCCTACCACCTAGTAAGAAGGGCAGGGACCTTACATGGACCACGGTCAGCCTCCAATTGTCGAGTGGACACCAGTCCAATTATTGACCGCGCCCAGGTGTGCTTATGATTACGACTGGATAGTAGGTAGTCACTAGGGTTTTCGCGTACCCGGTGTTTTTTCATACCCGGGTATCGGGTATTTTTTAAATATATACCCGGGTACCCGGGTATTACATTATGTATAGCTATATACGAGAAAAACTGTTGCAATAAGAGGATCTAACGCTGAGAAAGGCTATGAAAATTGCAAAAAGAGTGGAGATATTCCTTTCCTTCTTCGACTGTTAAAGACAACCAATTTTAAGCGAAATACAAAACACGGAAACGGAGATAAGTCAACTATATATCCAAAGGCATCTGAATGTGAACGAAACTGCTGCAATTATTATTTTTTAAATTTTATATGTATAGATTTAATTGTTTTTGTTTAATATCAAATATGAGGGGCATGTAGTAATTTATCTGGAGAAGGCAAAAATTAATACAAACAACATTACCTCACTCAATTCACCGGCCGTCTATGGCCACAGAGTAAATAATCACTAAGTTTATCTATGGCTGGCACAAACAACCAGTGTTGCCAACTCGGCTACTACAAAATATGGTAATGTGGTGTTAAAAAAATGCTGATAAAAAACGCTAACTTTATTTTCGAAGTGCCAAAAAATGATACCCGGGGTCCCGGGTATTCTGAGAATTTTTACCCGGGTACAAAATCGCCTGTAAACTCGGGTATACCCGGTCCCGGGTACCCGGGTAGAAAACCCTAGTAGTCACTAGTCACCACAAGATGTTCTTAGAAATTACTCTATAAGTAGAACTCAGTCAGGGAGGTGCAAACAAAATCTCTTTTAAAAATAAATTACATAAATGGCTCTTAACTAACACATTTTCTGACTTGACATATTTTAAGGTAGACATATAAGACTATTGCAGCAATAATAATAGTGATTTATTTTACGAAATGTTAATTTTATTTAGCATTTTAATTTTAATAAAATTGTATACTACAAATTTATGACGAAGTGAAAAGGATAAAAAAATATATACAATAGGTGTATGTTATAATAGCATATTTATGGTATCTTGAAAAACATATAATTTTTTATTGAAAATAGTATGGTAACATAGTTATTAAATAATTAACTAATTAGGTATGTTAATTTTTATAATCACGGAATAAAAGATTTTGATTTTGAAATTTAAACATGTTGAGGTAGTCGTGTCTAAAATAGGTTGAGAACCCCTGGATGAGTCTAAACTCAACATATACACACAGAGAAAGTTTATATTATGTACATGTCTCATACCTTGACCGTAGCATAAGACCCTGAACCGATTGTTCGCCCCAGCACATAGCCGTGGGTTTCCAGGACAGTCGGCTTGCGTTCAAGCTTCGCAACAGCCTCTGTGGTCGCCAAATTTCGACCGATGACATTGTCCTGCAGCACGACAGAAACCGCGGGTAATATTTTTTTTATCGAAACTGACACAGTTGGCTACATCACCTACAACATCCGTGATGTCAGCCAATAACACTGGGTGAACGAGGTGACATATCAGTGCTTCCTTTCATTTCATGTCGGCTACACTGAACTGGACGGAAAACACGAACTATTTACATAGCCGTTTCGACCGACGTTTAATTCAGTGCGGTGGTATCAACCCGGGCGGAATAAATTCTACCACCTAGTAAGGTAAGAAGGGAAGGACCTACAGTTTTACGTGGAATCCGAACCAATCATTGAATAAAAAGTAATTTTTCTCCTATGAATGAAGTACTTGTGGGGCCGGTACTGTAATGTGTGGGGCCGATACTTAAAAAGAATAGCCCCACTGCATCTCTCCCCATGCATGTCGTAAAAGGCGACTAAGGTATAAGGACATGATGCCGTGCTAATGGGCGACAGGATAGCCACCTCTCACCTTGGCACGGTTTTTCCATCGAGTCATGCAGCAGGTGGGCCTTCATGGCTTACTTGCTGCTTGATAATTACCTACCTATCTTGTCCGAATACTTTGCTAAACATGGTGGTCGCTGTTGTGCTGCAGTTTACAAGAGTAGTTGCAGCACAACACCGATTACTCTGCTTGCCCCGATTGTCGGGATTCGGTGTGTGATATGTATGTATGTGTGTACGAATGAAGTGTGAGTGATTGAAAACTATCTACTATATTAAGGTGTTGTGACTTGTGGCTCAGGTCAAGGCTTTTTCAAATAATTTCCTATAAATTTTTCACATTTTTCAGTTCACCTCAGCCACACGTTGACTTGTTCCAACATCAGGACCCGGCATATCACTTTATGAAATGAAGTTATGTTCAGCAATTTATCAGTGGTAATTAGACGAGATCACCATCTTTTTCGATTCCGGTTCATTGCACTGTCATTGTTTTAATTTTGGGTGTGAAATAATCTACGGAAATAATATTTTTGGAGCAAACCCTTTTGGTAATTTTGTTGACAAGTTTGTTATTTTTAAATTCACCGCGACTTGCTCTGTTGTCCTTCAAGCGAAATTTAGAGGCCATAGAGCTCTCAACTAGACACCACTCGTTTAGTCGACCATATTTTAGTCGATCTATTTGACAAACATATTTGTCTGATAGTTCGATAAATGAGTGAATGGTGCATGGTCAAATTGGTTTGTAATTGGGTTTACTAGGAATTGGAGTTCAATTAGAATAATAAACTATATTTTTGCTTTACCATATCAATATCACAACATTCCAAAAAGAAAATGGCGGAACAGCCATTGACATATTATGGAACAGCATGATGCGATAACAAAATTCAGAAACTCACGCACAGATGGCGCCGCCAGTTCCATAACAAAACGTAAATAAACGTCAAAATTCAAAATGGAGTCACAACATCGATCCCGATTCGCTACCCGCCCCGGTGTGAAAACGCATTGCGCTTTAGCTTTTGTTTTGAAATAGTTTATTTCGTGTTTGTTGTTGTAAACTCTAGTGATAGTGTGTCTACGTCCCGTGTGAAGCTCACGCGAAACGCGCGCAGCGGACTGACTATGGACTAAACTGACAGCCAGTGATCAGTGTTTTGATTCTGCTCGAAGATCTAATATGACTTTTCTCGCTTCGTAGAGGACATACCATCTGGTAAGTGGTCCCTGATGATTCTGTAATCATCTATACATATAATTTATTTGTATTTGTGGAACGTCGTATGCGTTTACATCCTATTTCAAGCATACACAATTTGACAAGTCATAAAGTTCACTTTCTATTTTACAATTTCGTCAGATAAATCACTGCTGTCTGTTTATAGTTATAAACAGTAACATTTAAATCCATGTTTACAATGTTCTAAATATATTGTCATTCAACAGTTGCCTGGAAATAGCCCCAGTTTCTCGGTTGTCTTGCTGTAAAATTATTAAAATGTTTCTACAATAATGTTTATTTCTAACATAAAGTGCATCTAAATTAACATAACACAAAAACTAATTTATTCAGAAAATGTTCATCCTCCCTCAATAATCATAACAGCTGTCATTCAGCGCTCATCGGTAATCATTTTAAGTTGGCTGGTAGTATACTTTTGTCTGGAAGCGTCTATTCGTAGGTATACCTGCATGCAGGTATACCTACGAATAGCCCTCATGTCATACCGAGGCTATTCGCAGGAAAACAAAACATGGTGTCTCCTCGGAGTGTCAGTCCTATTTGATTCCCTGCGAATAGACTACTAGCCGTGCTTTACCTATTTGCAGGTATTTCTACGAAGTGTGATATTTGCAGAAAAAAGTTTTCAGACAAATGTAATTTAAATATTCACATGTTAACTGACACAGAAAGTGTGATATATGCAAAAAGAGTTTTCACGCAAATGAAATTTTAATAATATGCCGTGCTTTACCTATTTGCAGGTATAGCCCTGTCCATACATAATCGGCGTTCACTGACATGGCTCGAAACGAAACGTAACAAAAACCGCATGCGCCACCTCAACATTAGGTTAGGGTTAATTTTAGAAGATGCGTCGCCTATAAATTAACCCTGGTTATTTTTTTTAAACCACCAAAACATTCGCAATGCTGTTGTTTTAGATGCCAATATATGCATGGAATTTTGTGTGTACTGAAGCAAGGTTGTTTTTTTTTTTTATTGAAACTGACACGGTTGGCTACATCACCTACAACAACCGTGATGTCAGCCCATAACACCGGGTGAACTTGGTGCCACGTCAGTGCTTCCCTTCGGTCGTGCCGGCTACACTGAACTGGATGGAAAACACAAACTATTTACATAGCCGTTTCGACCGACCTTTCATTCAGTGCGGTGGTACCAACCCGGGTGGGTTAAACCCTACCACCTAGTAATATAAGAAGGGAGTCATATCCCTTAGTCGCCTTTTACGACATGCACGGGGAGAGATGCAGTGGGGCTATTCTTTTAAAGTACCGGCCCCGCACGGTACAAACCTTTTGTACGGTTAATAACCTTTGCCTATCCCGAATTACCTCATACCTGCGAATAGCACAGGCCCGCCTACACGGGCGTAGCCAGGTTTCGTTTTCGGGAGGGGTTTTAGAAAAAAAATCAACGCGAATTATTTTACAACATTTATTTTACATCATTCATAACAAAAAAAAAGTAATCTCCTATTTTGCCTTAATTTAGGTCCCACTAATCAGAGCTATGTCTGAATGCTGAAAATATAAGTTTAGGTTCAATTTGAAATGTCGTGTGCATTTTTTATTTCGGGGGGGGGGGGGGGGGGGAGGGGTTGAACCCCCAAAACCCCCCCCTGGCTACGCCCGTGCCCGCCTAGTAGGTCTATTTGTGGGGAATCAAATAGGACACTCCGAGGAGACGCTGTGAAAAACCTCATAAACCTTATAAACCTCATACCTACGAATAGCTCTGTCCCTTTTGCAGAGCTATTCGTAGGTATATATATCAATGCATTCGTAGGTATATATATGTATATGTATATAGCAGATGGCATGGCACCTAACTGAGCGTGGTTTCGCGAGGAGAGGTGTTTTTGGCTCTGTCGATTGCAGCATCGGTCCGTCGGCACAGCCACCCATGTTGGTTTATATAAAAAAAAACTTATGTACCAAAATTTCATGAAACATTCTACTTACGTACACTTAACATTGTAGGTCAGTCAGTCAGTCAGTCGGCCATTGTGTAACCGTTCACTGCTGGATAAACACCCACCCAATTATCCTCCAGTCGTCCCTGTCTTCAGCGGTACGGAACCACTGCTTTCCGCCGATGTAGATAGTTGATGTCGTCGTCCCACCTGGCGGGTGGTTCTACACTCCGTTTTTAACCAACATGTACTGCCGCGCAGTGCAGTTTATTTAATAGAATATCATAATTTTTTTTTATGGAAACTGACACTTTTGGCTACATCATCTACAACATCCGTGATGTCAGCCCATAACACTGGGTGAACTAGGTGCCATTTCAGTGCTTCCCTTCATTTCATGTCGGCTGAACTGAAATGGACGTTAAACGGAAACTATTTTTCGGAGACTTTTCATTCAGTGCAGTGGTATCAACCCGGGCGGGATGAACCCTACCACCTAGTAAAACGGCTATGTAAATAGTTCGTGTTTTCCGTCCAGTTCAGTGTAGCCGACATGAAATGAAGGGAAGCACTGACGTGGCACCTAGTTCACCGAGGTGTTATGGGCTGACATCACGGATGTTGTAGGTGATGTAGCCAACGTGTCAGTTTCCATAAAAAAAACCTAGTAAGGTAAGAAGGGAAGGGACCTACTGTTTAACGTGGAATCCGTAGCACAGTCAGCCTCCAACGGTTGAGCGGTCAGCCATCCACGTACTGACCGCGCCCAGGTGTGCTTAACAACAGTCGACCGACCGCACCACTGAGCTACCGAGGCTGATATACGAAGAAAGTTTTGACACACCGTGCCGCGTCGCGCCGTGCCGCTTCAGTGGATTTCCACCTGGTGCGGTCACTCTATTTTTTATGGTGTTTTTGATGTTATACTTGTTTACGTACATGATGAAATAAATTTAATTTAAGACTGATCTCTTCGCTGTGGAAGTCGGAGCAGGAGGACTACCAGGGAAGTCGCTGTACAGTCTCTTCAAGAATCTAGGGCTGCCAAGATTCGAGATCGACGCTAAGCTCATATATGGAGAATGCTTCGAAAACGTCACTGGAAGCATCCTTCAGAATATGGATAGGTAGAGAGAGGTTAGAAGTCCCCACTGTAATGGAAGAAATAAATGAGCGTAGCGCTCGATACCACTTCAGGTTGGAAAACCATGTAAACCCGTTAGCAATGCAGCTCAATGAGCTGAGCTCATACATAACAGAATGAATGTAACTAGACTGAGGAGGCACAATGTCCTGGAATTAAATAAACGGGACTAGTAACACCGAAGGTGGCTGATCACTGGATCACAACACCTACAAGCCAAAATGACGCTGAAAAAACCTGGTTGTGGTCGAAAGATCGATCGCAAGTAGCTGTAAAATAATAAAAAAAAAAGTAGAGAGAGGGAGGTCGAGAGCGGGACTGGTGGTTCCCCGCATCCTAGTCAACGCAGACTAGCTGACGTGGGCTTGATGCGAGCCGAAACGTGAAGCATGCGCGGGAAATTCAGAGTGGCCACTCTCTAGCTCCGACCTCCAATAACACCCTCCTCTACTGCCGATGGGGCCGGATATGTTCGGTGAAGCCATTGTAAGCTTAGTTCAACACCTTCCTTCTTTAGGCGCGCTATGAAAATAAATAAATAAAAAGTGAGATAAAAATAAAATTAAGGACAGCGAAAGTTCATTTGGGGGTATACTCCCCCCGCGGAAGGGGAAGGGGGTAAGTGGGGGAGGTAGAAACGTAATATGACTCAGTGAGGGGAGAAAGGGTATAGGAGAGGGTGCTATGCTAAGGGGGGGGGGGGGGTAAGTATCTCCTGAATATCCCCCCCCAGTCATTGGAGATATAATTATGCACACATACAGCGGACGGGGGCTGCACTCCCTCCGCGCCTCCGGCTTATGAAAACACTCTAGGAAATAGCCATATGGTTATGTCGAATACCAAGGGTTATGTCGGGGCGGTGAATTTTGTGCTAAATTTTAAATTTCACTAATATTTGGATGTCTTTAAAAAAACATTTCTCCAAAAGTATAAGTCTCCGGATGAAAATTCTATTTGCTAATAATTCCTTAGACCCTTACCTACCATTCCCATAGCTACCAGCACTCTTCTACTAAACCCGCCTCTTTCTACAGCGCACCCTGTTTTTTTTTATAGAAAGCGCGACATGTGGCGCCGAGCCACCCATAAGGTGTCTAACGACGCCCAAGGACATACGGACGTACGCGGGTGTTGCGAACGCCATGCCGGCCTGACAGGCGCCTATTCACGCCTCTCTTGAAGGACCCGAGACTATACTTGGGAGAAATATGTGGGCAGAGAGGGTATTCCAGAGTTTACCAGCGTGTTATTTATTACACAAGCTCCAGAGTTATTATGGGAGAAGCTTGAGTGGGCAGGTGCAAAACACGCTCACGGCACACGAGGTGCTGGCACTCTACTCATTGTTCCAAAGCACCACGGTGTAGCCTTTGAAGGATCCTTCAGGCGGCTTCCAAGTGCTGGAACAAACTCAACCACCAATAAAGTTAATAAGGTCCAATTTTCTGTAGTAAACATAAACTAATATACCTACCTATATTTATTAATCACTGTACTTAATTGTATTACTTAGATAGATAAATAGAAAATTCTTTATTGCTCCAGTAAACATTAAACAGTAACAAGTACATTATAAAATTTACATAAGGTGCAAAGGCGGACTTATCCCTTACAGAGATTTCTTACAGTCAACCTTTATTTTTATCTTACAAAATTTTTTTTTGTTCTCGCTTTAACACACGCTTGTTTCTTTCTTTTTTTTTCTTTTTTTTTAATGCATATTTTGGTTTTGTTCTTTTTGCATTTTCAAACTCGTTTCTTGATTAGTTATTATAAGTAGGTAGTCGAAATAATTGTGTATGAAAATAGAAAAAATGGGTTACACTTATAATCAGCTTTCCTATATGGTTCACCTAGATATAAGAGCTGTGGCGCATCCATTTTGAGAACAATGTGTTGTTATTTTTTTCATGTTCTTTTTTTTATATGTAATCCGGTATGAGAGGCTGAGTCGGAGGGGCCAAAGTGCATGCTCCAACCAGCCAATATCACCTCCGAGAAGGTAGGTTCCATACCGGAGACTTGCCTGGATTGCTGGCTATACTGGACTAGAGGAGAACACAAACGAGGCTGCTATGCGGCCATCTTACATCCAGTACGGTGGTACCAACCCAGTCGGGTACAATTTGAGCCTACCACCTAGTAAGGGGCAAGGGAAGGGACCTACAGCTTTACACCGGTTGCGAACGGTGAAGTAGCAGACCCGATTGTCGGGATTCAGCGTATGTATGTATGTATGTATGTATGTATGTATGTATGTATGTATGTATGTATGTATGTATGTATGTATGTATGTATGTATGTATGTATGTATGTATGTATGTATGTATGTATGTATGTATGTATGTATGTATGTATGTATGTATGTATGTATGTATGTATGTATGTATGTATGTATGTATGTATGTATGTATGTATGTATGTATGTATGTATGTATGTATGTATGTATGTATGTATGTATGTATGTATGTAAAAAGGCAACAACAACAAGATTATCAAATTTCACAGCAATAGTTAAAATGTTATGACCATTCTCAGCTCATAATAGTCGGTTGCATTGCGGTCTTCCTCAGCGCTCACCCCGCCACCGCCGTCGCCGTAAAAAGAAAAAAAAACTGTTCCAAAAAACGTTGCACCGACTTCAAAAAAAATTTGAACTGAAAAGTGTTAAATAATATTTGGATTCATATTCGGACCCTTGAGTTGAAGGGGGTACAAAAGCACAAAAGGGGTCCATCTATCAATTTTCAGGTGTGCTTTTGTACCGCCTTCAGCTCAAGGGTCCGAATATGAATCAAAATATAATTTTTACACTTTTCCGTTCTGTATGTATGTAAAAAGGCAGCAACAACAAGATTATCAAATTTCACAGCAATAGTTAAAATATTATGACCATTCTCAGCTCATAATAGTCGGTTGCATTGCGGTCTTCCGCAGCGCTCACCCCGCCACCGCCGTCGCCGTAAAAAGAAAAAAAAAACTGTTTTAAAAAACGTTGCACCGACTTCAAAAAAAATTTGAACTGAAAAGTGTTAAATAATATTTGGATTCATATTCGGACCCTTGAGTTGAAGGCGGTACAAAAGCACAAAAGGGGTCCATCTATCAATTTTCAGGTGTGCTTTTGTACCGCCTTCAGCTCAAGGGTCCGAATATGAATCAAAATATAATTTTTACACTTTTCCGTTCTGTATGTATGTAAAAAGGCAGCAACAACAAGATTATCAAATTTCACAGCAATAGTTAAAATATTATGACCATTCTCAGCTCATAATAGTCGGTTGCATTGCGGTCTTCCTCAGCGCTCACCCCGCCACCGCCGTCGCCGTAAAAAGAAAAAAAAAAACTGTTTTAAAAAACGTTGCACCGACTTCAAAAAAAATTTGAACTGAAAAGTGTTAAATAATATTTGGATTCATATTCGGACCCTTGAGTTGAAGGCGGTACAAAAGCACAAAAGGGGTCCATCTATCAATTTTCAGGTGTGCTTTTGTACCGCCTTCAGCTCAAGGGTCCGAATATGAATCAAAATATAATTTTTACACTTTTCCGTTCTGTATGTATGTAAAAAGGCAGCAACAACAAGATTATCAAATTTCACAGCAATAGTTAAAATATTATGACCATTCTCAGCTCATAATAGTCGGTTGCATTGCGGTCTTCCTCAGCGCTCACCCCGCTACCGCCGCCCGTCGCCGTAAAAAGAAAGAAAAAAACTGTTTTAAAAAACGTTGCACCGACTTAAAAAAAAATTTGAACTGAAAAGTGTTAAATAATATTTGGATTCATATTCGGACCCTTGAGTTGAAGGCGGTACAAAAGCACAAAAGGGGTCCATCTATCAATTTTCAGGTGTGCTTTTGTACCGCCTTCAGCTCAAGGGTCCGAATATGAATCAAAATATAATTTTTACACTTTTCCGTTCTGTATGTATGTAAAAAGGCAGCAACAACAAGATTATCAAATTTCACAGCAATAGTTAAAATATTATGACCATTCTCAGCTCATAATAGTCGGTTGCATTGCGGTCTTCCTCAGCGCTCACCCCGCCACCGCCGTCGCCGTAAAAAGAAAAAAAAAACTGTTTTAAAAAACGTTGCACCGACTTCAAAAAAAATTTGAACTGAAAAGTGTTAAATAATATTTGGATTCATATTCGGACCCTTGAGTTGAAGGCGGTACAAAAGCACAAAAGGGGTCCATCTATCAATTTTCAGGTGTGCTTTTGTACCGCCTTCAGCTCAAGGGTCCGAATATGAATCAAAATATAATTTTTACACTTTTCCGTTCTGTATGTATGTAAAAAGGCAGCAACAACAAGATTATCAAATTTCACAGCAATAGTTAAAATATTATGACCATTCTCAGCTCATAATAGTCGGTTGCATTGCGGTCTTCCTCAGCGCTCACCCCGCCACCGCCGTCGCCGTAAAAAGAAAAAAAAAACTGTTTTAAAAAACGTTGCACCGACTTAAAAAAAAATTTGAACTGAAAAGTGTTAAATAATATTTGGATTCATATTCGGACCCTTGAGTTGAAGGCGGTACAAAAGCACAAAAGGGGTCCATCTATCAATTTTCAGGTGTGCTTTTGTACCGCCTTCAGCTCAAGGGTCCGAATATGAATCAAAATATAATTTTTACACTTTTCCGTTCTGTATGTATGTAAAAAGGCAGCAACAACAAGATTATCAAATTTCACAGCAATAGTTAAAATATTATGACCATTCTCAGCTCATAATAGTCGGTTGCATTGCGGTCTTCCTCAGCGCTCACCCCGCCACCGCCGTCGCCGTAAAAAGAAAAAAAAAACTGTTTTAAAAAACGTTGCACCGACTTCAAAAAAAATTTGAACTGAAAAGTGTTAAATAATATTTGGATTCATATTCGGACCCTTGAGTTGAAGGCGGTACAAAAGCACAAAAGGGGTCCATCTATCAATTTTCAGGTGTGCTTTTGTATCGCCTTCAGCTCAAGGGTCCGAATATGAATCAAAATATAATTTTTACACTTTTCCGTTCTGTATGTATGTAAAAAGGCAGCAACAACAAGATTATCAAATTTCACAGCAATAGTTAAAATATTATGACCATTCTCAGCTCATAATAGTCGGTTGCATTGCGGTCTTCCTCAGCGCTCACCCCGCCACCGCCGCCCGTCGCCGTAAAAAGAAAGAAAAAAACTGTTTTAAAAAACGTTGCACCGACTTCAAAAAAAATTTGAACTGAAAAGTGTTAAATAATATTTGGATTCATATTCGGACCCTTGAGTTGAAGGCGGTACAAAAGCACAAAAGGGGTCCATCTATCAATTTTCAGGTGTGCTTTTGTACCGCCTTCAGCTCAAGGGTCCGAATATGAATCAAAATATAATTTTTACACTTTTCCGTTCTGTATGTATGTAAAAAGGCAGCAACAACAAGATTATCAAATTTCACAGCAATAGTTAAAATGTTATGACCATTCTCAGCTCATAATAGTCGGTTGCATTGCGGTCTTCCTCAGCGCTCACCCCGCCACCGCCGTCGCCGTAAAAAGAAAAAAAAAACTGTTCCAAAAAACGTTGCACCGACTTCAAAAAAAATTTGAACTGAAAAGTGTTAAATAATATTTGGATTCATATTCGGACCCTTGAGTTGAAGGCGGTACAAAAGCACAAAAGGGGTCCATCTATCAATTTTCAGGTGTGCTTTTGTACCGCCGTCAGCTCAAGGGTCCGAATATGAATCAAAATATAATTTTTACACTTTTCCGTTCTGTATGTATGTAAAAAGGCAGCAACAACAAGATTATCAAATTTCACAGCAATAGTTAAAATATTATGACCATTCTCAGCTCATAATAGTCGGTTGCATTGCGGTCTTCCGCAGCGCTCACCCCGCCACCGCCGCCCGTCGCCGTAAAAAGAAAAAAAAAACTGTTTTAAAAAACGTTGCACCGACTTAAAAAAAAATTTGAACTGAAAAGTGTTAAATAATATTTGGATTCATATTCGGACCCTTGAGTTGAAGGGGGTACAAAAGCACAAAAGATGTCCATCTATCAATTTTCAGGTGTGCTTTTGCACCGCCTTCAGCTCAAGGGTCCGAATATGAATCAAAATATTATTTTTACACTTTTCAGTTCTAGTTGTTTTTTAAGTCGTTGCAGTGTTTTTAAAACAGTTTTTTATTTCACTCTTTTTAGCTATATTACATAACAAGTTCTGCGTAGAATTAGGCGTTAAACCGACCCGACGACGTGTTTTTCCAGTGATTGGTACACACTGAAAAGTCCATTATCTTGAAAACTACTGAACCGATTTTGATGAAACATGTTCCCTAAGTTGAACTAAATGTAAGCCGACCCGATTAATACTTTCGGAGAAATGCGTGGACAAACATACATACATACAAACATACATAAATACACTTATGAAATTTGTCACACCTGTTTTTTTTTTTTTTTTATTGCTACCGAACTGGGTGGCTCTGTCCGAGGTCGCAACCTCAGGCGCAGCCAATTTCACCCCCGAGGAGGTGCCAGTCCGGCTTGGAGGTGGACTAATGTTGCTGGGGAAAGGCTATTAACCCGCGATTTGAAGATCCGTGGATTGTAGGAGTGGAGGAAGATATTCCCTGGGAGCCCGTTCCACACCTTTGCAGTGCGGCACAAGAACGATTTAGAAGCTCACATAGACCAACATATACGAATATTGTGCAATTCCAACGATAAATTACATACATACATACGTGTCGAATTGATAACCTCCTTTTTTGAAGAAGTCGGTTAAATAAAAATACAATGTTCCTGGCGAGGTGTCCACGATGAGATCTCTATCGAGGCGGGACGACGGGACGTTGTCGCAAATTTCTCTGACATAAAATAAAAACTAATTGAGCGTCTTATCGCGGAGGCTGGGCGTTGCGGCGTTGGGTGGGGTGGGGCATACCGAGGTGGAACGTTGAAGCAGAAAATGGTTTAAAGCCGTAGAGGGAACTATTGCTCAACCTCAAAGGATATAATTATTTTTTTCTCGTGGCACTCCCGCTTGTGACGGGAAATCTGTACCTTCCGTGGCATTGCCGGTATACGCTATTATATATCGGCTTGTACCCTGTGCTACGGAAATAGTTGATAGGTTGATTAATTAATGAAATGTGTTAATTTCTTCCTTTGTATATTTCTGTATGTATTTTTGTTTTTAAACAGTGAAATCTATAATTTGCTTTGTTTTTTGTATAAATAATGTTAATTATATTTTAAATGTAATGCTATTGATTTCGTTAAAATTAAATAAATAAATAAAATAATTATATTATTATTTTATTTTATTTCAGTAGACGCATAATTTTATTTTAGTTATTATATTCGTGGGTGTATTTCTGGACCGGTCAACTGTACTACTTTGAAAAAAAGCCACAGTTGCACTCCGGGAGTGCCGGCAGAAATGAAAACAACACCGTAACATTGCTTAAAAAAAAACACCGTAACATTGCTTAAAAAAAAAACAAACAAAATTAATGTTAAATTTGGTAGAACGGACAGACAAGCATTTGTTACGGAACCCTACATTCATTTTGCAGAACTTAGTAGAATGGACAGACATAAACGTGTTACGGAACCCTACTTTTATTATAAAATAACCGTCGGAGGACCATTCATTTTGAAATAAATGTTAAATTTAGTAGAACGGACAGACATGCATTTGTTACGGAACCCTACATTCATTTTGAAATAAATGTTAAATTTAGTCTATTATATACATATTATATATATATGTATGCGCATTAAAGTATTTATGTAGTAGGTATTAGTTTGTAGCCACAAACTATTCTTGTTCGCCTGCATACGCTTCTCCCACATCCCAAAGGATAGTTAGAATAGAATGCCTCACGGCATTAAGCTCACCTATTGGGCCTAATTTGTATAAATTAGTATTCAATAAAGACATACAAATACCTACATACAATATTTAATTTTCTTGCGGTCTGGACCAATTAGCCAACGAGACCAACTAAGCAAGCGTTTTAAAAGCTCCCTATCTTCGGATGTGTACATGCGATTTTGTAAGAAACCTTGGGGGAAAAGTGAGCTAACTACATACCACACGCTGTATCTAGACAATCGTGGTAAGCAGAGTAATCGGTGCTGTGCTGCAAGAACTCCGGTAAATTACATCACAACGCCGACCACCACGTTTAGCAAAGTATTAGGACAAGATAACTATCGAGCAGCAAGTAAGCACGAAAACCCACCTGCTGCATGACACGTTGGAAGGGCCGTGTCAAGGTCTAGCGTCTAGAGGCTAGAGGTGGCTAGTGGCTAGACTCTAGCCACTAGCCACCTCTCGGCTAGCGTTAGCGCGGCATCTCGTCCGTCGCCTTTTACGACATGCAGGGGGAGAGATGCAGTGGGGTTATTATGTTTAAGTACTGGCACCATACGGTACTGTAGTGAGCTAAGTCTTTTAGTCTATGTAGTTTTCTTTAGATAAAGGTAAGAAAGTACAGTAATATTGTTTTAGGCTGTTTACTGGTCTTTAGGTTTCCGTAACCAGTACGGAAGCATATTACTAAGTCTACGCCGCCGTCTGTCTGTATGTCTGTCGTCTGTCTTACTGCTGTATATTTGGAACGCGTAGTTCCAAGTTAGAATATGTTTTATTATGGCGGATGTTAAAACAAATAATAAAAAAAATAAAAAGTAAAAAAAAATTGTGGGTTTTCTATAAGTAAGTTTTTTTTTCAACGTGTTTTTTTTTGTACGTTTTTTTCTGTGGTGCGGAAACCTCGGTGCGCGAGTCCGACTCGCACTTGGCCCCGGTTTTTAATGCTCCCTAGACAGCCTGACTACTGGTAAGGCCCCTTATAAAAATCGGTTAGTTAGCTGTACAGAGGCGGACTTTCCTTAAGGCCGACTAGGCCCGGGCCTAGGGCGGCCAGATATTAGGGGCGGCCAATCTGTACCTGCTGCTGGAAGCAGTGAGCGCAGGTACAGAATAGAAAGGGTGCCGGCCGGAGCAAGTGCGTGCTACGTGCGGGAGTGGTGAGCGCGGCCTATATGTAAAATAAACCGAGAAATAATATATTTCTGGCAGGTTGAACCGAACGCAATACTGATTTTCGTACAACTTCACATTTGTATCTATGCTGTAAACTTGAAAGAGGCGGCTGCATTGAATTGGGGCGGCTGCTGGTACTAACCGGCCTAGGGCGGCTAAGGCTGCTAGTCCGCCTCTGTAGCTGTATGTGTGTTGTTTGCCTTGGAGCAAATAAGACCGCCTATCAAAGTACGCAATTGCTCTGTTCGCAGGTCATCAAAGGAGATAATGCTCTCTTTGACATGATATCAGTATTTTTATAGGTATGTAATTCAGTTAGACCTCCAGTTGTTAGGTCATCATTATCAAGTAAACAACTTTTAAATGTGCAAATGTAAGGAAGTTACCCCAAACATTTTTTAAAAATTTTTTGTATGGAAACTGACACGGTTGGCTACATCACCTACAACATCCGCGATGTCAGCCCATAACACCGGGTGAGCTTGGTGCCACGTCAGTGCTTCCCTTCGGTCGTGCCGGCTACACTGAACTGGACGGAAAGCACTAACTAGGTCAGGCTGGCATGGCAGGCGCCCATGGAGGGCGTACTTACACACCTTATGAGTGGAGCAGCGACAGATGACGCGCTTTCATAAAAAAAATTTTTTCTTGTTGCCTCAGTAGATTTAGCATCGTATTTTTTTTTCAACAGAAGAATTTTGCGCGATTACATACATACATACATACATATCACACACGCTGAACCCCGACAATCGGGGTAAGCAGAGTAACCGGTGTTGTGCTGCAAGAACTCTGGTAAATTACAGCACAACACCGAACACCACGTTTCGCAAAGTATTCGAACAAGATTCAATCGGTCAGGCAGCAAGTAAGGCACGAAGACCCACCTGCTGCATGACTCGGTGGAAGTACCGTGCCAAGGTGAGAGGTGGCGATCCCGTCGCCCTTTAGCACGGCATCTTGTCCTTATCCCTTAGTCGCCTTGCGCGATTACCTATTTCACATATTCGCATTATATCCTGGACAATTCAGATGAGGGTTGCGAAGTTGAAGGACCACCCTATTTCGTTTTGGTGTTAGGGAAAAGTAATAATATATATGATGCGGCTTAGACGAAACGAGCTCCATTTGTTTCAAGTTCTCATAAATTCATGCCTGCACAATTTATTCGCTACAGTAGCAGCGGTTCCTAAAGGGTGTTCCAAGAGTTAGTAGGCCGTATTGTAGAGAACAGGCAGTCCAAAAAACATTCATTCTTCACATTTCTTTTTTCAATACTGACAAGGTTGACTACATTACCTTCAACTTCCTTGATGTCAGCCTATAACACCGGGTAAACTAAATACCATGTCAGTGCTTCCCTTCATTTCATACGTGCAGTAAACATTTTTAATTCAAAATATGGTCTTTCTTTTCAAGTCGAACATTAGAACAGTGTTTTCCGACCAGTTCAGTGTAGCCGGCATGATCAAAGGGGGAAGCACTGACATGGCACCTACTTCACCCGGTGTTATGGGCCGACATCACGGACGTTGTAGGTGATGTAGCCAACCGTGTCAGTTTCCATAAAAAAAAAACAGGCAAACCATAATTTGCTAGTGGTCATAAAAATTATTGTCTATAATAAATTATTGTCAATTTCACTTTTTATTGTCGAGATGAGTTTCCGCAAAAAAATGTGGATAAATTAGGGTTGCAAAGCAAAATATTAAAAAAAATTGGGATCCGCTCCGCTACAGAACCAAATATTACTGAACAAGAACATACTTGAGTGAGAAACAAGATTCGTATTCGGGGTTTTCTAATTCTGTGAATCCTGAAAGTGCAAAACTTAGAGAATACTAGAATTAGTTTTTAGACCCACTAGCTTTCCGTGGTCAGCGTTCATGTCACACTCATTATGCTTGCTATACAATTCGGTATACCAGTTCATTATGACTTTACGTATTTATTTCGGGGACATTTAGGTATAATTTTCTAGATGTTTGTCCGTCACGACAGCAGTGATCACTGTCATTACGGCCCATTAGTATTAAACCAAGAAACTGTGATTACGGGTCAAAATCACTACCCAACCGAGGAGTAAGCAATTCACTAGACCGAGACGTAACTAAATCGAATTTTATGTGCGGATGTTCAGTGCGAGTATATTTATGTACATAGAATTTTATCGAGTTACCTAGCCTTTGAGACTTCAAGTACTTATTCAGTACCGACGCCCTCTTATCTTTCAGCCGTTACAGAAATTGTGAGGCTGAAAATATTTTCCGGAGCGCGGCGTCTCGTCGCGGCGGGAGCGAGCGCGATAGAAATTTATACGTCCCTTTTTCGCCATCAATTAAATAGTAATGGAGTAAGTGAACGGGAGCGCAAACAGAGCACTTTAATGGCGAAACCGAGCGGCAACAGAGTGGCGTAGGCGACTTGTGCCTCTGGCGGATTAGCCTGGAATTGAAAACTGTCCAGGAATGTCAACAGCGAATTAGCATATGCCATGAGGCTCTCGATATAAGCGAAGGAGCTCTATGGAGATACTTTGATCTTTACTTTAGCATTTAGTTCAATTGAGTTTCGATATCTGATTCAGTCTGAATTGAGCGTTCTATCAGTGTTTCAAGCATCTGCCCTTGCCCACCGATTTGTAGAAAATTAATTCGTTAGGCACCTTTAGGATACAAGTTCTTTGTTTTATGTATATCTAAATCTATTCGAGCGTACGACATTTTGAGTATCTCAACTTTGCTGTTCCTGCTTTGAACTTGAATTAAACAGCTATTGATGTAATTGGCACTACCAGAGGGAAGCACTAACACAGCACCTAGTTCACCTAGGTATTGGCTAAAATCACTGATATTGTAGGTGATGTAGTCAACTGTGTCAGTATCCATAAAAAAGAAAATTGTGCCGTTAATGATAAATATCTCAGACATTAATTAAAATTTTACGCATCCTCAATCCCATAGAAGCGAATTTTATAATAACGGTTACTCGTGCTGTAGTCGCGCTAAAGAGACGAAAACAATTTGAATCCTGAGTCAGCACAGCATCAATGTGGATGTGGAAATGCAAAACTTTTTCTGCATTCGTGATAACGCCGAAGATAATATCGTGTGAGGGCCGATTTTTCAATCGTCGGTTAAAATTTAACGGGCCGCTAACTCCTGTCAAATGTATGAGAAGTGTCACTTTGACCGATCGGTTAATGCTAACCGAGAGGATTATCTGAAAATTTGACAAATCGACCCTTCGTCGATTTTGATCACGAAATGTTCTTTAAACTGGAGAGCAAATTAGTCGTACTGCAAACAATTCAATACAATATTAAAAGGTGCGTTGTATTAGGAGCCGCAGTCGCTTTGGCCCTTTCGCCGCAGAGCGGCGCTGTTTAAACACTGCGCCTTTATGGCTGTGTATATACCCGGAGGCTTTTACTTGAGTTTTTCTTTGACTTTGACAATCGTCTGGGGGCATAAATTATGAAGCTATTGATTGCAGGGGCTCCAGGTTGGGTGGTGTATGTGGTTAGTTAATGGGGTTAGCGGGAAGTATACCACACGCGGTTGTGGTTCTCGTTTCAAGAATTACCTATATGGATCGGGAAGCTTCGAATTACGGTTTAATTTTGCTTTTGATTTGTATAGATTTCTTGTGGACTGGATTTGGCTTGAATCTCGCTAGGGTTAATAATAATATAAAATCGTTTAGTCTGCTTTTGCGCGCTATGGTCTTTTGTTTCTTTATGTACTATTGCATATTTTCATTGTTCTCCCGTATGTTTTCTTCGTGTATCATTATTTGCTATTGTTTGGTGTGCAATAAGTCATTCCTATCTATGTATTTAATAACCATCTGATGCGACTTTCTCGCCATTTTTCTCAGTTTTTGTTAGATAGTTCATATCTCTTACGTTAAATGTGGATTGTCGCGTTGTGCTTCTTTGTCTTGTGTCACCTGTCTTATAGATATTTTGTCGGGAAAGTATCTCACTCGCGGACGCTTTCTCGTTCCTTGTCTTTCAACAGCCATCTTAAGTTCAAACTTAATAGATATGGCAATGTACTTAAGTGTCATTCTATCTAGGTCTATCAACATAAAAGACAATACGTAGACACGACTAAAACGGGATAAATTTAATAACTTACATAGGTAGGGTGTAGGTAGTTCTCATTGTATACATGTTTATCTTTGTGTTTCTTCGTTTCTTCTTCTCTTCAAATCGTATTATATTCGGTTTTTGCATCTTCCCAATACAATACATTTTCATATTTGGGAAGCGCGGTGCTGGGGCGCATATACTTGTACTGTATGTTTAATGTGTATATAATGTAATGTTGTGATCCTGTTTGTGCTTCCAATAAAATAAAAAAGACTAATGTTCAGACGCCATTTTTCCTATGAAAGCAATATGTAGAGGCCAGGTACTAACGAGTCAGCGCCGGCTGACTGCTTAGCTCTCCCCAGCGAGGAAGGGGTTGTATTCAGCGCTTTCCTCTCGCCGCCGCACCTACACCGACTCTCCACATAACGATATTTGTACAGCGACGTCGAACCCGGATATTGCACTGGCGGCGCATTACTCGTCGAAATTAAATCGTTTCCGACAACCGGGCGAACTCAATTCGTCTTGTAAAAATTTACATGGCAGCGCGGCGGCGGCGCGGCATCTGTGCCGCCGCATTTATCACACACGGCGAGAAAATTGCCTCAATTTTTTTTCTCATCGTTTATCGGATTGCCATTTTTCGTATCGTCTGCCGCGCCAGGTGTGCGGCGCGAGAATTTGTGGATGTCAACGTGTGGGATTATTCTACACGCGATTTTCGTTTTAGTTGGTTTAAGTAAGCGCGTTTTTCCCGCTATGCGAGCGGATGAAACGTTTTGCTTTGAAGCTAGGCTCTCTATAAATCTAAATGCTAAACGTTATTTAAACGTATGAGTTACTCCTTATATTTCTTAGCAAAAAGAAAATGTTTTCTTCCTAGCGCGCATGGTAAAATAGCGAGCGATCTACCTAGGGGAGTTCATTGGTAGCGCTCGAGCCGTTCGGACGTCGAATCGAGGAGTGACTCGAATGAATCGACGTTCGCCGCGCGTCGGGTATGATAATAACCGTCGCTACTCTTGTCTGTACGTCCGCATAGAGGTTCGGACGCCGATGCCGGCAGCTTGGGAATACGACGAGGCGGCTTCACATGAACACCTTCCGTTTACTGCTATAGACACATTCACACACTTGATGTATCTATCGGTCGATCGAGCAAAGCTCTCATACTCTACTTGAAATTGTCGTATAAATAATATGAAAATGCACAAGAGTTTACGAAGAGTGTGGATAGAGTAATCCCGATTGTCCGGACGTGTTAAACCCTACCAACTAGGAAGTCAAGTAATAGGCCGGCCAAAGTAATCGCGAAAATAATGCAATAACCATATGATGATGTGAACCCAAGATTTGTAACAATTGGATGATTGGATACTAGAGTTTAGGGTGTTCCGGTTACAGATATAGAATAACAGGAGCCTGTGTCAGTTGGACTTGGTGCGAATCTAAAAGTTTTAAATATTTCTTAAGCGCCATTTTCGGCCGATATGGACCCTCCGGCGCGGGATGGCTAAAGAGATTTAAATATTTTTTAGGTTATAGAGTGTGCATTGGAAAAAATTTCATACAAAAACTTTGATTTCGAAAGTCAATGCGTCGTGCATCGAACGTCAGGCGGGCGTATCACAATAGACTGAGCTACAGTAGATTACGATTTAGTTCGCTTTGTCCGGTCTATCGCTTAGTTTGATTGTCTTTGGTGCGATGCGAATCATGTTTGCGAGTGATTAAAATGTTTTTCAAACAAAATCTGTTAATGCATTTAAAACATCTGACATTGCAAAGAGTCACATAGTTGATATAAGAGAGAAAGTGATTTGAAGTCACTGAAACGAGTGAGACACTACGAAAGCGTCTTCCGATTCCGGTCCGGTGAGAGACAATGCTGGCGTGGTGGTAAGCGTCAAGTTGTGGCGCACCGGTTCTGCAGACGCCGCACTTGACGTCTAGATTCTCGTTTTCCGTCTGCTGAAATGTGCAGCCAGACGGCGGCGACTCGACGTCGTCGGCGCTCCCTCGGCCGGTGCGACTGACGTGGCCACTCCTTTCCATAACGTCTATTCGGAATAAAAACCTCGGAAATGGATCTAAGTGTGGAGATGGTTGTAGATTTTTTTTGGTAATGGAAACTGACGCGGTTCGCCACATCAGCTACAACATCCGTGATTTCATCCCATAATAACAACACCTTGGTGACCTGGGTTGGTGACCTCGGGCTAGACTGAACTGGACGAAAAACACAACTATTTTCATTGCCGTTTCGTCCGACCTTTCGTTCAGAGCGATGGTGCCAACCCGGGTGGGTTAAACCCTACCACCTAGTAAGTAAGAAGGGATGTTGGGACCTACAGTTTTACGTAGAATCTGAACCGCGGTCAGCCTCAAACGGGCGAATGGCCACACGTCCAAATTCAGACCGCGCCCCCAGGTGTGCTTATGATCAAGAACGACAGTCGACTGACCGCACCGCTGAGCTACCGAGGCTGACTATTAAAATTTGCAGTGTTGTAGTTTACTTTGCTAATACGAATGATATGAACGAGGACAACCTTTTATACGTTACGTAATGCTATATTGTATACCCAAGGGGCCACATGTAATTTAGTAATGCAAACATTACGTTGATAATAATTTATTGATTGCTTGCTACCATATTCTGAAGTTGATTTCAACATTTTCTTCCGACATTCTCATCTCATTCGTGACACTCTTGGCTTTGCTTTTCTTTGTTCCAAGGCGCCCTGCAGTTTCAGAATGTTTTTTTTATGTAATATATTTTTTAGTATGTGTGTCTTGAGTCAGAGGGGCCAAAGCACATGCTCCGACCAGCCAATATCACCTCCGAGAAGGTAGGTGCCATACCGGAGACTTCCCTTTGGATTGCTGGCTATACTGGACTAGAGGAGAACATAGCTGTGGCTGCTATGCTGCCATCTCACATTTAGTCGGCTACAATTGAGCCTACTACCTAGTAAGGGGGCAAGTGTGGTCGGATGATGACCAAAGGCATCGATTATCTTAAGACTAACTTCATGTTTTGCTCAATGCAACTATTGTACTATGCGGGTTTTATCATCTCCGAATAAAGGAAACCTACTCAACCGGCCCAGCAGACAGGAGCGGCGAAGCCGCCCGCAGACCTAAAACTGATTATGTACTTGTTTTGCACTCCGCCCGTGGCCCTTCAAAGAAAATTGCCCAAACGGGCTTATCTCGAAAATTAAATATTGGCCCAACAATCGAGTCGGTCGCGGAGGATCATATTTCTAAGTCAACATGACAGCGCGCAGACAATGCGCCCGCAGACACAATGTAAAGTTGGAGGAGAGTCGTAAAGAGTGGTCGTAACGCCGCCGCGCCGCCGGGGTTCGGCAGGGTTGTCGACTTGCTCCGTAGACCTTGCGCGGCTACAGCCCAAGCCCCTCTGACTTAGGCTTGCCATACGTCCGGAATTGGGCCGAACTTTCTGGAATTTGTCCGGAATTTTTACAAGATCGACGGTCCTTCACAAAACGGAACATACTTAACACACACACACACTCGCACACACACGGACACGCACACGCATAAGCACATGCGCACGCGCACAGTTTCATATTTATAAGTACATATGTACGTACCCGCAACGTCAATTTCATTCACAACAAGCTTTGCCCTCGGCTCCGCTTGGAGTATTTTCGCTACTGTGCGACCCGCTGATGATAGGGTCATAGTTAGTATACTATACATAAATATTCGTTGTATATAATGTCGATAAGTAAAGCAAGTAAAACTGAGCGTTCGGCGTGCGCCAAGTCGCGTTTCCCTTAAAAAACAATTAAATATGCATCATGTTTTTAAGGTTTGCTGTGGCGCCCGGCATTGGGCCTGAAAAATTATGGCAATCCTACTGACTCCGTACTGGCTCTCCCTATTCGCTTTTCATGTTTAGTAGTAATTCTCGCATTTCGTAATGGCGCGCGCGTATGTTGCACTGCACACGACCCGTTAAGTTTTAACAACAACGAGATCATCCGTTAACGTGTACTCTCTTCTTGCTGACGGCGAGAGTTGTACCTTCTAAATAGACGATGATGAATGAAACACTTGAGTGTTACGGGCGGGATAGGTACTCCTGCTTTTCGTTGAAATCTTTATTGCGCATCGAAATAATAATGATAGTTACACGAAAAAAACTTATATGAGGACAATATAAATACCTGTATACAATAATTCCTAATAAATAAAGTGAAATTTCTACGGGCGACCGGCCGTGTAACGTACGTAAATATATGAATATCCTTATAACTCGAAAACCACTTTATCGATTTACATACGGTTTTCACTGTTACATTCTGTCGCTTCTCAAGATGTTATTATTTAGGCTGTAAATCATAACGCTACGTCATGGGCGGCCTGAGCTGTGAGCAAAAAGGTATACTTAACCCACGAAGCGAAGTCGCGGGCAAAAGCTTAGTACACAGATAAACGAAAATGAATTCTTCCAGTCAACCTTTCCGTCGATTGTTCACAGAAACATGTTTATTTGCACGTGTTGCATTGCAACCAATTAGGGTACGTACCGTCTCTTGTTCGCTACGGTTCCAATAGCTAGCGGTCTCGCGATTCATGCGCCAGGCATAACCCCACAGAGCGGTGCCTCGCCGTCCGCAGAAATTAACGTCGTCGCCGCGGCGCGATGACGGACGGAATTTCACAATTAAAACGACGTTACGGAATGGGGTCGAAGACAAAAGAAAACAATCGTCCCGCTTGTGACGGCGCGCGGGACTCGCGTCGCGCCGCGCGGCGGAAGCCGTGTCCCCCGACGTTCTGGGACCTCCTCCATTTCATCCCGGCACTATTCTCCGTAGACAACTCACGTACGCCGCCATAATTTTATTTCAACGCGGCGGCAGAGCGGCCTCACCAACGTAAACTAGACAGACCCTAGCAGAAATTGTGAGAATTTTTTTACTGCGAGGACAATGAGTTTCTTGAATTTCACACTCGCTTCGCGGACGCGTCGTTACGGGCTGTGTTTCGGAGTCGGTCTTGTGTATTCGTTAGTTTAGGACCGTTTGCTAAACATGAACCTTTCTGCCGGGGCGCCTCGAGTGGGATCCTTCTGTTATACTGAAGAATAAACTATTTCATAAAGTCGGTTATTTGTGGATGCTTTTGACCGGGCTTCGTGTGTCTACGTAGAGCATACGCTAAGACATATTTTATTATATATTCTCCAAGTTTTCCTATGAATGTGTGCGGTTATTGAGTTTCGCGATGTCATTAATTTTGCTAGGTTGAAAAGTAGTTGAAATTTCACGGCGACTGCGATTCCAATCTAAAATAAAGCTTGAAAGTATGGTAATAATTCAGACGGCGGCGTCCCGCGAAACTTTTATTAGTTTTCCAAGTAGATAAAAGCAATCAAAGACATGATGTATGGTCTGCGGCGGGCGCGGGGCGGACAGATAAGTCGATAATTGTTTGATTTGACGCCGCCCCGCGCCCGTGTGTCGCGACCCTCCTCTGGACGTGCGTCTACAACGTGACTGGAGCGCGGAAGTCTCGTAGACGACAGTCGCAGCCTCGGGGCGGAGGCGGATCAGCCTGCGGCCCGGTACGCTTCGGTCTACAAGGTATACACCCCCCTTCTCCTATTCATTTATGCGAGATCGGAAGGAAGGATCCCGATACGGAGTTAACAGACATTCCATCTCTTGGCCCTGTCGGAGCTTCCAATCGATCCGGCTCGAAGGACCAATCTACCTGCCATTTTAATGAAATACCGGGTGAAAAACTATCCCAATACATATTGCACTGGCAGTTAGCCAGCGCGAGATTTTATACTTTTTGCCATAGAGTCAATTTATGCTTTTCAAAATTTTAGATAGGATTTCTCTAATGTTTCGAATGCGAGTGTTTTTATTTTGTCATAGTTTGCTTTGGAAATAATGTTTTCAGTTTAGGCCTAGACATCGAAATTACAAGATCCTCTTTGAATGTTGATCCTGATTACAAGTTTATGGAATCGTCGATACTGTTTCATTCATTCTAAATAAAGAACTGGAGCTGGAAGTTCCAGTGCAATATATTTCGATTATATACGTCATGCCGAGGTCTGTATGTGATTTCACTAATCACTCGTTTTACTTGCGCATAAATTTCTCTATCACGTATTAAAACGCTTCCTCGATACAATATAATATTTTATTAATATTTCACAATGCTATCGTCCGCCCGTCTTGGAGGAAATTCACCCGTCGTCGTCGACGAACCGTCGCGTGTTGGTTCCTTCGTTTTTGTTTTTTTTTGTTTTCCCTCTTTTTTCCGATCCTTTCTTTCTCGTTTTGTCTCTGTCTAACATTCCACCACTTACATTCTAAGATTACTAGATAACACACGCTTCGCAGACTTTTAAAAACATTTTGCCACGTATCTTACTGCCGGACGTCGTTGACCGATATATTCATATTTCGTTTTTTGTAACTCCGAGTTAGCTAGAACGTACGCTATCTAACGAGCTCAGCAGCGGTGGCATCGACTCGGTGCCTGTCCTAAGAAAAACGTTGTAGGAGTTGCGGTGGACGGACACGCGAGGACGCCGCTCCGCAGGTTTTAATCATCGTAATTATGCGGCAACATGCATGGGTGCGCCAATTAGCGACTGGCGAGTTGCGCAGGCGCACACGAATTAGCTTAATTTGCACGTAGTAAATATACACAAACTGCGGCGGGCGGCGCGACACCTCGGGCCCGGCTCGCGTCCGTGGTGGCCGAGGACTGAAGTCCCCGAGATAGCGTTTTAAATTCCGCTGCAGACCTCTCTACCGGCGGCCGAGTAATAGCCGACCGGTACAGGTCTGTTAACCAAAGCTGGCGCGTGCACAGTACTCACACCAATGCAATTGTGCAAGTGCGAGTGAGACAGATCGGGTTTTCGTGATGCGTATGCCCCGATCTGTCTCACTCGCACTTGCACAATTGCATTGGTGTGAGTGCTGTGCACGCGCCAGCTTTGGTAAACTGACCTGTATATATTGCATTACGCGGCCGATTAGGGTACTCTTCGCTTCTTTGCGATTTTAATAAGCCTGCTTACTTACCAGAAAAGGCTGCGAATTTCTTTTGTTTGCTGAATCAAGAAATTAAGAAAGGCGATGTCTTTAAACTTGAAACAAAAGGCGGGACGATCGACCCGAGCGAAGCCTTTGATGTCTTTGTTTTTCTAATGAGATCATTTAATTTTCGGCTCGGCCGACTTGGCTTCAGTGGATTTTAGGAGATCGATAAAGCCTCTCTTTAGTGTCGCTTCGCGGCTATCGTTGTGGCGTTTTCGGAAGATAATTCGTTGCTTGAACTCGACCGAATTTACAGTATTAATTTGGTTGTAAAGAGGGAGTACAAAATATCCAGCGGCAAGCATCGTTTCGTGCACAGCTCAATCGCAAGCATCACTCACTGTCGGCGGAATCGACGGTAAGCTTCTTTAGTATGCATACCCTTATTTACATATAGTAATTCGTCGTCGGAAAGGACGCGGGCAAAAAAGTGGGAGGCACGACGGGGAGGCTCATTAATCACACTTAGTCCGGAATTAGTGCGGACAGTGTCCAGCTAGCGCTAGACCGCTCGCTTGGGGCTGGGACGTGCGGGTTGGACAGTGGCCAGGGTTTCCTGGGGATTGCCCAGTTTCGTGTTAATGCCGAGAATTCATGTGCTCGGTATGATGTATGATGCTTTTGCTCGGATCGTGTACTTCACCTAATTATAATACATGATACATACTCATACACGTTTCTCAGAGAATACACTGCTGTCTAAAGGATTCTTAAACAATTATTTATGGTTTTGTATGAAGTTTACTGCAGTTCCGAACTCGGTTTCTCATAACATTAGTGAACGAGAAAAAAATCTCGCTAGCGAGCTATCGCCTCCGGGTTAGTTTGGTTTAGTGAATTTGATGAAGGTTCCCCGCCTTCGTGTTCGAAAAATTATTATTGTATTTTTGGGCTAAAATGTATTTTAAGCCTGAATCTGTCCGTGAGTGTTTATTTGGTGAGAATCGGACGAGTACTTTTGACGCTATCGCAAGTTGCATTGAGCGCGAGAGCACACTTGGGTAGATGGTGGTGCCGTCATCGGTGGGGGGGGGGGGGGGGGGGGGGGGGGGGGAGGGGGGGGGTTGCACGGTTTTGTGTAGTCTTATAGTATACAGTAGTAGTATATAGTATATAGTAGTAGTATACAGTACACCTTGAAGTTCTTAACTTCGTAGTTAGTTATCTAGTAACATGGGCGCACGTCGGTGAGTATGTAAACTGTCCCCGGCATTGTGGTGTAGAGGATGCTACGTAAGCGGAGAGGGGTAGGCTTGCGGCAGCTGCGGCGGGACAGGGCCGTGTGCGACCAGGCGGCATATCGTTTGAGGAGCTCCGGCACACTCCTAACAGCCCTCAAACTTCCCGCAGAGAAATCTCTTAGATAAATCTTATTGCGGCACAGTCGACCGCCATCGTCTTGCCTCGTTGCAGCGAGACGCATATTTTGGCGGCTGTGCATTTCGAAATACGCTAGGGGTTTACCGGAAAAGTGTTCCCTTTACTGCCGGATTAGAACCGATTTTTCGGATCGCAATGTAACTTACCCACGTATTTATAAAGTCCAATTTCGAAAAACTGTCGTGCGCGAATTGATTGTAGAATTTTCGATTTTTTTGTAATCTGTTATAATAATCCAGTATTTTTGATATTGATTTCATATGAGTTGTGCAGCAATGGACCAAACAGGTAGCACAGTGCAAAACATACTGAAAGAAATATTCATTACATTTCGAGCATGCACGACATATGCGTCAATGTCCTCTCTCCTCTTTCTCAAGATGTTTCAATCTCGTTCAACCAGATCTAGTCAGGGTCCATGTAGCACAAAGCCGAATGTTGAGGAGTGCTTCGTGGAGGGTGGTTGTTCGTTTTATCTCACGCGCCAAGTGCACGACGCGGACCGGACGACCGATGCAGTCGCTGCTCCCGCCGCCTATCTACCTCTGCACTTAGCCGCCATTGTTCAGAGGACAATTCAATGAATCTGGGTCGTCGACATCTATGCTACGGATGACATCACCGCCGTAACGCTTGAATTGAGAATTGCATTTGGGAAATTAATATATTAAGTCATCATGGAAGAAAGAAACTCAAAAACGAAATCTTATTCGACATATTAAGAAAGAGATAACAAGTGAAGTGAAGAAGTGTCTTTGTTTTTATGTTAAATATTTCTCCACCTCCACCTTCCATAATTCATTGCCCCATTATTAAGCATGAGTGAGACTAAATCACTGTACTTTCGCCGCCGGTTTTTAACTTACACAGAAATATTAATTCAAACCTAAAACTATCCACTCTTGCGTTCAGTTGACGTCGTAGTTTAGATTTTAGGAGTACATTGATGAACACTCTTAGAATCCAGATAAGAACCTTCCGATATTTCCAGAAACCTGATCCCGAAACTCCAATGAGCGAACAGCGAGGCTTCCAGCGATCGATTTTTCGCGAAAATTGAGAGCCTCCTTTAAATATTACATTCCGAGGTGAAAACCCTCCCAAGCGAAAAGCAATTCCGCCGAAAATTTTGCACAACCGTTATCACCTTGCTAATTAAATACAGTACGCTTCGCTTTGATCGTAGATAAAACCGCATATGTTACGCGCGTCTGCACATATGCGGGTAGGCGCCAATCTGTTTGTCGAGCCGCGCGTTCCTGTGCGTTAAATGTGTTTTTATATTGAATCCGAACAAAGAGAACTTTGTTTGTCACCAATCGTTTAATTTACGCCATTTACATTTTAAAACGCGCGATTAAATTGCTCTGAATTGGAATGCTTAATTTAATATAATGCCTCCATTTTGAGATCTCTCGCTCGTGTTTACTTGCTCCTCCACTATTCATTTAATTTAGTCACGTTGTCCTTTGCCATCTACCCACATTTATGTGGATACCTCCTCTTATTGATTACTGCATTAGTCATTTTCGCGTTTTTCGTTTAATCTGTCCTTTTAAAAAAGCGGTCAAGCGAGTTGAACTCGCGTGGAGAGTTCCGTACCATTCCGTTTTCCGTGTGAACTTTAAGACTTAGGATTTTCGTTTAGGTTTTTAAACAATAAGAGAGGCGGGGGCGGGGGGGGGGGGGGGGGGAGAAGGGAAGGGACCTACAGGAACGTACAGCTTTACGTGGAATCCGAACCACGGTCAGCCTCCAACGTTCGAGTGGTCACCCATCCAAGTACTGACCGCGCACCACTGAGCTATCGAGGCTGACAGACTGAGCTATCGAGGCTGACATTTACGCTATACGTCCGTGTTTGGGTCATCAAACACTATATATACGTACAAAATTTCAAGTCTTTTCATTTAATAGATTCGGAGACAATAAGCTGTTACAGACGGACAGACAGACACAAGAGCGACCTGTTCAGTTTTTTCCTCTTTTGAGGTACGGTATCCTAAAAATTAAAAAATGCTGGCTATTGGCGACGACGTGACGTGATACGAGGTAGAAGGGACGGCGCGGCGGCGGAGGCAGCGACGTGGTAGAGCGACGGCGGCAGTGTGGCAGCGTCAAGTGCGTATACCATCGGAAAGCGTCGCGTCGAGGACGTGATGCATAAGCAATCGAGTGTTCGTTAAAATTTCAACAGCGTCAGGTACAAAATATTCCATTAGTCGGGGCGGCGGCGCGGCGGACGAATGTGACTCCAGTACGCGTATTTCATGCGCGGCGCTTCGAAATATTTTCAAAAAATTCGTTCGTAATTTTTATTTGATGTAATTGCGTTTTGGGTGCTTTTTTGTTTGCAGTAAATGTGCTCTCGGGGCCAGGTTAATGCGAATTAAACTTTGATTTAAACTGACGTATCGGGGTGAGGAGGGCACGCGGGGTGTGTGAGGGGAGGGACGCGATGCCTTTGTGTCGCAGCGCGGGCGCGGGCGAGTGTCGTCAAATGAGATTAATTTGCGGGTAATTGTTTTGGCCGAGCTCCGAAACTGCATTTTATGTTTATTTGCATTGCAAACTGTTTTATAATAAAAAAATACGATATCTCCAATCCAATTTCATTGTGCTCCACAAAAAAGGTGGATGCTTAATTATTGTGGCCTAGAAAGTTTGTAATTGTTTTTTTTGTTGTTGAAACTGGCACGGTTGGCTACATCCACATCCGTAATGTCAGCCATAACTCCGGGTGAACTAGGTACCATGTCAGTGCTTCCCTTCATTTCATGTCGGCTACACTGAACTGGACGGAAAACACGAACTATTTACATAGCCGTTTACATTGGGCATTGTGTTATAGTAATACGTTACAGTTATGAAGTAAATCCTCTACTTTAGGCATGCGATTCTAATCAGGATGAAGTACAAACCTAGATCTACATTGGGCATTGTGTTACAGTAATACGTTGCAGTTACAAAGTGAATCCTCTACTTGAGGCATGCGATTCTAATCAGGATGAAGTACAAACCTAGATCTACATTGGCCATTGTGTTACAGTAATACGTTACAGTTACAAAGTGAATCCTCTACTTGAGGCATGCGATTCTAATCAGGATGAAGTACAAACCTAGATCTACATTGGGCATTGTGTTACAGTAATACGTTACAGTTACAAAGTGAATCCTCTACTTGAGGCATGCGATTCTAATCAGGATGAAGTACAAACCTAGATCTACATTGGCCATTGTGTTACAGTAATACGTTACAGTTACAAAGTGAATCCTCTACTTGAGGCATGCGATTCTAATCAGGATGAAGTTTGATTCGTCGCTATCGATCTGCACTTTCCCTGGAGTCTGCACATACCGAGGAGAAGGGGAGGCTTGGACGCCGGCGGCGCAGTGACCCGCCTGCACCGCTTGATGTACGGTCCAATATCAAACCATATAGATAGAGTTTGAAAACCCAACCAGCTGCGACGTTTTGTGCTCTGCATGGCTGGATGTACTAAAAAGACAAGTAAGTAAAAAAACCGGCTAAGTGCGAGTCGGACTCGGACACCGAGGTTTCCGCACCACAAAAAAACATTGAAAAAAAAAACAGGTTTCTTGTATGGGAACCCCCCTTAATTTTTTAACTTTTCTATTTTTTATTATTTGTTCTTATATCCGCCATAATAACACATATTCTGTGAAAATTTCAACGGGCTACCTATTACGGTTCAAGAGATACAGCCCTCGGACGGACAGACGGACGGACAGACAGACAGACGGCGTAGGCTTAGTAATAGGCTTCCGTACGGGATACGGAAACCTAAAATAGTTTATTTCACTGTCAGGTCAGGAGGCGTATTTAAGTATTTATGTAGTATTCGTTTGCAGTTTATCATATTGATTTATTGCTTAACTAGCTTTTGCCCACGGCTTCGCTCGCGTGAAATTCGTATTTAAAAAGTAGAAAGTAAGAAAGTAAGCCCGCTACCGTACCTTTATTTCGTCGCGCGGAACAATACGGTTTGTATGAGAGCCACATCTTAGCGAACCGGAACTGAAATTTATTTGGCCTATTCTGTGTCTCGTATAGTGAAATGTGCTTGTACTAGGTTTAATTGAATTGTAATATTTCTAAAAATCGCCAATTTAGTTTTAGTTAGTACCATACATAGAGTCTACAAACGCAATATCTCATAAAACAAAGTAACTTATTCCATGACCATCCCTTACAGATTCATTATTAGTATTGATAATACATTGCCACACCTATTCTTGGTCGCCTGCATATACTTCTCCCCCATCCCAAAGGTTAGTTAGAATAAAATGCCTCACGGCATTAAGCTCGCCTATTGTGCTCAATTTGTATAAATCTATGTAAATAATTCCTGTTCCATCCAGTTCAGTGTTGTCGGCACCACCCAAGCGAAGCACAGACATGGCACGTAGTTAAGCAGGATCATAGCAAGGTTGTAGTAATGTAGGTAGTTAGCCAACCGTGTCAGTTTCCATAAAAAAATATAACTTAATTGTCATATTTTAGTACATTGTATTTAAATTTCCATACAGATTCTGGCATCTAAGTATTTTGAACTTTTTCGAGTAAAGGTCAAAATATGTAGGTATGGAAATTTAATCAAATTTATATAAGTAGGTACTAAAAATAAGTGCCAATTCCTTATATCTATCACAATCCAGTCGTAACTAGTGCGAAATATCGAAATTGTTTGCCGATACTTGGTTTTGGTCGATGTAAGCGCCTTAAATACTCGACAGTCGAAGTTTTAATTAAATCTAGCATATGGTTCACAGTTTCACTGTTGCTATGACACCAGCTTCTTAGAGTCTTCTGATCTGATCTCTATAGATCCCGCGGCGGCGCCAGATATGCATATAATAAATACTCGAGTCACGCCAGAAATACGGGAGAGCTAATTAAAATGCCGGGTCTGTCGGCACATAGTGCCGACGGCGACCGACTCGCTATCGGCTCAATATCAATAATCTATGAATACGTTATGAGCTGTTATGGGATAGGGCCATGCATTAATAATATTCTAATGCCGTAACACGCAGCCCGCGCCCACGCCTCCGACGGACGGAAGGACGGGAGAGATCATCCGGCCATGAGCGCCATGTAGGGTAGTTGCGAAATAGTTCTATCCAACACTAGCCGCACTATCGGCGATCCAAATGATAAATTGACCCGACAGAAGTTTAGAGACCTGTGTACACAGCGCCGGCTCCTCTCTATCGCCGCCAAAGAGGAATTATGTACTATAGTACGTTCATCATAGCAACTAATGCCGAGCGGTTTCTCTTTCTCTGTACACTCTCGCTAAGGATGATCGAAGTGACTGTGAACTGAGGTTATGAATATAGTTTAATTAAAAAATTATTGAATTATTGTTATTTATTTGATGAATGAAAATTTTGCAATAAACCTGTTTATTTTTATTTTTTCCTTGGAATCAAGTTAAATATTTATATTTTCACTGTAAATTATTTAATATTAAAATTATATACTATTTAAATTTTGTGCCTAATCTACTTACTCCAGCTGTTCGTTCTATTGTAGGTGGATAAGTTAACGCACCAACACAAATAATATACAAAACTTCAAAATAACACGTGAAAAATATGCAAAACAATTAATACGTTATTATTATGACGCGTAGGAAAGGCCACTGATTGTAATGCGTTGACTGACCGGCCGACTGCACCTGGCTACCTGCAACCTTCTCAGAATAAAAACGGCAAAACTAACTCCAGGCGCAGCGGCGCACGCGCCGTTATGGTTTTGAGATGACTTTCGCATACACCTATGACTCACAAACACAACCTTGTGTCCTGTGTAAAGAAGAGTAATAACCGTTGCGAGAGCGAGAAACCGCTCGGCATTAGTTCCTAGGATGAACGGAGTATAGCGTACTAGAGAACTCACTCGGCCAACTAATAGCATGTTCGAACGAGTTGCGGTTCACGGTCCTCAAGTCTCTTAGTCGAGCGCGAGAGGCCGCAGCGCGCAGTCGTCGCCTGCCTGGTGCGATCGCGCCTTGCCTACTTTAAACTAATACATTTACACATCTTCGTCCGTGCGTTCACGCAAACATTGATGATATGTAGCTAGCGACTAGCTAGTCGAAGGTGCGATGGCGAATCTGGAGATAGTGTTGGAATGAAAAGACAATATGCACACCAACGCACGAGTGCGATCGTTCTCCCTGCCCCTCTGGCTTACTTCTTACCCCTTGCCTCTCTCCCGCACGCTTCCCGCCCCGCGCGAACCCCCCACACCGGCCGCCAGCCCGTCTCCCACACGCTTCTCGCCCCGCGCGCGCTCCCCTCTTCCGCTCGGCTCTGCGCTCCGCCTCCCAGCTACTTTACCCCATACCTCAGCCGCTGGGACACCGCTTCTCTGTATATTTCTTCGGAGCGATAACTCTATGTACATAATTCCTCTTTGACCGCCGCACTCTGCGAGTACGTAGGTAGATTAATGTTTCCAAAGATAAAATCAGCCGAAATTGGATTTCACCAAGTTCTGCTATGCCTCGGTATTGTTGTAATGAAATTATTTGTAAACTTAATCCTTTTAACGCACGCTCGGGAAAAGACAAAACAATAATATTGCCTTCACTCGCTGTGAAAGAATATTACAGCAACTAATTATAACATATTTTGTGAGTCGGATTTAATGACGTGTCTTCGCTGTTTAAATTTGACAGGTGGCCATTCATGTATTACGTAATTTGAAATTAGGAATCTGGTCTCCGGATGATGGTAATATGAAGAAAGGGTCTTGCCAAAATTGACGTTTATGTTGCGAATACGGATGACCCAAAAATATTACAAAAAAACGAAAAACTTACTGGAATATGGATAGGTAGAGAGGGTTCATTAGATAATAGGCGAGAATCGCCAAAAATCGATGACGTAATATATGGACGGCCCCAGACCTTCCTAACGAGACGTAAATTTAAAATGCAATAGGCATGGACGGTTTTCGCTCTGGCCACAGCTACGGGCGAGTGGTCGAACAAAACAGCCCACTAAAACTTGTCATTGGGCAGAGTCTGCCTGCGAACTTAGCGGCGGAGCGTCGAAATGTCGAGCTTAGGTCGATTTTTTCCGCCATACCGAAGGCGGGCAGCACTTAGTCGGAGCAATTTACAATTCGCGGCGACAACTTGCGGCGGAAGGAGGTCCTAATGGAGGACTCGCTCGACCGAGGGACGCTGCGCTGTCGATGGACCCCTAGGTACTATTATTACGAGCCCTGCATAGGACCAAATTAGGTATATATGTATGTACGCACTGTATGATAATTTCTACAGCCCAGGAGGCGAACTTATCGCATAATGTAATTTTCTCCAGTCTGCCTAGCACACATTCGCAGTCAATTTCCTCACGGCACTTTCCTTCGCACGGTACGGTGTTAAAAAAGAATAGCTACACTGCATCTCTCCCCGTGCATGTCGTAAAGGCGACTAAGGGAGGGGGGAAGGGAAGCACCTCTCAATTTCGCACGATTCTTCCACCGAGTCATGCGGCAAGCATTGACTCATTATTATCACTGGCGGCAAGTGGATCCTTACTTACTGCTTGATAAATGATAAGTTATCTTGTCCTAATAGGTAATTTGCTAAATGTGGTGTTCGGTGTTGTGCTGTAATTTAATACAAGAGCACGCTCAGCACAACTCCGACCACTCTGCTTACCCCGATTGTCGGGATATAACGTGTGGTATGTATCATCATTGTTCTAATCCTTACCTATAATAAAATCCAACGTCTGCTTTCGGCTACTTACTATCACGCTAAATGGCTTATGAGGTTAGCAGTGAAGTGAAATATGAGAGCGGGCGGAGCCACACTAGCGGACACAGCTAGTGTATGTATGTAATTTCCTGTAAGGACCGGAGTTGTTGTAATTGCACACATAATTAATATCACAACCTACGCACGCATCCGTCGAGGCATTCGCCGCATAACTTGATAGTCGCATCCGTGTCGACATTCTCTTCCAATTGTGATTCAGAATCTGACTGCAAAAATTATATATAAAAAAGTGAAATTACAAATTTAAAAAACCCCCGACCCTTAAAAAGTCAAAAATAATTTCCGTTTACTTAATTAAAGGAGTCGGGAGACCGCTAAGCAAATTCCCGCGCAGCTCTGAGTTTTTATATTTTATTTACTTAGCGGTCCCCCGACTCCTTTAATTAAGTAAACGGAAATTATTTTTGACTTTTTAAGGGTCGGGGTTTTTTTTTAATTTGTAATTAAACTTTTATTTTAAGCTTTTTTAAAAAAACCGCATGAAAATCGGTCCTCTTTTTGAGATAAAATTTCTTTTTATTATTACTTAATTACATGATTACTTGATTACAAACATAGCTAAGAACCATCCCGATTAAACAAGCTTCCTAATAAAAAAAACCGCATCCAAATCGGTCCATCCGTTTGGGAGCTACGATGCCACAGTCAGACACACACACACACACACACACACACACACACACACACACGTCAAACTTATAACACCCCTCCTTTTTTTTCGTCGGGGGTTAAAAAGACAACGGTCTGCATTATCTATCAGCGTGCGGGGAACTGGGAGTATGAAGCGACCCAGCACTGCATGCAGTTTGTAAATTTTTATTTTTATGGAAACTGACACGGTTGCTACATCACCTACAACATCCGTGACGTCAGCCCATAACACCGGGTGAATTAGCTGCCATGTCAGTGCTTTCCTTCATTTCATGTCGGCTACACTGAACTGGACGGAAAACACGAACTATTTACATAGCCGTTTCAACCGACGTTTCATTCAGTGCGGTGGCACGACACCGGCCGGGATAAACCCTACCACCTAGTAAGGTAAGAACGGAAGGGACCTACAGTTTTCCTTCCCTCCTAATCTTACTTGGTGGTAGGGTTTAACCCGCCCGGGTTGGTACCACCGCACTGAATGAAACGTCGGTCCAAACGGCTATGTAAATAGTTTGTGTTTTCCGACCAGTTCAGTGTAGCCGGCACGATCAAAGGGGGAAGCACTGACATGGCACCTAGTTCACCCGGTGTTATGGGCTGACATCACGGACGTTGTAGGTGATGTGGCCAACCGTGTCAGTTTCCATAAAAAAAAGAAAAGTTTTTCGTGGAATCCGAACCACGGTCAGCCTCCAACGGTCGAGCGGTCACCCATCCAAGTTGCTTAACAACAGTCTACCGACCGGACCACCGAGCTACCGAGGTTGACAAAGTTACTACTAGTAAACAATGCGTATTGCGTATTCCGAACTGTTCGATAAAACAGAGAATCCGCGCATCACGCGGGCGTATTTGCGTAATTGTGAAAAAAAAAGCAAAATGTATTTATTTCCACTCGATTTTCATAAAGACTGTATCCGGTGCTGCGAACTCCCAACCGCGGTCGATTCGCCGCCGCTCTCGTATCGGACGCGTTTTCGACGGTTGTCAAAGGCCAAATCGTCGGTTTCTGCGAAAAGTTTCGATGGCTTTGATGCGTAATCTGGGTAATTCAGTCATTCCCTAACGAGCTGCGCGGGATCTGCAGGGCGTTTTTAGATTTTTGTCCGTCGATTTTGTGGAAATTGCAGAGTCAGAGACCGCACAAGCCGGATTTTAAAATGCCCAAATCCCCCTCGGTTGGTTTTTAAGCAGGCCGGACTGTTACGTCGAACTCATTCGTTAATACTGCCATTTAAAAGAATAATAGCTTTTTAGATCCAAATCCCCGAATCCCAATAGAGCCATATTCCACTCAACGTTTTCGCGTACAAAGGATTTTGTGTTGAAGGGATGTGTGTTGATTTGTTGAACTTCGCTTCAGCTGAAGGGAGCTGGCACACGCCTGAAGAATCAGCATTATGTCAAAGGAAACTGCACACGCGAAGAAAATCAACAAATTTCGCACAATATTGGTTTCGTGGAAGCGGTGGCCGATTAGTTTGGGCATCAGCTTCTCATGCGAGAGGTCCGAGGGTATAATCCGGTTGGCGTGTACCAATGAGAAAAAAATTGCGTGCATACCTACACCTGCTGCTTCACCATTCGGAACCGGTGTAAAACTGTAGTCCCTTGCCCCTTACTAGGTGGCAGGCTCGAATTGTAGCCGACTGGGTTGGTACCAAGGTGGTTGTAAGATGGCCGCATAGCAACCTAGGTTGTGTTCCTCTCTAGTCCAGTATAGCCAGCACTCCACGGAAAAGTCTCCGGTATGGCACCTACCTTCTCGGAAGTGATATTGGCTGGTCAGACCATGTGCTTTGGCCCCTCCGACACAGCCACCCATACCGGATTAAATAAATATAAAAAAGCTGTGTGTTAGTGGCGAGTGGCCTCCCAATTAGCGGCCCACTTTAGTTTCTTCATCAGAGCCACGTGAGGGGTTGCTTCGTGCCGCTGACTCGATGAGCATGTAAATAAAATTTATCCGGAGTCGATGCAACCGACTACCGAGTCGAATTGCCGGTGAAGGCGGCAGCGCCTTTACTCCGCACTCCGCACTCTCGTTTTGGCGTAAATCTCGGCTCGTGGGGAGTCTCTGCATCAGTTTGCATATTCCAGGATAAACGTTATTCAGCTTGAAACCGCTCGAAATGCTAAGAAGATCGAACCTGCGAAAAAAACATCCCAGTTAAGGAGAAGGTAATAAATAATTAAAAAAATCACTGTCACCGTCACCGTAAACGCGCGGGGCTGCCGGGGACTAAAATGAGAAACATATTAACACTCACCGTCACCGTTAACACGCGCGGTTATCGGGGAATAAAATGAGAAAAAAGTCACCGTCAGCGTCATCTTAAACTTATTTTTTCCTTATTTTGCGTACAAGATTCGCTTCTATCGGGCGTTCCACGACGCTACCCTTTTTTTGTATTATATAAAACCCGCACGGGTGGCTGTGCCCAAAAGTTCAAAACAAAACTCAGACACAAGCAACGCCACTCTTAGCGAAAACACGTTCAGAGAGGCGCCATGCCAGCTATACTTCTTTGTCTTTTCTATTGGCATAATATGGGTACATCACCACCAACAACCCAGATCTTGGCAGGCAACCTAAATTCTTCAGACAAAATGAAACTATGCCAGAGTTCCTTCAACTTCCTCTAGATGGTTTGTTCGGTGAATGGCAGATTCGGGAAATGGCAGATTCTTAAAACGGCAGATTGTTCCATTCTAGTTTAATTTTTTAACTTATTCCTCATTTTGTACCGTATGACATTGCCCGGAATGAATGACCCCTTTCGAACCCAGAAGTTACGAAACCCTACCCTGAAACCACGTATATCACCACCAAACACCCAGATCTTAGTAGGTAATGAATTTCTTCAGAAAAAGGATACTATGCCACGGCCCCTTAAAGTTCCTCCATATTCTATGCTGGTGTTTACGACCGTGACGTTGTGTCGGAACAAGGGTCCATTCCGGTTTAACTTATTCTGCATTTTGTACCGTATCACATTGCCCGGAATGAATGAGAATGTAATGCTAATTCTAGTTTCCCTATCGCAAGCTGTCCGCTGTCAACGGCGACCTCGCGGCCCTGTTACTTGCAAGTTGCAAACCATTCATTATTTACCCCGTTCTCATTTCCATACGTCTGGTAAAACTGTTCGGTTAATCAAGCTAACGACATACATATGAGTGTGACCGCCCCGACTTCACGAAAGGAAACTCCCGTGGCAGGTTAGATTAATGAATACACGTAAAAATGTCGCGCAAACAAAAAAGTGGAAAGGTCGCGACATCGGGCGTTGAGGGTAAAACAATGGATTCTACTATAATTTTAACTCGGAACGATTAGCATTTACCCAATGGTCAGCTCGGCTGACCCTGTTTAAAGTTTAAAGGAGATGAATGTTAGAATGTTTATCCAAGGTTGCATGTAATATAGAGGCAGTTGTTGTCTGTCATCTGTTCGCAAGAGCTTCGGCTTTTCTTTTTTATGGAAACTGACACGGTTGGCTACATCACACTACACCGCACTGAATGAAAGGTCGGTCGAAACGGCCATGTAAATAGTTTGTGTTTTCCGTCCAGTTCAGTGTGCCGGCACGACCGAAGGGAAGCAATGACTTGGCTCCTAGTTCACCCGGTGTTATGGGCTGACATCACGGATTTTGTAGGTGATGTAGCCAACAGTGTCAGTTTCCATAAAAATTAAATTTAAAAAAAGGTACATCTGCTCTGCACCTGCACCGCCACAACACCTAGGATATCCGCCAAAGCAGCATTCTAATTACGTGGAATACATGCGATACAACCTGCAACTTACAAGCGGCGCGGATGGACGGCGCGGTCTTGGGTTGGTTGAGATCTTCGGGCCCGAGGTTCGAATCCAGGCGATACGCAACAATGAGTTTTTCGGATGGAAAAATTTACGTGTAGGTACACCTACACTTGGTGCTTCACAGTTGGGAACCGGTGTAAAACTGTAGGTCCCTTCCTTTGCTCATTGGTAGGCCCAAATTGTAGCCGACTGGGTTGGTACCACCGTACTGGACGTAATAGCAGCCTCGGTTGTGTTCTCCTCTAGTTCACTGTATCCAGGAATCCAAAGGGAAGTCTCCGGTATGGCATCTTCTGTGCTTGTACTATTTTCGCGAACTGGCGTAATGTTGCTTCGCACCTAAACTGTACGCGGCTGAAGATACCAAGCCATTGTTACCGTGCTAAACGTTCTCAGTTCACGGATAATTTAACCAGTGGCCGTATTCTCTAACGTCCTAACGTCAACATCGATGACGCTGACTAGTTATGTCTCTGTCTAATTATATGAATTAGACAGAGACATAACTAGTCAGCGTCACCGACGTTGACGGTAGGACGTTAGAGAATGCCTGCCCAGGCGTCAAATTCAACAGCAAGGGTTTGAAGTAAGTACTCGCCGCTCGGTCACACGAGCGTATAGGATGCACGGGCCTCGGCAGGATGTTGTTAGAGGCAGGGGCGCCGACTTTTAGAAATCCTCGTGGGTGGGTGCTCATGCAATTTTTTTTTATTGAACAATCATCATCATCATCAACGTGTTGACGTCCACTGCTGGACATATGCTTCTCCAATTTTTCACTAATTCTCCCGCCACCCGGCAGCATGGATTCGCAGAACGTTCGCACAATGTTTTGCATTTGCCGCATTTACACATTTGCACGATGTACCTACGCATGTAGTGCCCCTATATTATATTGAATGGTATGGAATAATATAGGAGTACTGTAGTAACGTTCGTTATTCGTCGCGCCACTAGTGCGAATGTGTAAATGTGGCCGCTCAAACGCTTGTAAGTAAATAAGGCACTTTTATGTAGCTCAAATCCTATTACTGATCAGTTTTTATATCTATCTTCGTGGGTGCTCCGCACCCACTGCTCACCTCGTGGGTGCTGGAGCCCCTGAGCACCCACGTAGTCGGCGCCTATGGATAGAGGCATGAATGTATTTCACGGTTGCAGAGAAGGCGCAGGGGGCAAGCCCGAGGCGGGGCATTGTCTTGTAAACTGTGAGTGTGTGCCTGTTACGTTTCGGATTTCACGTAAAACAGGAGATCCCTTTCCTTAGCTTGCGTCATAATTGGTGTCACCTCACTGAATGAAGGTCGAACGAAACTGGTTTTTGGCACGATTGCTCGTGCTCTTCGTCCGGTTCGGTGCACGACACAACAGAAGCAGTGGCAACTAGTTCACCAAGGGATCTGGCATCAGGCAGGGGTATACCTAGTAGCTTATACCTAGACAAAATTTTTCGGGTTTCATAAAAGGTCTTAGCTGTGCCAGGCCTGCGAACAAAAGTCGTCTATCGTTATCAAGCATACATACATACATACATAGCGTCACGCCTGTTTTCCAGTCGGGTAGGCAGAGACAACGAATATCCACGTGCGACGTACTCGAGAATCGAGAAACGGAAATAACGTATGAAATAAAGTTTATTTATTATGGTATAATATATTACGCTGAAGGACGTGGAGGCGGGGTGACAGTTTCGTTTGTTTTTATAGCTGAAAGGAGCGCTTCGGCTGGAAGAATTCTACCTCAAATTAGCAATCGGGCTAATGAAAACGACAACGCAATTACATACATAATTAGAGTGTTTGTTATAAGTGAAATTATTTAAAGCACTCACGCTCATGTGACAGTTAAAGCATGAATTCAGTAACGCGACTATCCTGCGAGAGAGGCCTTTAATAATTCGCGTTTAATATTGAAAATCCAATTTGACGTCACGGAACTTGATAACGTGTAACGGAATTACTCGCCAACTCGTCAATCTCATTATCGGCCCGTGTAACTGGATTCAAGTTCAATTTTCGCGGACTCGACTTGGTTCATATTCTCTTGACATCTCAGGTTTGTTGCTACGCGATATTCTACTCATCAATCGTTTACATACATTACGTCACGCCTTCTTCCAAGTGGGGTAGGCAGAGACAACGAATCGCCACTTTCCTGCCCCGAGCTTACAGGCCTAAGGTATCCTATTGAAGAGTCTTGCATTAATTCAGTGTGCCGATACAATCCGCGCAGGCCTAAGGTATCCTATTTTAGAGTCTTACATTAATTCAGGGTGGTGATACAATCCGCACAGGCCCAGGGTATTCTATTGTAGAGTCAAATTCAGGGTGCCGATACAATCCGCGCAGGCCTCAGGTATCCTATTGTAGAGTCTTACATTAATTCAGGGTGGTGATACAATCCGCACAGGCCCAGGGTATTCTATTGTAGAGTCAAATTCAGGGTGCCGATACAATCCGCGCAGGCCTCAGGTATCCTATTGTAGAGTCTTACATTAATTCAGGGTGGTGATACAATCCGCACAGGCCCAAGGTATCCTATTTTAGAGTCTTACATAAAGGGTGGTGATACAATCCGCACAAGCCCAAGGTATTCTATTGTAAAGTATTTGGGCCTGACTTAAAATCAGCGTCCCTCTCACCGGCTCCCGGGCTCGGTGGTGAGGGACAAAGGCTATGTCAGGTCCAATTTGTTTGTCCGTATTGTGTTTTTATTGTATCTATTGTGTGTATATGTATTGGATGAGACAAATAAACTCATTTCATTTTTTCATTAGAGTCATTAATTCAGGGTGGTGAAACAATCCGCACAGGCCCAAGGTATTCTATTGTAGAGTCATTAATTCAGGGTGCCGATACAATCCGCGCAGGCGTAAGGTATCCTATTGTAGAGTCTTACATTAATTCAGGGTGGTGATACAATCCGCGTAGGTTTAAGGTATCCCTTTATCATACATTACATGACTACAGTTGTTATACAACTCACACTGCTGATAATTCCTGAAAATGTAAACGAAATCAAGGGCATGTAGCTGTTTGCAGTTATTTCAAAAGGTTTCAGCAACGTTAGCGTCTGCATCTGACGTGAGGGAGTGTAATTTCGGCTGTGGCGAAGGTGTTAGCTACACGTTCGGTCTAAATATTGCCTAAGCTTGCTGTTTACCGCTTCTGCTTATCAGTACGAGACACTCGCTACCCGCCTCCGCTCGCCCCTTACCGCCCCGCACCCGCCAGCCCCCGCCAGGCAATTAGCCCCGTGACGTCACAACGAGGCGACGGCGCGTCGAGCCTCAGTGTCGAATGGAAAACAGCGACTGATGAGGATCATACGACGCCCATACGTACAGATATTTTTTTTTTTTTTTTTTTTTTTTTTTTTTATGGAACCTGACACGGTTGGCTACATCACCTACAACATCCGTGATGTCAGCCCATAACACAGGGTGAACTAGGTGCCATGTCAGTGCTTCCCTTCATTTCATGTCGGCTACACTAAACTGGACGGAAAACACGAACTATTTACATAGCCGTTTCGACCGACGTTTCGTTCAGTGCGGTGGTACCAACCCGGCCGGGATAAACCCTACCACCTAGTAAAGTAAGAAGGGAAGGGACCTACAGTTTAACGTGGAATCCGAACCACGGTCAGCCTCCAACGGTCGAGCGGTCACCCATCAAATCACTGACCGCGCTCAGCGTTGCTTAATAACAGTTGACTAACCAACCGCGCCACTGAGCTACCGAGGCTGACGAATTTTCTTATCCCTTAGTCGACTTTTACGACATGCGACGGGGAGAGATGCAGTGGGGCTATTCTTTTTAAGTACCGACCCCACACGGTACAAAATCATATCACGGATATCATTTTAGAATTCGCTACCGGACCGCGAACGTTTCCTATCCCGGCAAGACTGCCTTTAAAAATTGAATATTACCCTTAAAAGTTAAAACTACTTGTATAATATGATTCACTCGCTCTACAGGAACTGATTTTACCGGAACTTTTTCGGGGTTACGTTTTTTGACGCAAGAGAGGAACTATTGTGTACAAAGTCTCGCTTTTATTCACTTTATAGGAACTACGCTTTTCAAGCTCAAAATCCCTTTGCCCAACCTATTTCTCTAGTTGTAGTGAAAATGGTTTGACAAACACGGTGGTTGGACGAAAGTAACATATACATCATATTATGTTACATTCATTCAACCACCTTGATTCGTTGGCCCAACTGCAGCTTCTTTGGTATATTGTTTCTACAATTTCTAAGAATTCAACGGAAGCGGAGAAACTCGCAAGAACGTAACGTTATTTCGTTTCAAAGTAAACGGTTCGCCTCGAACAGAATAGAAAGAAAACACTACCTTCACGAATGAATAACCAAAGTGAAATGACGCCCTAGGCAGTGAGCGAATATTCTTATTAGCTCGTTGGCCCTATGCTCGAAATCTACAAAGAATCTTTCGGCCATACATAATGCTAAGATAACAGTGCAGCATTACATTAAAATTTGTCTACCTCGCGGCCGCTTTGGCCGCCGTCCACGTCTCTTATCGCAGCTCTCTGGTAAACGTCTGGCGCGCGCGAAACTGCGGGTAGATGGCGTTCGCTTCGCCCACACAAGATGGCCGCCGCCGCCAGGCCAGCGCGGCGTGAAAATTGTCGAGGGCTCTCGGGCGGTGTTATATGCCGGACGGTCGTTACGGGTCTGCTTTTATTATGTAGTCCTTCATAAACTACCAGTATTATCTTTGTAATGTAAAATGAAAAAAAAAAAACAACAAGAATACACAATATGGCTTTGTTTACGATGACTGCCGGGGAATGAAAGTATCACCTCTGCTCGTATCTCGTAATAACAAAGTTGTTTTGTATGCAAAGGCGGAGTACTTTGCAGTACATTTGTGATTGCGTGTACGGAGTCGTACATAATCCAGGCGAACTCGAAAATGAAAATGAAATATTTTGTTCATTATAAATTTCATCCACTGCTATGCGATGTTATTTGAAGTTTACGAGTGACAATACTGCCAGTAGTAGTGGATACTCGTTGGCCTGATAGAGTACCCGGTGTTATGGGCTGACATCACGGATGTTGTAGGTGATGTAGCCAACAGTGTCAGTTTCACACACCAGTCGGCGTCAGTCGCCCCGTCGGCCTTGACGCGTGTGCAAATGTATCTGCGTTCAGTCAACGAGGGGATAAAATTACACGGCGCAAATTACGTCCACAATTACACATTGTTGGGGATTTTAAGGACAAAATATCTAGAACAAAAAAAAGTCACAGGAAAAGATGAAAATCGATCCTCTAGTTAGAAGTATGATACCGTCTCTATAGTACTGTTCTGTACTCTCTCAGAGTTTTCTCAGGTTTTTGTGCAAGCGAATTTCTTCTTTTCAAGTACAGGATTCGTCATTTAGTAAGCTTCAAAGTACATTTTTTCCTAGGACTCGTATTCTCTAGATAATCGCGGTTTAATGCGTTAGGAAAGGGTCGAAACTGACCTTTTAATGGCGATTATCTCGAGAACATACGAAAAAAATTAAATCATTACTGAGCTTTTTGGAAGCTTATTCAACGAGGAATCAGGTAAGAAAATTCGGTCGAACTGGGACAACCTGTATAGCTGATCTCTGTTCTTGGTAGCATGCTTGTACTGCTTGTACATGCGTGTAATGCTTAAAGTTCGCGACACACTGAATCGAGGTATAGCAACTAAACTGACTGAAATGTTATTGAATGAATCGTCCAGTGTCACCAGTTCCTACGATAAAATTATGTCTTTTTAAGCAAACCAGCACCAATTATGGCTGTGCCCAGGGATCAACGTAATGACGCAGTCGACACAGCCGAATCCACCTCAGCTAATGGAGCATCATCATCACGACATTTCCTCGTGTTAGAACATTTTCTCAAATATGTGCATTATGTACGTTTCTTTGCCTACCTCTCAGAATAGCATAATCTCTAAAGCTCGGTTCCACTATGAAGCCATGAAATATATCGATAAAAATATGCAAAAACAGGCAAAGAGATACGTCATTGACAACAGGCAACGATTTTTGAATTAAAGTGAGCGCGTGTATGTATATTGTGCAGTGACGTGCCATCGCGTCGGCGGAGGCGGTGGCGGAGTTGGCGCCATTGCCGGCTTTTGATGCGACGACGAAGTTTGCGCAGCACTTTTTGTAGTCGCTCGCCGCCGTATAGATAGACAGTGAGATTAAGCTCGCACCGCGCCCCTTTTGTTCCGTTGCGGTCTGACGAACTGCGAGGAGTAAGTTTGCGCTTTTTGAATAGTCATAAATAAATATTAATTATGGCGACCGGGATGCGTTCAAAACACCACGACGCAGTGGCCAGCAAGTTGGTCTAGTCATAATGAGAAATATATTTTCCACGTACATACTTCCCATACCACCCTTTTCTGAGGTTTCATCAGGCGAATGATTTGGCCCTTTACCATAGATACATTCTGCCATACCATACGCCAGGGTTGTCAAAAACTGCCATACCATACGCCAGGGTTGTCAAAAACTTTGAAATCCTTATGGATAATACGATATCTTGCACGGCTCAGGTCAATGAGGTCAGTAGAAAAGTCTATGCTGTGGCGCACTCCCCGAGGCGGCTGCAGAACCTTCTTCCAACCTCCACAAAGACAATTCTAGCAAAATCGATGCTTCTCCCCATGTTCGATTATGCGTATGTATGTTACCTGGACGTTATTGAGGAACTCCTGGACAAGCTTGAGCGTTTGCAAAACATGTGTATACGATTCGTCTTCGGACTGCGCAAGTACGGCCATGTTTAATCGCAGACGTCTTAAGTGACTCCCAATCCGTCTCCACAGGAATTCCCACATCCGTAGTCTGCTTTATTCTTGTATTAACAACTGTTCTGCTCCTGAGTATCTATCTGTCTATAGTGTCTCTCTGCGGTCAAGTGGTGACAATATTCTAGCTATCTCCTCTTATAAAACTGATTTTTATACGAATTCATTTACTGTTCAGGCAGCTCGGCTGCGGAATTCACTACTACATTTTATTGTTTTTTTATTTTATGGAAACTGACACGGTTTGCTACATCACCTACTATATCCGTGATGTCATCCTTGGTGAACTAGGTGTCGTGCATGTCAGTGCTTCCCTTCGGTCGTGTTTATCCGACACTGCAAGTCGCTTCCCTTGTTCAAATAAAAACACCTAAAACTGTAATATCTCCGACAGTGTGAAGTCAAAACCCAAAAAAAATTTCCATGTAGAATACATAGGACTTGGCAACGTGCAAGTAAACTCGCTATCGTGCTCGCTATGAAATAAATTGACTTATTCGAATTAAAAAAAACGTTTAACTGTCAAGTTAGAAGTACTTTGTATGTGAGGTGTGTTCGAGCGACTCTTTCGTGGCGTTATTGTTGCTTTCTTCCGACGCAAAAAAGAATACGCGAGCATTTTGATTTTCGAAAAAGGCCGGGACTGTTGTACTTCGCAGAATTGTGGCTTTGTTGGTTTCGCTATTTACTTCGCTTCTCCGAGATTTTTACATACTGTTTTATTAAGAAGGCTGATCTTAATTAAAAGTCACGCCTCCTCCCTGTCAACTACCTGCCGTCCGGTGAAAGCAATATCCTGCTTCAGTTTAATTTGTCGCGACTTGACTTGAAGCTCCTTGTTTTTCTTTACATCAGACCCGAGAATTGGATTATTCTCGTGAAAAGACCTTGAAATATCTCACTGCTGAATTCGAGGTTTTGAGCTGTGTAGAAATGATGGCGGGAAATTTCTAGCGCGGTCGTATTTTTAACGTGCTTTTGCCTTAACTTATATATTGCGGCTTTCGATCACTGCTAAGCCTTATTTAGAAAATTGTGATGATACATAGCTTAAATCCATTCCAAGATATGACAAATTCCACGTGAGTGGAAACTGAATTGAAGTTTGCTTAGACGTTTTTGAGCTTAACCTTTATAACTGGCATTTAATTTTATAATTATACGAACTGTTTTACGGAAACATGCGTGGTTGGCTATTACACCTTGTCTAAATGCCTCAAACTAACCACGAACAGTCATAAACTGTCTTTATCTACTGACTCGTAAATATCTCGTAAATATCTGAATCTGAATCTATCATTTGTTTTACGGAAACATACATGGTTGGCTTACACACCTTGTCTAAATTCCTCAAACTAACCACGAACAGTCATAAACTGTCTTTATCTACTGACTCGTAAATCTATTCCACACGTGTTGGCGAGCCGAGCGCGACAAACTCAGCGGGAGTGAGTTGAACGAACAAGTTGCGGGTAGTGTTTAAATTGCGGACGCGCCTTCATTAGGGTTCCACGGCCAGCCATGCTTGCATCCCTTCTAAGATCGGCCAGGTGACCGCCTGTCTTTCCGTCTGCTCGTCTGTCTGTCACACGCTCTGTCCGAGGCTATGATGTTGCAACTTCACTGAAGCTCAGTAAATCTAAAAACAATTACTATAGTTGTCTTCATCAGCCTGTATCGGTCCACTGCTGGACATAGGCCTCTCCCAATGCACGCCACCACACGCGGTCTTCCACTCTTCTCATCCATCCACTCCCGGCTACCTTTTTTAGGTCATCTGTCCACCTAGCCGGGGGCGTCCCACGCTACGTTTGCTTGTACGTGGCCTCCATTCGAGCACCCGTCTAACCCATCGGTTGTCGGGTCAGCGACAGATGTGCCCAGCCCACTGCCACTTCAGCTTGCTTATTTTCTTAGCAATGTCGACTACCTTAGTTCTTTGACGTATCATGTCGTTACGGATTTTATCGGTCAAAGAAATGCCGAGCATTGCTCTTTCCGTAGCTCGCTGAGCGACTTTAAATTTGTGGACCAGGCCCATCGTCAGGGTCCACGTTTCCGCTCCGTATGTCATTACTATAGTTGTAAATTACTTTAATATAATACTTATAAGGCACTAACAAAACATTGTGACTTGCGAAGTTTGTTTGTCAGTTCTTCTTCGCATTGAATTTAGAACTGGCGGAATTTTCGACATGTCCAAGCGTAGCTTAGCTACCTATGGATGAAATTATACAATAAGCAATCAACAGCAGTCTTAGAACTTACAACATGACAACCATATTAAACGCCCGATTCCACCACCTTCGGCTAAAATGTAGCTGCAGTTATACAGTATAAATATGTACATGCATACAGCCAAAGATTTAAATAGTTTAGATTCCTAACAGGACGCTAGCACTCGTCACCAAAAATGCGAACAATAAAAGCGCTCGAACGAATAACTATCTCTGTCGCACTAATGGATTGTGCATGTTGCTGTCTAATATTAATGAGTGGCATGCCGTACATTTAATGCTAACGTGTTTGATAGCGTGCCTGGCATGGCGAAGCTGTATCTAACTATTTAAATCTTTGCATACAGCAGTATACAGTTAATTCCTGTCAGATGTATATATGTGAAATGTCACTTTAGCCGACAAATAACTGTCGGAAGAGATTTAATCGAAGGTGATGAAAACGGCCAATAGAGAAAATAGCACTCTACGGACAACGCAACGGTGACGCGCGGCGAGCGCTCTGAGCGACCACACACGCACTCACGCAACAGGGAGATGGCTACGGAACCCTCTCGAGTGTGAACAACGTTCGCACTTAGCAGATTTTTTTCACGAGCACGGCGGCGCGGCGGTGGGGTGGTGGTTCGGGGCGGGGCCTGGAGGTGAGAGGGCACTACACTACCTACAGGTAGCGGCGACTCTTGTTTGTTCTGCCCTAATGATGCGGGGCGGCCAGCCGGGGCGGACGCTGCGGATGTGAAGAGTCGATGCTTGGGTTGTCGATAGTTTTGAGTGACGATGTGTATGCGGAGAGAAAGTTGGCCAGTTGTTGGTAGTTGGTACTTGGTAGTAGAACGTCGGAGTGTGTTTTTGGGATTGTCTCATGTTTGATATTATAAATAATTATTCATATTATTTCGAAATCTATCATTTCATTTGATATTTTTAGTTAATATGATCTTCGCTTCCTATAATTTTCATTTATCTTAATGTTGTTGATGTTGATATAATATTATAATATATATTTCACAATTTTACATTTAATCAACCGACTTCTTCATATTAATTTTACACATATTATACCTACTAAAAGTAATAAAAATACACAAAATTAATACAAAATTAAATTAAATATACATATTATTATTATTATATTTTACTCTTTTTTATGGAAACTGATACGGTGGGCTACATCACCTACTAAATCCGTGACATCCACCCATAATACCTTGGTGCACTAGGTGCCATGTCAATGCTTCCCTTCGGTCGTGCCGGCTACACTGAACTGGACGGAAAACACGAACTATTTACATTTACTTGCGAAGTATTTACATTTTATAACTTTCATATCGCATAATTTTCCATGGCATATTATTCAATTTACATAAAATAATTTGGCATAATATTCAGTTGAGATAATAATGATTTGGGCAAGTATAATTTGGTATAAAGCTTAATTGACAAAGGAAACAGACATTTAATGAAATTCAAGGAATTTTAAATTAAAATTAAAATGTGCAAACTGTTACACGAATCCACATATCGTTGTGCCTTCCCAAGTTACCAGTATATCGACAGTGCGCCTCACTAGGCTGTCGCCAAGGCAGGCTTCACGTGATGCCGGAGCTTGAACCTGCGCCCGCCACCTCCTCCGCGCCGCCCAGCACCGCTCGCCACTACGCCTGAATTAAACGTCGACTTCATTATTTAAAATCCAAAAAATGCGCTTCACTCGCCCATTGTTACACCAGCCACGGACGCGCCTATTAGCGATTCGCGAATTTCGGTAGCTTGCGTAATAGGTCTTTTTTTTTTCGTTAATTTAATAGGGTGAAAATTGGATAGAATTACGTCCGAAAGGTGTGTTTTATAACGAGAAAGATTTTTAATTTATCCGTATTTTGTTGCTTATGCTTTCCCGTCTTTCAGTCATTTAGGTTCGTTAAGTTGAGTAAAATACGTTCTCGAATTACTTCGTCACAATCGATAGAGAATTTCCCTAAAACCGTATCTATGTCGCATCTACCGCCGAAAGTGTAATTCCTTTTCCCCAGTAATTGTGGATTTTATCGCGCCGTTTCGTATTTCATTTGATAATTTTGATGGCTGCGTTGTCTCACGATCCACGAGCGGCGGAGGCCCGTGGTCGACACGTCCGTACGCCGCGAGCGCCGCGGAGTTTATGATGATTGGAGTGTATTGTTATGATTGCGGGTAGTCTGATGAAATTGAAGTGACCCGGGAACGTGGTCCGCTTTCCTTCTTTCATGTGGGATGGACCCGGCAATATCGACGCTTGGTACAAGAGTAATAACAAATTTAAGGGCCATTACGAGGATTGCTGCACGTTGCTTGTGAAGACGTATAGGAATAATGTATTATGTGCAATGAATAGAACAGACGCCGGCCAGTGCTTATTTCTGTCCGTGGATAGGAGTGGCTGGGAATAATAAAAATGCACACTTTGGTGTAGTAATTCTGAAATTCGCAAGTCTAGACCAACTGGAAACGAACATTCATCCACATATGGGTCAAATATGAAATATGATGATAGCGTAGCGAAAAAGCTTCGTGGTGGAGGAGGCGGCGGCAGCGAGTGCTCCATACACACGTAAGTACGCACGCTCTTCGACATCCGATCAGCTGTTTCCGCGTTATTGAAATTGTAAGCCCAAAGAAATTACTAATGTGTGTCAAAGGTCGAAGTTCAATAACCGCCGCGTAGCACAGATAATGCGCGAAGTTACGTAGGTAGGTACCTAACCAACGCGTGTTCCTTATGAATTTAAATTTGAATAAACTTTCACAATTGTTATTATCTCGGTAATTATTAGAAATAGAAACATAGTTTCTTAGCAAAAGTTGTTTGCTATGTTCAGATCAGTTTGTTTGTATTATTTTGTAATATTTAATATGTTAATAAAAATGTTACCCCCTTTTTTATAATTTTAATATGATCTATTTTCGATACTGAACCACCCCTTTTAAAGCTCGTCAGTTAAAAAAAAAGACGTTATGTAGTGTAGTACCTGGGCGTCCGACCTTCGCTCGGCGTCTACTCATATCTAGGTAAACTTGAAAAAAAAAATAACATTATCTAAATACAAAATTTCATCCAAATCGTTAGAGCCGTTTCTAAGAAACGTTTACAAGTTTAGCTCACTTAAAGTAATTTTATTTTCAATAATTTGTAGTAATTTTTGTTTGAATTGAACGCTGTTTTTTTATGGATACTGACACGGTTGGCTACATCACCTACAACATCCGTGATGTCAGTTCATAACACCGGATGAACGAGGTGCCATGTCAGTGTTTCCCTTAATTTCATGTCGGCTACACTGAACTGGACGGAAAACACGAAATATTTACGTGGCTGTTTTTACCGACGTTTCATTCATGTTTTATATTCATTATATTATATCCTTCGATACGTTTGATAGTCTTGTGTAACGTGCTACTTATACGTGGTACCACGAGAACATTCATTATTTCCCAAGATAATTGAAAGAAAACACAGGGGTTGTAATTGTAAGTAAAGGGCGCTTTGAAGATTGCTTAGAATTGTGTAATTTTAATATCAATATTATTGCTTTCGACGCGCTAAATGCGAAGTAAATTTGCATATGTTTATAAACTCACACAACGCCTGCAGGTCTGTCGGCAAATATGCAGGAAATTGGTTTCGTACGGTGCAATTTATTTGTTTGGCGAACGAGTGGGGACATGTTGTGTAGAGCGGGGGGCGCAGCGAACATCCAATACTTCTAGTGCCGGAGACACGCTTCACTGTTTCGATCGACTTCAGCTGAGGCCGCTTATTTATTTATTTAATTATTAGAAAACAGACAGCCTAATGACAAATAGATAAAACATAGGTTGTACATACATTGAAGTCTGGCCACTTTTTGTTTCCCTGATTAGACTATAGTTTAGTGGGATCAAATGTGGAGTGTCAATGCAGTGTAGTGTTGTGTAATGTAGTGTGGTGTAATGTAGTGTGGTGTAGCGTAATGTTTTGTGGTGGCTGTGTAGTGCAGTGCAGTGCAGTGCAGTGCAGTGCAGTGCAGTGCAGTGCAGTGCAGTGTAGTGCAGTGTAGTGTAGTGTCGTGTGGTGTAATGTAGTGTGGTGTAGCGTAATGTTTTGTGGTGGCTGTGTAGTGTAGTGTAGTGTAGTGTAGTGTAGTGTAGTGTAGTGTAGCGTAGCGTAGCGTAGCGTAGCGTAGCGTAGCGTAGTGTAGCGTAGTGTAGTGTTGTGTGATGTGGTGGAATGCAGTGGTCACGTACCAGGCTGTTTCTTTACAGACTAGATGACACTAGGTTATGTATAAATTTCTCAGGAAGTCTTAATTTCAGCTAAGGCCGCGTATTTAATATGATACTAGATGACGCTGGGTTATGTATCATATAACATGATAACATGAAACAACATATTTTGATTTTTTTTAATGATAAACGCTACATGGCGCGCTCCGAGCGCTCAGTTGTTATGTACGACGAATGTTTATATATAGTATACTAATCATCACCCTATCTCATCAAGGGATCGCACAGTGGCGAAAATACTCCGAGCGGAAACGAGGGCAAAAGCTTGTTGTGATGTGAATGAAATTGACGTTGTGGGTAGGTAGTCATCTGCCTCCATCTAGGTTTTCCAGGAATAAAAAGCTAGGGTTGCTGAGTAAAATGATTAACTAATGGATTTTTTTAACACTTTACTTAAAAAGATAGGTACAAATCAATGGTACGTAAATACTTACATCTGTAGCGTAATATTTAAACTTTACATCTTGCAAAAACGCCGCACTAGTCGGACGCAATTCCGGACGGGCCGTCCAAATGTCGAACAGTCCGGCCCAATTCCGGACGTGCGGCAAGCCTATCAACACGCACTATTTGCTGGCGTGAACTCTACTTCCCTTTTGGAAGTTTTATGGTGAAGTACGATTGTATGTATTAGAGATAATTTACGATTAATTTACGTTATTGAACGTTGTTGATTTGTTTTGCACGAGCCCTACTGTACTTTAGAATAAATTTAGACGTGCTTTCGATTCGATTTAACATTTTAGATTTATGTTAGTTTTTAAGTATTAATTTCTGTAAGAAATGCCCACTTCTACATTACACACTGTTATTTTAAATTATCTGTGTTATATTTTCGCTTTTTTTCTCTCTAAATGTGAACCTAAATGTGTAAACTTGTAATTGGTGTCCTGTAGTTATAATTGTATGTTTATTTAATAAGTATCTGCACTGTAAGTTTACCGTAATAAATAAAATAAAAATAAAATAAAATAATAATAATAGAACCATGTATTGGGCGATTTCATAAAAGGTTTCACCTTATGGGCCATCTTTTTTTTTTTATATGGAAACTGACACGGTTGTCTACATCACCTACAACGTCCGTGATGTCAGCCCATAACACCGGGTGAACTAGGTGCCATGTCAGTGCTTCCCCCTTTGATCGTGCCGGCTACACTGAACTGGTCGGAAAACACAAACTATTTACATAGCCGTTTAGACCGACGTTTCATTCAGTGCGGTGGTACCAACCCGGGCGGGTTAAACCCTACCACCTAGTAATATAAGAAGGGAGTCATATCCCTTAGTCGCCTTTTACGACATACACGGGGAGAGATGCAGTGGGGCTATTCTTTTAAAGTAACACACGATACAACAAAAGTAAATTACGATTTTATATTAAAGATAATAATAATAGAACCATGTATTGGGCGATTTCATAAAAGGTTTCACGCAATGGGCCATCTCTTCCTATAGTTCGCAAAATATAGCTTGATACGCGTGGCAGATGTCATCGAGAACACCTCGCATGAAGTTCCGTATTTTTTTACAGTAAAATGCACGCAATACAACGTCATACTTTGTTGAAATGTCACTCTGACATCTGTCACGCATACAAAGAAATGTCACTCTGACATCTGTCACGCGTATCAAGCTATATTTTACGAACTATATCCTCCCATCGACAGAAACAAACAAATTATACACTAGAGTAGAGATGGGTATATTGCGTCGTATAACCGTTCAACAGTCCTAACAGTTGAAGAGCTTCACAGGCACTTCACACCTGAAAACTATCGACGTAGACGAACCGATCTCATTTCAAGGCGAAAACTCCGGGGGGTGTGAACAGGGTTGCCCAGATGAATAAGGTGGAAATTTTTCACCACTTTGATGTTTCGGATTAAATTTATTCGAAAAGTACCTTTGATTTTTTGGAGGTAAAAAGGTATTAAAATCAATCATACGGAGGCAGTAGGGAAATAGGGGATAAATAATTTAATTAATAATTTAATTAATTAATAATAAATTATTAATTAATTAATTAATAATAAATTAATAATAAGACATACGAAGTATGTCAAATATTTTATCACCTGCTTTTAACAATTTTAACAATCGCTTGAGTGTGCAAGCCAAAATTCAAAAACAAGGACACCTTCATATTCCACGTTGCTTATATTTTCTACCGTGGACAGAACATCGAAAACATGAACTATGGTCATTACTAGATGGTAGGGTTTATCCCGGCCGGGTTGGTACCACCGCACTGAGCGAAACGTCGGTCGAAACGGCTATGTAAATAGTTCGTGTTTTCCGTCCAGTTTAGTGTAGCCGACATGAAATGAAGGAAAGCACTGACATGGCACCTAGTTCACCGGGTGTTATGGGCTCACATCACAGATGTTGTAGGTGATGTAGCCAACCGTGTCACTTTACATAAAAAAAAAACCTGCGCCAAAATAAAAAAACAACGACACTTCATATTCCATGAATTATATAAGGTCTTTCAAAATTAGTTCAGAGTACGCTAAGGGGGGGGTCTGTATCATATAGGGAGTAAAACCTATATAAATTTTTTTGGACCTTGGGCTTTTTTTTTATGTAAAATATTTTTTTATGTATTTAAATAAAAAAATTGGTGGTTGATTTTTATAGCCTAATCGATTCAGTTTCATAATAGTAACACAATAGTCTTCATCACCATTATGATCTAACACGTGTAAGTTGGTAAAAAAAATCTAATTCTTTCTATTCCATACTAATAAAACTAAAATTGTGGTTTTTCACCATTTCTGAAAGAAAGAGATCTATGTGTTGGAAGACTTTTTTGTTCCTGGCATGAAACTGAAACGATTACTAAAAAATTTTTTTTTTTACATTTTACATTAAAAAAATGTTTTTTTGTAAAAAAAAAATTCTTTGTTCTTCAAAAGGGATCTATTTCCGATACAGAACCCCCCCTTAGCGTACTCTGAACTAATTTTGAAAGACCTTATATTTAGACATTGAAAATGTCTTTTCGATCGCTTTAGTAGGTCAGCCTCGTTAGCTCAGTGGTGCAGACATTCAACTGCTGTCGCTATTGAATGTTAAGCAACGCTGGGTGCGGTCAGTACTTGGATGGGTGACCGCTGACCGCTGGAGGCTGACCGAGGTTCGGATTCCTCGTAAAACTGTAGGTCCCTTCCCTCCTAATCTTATTTGGTGGTAGGGTTTAACCCGCCCGGGTTGGTACCACCGCACTGAATGAAACGTCGGTCTAAACGGCTATGTAAATAGTTTGTGTTTTCCGACCAGTTCAGTGTAGCCGGCACGATCAAAGGGGGAAGCACTGACATGGCACCTAGTTCACCCGGTGTTATGGGCTGACATCACGGACGTTGTAGGTGATGTAGCCAACCGTGTCAGTTTCCATAAAAAAAAAAAGGTATAGTTCCCGATTTCCAGCGAGAGTGCGAATTCACCCTAGTGTGAGTTTTAAGACTACGTGAATATATAGGCTGTCAAATGACGCGTATCGACGAGGGCTACAAGATGGTGAAATAAATGGTAAGATGGGAAACGTCGGCCATAGTGACCGCGAATTTCAACCATGGTAAGGCAACACCAACCATATGAATACCCATTGTAGACTAAAAGTATTTAAATGGTTGAAAAGTATGAGAGTTTTTGAGAAAATCGCAAAAAACCGCTTAAATTATAGATTTTTAGGGGGTTTAAAAAAGGGCACTCTTAAACATTTTTCTAAATATATATTTTAAACTTTTATATTTTTATATTGTAGATTGACTCCATATCTGGGGATGTTTTATTGATTTTTTGAATTGAAAGTGAAACATTTGGGAGTTACTATTTTTTTTTATTTTCCGTTACGCGAGTTACGAGTCGTCTTTATCTTGCAGTGTGAGTAGTTGAAATGGTTTTCGTGTATGCATAAACTTGAAAATTAGGAATACATTTTTTTTTAATTTTATCTATTTTTTTATTTTTTATAATTTTTCAAAATTGACATAGGTATATTTGAATACGCCCTAAAAGTAATTTTCAATGTACCCGAACGAAGGTCATGTAATGCATGAGATCTGATTTTTTACCGTGGAAGGAACATCAAAAACATGGATTGTCCACGGTAAACGTGGACTCCTTCCTGACAACCCTGGGTGTCAAGTCATAGTTCGGTTCCTAGAACACAACGACCGCTAACACGCCTTCGCGTTTGTGGTCGCTTTGAGCCTCAGTCGTCTCGGAAACATCATGCGGTGTAACGTGAACTAATGTTAAATATTGTTTTTATTTAGGGAACTTCACAATTATTATTTTGGCCACATCACCGGTGATGCCAAGCCGTTACGTGAATTCCGAACCACGGTCAGCCGCCAACGTTCGAACGTTCACCCATCAAAGTTCTGACTGACTGACGTCTGACTGCGTCCAGGTTTTTTTTTTATAGAATGCACGACATGTGGCGCCGAGCCACCAATAAGGTGTCTAACGACACCCATTGACATTCGATCGAATAAGGGAGTTGCGAATGCCGGCCTGACAGGTGTCCATTCACGCCCCTCTTGAAGCACCCGAGACTGTACTTAGGGGGAAATATTAGTAATATAGATGTGCTTACGATCACGAGCGCCAGTCGACCGATCGCACCACTGAGCTACCGAGGCTGGCAATTTACTTACAATAAAACATTTTATAACAAATTTACATTTGTACTTAGACCTAGTAGTTTCTTACATTTTGTCCTTAGATCGTAGGGCTCTACTTACATGTCACCAGCGATATCCGTTTCAAAGCGGAGTAGAACAAGAATTGTTAAAGCTTTTCGGGTGCGGTTCCTCTAACGCTAACACGCCTTCACGTTTTGTGACTTTGAGCCCCGATCGTTTCGGCGACAACGCCGACGTCACGCGGCGCAACGTGAGAACCGCACTGGCGCAGCACCACAAAGCGAAATGAGTATAAACGTGCACACTAGTACTAGTTGACTGCATTAGGTGATCCGCTCGTGGCCGAAGGATGAAGATCTTGCTTTGGTAAGCGAGAGGTTGCGGTTTCGATACCCCTTGCGCGTGCATCACTTTCTCTTTACGAGTTTGTTAAGACAACATAGCCGTTTCAACCGACCTTTCATTCGGTGCGGTTTCACCAACCCGGGCGGGTTATACCCGAGGTTAAATCCTACCATCTAGTAAGGTATGCAAGAAGGGAAGCGACCTACAGTTTTACGTGGTATCCGAACCACGGTCAACCTCTTCAACATTCCGCAAAATTTAAAGACCAGAAGTTATGACGTACGGATGTGAAATGTGGACTCTGACGGTTGCTGGTGTCCAAAGGTTGAAAGTTGCCCAGCGATAAATGTAGCGAGCCAGGCTGGGAATATCGCTGCGTGATAGATATGGTACGTACCGAGGCAATCCGCGGACGCATTACAGTAGTCGGTATTGGACACCGGGTGGCTAAGCTCAAGTGGCAGTGGACTGGGCACGCCAGCTGAACATACGACGACCGTTCTACTAACCGTGTCCTACACAAAACTGAATGCGGGAAGACCGCCCACCAGGTGAGACGACCACATCAAGTATGTCGGCGGAACCGCTGAAGACCGGGAGGTCCCCCTCCCGGTCTTCAGCGGTCCTCCCGGGCTGGAGGATAATTGGAGATGCCTATGTCCAGTAGGGGACGCTTACACGCTGACTGAATTGAGTACGATATACCTTTTCCCATTCCGCCACACCTCTCAGTGGTGTCTTCCCCTGGCTTGTTCGACGACCGGGAGGTCCCCCTCCCGGTCTTCAGCGGTCCTCCCGGGCTGGAGGATAATTGGAGAGGCCTATGTCCAGTAGGGGACGCTTACACGCTGACTGAATTGAGTACGATATACCTTTTCCCATTCCGCCACACCTCTCAGTGGTGTCTTCCCCTGGCTTGTTCGACTTTACAAACTTCAAGCTTTGGGTTGGTTTTGTTGCTGAAAAGAAGCGAAATGGGAAACACTGGAAAACACGTAGTTCCGACACGAATATGGCAAACCTTGTCATTTTCAACAAAAAATAAAAGAAAATGTCCGTACAAATTTTTCCCCGGTTTATCGGAAGCGCATCGTCGTCGCTGATATTCTACGCCGTTATTAGATATTCTCCCGCCGAGACGGCTCGCCGCATATCCCCTTTGAGTCGCAAGTTGCAGCGGCACGCGACCCGACAATGGCTCCTAGTGGCAAATATTGACGCGCGGCGTCGGCGTTTTGTGAATCTACCCGCGGCGGAGTGGACACCGCGCCGGAACTAATGTTAGATCACCAGGCGAATTCAGTGGCAGGAAAATCAAGAATCGGGTACACAGACATTTCAAGCTAAGTTACTCGTATTATATTGCCCTTCCTTGCCGATTTTTTTATCTATGGCTGGCTAGGCCAAAGGGGTCAGAGCACAAGCTCCTACCGGCCAATATCACCTCCGAGAAGGTAAGTGCAATACTGGAGACTTCCCTTTAACTTTCTGGCTGTACTGGTACTCATATTTACGTCGAGAAAAAAGCGCAAGGCACGGGGCTCCGTCCATTTATAAGTGGTAGTCCGATTGTCCATGGGCACCGGCCCATGGACAATCGGATTGCGGGAGTTGCGAATGCCGAGCTGGCCTAACACCTTCCTATTTACGTCTACCCTCTTGAAGTACACGAGATTATATTTATCGCGAAATTCTCGATGTAAATGTCGCCCCGAAATCACAATTTATAATTTTACCATCGACTTATATATCACTGAATTTTACTGGAAATTGTGTATGCGATGTACGATTTTGATGGTAGTGAATTGACCCACAGCACCCTTTCTGCTGGCTAGCGGGCCACGCTGTCTGCCCCCCAACCCGATAAAGCTTTCGTTGCTCGCTGCGCCGGTCGCGCATTATGCTAATTAAAGCAGCTCTCCAGAACAAATAGATTTGTTGTATATTATTTTTTGTCGACTTCGCGCCTTTGCTGAAAATGGCGTTAAAAGCGTTTTTAAACGTTTCAAAGCGAAACAGAACCGTGTGTGGCTCCTCTCTACCCCAAGTACCGTCTACTTGTCAAACCAGAACTAGAAACGTCTTAAAGTCATGCACGATTCCATTTTTCCTTGTTCAAAGCGGCGGGTGGCCGAGTGGTTTGGGCATCGGCTTCTCATGCGGGAGGTCCGAGGTTCGAATCCGGTCGGCGTGTACCAATGAGTTTTTTCTGACGAAAAAATTTACGTGCATACATACACCCGCTGCTTCACCGTTCGGAACCGGTGTAAAACTGTAGGTCCCTTCCCTTGCCCCTTACTAGGTGGTAGGCTCAAATTGTAGCCGACTGGGTTGGTACCACCGTACTGGATGTAAGATGGCCGCAAGCAACCTCGGTTGTGTTCTCCTCTAGTCCAGTATAGCCAGCAATCCAGGGAAGTCTCCGGTATGGCACCTACCTTCTCGGAGGTGATATTGGCTGGTTAGAGCATGTGCTTTGGCCCCTCCGACTCCCCATACCCATACCGGATCACATAAAAAAAAATAAAAAAAAAACCGGTTCTGTGTGTAGGGCATTTATTCGCAGAGCCGGGAAAATGTTGAACAAGCTTCCTCCTTCCTTCCTGCTTATCTATTTTAGCCGAAGTGCAACCTAGAGTCTTTTTTCAAAAGGGGCTTAAAAAGGCACGTGTTACCTGTTCGCAATCCCCGTGCATCGCAGAATGCCCATATGGGCACCGTTAGACAGTAGAAAACGTGGGGGAAAAGGGAGGTGGAACGAAGCCACATTTCGCGCTTACCTTAAAACATTATACTCGTATATCTGTGAACTGTCTGTGAAGTAAAAGACCGAGAAGATACCTGCACGTTAACAGCGCTAAAGTGTTCTGGCAGAAATTCTATTCTGCAATAAGGCCGTCTCCTGCACTGCGGTTATAGTGTACCGCATTCGTGCATATTTCCATTTGAAACTTGACAATACCTTGTAGATATTCCGGATAAGGGAAACGAATCCCGGCTTTATTCTTGCTCAGACGTGTGTATTGCTAGATTGGAGCGAGCGTGTAGCGCCACTATCTCGGGCGCGAGGGTGCTCCGCCTTGAAACCGGATCCAGTTAGTCCGAGGGGAGGTTCGATACTTTTATTTTAATTTGTTTATTCGGCTCGTGCGCTCGTGATAGGGGGGGGGTAGGGAATGTTATTATATTGAAACAGATAAAAGAAATTGAAATTTCCACATGAGGAACCTAATGTCCTCATATAACTTAATAACATCGTATTTGTTGTCTTCGGTAGCTCGATTATTATCGCGGACCATGTCGAGGGTCGTCTCGCTTGTTTCGACGTATTGATTTTGGTGTCGTATTATCTGATCGTTTTTGCCTCACTCTTAATTGTAGAATGGATGATGATATTACATGTACAAAGAATGTTTTAGCGAAATGCCATTTTTATATAGTAAGTGCGACACGTGGGGCCTCCATAAGGTGTCTAGCGACGCTCACTTACATTTGGTCAAAGTCAAAGTCAAAAGGCAAAAAACATTGAGATAAATATTTCCATTTAGTTTTAAACATGCAGGGTGTTAAAACGGCGAGTCCATTAATTTCGCCAGCGCAATCCTCATGTTTTCCCGAGACAAAAAAGTAAATAAAGTTTTTCTCTAAAGAGTCTAGTTCTCGAGATATGAATTTTTGAAATGTATGTTTCCGTCTAGTGTAATTTAACGCGTTGTTGCCGCTCCGCACCCTCCGCCTGCCGACCTCCAGTCCTCCACTCACAAAGCTAACCCCCGCCCCTCCCGCCAATACCTCCGTCCGAGGCGCTCACGTCTCACCCGCTCTTACCCCCTCCGCGCCGACCTGTTGTCATTAAGATCATTTTTACACTAAAATAATCAATTAGTTTGTATGAAAACTGTAACTTTTTATGTAATGGGAATTCAGAAAAAAGTTATTTGACTTTTTTGTTACTTTTGATCCCAATAATCATTTCCTAAATTTAATGCACTCGCCGTTTTTACGCCCTGTATAGGATCATCGGTACAAAAGACCAACTTACGGCTCAAGCACACATGCTGGAGTCCTTGCGTTCTGTGTTGATGGTTCGAGCTCTTTAGCTTGTTAGCTCTATAGCGGCGAAATAGCGTTGTAAAAACGTGGTCGTCAAACGCATGTAACACCTCCGTGTGCTCAGGACCTTAATGCTAAAAGTAGCCATATCTTTGGAAAGTGAATGTACCGGATCGGGAGTGTAAATTTATTTGGGAAAGAATTCTGCCTCGATCAATTTAAATTGTATAGTGCTCTATTATACACATTCATACATACATACATACATACATTCGTAACGTCAAACCTACCTACCTCCCATTGGGGTAGGCAGAGACAAAGGACTTCCACGAACCACGATTCTGACACACCTCTGAAGCCTTTTCCACACGTTCTCATTCATTATAGGTAATGTTCTTCAGACATGCTCGTCGGTTACAGTGCAAATTATGAGGTGCTTCTTTATTAGCTGGAAATATTTTTCGAGGATTGTTTGGATGTTTTTAGCATTAGTTTTCTATAAATTTACCAAATAATGTATTTTCTATAAAATCAAAACGTGCTACTAGCGTACCACTAGGTATCTAAACAGCTGGTTCCTTGGGGTCATTGACTCTCCGGGCCGCGCCCGTCACACTTCGCGCGCTGGACGCTCCCCAGCCACGGGAGTCAATGACCTCAAATAATCATATCTTAGGTACCTAGTGGCACGCTTTGATTGTGCAGAAAATAGTCATGTTTGTAAAATTTCTCGAATAAATAATGCTAAAAGCATATTTTCTTTTTTGCTTAGTGCCGAGTGGTTTGGGCATCGGCTAAGCGGCGGGTGGCCGAGTGGTTTGGGCATCGGCTTCTCATGCGAGAGGTCCGAGGTTCGAATCCGGTCGGCGTGTACCAGTGAGTTTTTTCTGACGAAAAAAATTACGTGCATACCTACACCTGCTGCTTCACCATTTCGGAATCGGTGTAAAACTTCGGCACGACCGAAGCGAAGCTGACTGACGTGGCACCAAGTTCACCCGGTGTTATGGGCTGACATCACGGATATTGTAGGTGATGTAGCCAACCGTGTCAGTTTCCATAAAAAAAAACTAGGTCCCCTCCCTTGCCCCTTACTAGGTGGGAAGACTCAAATTGTAGCCGACTGGGTTGATACCACCGTACTGGATGTAAGATGGCCGCATAGCAGCCTCGGTTGTGTTCTCCTCTAGTCCAGTATATCCAGCAATTCAGGGAAGTCTCCGGTATGGCACCTATCTTCTCGGAGGTGATATTGGCTGGTCGGAGCATGTGCTTTGCCCCCTCCGACTTAGCCAACCATACCGGATTACATAAAAAAAACGTGTTTTTATGGTGCGTATGTAACCTTCCCAAAAATATTTGCAGCTAATAAAAAGGCACGTTATACACGGTGTTGCAACCCCAACCGTAAAACCCGAAAGGGGGTGATTCTGTACGTGAAATAGAACTTTTGTTCTACGTCTTTTTAATTAGAAGAAAAAAAAATTTTTTTCCTCGATACATTTTGATAATAGGTATTTAAAATTTGTATGGAAATTATTATTTTTTTGTTATAAAAAAAATCGCCACAGAAGTTGTTTAGTTTCACATATAGAATAACCCCCTTATGTCAGTTAAAAATATTACGGGAGCAACTGCAACACCGTGTATATTAGGAAACTCTCTTCAAGACAAACAACTGGAACATTTCCTTGCATATTTCTTGAACTTTTAAATAATGGCAATTCTGCTAGTCTTCAAGAGGTCTTCCCTTCACTATGCTTGCTGTTGCGCTCGCACGCCCGCACCAAGTCTAGCCAAATTCTTTCGCAACTCGGAAGAAAGCGGGCCACAGAAGCGTTACAGGCCGAAACGGTTTCCGGTCCCGACTCCAGTCGGAATGAGGCTCTTATCGTCCCCGCGGAGTCCGGCCCCGGTGTGCCGCCGCCCTGGAATGGTGATTTATACTGAAATAACACGGAATTTAGCCGGCAAATTAAATTTAAGCCGCCCGTCGACGTACGGCCACGATTCGTGATGCAGTCGGCTGGCGTAAAATTGCCTCGGCGCAGTGCGGTATAGTCCTGCAGCCCTTCCTACCCTTGTATACGACGATCAGGGTGTCACTGTTGAAAGAAAAAAAAAGTGATGACTTGATTAAGGTGTAAGGGAAATTTGTATCAGTTGATTCTATACGAGATTTATGCAACCTCTCGGAACACACATCCGTCGGTCGAGGCTTAAGGGAGGAAGGCGTAGTGGAATATTGATACGCGAGGACACAGACTGCAGAAAAAAAAAGACTGTTTATGTTACCAACCGACCTCTCATCTATCGATTTGTGGACTATATTATATACACTCAACTTTGGACAATTCAAAGATTCTTCAAGAGGATACATAACAAATAAATGGATTTACTTGAAACTGCATGATATTTCAATTTAATTAAAATTCTATTTGATCACTCACTATTATAAACGAGTAACAGTAGCTGAGTTTAAGGCCGTACAGCATCTGCGTGTGGGTTATCAGATTAGCACAATTTTCCACCACAAACATCTGTCAATATCAAGAATTTTAACCAATCGGTAGTTGTGTGAAATATTCAAATTGGAAGCTACAACAGCGCTCGCACTACACTATCGAATTTGTACTTCGCAGTGATCTCGTCGCAGTAGACCCAGCTCGGCCTCGGGCCTCACTGGGGGCCGGTAGGGAAGTCGCAGATCCATCGTATTGATTGCGTTACCCTCTCGCACGCCGAATTAAGAATGAAGACTTTTTACTAAACTACCCGCGCCCGTATTGTACGCTGCGCGACGATCGCGAGATCTTGATATTTGTGTTTTTTTTACGTGCGTGCTTACATATTAACACAGAACTTAACTCTTGTATCGTAAGTAAACGGTTCTAAATGGGTTAGGCAGAAGCGACGTATACCGTATATTCGGTCCTAAAACACTTGATAGATAGATACGTAGAAATACTTTATTGTTCCAGAATTTTACAGTACAAACTATAAGTAATTTACATGATGGGCAAAGGTGGACTTATCCCTTACAGGGATTTCTCCCAGTCAACCTTTGGATGTTTGAGAGTCGTATGTTGTGAGATTGGTTGAACACTTGGTTGGTAGGCAAACGCTCGCTTGTTTATCACATCTACGGAGTTGAATTTGTTATCTGTGTTTGATAGCTAATTCGGAGAAATTCATATATTCTCTTTAATTGGGCTCTCTGGCAAGAGGCATAGCTGATAGCAACGAATTAAATTATCGGGAAGTGGCATACAACGCACCGAATTGAGGCGCGCTATTAGTGAGCATTCAGCACCCTCTCCAATCGTTGTCTCTCCTTTATACGTATCAAATTTCCACTTAACCGTCTTACTCTATCGACGTTCACAGAGCGGAAACGTAACGTGATGTATGAGGCGCTCGCGCACTTACGCTGTTTTAAATATTGGCAATATATAGTAGAACTCCAATCGCACCTTTCTACCGGTAAAATGTATGACGGGGGCCCGTCCAGAAAGTAGAATGTCGTTGGCTGATAGTAGACAAGGCGCCTTACTGATTCCGATTTCGCGAGCAGTGGTGTTATTGGCTGTATCTGACTGTCTTCATTCGACTGATTGTTGTGCACAGCCACACATGCCATGGTAAGTTAAAAAATATTACAGTTGGTAGAACAGTTGACACAACGTAAGGTTTGGTGCTTAATTTGCATTCGTTTTATTTCGTAGTTTTACTACAATAATCTGCTGTCTCGTTCAAAATCTAAAAAAAAAACAACTGTTTTTTATAAACACACAATCTTAAACTAGATTTATATGAAATCTCAAAGGAATCAGCACAAACCGCCCTCGTTTCAAGTGTCGCTGTTCAACTCTAAGGCCCGGACTTAATGCATCTGTTTCTCCCCGGAGTTGACTAAAATAGGCCACACCCACCGGCGCGAGCGACAGAGTGAGAACTTCATGCATCCCTTTCTCACTCTGTCGCTCGCACCGGTGGGTGTGGCCTATTTTAGTCAACTCCGGGGAGAAACAGATGCATTAAGTCCGGGCCTAAGCAGCCTAGTGCTTGCACTATTTCGAAATGAACGCCTTGATTTAGCGCCGGAGCGCTAAATCAAAAGCTACTCGCGTCCTCTTTATCCGGAAGGAAAGCATCAAGTCTGCTTGGTTGGGGTAGAGCATCGGATGTGCAATACTCCAACCGTCTCCCCGACATACAGGCTCGCCGACAGTCGCGCAATCAATAAACTCATATGATTGTAAATTGAGATTGATTGACTCGAGACCAGCACGCACTCTTCGCTCGCATTCGACTCACTTTGTTCGTATTTTGTGCGCTTGCAGTCGCGTTGGAACTAAACGAATTGAGATGCGCAACGCGGATGCACATTTCGCCTGCAATTTTCTCGAAAACTGCTTATAATTTAGATGAAACAGGCGAATGAGTTGAAACAACATAAGGTTTGATAATTTACATTCCTTTTAGTGGGTAGTTTTACTACAATACTCTGCAGTCTCGTTCAAAAATAGAATTTATTGTTTTTTTTATAAACACACAAACTTAAACTAGATTTAGACTAAATCTCAAAGGAATCCGCATAAACAGTTGCCCTCGTTTCAAGTGTCGCTGTTCAACTCTAAGCTGCCGAGTGCTTGCACTATTTCGAAATCAACGCCGCCGGCGCCGTGCGGAGCGCTAAATCAAAAGCCACTCGCGTCCTCTTTATCCGGAATGAAAGCATCAAGTCTGCTTGGTTGGGGTAGAGCATCGGATGTGCAATACTCCAACCGTCTCCCCGACATACAGGCTCGCCGACAGTCGCGCAATCAATAAACTCATATGATTGTAAATTGAGATTGATTGACTCGAGACCTGCACGCACTCTTCGCTCGCATTCGACTCACTTTGTTCGCATTTTGTGCGCTTGCAGTCGCGTTGGAACTAAACGAATTGAGATGCGCAACGCGGATGCACATTTCGCCTGCGGGTCTCATTCAAAAGAGGATTTTCTCGAACGCTACTTATAATTTAGATGAAACAGGCGAATGGAGTTTTTTTTATGGAAACTGGCACGGTTTGCTACTTCACCTACAACCTTGGTGCCACGTCAGTGCTTTCCTTCGGTCGTGCCGGCTACACTGAACTGGACGGAAAACACAAACTATTTACATATAATAGCCGTTTCGATCGACCTTTCATTCAGTGCGGTGGTACCAATCCGGGCGGGTTAAACCCTACCACCTAGTAATATCAGAAGGGAGTCATATCCCTTAGTCGCCTTTTACGACATACACGGGAGGAGATGCAGTGGGGCTATTTTTTTAAAGTACCAGCCCCACACGGTACGTCCGGAGTTGTCCGCTATGCTTGCCGAAATATCCAATTATAGGGCGCAGCTCTTTCTAGTAGTTTAGAGGATTTTCATCGACTTCATTTACACATTTAGAATGCTTGAGAGCGTCGAGACAATTTGGACTTTGTAGACAATGTTTTCTAAGGTTGGTCAATGTGTGAGCAGTCAGTGTGTTAGTAACCATTATTTCTCTGAGTAGTATATTTTTTATTTATGTTTTAATTGAAAGCGCGACATATGGCACCAAGCCACCCATAAGGTGTCGAGCGACGCCCATGGACATTCCGTCGTTGCGGGGGTTGCGAATAGCATGCCGGCCTGACAGGTGCCCATTCATGCCCTTCTTGAAGGATCCGAGACAGTACTTGGGGGGAAATATATATGAGCAGGGAGAGCGTTCCAGAGTTTACTGGTTCTGTAGAGGAAAAGATCTGCAGAATCGATTTAACCGTACCTCAAAAGAGGAAAACAAACTGAATCCATATATATACAGGCGGTTTGATGACTATATGTCATAAAGCAAACCAGGTACTCCTGAGCCTTTTTGGAGCAAATAGGGCAGGATATACTGTATATAAATTAAGTATATAAATAGGTCATAAAGCAAAGCAGGAGTACCTGGTTTGCTTTATGACCTATAGTCATCAAACAGCCTGTATATATAGAAGAGAATATATGGCCTCTCTTATAGTTTACAAGAAAACCTAATTGAAAATCCTAAGTCTTAAGTTCTCATGTAAAACCGAAATGGTACGGAAACATCTCCACGCGAGCTGGGCTCGCACTTGACCGTTTTTTTGCGTCTTATTGCTCAAGCCAGAAAATGCCACAAACAAAAAAATGTTTATGTTTATTGATCGACCATGATACATTTCCATCCAAAGTTACCACGAAAAGGACACAGGACACAGGACAGTTAGAGTATGTACGCCACATTAATTATTCGAAACCACAAACAAGACAATTATCAGCAACATTGTGATTTTCTACTCGCAAGCAGCGGCTTAATGCTTCTAAATAGTGGTGAGAGTTCACATTTGAATGGCTGCTTCGGTCCTGAGAGTCTATAAAAGTGTCATTCCAAAGTTTACTGAGGCGGTACTTTATTTTACTAGCGAGCACGAAAGTGCGCTTCGTTACCGCGTGCTGAGGAGGCGATTAAGCGGTTAACCAAGATTACTTAGTGTGAGATGAGTTCGTTATTTGAAACGTTTCTTTAGGCTTCCTTTGGTGAATCTCTTTGAATAGGTTCCTTCTTTAGAATCCTGCTGACATAGATCTAACTAGATTTTTACTATAAGCGTTGGCACGGCTCGAAGGACCAAATATTCATCAACGCAGCTCAGTACACCAGTAACACCACGCTCAGTAAATTGCAATGCCGGTGGAATCGAAGCACTGTTTAACCTGTTGATAAGACATTTGAAAACTACCCACTTGGCATATTCGAAGAACACCTGCTAACCTGTATATAGTTCGAAATCATAGTTGTACGACAAAAAAAAAATCGAAACCTTACGCCTGTAGATTTGCTTCATGTCGTTGGCCCAATTAAAAACAAAATTGCCTAACTTACGAAATTTAATAAAGTTTTAGCATGCTTGCAAAGAGTCCAGAGTACTACAACAGCTTTCCCGGAATCTAATTTCTCCAGAGGAGCTCTCCTGAAAGTTCCAGGTTAGTCTATGGGCAATTACAAGTTGAAGTCAAAACGTCAGCCGTCCCGGTAGCAATCGCGTCCTTAACTAACCAAGCTTCTAGTGGCGGTGGAAGCGACCCGAGGGTGCTGTAGACGGAGAAGAGTGTTTTTCTCACTTTAATGAGAGAATATCGTTAATTTGGTGGCCGTTTTAGAGCGATAAAAGTCGCCGTGCCACATTAATGTTCAACCCGCTCCATTGCCGCAGTCCACGAGATCGTATTGCTGCTAAAGTTGGATTCTTATGTTATTTGGTTTTAGCACCAAGAGTGCTCTTGTAATTCTAATATTCTTATGTTATTGGGCTCTTGGTGTTCTTGCAGTCTCTAACAGAACATTATGTTTGTTCTATTTTCTATAACATCTTAAATTTACGATTGGTGTAGCGTTTCCCACTCACGTTTTCGTCGCCTATAAGAGTGATCTTTGTTGACAGTTTCCTTCCAAAGAGTGTCCTTGAAATCTTTAGTCGAATATAACTCTCGTCTTTTCCAGCACTTCGCGGATAACGTAGGAGTAGACGCAGCGCGGTTTTTTTTGCAGATCCGTCAGAGCTATTACGTAACAAATACAAAACGCTACAACTGAAGACGACAGCAAGTTCGGTCGGCTGAGCGCTTTGAATAATGGCCATATTTTGTCATCTGTCAACGGCAAGCGTTAGTTTTGGCGCAAGAGGCCCGAGTAGAATCGATACGGCGCACCTGTCCGATGCGGCACCGGGAATATGCGAATTGAGCTAAATTCTCAGGGTGAGTGTTGGAGTTAAGATTGGAGTGAATTCCTCGAAAGCATTGGTGCCTCGGATCGAATGCAACTTGCGGCGTAGTAAATCTATTGCAGAAGCAGACCTGCATCGGGAATGGAAATTGGGTTTCTAGCGCAGTAGCCTCGTGAGATGTTGCGGCGTTGCGTTTAGCGGAACTCGGTAACGTGTTGAATGCATTCGGCTATCGACGACCGGCGGGGATGCTTCAGCAGCAGTTTCGTAGGTTGCGATGGGAGGTTATGCAGCGGAGTAAACGGCGAAAATTCATGCGGATACACGA